>OY978444.1:22404842-27404842 GCA_963854805.1 Plagodis dolabraria
CAATCTTCGCCGTATTGCTTTATTTTTTTATTGGTACGAGAGTCTGGGACCAACATTTGTCTTATAGAAATATGGTCAATACCGTGTAAAATTGATAGAGTTAATTAATTTAAGACACTAATTTCAGAAATTTTCCGCGAGCGTGTAGCCTGAGTGCATTTTCAAAACGCCTATAATGTCTTATTTTAAGAAATTAATAATGCACATTTGAAGACAAGAATACAGTTTTTGGGACACCTTAAAATATTTATACAATTAAATCTAGGTTAGTTGATGCGAAAAAAATTATTTATTGGTAACAGTATAATATTCCATCTGAAAATTATTCGAAATCAAAAATAAGTCGCGCAGATAAAAAAAAAATATCAGTCGTGTTTAGTGGAGCATTTTCATTACTCAGTACGTACTCGTATATAATCACTTATTAGGAAATGTAAGCGAATGTCTGAAAACATTATTTCAAAATATTTTTTGTAGGCCCGGCCAGACAAAAGGTATAAAAACCGGTTTGCTTTAATGCGGATTGGTAATTATTTTTGACTACCCACGTTGAAAATCGCTCTGCTCACATAATAATCTAAAAATTTCTTGAAACAAACTTTTTCATTAGGAAAATTCTAAAGACATTTTAATGAAATCAGACGTATTATGATTTGATGATATCGTCTGGCAAGTTTTTCTTAAATAGCAGAAAAGGGCCCTCGGAAACCCGATTTCTGACCGTTAATACCCTCAGGCCAGGTTCAGAATCATCTGACCAAACGATTTTATACGGCCATGACAGTAAAGCGAGAATACATGATTTTGGTCGTGACGTACTGTATGTTTGATCGATTGTCGCTAACGTTGTTTTAACCTACTTTCATCTAGCTGACAATCTTTTAGTATAATTAAACAATATAATCTTAGTGCATAAGTTTCAAAGTTCGCCGCATTGCTTTTCAATTATTATTTTTGCGTTTTTGTAACCCTCGTGTAGTCACCCCCACCGCTGTGGCACATCTATCGATCCAATATTACTCAAAGTACATTGGATTATCATTGATGTACACATTTTCTCTAATAGTTGCGAGCGACTGTGTCTACTGCGCATGTGTTTTTACCGCTAAGCTCTTACAGTTGATCGGATTCGACGGTTTTGGAATAATGATTATATTTTTCATCATCGTCATATTCTTCATCGTTGTCCTGGCTGTTCCTATTAATAGTATGCGAGTAAAACGAACCTCAATAAAACGAACGTAACATACAGACGCGGCGGACACGGCGAAACTATGAGCGTGACGTTTTGCTATGAAACCCGAAAAGTAAACACTGGAATCGCACCATATCTTCTTTATCTTTTATCCGTTTGAAAGCTATAAGTACAATGTCACAGCCACCGCCGAGATACATATACATTTAGAGACAAAAGGCTTCATTCATTTAGTTTTTCACACTTTTTTGCCCCTTGAATGTTCTGTTATTTTTCTCTTTCAACCTATTTTAATTAAATCAATATAGTAAACAATTTAAAAATAAAGTTTGTAGTCCCGTCTGTCATTTGTATGGATTATAAAAACAATACTTTATTAGCTCCACTGTCCACGGTTACTCGTGAAATAAGATTTTGTTTTTTAATCAATCTAGATTTGTGCTCATATGATAGTTTGTATTGTATCTTTCTATTAGTTAATTATACGATAATTATATAGCAGTTGTTCAAGATAATACCTACCTAGTTACCGATACTTCAGCATTTATTATCCTCCAAAATGTTAGTTAATCTAATATAATCCTTTTTTTCCGTATTATCACTCTACTTTATATATACTCGTATACAATACAGTACTTGTTACTATCGAGTGCGATTTCTAAATATGAACATGAAAATAATTAATTTTCTTACACCATAGATCTAAACATCTATATTTTTAAATGATAGTTAACTTATGGAATATATTAGTACCACAACAGTCTCATCACCTCTAAGCAGTTATATTAAATTTGATTGCTAAAGCTAGCTGTTAAACATGGCAATCAGTAAAATCATAGGCAAAGGAGATTTATTATGACATGTAATATCTTGAATGGCAAACGCGATGCTTGACTGTATTCATGTTCTCTATAATTATGGTCGGTACCTACTTGCATTTGGAATGAGTCATTTACTATCAATAATCTAACATGCAATTGTTTTAGTTTTTTATAAACACTGAGATTAATTTTACGTATAGTAAACATATGTATATAATGTTTTAGTAACGGAATAATCTAATTACAATAGTGGAATATATAGTAGACTAATATTTAACGTATCGATTACTGTACAATAACCTAAAATAACTGTACTCACTATTATTGATAAATAATAGTGAGTACAGTGTTTTTTTTTGTAATATATATTTTATTTTAAAATGTGGTTTAAGCTGGTATAATGTTAGCTGTATTTTTGTTGTGGGCGGTTTAGTTTGGTTGTGTACACGAAAGATAATTAATACCTTGCCATTGTTTCCTTGTTTAAGTTTTTTTTGTAAATAACTTTGTTTATTAGTTCATATGTAAATTATAACGCTATAAATTTTAGTACTGTTATTATTTAACTGATACATAGTCACAAAACACTATATATCAACTTGTATGTAAATATAGGAAAATGATATGAAAATGAGCACGTTAGGAAATAAGTGTTATTAAATATTTAATTTTAACAAGCTGGGATTATAAGCAGCATATTTAATATTTTTAAAACAAAAAGAAAACTGATAGGTTATTTGTATAACGCAAAGCTGAGTATATGTCACCGCTAGTTGTTATAGATTGGCATTATCTCCATTTTCTATATTACCCATGTGTATATACAGCAGTCTATTAACTTCGTCTAATATATATTAGTGACACTTAGGGCCTGTTTCAGAATGTTCGAGTAAGTTCCGGTTTTACTACCCAGAACATATATAAATAAAACACTATCTTTGCGCTTCACAGTCATCGGTTTAGCCTATCAATCGGTTAAAGCTTGAAACGCGCTGCATGTCAACTGTAATTTTTATCATTCAGTTAGTTTGTGTTGCATAGCAACCTGAAACTTTATTTATTAATAAAGTTTCGAGTTGCTAACTAAAACATAAAATAACTGAATGATAAAATGCAGCGCGTTTCAAGCTTTAACCGATTCATAGGCTAAATCAATGACTGTGAAACGCAAAGTTAGTGTTTTATATATTAAATATGTTCTGGGTAGTGAAACCGGAACTTACTCGAACATTCTGAAACAGGCCCTTATTATACCAGTAAATAATATAAATAATTTTAGGATGTAATTATTTATTTTTAGTGTGTAATCTAAACGAAACCATATATCGGATTTCAGTGTGATATTATTGTTTATAAAATACTTACGGTGTATATTATCATTTTACTTGTAGCTGTTGTCAAATAAACAATTTCTAAAGGACGTTCCCATGTGTATTATTTAGCCGGAGGTGTGGTAATGTTGATTAAAGGTATATAAAAAAAAATACCAAAAATCGAACCGACTTCTACACCCAAAAGTATGAAATAACTTGTTGAAGTCGGTACAATGATAGTTCAAAAGTACTTATTATCACAATATTGTGCGCATGGTACCGACTTCGACAAGTTATTTCATACTTTTGGGTGTTGAAGTCGGTTCCATTTTTTGCCAAACATTTTTTTTTCACTCTTTTTAGTTACCCTTGCTAATTACGGGATCGATTGTCATTCATTGTGAACGACTATATCATCAAGACAGGTCAATATTTTTCAGTTATTGGAGTGTAACTCAAAAACGGCTTGACTGATTTTGATAAAATTTAAATGGGACCAAACGACGACAATCAGCTTTCAAACAATAAAAGAATTTTTGAAATCGGTTCACCCGGTCAAGAGTTCTGAGGTAACAAACATAAAATAAAAATACAGACCAATTGAGAACCTCCTCCTTTTTTTGAAGTCGGTTACAAATGCAATAAATGTGAAATTGGTCGGAGAAGCGAGCGAGTTTTTTGAGCATTTTGCTACCGTGGGTTAAGCATTATCAAAATGCTTTTTAGCTTTAGCTTCAGATCTTGGTCCCATTATATATTTTTTATGGGATACGAGGGCAAACGAGCGGGTGGCGCATTTGATGGTAAATGATCACATCTGAACTCTCTGAAAATTTAATTGGAAAAAAGCCAAAAGTTCGACATTATTGATTACAAGCTTTGTAGCGAACTAAGCGGAAATTTTCCGAGCTGGAATCGAACCCGCTCTCCCTGATTTCACCCCGGGTGTCTCAACAGAGTTGTAATCATTTGTAAAACCCAAAACTTCTCCGACCAAGGACCTCGAAAATACGGGGATGCCCCGTCCACCCACTGGACTTTCCCACTGGTGGGTGGACGGGGAATTCAAGTTTCCCCGTCCACCCACTGTAATAGAGCTGGAACCAAATCCACTGCTTCATCGATATTACAAATATAGTGCCGCTTTAAGAAAAATTTTAACGAGGCAGTACCTAATACCTAATGGTTACGTAGAATAGTTACTATTATTTAATATATGATAATTTATCAAACGTGGATCATTGTCTACAGTGTCGGAGCCCATCACTCCATTTTCGTGATATGTACTTACTTTTTTTTGGAAGAATGGTGTTGGCTCGTACAGTAGTGTCCAACAGCATTGTATGGACCATAGAGAACCGGACGAATACCTACAAGCAGTAACGTTTCGGTCGACGTGATTTGGAACGAGCGGATCGCACCGTGCGTTTTTACTCCTCGACCAAATCGCTTGGCGTTGTTGGCCCGCTCCACAGAATACTTGCCCGCTCGCTCAGCCGCTCAGTCTGATTTTAGTCGCGCCGAGGAGTTAACGCGTCGCCGCTCGCTTCGCACCGCGCGCGTCTAATACGATAACATAAATAAAAACATTATACAGCACCGCAAAAATATTCAGTAAAGTCAAAAATAAAGTAAGTAAAATTAGAAAAATTAACACCATTATTTATAACCGTATTATAAACTTCAAGAAATTATGAACTAAAAAGGAATATTTCAGGGCTGAAAAAAGCCAACTAACTTTTTAATCCAATAAATACTTAGTGTGTGAACGTTAAAATGATGATGGCTAGTGCGAAACTGGTGAGAGACTGTAGTTCGGAACTAAGTTCCGATGTTCGCTCGCTATCAGTTGCTTCTTCGATTGAGGAGCAGGAGTCCACCACTACTGAGTCGGAGTTCACGGAGGAAGAAAAGGAGTATGAGTTAGAAGATCTTCAGATACTAAAAACTATTGGTAAGTTATGTAGTTGAATGACGACGTTTCTTTATTTTTACTACACTAATTTAATTATGGGTTATCGAAACTTAGGTACCTAGGTAACTAAGTAATTGGATTGGAAGACGATGCTTTTTAAGTTGTTAAAATTGTGGAAAAGTAGATAGGTTTATATTTACTTTATTTCCGGTTTTGTAGTTGGTAGAGTTTATTCCAGAAAACCTAAGCAAGTTTGCACCTTCTTATTTTTATAGAACGTTCCATGAAGATTTTTTGAAAATATTTATCAATCGAGTAGGCATTTCAAAATATCCAATAAAAAAATATCCGGTGAGGCAAACTTGCAGGAGATTTCTGGAATAAACCATACCAATACTTGTGCTGGAATTCGTGTAATAATTTTCTCTTTACACGACTTGGAAATGGCACAAGCATATATCTCTGGAGAAACGAGACAGTAGTCAGAATGTATTTATAGACAAGATTCATACTTCTAACAAGCAAGACAGATTACCGTGGTCATCGTCGTTTGCAAGTTACCGATATAGTAAAAGTGATATGAATCATTTGCCACCTCAGCCCACACATATAGATGGCAAATGAAGCTAAATAAGTATCTACCAGATTTCACATAAATGTCCATTCGGAAAGTTAGCAAAGTTTGCGTTGTGGGAGTAGGTGTGAAATTACAGGCATAGGTATGTGATTTGAGAACAAGCGCGGGTGGAATACTGTGCCGCGCAGATTCATACTTATTTTAACTTTAAACAAGAAATGAAAGGGTAACAAATTCGTGGGGTTTTTAATATTATAGAATACTTAATACCTCTTCAATATAAAACCCAAAAGAACTCAATTCCCTAGGAGTCAAATCTTTTCATCATTTTGTATCTAGGGACGTACATATTCAAGAAAACAGATTTTTCTGAACTAAAGTAATATAATATTAGAGAACGTTAAACAATCACGTAGGTCTATACCTAGTATGAAACAAAAAACTAAGATATTTACGTAAAATGTAATAAAAACAGCTTTAATTAGTTCTATTTCGTATCTTGATGATGTATTTAATATTTATTGTGTTTATATTACGTATTATTATTTCATTATAAAAAATATAATCTACAAATAATTATTATCATTCTAAGTCATTTGTTCTCAGGATTTATATTAATATTTTTTTTAATTAGTACATAATAAAAATATAATAGGCGGTAATTTCCCCAGGTAGGTACGTGGACTTGCCTAAAGTAATGAATCAAAGACTTTAATAATTCATTGTGTAATCCATAAAAATATTTTAAATTTTCACACATTAAAAGGTTTAACTACGCTTAACAATGCAAAACTTATTAATATTATACTGTAATATGAATCATACTTAATTTAAAGCTATTGAAAGTAGAATAAATTTTCTAATTTATACAGTATGTATCTAATTTTTCAGTTTTACAAATATGATTGTTTCGTTGCTATTTAGTATTTTTTCATATATAACTCAAACAATCGTTGTTTTCTTATTATATCTAAGTAAAATAAAATTTTACAATATGTGGTATTATATTTTATAAGTAATTTCTTGTCAAATTGTTATAATAAAGTACCTAATAAAACAAACTTTTAATTACCTACATTATAAAAAAAATTTCAACTCATCGAAATGTATGTTTAATACATTAAATTAAAAGAACGTAGTGTAAAAATAGCTAATTATTAGAGTCCGTGAGCTTAGAGCAACACCAGCTTCCGCGCTCGTTCGTGTTGCTTTAAGTTTAAGTACTTATATGCATCTGAGCAATTTTACGCGAAAATGTATATAAGTATAATTATTCTACTGTCCACTGAATATCGTATTATAAGTATTGAATGATGGTATTTGCGCTTTTGTATTGTACCTAGCTATTTTTTGGGACAAACCCTCGTTAATGAAGAGGCTGTGTTCAGCAGTGGACGATCCGGCTGATACAGTTGTAGTATTGTAACCTAACAAGTTTGTATTTAACACCCATAATTATGCCACTAGAACTGCAAACAGTTCAATCATGCTTCCAACCATTCTATAATGGTACAACAATCTATTGTTTGCTGGAACCATGTGAAATTTTACGGTTAAGTACGTTTGATAAGAAATGCAATAGGAAATTGTGTTTATGTAATAATTATGAACAATGTAAATGGCTTTATATGAGTCTTAATACTGACTAACCAAGTAAAAGAAAAGGACAACTTAATTTTTCAAAAACTAGAAGGTTACCTACTTTTTTATCAGTGAACGAGAGGAGATTACGTTTTACCTGATTTTAAAAACAATACTCACCGGGGTTTTTTCATATACCTATGATATCACTATATAATAAGCTGTGAACGGAATGAGATGATCCTTTTTTTTTGTTAAATAGGTATATTATTATACGTCATATATACTTAATAGGACACCAGTATAGGTCCTAGAAATAGATTTGGAATTACAACCTTCAAGGTGGAGAAATGATTGTATAGGAACCCCTATGTCAGAAATAAAGTTTCAATTCAGTTTCAATGGAGAAATTATACGTATATTTGGACTTTCACAATATTCCTGCAAAATATTAATTACTAGCTGCCCCAGGCGTGACACCATTTTACTTAGTTTTCATTGTAGGAAGTAGGAACTAAAAGAGGAGACCTACATAACAGGGCAAACACAAAAACAATATCTATACTAAATTCATAACAAGTGAAAACAACGAAGTGGAATGTCTGTAAATCGTAACAAACGGTTAAAAATATATTTATTCCAGGACATTTCAGCTTATATTTGGGTATGTGTACCTATTTTCCAAATGAGTTTATACCTACTAGTCCTTTTTATTTGTCTCCCTGTCTGCCAAACATCCATATAGAAGATGTAATTCCTGCATACAAATAATCGTAATTCGCAACATATCTACCAGCTAAATGTCCAAATAAATTTATAGCCGACAAAACTACTCAGTGATATAGAAAGCTAGTTCTTACGACGCTTCCTTCTCCCGGACATGTATCTCAAGCTCATCGCGTAATAACTGTCTGTCAGCTGTTCTGTGGTGTGCGATAACAATAACTTATTCCTACCAATACCTGTTTTTATTTAATGTATTAATAGAGTTTAATCATTAGTTATAATAAATTACAACCATCTTATTATCATAACATCCGACTTTTTACAAACTTATCTTGGCCTTCGCCTTGGCACTTCACATCCCGTGAGCAGGAGAAACGTAATAAACTTGTAATTTTCTGGAAGAATATTATAAAGAAAATATAAGAAATTAGGTATTGATTTTTATTCTATGTAAACAATTCATCAAGTAGACAAGAAAACAAAACTTATTAAAAATGATAACACTCATCAGCCCCATAATAAGATTCGTGCAGCGGAGCATTATAATATAATTGACATTATATTATAACTTTCCGACCGCGAATCCGCCCGCGCGTATGTCAGTTATCGCGCAAAACCTCTTTTTTTATTTACCTCTTTTTGCGCAGTTGGATAAAAACTATCCTTTGTCCCTCGAGTACCTCGAGTCTCAAAATATTTCCATACCAAATTTCATCCAAATCGGTCCAGTACATAGTTTTTAGTTTATTCGTTGCATACAAAAATACAAATCTTTCTTCTTTATAATATTGGTATAGATATAGATTGAACTGCCTAGTTAGAACTAAACACCCAAATATATTAGATGTTTTAAACTTTATTTATCTTATATCACGATTTTCGAAGTTTAGACGTAATTAATAAATTTAGACGCAGATAATTAAAATTAGATATAATAATGGACTTAAGTAAAATCTAAAAAAATATATTATACTAGCGGCCCGCCGCGGCTTCGCACTTAATTACGACTATAGATTGAAATGTTAAAAGCTATCCTATCTTTCAATTTAGATCAAATTGCACACTGTGTGCAAATCAAATTTATAATCGGTTTAATAGTTTAGGAGTCCATCGCGGACAAATAACGTGACACGTAATTTTTATATATATAAAGATTATTTACTTTCTAGGTATACGGAAACAACTATGACACCATATATTTGATAAATTGATAATGTAATAGGGGCCTTGAACTTTTTAAACATACACACGCACATATAACCTAGATTACGATATTACTTACCTTATTTGGTGTATAATATTGACACAACGTTTTATTTTTCATTTCGTTCTTTTTCTCTTCTAGTGTAGATTAGATAGTAGTAACTACTGCCGTGTTGTTTGAAATATTTTTTTAATAACCTAGTCTTATCTTAAAACATATTCTAAAAGTAAACAATTAGTAGTATATAGAAGCCAGATATAGCAGTGACCATTGTAGACGTAGGTAAATCAGCTGCAAAAAATATTTTAAATTGGCTTAAAGATACTGCGCTACTGCTAGTTTCTGCGGCAACAGCTTAGAAGATAACATCTGGCGTAGTATGTTCGCGTACTATGTTCTATGATATGGCAACAATCGGTAGATGATTATAGCAATAGAATATCTTCTTTTACAATTCCTGTAGCGTGTAATCGTGTTCGTTTAGAGCTAGTTGATATTTACATAGTTATATGTGGTGAAACTAATTTGAAAATGGGACAAGGTCAAAAATATAACTAATATCATATCGAATGTAATTATCGATAGGGTTATTATCAGTGGTGTAAAGAGTGAGTGCATGAGGCGATTACACCTCCATCTACCTTGACCTAATTCTATAAGTGCGCAATGGAATATAGGCCAAGGGCGATCGACATGTTCCGGCCTACCTACCCGGATAACAGCTGCCTCATTGACATTTTCCTCAACATTTTATGAAGATAAGAATAAAAAATATGCGATGTATGTGTTACTATACAGTTTTTACAATGTTAAATCCTAAGGTAAAGTGAAACCTAAGATCTATTAACTCTATGGTAAAAGTCCGAAATGTTCAAAGTACGTACGTTCATCGTTATTTGTTCAATCGTCTGTGATATCTGAATACCAGCATTAACTTTGTAATTCTTAGGTTTTACCACAGACTTTTACCTATTCTTAAAATACTCATAGTTTTATATCCAATGCCAACATTTACCAACCGTATTTAGTGATAAGCGTAGGATGTACTAAATTATGATGTGATAAAAGTCTGGAAAATTATCTCGCATCAACAAAAATTGGTAGTTCTTCGGAAAACGCTGCTGCTCTTTTTCGGGTATTTTTCCTTTCCTCGCCTTTTACAGCTCCCACAGGAAGGTATGGGGATGCATTTCTAGCCTGGCTCTACGTGGAAAATTATGTCGTTATATCAAAATCCTTACATTTACTATAAATCTTGATGCATTCCGGGATTTACACGTACCTAGGGTTACCATACAGGCTTTTATAGTAAAATAATATGTACTTATTCCAGACTTAATATTCCTCGACCACGTTTAAGCAACTTCTCGTTACATGAAAAATAAATAGAAACTTACCAATGTAACTTTTATGTGCATCATAAAGTTGAGAGAGGTGTGACGTCCGAGTTGGCTGTGTTAAATATCATAAACCAACCACTATTGTCTCAAATATATAAATATCTCACATATTTTGGTTTAATTCCATGTCATTACAAAATTACAAATTTACGAGAGAAAAAATTATAGTCATGTGCGGGATTTTCCTCTCGTAAATTTGTACTTTTGTAATGTAATTCGCCTAGCAGGCGTTATTACACTTGACAATATTAAAATTATTTCCATGTCTCTAAATATTTGTATTACCTACCAATATAAATTTAGTATATAGGTACTTACTAATTACGATTCACGAGCTGATAATATAGGAAAATATAACATAACTAAATAATATATATAGAGACGAAGAGGTGCCTATGTAAATAAGGTAGATATAGTGCTATGTTTATACACGCAAATCAAATAATTACCTACTCAACCGAAATAACGAGAGTACATTGTATTACTGTGTTAAAGATAACACTCTGCTATCATTCCAATTACCTAAATTAGGTTCCCCAATATGCGCGTTTAGAGTAGTATTTTTTTATGAAATACAATATAATAATACAATAATAATAACATGTACCTTGACATATATGACTTAACTTTCTGATCTTCGATAAGTCACCAATCATCATCATAAACTATACTGTCCATTGATCATTAACATTTTAAGCCGATTTCTCGAGTAGTAGTGCTAAAGAAAACTACAAATATTGGCGAAAGTCGTAGAAGTGATAGTGAAATTGTGTAAATACGCATCTACAGAAATCAGTATTCAGTGTGTTTACGCATCTGGTGTAGCCAATACGTGGATACATAATGATGTTTTTGTTTTCGTATGTAGGTGGGCTGTTAGGCATACAAATAGTTGTAATCACAGTTAATAATAAGTAATTGTAAAGCACTGCAATAATACGCAATGATAGTTCTTGTTGGGTAGCGTTGAGGAGCACAAAGCAATGATGATTCATCGGCGAGTACTAAAATTAATGATAGTAGACCCTAACTTTAATCGTATCTAGTCGGTCATAACGCAGTGAGTTTGGCATTGGTATTTGTACGAGATTTTTGTACTCGTGAAGGGATGCAGGACATATTAAATTATATTTAGAAATATAGAAGGGTAGCGACATCATTGCGAGAGTTAAGTATTTGAAAAATGAAGTCTGGTTGATTTGTATTCTGGTTCTTCGCGCACTTCCCCCTGTGAAAGTAAACATAATACAATTGGAGCACAAGGTTTCGGCTCGAAAGAGCGTGCCCAGGTGACCGAGTGGCATTCCGATGTCGCTGGTTCGATTACCGACCGGGACACAAAATTTTGTGCTGCAATCATTTGTAAAATATTAAATTTATTTTAATGTCTAATTTTCAACCCAAAATTATAAAAAAAAGAGAATAGTACACACCTATACCTATATCAAACATTAATTACAAACTCTTTTAGAGACACGCGACACGACCTAAACACAACTTTCTACAAGTATGTTTATGCCGGTAACCAATTGTAAAGATTAAACAGAGCACAAACAGTCTCCACGTCTCAGGTCTAGTTGTGCATTATCCTCTCGGTGCTCTAGTTACTCTGCTAACGATTGTGTCACGACACGACACGACAAAGACAGTCACTCGGTCTAAATATAAATACTTCTCAGTTAAAATTGTGTGGTTAGGTGAGCAAAAAAGGCAAATAACTATCTTCTGAACTCTACCGGCTGAACTTGTTTTGTCTTCATACACCGATTTACGAAGAGAGTGTCAAATATAAAATAACAATAAGTACATAAGTACATTGACAATGTTGTAATGTCTGCCAGCATGTTGATCGCAGGTGTGTCTGCCGTACCAGTAGGTTCAATTGATGCCCTATCCAATTGAATCAACAGGCTACCAAATGCGTTTATACTGCAAACTATAATAGTCTTGCTTTTAGCACAAGGCCTACGGAGATTATTTTCACTTGCACACATCGCCTGGGGAAGAGTATCATTTTCATTGAATAAGAGCGTATTGTTACTCACGCGATAACATTTTGTCACGCGTGATTAGCTTCATACTATGTGGGTTACTGTGGCGCTGTAACTAATAAAGCCATCATTTTCTCATATCATTTCCATCGTAAACATGGATTTCTTTCGCCAGTAACATGTTTTGTTGATTCAAAAGATGTTATGAAAGCTTTCTTTGGTTTCCTACGTCAAGAATAGCATGTCTATTATGGAACTTTATAATTGGTTAGTAAATTATCATGTCTTATCAGGTGTTTTTATATTACAGTTTGTCATATTCGCGTGCATTTTGTTATTCAAAGCTGAT
The DNA here is from genome assembly GCA_963854805.1 of Plagodis dolabraria. Taxonomy (NCBI): domain Eukaryota; kingdom Metazoa; phylum Arthropoda; class Insecta; order Lepidoptera; family Geometridae; genus Plagodis; species Plagodis dolabraria. The sequence continues at coordinate 22,417,915 of OY978444.1, forward strand.
TAAGAATCTTACAATTGATTAATCTTACAATTACAATACATTTTTAATACTTGGGGGGTGCCGAACATCGGTTGCTGACTACTGTGAGGATTTATTTTATTGTTATTTAAGAATACCTGATTTCATAATAATAAAATATAAGGTTTTGTTATATCTACGCATTCTTATCTTCATTCTAATAACAATGGTTCATATATGCTTACTAAAAATACTAAAAAAATCTTTAGTGTATGTTATCCACCTATATAAATTGCACCTCTCAGACACCCAGTCTAATCGCCTTACTTGTCTGTTAATGGAGTTGACCTTCATTTTGACATTTGAAACTCCAAGTGGGAATATTGTAACTACCTGTCATATGTCATGTCCGTAATAATTTTCTCAGTCTGAAGTTCAAAATTTAATTGCTATTTAACCACTCTTAAGAGGCAAGTTGATCAATAAGCGGTGAAACATCTCCAGGTAATGGATACTATTTCCCGCAACATCTGGCTGTTATTTTATATTAATATTACCAAATTATAATTGAATTATTTTAAGTATGTACTTTAAGAACTAATTTTATGTAAATTAAACGCACTTACCTACTTTCTTGTTATTATCAAAGATGTGTTATCTTGTTATTGCAATGTCCTTAATACTTTCACCTACTTATGCATGCAAATATGAGCTTGGCTTTTGATTCTACACAGCAAAGATACACTATAATAGAAACTTGTTTACTTATATCACAAGGTCGAATCCTTAGGGTACAGTCCAATTTGCGCGGTTGGTACTAATAGCACTGTCAGAGCTGGTGCGAATTGTACAAAAGGCACCGAATGTTTGCATGGCTGATAGGTGTGGGTGTGATGTCAGCGATGTCGTTGCCACTCAGTGCACGTAGAACTCACGTCCCCGCGGATGGGTACAGTGAGCACTCCGAGACAATAACGTTTTGAGCACAATTCGGACCAAGCGTTGGCTTGCTTATGAATCTGTGGCTCAACGGTCGCTACAATTAAAAAGTGACAAGTTATTGAACCCTTTACAGTTGTTTTACAGCTCGTAGGTAATCTCTTTTTCAAGTACCTAAAAATATTACCGAATTTTATATGTTATAATAATAACATAAAAATTAACCGTAATATTTTTGAGAAGGTATGGATACTCTTTTGCTTGGTTCGAATTGATAGTAATGCAAATGGCCGTGAGTGTACCTATCGAAATCTGTCCAATCGTTAGTACTGTTAGTACCTACCGTTAGTACTGTTGGCGCAAGTCGAACGGCGCCCTTTGTTACAACAGTAATGTTTAAAAAACAACGAAGAAGAGGTTACCGCTTATAACCAGGTAGGCCTAGAGCATGTTCTGTTACAATTTCATAAAAAACGAGGATTATATTATATTATATTGGTATTATAATATATGTTATGTCCAAATATATATTTATAAATAATTCTTACAAAGGTATGGAAAGTAAGGAGTGTAATAGGTTATTATTTTGTACCCTCATATGTTATAATAACTAGGTACTTATTTGGTGTAATTTTCTGAGGTAACGCCCTTGGCCGTCTTTCACAGAAGCTGGCGCTTGGTACCTATAACCTGCCCTTGTTGTCTTATGCTATAGTTTTATTAAATTATTTTATACGGGTATATCGACGGCCGGAAGTCATGCATTATTAGCGATATGATTTTTTTAGTGTGTGTGAAGGTAGAATTAAAAAATAATAATATTATTCTTGTCTGATTTGTACGTAGATTATTATGAACGTAAAAGCAATATGATTGGTTATGTTGTGCTTTGGGACAGAACCACCTTGCCAAAATAGAAAATATTAATCAGTATAAAATGTACATTAAATGTATATATTTGTTGCCAAATATGAAAAATTGTGTATCAGTAGTTTAGTTCTAATCATCTTGCATAATATGTGGTGCTGCTACGAAGAGAACTCTCCAGCAGAACCTCCATGAGATTTCTCATAGGTATTTCGGATATTTAATGCAGGTATGGTGTCCAATAAAACAATACCATTGAATTGCATTTAATTATGATTTTTGATATCATAATTATATTCTATCAGAAAGCACAAGTGCATAGAAATTATTATTTTATTTGAGATTGTTTAGAGGTTCAGTTTTTGATATATTTTATTTAAGAAGTTTGCCTGACGGGATACGTGGACACAAAAGGCGTGAAGCGCCTCCTACATTTGTCATCTGAGACACGCCTCGCTACTAACAGAGGAGTTGAAGGCAAGCTCAAGGGAAATGGCACTACTGTGGTAGGGATCTCGATTGAAATTGTAATATTTTTGCTGGACCATTAAATCTTGATGATCATTCAAACAAAGATCAAGAAATTTCATAAACATTGTATTGTATACTACTGTAAGTAGGTAAGTGTCAGTAATTTATTTTTATTAAAGACTGGCTATGTCTATGTAAAAATAATATAATTATAATTAAATATCTCTAGTAAATACTCGTAACTCACTATTCACTTTATTCTGGTTAAGTGAAGTTGACCTACTTCATCGTCTGCACTCGCACGCACGGAACGATCCCACGCTTCTGGGAAACTCCCATTTAGCATTTTGACAGTTTAATAAAACGTCCAACGATACGCGACTTGCCTGACAGATGATAATAATAATAATAATGTGTTTATGTTCGCGACCACACAAAGGTTTAAAACGTCATCAATGTTTGCGACTAGTGATGGTGTTTGTCTCTATTTTTTTAAGATAATATAAAGTTTGTATTTAGTTTAGCAACTACACATAGGTTTCGAAGCATTAACGTCCTAGTGGTAATAGCTATAGACTGCCCCGCAGAAGGTTTAAGGTTCATATCTCAACGCCTGCTTGAGCTTCGCCGTATGGTGGTAGAGCATTTTAATAAAGCCCGCCAGGCTAGCTTAAGTAGAACATCTGTCACCAAGCACCTAACTGTGTGTTCCCGCAGCTATCTTTCAATGGCAGTGATTATATAGGTTTATCCAGCTCCGAACACATCAGGTGAGATTGTGGTCAAAAGCTATCCTATAGCATTTAAAAAAAGATTAGATATAGAATTACATCTTCAGACCGAAGATATCACTCTTTGAACAAATAAAATACGAGTCGAAATATCTGCCTAAGTAACATAAATGTTTTTTTTTTAATTAATTATAAATATTTCCTGAACTACGAGTGCATGTTTGCAGTAGGGAAACTGTAATTTAGGTGTAGAGGATGACGAAAAAAAAACAAAAATTAAACCTTGACTGAGATAGGTACTTAGGTCTTTGTTTCTAAATAATAGGAGCCTCCATATTGCAAAATATTATTCTCATTGTACCTACTTAACCCACCTATTGTTTTTTAGCAATATCAAAAATCTTCAGGCAAATCAATTTAGAGACCAAAATGATTTGTACAACACACTGTATTCGTGGGCCAAATTTTTCGGGCAACAGTGGTAAATAACCCATCCAAATTAACGTCACATTTTTCAACAAAACAGGTTGAATAAAACTTTTTTGAGAGTGTCGATACGTTGACTTATGTATATCATAAATTGAAACGATACAATCATACAGCTGTTGTAAAATGTACGAAAAGATATTACGTATCCTACGTCAATAGGTTCAAAAATAGAATTTCGACGGGAAAAAGTACCTACACGTATCGAAGTATGTCGGGCAGAATAAAACTGATCGTGGTGCTTTGAGTTCAAGGGACCACCAAGGGCAGGGCTATATTAAAAAAAAACATTATTAGGTAGCTAAACTTTAATGTAAATACTTTAAAAAAACATTTAACTGTCAAATTATCTTACTACCTTCCTCCTAATCTTGTGGGGTCGGTACAATGTCTTCAACAACATAAATGACATGTCTCTCGCGGTCATGAGTTGGATGGGTGACCGCTGGTGACATTACTACAGAGCGTTTACGTGCGCAGACGATCCCGGTTGTTGTCTTAGGATGGCAGTCGTTATAGCATGGTGGTAGGGTATTTTGCGAATACCCGTCTTGCTAGCTACCACCCTCAAGTAGAAAATCTGTCGTCATGCACATAACGGTGCGCTCCGGCAGCTGTCGTTCTGAGGAAGTAATTTTAGGCTAGCCTGAACAACATCTTCAACCACAACATCACTTACCATCAGGTGAGATAGTGGTCAAAGGTTTACCTACCAGGCATAAAAAATTCAATGACAAAACCAGAACATAGAAAAAATTTCGCTAACAACATATAAAACACAAAGACGTCCTTTTAAAATAATTATTCTCTTCTACTTTTTTTTTGTGGTTTTTTTTACCGGCGTTATGCCTTTATTAAACAAAATACTATGAACTATATACAACACTACAGCTACTACAATAAAAGCATTTATACAACCTATAAGTCATAGCAGACTCACAGGCAGTCCAAATGCTCCAGCCCACTCCCAGTTGGCAGCGTGCCCAGCATGCTGGCAGCATTACATTACATTCTCCTCTACTTACATTAATCATTCAGAGGTTAGAAATTCATGATTCAGGTCTTATTTCGAAATCTGGACACCATTGTACCGATTTGATTGAGGGAAGTGAAGACCCTTTGGCTGCCTCTGACAAACTAAAATTGCTCTGAGTTGGCTGCTATAACTTTTGATATATGAAATTTTGTTGGAAGGTATATGTATAAATAGAATTTGTATGTCCGTATACAAGCTACGACAAAAACAGTCAGGCGGTGGTTTTATTTATTACATACCTACATATACGATCTCAAAAGAATTTTGAAATTAAATAAAAATTGGCCAAGTGTGAGTCGGACTCGCGCTCGAAGGGTTCCGTCCATTAGCTATATAACATTAGACTTCATATTTTAACCTTTTTTTGTTTTAACGTGCGTGAGTCCGACTCGCACTTGGCCAACTTTTTTGTATTTGTTGTTATAGCGGCAACAAAAATACATCATCTGTGAAAATTCCAACTGTCTAACTATCACCGTTCTTGTGATACAGCCTGGTGACCGACGGACGGACGGACGGACAGCGAAGTCTCAGTAACAGGGTCCCGTTTTTACCCTTTGGGTACGGAACCCTAAAAATGATGGGGCTTAATTTATTCAAGTAATAATATGTTTTAAATTATGTAGGTAATGTATATTTTTTATAATAAATGCGAAAGTGTTTTCTGTTGTTCTTCTGTGCTTAGCATGCCATAGCTTCTGTCATCTAAACTACTGAACCGGTAATGATGAAATTTGGTATAGAGATAAGCATGTAGATCAAAAAGGCCGGTTTATAAAATTAGAAAAAAAATTAACCACGTGGAATTCGAATCCACGACCCATCAGTTCGTCTGTGCGGTACATGTAGTCTTAGGACTAATTAGTCCATTCGTTCTTTTTACATCGTCCATAGAGTACGAAGCACAGATGACTTCTATATAGATAGGTTCTAGATATGAATGCTTGGTACGAAGCGAGTTCTGTTAGGTTTCCCTAAGTAATTTGTAAGTTCTGTACTTAATGTAAATTAATATACAAAATCCATTCGTTGTGAATTCACTATAATATCTGTCCCGATTTTCTGTATTTTTTTATCCCAATTCTACTAATTTAGCAAAATGTATATATGAGGAGTTTTGCATTGGGAAGGATTTGTGTCCAGTTAAGTACATTATTGTAGCCTTCGTAGATAAGCTTTTTATTGTCCTAAACATACATCTATGTAGTTAAATAATACGTATAAAGCTACATAGATTTTATTGAATGACGGATATGTTTAACATTGTTTTCAAAGATTATTGTTTCTGCTGCCAAAACGTGCCGTAAGCGAATATAGAAACCGGATAAAATAATAACCGCGTGCAAATGGTATTTAGATTGTAAGATTATTGGGGGATTATGCACCCTCGTGTCGGTACGTCATATTTATCATAACAACCGGTACGAATGCGCATTTCTAAAACGTAAGCCGTGTATTTATATAGGTAGCATCCTCAGTGAGTGCGTGAAAGCTACGAATAACAAGAAACGATATGCATAATATCTACTGCTTTGCGTGATTAGATTTTTTTGAAGATGTAATTTCCATATTTATACCTATGTAGATAGATACTCCCCTTCTTTTTATACATGGTGTGGTGGCATACAAACTGACGGTATCCGCTTATTATCGGGCCCCACGCTGTAAACATCCGAAACGGTAAACAGCTGAGCGTCCCTTTCCCGTGGTTGACGTAGAAACCTCCTTTAATTGAAGACCAGAAGATACAGTAAACATCTATAGGTAGGTTCACACTTACTGCGGTCTCCAAGCCAACTTAGTAAGGGTAACTTAATTTTTGTTACTACCTTCGGTATTTTATATTCTAGTGGATTATTTAGATCTGAAGTAAAGAGCCTACATCGATGTAGTAATATTTAGAAGTACCTACCTAAAGTAATCCATATAAGTACTAATTATGTGGTTCGACTGCCGACTGCAAACATACAAGTAGAAAGGCTTATCAAATATTAAGCCTATACTTTCTGGCAGATGCCTACTTATATAAGCTGTAATATTCATAACTAAAAATGCGATAATGACAATTAAATAAATTAATGTATTACCTTGAGTTCAGAAGGTTGGGAAAAGTTTTGCATTTAAAACATGATCCCCACCGCCGCGGGCCTGAGCTTCACTGGGTATAGTGAAAGGGCATTTTGCGAATGCTCGCTAGCTACTATCCTCAAATATAGAATCTGTGCCCGGCACACCTAACATAGTGTTCCGGCACTTCGCAGTGGTCTTAAACACTGTATGTCTCAGGTTGAGGGTGGCAGTGCAATTCTTCACTTGTGATGAAATGCATCTGTTATAGACTGAGGTTACCGCTGAACATCAGGTGGGCGTTATGCATGTTCCGTCACAATAAAACGAAAGTAATGATGTATTAAGATGAATTTCAATAGTAACTGGCTGATCAAAACAAACAACTGCTATGGGCAAAAGTTATTTATTTTCCTGCTGATTATTTTTGAATGGATGATCCAAGATGTACATAATGGGGACATACTAAACTGTAAAAATATTTAAATTCCAAAAAAATATGCCATTTTAAAAACCTTTTGAACATTACGAAAGGTTTGAAAACATATTTATTCTACCACACTGCTTTATACAAACAACTCAATCGTGAACCGATGAACCATCTGAACCCATGAATATAAAACACCTTTTATGTTCAGGCTCATAAAATATTCATTGCTTACCTGCAAGAAATTAGCATTTGGATTGACACATCTACTTCATTATAGTGGCACCACAAGTTCCGCTGAAACAATTTTTCATTAAAAAAAGATTGGCAACCTAGTAACATTTATGCTTGTGTAATAAATTACATAAACCAATTTTTATGGAAATGTATTTTCACGTACTTTATACACCCTTGAGTTAAGTAATGGATATTTTACGCTGGAGCAAAACGTGTGACAATGTGACATTCGACATGCGTTGTTATCGTGTACTTTATCTTATGTACGACAACTGTAATTCCTTTATGGAACTATCTTAGTTGAAAATGCAAGTCAGAATCATCTATCAGGCTAAACTATACATGTCAAGTTGTCAGACAAGACGTTTAACTAGAGGTTGTAAACATTTTTAAGACAACTGTAGACGCAGGTAGGCGCTAACAAGTAATAAAATAGATTTTTTTTAAACCCACGAATATAAAACTAGTCATGCATAGCCTTGGCGACCTAGCAAACGTTTCAGTTCAAATCATCTAACGTGATTTTCACCGAGGACCGGTGTTACACGTTACACGGTGTGCAGTGCTCTGCCTCGCCTATGCATACACCTGAATATAATGGAAACGGCTGATCATATCTTCGACAGTGGCTAAGAAGAACAATCAAATTCGAATAGAAAAATACAGTACTTTTGAAATCGATAAGGACGATTTGAAATAATTAAGTCACGAGAAAGACAGATAAACGCACATAATCACAAGAACACTTACCTAAACTTAGTTCTGCTGCATATGCAGTCTGTAAAATAAGTCAGTAGGCCAGTTTATTTCGCGTACTACAGTATTATATCTTACTAGCTTTCCGGGCGCGGCTCCGCCCGCGCGTATGTCGGTTATCGCGCAAAAACATTAAACTCTTTTTGTGCAGTTGGATATAAACTATCCTATGTTTTTTCCCATATTTCGATACCAAATTTCATTCAAATCGATCCAGTAGTTTTGGCGTGAAAGCGTAACAGACAGACAGAGTTACTTTCGCATTTATAATATTATATACTCGTATAATATAATTAATATAATAATATAGTACTGATGGTTGTGTATTTATGTGGGGAGCTGCAGTTGAGTTAAAGACAATCTTTTTTTTACAAAAGCGTGTGATTCTTGCTATATATGATTTTTAGGTTAAAGAAATTGATTTCTTAACTTTACCGAGTCAGTATATCTTTGAAAATATTGTTGATGCTCATTAAAACTTGAGTAAATTAAAAATAAACGGTTAATTAACAATCACGATGATAACACTAGGAATAAAAACAATAGCGGTGCCAGGTCTTACATTAGCAAAGGCAATTAAAGCCTTTAGATAATTGTTTGCGATTTAAATAAAGTTCTTAAAGATGTTGTGATGCTCACAGAAGGAAAATTCAAGTTGCATGTAAAAAACTTTTAATAAAGTTTGTGATTATACAATCGGGGATCGCGGCCCGCGTGTTTTGTTTGATGCGTGGAGCTATTTAAAAAGGTTGAAACTGGATTTTGAAAATGAAAAATACACGACATTTTGAAAAATATGACCATAAAATGTTAATAACTTTGTGACTATGGACTCTAAAGACCTAAAAACAACGCAGAAAGGTCCGCTACCAGCGCGAGCGGGCGCAAATTACCAACCACAAAAACAACATACGATTAGGAAACAAACAAAGACAAAACAAAAATTTGAAATTAAAATTTCAAATTTTAAGTAATACTTTTATTTCAATTACATAGGTGGTATTTGGAGACGTTTTAAAATAATAGCGCCGAGTATCTTGTCCGTTCTTCTTGCAGTGGCTCTATAATCCTGTTTTGCTGAACTTGACAGCAGAATTTAGAATATTTCTATATTACAGTTAAAATTGACTCTCATAAGAGAGACACCTAAATTGAATAAATGATTTTGACTTAGAATAGACAAACCCTAAAAAAACAGAATCTGTATATAATAACGGCAAAAGAGGAGCATTATTATTTTCTGTTGGAGAAAAAACAAATGTTTCTCATAAATGAATTGAATAATTCAAAAAACCTTGTGCATTAGGCAGGTATTTATTTATTACACGTTCAGTGAGAGATGAAGCTCTTATTGAGTTAAGATTGAGTGAGGACAGTCCTCACTCAATCTTAACTCAATAAGAGCTTACACTTTATTATTTTCGTACGCCATATATACATTTGTATACTATAAAATGTTTTTTTACAAATAATGTATTTGCAAATGCATTTGTCTCTTACGAGTAAGAGTAGATAATAATGTTTAGATATCAGTAAGTGACAGTGGAAATATCTTTGTTAGGTACAAATATAGTTCTTGTATATAGTACTCTCAAAATTATTCTTTATTTGTTTTAATTAGAAATATCAACACAATTTCTAATTGAACAGTCCTTTGTTATAGTAGGTACTTCCTAAAAGTATTTATACCTGTTTTCTGTCAATCGGACTCTCTGAACATAGTCTGTCTTCGGGCTATCAAAGAACTTGAACATAAAAGTAATAACATTTATCCTGAAATTAGTACTGTAATGTACTGTATCAGCCGGATTGTCCACTGCTGAATATAGTCTCCTCTTAAGGGGGCGTTCGCCATAATCCCCATGCTTGGCATGTGTCTTGGGGATCGATTGTAAGATAGCAGTTCCTCAGAGAGCACTGCTGCACACCTACCGAATTTTTTCCCTTGGTCGCCACTTACGACACCTATGGGAAGAGATAGGGAGGGTGACATAAACACATCTGTATAAAAACTGCTGCCAATTAATAACCAAATATTCAACATTTATGCCTACACGCCTATATCGACTATCCAATTCAACGAATGAAGACAAATGTAGTAAAAATGTAACCTTCGAACATTGAGTAATGTAACAACTTTAAACGGTTTAAATCGCGTATATTCAAGCACTTTGCAGTTATAGTAGTCACGGGGTGACTAAACATACGCGATTTAAACCGTTTAAATTACTATGTGTAACAATCGCGAAAACCTATGACATAAGTATAGGTTATTATGATAAAATAACATTATATTGAAATCAAAAGTATGATGTAAGTTAACAGTAGCTGTTAAAAGTTCAGACGTTGACCTTAGGTAGGTACATACATTAACAATTATGCCTACATGCATAATTGATTAAATTTTCAGTGAGCTACCGTCTTTACCCACATTGATTTTATTTATATATTATATTTTATAATATTCTATAGTCAGGATGACATTTAAAAAAATACCTATCTAATTAGATCTTACGTTTTTACTGCTACAATTTATCTCAAGACATGTTAGATCTGATATCGCATCGTCCTCTCCATATTCATTTATTTATCTCTGTTTTTATCAATCATATATAAAACAGTTTCGTATCATGCAGTAAGTTGACACTACTATTAGATAGGTACAGCTAGGTAATGTTAATTGATGTTTTCCAACATTTTTATTTCAAGGAAGGGAGATTCGTAATTTACGCGACTTACACGTGCTAGGTAGGTAATACTTTAAAGGTATACTAAGAAACCTTGAGATTGTGTCATAGACTTCGTTTGGTAGGTATTATGTACATTGAAGTTTTTCATTAAAAACAGTAAAATATAATTACTTTATTGCGCGTGTTGAAAGTCGATTTCTAGGTACTGATCCTTCCATGGCACGCGAGCCAGGTTACTCGACTGAAAATCCTTGTTCACGTTCACCATCTACCTACCATCGCGCGTCACGAACCTGCTCTAGTTTCGCATGACAAACTGCCTTAAACAAACATTTATCAGCTTCACTGGACGCTTGTATATAATATATATGACTTAGAGTAAGCTACAAATGAAAATGGGACTTACAAGGTGGGTTACAAATGAAAAGTTTTTCCGTAAATTAAAAAAGACAGTAGTCACATCTTCAATATGTATAATTTTTTATGATGTTTACGTGGTCATTGTTCGAATCTAAGGTTAAACTACATCATGAATACTATGGGAAGCACAAATATAGGCCTTTACCTTTTTTATTTTAACTGGCGGTATGCCTTCGTCAACTTTTGTTGATAAAGGAACTATAAACTATATTATACAACACTACAGCTACTATAATGATAGCATATAGAAGTAGGTTTAGGTGAAACTAATTCTCAAATTCGCTTGTGCTATGAACTGAAACGCTTTGGGCAAAACGGTTATGTTATTCACCAACGGGGTTGTGCCATCGAACGATTTTTGTCATTGTTCCTATGTAATTTACAGTCTTGGCTTTATATCTTCACGTTTTGATGAAATTTAAATAATTAAAGAACTTCCCACTAAATTTGTATTAAGTATGTGATCATATCTAGTCCTCTACAGAAGTTCCTCGTACTATTAATTCAGTTTCAAGGAAATTATAATGTAGTCACTGGTGTATAGCGTGTCAATTTGCCTTCGAGTCGAGCGCAGGTGTAATATTTATACGGTTCCGGTTTCTTTTGTAACCAACACAATTGTTTGGTAATACAATAACGGTTTGTTTTATTTAACTGTTTCATTCAAGGATCAGGTAACGGTATGGTACTGCTTGAAACTAGGAAATACAGAGATGATTTTGTTATGACAGCGTGGTAATGAATGGCCCAAATGGTGAATACGAAATCGAAATGAGAATGACTGTTACGTAAAAGTTACTGTTATGAGTCTGATCAGTGAAGCCTGGATGAGGTATTTTGATTGCTATTAGCTCTTCATTATCATCTGACTTGAAAATCTGGAAAGTATGGAGCCACTAATTACCTTGATATTAGATTATTAAGAATTCAGAATTAACCACCGTGTCTAGTGGACTCCGGCTGATATATAGTAAGAGTCCTTTAATCTAACTTAATTCCCTTGACTTCAAAAACATAGGGCTTTCAGCTCCTTCTTTTGACCCCTTCTAAAGCGCGCTTTCCATACAAAAGTAGTCTTGTCATATGTTATATACCAAGCTTTCAAACTGGGTGAAATTATGTATATTCAAAATAATTCAGTAAAATCCTTCTGTATCGGAATTCTTATTTTAACATTTAGAAATATAATCAGTACTTATAATATTATAAATGCGAAAGTAGCTCTGTCTGTCTGTTACGCTTTCACGCCAAAACTACTGGACCGATTTGAATGAAATTTAGTATGGAAATATTTTGAGACCCGGGCAAAAACATAGGATAGTTTTTATCCAACTGCGCAAAAAGAGGTTAATGTTTTTGCGCGATAACCGACATACGCGCGGGCGGAGTCGCGCCCGGAAAGCTAGTAAATAGTAAAAAGCAAAATGGGCTTACCAGAAGCATAGATGCCATTAGATGCATGCAAAATTTTACAGAGTTTGAACGCTAAATGATTAAAATATGACGAATTTACGTTTGTATGGAAAAAGTTACGAAGACACTAACCTTAAATATCACTTCCATAAAATCTTCTGAGCGTATGTCTAAAACCTGTAAGAAAAAACTACTAGTATAGGTATTTGGCGAGGTTTGTATTAATGAGTGCTCTTTTAATTTATATAGCCTTTATATCCCAGTGGTGTAAAGAGATATCTACGTTATTTTGTCCAAAAGGCAAGCCTAATGCCATCTATCAATCACAGTAGGTACTAGACATCATACTACATGTGTTTTATTTTTAAAGATAAACAAAACATACCGAAGCGGTTTCTCGAGATACCTAACATATTGCTTTACATTTTGTGATGCATAGTATTACTTTCGAGGTAAAAGTTTTAGTTAAAATGATTGATTACAAGTTGCATTATAAATATATATATGTATACGAAACTTATTCTGGTACACAATTTTTATAAAATGTTATCCATCTGAAAGTACACACAATACATAAGTATAAACGATTGAACCAATTTGTATGATAATTATATACAGCTAGTTTAGCATCTCATACAGGCTTGAGTAAGGACAGGTATGAAATTTATTCGGAAATAGTAACATTTAGGTGGCTACGTTTCTAGGCTCTGATGCTCTACCATCTTAGATAACATCGTCTGTGAGAAAGTGGCCAATTGCGTTTCGGGCTTCGCTTTATCCATTTCGCATAGCTACAACTAATGAAAGACAAAATGATTAGTTTAAACAGAAAATATTTATGGAACAAATTTAATTATATTCCACTCAACGATGAGATGCGATATAAGTGATGCTACCCTACATACCAAGCTAAAAACCATATACAAAATATTTACAGTTACTTTCATTTTCTTCCGTTGGACCAAACTGAAAAATAATTTTATTACTTATAGTAATTAAACAACTTAATTATAGTAATTATAGTGGTCACCCCACGACCACGATCACTGCAAAGTGTTTGTGATACCTACCTACGTCGCGCGCGCGTCAGGATAAAAATAACGATAAATATAACAAAACCGTTTTAAGTTGTTTAATTATAACTAAGTAGGTACTATGTGTAATAATCGCTAAAAGCTAAGACATAATTTAATTCTGTTACTTTCTCATTTAGTTTGATCAACATTCTACACAAAATATGTCAACTTCTGACTCATTGATAACTCTTTATGTTTATGAGATAATGACCCTTGAACTATAGACAGACATACAGACGGTAGCACAATATTAGGGCACCGCTTTGCCCTTTTGGTTGGGAATCCTCAAAAGACCCGAAAGATTCCATCGGACGACATTGCGGGTAGGCCATGCAATAATAAAATAAGATTGAATTTTTATCTCAATCTTTATCTTTGAGAAGTCTTTATAAGTTATGTCATGTTATATAACATAACGAGTTTGCTTTTGTAAGTGGGGCATTGACCCAGTAAGTCGAGCTTATCCTCGGGCAGTAAAGAGTACAAGTTTCATATTGGAATAGGTAACTTAGAGGTGTTGATTGCCTATATTACGATTTTCTAAGTACACTGCACGGTATATTATAGTAAAGAATGTATTCATTCCTAGATATAAATATTTAATGTTCTTCTTATTATTACTTAATTTATTTTTAACATTTATATGTCAGTAGGTAATATAATTTATGTATTATGTTTAATCTCTGAGGTTTAATTTGTAAGAACAATGTTCAATAAAAAATGACAATAGAACCAGGATGCGCGTCGGAAAACGACACTCGACGCGCTTAGTACCTACGTAACCCACGAACTACCTCGGATACCTACGTAAAATAATAGACTACAGATTACAGAATAAATAATACTTACGCAGTTACGCAGTACCTATAACTGCCATAAAACAAAACAGCACTTTTAGTAAGTGTGTAAATATAAGATGTATACCTACGTATATGCAAATACCTATCCTAGCGAACTAATATATAGACTATCATAGAAAACATTCTACCAAGATGCATAAGTATTATACCAAACATTTAGGGCCCGTTTCAGAATGTCATGATAAAGTTTCGGGTTACTATGCAACACATAAAATAACTGAATGATAAAAATGACAGTTAATTTCAAGCTTTAACCGATGGATAGGCTAAATCGATGACTGTGAAACGAAAAGATAGTGTTTTATTTATTAAATATATTCTGGGTAGTAAAACCGGAACTTACTCAAACATTCTGACACAGGCCCTTTAGTTTGCTAGGATAGGTATTTGCATTTTATAAGTACAAACAAGAGAACGGCGGCGGCTGGCGATTGAAACGCTTAATCACGGTAGCTTAACTCCCCAAATAACCTTCGGCCTGATCTATTCTCGAACAACATTTGAAAAACTTAGGAATAATTGTCATAGCCAATAATTGGTCAAAGTAGCTGTGTCACTCGCAGCTTGTTAAATACAGCAAAATATATGCCATCGTGTTAAGTTTGTAGGCACCTAGATGATAGCTGTTACGAGAAGATAGTGATTTGGTCCATGTATTCAAACTCGTACTCATTATGTTTCTTTTTTGAACACCGTGATGAGTGAAGACGATCGATGCATCAAACTACCTATAGATCTAACAGTGGCGAAACATCTTTTAAGCAAAATATTTTTTGAAGCGCTTCTATGGGTGACCGCTAGTGGCAATTTTACTGAGCGCTTACGTGTTTCAAGTGCACAACAATTGTTGTCTTAGGATGGTAGTCGTTATAGCTTGGTGGTGGGGAATTTTGCGAATGCCTGGGTAGCTACCACCCTCAAGTAGAAAATCTATCGCCAAGCATGTGTTCCGGCCGCTGTCCACAAGAGCCAGTAATTTTAGGTTAGCTTGAACAATAACTTCGACATCACTTACCATCAGGTGAAATATACCTGGTGGTTAAAGGCTGGCCTATAAGCAATAAATAAATAAAACAGTGTTGTTGCTGTAAATTTGTCTAACGTTTTTTCACAGAATCAGAGTCCATCCAATCCTATCAAAATAAAACAGCTATTGTACGTCTACTGACGCAGAGAATATCGTTAGTTAAATTGGCGTATTTAAAACAGAGTGCGTCCATTCATAAATTAAACAAATTAAACCGACGACAGTTGGACGCGGCCCAAAAATCACAACTTTGACTTTCATCCTTGACATGTGGTGGATACTTACATTGAAAATTATGGAGTATTTTTTTTGTAATATGAGATGCTCTGCTTGCATAAGATTAATAGGATAATGTGTGTAATTTCTGCTATGTTGGTATTGATCAACCCATGTTTATGGTACCATAAACTCTAAATAACTAATGATGATTAATAATAATAATAATATAACTGAGGTGTAAAGGGATACTATAAATTTACGTAAATAATATACTCAACTTTCTAGGTAGATACCTACGTAGAACCACGCAGAACTAAAGAAGTTGATAACTACGCCGCCGCCGCTGCAATTGGTTGTATGTATAGTAGACCCTATATATACTTTGTATACTTAAGTAAATACAGCTATTATTATAATAGGTTACTTATTCAAAGCACGCAACTCGATCTAAATATCACTTTCTGTGTATCAAAACGAGCTGGTACAAGGATAACGAGCTGTTTGCAGACAAACCATTATGATATTATACGAAATAAGGCTACTGTAAAGCGAACTTAGAGGTTGTATCTAAGTCGCGAATATCGATGAGACATATCGTGATTTGCATAGTAGATTCATAAAAAATGTTTTATTTTGGTCGTCTAGCACATTATTTTAATTTAAATATCATATTCGGAGTATTCAGCTTTCAAAATTTGCATAAGTTTGAGATCGAATCAGACTTCTTTATATAGCACAGCGATAACGAAAAATAATGAGATGATCCATTAATTCGTAAAAAACAAAAATTTGTTAGGTTATACAATTATGGAATTTATAATTATTTTCCATAATTCTATAACCCCATATATTTTTATTTCATTGTTAAACAGGTACTACTATTTTAATCTCTGTGGCAGGATGTGTATGTATTATCATTCGTATATGTTTATATGTAATCGTATCTATATTTGTTCCATTTTGTATTTTATTATTTATACCTGATAGGCTAGCCCTTAACCACTATCTCACCTGATGGTAAGTTATGATGTGACCGACAATTTTGTTTGCGGGAATCACTAGATAATCCTGAGGATAAATGGAACACTGATCAGGATCTTCATGGAAACTGGGGGTAAAGAACCTTACATTTATATAGATTTGATATTCGGAAAAGATCGTTTGAAAATGTCATAACACAGAGCTTTTTGGATATTTCAAAACAATTGTTTGTTTAACGTTATAGAACTTTGTCATACTTACTCTAAAATATATAAAATTCAGAAAATCGCGAGGTCTAGGATCGTGGCGAAATACTTTTCAGAAATAAGAGTAATGTTATGACAACTTTACAGTTAAAATTATCTATACACAGATAAGTAATATCAATGTCATAGTCTCATAATATATCTATAGAACGCCTTGTGTACGAGTCATTATGTCAATACCTTTGCCATAAGTTTGTCATTATGTAAACCCTCACCCACAAATAAATGCTTGAAAGATCGATAAATTAATCATCCTAATTATAAATCGCCTTGTTCAACCGAATCTTGAACTTGGTTTTTATTTTTGATGTTATGTTTTCATTTCACCTTCGCGTAAAGGTTGTTTCGGATTCGGTCTACAGGACACAGACGAGGAATGAATACTCATTTCGACCTGAGAGATTAATGCTGACAATTTTTTTTAAACGTGAATAATATTGTTAGTGTCAGGTTCGGTTCTGACCGTGATTGAAAGGACAGCTGTGAGGTGACGCCATAGTCTGAGAGAGAACAACCGTCTACGCCCACCTTGTTTCTATCACGATGATTTACTCTCTTTCGTACAACTGTATAAATGTACCTACTCGTAATTCTATTGTAAACACACGTTTGACAGCCAAAATAAGTTCATTTAACCCTGTCTTCAGTTTTTCAGGTGTATTATCACTAACCTCAAAATAAATGATCATCATATTTTGAATTTAACCTTGTTAACAAATTATTTTTATATATGTATCCATCAAATATTGCCTAAAGAAGTATCTTTCTCGTAGGATTTTCCTATAAATAAATATGGCACAGAAAGAAGATTTTGCATTGTGATATTTGATAGAAACGCTTAAGATCGTTTCACCAAGAAATTATGTCACTAATGGTAAGACTTCTAGGAAGGAAGCTTATGATAGAAGGATGGAGGATTTCTTTTGAAAAAGTTGTAGGAATTTATGGGGATGAAGGAGGATTAAGATTGGTAAAAGTGTGAGAGAGATATAAGTGTCCCTTTGTGTGAGACTAATATTATGTCTGACCAATTTACTTCCTGACGACTAAAGGAATCACTTATACCCTCGAGAGGCAAAGGGTGTAACTAAATACTTAGTAAGAGTGATTTTGAAGGTAATGGTATATAAAAGTTGTGCCACTTGTATTAGATATACAGAAATGAGTTAAAGTGGCGGCACCTAAATATTATTATATGTTCCAAAGTCAATTCAGGTGCACACGATTTAAGACTAAATTCCCGAAGGAACTCTTTAATTGTCTTTGCTATCTTCCCAAATCTTGCACAGATATCTTCTTTTAGTTTCTAAGGCTGTAATCATGTGTATCACTATAATGAATCGTACCTGTGACACTGCGTTTATCTCTTGGTGTCTACAAAATAGCTCACTATCTGATTTATCATGTTCAAAATTCTTGATGTTTTTGATTGCTACGCAACAAAAACGACTTTATTGATTGCAAAAGGGAACTTTAGAATAAAATAAATGTTTATTATTTTGTACACAAATCCAATAATAACATCCAGACGCTTACGCTTGTTTTGTTTACGGCTTCAGGACAATGATTGTGTTCTTGACACATTTATAATAACGTTGACGGCAGGTCCTATTATAATGTTGGCAGTGATGAAACTGACGCGTAACATGACAATAAATGTACCTACGCAATAAGTATCTCGATATACAAGACAAAATAGACATGTACCTACTATCTCTTAACACTGACTGCCTTTTCCTTCGATTTAGAACACGTCAGTTTCAACAAAAATTGTTTTTCACTGAGTTAATTATTTTATTATTTAAGTATAGTAAAGTTTTAACATAGGTCATAATCATAAAAAAAAGTTATAGTTGACTCCAAAAAGTTGCTTGTTAGTATTTTCAGTTTTCAGCACATCATAAACGATATAGCTTAAATAGTGCGGGTTAGTAACTATTAGTTTCATCAACGTCGTTTTCTTTAACCGTTACTATCAATTCATAAATAATTATATCAGACAATTCAAATGTTTCAATAATCGTCGCTACATTGAGATAAGTTATATTCATAACGCTCTTTGTCTGCGAAACTATACTTATCTTTTGCGTTGACAAAAAGCGTTTTCCTAGATAAAGCACTTATATCTTACTAATAATAGTTGAAGGTTTGTAATAAATTACCCGGAAAATATGCATTCTTACAATGTTCATACCTAACTATTTTAAGGACGAGTGGCATTGGCAACGAAAACAGTCAAAGAGAATGTAGGTAATAAATATAAATGTCGCAATTTTTCTTTCTCTACAAAATTGTCTTAAAAAGCTACCAACAATAAAATAAATAAAAATGTAGTGAATTTAAATTGTTACCATTAGCCCATCACGTTCCAACCAGCAGCTAAAATAATCTGAAGGTATAAATTAGACTCAAAAAGAAAGGGTCCAATCCAATGAGGCGGCACGGTGCAAGTATATATTATATGTTATAAGTACTTAGTAATCATTCAATCCTAATAATGGTGCAAGTTGAAAATTGCATGCACTACAATGTGGTTGATTTTCCTGATTTTCAAACATGTGGGTTTGTTGTTGTTTTATTTTATCAACGTTGTTTTTTACCACTGTTAAAAGGGTAATAAAATATCAGCCCCCGAATTCAAGCTACTGGATGCAGGGTCAAACAAGGGTTGTACCACGACCTGATTACATTTTGAACATACGTATCTTGCATGGTAATATTATAATTAAAAATACAGCGACCTAGCAAGCTATTCATAAATAAAAAGATGACACAATTTCCTATTCTACACGAGTTTCTACGCACTTAAAGAAGAACAAAGAACTTAGAAAACTCGCTCGTATCTTCCTACCTACTTAACAGAAATTAGGCTAAGGTTCTTACAAGCATAATCTTTACGTTATGGTCACTTAAATGTACCAAAATATTCTCAATAAACCCAAAATAATCTTTAACATTCTGGTTTATACGGCCGTAAAAGACTCATCGTATCGTGACTAATTAATATGAAGTTTCGTACGTGATTTTTACAGCACCTCCGTCATTTTGCGTCAAATGTATAAGTTATAATTTATCTTACATTGTATTACGTTAAAACCTTGTTAAAGTAAAATATTGAAGAATATTAGTTTCGTGATAAATAAAATTTTGTCGAATTTAACGAGATGTGTAATATAAATGCATTATCGATTGTTGAGGATACCGATATTCTGTTCAGTATATTAAGTATATATTAAAATAATAAAATGATGTTTTTAAACAAATCAGGGTGATAATATAATGTAATATAATGTCCTTAGATAAAATAAATTATTTTGCGTGAAGTAATGGCATTGATAACGAAAAGTAAAACCGGGCAAGTGCGAGTCGGACCTGTCTCTCTTATGGTTCGCGATTTCAAAAAGCTGTGAATAAAAAAATATATTTTGTTAGATTTATTCACAACTTCAAAAGTACATTACAAATTGGGATTAGGGATGTTTTGTATAAAGGACACACACAATGTCAAATTTCGGTATACATAATATACCGAAATTTGATATTGTTAATTCGTTTAATTTTTGCGCTACAGCCTGTAAAAATGGTTTTAATTTGACAACTTTGACAATCCCCTTTATTTTGTTTTTAAATACAAAATATATAAATTATGTTGCACTAAACTCAATCACTTCTAAAAAATCACTCTAGTGTAGTGTCTGTTTTTTAAGTCTCCATTCAAAGAACATTATCGTGCGAAAATGTATTTTAAATCGGTAAATAAAAACGCGTTTCTCATATAAATATTGATACATTCAAAAAGCCTTGTGCATTAGGTATTTATTCCACCTTCAGTGAATTACAGTCCTCACATCGTAACTCAATAAGAGCTTATATTTTATTATTTCGTACGCCAAGGTAACAAAATTTTTGCTGCAAATATATTATTTCGTCTCTTACGAGTCAGAGTAGATAATAATGTTCAGGTAACAGTAAGTGAGAGTGAAGATATCTTTGATCTGACATCGTACACTCAAAAGTCACCTTTATTTTTTATCAGATATCAATACACTTTCAAATTACACAGTCTTTTGTTATAGTACTAGCTTAAACTATTTATTCCTGTTTTATCTCAATCCGACACTTCTGACCGACTCGATCTGAACATAGTATTTAGGACTATTAGAGCACTTGAACATAAAAGTGATAACATTTTATCCTAAAATTGACATGAACACTGCACTGTACTGTATCAGCTGGATTGTCCACTGCTGAACATAGCCTCCCCATTAAGAGGGCGTTAGCCATAATTCCTACGCTTGGCAGGCTATCGTCTCATGTTATGGAGAGCCCCTAAATAATTTAATTGAAATTCTACTTCCGCGACTTTGGGTCAACGTTCTACACTAAATCTATAGATTTTAGGTTTACTTGTTACATTCTGTTGTCAGGGCTATACGATTCCAGGGCTAAAAGAGGGCCTTCCCTCGCCCAAAGTCCGGTGGAGATGGACGGACGAAGGCAGCAGCCAACATCTATGTCCCCCATAAAAAAACTGTGTACAAGGTTGAGAAACCCGTGACATACGGACCGTCACCTAGACATCTAAGTCTCATCAGCATCAGTATGCCTTCAGTTCGCCTCTTGGGAACCCTAAAAAATCGTGACAAAGTATTGAGTGACGTGATTGTCTACAGTCACAATGTCAAAAATAAAGATACAATTCGGCCGTGATATTGATATGCTGTGGCTATCGAACCGGCACAGATTGGCCGTGTGCGAGGCCAAGGTTGGAACACTTTTTTATCAATGTCTCATTTGTCTCAAATTATACAGACAGTTTTATTGTTATTTTCTTTGAAAGTTCTGAGATGCATCACCAGACTAAATATTTATGGGTGTAATTTGTGACGCTCCTTTGTTTTATTAGCGTATATGCAGGTACATACTTAGTTTAAAATATTCAGATATGCATTTCCTTGTCGATAAATCAAAATTATTGTCATGAGACAGAAATACAAGGAAAGGTAACAGTTTCGTTGTGTAAAATAGCACTGTTATACTTGAAAATTTAACAGGTCGAATATTACCTATACGTACGAGATCAGAATGGCAAATATGACAAAAGTATGCACTATTATTTCTACATAAATTTAAAGCCAAGCTTGCCGTTAGATCACCTTTTTAATTATGACTGAGTTGGCTCTCATACTCATAACAATGTTTGAGAAGAATATTTCAAAATAAGTGGTACATTAAAATTCAAGACACAAATTTTATTAGTAGTATTTTTATAAACTATTGATTTAAATATAAAGAGCCATAAATATTGCTTTTACAATATATTGCTAAATCAATGATGATATATTTATGATTTTAGTTTGATGACACTAAAGTAGCCTCAGTATTTTAATTATAATTTATAATGAAGCGCATTGAACTCCAAGCGTGGCTTATGCGTAGATAGTGAAAGTGGAAGAGCAGGTTCCCAGCGCAGCAGCAGAGCGGTTCCGTTGTTGAAGCGTTCTCAACGCCCTTCACCGGCTTCCGATCCCAGCACCGCAGACGTAATGAATTGATAAAAGAAATCTCTTATGCAATCCGAAGGTCACTGTTTCGTAATTTGTTTATCCATAACTTTCGTTTTTGACATCGTAAAAAGTAAACATGTATTAACATCGTTCAACGTAGGTATATGCTTACGAGTAAGTAGGTACTAACATGCTCAGAAAGTTCCGCTACTAACTCTATTTTTAACACGCTCTGTCAAATTTAATCGCTACCTACATCATTTTGCTATTATACACACTACACTACCGGAAAGCTAAAATAAACATCATCATTATCTTCATAACATTCATGTAAAAACATTAGGTAAATAATTTAATGAAAAATAAAATTGCTATTTTCTCTATAAAATCTTTCAAGATTTTTCCAAAGCATATAGCGTTAGGAGATGTAACTAAGAAGCAATACTAGATATTCCGGTGATTGGCAGCTGTAAAAAGAATAAAGACCAATTCGAGATTATTGTGATAAAAGTATAGATTACAGCGTTTTCTCATCTCATCATATTCAGGGTTATAGTTGTTTCAAAATCGGAGGACAAGAGTTTATTTCAATAACATCCTAAGTACGCACTTTAAATACCTTAACTTATAAATATTTTTAAGTATGTCTGTTGATATTTATTATTGACTATCTAAACAGTCTTATATACCTTTCACTACACCTATCCTGATAATATTCATCCTTACCCAATACGACACGTTGCTTGACACCCGGGGAAAAGTCTCAAGATTGATTGATCCATTGTTTTACTGGACGCACACCTTCCACTTGTTTCGTACACAGTTTATTCTTATCATACAAATCTGTAGTCTCACCCATCATTGCATAAGATAGCGACACTAACAGCTTTTGTTCAAATTCATGGATAAGATAAGGTTGAATCCTTATATCTGTCATGTGTAATGCACCTTCGATAGTGCATTTTATGATATCATGAAATTGCTAATTTATGGGTGACACGAATCCTCGGGTGCCACTCACGTCATTTAACGGAATCAGGTCACTGAAGTTAGTAGGTACTGTCCTTAAAACTGACGATGAGTTTATGGTTTCTGTTCCCGTTTCTTAGTAGCCTGTTAACCAGAAACTTGCGCAAGAGTAAGCAGAAATAAAGCAGCGTGTGGAAACACCGCGCGGTCTCGCCATGGGATATCTGGGCTCACATATATTATATATATATATATAGATATATACTCGTATAGATACGTTACGCAAATCGTAATAAACATATTATTAGGCCAGGTGGCCTTCTTACCTAAATAGTGATATTATTAAGCATATATTTTCTAGGACGCGCTATTTTAAGATTGAGTAATGTATCGTGTTGAATTAATAAACCACGCATAACAATGTTTGAAAGGCTCCAGAAACCGATACCCACTTCTGTCTGTCATATTGTGATATGTCTGACTGAAACGCGAGTATTCAGCTGATAGTTAACCCAGTTAATGGCTGTAGAGTCTACAGTGCAGAGTCGTAAATTATAACGACCCGTCGCACTGCACGCAACGGATGAAAGAAATCTTTTAAACCTACTCGTAGCCATCGTGGCATAATATTTTAGTGATGCGTTTGTGTTGTGATGCTTTTTAGTTTAATGTTTCGTATGATTCATTTTATAAGTGGGTCAGAGTTGACGAGAGGTGTTCGCGGTTGCGATATTCGCGGCTCGCTAACTGCACTAATAATGATGGTCGTTGATGTTGATGTTGGCGGGTTCTCTGCTCGCCTGACGCCAGTCATAGACGTCATTCGTCACTGATACTGGATCTAAGTTAATGAAGAAAATGGGAAAGTTGGGCTGCGCCCAATATCAACTTTCAATTGCTAGCGAGCATATGATTTTATCGCGTGCACAGAAGGAAAAGATACAAAAACAAATTTATTTAGATGTTGATTGAATCTGGATATCTGTTTATAAGTGAGTGTATTACTAATCAAACCGCAGATTACCAGTTGAAATCATGTAGTATTTTGATTGTGACTCGACGCTTTTAAAATTACATATGTAATGGCATTTTCCCAAATTTTCATATTTTCAATTCCCAAACAGAATAGTATGTAATACGGGCTTTATGGAAAATACAATAATAATTTTAAAAAAAATTCATCATAAATAAGCTTCAGATCGCTGTGACACAAGTTGTTTTAAATAACCTGTGTGTCATAATCATAATCTAAACGAACGACCTGACTCAAGGCAGTGGAAAAAATATATTTAAAATTTTGTAGCGGCGCGGCGAGGCCAACTCATAAGTAACGTCATATTCCTATAGGATTAATCTACTTTTCCCCAATTACCTATAAACATACTTACAAAGGTTTTTTTTTATAATTTATAATTATAATTTAACCAACCTGTCGTTAAAATGTGATTTGTTAAGGTATTATGAAAATAAAATGTAACCTCAGCACGATAGCTTTAGAAAAAAATGTGTTAATTTTCCTTAAATACTCATAAGTTACGTACTTACAAGATTTTTAAATCATGTTTTGAAATTATCATTCCTCAACGAACAAATACAAAACATTAGATACATGATGGCAAACCTTATACCTACCGTGCTTATATTATGTTTGTGTGTAAGGTAGCTATTCAAATTCTCAAACGGTTTTATTCTTGAATTTGTAAATTAAGCTATCGTGCCAGTCTAAATCAGGCACCTATTATATGTAATACTTACTCGTATATAGTTAGGTTAAAAACCTTTCTATCAACCTTTCAAGATTATGTCAAGAAACCATAGCGTGGTTGCGTTTCACAAGTTCATCGATCGGCAATCCTTTCCATTTAACAAGAAGGTCATGATTAATATTAGAGTATTATTGTTTAACGTTCAAGAGTTCTCTATTATGCATATCGTGGTCGGTAATTGCATAATCGTACCACACGCTTTTTCAATAGCTATGGCATAACATCGTCAATAATTGTGTTTTCGCTTCACCTTGTCCACCTTAGTTTGGATCGATATAATATGTCTTTTTATTTTTCTATGGGATTTAATAAACAAGCTAATAATATTATCCTTGAATCTTACTTCATTGCCTTTGAAACTCTCACAAGCATAGAAATGTTTGTCATTTTATTAGGTATAAATATCAGAGCTTCTAAACGGATTAAGGAGGGTCAATTAGAGCTCGCCTTTCCCGGCTAAATCAGATGATGTCATCACATGCATGGTTTCTAATAGTAGATGAGTGTTTTCAATTAGAGCCAAAGAAACAAATGTTCCTATTAGCGATCTAAAATTGGCCCATCTAGGCGTAGCCTCTGATTGATTGATGTATGTAGGGAATTACACATTGGAGACTGAATTCGCTTCTCATGAAGATTATTTGAAGTATCTAGTGCGGAAACACGTATTTGTATATCTAGAGACTCGTCTTATCATCTAGTGTAAACTGTCAAATTACAAACTATGTAAATATGTACATGTACCATGTTCTATTTAACTAAATAAATGACAATGCATTTATTTTTCATTAGGTTTACGGAAAACGGAGAACATTGGGATAGGCACTTGTTGTATGTTCATTTCTGAATCTGAATCAAGATTTTCCAGCTGACTCATGGATATAACAGATTTAATTCCGTGAAATATTTTTGATTTTGTTGATACTTCACCACTAACAGTCAAAATTACGTCTGTTGTTTTGTTACTTTTGTTATAAATTTGATCTGGATTTCGTTAACCTGGATAATTGATGTCGTCGGCCGGTCATGTAAGAAGGTTATGTTTATTTATGTTTGGAGTTTATGAATCCAAAATCATACACTGCGGGGTCATTGAACGACTGGATGTATTGTGGTCATTGTATGAATAGACTGAATGAATATTTTTAATTTGAATGTTCCATCAAAATTATATTTAAAAGAAAATTATGACAGTAGTTATGAAATATTTCGAAAAAAATAAATAAATAAAAAGTCAGTAAAAATTTTAAAGATTACTTCCGATAAACGTCATGCGTGTTACTATTGTATTGTTACGTAAAATCATCATTCATAATCTATGTATTTCATGACAGCTAGTGGATAAAATTTGTCATTGATATATGAGGCGCGATTTAAAAGTGTTCGCCTTATACATACATACATAAGGAGGGTATCAGAATAAGTTTGTACTGGGACGATCATTTCATTACTAAAAGCAATAATTATATTGAAATTGTGGTCAAAAATGGTTAAATTCACTTTTTTTCAAGTTCGCAATAGTACTACAACTCATAATATTATAAAGTCCTATCTATAATAAACAGATCTAGGCCAAACTAATTGACTAGATATTCAATAACTGCTTAATACATTGAAAGATTAAAAAATAATTATAATCCTTACAAGCTGTCAAATGTTACTACACGTTAAGATAAATAACATACAAATATATCATTCCGTTCTTGCTGTTACTGTACCCTTATTGGATCATAATATATTATAAATAAAACACGTTTGGTAAGACCAACATGTATCTACATACGTTGCAGTAATTGAGTATTGAAATTATTTTACAACTCATCACCCATTACAGGTTGACCATTACAGACTGTTGTTTTAGGCAGTCCAAACGCTTTAGCTCACTACCAGTTGGTAGCCTGACCATCATACTGGCTGCAATGACCGTTGAATTTTAATGTTGATTGGTTGAGCCAAATAAGTCGCATTTTATGGTCGCACGTCGCATCAACCGCCTGGTCTGTTTAAGAAACTACGATGTCCGCTGACACAGTCTACACAAAAGAGTGTACATTTTAACAATTAAGTCAGGAAACATATATAAAACATTTTTGCACGGCCTTCCCTTATCATTACTGAGGGCAGGAGAATCCCATTCACCTCTAAAGATCGAGCGTACGAATTAGATACCGATCTAGAAGTACGGGTAAAGAGTGTGCGGATTCGCGCGCTGACTCCAACTTAATTCAAAACGACGCGACGAAGGACGAGTGGCAATAAATAAAGTTACCCTCATTTTGTTTCAGGCACTGGTACATTTGGCCGAGTATGCCTGTGTCGAGACAAAGCAGCAGACGAATACCTGGCTATGAAGATACTCTCCATGGCAGACGTCATCCGTTTAAAGCAAGTTGATCATGTTATGAACGAGAAGAACATACTTGCAGAAATAAACCATCCTTTCATTGTCAACCTGTAAGTAACAAAAATAAAACTGTTTATTAGCCGCAAAAAATGCTGCGATTAATTATTGACGTTTGCAAGTTATACTCTCTCGGGACTCGGGAATTGAGGCATGCGGATTCAAACCATGGACCTATTTTTTATTTGTATGTTATTAGGTTATGGATTAAGCAAGAGGCACACCTCCTGTAGTTAATCGGTAACTTCTGCCTATATCAGATGAATTTCGTCACAAGTCACGAACTGCATTGCGCTCATAACTCTGAGAGATACAGAAATTAAGTCCAATGTGCCTGTAATTCCAGAATTACTTACTGGCCCTCAAGGACTGCTGCGGGAACATACTGTTTGGTGCTTGGCGAGAGATTTTCTACTTGAGGGTTCCTCCACGGTTCAAATTCATTTGCGGGGTCGAGTGAGCTTCACCATATATCAGTGGTGCATTTTTCGAATGTCTGTCTCAAGAAAATATTTTACCAAGCACTTAACGGTGTATGATCTGGCAACTGTCTTTGAGAGTCGCCTTGAAAACCTGTTAACCATTTTCGGAAATCACTTACTTTCAGGAGTTTTAGGTAAGATTGTGGTATAACAGCTCTAAAGATACCATTTAATTTATCAATTCACCACATATATTTTCGTCTGCGAAACATAAAACAACATCTTTTCGCATTGTCCATACTATTTATAAATCGCTTGTCTGCCGAATGATGCTCCAAATCATTATGATTTTATTATCTACTTATTTACCCAGTGAAGTAATTAACACCCCGCATCCATCACACGACAAGATAAATTACTTTGGTGTTGATCCAAAACCTCAAGCTTGGACTGCAGGAGACCAATTAGGTATCTAAATCTAATTCCTGACTGCTGTACCAGGAAACGTATCAAAGGCATTGATATATGTTCAAAGGATTGGTTTAATATAATTGACATTGTCACTTTTTTTTAAGAAACGCTAGTGTAGTTTGCCTAGTTATTATTAATCGATCACTTAGATTAAGCCACGTCTATCGTGGTCATTACGCTACGCACACGTGCGTGCTATGCGATGGGAACTTTATGCCTTCAATCCCGGTTCTTTTAGGAAGTATATTATAGCATGGAGATAGGGCATTTTATCGTCAAGAACCTAATGGAGTGTACCGGCAGCAGTCTCAGAGCCAGTTCGCAGGTTACGCCTGCTTTCTATCCTGACCACAAAGTCATAAAGTAAAGGCTTAAAAAAACAGCAGTAAACTCATGTAGAATTGATTGCTATAATAATAACCATCATAAAATTTGATTGACATGTTTTTTAAAGCATAATAAACTGCAACTAAGTAATGCTGTATTTAGAAATAACTTTGAAAATGCAAGGACAAATGAATCCAAACGATGCCGAGAAGTGGGAGTAGGAACACCGAAGCAAGCTGCATAAGTAAAAATATAACTTAATTACTCATATCCAACTTATCACCAAGACCCAAATATTTTAAACTCAAATCGTAATTTCATTCTTATTATTAAGAAGTGGGTGAAACATCTATCTAATTATTAGAGGGTATTAAAATCTAATCCAATTAAAGTTGGCAGTCAGGATGAAGCTATATGAAAATAATGAAATAATATAAGGAATATAATCTGTTAAAAATGATTATCTTCCTGTCCTTATTCTTCTTATGTAGTGTCAGTACAATATGATTTCTCGAACACAACATAAAGGACGTCGCTAGAACATATTGAAGAAAGTTTAGCTTCTGTTCTATATCCAGCTGCTCTTCTGACGCTAATACTCCTTACGAATGTTCTTGTATATTTCATGTTCTAAACTTGACTTTTGATAGATTTTTAGCATTGTGTATGGCAAAACGGAACTATATTCTTCTACATTTATAGCTGGAATATATGTAGTTTTAAGAGCTCTGATTTGAGCCAAGAACCTACTCGTACTTACGTCAACGCCACGTGAACAGTGGTAATGCTGCTCAGTCGGCGCCATAGTAATTGACTAAGGCATCCACCAGGAAGATAATTAAATTGTCCGAAGAAGATATGGAGTTGTGTGTTGTAACATTTATACAATAAAATTACTATAAAAATTCTCAATCATCATTTATCGATGCCATGTACTAACCGGTTAGAAAATGTATGTTTTACAACTGAGATATATATCTTCTAGATATTTAAAGAGTCTCTATTATTATTTTGGGGATCATAACATCATGTTTACGACTGGATTATAGCGTATAGCATTAACGTGTTTAATTATTCCTGCATATGAGTACACACATGTGACGTACCTCATTTTAACAAACCTAGGCATTGTGCCAATGATACTACGTTCTTACTATGTACTTGGACTTTCTCAGACGTTCATCTACTTGGATCACAGATCAAACATAGTCTTTCACTTAGATGTTCGGGTGTGGACAGACAACTCGTCGATTTTAACTCTTTTCTAGTTATCTACGCTAAATCACTTCAAGTGAACTTCTCGGTTCTTGTAGTAGATTATTCCGTTTTCTGAGCCCACGACACTTTTAAATTGCAATTAACGTAGATATTCCCAATTTTCATCTCAAACTCTCCGTTCTTGAGAAAAAATTTAGAATAAAATATTTTCTTGAGACAGACATTCGAAAAATGCACCACTGCTATATGGTGAAGCTCACTCGACCCCGCAAAAGAATTTGAACCGTACGTTTTCCTTAGACCCTAAAAGCTAGACCCTGAAGGCAAGCACTTCAGTTCGTTCTTGAGGAACCCATTTCTCCCGCTTATTTTTTTTATCACTTTGGGTTAGATATATTGTGGATAGAGTTACGTACCGTGGATCGTGCACCTGGGGTGCCAGGCTAGAATGTCACCCCCATCTTTTCACGTGGGAGGCGTTTGTGGCTACTAAGGTAAAAATGCCGGAAGGTAGGCAGCAGCGCCGTCAGAGAACTTGATTATGACTGTGATCCCCAAGACGGCTGCCAAGCGTGAGGTTTATGGCAAAACCCCTATTGAAAACCACAAATTTCCCACTGCCTCCAGCCCCTGGCATTATTACTGGCCCCCGGTAGCAGGTCACTGAAGTGTTTGTATAGAAACGCCATCACGTCGATTCGTCTACAAGACAAGAGCACGGAACCATTCCAATTGCAACGAGGCGTGAAACAGGGAGACGTTATTTCTCCGAAACTGTTCATGAACACGTCGGAGAAAATGTTCAAGCTTTTGAACTGGAACGAATTCTGCATCAACATTTATGTTGAATACATCACTCACTTTCGTTTCACCGATGACATATATAACTAGTCATTATAGCAGAGTCGCTTCAGGAGCTCAGTACAATGCTCAGCAACCTCAGTGGAGTTTTCCCACAGGTGGGTCTTAAAATTAACACGGACAAGACGAAAATTATGTCTAATGTTCATGTTCAACACTCATTCATCCAGTTGTTGGGACAATACTTTCGAAGTTTTTTTCCATTTGGACTGTCCAGTAAAGTAGATTTAAGGTAGGTCTGGAAAGTATTGTCCGGGATCGGAATGAATAAAATTAATGGGCTCTTCAGAACATTCACGATGGACAAACGGTCAAAAATGCTTGCAGAACCATGTATAGTTTGCAGCAATAGCAAGAATTAGTTGGTACAAATCCGCCGTGTAAATTCTGTGGAAATGTTTCTTGTCTACAATATTTATGTTACGATTGTTATAAATTGTTGTCTGACACACAAATCCCATTACTTTTTTCAACAGATTTAGTAAAGGGTACTTGACCTGAGAGATATTTAAGTACTTACCACTAATAATAACACGAAACACTTCCGCATCACCAATGTATCGACCTCGTGACCCCATAAAACATACGTAGTGAACAAAATACTACTGTCGTGTATTACTGTAATATTTAAAGAATTTGAACGCCAATCAAAAATCTTGGCACAGATCAGACGTCAATAATACGCCGCTTGGTACTCCAATGAATTTAAGTGCATGCAAACTGGCGACAGGAATTTGTCACCATAGAAACGCCGTCAAGACCGATCTGGCATACATTTTGCGCACTTTAATGTTGTTTACTGTTACTGCACTCAGTTATATTTTCGTTTCTAGTTATGCAACTAATGATGTCGCAAAAAATAAAATTCATTTATTTCCTACTAGTGGCGAATTTATGAGTTGGCAAGCGCTTGTTGAGCTATTAACGCTGCTCATGAGTGTCATTAGTGGACTTCGTGCATTCTCTTGAACTTGGCCCGTATTTGTTGTTTTGTCCGAGTGCAAAATCGTATTTAGTTAATGTGGAACTACCTCGTCTAAGTGCTTAAACATTGTTGTTTAGAATTTGATTTTGTTGCGATGAATTTAAGGATTAGAAACAGAGCTTGTGTATCCTAAAATGTGGATCAATTGTTTTAATGTTGTTACTTTGCAGCATGTTTTCAAAGAATACACACCATGGCACCGGTCACAAGAAAAATATCTCCGTCTTTATCTCTACGTTTTACATCTGTATAACGTAGAGATAAAGTTCTTTTACAAAAGAACTCCTGTTCTTACTTTTTACAGCTGATAAGCTAGTCTGATGCGATGAAAATATCACCTGTTGGTACATGATGATGGGTAAAGCAAGCATAATTTAAAGCAGGAAATGGCTCAAAGATTGCTGCCGGAAAACACCGTTCGGTGCTTGGCGACAGTGAGACGGTATTTTGTACTTGAGGAATAGTTAGCCAGGCGGGAATTTGCAAATTGCCCTACCGAGATGCTATATAACGACTACTATACTAATCCAACAACCGGGACGACGCATGGAAGTGCTCAATAGAAAATACCAGTAGCGATCACCTATCAAAAATGTACTGCTGCAAACATTGCTCATATTATGCTAGTTGACCGGTTAAGGATGACGGGGTTGGCTCCGCTCTGAGTGCTTCAATTTCAGCGTCTTAATCTTAACGCCGCCAATCGGTCTTGTGTCAGTCATGACTTAATCATTTGTTATCAACGACAAAGCCACATCATGTATCTATTTGATTTTTGATCGGTTCCTTCTTCCTAGATTATACTTTCTCACGTCTTACAAATGTGTTAGGGACAAAACAAGTGACAGTGTGATTGGACTTGTTTCACAGGCGGTGGTGGACGCACGATGACACTTGCATCTATATGCTGTTTGACTACGTCTGCGGTGGCGAACTCTTCTCATACCTCAGGAACGCCGGAAGATTCAGCAACACCATTGGTAAGTAAACAAAAATTACATTGAATTCATGTTAATAGTGAATATCGATTTTATAAGTAACATTGTATACCTTCAAACTATCAACAAGGATAGCACAGCTCCTGAACTATTAATAGTTTTTATTGTAGAAATGTTAATTTGTTATTTTATTATAGTATTGGGTTGTGGTTAGGATATCCCGTGGGTGCCGGGCTAGATGTCACTCCCTTATCTTATCCTTTGGGTGTCGTAAAACGCGAGTAAGGGTAAAATACCAGACAGTGGGCAGAACCGTCTTCTGAGATACTGTTATCTTACATTGCGATCTCCAAGACGCCTGCCAAGCGTGGGGATTATTGCAAATCCCTCGTTAATGGGGGAGGCTGTGGCCAGCAGTAGACAATCCGGCTAACACAATAAACAGGGTTGGATAGCAACAACAATGTAGCACCACACAGATAAAAACGATGTGTAAGGATGTATCATCAATAGGGCACACAAAGTTGTAGCCTGAGGTAATAATAACACATTAAATTATAATTGTCATAATCTCACGTAAGTATTTAGCAAATAAATGGATGTAAATAAATAATTGGGAAGGGAATAAATTAGGAGGCTGGAGAGAAGCCAATAATTCACAGGCGGACTAACACACGAGTAGTGCGCGCAGTGCGCACAGCGCGCTATGACGCCCCGTGCACCGCCACCGGCCGGCGCGGCGCGGCATGCCGTTTACATTCGACCTCAAATTACTGATGAGAATGTCCACTTTCCTGGTTTTTATTGCACTGGGAAACACATGTATAATATCATTTTCCTAACAATCACAAAGAGTATTTTAAGCCCGTGTTAGTCCAGGCCCACGCCGCTACTGCTAGTTTCTACGATTTACGAGATTAGAGCAGCTATTTTGATTTTAATAGATGAAAAGTTAGGTCAGTGAGTCGTGGATTAGAAAAACAAATCAGGTCAAGTGCAAGCCCGGCTTCTCTTTATTAGGGCATTGCAATAACCCATGAAAGAAAAATAAATATGGATAAATTGGATCGCAGCTTATAAAATAAATACTAATAAACATTTACTCTTTTATTTTTCAAAAAACAAATCTATTTTTTCTATTCATAAGTAATACTCAAAGAATATTTAAAAAATGTATTCATTTTTTTATTGCGGATATGTTAGCCTTTGGCTATTATCTCACCTGATGGCATGTGATGATGTGGTCGAAGATGTTGTTCAGACTAACCTAGAATTACTGGCTCTTAAGGACAGCTGCCGGAACACACCGTTAGGTGCTTGGTGACAGCTTTTCTACTTGAGGGTGGTAGCTAGCCAGGCGGGCATTTACAAAATGCCCTACCACCATGCTATAACGACTGTCATTCTAAGACAACAACCGGGACCGACGGCTTAAGAGAGCAAACGGCAAACAAAAATCCGTTTTTAGCAAAAAGTTTGCTTCACGTATCAAGAGTATCTTAAAGACGTAAATAAAAAAAAACGCAAGCAAACAATATAATTATGTACTTAAATATCTATAATAATGACAGATGAGTACTATTACTTTTGATCAGCCTTCAATCATTATTATGAATTCCAAAAATATTAACTCCTAAGTACTTGTCGTCATTTGTCCAACGAAAACAAAACGCTTATAAATAAAATTGGTTTCTATTTTTTGCAGCTACAGTTTTTCTGCGTTATTATGTACCCATTAAAAAAAAATCATTCATAATTTTTTCTACTTCAATATTTAGTTTTGGGAAAACATTCTGCACAATATATTAAAAACAATATAATAACAATATACAAACACAGAAAAAGTTAGAAACAATCCACGGATGAACTTATGTGTAAATATTTAAATTTAACGGGTAGATTGCCTTTTTATGATTAAATGCCATGGCTGTTGGGTAAATAAAAAAATAAATATAGTTAATTAGCATCATAGTTCATGTATCCTTGCCATGATGGCGACGATAATGGTGTTAATACAGTGCCAAATCTAGTTAGATCCCTCCAGACTATGATTAATCAGATAAACCTACGCACGATGCAGAATATCATGTTAATTGCCCTCCCGTAATAAAGGTCACGAACCAAAATAGCACCGAGTCCAAAATTAGAAATAAAACCACCATGTTCTCGAGCTGCAAAAAATAACACATTATACGTATATATGAGGATGATGTACAGATCGTATGGACTGATATTCAAATATTCCTGTCGTTACGACTACAAACTTCACTAACGTGCAACCCTGCTTTCAACAACACAAATTTATCTCAAGGTACTCGTATCTATATGAAATGAATAATGAAAGACATGCGCAGAAATACAAAAAATAGAAAATGAGACATGCAAAAACATTTAAAATTGGATTCGAACAGCCCGTACTTATTTCTGGAGAAAACACAAGACAGAAATAGGGCGTACTCGGGTTCAGTGACGCCACCGGTGTCCACACCAGTCCAGCTGGCTTTGAAGCTGTGGATTATAGTGCAACTGGGAGCTCGCACACTCGATACAAGTTCCAAGGGTGTTGAGTTGGAGCGATGACGTCGAGTTAATATTAGGATATGCGAACTATAAAAATGTGTCTGCGCGGTGCGCTGGCAGACGTCGCGACGCCCCACCGCGTATTCTCTATATCTACGATTACGAGCACATACGCTGCAGTGTATGCATTGTAACGAAGCACATTGTATTTCGAACATAAAATTATATTAACATTTAAATGGCTCTATAGAGCTAGCTTCATAAAGCTCTAAATCAATTTCACATTTATGATCAGAAAATTTACACATTCATTGCCAGAAATACAATCTTTTCTATTTTTGGTGGCGCCGAATAGAAATCGCATGCGGCGGGGCTTGATTCGATCAATTATGTTTGATTCCGTTAATGGAAATGAGACTTACAAAATTTGCAAACTAACCAAGAAACTTCAATTTTCTCCTTAGTGTAGGTACTAGAACTTCCTTAGGGTCTCGAAGCCTTAGCCTATTTATTGTCTTTGATTATCTCCATCAAAACTAGTAATATTATATTTGTAGGGGTTCTCCGTGGCTGAATTATGGTTAGGTATATCATTCGGAGGAGTTAGAAGACAATTGCATCTGGAAAACAATCTATTCTCAATTCCAAAGTACGTATATAATGATTCAAATATTTGACTGCTGTGAATTCAAACCAGTAAGAAAATTTTATGGTACAGCCGTCAGTCGTCACGTACCTACAACGTGCATGATTTTAGCGAACAAGTGGCATGAACATTGATAGTTAAACAACATTGTAATATCATAAACATGTACACACAATATTCTGTAATATCTATGACCTGTTGACATATTAGCGATTCGCGAAATTCACAAACGGGTAGGTAATACTACTAATGTTCTAGATTTTATTCCACTTCTAATGACTTCTAATGAATTTTAGTTGGGTAGCCTAAATGCCTAATTGCGTTCCGGTTTACAAAATGCTTTTAGGATATTATATAGGACATTTTTCGAGTATTCCTCAATTGCCACCAAACATACCTACTTGTAGATACGATGTGCGATTTGACTAGCTACGTTCCGTATTTGTAAAACTCGAGAATGTTGAATATAGAACAATGGACGCTTGAAGTGATGACGACATTATAAGCTGGTGTCCTTGTTTGATGTGCGTGGTCCGTTGCGTCTTCGGTGACTTGATTTGTCCTGGTGTGATGTCACGCCATACCGTGCAGGGATCAGACGGTTCCGCGTGGCACCGCCACATCTCCTCGCCCACAAGTCCTCGAGAGCCGTCGACCTTAAAACGGCTTTGAAATCCAAATATAGTCCTAGCATGTTAGTATTCATTTGGTACGAATGTTATGATGATACTTATACCTACATACAAAGAATTTCACAAAAACATTTGCATTTGAACTGTAACAAAGAACGGAGTAAATTATTGCAGAGTAACATATGTAGGTTCATATAGTTTGTATTTATAATGCACAAAACTTCTGGTAGTAACGAGCTCTAAAAGTAAATATGTACCGTTGCTAAGCCATTCTAATTCCATTATTCTTGAGCACTAACCTTTACGTTTCTAAACTGTTATTTGTTTGGAATAGCTTTGAGTCTTGATGGATAAGCAAGCCTGAGGAGTCTGGTCCAATGTTAGATTAGAAGCGGGCGACAGAGATTGCGCACGGACTGGCCTAATAATACTACGGCAAGTGTCTGGCCAGCCTATCCCGCGCTGGCATTGACTTTACGAATACAAAAATAAACATGATTTCTCTAATCCAGTATCAAGTGCTTGTATTTTTGCTGGATTATGACGTAATATGCTGTTAAGTATCTATGTTACTGTTTCTTTGGCAAGAGACTGAGTGTAGTAGTTGTTAACTACAAACGCCTAGGTAACCGATATGATGAATTGTGATCCGTACACTCGGCCATGAAACTCTACGGTAAATCATAACATGAGCTTCTGTCAAGGTTTCGCCTTGCCTTATTCCTTAATCCAACTCAAGTTCAATGTACAGATCCTATATAATATAACTACGTGCGATGTGTTAGGTTTCATGATGAAAATAACTGGTCATTGCGAGCCCGACTCCTGCACCGAGAGGTTCGTTCCACCACCCAACAGTTTTTTTTTATATATGTATACTCCAAAGTCTCCTACTCTTTTTACCCGACTGCCAAGGCAGAGATAGGTGTTTGTAAATTTCTTTATTACGTCGTATCTTCCAAACAGCTGAATGGATTTTGACAGTTAAGATACAGTTACTTATATTCTTCTTAATAATCCAAATGGTCTTCACTGTTTGAAAAAAAAAGGCGGATTTTTGGCGCTTAGTAGTAATACGTTAGTAAGAAAAAAATACCAAACCTATCAAATAGGGCAGTGGTTCTCAAACTTTTTTGGTGACGGAACCCTTATGGAAAGCAAAATACTTGATGGAACCCTAAAATAAAACAGTAGTTTTTAAAAGTGTATTCTTTATTAATAAGCATAATGAAAGTACAATGATACAGTTACTTAGTTAATAATTACTTACTTTACCACATGGCAAGTACAATAGTAGAAGATAAAAAAGAAAAAATCTAACTAATGGGAGGTATGAAACTGTTTTTGATTTTACATCAATTGGTTGATATCAGGTTTGATAGAAGACAGTTGAAGTCTCATATCAGGTTCGGCGTCCAGTCTATTGAGATATTTTGTTTTTGTGGCTGCATAGGTTGTGAATCCTGTTTCGCACAAATACGTTGTTGGGAACGGGAGAAGAATATTCAGAGTCATTTTGCCAAGCATTGGATATTCATCACGGATTCTGCACCAAAAATCGTTGAGAGGCGTCGTTT
Source organism: Plagodis dolabraria (assembly GCA_963854805.1). Lineage (NCBI taxonomy): Eukaryota > Metazoa > Arthropoda > Insecta > Lepidoptera > Geometridae > Plagodis > Plagodis dolabraria. The sequence continues at coordinate 22,456,082 of OY978444.1, forward strand.
TGAACAGTGGCTCCATACTTGTGTATTATGACATTTCTAAAAGAGATTGTCAAAAAGGATTATGAATCTATGAATTCAGTTTCATTTTTGTCTTCTGTTCTTCGGGAACAACGGTAAAGCAAATGCCGCATCTTTTGAACTTTTCAAAAGATGCGCACATCGAACTGAGATATTGGACCAATTCTTCAAACACATCATCTTAAAACATTTCTGAGTCGTTATCACTATCAAACTCACTGAGTGACGTAAAGCTTTCTATTTCTTTCTTACCAACGCAAATAATCCAAAAATCTAATTTTCTGTTGCAGTTATTTTGTTATAGGCCAGAAACACTGTTGTCTACCTTGCAATGATAAATTCAATTCGTTCAGTTATTGAAAGATGTCCGCCATAAAAGACAATCGGAACAACCAAGTTTTATCATACAAACGGTCCTTCAAATTAAAAGAGGTATCTGCTGAAAAAACCTTTGTAACTCGGCTCTAAGTTCAAATAGCCTTGTTAAAGTTTTATCCCGAGACAGCCATCGCACTTCTGTTTGGAGAAGCAGTGTTTTATGTTTGCTGCCATAATCTTCATACCATAGAGATATAAATACTATTTCTCTTTTCTGTGCTTCATACAATAATGAGAACAATCGGGATTGTAGTGGTCGTGATTTGATAAAATTAATTATTTTTACCGCTTCATCCATAACTAATTTTAGATTTGACGGCATTTGCTTTACCGCAAGTACTTGTCTATTCAGAATACAAAGGCTGGAACTACAATTGGGCGCTTTATTTTTTATTCGTGACACTGCTCCTGCTGTTTTACCTGTCATCGCCTTGGCCCCATCTGTACAAATGTCAATGCAATTGTTCCACCTGAACTTATTTTCTTAAAAAATATATTTATTTTATTAAAAATTTCTTCCCCGGTAGTGTTTGTGAGCAGCGGTGAACACATAAGCATGTCTTCTTCAAAAGAACTTTCATATCTCACGATAACCAGCAAAATAGCCAAACCAGCGACATCAGTTGACTCGTCCATTTGCAAGGCGAATCGTGTTTTTTGTAGACGTGTAACTAGTTCTTGTTTGACGTAGCTTGCGAGATCATGGATTCGCCGTGAAACAGTATCGTTTGATAGCGGCACAGTAGAAAGACGCTTTGCAGATTTTTCATCGAGCATAAATTTTGTTATGTCTAATACACATGGCTTTATTAAATTCTCAGCGATAGCACGGTAATGTTATCTATACAGTATTTCAACTTCATATAAACGGACGAATTGCGAGCTATCTATATACCTACGCGCCTTCATCGGTCGCGACTGTGCTGCAGTGACGAATGGGCAGTGTGTTATTTTTTTAACAATAACCGCGCGATATTTTCACTTAAAATAAGTTTATGTACATATTACATATTTAATATGACGAGTAGGATATATTGTGGTGTTTTTGGTTGCATGAATTCGTCAAAAACGCACCCAGCTATTTAAACGCACACGCACACATGGTTTATACAAATAGGTATTTGATTTTTTTTCTAAATTCATGCGGAACCACTACAGAGGTATCGCGGAACCCTAGGGTTCCGCGGAACACACTTAGAGTATAGCTGAAATAGGGTATCAAATAAAGAAGATTAAATGGGGATTACACACATATAAACTTATAAGTTGTATCTTTAAATCTAATAGGAAACTAAAAAGTCTAAAATAATAAAAATAACTAAAAACTCGACTCTTTAGTTGTAGTCGGGACCCAATTGAAAATTAAAAACGAAAAGAAATTAATGGGGTCCGGGTGCAACTAATTTAATGCAGAATTCTCAATCTTGTTTTGGTCTTTTTAGTGCAGTCGAGTTGTAAGTTTATGAAATATTTATTTTATATTTAGTTCCGCTTTGGTTCTGTAGCGCGACCCTAACTTTGCCAATTTTTTATATTATTTTTGTTTAAATACAATTGTAAAGTCTATATATTACAATATTTAGTTTATGTCATACCTACCTACGAACAGAACTATTATATATCTCTATATATATACAACAATAATTCAAATATTAGCATCAATCGCTCGTATTACTTGTATAGAAAATAACAGAAGTTAGTCCTGTAATTAATATTGTACTGATCACACGTTTATTTCTTTGTAAAGTTAACGCAAACTGAAAAAGATCTTATCAGTCCAAAAACAATATGAGATATTCACGTTAGAGTAGTCTTTATACGTATTAATAAAATACCTGTATATTATACTTCCCCTGGTTATTTTTTTGGGTATTGAACTTATTCATGGAAAAGACACGGTACCCATTATTTAAGATTACCATTAGTCGATTATGGACGCAGATAGAGCTACGTTTCTTGCACCAGACGATCGTAAAATCAGCAAGCGTTTGAAAACTAGATCCATCATTATTTTACAGAGTTGTGGTTGTAATAAAATGAGTTTACGACCAATACAAAATTTGTTCATGTAACTTTTCTTCAACTTTCGCAGTTTGTATATGAAACGATATAAGTCTTAAGATTTACTTTAAGATTGTTTTAAATTGTAAAAGTGAAAATAATCGTAAATCTTATAAGCGCACGTTGTTATAAATATAAAAACTTTTCATTGCATTATTATTTTTATGGTACAATTTTAAAAATAGCACCATGTGTATTAGTTAAACCGCGACGATTCGATCCACCGCACATGTTATTATGTATGTTTTGGTGACTGACTCCATAATGATAAAATGGGCGGTCCCGTCTTTATACAAACGTCATCGTATACTTTATCAGCTAGATTGTCCAGTGCTGAACACAGCCTCCCCCATAAAATGCGGTTTTGCTATAATCCGCACGCTTGACAGGCGTGCAATCCGCGCGCAACCCAACGTGGCAATTACGTTTATATTTTCTTCCAAAATTCGGGAGAAACACGCAAAACATTACTAAACACAAGAACTAGGGGATTTACTAAAAATAGTTTTTTTTTTCAAATTTTCTTAAATTTTGGTGTTATTTTTCTTATGCAATGTAGCAAATGTACTTAAGTTCAATTGCAATTAATCACGTTGAATTATAATTTTTAAACATTATGTATATAGTGTTGACAGAATATGTAATATTTTCAGTATGTTCAGTTGAAAATACTGATATGGCAACTCTTAGCCCCTTAACAAACGATACCATGACAGTCTGCTCGAACGTTTTGTTCGAAAACTGGAATCGTAAAGCTTAGCCAAAAATGCTATTTTAATTTTATTTTGTGCACGATTAGCGATTTAAACGTAAATTTAGTTCACGGAAGTTTGTTGATATTGTTTCTATCGAGGAGAAACTTTTTGATGCATACCACTATGAATAAATTAATTGTTTGCATATCATATTACAACGAGATTTAAACCCCGAGAGGGGAATTGATGGTTCGCCCGATCATGCAACTGGTGTGTGATTTCTAACACATTTAAGTCATAGCATGAGCTCTCATAAACAGTACGCGACCAGAAGCTTGATCCGTACGTACGTGTCTGAAAATATTTTTATTTTTGACGATTGTAGGCATTCATTGCAATAAAAATGACTACCTGCTCCATTAAACGGTGCGGGAAAAATAGCAAACATCCATTTATAAAACAGATGGACCTTCCACAAGTAAGTAAAATTTATCAATTTTCGTAATTTATCTACTTCATTTTTAATAGGTCAAGTTAAACTGGACAATCTAATAGACCCGTATGAATGCATTTCACTCCCACTTACTACATTCATCTATTGTCATCCTTGTTTTCTGTAAACCGCGCCCTCTCCTAGTGTTGTGCTTATACAGTACGGTAATTTATCGTTATAGTGGAACTAAAATCGATATCGTCATACTCTGGCCAATAAATATATTTAGCCTTGGATGTAAAAAAGGGGGTACCTTTTACATGTTTGATATGAGTTTATAATAATAATAATAATAATAATTTCTTTTTTTTATATATGAATATTTAAAGAAAAATTAAATTATGTTATAAAATAAATGACGTGAATAATAATAATAATAAAAATAATTTATTTCACAATATACAGTTACTCTTATTATGTTGTTATTCTTAACTTTATTACAATTGGTACACTAAATTGTAGTGATTTTTTACAGTAAAATGACATGATGATCCCACACTAAGAAAAAAATCTTGTGTCGTGGGAGTCTACTTCAATTATACATTGAGATTGAGGTTTGCTTATTAAATGATATGGCTGTATAAAATTTCGTATATGTTTGATTAAATATTATATTAGGGTGTATGTGGGTGTGTGACAGGATGTATTTGTGTGTATGCATGAAGTGCAATGAATATAAAGCTTTGTGTGAATATATAGTGTAAAGCTAACTTGAATTTTTATTAATCATACGATAACTTTTAGAAAATCTTCAGCTTCATCGTGGTTGAGAGTCCTCAACCACTTGTTTATTTCGATTTTAGCTTACCTAGTCGTGTGTGTTCTCAGATTAGTGATGACTTTACTAGTTTTGTTATATACATATGAGCCAAGAAAACTCTGATGATGATGCCAGTTTTGTGTTGAATTTCTGTCTCATAAACACCAAATCTTTTCTACGTTTTTTACTTGATAAGTCTCATCTTAATATAATCTTATGGTATATCAATATATGTGTACCGATTTCAAAATCATATTTTTGTATAAAACATATATAGCTACCTTAAGTTATTCTATGGTAATATTAACAAACAAAATTCTGTTTTTTTTAATAGATTCCCTAGAGATCCAAATCTCAAACAAAAATGGACTGAGCTAACAAGAAGAGAAAATTGGTTTCCAGTATACTACAACAGGGTTTGCTCCCGTCACTTTTCAGACGATTGTTTTCATATATTGAAAAGTAGCCGCCGACGTTTACTTAATACTGCGATTCCTACAAAACACTTGGAACTTTTAGTTCCGCTTGGTGTCTCCCCGTCAATGTCACTCGGGATTAATCAGTCCTGGAGTTGTCGACCTCTTTTTTAGACTGTATATCTATGGAAATAGTGCATATTTTCTAATAATGTACGCTCAAACATATATATATATGCATGGATGTTGATGTATCGGATAATTATTACAACAGATACATATATATTTCTAAATATGATTACAAGCACTATTGCGTGCTGAGCAAAAATCACATTTACAAATTATTATTAGAGTACAAAATGTTTTTGTCGGACGGGAATCGCACCCACGTCCTCTGATTTCGCGCTGGATGCCTAATCTATTCTGCCACCGGAACTTTACTCTTACGAGTCGAAAATTTGGACTTCAATTATAAGAAATATACTCCAATAGTAATTTATTAGGGAGATATTATATTAATTACTAAATTACAAATATATGAGAGGCAAAATTTAAGTCATGTGCGGGATTAAATTTTTCCTTTCGTATATATGTATTACATTACAAATTACCGCAGAGCATGCGTTATTGCAAACATAAAAATATTAAAAGAGATATTTAAATGTTTATCATTTTAGTAAGGATATTTCAAGCAGAATTGTGGAATCACACAACCAAATCATTATTCTATATTTTATTATAACAAAACAGCTATACTCATACAAAATACCGCGCGAGGTATCTGCTGGGTATTATTGCCAACGCAAGTGGGACAAATATCACTTTTATCTAAATAGGGCGTCACGGAGGAATATATTATACGATCAGCTTATATATCTTGTACGATGTATTGATATCGATTATATTTGCATAAAAATCACGTCCCATCACTATGGGACTCGGGTGTTTACCGCATGGAGGTGGCTTAGCCAATTAGAGCGCGTTTAGGTTAAACAGAGTTTGGCATCAATTCATCTCGAACAAACCAAATCTTATTGCACCTCTAAGGGTTATTTTCTCGATGTCATATTATAACAACTAAATAGAGTCAAAATTTCACTCAATGTCAAAGTATTAAGAGCTACAATATTATTTAATCTAATGCTTTTGTGTATTCATTATTTTAATTAACATCTTTGAATTCTCAATCGGTTGCTTTATTTTATTATTGACTGAGCAATTTTTTTTCTTTGTTTGTATTTATGTTTGTCCGACGATAGCTTCCAAACGCCTAATCTTTTCTTCGTAAAATTTGGTAGCATAAGTTTTAATAAAATGTATAAGTTCGTTGAGAAGTTTTTCAGACATACAGTCTTAAAATAGGGTTAGATTAAAATTTCCTAGAGCTGACCAACAAACATGTGTCCAACGGTTTAATAACTATATAAAAAATCGACCAAGTGCGAGTTGGACTCGCGCACGAAGGGTTCCGTACCATTAGCTATACAACATTAGACTTCATATTTTGACTTTTTTTTTACCTTGCGTTTTTTTTGTTTTAACTTGCGCGAGTCCAACTCGCACTTGGGCAACTTTTTGTATGTTGTTATAGCGGCAACAGAAATACATCTTCTGTGAAAATTTCAACTGTCTAGCTATCACCGTTCTTGAGATACTGCCTGGTGACAGACGGATGGACGGACGGACGAACAGCGAAGTCTCAGTAATAGGGTCCCGTTTTTACCCTTTGGGTATGGGACCCTAAAAAGGACTCTTTGTGTAGATATCCCTTTCAGATTGTTTGAAATTTGCCTTACTCTTACAAGAGTACGGCATAGTGTAGCTTGTTTGTATGTTACGCTAGTTTCTTCCCACTGCTTCACCAACGTGGAGTTAAGTATTATTCTCCTCTGGAACTTCCCCCATGCGATGCCAAGCTTTCATATCTTCATGTGTAAAAGGCAATGAAATTAAAAATATCAGTAGGTGGACAGCAACTTAAGCTCAAACTGCCGTTTACACTGTGATCCCCGAGACCCCTGCCAATCATGGAGACTATGACAAACTATCTAATGAAGGCCTCTGTTCAGCGGTGGACGGTATTGCTGTGTATGATGAAGTATTGTTACAAGATCCAGAGATACACATTTTCAACCAAAATAGATTACACAGAAACTTTCGCATTTAGTAGGTATTAGGTATAGTGTGATTTATACATTATGTGTTTTTGAATAACCTATGTTTTTCTTTTGGTGCTAAGTAATACATTTTTATTAATATAAAAAAGACACAGACATCAATGCAATATGTACTTTTATATTCATGGTGTTCAATCCATTTGATCGAATTGAACATATATAATAATTATAAATTTAAAATGTTTAATCTTTAGTCGAGTGATTAATAGCACATCACTATATAATGTACTCACAACACTAGTGACAAATGTTTTTTTTCTCTCTTCTATTTTGTACGCTGTTCTATATAGCAGTCGTATTCAAAAGTATTCTTGGCCTTTTTATCCTACACATGGTATTATTCTGAAGTTATGTGAAATCTGATTTGAGAAATCATATTCAGCGATACAGATAAAAATAAACTTGAAATGGCACGAAATGTAGGTATAATGTAATTTAAATACTAGATCTGTGTAGACTAGAAACATCAATAACAATCTAGTTTCTACTAAAATTAATAAGTATAAAAAAGTCGTTGGCCATTAAGCAAATATTTCTCTGATCTCTTCTGCAAAGTGGACATTATATATTAATTCATGCTAATTATAAACAACCATAGGTCATTGCACAATCAAAAACTTTCAATAAATTCGTCTCTACAAAATCTATACATACCTACAATATGCCGTTGTGGTGGTGCCGAGAAAAATTGGATGTTCAGTTTCTTCAGTATAGCATTGTCCCCCTATAATAATGGATAAACCATAAAATGTGGAAGTAATGTAGATCAAAAAAAATATCTATAAACAACATTTTTTGCGCATTAAAAAGAATAAAACTAATCGGGAAGTGCACGAAATTTGAGTTGCCAGATTCCACTCGGAACGATAAACAGACAACAAAGTTATTTAATAATGCATTGTCATCGAGCTGTGACCTACCCTGAAGGTTTCAGCCGGATAGCTAATCGGGAAGTGAGTGCACGAAATTTGATTCCACCAGGGACGACTGACAGACAAACAAACATGAAAGAGACTTAATAAAAACCGGTACTTGCCCGTAGAACACCTGGGTGTTCCACGGGTAAAAAACATATACTACTACTAACTATATTATTTAGAAACATAGAAGGTTAGCGACATCATGTCGAGAGATAAGTGTTTGAAAAGGCACTTATTTCGATCAGATCAAGTCTAGTAGTCTGGTTGATGGCCGCGGCACGGTCCCCTATCATGGTTAAAGTAATAGCAATTGGAGCACCAAGTTTTGGGTCGAGAGAGTATGTTCCGGTGGCCGAGTGGTTTAGGCAGCCGACGCGAAATTGGAGGACGGGGATTTGATTCCCGCCCGGAACAAAAATGTTGTGCTCCAATAATTGGTAAATGTAAAAAAAAAACCTTAGGTGTAGATCTACGGTTTTCAGGTGTTCTGTGGGCAATAGTTAAATTTTTTTAAACTTGTCGGTAGGGGAACACCCAACTTGATTGTGCTGGTGTGTTACAGGCAAAAAATAAAATAAAAAAAAACAGTGAGTTATTAAAAATATTTATTTGCAGGAAATTTCTACGCAGCAGAAATAGTATCGGCCCTGGAGTATCTCCACGCCAGGAACATTGTGTACCGGGACTTGAAACCAGAAAACTTGTTACTTGCTAGAGACGGTCACCTGAAGATCACAGACTTTGGGTTCGCAAAGAAGCTGACTGACAGGACTTGGACGCTCTGCGGGACGCCCGAATACCTCGCGCCCGAGATCATCCAGAGCAAGGGCCACAACAAAGCCGTCGACTGGTGGGCATTGGGTACGTTAATATGTTGATTGTTGCACAACAAAAGCTTTCTCTCTTTCTAACTACTTTTACCTGTGATGCCATTACACGTCAGACATATTAAAGTTCTTGATAAGTTATCAATAAAATGGAATTGATTGGTGAAATTATCGGTAGCTATTTAAAATCGGTATGAAACATGGAAAAAATGACTTTGTGGTGCGATAACAAAGGGGATAGATGAAGGTTGTTCACGCTACTGTACTTAAGTGTTATGTTTGTGGTATTCAGGTGAATAGCTTAACGAGAATATAAAGTAAGTAGCTATATATATTGCTGTTTTATCGCCTTTTATTGGGCCAAAGTCGTAAGGTCCATTGTTTCTGGGTTAGTAAGAGCACCATTACTTTGATTTGTTCCTGAACAATTAAAAGTTTAATATGTTAGAAAGTACATTATAAAAGGCGGTAAGCAGGAAGTGGAGCAATTTATTCGAATATTATAATTTCGTGTACAAGCTAACAAGTTAAATAAATAGGGCATAAAAAAAGTTTTACTTAGCGTTATTTGTGTTTGCTCTATAGTAAAAACGATAATACTTACATATACAAACGTCGAACTTAGTGTGATTATGGTCCAAATCTAACGTTTAACAACAAATAAGACTCCCGACAGGGTTTTCAACTATACCTTGGTATACATTCCGTGTTCACACGGAACCCTCTCAGTGTGCGAGTCTAACTCGTACTTGTCCGGTTTTAGTTACATATTTATCTTGTTCCCATGTTACAATTTTTGTAACGTGCAATGTGAAATGAGGAAATATTATGAATATTACTATTAACTGCCCTAACGTAGGGAATATGGGCTTTCCCTGTTTTTATCCAAGATATGTTACTGAACTACATGCCAAAAAGTTCAAACTACTTACTAGTGAAGAATGATTTAGGGGAAAAGAAACAGTTTCAGAGGTTATATCTGATATTTTGGTCCCCCTGTATTTTGTTTTAGGATAAATATTATGTACTCTTTCAAAACTTTCCTAAATTCATTAAATTGATCAACATTAACATTTACATTACAATATTTTTTTTTTTTTTTATTTTTTTTTTTATGCCTTATAGGTTAGCCTTTGACCACTATCTCACCTGATGGTAAGTGATGATGTGGTCGAGGATGTTGTTCAGACTAACCTAGAGTTACTGGCTCTCAAGGACAGCTGCCGGAACACACCGTTAGGTGCTTGGCGACAGATTTTCAACTTGAGGGTGGTAGCTAGCCAGGCGGGCATTTGCAAAGTGCCCTACCACGATGCTGTAACGACTGCTATCCTAAGACAACAACCGGGACCGACGGCTTAACGTGCCCTCCGAAGCACGGAAGCGCTCAGTAGTAATGTCACCAGCGGTCACCCATCCAAGTCATGACTGCGGCGGACGTTGCTTAACTTTGCTGATCGAATCAGAATGGCTATTGCATAGCCATCTACATCAGCCACTTGGCTACGAGCGCTTCAAACAATCTTTCTGTTTGCACAAATACATCTGTCAATCTTCAACATTATCAATAAAGAATTGGTAATTTCGTTCAATTTTATTGTTATCACTTTACACGACACGAATTCATGGGATCATAATTCATAACACACTGAGCTCGTGTGTTTGTTTACCAAGCTCATTCCATCACCGACAGTGGCGTTTCGTTTTAATTATATTTACATTGATACTGTATACATGATTTATGCTCATCTTGAGTGGTTGTGTTGTGCCAATTTTCAAATGTATGTCCTTAGCTAAAATAGCCGCACTTGTTTTGTATGTCTGGACTCGTGCTTGGCACTAAACTTGCTCAACATGAAAGCTATAAGATCTGACAATTCATTAATGATATTTTGAATTTGATTATGTTATTATAAATTCGTATTATATTTACACTTTTAGTTTATGTTACCGATTTAAATATAAATAAACAGAGCGTATATTCAAACTTTGGCATTTACTTTACTTTCGTTTCATCTCATATTACCGTGTCTGAGAAATATTCGCTTTCCCGTAGAAAATCTAATACGTTTTGACGCGTTGAACACGCATGTAGATTTACTTATCTAAATGTGATATTCTTATAGAATTTTAGGTCAAGGGCAATAAAAGCATCTGTTACGGTATTGTAGAAGTACTTGGCCCCAAAATATCATTGACATTACATGAGAATATTGTTTATTTATTTCAAGTGAAAGATTTTGGCTCATAGTTGGCCTTATAGAAAGAAGCTTTTCTATTCAATAGTTATTAACATTAAATAGTGGCACTGGTTAATGAAAGTTTATTTTACGAGTGGCATTCTAATTATCGTAATGATAATAATGATTTAATTAATTAATAAATAAGTTTTTCATGATGCATAAAACGGTCACTATGAGTAGTTACCTATTTATCCGTATGTTGTATGATTTAAGAAGCAACAACGTGTCAAATATTGTTTCGTGTATAACACATGGTACTATTGTAATTTATAGTTGTATGATAATTAATATCATATTCCAATTCACGTTTAATGATGCCTGTCATATTGATACACCTAAATTATTAAACATATAGATGGAGCAGTTAATATTCGTCTTAAAATTTTTCATTACAGCTGTTATTTGACTGTGCTCGTTATGCTATAATTTTTAGATAAAGGCAAACAAATTGATTTAACGATGAAAAAATGTCACTAGAATAAATATAATTTCGTAGAAAGCTTTTGCGGCCATTGCGTCAAACAAAGAGTGTTGTCACATATTTATTTTGAATGATGGAGCATCTTTAGACCCAAAAATAGCCCAGTACTGGAAGCCAAAATATAGGCTAACATAAAAATATGTTTTTTTCCAGGAGTTCTCATATACGAGATGCTAGTTGGCTACCCGCCATTTTACGACGACAACCCATTCGGCATCTATGAAAAAATCCTCAATGGCAGAGTAGAATGGCCCCGACACTTAGATCCCACCGCCAAAGACATCATCAAGAAGCTACTCGTACAAGACAGGACCAAACGGCTCGGAAATATGAAGGTAAGACACCCACGCACCAATCAGAACCCACACTTCTTTATTGACAAATAAGCATAAGTAGATACTCATCAGTTGATGAAGTGGTTACAGTTGCCAATGTATATGTTACAAGGATAATATTCAAAGCTTTGGCGGTTGCTAAAGCTTATGAGTCTTTCTATTTGACATGGCTTTTGATTTACTTATGAGTAAAATAACTGTTTTCGTTTCTGCAAATTGTAACGAGTACGTTAAGGGTATTAAATTAGTAAACGTTGGTAAGTGTAGGGATAATATGAAATAACTACCTTTCTTGTAACTATAACCTAATGGAGAGTTATTGAAAAAAAAAAGAAAAAATGCAGCCTACATATATCTGGATTAAACAATTTAATATAGTTTGGAGCTAGAGGGAACTTATTATAGTCGCGCTAATGTTCTATGTACAACAGTCGCAATAATTTACAGTTAATCGCCAATAAATTGCAACTAATGTTAGATTCACGTGTTTTGTCACGATTTTTTGTTGGCCATCACGTTTAGTAACCAATGTTTTCGTCACAAAGAAATGTGTGCTTGTAGGAAAGCAATGATTTAATTCCCGCGAGTTAGCATGTTCATGAAATGTTGTGCTATTTCCTATTACTTTAATTAATTGTAGATGCATTAAATTCTTCGTGATGTTATAAATGGCTGAGCTTCCGAAACTCTAAAGGCCACGTTGGTGTATTCCTCATTTATGAAATTTGCTGAAAATACCTGTTATTGTGTATTTTTAAAGTTCCGTATCCAAATTACAAATCACGTCTTTCATACAGCTATGCAAGTGGCAACCCCAAAAACCTTTGTTATTTTTATAAGTGTTCTTTTTTTGTTTTCACATTGCGTTGTCTGGGTTTATATTGTTTGCCCGATAGGTATAAATATAGCTAGGTATCTAATAGTCTAGTTTTTAAACAACTTTCGTTGTTGGCGGTTCTCCAGCTGTCTCTTATCGTCTGATCATATAATTTGCATTCGAGTCATTTTGCTCAGAAACTTCTTTTTGTGTTTATTTTCGTAATTCTAGTTTTTGGAGATAAAAACACTTTAGGCAAATTTTAATTAGTTTCTATGCAATCATTAGTTAAGTCAATTTTCTCTGCAAAAATTTAAAGTATTATTTTAGCTTGCAAATTGATGTTTCACCTACTTAGATTTCCTCTCAGTAAAACCTACATCAGAGTTATCGTTCACTTTGTTTATATTACTTTGATAACATTATTCGAACGAGTTGCACTGCGTAATCTATCCAGGCATTCGTAAATAACATCGAAAACCAGTAAAATGTAATTCATTGGTACAGTAACAGCAGCTACATTTATTGGCGAACGACTTATTTGCCTGATTTGCAATTTGAATTTACTATCCTGAGTTTCCTACTCGTTTTAAATAATAGTTGTTACAATATTACACCGCTTGTGTGGTTCCATATCAACTTGTTTACCTACTCTAGAAATCGGTATACAACCTGCCCGATAAAGAGTAGAAATTTTCTGCGGGAAATGTATTTTTAAACTGCAGTTAGTGGTTTGTTTTCTCCGAGCTTTTTGCCGCGATGTCGCTGAGATGTTTAGAAAGCCATCCGTCAGGTGTCCGGCGGCGACTTCAAACGGCCGCTGACTTATGTCGCGACGCAAATACTCCGCAGCAACACCGCGCCGGACACCACTTGAGCGAATGTGATCTACTGACGACGGCTTGTTAAGTCCACTGACTTGCGAGATCAACGCAATTTCCCGGTCGGCTATAACAATTTATCGAGGCAATATCTATTTTCCACGATCACTATTATAGTTAAGCGTCTGTGGTTACGCGTCGATAATCTGGTGTGTTGTTGCCTCCTACCAGATTTAAATCACTTATTTACCAGCTACGTGTTAGTTCTAATATGAGCCAAATTAATGAAATTGTCTATTCTGGTAGTCAAAATCTTAGTCAATAAATGGGGTGGGGTAGATAATGGTCAAAGACTAGTGTATCAGTAACAATAAAGTATCAACTCTCAACAGTTTATTGCAGTAGGAAACTTCAATTTCTAGACAAATAACAATTTGTTGGTGTGGGAGAGAGGTCATTCAATTCAAGCTTATTTAGATTCGACGGCGACTTTCTACTTGAAAGTTTGTAAGTTTACGTGAATTATAACAAAGTGAATGTATATCAGAGGCGACGAATTGTTGTTTATCAAAACGAAATCGTTAATTTGTCGGTGGATTATTATTATTATTTATTGGATTCTGTTAAATTACTGACTTGAAGTACAAAGTACTGACAAGTACCTACTTAGTTATGGATCAGGGACAATGTCTATGCGCAGGGTGTCCATAATTTTAATACTCCGCGTAAATATAATATTAAATATGTGTCCTTGAGGGTAGTGGTTATTCACGAAATTACTTTCCAGAAGCTCAACTGCTAGGGAATTTTGTGAACGAAGGCCTGGCTAACTACCACCCTCAAGTCAAAGATCATTAGGTCTTTGCTCTGTACAAAATTTGTTACCATGCATCTGTGTGTTCCGGCCGCTATTCTAGAAATTCCCATTCTAGGTTAAGCTTGTCTTCATCATGACTTGCCAACAGGTGAGTTGGTAAAAAACTAGCCTATCAGACGTAATAACAACTCATATGTTTATTGCCACTGAAGCAATTTGTCACGCACCGATAAAACAAAACAAAATAATGTCGTTAATTTTATTTTAAAGACATTGAGCCTCCTGTCCTGATTTGAAAATACTGGGGCAATATTAGACCGTTTGGCACCACACCGAAACAATAAATAAACCTCGATATTTACGTTATTATGTACATGTCTCTAGCGCTAAATCTTGCAATATACGATGTTTAACTGTTTGAAGACACGTCGCGGGTGCCAACAATAACAAAATCGCCCTATTTCTAGTCGCAATAAACATTTTAGCGATGCTTAGTGCTTAGACCATAGATAATTAGTATACTGCTCTTAATATTATGTAATAACTGACAGACTGTGACGATGACTGATCGATTATAAAGAGAATACCATGCATCGCTGATACAACATAGATATCAATATAAATCAATTCATGTGATGTTTATTGTTATTTCATTTATGTTTTAGTGCGGTTCGGAGGACGTCAAGCGGCACAGATGGTTCAAACACTTGGATTGGGCTGACGTTTTTATGAAGAAGCTTCAGGTATTTTCTATTAGCCTACTTATTTAATACTGATGCATTGCCAGTTTTTATTCAGGATTTAGCCATTTGTATTTTGGCAGATCTGTCGACTACTTAACGTAATCATTGATTTTATCGATCTTGCAGCTCTATGTTGATCGTTGGAAAACAATAAACGATTTCAACAACATTAAGGTTAATAACTTCCATTATTCGTCCGTGATGTGATTGTGCAAAAAGGATTCAATCGTATGTTGTTATAAAAACTCAAGTAAAAAGTGACGATTTACGACATTTTACTGGCTAACACCTTGTGGTCATTTCTGAACGCTATCAGAATTCGAATTACACTCTTTACTAAGTAATCGGCGTTTCGTAAACAGTTTCATCAAAGGCTTTTACTAGTAGGCACTTAGGCAGGGACGTAACTGGTTTCAATTAATTAATAATAACTACCATTATTTTTAGTAGCAAACTATTTTGTAAATGAATACCTACTGATTTAATATTTATGTATTTCCATACCAAATGCGATGAAAGTATCAACATAGAGTGGACTAGGTATATATTTCCGGAAGTGGCCATTTACATAAATTGGTATTAATAAGTAATTATAATATTTAAAATAGAACTCTTTGGCTGTAGAAAACAGTTTGTATCTCCACTGTCATTTGTTACATTTTAGTAACATTTCTGAAATTGCATGTCAACGTCATTACGGGTTTTACTAGTGATAATTCTTTGTGTATGCCTCATGTATGTTCCATCTATATTAAGGATATAGATGGAACATACATGAGGCCCACCTGATGTTAAGCGGTAGCCTATGCATATAACAGATGAATTTCGTCATAAGTGGCGAAATACACTGCCTCCATCACCCTGGGACATACAGTTGCTTCTGATTTCGATTATGAGCTCTCAAGTACTGCTGCCCGAACACACTGTTAGGTGTCAGACTTTCTGCTTGAGGATGGTAAACAGCCAGGCGAGCATTCGCAAAATGCCCTTCCACAATGCGGTGAAGATCAAGCCCGGTGGTGGGGTTTGAACCATGGACCTGCAACACCGCAGTCCATAGCTATTATCGCTCAGCTGTCATTGCTTCACAATGTACGTACTACAGTATTATTTTGAGAGCATTGAGGCATCTTGAGTGAAAACATACTATATGTATGTAATAGTTTGTACGCCATAGCAAAATGTTTTCACTCTGAAATAAATGTTGGATGTGACAGCTGTCAAAGTGAAATTTGATGTTTTTGGCAAGTTAGATCGCTGCCGCAGATTTTTAAAATAAAATAAAAGCAATTATATTATTTACAATAGGTTTCGTGCTAGTTAAAACAAAAACTTCATCGAAAATGGCTTAGAACAAAGAAAACATTAACAACTTTACTCAGACTAGTTCCATACATGATTTTTAGCTAGAAATTCGTATGACTATGTTTTACATGAGGATATGGATCAGTTCTGCCATATACTTTGCGTTTTTATCCTCAAAGCTCAGAGTCGCGATACCCCGTAGGAATCACCTTTTTCTTGACAATTTGTCGCCGGCTGTTCCTATCTTTGGCTATGTGAATTCGTCATGAACACTGTTGTCAAGGGTAGTGCGGATTTGGTCTGACCAACGCATGGGGCGCTTCGCATCTAACTTCGAAGTGACAATTAGACACACACAGATACCACATACAGATAGTCATTAATGTGGCTTCATCTATTTTCGTTTATAGATTTCTAATCCCAAATCTTTGATTCAGTATTGATATTGCATTTAATCAATTTCATGGAACACCCAAAGAACAATACTTAATATGTTATAGTCTAAATGAAATAACTATCAATAATGCTTACTCCATTATTGTAAGTAATTTATAGTATCTATATTACTATCATATAGAATCATTCGCTAGTTTTCTACTGTAGGGCATAATATACTTACGAGGAATGCATTTGCATTTATATAAACGTTTTTGAAAAAGTATAAACAATATATTATAATAAAAGAAGTGAATAATTTACAAAGATGTATTAATAATAGGCATTTCGTTTGTTACAGCCTCCAATCGTGCCATCAGTGTCATACGAAGGCGACACATCCAACTTCGACGAGTATCCTGAGACCGACTGGAAGGCGGTTCGCGCCCTGGATCCCGACGAACTCAAACTATTCGCCAACTTCTGATTACACATAGTACTATTATCGGTTTTAATTTAATATTAGAAAATATTCTTGTGTTGGCGTAATCAACGCTGGCGTTAACTTATAAAATATTGTTACGTCGGCGAAACAAATGCTGAGAAGTATAATTCTCGCGAAGCATTGTTGAACACTGTGATTACCTGTTTTCACAACTTATCCGATAAAAACATAGTCTGTACTTATGGTTTATTTATATTATTTTAATTTATGGCCATGTTTTTAATCTGATACTTAGTCTTTACCAATTAATGTTTTATGATATCTTTGAATCCTTAATATGTTAACTTACTTCAAATTCGAAGAATTGGAGAATTAACGTAACTGAATCATGCAACCGTCCAGATGCGTATATAGACAATGATGTAGAAATTTACTCATGGAGTCATCACTTTTATTTGTATATGAAATATTTCTAATACATGTAAGTGTAAGTATTGAAAAGTTGAACATTAAGTTAAAAAGTATTTTGGCTACTAAAAATGTAACCACACGTGTCACAGTAGAGTTAGTCTCTCACCCTTTTCACTTTGTCACTTTAACCATCTTAACGCAGAGGATAACCAAAGGCTTGTCTGCGTTTGAATAATATTAAATGTATGTGGCCCAAGTAATAAGAAAGAGGCTTTTAATTCAAAACTTAAATTTATCCTTTAGTAATTAATCACGCATTATAATTCCAATGCTTCTAGTGAAAATGTTAGTTAAGTGTGTAATGTGAGACGCCAGAATACAAGCTGTAAATTTAGTCGACAACTAGATTAATTAACTATGACATCATCATCCGCCAGAATATGTTCGTGGTTGAATCTGTGAACTCTCCTATTTAGAAGTACATAAAAACCAGGAAAAAATCTTTCGGATTTACACAATTTATATTTAAATAAAGTAATTTAACTTCTTGAATATGTATTCAGACTAGGTACCTGTTTTACATAATTATTATAAACTTTACAAGAACCAAAAATATTAAATTACATAATTTCTTTCCTAAAAACTATTTATTTGGTCAAAAACTATTGGCACTGATTAATTTTCTAACATCTTTAATTGACGCGGATTTGATGACCTTGTAGATTCATGCTGGGCTCCATAAGTTTGAACAGTCCATATAATAAGATATAAGATATACTAATTTGTTTACTAGATACCATTATTGACAGTTACATAAGCTGAAGAGAGGGCCAACCTCGGAATGAAAGATAAACTGAATCTGTATAACCTTTGTTCTAGCATTGTAAATATTGTCTCAAAAGTCTCATAGAATTGTGTGTTCGCGTCTTATGGTATTCGAGGTGAAAGGTCGTGAAAGTTCGTTTTACGTATACATCTTGCTTAAAATGCTCTCACTCCCCTCCCCTCTGAGCCACGGATGGATACATTGGGCTATTTATGACTGAATTTGTGTAGTTATTTTTATCTGTGATGCTGAAGGGTTAAATTATAATAGCATTTATAAAAAAGTGAAATTTTGTATACTTATGGTAATATTCTCAATAACTTCTGTTCCAAATAATTTTTACCTTCAATATAACTAGAATGCCAAAAAAAAGTTTGTACAAATGTAAAGCTTTCTTCCCGAGGTGAAATTGTTGGATGCTAATGACTGGACTAGGTGTAAAACCTTAGCTGCTTCGCAGATATGCTCTACGTAACTCTACCGTAGTAAATTGGCCTTGTTACCAAATAATTATTATAAATCTATAATGTGAAACGTGCAGTCACAAAATGAATCATTGCCATTACCATGCACATGATTATTGTATTACTAATGTAGCAAGAAGTACAGTCTCCAACCAGTTGTAAAAATCCCAGTAAACAAAGAAATGTATGAACCTATGAAACGAAAGAACCGCGGGGCGATTACGTATCTTCTGTAGCAATGAAATGATGATTGCAACAATCAAAAATGACGGTTTTGACAGATTTTGTATCAATGAAAAGGGCAGATAGGTAACAGACCTTCTTGTGCCCGAACGTTAGTCACCGACCGTTTTTTTTCTTTTATACCTGAGACGATAACTGGCATATACATTGATCGAATTAAAATTTCGTTATATCCATTCTACTAAAGAGTTTGTAATAACATAGTATATATACAGGTTGTACTCCCATGGTCAGTATTTCTTTTGATGTCATATTATTATTATTCTAAAGTCTATTTTTTTTTATCTAATTAAACCAAAATTTAAGTCCATTTTGGCATGTATTTTAAAATAAAAGAAGTAATTTCTTCTTCCTCCCCGAACACAAATTAGCCCAAAATATATCTTCCTCCACTCCGCTTCAATTTTAGTGTGTAATGGCCAATGGGTATCTACACTTTGGATACTGCAACACGTTTCATACGCTTGATATATCCTGTAAAATAAAACCAAATGTAATAAAGCGACTATGATATTTTTTGTATTTTTTTTTATGTTTTGCAATAACGCATGCTCTGTGGATAACATAAAAAAATTAAAAAAATTACGAGAGGCAAAATTTAAGTCATGAGCGGGAAAAAAATAAGTTTCTCCTCTCTCCGAATAGGAAAAATAATAATAATACGAAATTACTACTTGTATTTTAAAAAATATGCAATATAAACATAAATTTTATTTATATATTTATTTCTTAGGAAGATCAACAGTACACAAACATCTTAAATATAACTAATAACAACAGATAACCAATTATAGGTCCTCACGGATAACTATCTGATAAATGACATTAAAATAATGAACACTAGGATACAACTTAGTCTAAACATTATGCTTATAATTAAATTCAAAAGGAAATATTGACCATGGGAGTACAACCTGTATACATACTATATTATTGCAAACTCTTTAATAGAATGGATGGTACGAAATTTTTAATTCGATCACAGTATGTGCCAGTTATCGTCTCAGGTATAAAAGAAAAAAAAACGGTCGGCGACTAACGTTAGGGCGCATGAAGGTCTGTTACCTATCTGTCTTACAAAATCTGTCAAAACTGGCAGTTTTATTGTTGCAATCAACAGTTCATTGCTACAGAAGATACGTGATCGCCCTGCCGTTTTATCTTCCCGTTCATTTTATCTACGGACATTACCTAGTCAGATATAATTTTGCGATAAGAAAGTGCTAATTTATCATTTAATATCGGCACTTCTATGATTTTTTTTTTCCTAAATTGAGAAAACTGAAATTTTTATGAACACGTTCCTAATTTTCGTTATCTACGTCACAGTCTAAGTTACGGCCAATTATATAAACAGTGCCTATATCCATATAAAAATATACCAATATAGATTATAATTAAATAGTTACTTCACAAGTATTTTGGTTATGTATTATTTATTCTTTAAATTTATGAAACAGTTTATGTTCTATGGGCCTTTGACTTTTTGAAACTTGCATGAGGTTCATCAGTTGTCGACTAACTTTCCAGCTTTAAATAAATATGGCGTCAAATTTTTGTGATTTTTAAACGTTATTTATATTAATTGTTTACTAAAATATCTAAGTGTTATTGTAGGTATACTTTAAAAAATATACGGGATATAAATGTTTTATAAGTAATTTGACTTTGGTCCAGCTGTATTGATGGTTAGAAGCGATTTATATAATAGAAGTTTTGAAGATATACATCTTCTATCATATTAATATGTTGGAGTTTAAAACACTTGAAAACAATCAGGAATCGTGACCATCAACATTCACATATGTAGGTAGGCAAATACCAATAGAATCACAATATACTATCCATTTAAAACGTCATTGGTAATGGTAACCTCCTACTCATTACTTCGTAATAAATTATTAAATTAGAATTTAACAATTATTTAATAAAATATTTACAATTTTTAATAAATAGTAGACACATAATTATATTGATAGTAATTTTGTTTTAGGAATGAGGACATCATTTTGGTTTTGTAATCTTAATTTGTTCGTGTGTAGATATGATTGTATTGAGATCTCATGTATGTAATTACTATTGTCAAAGCAGGCATTTAAATGCAAACACAAGAAAACTACATCAAAATTATAACAATGAGTAATTGAATTTTAAACGTATTAATTATTATATAAACAGACGAGGTCTGCAAATAAATTGAATAGTTACAAGGTAGGCTGCATTTAGTTAAACTTCAATTAAATACATACAAGCAATGATGGCTTAGTCAATATCTCTATGGACTGCTACGTAAGAGGACCATTGTTCGAATACTGTCGCTTGATTGAGTTCACCGCATGGTGGTAAGGCATCGTGCTGCCTGGCCCTAGTATAGATAGCCTGTCGTAAGCTACTGTTGACTTTCAACAGCTGTCTTAGAGACACAGTTCCTTAGCCTGTTTCACATGTATTTTTGAGCATCATTGACTAACAAATGAGACAGTGGTTAAAGACAAGACATTGAACAAAAATATTCTTATTTCAAATATCACTATCAAAATATATAGATAATATAGCAACTTTCAAATATGGAATTTGATTTAAAGAGATCTTTTACGAATAGCATTGCATTGAATATGTGACTAATTAGGTCAATACTCTTGAAGTTTTATTATCAAATAAATAGGTATGAACATTGCTCTTATGGCTTTATTGATACGTTCTGTAGCGGACGATAAATGGAAAAAATTCGGCTTGAACTTTTTAATGTTCGTTAAAATGCATTTTATACTTTTATCTGAAAATTCAGATTAGAAAATATTACGATTATTATTATTGAACTATTCTCTTGCTACGTAAAGATCTCTATAAATATAATAATAATTACTAGAAATATGCGATTGTATGTGTTCCTTTGTCATTTTGTTGTGATACGCGTAAGAATGAATTTTTGTGTCTAAATTATCTATGCCTATGATATAACAGGGTTATAGGTTTGATACTATAGGAGAAATAATATTGTAAATACACTGAAATAAATGTTTAAATAATATCTACCTTTTTGCATTCAACTTCATTTTCCTCTTTAAAATAAAGACTTCCTGTACATAAACCTTGTCTTCTAACCATTCTACTACAAAGGTTATGAAAGATGTAAACACTGCTGTTGTTACTGTGTCATAGGTACTTACATTTGAACCGGTCGGTTCACTATGAAATACGGGAATGTGCATAGATCAGAGACATCCTATTTACTTTTTTTATACTAGCAAAAAGCTGAGTTTTGTGAGGGCTCGCGTAGTTTTTCTGACGGGTAATAATTTTCAAAATTACAAATTTCATTCGGGTAATCATTTATTTTACTACCAGATTCTAGTAATGTCATCTAGTATTTCGTAGATAAACTACGATGTACTTCAGTTTTGCAGAGTGTTAACTCTTTGGTTTTCTAACAGATGGCGTTAATAGTGCAATAACATTCCATCTAATGAATACAACATTGATACTTAATGTTAATTTAATTTATTGGTAAGTACCTAATAAATATTTTTATGACAAATAACACATCTAAGTATGAAGTTAAATTACCTATGTTAAAGCACAAATCTATAGGCGAGGTAGTTTTTTAGTAAAGTGTACCACAACAATGCTCAGGTTCTGGGATAGTGTTATAACTAAATAAATTAACAATTTAAACCGAGTAGCAGTCACGCTTTCGACATCTGTCAACTCTCAATTTGCTTCTTCGCAATGAATCCAAATTTAATCTTCACTTCAATTGTCGACATAATAAGTAGGTATTAAGTTGCATTCAATTTAAAGTCATTCTATTTGTCACAAAGATTGTATTACCTACGTGTAAAATTCTAACCACAACAATAAAAATCTCCTCATCTATCTGTTTACATATAAGTTAACATTTGTGGTAACAGGGCTACGTTCAGAGCCTCGGAGTGTACTTGTTTGGCTCGTAGGTACGGAACGACACGGTTGTTTTATATTAACCTCAAATATCATAATTTATATTTAAATAATTATCTTCGCTATAAATATGTGTTTGCTGTTCTTGTTTTGCAAGGCAAAGCATAACATATACACGTTATATGGTATTCGAAAAACATAATACCAACGTTACCTGTAAAATTCAAACTTTGAAATGAGGCACTCATGCCTTTCATTCTATCATCAAAAATTGTTAATGGTTAAAAAGTTGCAACTTCCAGAGGTTCAGAACGATCTAGTTGTCAACAACCCAACGATAGATCGTTCTCTTAGGTTGGGAACGACACGTTGTTGAAAAGTTGCACTCCCAGTCGGCTGTCCTAAAATAAAACACTGAATACGCCAAGTCAACAATTTTAAGCTACAGCGCTTTTAGTTTAAGTTTTATGATAGAGTACTTCTTGAGTACTTTCATATAAAACTTTATATTTTTTCCATAGGTAATAAACTTTTACATTTATTTTGACCGGATTTATAACTATACCTTCAGTAGTTTGATAAAAAAATTAAAAATTGAGGATATACAGTGTTCAAAATTGTTGGAATCTTTGAATCAGATTACATAATCAAAGTAATAAACTGAATATGCCTATTATTTTGTTGTAATTACCTACAGAGTTAATAAAACAAACGTTAAATAATCATACACGTTAATTAGAAACACTAAAATCATCTCTAATCATCACTTTCCATTTGTCCTTCTACTACCAAATCTAAAACATTGTCCTTCTCTATCAAATTACACCAAAATTGTTCCCTGTTAGCTGGGATTATTCGCAGCAGTTTAGTTATAATTTCTTCTTTCTTCTTTTTTGTAATTCCTCTTGGTGTTTCATCTTCTGGAAGTGGCTCTATCTTTTCATTAAATCTGAACTGCAAAAAATTTACCTCTTTATAATTTTGATCTTTGAAGCTTTCTTTGTATATCATGTTTCTTGAACCTCGAACGAATTTTACTTCTATCATGTAATTTTAAGCTCTGCAAATTATGATCATTTTGCCGACGTGGTTGGTTACGTGGTTAGTAAAGAAAATTACTTTCTGTTGTTTGTAATACTGGTGTAGATGTCCTAAACTCTATAATATCATTTTCATTTAAAATATCAGCCTCCATACTAATGTCGCTTAATGTTCTTGTTCGATCATCTTCACCGGGAGGAGAAGGCGGTAGTTCTTGTTGGTGGTTGATACGCAGTTCTTCATTTTTGACGGCAATTAGTGTCATAGACTCTATAGTTATGTTTGTGACCGATGACGTCGTTTCAAGATCGGTAGGTGTTGGATCTTCTAAATACTCGTACTCGTATACCGACTCTGTTGAATCCAAATCAGTGGGGGTTGAAATGATCACTTCATTCGGAGACAAGCAATGACCTACTGTCTAATTAGTCAGAGACTCGGTTGGTGACTGATACATTGAATTATCACAAATAAACATTGAATTACAAGAGTAACCATTACCAAATCATCCAGGTATCTGGCTTATTGGCAAAGACTTTTTTCATAAACCTTAAATTACTAAACTTATGTTGTTGAAACGCGTCGACTTGTATGAGCAAGCCAAGCGGGCACTGTAGTAATTAATTGGATGGGTAAGCGCTAGTGGCAAATCTACTAAGCGCCTCCATGCTTCGTTCCCGGTTGTTGTTTAGGATGGCAATAGTTTAAGCGTGGTGGTAAGGCATTTTGCGAAAGCTCGCCTGGCTAGATACTACCCTCAAGAAGAAAATCTGTCGCAAAGCACCTAACGGTGTGGTCCAGCAGCTGATGTCCTTGAGAGTCAGTAATTATAGGTGAGCCTGAACAACATCTTCGACCTATTAGCTACCTACAAAGAAAATATTAGTACTAACCTCACGGTAGGTAGTTCTACTAACCACAAGCAAACATATAAACTACGAATAAGTTTGTAAAACTATTGCAATATCTAAAAATAACTCACCTCATCATGGTATTTGCAATAAAAAATCAATTAAAGACCGCAGCTGGCACTATTTAATATTTATTTAACCAAAATCAATGACAGCGCACATCGCCTCTCTAACAAGTCGCGACTCGTAATGAGTAAAATTCAATTACAAAAATCATAAAAAACTTGCCGCAACACGTTTAAAATACGGAATATCCATTATCAAGCTAAAAACACTGTACATCCAGCGATATACTGTGTTTTTAATTTTTCAATGAAACATACTTTGTTTTAAGTTGGAATAATCGGTTTGTATGGCGTATTCCGTGTTTTTACTCGTCTGTATTATTGTTATACTAACAGATATCAAAAATCGGATCTTTGGGTTAGACGCAGCCGAATACAGTATGTCCCAAATCGGGATAAACCGTGTTTTTGCAAAAGTGGCATATTCAGTGTTTTATTTTGGGACAGCCGCAGTGTGCATCAACTAAGGTTCTGAACGTACCCCAGTACTACTACTTTTCTGTGACCGTCATTGCTGTGCCGGATATTAACGATATTTGAACCCAGTTAGTATTATAATATGTTCTATGCCACAGTGTAGTTAAAATAATAAGTACCGGAGCGCATATACTTGACGATAACACTGGCGCCTGATAATTTTTCGAACAATTTGCCCACAGCACAGATAATAAAATAAAATGTAATGATATCTTATGCATATTCACAATTTTATTGAAGAGCGTCGTCCATAATCCAGTTTAACTACCTAATTTAACTGTGACATAGGTAAGATAATATTTTTTACTTTTTTATTGATGATAGGTAAGCCTTTCAGCACAATTTCACGTGATGGTAAGTGCTGACGAGGTCGAAGGTGTTAACAGACTTAACCTAGAATTATACTGGCTCTCAAGGACAGCTGCCGGAACACACCGTTAGGTGCTTGGCGACAGATTTTCAACTTGAGGGTGGTAAGCAGGCATTCGGAAAATGCCCTTCCACCATGCAAATTATAAAAATAAAATTATTATTTATAATATTACCGTTAAAGATACTTTTTTATAATGCGAATATTTGTTCTTCTTCTACGACATTGTGCAGAACGCACAAGAAGATAAAATAAATCGATAACCACACCTATTGCTGAAAAATTTAAAATATGACTGGGGAAGGCATTGCTATGTTAATTGCAACAGTGGTAATATTTCAGTGTAGGAAAATAGTCTTGTCACTTGTACTGACCACGCTGATCATTGAAACTCCACAAAACACCGTCAGAAATAACTATGGATGGCTTGATTCGTGTTACAACAATAATTGACTTAAGGACATATACCCGCCAGCCAAAGCGTGAACTTTTATATAAACTCAACTTGTTATTAAAAAAAAACTCGCGTGTAAATAAAGTGTATTATTAGACCTATCGTTTCTGGCTTAAATCCTTTTTCTTTTGGACTAATAATTCAATTTTTATTATATAGCGTTCAGTATATAGCACTCGTTTTTAGGAGTTTGAGCCTGTTATTCGTAAATCCAGATTTATTTAAAAAGTATAGTACACATGTATAAATAACTTCCCATTATAGAAAGTTCATTATATTCCCCATGTTTGTGGTGCAATAGAAATATTAAAAACATGCTTATTTTTTTTGAAAGAGATGCTTAAAGTTGGGTCTTTCTTTTATCTAAAATTACGAGTTGAAGCAATGATAGCTCAGAGGCTTTGGCTATGGACTGCCGCGCAGCAGGTCCATGGTTCGAATCCCGACACTGGCTTGAGCTTCACCGCATGGAAGGGCATTTTTGCGAATGCCCGCCTGGCTAGCGACCAACCTCAAGTAGAAAATCTGTCGCCAAGCACCTAACGGTGTGTTCCGGCAGCTGTCCTTGAGAGCCAGTAATTCTAGGTTAAGCCTGTTAACACTTTCGACCACATCATCACTTACCATCAGGTGATATTGTAGTCAAAGGCTTACCTATCAGTAATAAAAAAAAAAAAAAAAAAACTAGTTTTTTAGCTAGTGTAATTTCAAAACTGTATAATTTAAAGAAAATCTGATGCACCACAAACCTAGATATTAGGCTAGTGATTACGTAGGTAAAAAATCATTTGAGTTTTATTCGCTATTATTAAAATGAGATTGGAGCTGCGTTTTGCACGGGGGCGTTCGTCTAAAATATACCCTTAAGTGACTTGTGGGATACACCACTTTTATGATATCTATCGAATGCTGGTTTAGAATTTAATTTAAAACTACTCAACCATTTAATCAATGTCAACTTCGAGCAATATTCCAAAGAATTATCATGGGATAGCGTTGTAAAAATGTATTGTATAGACCAGTATAAAAAGGGCATTAACTAAAATCAAGGTAGTTTTAAAAATCCTCTTTTTTTCAAGCTGCGTGAAGCCATATTAGTCCAGTTGCACATTATTGATGTAGGATCAAAGACATTTTATGTTATTTTTTTTATGTTATTGTGACGGAACAAGCTCGAGAGCTACCTGATGTTAAGCGGATTAACGCCGGTTTATCTGCCTATAACAGATGCATCTCGTCATGTGACGAATTACACTGCGCCCGTCACGCTGATACATACAGTTGTTTGTCTCAAGTGCCTTTAATTTTTCTGGCTCTCAAGGACTGCTGCCGGAATACACTGTTAGGTGCTTGGGGACAGATTTTCTACTTGGTAGCTAGCTACTCTTGCATTCGCAAAATGCCTTTCCACCATGCGGTGAAGCTCAAGCCGGTTAATGTAAAAATAACCCTGGCTATAGATATATTTGTATATTTTGAGTTAGAACATTCAACATTAAATTAATATACACAGTCATTGTCATAATACGTTACAATGAACGACCCGACAAGAATATATGCACTGATAATTTCTGTCTACGAAATGGCAACTTTTGACACATATTTTTGCACGCCAAGAGAGATCACATTCTTTTGAAACGTAATTGTGGTCATTTATTTTTGATCCATTTAATCATCACATGTTGCCATTTTGGAGACATAAATTATTGTTTTTTACGGTGCAGCTGCAGATACATTTGTCACAATATTCATAGCAATGTATTTATGTTTATGACTACCATTCAAGGATGTAACTACTTACGTCAAAATATATTTTTCATTTTAATTCAATGAGTAATATTTAATAATGTGTGTATGGAGAAAACGCCTATTAATGATAAAAAATGTGATGATATCACATTGATATCAGATGTTGGTTCAAGATAATCTTTACTGTCGGCCAAATTTCGATAATTTGACGTTGATTTCAAGATTTACGCATTATAGGTAAATTTAATATTAAAAATGTAGTATGGAAACGTTTATAGTCGTAGCTCAACGAGATTTAATTATTTTCTCGATGTCGTAGCTATATCTGTATGAAATGTACACTTTTAGGTCTTTGTGTTTACCATTTTTTACGCCTGATAGTCCATAACCACTGTTGCATCTTTTGGGGCTGATGGTAAGTGATGATGTAGTCGAGGATTGTTAACGGATTAGGCCTAAAATTACTGACTCACAAGGACTACTGCCAAAACAAACTGTTAGGTGCTCGGCGTAGCTACTGAGCGATACTCTCCTTGATTGACGAACCACCGTTAGCCGGGCGTGCAAACGCCCTTCCATCATACGGCGCGGCGCGCTGCGGAGGGAATCGAACCATGTACCTTCGTCACGGTAGTCCATATAACTATTACCGCTCGGCTATCAATGCCTCAAAATAATAGATTAGTATAAGCATATATTATATTTTTTCATATAAAGTGTTGTTTATATTCATAAGTTTTGACAGTAAAAAGTTATTAATAATAGAGGTAAGTACCTACCATAAATAATATAACTACCTACATCCTACATATGTTTAATTAGGAGCTTAATAAGCTAGATACTATGGGCAACACACTATCTAAGTAAACAATAATGCATTAGTAAATTGGTATTCCTACATTTCGGTATGTAGGGTAATCTGTCCAGTTTACCGGCCTCCACCAATGTCCGTCCGCACGACACATTTTTAAATTAATTAAGAACATTGAAACGATTTTGACTCTAAAACCAAATTCCTTAAATACTTTGATGTTGTATCTATAACTTAGACATAGCGGCATCTTCTGTAAGTAATCAGCGGAGTTTTAGTTTTCATTTAAACGGCGAGGTGAGTGCAAGATTGTCGAATAGACAAGATTAATAAAAAAAAAAATTGTGGACTGGTGTTTTCAAATGGTTAGTTCATGCTCTTTTAATCATTATATCAAAAGAGGTTTATGTTATATGCCATATACATACGTCTATTTACTCAATTTAGGTGTAAATTATGCGTTATTTTGTACAGTAATTTAAAAAAATCGGGGGCCGGTGCTCTGTAGGAAAAAAAGGCTACTTCCAGTGTCCGGCCTACCCAGCCGGTCACTAGCTTTGATGGGTGGAAGTATTTATTTTATTTTATTGTAATCAGCTTGCTGTGATATATAAATTTATTAGTAATGTCGTTCTTAATATTTAGCTAACCTAACATCCAGTCTCCGGCCGCAAAAATAGGCTGTATAAATATTATACGTAAAAGACTTTGTATATGAGAATATGGTGGCCAGACTACTAGTAGTATTGTCTAGTTCGCCGGCCTGAAAAAGACTTAGGGGCCGAAAAACTGGCTCTAATTCCAGTCTCCGGCCACTATCTATACGTAAATCTGTTGTATCAGCGTGTCTGTCTGCACATTGAATATATTTATAAAAGTGATTGGTTGAATTTCAATGAAATTCTTGGATCTACGCCACGTTAACCTTTGATACGATATTATTATAAGCGGAGCGGTAGCCAACGCAAAAAAGCCCTTTATATATTAATATTTTAACTTCAATAGAGCTAAAATAGTATATTATTTATATACTTATAAATATTTGGGATCTTCGGTTTTATTTGATTCTTTGAAAATGACTCTTTTATATAGTTAAGAATCAGTAAAAAAAATTATTTATAATTCAAAACCAGTTCTTATTTCAATATAACGAGAGTCCTATGGCCATTCACTAGTCATTTAGAGATATTAGTGCCCTGTGGCCAGCCTCTAGGTTTCTGTTAGGAGGCCGGCCACTAGGCATAAGGTGGTCTCCGACCTCTCCTTGCCGGCCATCATCGTAAAGATGGTCGGTGACGAGAGGTCGTGGGAGGCGGTGGCCTCGTTTTGCGAGACAATTGTCTCACAGAGGGAGGCGGAGGAGCGGGAAAGGGAGAGAGATCCTCTCTCTGTTCCGCTCCGCAGAGCGCGGACATGGAGGCGAGCCGGTTGTGCTCGCACTCCGTCTCCGCTCAGAGGACCTGGGGTGTTGGCCGTGGGGACAGCCGGCACCCCCCATCAGGGTTAGGTCCTCATGAGGTGTGGATGCCCTCGTGTTCCAGGGCATCCCACAAAGCGGCATGGGTGGCATTGGGGGAGGGAGTTATTCCCAGAGGCTGGGCCCGCTTAAGCGGACAGCGACAGCGATGGGGTCTGCGGATGAGAGCGCGAGTGACCCCGCGGCCCCTGTCACTAGTCGATAACGACGGAACACCATGAGGTTTTTAGTCGGTAGTGGGGTCCCTATTGACCCTGAGCCCGACATAACCACCTGCTCCCCGGCGGGTGTGTATGCGTAAATGCATTTTCCTCATGAGAATAAAAAAAAAAAAAGGCATAAGGTGGTCGGGAACTAGATTGGGAGGGCCTGATACTGGAGAAAACATACTTTTCCAAAAAACTATTTTCTATATAAAAACTTACTGTCTATGTATTTTTAATCAGTATTAAATATGTTATAAATTATATTTATGACTTTATAAAAATATACTTATTCACTTATGCCTCTAAAGAACTTAGTTAAAAGTGAAATAAGTTACCTAACGACTTAAGAGGCCGGACACTGGGCATGTTACCCTATATCAATTTATACCTATCAAGTGCTCTTCTTTTGGTGCCTCTCTATTAGAAGAAGATATTTAGAAAATATTTCTACATACAATACGTTAAATTTGTTAGGTTCTCGTGCTGTACGAGGTCTTTCTGTCGCGTTAGTTCCGCGAAGAGATCTGACGGAATCACCTTGACTCCCTGGAGTCGTGGAATGCCGCTAGTTGGGGATGCCACTTGCGTCGACACGCTTGCGGCGTCTCATTTACCTTCCGCCTTCAAGACAGCGGAAGCAGCGGTAGTGGCAGCAGAAGGCTCCAAAAAAAAAGACAAACGATCAAAGTGCTTGCGCTTTTCTCGGCCAGAGAATTAGTATTGCCATGCTGCCAGCCTTTTGAGTACTCTACCCGTGGACAGTGACCTGAGCTCTGTTTTCTATTTATGTTTGCCTCCTGGAAGAAAACAGAGCTCACAATATTTATGTATAACATTTTTAGGTCATATTATTACCTACATATTTTTTTATTGTTGCTTTTCTTTTTTATAATTATATAATCTCTATATTATCTATATTCGATAATGTATTATTTAAAGATTTTTCTTGATGAAATAAATACAGAATCTAGCAATATACATTATGTTATCATGTAACAAGGGTTGTCTGGAAGAGATCGCTTTCAGCGGACCATACCCGTTGTCACACATACTCCTAGTTCTTATGTTTTAAGTTTGTAAAATTTTTACGTGTCAATAAAGTGTTATCTATCTATCTATCTAATAACATTAGCGGCCACTGCGGCTTTTGCACGGGTAATTGTGACTATTTGTGACTATAAATTGAAATTTTATATTTCTCTCAAATTTATCTATCAAATTTAAAATCGGTTGAGTAGTTTAGGTGTCCATCGCGGACAAACAACGTAACACGTAATTTTTATACATATACGGATTTAAACATTATTTAGAATGACCTTGACGAGTATGTTTAAATAATTTTGTGTTTATTTTTTATTTTTTTGTGTGCTTCTGCTTTCTATTTTATAGATATTTAAATTTGAATACTTATCTTATATAATTACCATGTTCTATATTCTAGAGTGGGGACTTGGTAGATCCATGATTAGTGATTTCTTGTAAATAAGTTTTAGTATAAATATGTGTTGGGATTTTGTGTACATATTTTACCCATACCCGAAAATTTGGACTGCTATGGAATTAATTGTATTGAGCATGTTCTTTATATGCACAACACGTCATTCGTAGAGGTGCGAGGCTAACGAAGCCTTATCGGTGTATTTTAACATACGTTTTCACTAAACCGAACTGCTCCCCCATTTGTCGAC
This sequence comes from Plagodis dolabraria, assembly GCA_963854805.1. Taxonomy (NCBI): domain Eukaryota; kingdom Metazoa; phylum Arthropoda; class Insecta; order Lepidoptera; family Geometridae; genus Plagodis; species Plagodis dolabraria. The sequence continues at coordinate 22,488,302 of OY978444.1, forward strand.
CGTCCAGGAACTTACAAGTCTCTAGGTATAGCATATAACAGTCATACTCGTCAAACTGAACTGCGTAACATCAGCCACGTTGGGTGTATATTCATATCATTTAGTTAAGATTATGCAACATTTTTATTCCTATGTGGCCTCATTTTGCCTCGACGTTCGCTTGCAATAAAACGTACTCTAAGTAGATGGCAATAGATAACAGTATATGAGTGATAAATCGATAATATTTTTGTTTATCATCTAGTCCGTTGTTCTCATCGGTGGTTCCGCCATCGACAGGACGTACCACACACACCCGTTAAATATATAACAATAATATATATTAATTTTAAAAATGTCTATAAGACCTTTATCGAGTGCTTTGGCAGAAAAAGCTAGAGTGGAGTTAAATGAGAAGCCGAGTAGCTTGAAGGCTGATCTGCAACTCATGAAGGATTGGGTAGCGAAGCAGCCGCATCTCAGAGCGAGGACAGGTGAGTGATTTTTTTAGATAAAAGATGTGATTTACTTTTGTTTGTCTTATCATAAAGATATTCGGTTTATATATCGGAGCGGGAAACTATGTAGACGTTCTATTTACAGTTTACAGGAATTGATATTCAGTAGTATTCAACATTAATCGTTTTCCGCTGCAGTCAGAGGATGAATTCAAATTTTTATGAGTGATAAACTTATCCATATGATATGAATTACTTCTATGTATCAACACAAAAATATTAAATTTGATCACAAAGTTTATCTTAAAGACATTTTTGATTTGCATATTCCTCATCATTTAGGTGATCCACCGGCAAGAAAAAGTGCCCTTGGTCCACCTAGGTGAACTAAACAGGTAGACCACGACTGAATCCCGTTAATTTACATAAACCAATTTATTATGGTACGTATTATTTTCCAAAACTTAGGTACCTAAGGTACCTATTTGGCTCAACGAATAAGCATTGCGATTCAAGGGGGCATGCTGCCAACTGGTAGTGGGCTGGAGCATTTGAAGTTTGGACTGCCTGTGACTCTGCAATGACTTATAGGTTGTCTAAATGCTTTTATTATAGTAGCTGTAGTATTGTATATAGTTCGTAGTATTTTGTTAATAGAGGCATACCGCCGCCGGTAAAATAAGTACGTATTATACACTAAACTAACTTTTTAGAATGCGAGTTATTTAAACGCAAAGTTTGAGGATGTAAGTTAACACTTCTACTTTTATAACTAATGCATTATACATCTAGTCTAAATAAACTTTATATTCGTAAAGAGCCTAGCGAGCGCACGACATTTGTCTTTGCTTGTTTTTAGTTTCTATTTGCCAATGTTCAATTATAACAAAGGATTAAATATTTTTTTGTTCGGTATTTTCAAAGGTAGTACGAGTAGATACATATTGGAGTTTGCTCAATGCAGTTTGGGTGAGAACACGAAATTGAAACATTTTTCCGCGGAAATCTAATTCGCCTTCCGAATACTTATTCATCAGCCATATCACGAATGCTCATTAAAATAAATATCGTTTCCGTGAATTAATTTCCATCAAAGACATTATTTATATAATTTAGTGATAGGTACATTTGTTATGATTGCAAAGGTATGTTTTATCATCGTATAACGGTCATAAAATATTGATAACTGTTCACAATTACTTATGTACTTACACGAACTTTAATCGCTTAGAATTATGAGCTATAGTTTTTGATAAAATAATTATATAAAGAATACAACGACCTTTTATATCAACACCAACATAAGCCCGTTAAAATTTAATATTTATCGCTACATTCAACAGATAACAATCAGGTGTATGTATACCATGCCCGAAGAGTCATAGAATTTGTGATTCACACATTATCCGGGTTATGTGGAGTAGTGTTGGACTACTCACTTGTATATTATGTTCTACCTTTAAGGATCGTTTATTTCAGAAACACAAATTGTACTTGATTATAGTTACATATTATATTTAAGATTATAGATTTAAGATAAAAGATTTTACGTTAGTAGAGTCCAGGAGCTCTGTCCATTTTTCAAAACCAATCAGTTTCATTCATCATTAAATTAAATGGTCATTGCAACCAGGACTGGGTACGATGCCTACTGGGTACGAACCGGAGCATTTGGTCTGCTACTGTAACTTTGGACTCGATCGGATGCGCAACTAATTTCGCCGCAGAAACGGCAGTGCTGTAGTTAGTGTGCAATTTTCGAAGCGCTCGTAGCGAAGTTTGCTTATCCGTTCAGGTCTCGCCGCGGTTAGGACTTGGATGGGTGACTGCTAGTGACGTTACTACAGAGTGCTTCCATGCTTCGGAGGACACGTTAAGCCCTGTCTCTGTTATTGTCTTACGATGGCAGTCGTTACAGCATGGTAGTAGGGCATTTTGCGAATGTCCACCTGGCTTGCTACCTCAAGTAGAAAATCTGTATCGAAGCACCTAACGTGTTCCGGTAGCTCTCCTTGAGAGCCAGTAATTCTATCCTAGCCTGAACAACATCTTCGACCACATCATCACTTACCATCAGGTGAGATAGTTGTGAAAGGCTAGCCTATCAGCTATAAAAAAAATATAAAAATAGTTAGCATTATATTCAAACCAGTTTAAAAATCAGTCAAAAATCACTTACATAATGCTTGATCAATGTTTTGAAAAATTTATAAGTGATTAAATGGTTTAGAGTTTGACATGATTTTTGACCGACTTCAATAGGAAGAGGTTCTTAATCACGACACTATTTTTTTTGCCTGTCTTACCTCTTTATATGTTTTATCTTTATAAGTTGTATCTACTGGTTTTGACGATTTTTTTACATTCAAAAACTGGTGCTAGTTTTGTGGTCCCATTTAAATTTGAGTGAGATCTGACGAGTAGTATTTGAGTTATCCCTAATTATGCGTAGGTATTTCATGTTTGAAGGCAGTTTTATTTTGTCAAAATTTTAATTATTTAATTCCCAGATGATCAATGGCTGGTATCATTCTTACGCGGCTGTAAGTTCAGTTTGGAGAAGGCAAAGGAAAAGCTAGATCTTTACTACACCGTCCGGAGCACTCTACCAGAACTCTACAATATCAAGCATACTGACCCTATATTTGAGGAACTTTATACTTTAGGGTAAGTACATTTTATTTATCGAATCACAAATGCTTGTAGTACATTGTTATGCTTAAAAAACCTAATTCTGTTGCGAAGAACATAAGTTCAGGGCCCTTACTCTAATTCATCAAACTTCGGGTCCGAAAGAAAGGTATCCGCAAAACATGTAATAGCTTACTTTTGTTTAACTTCGTTCGTAGCATATACATGCAAGAATTTGCCTATGTGGATTCTGAACAAAAAATATTTAAATCGGATTCGTACAGTTTGTTTATTTTCCACATATGAAATAATAATTTACCGTCTGCTTATAAGTAGTCAAAGTCAAGTTCTAAATATGCAGAAAGGACACAAATACTAATAAGGATATAAATACCTATGAAGAACATAGACCTTAACGTAAATTTTAAATATCTAACCCGTATTTTCTAGAACAGTATCGACTATACCAAACAACGAATTTCGTACCGCAAATTCAATTTTGTCTCAAGAGTCGCTCGAAACACGAAAAACGAAACTTCGTCGAATTATAGTAGCGGCCCAGTAGCTTTTGTGTATGCTGGTTACAAAAACTGGCCGAGCACGAATCTGGCCTCGCTATTTAGGGTTCCACTGGACATCAGCCCATAAAAGTAAAAGATTGTTGATTTGGAAAACAGCTTCAAATCTACATTCTATATTGATTATAGGTGATTTCAGTGTTTGTTGCGTAAATAGATGATAATATGCATAACACACCTCATTATGCAACCAGCTGCCAGGTGAAGTATTTCCGAACAATTACGAATTAGGAACCTTCAAGAAGAGAGCATATTCCCTCCTTAAAGGCCGGCAACCTCGAGAGCTCTGGTGTTGCGGATGTTTGTGGGCGACGGTGATCACTTACCATCAGGTGAGCAGCATGCTCATTTCCCCTCCTATCCCATAAAAGAAAAACGAAATTTGAGATACCTTGATTCAGTTCCCGCCCGGGGCAGAACATTTTGTACTCCAATAATTTGTAAATTTATGGTTTTCGCTCAGTACGCGGTAGTGCTTGTTTTGTTATTGTCTTGCTATTTTGAATTACCTTGATTGTTTAATTTTTGAGATATTCCACGGGGCATTGTATGATATGGAGCACATAAAACCTAGTTTTAGACCATTATAACCCATATTGCAATATATATTCTTGATGGTCAAAAACGTTGACGAGATGAATATTGACCTAGAAATTCAATCATACATCTTTTGAGGGGGCTTTTAGCGTTCTTATTTGAGCCCTTTGCAATAACTGCCTTGCCGTGACAATTGTTTCCCTACAAGCAGAGTTTTTGAGAAAGATATCCTGTTAAGGTGTGGTAAATATTTTTTCCAAGTAGTGCGTTATTACATTCTATGATAACGTGATCACAATGAAAAAATAACATTTTGATAGGCTATCTACTACTACTACCCGCGTTAGAGCTCTTACACACGAACGGCATTTCCCAACGGCAGAGGCTACTGCATCTGTCGCCACCTTCGCACCAAAATGCCGCTCGATTGTAAGGGTAAGGGCTCTTAGACGTCTCGTATAGTCTTCCATACTTACTGTGCGTGCGTCTGACAGCATCAGCATAATAGATACCTGTCGATAGTTTTTAACGAACTTTATAAAATGGAAGAGGTTCTCAATTCGACTGTGTTATTTTTGTGTTTGATACTTTATATTTTTTTATGGTTGTACCGAATGTAATGATATTTTTTTACATTCGAAAGCTGGTGCTTATCATATCGTCCCATTTAAATTTGAGTGAGATGTGAGGAGTAGTATTTTAGTTATCCTTAATAATGTGCATTTAATGTTCGGATTTTTGTTTTTTATAATTTTTTTTATAAATGGCCACGTTCCATGACATAAAATAAGAAAATCTGCCAATACATGGTTAATTATAAAATAGTAAAATAAGTATAACAGAAAAGTAGTCAATGAAAAATTAAATTCAAATAGGTTAAGGTTACTTATTGGATATTATTTATTTATTCCTTTATTTTATTTGCAATTTGATTTTGCATGCCTTAATGTCTGCTTACAAACATTTCCTTATTAGCAAACAGTTCTTATGTAGTAAGTCTTGAAATGAATAAACATTGAATTTTAGTTAGAATCATAAACATACCGTCTTATTAAATATTGTAGGCAATACATTTCTAAAGATAAGCGGTTTCTAATAAAATTCCAAAAAAAAAACAAAATAATATATTGGTTATTGGTACGCAAAATTAGTCGTACCTACCACGAGTAATTTTAAGCATCTTTGTGATCAGAAGCCGTTAATAATTGTTCAAGTTATAGGTCAAGCAAATCTTTATCCATGCATACTTCAATTACCTCAAAATATTTTATGTTTCAGATCAATGCTTCTTCTCCCCAAAACAGCAGGCCCTGACTCTCCTCGGGTGACTTTGATACGCCCTGGCAGGTTCGACGCCAGCAAGTTCAACGTTCTTCAAATGTTGGCCGTCTCCAATGTTCTGCAAAAGGTTCGGCTGGACTATTTTAATTAACGGGCTTATTAAATCCACATGAACGCATTTAATGTCATTTAGGGTAAAAGGTCGCACTTTTGCTTTCTTTGCTGTGTTTTATGGAGCCTTTCATATAAAAATAGCAGTGAATGTATATGAAATGAAATAGTTGTGCAACAAGAGAGCAAAGTCGTTTTTTGCTGTGAGTGCTGATTTTGAATCCTGAGCAAGCGAAGGATTCAATAATTGATTTTAAATTTGAATCCTGAGTATGGCGAGGGTTTCAAAGGTGCGAGGTGCAAAAAACTTTGCTCTCGTGTAACACACATAACTTTTCGCTTCAGCAGCGAGAACACTTTAGGAGATAAAATAATAAATAGGAAAAAATTGAAATAACTATTAACCTTACAAAATTACAAATTTACGCGAGAAAAAAATATAGTCATTATATATACTAAAAAAATTATAGTCTTGTGCGGGATTCGAACTCGCGTGGGGTGGATGGACGCGGGTTCGAATCGGTTCCAATCTTAAAATCTCTTCTTTTACTAAGTAGAAATCAAACGTTATATAACTAACTAGATTATGAACTTATGGTTATTGAAGTCGGTTTATCAATTAATTTGTAAAAGCATGGGAAGTAAACGTGAACTGCGCATTAATTTACAACCATAAAATTTAAAAAGTTGTTGATGTTATTAATATAAACTAAAGCCGCCGTATTGGTTTTTAAGCCTTTGATTCGTTTTCATGCATATAAACTTATTTTTTGTCATAATACCGAAACACCGGTATTTTTGATTCCAATACCGGTATTTGAAAGTACTATAAATAGGTCGGTAATAGGTACCGAGTACCGGTGTCCATGCCCTAAATACAACATATACTCGTACCTGTGAAAGAAATATTACCAACTGTACTATGTTTACTTCTAAGGTTTATTTTATATTATAAGTAGGTAACTTACTATATTATCTTAGAAGTTTTTCTTACTGTAGTGAGGTGTAAAATTGTGTTTCGAACCAAGAATCCTTTGTTTCCTCAGATTTTGACACAAGTACTCGCAGCAAATACGAACTCTGCATAAAATTAACCTACAGCATAAGTACGGTCGAGATTCGACTCACATGGGTGAAAAAACATATTGTAATGTTGATTTCAGATCGTTTTGATGGAAGATGACATTGCTGTGGTCGCCGGCACCATCATCATATTAGACCTGCAAGGAGTAACATTAGGACACTTTTTCCAAATGACTCCCGTAACCATTAAGAAACTAGTCATCTCCGCTCAGGTATGTACAATATTAACTTGTAATGAATAAAATGCGTAATGTACCACCTCTCTCTATTGGTTGTCGTAAAAACTGAACAAAACTACGATGATAGACCAGCAGAGAACCTTTCTCCACCGCACCAATGTCTTCTGTAATCTGTAGTCAACACTGACGTCGATATTGTACCAATGCGCAATGCCTTGAGACGCCTGCTGCGAAAGGTATTTAAAATATGTACGAGTTCCATACATTCCAGATGACAGACAGATTCAAACTTTTGCATTTGGTACAGAATAAGAATCTTTTACGCAATTAATTCCATGCCACCCACCATCGGTAAAACCATTTAGACGTTGACGTCTAAATAGGATTAGTCTCGACGTCTTTGGTGGTAGATAGTTTAAACAAGTATAAATTAATTAAAAATTAATAAACCCAACTGCAAATTATTTAGTTTCGTTAAGCGTTTTCTCGTTCCATTAAAATAAAAACTGCAAGTTGTATATATTCATGGAATCATTTTTTAAAGCCCTTCATTTTGATACGATACTCAATGTGTTTGAGAGAAAAAAAATGTTAGATAGATAGATAGATAAACTCTTTATTGAACACCTTAAACTAAACTAAAATTAAAAATATTTGACTTAAAAAATAGTGAGCAATTGGCATAAACATACATATTTAATATTTAAATATAATATTTAAATGTATGGAGTTTATGCTAGCACGATAGATAAAGAGCTTTGACTTGGTCTTTAAAAACATTGACGCTATATTGTGACAACAAATGTTCTCACAATATAGCGTCTAAAATTCGCCACTTTGTTTTTTATTTTATTTTATGTACCTAGTGTCACCTGGGCTGTTAAGACAAATCTAATGATATATTATACATTAAAATCGGTTGAGCCGTTTAGAAGTTATGGTGGAATAAAAAAACTCACAAACATACATAAATACATGAACCCTGAAAACATAACACTCCTTTTTTGGGCAGTCGTGTAAAAAAAATACACTTGTCCCATATGGTCTTTTATGAGATTTCTATTAATTTCCGTTTTTATTAAAATACAATATCTACTTGTACTTAATTATAACTGTATTCGTTACAGGATGCTTCGCCAATAAGAATGAAGGGCATACACTGTTTGAATACACCTCCAGGCTTTGAGACTATTTATAATGCGATGAAAAGTCTTTTAAATGAGAAGAATCAAAATAGAGTAAGTTATTAAGCTTACAGCTATCAAATGATCTACTTACAAATTACTAACATCCTTGGATGGGTTGAAAAATTCGTGGTCTGCCTGCAGAATAGCATTTTAACAGAATCTAGTATAATATTATAATAATTGTGTGCAGTATTTCGTGAACATATTTAACTAAATTCCCCACCTATTTTTAACGCCAAGTAGTATAGTAATGTGAACATTACTGTGTTTATCGGTTTGAAGGGTATAGTTGCCGGTGAAATTACGAGCGCATGATACTTAACAACTTATGTTTAAGGGAAATGGACACAGTCCAGTTTGTCGCTTCTCACAAACTGCATCTGTTATAGGCAGAGTATGTGAGAGTATGTAGTGCATCTGTTGTAGGCCCTTAACACCAGGTGGGATTTTGATGTTCCAATACGATAGCATTAAAAAATGATTTGTTTAAATAATAATATCAAAATATGTTTAACGAACTGAGAGTGACATCCATTATCACAAAAGAAGTCTAGTTACGACGTCTGTCGGTAAAAAGTTCGGATTTATAAATGTAAGTGGAAGCAATTCTCAAAAAATAAGCCGAGTTTACCATTTCAATGTAAGCTGCACATGTCCAGTGTTGTTAAAGAAGTTGTTTCCAGGTTAAACAAAGTTGAAGGTGTAAACAAGGTTGTTTAAGATTCTTTTAGCACCGTTAGAAAAACTGTGGATCAAAAGAACATTTTATTTTTTCTATCAATGAACTGATTTCCAATAAAGCCTATGGAAAAATATGTAAATACTTACACGTGTGTTTTTGGCGCGATTTGGATAAGGCTTTGGAAAATTTCTCTTAGCGACCTAAGTAAGGTTTTTGTCATGTCAGATGAGCTGCGGTGATCTTCTAATTAATCACTTACGTATTTTTCTCTTATTTAGTTCTTAATAATTGTTCCTTAATTTTATCCCCGAAATAGTTGCCAGGAAGAGATGATTCATACAACAAAACTATTTTTTAATTGTTATTGTGACGGAACAAGCTCGAGGCCCACCTGATGATAAGCGGACTAACCTCTGCCTATTACAGATGCATTTTGTAAGAAGTCACGAATTGCACTGCGCCCGTCACATTGAGACATAGTTGTCGAGTCTCATGCGGTGAAGCTCAAGCTCGCGGCGGGATTCGAACCATGGACCTGCTGCGCGGCAGTACATAGCGAATGCCACTTAGCCATCAATGCCTCGAAAAATTTTTCGTACAATATATTTTTTTAATTTTCCAGTTATACGTCCACAATACAAATTACAACGAACTGTACAAGTACGTGCCAAAAGAAATTTTACCTGCTGAATATGGTGGAAACGCAGGCACAACAGCAAACATCGTAGGTGAGTAATACTGTTTGGCATTAAAACAATATTATTTCGACATACGCTTTTCAGTGTAGCAAAAAATCATACATATCAACTAAACAAGTAGGTATTTTGTTGTGCCGGTATTCCCCAAAGGCGTAGACAGAGGCGTGTAAACATCCAACTTTCCATAATTATGATACTTTATTATAACTGTTTCAACAATTATATTGTAATAAATAGATTCAGGCGTTCATTTGTGGAATTCCATATTTAATAATAACAAATATTTAGTATAATATAAAAAAAATACAAAAAGTATAAATAATTAGGCGGAATTTTCACTAGATATTTTTTATATATTTTAAGTGTTTTATTAATACTTATAATAATTTAATGTTTTCTAGAAATATTAGTTATTTTATGTATATCGTAATATACTAACCGGATAAAGTCCACGATTATTGGTATATAAATGCTTATATATATTTTGTATTAATTTTACGTTTACAGATCACTGGCAGACAAAAGTGATGCAGTACAGTTCTTTCCTGGAAGAAGACCAGAAATACGGGACAGATGAGTCAAAACGGATAAGAACGAAGGCAGCAGAAAACGGCATCTTGGGCATAGAAGGATCTTTCAGAAAACTTGAAGTCGATTAACGCAGGCTTCATTTTAGATGCCTGATATATAATATAACCCGGTTTAGTAAAAAAGGATTTGAAACGAAAGCGGCGCCGCTAAACCTCTCATTCGCACACTAATGCGATCTAATATGAGCGAATGAGAGCTTTCGCGAAGCCACTTTCGTTTTAATTCGTCGGGTTATACCAAAAACAAGTTATTTATTGTATCTATCTTTGTCTAGAGTAAAATTAGGTTACGATTATTGATAATAGCTGTAATATTATTACATCAGCCGGATTGTCCACGAAAAGAGCTTCTCAGGAAAATTTGCCATAATCCCCATGCTTGGCAGGCGTCTTGGCGATCGCAGTGTAAGATGGCAGTTTTTCAGAAGGCGCTGCTGCCAACCTTTCAGTATTTTACGCCTCTTACGACACCCACGGGAAGAGATGGGAGGTGAAATTTTAGCCCGGCACCACACGGGTAAATACTCGTAGTAGGTATATGCACTTCTTCAAATTTGTTAGTATGATAATTGGCTAATAATGAATAAGTCGTTAAGTAATCAAATATACATTTTTTTTACTGAAGTACTAAGCCAGTTCTTTCAAAGGCGCAGAATAAATAACGTGTACTGTGAAGTTCCTAACCGATAAAACACAAACTATTGAAAAACATAGTAACAAATATCTTGTATTCATGGTACTACAGCTTATGAATTCATGTCAACAGTTTTAAATTGCTTTTAATTCGCTTACGATATATTTGACGATCTTAATAATCAGCGGCAATCGTGCTTGACATTATAATCTCTATCTATATCTCTTCTCTGTATAAATAAAAATCAATTGGGGTTCGTTTGTCTCATTAAAACTCGAGAAAGACTGGGCCAATTTAGCTGATTTTGGTTTTGAAATGTTTGTCGTAGTCCAGGAAAGGTTTAAACGATGAGTAAATATGGAAAAATGGTGAGGAAGATAGTAAAATCAACAATTTCATTTTCCCATATAAACTGTTCTACCTATACATTCCCATCAAACATTTGACGTTCGTCCGTTAGAATATGTGATGCGAAGTACATCGGGTCATCTAGTAACTAATAAGTAATAGTGCTGAAACCATCAGTGATAGATTTATTTTATAATTGAGGAAAATATGAGTCGATTCAGTTAGTAAACCATAGATTAGGTGCAATAAGTATACATAAATAATTATACGAGTATTGTTCAATGGAGAAGTAATTTTCTTGTTTCATATCTATTAGATGATTTAGAAGTAGAAAATCACCCTAAAGTAGAAAATCTGTCGCCAATCACCTAACTGTGTTTTCCGGCAGCAGTCTTGAGAGTCAGTAAAATTAGTTATTAATATAGAGACTTACCAACTGTACGTCTCAGGGTGACGGGCGCAGTGCAGTTCGTTACTTGTGATGAACTGCATCTGTTATAGGCAGAGGATACCGCTTAAAATCAGTTAAGCCACGTGCATCTTCCGTCACAATAACATAAAAAAAATGATATACTGTATCAGCCGGATTGTCCACCGCTGAACACAGCCATTAAGGAGGGATTTTCCATAATCCCCTTATTTGGCAGGCGTCTTGTGGATCGCAGTTTAAGATGTAAGTTCGTCATAAGGCACTGCTGCCCACCATCCAGTATTTTACCTTTAGTCGGCTCTTACGACAACCACAGGTAGCGATTGGGGTTTATTCTAGCCCGGGGTAACAATAATGCCTATACAAAAAAGATACACCTAAAGCTAGCGATAAGTATGTACCCTGGCTGTCACTAAAATATAAAATACCAAAATACACTCAGTAGAACCATGGTTGAAGGAAATGTGTCCAGAATATTGAATGCTTTGCCACGCTCGACAGCTATACATTTTTTTGTTTTTGTTGTTCCTGTTTCAGAATGTTCGAGTAAGTTCCGGTTTTACTACCCAAAACATATTTAATAAATAAAACATATCAAAACTATCTTTCCGTTTCACGGTCATCGATTTAGCATTTCCATAGGTTAAAGCTTGAAACGCGCTGCATGTTAACTGTCATTTTTATCATTCAGTTATTTTATGTGTTGCATAGCAACCCGAAACTTTCTTAGGACATTCTGAAACGGACCCTTAGCGGAATATACATTATGTCCTGTTGGTTAATAAATGAGCATACGTGATCACGAAATATTGTCTGAGTAACTAGATAAGTAAGTAGATAACTAATCCAAATGTGCGAGTGTTAAAATATAATTAAATTGTCTTAAATATGTATGCATTTTTATTCCCAAAAAAAAAAACAAAAATTCATCGAGAAAGTGCGCCTACCGATTTGATACCAGTAAAAAGCATCTAACAAAAACACAATATTTGTTTTATCCTTATATAGCTTATAAACAAATGGAGAAAAAAAATGTATTAGATAACTTGTAAACAAATTCTAGGTTAAGCTAAGAACTTACTAGAAACTTTAGCATCATCTTAGAGCTCTGCAACTCCCAAAGTCAAAAGTAAAAATAATTTTTGATATGAAAATGATATAGGATATATTATTGGTTTAACATATCGTACAGTGATCAATAATCTTAGATTTCTTAATATAAGGTTTTTGGATGACAAAATTGAATTTAGTTTCATAGTTAATAGTAGGCGCGTGATCCTAGTATGCTCATCAAGCTAAGGCACAAACTATAAAACCAACATAGGACCTGTCGTAATTATTTTAATGTTGGCAGATTAAAGTAGACTGCTTGTGTCTTGGCAAGACGCAAGAATAGACACGAAGAGTATATCAAAGGAACACATTGACGATTTTACGCTCCAGGTGCCCTAACCACTGCGCTATCGAGAATCTTTCGGCAGAGCCGAAATTTTGTTTTCTAATTGTACTACTTTAACCGTCATAGGGGACGCGTTGTCATCAACTAGACTTCGTCTGATCAAAAGAAGTGCTTTTTTAAACACTTAACTTTTGTTTTTAAACTGTCACGGTCATTAAAATTATAATTATTATTACCAACGGGATATTTACCTGGTGTGTACAACGTCAATTGTAGCTGTGGTGAGTCCTACATCGGTCAGACAAAGCGAACAATATCATGTCGTAGCATATAAGGATATATATATATATATATAGCATATAAGTAGGAGCATATAAGGGCTGTCAAAAATAATGATATCGGAAAATCAGCCATAGCTCAACACCTTCTGGAGTGTGGTTCTAACCACTGGTTTGAGTTGCACAACCCACAGGTACTCTCGACAGAACGCCACTACATACCGAGAATGGTAAGAGAAGCGATTGAAATAACGAAGTATCGAAATTTCAATAGGGAAGATAGGTTTCAACTGTCGAGAACATGGAATCCAGTGGTTAACCTATGCAAGAGCCGAAGAAACGTTACATATAGTTCACGACCTGATACCGTTAGTTTTGTATGTCGAAATTTAAATAGTGGTGTGAGTGACAATGACAATAATAGTATCGCCTTGCCGAAAAACGTACTAGAAAGAGGGTAGACCGGTTCGTCTGCTCTTAGTGCCTACCATCCACTCGCATAGACTTCAGTTTACCCGTGATCATGGCGCTTGCAACAGTGCCGAAATATCGGGAGCTCTAAACTAACCAAAAACACGGCAAATATCCCGTTGGTAATAATAATTATAACTTAACTTTCGTAATGATGTTGCTTAACTTTTATATTTAAAATATGAATACAAGTACGTGAAGTAAAAAAAACACATTTAAACATTTTTAGACTACAAAACTTTTCAGTACGAGGCGAGAAATTTTGTACTCTAAAACTTTGTTAATGAGATTTTTGCTTGATAGCAGTACTATGTACAGATTAGTTGGAGAGTGCACTAGCGAGATGATTAGCAATATAATAGACTGGAGGAAAGTTAAATATGGTTCTGATTTTATTAAGCGTGTGGAATGAAGTCAGATGTAGTACCAAAACAATTATAATATAGGCCACAGAATGTTTTTTGCTAATCAAGATATTTTACCCACGACTGTTCATACCGTTAACCCTCAACCGCTAAGACTGACAATAAAATGCTAACACATCACGTCATTACAAGTGGGTAAGCGTCAGGCTGTTCATAGGAACAGCGTTTTTTATTTGCACTAATGATATAATTATATTAGGGGTCAAAGTATGAAATTGCGGATTTGTACTAAAAAATTGAAGTTGTATTTTTTTTAACTTGACATGTTTAATTAATCCAAACAATTACTATTGTTATCTATACATCGCTGTCATCTACTATGAAGGTTATTTTTATTGTTTTTCATCCATTGCGATAGAACTCTGGTGATCTAGATTCGACAAACTGTGTGAAAGCATTTTGTACTGCCTCCTCGAAATGCCTATTACAATAAAACGGCAACTTCATACTTTGACCCCTATTATATTAACCACCACTCATATATATTAGTATAAATAACTGGCTTTGGCGATTTAAGATAGTCCTACCAAAACTACATAAAGATCGGATTAAGTACTTGTTCCTTGCTTTGCTTTGGCCAATAAAAAAATGAACATTTAACGTAAAGATAATTGAAGCTATCAGATCCAAATTACGTTTACCTACACGTTGCCCCAGATATAGATTACGGGGCACTTAGCAGATAGCTAATCTATTTTATTTGCAGTTTATCGAACTCCTCAATATTTTATCCCCTGTTATGGCTTAGTAAGTCATTTATAATTGAGATAAGTATAACGTATACACGTTCATAGATATTGAAAATTTTAGTAATCATTGTGTAAAAATGTCTATTAGACCCCTTTCACCAGCTTTAGCTGAGAAAGCTCGGAAAGAGCTGAATGAGGACGCGAACAGATTAAAGGATGATCTGCAGCATATTAAGGATTGGATAGCAAAACAGCCACATCTACGAGCTAGAAAAGGTTAGTGAGATTTAATAGACGAGCTAAATCCATAACCTCTGCCTGCCTTCCCCTCCAGGCGTGACGTATTTGTCTTTGTGTTTCACTTTGTTTATTCATTGTTAGTTGTCGGCTATGTATTCTGATATTGTGTAATAGTTAATATTGATTATGTTTATTATTATATATGTATAATATTAATATTATAATATTATAAACAGAGGGAACGTTGTATACGTGATATTAATCATAATTTAAATGCATGTTATTCCTTTCATATATTTCATAGCCAAAAATGATTGTAGACTATAATTTCATTGTTCAATGAGTTCCTTTATCTTTCTGCCACATGCTAGCAAATGAATGAATGAAAGCTATGCTAATTACATAATTTAATAGATTTTCCTATTTTTGTATGCCTGTACACATATTATATCTAATAATTTTCGTGAATAATCGGTGACATACGGTTAAAATCCTCTTTATTTAAAAAAGTGAACCATCATTATTTCCAGACGATCAATGGCTGGTGACCTTCCTACGTGGCTGCAAGTTCAGCCTGGAGAGAACGAAGGAAAAGCTTGACCTGCACTATTCCATCCGAAGCACTGCTCCAGACTTACATAGAATCAAGCACACAGACCCGTTATTCGACGAAATCTTAAGTACTGGGTAGGTTCATATTCTAATATTTTCAGTAAAGTAATGCATAGAAAGTTATTAGGTTCTGACGTTACTGGATACACCCATATTATTTCCATTAGTTGCTCAATCATTTTGTGTCTGTACCAATACCGATGTATATTCGACTTCAACATTCTGATGTAGGACAAATCAATCTGTAAGATGTTTTTTTGGCTTTGACATATTCGCTGGGACACTTAAACCAAAGCCCACCTAGATAAAATTTTGGGGATATAAAGTTCGAGATTGAATACTCCCCGAAAATTTAATTAGGTCTTCATGAGCATAGACGTGTATAGGATGGATGGTTCCGGGTGCGAATCTCGGTCGTGGTTAACATTTTTCCTCTCGTTGTTATTATGTAAGGTATTTTAAAGGCTTTATTTGAAGAATGTGCGTTCGACTTACACACCAACACCCTTCGAGCATCTCTGTTTTCTAATAGATACACATATAATCAAGGAGGCTTCAAATAAAGAGTGAATAGATATATGAAGATATCTTCTAGAGGCAAGCATATTCTAGCGTTAACCACGCCGTCACATCCTACCACGTGAGATTGCTGTCAATGTTTGCAATTGTGTTATATAAAGTAAGACACAGAGTGCGATTCATTTCTATAAATTGACAAGACCACTGATCTAACATGCAGCCTACTGAAGTAGGCTCTAACACTCTAGGCACATCCAGCGGCGGATAGACAATAATACATTTTTAACTATATTATTTTATTTCTGTTTTAGGAATTTAAGGTTAAATTTGATGTTATGTTAGTCTCATAAATTTACGCGTCTGCTTATTTTGATATACTTGTCAATTAAGTCTATTTATATTCAGAACAATGCTGATTCTGCCGAAACCGATTGGACCAGATGGTCCGAGGGTCAGCGTAGTCAGACCAGGACGCTACGACCCTGATAAAATGCAAATACTGGATGTGATGTCCGTTGTGGGGATTATTCAAAGGGTAAGGAGTTATACAGATAATGATAGTTCAGCAATATCTACAGATAGCGATCAAAGGCTTAGCCTATCAATAAAATAATAAACGCATGCATGATGCTGAATATTAAATTATAACCTAATTCTAATAATACTCGTATCATATGCGCAAATTATTTTATTCGGTACTTTAAACCTTTTGCTTTTTTTTAGTACCTTGAATAAGTGTGGTACGAATGTGATACTTCAGGAAAGGGACTGAATTGAATGTTCATCCATAGGTCATTCCCTTAGAATCCTCACGCCGAGTCCCAGGTAGTGCTAAAGGAGCAGCAACGCCGAGTCACAGGTGGTAGTCAATTAGCCCGTCCCCAGTAGTAATCGTAATGGTTTTGAGGACCATGAGGCCAGAAATAATCTCACTACAATTAATCGTAGAAGGCAAAGGGAAACCACTACGGTTAACCATCCCAAGAGAACTCCAATGATGCACTTTAATATAAGTACTGTAATGTCGGACGATCCAGGCTAACACCCGGCGTGTAATGACACCCATGTCAATAACTGTGAAATATGCAACCGAAGACTACTAGGTGGGAGTCATCGGTTCCTCAATATGGTTAATGCTATTGAGGATAAGAAGAAACTATCCATTCATTAAAAACTCAAAATCGTATCGTGGAACGTTCGGGACCTACTAAAGCCAGGAAAAGCAGCGATTGTTGAAAAGGACTTGAGTACATACTAGCTCTCTATTCAAGGTATTTGCGAAACTCATATAAAAGGTGCTGGATGCTACATAACATCAACAGGGACCACAATGTTCTTCTCAGGAAATGAAGCTGAGAGCCAAAGTGGAGCAACCTTCATAATCCCTGCTAGACTAAAAGGTGATTTCACGACTGATACAGCATAGCCCTCCATCGAGCAAGCTACAGAAATCGAGGCAGACAGACAGTCAAAAAACAAAAACGATGTCGATTCTCAGGCATGAGGGAACGATAGAGGAAGAGGAATGTAATAGTGCTTTAGTATCCTGTTTTGCCAAGCAGTCTAAAAATAATACGTGGGTGCAACAACGAAAAATGTATACCAGATCCTGAGAGTGTGATAAGAAGCTGTATTATAATCCTATGCATCTTCTGCTAATAATTTAAGTTGATCGTAGTAGAAAACTAGAATCAAAGCCGAACAATATTACATCAATGATAGCACAGACAGCTGTCACATCCAATTTTTAAATGTAAAAAATCTATCTGCAAAACATGTATATTGTATACGACCACATCATTCTGTGTGTTCATTGTTATTAGACTTTTTTGACACGACTGTACTTATTTATACTTGGAACATGGGGAAATGTAAAAATTCCATGTTCCACCCAGGTGGAGAAACTAAGTGGAACAGGGGCTGGACCAATAATTATGACAAATGCGTAATATACCTAACCTAAACAATAATCGTATGAATCTAGTTACTTCATTCTCATATAAGCTATTTAGACGCTGTTTATCGTAATTATTGAATACCTTCGACAGCCGTCTAAGTAGTAAGCGCTTATCGTCCACCGTAGATAAATCAACAGTTCAAAGTTATAGTTGACACAGACCTATACTGATGCCAGGTTGAACAGATCGCTGTCTACACATATAACTATGGTTTGCGCGGTTTATAGTATTCATTGAGAATTGCACATATTTCATTTTCCAGATATCAATGATGGAGGACGACAATGTCGTTGTCGCAGGTACTTTGACGCTGTTGGACTTGGAAGGAGTAGGAATGGGACACTTCCTGCAAATGACCCCTTCTACTATGAAGAAAATGACTGTCATTGGCCAGGTACTCAATATACCACTATGCTACCACAGTTTGCTTAGCGAAATTGTTATATTGTGATACTATTATAGCCACTTTATTTTTGTGTAGGCGACAAACTTTTCTCTAACTCTTGCACCGTCTGATATAAGGTCAGAGATATCATCATCAAATACCCTTCCATAGTAAGCAATATGGAAGGGTATTTCAATTAAAATTAAATTAAAAAATTTAATGTTCAAATAAACAGATACCACAGTCAAATAAAAATATTGGTCACCAAGCAACTAACAGTATAAGACGGCTGCTGTCTATTTTGAGAGCCAGTGGTAATTTTAGTTTGCGAACTAATGTTACCCATTTACCAACAGGTGACAGGCAAATGATCAGGAATAAAAACTAATAATGGGGCACTTGTCTGCGAGCCCTTTTACTGGGTTTGAAGAAGGTGTCTTTAATTGGATAGTTTCTTTAGTTTGATCTTAGAATACCTAAAATGTAATATGTGTATACCAAGTGCCCAGTTTGCGCCTACAGTATAAGTGGTGGTGTTATAGGTTATTTGGAATTCGTAACTAACTGATGATGAAGGTAAAACAAAATGAGCTGTATATTCTTCCTTAATTTCAGGATGCAGCTCCTTTGCGTTTGAAAGGAACTCACTATATAAATACACCTGCAGGATTTGAAACAGTTTTTAACGCTATGAAGAGTTTGCTTAATGAAAAGAATAGAAATAGGGTAAGTTAAAAAATTGGAGCCACCAAGATTGTGGCATTATTAGCATTTTAAAAAGAGTTTAATTGTAATTGCTTCAGTTGTGATCTCCAATTTGTCGGGGTAAAGCTGCTTCTTTTCCCTATTATTCTTCAACTGATATGGGGTCGCGTCGGTGTAATATGTCTTTCACTGACCCAACTTATACAAATAATTAAAAACATGTTATTTTACTTATTGTCAGGATCACATCAAATTTCATTACAATTAAATACATCATACATTACAATAATTTAAAAATTAATATATTCATCAACACTATAAAAACAATTGTCCAGTAACCACTCTTTCAATTCTAACTTAAACTTATAGTTTTGTAATAATTTGATACCTTGTGTAATTTATTATAAATAATTATGCACATGTTGTAAAATTTTTTTTTATAAATCTGTCTATGGCATGTTGGCTGGTACAGTAGATTATTAAACTTAGCTCTTTTTTTACTCTTTTTAACTTACCTGTGCTATTATTATAACTCAAGGTTTAGCTTCCATATTGAGTAGGAGTATTGATACTGTCATTATTCGAATTTGAAGTTTCAATCCTGATGTATTCTATATTGTTTTGAACAGATCAAAATTTATAAGCTATTTAGGAGTAGGTAATGTAGTGCTTCATTTTTTCACGAGTCACCCGTACCATTTCGATTGCACCAATCTAAAATCTTTAGGTTTATTTAAAATTATAAATTAAACAACTTTTTTGCAGTTATATGTCCATAACAAAAATTACGATGAGATGTTCAAGCATATTCCTAAAGAAATATTACCTGCTGAATATGGTGGAGGCGGTGGCACCACAGAAGAGATTGTCGGTAGGTAACTGCATAGCTTTTGCGTTTTTATATAATTTCTTAGTATTTATTAACATAATATTTTATGATAGCAAAAGAATAGGCAGATCTCGAAAGGATAGACCGGGATAGGATGTGTCTTATTCCCAACGTTACACCAAATAGGTAAGTTTTAGTTCCATGTGATAGGAGGTGAACTTATAGCCATTGGACTAAGTACAGTTTACGACACCGGACTGCCACTGAAAAAATAATTTCCTTTAAGATAGTGTCGAGAGACGGACAGCTGCGGCGAGTTCATGATTGTGTGCGAAACCGTTCTCGCTAAATGCACACGAGGTGTGATCTGATCAGTATAAACAATTAATTATTGTGTGTAAGTCAGAATCCAAAAAGTATTTGAAATTGATCATATAAAAGCGAAGAATTTTTGATAAGTGCATACATGAAAAACAAATAATACCTTGCAAATTTGATATTTTGCGTTTTCTCTTTACTTTAAGCTATTGCAAGCTTTCGTTAAACTATAGCAAGTTCAACGTGTTGTGAAACTGTCGTACTAGGTGATGAAATTCCTAGTGAGGAAAACTTCTGAATGTATGTACCATCAGCATTTAGAATGCTGCGGCGTTTTATATTCAAAGAAAAATCTTTACTATATGATATGCAAGATAGTATGTCTCAGATGGCGAACATATCCAGTAAAGCGCAGAACACATTTCCATTACGAGTAAAGGCGTTCTGAACGCTGTGTTCTGGTTATGAGCAGAAGCCGAATTTTTAAATAATACAGACAGTTATTATTAAAAATATTATGTGGCATCAGTGTCAACTACACAATATTTAGTAAAAAAGTCCTTTTTTCCATACCAAAAATTACTTCTATAGCGAAAATAAAACATACGAATACTCTTATATTATAATTAAAACTTATATCAACTGAAAACCTTAAAATCAATAAAACGCATAATAAATGAAATCAAAAATTCTTTCAACATCCATAAAAAAGAAAACAAAGACACCTACATAGCTTTCATAGAAGCTATAGAAGAAGAAAAAGAAAAAAATCTCGTATATAATTATATTTTTATTTATTTCATCAGATTACTGGAGAAAGAAGGTTCAGGAGTACAGCGCGTTCCTGGAAGAGGACTATAAGTATGGGACCGATGAGTCCAAGCGACCAGGGAAACCGAAGACTGCGGAAGACATGTTCGGCCTCGAAGGGTCATTCAGAAAACTTGAAGTGGACTAAAGTGCACATAATAATGTATAAACTTAATCAGCTACAAAAAGTCGACATATAAGAACAATATGACAGAGGCATTGTTTCATTAAAAATATATTTATTATTATTCCACCTATGTATGTATGTTTGTATCACGATGTACTTTCAATAGTTATTACTACAATAAAATCTCAATTGGATCTATTTAGTAGCAGTAGAACTCTTAGTGCGAGTTCGTCCGAGGAAATACTGCATTAGGAAATAATGCACTGAGGACTTACTGCATGCTAATACCATACCATACCTACGAGTATTTGTACCTCCAAGCAGTAGATAATGTTAGCATTACTGCGTTCCGGTTTGAAGGGGACGGTGAAATTACAGGCACATGAAACTTACAAACTTTACGTCTGAGGGTGATGGAATTAGGCATTTCGTCACATAGGCAGAGATTACAGTTTGATAGCTCGTGGGCTTCATGCCTGTACCACGAAGAAAGCATTTAAAATATATAGAAAAATATACAGGGTTATTTGTAAAATGCTAACAACCGTTAGGGTTATCACTTACTAATTGCAACTACTGCAGATGGAGATAGTGATGCAACAATAATCGTAACGACTTCTTATAATCAAAAAATATGAGATAACTTGCAGAAGACGGACCATGTTAGCTCACTGATTTCAACGAGCTATTCTATATTTTAAGTCAAGGTTATTGTTATCTACATCTGATATATTGGTTGGATTGGCAGCCCTTGAAACGACCGGCAGGGGTGCGACTCTACGCTTATCTCCCATAAAAGAAATGTATGATTACAAATACAAATTAATCGTAAGACGATGAAATAATTATGTATGATCGCGTGGTCAACCTTCATCATCACTGAGAAGTACCTTTGAACCCTGTAAACCTTGGTGTTCCATTAGCAAAACACAAGATGCAATTGGTGAGCTTTCTTGTGATAGTAAATGTAATGCTCGAAGCAGTGATTAGTTCAATTTAGGTGTACTCACTTTAATCATCAAGAGCTATATTTATTATTTACCTATTAGTACTCCTCATCATGTTAAACCATATCATCAATAACATCATCAGCCGTAAGCTGTCCACTGTTAAAAAAATGCTTTACCCATAAAACGCCACAACGAACGGCTATTAGCCACTTGTAAGTATAGGTTACCGGCGACTTACGATTTTGTCAGGCTACCTAGCCTGCCAACTATACGTCTTCCAGTGTACTAGTGGTAAGCACTGTAGAACCTTTCTTCCTTATCAGTTATCTGTTCTGTGGCCTGCCTATTGCCTATTGCCACTTAAACTTTGAAATTCTGAAAGCTATGTCGGTGACTTAGGTTCGTCGGCAAAGGTTCCAGATTTTATCGCGCAAAGAAACTCGGAGCATAACTCTTTCCATAGCTCGTTGAGCGACTATGAGCTTGTAATTCTGATATATAATATGTCGGTTACTTGGCTCATCGGCGAGGGTTCTGGATTTTATCGCGCAAAGAAACTCCGAGCATAACTTTCTCCATAGCTCGTTGAGCGACTATGAGCTTGTCCATAAGGACCCACAGTTAAAGATCACCCAATAGTGAAGCTAAATTCCCAAATAGATTTAATCATCCACACCAACTTTGTTGCTTTCATCTGCTACCTGGTAGCAATTAAGGAGGCCGCTATACGGAGGAGGAAGATATGAGTGATTTCAGGAGCAAATATAGGGGTAAGGACACTAGTTGCTTCACGGTCTAATTTATGATGATGACTGAATATAAGAAGTATTGACTCAGTTAATAATATTTCTGAGTTAAGTATCTTTCACCCTCACCAAAGTACAAGTAGGCCTAAGCACAAAATCTTTTAGATTGGATAAATACAAGCTGAAGTAATTTCTTTTCAATTCTAGGTACAAGTACGCCGTTCTGCTCAGTTACATAGCTTTTACGGTCTTTGAATTTCAGTTAAACTTGTGATAAACACGTAAGACAAACTACCAACGCGAAGTCTTTTTTTTTTTTTTTTTTTAATATTATGGGTGACAAACAAGCAGGAAAAAAAAAAAAAAAAAAAAAAAAAAACAAACAAACAACCGTCTGATGAAAAAACGGTAACCGCCGCCTATGGACATCTGCAACACTAGCTGCGCTGCCGATGCGTTGCCTGCCCAGAGAGGAATTTGTAGATGCCCCTTTTGAACTGGTCCATGTCGTAGCTTCGCGGAAAGACCTACGGAGGAAGGTCGTTCCACATCCCACAAGTACGCGGTAGAAATGAGCGAGAAAAGCGAACTCCACACAGAGTGTTTTGTACGAATTCACAGATAGCGAAGTTTGCTTTAACCGATCAGCAAAGTTAAGCAACGTCTGTCGTGGTCATGAGCAGGATGGGTGACCGCTAGTAGTATTACTTCTGAGCATTGCTTCCGTGCTTCAGAGGGCACGGTAAGCCGTCGCGTACCGGTTGTTCTCTTAGGTTGGCCGTCGTTATAACATGGTAGAAGGGCATTTTGCGAATGTCCGCCTGGCTAGCGACCACCCAAGTCATCAGGTACAAAATCTATCGCCAAGCACCTAACGGTGTGTCCCGGCAGCAGTCCTTGGGAGCCAGTGAAATTACAGGCACATGACACTTAGCAAATATGTCTCAAGGTGAGGGGCGCAGTGCTATTCGTGACTTGTGATGAAATGAAAATGTTATAGGCAGATGTTAGTCCGCTTAACATCAGGTGGGCAAGCTTGTTCCGTCACAATAAAATAAAACAAACAAAGTAGACTCGAATGTGACCAAGATCTCACCTGATGTGAAGTGATGATGTGGTCGAAGACGAGCATGCTTGTCCCAGAGGGACCTGATCACCCTAGACTTGAATACACCCAGGTTATAGTATAGTAGATAAGAAACGAGACCTTTCCCTTGTTAGTTAATCAATAATCTCACTTCTTACATGATCAGAATGCTAAATCAAAGATAAAACATCAACAGTCATAAAATAGTATTATCTTATCATTTCTTTTTATTTATCGCTTGTAGCGTTACTTTGAGTCTAGTAATAAAACAAGGTGGACGTATTCTTGACCAATCATGTCAATTAGGGTTCTTCCATCCCCGTTGGCTGAGAAAGCTCTACTAGACCTGAAAGAGGATGAAAACAGAGTAAATGATAGCATCCAGCATCTCAAAGATTGGTTAGCTAAGCAGCCATATATTCGCGCCAGAACAGGTACGTTTTGATTCAATTTACATTTATTTTCTATTTCTATTCCAAGATTTGTAAACATATAAAGAATAAGGTTAAGCAGTGTAGTAGCTGTTTACTTCAAATTAAACGGAAAGCATGGTTGTATATGACGAATCAGCTTAGTTGATAGTTGGCACTCTTACCACCGGATTTTCAGATGAAATCTTGGCCGAGGCAGATATTTCTGTGAAAAACTGACGAGCTTTAATAATATGTTTGTTTTTATGTGTATATATTCCAAAACCAGCTTAGCTTTGCACGAGAATGTTTTTTTTTAACAAGAAACTAACTGTAGCTAAAACTTTTATACATATCCGAGGCTTTTTAACTTATTTTTGTTTATGCTTTATATTGTAAAAACGGTAGTAAGTACTCATACATACATGTGTCATTACCTAATAAAGATATTTTAAAGTAAAACAAAGATATTAATAACTGGCAAAGTGCCAATTGAACTTCGTTAAAGAACCGGAACCGCATGAAAAACATTATTAACTATTTTACCTAGGAAAGCCTCTGGCAAGACGCAAAATAATATGTTAGGGTTAGGGGAAGGTTGATAACTGAAGAGGCTGATTCCCCCAACTTTTCATTCCCTATTTTTTATATCTATTCGCCTATTTCGCTTATCTTTCCAAATCGGTTCTATATCATAGAAACCGATGAAGAACAACCACGGGTTGTTCAGCAAAACTCACTGAGGGCGTGTTTTGGTTAGCTCCGGTTACAGGTATTACATGAAAAGAAACAACGAAAAACAAAATAAATACATATATAATACATGCGTAATATAGTATAGGAACACTGATCGTTTTTAAGGTTTATAATGTGATGTCGTAAATAAATTTTATTTTTGCTCTAGCATTGCAAACGCTGGCTATATAAGACATTCTGTAGTATATTTAGTATCAGCATTGCACCCGTGCAAAGCCTGGGCGCCAGGCCGGTAATAATCAAATAAATAAGCTGTTCCAGTCGAGTTTATTAGACAAAAAGAAATTGCGGTCAGTAATTTCCCGTAAAAGAAATAGCATGTCTAATGGATGGTAAAATCACAACCTTGAAATAGTATATACCTATACTTATTTATTATCTAGATAGATTACAAAATACAATTAGGTATATGTACACGTATTACTGAATTAAATATTATGCACATAGTTATGTTCTGTGACTCGCGTTTCAGTTATATATTATGAAAGTAAGTATTCATATTAAGAAAGGGCCTTTCGTAAGGTAATGCAAATTTTTATTTTCTATATTATTTTGAGGTCTAACGCATTTCGGTTGACTGGCAAAATATTCAACTCGTTTAAAGTCTATATCTGCCACAGGCAGATGGTAGGTATATTATATGCACACAGGCATGCCCAAAGCACGATCATGTTATCTATACAGTATTTCAACTTCATAGAAACGGACGAAACGCGAGTTATACCTACGCGCCTCGATCTCGGCCTGCGCTCGGTACGCAGACAGTCGCGTCTGTGCCGCAGTGACGAATGGAGGGTGTGTTATTTTTTTAACAATAAACGCGCGATATTTTCATTAAAAATAAGTTAATGTACATGTTACATATTTGATGTGACGAGTAGGATATATTGTGCTGTTTTTGGTTGCATGAATTCGTGAAAAACGCATCCAGAGTAACTTATCTGGAAACTGAAAAGTAATACTATAAAATAATTTTACTTATACATAGTTGACGGTACATGATGTGTGTCTTTTTAATGGAAAAGTATTTCCTTTAAACCCCCGAAAAAAAGTCTCGATTAATAAATAAAGTGAGTAGAGTAAAGGAAAGTTATTGACACGAGTGAAATAGGTAGTTATAAACTATATATAAGAATGCGGATTTTTTATACCTTAAAATTTAATATTAAAGAATTTCGTACGTCTCACAAATATTTTTCGGTCGCAAATTTTTAAGACTGATTTTTCATTTAAATATAAACATGGTTTTTAATTAAATCTACCTACTAGTCAAAAAACAATAAGCATTTTTAGTGAACACTTTCTGTTCATTTCACAAAGAATTTTATTTGTTTATAAAAAAAAAGTATATATACAATCACTAAACTAAATGGAAACACAAAGTAGGCAAATATAATTAAAATGCTGGAGGAGGGTAGCCCTATCGCATGTTTTAATAGAGCGCGGCTGTAGGTAATTATTTCAACGACAGAGCCGAGTTAAGATACTGTATAGATAACATTACCGTGCCCAAAGGGTTGATTTAAAACATCTTTATTTTATATATTTATATAATCTCATTCGGTAATATTCTAATATTGTGTAATAATGTAATAGTCTAATATTATGTATTGTCGTGTTTTCTTATATTGTGTATTTTATGAATTCGCTACGTAATAGATTTTTATTGCCATATTTTATTCACATACTTTTTTAAGAAAATTAAATTAAAGCATTATTCTCCTAACAAAACAATGCTTTAAAACATTTTTTTAATAAATATAGTACAATGTGTCCCGACCAAGGAGGTTTCAATTCAATTTATGTACACGTTATCTGTGGTGAGAGCGCTGCGCGCGCAATGCGCTGGTTTTTATATTGCATTTTATTTAATGTAGCTACCTACATTAAATAATACCTACTAGCCATGAGATTAAATAAAGTACTGTATGCAACTGCATATAATTAGGTATTAATACACTCGTATAATCTTATTTTGAAACTCGCCTGCGGGTCGTTTAAAAAAACTACGCTCATGTTTTAATACCCTCTATTACTTATATGACAGTTGCATAAACTACTATAATGACATCAATTATTATTTCAGCCGCTCTAAATTTCTCTTATACGCCGACAATATCAAACTTTGTATGTTGGTAGTATTTTAAGAAACCTATGCAGCCGTATATAGACCTTCAATGCGATTTATATATCTTCATACTGTGTCAGTAATAAACGACTCCTAAGCAAATGTAATCAAATCAAATTCACAAAAAAACAACATTGTCAGAAGTTACTCATACTCATTAGCTTATGGTGTTCTTCGGGTCCTTTATTTTCTGTGTTCACATAAAGGACTCATTTTACAACTTTTTAGTTTAGTGGCCGGTATTCTATGTTTCAGAAGCTCAACATTTTGTGATACTGGAACATTAGTCCACTTTTGCACCACAATTGCACCATAAAAATAAAGGAATATTTTCTTAAACCATTATTTTGACGTTTCCGACCTTAATTTTCTTTATAAATAGGTGTAACAATCTCTTATTTTCGCACTTATTTTTTTGATTAGATAATGTTCAAAGTCATCATAACAAGAAAATATTAGTTGCTGCTCACAAAATAAAGGGTTATTGGAAAAATGCTAACAACCTTTTAGGGTTGACTTCTGCTAGACTTAACAAACTTTTTGAGAAAAAATTTTTTTTTTTTAATGTATTCTACGGAATAAGCACTAGGACCACCTGATGTTAAAAGTATCTTGTGCCTGTAATTTATTATTTCAAATTTTTATTACTTTCTCAATGTAAATATTTAAAACTCTATTTAAAGGGAGCGTGGCGCCGACCAGTGCTGCCGCGGCGGACGCTCTTTGCTCGGAGTAGTCTTTTACTTAGTTTGTTTATTTATATGATAAAGGTATTATCCACACTTTCCTCTAAAATTTTGTCTCATCTCATCAATGAAAATTTCACTGATTTCTCTGGCTAGAAAGCTATCGAAATCGTGAATTTCCTTTTTTTAAAGTGTGTTACTACTTAGCGGATGATGCGCGGTGTTCATCCTGCGGAAATTTCACGGCGTCGAATCGTCGATAAGTTGTTTAAGGAAAATGAATCTGCGAAGCTGAATTTTATCAATATCGGTCAACTTATTAGGGTTCTGCGTTGATAGATAAGTCATACAATCAATAAGCCTATTTGACCAATATTGATTACCCCTGGTTTTTTGCCTGAATTTTTTATTTATTTTTTACACCTCATCAATTTCTGATTACAATTGGCACAACAATATAAAGTCGAATAATTTTTAGACAGCTTTATATTAATGAGTGCCTCTCCCATAACTGATGAAGAATACGATCTCGAACAAAAACATATATAAAATGACATACGCAAATCGGTAAAGCAGTGAATAATTGAGAGAAATTTGAAAATATTTGACGTTGTCGCATGTTAGAATCCTTGAAGTTAGAGTCCAACCGAGAGCCTACGTTTCTATATCATAATCATTACACAAAGAAGATCTATATAGGCTCTTGTCGGTCAGGTAATCGCCATTATTACTATATTAGGTATAAGCTCTTGATTTTGTTCCTTATATCCTAATACTATATGGTCATTGAAAAAAAATATTTACAAGGTCATTCTAGTTGAGCGTATTATCTTAAATCTTATCTTAAATAAAGTGCATAATAAGTTGCACAAAGTAGGCACTGAATAAAAAAATATACCTGATAATGTGGTTGATCCTCATTAAAGAAGCAGATAAGGTACCTGCAACTAAAAGCAAGCTGATATGAATCCAAACACGATATCGTTTAGATTAATACGATTAATTTAAAATGAAAAATGATTAATTTGACTGTTGCCAACTACTGATATCAATATTACAATAATAATGCTTGGCTTTTTATGGATGAAAATGCATAATTTCAACAGGGCAGGCATTTTCTTCAGTAGGTAGGCCTTGACCCCAATTTCAAATTGGTCAAAAATAATTATACTAAATAAATATAATTGATATATAAAATACCACTGTGACTGGACTTCGCTTCTTACCTTTGCATATGGTGCACACTGAATCCTCTTAACAGACTCGGCTGACTGGATGGTCCTCTTCACTTCTGACGTCATGTTCTCAGGTGCATTCTATTTTGCATGGTGGTAGGGCGTTTTGCGAATGCCCGCCTGGCTAGCTACCACCCTCAAGTAGAAAATCTGTCGCCAAGCACCTAACTGTGTGTTTCGGCAGCTGTCCTTGAGAGCCAGTAATTCTAGGTTAGCCTGAACAACATCTTCGACCACATCATCACTTACCATCAGGTGAGATAGTGGTCAAAGCCTAACCAATCAGGAATTAAAAAAAAACAGGAAATTTGACGTCTAAGGTGAAGGGCAACAACATGCATTCAGCCGAGTCTGTCCTTTGAGATGTACAGCGACTCTCGTTAATGCGAAACTCGAGGGACTCTTTAAATGTTACGAATTATCGAGTGTTCGAAATATCAAGTGTTTCGAACTTTTAAGGACTCGATAACTAACACAAACTTTTATTTTATCTGTATACAACGAACGAATGAGTAACAGTAACTTATCTAAACAAACCAATTCATGCGGAAGTGTATATCAAACTAATCATTACCAAAACAAAGGCTTGTGTACGATGATACAAGCTTGAACTTATTCTGCATAGTACTAAGATCTCTCTGCGGCGGGATAGATTACTCGGACTTGTTTATAAGGATCAAGTGACTTATTCTTTACGAATTGTCGAGTGTTTGACGACGAGTTCGAATTAACACGTCATTTTGTTGCGTTACGTTGATTTTTCGTTACGTGCATCGGTGGAGGATGTAGCGCGGGGCTTTGGGTTCGGCTGGTGATATTTCTCTCGAGCGGGCAGTTCAATTCGGAAGTCTGTCAATATTTCTATGGGGATTCTCTTTTGATTTGATCAAGGAGGGGTGAGGCCTTTAGCATTTAGTCGTGTGTGATGGATGCAGCTGATGGCCCACTGCCGGGGTGTTATTGAGTATTTGCAGCCATTTTTATGTAATTGTAACGGAACAAGCATGAGACTCATCTGATGTTAAGCGGTATCCTCTGTCTATAACAGATGCATTTCGTCACAAATTCGGGATAAAAAATTGTGATTCTTTTTGTATGAAAGTCTTTTTTAGTTTTTTAACTTACAGTTCTGAAACTTAGTGTTCGGATAGATCATTCAAATAAAAAATGATATGTTAAAAATTTGTTTTGACGGGAATGACTTAAGGGGACGAAATCGGGGATGAAACTTTGTATGAAAAGGTCATTGTTTTTGAAGTGATAGTTATGAACATTTGTATCTGTATAGCCTTTAAAACAAAAACAAGCCACAATAATATTTCATGGAAATATGCCATGGAATGATTACATCAGCTTTGGGTAATGGCATTCTTTGGGGAAACTTTACCAACAAAGAACCACCTAAAAAAGATCAGAGCAATGAACCACCTAAAAAAGACCGACAGCTGTAAGCCATACTTACTGAGAGATAAAATCATTTATTTACCATCTCTTTACATTTTAGAAATAGCAACATTTGTGAAATGTAATCCAGACTTATTTGTTCGCTGGTCTAATTTTAACTGTCGTATCAGACGAGATTTAACGAAATATACTCGTAGCTATGCTCCGTGTTGGTAAAACTGTAATGTTAAATAGTGTATTTTGTATGGCTCCCATTATCTTTAATAAAATACCAAGAGCCATTAGGGAATTAAATAATGACATGTTTATATATAATTTTAAGATATTACTAGTGAATAAGTGTTATTACAAAATTATAGACTTTCTGAATAATATACACACATTTGAATTGCATCTTAATATGACATAATTATTTATGTTTATTTTTTGTTAATGTCTTCATTGTATTGACCATTCTGACATAGATGCTGGATAAATATACACTCGAGAGCAATGAATCCGGGTCACTTAAAGAATCCTAAAAATCTCGGAAACTAAAAATGCTAGGTTAATGCAATAAATTGTATTTAATAGACAATGTAATACTCCTTAAATGAAGGTATTAAAACTTCTTAGTTATTGTAAAGTTATATCATAAAAAAATCAAATTACAAAAGGGCCACTTTCGAAGATGGAACTACGAAATTACAGCATTTGGTTTTGCTTTTGTTTGTAATCTGTCATTTATGTGGGTACATAAACCATGTTGATAGTGCTCTATATTCATTATTCAAGCTGAAATTATGTCGCTTACGCCTGAAGAATGCACCAGAATACTTACAATGCTGGAAACCGGCCGGAGTCAGCGCGATACAGCCAGGACTGTCGGTGTGTCGCTGTCAACAGTACAAAGAGTTCTCCGACGTTACGAAGAAACTGGTTCTAACCTACGCAGACCAGGAACGGGCAGAACCAGGTGTACCACAGCACGAGAAGACCGACTTGGTGAACACCATGCTTCGAAATCGCTTTCTCACAGGAACTGAACTCACCAATCAGTTTCGACGCCTCGGAGGAACTAACCCAAGTGCATGGACAGTAAGACGTCGGCTTGCTGAATCTAACTTAAAACCCCTTAGACCTGCAAACGGCCCTAAACTGGAGCGTGGGCATCGTATTTCGAGACTAAGATATGTCCAGAGCCACGTAAATTGGAGTATTGAAGATTGGTCAAAAGTTATGTTCTCCGACGAATCAAAATTTATGCTCTACAAGCACGATGGAAGACACAGAGTGTATCGAAGACCAGGGGAAAGATTCAAGCAAGCATGCATCGAAGAAAAAGTAGCCTACGGTGGTGGGTCTGTACTTGTGTGGGCCGGAATTTCTTCTGAAAGTCGCACAGAGCTGGTGATCATAGAAAACGGCTCTTTAACTAGCGTAAGATATGTGGAAGAAATCCTCAATGATCACGTTGGTCCATTTATGGTCAATTTAGGTGAGGATGCTATATTTATGCATGACAATGCCCGACCTCATACAGGTAGGATTGTGAATGACTACCTTCAAGAGATGAACATTACTCGTATGGAGTGGCCAGCGCGCAGCCCGGATATCAACCCGATCGAGCATGCTTGGGACGAGCTAGGCAGATGCGTAAAACAACGAAACCCTCCCCCAATCACGCTTCGTGAGCTCAAAATTGCTCTCACAGAGGAATGGGAGAATATTCCCCAAAATCGTATAAAGAACTTGGTGTACAGCATGCCAAACCGCGTAAACGCAGTAATGGAAGCACGAGGAGGCAATACGAAGTATTAAAATTCAAGAAAATCGTAATAAAGTTCAAAAATTTCATGTTTCCTATTTTTGTTTTAAGGAGAGATCAGCAGTTTTTTTCTTTATGTAATTTTGTGTTAATAAAATGTATGGTGACTCATATTTTTTTTACTTTCATTTAAGGAGTATTACATTGTCTATTAAATACAATGTATTGCATTAACCTATCATTTTTAGTTTCCGAGATTTTTAACATTCTTTAAGTGACCCGGATTCATTGCTCTCGAGTGTATTATAACTCTTTTTCAAATACCGTTATGTTGATTGATATACCTAATTATTTTTATTTTCTACATTTGTACGCCAAAAATGCAAGGACAAGGGTTCTATATATTATTACCCTTTAAGACCTGTATGTTTTTTGTGTAATGTATACTAGCCATGTTTCCTTACAAATAAATATCTTTGAAAGACTAGGAGGAAAGTTTGTCACCTCAAAAGGTATTATTTGAATGTTCGCCTGGCTAGCTACCACCTTCAAGTTGAAAATCTGTCGCCACGCACCTAACGGTGTGTTCGAGCAGCTGTCCTCGAGAGCCAGTAATTAGGTCAGGTTAAGCATGTTAACACCTACAACCATATCTACACTTACCATCAGGTGCGATTGTATTCAATGGATTACTTATCAGCAGTAAAAAAACCTGTACCTAAACAGCTGGCTTTCGGCCTGTTCCTCCATGTGCCATATTAACGTATATTTTGAACCATAATAGGTAAACACTTGAAATTAATTTTTAATATGAAAAGGAAATAATAACTAGCTTATTAATAAAACTTTATTATAAAAATTTAGTTAATTTTCTAAATCAGTTAGATATTGAACTTATAATATAATAGTATTTATTATTACAAATTTGTTTTACAAAGCATGGATCTTGCGATCCATCCCGTGGTGCCTCATAACAGAGCTAGGATTGAGGTTACTTAAGGGATGAGCCTCAGATCATAGAAACAATTACCTTGTTTTTATGATCTGAGAGATGAGCTCAGCCACTTTTAATCCCTGGCCTATATATTCTATGAGACTCAGGAAAGGGCAATGGATGTCCGGAAAGAGATTATCAGCCATGTAGTGGCTAATTGTATGCCCTATGTCGAGTGTTGTAACAACACTCGACATAGGGCAAAAAGTTTGAACTGGTAGCCGCTGGGCAAGTATATAACTATGTTTTCGAAGTGTACCAGTATGGAAAATTTTGTACTGAAAGGTCGACCTATAAAACGATTACAAATTACGGGACCAATTTAAAAAGATTGAAAAATTACCCTTATTTATATATATTATATGACACATTTTTTTACACGGCCCCCAAAAACCGGTTACGGTTCCTGAGGCATAGTCAACTCGGGCGAAGCGGGGGGTAGAAGCTAGTTATTTTATAATAATCTTTCGTTGTAATTTTGTAAGCTTATTCACTTAGTAGACGTTAATGAAAAAATTACAATGTTAGGATTATCGGGTTGCTTTATCGTGAACAAGTTAAAAGCTATTTTTTTAGTTAATTATAGGTACATAAGTGGTTTTCATATTACAATATAGTAATTGTACTATATTGATATGCTACTTTTCATGTTGCTATAAACGTTCTGGTTATTATTTTGTCCCGAGCGACGTTTCAAACACTTTGCAGTGATCGTGGTAACGGGGTGAGTGTTTGAAACGTCGCGCGTCGTCGGGACAAAATAATGATCAATACACGCGATTTAAACCGTTTAAAGTTGTTTAATTACTATATTCTGGTTATGTTTTAACACTTTACTATAGTTACTTGGACTTTGAGTAATTCGCAGTCATTCTACCGGACTTGGGCTTGAGAGCTACTACTTTTATTCAAACGAATAAAAGTACAATAATATCGTCCTGTCAAACTATTAGAGCTGTTTGATGCAAGTGTTAGGTTTCCATGTTAATTAGTAATTATACCCATTTATTAATTATTCATCAACTTTGCTGCTTATCTGCATACTGTTTTTTCACCAGCGGTATGCCTTTATTAACAAAATACTACGAATTTTATACAATACTACAGCTACTACAATAAAAGCATTTAGACAACCCATAAGTTATTGCAGACTCACAGGCAGTCCAAGAGCTAAAGCTAGGGTTGCCAAATCAAGGTATATAATCCTGGACATTTTTGGGGATCGAAATGCAATCCTTACTTTGACCCCAAGTTTAAATCTAAAAAAATCTACAGTTGTACTGACAAATTTAAATATGTATGTCGGAGGTAGCCATTAAAGGAATTGCTTGTTGATTGTACGATACTGCATAACATTGTCTCTTTATCATGTAAACACATTTTAGAAATCTTAATATAATTTAATGCGAATTTTTACATTGTTGTAAAGCCTAAAACAAGTTTCTAAAAACGGATTTGTGATTATGTTTAAAATAGGAAGTTATTAAGTAGCCATTGTCAACTGAATTACTGTTTAACGCATAGCGTGCAATGTTTAATTTTTATTGAAATTGTAAAAGCTTCTAATAACTTTTAATTTGATCTTACTTTATAAGTTACGTTTTTCCTAGACTAAATAACATTATTATCGTAATTTATGTAATGACCAATCAGAGCAGAGCACGTGGCTTGAGTGAGGTCGAGGCGCCATCTTTATACAAGGTAGTTTGGACAGTTGTTACGAGTCAGTCGTGGATTGAAGTCGGATCGAGTTGGGTCCTTGAAGTTGTTTCGCTAGTGGTGTTAAAGAGTGGCGCTTTGAACTCACTCCTCGGTCTAAATAGTTATAATTTCTCTTTCTTACTATTAATTATCGGCTTGAATGTGTAATCGTGATTTTGTTAAGTATTTTAACGTGCTGAATATAAATTAAATATTGTGAAAACTATAATCATCGTGTTTTGTGCTCGCACTTTACCTTCATGACACCCACAAAGTCCTCAACCACTATAGATTATATCGTTGAGAAAAGTGTTTCTCCGACATGTATATTATTATATTTCTTCAATTTAGTGGTTTTCTACATAGGAAAATAGATTATTGTGACGCATAATTATTTGAGACCAAGATATTACCTAAATATAAATAAATTACCCAAATTAGGTGATATATATATCTATATACCTTAAAATTAAACTTAAAATAAAATTGGCCAAATTTTCAGAATTTGGATCAACATTAAAAGATTAAGCTCTGTGACCTTATATGTCTTTTAACGTTGACATCGCACTCGGTACTCGCACCGGCGTACACCGTGTGTAGTGTCTGTATGTTTGTGATAAACTCTATTATTAGTGTCTGTATGTTTGTAATAAACTCTTAAACGAGTGAATTCCGGGACAGTAGATCGAAATTACTGGACACGGGGCCAGACACCATTCTGGGACTTTCCTAGATTTCCCGGACGTCTGGCAACCTTAGCTCCAGACCACTACTAGTTTGAAGCGTGGCCAGCATGCTGGCAGTATTGCCCCGTTGAATTACAATGCTTATTCTACATACTTATATTCATAATTATCTTTTTCTTCCAATTTACTGCAATATTTGCAGATGATCAATGGCTGGTCGCCTTTCTCCGAGGATGTAAATATAGTCTGGAGAAAACGAAAGAGAAGCTGGACCTCTACTACTCTTGCTGGACAACTGCTCCGGAATTGTCTAAAATAAAGCACACAGATCCTATGTTCGACGGATTTTTAAATTTAGGGTAAGTATGGAGTGCTAGTGAAATATTGAGGGCGTAGATATGGAGAAAAAGTTCGCAAACACTTACCAAAGAACTTTCATCACTGCAGATCCGAACGTACCAGTTGGCATGGTGGATATTTTAAAATTAAACGGTACCACTGCATAGAGTAACCGTAGTGGTGTGCTAATGCTGATACTACACAAGCCGCAAAAAGTAGTTTTAAAAGAACATATAAAGTTTTATAGAGATAAAGTATATGAGCTGCACCGTGTTAACATTTATGTTAAGATACATAGTAGGTGATAGTAAAATTACTAGGCATTGAATCGCAACCGCAGCGTTTTGAAAAATAAAATTCCTACAGTGTTCTCTACAGAGGGATCACATATTACAGGCCTGGGTGTAGCATGTGACTCACTCTCTGAGACACGCACGACTGATGATGGGAGCAAAATATGAGCTTTGCGATTTTGCTCATATATTTATTTTCATTAGGATAACAACTTAAAATGAAAGTAATATTGATAAACACTTTTCAAGCAACTCTATATTTATATAAATAATTAGGTATATAAGGATAAGTTTTGCAAAAAAAAGCTAAACAAAGAACAAATATTTTATAATTAAGGCTATTTCTTTTTAATGGTTACCAAGGACAGGAGATTCAGTAAAACAGGGTTGGTATAAAATCTTCTCGATAAAAGTTGATAAAATTTAAATGGAAACCGTCTCGACTCGATATTTACAAATAAAAAAAAATACAAAATGTTTGTGACGCACGGGATTCTAATCCGCGTGTTTAACTAACCCGTTTCCTTAAGCAATCAGTTTGGGGTGTAAAATCAGGTATATACGAATACCAAGGTAAAAAGACGAAATGTTGTTGTCCAAATATTAGTAAATTTGGTTCACTTAGCATGCGGCAGTGTTTGAAATAAAATTTAGAAAATACAACCAACTCTAGCTATAGCTCTTCCCAACAAAAAAGAATCATCAAAAAAAAAAATAGCAGGGAATTTGAGACCTTTTCTCCTGTGGAAGAAAAGGTCTCAAATTCCTTCCCTTTTGGAAGTTGGCGAAAATTTATTTATAAGAACTCTAGCACAGTGTAACTTCCTCGTAATGATAACTCTACTCAAGTGAGCCATCACCTAGGCATATGAATAGACAAATAATCATAATGTCTACAGGGTTATTGGTAGTATGCTAACTACTTCTTGGGGTTGACTTATTTTTTTGATTTGAATTTTTTTTTTGTGTTTTATTGCCTACTCTGAGCCAACAGCGCCCACCGCGGCAACGCTGGACCGCGCCGTGCTCCCTTTGAATAGGGTTTTGAATATTTACACCGAGCAAAGTAATCAAAAATATATAGAGATAAGATGGAAGACAAGGCTCTTAGCATTTTATCAATAACCTTGTATAAGCACATACTTTTGATTGGAATAGGCTTTCAATGGTTTTTATGGTATTATTATACCTTATCATGTAAGAATTTTGGTAATTTCAGAGTTTTACTCATTCTACCAAAAACTGTAGAACCGAATTCTTCAAGGATAACTATAATGCGGCCGGGGAAGTGGAACCCTGAAAAATATCATATAATGGACATCATTTCAATAATATGGTCTCTATCAAAGGTAAGATAATGTCATGATTGCTTTGATTTCAATTTCATGTTGAATAAAAAAACAGTGTGCCGATCTTGAAGGTGATTTTGAAGTATCAATTTCTGATTGAAATAGTTATACTCGCAACACTAGTCAGTTACGATGCATAACACTGGTCATGAGGTAAGCCAGAAAATAGCAGATGCATCTTTGAAGCCACCGTCCGGAAACGAATTTGACAATAGTTTTGTCAAATTACTTGTCTAGATTGATGAGTTGTTGGGTACAGGGATAGTAGCATTAAAATAATGTTTCAGGCACCTACAAGCCCAATGCAGTTGACAAATCATTATTGGGCTTGTACGATTACTGCTGTAGGTTAGCAAACCGAAACCATTTTTGGCCATATCTGGCCCTACAATAGCCCGGGAGGGAGAAGTGCCGAAGGCACTTCTCCCGAGACGGGCGTAGAAGGCGAAAAGCGCTTTCTACCTCCGTCTCCTGCGGACGCCGAAAACGTACCGCTATTATAGGAGGGGTTGACAGCGAGCTCAAGGGCACCACTGTGGTTCGGACCTCGGCTTGTCTCGCTGTCGAGAGACATGGGGGGGATCGGAGCAAAATGCCTCTGTGCAACTGCAGTGTTGCACAATTGGGCCCTACTGAATAATACTCTTTGACTATTTGGAGAGCAATTTATCGTGACCTTGTTTTTGCCTCGAGCTCGCCGGCGAGCTCGGTGTTTGATTGTGTGACCTCTAATTACCTCACACCTGGGGATTTTA
Source organism: Plagodis dolabraria (assembly GCA_963854805.1). Classification (NCBI taxonomy): domain Eukaryota; kingdom Metazoa; phylum Arthropoda; class Insecta; order Lepidoptera; family Geometridae; genus Plagodis; species Plagodis dolabraria. The sequence continues at coordinate 22,526,739 of OY978444.1, forward strand.
CCTCGACGACTTGCGGATAACGCTAAAGCTGCCAATGTAATGACTGCGATGGGGTCATCCGGGTCGTCTAATACCTGCCGTGGTCGGCGACGGGGGGGTTTGAAAAATGGGATAGAAGAGGCGGTCGAGTAGTTCGATGCCTGGACAACTAATGGGTTCGAGTGGTGGGGCGCTCGATCAAAGTATCGGCGGGCGCAGTCCTTATTGAACTGCGCTAAAGAGGGAAGGTTTAGGTCGCAATGCAACTCGGTGTTCCGGATATACCACGGAGCGCCGGTTGCACTACGAAGAAAACGATTTTGAATGACTTGAAGCTTATGGAGATGGGCCTCACTAGCATGACTAAACACTACTGATGCGTAAGTCATGATGGGGCGGATGCAGGCAGTGTAAAGTGTCTTCTTATTACTAAGAGACATTTTACTCTCTTTGCGAATCAGGGGACCAAGGCGACCCAGATCTTTCAGTCTAAAAATTCACGCTCTTGTAGTCCTTTTTATTCTGTGGATAAAAGTGATTATTTTTGAAGCGCTCGTAGCCAAGTTTGCTTACCCATTCTGAATCAATCAGCAAAGTTAAGCAACGTCCGCCGCGGTCATGACTTGGATGGGTGACCGCTGCTGACATTACTACTGAGCGCTTCCGTGCTTCGGAAGCCGTCGGTCCCGGTTGGTGTCTTAGGATGGCAGTCGTTACAGCATGCTGGTAGGGCACTTTGCGAATGCCCGCCTAGCTAGCTACCACCCTCAAGTTTAAAATCTGCTGCCAAGCACCTAACGGTGTGTTCCGGCAGCTGTCCTTGAGAGCCAGTAACTCTAGGTTAGCCTGAACAACATCCTCGACCACATCATCACTTACCATCAGGTGAGATAGTGGTCAAAGGCTAACCTATAAGGCATAAAAAAAAAAATTAAATGTGTGTGCGTGCTGTAATTTTACTATGACCTCGGACACTGTCGCGCAGATCGCACAAACACCACGATGACTGAAAACCCATGATATTGACGAAGTTGCGTGTATTGAGTATATATATACTATTCTGCATGTAGGGGTAAAGACATTGGAGGGGCGCGCATTTTTAGACTGAAAGATCTCTAACATTTTTAATCAAAATTTCCCCATATCAGCTGGAGTACTGGGGGTGTTGGCCACTTTATCATCAGAATGCTCTCTAAATGTAATGTAATTTGAACATAAACATATCATCAAAAAATAAATACAATAACAGAAAACTGTGACATCAATTAATGGTACTACTAATATATCAGCCATGATAGCCATTGTTGATCACATGCCTCCCCCGTAAGGGGGGATTTGGCATAATGCGCTGGCAGGCGTATCGTCGAACGCAGTGTAAGATAGCAGGTTCTTTAGTAGGCCCTGCAGTCTTCCTTCTGGTATTTTTAGGGTTCCGTACCCAAAGGGTAAAAACGGGACCCTATTACTGAGACTTCGCTGTCCGTCTTTCCGTCTGTCACCAGGCTGTATCTCAAGGACGGTGATAGCTAGACAGTAGATATTTTCACAGATGATGTATTTCTATTGTCGCTATAACAACAAAATACTAAAAATGAAATAAAATAAATATTTAAGGGGGCTCCCATCCAACAAACTTGATTTTTTTACCGTTTCTTGCTCGGTACTAATAACGGTGACAGGTAGAGGCTTTAACTATTCACAGAATATTTAGTTTTATGTTCTCTTTATATATAACTAGTTTTCCATGCGCGGCTCCGCCCGCACGTTTGTCGGTTATCGCGCAAAAACATTAACCTCTATTTGCGCAGTTGGATAAAAACTATCCTATGTTTTTTCCCGGGTCTCAAAATATTTCCATACCAAATTCCATTCAAATCGGTCCAGTAGTTTTGGCGTGAAAGCGTAACTGACACACAGACAGAGATACTTTCGCATTTATAAAATTAGTACTGATAAATTTAAATAAAATAAAATAAATAATTAAGGGGGTCCCACACAATAGAAGAGGTTTTCGCCGTTTATTTGCTAAACATAATAATAATGAAAACAGGTAGAAACTTAAAATATTCACCGAATATTTAGTTGTGTATTTACCTTAAAATAAACAATGTACAAGAGGAACAATTAAAGTCATGTGCGGGATTCGCACCCGCGTCCATCCACCCCTTTAGTCGGGGTATGCTCTGACCATAGATTACCCCGAGGGGGTAATCTGTGGCTCTGACCGACTGAGCTATAATGGCAATGAGTTATAACTCAATTTTTTCCTGTCGCTCTTTAACGATCATACTGGGATGGAGCGACACCTATAATTCTACTTACGCTGTACTAAAAACATCATATCTGTGTATTTTATTGACAAATTTTAATATTACAGGTAGTGTTAATGGATGATGATCAAACAACAGTGGCTGGAAGTGTTGCCATTGTCGATTTAGAAGATGTGAGTATGAGCCTCTTCTTGCAAATTACTCCGACAGTGATCAAGAAACTCGCGGTGTTCACTCAGGTTGGTATTTGGTATAACTTTTGGGTTTTTTAAGATATGATCTCCTTTTTTAGACATTTCCAAAACAGTCGAATAGAATGTGTATTTTTTGTATCCTAAACAATAATAAGAGATGACTAACGCGATTCGTCAATAACTTTGTACTTTGTCAATCGCGGAAAAGTACAAGAATATGTGCGTGGAGCACACTGAATTTAACTGGAACTGGCCACGTACTACAAAAAAAAAAAGAAAAAAAAAGTTACAGAATTCAAAAATGAAACTCACTGGAAATATATTAAGTTTTAACTTGGGAGACTGTCATATGGTTTCTCAATGTGGTATCATTTAGAACATTGTGTGAAGCTATCACAATAAATTTTACTCCTGAAAAATTTCTTTCTATGATTTTTTATGATTTTCGCTGTGGCAACAAGAGAGTTGCCAGATACTTCAATTATTCGCATTTGGTGATAAAGCCCCATGTCACAGCTCTGTGTATTCTTAGTTTTGAGAATTTAAACTCGATGATGATGTACGTGAAGGTCAGCCGGCGAATGCGGTTACAGATTCCAATATTGATACCGTACGACAACTGACTGAAACTATCTAAAAATTTACTTTAGCAAATTCTTACTGTATTAGGCTTGGTTTATTGAAATGAACCAAGTGCAAAACATTTTGCATGTGCATCTGAAGGTTCGGAAACTTTGCAGACGATGGATACCGCGTGATTTAACGGAAGACCAGAAACGACTGCGTGTCGAGTGATGCTGGAAAATGATTAAAAAAGTTTAATGGAGGACAGTCATTGGTTGTCTTTAATATAGTGGAAGGTGATGAAATCTGGGTATACTGATTTGAATCGGAAAGAAAAAGCCAGTCGGCAGAATGGGTTGCATCTTTTGACAAATCATGATATTACACAATAGTATCGCTTGAAGCCCAAAGGACAGTGACTGCAGATTGGTACATTGTTACTTACTTGCCCAGAAGTCTTATAAGCAGTTTGAGAAAAGCGTCCTCGAAGGAATATTGTCCTTCACCACGATCCTCACATTCTGCTAAGAAGAGTATTTGAAGGCCTGAAATATAGAACTGATGACGCATCCGTCATGCAGCCCAGACCTTCACTCTTGGGAGTTCTTTTTGTTTCCTAAAAGTAAAGACAAACTTAGAGGCACTCGTTTCACGAGCCCTGAATGCCTTCCACGAAGCCATTGGAAAGGTGTCTTAGGAAGTCTGCTCCTGGACTGCTTTTTACAATGGCTCCAGTGAATGCAAAATGTATGTAAATTAGGAGGGCAATTGAAAATAGAAAAAGTATCATAAGTTTAATATCTGATCTTATTTATCAGAATCCAGAAACTTTCAGCATGATCTAAGTACCTACGGGTTTGTCTAAGGAATATTTGCACCAAATTTCGTTAAAACCCGTGCAAAGTTATTTTATTGAATAGTAACAAAACACATCATACCTATACATACAAAGATTATTTAAAAAAAATCAATAGCCTCTAAAATTTACAAAATAGTATCGCGGTCCGCTTCAGTCCGTTTTGTGCATAGCAGTCAGTTCTGCTTTGCACAAAACGGATAGTGCAAACGATTGATTTCTGTAGTGTCACATTATAAATATACATATATATGTAATGGGATTGGATACAAAATGTAATTTTAATTGTAATTTAATTCTGTATTGGTTCTATTAATACTACCCATACATACAATCAAATTCGCTTAGGATACTTCGAAAGCCTTTTTATCCATATAGTGTGACATTTTTTTAAATCTAAGTATATATTTGTGCGTCTTTTGGGTTACAAAAAGTATATGCTTGGTCTAGTGTGGGGCCCATTGGTTAATGTGCAAAATTATAACTAAGTCACATCAAGTTCGATATCAAATCTATAAAAACATAATGAATAGATTCAGGTGTTACTTTGCGGAAATCCATTTAAATAAAAACAAATATTTTAAATTTATTTTTAACAATTCTTTCTCGATCGTGCGCTCGTAGAGTCGAGAACTCCTGAGGATGCTTCATGAAAAAACGAAACGCGTCGAAAATGCTTCTGGTTTGTCTGCGTGGCGTTTGTGACGTCACATCGGCTTAACAGGAAAATTAGGAGGAATAGTCAATAGATACATATTTTTTATGTTTTGAATGTTTTGTTAAAATATTCACTTAATGTTTTCTTATCATCATCATCATCATCATCATCATCAGCCGGAAGACGTCCACTGTTGAACAAAGGCCTCCCCCATAGAGCGCCACAAAGAACGGCTATTAGCCGCTTGTAACCATTGGCTACCAGCGACTTTCACGATGTCGTCAGTCCACCTAGTGGGGGGCCTACCAACTCTACGTCTTCCGGTGTAGTGTGGTAACCACTCGAGAACCTTTCTTCCCCAACGGTTGTCAGTTCTACGAGCAATGTGGCCCGCCCATTGCCACTTCAACTTGCAGATTCTGAGAGCTATGTCCGTGACTTTGGTTCTTTGGCGAATATCCACGTTCCGGATTTTATCGCGCAAAGAAACTCCGAGCATAGCTCTCTCCATAGCTCGTTGAGCGACTCTGAGCTTGTCCATAAGGGCCACAGTTAAGGACCACGTCTCAGTGCCATAAGTCATCACTGGCAAAACACACTGGTTGAAGACTTTGGTCTTCAGGCTTTGCGGGATCTTCGACGAGAAGATGTCGCGTAACTTCCCGAACGCTGCCCATCCGAGTTGGATTCTTCGGGCGACCTCTTTGTCAAAGTTGGACCTACCTAACTGGACAGTCTGTCCGAGGTATATGTAATGGTCAACAGCTTCGAGCGTATCGTTCCCAACAACTACTGGTACGGGTGCAACATGGACATTAGACATAATTTTCGTCTTGTCTATGTTCATTTTAAGACCCACCTGCTGGGAAACTCTACTGAGGTCGCTGAGCATTGTACTGAGTTCTTCAAGCGACTCTGCCATTATGACTATGTCATCGGCGAAACGAAGGTGAGTGATGTATTCGCCATAGATGTTGATGCCGAATTCTTTCCAGTTCAAGAGCTTAAAAACGTCCTCCAACGCATTCGTGAACAGTTTCGGAGAAATAACGTCTCCCTGTCTCACGCCTCGCTGCAGTTGGATTGGTTCCGTGCTCTTGTCCTGTAGTCGAATCGACATGGTGGCGTTCCTATACAAACACTTCAGCGCTTCGATGTACCTATAGTCAATTTGGCATCGCTGAAGAGACTGCAGTACGGCCCAGGTTTCGATTGAATCGAAGGCTTTTTCATAGTCCACAAACGCTAAACATAATGGCCGATTATACTCCTCAGTCTTCTGTATAATCTGGCGGAGCGTATGTATGTGGTCTATGGCACTAAAGCCTTTTCGGAACCCGGCTTGTTCGGGAGGCTGGAAGTCATCAAACCTACGAGCAAGACGATTCGTAATGACTCTCGAAAACAGCTTATAAAAATGGTTTAGAAGTGAAATGGGCCTGTAGTTCTTCAACAAGGTCTTGTCACCTTTTTTGAAGAACAGTACCACTACACTTCTGTTCCATGCTTCTGGCGTTTTACCTTCAAGGATGACGGAATTAAATAACTTCTGGAGGACTGAGAGTACCGGTTTTCCACCCGCTCTCAGAAGTTCTGTCGTGATTCCGTCATCACCTGGCGCCTTGTTGTTCTTAAGCTGCTTGAGAGCCATTCTAATCTCGTATAGGCTGATGTCCGGGATGTCTTCGGTATAGTGTCGGGTCAGTTTAGCTCTCTTGTCCTGAGCTGTACTGACAACGGGTTCTTGTGTCGAGGTGTATAACTGTCCATAAAACCTCTCAAGCTCTCTCAGAATCTCCGGTTTTGATGAGATGATTCTGCCATCGTCGATCTTCAGCTTGGTCATTTGGCTTTGCCCTATAGACGAATTTTTTGCGAACACTTTGAAACCTTGGTTACGCTCGATTGCGACCTTAATACGATTTGTATTAAAGGCGCGCAAGTCGTGTCGCAGTGCCTTCGAAATTCGTCTATTGAGCTTGCCGTAGTTCGACATATCAGCTGAAGATTGCAGTCTCATCTCACTCCGGTCTTCCATCAACTTGATGGTTTCTTCTGAGAGTTTCTTCGGTTTGTTTCGGCGGGGGGTCTTAAAGAACTTAGACCCCACCGCTTGGACAGCTTTGACCAACCCGTTGTTTATCTCGTCCACTGTTTCGCATTCAGCTAGGCACTGGAAGCGGTTATGTAGTTCAAGTTGAAAGCTCTCGGGGTTTTGAATTTGGGCAACGCCAGGACGGAGCGTGGAGTTTATCAGACGGGACCTCTCAAGCTTTACATTGATATTCAATGTGCCTCTAACGATACGGTGATCGCTACCGGTTTTCACCTTATGGATCACAGAGACATCATTGAATATTTGCTTCCTGGTCGTCATGATAAACTCGATCTCATTTTTTGTTGAACCATCGGGGCTTATCCACGTCCACTTCCTGGATGGTCGCTTCTCGAAGAAGGAGTTCATCGCAAAGAGTCCCTCCTTCTCCATGAAGTCGACCAGCCGCTGGCCCCTCTGGTTCCGCTGCCCATATCCAAATGGCCCCACTCTCAACTCATCGCCATTCCGTGTGCCCAACTTAGCGTTGAAGTCCCCCATAACAACGGTGAAGTATGTTTCGGAGGCATGTATGGCTTCAGATATCTCCTCATACATAGCCTCTACTTCATCATCTGAGCGGGTCGAGGTCGGTGCGTAAACCTGTATGACCTTCAGCGAATACCGTTTGGTGATTCTGAGTATAAGGTACGCTACCCTGCTCGACACACTTTCGACTTTGACAACATTGTTAACAAGGGACTTCCGGACGAGAAACCCAACACCACCCTGAGACTTTTGGTGACCTTCCCGGTAGAATAACAAGTTACCTGAGTCAAGGATAACGGTGTCCTGTCCCTGTCTTCGGACTTCCGATAACCCCATGACATCCCAGCGTAACTTGTTTAATTCTTCCTCCAGCTCGACAATCTTGTAGTCCTCCCTGAGCGTACGTATGTTGTGTGTTGCCAGGGCCAAGGGTCGTCGTGTTTGAGTGCGGTAGCCGGGCATCTTCCGGAGATTCTTCGCACCCCCTGCTCCACCGTTACCTGGCCCGCTACCAGGGCCAGGAATAATAGAGCTGCCGGGGACTGGGGGCCGAATTGTTTTTGTGCTAATCATAGGGGGGGTTTTGCCATAATCCCCACGCTTGGCAGGCGTCTTGGGGATCGCAGTTAATGGTGTTTATTTCTCAGAAGGCGCTGCTGCCCACCTTCCGGTATTTTTCCCTTAGTCGCCTTTTACGACACCCACGGGAAGAGATGGGGGGGGGGTGACATTCTAGCCCGGCACCCCACGGGACTCTAGCCCGGCACCCCACGGGAATGTTTTCTTATATTATTTGTTATTATAAAAACGTACCCGATTGGCAAATAACCATTACCTATTATTATAATTAAATATTCATTTCCAGGAGGCAAATCCAGTAAGGCTGATGGGAGTTCATTTCGTGAATACAAATATACCTGCATTTGAAACTGCTTTCAACATTATGAAGACTTTTCTCAGTGAGAAGCACAAGAAAAGGGTAAAATTTTAATCTTTATTGATATAAATAAAACCAGCCATTGTCTGCCGCTTTGCTCTCGTAGAATATGTCTAATTAGAGTGCTCATTTTAGAATAGTCTACGAAATCCCAAATGAAAGTCAATAATTCTTATTAAAAGTAAAAAATATATAAATAATAGGCGATCTTTTGACGTTAATCCCACTAAATGGCACGTGCTGGTGTGACCGAAGATGGTAAAACTAGCATGGGAACTGGCTCTCAAAGTCATTTTTTTTACCTGGTGGCTTTTGATCAACATTTCACCTGATGGTAAGTGATGATGTGGTCGAATATGTTATTCAGGCTATCCTAGAATTACAGGCACTCAAAGATAGCTACTGGAACACATTTTCTACTTGAGGGTGGTCGCTAGCCAGGCGGGCATTCGCAAAATGCTCTTCCACCATGTGGTGAAGCTCAAGCCCGCGGCGGGACCGAACCACAGACCTGCTACGCGGCATTCCATAGCCAACGCTACTGAGCCATCACTGCTTCAAAGTATTTTTTTTAGATAATGATAGATATTTATTTTTTAAGGATTATTTTACTTTATTTTGTAAAAATCTGTTTTTAGTTTTTGGTGCATAATCGAAATTACGAAGAGCTGCACAAATACGTTCCAAAACACATCCTGCCAGTTGAATACGGAGGAGACGGTAGTGGTGCCACAGAACAAGAAATGATAGGTAAAGTCATACATTTTGATACTAGTTGATACGCCCGCGACTTAACCCGTGTGAAATGTATTACCTACATTATTCGGCATTATAGTGTTATTATATCAGGTCGACATGTGATTTTTAACACATTTCCAAAAATTAGAAGGTATCGTTTCTATGTTCAACTGTATGTTATTTTAAGGTTTGTGGACTGTAAAATATTTTTTTTAATGGAAAGGGTATACTTCCGACTTGGTTCCTTATATATTTCATCAAAATTTAGGAAGTTTATAAGTTATAGTAAATTAAACCAAAATATATTTGCAAATCTAAATGATTTAATGGTATTTAATGTTGTCGACGATGAACCCTATTTTAGGTGAGTGATCTAGTAAGCAGTCTTTGTAATTATAATATATTGATTAATAAATCTTACTACACAGTTTGTGATTACTTATACGACAAAAATGCTTGTGCAATTCCGCCTCTGCTAAGCTGTCACTTACGAAATATAAACAAATATTGTAATAACTTTATTACCTATATAGTATGTAAAACATTGTCAAAAGCGTTTAAAAAGAAAGGCCCCAAATTTCTTGCCCGTTCTTCTCGCAGTGGCTGTATTTTTTTTTGCTGAACGTGATAGTACGATGTAGGGTATTTCAATGTTACAATTTGTAATTGACCTTACAAGTTTAACGTCGTAGACGTCTTTATTGAATAAATGATTTTGACTTTTTACTTGGTATTGTTTACAGATCATTTGAAAAATAAAGTAAAGGAGTATAGCGCATTCTTAGAAGAAGAGTCACAATTCGGCACAGACGAGTTGAAGCGGCCCGGGAAACCCAGGACTGCTGCTGATATGTTCGGAGCTGAAGGATCTTTCAGGAAACTTGAAGTTGACTAATAAAATGTTGGGACAGAAAACAGTTGCCTTATAACGTCAGAACAAATTTGCTAAATTACTTACCATAATATTGAATTTACTAATTACGAATTAAATTTCAAGAGTGAGAGTAACTAAGAAAATGGTCTCAGATATGATGTTATTTCCGCGTCGACAAATTTATTGCGGAATTACATAATTATTAATAACAAGTATTAAAAAAAAATAGAATGCATTTATATTTTAGAAAAACATTAAAAATGTATCTATTGACAATTCCGTCGAATTTTGACGATCCTGTTTATTATAGGTAATTACCGCTCGAAGAGCATATATACGGTTGATATTAATATATCAGCAATAATGCGGGGGTGGTGTGGAATCGATAACTGATTGTGTTCCGCAGCCACGGTCGTCGGCACGAGCTGTTTTACGTTCCTCGGGATAACAATGTGGCGCGTTTCGAGTCTCCTTTAATTAAAATCCGACGCCACTTCAATGCTTTCTCGACGCCAACACCGAAATTGATAATTGATATTGCTTTTCCTGTGTTTTTACAATTATAAATATTGTAAGAGTCTCAAAGACCAATGGGATGCGCCTAGTATTGACATAATGTTTATTTGTAAATTTATTCAATTTGACATTTTATTATTTTTGACATTGGATTATATAATGATTAATGTGAATTTTATTGCGTGATAATTTGTAATTATTTCTAATAAACGTTTTTTATCACAATAATCTTAACACATTATTATTATTAACTCTCTCCATAGCTCGTTGAACGACTAGAAGCTTGTCCATAAGCGCCACAGTTAAAGTTCCACTCAATAGTGAAATTAAATCCCCAAATAGATTTATTTATTGTATGGAATGGAATGGCTTAGGCCGGTTACACGCTTTGGTCATCCACACCAACATTGTTATTTTCATCTTTGCTGCTGCCTGGTAGCGGTTACGGAGGCAGTTTGGGAGTAATTAGTGATTTCCGGCGCTTATGTACGTAAGTACAGTAGTTGCATCACGCTCTAATTTATGAGGATGACTGAACATAAGAAGTATTCAATCAGTTAATCATATTTCTAGGTTAAGTATCTTCCACCCTTACCAAAGTACGTATAGGCCAAAGCAAAAAAATCTTTTCTCTTTGATAATAATACATAAGCTGAAGTAACTTCTTCCTCGATTCTAGGTACAAGTAGGTACGCCACTCAGCTTAGTTACATAGCATTAAACGGTTTCGTAAAATTTTGAATTTCAGTTATATTTGTGATAAACGCGTAAGACATACTACCGATGCGACCATACGGAGTGTGTTGTGCGCATTCATAGATATCCGTCACCTTGTTGAAAGAAAACAAAGTAGACACGAATTTGACCAAGATCTCATCTGAAGTGAAGTGACGAGAGGGACCTGATCATCCTAGGTTTGAATACTCTCAGGTATACCTAGATAGGAAACGAGACCTTTCCCTTGCTGGTTAATCAATAATCTCACTTCTTACATGATCAGAATACCAAATCAAAGATAAAACATCAACAGTAATTATCTTATCATTTCTTTTTATTTATCGCTTGTATCGTTACTTTAAGTCTAGTAATAAAACAAGGTGGACGTATTTTTTACCAATCATGTCAATTAGGGTTCTTCCATCCCCGTTAGCTGAGAAAGCTCTACTAGACCTGAAAGAGGATGAAAACAGAGTAAATGATAGCGTCCAGCATCTTAAGGATTGGTTAGCTAAGCAGCCATATATTCGAGCCAGAACAGGTACGTTTTGATTCGATTTTAATTTATTTTCTATTTTATTCCATGATTTAGCAATTTCAATCAGTACTTCAGTACTAATATTGTAAATGCGAAAGTAACTCTGTCTGTCTGTTACGCTTTCACGCCAAAACTACTGGACCGATTTGAATGAAATTTGGTATGGAAATAGTTTGAGACCCGGGAAAAACATAGGATAGTTTTTATCCAACTGCGCAAAAAGAGGTTAATGTTTTTGCGCGATAACAGAAATACGCGCGGGCGGAGCCGCGCCCGGAAAGCTAGTATTTAATAAAGGATAAAGATAAGCAGTATAGTCGCTCCTTCCTTTAATTTAATCGGAAAGCATAGTAGTAATGACGAATCTGCTTAGTTGATAGTTGGCATTCTTTCTACTTCCTTAATATTCCAAGACATTGCATTTTGGAGCTGGGGTATGAGATTGTAAAATTTTAAAGAAGAAACTTACTGATGCTAAGAATTTTATACATAACCAAGATTTTTTCAACTTATTTTTGTTCATGGTGGTACTAAGTGATCGTACATACATTTGTATGTGCGAGCACTATTACATGCACATTATTAGCTAATGATCAAATGTTTAAGAAAAACAAAATAAAATAATAAAGTGCGAGTCAACCCTACGCTAAGTAGCCAGAACTGAATGAAAAACATAACTATTTTACACACTACACAAACATCGGGGAACCTGATAAGACGCATAAAAATACAATGCGATTAAAATAAGAATAGGACGGGCTCTCGGCTAATTCCACTCATATAAGTACGATCAGCAGAACAAACTTAAAAATAGAGTTATTAAAAGAAAAAAATATACGTAATTTTAAATGTGACTCGAAATTATTAATTTTAATAATTTCATATTTTTTGGGTTGACAGCACAGACGCCATCTCGGTTTAAAGACATCGCGGGCGTCAGGGTCTTATTTCTCCGTCAGTGTACTACTTGTTGATATTCTTGTTTAATTTGTTCTTGTTGACTTTTTAATTTGTGTTTATTTTTGTTGATTGATATATTTTTTTGTTACCCGTTACTACGATTACGATGAGTTTGACTCAGTTGGTCATCAGGACATGAGCGGCATCGCAGAGCTAAGCGATTCCAATTAAGATACCTAAGTACAAATATTGCTAACAAATTAAATCAGTTCAAATTATTTCTTCCTTACCTACCTATAATTACTTTTCTTGGCATACTAAAGACTGCGTTATTGGCATACCATGGCTATGTAAGCTCCATCCTACGGTACGGCCTGATCCTCTGGGGTAACTCGACTGATATAAATAAAGCTTTCTTATCACAAAAAAAGTGTATACGCGCGATGGTAGGTATTCGTCCGTACGAATCCTGCAAGCCATTTCTTAAAGATCTCGAAATCTTGACGCTGACATGCATGTCCATTTTCGAAATAGCAGTATTTGTTCGTAATCATTCTGATCTATTTACCACAGCTAAGTATGTTTATCCACTGAATACAAGAAATGGACAGACACTTGTCCTCGGCCACCACGTAAAATTGACACTGTTTAACAAGAATTGCTATGCCATGTGTATAACTATGTATAATAAAATACCGCCATCTCTAAAAGAGCTTCCATATGGAATGTTTCGGAAAAACTTAAAACCTGGCTTATAGAAAAACGTTTCTCCTGTATGAAAGAATTTTTGAGTCTTCCTAGGCTATATGTACTAATAAAATTCTCGTTTTTTTTCGCCATATATACCTATATTGTTTCTGTAATTTGACATTTGATTTAATAATTAATTGACATATTTTTATTTTCATAAACAATTCTTTTGACATTCCAAGTTACTGACCAGTTATAAATGGCGACAAGTATTTGATATTGAGTTATATAGCTACTTTCTATTGTATATCTATTGTAATATTGTTTTTTTTATATTTTTCACACTTTGTTTTTATTGTTTAGTATTTTATATTTTAAATTTTTTGACATTGAATTGTATACTTTCGATAATTTTATTTTAATATTCTTAAAAATAATTTGTTTGTATTTTAAACAATTACCACATGATATTGAACTATATATAATTATTATTTTTTAACTTATCATTGAATTGTATAACCATTTTTATTCCATATTCACATGCCGAGTAATAGCAAAATAGAACTAATATTAAACCTAACATCAGTGTAAGACCCTATTTTAAGTGAATAAATTTCATTTCATTTCATTTCAATAATAAATTTCAATGCGCAGTACTTTTCAGAAAAAAAATTGTAGCCATCAACTTTTTACTAAGTGACCGATCAAAATTACAATAACATTCGGTAATTAATTAGCTTGTGACGGGGAAAAAGATAATTTTATATACATTTTACACAACATTATAAGTATGCATTAATCTTCTGAATCACTTTATCCTGTCGCATCTATATAAATAATAATCTATGTTCCGACATCATTGCGCGCTATATCTGTTGCTCTCATAGAATGTCCGATTATATGTCGCACTCCGGCGCATCTTCGGAACATAATATTATCTATACAAGTATAGTATACATCAATTGACGGTACGGGTGCCGTTTACAAACGTTGTTTTAATACGTATAAACGCATCTTTCGTAATCTTTGCCCTACTCTAATTAAAAACAAAGGTATCCGCAAAACACGTATTGGTTCACTTTTGTTTAACTTCGTTCGTAGCATAGACTAGCAAGTAGCAAGACTGTGTAGATACTGAATAAGATATTTTTTAAATCGGATTCGTATGGTTTGTACATTTTCAAAATATGAAATTATAATTTATTCATAGTCAAAGTCGAGTTCTAAATATGCAGAAAGAACACAAATACTAATGAGGGTATAAATACCTATGGAGAACGAAGAAATTTACGTAAATTTTAAATACGAGTACCTAACTTCTAGAAAAGTAGCGACACCCTTCGCTGATCCATAACTACATAGGACTCTCACTTTTACCATGTGAAAATGTTCCTTAATGTCCCTCAGTTAAGACTTAAAATTGATTGAGGCATTATAGCGTTCTCAGAGTAGTTTGGGAGATTCTCTAGAGGGCACGATTTGTGATGAACGATGCGATGCGACCATAGATTATATGAAACAACGAACTACGCATCACAAATTCGATTTTCGTTGTCTAAAGTGTCACCCGTAACACGAAAAACGAAACTTCGTTGAAGTGTCGTAGCGGCCCAGAGACTAGCAAACAAACATTGTGGATGCCTATCATTTGTCAACTCGAAGTCGAATCAATCAAACAAACGATCATTCCGGCTGATTCGAGTTGACGCGATTGGCGCCTTGTTCTTAGGGCTTTTGTGACAGGCTCAATGACACGTCGCGTTATCGATGAGCATCGATTGTTAGGTAAACATCGATTGTTCACCCATGAGTGTAGTTTTAACGCGAGTTTACCACTACACTACAGCTAGCTATTATATATATATTTATTCGGATTGAACAGCAAGCCTACCCTTTGTGTCCGAGGCACTAAAACCATTGGGTGTTGGACCGCAGGAGCTAAAGGTTTAATTGCTAAGATCAGGTGTAGGTGCCAGGAAAACACGGGTGACTCCCACTCCCGTTCGTTCTTGGTGCAGAGGCCATTAAAATTCAACGTCGCAAAGCAGTGAAAGGAGTGGGCTATATTATTATGATAATTGAATTTTAAGATTTTGTTATTATATTTTTAATGACTTGAATTAAATTACAAACAATGTATTATATATTAATTGTATAGTTTCCCAATGGAAATATGTTTTTTATAGAAACCCCACTGTATCGAGTCATAATTATCCTTCTTTCATGCTTATTTTCTTTTCTTCCAATTTACTGCAATATTTGCAGATGATCAATGGCTGGTCGCTTTTCTCCGAGGATGTAAATATAGTCTGGAGAAAACGAAAGAGAAGTTGGACCTCTACTACTCTTGCTGGACAACTGCTCCGGAATTGTCTAAAATAAAGCAAACAGATCCTTTGTTTGACGGATTTTTAAATTTAGGGTACGTATGGAGAGCTAATAAAATATTGACGGCGTAATTTTTATATTTAGCATATTTTGAAATAAATTATCAATTGCAAAGACCGCTTATGCCCATCAATAGGAGAACGAGCTACAGTATGGATTCCTTCAAAAAGGGTGTTAAAAGAGTCTTACAGGGTCGGCAACGCATTGGTAACGCCCCTGGTGTTGCAAATGTCCATAGGCGACGGTAACGGTAACCGCTTACCATCAGGTGGGCCGTCTGCTTGTTTGCCACTCCATTAAATAAAAAAAAAAAAAACGGAAAAACATGTTTTTACTTTGAAATAAAATAACCATTTATCCTTTTTTAACACTTGAAAACAACTTGACGTCAAAGCAATTTTGATAATTCTGCACTGGCAAACCAATGTTAATATAATAAAAATAGGTATATTATTCAAAATTGTTTTGAATAATAATTACGTAAACGACTTTCTACACTGAAAAGTATAAAGTGATTGTGGAAACCGGTACTTCACTAAATTAAAACATGCTGAACACATATATTCGATTCCTCCGCCAGCTACGAACAGGCGCAGACGTGTACCAGTGATCTCAGTCGTGCTTACGTAAATAGTGATTTGTGATTGGTTGGATTCGATTCTCGTTTCTACAACGGCAGTTTAGACGACTTATCCCCGCCCACGAAGCAGGACACACTCTGTTTTGGGAGTCTGTCTTCATTAACGGATTCAGCGGTTGGTGAGTCACATCACAGCACACACAGCACCGAGATTTGAACTCTGACTCACAGAGTGCATGAGTTTTAATCTGCACGAACAACGAATGAGCCAAAGAAGCGCGTGAGCCGACGTCGAAATTAAGCTACGAGTGTGAAGCGCTACGCAACTACGCAAGCTCCGCCCACAACAGCACCTACGACGAATACGGCTACGTGCGCGTGCTACACGATCGACTGCATCGTATTCGCTTGCTGCGATACAACCGTATAGTATTGACTTCTTATTATCTTAACCACATTACATACTTTCCTATTTAAAATGCCGAGAGTTCAACGTTCTCCTCCACGAACACCAACAGTAGAAATAGCGGCAGGGCTATCTAGTCAAGACAAGCAGTTTCTTGTAGACGTTGACGATAAAATAACTCCCCGCCATAAGCGTTCGAAACCGGACTTCTCGCCCAAGAACGAATTTCAATCATTCAGAGATGAAATGTTGGAATTATGGTCTACGTGGTCCAAGAAACAGAAGTCAAATATTGCTAGGATAAATGTGGATTTGTCTGAGCTTAAAAAACAGGTACAGAAAGTGCAGAAACTTCAACCTGGAGACATAGAAAACTCGCTTGATTTTGTAAACACTAAGTATGAACAGATTAAGAACGATGTTATGAATATGGAGAAGAAACGAATTGAGCAGCAGGACTATATTCTGGGACTACAACAACAGTTGGAAGATCTAAAGAAAACTCATCGCCCGGCAAGTATTGAGCTGAGAAACGTTCCTCTTCGGGACAAAGAAACCCCTGAAGACCTCACGTCGACAGTGATTGAAACTTGCAGGGTTTTAAATGTTGACATGCATCAGTCAGAGATTAGAGACGTTTTTCGTGCTCCTGGAGCCCAAGGATCTTCTCGGCCTATTATAGCGGAATTAAGTACTGTTACTCTGAAAAACAAAATCCTCCAGACGGCTCGTGGTTTCAATAAATCTCGCAAGAGGGAAGATAAATTAAATACGGAGCATTTAAAAATTAATGGGCCTCGTCAGCCCCTGTACATTGCTGAGCATCTCGCCTCGTCCGCAGCACGGAAGCTCTTTTATGAGGCACGTAACTTTGCTAAAACCAATGCTTACAAATTCTGTTGGACGAGTAATGGCCAGATATACCTCAGAAAAACGGAAGGAGGAAAACTGTTAACCATCAGGTCCAAGAAATGTCTCGCTGATCTTCAACAATCCCTGTGACTAGCACAGGTGCTACATGTAATTGTGTATCTATTTAATCCCAGTATTTTTTTATATTTAAATTGTAATAATAACATCTCATACATTATCCTAGTAAATTCCACACAACTCTACATCTACTCAAACAACACAAGCACCCAATTGCTGTATCACGCACCTGGAATACCCAGCTTTATTCTCACCTATTTATTAACTGCTATTCGGGACTACTTTTTAAAGTCGTTAGCTTGTCACCTGGACTTCCAATGCCCAGCGACAAATACAATCATTTTTAATGTTTGACTTTGCAAAGAATAATTACACAGCTGACCTTCTTGATCAGTCACTTGATTCAGGTTCCAGGACATGTAGTCCTGAAGAATGTAAAAAACTAGTAACGCAAAATAATTTTACCATTCTAACACAAAATATAAGAAGCATAAACTGTTCTCGTAATATGGACGATTTTATTGCATTACTTGAGCGAATTAAAATAGACTGTGATATTATTATATTGACAGAGTGCTGGCTCTTGTGTGGTCGAGAAATACCTAAACTCAATGGTTATATTTCACATTGTAGTAAAAAAACGGAATTGCAAAACGATGGCGTAGTAATTTATGTGAAAAACACAGTGTTACATACATGTTCTAATGAAACTTGTATAATTGATGCTAACAGTGTGATAGTTAAAATAAGTAATCATACCGCAATCGTTGGTGTTTATCGTTCACCATCATATAAAAATATAACCCCATTTTTAGATTCTTTTGAATCAGTTTTAACGTCTCTTTCAACGTTTAAAAACGTGTTTGTAGGTGGCGATATTAATATTAATATAGAGCTGGGAAACCAAAGTGATAAAAATGTATCTAAATACCTAAATTTGATTCACTACTGTGGTTTTTACCCAACGCACTACTTACCGACCAGAGAAAAAAGCTGTTTAGACCACATGATTGTTAGAACAAAATTACCTAGTCAGACCCTGGTCTTGAATTCGACCGTCACAGATCACTACTCAGTCTTATACTGTTTGCAAAAAAATATTTCTTATACTCCTGTTTCAAAAACTATATCTAAACTGAATGAAACTCGTCTTCATAATGATATGCAAAACATAAGTTTTAAAAATATATACAATTGTCAGGATGCTAGCTCAGCAGCTGCTCTTTTGGTTTTTACACTAACTGATGTCATCCAGAAAAATACTATGACAATCACAGTTCCACGCAGAAAAAGAATTTTAAAACCATGGTTAACACCTGGATTGCTTCGGTGCATCCGACACAGAGATCAATTGCACAGTAAATAAAAGAAATGTCCTGATAATTTAATTTTAAAGGTTAGTTATTGTAGATATCGTAATTTTTGTAACAGGTTACTTAAAAAAGTAAAACGAGAATTCGAAAGAAACGAGCTATTAAAGGCTGGAAATAATAATAAAGAAATTTGGAATGTCATTAAAGACATCACGGGAACGCGTAAAGTCAAAGAAACTCCAATAGATCTTTTACATTCAGACCTGTCTCCTGAGACTTCCATTAATTCGATTAATTCCTATTTTGCTGGTATTGGGAAAGCTCTGGCTGACAAAATTAAACGCGGCACTCAACCCAATGAGCTAAATTCTCACTCACCGTGCGACTCCTTTCTTCTACTAGATACAGACGAAACCGAAGTAGAACGAATGATTTTATCACTTCGCTCAAACTGTGCAATGGGATGGGATTTAATACCAAGTTCTTTTCTCAAAAAATATAAAAGCTTTATTGTACCCCCTCTCACCTATGTAATTAATATGTCTATGAGAACAGGTCTTTTTCCTTCAGTTTTCAAGAAAGCTGTCATACATCCTATTCACAAGGGAGGGACCAGAGACTGTGTTAGCAATTATCGCCCTATCTCAGTGTTATCGTCTATGTCTAAGGTTTATGAACGTATTTTAAATACTAGGCTTACTAAGTATCTCGAACAAAAAGAACTTCTATCAAACAATCAATTTGGGTTTCGGTGTAATAAATCAACTTCTGATGCTGTACAACTCTTAACTAACTACATTGTTCAAAACCTTGACAATAAAAAGAAATGCTTAGCAGTATATCTAGATTTAGCGAAAGCGTTTGACACGGTCTCTGTTCCAATCCTTGTCAATAAGATGTACTCTGTGGGAATAAGAGGAATTCAACTTAACCTCTTTCAAAGCTACCTAACTGGCAGGTCTCAGGTTGTAAAAATTGCTGACCATGTTAGTGGTGATCTTCCCATCACCTATGGAGTCCCACAGGGCAGTATACTAGGACCTACACTTTTCCTGGTATATATAAACAACTTATGTAATTTAAATATAGAAAACTGTAAGATTGTCTCATTTGCCGATGATACTGCCTTACTTTTTTCTACTAGTTCATGGAAAAGTGTCTTCAAAGCTGCTCAAAATGGCCTAAATATAGTCACACGCTGGCTAAATAATAATTATCTGACACTTAACCCTACTAAGACTAAATGTATGCCTTTTGCAATGCGTAACATCTCCTTACCAGAGGAAGGAGTGCATTCTCTCTATGTACATTCATGTGATACTCCCAACTTAAGCATATGCGCGTGCCCATCACTATCGAGTGTCAGTAGTATCAAATATCTGGGTGTGACAATGGATAGTAACCTTTCCTTCAGTCACCATATTTCTATTTTGACTGGCAAAGTTCGAAAATTAATCTACATTTTTAAAAATTTACGCCACGTGGCTGATCCTAAGCTATTAAAATTAATCTATTTTGCACTCTGCCAGTCATTGCTCACATACTGCATTACCTCCTGGGGTGGCGCTCCGAAAACCTCATTGATCACTTTAGAAAGAGCACAGCGAGCCATTCTAAAAGTGATGTACTTTAAACATTTTCGCTTTCCCACTGATAAATTGTATGAAACCGCTAAGGTGCTGTCTGTTCGTAAGCTATTTGTTTTACGGGTAACATTACTTATGCACTCAATACAAAAATTTATTGTTATCAAACCTTTCTCCAAACGACGTAAGGACAGACTTTTTGTCACAAAATTTTTTACAACTGTTTTCTCGCATAAATACCTCTGCTTTCTTGGAGAATACGTATTCAACAGAGTTAACCGCGTCCTAAAAATTAATAATCTTAAAAAAATTGAATGTAAATCTAAAGTTACAAACTGGCTTCTTAATCTAACGTATGATGAAGCGGAAAAACTTATTCAAGTTATTAAATAAATCCAATAGTCCATATCTTATTGGTATATATATATATATATGTGTATATATGTAAATATATTATTAAAAACATACTTTCAACACCTATACCAGAAAAATTACACACCTCTTACACATATTTATATCCGTACACAAACTCAAATCACACGCATATACACTAACATATACAAACATCATAGTCACATATACCGTCATGTTATATCTCATATTTTTGAACTAAATCCATAGCATATCGGGCTATATTTATTGCTATACTTAGCTGGCGTAGGAACACTGTCTCACAAGATACGTCTAAAGACACGTACTTTTGCTTGGAATATACTTTCAAAAGTAATTATTGTTGTATTGTTATACCTCATTATATAACAATTTTGGTAATTTCAGTGTTTTACTTATTCTACCAAAAACTGTGGAACCAAATTCTTCAAGGATAACTATAATGCGGGTGGGGAAGTGGAACCCTGAAAAATATCATATAATGGACATCATGTCAATAATATGGTCTCTATCAAAGGTAAGATAGAACAGAGGTACCCGCAATTTTCCAAAAAATCCACTGTCTCAAAATCAAACTATTTTTACCCACATTTCAACTGTCAAGTTCAATTGACGGCTTGAATTGACTTTGACAACGTTTGTGACTCATAAGTGTTCCTCATCTACAAAAAGATCCTTAACTTTGGGTATAATAAAAAAATATATAATAAAGACAATCTGTAACAAGTGTTCAAAATAAATAAAACAAAATGAATTAATATTATACTCAGCATGCCAAATTGGATTTGGTTGATAGTCTAAGTTATATGTCAGCAAATTATGATGAAACGAAGATCCTTTTAGACAGTAGAAATATAATCATCGATGATCTGGTCTTGGAAAACAAAGTTTTACGCACACAAGGTACTCGTAATGATCTCAGGCGGGTGCCTTAATGAAGTGGAGCAACAATCACGTGAGTGTAATGTCGAACTCCAACGTGTGCCTGAGAATAAGGCTGAAAGCATCAAGTATGTTGTCCTGCAATTGGCAACTGCTGTGGGTCAAGGTTTAAAAAAATGGTAAACTCTTGAACTATCATAGAGTAGCGGAAGTGAAAAAAGACTCCAAAAGGCCTCCTTCGATAGTCGTAAAACTTTCGAGTACGCTAGTGAGGGACAAACTCCTTGACGTAAAAACATTTAATTGAACATATCAAATTGACAAGTTGAATCTTTCACACTTGGGAGTGGGAGGA
Source organism: Plagodis dolabraria (assembly GCA_963854805.1). NCBI lineage: Eukaryota > Metazoa > Arthropoda > Insecta > Lepidoptera > Geometridae > Plagodis > Plagodis dolabraria. The sequence goes on from OY978444.1 coordinate 22,548,584, forward strand.
GCCAAGACACCTGTTTTTTGTGAGCGAACATCTATCTCCAGTGAACAAGAACCTGCAGCTTCTCGCAAAATTGCTAAAGAAAAGGATTACGCGTTCGTTTGGATTCGCAACGGCCCCATCCACATGCGGAAAAATATAAATTCAAAGAGTTCTGTAGTTAAACATACGGAGCTCCTTAAAAATTTCGAGTAAGTTGTGTCAGGTTCTAAATTAAAATTAAACATATTTTACCAGAATCTAAGAGGTATTAAGACCAAAACCCAAACAATATTTGTCAATGTAAAGAAAGCCGACTGTCTTCTCGATGGCTCAGTTCCATTAGAACACAAGTAAACGGTTAGAACTTGAGGTATTGGATAATGATATCAAAATTTCGCGGCACCTACATTGATTAACGCCAACAATCGATACCGTGAATACGTAGTATTATTATATGTTCTGTGCCGTGAGGTAGAAATTCTAAACCAAATGTACAGCGACATCTTTGGTACACCTTACATACTACTAAACATTAGTTAGCACGCTATCTACAACAAAACTTACATACTATCTAGTTCAATAAATCATACCTTAGCAGCTAAACATGAGAGCGTGTCGATTGACATACATACCTATAAAAGAACCATAGGATAACAGTTGATTAATTCTTCAACACCGACTTTGATGTTATCTTATTTACCGAGACTTGACTTATTGATTTCATTTATGACCACGAAATTTTAGACAGCAGGCATAACATTTTTAAACGCGATCAAAATTTACAAACATCGTGAAACAAGACGGTGTTTAAATTGTAATTCTCAAAAAAGACGAACCAATACGTAAGCTGCAATGTCAGAGTGAAAGTGAGGACCTTTGGTAGCTCTAAAGTCTTAAGAAAGTGTGACTAGCATAGTTACTACATTTTTATATTTCTACTTTCTACATTCCTTCTCCAGTAAAATTTGAGCATTCAAAAGGCTTTTAAAAAAGTTGCAAGTTTATTAAGAAAAACATTGCACCCAATTCAATTTACATTATGGCTGGAGATTAAATCTTTCTTACATAACTAACAAAGGTACTGCTAACTGGAAAACTGACGGAGGAACTGCTTGCCTGACGTCATGTTGTACGTCCTCCTGCAATGAAGAATTATTGATTAACAGTATTGCATTTAACAATAATTATCATCCGGCATTACACATATCTTTTAAATCTGCTCCTCATAAAGTGCCTAAAACAATAAAGTTTCTACGTTTTACTTCGCTAAAGCTGACTACGATGGTATTAGATGTGAATTCTTTAACATTCATTGGGAAGAGATCATGTCAGATATAGATATTGATAATTTAGTTGAAAAATTTTATGATCATATCTTACTAATTATTGCAAAGTTAACACCATTTACCAAAAAAAAAAACAGTACATAAGGTATGTAGTTAGTAGATTCTGGTATAGTAACTCTCTTTTGAAAGCTCTTAAAGAGAAGACCAAATATCATCGTAAATATATTAAATATAACAATCTCAGGGATAAAATCACGTACGATTTTTTCAGCAGCCTTTGTGACATAATGATTCAAGAGTGCTATAAAAGATTCACTGGTATATCAAAACGATCCTAAGTATTATTAGTAATTTCTTAAATCCCCAAAAGCATATAGTTCAGTTATTCCAGATGAAATGTTTCTTGATACTTATCGCGCCAATGGAGGCCAATGGAAATCAGTAATTTTTTTTCCACGTTTTTTCATTCCATGTTTATTATGGATAAATATGGCAACTTCTGTGAGCAGTGTTATAAATTTATCTTTCAGTACTTTTTCTTTTAGTGAAATGGAAGTTCTTCAATCACTGACGCTAGTGAATATAAATAAAGGTCCAGGGTCAGACATGATACCGCCTATTGTTCTTCAAAACTGTGCAGCTCAATTAGCAAAACCATTGCGCATAATTTTTAATAAATCTCTATATGTGGAATTTTGCCCAACAAAATGGAATATTGCTTACGTGACACCGATTTTAAAAAAAAAGGAGACCATTGTGACGTAATAAACTAAAGACCAATAACGATTCTTTCAGCATTCGGAAAATTATTCGAATATGTAACTAGTGCAAAAAGTATTATTAATTGAAAAAAATCTAACGTGTTAGTAACTTATATTATTTTTTTCAAACATTTTCTCCATAACTGTTACATAAGTTAATGAGTGTAATTTTATTTAAGCATGTTGTGTTCACATCGAGAAGGCTTTTCATATGACGAAGATATAAGAAGAGTGTAATTTATGTAAGCATAGTAATTAAACAACTTTAAACGGTTTAAATCGCGTTATTCATCATTATTTTTGTCCGATCACTGCAAAGTGTTTGAAACGTCAAGACGATAATAATGATAAATATACGCGTTTTAAAACGTTTAAAATTGTTTAATTACATATGTGTAATAATCGCCTAAAATCTAAGACAATATTATTAAGTAAGCATTGTGAAACAATCAGTTTTGTGGACCTATTAATAGAAAAAAACTGTGTCGATCATGTAGGTAACCATGCTTTACACTGGTCATGATGTAAGGTATAAAATAATGGACACATTTTTTAAACGACCGTCCGGAAACTAATTTAACAATAATATAAGCTTATCTAGATCGACGAACTGTTGGGTACATGCCCATTAAAACAATGTTTCAGGCTCCTTTTTGACAATGAACTGATTATAATAATCAACCGATGTGATACGTTATCACCTTGGTATAAGCCGTGGTATAAATTCCTTTGGTGTTCGTATATAGCATGCTGCAGGGGTGTAATGTAAATATAAAGACATTGGAGAGGCGGCCATTTGTAGACTGAAAGATCTCTAACAGTTTTAATCATAATTTCTCCATATCAGTTCTCCATATTCTGGAGTACTGGGGACAAAGGCTCATCGTCAGAACATTTTTGATATCTTATTTTTGAAGCAGAGATGGTTCGTGGCACTCCGAATTTCGTTAAATTTATATTTATTATTTTAATTATTATCATATTATCAAAAAATATATACCTCATTATGAGAAAACTGTGGCATGAACATTATATTCATATGTATCAGCCATGATATCCACTGTTGATCAAATGCCTATCCGTAAGGGGATTTTGCATAATGCGCTGGTAAGCATCTCAAGGATCGCAGTTTAAGATAACAGGTTCTTTAGTAGGTGGTGCAGCCCACTTTCTGGTTTTTTTTAAGTTTAGATAATATTTCAGATCATATTTGTGTTACAAAATTACCAATTTACGAAAGGAAAAATTAAAGTCATGTGCGGGATTCGAACTCGTGTCCATCCACCCCTTTGACCGGGGTATGATCTGACGGACAATGAGCCATAACTCTAATTTTTCCTATCGTCATAGAACATATAATAAAACTACTATCGTTTTTTAACCATCGAATTTGGATGGAGCGACACCTATAATTCAACTTACGCACTATTACAAACATCACATCTTTGTGTTTTATTGACTAATTTTAATATTACAGATAGTGTTAATGGATGATGATCAAATAACAGTGGCTGGAAGTGTTACCATTGTAGATTTAGAAGATGTGAGTATGAGCCTCTTCATGCAAATGACTCCGACAGTTATCAAGAAACTTGCGGTGATAATTCAGGTTGGTATTCGTTTTAATTTTTAGGTTTTTTATGATGTGATATTTAGACATTTCCAAAACAGTCGAATAGAATGTGCATTTTTTTACCCTGACAAACAACAATAAGTGACGGCAAAACCGATACACCATACTTACCATACTTAGTAAATCGCGGTAAGAGTAAACGGATACGTGGAGCATACTGAATATTACTGGAACTGGCCACTTACAATAAAAAAGAGCAGTTACAGAATTTAAAAACGGAACTTTCTGGAAACATGTGTCGGTTTAATTTGGGAGACTGTCATAATAATTATGGTTTCTCACTGTGGCATCATTTAGAACATTGTGTGTAGCTATCACAATAAATTTTAATCGTGATAAATATTACACTATGATTTTTTTACATTTTCTCTGTGGCAACAAGAGAGTTGCCAGATACTTCAATTATTGGCATTTGGTGATAAAGCCCCATGTCGCAGCTCTGTGCCTTCTTAGTTTGGAGAGTTTAAACTCCATGATGATGAACGTGAAGGTCGGCCGGCGAATGCGGTTACATATTCCAATATTGATACCGTACGACAACTGATTGAAACTCTCAAAAAATGTACTTGTCAGCAAATTCATACTGTATTAGGAATTGAAATGTACCAAGTTCAAAACATTTTGCATGTGTAGTAACAAAACACAACATACCTACAAATATTATTAAAAAATCCATAGTCTCTAAAATTTACAAAAATATATCGCGGTCCGCTGCAGTCATCATAACAAAAATACAATATTTGCGATTCTGTTTTGCACATAACTTTTTTTTTTTTTTTTCTCCGAGGGTAGTTGTGTTGTAAACATCTATTTGATTTAGCTCTGATAATTTATTACATTTATTAATAGAATTTTGCACTATAGATACAATAATTTCATGAAATTGTAAAGTGTTGTTGACAATACCTGTCTGGAAGTGTTTTCTCCTCACAAAAACTAACTTGGAATTTTTTCACTACACTTAACCTCAACATGGAAGCTATTCAGGACACAATTGCACAAGTGGGAGCTAGCCTGCATCAACGAATGGACCAGTTTGAAAGTGAGCTGAAGAATTCATCAAATCCAACAACAGTAGCTACTTTAGCTGCTGATTTCACTGCATTTAAGGTCTTTGTTGCTGCTGCTTTGAGATCTCTACAGTTGCAGTCTGAGATGATTGCAAGTGCAGTTGATCAAATTGAAATGCGGAGCCGGCGGAAAATTCTGCTGTTACATGGTGTACCAGAATCCAATGAGGACACTGCATCAGTGGTTTGCAATACATTGGTCAGTAAATTGAAGCTCAGTGGTTTCAAAGTCAGTGACATCAACCGGTGTCATAGAATGGGTCGCTTGACTACTGCTGATAGACCGCGTCCAATATTGTTTAAACTTGGTGATATAGCTCTGCGTAGCAAAATTTGGGGAGCGAAATCATCTCTCAAGGGCACTGGCATCACCCTATCTGAGTTCCTCACTAGGTCCCGTCATGAGCTGTTTCTAGCCGCTCGTGAGCGCTTCGGAGTGTCGAAGTGTTGGACCAAAGAGGGGTCCGTGTATGTTGTGAGTTCTGACGGCACCCGCCACAGAATCAGCTGTCTTCAGGACCTTGACCTCAAGCAGCCTGATACTTCAAAGCAGCCTCCTGCAGCTAAAGAATGTACAGCAGCCCCGGCGCTTAAACCTAGGCGCGCTGCATCTGTCGCCAGCAAGAAATAAACATTCATAGATCATATTTTAGTGTCGGTTTTGTGTTCAGTACTTTTTCTTTATAGTAGACTTTGTGCCTCACTGCTCAAACTTTGAGATTGAATCTACCTCCAAAAAACAATATTTATTCTTTCGATATATATGTACCCACTTCAAGAATGATTTTATGTTCAAAACTTTAACTTTGATTTGTTATTGTCCATAGCAATTTTCTTGTCATTTTGGATTTTGACACTGGAACTGAATGACAATGACATATATTGCTATTTTTACTTATTAATTGTTTTAAATTAGACTCGTATGATTTGTACTTTGCCATTCGTCAAGTAATAGAATTTTAGCAGCCAGAGTCATTAGTCAAGTCGTCAATTAAAAGTCGAGTCAGAAATTGTAATTTTAATATATATATATAACTGATCTGTGGATACATTAATTTGAGTGAAAATATGAATTAATATTATTTTCTTACATTGGAAGGGGTATAAGTTAAGTAAGTATATTTTAATATAGTATGTAACGATACTGTTCTCTATGTACGCAATCTCATTGTATAAGCGGCAGATTAATGTTAGTTTTTAAGTTTACAGACAACTTTTTCTAGTAACACAACCGGCAGGTAAAGTCTATCAATACACTTTATACAAAATATTTATTAGTATAGTAGAATATCGTGTAGTATTCAAAATATTTATATATAACTGATTTTTATTCATATTTTATATATATATATTATTTTCATTTTATTATAATTATTATTTTTATATAATTTACATATATATTTTATTATATACTTATAATGTCAAATCTGATTCATAATAGTGATAGTGATTGTGATGATTTTCTCTCCATTCCTTCATCTCACTCAGATAGTAGTAACTGCAGTTTTTCTAGCATTCCCTCTCTTTCTGATACCTTAGATTTCCATTTTTGACCAAAGAACTTTAATGCTATTCATATCAATGCACAGAGTATTCCGGCTCATTTCTCCGATATGCTGGCGTCTTTTGATAACAAAAACATACATGCAAAAGTAGTCTCTGAATCATGGCTAAAACCCTGTCTCCCATCTGTTTATTACGCTTTACCAGGTTTTATTCTAATACGTAACGACCGGACAGGTGCTCGTGGTGGTGGTGTAGCTATCTATCTCCGTGCCCATATTCCGTATTCTATAATTAATATATCTACTCAACCACCTCCTGTTAACGCCGGTGAACATCTATTTATAGAAATACTTCTTTCTCATACTAAAATACTTCTCGGAGGCTACTATTCATCGTCTTCTAAGGTTAATTATTTCACTTCTTTTGAAAAGATCATGGAAGATCTAGTTACTTCCTATAGTCATGCCATTATAATGGGTGACTTTAATACCTGTCTTCTTCAAAACGACTCTCGTGCGTCCTCCTTGCAGTCCATCGTTAAATCCAGTAACATGCATATCCTTCCTCTGAATGCAACCCATCATTTTCCTAATGCTACCCCTTCACTTCTTGATCTTCTTATAGTGTCATCACCTATACATGTTGCTAAGCACGGCCAGTGTGCGGCGGATGCTTTTACGTACCATGATCTTATATTTTTATCCTATAAAGTACGACCTCCTAAAGCGAAGCCAACTATACTTCTGCAACGCAATTTTAGTTCCATTAATCCTGAGAGTTTATGTAGCGACGCTGATAAAATAGATTGGACTGCGGTCTTGACGGCTGATTCTGTTGATGACAAAATTTCTATTTTCAATTCGACCTTGATGCTCCTTTATGACACGCATGCACCAGTTCAACGCATTAAAATAAAACATGTACCAGCCCCGTGGCTCACGGAAGATATTAAAAAGCTAATGCATCATAAATCAGTTTCCAAGTCCAATTATAAATCTTCTCCGAATGATCAAAATAGATCAAAATATAAATTTTCTCGGAATCTCTGCAATAAAGTGTGTAGGGATGCTCAAAGTCGCCACATTCACAAATCGGTAGAAAATGGAGATCCAGCAAAAGTCTGGAAATTTCTTAGAACTTTGGGAATTACGTCAAGACTCTGTTTCGAACAATTTAGATATTAATTCACTAACTAAACACTTTTCTACTTCTTCAAGCATTGATGGTGATATCAAAGCTAAAACCTTACAATTTCTTTCAACTAAACCAACTCCCAACTCTTCGAATTTTTTCTTTAGCCCATTTACCTGTTGTGATGTTAAGACGAGCGTATTATCAATTCTGTCTAATGCAGTTGGCAATGACGGCATAAGTCGCAATATGATCCTACCTATTCTTGATACCATTCTTCCTATTCTTTGCCATATTCTGAACCATTCCATCACCATGGGTGACTTTCCTTCCGTATGGAAGGAAGCGCTAATAATCCCTCTTCCAAAAAAACGTTATCCTAAATCTTTCTCTGACTATCGTCCCATATCCATTCTGCCATTCCTATCCAAAGTTTTAGAACGCCTTGTCCACACTCAAATTTCATCATTTTTAACCAAAAACAATCTCCTCAACCCCTTCCAATCCGGTTTTCGACCTGGCCACAGCACAGTTACAGCCTTAATTAAAATATCTGATGACATCCGCTTTGGTATGGAAAATGGCTTGCTAACTGTGCTGACCCTACTAGACTTTAGTAATGCGTTTAATGAAATCGATTTTGACATCTTATTGGGTATATTACGTTCTTATAACATATCTCCAACAGTATGTGGCTGGTTTCATAGCTATTTACATGGACGACGACAGCGGATTCGCCTTGAAGATAAATTTTCTTCTTGGTGTGATACGACGGCTGGTGTCCCTCAAGGTGGCGTACTGACTCCGCTCCTTTTTGCAATTTTTAGAAATGCTATTTCTAATCAGTTATCTTCGCCCTACCACTTATATGCCGATGATCTCCAAATTTATTCACAATCTCCCCTGTTAAGAATATCTGATGCTATCTCAACAATCAACAGTGATTTACGTCATATAACAGAGTGGAGCACTAATTTTGGCTTAAGAGTGAACCCAGCGAAAACGCAAGTTATAATTATAGGTAGTTCACGTATGATATCGAAATTAGACTGGGCAACTCTGCCACCTGTTATCTTAGATGGCATTACTGTTCCATATAGTAAAACTGTAAAAAATCTTGGTATTACCTTTGATCAGCAGTTGTCATGGAAACCTCAAATTGAAAACGTTAGTTGCAAGATGTTTGCTTCAGTAGGTTCCTTACGGCGACTACGTAACTTTTTGCCCACGGTAACTAAAATTGCGCTTGTACAATCTCTTCTCCTTCCTATCCTTGACTATGCTGACGCCTGCTATCTTGACCTCACCGAGGACCAGTTAAACAAACATGAGCGTCTTCAAAATTTCTGCATTAGGTTCATATTTGGCTTACGAAAATATGACCATGTTTCTTATTTTCGACACAAGCTCAAGTGGCTCCCTATTCGTCTTCGCCGGAATACTCATACTCTGTCTGTTCTTTATAGTATTTTGTTTAATCCCTCAGCCCCACGCTATCTTAAGGATCGTTTTAAATTCCTTAGCTGCTCTAATAACCTTAATCTGAGATCATCAGACAATTTTGTTTTGGAGTTACCTTTACACTCGAGTTCATTTTATGACAAGTCCTTCACCATTCAAGCTGCTCGTTTGTGGAACTCTTTACCAGAAGCAATAAGAAAAGCGCCATCAATTATCTCATTTAAACATGATGTTAAAATGTATTACCTCTCCTCAATGGATCACGATTAAATATTTTGTTTTTACCATGAACTATATTTGTGTATCTATATGTGTATATAATATGTATTATTTATTTATGTATGTATATATATATATATATATATATATATATATCTAATGTGTAATTATATTTTGTACAGATATTAAATATTTATAAAAGGTACTTGTATATATATGTATTTAGGTATGCAACTAGTTTACTAATCTCACTTAGTTTTACACTCTACCCCGATGTTGCTGGAAGAGATTGCTGCCTAGCAATAAGGCCGCCGATTGTACTATCTTTTTTTTTTTTTATCTTAAGATGAAATATTTTGTTAGTTATATTAATTGTAATAAGAAAGTACAATAAAGTGTTATCTATCTATCTATCTATAACGGGTTGTGCAAACGATTGATTTCTATAATGTCACATTATACATATTTAATAAGATTGGATACAATGGGATTTATAACTTGTAATTTTAATTGAAATTTAATTCTGTATAGGTTCCATTGATACTATCTAACATACAATCAAAATCGCTTAGAATACTTCAAAAGCCTTTTATACATATATTGTGACTATATTTTTCTTTAATCTGTATATTGTGCGTCTTTTGGGCTACACCAATATAGATTTGGAATCCAACTTGAGGTGACTTAGTTATAATTTCTATATTTATTGCACATTAACCAATGGACTCCGAACTAGACCAACCCGGTCCGAACTAGACCAACCCGGTCTAGTTCGGAGTCCATTGGTTAATGTGCACTAAATATAGAAATTATAACTAAGTCACCTCAAGTTGGATTCCAAATCTATAAACGTAATGAATAGATTCAGGCGTTACTTTGCTGAAATCCATTTTCATAATACCAAATATTAATAAATATATTTTAAAAAAACCTTCACGATTGTGCGCTCGAGGAGTCAAGATGTTTCAAGGTTCTTCTTTCGGTTCTTCTTCCTGTTTGTCTGCGTGGCGTTAGGGACGTTACGTCGGCTGAACAGAAAAAATAATCGGAATAGTCAATATATATATATATATATATATATTAATATAATATTTGTTATTATAAAACCGTACCCAATTGGCAAATTACCATTATTAATATAATTAAATACCCATTTCCAGGAGGCAAATCCAATAAGGCTGACGGGTGTTCATTTCGTAAATACAGATATACCTGCATTTGAAACTGTTTTCAACATTATGAAGACTATTCTCAGTGAGCACAAGAATACGGTAAATTTTTAATCTTTATTGATATAAATAAAAACCAGCTATGTCTGCTGCTTTGCCCACGTAGAAATGACTACCTATAGAGCTCCTTTTATAATATTCTACGAAATCCCATTTGAAAGTTAATGAAACATATTATATCTGTAGCCAAGAAATTTATATAAATATTAGCGTCAACCACCTGATGGCACGTGCTGGCGTGATCGAAGATGGAAACTGGCTCTCAAGGATATTTTTTTATACCTGATGGCCTATTGAACTGATGGTAAGTGATGACGTGGTCGAATATGTTGTTCAGGTTAACCTAGTATTACTGGCTCTCAAAGATTACTGCTGGAACACACCGTTAGGTGCTTGGTGATAGATTTTCTACTTAGGGTGAAAAATGTCCTATTGCCATGCCCGCCGCGAGATATAAACTTTCAATGGTCGACGTGGTAGACTGTAATAATTAATAACCATTAGGCCATCACTTGCCCCGTGGGGTGCTGGGTTAGAATTTCACCTCCCCATATCAACCCGTGAGTGTCGTAAGAGGCGACTAAGGGAAAAATACTGAAAGGTGGGCAGCAGCGCCTTCTAAAGAACTTCCAACTTATACTGCGATCCACAAGACGCATGCCAAGCGTGGGGATTACGGCAAATACTACTAAAGAGGCTGCGTTCAGCAGTGGACGATCCGGCTGTTACAGTACAGGCCACCTCAAAATATTTCTATTTGACACACAAACAAAGGAAGCAGTATCCACTTCAGAACAAATCGCAGTACTAAGTATATAAAAGAAAAGAGTTTTCTTGCTGTAGCCTTTCACGAACAAGCTGTTATATTATGTTTGCATAGTTGTATACGTTTATATTACGAAATATGTCTATGTTTTTTTAATAAACATGCTGAGGAATATCTGTCGCGTATTCACTAATATAAGTATTTTCAGATCTTGAAACTTAATAAATATAGTCAAGCGTTACTTGCGGTTATCCGTATCAAAATATTGTGTGCGTTTTTGTGAAAGTGATGTATGACATATTTTGACTATTTTTAATTGTTGTAATTGGTGTGTCACCGTTTCAATTAAAGCTAAATTGAATAAAATATGAATGAATAATGTATATTTGTTTTTAAAGTGTTATTTTAATTTATTTTTTAATAATATCTTTTCAGTTTTTCGTGCATAATCGAAATTACGAAGAGCTGCACAAACATGTTCCAAAACACATCTTGCCAGTTGAATACGGAGGAGACGGCAATGGTGCCACAGAACAAGAAATGATAGGTAAATTCATAAATTGAGATACTAGTTATTACCAACTAACCAGCGACTTGATCCGCGTGAATGTATGTTCACCTATAGTTTTCGGCAATAAAGTGAGGACCACATGTGATTTTTAACAGACTTCTTAAAAAGGAGGAGGTATGGCTTCTATATTCAACTTATATTTATGTTCACCGATTTCTCCCCCATTTGTGGACCTAAAATTATTTTTTTCATTGGAAAGGCTATACTTCCGACTTGATTTCATCAAAATTGGTTGGGTAGGAAGTTATGGTAAATTAAATCAAAATGTATTCGCAAATCTTAATGATTGAATGGTGTTTACTGTTGTCGACGATGAACACTATTTTAGGTGAGTGATCTAGTAAGCACTCTTTATCACAATAAAGATAAAAAAAATGTGGAACTCGGTACCACGCTGATTTAAACACCGACTTCACATAAGCGTGGTCCGACTAACTCAAGTTATTTCATACTTATCGGTGTAAAAAGTCAGTCTCGATTTTTTTTAAACAGTTTAAAAATCCTTGATAGCCGAGCGGTAATAATTATGGACCGTCGGCTTAAACTTCATCTCATGGTTGAAGCGCATTTTGTGAATGTTCAGCTGGCTAGCTACCATCCTCAGGTAGAAAATCTGTCGCCAAGCATCTAACAGTTTGTTCCGGCAGCAGTACTTGAGAGGCAGTGAGTAATGATGAGGATATAGGCACATAAGATTTAATAACTTTAAGGGCGTCCGCTGCGTTAAGCGGGTGCACGGCGCGGGCGCCCGCGCGGCGTGCTGTTTCTTGTAATCTCATAGATCAGCGCTGCGTGCAGCGGGTCGCCCGTCGCACGCGGAGCGGGCGGCGGGACCCGCCCCCGGGGGGCGGGTGTCCGTGTGACGGAGCACGCGAGCGGAGATGTTTCTATAAAATCAGTCAGCGCCGTTGTGTTATCCGTGCCGCACGTTCCTTGCTTTACAGTCTGTCCCATAATTTGATAGCAAAGAGTATTATTGGTGTCATTTTAGAAGTCCAATGTCGCCTGCGAGAGGCGGGCGTCCGTCGCGGGCGTTCGCGACGGGTTATTTGTCCGCGACGGAGCACGGCGCGGGTCCCCGCGCCGTGCGCACGCCTAACGCAGCGGACGCCCTAAGTCTCAGGGTGATGGACGCAATGCAGTTCGTCGTTTGTGACGAAATGCATCTGTTATAGGCTGAGGCTACCGCTTAATATCAGTTGGGCCCAGTAAATGTTCCGTCACAATCACATAAAAAAAACACCCACAAAATTATATTTGTCGTCGTCGTCGTCGAAAGACGTCAACTTCTAAACATATGCCTCCTCCGTGAACACCATAATGAACAGCTATTTGTATCTTGATCATCGGGATACTTATATCGAATTATATACCTATATTTTATGAAGCGCTCAAAGCGCAGTTTGCTTAGCAGTTCTTAATTGATCCGCTACGTTAAGCAACGTCCGCCGCGGTCATGACTTGGATGGGTGACTGCTAGTGATAATAACACTGAATATGCTTCCGTGCTTGCTGTCGGTCCCGGATGGCATGCAGTCGTTGGCATTTTGCGAAGGCCTGCCTGGCTAGCTACTACTCTCAAATAGACAATCTGTCACCAAGCACCTAACGGTGTGTTCTGGCAGCTGTAGATACACGAGAGCCAGTAATTCTAGGTTAGCCTGAACAACATCTTCGACCACATCATGACTTATTATCAGATGAAATACTGGTCAAAGGCTAGCCTATCGGTATATAGAAAAAATAAAACCAAGTGGGAGGCCTACTTTAGGTCTTTCATGTGCGTTGTACCTATAAGGCACTCGAAAAACTCGAGACCTCGACTATTCGGTTATGGTTTTGTCGAGCGATTTGAAATGCCTATTCTATTTTGAAAATCATATCATATCATCAACCATGCATAGTTCTCTTGTGACACATTATGCCACTGCAAGCTTGTTCAGAATGATTTTGAGTTTGACTTTCGACTTTGCATTGTTTACAGATGATTTGAAAAATAAAGTAAAGGAGTATAGCTCATTCTTAGAAGAAGAGTCACAATTCGGCACAGACGAGTTGAAGCGGCCCGGGAAACCCAGGACTGCTGCTGATATGTTCGGAGCTGAAGGATCTTTCAGGAAACTTGAAGTTGACTAATAAAAAGTTTTGGATAGTTTGCCTTATAATGTCAGAACAAATTTACTAATTACTTTACCATGATATTGAACTTTCTTATTACGATTTTATTCTAGTACATCCGGATAATAATATTGATATAATAATTATACAATTATATAATAACAATATTTTTCCACCATCACTGTTTAAAAATCAATGTCTGTTACATGCTCAATAAAAATATATCTTCAAATAAGTACCTACCAATGATACCAAGTCGCTCATGGTAATATTGCTATACTCAAATGGGTTTCATGTATGCTCTTATAATGTGTCACCTTATGTACTCATGAATGCAATAAACCACTTTGGCTTTGAATCAAATTTCGGTAATGAGGGAAATTAAGAATCTAGGCTAAATTCGAAATCGGAAATTATATTCTGATTCTTCAGATTCTTTACGGAAATACATAATAAGTAATAACAAATATATAACAGTATTTAAAGAATACATTTATATTAAAGCGAAACATTGTATATCTTGTGACTATTCCGCCTGATTTGCTACACCAACGTGACGTCATAAACGCCACGTAACGCAACACTGGATTGCTACTACTTACATATATATAAATGTTTCCAAGTGTGTTTCTAAAATGTGAATTTAATAGTAAATTGTACATCGAGTGAAGAAAACGCTCTATTTCTGTTAGAGAGTATGTTTAAGCCTAACGCGCAGCGGAGTGCTTAAAGGAAACTCGAGAACAGAAATAGAACATTCTCTCGATTGATTCATAGTGCTTTATACTGCACCTACGAGGAAAATAAAATCATTAGGTACCTGTAAATTTTCTCGTATTGGTCCCGAGACTCAGGGAGTAAGCTCTTTATGAGTTCTTGAGTTGTATTTTATTTTTTGGTGGCATAAAATCGTCACTTTCACTATAAGATGATATTTTGGAAAAATATTTAGAATAATCAAAAGCGTATATACTGTTATATTATCAATTTAATAAAAAACAAATAAATTGCCGCGCTTTTTTATCGTAGTGCTGAGAAAGGTGGCCAACCTCCTTTCACTGAAAATCCAGAGCGAAAAAAATCCCACCTCTTTTTTCTAATTATTTGATATGAAACCTTTTTGAAGTAAGTTCTGGAGCTGTATTTTTTTGTTTCTGGTGGCGTTATCTTTATAAAATCGTCACTTCTACTGTCAGATGACATTTTGGATAATTACACATTTGGAATTATTAAAAGCGTTTTGTTAAATTATTAATTTAGTAAAAAACAAAATTTAACAAAACAAATACATTGCCGCGCTTTTTTTAATTGTGCAGAGAAAGGTTGCTAACCTCCTTTCATTGAAAATTGAGTACAAAAAATCCCACCTCTTTTTTCTAATTATTTGATATTAAACCTTTTTGAGATTTGACGAAAAAGAGCTCTACTAGAGCAGGTATGTATTTTCATACAACATTCCTTAACGGCTACGGAGGGAAGTAATGAAATTCCATATATATAACTTTTCCCTTGTGGCTTTGTTAAATGAAAAGCTTTCTTACTGGTTGAGGCTTGAATAATGCTTTTCTCAAAAATTAAAGAAAGTTTAGTTTAGTTAACGTTTTGATCATTGTTCTATTTTAACATTACATGAATGTTTTAGTAAAAATATGTAAATTATTGTTTTTGTAACTCCATGTTTATTTTAGGGTGGAAAGTTTAAATCCAACATGATTTATAAACTAAAATTACTAAATACAAACATAAAATCCCACACTATACTTCTACAACATTACTAAGTAGGTACAAAATGCAACGTGCATACTTCTTCTGCGTCGCGTTAAGTGTCACAGACTATAAAATGGCTGGTTCAGGCTCCAAAAATATATCTTTTTCATAAAATGTCATACCAAAAAGAGGGATGGATATATAATTTGAGCCTCCCTCCTATAACTATAATATAATTGCTAAACTCTAATCTATGTTTTGGTGCGATGTTTTTTTTTCTAAGCAGGATGACCATCCAGTAAAAAAATTACATACTTACTTACTGGACAGTAGAGATTCCAAATTTAAAATTTCGCTTCTTACTGGACAGTTGTGATTAAGTCTTCGGTAGAGTTCACTTGCTGGATACTTTTTAGAGATGTTATGGCAACATTACATACCATTTCTGAGAAAAATACATTTTCTTAAAAATGGTTTCATTTAACCGGTTAACTCATACTTGGCCTTGGAAGGCTTACTTACTGGATCCTGCAATAATGTTCTATTACACTATTTGTGAATGATGAACGATGTGGTCCGACCATAGACTATTTCGTACAACGAACGTCGTGTCGCAAATTCAAGTTTCGTTGTTTAAGTGTCGCTTGAAACACGAAAAACGAAACTTGGTGAATTGTAGTAGCGGCTCAGATTAGTTAGCGTGGTAAACCAATAGAGCGGCGCGGCGGCGACAGCGCGGGCCATGCTCTATGTTAGCAGTCTTGTGACGTCATTTTGGCGCTCAAGTACGGTTTGTACTGTGAATTGACACTTGGCGGGCGAGAAAAGGGAATGCGGGGAAGCGGGCGGGGGACCCGCCGGTGCGGATCCGGGGGATGCGGTGCGTCGAGTTAATGTGACCGTGTTGTACATATCGCACACAACATAGGTAGATCAAGCTCAGTTCCACAAGTTACCACAATACCCAAGCAACACAGGCATTGTACCAGGTGATGATTATCCAACGACATACGAATATTAAAGAAATTGGCGTGTACTGCCTTCCCGTATTTATGTCGTATTTCTGAAGCTAATTTGAAGTCAAGTTATGGTACTTTAACACAATAATTAGCATTCAAATTTAGAACGAAGCTCTAATGAAGCTCAACTCACCAATCATGAGCCCTAGTTTCAGCATCATGATGACATTCCACGATTTTAGGCATAGGTTTAGATATATTATTGAATGTTGGGTTTTAATATAAATCCTCTTTGATAAATCGTTAATAGATAACTCGTATGATAATGATAGCCGATGGACCTGTTATTTCATAATTACTTACTGCTCCTATCAGATTTTTACTTGCGGGCTAGGAACCGCCAGGCGAGCATTCGCTATATGCCCTTCCACCATGCGGTGACTGAACAGCTTTAGGTCTCAGGGTTATAGGCAGACAATTTTAGGACGACGACTTTCACTGATCCGTTCGAGCTGAGATGATAATGATGCCATTTAAGTTCTTTAGTGACCATTAATTAGATAATATAGTACCAAGGCACTGGTCTGATGATGGAGCCAGAAGGGGGCACAAAGAACAGTGGAGCTTGCCTAGTCATTCTTAATCTAGCAAATCCGTTGCAGTCATGACTTGGGTGACCGCTAGTGGCATTCACCGCGGCCGACTAATCTTCACAGCGCTCAGTCAAACTACGGTAAAAGGAAGAAATATTAATAACCTTAAAAACGGCGTAAAAATAAGGAAATCAATTTCATTTCCTAACGTTCCTACTAAGATAACGAGTAAATAATGACGACCTTAAGTTACCAATATAGCTCTCAGAATTTGCAATTTGAAGTGGCAATGGATGGGCAGGCCACATCGCTCCACGAACTGATAATCGAATAAAAATAAAGATTCTAAGTGGCCATCCCTTTAGAGCAAAGTAGTATGTAGGTACCTACGCCTCCTAATTAGTGGGTCGGCATTACCGTACCATCATGAGAATCACGGGAGTCAATGGAAAGAAATAGCTAAAAACTATTTATTATGCCGTTTAATAACCGGCCTTTAATAGAGGCCCGTTTACCAGTGTACGGCTTGCAGTTGATGATGATCATAAATTACGAGCTAAAGAATATTATAGTGGCAAAAAGTGCTGAGCGTGGATACTAGCGCATGGGCAAGTCATGTCATACTGTTAGTAAAACATTTATCATGCTGATAAGCAAATACACCTAAACTATTGATTACAGAGCAGGCAATTACAAGATATCTAATCAATTTGTTTGTGCTTATCTTTTTCATCACTTTTGTGTAGTACTTCTGCTTTTATTTTAATTCGGTTTATTAGTTAAGAAGACGTATTTTGTTGAACATGTCGGTAAGGGTTTTGGCACCAGCTTTGGCTGAGAAAGCTCGTGTTGAGCTGAATGAAGATCCAAGTAGACAGAAGGATGATGTCCAGCACTTGAAGGATTGGTTAGCCAAGCAGCCGCATCTGCGAGCTAGAACAGGTACATTACGAGTTGATTGTTATATGGCTTTAGTAATAGTAAAACATGTAGAAAATAATACTTTTCCATAAGTAATCAGCAGTGAGATGTATTTGATTAGTGATGTATTTATTAGTTTCGTAAAATTAAAGTATACATGAAA
Source organism: Plagodis dolabraria (assembly GCA_963854805.1). Lineage (NCBI taxonomy): Eukaryota > Metazoa > Arthropoda > Insecta > Lepidoptera > Geometridae > Plagodis > Plagodis dolabraria. The sequence continues at coordinate 22,566,657 of OY978444.1, forward strand.
CTGTTTGAATCATGATTGTCTACGTTATATATATTTCTAATAAATTTTCTGAAACATTGTTTCATCATATTTAATTAAATCGACTATAATTTCTACAATGTGATTTTATTTGTATTATAGACAATACCATGTTCTTCAATTTTAGAGAAACTTACAAAACGATTTTACGTGAAAATGTAAACGTCCTACTACTGCTACACCATAGAGACAAAGTTACTGTATAATAACTGAAATTTAAACTGAATATTAAAATTAATTTATACATTTATTCACCAAATCAAGGTTGAACAACTCAAGGATGCTGCTGTATCTGTCACTGAACAGGTCAAACATCATAAAATCTTTCATTCGCGTTGAAAGTAGTAGAGATTAATTATAAAATTAATCAATTTACTTGTAGATGACCAATGGTTAGTTGCATTTTTGCGTGGATGCAAGTACAGTCTGGAGAGAACCAAGGAAAAGTTGGATCTCTACTACTCCTGCCGCACTGCCGCACCAGAGTTGTACAAAATCAAGCACAACAATCCCTCCTTTGACGAAATTTTAAGTTCAGGGTAAGTAAAGCCGTAACCAGTAATTTATTATATTCCAGCAGATGACGATTTTTACTAGCGACCTCCACTGAAACGGTCTTTTTTCAGGTGTCAGTCGGGACATCATAATATTACTTAACCCAACCGCAATCCTTGGTAATGTTTGGGACAATAGGTCCTTTAGTGGGACAATAGACCCTGTTGGCAATACCTAAAACACCTCCTATGGTCGTCGTTGGGACAAAATGAATGACTAAATCTGGTTACTGAGGTTGTACAAGCATGATATTTACATCAATTTCATTCAGTTAACGTTGTGGAAAGTGGTATGTGCCACTTACTTAAATTTACTTACACTACTTCAATTTTCTATATTCATCTATGAGAAGTCAGTCACCGGTCAGCATTTTGGAACAGTTAACTGGTAGCTCCAGTGAAATGTTTTCGAAACCTGAATGATGTCGACATTCAGAAATTTAACATGATCAACCGGCCCAAATCGAGTACTATCGATTTACTTAGTTGATTAGAAAATAAGTTTTTCCCCAAAGAGGTTTATCAATTTCAAGGCATCATCCAGTTGACATCTAATCCTAGGTTTGTAGAAAAATAAAGTCAGGGTTTGTTAATTTCTTTAATGAGTGATTCTTTTAGCGAGTAAGTTTTTTTTTCAGAACTCTTCTCATTCTGCCGAAAACAGCAGGGCCTGATTCCCCGAGAGTTTCTATAATGAGACCGGGGAGGTATAATCCCGAGAAATATACTATATCAGATATAATGTCAATTATGGGAAGTATACAAAAGGTAAGATACAAGATTTCAGATATTTGAAATTTCGCTGCGATATTAGAGACAGAAGGAGACCACAATCTGCTGTAGAGCTTGGTGAACATTACAATATGTCTTGTATTTCTTTACGCTGTTTTCTTCTACTAGTTTTATGGAGAGTGTTGCATTGTTAAAAAATCAAAAAGCGGATATTGGGTTAATATATGTCTATTTAATATCTTCCAATAATTCATAGACTTCAATGTTACTTCGCAAAAATCCATCATAACTAAAACATAAATCCATATCTCCATCCAATCCATAAATAACTAAAGTAAAATATAAAAGAAAAATATTTCCGCAACGTGACCAACGCAATGTAGCTGGTCTATAAGGATTTAAATGGCCAAATATGATTGTTGGCTCGAAGATTCAACAACTCTTTTATTTATTCTTCAGAAAGTATATGTATTCTTCATAAGTAACAATATTTTGTTGGACGAGTAATAATCATAAGAGTAATTTATTGAATTAATTAGCAAGGAGTATATATGTGAAAAACACAACCTTTATAGACCTTTGCCTCAGATCGCGGAATTCCGCCAAAAGTCGTCATGATAATGCTGAAATTAGAGCTTATATAGAATTAGTGCGTTGAGCTTTTGAAGCGCTCGTAGCCAAGTTTGCTTAGCCATACTGAATCGATCAGCAAAGTTAAGCAACGTCCGCCGCGGTCATGACTTGGATGGGTGACCGCTGGTGACATTACTACTGAGCGCTTCCGTGCTTCGGAGGGCACGTTAAGCCGTCGGTCCCGGTTGTTGTCTTAGGATAGCAGTCGACTGGCTAGCTACCACCCTCAAGTTGAAAATCTGTCGCCAAGCACCTAACGGTGTGTTCCGGCAGCTGTCCTTGAGAGCCAGTAACTGTAGGTTAGCCTGAACAACATCCTCGACCACATCATCACTTACCATCAGGTGAGATAGTGGTCAAAGGCTAACCTATCAGGCATAAAAAAAAAAAAGCTTTATTATAAATTTGAATGCTATTTGTACATAGTGCCAAAGTATTGAATGTTGGAAAATGTTACAATAAACGAACACATAGCGAAATTGCTGATTTTTTAATGGACAGGAATTGTTTGTTCTTCGCCGGAAAATCACCACATGATGCAGTGTCTCGTTATCCTAGAATAATCTGTGTTGCTCTATTATTACATTTTATTTCTTTTATTTATACCTTTCTTCTCTCTGACCAACAAATCCTAAAAACAAGGAAACAACAAGCCATGCAGCTAATGCCTTCCTAGAGTTCTTAGCCATTATAAGGGCAACCAGAGAGGTCAACCACAGAAACTGCGAAAACATCTTGCAGTCCTTCAGGCTTAAAAAGGAAAACCTTTTAAAGGTGAGACTCGAAGAGGCAGAAGCCGCTATATACAACAACGACACATCCCAGGTCATCAAGGGGAAAATGTTAGGTCAGTATATGGCAGCATACAATGCAACAGGCGGATTTGTGTCCCTGGAGAAACGGAGCGACTAGGTAAATACGCGACACCACAAAATGACCCGATTGCAGTAACGGCCCAGTTCACCAAAATAATGTTAGATGACCGTATCCTCGAAATGGCGAAATCTATTTTGGGGGGATCGGAGATCGAAGCATTCTGGAAAGACTGGGAAGTACCGAAAATACAATGGGTAAATGGAGTTCCAGGATGTGGCAAAACAACTTGGGTAGTAAGGCAATTCGATGTGGACAAGGACATCATTATCACAACAACTACAGTAGCAGCGAAAGACCTGAGGGAGAAGTTTGCGCACCGAATTGGAGACTTAGTTAAAACCAAGGTGCGCACAATGGCTTCAGTCCTCGTAAATGGTTTTCAAAGAACTGAGAGCTACAGCCGCCTAAAGGTGGATGAAGCTCTAATGAACTATTTCGGAGCCATAGTCATGGCTTCCAGGCTATCTGGAGTTGATGAACTTGTCCTCATCGGAGATGTCAATCAGCTGCCTTATATCGATATAGAAAATCTTTTCGTATTAAGGTACAACCGCCCTAACCTGGTAACAAACATCACCCAGGAGTTGTTATGCACGCATCGAAACCCAATGGATGTCGCGTACGCACTGAGGGAAATATACTCTGGTATATATTCCTCAGCTCCCCGTATTAAGTCCCTTAAGCTTGAAAGGTACACAGGTGCAAATATCCCAAAATCCCTCCCCAACACTTTATTCCTGGTTCACACCCAGGAAGAAAAGGAGACCCTAATAAGCCAGGGCTACGGAGAGGGAAGTGGATCACGCACCCTTACCATCAACGAAGCGCAGGGACTGACATACGAGTCGGTCATCGCCATCAAGAACAAGAGCAGCATGAAGTTGCACGAGAGCGTCCCGCACGCCGTCGTTGCAATTTCACGGCATACTGGAACCTTCATATACTACGCAGATGACGAAAATGACGCCATAGGACGGTTCGTTAGGAAGGCGATGGTTGCGACACCAAAAGCCATCCATGATTACAACCTCAAAATGGCGATCATAGATCGAAATAGCGCGGTAATGGAGGCCCTGTTAAAATGTGACGTGGGAGAATAACAAAATATGTAAATTTCTGTAGGTATATTATTTTATTGTAGTCCCAAATTATTTTTGTAATTGTAATCGTTGGCACGGGTATCTGGAGCGGTCGTGTTCACAGAAAGGTGTTGTCTAGCGGCGGTGTTGCGTGTCGGGTCGCCATCTTCCCTCAAAAATGGTTGAGGAAGGCGATGGCTGGCACATGCGTCAACTCGTGAACGGGTGCTGCTAGAGGATACTGGTCTGCTCTTGATGCTGGTGCTAATGACATTAACGGAAAAAAAAACTTTTAACACTGTTCCCTCTTGGAATATTGCATGTTTCCTATTTCATATTTCTAGTTTACTAATAAATTATGTCATAATTAAAAAAAGGCACGGACCCTGGAGTCTGTGGAGTGTAGATTTAAAAAAAAAACAACTAAAAACTTTATATAAAAGAACTATGGTATAATTTTGAAACCAATAAACATTTTGTTTCTTTTACGGACTGTCACAATCTGACTCGCTAGTTATTTATATAATTATAATATATAAAAACTAGCTATTTATATTATTATAATATATATTGCGATCACGGAATTAATTTAAATATCAATCTATTGCGAGTTCACTGAACACAAACTTCACGTTTGGACCCAATCTAAGTGTGTAATATCAGTTTCATCGTGATCAAGGTCACGGACTGAACAGATGCCAGACTTTACGTATGACCTCAGAATAGTAGATTGACTTCATTCTCAAAAAAGAATCATTTCAAAATATGTTTTGGTTCAAAATATTTTGGCCAAACTTTATGTTTAACCACGACTACAAATGCCCGGCTGGTGATATCCCTAATAAAACAACGTAGATCCTTAAAACTAGTTATATTATAAACATATTAATTAATTCTTTTACAGATAGTTTTAATGGACGATGATCATACTACAGTGGCTGGGAGCGTCATGATTTTAGACATGGATGGCGTGAGCATGGGCCATTTCTTGCAAATGACTCCGGCAACTATGAAGAAAATGACAGTAATAAGTCAGGTACGCACATATCATAGCTCTCTTTATACATGGTTTTTGTGGAAGTGCTACGCATCTTAATATAGGATCTGTCGTTTGTTATTTAAGATTTCTTGAAGAAATTATTGCTTTCCATCTTGTCGTTGACACATAATTTCTTAAGCTTTAGTAGAGGTAGTTAATTCCTTATGTTAACCCTTTTTTTTTATGGTTTTGAATAACCAACCTGGATGGTTTTTGTTAATGAAATTAAAGCTTTTGAGTCATTATTATTGTGCCTTCCTTTATATTTTAAGAAAGAGTATTTTTTTTATACATTTCTTGAATTATTTGTGCTGTTACAGAAAGCTATAGTAAATACATAGGTACATAAGAGTAAAAAAAATATGACGACTTCAAATTTTTTTTTTACCCTAATATGTTAAGCCTTTTACCACTTACTCACCTGATGGTAAGTGACGATGTGGTCAAAGATGTTGTTCAGGCTAACCTAGAATTACTTGTTCTCAAGGACAGCTGCCGGAACACACCGTAAGGTGCTTGGCGACAGATTTTCTACTTGAGGGTGGTGGCTAGCCAGGCGGGCATTCGCAAAATGCCCTATCACCATCTATAACGACTGCCATCCTAAGACAACAACCGGGACCAACGGCTTAACGTGCCCTGAAACACGGAAGCGCTCAGTAGTAATGTCACCAGTGGTCACCCATCCAAGTCATGACCGAGGCGGACGTTGCTTAACTTTGCTGAACGATTAAGAACAGCTAAGCAAACTTCGCTACGAGCGCTTCAATTTCTCCATAACATATTCCTGATTCTGTCCATTCCATTTACTCAACATAAAATATCGAATACTTTTCAATTATCAATTTCTATTAATATGAAATATTAACATAATGTATTTTAGTGATAATTCTGTTAGAACTGTCTGCTTGTATTCTGACGTGACGTCAGTTATAGCACATTAAACAGTGGAAAAGATCTAAAAACAAAAAAAAAATGTGCGAACTTATAATACTAAAAATGTACACTTAATATTTTTTAAATATTTATTGGCATTTGTTCATCCACATAATTAACAGCTCAGCGTTATTTCATCCTCTACTAATCATAGTCATCAGAATAAAGAAACTAATCTTGTGTATGCTATATAAATAAATCATCGATTTTAATTCCAGGATGCAACTCCTTTGAGAATGAAGGGCGCTCATTACTTAAACACTCCTCCTGGGTTCGAAACTATATACAACTTGATGAAGGCATTCCTCAATGAAAAGAACAGAAACAGGGTAAAACCACTTATTCACTATTAAAGTTTTTTTAATATGCCTTTTGATCGCCACTACCAATGTTTATCCAGTAAGGTGCTCAAGTAATAATAAGTGAAAAATAATGATGAGATCAAAGATACTAAACAAAAACAGGCTTGACTTTAATTCACTTTTAGTTAACTAGCAAATCGTATCAAAATTCTTCATACATATGTTAAGGTTGCTCTTGATCTATATACATGAATCTAGTACGACTTTAATCTGGTGGAAATAACTTTGCCTAGATCTACCCCTTCATTCTTTCCTTAATTATTCTATTCACGCTCGCCTTGTTTGTTTGCTTCAGTCTCCTTTCATTTTCCCAACTACGTGTCCAAGTCGTGCTAGCATACCTTTCGCGGAGTAGATACATATTTATATGAAAATCCATTACATTCGGGTTCCTTGAAAAAACAGTAATAATGTATTATATTAAAATTTCACCACAGTTATACGCATATATATTTATTTTTTAAGCGTAGATTTCTTATGAAACCTAAAAATCGGAAACACTTTTCAAAAATTCCCATTTGATCTCAAAAATCAATTATTTTCCCTCCCATCGGATTCCGCCTAAGGATTCATTGTTTTATCATGGTCAATTGTAGCCACCGGTAGCAAGTATGAATACAAATCGATGCTATGTTCCCAGTTGCTACCGATGCTGGTGGCAATGGAAAATACGAGCTGAAGCATAAGAATAAATATTAATAATTTATTAAATAATGATTATTTATTCTTATTTCAAGTTCAAGCTAGTAAAATATTGTAACTGGTTACAAAACATAGTAACGTAGAAGACCTCAAAAAGCCCTTAAGGGACAGAATTCTAAAACCAGATGTTAGATTTTGTCCCCACTTCTCCTCGCGTGTTTACTTCGCGGTGTACATGGCGCCACGTCCGTAAGTCAACGGTAATATTTTATTTGATTAAAAATTTAGAGCGCACTCTAGTAGAACTAGTAGAAACTATCTTGTCACACACGAATGTGATGTGTGCTGAAGCGCCATCTAGTACGCATACATGATACCAACCATTAGTTGATTGTATGCTGTAAATATCATAGTGTGACAGAGTTAATAAATTTACCATACCTACAGTAGAACAAGTTTAGTCTTGATTATTACCAACTTGTTTGATTTTTGCAGTTTTTGTGTATGTTCATTTTTAATGAACATGAACTATGGTTTTGATGAACATGAACTATGTATCTACTTTGATGCAAGGCGTAAGCTGTTACACAAAAGATGGTTTATTTATTACAAAAACAAGTATATTGTGTAAAATTTACACAGAACATCATAAAAATTTTTTTTTACCCCTGATCAAAATACAAATAGCGGGTTATACTATTGGGTATTTTTAACTGACTTCAAAAAAAGGAGGAGTATCTTAATTCGTGTGTTTTTTCTTATATGTTTGTTACCTCAGAACATTTGACTGGGTGAATCGATTTAAAAAAATCTTTTATTGTTTGAAAGCTGATACTTGTTGTTTGGTTCCAGTTAAATTTCATCAAAATCGGTCAAGCCGTTTTTGACATACACTCCAATAACTGAAAAATATTTACTTATCTTGATGATATAGTCGTTGACAATGAATGAAAATCGATCCCGTAAGTAGCAAGGGTCATAAAAGAAGTGTTTTTTTTTTTAAATAAAAATGGAAATGACTTCATCACCAAAAAGTGTGAATTAACTTGTCCAAGTCCAACACTAGTACCACGTGCACAATATTGTGATAATAGGTACTTTTGAACTATCCTGGTACCGACTTGAACAAGTTATTTCACACTTTTGGGTGTTGGAGTCGGTTCCAATTTTTGTTTTTTTTATCAAGTAGCGTAGTTCATTCAGATCCTGGATTTGTTTCCGCTAACAATCAAGGGTACCTGCTCGTGTCATTACTACAAGTCATATTAAGATTTCACTAACAAAAAATCACATGGAGAATGTAGTAGGTAGGTACAGTTATTGTTTCAATTTGTTAATAATAATAAATACATCTCGTGGATGCTATTGTGTAGATGGGTGGAACAACAAAACTTCTAACAAAATAATACCATTATTGAAATCACCCAAGGAGAAAGATAAGTATTTTGTTTGAAAATGTATTACTTTGTATTACTATTCATACGTAATACCACAATATTACATATCGATTATAAAACCGTGGTATTACTGTTATTAACTGTATTAGTCAAAGATTACGAAAGATACGTTTATGTTTGTAAACGACACCCGTGCCGTCACTTGATGTATGTACTTGTATAGGTAGATTATGTTGCGAAGATGCACCGGAGTGCGACATAAAATCGGACATTCTATGAGAGTAGGGCTGCCATCCGTCCGGGTTTCCCTGGATTTAGCATTTTACCAATAACCCTGCATATTAATCAAAAAAATAATCGAAAGGTGAATGTTTCGAGATTTGTCTTAATAGACTCTTTGCGTAATAGTGTATATCAACAATGCGTCGTTCTTCTCCTCCATTTTCTATACTAGAAAAATAACAAACTTTTATTGATTTTCAAATAATATTTTTGGTGTCCGATATTAATCGCCGGTTTTCGGTACGCGTATCAAAATTCAATTCATCTGACAAGCCATCACAATTAACAATCCGCTAACTTTCAACGGGTTTCTGGAACGCATATTAATGAAAAATTACAGAACACCTGATAAAAATGCTTGTTTATCTATGATAACATGAAATTTGAAAATGTCGTTCAAATTCATTCATTCTCTAGTGTTCTGTCTTTTTTTAACACATAGCGTTGTCTCTTCTGTTTTGACATGAAATTAATCCCAAATCATTTTTGGCATCACCACCGTTACTATGGTTACCAATTAAATATGACGGATGATCGTAAACGTAAAACAACAAGAGAGAGGAGTTCGAAGCGTTCCTATTTGTCAAAATACAAGCCCATTTGGGCATTCACATCCAACAATACTATTTGCGCTCGGATTTCTAATTGACAGAGTCCAGTCGTGCGAGTGTACGCTCTAATCCCTAAAATGTCAACATTGATGGGTTATCACTAGTGGAATTATCAAATTTCATTAATTTTTATGAATCCAGCAGTGATAGCTCAGTGGCTTTGGCTATGGACTGCCGCGCAGCAGGTCCATGGTTCGAATCCCGCCGCGGGCTTGAGCTTCACCGCATGGTGGAAGGGCATTTTGTGAATGCCCGCCTGGCTAGCGACCACCCTCAAGTAGAAAATCTGTCGCCAAGCACCTAACGGTGTGTTCCGGCAGCTGTCCTTGATAGCCAGAGTAATTCTAGGTTAAGCCTGTTAACACCTTCGACCACATCATCACTTACCATCACGTGAGATTGTGGTCAAAGGCTTACCTATCAGCTACAAAAAAAAAAAAACCCTTTATCCTCAATACCATCACGATGATTATAATACTCTTTAATTTTATAGTTATTATGTCAGTAATAGTTTATTGATAGTGAAAGTCACTAGCGTACGTGAAAATGTGCGTGTTTGTCTCCCCTTACTTGTTGCTTTATATCGTAAAAATCGATTAAAATAAAAAAATGATGAGTGGCATTTTTTATTGCTGCTAGGCTACGCTTTGACTATAATCTCACCTGATGGTAAGTGATTGACGTCTGATGATGATGAAGTCAGTAGAGAAGAATAGGCAAGAACAGCCGTCGTAACATACCATTAGATGCTTGGTAATATATTTTCTACTTGAAGGCCAGCAACTATCAAGCCTATCAATGATTCTAAAAACTCCCGCCCTCGCATCATGCGGTGAAGTGAAAGACCGCGGTGAGATTCTAACTATGGACCTCCTGCGCATCAATACAAAATAATACCACTTCTAACATCAACGTGAATATGTTGTAGCCGCACATCAGAGCTTTAAACCATATCTTAACGCCCTTAGCCGAAAGGTGTTTTCTCAAAGAGGGTTGGGGTTTGGAAGGTCCATAACCTACTTATCTTGGAAATGCTTTTGTTGGTATTACAATCTACCCAGCTGCGGTTTGTTTAATGGCTGCTATGGTTATTTTATAGCACCCTATTGAGTAACAAATGAGCAGCAACACTATAATCACGTAGTCTTTAGTAATATATTTACGTAGTTCTATAATCGGACTCTTGTTCTAAAGTCAAAGTCAAAGTCAAAATCATTTATTCAATTTAGGCGTCTACGACGCTCTTATGAAGGTCAATTACAAATTTTAATATTGAAATATACTACATTGTACTGCCACGTTCAGCCAACAAAAATTATAGAGCCACTGCTAGAAGAACGGGCAAGAAACTTGGGGCCATTCTTTTAAACGTTTTTTAACAATGTGTTAAGTACATACTATATAGTAAAATTATTACAATACTTTATTTACATTACGTAGGTGACAGGCGCTAACTTGGCAGAGGCGAACCAGTCCAAGCATTTTTGTCGTTTAAGTAATCACAAACTGTGTAGTAAGATTTCTTTATCAAAATATTCTTCACATGCAACTTGAATTTTCTTTCTATGAGCATTGTAATATGTTTGGGCAATTTATTATAAAACCGCTATTTTATCTTTATTCCTAGTGTTATAATCGTGATTGTCACTGTTTGATTTAAATTTGCTCAGATTTTTACGAACATACATAATATTTTCAAATATATACAGACTTGGTAAAGTTAAAATATCAATTTCTTTACAAAGATCTCTCAGGGATTCCCTAGGATCCATTTCATATATGGCTCGAATTGCACGCTTTTGTAAGATAAAGATTGTCTCTATCTCAGCAGCAGCTCCCCACAGCAATACACCATAAGACATAATACTGTGGAAGTACGCGAAATAAACGAGCCTAGCAGTAGCTACGTCTGTTAGCTGTCTTATCTTACGAACTGCATATGCAGCAGAACTAAGTCTTCCGGATAGATCATGTATATGTGGATTCCACTGTAAAGTTGAATCCATTTTAATTCCCAGGAAGACTGTCGCATTGTCAAAAGAGAGTTTTTCTAGGCCAAGCTTAATGTTTGGTTCAACATAAGTAACATTTGGTAAAGAAAACTTTAAACATTTGGTCTTTTTTGAATTTAAGAGAAGATTATTAGCCGCGAACCACTTAGAGATCATAGATAACACATTATTGACTTGAATAAGTTCACTATCCCTCCTATCTACTTTAAAAATCAGGGAGGTATCATCTGCGAATAAAACTATATCGCAGAAATTTTTAACCATGCAAGGCAGATCATTTATATATGTTAGAAACAGAAAAGGTCCTAAAATTGATCCTTGCGGTACTCCTATTCTTATCAAAGACCCGGAAGAAGTATTGCCATTTATTCTAACCTCTATACTCGCTCATCATACACACCGCTAGGGAATGGAACACTCTGCCTGAGTCTGTGTTTCTGGTTAATTACGTGAATAGGTATCTTCAGGGTAAGCGAGCTGCATCATCGATGGCATCGTCACTTAACATCAGGTGAGATAGTGGTGAAGTGCTACCCAGTACCTTCGGTATGAAAAATAGCAATATGTGTTTTTAGAGTAATCATACTTGATATAATTCTGTTCTTGTTCTATCTTATCAGTTATTAGAGTAAACGTTGTAGGTAGGAATGCTTAAAACTATTTTTATATATTTTTACGATATCAAGACGTTAATCTTAGAATAATTGGTCGATTTTGGGCAATTAGAATTAGTCAGTTTGACAAACCGTTAACGTACCGAAAAGCTTTTCAGAAACCCAAAATTGAAATAATTGTCGATTAATTGGAGATTTGACATTAGTGTTGACAAACAGTCACATGAAGTTTTTAGCAACCCAATCTGCGTATGACAATGGATTAACAAGCATTTAAAATAATTTGTCGCTGATTTGCGTTTCAGAAACCGGGGGTAAGAATTTTATTGGTAAGTAAGTTATGGGATAGTATCAATAACCAAGAAGCATCCTCCTATCCTACAATATATGGGGTTCTTTATATGGCTACCATATGTTGTTTATACAACACAGAAGATGTAACATTTAAAAACATAATGGCTATAATGTGTATAATTTTAACTTTTGTTGAATTACCGGCCGCCCCTTAACACCAAAACGTCCTGGGGAATACTCTCTTTGGTAGTATATCCGCTACACTTTGGTTATTAAGGGCGTTATAGTTAAGTCCCCTATAATGCACCTTACTCGATGTTCTTACGTAAGTATTGGTATGGTGCTAATTATTTCATTTTCTTTTAGTCAGTTCTTAATTATTATGCTATTCAAGAAAACCATGGAAAGTCTCATTCTAAAGCAGAAGCTTAGGCTTCTTCTTTTTGTATTAAGTTTTCATTTCAGAATTTCATTATCTCTATCGCATCAAACGTTTACGGCCATCTTTTTACTACTAATTTATATGTACTAATATATTACGTACTCGATAATACCATGAATATTTCAATAACTTTCCATGTATGAAAGTTTGTGTTTTCTATAGTAGTGGACAGAAGGACGGTGTTTACTCAACATAGCTTTGTAGTAAATTGAAAATGTTGTTCTACTGTAACTATTACGCTGTGGCAACTCGTGTCCATCCAAGACATACTTTTTCGAGATCTATGAAAAAACGTGTTCAGGTAGCTAGATTAGGTAGTACCTATTTAATGTTCACGTTCATTAGATATACTAAACTCTCTAATTATATGAAAACATGGAAACTCGAGATACCTAATAAATTTGCAAGCATTGTAATCGTAAATTGAATACGCGTCAGAAAACTTAATTATACGTAAATATAATACGTATCAAATAAAAAGTAATACAAATAAAAAAGTCACCAAAAAGAATCTAGGTATGTGAGATTCGATCCACGGTACTCGATCTTCTGATTCGACTTCTGAAGTTACACACTATACAATCATTGACCAAGGTGTCGAAAATTACACACATATCGTTTATGCCTTACTGTCAGACAAATTATATTGGTCCACGTACATACGTAAAATTATTATTGTATTATTAAGAATTATGTCGTAAAATTAAAATTTGACCAAAAAGAATCTCTTTACGCTGGATTCGATCCACGTGCCTCTCAATTGCGAAGCGATGTCACTTACTATGCGCTATTTGAACGACGATTGATTAGTCGAAAATTATGTACATAACCTTTGTGCCTTATTGTCAGAAACTGTATAAATTAATCATGATCCATCTAAAATAATTCATTTTTCATTCATTACGAAAAATTCTGTATATTGCTTATAATAATTATTTTAGGTAGCTAAAGTTGTACCTACGTCTTGTAAAATGTTTGAAGTGTTTATTTTATTGCGTTAGGGTTCACAATCATATGATAATTTCATTAATATAAGAGATATATACATAGGTACATGGAGAAAGGAAGCCATAGATGCATACCTTATTATGTCCATCATGCGTTTTTGACGATTTTTATACATCTTTTTTGCACTCCCAAAGCGTTTATTTATAATTTTACCCATGTTTTATTTTAATTGAGATCGCCGAGAAAAGTGACGCAGGTCCGACGCACGACGCGGCTGACCGCGATATGAGCGAGGATGATAGCAATATACGTAGATCGCTGGAGTAAATAGTGCGACATGATGTTAACGCTTCTCGGAATGAAAGGGCGTATGTGACATTTTGTAAACAGGCTCAGTACGCATTAACTGTGCTTTTTTTGGATTAAAATAATCAATGAAATTTATTGTACTTAAAAAATCAATATTTTAGAAAAAAAAAACAAATTTTAAAACACTAAAATCTGGCGGAAAAAGTAGGAATCCTCTATTTTCAGAGGTGTTTTTGAGATTTTTTTCTATCGAGCCAATTATTAGGAAACATGTTTTGAAATCGATGAAAGTATTACTTATATCCTTGAGTATCGTGTATTTAAATTGCAGTACCATCCGGTACCTGGTTTATGAGATTTCCCATATCATGTTGGCCCTATTTCGTAATTTCCGAGCCTTAATCACATTTATTTAAAGCTCATATCCGCTGTGCTGTAAAGTATCAACCGGATCCTCCACTACTCAACTCACAGCCTGCCCCACTAAGGGGAGGTTTGCCATAATCCCAATGCGTAGCAGGAGGCTTGGGGATGGTAGTGTAGGATGGCAGTTCTTAGAAGTGCTGCTCACCTACTATTTTTCCCCTCGTCCCCTTCATACGGTCACGCCACAGGGCTTCTTACCCGCTACTTCGAGTAAATTCAATGCGCTGCTGTAGCATTCAGAAGTATTAACGCCTCATAGACATTATATATTAGTAAGATATGTATATATGCCAAGATCATAGTCAATGAAAATACTTGACATCTACTACACGTCCTGGAAACAAGCCTGATAATATGTTTAAATAATATGACCTATTTTTGCACTGAAGTATACTGTTTTCATAAATGCCTACACTGAGAAAAATTTCATGTTTTGACATACGTAATTTTAGCCTCAACATACTTATTTCTTGTTTAAAACGTGACTAGCGTACATAAAGATGAGACAACATGACGTATAATGGCCTTGCTGTAACGAGCATTGTACATTACAATAATGTATGAAAATCATTCGTTCATTCATTCATTCAATGATGTACTGTCATGCAAATAAGTATGTAACATCTTGACAAAGTAAGGATGTTACTTACGTAGATCCTGGTGCAGCCTACTTACGATAAGTATGTTTCCTACGTTTATTATGTTTACTATAAGGAGGTAGTCTACGTCAAACTTGCTACAGCCTATTAATGGTAAAGGTGATTCTGGCGTTTAACATGCGTCAGCTTACGTACTGTAAGGAGGTTGCCTACATCAGCTTTGGTACAGCCTATTTTTGGTAAAGATGTTCCCTACGTTTACCATGTATTGAACTACGTACAGTAAGGTGGTGGCCTACGTCAATATTGTTGCAGCCTACTTATGGCAAAGATGTTGCCTGCGTTAGTCATGTATCGGCCTATGTACAGTAAGGAGGTACCGTAAGTCAAATTTGATGCAGCCTACTTATAGTAAAGATGATCCCTACGTATCTCATGTATCAGCCTACTTACAGGAAGGAGGTTACGTACACCAATCTTGATGCAGACTACTTATGGTAAGTATTTTCCATACGTTTGTCCTGTAGTGGCCTACATACAGTAAGAAGATTGCGTACGTTAATCTTGATGCAGCCTACTTATAGTAAGGATGTTCCTTATATTTATAATGCATCGTCCTACGTACAGTAAAGAGGTTGCGTACTTCAATCGTGGTGCAGCCCATTTACTGTAGGGATGATCCTCATATGTATCATGCATCGGCTGTATTATAGTAAGGAGGTTGCCTACGTCAATTTTGGCACAACCTACTAATAGTAAGGATTTTTTATATATTTATCATGCATTCGCCTATGTAGAGTATGGATATTACATATGTACATAAACCTGGACCATTATTACGCTCAAGATGTTATTAAGAGCACAATTTGTAGTATACAAAGGTAAACCTCTTTACTATATGAAGGTTGCTCCTGGTTTATTTATGCGCATTGGATTACAATTTGTGCACCCTACTCTACATAGATTGATGCATTCTATACGAAGAAAAGATCCAAACCATTAGTAAACTGCACTAAGGTTGACGTATACAACCTAGCTGTACAAAGGCTGATGCACGATTTAAGAAATTATTCTATATGTAGGCTGCACCTGTAATAAGACAGTAATTAAGCATATTAAATAAATAAATACATAAGGTTAATAAAAATTTATTATCATCAATTTGTGATCTATTTATTGAAAACAGTATACAAAATTGTTCTGAAATAAAAATAAATATTTAGGTCCATTATCAATTTAAGTTGAAAGACAGGTGAGCGTAGCCAGCCTAAGGTGGTACATGGCATTATTAAGGACGTGGTGGAAAACTGTCAAACCTCAGATATCAGGCTTAAAAGACATACGTACAAAATTTCACGGAGTTTAAAAAAAATATCTTCGACATGGTCTCCATATACATTTTATTTTTCTATGCGGAATCAACAATGTATGCGAGGATCAAAGCAGTGCGGCGCACAGTTACAGTTTCAGATTCACCATCTGGAATAAATAAATATTTTATGAAATTTGTTAAATAAAAATGACACTCCCTAAAAAGTATTACCAAGAAGTTAGGAAACAATAGCTTATTAATGTCAGACTACACTCACTATACCACGTTTCCAGCTTATTTGTAGTCGTCGGGTATGTTCTAAGGGTATTTAAAGTATTTACCACTAGCACTAGTCCCTGGAGTTATAAGAAAAGCCCCTCATTATTTTTTGGATATATATGGTTGAGATCTTGTAAAATCTGCAATCAATAACATTAAGATCATTCGAATAATTCCACTATGAAAGTAATATGAAACATAAATATGAATTATGAAAGTAAAATATCATGTAGGTTTGAAAATTTAACATACCAAAATATACCTTGGGGTTATCGGAGAGTTGGATTGTCATAGGTAGTCGGATGAGTTCTTTATTCTCATAATATTTCTTTAACACCAGTATCAGCAGTCTTTCTCGAGGATTTTTGTACTCAGTGTCAGGTATTAATATTATTTTTAGCCAAGTCAATTTGTCTTCTTATAAAGTAGCATCTGTAACAATTGTGTAGACTTAATTTACATAAATATATTTGTTTTATGTTTAACCGGCCTTGGGATGCCCGGATAAAATTGCACCATCCATATCTTTCTGTGGGAGTTGCAAGTGGCGACAAAAGGGAAAATATCACAACTTGGACAGCTGCCTTTTCCGAAGAACTGTCATCTTACAAACGAGCTCCCAAAGTTGCTTGCCAAGCATGGGCATTATGGCAAATGAAATAAAATAAAATTATTGCAATTATAGCCCCCTTTCTTAATAGAGGGAGGCATTTGTTCAACGTTTGACTAAATCATTTATAACTAAAGACTTTAAAAAAACAACAAAGTCGCTTACCTGTGAATGTTGCCGTTTAGCATTTGAATTCATTGGTTGCCGGATAGCCAGGCTGTGTCTTTGGCCTTTCTTTATACACACAGACCCACTTTGGGGCGACTGAACCCCTTTCTTCGTTTATTCAAATTTGATTGGTGATAAATTGATTTTGGAAACTTTGTAATAAAAGATTTTTTTATAAATAATCACTGTTGAAAACATTTACATGCGCGCGTGACGCGATTGCCACGGTCTCGCAGAAAACTAATATTATAGCTGTTGCATTACGCTCCAGCCAGTATTGCCAGCGTGTAAATCAAAATCAGCCGAGTATTCACATAAAAATATTTTAGTATTAATAAAATTAGATATTAACTTTGATATCATTGATGCATTGCTTAGACTTTTCAAAAACTATTACAATAACAATTGCTCCCCGCGGTTTCATCCATGTAGACAAAACAATCCATGTTTAGTAGTATTAGATTAAATATTTATAAAAAAAACTGAACACTTCCTTACACCCTCAAAAGCTCTGTTTTACAATTAGTATGGCTAGATTAGGAAATACCAAAATCTTCAGGTGAGAATGTGGCTAAATGCTGTTATAATTAAAAAAATATGTAATTTTTCCTGGTCAAGAACAGTAACATTAGTAATGCTAAGTTTTAATAAAACACTTAAAAATATAAAAATATATCCAATGACGATTCCGCCTAATTTTCTTGCTAAGCCGACGTGACGTCACAAACAACACGCAGTCAAACCGTTTGACGCGTGTCGCTTCTACACAAAGCATCCTCAGGAGGTCTTGACTATACGAGTGCACGATCGCACCTTCTCGACTCACGTGTTTGTGACGTCACGTCGGCTTAACAGGAAAATTAGGCGAAATCGTCACTAGTTATATTTTAATAGTTTTTAAGAGTTTTGTTAAAATATTAATTTAATGTTTTTTTTAATATTTTCAAAATATTTGATACTAAGGTTTGTAAGTAAGGCTCGTCCTTATGTATATTTGTTATATTTGAATATATATATATATACGCTAAAATTGCTGGACGCCTTTGGATGAAACTGAAATATAAATAGAAATATAGATAGGTTAGGTCTTAGATAAACACAACGCAAACTTCTTACTATCATAATCATCATGACCATCATCACTTTTCATTATTGCCTACGTGAATGATACTGCGGGATGCAGTAGGTATATACCAAACATATTTTTAAAAATAACAGAAAAAAACCTTATAACAATTTTTTATTCTATATAGTCAATATAATATATAGTATACTATAAATCATCTCATCAATGTATTACTTTTTATTATTTCTGTGCTTATTGAACTATTATGATGAAAACACCACGTAACGATACCGATATAAGCAACGTTATATATATGTTGTATGTGATGTAAAAAATGAGGCACAAACTAAAAGTACAAATGCACATAATAGACATAACTAAAGAAGTACCAAATCGAAATATGGGGTTTCAGTGCAGAGTAACTAGTTTTTATTCATTTGCACGCGTATAACAATTGATTTGTTTGTATTTTATACGAACATGAGTACGAGCGCAAAATTGATTGTAAATGAAGAAATATTGAAATAAGCAATGGTCGAAAATCAGCGTTTATGAAACATTGCTTTCGTATTTTTTTATTCGGCATCTGGCAACACTTATCTTCTGTCGTAAAACAATCTTTAAAATGTCGAGGGAACAGTATATTATTGCGCCCGTAACATTTAAATAATGTTCAAATGCAGTATGTCTAAAAACGTATAATGATGTTCCCTACTTTCATCACGCATGGGCCTACGCGCAGTAAGTAGGTTACTTAAATGAATTTTACGTAAATTTATTGCGCATAAATTCACGTACGGTAAATAGTTTTTCTACGTCAACCTTGAAGCTGCTCACTTGTGGTAAAGATCTTTCTTACGAAATCATGCATCAGCCTACGTACTGGAAGGAGCTTGCATAATTCGCTTACTTATATCGTGCATCGGCCTACGTACAGTAAGGAGTCTTAGCGCAGTCTACTAAAATGTAACTAATAATGTTTTCTACGTACCTACATCATGCATCAAGCTACGTACATATAGGAGATTATCTACTTATACCTTGTTGTTGCCTACTCACAGTAGGAGTCTGTTTCCAAAATACTTACAATAAATAGACGATCTACTTATAGTCACGACGCAAACTACTTGAAACATTATTTTTTTTAGTCAAGACGTTTGTGTCATCCTGTTAATGTTGGAGTACATTTATAAAGATGCGACAGCATAATGTAATGTTCTATCTGTGACGTCATATCCATGGACTACTTCCTAGCATGTATCTGCCTATATCGGTTACGTATGTTGAGTCTTGTTGACGGACCCGACAGACGGGTACGTATTTAACGGCAAGATCAGTACACAACATGTTGTAACTAAGTGACGTGTTGATACGCTTCAACATTATTTTGTATTATCCAACATTTTTACGGCTGTAGATTACGTATTTTAGATAAAACTACACATACATTGTGAAAAGACTTCGCTACATTTCATTTTTTTCTCAGTGTAGGAAGTCTAGAATTCTTCCTAGGCACCGGATTCCATATCTCACCCGTAACATAATGACACTGCATGATGTCCGTTATATATCTAATTTACTATTTCTTACAATAAAAAATTTTGCAAAATTACAAATTTTACGAGAGAGAAAAATTAAGTCATGCGCGGGAGTCGAACCCGCGTCCATCCACTTCTCGGAGCTCATTATGTCACGGGTGAGATATGGAATCCGGTGCCTAGGAAGAATTCTAGACTTAAACTCTTTAATTATTTTAAGTAAAATAAATGGATATAAATAATCAAAGAGTTTACTGATGAGCGCAACGAGTTTTGCGCAGGATTTATGGTTACAGAAACCTACGGGTTAATTAAGGTAAAATATAACT
This sequence comes from Plagodis dolabraria, assembly GCA_963854805.1. Taxonomy (NCBI): domain Eukaryota; kingdom Metazoa; phylum Arthropoda; class Insecta; order Lepidoptera; family Geometridae; genus Plagodis; species Plagodis dolabraria. The sequence continues at coordinate 22,586,764 of OY978444.1, forward strand.
CCGGTTTTGATATAGACGAAATGAATCCTTATATTCAGCACTGAAGTCGATCTTGTCGTGCCATAATTAGGTATGTCATAAATAATTATATTCACGGAAGAATTCCACGCTGCCGTCGTCGTTCTTAACAAGCGAATCACGCGTGACTGTTAACACCAAAGCTTACCGTGAATGAACAAAAGTTTAGTCTAGAGTTTTTTTTCCCCGAGGCGCTAACGCGCGATACCGCGCATCCATGGGCGAATGTATGTTTATGTATGAGACTAGACGCGCGAACAAAAAACGACCGTCAGATGTTTGTCATTTGAATATGTTAGCCTTAGGGTCCGTTTCAGAATGTCCTAATAAAGTTTCGGGTTGCTATGCAACACATAAAATAACTGAATGATAAAAATGACAGTTTACATTCAGCGCGTTTCGCGCTTTAACCGATGGATAGGCTAAATCGATGACTATGAAACGCAAATATAGTGTTTTGTTTAATAAATATGTATTGGGTAGTAAAACCAGAACTTTCTCAAACATTCTGAAACAGGCCCTTACACTATGTTTGACTTACATTAGGTTAGGTCTGAATGTTTTAACAATTTGAGCAGGAGGTGTAATTAATTTTTCAGTTACACGTGCACAACCAAAATTATGAAGAGATGTACAAATATATTCCTAAGGACATCTTGCCAGTTGAATACGGAGGGAACGGCGGAACCGAACAAGAAATCATTGGTAATTGGGAATAATACAATTTTAAAACAAGTTTACAAAAATCGGCCAAGTGCGAATTGGGACTTACATACCGAGTGTTCCGTACCAACACAGATTTTATTCATGTATATCGTGATCTTAAGCGGGAGTCCAACCTGCACTTGGCCCTTTTTTAGTATTTTGTTGTTGTACGTTAGATATTAGACTACTAAAATTATACGAATTTTGATATTTATATGTATTACCGTTATTACAAAAGAGCAAACAGAAAAAAAACCTAAAAAACATGTCTTCTACGGGGACCAACTTTAATTTTATTTTTTTGTTTTTATGATTTGTCAAGCAATCTAACATACTAACACATATTCAGTGAAAATTACAAGCAGCTACTTATTAAGAGGAAAACTATATTGTATTTTTGTATGCATATACTTACCATTAGGTGAGATAGTGGTCAAAGGCTTACCTAGCAGACTTAAAAAAATATGTAACGAGTAAACTTAAAAACTACTGGATCGATTTGGAAAATTCTCTCACCATTACACTCCTACACTATCCCTGATGAACATCGGGTATAAAATAATAAAAAAAACTATTTTTTATGAAATTTTTGTTAAATACCCATGCGAAGCCGGCGCTGTCCGCTAGTTTATTCATAAAATCTTTAGAACAATATGCTCAGCGAAGGAAGTGACAGGTAATTAGCAATATGATAGATCCTCTCTCCTTCTAATTCTACCTATTGTAAATTCAAAACTTGTGTGTTTGTTTGTTTCTAACCACCCAAATGTTATCATTAACCATATATAGATTAGTTATAGTTACGGTTATGTTAAAAATAGTATCCTGATTTATTGATTAGTTAGAAAACAAAAGTATTCAATAACAGGCACATGAGACTTGAGAACTATGTCTCAATGTGACGGGCGCAGGGCGATTCAAAATTAAAATCTATGTTGTGTTGACAGAGTTCTGGAAGAACAAAGTGAATGAGTACAGGACATTCCTTGAAGAGGAATCTCAATTCGGCACAGACGAATCAAAGCGGCCCGGGAAACCCAGGACTGCAGAAGACATGTTCGGAGCAGAAGGATCTTTTAGAAAACTGGAACTTGACTAAATTCACTAAATAACTGAAGTAGTCTGAAAATAAGTGAAATAAATACGTAAAATTGTATTATTGTATAAAAAGTTAAATAAAACCATTATGATTGTTACGCTGTTGTATTTGATCACCTTATTTTTACCATACTGCCTCGGAGTCGGTTAAATTATGTATTTCATAACCAAAGAGAAACAACAAACTATTTTAAAAGTTTTGCTGTTGATTTTGTGACTAATTGGCCCCCTGTTTTATTTAAATATCACAACATAGTTAGGTAAATTTGTTTTATTTATCTATCACAATCAAGTCTTAACGTTTGTGAAAGTCTTAATGTTTATGTTAAATGATACATCGACGATTGACATAATAATCAATAAATAGTTAGTTTGCAAGATAAAGTTACAGCAAGTCTATACAATAGATTGGAAATAATAGCTAGATTACAGTTATAGAACTTATAGGTTAGTCAAAATTTGTATTTGACGGGCCTATTTGCACAGTATTTAATCTGTGCAAATAGACCCGTTGCATAGGTACAAACAGTTATAAAAGTCAAATAGTCATTTAAGCGCATTAAAATTCCATATGAATTTGTTACCAATATATAAGGAGAAATTATAGTTAATTATAGGGTAAGGAGAAAAAGAAAAGTCAGATTTACAGGGTAATTTACTTATTAGCCAACCTCAGAGAAATTAATAAGAAAGACGGAGTCTAATGAAATTCAAAAATGAAGCATCAAATTCGGCTAATTTTATGTAAAGACACAACTCACTCACACAAACGTATCCAAATTCGGCCAATTTTGTCCTCATTCACGATAGACCATCACACGCTATGCACGTCACACATAACAGAATAAATAAAATAAAAACCATCTTGAGTATTAAAACACGTAAGTATTGAATATAATGTACTTTTTTTTTATATTAAACAACGCAATTTATGTTATAATTTCGAATAAAAATGTAAACAAAAGTGTTGCCAGACATACATTTTAGATTGTTTCCAAAATTGTGCAGTTTTCAAAAGTCGGTGTACGTATCACTACTTACTAAGGTTATATACGATACTTATGTGTTGTATCGATACTTTGCGATATATCGCAGAAACATTTCAATATTTTCTATATATCGTAGAAAATGTTTTTCTTGTTTAATTAATTTAGCTAGTCTAAAATATTAAATATTTGATAGATTGATATAAGTAAAAACAGCTTGGGTAAAGAAACAAATCAACTTTATGTTTTTAATTCGCAATATTTTTTTCTCAACCACACACCTTGGATTAAAAATATAGGCTTGCATAAAGAAATGCCGTTAAGAAGGTTTTGTCTACAACAAAACCTTCGTAACTGTGAAGGCTAATTATTCACAATTCGTGGTTTTACTTTTTAAATACGTGCTAACTAATTATTTATTTATTTATATTGATACACAAAACAGAATACAATCACTTAAAGAAGACATATGATTTAGGTTAACATTTACGAGCCGGACTATATTCCTAGATATGTGTACACATTATGATTAACATAATTAGCAGTATGCACTTATATTATACTGTTTAAAGTTAATAGAAAATGATAAAATTAAAGTGTTGTTAGCAACGTTTACGATCAATTTGCCATAAAAAACAACTTTGCCAACATCCCTTTTGAAAATGTAAAGGTTTTGGTCAAACATGTCAAGTGAGCTATGGTGTTGTATCGGTTGAATCATATCGATATACATATCGGAAGCGATATATCGTGTTCATATATCGATATTTTTGTAATATCGATATATATCGTGCACTCCTACTCTGAGTTCACGATAGGCCGTCGCACATTACACACGTCACGCAACGTAATAAATAAACTAAAAATGCCCACTTGCGTGTTAAAACACTGCAAAAACTGAACATATTCAGTGAAGAAAAAGTTATCTGGAATTACTTTTCACACGTAAGTTGAATTTAAAGTACTTTTTGCTTATTCCGTCAAAAAATAATTAAAAAAAACACACACATAAACGGCACCTGCGGCGAAACAATACCATATACGTAACTTAGCACACCTTTGGTAAATTATTTATTATCCTGGAGAACGTAAAGTCTAGAACATCTTAAAAAAAATTGCGAAATATATTAAACAATAATCGTGAAGATTGTGCAATATAAATAATATTATGTTGTTGCGAAGTATTCTAACGAACAGATTTTGCTGTAAGTATATGTATATCTTCTAAAATTTTTCTCCCATAAATCCAACAATTTAGTTATTTTTGCTTTCATATGGCAACTCTTATATCGCACACAGGTATAAAAGTGTGTAAAAGTGTTCAGTTTGATGTTTTACGAGCCTTCGTCTTTTCTTCTATTTTGTCAGAGTAGCCAACATAGGAGTAAGTATAACAATCAACTCTGTTCTGCTTACAAGAATCAGACAACAGTATTTTTTTCAAATAGAGGAGAAGGGTGATGTTTTATCATTTATCCTTTTGCTTTTCAGCACTTCGTCAATATTTGGCAAAATAACGCCATGTCATAGAGGTGAAATGGCGGACGGAGTTCCAGGGAATATGTCGTGAATTTGGCAGAGGACAAATGAATTAGTAATTTTTTTACAAAAATGTGTTTATGGCAATAATTTACTTTATGGATTGTATTTTTCACTACAACCGTTGAAATGAAATTATTCCTAAATTCCGAATTCGTGGTGACGGGTTTTTGGATCTAATAGAAAGGTAGATGGGGCACGGATACTGTCTTAATTTGAAAAACGGGATCTGTGGCTTTTCCGCAATTTGAGAAGTAATCGCTAACCCTTTGGATTGCATTGTCTGAATGCGTAGAAAGGATACATTTAATTCTTAAGTAAAGAAAAGAACCGGACACGGGTTTTTTGGTCTTATAGAAAGGTAAATAAATGGCGAATGGATTGTACGTATATTCTACTAATTTGGAAAACTGTTTTTCTGACTTCTCCGCAATTTGAGAAGTAACTGCTACTCTTTGGATTGTTTTGTATGAATTCGTAGAAAAGATGATAACTGAAGATGAAAGAACAAAAGAAGATATCATAAAAAAACATGTTTTGGCGCACGGCACGAAAGACAACACAAGGACATAAATGTAAATAATTGCTTAGGTTTAATGACCGCACCAACGCGAGATAACAACAACACTGTTGCGTTCGACCTCAATCAGATTACGTCAGTTGCCCTTTCGTAGAATAAACCCTTTTATTTGATATATCACATGAGGTACATACTTCATAAAGGTATTTTAAAACTTTAAATCTTTTTTTTATGTACACATGGAAGTCTAAAAAGTACCCTTGTTCTGCTGCGGATGAAAATCTTCAATCCCATTCTCATTCTATCCTTGGCTCAATTCTGCATAATATGTTTTAGACCAACCTACCTTGCTGTGGTTCTCACATTACTTCTATTTGAATTGTGATACTGGAGTACCTACATACATATAACAAATCAAGAACATCAAAGTAAGAGGATCAGATACCTAAGCATCACTGAAGAGCTTTCAAAATTAGATAATGTTGCAATAAATTTCATAATGGAACTCCTTTTTAATAAAAAGAAGATTTTCAGGCACGCGCCTTTCATTGCTACAGCGCAGTGTTTAAAAAATCAGCCAAGTGCGAGTCGGACTCGCGCACGAAGGGTTGCGTACCATTAGCTATACATTAGACTTCATATATTTACCTTTTTTTTGTTTTAAGGTGCGCGAGTCCGACTCGCACTTGGCCAACTTTTTGTATTTGTTGTTATAGCGGCAACAGAAATACATCATCTGTGAAAATTTCAACTGTCTAGCTATCACCGTTCTTAAGATACAGCCTGGTGACAGACGGACAGACGGACGGACGGACAGTGAAGTCTCAGTAATAGGGTCCCATTTTTATCCTTTGGGTACGGAACCCTAAAAAGAACTGGTTATTCGAATTCACGTCGTATTCCGCCATTTTTGTTCAATATAAGTATAGCAAAAATGTTATATTCAATTGCATTTCAATAATTATACGATCCAAAATGTGAATAATTATTACAATAAATAAGTCTTTTATTACCTATACATAGTCTGTTTGAATTAGATATTTAGCAATTATATTTTCCATGAATTTACATAGAGTTCTTAAAACACTGTACACCACCTATGGTTTCAGCACATTTTATAGAAGATTCATATCATGGGTGTAGATATAGTCTTGTATGCAACTGTAGGGGAGAATTGGAGCCTACTAAGGAAAAACTTCAATAAAAGGCAAATTTATAGATACTTTAGGAACTTTTTATTAGAAACTAATACCTTACTCATTTGACTATCATTTAATCATAGCGTTAACGTTACATTACTAGGCATTTGACCACAGATAAACTTTAGAGATAAAAAAAACACAATCGCTCTCATTACCTGACTTTGCGGGAAATGAGACCATAAATCGCTGGTTTGGAAGAATACTGTATTATTACAAAATACTACTATTTCGAGTTAGTTAGACCATGCGATGGAGAATAATCCATATTCTATACTCAGTAAAGATCATATTCGTATCACAATTCTTGTGACTGTGGCGCCACAAAAAGACTTTACGCCATTGGTGGATTTTGGTCGCCATTTTTTTTTTAACAGTGATGTTTCACCAGTTGAGACATGAATCTTGAGGCGAAACCACGTTTTTTCTCCGTAAAAGAGTCTTATCACGAAATAATACCCCGAAAGTGTGTTTCATTTTATCCAGTGTAGTGTATTATTTTGTGTTGATTCACTATTCTTTAAAAAAGTGTGCAAATATTGAAATCGCATTTTGAGTTGGGACCTTATTCCAGAAAAAGTAAGTATGAGTGTAATGTAGTAATAAAAAATAATACCGTATTAGATAAAAAATAAAATAGATAAATTTGTCACTATTCTAAATATTACTATTTAACAGATAATTATGACTATGATGTTTTAGTTTTGTTTTTGAATAAGACAGTGTACCCTAAAATATCAAGTACATTTTTCAACTTAATGCCCTATTTCAGAAAAATCAGTTCTCATTGTGTTTTGATGTTTTTTATGTAAGTTGGCATGATTATTATTCTAGGTGGTGAAAAATTTCGTTTTTTTACCAGTGTAAATAAATAAAAGTACCTAGGTATCGATTTTAACTATGTTTTACTATTTACTATTTCAGTGGCAAATCGACGAACGCTACAAATGTTTAAGAACATCAGTATTCCTAGAAATACTAAAGGGATAGAAGAAGATGTTGTAAGTATTATTTTTGATACCATAAGTTATAATAGCAAGGCTTACCGGGGTTGGTCCGTGGATGGGTGACCATCTTTACATACCTAGACTCCTCTGTGTTTCGTAAAGCACGTTAAGCCGTTGGTCCCGGCTGTCATTTGTGGATCTTTGATTTTCGTTACGGTTCGTCAGAAGCCCGGAAGTAGACAACCAGCCTTACCTCGGAATATCGTATTACCAAGTTACTGGGTTGTGGAGGTCAGATACGCTTTCGCTCCATGTGAAATTCTGGTATTCAGCTGCATCCGGTTAGACTGGAAGCCGACCCCAACATAGTTGGGATAAGGCTAGCCAGATTGATTGACTCTAAGTTATACTTATTGTAAAGACGGAGTATTTCGAATCTTACTTTTCGGAACTATGATGGTTTGATAAAAACTGCGACGACGCCGACGACGGTAAGATGTTATTAAAGTTTTGTATATTATATTTTAATTACTAATTTTCATTACAGGTTAATTACGCACAAAATGAAGAAAATCGTGTAGAACGCAAAATACTATCATCTTTACCGTGTCAAGATAACAATTTTACGGATTGCGGCGATATACAAGATTATTCCTCCGATGACAGCGTTAAGGACCCTAACTACGTAAATTCTATTGATTCTTATTCAGATTCTGATTATTATGATTATTCTTTCCAAAAAGAGAATCGCAATAAAAAAAAACTAACAAAAGTAAATGAAATTGATGGTAAAGTCGACCCCATGATTTCAAGTGAGACTGATACAACTCCCATGTCAATGATTGCACCCATTGAGCCCCACACTTTTAACTATAATGATACTCAGCCAAGTACTTCCAAAATAGTTAAATATATTCCACAGAGTTCATCAAGTTCAAGCTCTTCTTCAGACTCATCAGACAGTTCAGAATCTAGCAGTTCAGATACGGAAACAGAAACAGAAATCTTCCCCAGTGCAAAAAATAGAGACTCTATTTCGTACAGTGGAGATTGTATTGGGGATAGCATTTCGAATATAACCAATACATCGCCTACCTCAAACGTTCGAGCCGTAATACCTCAGGATGAAAATGTCACGCAGTCGCCTATAATTGAAATGAATACACTAATATCTAACCAAACCATTTCTGAGGGTAGAGGTCACGCTACGACATCAATAGAACCTGTCTCAGTAGACACAACATCGCATAATGAAGAAACCGATAGTAAAATTGGTCGCAAACGGAAGGCTAATCCCATGAACTGGATATCTGTGAAAGCAAAAGTTTTGAGAAATCGCGGTAAATCCTATGTGACTAAAAAGAATAAAGTACTTCCTGAAAGACGACTCAAAACTGCATGTGGTGAAAAATGTAAATTAAAATGTAAAGAAAACATCACAGAATTACAGAGACAAAATATTTTTGAAACTTATTGGGATATGGGTGATTTGCAACGGCAGCGCGAATTCATCATGCGACATATTTCAGTTATTAAACCAAGATATTCATACAAAGTACATAATAGTAACAGGAGGAACAATTTCTCATTTTATGTGACTGTTGGAGATAAAAGAATCAGAGTCTGCAAAACTTTTTTTAAGGCTACCTTGGATATTAACGATCGAGTAATTAAGACTGAAATACAGAAGACCTCTGACACTGGTATTTTAGAGGAGGATCGTCGAGGTAAACATCAAAACCACGTTCATCTAGATCCGGTAATAAAAGATGGTATTCGCAAGCACTTGGATTCTATTCCGAATATTGAAAGCCATTACTGTCGTGCAAATACCAAGCGAACATACATAGATGGCAGTAAAACCGTAGCTGATTTACATCGAGACTATGTTGCTGATTGTAAGGCTGCTGGTGTACCATTCGGAAACTATCTTGCGTATTACAATATTTTCTGTTACGAATATAATATGTCATTCTTTCAACCTAAGAAAGTTCAGTGTGAAGACTGTGCAAACTATACTAATGCAACTGAAGAAGATAAACAAACAATGAAAATTCAATATGAACTACACCTAAAAGAGAAGCAACTAGCAAGAGATCAAAAAGATGAGGATAAAAAGTATACCCCAGACAATTGTATAGTATCAGTATATGATCTACAAGCTGCAATGCCTTGCCCAAAGGGTGATACTTCAACATTTTATTACCTTTCCAAATTAAATTTTTACAATTTCACAATTTGTGATCTGAAAACAAAAGAGGTGAGCTCTTATGTATGGCATGAAGGTGAAGCAAAACGCGGTGCAATTGAAATAGGTTCTTGTGTGCTGAAATACATTAAAAGTTTGGAGGAAAGGTCCAGGATACTGGATTCAAAGCTGGATCTGATATTTTATTCGGATAATTGCTGCGGGCAGCAAAAGAATCACTACTTGATAGCAGTGTACATTTACGCCGTACATCACTTTGATTTTATAAATTCCATATGCCATAAATTTCTTATAAAAGGCCATACACAGAATGAGGGTGACGGCGTCCACTCAGTAATAGAAAGGCAAATCCAAAGAAGCCTCAGATCTGGAGCAATATTTACCCCAGATCAATACACTCAGATAATTAGAAGTGCCAAGAAGACTGGTAATCCTTACAAAGTCCACGAAATGTCTCATTCAGACTTTTATGATGTTAAAAGCTTAGCAACAGCGATTGGAAAGAATTATTCAAAAAATTCTGATAAAGAACCTCTGAAATTAACCGATATAAAAATATTACAAGTAGAAATGGACGACACCCAAAATTACACCTTCTCATACAAAACTTTCTATGACCAAGAAAATTTCAAGAGAGTGGTTGTAGATAAGGTAGGAAGAACAAGAAATACGCAAAATAACATTGTATTGACGAAAGCATACACAAGAAAGATGACAGTCTGTGAAAAAAAGAAAAAAGGTCTCTTAGGACTCGTCAGAAAAAATACTATTCCTAAATGTTACTCGCTATTCTATGAAAACCTTTAGAATGTAATTTCAGTCCTTGATTTTTTTCATTTTTGATTTGTTTAAATTGTGATAAAACAGTAAGTTGATCTCATACTGTACACTTGGACCAATTAAAAACCAAGACATAGCGTTGACACCAGTGATGTGAGGCCGGTTTCGTAAACAAAATTATGTGTGCACTTAGTGAGGAGTAGTTTTATTGTAATTTCGCTCACCTCCGTAAACTACACTAATTTTGGCATGCTTCGATGTCTTGTTCGCAACGCTGTCTTAGTTTTTATTTGGTCTGAGACTGTACAAAACATAATTAGTATTAAGTGTTAATGAAAGAAGTTTTAAGAATATTTTTTTTCTTTAAGCAAAAGGCTGTTACGTTAACTTAAATATTATATTGTTATAATAATAATACTATTTAATAAAAGAAACATACGGTAGGTACAGAACAGTACTTAAATAAGCCTGGCTTTTGAGGTTGTGATTATTATAGTATTAGTGTGGCAACTAACTGTGATTAATAGCCAAATTAAATTTTGATACAGAGTTTATGAAAGTTTCAAGATAGTATATTATAATGATAATTAAGTTGTTTCGTTTTCTATTACTTTCTTTGAAAAATGTTTATTTTATTTATCCTAGTTTTCCTGTGTATTTTTAATAAAAGTTTAATTTTTCCTAGGTATGATTTATCTGTCATAAGACTTAATGTGACATTGTATATCTTTATTCTATGTTTTGTTAAACTTCATCTTTTGGTCAAATAATGGCCGAATTCGTGTTATGACTGTATAATTATGCATATGAATGCGTATGAATGTCTTTACACAAAGTGGGACAGTATTCTTGAAAAAAATGTTATGTTTATGCTGAATTACTGCAATAAACATCATTGATGTTGAAAAAAATATGTGACTTTATATGCATCATTACGAAATTGAGTCGGTATACTTCATAAAATTACCAAAGACGTTCTAAAGCATATCGAAGATCCTTTAATTTTTTATAAGTTTTGTTTTACGTTAAGGCTAAAGTCGTAACACGTGTTTTTTAAATAAATATTACAATAAATTTCTTACGTTATTATTTTATTTTCACCAAAAAGAGTTCAATAGGTCAAAAGTTACACAAGTTTGAAATAATAGTAAACTTCAATCAGCTCTGTTGAAAAAAATACCCATTTTGAGTTGCAACAGTATTCATCCAAAGCAACGATATGGGAATATTTCGTTGCTTTGGATGAATACTGTTGCAACTCAAAATGGGTATTTTTTTCAACAGAGCTGATTGAAGTTTACTATTATTTCAAACTTGTGTAACTTTTGACCTATTGAACTCTTTTTGGTGAAAATAAAATAATAACGTAAGAAATTTATTGTAATATTTATTTAAAAAACACGTGTTACGACTTTAGCCTTAACGTAAAACAAAACTTATAAAAAATTAAAGGATCTTCGATATGCTTTAGAACGTCTTTGGTAATTTTATGAAGTATACCGACTCAATTTCGTAATGATGCATATAAAGTCACATATTTTTTTCAACATCAATGATGTTTATTGCAGTAATTCAGCATAAACATAACATTTTTTTCAAGAATACTGTCCCACTTTGTGTAAAGACATTCATACGCATTCATATGCATAATTATACAGTCATAACACGAATTCGGCCATTATTTGACCAAAAGATGAAGTTTAACAAAACATAGAATAAAGATATACAATGTCACATTAAGTCTTATGACAGATAAATCATACCTAGGAAAAATTAAACTTTTATTAAAAATACACAGGAAAACTAGGATAAATAAAATAAACATTTTTCAAAGAAAGTAATAGAAAACGAAACAACTTAATTATCATTATAATATACTATCTTGAAACTTTCATAAACTCTGTATCAAAATTTAATTTGGCTATTAATCACAGTTAGTTGCCACACTAATACTATAATAATCACAACCTCAAAAGCCAGGCTTATTTAAGTACTGTTCTGTACCTACCGTATGTTTCTTTTATTAAATAGTATTATTATTATAACAATATAATATTTAAGTTAACGTAACAGCCTTTTGCTTAAAGAAAAAAAATATTCTTAAAACTTCTTTCATTAACACTTAATACTAATTATGTTTTGTACAGTCTCAGACCAAATAAAAACTAAGACAGCGTTGCGAACAAGACATCGAAGCATGCCAAAATTAGTGTAGTTTACGGAGGTGAGCGAAATTACAATAAAACTACTCCTCACTAAGTGCACACATAATTTTGTTTACGAAACCGGCCTCACATCACTGGTGTCAACGCTATGTCTTGGTTTTTAATTGGTCCAAGTGTACAGTATGAGATCAACTTACTGTTTTATCACAATTTAAACAAATCAAAAATGAAAAAAATCAAGGACTGAAATTACATTCTAAAGGTTTTCATAGAATAGCGAGTAACATTTAGGAATAGTATTTTTTCTGACGAGTCCTAAGAGACCTTTTTTCTTTTTTTCACAGACTGTCATCTTTCTTGTGTATGCTTTCGTCAATACAATGTTATTTTGCGTATTTCTTGTTCTTCCTACCTTATCTACAACCACTCTCTTGAAATTTTCTTGGTCATAGAAAGTTTTGTATGAGAAGGTGTAATTTTGGGTGTCGTCCATTTCTACTTGTAATATTTTTATATCGGTTAATTTCAGAGGTTCTTTATCAGAATTTTTTGAATAATTCTTTCCAATCGCTGTTGCTAAGCTTTTAACATCATAAAAGTCTGAATGAGACATTTCGTGGACTTTGTAAGGATTACCAGTCTTCTTGGCACTTCTAATTATCTGAGTGTATTGATCTGGGGTAAATATTGCTCCAGATCTGAGGCTTCTTTGGATTTGCCTTTCTATTACTGAGTGGACGCCGTCACCCTCATTCTGTGTATGGCCTTTTATAAGAAATTTATGGCATATGGAATTTATAAAATCAAAGTGATGTACGGCGTAAATGTACACTGCTATCAAGTAGTGATTCTTTTGCTGCCCGCAGCAATTATCCGAATAAAATATCAGATCCAGCTTTGAATCCAGTATCCTGGACCTTTCCTCCAAACTTTTAATGTATTTCAGCACACAAGAACCTATTTCAATTGCACCGCGTTTTGCTTCACCTTCATGCCATACATAAGAGCTCACCTCTTTTGTTTTCAGATCACAAATTGTGAAATTGTAAAAATTTAATTTGGAAAGGTAATAAAATGTTGAAGTATCACCCTTTGGGCAAGGCATTGCAGCTTGTAGATCATATACTGATACTATACAATTGTCTGGGGTATACTTTTTATCCTCATCTTTTTGATCTCTTGCTAGTTGCTTCTCTTTTAGGTGTAGTTCATATTGAATTTTCATTGTTTGTTTATCTTCTTCAGTTGCATTAGTATAGTTTGCACAGTCTTCACACTGAACTTTCTTAGGTTGAAAGAATGACATATTATATTCGTAACAGAAAATATTGTAATACGCAAGATAGTTTCCGAATGGTACACCAGCAGCCTTACAATCAGCAACATAGTCTCGATGTAAATCAGCTACGGTTTTACTGCCATCTATGTATGTTCGCTTGGTATTTGCACGACAGTAATGGCTTTCAATATTCGGAATAGAATCCAAGTGCTTGCGAATACCATCTTTTATTACCGGATCTAGATGAACGTGGTTTTGATGTTTACCTCGACGATCCTCCTCTAAAATACCAGTGTCAGAGGTCTTCTGTATTTCAGTCTTAATTACTCGATCGTTAATATCCAAGGTAGCCTTAAAAAAAGTTTTGCAGACTCTGATTCTTTTATCTCCAACAGTCACATAAAATGAGAAATTGTTCCTCCTGTTACTATTATGTACTTTGTATGAATATCTTGGTTTAATAACTGAAATATGTCGCATGATGAATTCGCGCTGCCGTTGCAAATCACCCATATCCCAATAAGTTTCAAAAATATTTTGTCTCTGTAATTCTGTGATGTTTTCTTTACATTTTAATTTACATTTTTCACCACATGCAGTTTTGAGTCGTCTTTCAGGAAGTACTTTATTCTTTTTAGTCACATAGGATTTACCGCGATTTCTCAAAACTTTTGCTTCCACAGATATCCAGTTCATGGGATTAGCCTTCCGTTTGCGACCAATTTTACTATCGGTTTCTTCATTATGCGATGTTGTGTCTACTGAGACAGGTTCTATTGATGTCGTAGCGTGACCTCTACCCTCAGAAATGGTTTGGTTAGATATTAGTGTATTCATTTCAATTATAGGCGACTGCGTGACATTTTCATCCTGAGGTATTACGGCTCGAACGTTTGAGGTAGGCGATGTATTGGTTATATTCGAAATGCTATCCCCAATACAATCTCCACTGTACGAAATAGAGTCTCTATTTTTTGCACTGGGGAAGATTTCTGTTTCTGTTTCCGTATCTGAACTGCTAGATTCTGAACTGTCTGATGAGTCTGAAGAAGAGCTTGAACTTGATGAACTCTGTGGAATATATTTAACTATTTTGGAAGTACTTGGCTGAGTATCATTATAGTTAAAAGTGTGGGGCTCAATGGGTGCAATCATTGACATGGGAGTTGTATCAGTCTCACTTGAAATCATGGGGTCGACTTTACCATCAATTTCATTTACTTTTGTTAGTTTTTTTTTATTGCGATTCTCTTTTTGGAAAGAATAATCATAATAATCAGAATCTGAATAAGAATCAATAGAATTTACGTAGTTAGGGTCCTTAACGCTGTCATCGGAGGAATAATCTTGTATATCGCCGCAATCCGTAAAATTGTTATCTTGACACGGTAAAGATGATAGTATTTTGCGTTCTACACGATTTTCTTCATTTTGTGCGTAATTAACCTGTAATGAAAATTAGTAATTAAAATATAATATACAAAACTTTAATAACATCTTACCGTCGTCGGCGTCGTCGCAGTTTTTATCAAACCATCATAGTTCCGAAAAGTAAGATTCGAAATACTCCGTCTTTACAATAAGTATAACTTAGAGTCAATCAATCTGGCTAGCCTTATCCCAACTATGTTGGGGTCGGCTTCCAGTCTAACCGGATGCAGCTGAATACCAGAATTTCACATGGAGCGAAAGCGTATCTGACCTCCACAACCCAGTAACTTGGTAATACGATATTCCGAGGTAAGGCTGGTTGTCTACTTCCGGGCTTCTGACGAACCGTAACGAAAATCAAAGATCCACAAATGACAGCCGGGACCAACGGCTTAACGTGCTTTACGAAACACAGAGGAGTCTAGGTATGTAAAGATGGTCACCCATCCACGGACCAACCCCGGTAAGCCTTGCTATTATAACTTATGGTATCAAAAATAATACTTACAACATCTTCTTCTATCCCTTTAGTATTTCTAGGAATACTGATGTTCTTAAACATTTGTAGCGTTCGTCGATTTGCCACTGAAATAGTAAATAGTAAAACATAGTTAAAATCGATACCTAGGTACTTTTATTTATTTACACTGGTAAAAAAACGAAATTTTTCACCACCTAGAATAATAATCATGCCAACTTACATAAAAAACATCAAAACACAATGAGAACTGATTTTTCTGAAATAGGGCATTAAGTTGAAAAATGTACTTGATATTTTAGGGTACACTGTCTTATTCAAAAACAAAACTAAAACATCATAGTCATAATTATCTGTTAAATAGTAATATTTAGAATAGTGACAAATTTATCTATTTTATTTTTTATCTAATACGGTATTATTTTTTATTACTACATTACACTCATACTTACTTTTTCTGGAATAAGGTCCCAACTCAAAATGCGATTTCAATATTTGCACACTTTTTTAAAGAATAGTGAATCAACACAAAATAATACACTACACTGGATAAAATGAAACACACTTTCGGGGTATTATTTCGTGATAAGACTCTTTTACGGAGAAAAAACGTGGTTTCGCCTCAAGATTCATGTCTCAACTGGTGAAACATCACTGTTAAAAAAAAAATGGCGACCAAAATCCACCAATGGCGTAAAGTCTTTTTGTGGCGCCACAGTCACAAGAATTGTGATACGAATATGATCTTTACTGAGTATAGAATATGGATTATTCTCCATCGCATGGTCTAACTAACTCGAAATAGTAGTATTTTGTAATAATACAGTATTCTTCCAAACCAGCGATATGTGTAATGGGGAGGGAATTATTAAATTAGCCTTAAAAATTTTTACATTAGTCCAAAATCTCATTTATTCATATAAATTTTAATATAAATGTCACCATATAACAATAAACTTTAAGTATCTAAGCAAAAAGACGCAAATATAATCAACCGGGCGGTCAGAACCACAACATTCTTTATGTGCCCATTTACCGCAACCTCTGCAACGGTACCAGATTTCGTTATTTTTTCCAATGTCACAGCAAATGTGTCTTCTGAATGATATTCTGTTGTGTTCTGAATATTCTGACTCATCGTCGTCGCAGATTCTCAACGTCTTCTTCAGACGTGTCAGTTTCATCCTCAAAAAGTTTCTTTTTAGTTTTCCTTTTATGTTGGTTGCCTTTGATGCTTGTCGCTTCTGGCTTTCTAATACTAAGATCAGGATGTCGTTGGAGAAAGCCAGTTAGAAAGTCTCTGTCCGCAGATTTCTTGACTTCATTAAATCGATCTGCGACACCAATTCAGCCATGGAGTAATATATTTACAAAACATTTGTAACTGTTATCGTTAGATTTAGCTAATCTGAATCTCTTTTTCAACGTGCTGGGGTATTTCAGTTTCTTTTGATACTTTATATACTGATGTACCGCAACGCTGGAGTTTTTTGACAGCATTTTCTAAGTTTTCAATGGTCCAAGACGCTTACGTAGGCGTGCATTCCATTTTTTTATAGGCATTTTTGCATCTGAAAAAAAAACAAATTTAAAGGCATATGGGACAATTGGCTAGGGACAATTAGCTACAAAGGGTAATCAAATCCTAATAAGCTCTGTTTACCAGACTACCACCATAGTGAAATTAAATAAAATTAAATACTGAATCTATCTTCTAACGAAATTATACGCACATATACTAAAATTGATAACATTGGCTATAAAATAAAACAGGTTTGATTGTAGCAAACGTATAACTTCACTCATACCTGGCCGATGAAATTTCGTATTTTTTATAAGTTTGGACCAAAAAATCTACAAGCGTCCGTGGACACACAACACGTGGCACTGGCGAGTCTAGAGCCACAGGGAAACACGATCGCAGCGTGCTGAAGGCGCCCGAGTGGCAACCAAGTGAATACGAGCTGTAGTTTTGTCTCTAGTCGCACCGCTCCCATTACCCTCTGGCTCCGATTACCCTCTGTTCCCCTACGTAATTAGGTACAGTTGCATAAACAACTATTATATAATATCATTCGGTAATATTCTAATTATGAAATGAAATTCAGACTTTTATTGGCATATTTTATCTACATACTTCTTTAAGAAAATTAAAAAAATAAAGCATTATTCTCCTAACAAAACAATACTTAAAAACATTTTTTTATTATTAAAGTTCAATGTGTCCCGACCAAGGAGGTTTCAATTCAATTTAAGTACACATTATCTGTGGTGAGCGCGCTGCCCGCGCAACGCGCTGGTTTTTATATTGCATTTGAATTAACTGAAACTGTTAATAATGCGCAAACGAGCTTTCTCCCACAACAATCGCGCGAGAAGTATTTGAAACGTACGATAATGTTCAACACGTGGCCACTAGTTAAGGGAGCCAATACTTTCTAAGAAAACGTTTTGCTGACATATTTTATTGAATTATCAGAAACCAAAAAATAAGGCACTATATGCTCTATGGTACTACGTATTCAATGCTAAAAGCAACAATAAAGAAGAAAAAAGACATACATGTCGACACATACCCTATATTAGTGGCATTTTTAAGAAGAGCCTGATCTGGTCATCAACTAAAAAATCTAAGGTTATGAATGGCGTTTCTTTGCGTAAATCCATATTTAATAAGAACAAATATAATTTTAAAAGTATCTTAAAAAAAACATTATATAATATTTAAATAAATCACTTAAAAAAGTATAAAAAGAAATATCTAGTGACAATTCCGCCTAATTTTCCTGTTATCTACGTGACGTCACAAACATCATGCAGCCTAACCGGAATATCCGACTAGTTTCGCTTCTAAACGAAGCATCTTCAGGCATTGACCTCTATATACTGGACGCGACATCTCAAACGAACAAAGTCGAATAGGTAACATAAGCCAGCCGGCATATCCTCACCCACACGCAGCTGGGCACTCATAGAGATCACACGCGCTTTTAGACGAAAATTGTGTATGCAAAATGCCATCCTGCATCCTTAGATAGCAAAAACCAGACGGGAAAAACAAATAAAAGCGATGGAATCACTTTTCACAAATAAGTTCAGATTTTGGTATTAATAACGCCCGATGCAATTAGCTTAAGCGCTGTAAGCCAACTTTTTTCTTCGAAACATTACCAGCGTTGTGGCGCTGCGTGTTTGGATCGTTTGGTTAGACTATATAATTAGTTCTAGATTGCAGTCCGATCTCTTAAAGCGCTGAAGCGCACTTAAGTTTAAAATTAGCAAAAATGGCAGAGACTTTTGTCTTCAATGTCTTCTCTAGTGTAACGTATTATCTAGATGTCTTCAGGAGGTCCCAACTCACCGAGCGCACAATCGAGACTAGAACATTTGTTTCTAGTCTTGATCATGCGCTCGGTGATGAGAATAGAACGGGCTTTGTCGGCGAAAATAAATTTACAAACGTGCTAATAAACTAATATCAATATATGGAAGTAATTAGTAACATAACAATGCATTACTATGTATAGGTAGTGGTTCTTTTTATTGGTTACTATACGAGTATGTATGTCAAAGCATGAATAGTTTTCATACTACCCGCAACGAACCACGAATGATGCTTCACTTCGCCGCGGCAAACCTGTACCATCGAGAGTCATCGTTGAACCACGTCCCGCGCCATACACAACGACGGTGTCGCATTTCTAATTTAAAATAAATGCTAATATTACCGCATCACCGCACCGTGTTACCTTTAAATACCTATTATAACTGTGTTACTGTTGCTACGAGATATTTTGGGATGTGCGCGGAATTGACCGCACCGCGGACTCTGCAAGGGAGTCTCCGACTACGGGAGATGGTGGAGAAAGCTATGGTATGTACATACATTTTAGTAGCCTCAATCAGGAACCTCCTTTGTTTTTGGGAAACTCTTTTGTATAGGACCCCCTGCTCAAGGCTTCAATTAACCTACTTACTATAAACAACTATCGAACCCACCCCTACCCAGCGCGGTGGGAGTTCCTTGTTTTTGAGGACAATTCTTTTAACTAAGGAAACCCACCAGGTACATTAGATCGATTTTTGCATGTGTAACAACTTCGGTAATATCTAGTTCCAGACATTCGTAATTGTTAACGTCATCACATTCATCTACTTCATCGATCTCAATGGTGTCTATAGATCCAGACACAGTCTGTATTACCTCTATACCATTATATTTTTGGACGCTCGACCCAGCCCTCACCAAAATTAACAGCGTTAACAAAATACGCTCAACGTCTTTCTTTTTTTCAGGAATCTGAAGGCATTCTTCGAAGCAGCAGCGATAGCTGTTTTAGTCCCTGCTTAAGAAGGATCGTATAAGGTACAGTATCTTTGTCATTGTTATTTAAACTTTTAACGCCGCACGTAAAGTGCGCTAGTGAAGCCATTGTATTACAAGCGCCTCTACCACGACCACGTCTAGAACCACGACCATGACCATGACTCGAGTTTGAGTACCGTCAGAGTCAACCTTCTTTGCTATTCGTTTTTGACTTTCCTATGCTTAGCATAAATTTCATGATATTCTTTGACCAATAAAGGTTTTTTCGTAAATCTTTCTCAACCCTGTCAAAGACACTATCTGCAGGCAAATAACTATATCCTCGTACAGGTAAATTCACAAAATTTAACCGAGATTATGTACATTTCCGGTTTTGATTAAAAAATGTTGACGATATGACTACTTTGAAGGAAAACTCCGCTTCAGAATGCAAACAAAAAAAAAAATCATTATGTTGGTTAACGGGCTGATTCGGTTTCGTTTGAAAATTCACTTTTTAAAGCCTTTATTAAGTAAATTATTTATTGATTTACCTAATACAAGGACAAAAAGAGATCACAATTTCGTAATTCGCAAGGAATACGAAGCCTTACGCCCGCCTAGCACTCCGATCAATCGAATTTTTTCTACAATATCGCAACGGAAAGTGTGTCAGACAGCCATGGGTGATAATTAAATTGACGGTATCTAAAAAAAATAAAGAAAATAAAAAGAAAAATAGCAACATTTCTTGATCTTCCAGAACCCCTGTTGTACACGGGTCGTTATTTCCGACAAACTTCAGCCACACTTTTGGCCGATTCAGGAGCTGATTCTAATTCTTGTCCCTTAAGCGCCATGGAGGTTGGAAGTCTAATGTGGTTCTAGAGGGGTAAATAGAGGATTGCATCCAAAACAAGTCTATAATTTGTAAAGGCATCATAGGAGCTGTAAGAGCATAAGTCACATCTTGGACTGACCCTTCTATATCAAAAATGAGCCGTTACGAAACACCTAACTATCGCCCTCTCTCGCCAACATTTACGCCAAGGGAATCTGATGAATCGGTACAACTATTAAGTATAACAGATAGTTTACCGAAAAACAGTACATAAGTCCCTAAAACCAACATTACAGTACCAAACAAAAATATTACACCCAACTAATAACCGTAGCAACGTTACTTTCGATTTTTCTTAGTTATACCTAAGTATTATTCGTTCTAATATATTTAAAGATTATTCTGTAATAATTACCTAGCACAATGTGGTAGTTAATACCTAAACCGAAATAAAAGTATCTGTTTTATTTTGCATTTAGTCACCTCTTGCTCTTTTGATTCCTTCGCTAAAGCTCAGGATTCTAATTTTAGATTTCTTAACTATCTCGATCATCCAAATTGAGCAGACGCGTAGACGGTTAGAAAGCAACTTTGCACTTTTGTATAAAAATAACTATTGTTGTCCTTCATTGTTAGAGAACATAATATTGAACCGACCCCCTACGATCAGGATTAGGCTAGGAAGATGAAGAATAATTGTGGTTTAGTCGTTGTCAAGCCAATCGAAAATGTATTAGGGCATATGTATGTACGTCCTCAAGTGAAGCCACTGCAATATTGATAACGATAACAAAGGTGTTTTATCAGTTGGTCGATATACCGCCGTGGCAGACAGACGATTGGTACGTACACCTTAATTTTCACTGTAGTTTGTCATCAAACTATGAAATGGATTTTAAATATTAGAGAAAACTAGTGATACTTTGGATATGATTCTTAAGCTTTTTGTAATAACAATATAATATAATCTTGGGGAAACAATATCAAGTATGTAAAATAACGGGAAGTGTCTTATTGATACGTTCAAGCTAGAATGTTTGGTTTAGTAAAGAAATATTAGAGTGGTATCTATTTGGGGTTCAAAATTTCAAAATACTGAATGTTCAAAATACATAAACTTAAAATCTATTTAGGCTTGTTTACATTTAATATAGCTCCGAGGGGCGCCGGGATAGAATGTCACCCTCCCATTGCTCCCTGTGGGTGTCGTAAGAGGCGAATGTAGGTAACGTGGGCAGCAGCGCCTTCTGAGGAACTGTGATCTTAAACTGCGATCCCCAAGATGCCTGCCAAGCGTGGGGTTTTGAATATTTTATAAACTTTGTGTTCTAATAAAATGTTTGAAATACATACATTTTCAATAAGGAGTAGAACGTAATCTATAGAAAAAATAAGAAATTCTTTATGACATTTTTGAAATATCTTATAGCTTCGATACCAATGTTTTGTTCAATTAAAACACCTAGAGATACTTATTATTTCGATGTTATAGATACCATGGTTCGTGATCTACCACCAGACTTAGCAAAGATCGCAAGTGATGAATTGAATGAAAAACCGAATCAAACTAAAGATGATGTTAAACATTTGAAGGAGTGGCTTCTAAAACAACCACATTTAAAAGCAAGGACAGGTATGATCATTAATATGCAATTACAGATAAATACCGTGGCATAAAGTAAAAATTAGGTTTTCTCTGCTTTTCTATAGTGTATAACAAATAAGCATAAAGTATTTGAAGGTAACTAAATTAGCGGAGAATTTATATTTGATATGAATTAAGACCCACCTGTTGGAAAACTATTATTGTCATTGGGAATGGTGGTGGAAATAATCGCTTTAAGCAACGATACTTTACACCACTAAATTGTTATATCATTGGCAAAGTTAATGTAAGTGATGTCTATAAGAATAGTATTTCGGCCAGATATGTTTCACTCCGAGAGCTTGAGCTTGAATACAGATTGCCCTAAACAATTAATTAATTTTATTCCCATATTTTAAGCATAGAAATATGAATACAGTTAAGAGCCGACTATATTGTGGTTTTACTGAGTAATTGCCAACCAGTCACTGACCACAAATATGACTGGATATTCAACTTTTTTTTTTTTTTTTTATGCTTGATAGGTTAGCCTTTGACCACTATCTCACCTTATGGTAAGTCATGATGTGGTCGAAGATGTTGTTCAGGCTAACCTAGAATTACTGGCTCTCAAGGATAGCTGCCGGAACACACCGTTAGGTGCTTGGCGACAGATTTTCAACTTGAGGGTGGTAGCTAGCCAGGCGGGCATTCGCAAAGTGCCCTACCACCATGCTGTAACGACTGCTATCCTAAGACAACAACCGGGACCGACGGCTTAACGTGCCCTCTGAAGCACGGAAGCGCTCAGTAGTAATGTCACCAGCGGTCACCCATCCAACTCATGACCGCGGCGGACGTTACTTAACTTTGCAGATCGATTCTGAATGGTTAAGCAAACTTCGCTACGAGCGCTTCAAAAACTTTCCCGTCTATTTGTTACATCTCTATTTAGCAAATACCATAAACTACTCCAAAATGATTGTAGGCTTGTATGACTATATGTCGTCCAAGGTTACTTTAGCTCATGGAAGCTAGCCTTCATCTCAATCAGTTTTGAAAATAAACTTGGTATATATCGGTACAACTTAGGATCTTACTAATAAACGATAATTTTACTATGACCATCTCCAAATTCCAGTTCGACTACTTTTATATGGTAGTAGTTCATATAACCATCCTGTAGTAGACTAGTGATTCAAGACCAAAATATGTTGACCTCTTACTGCAGCATAGTTAAACTGTTAGTCGGCGGTTTTATAACAAAGATCAGAAGCATCCAAATCAACGCCCATTCTTTCGCTGCTACTTATAGTAAGTGAATTGGTTTTTCTATGTGGTGCCTACAATTTCCACTTCATTCCTTAAGTTTCTTGCGCCTGACTGTGCGATAGATGCCACAGTTTTACTCGTATCTGCGTGATCAGCGCTCGGTCACCGCAAGTGTGGGCGCTCTTACAGAGGAGTATTGGAATTATGGGAGTTCGACACAGGCACAAAGGATGATTCAGTGTAGATTTTACGTCTTCTGCTATCATTGTGACGTCTCCTACATCAAAGCATAGTGCACGTGCTCAAACATTTCACACATTTATAATCTGATTTTTTTAATCAGTTTCGAGGAATTCGCACAGTTGCTTACTATGCTGAAGCCGTATGTCACAGAAAACTAGTTATCCGCTGATGGTTGCTTAAACGCCGCCCGACCTTACACGGTGGGTCGCTATGAATGTGGATCAAACTACACAGCCGATCTAGTTTTGTAGGGGTGAGGAGATTGACGTCTCCATCTCGTGCCTCTACAGTTGCATTGGTACCAATATCTACTTAATAGTATCACCATATTGATACTACTAGGTAGATAATACAAATACCGATAGGATTTCAATAATAACTCTACAACTTATATTCACCATAGGACCTTACAGAGTTACTGAGGGCTTCGTATTCCTTTGCCATACGTACTTGAAAACTACTATTCTGATGCAGTCATCCTCTTTCGTCACATTAACACCTCATTTCATATTGTGCCACTGTCCCAATGATCTTCTTTACGAAATTTTAATTTAAACGATTCAGTTTTTGATGTATTTCACTTTAGCTTTCACTAGAGTTCTCATTGCGAACGGTAATTATTAGGTATCCATTGTAATTAAATATTTTTACTTAAATTAATGTGAATATTTAGTTATTAATATACCTGGTTTATTTGACGTTCCTACATCATCCGATATCTTAACGACCTAATTTAGATCTTCCTGTACATCTGTGACACCCAGTAGTTTTCCTAAGCCAGTCGGTGGCCTGGCACGGCAATTACCAGCCATTGAATTTAAAAGCTGTGACACACAGTTCGAGACCAGCCTCCCACCATGGTCGCCAACCATGGTTTACAACTTTGGAGATGATGGTTTGCGGTCAAATTACGTTTGACTTTCCAACGCCCTTGGATTGCGAGCATGCGTTGTCAACCGTGGTGAGCAACCACTATTTCCCACTGTGTGGACGCCTCGGTCGCAAACCAAGCGAGGGCAGTATACCGCTGCAACCGGCGAGAGCGCACGCATAACGCGTTTCCCTCTTTGAGATACATAGGTATAAAAGGCACGACCAAATATAATGCATTATTTATGACATATTTTTCTTGCAGATTTCTTTCAAAGATAGTAATTTTAAAACGTATAAATTAAACGCTATCTGGTTTGCAACAAGCCGCTCGCCAAGGCCAATGGGCGGAGCCCGTGGTTTCGAACTGTATAGATCAGCTTGTCATCGAAGGTTGTTTCAAAGTGTATAAACAATAGTTGATCACAGCATGAAGTTGCACGAGAGCGTCCCGCACGCCGTCGTTGCAGTTTCACG
This sequence comes from Plagodis dolabraria, assembly GCA_963854805.1. Lineage (NCBI taxonomy): Eukaryota > Metazoa > Arthropoda > Insecta > Lepidoptera > Geometridae > Plagodis > Plagodis dolabraria. Next base: position 22,611,712 of record OY978444.1, read on the forward strand.
GCATACTGGAACCTTCATATACTACGCAGATGACGAAGAAGACGCCATAGGACGGTTCGTTAGGAAGGCGATGGTTGCGACACCAAAAGCCATCCATGATTACAACCTCAAAATGGCGATCAAAGATCGAAAGAGGCCCTGTTAAAATGTGACGTGGGAGAATAACAAAATATGTAAATTTCTGTAGGTATATTATTTTATTGTAGTCCCAAATTATTTTTGTAATTGTAATCGTTGGCACGGGTATCCGGAGCGGTCATGCTCACAGAAAGGTGTTGTCTAGCGGCGGTGTTGTGTGTCGGGTCGCCATCTTCCCTCAAAAATGGTTGAGGAAGGCGATGGCTGGCACATGCGTCAACTCGTGAACGGGTGCTGCTAGAGGATACTGGTCTGCTCTGGATGCTAATGCTAATGACATTAACGGAAAAAAAAACTTTTAACACTGTTCCACCTTGGAATGTTGCATGTTTCCTATTTCATATTTCTTGTTTACTAATAAATTATGTCATAGTTAAAAAAAGTCACGGACCCTGGAGTCTGTGGAGTGTAGATTTAAAATAATAAAAAAAAAACACTAGTTCAGGCTTCTTATTTTTCATCCATATTCTGTCAGAAAGTAAGATATACATGGTGTTGCATTTTCGGTTACCCGCTTTTTAGGGAAACTAAAAGTAATCAAAACTGCGAGGAAGAAGATTCGTATTGATTATCGAAAACAACTCGCGTTCATTGGCATAGGAGCGAGATGTTATCTCTTTTAATTATACATCACGTTACGCTGCTGCTAACGTTACATTGTGTGATATAAACATAACGTTACATGTTACGCTTTTTACGTAACGTTTTGTAGCTATTTCTTAAAGAAGTAAAAACTCTTATAAGATTCTGTTTCTAATCGTCTACCAGGAAATATTTCGCAGAATATAGATTTGGAGTAGGCATTTCTTGTGTCTATGTTTTCACTCAATAATAATCTCGTCTGTGAGTCATCACAAATATAGTAGATAGACACTTGACTAAACAAGGCTACAGTAAACGTGATTGCCTATAATAGATAACCTTATCAGAATACTATGAGAGTATAAATAAAATGTATGAGACAAATTATTTGTAAAACATAACAGATTATAATAACATCATATTTCTTAAGACGACATTCGTTTCTTTCTATTTCCAATTATATATTGTCATATGGAAGGGTGCGTTATGTGTTATTGTGCATTTTCAAAACGCAGTATGTCAACATTACAACATACTAGTTTTTTTATGAGGGAAATTCCTTCGGTGGTGGAAGGGGATGTGTGAGACTTGAACTCACATTGGTTTTTATAGTTGGCCCCGTGAGTATTCCTCAGCCGAGGTGGGGCAAGATAGGGTCGCATTAGCATTCACCATCTTGCCCCCGCGGTAAGCCCGAACCTAATCAGGCCTCTGCGCCTATGGAGGGGGCAATCTACACACTAGTGTATTGTATGTTAACGTATATCGAGTTAGTTGGTAAAATAAATCTTTTGCGTACATAATATAAATGCATTGAGCAGATAGCACACAAGTTAAGGCCAGCCCATATAACTTCTGTATACTGAAGATAGATCTGAAACCATTGGAATACATATCAAATTTTGAAGTCCAGGCGTGAAATGCCTGGACTGAAGTCTGACCATTTCCTAAATATAACTGCTATCTTTTTTATTATCCTTTTTTCAGATGACCAATGGCTAGTGGCGATGCTTAGAGGATGCAAGTTTAGTTTAGAAAAAGTTAAGCAAAAATTAGACTTGTACTATACGTTGAGGACGACGGCACCAGACGTCACTTTGAGGATTAAGCCTTCAGATCCAAAATTCATCGACTTTTTCAGACTCGGGTAAGAGTGAAATTCATTTGTCTGTAGTGTTTACCTATGGGCTCTATGGGTGATAGAATTTTGTAGATTTTTTATTTTAGGATACTGTAAGATCAAACAAGATAATGCTGTTTTGTCTACGCCCCCTACATCTGTCTTACTTTCAAAAGACTGTCTTTTGAACCGTTATAGATGGGATGTTGAACTTTGAAAAAACATTGACAAGTATGAATTTCAAGAATTTATCTTACATGCTGCACATCCTATCAAAATCGGTGTCAAATCTAAGCATTTTTATAAAGGTATATCTTTGATACCACAATACCTGTTCTATTAACGGGTAGTCCACTTGGTGCTTCTTCTTTTCCCCTTTCTCCCTGCCCGTACCATCTGAACGAAGTGTAAATACGAATGTTGTACCTTTACAGTTCTTTATTCCGTTGGTACATGAATTCATGTTTCCTGGTAAATACCTAATATTCCAAGAAGCAATTCTGAAGTCCGTACAAATATGGTAGTCGTCGGTTTTGGGATCGGGTTGTTTCTTTCTCTGAGTCGGTTTTGTAACTATAGAATTTTCCTTGGGAGGGTTATCAATTTGACGCCCAACCCCCTATATGCTGTGGAACCAAACCCATCATCGGTCAGCGAGCCTATGTGACTTAGCCAGTAGTGTAGCTAGGTTTTACTACCTTTGCCATTCGGGGGATGCATCCCTTCCCCATAGTAGGTTTATTCTTTATTTCCATTTAATATTCTTTTCATCTGATATTTCCGAATGATTGAAACCAGTCTAGTGCAAATCATTTGGAACGTGTAAACTATAAATTTATTATATAAAATGGGTTTTCTATTTGGGCAACGTTCCGCGCTTTGTCAATTTTATGGTCGCCATTATCGTCCTACCATGAGGATTATTCGCAGTGAAGTAGATAAATTTGTACCCACTGGTTCTGTAAACAATCAAAACAATTAACCAACATCCTTACTATGACAACACGCAAGATCTGGTGATGAAAACATCGCTGCTGTCCGTGAGGGTGTGCAGGAGAATCCGCGGTAGTCGATTTTGCGTCTCTCCCATGAACTTGGCATTTCGCAGGCTATAAGTTGGTGAATTTTACTGTACCCGTACAAAATTCAATGAATCACTCTTGAATCAACGAAACACCATAAACAACAATGTTTATTCACTAAATGGGCTCTTGAGCAGTTGAAAACCGTCCCTAAATTTCATCGAAAACTCATCTTCATGCTTATTTCTGGATGAATAGTTACGTCAGCAAACAAATTGTCGGATTAGCACTATATGTCGATGATAATAAACTTATTTTGGCAAGAATTGGATGATATGGACGCCAACGAGATGTGGTTTCAATAGGACGGTGCTACGTGCCAGACGGCTCAAGCCATATTGAACATTCTGCATGAGCGGTTGGAGGGCATAGTCATCTCACGTTGAGGTCATGTGAACTGACCACTGAGGTCGTGCGATTTGATCCTTTTACATTTTTTCTTGTGGGGCTTTCTTAAGTTGAATGTGAATAAGTCACAAATCACAGCGGCCCTTGAGGGCCGGCTTTGAAGCCAACATAACCCTTGCCATTGGTCAAAATCAGCCTGGTGTATGCGCCAGAGTCATTGAAAATTGGAAATTTCTGATGCGCGCCATTTGAGCGATGTTATATTCAACACATAATAGTATTCTATCGCGTATCAAATGAGTTCAAAATTTCGATGATACCTCACACACACTTTATATATAAAAATATGAAGGACACTGTACTTGGCTCCTTCATATTTTTATAATGCAAAATCAAAACAATGAATAAATTCAGTAAAATTATAACGGACAACGTTGACTGAAAGAAACACAACTGAAAGTGTGTTATTGGAATATATATTTTATGATGGGTAGCTGATCTATCTACCACATTAATAGCTGGCACTCAAGGCATGGCCGAGAAGATTGTCTACTTGACAGTGGAAGCCATTGTAAGACAACGACCGGGCGTGGTTTTCGAAGCTTGGAAGCGCTCAATAGCTCAAATATCGCTAGCAGTAACCCATCCCAATAATAATCGCAGCAAATATTGCATAACCTAGTTTATTGTTTAAAATGACTAGCCAAGCTCCGATGAGAGAGTTTCTCCTCGAAAAATCTTGCTCCACAGCCGAAACTATTATTGCAATACAATCAACTATTTAACTTATGCTTAAAATGTTATATTTACAGAACCTGCATCGTTTTACCAAAGCCGAAAGACAAGTTATTTCCTAGAGTCATTCTGATACGACCCGGAGTCTTCGACCCTAGCACCCACAGCGTTGCAGATCTCCTGTGCATGTTATATTATTTAGTGCAGGTCAGTACAATTTATAAAAATAAATGGTTCCGTAGAAGCGCCACTACAAGAATGGCATTACGTACATAGGTGCAAAGAGTCCAGGATTGAAATGTTACTATCTAGTCTAGCCAGTTTTGAAGCGCTCGTAGCCAAGTTTGCTTAGCCATTCTGAATCGATCAGCAAAGTTAAGCGACGTCCGCCGCGGTCATGACTTGGATGGGTGACCGCTGGTGACATTACTACTGAGCGCTTCCGTGCTTCGGAGGGCACGTTAAGCCGTCGGTCCCGGTTGTTGTCTTAGGATAGCAGTAGTTACAGCATGGTGGTAGGGCACTTTGCGAATGCCCGCCTGGCTAGCTACCACCCTCAAGTTGAAAATCTATCGCCAAGCACCTGACGGTGTGTTCCGGCAGCTGTCCTTGAGAGCCAGTAACACTAGGTTAGCCTGAACAACATCCTCGACCACATCGTCACTTACCATCAGGTGAGATAGTGGTCAAAGGTAAACCAATCAGGCATAAAAAAAAAGTGTGATGGGCAAAAATCGTCGTATTATAGGAGTATACAGACGGTAAACGTTGTAGACAACCTGTGGAGGTAAACTTTGCATGTCTATCAATAGGAATGGCGAGGATAGGGTAAAAGAGGTGAAAATGCTAGAGACGTTTTCGAAACAGTGGGACAATAAAATATATAAAATAAAATAAAACTTTTAATAGGTACCGAATAATATGTAATATTTTGTGCAAACCGTGTTGAAACGCTCTGATCTTACACTTTTATGGTCTGGACTTTCAAAAGTTATTTCATATAAACCACTGTAAGCAGTCGACAAAGTAAACATTGTTTTTGTCTTTATTCAGTCGCACTCACTGCGCACAGAATAGATTCAAATCTCATTCGTATATTTTGAGAAGAAACAACAAAAAAGAAAACATCAAGATTGGATAACCCAGTAAAAGCTCGCATATCTTTTACTGGGTTATCCAATCTTAGTATTTAAAAAAATAAGAATGCATCGACTTGAGAAGCTTATTCCATTTTTAAGAAATTAAATACTGGAGAGACCCAAAGAATACATGATACTTGCACTTTAATATAACAATTAAATTGCTCGAACAATAAATTTAGCGAAAATGCAATGAGTGGCCTTATACATTTTTGGTAAGCAGAATGTTTTTCGTCACACTATTTTCTTATAGCACTTTTTATTTTTGTACAGATTCTGATTGTCGAAGATGACGTTGCAAGTGTGTTGGGCACAAAGATCATGGTAGACTACGAAGGCGTGACCATGACTCATTTCGTTCAAGCTACTCCAATGATGATTAAGAAAATGATCGCCGTTTGTCAGGTAAAAGCCGTAACTATTTAGTACCACAAACTTGTTCAATATGTGAGGAAGCAGCTATTTATATTACAGCTTCATAGTAAAGAGTGAGTCTCGATGACAGATCAAGCAGCTCAAAGGCTTTTAATTTTGCCTTGACTTCTTGGTTTTTACTTTCTGAGGCTTAGGAGCTGGGCCCACGTCAAGTGTATAGTTCTAAGTTTAGAGTTCTGCGCTCCACGTTCTCTGTGCCACAGCGAGCGGTCGAGTCCTTTCTAGTTGATCAAAACAGAGCAGATGACAAATTCTGAAAATACTTACAGTATATGCCAGCATTTTGGTTACAAGTAGCGTCGACCAGACATTTGAGACGTCTTTAAATTAATATTTAAAACAATTTGTCAATCCGCCAAATTTTCCTGTTAACCCGACGTGACGTCACAAAAACCACGCAGCCCAGCCGGTAGAATTTTCGACACGTTTCGTTTCTACACGAAGCACCCTCAGTAGTTCTTGACTCTACGATCGCACGATCGAGAATCTGTTCTCGGAATTTTCACTTGATATATTTTTGAATATGGATTTCCGCAGTCACCCCTGAATCTATTTATTATCTAATGTTTTAAATTTTTTCTTCGTCAAATGGAGACTAAGCTTCGTCAAAAATCCTAAAGGAATTGAATTTTTGAATACCCAAATTTAATCCAGGATAGGTCTCTTTTGCAATGGTTCGTCTTGGTGGGTACTAACGCTGTTTCCAATATTCTGCCTCGAAGCCGTATTGTACACACACTACTGTGTTTTAACGATAAAGACATTTTATCTACAAGTACTGGTTGAATGAAACATAAGACTAACATCTCAATATGATAAGTGCAGTGTAGGGTCTTGTAAAGCGAAAATAGTGACACTGCAACTGTAATAGACGAGGGGGGGAGGGGAAACGCTTACCGTCAGGCGAGCGTTTGATAACAACGCTTCATAACATAAAAACATTTCTAATATCCATCGCCTCCATTCGATTGATGTCACAGCCAATACGGACTTCGTCTGACAGAAATAGTGGCTTATTTAAAACCCTTTAATATCGTAATGATGCCACTATCTTTTCCATAATTTCAAGAACTATACCTGTCTATAATTTTCATTTCCAGGATTCCATGCCGTTGCGATTAAAAGGCAGTCATCACGTGAACCTGCCGTCGGGAGTTGATAAAATATTTACTCTTATATCAGGACTACTTAATGAAAAGGCTAAACAAAGGGTATTTAATATTACAGTTACTATTTATCATTTAAGAAATGCAATTCAAGATATCATTGACCGAGCGAGAAAGAAGTTCGAGCGAAGCGTCTCTGCTTTATGCTTTGCAAAAATGCTTTCTTGTGTCCGGATGTTCTCCTCTACAGGTCGCATTTCTCAACCAAATCTCACGAAATTTTGTGACCAGGATTGATAAATGATTGATAATTTTTGAAGCAGTGATAGCTCAGTGGCTTTGGCTATGGACTGCCGCGCAGCAGCTCCATGGTTCGAATCCCGCCGTGGGCTTGAGCTTCACCGCATGGTGGAAGGGTATTTTTGCGAATACCTGCCTGGCTAGCGACCACCCTCAAGTAGAAAATCTGTCGCCAAGCACCTAACGGTGTGTTCCGGCAGTTGTCCTTGAGAGCCAGTATTTATAGGTTAATCCTGTTAACACCTTCGATCACATCATCACTTACCATCAGGTGAGATTGTGGTCAAAGGCTTACCAATCAGCAATAAAAAAAAAAGTTCAATTTTTTTTTTTCAATTCAGTTATTAGATTTTTTTCAAAATGATGGAGTTATGATATGATATCCATTACATGGCGTTGAAAGTATGGACGCCTGCGCTAAATTTATTGGCTATGTCCCTGATAGCACGTCAGTTGCCTATAAGTGAAAGGCTCTCTCTCATTGTAAAATACTTTTATTTAAATATATAGTTAAATTGTGTTCATATGTAAGCTATGCAAGGGCAGACACGCGAGGTTTACAGCTCGGAGAGCCACTAGTATTAAAACGTTTTTAAGAACATAATTTTTTTAAGGTCACAATTGTATAGCGTTACATGTACCTTAGGATTGTTGAGAACCTTTTAACGTTATATTTTAAACATATTCATATTTTTTACAGTTGAAAATTCATAAGAGCTCTGATGAATTAGGTGAATTTATTCCAAGAGAAGTAATACCAAAAGAATATGGAGGCGCTGGTGACTCTGTAAAGGAAATCATAGGTAAATTGAACATAATTCATAAGCATATATCCTTTGTGTTCCCCGAAGTAGGAGGTACGAGTGAAATTAAACACCCACGTTTGCCAGAATTGTAGTCCCATATTTACTATAGGGAGCCTATTGCCAACTACCCGTCACGATTCCGGACTCCGATTTGCTACTGAAAACTTAAATGTACTGTAACCTAATATGTAATGAAAAGAGCAGTAGCTCATTAAAACTGAATGTTCTAATTACTGATGTTTTCAATAAACTTATTTAGCCATCCCCAATATTAGAAAACTGCGAAAGTGGGTTTATACGTTTGCCTGATTATCAGTTAGTAAATTTTAACGAAATATTGATTTAAATGAAATTTTGCAGATAATGTAGGTCGGAGACACACGATACATTAATTCCGATTTGACCCATAGTTCCAATGAGAACCCGTTAAACATATCTAACTAAGATTCTCATGGATGAAGTGGAACTCAATATAACTTAAATTATGTGGAAAATATATATAAGATATATATCATCAGCATAAGCCAGAAGACGTCAAACTTAAAAGATAAACCTTTGAACTTAAAATTAAAACTTAAGACTTTAAACGTCACAATGAATCCCTATTATGTAGCCATATTGGCATTCATCGTATATTATCTGTCCATCTCGTGTAGGGTCTTACCTATAATTTGTCTTTTGGACTTTATATCTTCTACACAATATATATTTGTTTGGAAACCAGCCTGTAATGTTGTGTGAACGTGTCTCTTGAAATAAAAAAATAACCAATCGTCATTGTAATTGTTTTTAACCGACTTCCAAAAAAGGAGGAAGTTCTCAATTCGTCTGTTTTTTTGTTTGTTACCTCAGAACTCTGGACTGGGTGAACCGATTTAGAAAATTCTTTATTAGTTTGAAAGGTCATGCTTGTCGTTTGGTCCCATTTTAAATTTCATCAAAATCGGTCAAGCCGTTTTTTGTGTAAAATAACTGAATAATATTTACCTATCTTGATGATATAGTCGTTAACAATGAATCATAATCGATCCCATAAGTAGCAAAAAGTCCTGTAAGGTCACAAAAAAGTGTGAATAATTTTTTTTTGCAAAAAATGGAACCGACTTTAACACCCAAAAGTGTGAAATAACTTGACGAAGTCGAAGGTACTATGCGCACGGTATTGTGATAATAGGTACTTTTGAACTATCATGGTACCGACAACAAGTTAAACTTCAATAACTTCAACAAGTTATTTCACACTTTTGGGTGTTGAAGTCGGTTCCATTTTTTGCAAAAAAAAAATTATCCTCTATCTGGTAAAACAATGTATGTTATATGACTTTTTCAGAATACTGGGCCTCAAAGTTTAAAGAGTACAAGACCTGGATGCAGGAGGAGGAGCAGTTTGGGACAGACGAGAGCAAGCGGCCTGGGCCTCCCATCAACCCTGACATGATGGGATTGGACGGTTCTTTTAGAAAATTGGATATAGACTGATGATAATAGCAAAGTTGGGATTTCTATTCAAGACTTTTTAAACTATGTATATCTTAGAAATAAATGTTAATAATATTACCTTACAATCATTACAATATTATGCATTACAATAGTTTTTATTTTGTTTATTCTAGTAAGTTCTCCTCATGAGTAAAACATGCTCGATTTGTCTTTTGACGCAAAGTTTATTGAACGCGTTAGCTATGCAATATGGCGCATATACAGTCATGACATTTTTTTTAGGCTTTTTGTATTAGGGTCTATTTATCTTTAATAATATTCCATATAGTTTTTATTTTATTTTATGGCTTGTTAATTTTCTTTATGTATTTTGTTTTTGTTAGTTTAACGATTTTTTTACACATTTTTATTGACTTTTCAAAATCTCACCAAAAGTATAGTTAGTTAAAATTTTAATTATCCTCCTACACTGTTTTTTTAAGGCCTGTGGTAAGCCAATTATTTTTCTTGTTTAAATAGATGCATGAAAATTTTACTAGTATAAAAAATGGGGTCAACCCCATTGCATCGCAGACCGTTGATGCATCGGTAAGAGTGCGAGTTACGACTCTAGCCGTGCCTGGGCGTGCATTATCGTGTATTAGACGAAACGAATTACCCAAACAGCTTCGCAAAGCGATGATCACTTCTGAAACAATACTCTCCGCATAAATCTGAGCATTGAGGCCTCATTGCCTCTAATCTAAATAAGATCAGTTCTTCCACCGATCCAAATACCGGTCCAAACCATTATTGTTCCCTCTCCATATGGGTGAACTCCTTGATAGAATTTAAAACGTTATTAACGTCCAAAGGTCCTTCAAATTCGAGTACCTACGTCTCCTCTATTGCGACAATACTCGAAAACGGCACTTTTGATGTGTGTATTAGAGAAGCAGACTACGAGCACTTATCATTTTTATGAATTTCAAAGTTTAAAGTCCAACTGAGGAGATAAAAGTCCCCGAAGCCGTGTGTTTTTTTTTAAATTTGTTATAGCAAAAAGCTGGCCGTTGCCATGTTTTTTTCTTTGGACTCCGTATACCACAACATTCTAATAAGTATATACAAAAGCACCTTGTGACTGCCAATAAAGTTTCAGCTTTGGTCAATACCAAAAAAAAAATATATAAGCGGGGTGCCTTCATTTATACCTTCTGTAATATATTTTATTAGGTTAAAAAATGCAAGCGTAGTTGAGTTTCCTTTAAGGAAACCAAACTGTTCGTCTCGTAAAATCATAAATTTTCTCTCCTAAGATTTTTGATAAGATTGGGACTATAGTTATAGAACGATAATAGTTTGCTTCGAATTTATCACCCTTCTTAAACAAAGGTTAATTCATATTTTATTGTTCTGGAAAAGAGGCACAGTGAAAAGTCCTATAAAGATTAGGCAAGTCCTCATAGGCAAGTCCTCAAGTCCTACATACCTATCTATCGCCTCCCAATATGGTCAAAATATAGCTTACATTTGTGTTTTTTTTTCATTTATCATCCCACGCTGTAGCTTACAAGTACGAATAAAACATCACAGCACAATAACCAGGGATGTGAAGAAAATGGAGACTATAAACGAGTACTGAAAATTTTACTGCGTTGCTATTGGCCAATGTAATCAACATAAAGTCCGTTCCACACGAACTCTGTAGTTACATGTAGGTACATTCAGTTGAGTCTTCGACTACCTGCGCATAGATAAATATTTCTTGTAGCGAATCAATACTAAAGTTGCAACTATTGAATTAGGGAAATCAAAACAAAGATAGTTTTGAAAATATTTGTAGCTAAGTTGACAAATCGTCTTGTCATACGTTTGCTGACGTATCACTTGGAGCTCAATCCAATTGAACTCGTTTGGTCTCAAGTGAAGGGCTATGGCAAGAAATAACAAAGTTATACAATTTATGAAGTTTGAACTCTTTTGTTACAAGGAGTAGCTAAAGTGGAAGGATAAAAATGGTGGTCATGTCTCAATCAGTGATAACCATGATAGAAACCAAAATGTACGTAGTCGACAATTATGTACAAAATATGTTAGAGCAATTTATTATTGACGTAATATCTGTAGAGAGTTCATCAGAAGGATGACGATAATTTTTAGGATTGCAAGAATTGTAGTAGAATTATTTGATTTATACATTCTAGTGCATAATATAATTATATAATATTACAATATTGGTTTATATCATAAACACGAACAGAAAATTTTGTTAGGAATATACTATGTACATAAGTTTAAATCATAAAATAATAACGTGATTTTTTCTTCAGTAAATTTTAGAAGTATGCAATATGAATGGGTCTTAACAATTTCAAAAGAAGAACAAAGGCATTGACCAATGACGGCAATGACCCATCTCACTCTATCAATATCGGAAATGTGCGAGAGACATATTCAGTACTCGTTTGTTAAAAAAACAGACTATAAGTACCATGTCCACATATAACATATCAGATAGAATATATCAGTTTCATATTTTACATGAATAGTTGTGCTGTAATAATGTGTGTATACTAATGAACATTTTGCCGATTATAATAACTAGGTATATAAAGTAATAGTGCTCACGAGTCAGAAATCAAACAAACGCTCAATCAGTAAGCACTTATCTAAACATACTCCATTTTCCGGCATATTTTGTCATACTTGCGTCGAATAAGTAATATTTATTGATGTGTAGATAACATAAATTAAGAAACATAATTATTTATTGTTTGCTCCAAATGCCATGAAATGATATTTCTTTTGTATAATTATATCTGTATACATGATAGCAATGATCAGCAATTGGTTCTGCCCGAAAAAAGTTATTTTGTAACTACATACTGTATCAGCCGGATCGTCTACTGCTGAACACAGCCTCCCCTATTAAGGGGGTTATGCCATAATCCCCACGCTTGGCAGGCGGCTTGGGTATCGCAGTGTAAGTTGGCAGTTCTTCAAAAGGCTCTGCAGCCCACCTTCCAGTATTTTTCCCTTAGTCGCCTCTTACGACACCCACGGGATGATATGGGGAGGTGCAATTCTAATCTGGCACAGCTTTTACGGTATCATTGCTTATAAGGTACTAGCTTTCCGGGCGCGGCTCCGCCCGCGCGTATGTCGGTTATCGTGCAAAAACATTAACCTCTTTTTGCGCAGTTGGATAAAAACTATCCTATGTTTTTTCCCGGGCCTCAAACTATATCCATACCAAATTTCATTCAAATCGGTCTAGTCGTTTTGGCGTGAAAGCGTAACAGACAGACAGACAGAGTTACTTTCGCATTTATAATATTAGTACTGATAGACAGACCGAAGAAAATCAAGAGATGCCTATACATAACTTTGATGAACACTATCGGCTTTAATCAGTAATAGTGACATCTAGGGCGCGGATGTAGAACTAAAACCACTACAAGGTTTCTAAGGTATAAAAATAAAATAATTATCTTTTCTACCGTGACCCAGATTGGCAAGTTTATTGTCAATATTTATAAGATATTATAATTTTATTGCAAAAATAAATGCTGACTCGCACATATAAGGAAAGTTTTACATCATCTGCAAAAATACGCCCTCGTGAACTTAAGCTTTAGCAATGGATCATTCCCGCTAATCATGGTATCAAAATAATTATCAGGTGAATCATCGCGTAAGTATAATTGTGTATTGTGGTGATGTCGATGCCATTTTAAACAATTCCACTTATAATAATTTATTAGACAAAAATGTGAAAAACAAGTGAGACCTCATCGAAATAGAAAACTTTCGGTAAATAAGCATTAACGGAAAAAAAATATTTTGCTATTTATTTAACATTGAGCTCATATAGCAACAACTACAATTTTGGTTATTGACTGATTTTTTATACCTACACCCTTGATAAAAACATTTTAGTTTATTAAAGATACGGTCTACTTTGTCTACAATTTACCACTTGCTTTACACGAGTTTTCTGCTTATCAATTCTCGGGCAGTCCTACTCGACATTATGTGTTTGTGGTCATGCAGGGTTGTTGTGTTGTTGTTATGATATAAATAAAAGTGAGTTATCTAGTAAGTACTGACTTACAAATCGAGCAGTTATTTATGTAAGTAGTACTTTTAAATATTTTCAAAGATTTCCTACAATATTGCATGTTCTAAGTCAACGCTTTTTTATGCATTCTTTCTAGGAAGCTCAAATAAGTTACCTGCTGTTGATGGTATATTGTATCGTTATGTATTTATTGTTTATATTATGTCGACAAGAGATAATGCCATCAAAATATTCTATCAACATATAGTAACCACTGCCATCCCAAGGAAACAACCGAAACTGACGGCGCTCACTGAAGAACGTAGGACCTCAGTAGGTAGTAAATGCGCTAGTGGTCACCCATCCAAAGAATAACCGCAGTGGACGAAACAGTCGATCAGTTAATAACGACTAGGCAAACTTTTACTGAAACGCTAAAAATATTGTAGGTATTATTTACAAAAAAATAAGGTTTACTACGAAAACAAATTCAAGTTTGATTATACCTTAAATTACGACTAACCTATTGTTCATAAATATAATATAGGAACAGAACGTATGACCGTCGGCATATATAATATATATAAAAATCGTTATACCTACATTGTAGAAGAATAATAATTTAGTGTAGATTTCAATTTCGCCCTCAATAATGAGTTGAGAATTGTAGCTACATGTCTATATTTGACCGAGTTAAGCTCTTTAATCTCTTCATGTTCAATGCGGAGCTTATATATATAATATTTTTCTTACATTGTGATAGTACGAAATTATTAACTTATCCATCTGTCAGACTTTTGTCCTAGATGTTCTGACCTTGACCTTAAATATTTTAGATTGGTATGAACATGAATGATACACAAATAATTTGAAGAGTACACATTTTTATTACGAAAACACAAAAGAAATACAAATGATTAAAAAAATCGTCTCGTGAAAAAGCATCTCGTGCTCTCTAACAAATTCGTGCGGATCGCGGAATAAGTCACATTTACACATTCGCACGAATGTCGAGATGAGTGACATTACGACAAGCCGTGCATCGAGGCCTATGTTTAAACTGGACGCTTGTGACTCGCCTCTCGTTCGCCTTGCCATTCGCGACGCTCGCTTTGATGGCGGTATTTTGAGCACGAGTCAAAGGGACGGTAAAAATATTTTTTTTCCTAATCCCATCGACTACGATATCAAAATGAAGGGCTATAAGAAACAATTCCATAAATAACTTGCAGTTTTATTTTCAATGGAACGATGAAAAACTTAACGAATATACATAATTTGCAGTCAGCTTTTATTAATTTTTAATTTATTTATACTTGTTGTATCGATAATTGACTCTTATCTAAATCATTAAATAGACTTAGCAAATGTGATTTGAACAACTTTTTGTATATTCTCACATTCCAACGCTACGGAAACATTGTTTAATTATTGCATTTACAAATTATAAAAGTATAAAATGTCTCTCTGTGTGGGAATCAAGCCCACGTCCCGTGATTTTGCGCACTGTGTATCTTAACTGAGATAGCGAGGATCGCTCGACCGCGGCCAAATTTTACACATTTAAAATACACAAATATTTGCTTAGCATGCGATAGCACGTGTATTAATTTTTAGAAATTATTTTTGAATATAATAATAATTTTAAATTTATTTAAAATACTCATAATGTAACCTAAATATTTGTTTTTTCGTTATTCATTTGTAATTTTGAAAGAAAATAATACAGATTTTAGTACATAAATGCAACTTGGACACTGCTAGAACGTAGACGTCTTTCATCATTGCACGTCAAAGTACAAATGAACACTGCAATGAGCAAGTAAGAAATGAACCCACGCAAGCACTAGTGTCGATAACAATACACGAATGTTTCTTCAAGAGGCGCGACAAGGCACTCGTACGCATCCGTATATATGCGTTACGCAGTAGAGTAATATTTTGGAAAAGCATTTTAATTTTCAATATTTGTCTCATATATATATAAATGTTTTATAGAATATTGTTTAAAATCTGAAATGATATTTCCTTTTGCATTAATTATTTCATTGTAAGTACATAAATAGTATTTTGCTAATGTTTACAAATATAGCAGACGCAATTAACAATATAATTATTTTATAAATTTTATGGTCAGACTATTTTCTAGGAAATTCTACAATCAAGTATTATTATTGGAAATTGACCAAATAAATGATTTCCGTTTCAGTGATCATTGATTAACTGCCTTCAAGATGTCAATACGACCTCTCTCAGATGCACTCCGCAAGAAAGCAGCGGAGGAAATCAACGAAAACCCATTACAAATCAAAGAACATATACAAATTTTGAGAGATTGGCTTAAAGAGCAGCCACATCTGCAAGCTGTAAATCCTAGTAAGTCTTCCATTAGTGGTGTAGTGCAAAATAAAACTTAGGGTTATTCTCAGGTATCAGTTATTAAGTAGGTACATTTTTTATTTACATAGAAGGGCTTTAGCAAAGGTTTCCCTATTTCACAGAGATTCAAAATTTGTGGGATCGCAGTGTAATGATAGCAGTCCGTCAGAAGGTACTCTTGCCCACCTTCTGGCATTTTTCCTTTCGTCGCCTCTTGCGACTCCCACAATAAGATAATATTGGTGAATACAATTCAAACCTGGCACCCCACGGAGTACCTGGCACCCCACGGATTGTAAAGAATTAAAAAGTCAAATAAAACCATTATTAACAGATGTGATTTAAAAGCATGTACACACAGAAAAGCGAGGGCAAAGGTGAAACTATGATTTTTGTCTCTTACATATTCTGGCACAGAACCTTTGGTAAGGGTTTATAACAGCACACGATAAATATGCAAAAAGCAGTAGGTATAGGGTGATCGAGTTACCAGCAGTAAATAAGCAAAGAAAAAATAATGACAAATCAAATCACACACACACACCCTCTTCCATAACATAGCAAAACATGCATCTACACATTCACACCCCCACACACCCTCTCACATACACAACCATAATATTAGTCCTCGTTCAGTTTCCTTCTTATCATAACCAGACTTATTCACATTATTTTTTATTATAAAAACTAACGTGGTTTTCACTCACTTTAGAAAATAATACGGGATAACTCACGTGAATCAGTCAGATAGCTCCGACTATAGTTTTAACCACACTCGGTGGTCTTTTTCAAGGAGAGCTCGGGACGCCCGGCGCCCGCGTTGACGTCTCGCTTAGCACTGTGGGGGGCAGCTCGTAGCGCGCGTGAATCATAGGTTGGTGCGAGGGGTGGGTCGCAATTGGTTGTGTCGTCGAGTTCTGATGCGAGTCCTCTTCGTCGTTGGTGAAATCCCGGCTGGCATGGGGAACGTCCCAGCAAAAAGAGCTCACTATATCTCCACTAGACCCGTCCTTATCATACAAATCAGTTCCATGAAGACACGTCTTCCAAGTAGGTGACAAGAACCATCCTCAGTCTCTATTAAAGTTTGGACGCCTACTAATTTCGATAGATTCTCGGGTCTTGCGAGGCACGAAGAACTTTTCTCTCGACAAGACCCGAGTTTTGTCGAAGCGGATGTAGTGTCCTGCACCAGATAGCAGAGAATGTTGTGTCACGGCTGAGCTGTTGATATCCTGATTCTTCATGTATGTGCTCCGTAAGTCTAGTGGAAACGTTCCTGAATGTTTCTCAAATGTAACATTTGCCACAGTCACAAGGAATTGAGTAGACACCGGGAACTCCCAATGGGTCCCTATCTTTGGGACAGCGAAGCAGCTGTCTGAGTTGTCTTAGAGGGCGGAATACTGTCTTGATACTGTACCTTCGGCGTAGCAAGTTTCCAATTTTATCCGTGATTCCCTTTATATATGGCAGGTATGCTGCCGCTCTTTCCACTGATGCTGGTTCACGTATTTACATTATGTTCATTCTCAGTACATAGTTATGAATGTATTTACTTATTATAAGTTAGTAAATATTGTTCATGCGCGCGTCACATCCAATGTTTAAATCTATCCTATGGGCCACTAAGGTACAGGCCCAGCCTAGTTTGTGGCCCCCTGCCAATTACAATTTAGAACATAAGTACTTACATAATATTTATAAGTATATTCTGAAATTGTATTTGTAGTCGTAGTAGTATGCACTCTTTGTAGTATCTCTATCTTAATTAAATGATTACTTACTTACATGCTTTTAGAAATCATTCCATCTTTAGTAATTGATCTATTATATATTTTTTTATGATTACTATCTGCCTACTCCGTCTATTTGGGATTACATAATATCTTAGGTTTAAAGAATAGTTTCCTTCTATAAGAAATAACTACAATAGAAATCGGTTTTAATTGCTTGTTAAGTACGAGACTCCATTTTTTATCTTACTCATTAACCCCGATGCAAAATTTTAATGCGTGTTTCTGATTGGCATCGTCTTTGTGCTCAGGCAACTAGTAAACAACCACAGTAGGTATAAGTAGTAGTAAGTATTCTTGGAATTTCATACAAAAGATTTTTTAATTTGAAAGGGTGATTTAGGGCCCTTATTGTTTTTCTATCTAGACTATTACTGAATATTCTGGAAACTATTACTTATTTGAGTATACATAGGGGCGGGTCCGGCAGACCAGTCTTGCTTTGAGTTCGAAACGAGCTATAGTGCGATTAACTTTGGACCAAGTGCTCCAAGCGCGAATAGTTAATTTAGTGAAGTGGATAACTAGTGATCTGTGAAGTGCGAACAGTTCACTGTTGTTTTAAGAAAAGTGATTGTAAAACTGGTGAATAAAGGTGTCAGTTTGCTGAAAAACGTATTGCATTATTTATCCCTCAGCTCGTAACAGTACCTTTTATTCAAGGTAATCTGTTAAGCCGTTTGAATGTCCTTAGCATTTTTCTAGTTGATGATGGGATGTGAGGAACTTTTACAGAGCAAATTAATTCATAATATGGTATCCTGTTATTTCAAATATATTGCATGTACGGTAAATTTGACCTTAAGCTGCAGCATTACCTAGATTATATATAGGAAACTCTTCACTAACTTACAGCAAAGCTAAAGCACGGTAATGTTATCTAAAAACGTTACCGTGGTTAAAGTGTCATTGGTATGGTCTTAACGAATAGAATAAACATAAACGGTGATTAGGATTGCTTGATGTCGGAGGTCAGGTCAAAATCAATGTCAGAATCACGTATTAAATTTAGGCGTGCAGATTGAGCTATTGCGCGCACAAGACTTTTATGAAAGTCTTAAATATTCTACATTCTAACGCCACGTTCAGCATAAGGTGTATAGAACCTTTGCATGAGGAACGGACAAGAACTTGGAGCAATTATTTTTTATTCGTCTTTTAAAATAATATAAAGAATAAAATATACACTATAGTTACAATTAATCAAGTTAAAATATAAATAAATTGATAGTGTAATACTTAAATAAAAAATTTAGTAAGTTATATTTTTACCCGACTTAAAAAAGGAGGAGGTTCTCAATTCGGCTGTATTTTATATTAATATTATGCAATAACATACTTATTGTTGCTAATCTACTTTTTAATACCGGTAAGCTTATGATTCACCTATACCTTATAGGTGTTAAAATGCAGGTGTCCAGATATAATTCGTTACTTACATATGAAAATTATAATTTACACTGCATATATATTATCGATTAGATAATAACCTACTCGTCTGTAGGGTTGATAAACGCCTATCAAAATATATGAAAATTATCAAGGTTAAATAACAATAATACAAGTGACAGACAATTGCATATTTGTATCCTGTTTGATCAACTATTATTTATGGTTATTGACAGGTAACCTCCTTATAAATATTAACCATTTTCTTACTTATAATATCATGGAACCACTAGAGTTAATTACAGAGGATTTCTACAGCTATTTATCTATAATTTTATCCGCCGTACAAACACACACATATATATTATATGTGTGTGTTTGTACGGCGGTATATATATTATATGTGTGTGTTTGTACGGCAATAAAATTTCATCACCTGATCCGAACTTCATGTAAGAAGGTAGCACTTTCTTTTGAAGAAATCGGTTTGGAGGATTTTGAGAAGACAGTCTTTGATGCTTTTATTGTTTCCAGATCAGCTCCAAGACAAAACGCATGTCATCCAAGCCATGATTTAATAATAGTTTCTGCTTAAGTTCGTTAGCAAAACAGGAAAAATAATACGAAACTATACTTCCACTACAAATATTGGCAACAATAAATATCAATATAAGTACGAATTCTCAAACTACCAAAAGAGCATAAGCTCATGGTAGTTTCATACTTCAGATATTTTTCTAGGAATTAACAAAATACATATGAGCTAAGTTTGTGATTGTTTTTTGACTTATTTATTAATTAAAATATGTATAAGTATTAGGAGAGCAGAAGTTCATAGGAGTTTCATAATGTAGATCTTGTTATAGGTTAACTAAATTAACATAATGTTATATACATATGGATATTATTAAAACATTGCAAACTTTATCTGCTTTTACTTTGTTTTAAAATAATTTGAGGAAGTTCTCAAGTTATTTATGTACCTAATATAACAAGCTGCTTCAAAACCAGTAAATATTCAACGAAGATATTAACCCTACCAATCATCAAACAATTAACAAACAGTGTGAGCAATATTTTTAAAAAGCATTTATGCATTCGCATGGAGGCCCAAGTCACGCTTTAGTTAAGTTTTGTAAACATTACAAAAACATAGTTTGAAAATTTGCCATGAACACGAAAAGCAGCCATGTTCGCTATTTTACCTACTCCTTACTACTTGTTGACCCACAGACATCTTATGCCCGAAAAAGTTTTTGATTGTAGCGCCACCTACTGGAGCCGATCATAAATCTAGACGCCTGCCAATTGTGGTGTGATATATGGCAAACCCCCCATATCCAGGGGGGCTGTGTTCTGCAGCGGACAATCCGGCTAATACAGTATTATAGCATTTAGATTCAAATTCAAAATCATTTGTTCAATATTCAATTTAGGCGTCTACGACGCTCTTATGAAGGTCAATTACAAATTATATAGAGGAAAAAAATATATAGAGACACTGCGAGAAGAACGGGCAAGACACTCGGGCCATTCTTTTAAACGTCTTTTAACAATGTGTTATATACAATATATTACAATCTTTGTTAAAATTACCTAGGTGACAGGTGATAGCTTGGCAGAGGCGGAATTTACCAAGCATTTTTGTCGTTTAAGTAATCAGAAACTGTGTAGTAGAATTTCTTAATCAAAATGTTTTTCACGTGCAATTTGAATTTTCCTTCTGTGAGCATTATAATATGTTAGGGAATTTTATTATAAAACCGCACACAATTACCTAAAAAGGACCTTTTATTTGTCTTTGCTAGTCTAAAACTTGGTACCGCTTTTTTATATTTATTTCTAGTGTTGTAGTTGTGGTTGTCACTATATAATTAAAATTTACTAAATTTTTTCCTAACATACATAATATGTAGTTTTTAGAGATAGTGTACAACTATCTGTAAATCTGATATTAATTAAAATATTAATATTTATATATTTCAGGTGACCAATGGCTCTTGTCGTTTCTTCGGGGATGTAAATACAACATTGAAAAAGCAAAAGGAAAGATTGACAAGTATTATACGATGAAAGCGACGGTTCCTGAGTTCTACGCAAACAGAGATCCGTTAGATCCTGGTATTCAAGAGGTACTTAGCTTGGGGTAAGTCTGTATTCCAGGTTTAATAGGTAGATTAATTGAATTTATTAATTGCAAAAACAATCTGGTAAGTATATTAATTTTGACTGGCGGCTATTTTCCAACAGTCAGGACGCATTTATAGAGGTCTTTCCACTACTTTTTTTTACCAATCTCTTTCACTGTCATAAATCATATTAACCTTCCCTTAGATTTACAATTTTCTATATATAACATCACTATATAACATAATCACAGCTTAATTATTTGCACTAAATATAAGCCGAAACATTGACTATGTCTGCAAAAAAACAGTGTTTTGCATTGGAAAAATTAGATCAATATTTCATGTCTTATAATTAAATAATTTATGCAAAAAACAGCTCAAATGTAAAATACGAATAAGTTTTTTATGGTTATTGGAGGGCAAACGAGCAGGCCGCTCACCTGGTGGTAAGTGATCACCGTCGTTCACAAACATCCGCAACAACATAATTCTCGAGGATGCGTTGCCGGCCTCTCATATGCTCTTTTCTTGAAGGCTCCTAAGTCGTATCTGTTCGGAAAAACTTTACCTGACAGCTGGTTCATAATATGGCAGTGTAAACAATATTAAAATAGTACTTCTACTTTTTTGACTTAACTGTTATTATTATTATTGTTATTTGTGTTTGTAGAGTCATGCTGCCTTTGTATAAGTGCGTGCACGAGGACTCACCGCGGATCGTAATATCCAGGGTCGGAGCCTTTGGCAAATCCTCCCGCCCTCTATCGGACCTTCTCAAAGTTGCATTTATGGTACTCGAGATATTGTTGCTGGAAGATGACAATTTTTGCATCGCTGGAGAGGTAACTTTCTATTCATTGAGCGTATTGGTCTTGGTCCAACTGTGTGAAAATCGGTGTTTAGGGAAATGAACGTTGAATATTTATTTTTTCGTATTTGTAGCAAGGCCACAGTCAAGTTTTATGAAGGAGTAAGATACAATAATAAATTTGCAAGGCATTTGAAAGTTGAACTGAATAAATAGGTTGATACGTACTATTTGAAAGAGCATTGACTCATTCTAAGTTAAAACAGAAAATGGTTGAAAGGTTTCATTGATTTGGTGTTCAGTGTTGATCGTATATCAGCCTAAGTAAATTTTCTTCTTATATTTGGGTAGATGTCCCCAACGTCAAATAAACGGTACCGCCTTCGAACATTGAAAAGTATGAAATATCTAGTGGAACTCCGATCATGAAAACAGAGCTCAGAGTAATTTGAATCAGCATAATGCCGACTTTAACATGACTTCAACTAGTAAGTTCATTTTTTAGTTTTAGAAGGCGGTATGTATGTACCGCTATTGATTATTGATTATTTTACAAAAAAAAATAATAATCTTCCTGCTCACGTCTCACTACTGTGGAGTGTGTGCCTCTGTTACTGATAACATTAAAATTCCTAATACATTTAATCAGTATGCATTAGTTGTATTAACTATTATAGATAAACGGAGTATACATAACAAAAATAACAAGTAATTACTAGTTATATTTTTTAATAAAAATATATTCATTGCCTCGCTATTTTTGTATGCAAAATATGAGTAATAAATTAGCACAGCTACGTAAATTTCAAGGATAGAATTTTCCCATTAACACATAAAGTATCGTGTAGTACATCCACGGAATATCTACGAGTATAACGTGCCATTACTGGCGGTTGATAAAATTTTCATGACGGCTGACGGCTCCTTTGTAGACAATGTGCCGTATGTATATGTACATATCAGTACTAATCAGTTATATTTAATTATAAATGCGAAAGTAACTCTGTCTGTCTGTCTGTTACGCTTTCACGCCAACACTACTGGACCGATTTGAATGAAATTTAGTATGGAAATAGTTTGAGATCCGGGAAAAAACATAGGATAGTTTTTATCCAACTGCGCAAAAAGAGGTTAATGTTTTTGCGCGATAACAGACATGCGCGCGAGCGGTGTCGCGCCCTGAAAGGTACATTATAATTTGACAAATTATTTTTATATGACTGGCCAAAAGCAGGATCATGTTTAACGGTTCATATGTGTGTGAGTTTCTTTATTCCTCCATACAATTTAAATTAATGAACCTTTTTTTGTGGATTTTCGTAAGACTCCTTATAAACGATTACGAGTGGCACTGGTTATATTTATTTTGCGAAGCAGTCATATTTTTAATTTTAATAAATTATCATGTTAGACGTTGTACAGTTTTATATCTTAGTTTTAGGCATTTCGCTCGTCAGTTTTATCTAAATTGATATATTATTGACATATTAATAAATATACCTATACAGAATATATATGACGCTACTTGTGACCAAAATGCTGGCATATACTTTGGACAGAGGATAAGCATTGCCATACAACGTGGCAATGCGGCCAGCATTTTGGGAACACTGCCTAATGGTAGCGGAATATTGGATTAGTTTGTAGTAATAAGTTTTTATTTTAATTTTATTTTTTTAAGTTAAATATGTTAATTTTAGTCAGAAATATCTGTTGTTACACTTTAGTTATCTTTTCCTATACAGATTATAGATATATATAGGTCAACGTTAGGCATTTTTGTACCTAGGCGTTTTGTACATTAGCATAGCAGCCATATGCGAATTATTTTGGTAGGTACCTATTTGTGTTTTTAAATGGTTCTTTGATCAAATATGGTATAATACAGTTTACAGGGGAGAAAAAAGGTATCTATGTAGCTTGATTTCTTCTGTGTACATGAATGCTCGATGTGTGAATACTCGTTATAAGTACAGCTCAATCATGGTCATGAAATGCCACTATTCTAGAAATGCTTGATTAAGTGATTGTTTATTGATTGTAGTTGGAAAAAGAAAATAACTCACCTACTCGCTTTAAAGGGTATACATTATTCCCAGCGACTAATACTCTGGATCTATTCTTTTAAGTTGAATGTTTAACGTTATCTTTCTTGCAGGATCTCATTCTCGACTGTCACGAGATGTCGTTCTCCTTGTTTTGGCAGTGGACACCATCAATGGCAAAGAAAGTGTTGACTTGTGTGGAGAAAGCTCTGTCTGTGCGTATTAAAAGTATGCATATATTGAATGGCCCATTCTTCATTGGTCCAGGAGTGAAAATTTTTAAAATGTTTTTGGGAACTAAATTAAGAAATAGGGTACGTTTTTACTCTTATCTAATGAAACACAATTTCACAATTTTTTAAACTGATACAAGCAGATGGCGCATAGCTGTAACAATTATAGCGTTCTTATCATTCATTGCATTTTTTCGAGATCACACTAACACTTTTCTTACTTTGTACTTTTTACATTGAACACCTGTTAAGTGTTGCTAAGCTTAGAAAATTACAGATGAGATTTGTGCCCCATTAGTTCCTCATCTAATTTCTTTGATTTCTTAGTTCATTTTTAAGACTGCATTAATTAAAAATCTATTATTTTACAAAATTACGAGCGACAAATTATACTCATGTGTGGGATGCGAACCCGCGCCTTCCAACCCTACAGCCGGGGTATGCTCTGAGCGCTAAGCTAACATATGACTCTTAACTCTCTTGGGGATGGAGCGACACCTATAGTTTAACTTACGTTGTACTAAAAACAAGTCGAAAATTTGTACAAAAAAAAACTTTTTGGAGTTAAGTTTTCAACAAATAACATAAACTTTGACAGATCGCACTAAAAAGTAGGTCACAGAAGCACTGAGATATTAAGATTTTCTCTATGATTTCAGATTCACTCACATAACAAGGACTTAGAAACATTGTACGGTCATATTCCGAAATCTGTATTACCTATGGAGTTTGGGGGCACCGAAGGTTCTGTGCAAGAACTCATAGGTAATTCTTTTCTTACTGCTGATATAAATGCTATCCTTTTGATCAAAATCTCACCTTATGTGGTAGTAGGTGGTAAACAAAAGAGTTGACGCAAGGCGACGGCTATAAAATGGAAACTGAAACCACCATAATAGTGTTATTGTAATACATAATACAAGTTACAGGGTCATGGTACATGACCCTATAACCTCACGAAGTCGCAGCACCTGGCGACACCGAATTGATCTATAATAGTTGCATTAGAGACGGGTGCAATGCAAAAAGTGCTTTCAGAAAACCTATCGTAGGAGCGATTATGTAGATTCCATACTGTCAAAAATTTTGGAGCTATACCTGAGTAGCAGAGAATATTCTAAGAAATGAACAACATTTCGTGGGATCTGATATACTCGTATATAGATAAAAGATTACAATTATTACAACTGTTAACTCTCTTTCAGATTATTGGAAAGCCAAGGTTGAAAGCAAAAGAGAGTGGTTCCTTGAAGATAATGTTTGTTCTGATGAGTCGAAGAGGTCTAACATTAAGAGTAGTGGCGGCGTACCCAATAGCGGAATCCGGTCGTTCCAATCATTGGATATCGATTAATATTAATAATGAACTCTTGTAATAAAAATCCAACGCCACTGAGTTATTGTACTAGTAAGTTATTATTTTTATTTAATCAAGCTTTAATGATACGAACTCTATCATGATATATCGTTAAACAGATGAGATAAGTGCATATCTATGTTGTTATCTTTAGCATTGTTCACATGCACAATGCATTTATTGCACGTCTCATTCACGTGTTCAGAATTTTTTACTTTTTAAGGTCGGTCAGAGCTAAAAGCCTGGCTTTATTATAACGCTTTTGATCACTGTAAAGGTTTTAACTTTAGGCACTGTCAAAACGCGAGGAAAGGTACAAAACTGTACACATCTTAAATGATAGCGTCTTTATTTAAATTCTTGATGTTCAGAATGGATCTACAAGAAAATGAAGTAGATTAAATCATCATGCTCATCGAAACCGCCATTAAATCTGTCCTGTATGTGTATAAAAGATCTATAAACGTGTGCCAACAGAAATGGGGTGATCGGGATTTGGCGGCAGAAAAAAGAAGTGAGCGATTTATAGTTTCAGCAATGGTTGCTCTGCTATTGAAGTTTGAAATGTTAGTTATTGTCAAGAAATATTTAGAAAATGACATAAGAAAATCTTGGCATAAGTGAATTAAATTAAGCATGTATCGTATATTATGTACTGAGGAAATATTTTGTAAAAGTCAACTGACAAAGTACCGACATACCTACCTACTAAGTTTATTATAGAAATACATTTAATATATTTTTTAATTTGCATTATTCCATTTGAATAAATAAGAACAGTGTAGAACGGAATCTTCTTTGAACAATTAGTCCTCAACTCCGCCGTTTATATACCTACTTCCCCGTTCACGTCCTTACGTCCCTCTGTCATCAATGCGAGTTACCAGGGTTTCTTATTGTTAACTAAGGGCCCATTTCAGAATGTTCGGATAAGTTCCGGTTTTGCTACCCAGATCATATTTAATAAATAAAACACTATCTTTGCGTTTCACAGTCATCGGTTTAGCCTATCCATCAGTTAAAGCTTGAAACGCCCTGCATGTTAACTGTCATTTTTATGATTCAGTTATTTTATATGTTGCATAGCAGCCCGAAACTTTATTAGGACATTCTGAAACGTGCCCTAAGTCTAAGGACCTGTTTCAGAATGTTTGAGTAAGTTCCGGTTTTACTACCCAGAACATATTTAATAAATAAAACACTATCTTTGCGTTTCACAGTCATCGATTTAGCCTATCCATCGGTTAAAGCTTGAAACGTGCTGCATGTCAACTGTCAATTTTATCATTCAGTTATTTTATGTGTTGCATAGCAACCCGAAACTTTATTAGGACATTCTGAAACGGGCCCTAAAGATAATATCACTAAAATATAACTTTTTCTCTTCTTTGATACCATTTTTTTATTCTAGTTTTACAAAATATGGGATGTATAAATCCTATCCCACATTATTATAAATTACGTATGTACATTATAGATATTTATATATAATACGTTATTATAAGTAGCATACCAAATATTGTCAATTATTAACAGAAGTGCCTAGCTATTAATTAAATATACCGGCTAGCACTCACGGTGTTTAGTCGAAATCTCCGACCGGTGTTCGAACAGTAAAGATGTTCATTCTCACTGAGTGCTAGCCGGTATATTTAATTAATAATCATGACAACTCACGTAAGTTTTAATGACAATATAGAAGTACCTAGTATTTGTATTTATTACTAAATATAGAAACTATTAATGGAAAGTATTGTTTTTCTGTTTGGAATTGTCCTAAAATAAATTATTTGCGAAGAAATTATTTATACATACCTCAAGTAGAAATTCTGTGCACCTGTGGGATGGTATTTTCTTTTATTCGTATTAACTACTAGTAGACACTATCTAACCGACTTCCAAAAAGGATGAGGTTCTCAATTCGTATGTTTTTTTTTATGTTTGTTGCCACAGAACTCTTGACTGGGTGAACCGATTTTAACCGATTATTTTATTATTATTATTTATTATTATTTATTTTTATTTTAACCGATTTTTTTTTAAAATAAATAAATAAATAGATTTTGATAATTCTTTTTTTTGTTTGAAAGCTTGTCGTTTTGTCCCGTTTAAATTTAATGAAAATCAGTTTAGCCGTTTTTGAGTTACACTCCAATACTGAAAAATATTTTCCTATCTTGATGATATAGTCGTTGACAATGAATGACAATCGATCCCGTTAGCTGTAGCAAGGGTCACTAAAAACAGTGAATAAAAATGTTATTCGAAGCGCTCGTAGCCAAGTTTGCTTAGCCATTCTGATTCGATCAGCAAAGTTAAGCAACGTCCGCCGCGGTCATGACTTGGATGGGTGACCGCTGGTTACATTACTACTGAGCGCTTCCGTGCTTCGGAGGGCACGTTAAGCTGTCGGTCCCGGTTGTTGTCTTAGGATAGCAGTCGTTACAGCATGGTGGTAGGGCACTTTGCAAATGCCCGCCTGGCTAGCTACCACCCTCAAGTTGAAAATCTGTCGCCAAGCACCTAACGGTGTGTTCCGGCAGCTGTCCTTGAGAGCCAGTAACTCTAGGTTAGTCTGAACAACATCCTCGACCACATCATCACTTACTATCAGGTGAGATAGTGGTCAAAGGCTAACCTATCAAGCATTAAAAAAAAATATATACTTACAAAAAATGGAACCGACTTCAACGCCCAAAAGTGTGAAATAACTTGTCGAAGTCGGTACCATGCGCACAATATTGTGATAATAGGTACTTACTTTTGAATTATCATGGTACCGACTTCAACAAGTTATTTCACACTTTTGTGTGTTGAAGTCGGTTCCATTATTTGTTACAAAAATTTTGCTATCATCAACAGGCAAGAATATGGTAACGTGTTTAAAAAATCTTAGACTATTTATAGTAATAAATTTAAAGTAGTAAAGTAAGAGCGGCACTTTAGACGATGAAAATTGAATTTGCGGTCGAAATTCGTTGTTTGTTATTATTATAGTCTATGGTCGGACCGCATCGTTCACCAGTCATAAAGAGTGTAAACGTATCTGGAACATTATATACGTTGCAAATTTTATTCCTTATCAATCTGTACACAGTATAGACAATTATTATTAATGCTATACCTAAGTACCTCCTGCTTTTCATCATGATCCAAGAATACATATTAGTACCAACCAAGCTCTTCGTGATCTCGCAAAAACCCTTTTTATTCCGTGCCTGAACTCCCTATCAAGATTTAGTAATGTAGCCATAGCCAACGCTGTACCTGCGACTTCGTTCGCGATTGCCGTACCTGTAGACTAATTATTCATATTTGAGCTGCGATGAAATATATTTGAAAGTATATTTGATTGAAGTATTTGAGCACTGTTTATCTCTAAGCAACGCCATAGATATATGAAAAGGACAAGATTGCTAACTCTTTGTGTACCTATAAATAGTTCACAAAATTTTGTTAGAGGTTGCCACTTTTTTTTATTACCATATAAACAACACATTATATTTAAGTAATAAGCATTCGAAAACCAATAAGGTTTATGATGGATGCTACACAAGAGGCTACAACAACACCAGCATCCGTGACACACCAAGAGGAGTAAGTATCTTCAATGCGAACCCGCTGAAGGCGTCCATATATATAATTGCGAAACCAGTCAGTCGCCGAAGGAGATATATTAATTAATATAGCTGAGCGTTGCCAATTAAATGGATATCAAAATCAACAATATTGAATCCGTTACTAAAATCAAGGAGCGTAAGAACAGTAAGCAAGCCATTATCCATTTCTAGTCGTATTTTATCGGTAATTTTGACAAGACTTGTGGTAGTACTATGACCAGGACGAAAACCAGACCGGTATGGATTCATTTATAGGCTATTGGATGAAAGAAAAGCGTTAAGTTGATTATAAACTAAACCTTCCAGGACTTTAGACAGGAATGGTACGATTTTTTAGATTTTTTAAGGTATAGGGACAATATATGCCTCGTTCCAGATAGAAGGTAAGGTACACCTGGATATATGGAGTGATTAGTTTAATAAGTTGTATCGAAGTTCTAAACATCTTTCCACTCGGTAACAATCTAGCTCGTTTTCTTGATTAGTGAACAATGTGGTCACTATTACAGTACCTTACTTAAAGTATAGTATAGTGACGGAACAAAAAAATACAAGATAATAGGACCGTTTTACCTGAAATAAAACGGTTATTATATACTTACCTTAGTAGAAGCTTATATATAGGCAACTCCATTTCCCGCTGTAGCAGTCATCTCTTTCTACCCTCGTATCGCTGTCTCTTTCGCACACATCCCCCCTCACCAGGCGTGCGAGGTAGCTA
Organism: Plagodis dolabraria; assembly: GCA_963854805.1. Classification (NCBI taxonomy): domain Eukaryota; kingdom Metazoa; phylum Arthropoda; class Insecta; order Lepidoptera; family Geometridae; genus Plagodis; species Plagodis dolabraria. The sequence goes on from OY978444.1 coordinate 22,641,462, forward strand.
AGGCTCCGAGCCTGCTCGTCATTGAGTCGAAATTTCACCAGGCAGAAATTAAAAGTAAGCTTCTACTAAGGTAAGTATATAATAACCGTTTTATTTCAGGTAAAACGGTCCTATTATTTACTTGACCGTTAGTAGAAGCTTATATATATTGAGACCTGTTTGTTATCGCCTGGTGAGTTAGAAGTAAGCGCCAATGTGACTAGATAGATATTTATCTATAGTAGATTACTATATATCTAATAAAAGTAAATAGGTAATACCTAAGTATGAACAATAGAAACACAATATGTTGTGAAAGAGACTATTTTAATGTGATTAATAAAACATTAGTGTATTATAATATAATCATGAAAAATAACATTTTCGCTCTGGTTAATCATCAAAAACAATATTATGAGTATGATCTTAATAATGTAGTATAAATATGATGCCAAAATTATAATAATATGGTAAGCAAATTAATCAACTGGTACAAAAAGTGTAAAAATATCAGTACTAGGATTATTTACTGGTAAGGAAGTCATTACTTCTCGTCGATAAAATTTTTGAAATGTTTTTACTGATTTCCAATTCCCTTTCTCTAAGATATCATCTAAGGAGAAATTGTCAATCCAGTTCCTAGATGCCACAGCAGACCGCACACTTCCTGGCGTGGCTGAAATACCTGCTGACTTCAGAAGTGATTTGAACCATCCTGCAATGATTGTTCTGGACGCAGGTGATGGTGGGCCTCGCAATGTTATAAATAAATTGGATGTATTAGAACTGCTCCGTCTTTCTTTGAGAATAGTTATAGTCTTATTGACCCAAAAGACTGGATTTAAATTTTGATCTTGTGTATTAGCTATGAGCTTCCACCCTGACTGCCTATAATTTCTGCAGTCTGTTTTAGACCCAAATTGGGGCCAAAGGATAATATGGTCATCCTCGATAGTGCAATGATCTGCGTCTACACACAAAAGTGTTAAGTCATGAATTCTGCGACCTGAACAAAGGCATAAAAGCGCAACCGTATGCCTTACAATTTGAAACGTATTAGTACTGTCTATAGAGTAATTACTTATATAATTGATCAGAGTATTAACGTCCCAGACAAGTGGTTTTGGAACTATCGGATTTTTTAAAGATATTGCTTTTAAAATATGTTTCACGAGAACATTCTCACTTAATTTACCTGAAAGTTCTGTGTTACAGAGTGTGGACACTACAGATTTATGAAGAAGGATTGTATTGTAAGAAAATTTAAATATAATATGAAGGTCAGCTAAAAATTGTGCTAAATCGTGTCCTTCAGGGTGCATGGGATTTATGTTGTGCTGTTTCGACCAAGATATCCAACGATTCCATGGTGCTTTATAGGTTCGCCAGGTTGAAGAACGCCAAGATGATTTAAGTAAAGAAATTTGGTTGGAATCCCATGTTTTTATTATGTCTTCCCACCCCCACATTTCCAGACCTCTAGAACTATTTCCTGAACCTTCGGTGGAGGTAAACCGGTTGTCGTGTCGATTAGAAATCGCTTGAGGTTCGTTAGGGTGAAGGGGGCTGCTGTTGCTCGAGATTTTAGGTCCGCCCGCCAGAAAACCTTTTTCCAACGAGGAGCTACCACTAAGTATAAGCCTGTTGCTTGGTTGAGGTGCATCAACACTCTGGGAATGAGAAATGGTGGTGGGAATATCCATGCCAGTGGAAATATCCAATTCACGCTGAAGGCATCGTGTAGCAATGCTTCGTGATCGTGCAGATCTAGACTTGCGTAATTTACTACTACCCGGGCATTCTTCGATCGATAACGGGTGTCCCCATCTTCGCGAAAATCATTTCTGTACAATTCTGCATTAGGTGCCATTCCGGGGTCCGCCTGTGTCTGGATAGGGAATCCGCGTGACTGTTCAAACTCCCGGGGATATGATAGATATTGAAATGAATTTGGTAATTGTCTAGGATCTGCAGAATCTGGTATGTGACCTTCATAAGTGATTGGGACTTGGTCCCGCCTTCGTTGCGAAGATAGGCAACTGCCGATCGGCTGTCCGATTGTATCAGAACTGATCCTCCGGCCATGCTTGCTGCTCCTAACTATCACTTTTAGAATAGCCAACATTTCCTTCACGTTGCAGTGTAGATTTTGTTCGTCGCTCTTCCAAACACCCGACATGGTCTGTCTGTTGAGTTGACCTCCCCATGCTATATCTGAAGCGTCCGTTGTTAAATAATGTGTTGGAGGTGGAATATGAATCGGGGACGAGAGATGATAGTTCTGACGCCACCAGTGCATCTATGCTACCACCGAAGGGGGTAGAATGTATTTGGTTGGAGCCGGACACTCGGGGAGGGTGTTTAAATACTTTAGGGTATTCCGGTGGTGTAGTCTGCCTAGGGGGACAGCAAAGCTTGCAAAATTCAGCAACCCTACCAGACTTTGAAGTTCTTTTAGGGATATGTTGCCTGTATTTAGATGTCGAGTCACTTTTTTGAGTACGGTGCAAGAATTTTCTGGTGGTAGTTGTTTGTGATTTGTCCAGGGGTACCAAACTATTCCGAGATATGTTATATATTTTTGTGGAATGAGAACAGACTTCTTGAGATTCACTTGGAATCCTAGGATTTCTAGAGTCTGTAATAGCAGATCCACTTGCTGAGCCAATATCCATGGATCCTGATGTGCCAGCAAATAATCGTCTAAATAGATTATTATTCTTAGTCCTTTTTCTCGGAGGATCTGCGCAATCCAATTTGTCAAGCACGCGAAAACTTTCGGTGCTGTACTTAGCCCGAACGGGAGGCATGTCATTTCGAGTATTTCTTCTTTGTAGAGAAGACGTAGAAATCGCCTGTGCGACTGGGCGATCGGTAAATTGTAATATGCTTGTGATAGGTCGACTTTGCATACCCAATCCTGAGCTTGGAGAAAGTCTGGGACTCGGAACATGTTTATTAGTCGAAACCGCTCTGTTAACACATACCGGTTGAGAGACCGAAGGTTGAGCACCGGTCGGTATGATCCATCGCTCTTTTGAATTAGGAACATGGAGGATATAAAACTTGGAGAGCGAGCTGCTACCTTTAACACGTCTTGTCGTTTCATTTGCGCTATGGTTGACGACATTTCTTTTGACTCTAACGAGCGATTGCGATCGCCTTTCATGTCTGGTGCTACTAATGGCGGTCTTTGTAGAAAAGGTATGCGGTACCCTTTTATTATGCGCAATATGAAGTCTGGGGCTCCCATTACTTTCCATTGGCTGACGTGATGTGCTAACTGACCGGCTCGGAAGGGCTGCGAGTCATTGTCTTTGCTTTTTGTTACCTTTGTAGCCCGCAGGCGACAGGCGGCGTTTTTGTCCTCTATTAGAGTGTCTCGATCCACGAGATCGAAATTTTGAGCTCCTATTGTTATAAGGACGCTGATCAAGGTGCGCATTATTTGGTGCTTTAGTATTGCCATGGTAGGCTTGATAGTTACCCTGCGAGGGTTGGTGGTGATACGGCCTGTTGCCTGTTGTATCATAGCCGTGGTTTGGGTGGCCATGCGATGGCACATTATTACGTATTTGCCCCTGCGAGGGAACACGTGTAGAATAATTAAGGGGTTTTGCTCGCGAAGCATTCCCTGTACTTAGCCTATTCACTGGCCAGAAAGCTTTTCTAACACCACCTGCTTTTTCTAAGGCCAATGTGAGGACTTCAGAGTCAAATATGTGGGTATTTGACGGAGGAATTTTATTCACAGTTGCTCTTACTAAAGGGTCCTTAATATGCTTGAGGATACTGTCCCTTCTCATTTCAATTGTTTCTGCTCTATGACCGCAAGCCATTTGTAAAAGATCTTGGGTAAACTTATGCAATTCACCTTTTTGGAAAATTTCGTAAATTTTGTCGGTTAAATTATTTAGGGTAGCAACTGGCGTCCTAGACTATGTAATTAAGTTGCGTAAACTACCCAATAAAACCTCTTTTTGCTTTAGAATACCGAAAGTGATAGCTGCGTAAGATTTATCGGAATAGGCCAGGTGGCGTATATTGTCGTACGCCTTTAGATAGAATAGATAGATAGAAAACTTAGTGTTACAATGGGCGGCCTTATCACTAAAAGTGATCTCTACCAGGCAACCTTAGGATGGAGTTGAACGAATAAAACAATAGGGGCGGGTGTAGTCCAAAAATTAGCAATGAAAAAAAAAGTACATAATCAAATTTCATAAAAACATTCTTTACCTCTTCGTTTGTTTCCATTTCCGTAAATCCTGGCGAATGGTTATAAAGTTTTTGTGTCTCTGCATATCGAATATCTGCCCAGGTATTTTTCCCAAAACGCTGAACTTCATCTAACATGCCTAAATATTTATTGGGATTTTTTGGAACGGCGGCGGGATCTTTTAATTTTGTTTCGATGTCAAAAGTCAATTCCGGAACGACCACCGATTTTTCGGAAACCGGCAATGGTGAGGCCTGCGAGGCATAATATTCATTATAAAGATCGTTATCTACGTCGCGGCTGACGACGGAACCATTATCACTGCCGTAAATATGTGGTTAATCGTAACCATGAACAGTTTTTTGTAAATGGTTTACGTCTTTCGATAATTTTGCTATAAGATGGCGGTCGCGCCTTCTTTGTTTCTTAGAACGACGGCGCCGACGACGGCGCTGTAAGCTCTTTTTCTTAGAAACCTGTTCCGAGGAGCTAGACGAGGAGCGGCAATCGCGTAAATCGCGTTTACGTGATCGCCGCTCACGTAAACGCGATTTACTGTTACTCGTTTTAGCATTTGACACCCCAACCGTGGCAATGGGTTCACTTGGCTTATCTGACTCCATGTTTGGTGTCGAACTCTAAAAATAAATTGTAATTAACCTTAAACTATATGTCTCAAGTAATCAAAAATAAACGTAATACTTGAGGGTATTAAAAAAATAAGTAAAATTTTACTCGAATCGTTTTGCGAAAACATGTAAGTATAATATTTAAATCGAACGATAATATCGTTATACAAAAATGAAAAATCTTGTGCACTTACGTGGATTTTTTTCTGGAAAGTCACTGAATTTAGTATGAAGAAGTATAAATTTCTTAGCACAAGTGTACTGCGCGGGAAATGTCACGCTAGGGATGTTAAAAAATAATCACAAATTTTTTTTTATTAAAATCGATTATTATTTTCTTATAATCGATTTTTATTTTCGATTTTTTTTAGTGATATTAATCGGTTTTTAATAAATTGATTATATAAATTACGTGTTTAAATCGATTTTCAGAAAAAGCCCGTATCTATGCGACGGATGAAAAAAATTTGAAGATTAACGACAGATTTATAGTTTTTGAGACCAAACATATATATAGAAATAAATCTTAAGGATTTTTAATGATCCTTTTAAGTATTCCATTGTATCTAATTAATATATAATGGTATAATTCTGAACTCTGATATAGGCATTATAATGCATTATCAATTGCGGTTAGGCATTAACGATAATGAGACTTCTAAAGAAAATATATTTTTAGGATACACAATAGACATAACAAAGCACATTTTGAAAACAATTGCAAGAAAATGGCGAGCGGTAATTATGCTCTCTTGAACGCGAGGACAGATTTGTTCGGATAATGAGTCTCAAATCTGTCCTCGATCACGTGATCACTTGTTCACGTGATCGAGGACAGATTTGTACTCTTAGTGAGTGCAATGGTATACCATTGTTAGATATTAAATCGCTAATATCCGTGTACTATGCAAATATATAAATTCAATGATAAAATATTCCATTACTGTTTGGGGTAGTGCTATAGAGGTAACAAGAGTTCTCAAATATCAAAAACGTTCAATAAGACCAATTAACGGGCTGAAAAAGCGTAGCCCCGCAAGGGATCACTAAGAAAGACAACATGTTGACAATTGTTTCTCTTTACATCTATTATTGTTTATTAGATATTCATAAGGATAGGGATATTCCAGAAAAGCAGGAAAAAAATGTATACCCTACAATCTGCGTAATAATGAAAAGCGAATTATAAAAATAATGAAATTTGGGTTGTACCAAAAATCATATTAGCTAAAGTAAACAAGGTCGATATTCGAAAATACTTATGTATAATAAGTTAACAAAAAGCTTGATCCCTTTAAAATACAGTTTGTTCAAAAAACTAAAGATTTTTTTTAAATCCCTTCTACCTTATAACGTTTTTTTTTAATTTTTAAAGTTTTTAGGACAAGTGCAAACACTATAAATGTAAATTGTATTAAGTGTAGAAATATTATGATTATTAAATATAAATCAATTATTTACATAGACAGAATAAGAATTTAATATATTTAAGTAGTATATATGTGTGTGTATTAAATGTACCTTGGACTTGCTTGTAAAAAAATACAAAAGGGCTAATAAAGCTTCTTTATATCTTTATTTTATTTAAATTCATGTCAAATATAAAAAAGGACTTATGACTTACTTCTATTTTGCAAATTTTTTGTTAATCTTCAAGTTTAATACTTGAAGATTAACAAAAAATTTGCATTTAGTTCACTTTTTGAGACTATGGTGTAGTCGTTTAGTTTTTTAATACTCATTCTGAGTATTTTATTTTAAAACTAGTCAAAGTAAAATAAGACTGGTCACTTAAGGCATTTTTTTTTAGTTGTTTACATTTTACTTTTTGAGACAATAAGTTTGTAATTTTGTTGGGATTCTCATCATTTCATTTTTATTATAATAAATAAAACGTTTCATAGTACTATATTTGTATCCATAATGCTATTTGGTTTCTTAATTCATTATCATGAAATTTTAAAAGAACATTGCCTAAATAACACATAAAAACCTATATGAATGGGTCATTTTTTATTCATATAATTGTATTTGATTTTTAATCTGATAAATTGTTTTTATTTAATCTCTTAGGTTTATTATTGGAATATGAAAAGCATGTATTTTTAAAAAATTCAGAAAAATAGATTTTTTTCGGAGAAATCGATTATTTATTTTCATATAATCGATTTTTGAGAAATCGATTTTTTTTGAGCAAAGAAAAATCGATTTTTATTTAATCGATTTATTTCCATTAATCTCACATCCCTATGTCACGCCAATGACGAGCAGGCTCGGAGCCTTAGCTACCTCACACGCCTGGTGAGGGGGGATGTGTGCGAAAGAGACAGCGATACGAGGGTAGAAAGAGATGACTGCTACAGCGGGAAATGGAGTTGCCTATCTCAATATATATAAGCTTCTACTAACGGTCAAGTAAATAATGATGTAATATCTTTGAGAAACATTGTATGAAGTGACGACGAAGTTTTGTGTTTTTAACCAAACCACATCAAGGTTTACTAAGTTAAAATACCATTTAACCTTTATATATAAATCATGTTAAATAAACGTAAATTAAATTATTGCAAACATTTTTTTTGTGATACCTTTATGACAAGGAGGTTGATATAAGAGTTTTACTTTCTCTTACCGTGAAAAGACCTTGTTCTGCATTTGGAAATGTTCTGGATGGTCCTTCACGAACAGACAGCTGATGTCTCTAAAACACATTCATGATAACGAGAGAATGTACCTAACATAGGTATTGTGAAGAGTGGTCTACAACTATCCAGAAACCAGGCATTGTGCATAGCACGAATGCAACGTTTCTGTGTTTTAAAAGTTCTTTTGATGTCGACTGAATGAAATCAAGCTAGTGTAGTTGAGCTTCGTTTAATAATTTTTTCCTAATTAAATGTAAAGAAATGTTATCCATCAGCCAAAAAACGCCTCTGCAGTCAGCTGAATGGCTGTATTTATCAATGGAACATTATCGCTAATCATTGTATCAAAATAATTATACCTATATGACATAATATCTCTCGCGTCGCTGCAATTTTGCTGAAGTCTACTCCAAGTAATACATGAAGTAAAAATGTGAAAAACAGTACCTACTCACCTATGTTTTTGACTTACTAAACCGAATGAAGAAAAAAATCTCTGAGGAACATGTAGAGAAAAATATTACTTTGTAACTATACAATTCGCTGATTTAGTAACAGTAAAAGTTGGGCGACCACTGAATTAGTCATTTACTATACTAATATTTTATCCACTGTTTACAACTACTTAGTTGCCATTAGCATAGCACGTGTTCTGCTTATCGACTCTCGGGCAGTTATATTATCATAGACTTATGCCTAATCTACTACGTTGTTTGTGCTCATGCACAGCTGTTGTGTTGTTATTATGATATAGGTGAAATAAAGTTATCCAGCACTGATATCTACTGACTTGTAAAACCGTGCAATTTATATGTAAGTAAAACTTTATTTGTCAAAAAAGATTAAATACCCTCCAACTTTAAATATTTTTTTAACCGAACGCAGTCTTTGTATGGTTACTTTTTTGGAAGTAAGCATTACCTACACCCGTGCTGATTTATTATGATTAGATACGCGATGACGCATTTGTGTATGAAGGTTTTGTGCCTTCTACCCATGGCGTTTGGATATTACAGTAAGAGATTGCTTGCTAAAAACAGCGATAATGCTCGGGATGAATAATATACCGATTAACTATGGAAACGCATCTAAAATGGCGCTAAAATAGTTAAGTACCTCTCGTTTGAACACTGTAAACAACAATAGCGAGAAAGCTTTTTACTAATTTATGGGTTTTTATTATTAGGTCTAAGACTTGCACGATACCTATCAAAATGTGCCTTGTTCGGATCAGTGTCTCTTTAAAAATCGGAGCTATTAATTTTGCCAATTCTTGACCTTAGAGTAAATTTTTGTGTCAAAGTCAGTGTCAAAATCATTTATTCATTTTAGGCGTCTCCGATGTTCTTATGAAGGTCAATTACAAGTTTTAATATTGAAATATTTTACACTGTACTGCCACGTTTAGAAAAAAAATTATAGAGTCACTACGAGAATAACGGGCAAGAAACATGGGGTCATTCTTTTGAAAGTCATGTAACAGTGGTTTTGTTACACACTATATTAAAAAAATATTTCAATGTTTATTTAAAATACGTAGGTGGAAGCGATAGCTTGGCAGAGGTGGAATTGTCCAAGCATTTTAGTCGTTTAAGTAATCACAAACTGTGTAGTGAGATTCCTTAATCAAAATGTTTTTCACGTGCAACTTGCATTTTCTTTCTGTGGGCGTTGTGATATGTTTGGTAACGTTATTATAAAACCGCACACAATAACCTTAACCTTTTATTTGTCTTTGCTAATCTAAAACATGACACTGTTTAATTTAAATTTACTCAAATTTGTACTAACATAATATTTTAAAATTTATACAGACTCTACCGTTTAAATATCAATTTCTTTAGAAATATCCCTCAGAGATTCCCTAGGTTCCATTTCATATATAGCTCGAACTGCGCGCTTTTTTAAGATAAATATTGGTTCTATCTCAGCAGCAGCTCTCCACAGCAATACACCATACGACATAAAACTGCGGAAGTACGCGAAATAAATTAGCCTAGCGATAGATACGTCTGCTTTCACTACAAATAATGTTTGGTTTCCCTGCATTGCTGCAGATACGAATGTGGCATCGTGATTGGTCACATCATTGCAGCATACTATTGTTGAGTATTGCAGGGAACTTTTGATGAAAACATGTTGCAAACAGTTAAAAATTGATTGCCCAGTGTATACCCGTGATATGCAAGTAGCTCCAGATACTGTTCAGAACTGGCATCTTTATTCGTCAGCCTTATGTCGATATTTATGTAATAATAATAATATCGTTTATTTGCCAGAACTTTTGGTAACAATCTACTTATAATTACTAATGAACATAATATAAAATTAATTAATCGTAATATTAAACTACAACTATGAGCAGTAGCTCCCACACTAGGATTCCCTGTGGTGTGGGAGTCTAGTCTCTTCCTGTGGTACATATTATGTGTTATTTATTTGCTACAAGTAAGTAACCACTTACTACTGTTAGTTAGTACGCACCCTGTATAGGTAGGTGTTCATAAAATATACATACGCACTACATATATTGAATCCACTCGTTTACCTACATAATCTACATTGTCAGTACAAATACGTTCCTACGTACAGAAATAAAGAAGTTACTTACCTACATTCAAGTTGCGTCCCAAGAAAAAAATATCAGAGATCTATAATAATATGACAATTTCACTAACACTGGTGAGTTGTCACCGAGTATAATACATCCTAACCGACCTGTCATTCCGCCTAGTACGAGTATTATTTCTAGTGAGGATTAGAAATTATCAATACCATAGGAAGAAGGAGAAATATAAGTAACTAAAATTAGTATTTATTTGTAATATTTGTAATATTTGCTAGAAGGTCAGATGATTCCAACATAGAAGGTTCCGTAATGCTCGCTTGAATGCCAATTTGAGGTATGAATGAATGAATGAATATTTATTTGCTTAAGTTTTTTTTAAGCTTGGTAGTATTAAAAATACATCATTTTGGTTAAGATATTGCGTCGTGACAGTAAGTTCAATGAAAGTTGTTTAGAAACGAAACTCCTGTGAAGGAATTACTGGCTCTCAAGGATAGCTGCCAGAACACACCGTTACGTGCTTAGCGACAGATTTTCTACTTGAGGGTAGCCAAGGCGGGCATTCTCCCTACCACCAAGCTATATCGATTGCCATCCTAAGACAACAAGCGGGACCGATGGCTTAACTTGCCCTCCGATGCACGTAAGCGCTTAGTATAGCTTTTTACGACACCCACAGGTTGCCATGGGAGGGTGACATTCTAGCCCAGCATCCCACGGGCATTAGGTACGCAGTGTCTACTATCCATTTAATAGAATAAGAATTGATTTACCAGTGCGAGCGTTGACACAATTACTAACGTGCGACTTTGCGTGTAAAAATAGTAAATATATGACTGATAAGCTTAATATACATATATATAATTATATGCATATATTATTATAAGCAGGTACAATGTACTATAATGAACGGCGGAAGCAAAGTAATAAGTACTAGGGATGTTGAAACAAAAAAAAACGATATTTTTTTCGATATAATATATCGTAGTGTTGTACCGATACTTTGCGATATATCGGAGACACATAACGATATATTCGATATATCGTAAAAAAATATTTTCTTGTATTTAGCTAGTCAGTAGTTAAATATTTGACAGGTTGATATAAGTAAAAACAGCTAGGGTAAAGAAACAAATCAAATTTATTTATTTTTAACCCACAATATTTTTTCTCTAGTACCTTGCATAAATGACAAATAGGCTTGCATAAAAAAAATCCGTTTGTTTACAACAAAACCTTCATAACTGCGAAGGCTAATTATTCACAATCCGTGGTTTTACGTTTTATTTTTACTCAAGTTGCCAACCATAAATCACTTAATTATTTTTTTATTTATATTGATACACAAAACAGAATACAATCACTAAAAGAACACATATGATATAAATTAACATTTACGAGCCGGACTATATTCCTAAATATGTGTACACATTATGATCAGCATAATAAGCAGTATGCTAATTATGAGTAACTTAGTAGTATATTATACTAAAATGATAAAATTAAAGTGGTGTTAGCAACTTTTACGATAAATTTGCAATAAAAAACAACTTTGCCAACATCCCATTTTAAAATGGTTTTGGTCAAATAAATGTCAAGTGAGCTATGGTGTTGTATCGGTTGAATAATATCGATTGATAACCTAGTATCGATATACATATCGATACTAGGTTATTCGATTATATCGGGTGGAAGCGATATATCTTGTTCATATATCGATATTTTTTGTAATAAGTATCGATATATATCGTGCACTCCTAGTAAGTACATTACTTCAGTTGGCATGGAACTTGCTCAGGTTCGGTCGCGTGTATAAGGGCTATTTTAATTCCTGTTAACTTTACGTTGGATAATTGATTCGTATGGTGATTGCTTTTGTGCATAAATAGGCGTAAGTACATCAGGCTGTTGTACTGCGAGTGTTACTGTAGGTACATAACAATACTTAATAACCGTATCTTTGTTTATAAATAAACAAGATTTAATTTTACAAATGGTGATTCTCGACATAATATTTACACGTATAGTGCACTTTGATAGTTCCTGTAAAGGTATGTAGTATTCAGTTTATTTATGGATTGCAAATTTTCAAAAATGAGAAGCCCAGACTCACTCTTTTTTTATATTCATAATAGGTTCGCGTTTGACCATAATTACCCTGCCTGATGTTGCATTGATGTGGTCAAAGATGCAGCACGCTATGAACAGACGTATTTAAAACAATTGTACGTGTATCTACATTTGCATATTTTTAGTAACGTTAAATATATTTCTCCATATTTAGAGAAGGTTCTTCATCAATAATTATATTTGTATCTGTTCCACAAAGCAAAAGAAACACAAGACAATTACATTTATAGTCATTAATGTAGTTACAATCACCAGTAGACATGATAACGTATTTGTAACGTGCCAAGTTCATAAAATATGCATAAAATTAATCTTATTATTCATGAACTATGCACAAATTGTGATGACACAAATAATATAATCTTTTTCTTTTATGCCTGATAGGTTAGCCTTTGACTACTACACAGAAAAAAATACTTTTTTGAGCCAAGGATCAAATATGTTTCAACTGATATTTCTTAATCACAGATGTAAATATATTGGTGTAAGATAATCTCAATAACGTTTCAAATATTAAACATTCTATTATTTCAAGATTTTATGTCTTGTCATAAGAATTTTATTACTTATTTCAAAATGTATATTTTGAATAAAAACATACTGGTTTCTTATATTATAAACGACACTTTCTTAGTTTCGAAGTTTTGACTTGAGAATTAACTCTTGTGTCGAAAAAGATACATATTTGGCTAGATACTTAGTTTTTTATTTCCAATGAAGAATTAATAATTATTGTAGCAAAAGACATGCCACTTGATATAAAACATAAATATTTTGGCACAAGATTCTGTGAATCATACACTAAAGGCCTAGGACAATTTTATGGCAAAATACACGTTACTCGGTATAAAATAGCCATTGTTTCGACCAAGAATCAGTTAAACGTATAGTGAAGAATTAAGATTTTATTGCGGCAAGAAATATGTTACTTGATACTAAATACTAAAATAGTTCGATCAAGACTCAATTATACGTGCAGTAAATATAATTAAATAATTAATAATTAATTAATGCAAAACATTAATAAATTATTTAATGCAATACAATCAATACTAGTCATAAAACAATTATTACTTCGGAAAAGAATCAGACTCCAGTGAGGTATGAGGATAATCTAAGTAATTGGTATAAAATGGTATTTATTTCGACCAAGAATCAGATAAACATGCAGTTAAGAATAAAGTTTATTATGGCTAAACTTTAAATTCCTTGGTATTAATTCGTATATTTTTCGATCAACAGTCAGTGAAACATGGTGTGAAGAATTAAGGATTTATTAAAGCATAACATTTATTACTTGATACAAAATGCTGATTGTTTCGACCAAGAATCAGAACTATAGTGAACTACAGTCATGGCAGTGGCCCAGATTGGAATCCATCATTCCATTCTCGGTCGTTCCAGTCAAGTCTTCAATATCAGAGTGAATAGCTAGGTAGTTTCCGACAGGCACATTACAACGTAAGTATCTACGCGACTCCGTCGCGTTTCACCTGGCGGCAGCGGCGGCAAGCAGGCGAGAAAAGTCATACAACTAAAGTTGTTTGCTATGATGCTTGGCGTCTGTAGAACAAAAGTTTTTTTTTCCTTTAAGAGGTTGTCAGCGTTTTTCCAATATTCTTAGAATAATGTCTAAGAATATTGATGCATGAGGCATGTTATAATTTGTATTTTAAAAAAAAAAAAAACGCTGCTAAAAGTTACAAATAATAAATGGGCGCAATGTAACAAAATAGCACCTACAGGCAGGATCAGACCAAGACTGATAAACATTAAAAAAATTATTTGGTATGAAAAAGGAATGGCTTAGGTACTTATGGGAAAAGAATTTTGAAATAATATAGAAACTCTTAGGTACTTGCAGTTGGGTACAATACTGCAATTGCAATAAAAAATATCCTCCCAAAATAAAAATGAATAGTACAGACAAAACCGGACCAAGTCACTTTGGTAAAAAGAACCAAACTTTGCGTTAATTTGGGTATAGCAAGCCGTTACCTGGGGCTATATAATCTGTAACATCTTCGAAAATATTCATTTAAATAACATGCAATATATGTCCATATTGATCTTAGTATATTAAATTCACTTCAATGTATTTAAGGTATTAATTGGATAAGGATAAATATGCTGTATTGCTTAAAATCGCTTCGAAATTAGCCATTATTTATTTTAAAAAGTAAAGGATAAAAAAATGGTAATTGTGGGTTATTCTTAAGAGATATACCATTGCGAACTCTTGCCCTTTTTAAGGTGTTACTGTAGTACATTATTTTGATCTATCTCGTAGGGTTCAGCCAGCGTTTGCAATATAAGCGCAAAAAATGTGTTTATTTACGTCATCACGATTAAAAATATCTAAAATTTCAGTGTTTATTATATTATGAATGTATACATCTAAAACTCCCTGTTTGTAAAATTACCGCATCATAATCCCTTGCGTAGTTTTAAAGATCTAAGCATACATAGGGACAGAAAGACAGCGAGAAGTGACTTTGTTTTATACTATGTAAGTAGTGATTTATCGGTTTGTTACAGCCTGAAAGTTTGACAATATCAAGTCAGTCTATATATGTCAAACTTTCAGGCTGTAACAAACCGATAAATCACTACTAAAATTTACTGTATTTGTTTTTAATTTTATGTATGTTCGGGCATAACTCCGTCATTTATAAAATCCATTTGTAAAGGAATTGCAAAATTCTTTTTTGTTTAATAGGGTATACTTTCGAAGAGGTGCCATTAAAATTTTATCAAAATTGGTTTAGTAGTTTTTAAGTTACACTCAAATAACTGAAAAAAGTTTGAATGAAATCAGTTCCGTTTTATTTTGAGAAATCTTCAAGTGTCGTTGGGGAGCATATCTGAAAATAGTACGTATCTTAATAAATCACAGTATACATAATAGTACCACCTTAAGTACAATATAGATACGTTGGATTAAAATCCATAAAAAGTAGTAATTGTATAAAAATATTAGATATTTAAGTACTTACTTAGGTACTATTAATAGATAAGGATACATACATTACTATACCTACACATAATACATATATAATTGCTATATATAAAATGTTAACAATATCAGTCCTAGACAGTATTTATTTTGTCTTTTTTTTATATTATTTTATACTAGCTGCGCCCCACGGTTTTATCCGCGTGGTGATAAAAACTATGAAAATAGTGATAATAAAGAAGTAGCCTATGCTTTAATCAACGGTATAAGCTATCTTCCAACCAAAATTCATCCAAATCCATTCAGCCGTTAAGGCATGAAAAAGTAACAAACATCCATGCATACAAACTTTTGCGTTTATAATATTACTAGGATTCTGTACTAAACTAGAAATGTGTACCTACTGCTACTACTAAGCATAAATATATTTGCTCTTATTTATTTATTTGAACTATTAATTATCTAATTTGCTATCTAGGTTTTTAGGCGATGATTTTAGAAGTAGGTAGGTACCGGTCACAAGCCAGCTAGAAAGTTGTTTCATTCAAGAATCAGATTTATCGAATTTTTCAAGTCAATATTTTTAATTCTTGATGGAAGAAACATTAAGAAGTAGGTAAATACCGGTCAAAAGTCGATAAGAAAGTTATTTCATTCAAGAATCAGATTTATCGAATTAATCAAATCAAGATTCTTGATTCTTGATGGAAGAAACATGAATCTTGCCTAATGAGAACAGTGATGATTGGTTGGCTCGATAATTCCAGTAGTGGTCAGTGTTGCTATAAAATTTGAGATTCCGCGAGATTCGTGGGAAAAATTACAAGTGCATTGCGGTTAACTTATTTTAATTTTCAATAGAAAGTAAGATTCTGTGAAAATATTTAGGAAGGATGTATTTATTCTTTTTGTAACTTTTGACATATTTAATATGCTGTGGTACATAAAGGTAGTACATTATAGCCCTGTGCAAATGTTTTCTAATTCATACATCAAAGCCGAAAACGCACGAACAGGAAATAAATTAATATAGTACCTATACTATGAATTGGATTCGTTTTATTCACTGCGTATATCAGCTCGTGTTGATATTTCACAACCAAATAATGTTGTTATATACTTACATAGGCATAAGTACATATAATCACGCCTCTTTCCCAAAGGGGTAGGCAATGACTATAGATTTTGACTTTCTGCGATCCAGACACCCCTCTTTCACTCCATTCACAATCAAATCCTTTCATAAATGCGCGTCGGTTTTGGGTACTCTTGATCTGACCCTTTTCTAGAACGTCCAAAATTTGATTGCGGAACGTTAGCACAGAATATTTGATTGCAGGTACTAACGTGACGCTAGCTAGGGAAATGGGTATTTACGCGAACAGGTTTAAAAGCTGGTTTTTTCTTGCATGTACGCCAACCAGGTGCCGACCCCAAATACTTGCAAGTCTTTAAAAGTATATTAACGACAGCTTGATTCGAGAGATCGGTGCCCGCGCCCTCCCTGTACGTATACGCTACGATACAACGCCATAGAAAATACTCATGGTGACTACCAACTTGCAAGTATTATGGGGGTCTTACCGGCTCAATTCCACAGGAAATCAAACTATTCCCATCACAATAAGAAACACTCACAATATTCAATTACACTACTTACAAGGCAAAAGCCTTTTAAGTATTATATTTTCATACTCAAGAAAGGTTTAATTTCCTACGCTAGAAATTTTAGTTCAGTAATTTCATGCATACGTAATATTGCACTTCTTGTGGTGTAACCTTCGATAAAATATACTATATTTTTCGAAGGGTGTAACAATAAAGTTATGTATACATTGTACAGCCCAATAACCCTAAGCCAAAACTCGTAGATTTTGGCTTTGAATTACTTGAACACGGACTCCTATATTATAGCTTCAATATTTGGTAACTAGATCTGGAGTTCATATGGCAACACTGTATATAATCGAGTCCAGTGGCGGCGGCGCGCAGCGTGGCGGTTATACTGAAATAAGTTAATTTACAACAACGTAGTATTGTGAGAGATTTGACTTGTGTAAAGAAAAGCAGTGCCCACCGAAGTGTTTGGATTAAGTTTCTTGCAGTGGTTTATAAATACACAAAGGTTTCTACTGAAAATTGTCATCCCGTTGCGATGGAAGAAAATATACGTCGTTTGTTATCAGTCTGGAATGTATCGCCAGACTTTCTGGAGAACTTTGGAAGTAAATAACAGAAGAATATAATTTAACATTGACAGTCAATTGAATACATATACTTAACAATATTTGCCCATGTCGTGCGTGTGATCCTACTCCCTACTCAGCGGGTGCAGCACTTAGTATTAAGTTTTTTATAAAGAAGTGGTTTATTTTTATGTTTTTTAAAAAAGTGGTTCTTAATTACTTAAATAATTAAATAAATTATATGAATCTTAATTTAGTTTCTATTGCTAGCCTATGCTTTGTTCCCTATCAAATAAGTTTGGTAAATTTGTATTTGAGATTTATGTTATATTATTATCAAGATATTTTTATCTTCTACCCATGTTTTAATTCAACTGTTGGAATGGTTTAACTAGACATAAGTTACTGATATCAAAACTTGTCACTTCTTTAATTCAATTAGTTGTAATCCAATGACCTATGTGTATATCGAAGGTAATAATAATAAGTCTTATATCTGTATTCCGTGTAGTGTGTAACATTACGGTAGATAAAATTTAGAATAGTTATACCGATATTAATGTTACTTGTATCAAAATATTTACTTATTTGATAGAATTATTTTACCTGTGAGTATATCGAAAGTAAGTACATAGAATTTTAAATAGTTAACATAGAATAATTTGTAAAAAAACTATTATCATTTGTATACAGTTCTTATTATTTCTTCGGTCATGACTACATGATGGGCTTGTAATTACTCCTTCGTTGTGTATTTGTGTGTTCTTTTACCAAAAAATGTAACACTATTCAACACTGATAAGTGTAAAATAACTTGTTGAATTCGGAACATTATGCTTGTTCAAAAATACCTATTATTACTATATTGTGCGCATGGTAACCGACATCGACAAGTTATTTTACACTTTTCAGTGTAGAACTCAGTTCTATTTTTTGGAAAAAAAAACCTACGAAAATACAACGAAAGAGAAATCACTGTCCATCATGGCCGAATAATAAATTATAGTTGTATACAAATGAGAATAATTTTTGACAAATTAATCTATGTTAACTATTTAAAATTCTATGTACTTACTTTCGATATATATATATAGGTAAACTAAATCTATCAAATAAGTAAATATTTTGATACAAGTAACATTAATATCTAATCAATACATTCCAATTGTTGAATTGAAACATTAAGTTTCGGTTTAGAGATATAACTATCTCGATAAAAGTAACATAAATCTCAAGTCAAATCATTCCATGGCTAAGTACAAAGAATTTGGATTCTTGACGTAAAAATTAAGGTTACATAGAAGATTTTCTAACTTCTTATTTTAAAAATTAATACATTTTGTCAAAATATATAATATCTTTCCTTCAAAACTGATCATGTTTACATCAAGAATTCTGATACTTTCAATAAAATACTTGAGTAAGTTAACCTAAGAGGTTAATAACTTTCCACTTTTACATGATGAAATAAAATATTTCAGTAGAAATATACTCGATCTTGGTTTAACATATTTAGCTTTTAAGATAGGAACTTTTCTGTTTTGAAGGATGAAATAAAACATTTCAAGTAAGACAAATTCGCTCTTAGGCCAATACATTTAGTTTTGAAAAAAAGAGCTTTTCAGTTTTGAGAGATATAATAGAATATTTCAAGTAAGACATACTCGCTCTTGGGTCAAAACATAAAGCTTTTCAAAAAATAGTTATTCGGTTTTGAGACACGAAATAAAAATTTAAAATAAAATAGGTTGGCTCTTGGGTTCAACTTTTTACCTTTTAAAAAAAGAGCTCTTCCATATTGTAATGTAAAAATGTTTCTTGTTTTGAAATATTTTCCGTCTTGAAGTGATATATTTAAAAAATTAAAAAAAGAAACTTTTCAATATTGGTAAAAGAATATATTTGTTGGCCCAAGAACTATAATACAAAACATTTTATTTCTTAGGTGAAGACATTTTCGACTTTCCTTATATCGAAAACCTAAAAGATCTTGAACCAAATAAACTCTCTTGGCCTAAGATATTATTTTTTTCTGTGTATCTCACCTGATGGTAGATAAGTGATAATGTGGTCGAAGGTGTTTTGTTCAGGCTAACCTAGAATTTCTGAATTAAATCTACAATTATAAAGAAATGCTTGTTTTTATTTTCACGGAAATCAATTCAAAGAATGTCATCAATGTATAATAAGGACTCAGAAGTTCCCCGTGGGGTGCCGGGTTAGAATTGCACCTGCCCATATCATCCCGTGCGGGTGTTGTAAGAGGCGACTATATAAGGGAAAATTACTTTACTGGAAGGTGGGCAGCAGCGCCTTCTGAACTCACACTGCGATCCTCAAGACGTCTATCAAGCGTGGGGATTATGGCAAATACCCCCTTAATACATATAGCAAAAATACGATTTGTCAGTTACCAGTAAAATTGACTTGAAACTGTAAAATAATTGTGTAGCCATAGTTTACAGTTCAGAGAAATATAACTCACAATGACAGGATTCAAGTACCTCCCACATATAACGTAACAATAAACATGTTTTAACGTTACATTATATATATTACACAATGTACATATTTTACTATAACTAATTAGAATTTGATAAAAGCAAATATTTTTAAAAGTATCTTAAGAATACATTGAATAATATTCTAATAAAACACTAAAAAAATATATCTAGTGACAATTCCGCCTAATTTTTGCTGTCAAGCCTACGTGACGTCACAAACGCCACGCAGCCTAACCGGAAGAATAATCGACTAGTTCGCTTCTAAACGAAGCATCTTCAGAAGTTCTTCACGATGCTTGCATCGTGCGCTCGGTGAGTCAAGACTTCCTCCGCAAAGTAACGCCTGGATCTATTCATTAATTAGAATTTGATATTGGTCAAGTGATTAAGATTTTAAATATTTCGATAAAAATACCAGAATATTCTTAAAAAATCTTACATCAACAGTTATTTAAAACCACTTCAAAATTAAGTTTCTATATCTGAAAACAATTGCCCTTTGCACATAACCTTTTTTGTGTCATTCGACAGACGATGTTAGAGTGTTCATAGAATAAGAAAACGTGTATGAGCAATGTAAAACCTATAAAGCACCCTCGTCTTGAGAAATTTAATATTTAACCTATACCGTGTATATTTACAATATTCGCTAAAACGAATCAACTGTACCTACTCGTGGGTATGTTAATTCTGTCAATTACAAATATCTGAAATTGAGACAGACTGGTCATTCATGATTACACTTTAAATATTACTGCATCATAGATAATGTCTTATTTAAGTATACACTGAGAAAAAAATCCTGGATCGGCATACTTAAAATACGTAACAAAACAGTACACTATTACGCTTGTAGCCGGCACCATGTTGTGTACGTAGCTTTCATTAAGTAGCCGACATACTTGCATCGAGCTATTCCATTTACGTATCTTTACTATGTACATAAGTAGCTGTTATTATGTACCAGAAAAGACACAAAGCTATTAAAGCATGATGCATCCTACTTATATAAGCTATTAAAGTAGGATACATCCTACATGGACGTGCACCATGTTTTTACATGGAAATGGAATGAAGAAAAGAATGGTGTACCATTCTTTACTATCCACGCCAAAACGGAATCCTGTGCAACAAACATACATACATGTAAGATGCAACATGACGTTACTAGAACCGAGCCAAAACGCTACCTGTGCTACATATCTGCAATATAAACATAGAATGCACCATCAATTATAGTTTGCTAGACCTGAACTGTACAGTATGTCTGTGGATACACAATACTTTAAAAACATTTAGGTATATAACATTATTCATTATAATACAAATCTTTTGACAATAATGTGGGTACCAAACTGTAATTACTTTAAATATGTTACTTTACAAAGCGTTATTATAAATATTTCCAAATAATAAGGTAGGTACGTACTAGGTGATTGCCATTGATGTTACAAGAGAAAGTGGATTTTGAAGTTAAATGAATACAATTTAGGTATTTAAATTTCCATATATTATCTTACTGTCAACTTATATACACCTTGACAGAACCCTACCCAGCACTACGGTAATACTTAAGAGACTACATAAAGCTGAGTAAATAGGTTATCAATCAGCTTGTTACAATTGATGTTTATCACGCTAGTTTATTAAGAAAATATCCTTTAGTTTGTTTTAAAGTTGGGTGCTTTAAATTAATTCCGCTGTACCTACCTATAGGCACCTATAGGCACTTGCTGCTGTCCAACATACTACAACTTTTCTCTACGACTCCACATTGTTTCTTAGGAAAGATAGGTTGTTGTCTTGTTAGATAAGTCTTCAGGCTGTAATGAAAAAACAAGTCTCAAGAATAGACTATTCTGTTACTAAAATAATAACCTATCAAAAGTACTACTTACCATTATTATCGCAAATTTCACTAGCGGTATCGTTGTTTACTGATGCACTTCTTGTTGAAGAACAGGATTATGTCGATGGGAATCTGCGTGTATTAACGAGTAGCTTCGGACGTAGCTTTCTTCTTCTAGTTATATGTTTCATAGAACTTGCCGCTTGCATTTTTTTGGCTGTTCTTTCTTTTCCAGCAAAATAAGCTGAATAATACACGACTATTGGTTTCCTTGGAAAAAGCGTATCTGAAGCCAGTAATGTAGAATCCTTCTGTAAAGACATGAAGATGAAATCTGGCTCAATTTTCTTCTTCCTTTAAAAGTCACGCGTCAGACTGGCATTCCGTTATAAAAGCCCTCCCATGTAATTTTTTCTAAAAAATAAATGATTTACATTTATATAAAGGTATATTGATAAAGTCATTGTGATATTAAATACAAACTAAACTATAAAGATTAACTGAGCAAAATAACAAATAAATAAGTGAAAAAAACCGCTAACTTTCTGTGGCCTGGCATGGCTATGGCTATGAGGGTAATGTTAATAATTTTCTCAAGTTTATCGCAATGTTACGATCTAGAAGCATAGTGCAGCGCTTTCTGAAGAACTGATATCTCACGTGAAAACAACTGCCAAGTGCGGGGATTAGGTTTGGCAAACCCTCATCAAAGGGGCGGCGGTGTTTAGCAGTAGGCAATCCGACTGATACAGTAAAAGTAATAAGTAGGTACAATGATAGCAAATTAACAAACCTTATTGTAGCACAGCTTCTAGTCCCCGACAAACTGACCAAAGCAGTCGTAGTAAGGTTATTCCAAACACACACACACACACACACACACACACACCAGCTGAGTTGAGAAGTTACAACTCACTGGGAAACATAATACTTATTTAATTAATAAAATTTACTTAATTTTTTTCATGTTACACATTTAAGTCGCGAGATGCGACGCGACTGGCGAGATGCGCTTGTGATGGTGTGCTGTGGTAAACATGAGATTTTATAATGACTACAGAGACTAGGGATGGGCAGTAGGGATATTCACTTAACATCGATATATACAATAAATTCGATATTTGTCATTCGATATACCGGACTGATTAGATGTTTTGGCAAATTTATTCTATGAGATGTTATTATTATATTATGTTCTACAATATTTTATAAGCAATTCATGAAAAAGTAACTCTAGACATAGGTAATAACAATAATGAATCAGAACGAAAATGGCCGCACTATATCTCTCACTCGCAAATTTTTACCACGGTAATATTATCTATATAGATATATACAATAAATATTATCGATAAATACAATAGATATTAGTAATATTATCTATATAGATAATATTACCGTGTTATTACGGTCTGTAGGGTGCGAGTAAACGGTTTAGCGGCTCTATTTCAATTCAATTCGTTTCTTTTTTAAACCGGGTTACAAATAATTATACTATTTTTATGATCATAAACCCTACTAGTCAAAGATGAAAAACCAGTGTTTTTATTTTCAGGTTGTCATGAAATGATGGTTGATATATTATGTCCATATACGTACTGTTTTATTATTGTATATCTTATTAGAGTACTAGCTGAATCCCGCGGTTACACCCGTGTCGTGATGGATGATGAAAAATAGGTATCCTATGTTAATGGCGCTGTATTAACAAAGGATACTTACTCTTCTTTTTTTCTATTACTAAGACTTCGCTGGTCGTCCGTCCTTCCGTCCGTCCGTCCGTCTGTCACCTGGTTGTATCTCAAGAACGGTGATAAGACAGTTGCAATTTTCACAGATGATGTATTTCTGTTGCCGCTATAACAACAGATACAAAAAGTTGGCCAAGTGCGAGCCGGACTCGCGCACGTTAAAGCAAAAAAAGTTTAAAATATGAAGTCTAATGTTGTATAACTAATGGTACGGAACACCGAGTCCGACTCGCACTTGGCTGATTTTTTCGAAATTGGTCCACCGTTTGATCGTGAAGACGTAACAAACATGCAAACACACTCAAACTTTCGCCTTTCGCCTTCATAATATTAGTATGAAGTGTGATGTCGATGTGATATTGGCAAAAAATGCGGTACATACCAGGGAAATATTGTTGATATAGGTTTTTATTTAATTTTTACCCGTCGATAATTTTTCATTTACTTGAAAAACCTATATAACATATCTCACCATCTTACTACATATTATAATTCTAAATTAGGTTTTAGATATTAAATTTTATAATAACAAACCTCATTGAGAAACACTATTATTAATCTACTCCTCTGATTCAAAATTTACACGAAATGAACTACAGCAACGGTAAATACTCAATAAGCTTTCTGTGATGAATACTTTCTGCGTACTCAAAAAGGATAATACTTATTAAAATAGCTTTTGCGGAAAGGATTGGATACAGTCGAATCGATTATTATGCTTTTATTTCTAGCAATATATCGAAATATCTAAGAAATTTATGTATCGATATGGGATAATCCCCACGCTAAGTAAAAGAGAGGAACTCTGGAACCAATCAGTGGTCGAGAAAACGTAGGCACATCACCAAATCACCATATACGGTCCGAGACAGAGTTGTGCCTATATTAAAAGGCGCGAAACTATTTCGAGGATTTATAATGATACAAAATATGTACTATAAGTAGCCAGAATACTTACAAGTAGCCAGAATACTTATAAGTAGCCTAAATACTTATAAGTAGCCAGAATACTTATAAGTAGCCAGAATACTGATAAGTAGCCAGAATACGTATAAGTAGCCAGAATACTTATAAGTAGTCAGAATACTGTTAAGTAGCCAGAATACTTTTAAGTAGCCAGAATACATATAAGTCTTATCACATAAAATATAATTATTCTAGCTACTTATTGGGGTAACCTGTCTATCAATTGAAAGTAGGTACTTAAGTAGGTAGATACTTAATACTTGGATTGGCTACTTTGCAGAAAGGCGTGAAATGTATTTAATTACGTTTCGTTTAATTATGCGATTGTGACGGAATATGTACGAGGCCCATCACCAACTGATGCATTTTGTCACAAGTGATGAAATGCGCCCATCACCCTCGATCCCCCATCAAGCAAAGTTTCTATTGTTATGTCTCATGTGCCTGTAATTTATAATAAATGATTCACTGGCTCTCATGTACTGAGCTGGGATGCCAACCTCAAGAATATTTGGTTCAGGTTTCGTGGTATCTACGTCGTTATACCGCTCTTTCCAAAACGTTTTACATAGGCACGAATTGAATCAATTTATTGTTGTTCCGTTATGAGTTATTGTTTTCCAAAAAATAATTCTACATCTACAAGGCTTAGGAACTAATTTGTTGTTTGCAAATTTTTTTATTGGTAGGTATCAGACAGAATTGTAGGTATAATTTGTTGTGAACTTTAATTAGTAAGCAAAAGTTATGATGATGGGCAATAAATGTCGACTTTAAAAAAAAATTCAAAGCTAATCAATGGACAAGATCACAGGGTTGCAGTGAATAAAAAACCTAGGCGTCCGTAGAATAGGCATCGAATACCTGTTTAGGTTTTTGTTTAAACTGGGTAAAGTTGGCATCTTTCACGGTAGTCGGTAGGTTGTTATTAATAATACGCTCAGCTATGTCGTTGACTTTAGTTTTCTGCGAATTACTTTATCTTTCATTAAATACCTCCAAGGTTGGTTCTTGGTAAGATCTTGTTTGCTACGTCTGTTACGGCTTTTAGATAGATAGGTATTTAAGTACGGTACCTTATGTGATTTGTAACAAAAATAGATAAATCGTAAAGCAATGCTAGTAATGTCGTATTTGTACACACACGCACCCAAACTTTTTGCAAAATTCGATGCAATAGGTAAACAATGATCATTATAAGTAGGTACCTAGGTATATACTATATACTTAAGAGAATTAAGATTGATCATCGTACATTAGGGTACATTCATGTTTGAGCATGACTGTAATAAAAATATTGTCAGTAGTTAGGTAGATACCTAAAATAAATAGGTAAGAAAAACGTAAGGCAGCCTTTGGTTATTTATTCACGACAAACAAGAAATCTTTTCTCGTTATGGTTAACTATTTCTTATAATAACAATCAAAAAACATTTTATGTTTTATACGTATAAAGAGGTATAACTCCACACAAGTACGTCGCATACTTATTTATTTATTTATTTATTTATTGGTCATCCTACAGCCTGTTAACAATTTAAAATAAACATTTTTAGAACCATAGGGCCAATTATAGGACAACACGTATAACAATATTATAGAATTATTTTGACCATGATCACTTAATTATTAAATAATTAGAACAAACAAGTTTGTCCACATAAGACAAACGTTACTCTCGAATTTGTTTACAAGGTAAAAAAAACAATGACAAATTAGAAAAAAGAAAACAAAAGTCGTAATACTAAAAAAAAAAAACATTTTAAGCAAAAAACTCGCTGTTTAGCCGCCGCCTCACCGATGGGATGCTTGAACAGAATAAGTCTATATCTAATCGTTTATACGCTTACTTATAATGATTCGTAATATTTACTTTTCAAGAGTGTGTCTACGTATTATACGTACTTAGCAAACTTGTGTACGGAGGCCGAATACTTACATAACGCTGTTGTATACGTAACAGAAGTAGATATGACCGCTGTTCAAGTATGTCGCATACTTGTAATGATTCATCATATATACTTATCAAGACTCTGTCTACGTATAACACGTACATACTGCAAACTAGTGTAAGGAGGCTGAATACTTACGTATCGGTGTTGAATACGAAACAGAAGTAGATATTACCGCCATTCAAGTAGGTACCGTACTTATAATGATTCGCCATATTTACTTATCAAGACTTTGTCTATGTATTACACGTACGTAGCAAACTTATGTATGGAGGCCAAATACTTACATAACGGTGTTGAATATGTGACAGAAGTAGATATGACCGCCATTCAAGTATGGCGCATACTTGTAATAATTCGTCATATTTACTTTTTACGAAGCGCTCGTAGCCAAGTTTGCTTAGCCATTCTGAGTCGATCAGCAAAGTTAAGCAACGTCCGCCGCGGTCATGACTTGGATGGGTGACCGCTGGTGACATTACTACTGAGCGCTTCCGTGCTTCGGCACGTTAAGCCGTCGCGTCGGTTGTTGTCTTAGGATGGCAGTCGTTATAGCATGGTGGTAGGGCCGAATGCCCGCCTGGCTAACTACCACGCTCAAGTAGAAAATCTGTCGCCAAGCACCTAACGGTGTGTTCCGGCAGCTGTTATTGAGAGCCAGTAACTCTAGGTTAGTCTGAACAACATCCTCGACCACATCATCACTTACCATCAGGTGAGATAGTGGTCAAAGGCTAACCTACCAGGTATAAAAAAAAAAAAAACTTTTCACAATTTTGTCTACGTACGTAGACAAAATTGTGAAAAGTTCACGTACGTAGCAAACTTGTATGGAGGCCGAATAATAACATAACGGTGTTAAATACGTAACAGAAGTAGATATGACCGCCATTCAAGTAATTCGCATACTTATAATGATTCGTCATATATACTTATCAAGACTCTGTCTACGTATAACACGTACATACTGCAAACTTGTGTAAGGAGGCTGAATACTTACGTATCGGTATTGAATACGAAACAGAAGTAGATATTACCGCCATTCAAGTAGGTACCGTACTTATAATGATTCGCCATATTTACTTATCAAGACTTTGTCTATGTATTACACGTACGTAGCAAACTTATGTATGGAGGCCAAATACTTACATAACGCTGTTGTATACGTAACAGAAGTAGATATGACCGCTGTTCAAGTATGTCCCGTACTTATAATGATTCATCATATATACTTATCAAGACTCTGTCTACGTATAACACGTACATACTGCAAACTAGTGTAAGGAGGCTGAATACTTACGTATCGGTGTTGAATACGAAACAGAAGTAGATATTACCGCCATTCAAGTAGGTACCGTACTTATAATGATTCGCCATATTTACTTATCAAGACTTTGTCTATGTATTACACGTACGTAGCAAACTTATGTATGGAGGCCAAATACTTACATAACGGTGTTGAATATGTAACAGAAGTAGATATGACCGCCATTCAAGTATGGCGCATACTTGTAATAATTCGTCATATTTACTTTTTACGAAGCGCTCGTAGCCAAGTTTGCTTAGCCATTCTGAGTCGATCAGCAAAGTTAAGCAACGTTCGCCGCGGTCATGACTTGGATGGGTGACCGCTGGTGACACTACTACTGAGCGCTTCCGTGCTTCGGTGGGCACGTTAAGCCGTCGGTCCCGGTTGTTGTCTTAGGATGGCAGTCGTTACAGCATGGTGGTAGGGCACTTTGCAAATGCCCGCCTGGCTAGCTACCACCCTCAAGTTGAAAATCTGTCGCCAAGCACCTAACGGTGTGTTCCGGCAGCTGTTATTGAGAGCCAGTAACTCTAGGTTAGTCTGAACAACATCCTCGACCACATCATCACTTACCATCAGGTGAGATAGTGGTCAAAGGCTAACCTACCAGGTATAAAAAAAAAAAACTTTTCACAATTTTGTCTACGTATTACACGTACGTAGCAAACTTGTATGGAGGCCGAATAATAACATAACGGTGTTAAATACGTAACAGACGTAGATATGACCGCCATTCAAGTAATTCGCATACTTATAATGATTCGTCATATTTACTTATCAAAACTTTGTCTACGTATTACACGTACGTAGCAAACTTGTGTACGGAGGCCGACTACTTACATAACGGTGTTGAATACGTAACAGAAGTAGATATTACCGCCATTCAAGTATGTTGCGTACTTATAATGATTCGTCATAATATTTACTTATCACAATTTTGTCTACGTATTACACGTACGTAGCAAACTTGTATGGAGGCCGAATAATAACATAACGGTGTTAAATACGTAACAGAAGTAGATATGATCGCCATTCAAGTAATTCGCATACTTATAATGATTCGTCATATTTACTTATCAAAACTTTGTCTACGTATTACACGTACGTAGCAAACTTGTGTACGGAGGCCGACTACTTACATAACGGTGTTGAATACGTAACAGAAGTAGATATTACCGCCATTCAAGTATGTTGCGTACTTATAATGATTCGTCATAATATTTACTTATCACAATTTTGTCTACGTATTACACGTACGTAGCAAACTTGTATGGAGGCCGAATAATAACATAACGGTGTTAAATACGTAACAGAAGTAGATATGATCGCCATTCAAGTAATTCGCATACTTATAATGATTCGTCATATTTACTTATCACAACTTTGTCTACGTATTACACGTACGTAGCAAACTTGTGTACGGAGGCCGACTACTTGCATAACGGTGTTGAATACGTAACAGAAGTAGATATTACCGCCATTCAAGTACCTATGTCGCGTACTTATAATGATTCGTCATATTTACTTATCACAACTTTGTCTACGTATTACACGTACGTAGCAAACTTGTGTACGGAGGCCGAATCATTACATAACGGTGTTGAATATGTAACAGAAGTAGATATGACCGCCATTCAAGTATGGCGCATACTTGTAATAATTCGTCATATTTACTTATCAAGACTTTGTCTACGTATTACACGTACGTAGCGAACTTGTGTACGGAGTCTGAATACTTACATAACGGGGTTGATTACTTAACAGAAGTACAAATAACCTCTATTGAAGTACATCGCATACTTATATTGATTAGTCATATATAGTGTTGAGAGCTAGTTAGGAATAACCCTGTATATGTAATTATGTAATACAGTTAAAAGATTTTTCTATTTATTTATATGAAGGTTGCATGGAGTTTTATACTTATAATGTTGCGGCATATATTTATAAATATATTTTGTAAAACTGCGGATATCATGCGTCTGAAGTCTTTATAAAAGTAGGAGACGTACGTGTATAGTACTTAATTAGTAAATCCGGGCAAGTTCGTGTAACGTTGTTGTCTACTTACGTACGTATATACGGAATGATTACTTAATGTACTGGTGGAACATCCTTTTTAAGTACGCGACTACATTATAAGTACAAATTTACAACGTCATTATAGAGCACGGTGTTGCTCCTAAACGCCAAAGTACGCTGCATGATTACTAAGTACGCGGCACCTATGTTAGGTATGCTGCATCCTTGGTAAGTAGTGAATTGAAGCTCCTTACGTAAGTAGTTCATTTCAGTAGCTTTTTTTTCTCAGTGTACAATTGCATGGTGGTAGGCCATTTTATGAATGTCCGCCTGGCTAGCTACCACCCTCAAGTAGAAAATCGGTCGCCAAACACCAAACGGTGTGGTCCGGCAGCTGTCCTTGTGAGCCAGTAATTCTAGGTTAGCTTGAACAACATCTTCGACCACATCATCGCTTACCATCAGGTGAGGTAGTGGTCAAAGGCTAACATAACAGGCATAAAAAAAACAATGCCCTAACAAACATGTCAGAATATTAAACGAGATTTTTTTAAGTGACAGTGAGACAGATGAGTTTTTAAGTTTTCACACAAACATGCTGTTTTCAATAAATGATTTGGTAATAATAATAATAATTTAGTAATAATCTAGCATGCTGGGCACGCTGCCAACTGGGAGTGGGCTGGAGCATTTGGACTGCCTATGAGTCTGCTATGACTTATAGGTGTCTAAATGCTTTTATTGTAGTAGCTGTAGTGTTGTATATAGTTCATAGTATTTGGTAATATAACTTAAATATGTGCACATCTATGTAATCTTGAATACAGATGAATATGAAGTATATTTAGAACATTACATAAGAAAGAACTTATATATTTAATCTTACTCATATTATTTTATTATTATTGTTTACATGTACCAGACACACTACAAAACAATTATTCCACATATTTTACCATATATTTTGTATAAATTAATCATCGATATTATTGATTAATGGTTTCCTAAGAATTTTGATAGTCTCTAGAAAATGTTAACAATCAATTAAGAAGTAATTAAATATGGATATTGTCTATTTCAGAGATCATAAATAAATTGCGAAAAAGATGACTATACGACCACTCTCAGATGCACTACGCAAGAAAGCAGCGGAGGAAATCAATGAAAACCCATTACAAATCAACGAACATATACAATTACTGAGAGAATGGCTTAAAGAGCAACCACATTTGCATGCTGTAAATCCAAGTAAGTGTTCTACTGTTCTTGATGTACTAGTGTAAAACATATCTGAGGCTAATTAGTGTTTGAAATTATGAAACAAGAGAAACGGAAATTTGTCAGCAAAAGCTACCGCATTCTTCTGTCTTCATCCCACGTGGACAAAATGGAGGTATTATGAAGCGCCAGGGACTTAAAGCGTAAATAAGTTATGCACCACCAAGTTAATAAGTAAAGTACGAAACTAGTGCCCAAATTCAAAAAAGTATAGTACAAGAATGACAGTGATACATTATAATGGTTATATCCAATTGCGGCTATTTATAAGCAGACGAAAGGCGTCCAACGCCGAACTAAAGTTATTGGGACGAGTTGGCCATATTCCCTACGCTTGGGAGGCGTCTTAGACAGTGTAACATAGCAGTTTATCAGAAAGCGCTGCTGCCCACCTGGTAATATTTTCACTTACGATTCGCACAGGAAAATATTAGGAATATTAGGATTATACTTACATCCTAATTTTTTTCTGCGGTATTATCCTAGCCTAGCCTGGCACCCCACGGGAAAGCAAAAATAAGTTCTTAACCGATAAAATAAGTTAAGCAACGTCAGCCGTGGTTATTATTTGGATGGGTGACCGCTAGTGGCATTACTACTGAGTGCTGCCGTGTTATCTTAAGATGGCAGTCGTTATAGCATGATAGGGCATTTTGCTAATGTCCGTCTGGCTAGCTACCACCCTCAAGTAGAACATTTGTCGCCAGGCACCTAACGGTGTGTTATAGTAGCTATCCTTGAGAGCCAATAATTCTAGGTTAGTCTGAACACCATCTTCAACACTTACTTATTACCTATCTTTTGGTCCTGCAATCGATTGTAAACCATTTTATTGCTTAAACGATAGTGCGAGTTATGGAGACAAAATTGACGATAGTAGATTTTTTTAATCGTTTTTAATTATTCTTATATATATATATCCTTTGTATATTATTTGAATTTTACATTCATGTTTCCGGTACTTTTACTTTCATTTTAATTTTTTAATATAGAATATATACTTTTTTATATAACAAAATCAGAAACATACTTTTTAGTTTTTTTTCTATTGCTAATGCAACCGCAAAATCATTGAAAGTATTAATCGGTTTGGATTTCTCGGCGGCCTTTTTATAAACGGACAGTCGGCGAAAGTCATAGTCGTCCGATCTCTTAGGTACTCAAAATATATTAAAACTATAATTTTATAATCCGTTATGTAAAAAATACTAAACCTTTGTTGCATCTATGCGGTGATAAAGGTCAACACGCGTCTAACTTTAAAATTATACATGTACTAGCTGCGCCCCGCGGTTTCACCCGCGGGTTGATGGATGATGATAAAATGTGTTAACCTAGCTCATGGTACAATAATATACTACGCCAGGTATTACACTCCGAGACCGGTTGTCACGTGACCAGGACACAAGCTTGTCAAGCATACCGTCATCAACGGCTCTCAAAGTTTATACCAAATTTGAGGAAATTGGGGGGCAGTAAAATAACAGTTAATTGATTTCACCTTTTTTTTTAATAAAGAAAATCACGTGAAATTGATTTAAGTTAAACAGATTAATGATTCTTGAATAAATTATGGTTATCAAGTTCGTACAGTGTATGTTCGTAGTTTTCTTATAATGGGTACCGTCGATGCTAATAGGCCTAAATTTTTCGTAGATTGAAATCAAGTAATTATTTTCTATGCCGAAGAAAAAGCCAGTTATCTGTATTATGGTGTACAATTTAGTTTCAAAGAAAGCTCAAAAATATCGGAAGTAAAAACCAAGTAGGTAGATATGTTATATAACCAAAGAAATTTTACATTACATAGCATATTTAGTAGTCGCAGTAAGAATGAAACAATTTTGCAGGAAATGAAAAAACTTCAAATCACTGCTTTTTCTACTTTTACTCTTACAGTTACTTTTTGCATGGTGGAATGGCATTTTGCGAATGCCCGCCTGGCTAGCGACCCCCTCAAGTAGAAAATCTGTCGCCAAGCACCTAACGGTGTGTTCCGGCAGCAGTCCTTGAGAGCAAGTGAAATTACAGGTACAGAGACTCAAAGTCAAAGTCAAAGTCAAAATCATTTATTCAATTTAGGCGTCTACGACGCTCTTATGAAGGTCAATTACAAATTTTAATATTGAAATATACTACATTGTACTGCCACGTTCAGCAAACAAAAGTTATAGAGCCACTGCGAGAAGAACGGGCAAGAAACTCGGGGCCATTCTTTTAAACGTTTTTTAAAAATGTGTTAAGTACATACTATATAATAAAATTATTACAATACTTAATTTACATTACGTAGGTGTTGGGCGCTAGCTTGGCAGAGGCGAACCAGTCCAGGCATTTTTGTCGTTTAAGTAATCACAAACTGTGTAGTAAGATTTCTTTATCAAAATATTCTTCACATGCAACTTGAATTTTCTTTCTGTGAGCGTTGTAATATGTTTGGGCAATTTATTATAAAACCGCACACAATTTCCTAAGAAGGACCTTTTATTTGTCTTTGCTAATCTAAAACCTGGCACCGCTATTTTATCTTTATTCCTAGTGTTATAATCGTGAGTGTCACTGTTTGATTTAAATTTGCTCAAATTTTTACGAACATACATAATATTTTCAAATATATACAGACTTGGTAAAGTTAAAATATCAATTTCTTTAAAAATATCTCTCAGGGATTCCCTAGGATCCATTTCATATATGGCTCGAATTGCACGCTTTTGTAAGATAAAGATTGTCTCTATCTCAGCAGCAGCTCCCCACAGCAATATACCATAAGACATAATACTGTGGAAGTACGCGAAATAAACGAGCCTAGCAGTAGCTACGTCTGTTAGCTGTCTTATCTTACGAACTGCATATGCAGCAGAACTAAGTCTTCCAGATAGATCATGTATATGTGGATTCCACTGTAAAGTTGAATCCATTTTAATTCCCAGGAAGACTGTCGCATTGTCAAAAGAGAGTTTTTCTAGGCCAAGCTTAATGTTTGGTTCAACATAAGTAACATTTGGTAAAGAAAACTTTAAACATTTGGTCTTTTTTGAATTTAAGAGAAGATTATTAGCCGCGAACCACTTAGAGATCATAGATAACACATTATTTACATGAATAAGTTCACTATCCCTCCTATCTACTTTAAAAATTAGGGAGGTATCATCTGCGAATAAAACTATATCGCAGAAATTTTTAACCATGCAAGGCAGATCATTTATATATGCTAGAAACAGAAAAGGTCCTAAAATTGATCCTTGCGGTACGCCTATTCTTACCAAAGACCTGGAAGAAGTATTGCCATTTATTCTAACCTTCTGTAGCCTGTCTGACAGATATGACTTTATAAGATCCAGAGCTTTTCCACGAATACCATAATGTGAAAGTTTTCGAATCAGAGTGCGGTGCTCTACACAGTCAAATGCCTTAGAAAGGTCACAGAATACGGCAATAGCATCCTGTGAACTCTCCCAGGCTTCAAGTATATGTGACATCAATTGAGCACCTGCATCTGTTGTGGATCTGCTCTTTGTGAAACCAAACTGATTCTCATTCAATATATTATGCTCATTAAAATGGGATAGAAGTTGTTTGAGCATAATTTTTTCGAATACTTTACTCAGAACAGGTAAGATAGAAATAGGTCTGTAATTGCAAGGGTCAGATGTAGCCCCCGACTTCAGAATTGGAGTGATTTTACTTTGTTTCATTAAGTCGGGGAAGTTTCCTTTATCAATACAAAGATTGAATATTGTTTTTAAATATGGTGCAATAATGCATATTATAGACTCTGCCACTTTAACTGACATACCCCACAAGTCTTCGGTGCTCTTAACATTTAAATTTTTAAATGTCTTTATAATTTCCAATATTGTTGTGTGTCTGAAAGAAAAGTCCGGTGATTTGCAGGGGAAATTATGTATTAGCAGAGTTTCTGCTACATCGGGACATGCATCCAATGACTTAGTGACTTCTAGGGGTAAGTTAGAAAAAAAATTGTCAAATATATTTGCCACTTGTATTGGATCAGATATTTGATTTTTATCAACATTTAAGACATATGTAGAATCTCTAGCTTTATTTTTTCCGGTCTCAGTATTTATAGTATTCCAAATGGTTTTTATTTTATTTTTAGACTTGCTAATTTTATTTCTAATCAAAAGAGATTTAGCACACAAGCAAACAGACTTAAACATTTTTGAATAGTTCCTAACATAATCACGAAACTGCTTGCAGGATGTCAAATTCTTCCTGCGATACAGATCATACAAATAATCTCTACTTTTTCGAATACCTGTAGTTGCCCAATCACCGAACTTCAACTTTCCATTTACTTGTTTCTTTATTTTTGGACAAACTTTTTGAAACTCAGTATTTACTAGAGAGAATAAACTATTATAAATGTCATTCGGGTCACTATGAGAAAAACTTGTAATGGCAAGCTTAGCTTCTATATTGGTACTGAGTATTTCTAGCCTACTGGTTGTTAACGGCCTATGTTCAATTTCATACCTTGCTGTTTCTCTGCTTCCATCAAATCTAACTGCCAGGCCCTCATGATCAGATCTAACACCCTTCATTATTGACTTTTGTTTAGTCTTACAGTTCGAGTATATATTGTCTATACAGGTAGCTGAAGTATCTGTTATTCTAGTGGGCTCACAGAATAGAAATTTCAAATTAAATGACTTAAACAATGAAATAAGATCAGTCTTATTTTTAGATTTCAATAAAATATCTACATTAAAATCACCACATACAAATATGGGTTTTTTACATTTAGAAATTTTTAGTAGTATACTTTCCAGAGTGGCTAAGAATTCTGTAAAATTTTGAGCACGACCTTCATCTGTTGGTGGTCGATATACACACAACACAAGATGCCTGTCCACCTCCACACAAGCAACTTCACAGACACGTTCAACAGAACATCTGACTAAGTCACGGCGTTCTTTAAATTTTAAGTTATTTTTTACAAGAATAATACACCCTCCTCCTTCTGCAGATGATCTGTTAAACGCACTGCCTACACTAAAATTCTTAACATTAAATAACATTGTATCAGCTCTTAGCCATGTTTCAGTAAAGCATAATATATCAAAAGGATATTTATCTAAGAGCATTTCAATTTCAAGTATTTTGCCAGAGAAGCGATTTATATTTTGGTAGTACAGTGCTATGTCAAAACACTTCCCTGTTGTCGGACTTAAAAGTTTAAACAGTTTGACTCAACATTTGTATTAGTACATGTACTAAAATCTGTATCGTCAATAGAAGACATGGTTATATTTCCTATAACCGACTCAATATTATAAGCTACCAAAGTAGCAATTATTTGGTGTAAGATTAACGGAGGCGGAAGCTGCCATATACGACAACGAGAGATCCCGCGTCATCAAGGGAAGCATGTCGGGTCGTTATATGGCGGCATTTAACTCCACGGTGGGATTCGTTGCACTAAATGAAGAAGAAACTACACGAACAGGCAATCTCACTTTCGTCACACCATCAGACGACCCCATCGTGGTCACTGCCCGGTGTACAAAAATCATGCTGCAGGAGAAAATAATCGAGATGGCAAAAACCATCTCGGAAGGCTCCGAACCAACGGCAGCATGGGAAAACTGGACGTTGCCAAAGTTTACCTGGATAAATGGGGTTCCCGGATGCGGCAAAACCACCTGGATAGTTGACATCTTCGATGCTAACAGAGACATCATTGTAACCACAACAACCGAAGCAGCAAAAGACCTGAGAGCCAAGGTAGCGCACCGCATAGGCGATGGAGTAAAATCCAAAGTGCGTACCTTGGCCTCCATATTGGCGAACGGGTTCATGGAGCGCAGAGAAAAGCGTCTACTCATAGACGAAGCTCACATGAACCATTTCGGGGCCATCATAATGGCTGCACGGTTACTGGACGCGGAGGATGTCGTTATCATCGGAGATGTCAACCAGCTGCCGTATATTGAAAGAGAGAACCTCTTCAAAATACGGTACAGCAATCCCAACGTACTGGCGACCATCGGCCAAGAGTTGTACTGCACGCACCGCAATCCCATGGACGTGGCATACGTCCTACGCGAAGTATACCCGGGTTTTTATTCCTCAAGATCTCGTGTCCACTCCCTGAAGCTTCAACGGTACACAGGTGCTTTAATACCAAAAGACCTCCCAAACACCCTATACTTGACACTGACTCAGGAGGAGAAATCTTCCTTAATTAGTGGAGGGTATGGGTGCGGACAGGGGTCTCGCATTCTGACCGTACATGAGGCACAGGGACTGACACACGAGTCCGTCATCATCATCCAGACGAGGGAAAATGTGACCAGGTTGAGGGACAGTGTTCCGCATGCGGTAGTGGCTCTGTCGCGACACACAGAAAGCTGCACGTATTACACCGACGACAGCTCCGACACCATCGGTGGGTTTGTGCGGCGGGCAGAAAAAGCGACGGAACAGGAGATCATCAATCACAATCTGAAGATGGCACTCAAAGACCGTAACGAAAAAGTCGTGGAGCAGATGTTAAAACGGACCCCGGGGTCAGTGGCGGGTCCATCGGGCACTTAATATAGAGAAACACAAAAATGTCAATGTAAATGTTATTATAAATGTATAGGATAAGCGTAATAAGTAGTAAGCATGCTAATATAATATACTTTATAGAATACCATAGTAATTATAAAACAAATGTTATAGGATAAGATAAGTAAGAAAAAAAAAAAAAAGAAAACAGTATATAATAATAATGTATAAAAAAAAAAAAAAAAATAAAAAAAAATATGGACTCACTTTAGTTTATAAGATACAACAAATAACACCATAGTTGTAAATTCAAATGTGATGAATGGAGTATGTTTTATTAAAGAAAATGTAATCAAATAAAAATAACTGTAATCTAAAAAAGGCACGGACCCTGGAGTCTGTGGAGTAATGTTGTTTTATGAAAAAAAAAAAAAAAAAAAAAAAAAAAAAAAGTAGCAATTAAATTCTTACATTTCTAGACTTAACATCTATGTCTCCTGGGAACAGGCGCAGTGCAATTCGAGACTTGTGACGAAATGCATCTGTTATAGGCAGAGGTTAGTCTGCTTAACATCAGGTGGGCCTCGAGCTTGTTAGCTTGTTCCGTCACAATAGAAAAAAATTACATGTGTTTTATTATACTCGTAGCTTCCAGAAATGGGCCGACCACAAAGTTTGCGAATCACTGCGCATATGTGCATGAGCGAGAGCGAAACAGATGCAAATCATATACGTGAGACAGAGACGGCGATAGTTGTCAAAATGGTGGAACCATAGGGAGACAACTTTTTTCATACCATTTACTGAGATGAACATTGATTCATGTGTGACTTTCTATTAGACGTTTGAAATATTGTATTGATATTTTATAACAAAACATTCGTATGAAAAAGAACCATGAACTTGTATTCTGCTGCAATCACGTTTTAATAAAGAGCCAATTTGGTAGTGACGCAAGCCTGTGATTCTTCGGGAGTAGAAGACATTGTTTTCTTAGACCATGATCTAGCTTATTTATACAATTGCTTTTTGACATTTCTTGTCGAGCTAATTTCTAATCAGTTGTTTTTTGTTTCCATGGCAACGCTGCCCGTTTTTGTTTCCATGGCAACGCTGCCCGCGACACCGGCGCGCGCACTTCGGACGACGTTGTTGACGCGAGCCTTCATCCGGGTTGAGACGTCGCAAAAATTTCTAGTGTGGCTTATTAACAGTTTTTTTGGTATTTTCGTCAATTTACACAGTATATCTTTATAAATTATAGCCTATGTGTTATTCTGATGTATAAGCTATATTATTGTAAAGTTTCATTCAAATCCGTTCAGTAGTTTTTGCGTGAAAGAGTAACAAACATCCATACATCCATACACACTCACAAACTTTCGCATTTATAATATTAGTAGGATAGGATTAGTAGGATCTATAATTATTGGAGTTCTTAAAGAAAATGTGAAAAGGACATCAGCAAAAATTTTTATTTCCATAATTTCGGCTCGGACCTTGCATTTGGTCGGTTATTACGATCGAATGCAAGGTCCCTGCGGAATTCCTAATAAACGGTTAAGTAAACATACCGCCTATAATAACATCGGATACAGCGACATATCGCTTAGAACGACAAAACTTATCGATATTCATCGGCTATAACGACGGATCGGTAGATGTCATTCGGTTTCGACTGTATTATTTTATTTCAATATACCTTACATGTAAATCACCTATACTTAATAATTCAGCTCTGGTGTTCGGATATAGATCCGTTACAACGTCGATCGTACCTACATAGAAAAAAAAATATTTACATTGTAACTATATGTAGGTACTATCGATTAGATAAAAATATACAGTGTAGATAAAAGGCTATTGCGTGAAAATTATCAACATAAGAAATTGGGGAGTACTTAAACATTTTTTTAACTTTACAAAATGTTTCGGTAGTCCGAATAAGCGTGAAACATTTTGTGTGACAAAAAAAGGTGAAGTAGGGTTTGAAAAGACTTATTACCTATATATTATTATATATATATATGTGATTATGACGGAACAAACATGAGGCCCACTTGATGTTAAGCGGATTAACCACTGCCTATAACCATCATTGCTTCAGAAACTGTTACACTTTAGATCTCAATAAAGTTTCTGGCCTGAGAATTTAGGAGTTCAATATGCTCCTGTTCAATGTTGTTATCGGCGAATAAGGGAAATGAGTGAGAGTGGATGTGAGTGGAGTGCTGCTTCACATTGCGCACAGAACAGTTCTCTAACGCGACTGATTACCCGCAAGGTAATGCCTACATAACCAACGAGAACATTTCCAAGTCGGATGGGTACACAACAGGCCGCCGCACTGGCCATAAACCAAAGCCACACTTTTACATATATCGACGACGATGTTCGAATGCCTCCTAACCAACAAAACTCAAAATTTACAGAAGACGAAAAAAACGTTTTATTGTTTATTTACTTACTTTGTGAAAATAGGTAGTATAGTTTCTTATGTATAAATACAATGTAAATTTAATGCTGGTTTTGATTTCACGTTCAAACAAGCACTTTGTAAGTTATTGTTAGTTAGGATTTATTGGTTTCACCACTGTTCACTTCAGATTTATATAAATGAAGTTACAAGGTATTCTTAAATCAAAGCCATAATCCAATTATAAAAAAATATTTATTGAAATGAACTAACTTGAGAATTCTACATTATTGTGCGTTAAACAATAATGCAGAATCGAGACAGATCGGAAAATTACAAACAATTTAATATGTTTTAATTAGTTTTAGGTAAATTATGTTAGAAGGCGTGGCAATCCGGAGGAATGACAGATTTAAGCTGTTGCAAGTGATTGTATTTAGTAGATTTATTTATTGGGATTGGCCAGAATGAATACGTTTGGTACGAGTATGTAACTTCATGATATAACTTCATAATAACCTGTTGTCTTTGGGGCAAATTAAACCAATCATCGGCAAAGTCAAGTTTATATATCGGTGACCTTTGCCGCTTTTACAATGGGCAGCTTGAGAGGCCAGCAGTGTCGTTCCTAATAATCTAACAAAAACGAATCAAATGTATTAGCCATTAAAACTGCTGCAGTTTAATTTAACCAATTAATAAACAATTTAGAATTTTGACAGTTCACCTTTGTCTTTAAATAAAGCGCGCTTGCTGTAAGTTAAGAACATACCTTTACAGATTGTAAGTCCATCGCAAGTAAAATAAATATTTGTTTAGCTGCCTTTTTTATCATCGTCCTTCTCTTTCCTCGTTCTGTTTTTTATTGATCAAATACATTTACTAATCAGCATCTTTGAAGCGATAACAGGCATTTCATTGTTCGAGGAGCAAAATTCTTTGAAGGCTTTGAATAAATGTGCAAGCGACATGGGCTCCAAATATACTTTACTGGTACACTTCCCAGCGTAATGTGAAGGCAGTTTTAGTAGATTGTCGAAAAAGGTTTCCAAAGCTAACAATTTTTTTATTTGTTTCCATGGGCTCTACAAGTTATGAGGTACATTATTTTTTTGGGCAGACATGCAAAATTCAGTCTTTTTTACCCAAGCCTGGAAAGTTTTAAAACATTTCCCTATTAATTTGAACTGTTTGGTCTCCTATGCTCGTCAGTGGCAATGAGTATTGCAGAGTCCTTGACATTTAGAACTTGACTCGTTCTACACAGTTTTTCGATACGTAGCTGCACGTTTTACTAGTCCACAAACGAATACCTTGCATTGGTCCCAATTAAGGTTTTTCCCGAAGTTGCTGTGAATTTATGTTGTGTATGTGTTACGTGTTTCTTCAGTTAATTGCGAGCAACCCCTTCATAACCATACCAGATTGTTTGAAGCTCAACTAATTCTGTTAATACAAATACTAATTTAAAATGAACACGACTGCCATAATACCATGATAGTGAAATGAAAACCTTAACGATTTTGTGATCGAGCTGAATATCACAAAAAGTGTCCTATTTTCAGGTACAAACTATAAGTTATTAGTTTGTACCTGAAAATAGGACACTTTTTGTGATATTCAGCTCAAGGACTCTTCAGGTACAAACTAATAACTTACTATTCGTCTCACTAACACCATTTATCAATAATCGTTCATTACAATAAACTTTTACAAATCGTGTCCTTTCTTGACAAAAAATAACGAAGAATAGCCGCCTGCCAATGCTCACAATACGCGAGATGAAACGGTTGGTTGCCATAGGGCCATTGGTTTGGAAGCGACGAGCCACTGCAGGTGCGTTTGATGATAGATAGGAGATATTGGCAACAAAACTGCATCAAAACTGGAGAAAAAGAACCTAGGAGATATGTACTTTAACAAGTTAGAATATATTAGCAGCATTATTGGCCTCCGTGCTTGAAATGAGATTTTAGGAGGTATTTGCACGATCAATTTGTGACCCCAATTTACACAAAATCATTTGGGAGCTTTTGCTAGTCTGTGCAAAATTGAACTCTAAATCGAATGACATAGATAACTCATTTTGACCCAAAATGTCAGTTAGGAGGTATTGAAACATCGTCGTCGATATATGAAATATGTTCTTTTCTTGTACTGTATCTTGGGACACATTTTTAATACAAGTATACCTACTTACCCGTGGGGTGCCGGGCTAGAATGTCATCCCCCATCTCTAACCGTGGGAATCGTAAGAGGCGACTAAGTGTAACACACCAGAAAGTTGCAGAATTGCAATACTGCAGCGCTTTCTGAGGAACTGATATCTTACGCTGCGATCCCCAAGGCGCCTGCCAAGTGGGGAGATTATATCAAACCCCTCCTGTATTCAGCAGTGGGTAATCCGACTGATACAAAACAAAAAAAATACCTACTCGGGATGTCCCTTGTGTAGTTAGAGAAGACATGTGGTAGCGACCCTACACGAGAAGGATACTCGGTCTTTTTTTTTTTATGCCTGATAGGTTAGCCTTTGACCACTATCTCACCTGATGGTAAGTGATGATGTGGTCGAGGATGTTGTTCAGACTAACCTAGAGTTACTGGCTCTAACAACTGGCGGTCACTCTGAGACATAGTATTAAGTCTCTAAGTTGAGAGGGTTTGACACACGTCCTTATTGGATCGCTTTCAAAAGCCACCAAAGTCAAAGTGGACCACGTTCACAATGCTTAAATTTTCAGACTTTGAACCTAAATAAGGTATCCATAAAATTTAATGCAAAAATGACAATGTTAGAAGTATAATTTTAATATAAAATGGGCTCGCATATATGTAATATTTTACTACCTTGACGTTAAATATGGTTTTCCAAGGGGATTATTCCGATAGTTATACATACGAGTATGAATTAAGAAACTTTTATAACTTTTGAATGTTTCAGGTGATCAATGGCTTCTATCGTTTCTTCGGGGATGTAAATACAACATTGAAAAAGCAAAAGGAAAGATTGATAAGTATTATACCATGAAGGCGACCGTTCCTGAATTTTACGCGAATAGAGATCCGTTAGATCCTGGTATTCAAGAGGTATTAAGTTTAGGGTAAGTATATGATCATCATTTTTCAAACATATCGAATATTGACATTAATTTCAAATACTGATTTTATGATTACAATACCAACTTCGGGCACATATATAAATTATATATATTACCTTGCAAAATATCCATTTTCAAACCTAGTTAGAAAACGTTCGCCGATGTTTTCTCCTAATAACTGTTTCATTCACAGTCGCAATTGGTCAACCTCTATTCATCATCATTGGTCATTGGTCATCTATTCTGCATGTCTTAACCATTTCAGCGTATACCGCTCTGGACGCTTTATATCCTCGTTCACTCCACGTTGCTTTCTTATCTTGCTGTTCATCGCTCTGTCTTGCAAAGTTACTCTGCGTACCTATTAAAGTATTCTTTCTAGTTAATTTTTTCGACTCCTTCTTCTGCCGTACCCAATTTTTCTACAGTAAAATAACATAGCCATTAACATTCCTCTACGCACTCTCATTATCGTACCCTTGTGCCCCATTTATCTCCTTGATTTCTACCATTCACTCTCCTTTCAACATCTTCCTAATGCCTTGCATTCCCTTTCAAAATTGTAAGCAATTTTACTTCACCAATTATAACAATGATGTAACACCTTCATCCTCATAAAAAAACATGAACTACTTGGTTTGCTCACAAGATTGTATTACTTTTCACTAGCTCGTGCACTACATGTATATTAAGCACGAGCGTATATCTTTCTATCTATGTATATCTCTCTACGACACTTCTTTCGTATGCATACACAATAATACCATGCTATAGCACATCGTCAAGGTGTAGCAGGAAGAGTGTTGCAAAGAGAGCTGGTCCTTGATGCATTGATTGCCATATAGTTAGACGAATGACCGTCAATAACCACTCGTATCCTGTTAAAGGCCTTTGTGATGTCAAACAAAATGGCAAGTGCTTAACCATATCTATCAATGGCCCCGCTTCAAATGTGTATGGCATACACAATGAAAAATTAGCGTAAAAGTGTTCTTAGTAGACGGGTTTTGGTGAAACCTGTACTGCTGGTCACTGGGAAGATCCTTGTTGTCGAGGTATACTAGGAACTTATTTTTCAGTATACGCTCCATTTTATTGCATAAAATTAACGTGACTTAA
Source organism: Plagodis dolabraria (assembly GCA_963854805.1). Classification (NCBI taxonomy): domain Eukaryota; kingdom Metazoa; phylum Arthropoda; class Insecta; order Lepidoptera; family Geometridae; genus Plagodis; species Plagodis dolabraria. The sequence goes on from OY978444.1 coordinate 22,685,558, forward strand.
TAGGCTGGTAGTTGGCACGATCAGCACTTTTTTTTGGATATGAGTTGTACGTTGCCATGCTTCGTTTATAGCCCTATTAATCAAAATAAGCGTGTCAAGACATGAGTAAGATCAGGCATTACTTAAGGACCGACGACTGTTGAAATAATGACAGAGCTTTTTTTAAAATTCCGTAGCTGCCTCCTTTAGCTCACATTGATATTAAACTTTGTATAATTTTGTAAAAACTCAAAATTTTGAGTACGCCTAGTGTCCGTATCATCGTGAACACTTCAGTTTGACGTATGCGAATTTCGAATTACAACCTCACATCCAGGTAGACATGACGCATGGGGGCGATGTAGATCGTAGTGGAAAATAAAACAAACTATGAATTATACAAAGTTTAATATCAATGTGAGCTAAAGGAGGCAGCTACGGAATTTTAAAAAAAGCCCAAAAATAATACTTTTCACAAGGATTCGATTGTCCAATTTTTGTCAAGGACTTTTTACTGAAATGTTTCAATGGGCAAATATTTGAATAGAGTTCACTTTCAAATTGTCAAAAATCAGGATATCGCTCCCGCAATCATTACATTTTATTTTATTTTCTGGCGTTGTTTTTTATATGTTTTTTGGTTCCAGAATATTGCTACCTTTGTATAAGTGTGTGCATGAAGACTCACCACGGATCGTGATATCTAGGATTGGAGCATTTCGTCAGACGTCCTACCCTCTATCAGACCTTATCAAAGTTGCGTTTATGGTACTCGAGATATTGTTGCTGGAAGACGATAATTTTTGCATAGCTGGAGAGGTAAGTTCCATACCCTATAAGCACCTTTTGCCCATCGTCCAACTGCGTGGCATAGATTTTTTTGGTTAGGCTGGGAATCTTGGTTAGTCTTGATAATATTTTCAGATCCTCTATTATGCTAGAATTAGAACTTATATTGAACACTATTTAATGATAAGTTCTAATAATAATGTTAATATTAATAGTTAAGATCGAGAATATTAATTGTATATAGTTCATAGTATTTTGATTCATTAATAAAGGCATACCACCGGAAAAAAAAAGATCGAGATATATAATATGTAAAAATAATAATAATTATTGTTACATATAATAGAGTTCAAAGAATTCCATGATTATTTATAGTTCTTACAACAAAAGTATAAGAAAATATTTTAATTATGAATTTCCCGCCACGATTTATTAAAACTAGCTGCGGCCTGCGGTGACACTCGCAAGTAAATTTAGCATAATGTAGTCATTAGCACATTATAAAGACCATACTTTACGACGATGTTGACTTTATTAATTTTTGGTGTATTAAGCTTATGAATTCTAAACGTAAATATTTTGGATATACCTAGTCATTTCCACAAACAGCAATAACAAATATTATACATATTAATTTTATTCATACTAACAATTCCTTTTATAGGTATGGAGGGATTTAACTTCTAAACGTAGATATTTATTATATTTTTTTGATTGAGGATTGAGGTTTTGACTACTCGTTATACAACTGTTCCTAGCGGTAGTCAGTAACTTACCTTTCTGTCAAAACTTATAATTTACCAAGATTTTAATAGTTATAATTACACAAAGGTCATAAAATGGTAATGTGGTGAGCTGGCTAAAGTTTTACTATAGAATTTTGCTATTCACGCGCACATGCCCCACTTAAGTTCATTATAATTTATAATTTTGTAATCGTTCAATAATGAAATCAATTCTCAAAAATTATAATTTATAATTTTGTTATCGTTCAATATATATCTATGTATTCTATTTATATAAACAGAATCAAACATTCAGCTGGATTGTAAGAAGGCACCTGCTGAGTACTACTACTACAATAGTCTCCATAACCACCGATCCGGACCCATTATTGAACGTTATATTTCTTGCAGGATATTATTGCTGATTGTAGCGAGATATCGTTCAGCTTGGTTTGGCAGTGGACACCGTCGATGGCGAAGAAAGTGATGACATGTACAGAGAAAGCTCTCTCAATTCGGGTTAAAAGTATGCACATTTTGAACGGTCCGTTCTTCCTCGGTCCTGCACTGAAAATATTGAAAATGTTTTTGGGATCAAAACTGAGAAACAGGGTACGTATTTACTTACCTATATCATTACTTTTTAAATGAAAAGCTCACGTGGTTACGGTAATATATACTATGTTTAACTGGTACATGTAGTAGATGGTCGATGTCTAATCATAACAATTTGAGCGGTTTTTTTCTAATACTTTATTACACCAAAACACAATAATGTGAAATAGAAGGACTTAATGATAAAGCATAGTCTACCAGTCATCCAGCGGAGGAAACAGAATATCAGTAAAGTGAATACAAAAGTGAGTAATTGGGGGTTTTGTAAAATTAAATGAAAACAGAAAAAAATAATGCATTATGAAATATAATAGATTGCATAATAATTAAATAAAACGCATACATCATACTTTTAAGTACTTAATATGATTGCAAATACACATTATATATGGTGTACATATACAGGGTTATTGGAAAAATTCTAACAACCTCTTAGGGTTGACTTCTACTAGTCCTAACAAATATTTTCAAATATTTTTTTAATTTAAAAAAATCATGTTTCTTAGTAAAAAAAAGAAATGTGTTTTTTATATGTTTTTGACGGAATAAGCACAAGGACAACCTGATGTAAAAAGTCTCTTGTGCCTCTAATGTATTATTTCTTATATTTAATTACTTTGCTCGATGTAAATATTCAAAATTCTATTTAAAGGGAGCACGGCGCGGTCCAGTGTTGCCGCGGCGGGCGCTCTTGGCTCGGAGTAGGCTTTAAAACACAAGAAAAAAAAATGTTTTTTCAAAACAAAAAATATCTCAATATGTTTGTTAGGACTAGCAGAAGTCAACCCTAAGAGTTTGTTAGCATTTTACCAATCACCCTGTATAATTATACATGACTTTAAAAAATCAATAATAATATAAAATTAGATTTTGAAATCAAATCAAATCATTTATTTGTAGGCATGGTCTTATAATAAGTAGAAAATATTAAAAAGATATCTATGTACCTATACCTATATTGTCGATACAGGAATAATATAAATGCAGAACTCAATAATATTGTCTACGCCCTGATTGAGCATCGTTTTGTAGGCAGTAGGTTAGTGTGGACCAGTTTTGCAAAATTGTCAATGAAAGGAGCTTTTTATCCGAATATTTTTATATAAGGAAGAAATTCTCATTTCGGCTGTTTATTTTTTTGTGTGTTTAACCTCGTAACAATTAACTGGGTGTACTGATTTTGATGATTTTTTATATTCGAAAGCCGTCATGTGGTCCCTTTAAATTCAATGAGACCTAATAATGCATATTGTATTGGCTTCGACTACATTGATGATCTTTTTATTTTCCCTTGTAGATGTCAAATGAACAAAAAACCTGTATACGATGGTTTGGAAAAGCATCGTAGTATTTCGTGATGGTCCCTTTCTAGTTTGGAGGTGTTCTAGTGTAGTTTTCGTAGACATACAATGGGACTCTTTAATAAATGACATCCAATCTGTCGTGATTGCGGCAATCATTCATTTACTTATAGTGTATTTTTCTTATAGAATCTCTTTGAAATCGATTTTTTTCCTACAATTTAAGCATTTATTTTGATGTTAACACGGAGTTCATTCTACAACCTCGGTGCCATACTAATAAATTTTAAAATATACTATAGGTTGTAACTGGAATTATATACTAGTAACATTATGATATCTTCATAGTCTCCGACTCATATAACGCCGTCAGATATTAAAATAGACAATATCATAACTTACATGTATTATAGTTACATAACTAAACAGTTTCATCTTTTTAGGTAAAGTTGTAAAAATATGTCAATAATGAGACGTCTTTAGCATTTCATTCAAGTTTATCAATCTAATCGCATAACTGATTTAACTATTTTTTATGATTGCAGATCCACTTGCATAACAAAGACTTAGTAACATTATATGATAAAATACCGAAATCTGTATTACCTGAGGAGTATGGTGGTTCTGATGGCACAGTGCAAGAACTTATAGGTAATAAGATAGGTATCCCTAAGTATATATTTAGTTTTGACCTATATAGTCAGTCGTACAATATATGAATAAGTATAATGATTCATATCTTCCTATGTCTTAAATGTCACAAAAGGCGACTATGGGATAAACTCATTTTAAGGCAGTGATAGCCGAGCGGTAATAGCTATGGAATGCCGTGCCTCAGGTTTATGGTACGATCCCGACCGCCAGCTTGATCACCGCATGGTGGAAGGGCATTTTTCGAATGCTCGCCTGGATAGCTACCCTCAAGTAGAAAAATATGTCATCAATCTAACAGTGTGTTCTGGCGGTAGTCCTTGGGAATGAAATTACAGCCACATGAGACTTGCCAACTGTCTCATGTACGGCCTGAGTATGTACGCTCGACTTAAGCTTCCGTGCAACGTTCATACCAGTCTGTATTTTTAAGCTGTGACGAAAGCTGTCCTTGAGAGCCAGTAATTCTACGTTAGCCTGAACAACATCTTCGACCACATCATCACTTACCATCAGGTGAGATAGTGGTCAAAGGCTAACCTATCAAGCATAAAAAAAAAAAAAAAAAAAGCATGCGCGCCATCCCAACCAAGCATCTTCCATTCATTCTTGTACTAGTTTATCGTCAGCCAGAAGACATCTACTGTTAAATCATAAGAGTTTGAATTCCACAATGGACAGATTTCAACATTTAACATTCATAATATGCTCCTGGCTACATACCGTCGATACCCCCCTTTACCACCAAGTAACACCAAGTGGAAGGACATATCCTTCGGTATAGTGGTACCCCGAGAATGTTATTAGTATTGTTAATACGTTGTTATGTGTGCGGTGTGAGTTCGAATATTGATACAACTTTTGTAAACAGACCTTTCTAAATACCTATTACTAAATCTCTCTTTCAGATTATTGGAAAGCCAAGGTTGAAAGCAAAAGAGACTGGTTCCTTGAAGATAATGGTTATTCTGATGAATCGAAGAGGTCTAACATTAAGAGTAGTGGCGGTGGAGTCCGACCGTTCAGATCCTTGGATATAGATTAATATGATAGTACTCAACTCTTAAAATAATAACCTAACGCTTAATCACTTAATATAATTATTGTACGAGTATAAGCTATTAATTATTTAATCCTTCAATGATACCAACTTTGTAATGATATTTTGTTAAATACATGATATATGAGTGCCTATGTATATCTCGACTTGAACAGTTTCTACCTAAAAAGCATGTTCTTCACAAATCACTCACTTGTTTAGAGGTGTGCTTTTTATGGACAGGCTTATGATATCTCTAATGACTTCCAAACCAGAAGAAAGATACGGAGTTGAAGCGCTCCGTAAATTAACAGGAGAAAGAGTTTTTTATGGACCTGTGAAGATTTACATATAGACACTAAATTGTAAAATTCAATTGAAAAAACTCTGCTGTAAATGTGAAGCGCTCCATACCATTCCTCGCGCTCTGGTCTTGGAACACATTAGAGTTATCATAAACCTATGACCTAGCTACGAGTATATATATATATATAGGTTTATGATAACTCTAATGTGTTCCAAGACCAGAGCGCGAGGAATGGTATGGAGCGCTTCACATTTACAGCAGAGTTTTTTCAATTGAATTTTACAATTTAGTGTCTATATGTAAATCTTGCTTCTTAAAATGAATCTTTGCGAAGCAAAACTATTTACTTCTACTACATATCTATGTTGGTGTGCTACAATCATTCATCATGCTACTCGAAACCGGAGTAAAAAGATAAAACAAGTGCATTTTCTGGCTTGTTTCTATTCCTATTATATTCGATATGTGAATGTAAGTGAAATGAGTTAAAAAAGGGTTATAGGACGAGATTTGAAACCCTACAGACCACAAGTCAGCAGCTATTAACTTAGTCTAGCTCACAAGGCAGCATTGCTATCATATCTTATACAGAAGTACGAGTATCGTTTCATCTCGTTTCCAGTAGCGTCATGATTCGAACACTTCTGCTCCTCGAGGATCTATTTTAAACAAGGAAATATTTGAGAAGGCGACGCTATCAACATAGTAAATAATCAAACATTTATGACATGTTACAAACTGTAACTTAAGGGATAAAATGTGATCACGACTCATTAAAACTATATAGTTTGGCTCGTAAAACTTAACATCACAGATTTTATCTCGTAGGTAACAGTTCTGTTGTACATGGCACGAACTATTTGCAAAACTCGGATGTACGCCTTCTCAAGGTCAACGAGCACAGTAATTATAATATGTGTTTCTAGTGTCTACGTCTGTATATTTTGCATAATTGTCAAATTGTTAATATTGCGTCCACTTCCTTTAACTAAAACTGAGGGCGTAGTGATCTATTTTCTTAAGGTGAACTCACTTTGTTAGTCTTTAGTTTAACTTAATTTATCTACCAAATATACATTACATGCATACTTAATATTAAAAAAAAAACTAAAGTGGCTTTCTTCTTCTTTCCTTGTTCCTAAAATTACTCTTTACTCAGGACTTCCTTTTAAGCCCTCAACTAGAAATTCTGTCAACAAATACTTAAGATCCATAAGGACTGTTCTTCAGTTAAATCTGAGAAAAATCTGAGTAAAAGCAATCTCCTAACACAAGGGATGTTAATACAATAAAAAAAAAGTGAAATAATTACTACATGCAGACAATGCCTACTCCGAGCCAAGAGCGCCCGCCGCGCCAACATTGGACCCCGCCCCGCTCCCTTTGAAAAGTATTTACATCGAGAAAAGTAACAAAAAATATGAAATAATAAATTACAGGCACAAGAGACTCTTAACATCAAGTGATCCTCATGCTTATTCCATCTCAAACAAATAAGAAAAAGAACGTTAATATCTAAATGTTTGTTAGGACTATAAGAAGTTGTTAGAATTATCCCAATAACCCTCTATAAATCCTCGATTCATTATTATGTTATTTATTGATTAATGTAGCAAAAGAGTGTTCAATGTCAAAGACTTAATCTCACACACAAAATTATCATACTTATCTAATATATCACTATGCCAATACAAATAAGATTTAATTGTACAATCCTCTTTCGCACATATTCACGTTTAGTAACGACTCTTTTTTCTAAAGGATAGGCAGAGGTTTCTAAACAGTTTCCTACGTAATAAAAAAACTCTTATTTTGTGTGATTCTACTACGCCAAAGTTTTTGATTATAGAGAAAGTTTATATATATATGAGTATGTTTATATATAATCATATAGAGTTAGGTGACCCAACAACGAACATTAAATACATACGCCACACATAAAAAGGAAAACACGAAGTAATGAACGGAGAGGAGCTGATGTATGTAAGTCTTCGAGCTAGTAATGTAAGGCAGCCTTGTCCCTTTCAAGTTAGCCATCGCGATAACGAAAGGGGCGTGGCTTAGCTTAGTTTTCTATAGGCGCTTGAGAACGACTAAAAATATAAAATATACATTTTCGTCGAATTCCCGCCGCAAAAACGAATTGTTGCATTCCATCTCACAAAAATTTCACATGTGATTTTATTTACATTATTTAGTATAGTAAGTGTAAATAAAAGAAGTATAGTAGCTCACTATTTAATACTAGATGCCACCAGCTTAAGAACTCATTACTAATATCTATTTTTTTTTATTGCTGACAGTTAAACCTTTGACCTAAATCTCACCTGATGGTAAGTGATAATGTGGTCGAAGGTGTTAACAGGCTTCACCTAGAATTACTGGCTCTCGAAGACAGCTGGCGGAAAACACCGTTAGGTACTTGGCGACAGATTTTCTACTTGAGGGTGGTCGCTAGCCAGGCGGGCATTCACAAAATGCCTTACCACCATGCGGTGAAGCTAAAGGCCGCGGCGGGATTCGAACATGGACCTGCTGCGCGGCAGTCCAGCCAATGCCACTGAGCAATCACTGCTTCGAAACCTACATAAGATAATGTTTTATTTTTCAATTTAAATAACTAATGACTGTCCTTAGGAGATTATTATCTTATTGGATATTTTTTTGTACGCTTATGAATACAAAACACTAGTTAAAAGATTAAATGAATATTTCAAAAATGCGCCATCTATCGCCGCGTATCTCTATTCGCATTAAAGCAATGTCGTATCCACATCACAGATTTCCTTTAAATAGTTGTCATCGAAAAGTTCGAATTGACCGAGTAAGAAAAATAAAAAAATGGACTCAGTACAATAAGAACAGGCGCTCTGCTATTTTGCAATAAGGAATAAATGTAACAGATAAAACAAATAGATATTTTAAAATATATGTATTGCTAAAGCTTTAATATAATTGTTGTGTTGTCTAGTGTACCTACAAGTATTGTACAGTTACTTTGAGGCAGTGATAGCCGAGCTATAATAGCTATGGACTGCCCTCCCGCTGGGTCCACAGTTCGATCCCCACCACCGGATTGAGCTTTACCGCATGGAGGAAGAGCATTTTATAAATTAGAGATTGACTGAGTGATTTTAAATCTGATTATTGCATCCGTGTGAAAGGCACGAATATTAGAGAAAATATTCTCTAATTTTCGCACAGTTCCGACACAATTAAGACTTCCTTTAAAAGAAAGAACACGCCAGCGCACATTGAGATTGAACTTTATTTGATTTAACTTGTATCGAGTTGAGAAACATTGTTTTGTCCTAACGTTCTGCCTACCTTCGTGTATTCATTAGCATGAATAAGTTTAAGATAGTGACGCCATTAAAGTTAAAACTAAACGTCTGTGAGACTAAATCAGTGTAGCATGTGCATTGGATTCTGTGATGAATCACTGTTTAAATTGTAGTATTCAATTCAATAATCCACGTATAGTGTCGATACAATTATTGAACTTACATGCAAATCTTGGTCAGAGACGCTGTTATATTCATTATTCAGTTAAACTCTCACTTAAAAACTCCCGTGAATGGAAATATGAGTGTTTCGTAGTTCGCAGTCGCATATGGTTTCGCCATTCAAATGTAAAGTTTAGTGCTTATGTGAAATACCTGCAAAATTGACGGTGAACTTGATCTTGAATGGCCCGCATTATGTGTCACCTTCCTACCTAGCAGTAGATAGTAGGGGGCATAAAAGAAAACAGAATAAGAGGTTTAGAGATATATTAAGAACGTTTAGAAGGGTAGATATAGCAAGTATGAGAAGGGTCGTGGATTACAGACAGGTGGCGTGTGGTAGACTTCCTTTTTGAAGGACTTATCTCCGGTAAGTGAAGAGTAGCACGTGCTCAGCAGCAGGCGCTGTGATGCACTCCGCTCGTGGTCAGCCTGAGAGCCGCGCCGGTAGGTCGTCCCAGCCAGATGCTGTAGAGACGGGTCCGTGGAACCGTAGAGTGGCAGCGGTCGATAAGGAAGTTGCTGGCCTTGTAGCTTGCAGAAGCTAGCGGGTTAGAAGTGAAGCCGGAGATCAGCCTCCTACTGGAACCCTGGAATCCACATGGCTCCGGTTAAAATTAGGTCCAGTGTGACGTTGAGCTGGTGGGTCCACTGTCCCTGCTACTGAGCAATTGGGGACGAGCAGAGAGCCTTTGGATGTGGCCCACCAACAAACATGAGGTTGCCTGAAGGGCTAGGTTGCCTGAAGGGCTAGATATAAAAAAACACAATGACATTACAAATTTACAAAAGTTGAAGATAATATGAACAGATAAAAAGGAGAAAAGGTTAGGTACAAAAAGGTTACAATGCATTAGGAGCTTGAAGAGCATTCCTAGCATATAGTTGTCACATGGTTGAGTGCACTGGTTGTTAAAATTAGGTTACATACCAGAAGTATTTGCAATCCAGTTTACACATGTTCATACATTGTGGCGGCTTTAAGAGCTTACTCACTGATTACAAGCACATGGTAAATGTAATAAAGTTCAGACACTAATAGGAACAGATATAGAAGTATTTAGCACTGTTAATTTACACAATGGCGTTGCCAATTTAAGGTTAGATTAACACAGTATTATGGCTAGATCACAGAATACATCTTATAATCTATCACTCACCCTAGAACGGGGTAGAAAGTTTGAAAGCTTTTGTATTAAATTATAGTGAAGAGAATTTAGTAACTATTCCTTTAGTTCTTCTCGGTCCGGTTGTCTCGTCACAAGTGACGAAGCACTCTCTCATTGAAGACACCTTGAGTCTACCGGAAGTTTGGTCCTCAAAGCATTACCTTATAAGGTAATCTTCGCTGCTAAATCGTTTATGATGATCAGAGCCAATCGGAGGCTTTATTATTTTGAAATTTTTGCTAAACAGCCGGAAGTTTTGAGCTCTGGCTTAAGTCTGAAGTTCGCTCATCTTTGCACCGTCGTGAAGTTTGGATGGTACGTACATATTTATTATTGCGACCTCTATAGGTTTAGTGAAGAACTAAATGATTCTAGCCACGATCGGTACTACAGTGAGGTGTGTAGACAGTGTGATAGCAAACAGTCATTCATACCATTTAGTACGCTGCGGCTTGAGCAGATGGCACTGCTCTTTAATTCTAAGTAATTTTATTCTAATAATTTTTATAATTTATTGTACCTGGCCTTAGCCAGGTTACATAAGCTCTAACGTAAAATATCATTGAATCGGATATAACTGCTAAGAACAGTACGTATTTGAGTTTTGTGTGGGTATACTAGTTTGGTTACTTTGTGTACTAGCTGCAGTCAATGCTTTGCTTATCTTTTTGTGATATGGTCATAATCTAAACTACACTACATTGTACTATGTGTGCTCGTGCACAGCTGTTGCGTGGTTATATAACATTTATAGTGAATTGTTGTTCTGCTATACCTACCTACCTACCGAGATTATCTTATCGTGCAGTGTGTTTATGTAAGTAGAACTTTCTTTTGTAATTAATATTTGATTTAATTAGTAGTTTTTTTTGAGAAATAAGCTAATATTCATAAATAAAGCATTTTTAACGGAAGACTCTTTTATTCATAATTTATTACCTACTTCGTGTTTAATTATTGATTTAAGTATTACACGGCATTTCGGCTTGATGTTGAAACACAAATTGTATTATATTTCTTTTACAACTTTTTAGACATGATTATCGTCATTAGATATTGTCTATGTAATTACCTCAATGCTGAAATGTTGAGGTAACACTAGCTCTGTATGAAATCATACCATCACGTTTTTATAGATTTTCTATAGATTTAGATTTAGGTTATAATATTTAGAAAATGTGTATATGTCTAATTAGTAAATAATGGTATATAAACGTGCGTGCTTAAATACTTTGAACAAACAAAAATATTATTGATGCCAACCTCGTTTCTTTGAAGATTAAATGTTCTGCGCCCAACCTCTATTTTGCTCTATTCTGCACGTGGGTGGCAAAAGGATTGTGTGGGACTTGCACCCTTCAAAACTTCCCGTGAGCAGTTATCCGCTGAAGTGGGGTAAGATAGGGTCGCCTTAACAATCACCATCTCGCCCTACCTGAATCAGTTCACGAAACTAATTCAAGATGATAGGGAATAATACCTATACACATAAACCGTAGTAACATTGGGACAATCGTCTATCAAACTAATATCCCAAACCACCCTGAAATGTAACAGTCAAGACATCTCTAGGTAACCAGTCAGGAAATCGTATCAAATATCTTATAACAAGTTGTCGAAAAGTTCTTGACGTGGATTGATTATTCTCGTCAGTCCATTCAGGCAGAAAAATAGTAGCTAAAGATCTTTCAGCCGAAAAAGGCAAGCTCCTCCAATGTTTACCCCTACATGCAAAAACGAATATAGATGCAGTACACGCAACCTCGCCAATATCATTGGTTTTTCTGTCATCGTGGTGTGTGCGATCTGCGCGCACGTGCCCGATTTCACAGTAATTTCGAAATAATGATGGCCAAGCAAGAACAGCTATGGACTGCAGTGCTGCAGGTGCATGGTTCGGTCCCCACCGCCGGATAAAAGTCCGGTTATAGCCTTTTCTTTGGCAGTGCTAAGAGAAAACCATCAATGTTGCCGTACTGAATAAGTAATTGTACTCAATTACTTGTAGCGCTCGTAGCGAAGTTTGCTTAGCCGTTCTGAACCGATCAGCAAAGTTAAGCAACGTCCGCCTCGGTCATGACTTGGATGGGTGACCGCTAGTGACATTAGGTACTATACTGAGCGCTTCCGTGCTTCGGCACGTTAAGCCGTCGCGTCGGTTGTTGTCTTAGGATGGCAGTCGTTATAGCATGGTGGTAGGGCCGAATGCCCGCCTGGCTAACTACCACGCTCAAGTAGAAAATCTGTCGCCAAGCACCTAACGGTGTGTTCCGGCAGCTGTCCTTGAGAGCCAGTAATTCTAGGTTAGCCTGAACAACATCTTCGACGACATCATCACTTACCATCAGGTGAGATAGTGGTCAAAGGAATAAAAATAAAAAATAAAAAAGTAATATTATCTTCCTTTAGATGTCAATAAGGTTATCCTCCGGGTTCAGCCATTTTGAGGCTTGCTGTCCACTCAATAATTCAACGTCGCCAATCATAAAGTTTTTTACTTATTGACAATTTTCGTCTTATTGGCCTAGAGAAAATTTTTATTCGTCTTCAACGGAATGCTCATATTACTATTTCAATTCTTTTAAGTATAGTATTCTAAAGGAACGTTTCAAATTCAATACTACCCATTTTCTATCGTTACGGTCATCAAATAATTTATTGCTACAGGCACCAGTTAGCATCGTTGTTCAATTACCTTTGAAGCTGTGTTAGATTGTGGAATCTTGAATATAGCTTGAAATAACACGTGCTTGTTGATTGGAATCTTTTAAAAGTCAAGTTAAATCTTTCGCTCTTACATAATATTTCGGTACAAAAATTACCGTCCTAACTTATTCTATTATTTGCTGAACATGTTTTATATATCTATTCAGGTATTATTTTAATTATTGTATGTACATATGTAAATATATATGTATATATTATTATTATACGTGACGTATATTTTTATATTTGTCTATGATAAAATTAATTTACTTATGGTTTTGTTAAATTATTTTTTTACTCTTATAGTATTTAGTAATATCGCTTTAATTCCCTGTCCATGTACTTACACAATATCCAATATTGTGCGGTTGTCTAGATGAGATCGTTTTAAGCCATAATACCGCCTATTTTTTCAATTACGCTATATCTTTAGTTATAAGTTTTTTTAATTAAGCTTGGTATTACCATAAAGAGTTTATCTATCTATCTATTTTTTATTATTTAACTATTTCGGTCTGATTCTACCTACTTTTTTAACAATAAATTTTTAAAGTTTTAGAGACATTACATTTCTACCTAAAGTGACAGTCACGCAGGATGATATAAATAAAAATAATTCTCTATACATCTGAATATGGTCAGGTAATTAAACATTAGTCTGGAATAAAGAAACTCACATACAAAGGTATGTGAAAATCTTTACTCCACCATTAGCCCTAGTCATACATTATTTTCATATGATTTGACATAAGGAACATATGTGTTCACTAGTAAAGATAAGCATATACGTAACTATATTTACACGCAAAAGGAGTAAGTCAAATCATATCAATATAATTATTGAGTACTTAATATTATTTGTGCTAAAAACAAGTTTTTGTACATTACAGTGATTATCAAACAACAAACTGCCAACAAGATGAGAATACGACCTCTCTCAGACGCACTGCGTAAGAAAGCTGCGGAGGAAATCAATGAAAACCCATCACAAATCAAAGAACATATACAAATCCTTAGAGATTGGATCAAAGAACAACCACATCTGCAAGGTGTTAATCCTAGTAAGTCCTTCACTGTTAATGTACCTAGTACAAAATTGAGCGAGTGCCCGTTTGCAGGTATCATTTACGACCGGTCTAAAGAAATTCGTATACATTTTTCCTTTCGATCCATATGCAAAGGTAGTTCACATGATACGTCATTCCATAGACCGATGCTGTTTCATCTTACCTGCTCCTCATGTTCCAATTAATGCCACCATGAAAATATCTATAGTGTATAATCATGATCTGATTAGATGATCTGATCTGATCTTGGTTGCAATTTCTCTGTCAATAATATTCTCTGTTAATTATCTTCCGCAAACATTATTCTTGAGAGTGCCTCCTTTTGTAAGTCTGAAATCTGTGCATTAATAATAAAGACGAATCTTCCAGCAGTTGAACTCGAGGGCCAGTTCTATTTTAGGTATCTAAAGACTATTTACTATTTTTGATCAAATCACTTGCCAATAGGTGAAATTGTGGCCAAAGTCTAGCGTATCCGCAACAAGAAGAACATTTAAAACAACAAATATACATTAATTTTAGCATTCTTTTCCATTGATTTTGAGAATTGACAGAGTTAATTTAGTCTAAGGCATATATAACATATTTCGTAAGTTAGCCATAGCAATTGTGACTGGATTTCTGACATATTTCTAAAAGTTATATGATTATTTTTACCAATTTATTTTATTTTCATAATTGCAACCCTGTAAGCAGTATATTTCTCTCTTTTATTTTGATCTTTACCTACCTATTATTCAAAAGAATTTTTATTCTATGAACACAACATACTGGAGCATTTAAAAATATATGCTGGTTTACGTCTTCACTCGATCATAAATTATTTAGCACGCTGGAAGTTGAAACACGTATCTAATATAATCGTAAAATATGTAACCTAAATTTGTTTTGTTTTGTTTAGGGAGGACATAGATGCTGGCTACCGCCTGTGCGGTCGTCCAGCTCCACCGGGTTTTGGGCGAGGGCCTGGCCCTACAATAGCCCGGGAGGGAGAAGTGCCGAAGGCACTTCTCCCGAGACGGGCGTAGAAGGCGAAAAGCGCTTTCTACCTCCGTCTCCTGCGGACGCCGAAAACGTGCCGCTACTATAGGAGGGGTTGACAGCGAGCTCAAGGGCACCACTGTGGTTCGGACCTCGGCTTGTCTCGCTGTCGAGAGACATGGGGGGGATCGGAGCAAAATGCCTCTGTGCAACTGCAGTGTTGCACAATTGGGCCCTACTGAATAATACTCTTTGACTATTTGGAGAGCAATTTATCGTGACCTTGTTTTTGCCTCGAGCTCGCCGGCGAGCTCGGTGTTTGATTGTGTGACCTCTGATTACCTCACACCTGGGGATTTTACCTCGACGACTTGCGGATAACGCTAAAGCTGCCAACGTAATGGCTGCGATGGGGTCATCCGGGTCGTCTAATACCTGCCGTGGTCGGCGACGGGGGGGTTTGAAAAATGGGATAGAAGAGGCAGTCGAGTAGTTCGATGCCTGGACAACCAATGGGTTCGGGTGGTGGGGCGCTCGATCAAAGTATCGGCGGGCGCAGTCCTTATTGAACTGCGCTAAAGAGGGAAGGTTTAAGTCGCAATGCAACTCGGTGTTCCGGATATACCACGGGGCGCCGGTTGCATTACGAAGAAAACGGTTTTGGATGACTTGAAGTTTATGAAGGTGGGCCTCACTAGCATGACTAAACACTACTGATGCGTAAGTCATGATGGGGCGGATGCAGGCAGTGTAAAGTGTCTTCTTATTACTAAGAGACATTTTACTCTCTTTGCGAATCAGGGGACCAAGGCGACCCATTACGAAGGCCGCTCTGTTACGGACGGTTGTTATGTGATCGTTAAAGGTGAGATGACGATCAAGGGTGACTCCGAGGTATTTTGTTCTAGGAACCCAGGGAATGGGTTCGTCGAACAAAATAAGCGGTTTCGGGTAAGGGGAGCGTGTCTTCTCAGTAAAGCACATAGCTGTGCTTTTAGCTGGGTTGACCGCGATGCGCCATTTTCGGAACCAGTCACCGATCTCGGTGACGGCCCGTTGAATGACGAAATAGGACTGTCTGTTGATATGCCACCCAGTGGTGTAAATGGCGGTATCGTCCGCATATTGGGCTAGGAATACTTTGGGCTGAGAGCGTGGGATGTCACTGGTATACAGTGCAAAGAGAATAGGTGATAGCACGGAGCCCTGAGGGACTCCGGCTCTGACTGGGTGGGGGGAGGAGAGGGTGCCTTCCACGCGATAGCGAAAGCTTCTGGCTTTAAGGAAGTCTTGTAGGATGAGCACAAGACGTTCTGGCACGCCAAATTGGTATAGCTTGTAGATCAAGCCATTGTGCCAGACTTTGTCAAAAGCTTTCGCTACGTCGAGGAAGACTGCTAGCGTAGTCTGGGGTTTGGGGTACTTATTGAAGCCCTCAATGATGTGCTCCGTGAGGCGGTGCACCTGTTGGACGCATGAGTGTCCGGGTCTGAAGCCAAACTGCTCATCTGGGATAAGGTGGTGTTCCTTAGCATGGGACTGGAGACGGTTTGCAAGTAACCGCTCGTAAAGTTTGCCTAAGGCACTGAGGAGGCTGATGGGGCGGTAGCTGGTGGGGTCAGATGAGCTTTTGCCTGGTTTGTGAATGCCAGTGACATTTGCACATTTCCAGGTGTCTGGGAATAAGCAGTGGCTCATAGCAGCATTGAAGATGCTGACTAAGAGATGGATGAGAGGAGGAGAGAGGGTTTTAAGAACCCTGTTGGAGATGCCATCGGCACCGGGGGATTTGCGCGGTCGGAGGGCCTTGATCAGTCTCTCCACCTCAGCGTAAGTCGCTAAAGTGATTGGTGGGAGTTCAGAGGTGACCACAGAGCTTTTACGTTCGACTTCAGCATCCACCGAATCGAGGTGAGCTTGGTCAACGTGATCTACGTTAGGGGAACACTGAGCCTCTAGGCTATCAGCTAGGCACTCAGCTTTGTCTTCGTCAAAGAACGCTGGGACTAGTGGGACTGGTCTGTATAAGGGAGGCATGTCGTTATGGTTACTTCCTTTCAAACCTCGCGCCAAGTCCCAGTAAGCATGGTGGCTTGGCACGAGGTTTGAAAGTTTATCGCCCCATTGTTGATCACGCAACTCAGACATGCGACTTTGAACCATGCGTTCAAAGTGGCGTTTCTTAGTTTTGTTCTCTTTACTGGGGTAAGAGTCGTAATGTCGGGTCACTGCTTTACTCTCCGTCACCAATCGTCTCACATCCGCTGGAATGACAAGGCGCCGGTCGTCCGGCACTATGACCTCCTTTGCGGATGCACCTACTACGGTGGAGAGGTGATTGGTGAACGAATCGATCGCAAGGGTTACGTCATCTTTTGTCAGGATGTCGTCAGGGATCTTGTCAAGGTCCGGTGAACTGATAGCCTTTAGGGCATCGCCTACTTGCTTCCAGTTCACTATCGTCTTAGTGGGGCGGGGGAGGTCAGTCGTTGGGTCGGGACCTAGTCGCAGTATAATGGGTCGGTGGTCAGAGTGAAGCTCGTGAACCACTTCTATGGAGCGTAACCGGAGTGTTACGCCTCTGAGTAGTGCCATGTCAAGCAAGTCAGATCGGTGGTCTTCCATATAAGGGTAGTGAGTGGGCTCAGTGGGCGCAATTATGTCAAAGTTAAGTTCTGCGATTAGGTTTTCAAGTGCAATACCTTTGGGATTGTTGACGTTACAATTCCATAGGATGTGCTTACTGTTGAAGTCGCCAATCAGAAGGACGGCGCTTCCTAATGAGAATAAGGCTTCTAAGTCAGCTCGGACGATCGGCTTGGAGCAAGCTTGGTAACAGGACGCTATGACTATAGGTTGATGACCAGTCATAGCTAGGAGGCAACAAGATGCTTCCATATTAACAAGAGTCGGGGTAGGTAGGGGAATGCAGTGCAGGGACCTTTTGTAATAGATAAGAGTGCCTCCCCCACGGGAGTTCACTCTATCATCACGTACCGTTCTGTAATTAGCAAACCTAGGGTTCGCCTTCCCCGGTTTTAGAAAGGTTTCCTGCACGCATATGATATCGATAAGGTGGGTACAACAAAAGTCGTGGACGAGGTCACGTTGTCTGAAGAGGCCGTCAGCGTTAAATGACGCTACCGAAACTGAGTACGGTTTCGTGCGTTCGGTTGTACTACCCATAGTGGTTGTACTGGGGAGGGGCCTGGGGGACGAAGCGCTTAAGGGCGCTTAGTAAGTTTGCGTGTTCCAATGTGTATTGGATCACGTCCGCTGGGGATTGAGCGTATTGCATCTTGTGGAATAGCTCTTGTACCTCATTGATGTCAACCGACATAGCCAGATCGCTGACTAGGTTGATTGCCTCTTGAAGAGGGGCAGCCATCAATGGCATAGGGGGAGCTTGTGGCCGGGAAGCGGCGCGGGGAGGGGCGCGAACGGTGTTGGCAGCGGGTGCCGGGAGCGCGGGGCGAGCCAGGGCCGGTGCGCGGGCAGGGGCCGCGGCGCGGGCGGGTGCGGGAGCGGGCGCGGGCGCGCGGGCCGGGGCGCGGGCGGTATCGACGGTCTTAACCATACTGGGTGGTTTAGACCATGCGTTACGCGCTGGGAGCGGCGCGGGTATTACCTGTGAGGCAGGTACTACCGTTAGATTAGGACTTACCCGTTGGTAACGGTCATAAGAGGGGCGGGTCGGCCTATGCCTTGCCACCCTGTGGTTCACTCGTGGTGCTTTAGGGCAACCACGGTAATTCGCGGTATGCCCTTGAGCACCGCATAGAACACAACTGGGTGGGTCCGGCGAATCCCGGGTGCGAGTGCACGCTGCTGTCGCGTGATCGCCTAGGCACTTAACGCACCTAGCGCGAGCGAAGCAGAAACGGGAGGCGTGCCCGTATAGTTGGCAGTTATGGCACTGCGAGGGACTCCCATTCTTGTATGGGGCTTGGACATCGAGTCCTGAGAGGCCACAGACCTTTTTTAAATTAAAAATGGCCTTGCCTTCAGGTGTACGATCTAGTACTACGAGTACTAGATCGTAGGGACTGCGGTCCTTCCCGCTGTACATGCGGTGAACTGCATGTACGGGGAAGTCTTGTGCTTTCAAGTCGGCACATACCGAATCGGTATGTACCTCCTTGGGCACACCGCGGATGACAACTCGGAGGCTTTCTCCTCTTCGAGCGCATAAGTGTGAAAACTTATGCTCTCTTTACGGAGGAGCTTTGTTAGCGCTCTGTGGTCGCTAATGGTGGACACTTGAACTTTAATGCCCTGCTGCGTGGAGCGGGCATTAGTGTAGTGGATCCCACGATCCGAAACTAAACGGGACAGCATGTCCCATTTGGTTTTGTCCTGAATGAACAGGGGCGAAGGCGGTTATTCGCGGCGCGCGCTCGCGTCCTGAGGGGGCGCGGCAGTGGTGGCCGGAGCGGAGGGAGGAGACGCGGGGCGCGGGGCGGGGGCCTTAGCGGGTGCCTTGGCGGGAGGGGCGGAAGTTGCGCAACTAGCGGCTTTAGGAGCACGCTTGCGTTTTCTATCTACGACGGTATAGCCGTCGTTATCGGAGTCCGAGTCAGTGCGTAGGGCGCGACTCGGATCTACCTCCATCTCCGCTTCGGAGTCCGAAGTGGGCTCGACAACGGCGATGGAGGGACGGGTGCTCGCTGGCCTCCCGATCGGTGAGCGCGAGCGAGACCTCTCACGGGGAGGGGCTGCCACCGTGCGTCTATTGTCTGGGCCCGGAGCGGGCGAAAGCGGACTGTCCTCTGAGAAGGACCGGGTCAGAGGAGGGACGTTGGCCTCCGGGATTGAAGTCCCGGAGGGAGCAATAAGAGTGTCCGTGAGGCGGGCACTCGCTTCCTCTTCGAGGAGTTGCATGTGTGCAACATACAGATCGGGGTGGCGGAGGGCGAAGGTCTGAAGGACCTGCACCTCACCGTTAGAGGGACGGGACTGCATCCTGAGGGGAATACTCAGGACGCCCTATCAAGGGTTTGAATTCTATCACACACCTTGTGAGCTCACTGTGTGAGAGGGAGTGTGTACCTAGGGTGTGCCCTAGTAGTGTACCCTCTCCGAGCTTTTTTCTCGCCGGAGAGGGGTGCTCCTAAGCGCTACTCCGGGGTTGACTAGGGGCGACCCCAAGGCCAGTTATCCCGGAGCCCAGCTTGCTTCGGCTGACCCGTGAAGCGGGAAAGGCCACGGTGCAAGGTTAAACCAAAAGTTCGACAGTGGCCGTTGTCACCGTAGGGTGTCACACTGCGACCGCAGCAAATGGCGGATTTGATCGTTCAGACGGGTTTGGCTGACGCTACCCCACGCCTGAACGACGTCGCTTAACAGCACAAAGTGTGTTGTTACGCGCACTGTTACAATGTTGTGTCGAGTAGTAGAGTTGTGAAGTGCGCACCGAAAAGTGCGGTCAAAACAAGACCACCAGCCCGGTATGATGTTGTTCCGAAACAAGGGACTTGGGTAGGTGGTAATGCCTGACGTCTTAGAGCGCCTCTGCGCGCCGGCACGGCGAGCTCGTAGCTCACGTTGCACGGCGGTCGGCGGCTGCTCAGCTTCTGCACACAAAACAAAACTTCGTCAGGACTGCGTATTCCAAGGCACTGGTCTGCAACTAGCGTCGGAACGATGACCCGAGTGAGACCGCAATAGTGCGGGGACTATTGCGGTCTCACTGGGAGATACTGGCGGAGCTGTAGACAGGTGTGCACGGCGTGGCGGCACAGGTCGGAATGGTGTGAGTGAGTGAGGTGAGTGTAACCTAAATTAAAGCGCTGATGTCTTTGCATATAAACGCCACCATGTCAATTCGATTACAGAACAAGTGCACGAAATCAATCCAACGGCAAGGAAGCGTGAGAGAGGGAGACGTAAAAGTCGCAGGTGGCCAATTTGTTCATCGTGGCGTTCAAATGGGCCGCTGTTCAATAGTGGGCCATTGGTTGTCTTCCAGCTAATGATGATGATGAATAAAATAACTTATTAAATTATGTTTTAGCTGACCAATGGCTCCTATCATTTCTTCGTGGATGTAAATACGACATTGAAAAGGCAAAAGGAAAGATTGATAAGTATTATACTATGAAGATGACCATCCCAGAATTTTACGCTAACAGAGATCCGTTAGATCCTAATATTCAAGAGATACTTAAATTAGGGTAAGTATGGCAGTACGATGTTCCGTGAAGTTGCTTTGAACCCTATAGAATATATGTGGTTAGTTTATAAGGAAATTTATTTGCCCTGTCCTGTTCTTTACCGTTAATTTGTATCCTAAAACCAAGGTTGTTGTTGTGCATCAGGATAAGCATCAGCGGAATTTCCGTATAATTTTCAACAATGTGCGAGTCAGGTCGTGGTATGACCGGAGAGGGCTTATGCAGATAAGTTGCGTGTTGTTTCCATTAGCGAGTTTTGAACAATTGTTCTCAGCTCCCAGCTGTTATCTAAACGTTGGTAAACAAATACACACTTGTCTCATTAATTACGTTACAATTTAATACGAACGTGATTGCGAGTGCACGTGCAGAAACAATTTTTACATAAACTGACGTAAAATTTTATGCATAATGTTGCCACCCCCACAAACCTTCTCCTTTGTATATCTTGGTAATGAAATAAAATATTGTTTTAGTAGCTTTGTGTATAATAAAAACAGAATTAATATATTAGACTTCCGTGCCCAAAGGGTAAAAGGGGCCTTATTGATGAGATTCCGCCGTCTATCTGTACGTCTCGATGGTTGAAGAACGAGAGCAAGAATTAAAGTTATGAGTCATTGTGTCATGTAAGCTCAATTGGTTAGAGCATACTCCGGCTAAAGGGATGGATGGACGCGGTTTCTAATCCCGCACATGACTATATTTTTTTCTCTCGTAAATTTGTAATATTGTAATGTAATTCGCCTAGCAGGCGTTATTGCAAACTTAACAATATTAAAAATATAATATCTTTTTTCATTGATACTGGTTGGTGTTCTAATGTAGGAAATAACATGATGAATATGTATAAAGATAACGATGTAATGTTTCTTTCATAAGGGTTATGCTGCCACTACGTAAATGCGTACAGGAGGACTCTCCTCGGATCGTGCTAAGTAGGACTGGGCCGTTTTGTCAAACGTCACGCCCCTTGTCAGAACTGCTCAAGGTGTCATTAATGATAATCGAGATATTGTTGCTAGAAGATGACAACTTTTGCATAGCTGGAGCGGTAGGTATTCTTATAAATCCATATTAATAATTTTAAAACTACCTGGCTAGTTCTACGAACAAAGGAGTTATATTGTATACTTTTGGCCGTCGTAGTTTTTAGTATCTATATTTTTAAATTATTCAAGCGGATGTGTTAATGAAATTTTTTTTTTTTATCTACAAAATATTATTCAGAATACATGTCAATCAATATTGTATGTGTGTGAATAATCCAAATTCAATTCCAAATTAAATTATTTTATTTATTAAGTTAATATCCAGTAATGATTCGTGCAATTAAAACAAACACATAAGATTTATTCAAATGTGATAATATCTATTGAAATGTAAGAAAGAACATACCGAATGAATGAGATTTTTTCTGACCTGACCGCGACAATGTCCACTTAACACACCCTCACGCCTAATCGCTTAAAGCTTGTAACAAAACACAGAGTTTACTAGGCTGACTTCACCTCTTTCTTTTTTCATTTGCAATACCGGCAATGTCAAGCTATTTGAATTCTATGTGATTTTTTTAAACTAAACTTTTATCTGACAGGAGTGTGATGAAAAAATTGTACTTTATATAAGATTGATTGAGTAAACTGCAAGATGAACGCCAATACGTGGACTTATACATGATTTAGAATAAGGATTGTCACCCCACAGGAAACTGACAATGTTGACTATTTAGAGGCCTTTTGTCGAAAAAGTATTAGCTTGATTTAGTTTTTTTTTCAATGGCCAACTAGAAAGAGGTTTAAATCCTTATTTATGTAGATCATATGAACGTTAATTTAATAAGTAGTTGGTCCCGAACTGGACCACGTGGTATCTTGACAAGCAACTCTTGCAGTACTTTTTCAAGTCCTTGCACAACTTTATTTCACTTTTGCTGCGGTGGGGTTATTGTTTTCCGATACAATTTTGGCCACTGGCTTATCCAAAGCCTCCAGTGCAGCAATATTATGGCATCTTACTGCCTTAATATATTGTAGTAACTTCAAAGCATGCAAATCATTAGCATTAAAGACTTCTCACAAGTAACGAGAAGTGTCCAAACATCTGCCGTGGATTCACTTCTTGTGAATTTTATTGGCCTAATCTATACGTATAAAATTTTTCGTGGTGGTGGGACCAACGTTACTCAAGTTAGCGTCGGTAAAAATATAATACATACAAACATACAAATAGGTATACAAACATACGCCGATCAATGTATCCAGTGGATTATGAGACCTCACTATGCTCGGTTAAAAATTATTAGTTTATGACCTGTACCCGCGAAAATTCTTTGATTCGTAGAACTAGCCACCTATATAAATATAATGTATCGTTATTATATGACCTATGTTTCTAGAGAGACACCTATCTAACAAAATATTGTAAACAGTTTTATGACCAAAAATAAAAAGCGTATCCATTGAACCAGCTGTATACTAAACACATACCCGTGTACATAACATTACAATTTTCTACGAAAAAAATATGTAAGAAATCATAGGAAAAGATACGATTAATTGAAATAATTCTAATTAAATAATTTGATACTAACACGTAGTTGTTACTCGAACATATGTTCGAGTAACAACTCTTCAGATCAGAATTAGAAATCGACTTTAGTTTAAATCAATAAATTTCCACTTAAGTTAATATTAACCATAATTTTTATCATCATGTATTAAAAGTTCTCAAATTAAAATCGTTATTCTAAAATGTTTCTTACACTGTAGAACAAATTATCTTATCTATTTTTATCAAATATGACGACTTGCTTCAAAACCATGCCGATTGATATACCGAAAGCATAACATTTTCCGTCTCCGTGTAATTCAAATTGTTTTCTGATTTTTTAGTAAATAAACGAGATACCTAAACAATTATTGTGCGTTACGGACAGGTGTCTAGTGTTCCGTTGTTTGCTTGAGGATGCAGGCCCCGAAATTAAAAATTGATATATACCTAATATAATAAATAAGGTGACGTAGTATCCTGCAATATTAATTATAAAAATATCTAGAACTAATTTAAACTTATCTGTCTATCCAGTTTTTATTACCTATTTAATCACATGAAGTAGGTAAATACTTAGACCTACACAAATCTAATCGCTAAATATACTTTGTCCCTTCGTAATTTAAAATCCAAGTTGAGCCAAGAATCTATAGATAATCGGATATCTTGAACTAATGTGTTTGTAAATATGAATTGTTAAATATATTTTAAAACAAAATAAATAATTCCTAACATAGCACATTCACTTGATTATAGAAACAAATCAAACGGGTGTCATACTGAATTTCGACAGTTCAAATCTTCGACAAGTCGCTTACTTCGACCAAATTAATTTGATATATACATCTAACTGCTCAAATAGTATACCTGACAACATAATGTAATTAGTTATATACCTACATCGTCCATAGTGTCTACTTATATTAATACTAGCTTTCCGGGCGCGGTTCCGCCCGCGCTTATGTCGGTTATCGCGCAAAAACATTAACCTCTTTTTGCACAGTTGGATAAAAACTATCCTATGTTTTTCCCGGGTCTCAAACTATTTCCATACCAAATTTCATTCAAATCGGGCCAGTAGTTTTGGCGTGAAAGCGTAACAGACAGACAGACAGACAGAGTTACTTTCACATTTATAATATTAGTACTTATAAAAAAATGTACACTCGAATCCTATTGTCACATCATCATTATATCAGCTGGAAAACATCGAATGTAAATAATTTTCCCTCATCTAATTTTGTAATGTTATCCGCAGAGCATGCGCCCATACATAAATAAAAATATTTCAGTAATTCTAATAAAGCCTGAACAACATGTTCGACCACATCATTAATTACCAGCCCGTTAAAGTTTCGAAAGAGAATTGGCTCTCAATGAAAGCTTTGGGAACCTATTTGTTTAGGTTCTTTTAAAAAAATGTAAATCGAGGGTAGAAAGTATAATAATTAGCGAAGCGAGCTGCGTGTATACCCATAGTATGTTCTGTTGACAATCCGTGTGATACAATAACAGTAACTTACACATTAGTTTTATTAATCTAATTTTTTTTAACGTCACAAAACGCTATCAACTGTATTTGTAGCTACTTACAATGAACCATTTAAGCAACCTAAATGCTATATAACATCACATATAATCCAGTAATTGTGTTTAATGAGGGTATAACAATTTTCTTTTCAGGATAATGTTGTCGATGTTAAAGATATATCATTCGGCTTGCTTTGGCAGTGGACTCCGTCAATGGCCTACAAAGTGATGAATTGTATACAGAAAGCTCTTACTGTGCGTAATAAGAGTATGCACGTGTTGAACGGTCCGTTCTTTCTCGCACCTGCGATGAAAATTTTCAAAATGTTCATAGGATCAAAATTAAAAAACAGGGTATTACATAATTTTTTTTATTGTTTAATTTTAGATCAGAATATATTATTGAAAAAAAATATATACCTTGTCGACCTTAGTGAACTAGCTTTTTGCCATCGTAGCATATGCGATACACCTAAACATAAGGTAATCAGTCTTTAGCATCACAAAGAGGCTTAGTTGCGGCAGCGTATTTTGGAAACAGTTGTGCTAACTCAAAGAGTTTTACTCAACAGAGAGTAACTAACTTTCAATAAGATTCATATACAATCACTCACATATTATGATAATTTATATAAAAATATAGCAACACAAAAATAATTAAATACTGTAACTGATATAAAAATACAAATACAAATAATTTATTTAAAATATAGTTATACCTAATAATGTTATACATTAAAATTGTGAGCTCTGTTTCCTACCAGGAGGCAATCATAAGTAAAAAACAGAGCTCAGGTCACTGCACTGTCCACGGTTAGAGTACCCAAAAGGCTGGCAATACTAATTCTCTGGCCTAGGTAAGCGCCAGCCATCAGCCGCTCTGACAAATCTTTATATAGAAACGATGCACTTGAACCCCACGGTCCTAATGTTACTACTCAAAAAGGCCGAAATATGTAACCATCGCCGAGACTCATATTTTGGCCTTTTGGAGCCTTCTGCCGCTGCTTTCGCTGTCTTAAAGGGTAAAAGAGACGCCGCCAGGGACTTAAGTCATTCCGTAAGGTATTTTGCCATCATCACGTGTGATACCGTTCGGCTCAGGAATAGCCGGCACGTTTACAGTGGCAAGGGCCTTGCGAATAACATCATTTAAAGAGGCGTGGTGAGAAAGACAGCCAGCATTATTGTTATTCTTAATATCTACAAAATCTATACCATGATTTATATAGTGCCTGTCATTTGTTATATTGCTGATCTACACTCGAAACAAACCTATTTGCTCGCTGTCAGCTGTATGTTGTCTCATATAAAGATGATTTTTCAGAATTAGGTTGCTCATTAATGTGCTACACCTACCTCGGGTCAGAACTGCTTCTCCCATCTCTTCCCGTGTGTATGGCTAACACTTTCTTAACCGGGGATGCTGTATTCAGAGACAATTCAGTTGATACAGTAATTATAATATATATATAAGGCCTAATTTCACCATACCATGTTTGTTTACGCTAAATCAGGCATTATCTAATGGGTCTTTAAAAATAACAGAGCTGTCAAATCAGTCTACGTTCTAACTGAATTAATCATCCATTAACAGTTGGTGGGCCACTCGGTTCAGTTAACAGTCCGTTAAAAGGATTAACAAGGCGTCAAATAAATAACAGAGTATGGTGAAATTAGGCCTACATGTGATAAAACAAAAGTAATCAGTAGATTCAAATATACAGTGGGGTTTTCGTATAAATGATCTGTCCGGGAGAATTAGGTCTGCTGCAAATGCCGCTCGAAGGATAATGCAGTTGACGGATGTATCTACAGCTTGGCTGACTTATTTTGCATGTTTCCATAGTATAATGTCGAATGGTGTAGATAGATTGTATACGATAAAGAGCAGCAGCTGAGAGTATAAAGACCATCTTTACCTTGCAAAACCAAGCAATTCGTGCTAAACATGGGATGGATTTGAGTTTAATGGCAGTAGAATATTTGTAACATTTTGTAATTGACCTTCATAAGAGCGTTGCAGACGCCAAAATTGAATAAATGACATTTATTGTGGCTTCGAGCTTAAAAAAATAGTTTTTGTAGGTTACTTGAAAGAAAGAAAGTATCAGTAATCGCATTCATAGTCATCAAGAACACCTTGCAAGCTAGCACCCACCTTCTAGTAGAAGGCACCAAGCACCTACGGTGCATTCCGGCAATTGTCTTTGAGAGCCAGTTCGCATTCCAGGTGAATCCTGATTACAATCTCCAATCATATCATCACTAACAACAGGTGAAATTGTCGCCAAAGGTAGGCATGACGTCAGTAGAAATAAAATGAAAATACAGATTTTTCATACTATTTTTATGCTTCCATATATAAGCGTTCAGTTTACATTTTTATACCTACCTGTTTAATATATATATACTTAGTGAGGAAATCCCCGTATTTTTCAAAGAACACTTTATACTTTTTCAGATTTACTCACACAATAAGGATTTAGAAACATTGTACGGTCATATTCCAAAATCTGTACTACCTATAGAATATGGAGGCACCGATGGCACAGTGCAAGAGCTAATAGGTAATATTAATAAAGTATTTATCTATAGCCATAGTTAGATTATTGATGAAAGAATTATGCGCTCATCAAATCTCATCGGGCAATATAAAGTTGCAATTTATCATCTTCGTAGCCATATTAACATACCCGTATAAGATATACGCATTGCGGTCAAAACTAAAATATAAAATAAAAACATCTATTGTTTAATGGGAATAATGTCTTATGCCGCAAGCGGTGTCAATAAGTAGCTTTAGCAATAGTTTAGTCTGAGGTTGAAAATATGAGGGGGTTCCGTATAAGAAATGATTTCTTTCTTGATTTTTTTACCTCTATCTTAAGAACAAGCATCAAATTTATATAGTCCAACATCAGACTAAAACTATATGGGTATTAATGCTTCAGCTGCACGAGTAATGAAGATGAATAACTGCCCTTCTCGCGATTTTCTGGAATATACTTATATTAAGATAATAAATAATAATGATATACTACAACTGCTACTTGTCCAAAGAAAAAAAAAGGGAATAAGGTTGTGTACATAGATCGCACATTCTGAAAATTAAGCCTGTAAATAAGCTCAAGCTGGATCCGACAAGCTGAAAGTATTCTATGTACTAAATCTGGCCTCCGTATAACAAGGCTTTAAGCTAATATTTAAGTGAGCCATTCCAGAGATGGCTCCACTATTCAATAAAAGATTGAACCGGAGATTGATAAATAAAATACCTCAGCACTTTCTAAGGAAGTACCAGCATATTTATTAGTTGGGTATGGGAGTAACTGAATCAAAAACAAGTTTGCGAATGAAAATATGGCCCGAGTTGACGTCTTTCGCCTTCTCGTTAGTAGTCGTAGTTTCTGTGCAAAATGCTACGAATAAATGTTTAAATAAATGTAAGACAAGCTCAATAACAGCAGAACGCAAACCTTACCGCAAATCGATTTAACCAATGCATCTGAATTTGGATGATGGTTTATATCATGTTCAGTTAAATGTGAACTTGATAAATCCGAAATCAAAGCGTTAACTGTATGAGTTACACTTCTTTAAATATTTACTCGTAGGCGAAATGAAACAATTAACGTGTAATTTTGCACTGAAACTGAATAGTGCAAATTTAGTACTCCTTGAAAAAGACAACCACGCATTGTGGTCAAAACTATAGCTGTGATCTATCTGACTATAGTCATGGAACTACGAGTAAATGTAATGTTATATCTAAAAACAACCACTTCTCTCTTTCAGATTATTGGAAAGCTAAGGTTGAAAGCAAAAGAGACTGGTTTATCGAAGATAATGTTTGTTCTGAGGAATCGAAGAGGACTAACAATAACAGTAGTGGTGGTGTACTTAATAGCGTAGTCCAGCCGTTCCGAAATTTGGATATAGATTAATGTCAAGCTTATGAGTTATGAACACAACAAGTCCATAATTAACTTTATCGCTAGACTCTCGTCGTTATAGGTATCGTGTGCCTCTTCCGCTATATGGAAATATCTTCGCAGAGAATACATCAGTATGATTACCGAATTGTTTATTATTCAGTAACTTAGTTGCATCCGTATCGAAGGACGGAGTTGCAAATTAAACTCTGGAAACAGATTCCATATAAGCTGATCTTTATTACATGTCTTCCTCTTAAAATGATAAAATACGTATTCTGAGTAGTAGGTATACTTATTTATTATATTGATGACGAATGTCCGCACATTTGTTTATCACCACGCGGGTTGTTTACATGCCCTAATGCCATATGAAAAATAAAATAATGTCAACTGTCACAAAATTCTTTAAGTATTTGTTTAAATTTATTATCGTTTTAAGTCTCTAATTGACAAATATCAATCAAACAATTCACAAATATTAAAGCTTAAGTGTATCACGTTAGACAAACAATGTACAAAATCTGAGTTAAAAGGGCCTCGCATTGCGCGATGGTCGTACATTAATCATTTCTTATGTTTTTTAGTAGACAGTAAAGCCAGCCTGTCAGTAGTGGTGGTAACTGGAAATGATTATTACCAGCCCGTCGCGCGTCGCGTCGCGTCGCCGTCGGTTGCAGACAATAGAATAACCAGAGGATAATATAGTTTAACTATTACCTATAATTTCTCTTATGTGAAAACATACTTATATGGCTAACAAGCGCTTGATATTTTCATTTTAAATGATCTTTTATACATATATTTTTTATTATTACTGACTGTCCTCGTGGTTAGTGATGATGCAGTAGAAGATGTTGCACAGGCTAACTTAGTTACTTATATGACATTACTATCGCCCGACTTTATTTCCCGAAGAGGTTGGCAGAGAATAAAGGCCTTCCCGACCAGCCATGCTTTCCAAGTGTGCCATCCTTACGCTCAGCATGCGTCTTGGAAATCGATGGCAGTTATTCAGAAGCCGCTGCTGCCTACATTCTTCGCCTCATACGACTGCTACAGCAAGGTGGGGGGACAAAGTCTAGCCCGGCACCCGACGGGGGAGAGAGATAATTATCTTGTGGCTAATGTGTGTCAAATAATGACTAATTCCAAATTGGAAGATAATGATATCCGATTTTTTGAATTTTCAACATGAAGTTATAAAGATACTCATATTATTATTGGTAACGTAAAGTGTACTAGAGATAATTTATTGCCTGTGTAAGATATCGGTGACACAACAAGTAGGTACCTTTTTAAATATATTTAATTTACAATAACGCATGCTCTGCAGATTACATTACAAAATTACAAATTTACGAATGGAAAATGTAAGTCATGTGGGGGATTCAAACCTGCGTTCATCCACCCCTCTAACCCCGGGGTATGCTCTTCTGACCGACTGAGCTAACATGACAATGAGTCATAACTCTTTTTTTTCCTATATATCTTTAACCATCGTATTGGGATGGAGCGACATCTAAAGTTCTTAAATTGTTCCTCTCGTAAATTTGTAATTTTGTAAAGTAGGTACCTACTCGTATTACTACATATAGCAAAATTCCTTCTAGAACGCCGTGGAGTCCTCATCCCCAATAATACAAAATCTTTCATAATTTGGACTCATCTGTGTACATACTTGTTTTTTAGTACGTCCCCCTTATTTTGATGAGTTTGTAGTACCAGTTTCCTTAACAAAATCAATTGCTACTTCTAGCGGCTCGTCCCGGTCTCGCACGGGTATTTATAATAGCCTATATTCATCGGGATAATGGATGGATTCTCATAATGAATGATATTTTCCAATCGGTCCAGCAGTTTTTAAGTTTGTTCGTTATATACAAAAATACAAATTATTCGTCTTTATGTTATTGGTGTATATGTAGATTAGTTTCAAGACTTATCACATTAAAATCATTGTATTAACTTACTTAGCGTTATCAGTACTTATAATATTAATAGTTAACACACTAATGCCCGGTTTCTGAGGTTCCTAGTTATCTGTTCATTAGCTATTGATTCATGAAGGGCCCGTTTCAGAATGTCCTAATAAAGCTTCGGGTTGATATGCACCACATAAAAAACTGAATCATAAAAATGACAGTTAACATGCAGCGCGTTCCAAGCTTTAACCGATGGACAGGCTAAACGGATGACTGTGAAACGCAAAGACTGTGTTTTATTTATTAAATATGATCTGGGTAGTAAAACCGGACCTTACTCGAACATTCTGAAACAGGTCCTTAGTTTAGCTGTAGCATTAACTAAGTTTATATCTTCATAGAATAGAATAGGTAAATTTAAAAAGGTTCGGTTAAGTATTGAACTACTTAATCGAACCTTTTTAAATGTACCTATTCCAAAATGCCACTAGATAGAGCTTTTACAAATCTCTAGATACTTCCCAAAAATGACAGATGTGAGAAAGTAACAAATTAAAAAAAATCTTAGATATCGCGGTTTTACCAAACATTTGCATTTGTTATCGATTAAACTAATAAAATATAATTAAATTTTCTGTAATAGAATTTGGAAAACCCTATAAGAATATTCTGACATATGGGATAAAATATCCAGTCCCTCCAAATAATCTGATTTCGATGAACTACTCCAATCAATAATTAATCATGACACTCTATTTCCTTTGTTATGTACCTTATTGTATTGGACCCTCACTGGCCAGTTTGGTAAAGCCGCGCTTAAATCTGGCCAGTTTAATTAAACTCAGTAGGCTTTTCAATGAATTATAATTCATACAATATAATATATATATTAATAAGCCTACTCGGTAAAAAATGGAGTACATATCGATACCTATCCTAAATGAGTGGCATTTTAAAAAGAGCCTCATCTGGTCAACGCCCAAAACAATCAAAGGTTTTCACAGGATCGAAATTGAAATTTCTTAACAAAGCACCTGATTCCGTATATTTGGTGGCAAAAGTAAGTCAATTGCTCATTCAATATCTATACTTAAGCACCTATATTAATCAACTACTTAATCAAATACGAACTTAGTAGATGTTGATAGGGAAAATTATGCATGCATAACAATTTTATTAATTTATCTACTACAATACTCCTTACGTTACAGGTTGTTCTTATTATTGGTAAGTATAACAGGAGCATATCGAACTAAAGAACTGATACAACTTAGTGTCAAAAATTTTGAGAAACACTCAGACAACTTACTTATAATTAATTTACGTAAAACATACACAAAAAGAGACCACAACATCATAATTTTCAAGAAATACCGTGTTACAATTGGTGAGAAATATCAAGCCTTACACTACAATCAAATAAATATCAATCGATTTTTTCTACAATATCGCACGCAACGGAAAGTGTATCAGACTATGGGAGCTAATAAAATTGGCAAGAAATTTCCAGAAACCCTGCTTGCTGTACACGGGTCATTGTTTCCGGCGAACTTCAGCCATACTTTTGGCCGATTCAGGAGCTGATCTTCTGTCCCATAACCGCCATGAAAGCTGGAAGTCCAATGCGGTTGTAGAGGGATACATAGAGGTTTATCATTATCTACACTTGGAAACTTACTTGAGGCACCCACAGTCTGCTGATGTTCGAAACAGGAATATTACCTAATATCCTTCTGTTTATACTATACTGGTAGTATTAGGTACTAGGCTTTATCTACCAGGCTAAAAACAGACAAAAAGCTGGGTTTACCAGCCCGTTTAGCCGGATATTTAGGTAACAAAACCGGATACAAACACAAACTAAACATTTCTCATAGCAATTAAACAACAAAGGTAATTTGATTTTTAAAAACAGATATAATTTTTTAACTTCATTTACCTAAGTAATTTATCAATTACCTACCTATATGATGGAATCTCAGGTCGATTTGAGAACATAAACAATACAATAAATCTGTATTTTAATGATATATACAAATTTAACCTGCTTTTTAATTGTTGTCTGTTAATAGCAGCATACCTATCTTATGAGCTCCGTGTCCATCAAAATTATATTTATATAATCTCATTCGGTAATATTCTAATTATGAAATGAAATACAGACCTTTATTGGCATATTTTATATACATACTTCTTTAAGAAAATTAAAAAATTAAATTAAAGCACTATTCTCATAACAAAACAATGCTTTAATAGTTATTTGTTATACAAAAGTGCAAAGTTGCTTTTTAAGACGAGGCTGCGGAAAAAATACTCTCATTCGACTAGTTTTTTTCAGCAACTTAAATATGCAATCGACACGATAACTTAAATATTTGATTTTTCAAACCTTTTTCTATCCGTTGTTGAGACAGAAACACATTTGAAAGAAATTTACTCGATAGTTTTAATTTTTTTAAATGAAGCCTTTTCTTTAAATTATTGGATTTTTCTTGGAAACTACGTCAGATACATATCAATAATAAATACACATAGAAAGGAAATGTAGTTTATTATCCACTGTGTAAGTAAAATTTACCTAGAGCTATTAGTATTCTCATAATAAATTAAATTGTGTTTTAGACTTACGACCTTTAGTTCTGTGCAGGATTACGGTCAATCGGAAGATTCGATATTCAACCTTATTAGCTTACGATTACGAAATAAAATCAATGCGTAAGAGCTGTCCTTCAGTGCCGCGCTGTGCGCCGTTGGACGTGGACCTATCGCTCGCGCGCTATCACCTGTGCTGTGCAGTATAAATACGTATTTTGGTAGGTATATCAATCAATATGGGAAATAAAGATAACTAAAAAATAAAAAAAGGAAGCAAAAGAGTCGATACAAAGACTTTGCAAGAATTATGAGAGAGGCAAAAGCGTATAATATTTTAGTTTTTTTTTACTTAATGCACCTATGCAAATTTAATATTCGTTTGTGTTTTGGTGTTTATTCTATTCATGAAACATACTATCTCTACCGAACTAAGAGATTCTATGCCAACTAGGTTCCTAAAGTACTGTAATGGAGCTATAAAATAACTATATGTCGTGTATAGTTATTTTATATATCTAAGTATGATTAGTAGGGTACTGTAATAATATCTGGTATATGTATAATTATGGTCTCACCTGATGGTAAGTGATATGGTTGAAGGTGCCAAACAGGTGTAAACTAAAATTATCTGGCTCTAAAGTACAGCTGCCGTTCAACCGTAAATGGAGTTGAGTGTTGCTAAATAATAATAGCACAAGCGTAGTAAATCAAAGCATTTGGTTTGGTGGGTCGCAATAAAACATCGAACATTGTTTATGTCCACAAACTAGATATAGATTTATATCAATGAAAGAATATTCAGAATCAGGCAAGTAGGTATATATTCAAGAGATTATCTACAAAGTCACTATCTACAGTAAATATATATTTTATCACTAAGACATGTACATATAAGTATCGATTTAAACAAAAATAATAGAGTGGAATAAATAGATTGTGTATATACTTATAATAAAATAGACTGTGCTCATAAAATACACCTTCTTTCTCAGAAAAAAAAAATCAGTCGTAGTCACTCGGAACAGGGAGAACTGTCGGAGTCGCCATCTCATATAATAAGTTTAGACTGTGTTCTTCCACTACATGAAAATAAGTGAGTAATTCTTTGAATAAAGTATTGCTAAATTTGCACATTTTATTCACAGGAAATTTCGTAAAGGAAATATTTTATATACTAACTATATTAAGCTTTTTTTTTTTTTTTTTTTTTTTTTTTTTTTAATCTTTATTTTTTAAACAGCTATATTAAGCTAAAAAATATTTTGACCTATCCATAGCAGAGCAGCAGTTAAAATTAAATAAAAAAAACATATAGTGATACATGCGGAGTAAGACTTATATTTTATGGCCGACCTCCTATCTGAAGCAATACCCCTTTGCAAATGCCATCGTTGATATGTATTATATTCGCCTTCGCCCCTTTTCGGTTATAAGGGTATTAGATAGATGGTAAAGAGCGATGTTGTACTCTTGACGTGCAAAAAATCTGACGTGCAAATTATCTGAATAATGTATTTAAATTCATTTATTCATATTCCGAACACCCCCTTTCTGAAGGCCGAGCTTCAGCAGGGGCGGAGCAGTTTGTATGGTGGCCGTCTTGAAATCGCCATTTTGGATTTTTGACAGGTGTCATTCGACTGCTCTCCCGACATTTATCCTTACTTGACACTCGTAAACGAACTAACAAATTCTATCTACACATTCTAACAAATTGTGCGAAATTGATTGTCGGACAAACAGAAATGTACAATTGCTTTTCTGAAGGCTTCAGGTAACTGATTGTCTGTAAAATGTATTTTGCAGGTATATATATCAATAAAAAATCTGATTGATATTATCAAACTGAAGACTAAATGCACATTTGTTATATAAATAAATGCTTATTTGCCGTGTAGTATGGAGACAACAAATTAAAAATAGAAATTCTACAAAAAGATGAAGAATTTAGGAGGAAAAAAATGGAGACAAAACTAGTCACATTCTATATGGACTGCCCGAGCTGGTCGATCCCGCCACCCAAAGAAAAGAATGATCCGGGATCAAGAATATGCGGATAGTTCTAGAAAAAGAAAAAATGAAGAGGAGGCTGTCGAGGGTGACTTGCAACATCAAAGTGCAAATGCTTCAGTACTTCCTCCCGCCATAAAAAGAAGACTTGACTTAATGTTGTCTTAGGTTTTCGCGACTGTTACACATAGTAATTAAACCAAATTTAACGGTTTAAATCGCGTATATTTATCATTATTTTTGTCCTGTCGTTTCAAACACTTTGCAGTGATCGTAGTCACGAGGTGACGATCGGGCGACTGCAAACTTGAAAAAAATCTTGACTTTCCGTTCCGATACTCGTTATTTCTCACGTACACTTTTGCATATCATTAATTCTGTATAATCATTAATACTGTATAAATTGAAAACAATATATTTTTATTTCATAAATTAATTTTTGTTAATTTATATACATCTTAACTTAATTTGTCATTATCCTCTGTAGACTATACCACTTACTAACAATCTAAGAATCCACTGTTTTTATTTTAATGTCTAATTTAGTCACCTGTTCCATCACTTGTCTGCCATGTTGCATTAAAAGAAGCTTGTATAACATGTTCTCTACGATGTTTCTGCAGTTGTGTGTTTTTTTTTAATATCCCAAAGTTTAAGGCCATTACAATTGCGTATATAGACTCTTCTGCAAGTTTGGTAAAAAATATGGTATCCTGCTGTTTAGTGGCTTGATCTATATCTGGTTGGTCTAATTTTTACCATAGTTGGTATCTAAAAGCAGAGTGGTAGTAAAGTAACACCTTCTGTTTACCACTGTAACTGAAAAATAAAACGTAATAGGATGTATACAAACATATATTTTCAACATTAGTAATTAATAGTTAAAAATTATATGATAGCAATAAAAAAACAACCTACTTTATATTATTATGGGAACGTGTACCGTAGCACAATTATGAAAATCTATAATTCATATTTGTATGACGAGTCATGGTAAAATATATTGCCCACAACTAACATTTAATCAAACCAAATCCATTTATTTCAGGTCAATTGTACCCATATTCACCGAATATAATAATATGCTCATTCAATTTGATGGTATTTTACTTTATTCTATTGATGTGTAATCTGATTAATCGCATTCCAAGATACTGAGAACAATGTTGATTCATTCATAAATTATCGTCCACGCGGATGCCAAGGGGTAATGAAATTTTTGTAGTAAGGTTAATCAGTAAAAATCACTTTCATTACTACGGAGAATTTAAAAACACCCCCCATTTATCAATATATATCGTGCCGTTTAGGCTGTTATGTACCATCATCATATTCCGACCCTTGTCTCACTTTATGTTGGTTTGGTGCAATATGTTTTCTCTATAATCTTCAAAAGAAAAGACTTGAAAACAACTGTTTTTATTAAAAAGTCTCAAATAACTGGTTGATACCGGTGCAATATGATCTCAATTTTGTGCTCATGTGACTGACTTTGGCAGGTTATTTGATATACTGATGACTACAGACTTTACTAGAGATTATTATTCACATATTATTTATAGATTTTATCACTATTTAACTTTCATTTATATTCATAGTTGCCTCTTACATTAGTTGCTAGAAGCATTGCGATCGTAAAGGCATTTTGGCAAATTATTTTTAGTAAGTTGACTGTAACTGGCACACCGTTCGACCAATGTTGATGAAATTACAATGAAACCAATTAAGAGTTAAACTGTACTAGCAAATAAATAGTCTTCAAGATTGTAAAGTTCAGTAAAAAAGTTATGTGTGGTCAAACATATAATAAATAATAGACAAGTCAATTTAAGAACCCTCTTTCTTTTGAGAAGTCAGTTAAATATGTATAATATATATACCAATACATAATAACATATACCGATAAAGTCGAGCAGACATGATCATATTGTAAAAAGTAAAACTTTTGACTTTAGTTTTATGAGCTACTAAAAATGCCGCGTAAAGAACCGTGTACAGAGCAAATTGAAAAAAGAACACCATGAAGGTTCCGAGTCTGAGTTTTTAACAAATTAAAAAAAAGTTGTATGATATATTCGGCACCATAGAGGTAGCAGTAAATAGGATTCATGTTTTTTAATTCACAAACTTAGTGCACACGATGTTCTAAATTCAATTTACTTTATCCTCTAAAGAATAATAACGGCTTTTCCACTCAGATATTGAAGATTAAAAATACTCTTTCCGAGATGGTGGGATGAAAAACAATTTTTTAATTATTAAAGTACAACGTGTCCCAACCAAGGAGGTTTCAATTCAATTTAAGTACACGTTATCTGTGGTGAGTGCGCTGCGCGCGCAACGCGCTGGTTTTTATATTGCATTTTATTTACCTAAAGCTATGAGATATAATATAGTAGTGTATGCAACTGCATATAATTAGGTATTAAAACACTCGTGTATTCTTATTTTGAAACTCGCCTGCGGCTCGTTTCAAAAAACTACACTCATGTTTTAATACCCTCTATTATATGACAGTTGCATAAACTACTAAGTATTTTAAATTTATTACATGAACTAGATTAATTTGCAATTAATATATAAGTTTTGATATCTACTTGAAATTTGTTTATCTCTTTGGTCCATTGTTAGCCTATCAAATGCAACATTTTTTCTACATGTTTACTATCACCCGGAATGGCAAAATTATGCTAACTAAGAACTTTGAATAGCAATCGGCGAAGTAGCGGGCACAGCGATCGCGCATAGTTATGGAGTCACGGTATGGATATAAATATATAAAAGTCTCACAAAAATTATAAAGGCCGGACAGCATCTAATTTGACCGGCTAAGCCTAACCATATCCGGCTAAATTCAGAATTAGAATGATTTATTAATAAGATTTCTTACAGGACATTTTATTATAATACTATGTAAGTAATATAATTTTAATAAGTCAAATTGTATAATTTTTATGAATCAGTGATCGATTGGTGTGTGAGAAATTCTTCCACTGAATAGTAAGCTTTGGCGAGCAGCAGCGATTTAAGTTTTGTAGTAAATGCGCTTGCGGTATGTGCGTATTTAATGTTCTTGGGAAGTTTGTTATATGTATAGGGCAGACGTCTTGCAACGCTACTTGCAAATCGTGGAACCATAATATTATCTAGTGAAGCAATATATATATGCAAATAAGGTAGGTATTTTAATAGTATGTACTAAGGCTAGATATGTTATACGCATTTAAAATGACGCGGCAAAGATGGACATTATGATGATTGGCAATACTAAAAACGCAGTTGTGTTGTTTGCCTTTGTTAAAAGCTACTTTTACCCTTGCACTTTTCGTATGTGTTCACACACTTCGATAAAACTTGTGAGCTTGATATGTTGCTAAAATTTAGAAGTAATGCCACTTTGATGAACATTATCTATCATATAAAATCATTAATTCAGATAAATAACTAGTAAGAACAGTACGTGTTCGAATTTTGGTGAGTTTACTGGTTTTTTTGGTTACTTTGTATACCTGCTGCAGCTACACCAAAATATTGTAACCGATTAATGTGCTCTAAAGTGAATGTGTCCATAACAACTGACACGATTGTTTATTTATAATTGTAGGTATTACGTAGAGGTGATACAAATATGCTTTGCTTATCTTTTTGTGATATGGTCATAATCTATAACATTGTACTGTGTGTGCTCGTGCACAGCTGTTGCGTGGTGGTTATGTAATACATATAGTAAATTGTTGTTGTGCTTTACCTACCTACCGAGATTTCTAAACGTGAAGTTGTTTATGTGAGTAGAACTTCTTTTACAATTAAGATTTGAGTAGGTAACTAGAATATCTTTTGAGAAATAAGCATAAAAAAAAAATGCTTATGGTTTATTACTGAACGGTGTGTTCATTTATTGCCTACCACGTGTTTAATTATTGATTCAAATACTTACTACGTATCTGGCTAATTCTCTTCGACACGATTCTCATCAATGTCACTTCATGGGAATATTTATTTATTGTTTATTAGAAATATCTTTCCAATAAAACTATGG
Organism: Plagodis dolabraria; assembly: GCA_963854805.1. Lineage (NCBI taxonomy): Eukaryota > Metazoa > Arthropoda > Insecta > Lepidoptera > Geometridae > Plagodis > Plagodis dolabraria. Next base: position 22,725,153 of record OY978444.1, read on the forward strand.
TGCTTGATAATACGAATAAATTCAAATCACGCTTCTACTTTGGAAGAAAAATAATTTAGAAATTCGAGATGCCACGAAAGTGACGCGATGAGCCACAAAAATGATTCAGTAATTTTACAGCCATTATTTTCGTAGTTAGTACTGTTTATAAATATTCACGAAATAACAACTTAATCTTCAACATGTTGTTTTAATTTCAAAATAATTATGACAAGATCATTTTTAGTCTGAAGGGTGTAAAGTATATGTATTTGCGATGGTTTCAGCATCAATATGTAACATAAAAATACACTGAGATTTGTTAAAGCAGTAACCAAATGTTTCACTCCAACGGGAAATGTGACACGATGAGAATACGAACCCCGCTTTGACCATTCGTGCTAATTTTTGGTAATGATTTTGGAATTTATTGTGACGAGCTTTATTTATTTTGTAGCATAATAGATGTTTTATCTTCCTGTACAAAAAATAGACTCTATCTTATATCGTTTAGGAAATATTACTGTTTGACCACCGAAATTGAGATTCGATGAAAATTATCCATATATGATCAAACATTCGGCATTTCGTCTTGATGTTGGAATCCAAATTCTATTTTAATTATTTTTGAGACATGTTTATCGTAATTATTGCCTACAGCATTGGATATCCCGATATGAAATTTTGAGGTAGGTACTTTACAGGTTCTGAATGAAATCATACATCACGTTTTTATATCTCCGAAGGGGTTATAACCATAGACTTAGGATTTGGCTTGTCAGTTTTGTTCTACCACGGTGGCAGGGCATTTTGAGAATACCTGCCTGGCTAGTTACCACTTTCAAGTAGAAAATCTATCGCCAAGCACTATAACTCTATCGCTAACTTATCAGGCATTAAAAAAAACTCAATACCACCCAATCTTTATATATGGTCATCAAATAATTTCTTGCTACATGCACCCGTTGATAGAACCTCTTTCTATCATTGTTAATTTGTTGTTGTTTAACGTGCTTGTTCATTGGAATCTATTAAAAATCAGGCTAAATATTTCGCTCTAACATATTTTTACATTACCATCCTAACTTATTCTATAAATTGCTGCACAAGTTTTATATGTCTATTTAGGTATATTTTTTGCTGTATTCATATAATTTAAAAAATGTATATAATTTCTATATATGATTACAAGCACTATCACGTGCGTTTAGCGAAAATCACATCGAACAAATTATTGGTGTACAAAATTTTATGCCCAAGGCGGGAATCGAACCCGCGTCCTCTGATATCGGATGCCTAATACCATCTCGGCAACCAACGCGATATCGGCGGGAGCCTTGGGCGTAAAAAAATTTTGTACGCCAATAATTTGTTTGATATAAAATATATATAATTTAGTTATTATTTGTTATAAACATATACGAAGTGTATACGTAATAATTATACGTAATGTATAAGTAATAATCATACTTAGTTAGGTATATTTTTTATGTTTGTCTATAGCATAATTCATTTTTGGTTTTGTTAAATTAAGTTCATTAATTATTTTAGCTTTTCTTTTTTAAATAACATGCGCTTAAATACTCTGTCCATGTACTTACAAAATATCCAATATTATTAGGTTGTCTGAAAGAGAATGCTTAAAGCGATAATACCGCCCATTGTTTCACTTAGTTACGATATATCTATAGTTTTAAGTTTTTTCAATTCAGCTTGGTATTACAATAAAGAGTTTATCTATCTATTATTTAACTATTTCGGTCTGATTCAAATCATTATTTATTTTTTTGTGACACGACTGTTCAGGCAATTGAAATTTAGTGAGGAATAAAGAAAATCACTTACAAAGTTATGTGCTATTATTCTAGCTAGTATTCATACATTATGTTGATATGATTTGACTTAAGAAACATTATGTGTTCACCAGTAAAGATAAGCATATAATAATCATATTTACATGCAAAAGGAGTACCTAAAAGGAATCATATCAAAATAATTATTGAGAACTTAATATTATTTGTGCTAAAAACAAACTTTTATACATTACAGTGATTATCAAACAATAAACTGCCAACAAGATGATAATACGACCTCTCTCAGACGCACTGTGTAAGAAAGCTGCGGAGGAAATCAATGAAAACCCATTACAAATCAAAGAACATATACAAATCCTAAGAGATTGGCTCACAGAACAACCACATCTGCAAGGCGTTAATCCTAGTATGTCTTTCACTATTAATGTACTCGTAGTACAAAATTGAACAGTTGCCCATTCGCCGTTATCTGCATCTTACGACAGGTCTAAAGAAAGTCTTATACATTTTTCCTTTCAATTCGTATGCAATTCGCACACAATGTTAACAATGTTTTGACGTTCTTGAACACGAAAGAATTCGGCATGAACATCTATGGCAAATAGATCACTCACCTTCGTTTCACCGAAGACATATTAATAATAGCAGAGTCCCTTGAGGAACTCAGTACTTTGCTCTGTGATCTCATCTCAGCAAAGTTTCTCAGCATGTTGGTCTTTAAATGAACATGGACAAGACGAAAATGATATCTCATGTCCATATTGGTAGGTACGATACGCTCGAAGTTGTTAACCATTATACATGTATTTACCTGGGACAGACTATCAAGTTAGGTAGGTCCAACGTTGACAAAGAGGTCGCCCGAAGAATCGACCTCGATGAGCAGCGTTCAGGGACCTCGTCATCATCATCATCATCTTCTCGTCGAAGTTCTCATAGACCAAAGTCTTTAACCAGTCTGTGTTACCATTGATGACTTATCTAACTGAGACGTGGCCCTACACAGTGACTTTCATGAACAAGCTCAGAGTCACTCAATGAACTATGGAGAGAGCTATGGTTCATTGTGGCTTTCAATGGCCCACTGTTCAACAAATGCCTCCCATTGATAATGATGAATTTCAGGTTACCCTGAACAATATCTTCGTTCTTATTGTCAGTTACCATCAGGTAAGATAGTGGTCCAAGGTTAGCCTATCAGCTACAAAATTAATAATTATGATGAATATAATAATTTATTAAATGATGTTTTAGCTGACCAATGGCTCCTGTCATTTCTTCGAGGGTGTAAATACAACATTGAAAAAGCAAAAGGAAAGATTGATAAGTATTATACCATGAAGTTGACCGAAGAATTTTACGCTAACAGAGATCCGTTAGATCCTAATATTCAAGAGATACTTAAATTAGGGTATGTATGGAAGTACGATTTTCTGTCTAAGTTGCTTTGAACGTGATTATATATGGTTAGTTTATAAGGAAATTTATCTGACCTGTCCTGTTTTTTACCGTCATTTTGTATCCTATACAGGGTTGTTGTTGTTGTGCATCACCATCAGCGGAACTTCAGTATCATTTTTGACATCGGCGTCTAATTAATGTTGGAGTCATGTCGTGATATGACCGAAGAGGGCTTATAGAGATAAGTGCGTGTTGTTTTAGTTTGCGAGTTTTGACCAATCTGTACCCAGTTCCCAGCTGTTATCTAAATGTTGGTAAACAAACACACACGTCGCCTCCTCTGCAAACCTTCTCGGAACCGAACCAAACCAAATAACATCAAATCAAATTTCCAATATATAATCTCAGCCTTAGCATGAACATCAACTGATATAAAAAAAATCCATGATACCAAAAGTCGGAAAAGACTAGTGGAGATTATTATTTTATGGGTTAACTACATATACTACTTCACTGATGTACATTTCCCTTGGGGGCCGGGCTACAATATCGCCCGCCACCTCTTGTTGTGGGTAGGGTAAGAAACGACCAAGGGTAAAATACTGGAAGGTCAGCAGCACCTTCTTCGGGCGTCTTGGCGATTGCAGTGTACGATAGTAAATCTTACACTGCGATCGCCAAAACGTCCTATAAGCGAGGTGGTTATAGCAAAATCTCTCTGAATGTCTCTGAGAGTCTGTGTTCAACAGTGACAAGCTGGCTGATAGAGTACCTTTTTTTTTATGCCTAATAGGTTAGCCTTTGACCACTATCTCACCTGATGGTAAGTGATGATGTGGTCGAAGATGTTGTACAGGCTAACCTAGAATTACCATTTCACCGAAACAATACAAACTAGAAAATTACGACTTCGTTCTGCTGATTTGCAGTTTTTGCCCAGGTCCGACTCTTCCCAATTTTGCGAGCTATATTAACCGTCTGTTTTGTATCTTGGTATATCTTCGGCAAACGGTAACACTAGGGTGCCTCTTCTTGTAGGTTTGTTGTCTATGCATCCATAATGAGAAGAAACAAATTATAGGTGCTTACAGTTGATCCTTGGTGTAGAGACGACACACCATTCAACGTAAAAATAATGGTATAAAATAACAGCCTCGGGCCGGACATTGCAAGTATGTTACTGCATCATAAGGAATATATTTATCTTTATTCATTGATACTGGTGTTCTGATGAAGGAAATAACAAATAAAGAAATGTAACGAAGTAATTTTTCTGACTCAAGGGTTATGCTGCCACTACGTAAGTGCATACATGAGGACTCTCCGCGGATCGTTCTATATAAGACTGGGCCGTTTTGTCAAACATCACGCCCCTTATCAGAACTGTTCAAGGTTTCATTAATGATAGTCGAGATATTGTTGCTAGAAGATGACAACTATTCCATAGCTGGAGTGGTAAGTATTCTTCTAAGTTTATATCAATAATTTTAAAACTGGCTAGTTCTACTAACGAAGTAGTTATTTTGTATATTTTTGGTCTATCGTACTTTATACTATATTTGACATGAAAATTGGCTATTAGGAAGATTTATGGTAAAACATTCCTGGTTTAAATGGCTCAGTCAGTAAATACTAGGAGTTTTTCAATTTACTTATAGTATTTTTTCCTAAATCTGGCGACAGGGAAGTGAAAATAGTCAAGGGATGGGACGAAAGAATTATTTTTCTTGTAAAGTATATTATTCAGGTTACATATCAATCAGTTTTGTATGTATGTTATAAATCGAAATTCAATTCCTAATTAATATAAATATAATCAATAAATAACACATTTATTTTATTAATTTACGAGAGGAAATATTTAATTCATGTGCGGGACTTGAACCTGCGTCCATCCACCCCTTTAGTCGGGGTATGCTCTAATCCAATTGAGATAACATGACAATGAGTTATAACAAATTGTTTTCCTGTTGTTGTTTAACCATCATATTGGGTGGTACAACGTTAGTTGAAGATGTCGCCCCATCCCATTATATATCCAGTTTTTTTTTTAACGCCTTATTCACAAAACGCTATCAACTGTATATAGCTACTTACAATGAAAACATTTAAGCAACCTAAATGCTATATAACATCACATTATAATCTGGATTATAAATGTGATGATATATACTGGATTGTAACTGTGTTGAATGATGGTATAACAATTTTCTTTTCAAGATAATGTTGTCGATGTTAAAGATATATCATTCGGCTTGCTTTGGCAGTGGACTCCGTCGATGGCTTACAAAGTGATGAATTGTATACAGAAAGCTCTTACTGTGCGTATAAAGAGTATGCACGTGTTGAACGGTCCGTTCTTTCTCGCACCTGCGATGAAAATATTCAAAATGTTCTTAGGAACGAAATTAAAAAACAGGGTATGTTATTTTATTACATACGCTTAGATCAGAATATATAGTTAAAATATATATACGAGTATATATATCTCATTGATCACGAAGAATGAGGTTTTTGGCATCGTAGCATATCCTACACACCTAATCAGTCATTGCATCATGTAGAAGCAGGCTTGTTTTTATGTTTGCAATAACGCATACTCTGCGGATTACATTACAAATTTACGAGAGGAAAAATTGTGGGATTCGAACCTGCGTCCATGCAACCCTTTAGCTGGGGTATGCTTACCTCTTGTAAATTTGTAAGTTTGAAATAGTTCGTTACTTTAATTACAAAGTATATATTCACGATAATAATGCGTGTGCTTTATAAGAAGTCCAAGTGGCCTTGTGGGATTCGAACCTGCGTCCATGCAACCCTTTAGCTGGGGTATGCTTACCTCTTGTAAATTTGTAAGTTTGAAATAGTTCGTTACTTTAATTACAAAGTATATATTCACGATAATAATGCGTGTGCTTTATAAGAAGTCCAAGTGGCCTTGTGGGATTCGAACCTGCGTCCATGCAACCCTTTAGCTGGGGTATGCTTACCTCTTGTAAATTTGTAAGTTTGAAATAGTTCGTTACTTTAATTACAAAGTATATATTCACGATAATAATGCGTGTGCTTTATAAGAAGTCCAAGTGGCCTTGTGGGATTCGAACCTGCGTCCATGCAACCCTTTAGCTGGGGTATGCTTACCTCTTGTAAATTTGTAAGTTTGAAATAGTTCGTTACTTTAATTACAAAGTATATATTCACGATAATAATGCGTGTGCTTTATAAGAAGTCCAAGTGGCCTTGTGGGATTCGAACCTGCGTCCATGCAACCCTTTAGCTGGGGTATGCTTACCTCTTGTAAATTTGTAAGTTTGAAATAGTTCGTTACTTTAATTACAAAGTATATATTCACGATAATAATGCGTGTGCTTTATAAGAAGTCCAAGTGGCCTTGTGGGATTCGAACCTGCGTCCATGCAACCCTTTAGCTGGGGTATGCTTACCTCTTGTAAATTTGTAAGTTTGAAATAGTTCGTTACTTTAATTACAAAGTATATATTCACGATAATAATGCGTGTGCTTTATAAGAAGTCCAAGTGGCCTTGTGGGATTCGAACCTGCGTCCATGCAACCCTTTAGCTGGGGTATGCTTACCTCTTGTAAATTTGTAAGTTTGAAATAGTTCGTTACTTTAATTACAAAGTATATATTCACGATAATAATGCGTGTGCTTTATAAGAAGTCCAAGTGGCCTTGTGGGATTCGAACCTGCGTCCATGCAACCCTTTAGCTGGGGTATGCTTACCTCTTGTAAATTTGTAAGTTTGAAATAGTTCGTTACTTTAATTACAAAGTATATATTCACGATAATAATGCGTGTGCTTTATAAGAAGTCCAAGTGGCCTTGTGGGATTCGAACCTGCGTCCATGCAACCCTTTAGCTGGGGTATGCTTACCTCTTGTAAATTTGTAAGTTTGAAATAGTTCGTTACTTTAATTACAAAGTATATATTCACGATAATAATGCGTGTGCTTTATAAGAAGTCCAAGTGGCCTTGTGGGATTCGAACCTGCGTCCATGCAACCCTTTAGCTGGGGTATGCTTACCTCTTGTAAATTTGTAAGTTTGAAATAGTTCGTTACTTTAATTACAAAGTATATATTCACGATAATAATGCGTGTGCTTTATAAGAAGTCCAAGTGGCCTTGTGGGATTCGAACCTGCGTCCATGCAACCCTTTAGCTGGGGTATGCTTACCTCTTGTAAATTTGTAAGTTTGAAATAGTTCGTTACTTTAATTACAAAGTATATATTCACGATAATAATGCGTGTGCTTTATAAGAAGTCCAAGTGGCCTTGTGGGATTCGAACCTGCGTCCATGCAACCCTTTAGCTGGGGTATGCTTACCTCTTGTAAATTTGTAAGTTTGAAATAGTTCGTTACTTTAATTACAAAGTATATATTCACGATAATAATGCGTGTGCTTTATAAGAAGTCCAAGTGGCCTTAAACAATATTAGATAAGTGACATATATAATAATTTAAATTTTACATTTATATGCAATTATTACAAGCCACAAGTACATGTTAAAATATTTAACATCAGCCAATAGCTCAGCAGACAGCAGGTCTAATATATATAAATGGGTAAGGTAAGGAAATGGTGGCCAAAGGTAATATAAAATAAAATGAAAGGAAAAAAATACAGATTTTTTTGTACTATCTTAACTTTTTTTATGCTATACTAGCTGCCCGCCCCGGCTTCGCACGGGTAATTACTACTATAAATTGAGATATAAATAAGCTATCCTATCTTTCGATGTAGATCATATTGCACACGGTATGCAAATCAAACTTATAATTGGTTCAGTAGTTTAGGAGTCCATAGCGGACAAACAACGTGACACGTAATTTTTATATATATACATACATAAAGATATGGGTCAGTATTTAGGCGATAATGGTTTACACATAAAAGATAGATATATGCTGTCGCGAGCTTTATTGTAGGTAAATTTAAGACAAATATTTCCGTTATACATTATGTGGTTGTGACACTTAGGGTTTTTGCAGCGCACGCCAGAAGAGGTCGCATATGGCTATTTTTTTTCTTACCTACATGACACTTATCGTTATATTTTGGACAATTCACATAATATCTTAATAAATTATAGCCTCTCTGTTATTCTGATGTCTAAGCTATATTACTGTAAAGTTTCATTAAAATCCGTTATGTGGTTTTTGCGTGAAAGAGTAACAAACATCCATACATACATCCATACATCCTTACTAACTTTCGCGTTTATATTATTAGTAGGATTCATGCCTCATAAACGTGCGTTAATTTTACAATTATATACTTACCTACATAATACGTATAAATGTACGGAACTAAGGAAAAAAGCGTATTTTTCAAATAAGTAATACTATGTTTTTTTTTCCAGATTTACTCACATAGTAAGGATTTAGAAACGTTGTACGGTCACATTCCAAAATCTATATTACCTATAGAATATGGAGGCACCGATGGCACAGTGCAAGAGCTTATAAGTAAGACTTATGAAGTATTTATCTTTAACCACAGTAAGATAAATGATGGAAGAATTATGCGGTTGTCAAATATTCACAGGCACTATAAAGTTGTAACTTTATCATGAGCTGGGATGGTATTAAGCATCCGACGCGATATCGGAGGACGCGGGTTCGATTCCCGCCTTGGGCATAAAATTTTGTACTCCAATAATTTGTTTGATATGTAACTTTATCATAATATAGCCTTAAAAACATATGATAAAAACATCTATTGTTTAATGAGAATAATGTCATAATATGCCGCAAGCCATGTCAATGAGCCCGCTTTGGACGAAACCTTTAAATGGCGGTTTTTTTGGAACGGAATAGCAAGCTACTAGACATTTTTTATCTGAATCATATGTGTCGATACGGTGGATCGCTTAGTAAAAATAAGACAATATTGAACATTTAGACCGACCTAGTTCTTCTGAAGACATGCATGTTCTGTTATTTGCGAACTTGATGAGTTCAAAACTAAAACGGTAACTGTATGAGAGTTACATACACTTCTTTACATATTTATTACTAGGTGAAATGAAACAACGTGTAGGTAAATTTGCACTGAAACTGAACAGTGCAAATACTCCTTGAAAAAGACCACCGCACATTGCTGTCAAAACTATAGTTATGATCTAACTGACTTTATTCACGAGACTAAAATCATTCATTATCTCTCTTTCAGATTATTGGAAAGCTAAGGTTGAAAGCAAAAGAGACTGGTTCATCGAAGATAATGTTTGTTCTGAGGAATCGAAGAGGACTAACAATAACAGTAATGGTGGTGTACTTAATAACGTAGTCCAGCCGTTCCGAACTTTGGATATAGATTAATGTTAAACTTATAAGTTATGGACACTAAAGGTCTATAGATGTCTTGTGATCCTTTTCAGATAGATATATATTTGCAGAGAATACATAAGTATTTGCATTGTATATTATTTAGTTAATAAGTTGCATCCGTATCGAAGGACGGAGTTGCACATTAAAATTAGGAAACAGATTCCATATAAGCTGATCTTTATGATGTCTAGGGGTGGTTGACGCGGGTTGTTTACTTGTCATTTCCCTAATGCCATATGAATAATAAAGTAAAGCTGATATTGAATGCCAAGCATTCAACTGTCACAAAAAAACTTCATATGTTTCTAGGAGGAGTATGTTTGGATTTGCTATTGTTTTAAGGCTCAAATTTACAAATGTCAATCAAACAATTCACAAAAACTAAAGCTTACATTTATTTTATTAGATTAGATTATTATACTATACAATGTGAGTTAAAAGGGCCGCGCATTGCTCAACAGTCATTACTTATTTTATTAGACATTAAATCCAGCCAGCCAGAAGTAACTGAAATAGATTATGACCATTCTATTGGTTTCAGACAATATAATTATCAGAGGATAATGTAAAATAACTATTATCTATAATTCTTCTTTTGTAAATACATACTTATATGTCTAGTAAGCAATTGATTTTGATGTATGACCTTTAATATATATTTTTTATTATTATTGACTGACCTGTTGATAAGTGATAATGCTACGAAGATGTTGTTCAGGCTAAGTTGATATGTTTTATTACTTTATAAAACATATCAATCACCACGTCACGTCATTACTTCCCGAAGGGGTTGGCAGAAATGTTAACCCATATTTTTACAGATATGTTTTAGTGTGGCTGCCATTTAAATACCAAACACAGTTCCAGACTACCAATTTCGACTGGTAATTTCTTTGACAGAAAAAACCAACAACTTTCCCATCCGAACATTGAACCCAGGACCTCTATCAGCGATTTTAATGCAGTAGCTGAATGAGTACTCGTATATATATATATATATATTTTGTACTTATAATTTTTAATTTTAACATCCACTGATTATGAGGCAAGACACATTGATTCGTATTTTACAAAGTGGAATCACACACTGAGAAAAACATCCAAACAAGTAGTATTTTTTGACGGAATATCAGTTGTAATAAAAAGGAAACAAATTTTGAAAACTATCTTATAATAATTACAAAATATGGTTATTTTGTCTACAGTGAAATAACGAAGTAGTAACCGCGATTTAAGTCAACTTATACAGAGCAATAATCACCGTAAGTAATAAAATTTCAAGCAAGTTACAACAACCAGGTACTTTGGTTAGATGTACATGGCAATATGGCTATAATAATATATACATAGAGTTCGTTAGGCCTTTAAATCAAATAAGTTACTTCGCAGACACATATAAACGATATTAAGATAATCAGCAATCTTATGTATAAATAACAAATTATACGTGGCTTCAAATTTATATGGTAAATAATGCCGGCGCCAGTGTTATCGTCAGTTTAACCTTATATTTTTTTCTAAGTGTAAGCCCCGAATACGATTTCTTGGCTTCATTACGCTCTCACCTTTGGGTGACGGTATAATTTATGGGGAACACAATCTCATTTACTTTATCATTTTGTACTGCTGGTACGGGAAGCTGGGGATTTGCAGATGCAGGTGGGTATTTTTCTAGTATGGAATTTAATGTAACATATAAGAGGCCATAGATTCGCTGAAAAACATGATATGCACTGAACTTTTAGTTTGTTTTTTTTATATATCTGGTCAAAAATTTAAAAAAATGGCAATGGCCTTTGGTGATTATTTTTTACATTAGTCGTGCATGTCGCTTTTAATATCACTATGATGTGGGATTACCAAAACTGAGCCAAAAGATTGTATCTTATTGTGCCCTGTAATTTACGCAGTCTTTCTTTACTCTGGTAGTAAGGGCTTTTTTTTATTTACATGGTCTAATTTAACGTAAAGTACTTCACGTTAAATTAGATAGGAATGCTAGTATATTATGCTTTCAGACATAGCTTGGTACATGATCATACCATGCTATGTCTGGGTGCACTGCAGCAGTGATAGCTCAGTCGCATTGGCTATGGATTGCCACGCAGCAGGTTTATGATTCGAATCCTGCCGCGGGCTTGAGCTTCACGGCATGGTGGAAGGGCATTTTGCATATTCCCGCTAGGCATTTTGCAAATGGCTAGCGACCACCCTTAAGTAGAAAATCTGTCGCCAAGCATTTAACGTTGTGTTCCGGCAGCTGTCTTTGAGAGCTAGTAATTCTAGGTTAAGCCAGTCAACACCTTCGACCACATCATCACTTACCACTCAATAAGTGAGATAGTTGTCAAAGGCTTACCAATCAGCAATAAAAAAATACATATTTATATTTACCCTCTGTGAGCCGAACGAATTGAAGATTCCAGTGATGCGGTCGATGATGGAGTACGCTTACCCAGAAGGTATCTATTCACTCGCGTTTTGAAGACCCCATATTGACAAAGTCTCAGGCAGAGCGTTCCATTGCCTGGTGGTTCGCATGATAACCAGATCAAGCAGTACATAATCAGATCAAAGAAAAAAAAACTAAAACCTTTTTCTAGCATACTTACCGCAATTTGGTATGTAGGTATTTTTTTCTTATAATTTATGCAATTAACACTGGCACAAACAATAAACATGATGAAGCTTTCACTATCATCATCTTCAGCTTTACTTGAGGCACGTAGTATTTTTATTTTATAAATGTTCTATGCCTACAGTTTGTAGAGCGTAGGCCGATGTTCAAAAGTGGAATATTATCCCCTACGAATAAATGGACTTATCATTTATTCGTAGATTATCCCTCTATTATTTTTTACTAATAGTATTATTTGCAAATAACGTTATCTACCAGGCTAAAAATACAGACAGAAAGAAAGATGGGGGGTACCAGGCCTTTTAGCCGGACATTGAGACGACAAAGCCGGACACCTAATACAGAGTCGGTTTGAATGGATTCAAAATAAATATTATTCTACGAAACTACACAAGTTATACATTTGTTTATAAATATATAATCAATTAACATCATTTTTCTAAGCACCAACCTACATATATATGAATAATATATACAAACAGGTACATTTAACAACATAAACAATTTAATACATTTGTATTTCATTTAAAAATACAAATTTAAGCTGTTTTTAATTACTGTCTGTTAATGAGCAGATAGGTACATTATCTATCTTCTGAGCTCCGTTTCCTATAAAATCTTATTGCTAAACTATATAAAGAAGTTCTATTAGACCTTTTGAAATTTAAAGGCAAGTCCAAAGTACATTTACGTAACACATATTTATACTATACTTAAATATTTTTAATTCTAATTATATATATGTAACTATATATCAAAATTTTATAATTATTAAATTTTTACACTAAATACAGTAAGCAGAGTAGTAGTAGTATGTAAATTTGCAAATACCTAATATATAGGTACCTAAGTTATGGTATCAACGTGGAATTTATGCATCTCATTAGTCCATTGTTGGCCTATCCAACGGAATATTTTATCTACATTTTTATTATGATCAATAACGGCAAAAATATACCTTCTCACTAAGAATAAGGAACTATTAAAATAATCCGCGTTACCTATATAAAAAGTGGCGCAGCGATCGCGCATGGATCACGTATATGCAGTCACGGTACAGAAATAAAATACTAACAAAAACAATAAAGGCTGGATACCATCTAATTTGGTCGGCTAAGCCTAACTATATCCGGCTTAATTCAGACGTCTGGCAACGCTACTTTAAAAACATGGAACCATAATATTATCTAGTGAAGCGTCACGTCATCGTCAGCGACGGCGTCGATGCCCATTTTATTCAAGGTCACTCGAATTTATTCAAATCAATGATATTTTATATGCGAATGCGGTAGATACGCTATACGCGTTTAAAATGACACCGCAAAGTTGACCATTATGGTGATTGGCAACACTATAAACTGTGTTTGCCTATGTTTAAAGCAGCTATCTCTTTTACCCTTGCACTTTTCGTATTTTTTCCACACTCTTCCACAAAACTTGTGAACATAATACGTTGGTACTAAATTTAGAATGTATGCCACTTTGAGGAGCAGTTATACTATCTAACATAAAGCATCATTGATTCACAGTACGTATTTGAGTTTTGGTGGGTATACTGGTTTGTTTGGTTACTTTGTATACCTGGTGCAGCCACACAAAAATATTTTAACCGATTTACGTGCTCTATAGTGAATGGGTCTGCGATAACTGACAGGACAGGATTGCTTTATTTAAAATTACATTTACGTGACATAAAAATGCTTTGCTTATCTTTTTGGGGTATGGTCTTAATCTAAAACATTGTGTTGTGTGTGCCCGTGCGCAGCTGTTGCGTGGTGATTATGTAATATTTAAAGTAAATTGTTGTTGTGCTATACTCCGAGAAATCCTGCCGAGATTTTTAATCGTGCAGTTGTTTTATGTGAGTAGAACTTTACAATTAATATTTGAGTATATTCCTAGTACATCTTTGAGAAATAATTATTATAGATGAATGCTTTTTTCCTGAACGCTGTTTTACTAAATTATTGCCTACCTACATCATGTTTAATTATTGATTCAAATAATGAGTACCTATACAAAATAAAAAATGTTTATTTTTGTTCAATACATACTATAGCTTACTTACTAATGTTGAATCCCTGCCTGCTGCTTTAGTATAATTACTGTGTTGCATCAGGGCAGTGTTATACATTGAATGTGAGTTTTTGCGTATGTGTGCGTGTGAGGGTGTGTGTGTGTGTGTGTGTGTGTATGTGTGTGTATGTGCGTCTGTGAGAGGGTGTGTTCATTAGTTATTTATTTATTATTTACGAGCATGTTTTCTGTATCCTCATTGTTTTTGTTCTGCAGCCATTCTATTAATAAAGGTTTAAGTTTATATAGATTAAGTTTCCAAAAATATTTTTGGACTTAATCTGTCATTAAATTTGTTATATAGCTTAGAAGCTAAATGATGATAGAAGCAGATAGCGTCTCCAGGCGATAAGGCACTTATACTTGGGAACTGGGCGTATATGTCGCGTCTTTTTTTAAAGTCAGGTAGCGTTGGGACAGTTTTTACGTGGTATTTTCGAATACCACGATACTTTCGAATACTATGATGATCTTACATTCGGCTTTACGGCTTGAGTTTGGAATCCAATTTCTATGTTCATTATTTTTTTAGACATGCTATACATCGTAATCATTGCTTATAGCAGTGGATGCCCAAATTATGAATTTGTAGGTAGGTACAGTATAGGTTCTGAATGAAATCATACCATCACGCTTTTAGCATCAGTAATAAATAACGAAGGTGTCTAAGCTGCAGTGTAAGCATCCACGGTTTGTGAGGTTTAATTTAAGTTTTGTTGATAATAATTTGAAAATGTGTGTTTATGTAATGAATAAATAATTATTTATCTATGTGCGTACTTTAACACTTTCAACAAAATAATATTAATGATCGATTTCAGGAAGTTTTCGTTCCCTTGAATATTGAAATATTTTGGGCCCAACCTCTATTCTTTTCCGGCAGGTGAGTGGCAAAAAGGGGTGTGTGGGACTAAAACTCATAAAAAATCTGTGAGCAGTGCTCCGCTAAAATGGGACGAGATAGGGTCGCCAATTCATCTCGCCCTATCTGAATGAAATCATGTCAAGCCATCTGTTATTCAAAGTTTACGAAACGAATTTAAGATGGTGCGGAATAATATAGATATAGGATATACCTACCGTAGTTAAAATTGGGATAATCGTCTATGATACTAATTTCCTGAACCACCCTGATCTGTTATAGTTTAGACATATCTAGGTAACCACATACAAAATCGAATGAACACCATCATATAACAAGTTGTCAAAGAGTTCTTGACGTAGACATATAATTCCATTCAGGCAGAAATATAGGTACCTAAAGATCTTTCAGTCTACAAAATCACACCCCTTCGATACCTTTACGCTTCATGCAAAATTGTGACTAGACATATTTTTTTTTTACCGAACTGGGTAGCTCTTGACCATTATCTCACCAGATGTTAAGTGATGCGATGGATGATGGAGCGCGCTTACCTAGAAGATACCTATTCACTCGCGTTTTGAAAACTCCCATATTGTATTTAACCGGAAACACAGACTCAGGCAGGGTATTCCATTCCCTGGCGGTTCGTAGTTATAATGAACGAAGAAGAAAATCGCTTCGTTCGGGTAAATTGAATATCCACCATAAAGTGGTGACGTTTCTGAGTATCCCTGGATGTCCGATTATAGAATGGAATCAAATTGTGAAGTTCCGTTGCACACTCACCGAAATGTATCTGATAAACAAGCCACTTTGCGGCGATGCTCGAAACTCCGGAGTCGATTGCCTTCTATGAGTCTCTTGGCTCTCTTCTATACCTACCTACGTAACCTCACCTATATCATTGATTTTTAGTCATCGCGGTGTGTATGCGATTTGTGTAAACATTGCCGTATTCACAGTAAAATTGCACAGTAAAATGCACGCGCACACATTTAAATAATCAACTTGAGTGGAGGGGCGTGCATTTTCAGACTGAAAAATCCCTGCTTACTTATCACCAGTCACCATTAATTTCGTTGAAATGTAGGATATTCTTTTGGTTTGGCTAGGGCATGTTATTCGTGTTAGTTTTATGCAGAAAATGATAGTTTCTCGTTAGGGACTTTCTCCAAATGTGTGATAAAATGATAGGATCTTTCTGCTTCAGGTAAAAAGTTTGAATGGGCGCTGCAAGCAACAACTACGCTGGTGTTATTTTAAATAAAAAATACTCGTGTAGCAGTAGTTAGAACTCTTAATACAAGTTCGTTTCGGTACTGCCATCATACCTATTTATACTGCCAAGGAGTAATTTTCCAATTTGAATAGCATAGGTGCAGGTGAAATGACAGGCCCATGAGACTTAACAACTTTATGTCTCAGTGTGCAGTGCAGTTCGCCACATGTGACAAACTACATCTGTTTTAGGCTGAGCTTACCGCTTAACACAACGCGGGCCTCGAATTTGCTCAGTCATGGTAGCATAAAAAAAACTCTTATGATAGACAACTATCATGGGTACTCCAACCAGCTTAAATAAGTTGTAAAATACTTTGCTAAATTATATTTTCTTAGAAGATTATCTACGTAATTTCTTACCTATAACTACCAAAAGTTCATTTGCACACTCAATTTTACGTCTAATTTTTAAGACGTCGACAAATCTTGATTTAACTGATGTCGTTTTGATCGTAACTCGTAACTGTTTGACTGAAGTGAAAGATAAAAGTCCGGATTTATAGTATTTCCTTTATCAGTGCTATATTAACCTAGCAAACTAACGTAACATTATCTTTCTTTGGTTGTCAACAGGGTTATCCTCTTGGTTCAGCTATCTTTAGCCTTGCTAAATAATTATCTTGCACCTTGTATAAAATTGGTTTTAGCTCTTGCGGTTTACTTATTCTTAATTTATCATTGTCACCTTGAGTCGAAAAATAAATTCAAAAGTTTGCATGAGCAGATTATTCATAATTAAAACCAATGCATATGGTCTAATTACTATTGTTAGTTTTTGCCTCTATGTTCCTAAGTTTTCATATAATTTAATAGGTTGTCAGCTGTGAAAACACATAATATATATAGGTTCATTTAAGCTTACTCTTCGGTGCAAAATATTGTGTTGATCATCACTGCCAGTCTGGTGCTGAAGGTAATCAAATTGAATACCATGGTCTCTCTTGCTCTCGAAGTGCGTTTCAAATTGCCCATTCAAATTACGCCAGCCTAAACGATATCATCTACCGGGCTTTTATCAGAGCCAAAGTTGCAGCTATCCTCAAAGCGAATCATTTAATGCGTGACGATGGTAAAAGACCTGACGGTATGACCCTGGTTCCACGGAAGTAAAGGATGGAATGTGTGGGATGCTACGTGCGTTGACACTTTAACGCCGTCACATCTTTCATGAAACAAACGTGAAGGCTGGCGCCGCGGCGCAAGTATACATATCTCAGTAGTGGTTACATATTTTAGCCGTTTGGTGTACATATTTTGGGTCTGTGAGAGCCAGGAGCTCATGTTATTTTCCAAAACTTATCAGAAGGCTTGGTCGATGCGATGCGAGATTAAAATGATGGCATTTATTTTGCTCAACAAATAAGCATTGCAATCCGACAGGGAAATGTTACCAGTATGCTGGAGACACCGCCTATTTTTAGTGGGTCGGAGCGATAGTGAGAAATATATATTAATTGTGCTAAAAACATTTTTTTGTACATTACAGTGATTATCAGACAATAAACTACCAACAAGATGGCAGTAAGACCTCTCTCAGATGCACTCCGCAACAAAGCAGCGGAGGAAATCAATGAAAACCCATTACAAATCAAAGAACATATACAAATCCTAAGAGATTGGCTCACAGAACAACCACATCTGCAAGCTGTTAATCCTAGTAAGTATTTGATTGTTGACGTAGGTAGTAAAAAATAATTAAGTGTTAATTCCCAGGTATCATCTCATCAGTTCTCAATATGGTCGTATTTTTTTTGATTTCGATCGTTATACATAGGCTGTTCACTATCTGCTTCATCTAAACTATCTAAACTGATCCTCACGTACCGATCAATGCCACCATCAAAATATTCATAAAGGAAGGGGCATATAATATTTGAAGCTATGTGGAAAATTTTACATAATGTCACAGGATAGGTGTTATTCTTATGCGGATCTTCTAAGGATTTTGATTTTATAATCATGCTTTGATTAGATGCTCTTAATATTGGTTGTATTTTTTTTACAGCTTTGACCACAATCTCACCTGATGGTAAGTGATTATATGGTCGAAGATGTTGTTCAGGCTAGCCTAGAATTATTGGCTTTCAAGGACAGCTGCCGGAACACCGTTAGGTGCATAGCGACAGATTTTCCTTATATATGTATATAGTACTGTACTGTATCAGCTGGATTGTCCACAGCTGAACACAGTCTCCTCCATTTAGGGGGGGGGGGGTTGCCATTATCCCCATGCTTGGCAGGCATCTTGGGGATTGGAGTTTGAGTTATCAGTTCCACAAAAGGCACTGCTGTCCACTTTCCGCTGATTTTAACTTAGGCTCGCCTCTTACGACACCCACAGGTAAATGGGGGAGTGCTATTCTAACCCGTCGGCCCACGGGAACTGGACCATTTTAGGTGCATAAAGTCTATTTATTACTTTCGATCAAATCAGTTGGTTTTAAGTGAAATTCCAAGGTTATTGGTAACAAGAACAAAATTCAAGAAAATAAATATATCTATCATAATTTTAGCACTTTCTTTTGATTTTGCAAATTGGATTTTTTTTAAAACCAATCACAATCGCTATGGCCAACAACCGAAATATTTTATATAATATATGAATATTTTATATAATATATAAAATATTTCGGTTGTTGGCCATAGCGATTGTGATTGGATTTTTTTACATACTCATAACAGTTTTAACATTATTTATACCAATTTATTTTCCTACAGTTAATTTAGTCCGTGGCATAATATGTCTTGGACTGGTATGGTCTTGGTATCAATTTGCAAAATCAAAAGAAAGTGCTAAAATTATGATAGATATATTTATTTTCTTAAATTTTGTTCTTGTTACCAAAATTGTAGGAAAAACCCATTTATACCAATTTATTTTCTTCTCCAAACACCACTGCGTCCTTATAAGTAATCAGTATATAATATGTCCCCTTTATTTTAATACGCTCGAAGTTTTTACCTTTTTTTTTAATGTTATGATTACAAGCACTACCGCGTACTAAGCGAAAATCATAAATTTACAAATTATTGGAGTACAAAATGTTTTGCCCCGAGCGGGATTTGAACCCGCGTCCTTCCGATTTTAAGCATCCGGCGCGAAATCGGAACGACGCGGGTTCAATTCCCGCCCGGGGCAAAACATTTTGTACTCCAATAATTTGTAAATTGTTGACTATTAAAAATTACCAGGGACAGACTGTCCAGTTAGATAGGTCCAACTACGTTAAAGAGCCCATAGAATCGATCTCAGATGAGCAGCGTTCGGAAAGTTACGCAACATCTTCTCATCAAACATCCCGCAGACCAAAGTCTTCAACCAATGTGTGTTACCAAGGATGACTTATGGTACTGAGACGTGGTCTTACGCTGTGACTCGCATGGACAAGCTCATAGTCGCTCATTGAGCTATGAATAGCACTTTGTGTGCTCAGAGTATGTTTTCACGAAAAAATCCAGAACGAGGATATGCGTCGAATAATCAAAGTCAGCGACATAGCTTTCAGAATTTGCAAGTTGAAGTGGCAATGGGCAGGCTTCATTGCTCGACGAACTTTCGTTCTCGAGTGGTTAACACATTACACTGGAAGACGTAGAGTTGGTAGGCCTCCACTAGGCTAGTCCACTAGTTCATAACAGTAACTGGGTGGTAGTAAAAAATGAACAGCTATTGTTCATTGTAGCGTTCAATGGGCCGTTCAACAGTGGACGTCTTCCGGCTGGTGATGATTATGATAAATTTAATAACTTATTAAATGATGTTGTAGCTGACCAATGGCTGCTGTCATTTCTTCGTGGGTGTAAATACAACATTGAAAAAGCAAAAGGAAAGATTGATAAGTATTATACCATGAAGATGACCATCCCAGAGTTTTACGCTAACAGAGATCCGTTAGATCCTGATATTCAAGAGATACTTAAATTAGGGTAAGTATGGCAGTACAGTGTTAAGTTACTTTTAACCCGATTATATATGGTTAGTTTATAAGGAAATTTATTTGCCCTGTCCTGTTCTGTACCGTCTTTTTGTATCCAAAAACCAGGGTTGTTGTTGAGCAACTGAGCTTCTGCATCATTTTTAAAATCAGCGTCTTATTAATGCTGATGTTCGAGTCATGTCGTGGTATGGCTGCAGAGGGCTCATGGAGATAAGTCGCGAGTTGTTCCGTTACCTAGTTTTGACCAAATTGTTCATTACATACGTTAAAATTTAATAAGTAAGTCATCGCGAGCGCAAGTGTTGAAACTGTTTTTCATAAACTGACTGAAATTTTATAGATCATGCCGCCTCCCCTATAAACCTTCTCGAAACAGACTTGAAAACCAATTAGAAAATGCATTGTTTAAAAAACAAGCTACTTTTCATCAAAATCCAATACAGAATATGCTTTAATAATTTTATGACTCCGTTCAAAAAATTGAGAAAATCACTGACCGCTATGAATTTTTATCCAAAAGTTGGTCAGTTATGTAATTATTATTTTTTTACCGGCTGTATGCCTTTATTAAACAAAATACTATGAACTATATACAACACTAAAAAAACTGTTAAATAACATATTGTTTTAATAGTTTTGTGATTTATAATAAAAACTGAATCATATATATTATTAGGCTACGGTATCCGAAAAGCAAAACTACTTCGCTGTCTGTCTGTCCGTCGGTAAGTTTTTGGTCTCCACTTAAACCAATGTGATAATCGCGAAATTTAGATATATTATGTTGAATGTTGATTATAATAATGATATTAGGAAAAAAGATATAGATACGCTAAACGCACACCGCAAGCGGCACATCAAATCTTTACTAATTTGCTGACCTGAGCTTAGTCGTCGCGTCATCGTCGAAGGCGTTGAATGTACTTTGAGTTGAATTTTTTTCTAAAATCATTCGACCCAAAGACTTGCTATTTGACTAGAAATTCAATTTATTTATATTCAGAGACCACTAAATAAAAGAGAATGTAGCCAACAAAAAATTCCCTTTCACCTTCCCATATGACACACATGCGGAGGTGAAAAGGAAATTTTTGTTTAGTGCATGGCATCTACAGCTGACTAAGTAGAGTACACTTAAAGCTATGTAAGCTGCCAGCTAGTTTGACATTTCTTTTAAAAAATAAAAAATTGATAGTGACATAAACAAACTAACAATAAAAAAAAAAAATTGATAGTGAAATAAAACTAGGCCTCGCTTCTTGGACTCTACCACCTCCACCAATCGATGCGTAAGTTGTACTAGTAGATCACCAGCTGAGCGGCCGCGACGTAAACCGTAGTGGCGATCGCTAATCACCTGTTTCTCATCTAGAGCTAGCATTTGATAATGGATCCAACGGATTCCATTGATAGATTAAAAAGAACGTTAACGGGCGATGAGTAGTAGTCCGCGTGAAAGGTCAGCAGAAGGTCCAACAGGGAAGATGTATAATCACAGTAATCCAAATCTGGGATTCGCGTAGGTGAGCTGACCATTTGTGTCAGACCAGAGTGACTTAAACCTCTCCTACTTTGTTTGATAATTCAGCACGGTTTTGGCCCGTCCAGAGAATGAAAGGCAGCCCAAACATCCACCTTCAGGTACGGGTCCGATACTCTAGCGCTTTTGTGGCTGGTACGTTCCAGGGTGACTCCAATTATTGATACTTGAAGTAACTTTCAAGGTCGAAATTATAAAGTCGATACGTTCATAATAGTCAGTACATTTACCCTGATTTTATAACAAAACATATTCACTACATATACCACCTCACCAATGTATAAGGTACATGTTTCAACCCACAGCGTGTCAGGCTAGAATGTCTCCCCTTCATCTCTTCTTATGGGTGTCTTAAGAGACGACTAAGAGTAAAATACCGGCAGGTGGGCAACATCATATTCTGAGGAAATGCTTTATTACATTGCGTTCCTCAAGACACTCATTAGTTCTAACCCCCCTTGGTGTGGAGGTGGAGGCTGTATTCAGCAGTGGAAAATCCTGCTGACACAGTACAACCTCACCGAACCAATAGGTACATAGAACTATAGAACT
The DNA here is from genome assembly GCA_963854805.1 of Plagodis dolabraria. Taxonomy (NCBI): domain Eukaryota; kingdom Metazoa; phylum Arthropoda; class Insecta; order Lepidoptera; family Geometridae; genus Plagodis; species Plagodis dolabraria. The sequence continues at coordinate 22,747,593 of OY978444.1, forward strand.
TTATATCTTTTTCTGCAACAAAAAGAAAATCTTCGCCAAACAACAACACCAGGTTGCCTCCTCTTATAGGTCTCTTATTAGTTCATCCATAATTAGTAGGAACAAATAAGACTTTATAGTGGTAACCTGGTGAAGAGAGTACAGACACTTTAATATTTTTATATTTGCAATAACACATGCTCTGTGGATTACATTACAAATTTACGAGATTGAAATTTAAGTCATGTGCGGGATAGAACCCGCGTGTCATGTTAACCCCATTGGATAAGAGCATACCCCGGCTAAAGGGGTGGATGGACGCGGGTTCGAATCCCGCACAGGACTTAAATTTTTCCTCTCGTAAATTTGTAATTTTGTAGAGTACAGACACATTGAACATAAATATAACGGTAACGCTGGCCTCGTTCCGAACATGGGTACTTGTCACTGTATCATTATAGAATATATTTTTTCTTTGATACTGGTTATTGATCTAATGCAAGAACTACTCGTAATATCTTGCAAGTGTAACAAGATAACGATGTAATTTCTCTGACTTAAGGGTTATGCTGCCACTACGTAAGGGCATACATGAGGACTCTCCTCGGATCGTGCTACATAAGCCTGGGCCGTTTTGTCAAACACCGCGCCCCTTATCACAACTGCTCAAGGTTTCATTTATGATAGTCGAGGTACTGTTGCTAGAAGATGACAACTTTTGCATAGCTGGAGTGGTAGGTATTCTTCTATGTGTAAATCTTTAAGTATAAAAGTATAAAGTACCTATTTAATATATAATGTGTCGTTAGTACCAACCTATTGATCTACCTACCAAAAATATTGTTACGCTTTAAACAGTATTTTGACAAAGGAGGAAATAGTCGGTTTGATGACATTGAACATAAACACATACATGTGAGCATTGTACTTGCAAATTGTTACTAACAAAATCTGTTAGATATTATAGAAACATGGCCAATAACCATACCGATTTCGAAGTGTTGTTCCAATTCGTAATCGGTGAGATTTAAAATGGCATCCATGAGAAACATATTGTTACCTGATATCTATAATGGTCGCGTATTTTGGATATGATTGTCGTATTCACCGCGTTGCAGAGTCTTATGAAATAAAGAAAAGTAGTATGAATAGTTCATCAAATAGTATACTATTATGAAATTAAATACTAGTTTCTTTCAAAGGTCAGGTCGGGGATGGCTCATTATAACGTTACTGTAAGCAAATAATAGTACATTATGACTTACTCTGTTTCAATGTTTACTAGTAGTACCAACGGATATTATTAATAATTTTATTTATTTGAAGCGCTTGTTGCGTAGCTTATCTAGTCATTCTTAACTGGTCAACTAGGTCAAATCTTCCTCATTTCCTTCCTTCCTTTCTTCTCCTTTCCTTCCTCCTTCTCTCCCCATTTCGTACGTAGCTAAAACACTATGCGCGAAAAGCCAAAAAAAGAAACCTCATTCTTCAAACTATGGCCGATCGCCATGCGCGGGAATAGAAGAACAGATAAAATTTTCCCGCCATTGCGAAAAATATTTACAACTCGTTTTCACTGTTGAAATTAAATTATTTTTAACCGACTTCCTCCTTTTTTTTTTTTTATGTTTGTTACCTCAGATCTCTTGACTGGGTGAACCGATTTTGAAAATTCTTTTTTTGTTTGAAAGCTGATGCTTGTCGTTTGGTCCCATTTTAAATTTCATCAAAATCGGTCAAGCCGTTTTTGAGTTACACTAAAAAGATTGAAAAAAATTTTTTAACAAAAAATGGAACCGACTTCAACACCCAAATGTGTGAAATAACTTGTCGAAGTCGGTACCATGCCCACAATATTGTGATAATAGGTACTTTTGAACCATCATGGTACCGACTTCAACAAGTTATTTCACACTTTTGGGTGTTGAAGTCGGTTCCATTTTTTGTTAAAAAATTTTTTTTTAGCATTATTTTCTTCACAAGTGTTTTGAAAAACGTCGTATGATACACGTGTGTATTGATGATAAAACAGTCCTCGGCTCTCTTAAGACCCTCACCTAACGGCTCGGGTCTCAATGCGCCTCAGCAGTAATCATCAACATTTCACACTTGTACCATAATGTACTATTTTTTCAGGATAATGTTGTTGATGCTGAAGAAATATCATTCGGCTTGCTTTGGCAGTGGACTCCGGCAATGGCCTACAGAGTGATGAATTGTATGCAGAGAGCTCTTTCCGTGCGTATAAAGAGTATGCACATGTTGAACGGCCCGTTCTTTCTCGCACCTGCGATGAAAATTTTCAAAATGTTCTTAGGATCAAAATTAAAAAACAGGGTACGTACATTTTTTATAGTATAATTTTAGATTAGAATATATTTGTAAAGAAACATAGGTATTAATAATATAACTTTTGTTTTGACAACTAGCTATTTGGCATCATAGCATATCCTTCAGTATATAATACTCCTAATCAGTCATTACTGACAAAAAGAAAAGGTAGCGGAATAACTGTACAACCATTTTCGATTTATTCTCTGCAATTTCAACCTGTATGGAGCCTGTAAGTTGCGGCAACGTATTCTTGCAACGGTATTGCTGACTCAAAGAGTTTGGCTTAACAGCATACGTAACAGAAACTGGAGTTAAATGAATAGTTATGACACTTTGAATAAGATTCATATATGATACTCACAAAATCTATAATATGATGTAAATAGTGCCGGTCGTCTGTTATATTGCTGACCCACTCTCAAATCTCTAACGAACGCTGTCAGAAGTATGTAAGCACATAAAGATTTTCAAAATTAATTTGCTCGTTATTGTGATACACCTACCCCTTGGGATGCTGGGTCAGAACTGCACCTACCATCTCCCATGGGTATCGTAAGAGGCGACTAACGCATAGAACGTATAATAATACTACTAAGGGTAAAATATCAGAGGGCTGGCAGTAGCACTTTCTGAGGATTTGCTATGTTAAATTGCGATGACATACCACTTGCCAAGCGGTTTTAAATTATCATTCTTGATTATGCAAACACCCCCTTAATCAGAGATTGTAAGCAGCAGTGGCAATGCGACTCATACAGCTATTGTGATAACTCCAGGAGTCACCAGATTCAGTCCACAGAACACCCTTCAGGTGTAACCTCTGCTCAAATTAGTAGCAAACGTGAGTTACAGGAACTACTTTAATCTCCTGTTGATTCAATATAATATTTACTGGAAACAAAATAAATGTGTGTATGAGTAGATTTTTTTAAGCAACTGAACAGGTACACACAACTGTTCGCAACTTTAATTACTTACTATATTCACGTTTATAATGCGTGTGATTGATAAGAAATTCAAGTGACCTCTAACAATAATAGATAAGACATTCAATACACTTACATTATGCAATTATTACAAGCGGCAAGTGCATGTAAAAATATTTAACAGCGGTCGATAACTCAGCAGACAACTGTCTGCCGAGTTATATTATGCTCTGATAATAATTATAAATACATCATCTATAATGGAGTTTCACGTTGGGACGTTTCACAAAACATTGCTTTAGTTATGTTGTACAAAAGGAATATAATATCTACTTTATATCTAAATTGACATCTGTCAATATTATTAAGGTTTTATCGCGGAAACTATTGATTCTAGACCACTAGTTCATTTACAGAAGGTCTAGTAGAGATCTAAATATCAGGCAAGCATGGCAGCTGTCAAACTTCTTCTTGGCCGACACCGGCTTCTCGCGACTCTGATGGTGGTATCAATCCATGTAGTGGGTGGCCTACCAATTCTACGTCTTCTAGTGTAATGTGGTAATAATTCGCGTGATTATCTTCTTCTTACTCCATACCATACAACAGAGAAGAGGAAAAAATATTGGGCACCTGTTGCGACATGACAACTTTAGTAGATACATAATTGAAGGAAAAATAGAAGGCAAGCGAAGGAGGTAGGTCACGGATAAGCTACATGAGCCAAATAAAACAAAAAGTCAATGTCATGTCGTACAAAGAAGTAAAACAGGTGGCCTTAGACAAAACAAAATGGAGATCACTGCATCAGCTGCACCGACAAAAGTCTAACTCTTAATTTACAACAATAATCTTCTTCTTTGGTTATTTGTTTTTCGAGCAATGTGGCTTGCCCATTGCCACTTCAACTTACAAATTCTGAAAGTTATGTCGGTGAATTTGGGTCTTCGGAGAATTTCCTAGACTAAAATTTTATCGCGCAAAGAATCTTGAAGCATAGATCTCTCCATAGGTCATTGAACAACTTTGCGTTTGTTCATAATAACCACAGTTTGTGACTACATTACTATAATCTAATTCTATATAGCCTATATTATAATAGTTGTATTATATAGTACATAGTCTATTATCTCATTACTATAAGTCATATTTGGCAACACACACTTTATTAATACATTACAATTATATTATTTATGTACATATACAAATGCAACTATACTATTTTTCGCTAAAATATGTTGTACACAATGGAACAAAAAAAAATTACACCTGGATCGAAGCTTCGCATTTAAAAAAATAGCATAGGGTCTATTACCTTATTGCTATAAGTCAACACTGGTAACATAATATACCTACTATATTATTATTTATTACAGTAAAATTTATTATTTATGTATATGTAAAAAAATTGCAATTACAATATGTTTCGCTAACATTTTTCGTACTCATCAGTACAAAAAACACATTATATTTTTACTTTTGAAACATTCAAAGATCTATCGGCAGTGTTGATGGTATGGTAACACTTTTTTAGTTAATTGAGTGCAACTTACAAACTACTTAATCGAAGTTGATGAAATACTTGGTTATCCATATACTACCAACAATCTACCTACTTTCCCCAAAATAAAAAAAGATCATGATTCATGATCCAGTAAAAAATATGTGAGGTCATACATAAACAATACAACTTGAGACGACTGGAGAACGTGCCTAGGTTTTTTCGAAAGTCTTTTAAAAAAATTCCTACTGTACTTTAAAGTAACAATAAAGGAAATATCAATTAGTTAACATAGATCTATAGAAAAACGCATATTTTTTAAAACGAGATTCTTGTGATGATATATTTCATGAAAAAAATTAGTAAACGTTTGTTCCTGTTACAGGAATGCTTACCTACCCTCCTTACCTTCATGTAACTAACTTATATGTTACTAGATACGTGGTACAAGGTAAGCATTCCTATGATAGATGATGATAGATATGATGCTGGATGTTTAAACGAGCACTTTGTTTTTTTCAGATTCATTCACATAGTAAGGATTTAGAAACATTGTATGGTCATATTCCGAAATCTATATTACCTATAGAATATGGAGGCACCGATGGCACAGTGCAAGAACTTATAGGTAATATTAATAAAGTATTTATCTATAGCCATAGTTAGATAATTGATGGAAGAATTATGCACTTATGAAATCTTGACGGGAACTATAAAGTTGTAACTTTTTCTTCTTCGTAGCCATACGTATATTCATTCGTAAACATCCGTATGCAAGATAAATAAAAACATCTATCGTAATGTCTTATGCTCCATAGAACGTCAATTAGCCCGCTTTACTATAAACTTTTTAAGTTTATATTTTTACGAAATATATTCATAAGCAAACATTATGAAAAAAAAAATATACTTAATAAGAAAACTACACTTTGTAAGATGATATCGTCAAATAAATTTTGAAGCGTTCGTAGCGATGTTTACTTAGTCGAACCGATCAGCAAAGTTAAGCAACGTCCGCCTCGGTCATGAGTTGGATGGGTGACCGCTGGTGACATCACTACTGAGCGCTTCCGTGCTTCGGAAGGCACGTAAAGCCGTCGGTCCCGGTTGTTGTCTTAACATGGCAGTCGTTATAGCATGGTGGTATGGCATTTTGCGAATGACCGCCTCGCTAGCTACCACCCTCAAGCAGAAAATCTGTGCCAAGCACCTAACGGTGTGTTCCGGCAGCTGTCCTTCTGAGCCAGTAATTCTACGTTAGCCTGAACAATATCTTTGACCACATTATCACTTACCATCAGGTGAGATAGTGGTCAAAGGCTAACCTACTTAAGGCGAACTACCTAAAACACAGAAGCGCGTAAATTTTCTTGAGTGTATACTAGAAAATGGAACCTTATTTCTAAGGCTTTCGCTGTCCATCTGTCCGTCTTTCTGTCCAACCTTTAGAGGGCTGTATTTTTATGTAACTGGATTGACATCTTACCATCCACAGTGGACGATATTGTCTATATTTGTACTGTTATAATTATCTACGATGCATGGGTTAAGCCTATCTGACTTTATTCACGTGACTAAATATGATGCTAAATATCAAACCAAACATTTTTCTCTTTCAGATTATTGGAAAGCTAAGGTTGAAAGCAAAAGAGACTGGTTTATCGAAGATAATGTTTGTTCTGAGGAATCGAAGAGGACTAACAATAACAGTAATGGTGGCGTACTTAATAGTGTAGTCCAACCGTTCCAAACTGGATATAGTTTAATGTGAAGCTTTTTGTGTTAGGAGCGAAAAAGGTCTTTATTTATTGAACCTTATGGCTAAAGCTAGTCTTTTAAGATGCCTGGTGATACTCTTCCCCTAGATGGAAATATCTACGCTCTTCAATATCGGTACTGAATTCTAAATGAGGTTAATATTCAACTATAAAGTTGCAACCGTATCGAAGGATGGATTTTCAAATGAAACTAAAGAAAATGAGATTCTTTAGATCATTTGTTCTTTTAAAATGATAAATTATTTTTTCTGCATAGTGTACTTATTACGGATGCAGACAATTGTTTATCACTACGCGAGTGCTTTACTTGTCATCGCAGTAAAACCATATAATTATTCAGGTCTGTTACTGAATATAAAAGACTTTTGCCGTAACGAAGAGTTGATATAATTTTATATGATATATACATTATACTCGTAGTTGTTACATCATTTACAATCTATACCAGCAATTGATACATCGATCAACTGTCACACTATAATTTTATATACTACTAATATTACATATTATTCAAGTATCGTTTTTTTCCGAAGTAATAATGATTTGACATACTATATATATTTTAGTATTCCGTTAATAAATGATGTTTGTTTAATATAGTATTCAGTCTTTATGACTAGTCTTGGGCAAAGTCATATAAAGGTAGGACGATGAGCGAAGCGAGGAGGAGTGTAAGATATCTTTTGACCACAAAGCGCGAGCCGAGCGAGCGAAGCGAGAGTGCCGCGGTTGCGGCTGCCGATGCGCCAGAAAAAGTGTAATAAAGCATTTTATTTGTCATCAAACATTAGTCTAGGACAGTCTTATAAATATGCGATGACGAAAAATGCTGAGCAGCGTATTGCAAATTCGCGTCTTCTATATTTGCGATGATGAAAAATACTGATCAGCGTGCTGTTATTCGTGTATAAGAGTATATCTCTTTTGGTGTAGCCAGTCTTAGCCATTTTATAATAATTATTTCATTTGCTGCGTTAATCACATGGATATAATAGTATATGATTGGTTTTCTTTTGAAGTTATTTGTTTTGAATTTCGATCAAAGGTTTATTATATTTTATTTATTATATACGAAATGAATGGTATATATTTTTTTGGTCTTGTATTGTGTTTATATTTTTTATCTTCATATATTTTTTTAAATCGAAAATATATCTTAAACTAATTATTCATAATATAGTTTTAGATTGGAGTAATATAATGTGAAATGTCACAAAATACTTTATTTGTTTAAAATTACAATCGTTTTAAGGCCCAAATTTTTTAAATGATAATGAAGCAATTCACAAATACTTAGCGTAAGTAAATTAAGTTTATATTAAAAGAACAATATATAAAATGTCAGATAATATGGCCGCTCATTTCGCCATGGTCATACATAACTAAATATAATAGATTTTTATTATTATAACATCATTATAATAGACAGTGAAGCCAGCCAGCCAGAGGTGGTGGTAACTGGAAATGATTATGACCAGCCTGCCTGTTGCAGACAATAGAATGACCAGACGATAATGTAAAATAATTATTACCTTACCTACCTATAATAATTAATAATATATCTGATGTAAATACACACATAAATGTATAGTAAGCATACGAGATTTTCATTTTAAATTACCCAATTATATACTTACTTAGTAAAACGTTTTTTTGTTAGTGCTGACTTACCAGATACTTAGTGATAATGCGGTCAAAGATGTTGATCAGACTAACCTAGAGCTACCTTATAAATTATATCGCCACGCCTGTATTACCCGAAGGGGTTGGCATGGCAGATTTGATAACCCACATTTTGACAGATATTTTTAGTGTGACTAATTCTATTAACAAGATAATACAACAAGATACCCTCAAAAATTAAAAGTGTCAACTGATTTAATGCATTTAATACCCAACTAGCTCAACATGTCATCACTATTACGTAAATAATGCACTGGATGTGTTGCTACTATAGTATTAATTATGATAGACGGCATGACGAATGTATAGTTTTAATTTATGTTTAAGCACTGTTCTCAAGTAAGTGACTGTATTGTCTTATTGGGAATAAATATCTTTAAACCTAAACCTATAGAACCGAGCATAGTTCAAGACTACGAGTTGCAACTGGGAAGGTCTTTGACTGGAAAACCCAACAAATGTCCAATCCGAACATCGAACCCAGGACCTTTAACGATTTTGGTGCAGTCTACGGCTACTGCACCAAAATAGTTAAAGTATAAATATTTAAAGTTTTTTTGAGTAAAAATATAAATATTGAACAATAATAAATTATCAATTTCACATCCACTGATTATGTGGCAGCACATCAATCCGTACAAATGATGTTGGGTGATGTGGCATCACACACTGAGAAGAAATAATTCAACCAAATAGAATTTGCCCTTGTTGACTGAATATCAATTATAATAAGAAACTAACTACAGAGGCCCTATAACGTACCCCACAATCAACACTCGCAAAATTCTACAAGGTAAAAAAAACAGGTAGTATAGACCTGTTATTTTTTTAATTTAGCTGAAATTGACTGACCTGTCTTTGTAAACTTCATTTGACGTTTTTTATAGCGGTTGATTTAAGTGCCTGATATGATATGAATGCAAAGACGGAATTACGACGCGATGAAAATTAATGAAACCGTAAGCTACGCTAATTGCCTACCCCATAATAAGATGGCCAGAGAGATGCTTTTTCAAACACCACTTGAACATTCCATTGGCCAATGGGTACCTACAGTGTTAAATGTTTTTCTCCGTGTTCCCGTCAATGGGACTTCCAATAGAACCACGGAAAATATCTGCTAGATCAGGTGTGAAGAAACTCTTCGCTCTCTTCAGGATTTGGAGTTTACGAGAAGCAAGCAATAATACACTCAATGTTGTCTTGCTGGTTCAGTTCACGTTACGGATATTCATTCCAAGGATGTTTTAACTATTTACGATTGTTTTGGGACTTATGTTTGCATTGCATGGTAGTAGAAGGGCATTTTGTGAATACTCGCCTGGCTAGCTTTCCCTTAATCTTTTTATCCCTAAGGAGAAAAAAACTTGCCAGCACCTAATTATAGTTCCGGCAGCAGTCTTTGGAGCCAGTAAGTAATTTTTGAAACTACAAGCAAATGTATGTATCAGGGTGAAGGGTGTAGTGCAGTTCAATTCAGACGAAATACCTCTGTTGGAAGCAGAGGTTACCGCTTAACATCAAATGGCCTTTGTGCATCGTATGTTCCGCCACAATCCCATAAAAATAACACGACTGGCATACATTCATATTACAAGCATAATTATTAATGATATCAAACAATCTATTTTGTAATTGATTACCTACCTTATAAGCACAGCCTAGCGGTAGAGAATAGTACATCGTAGGTACACCCAGGGGAGAAAACAATCTATTTCTGTTTAAGAGTATAATATGTTTAACCCCGTCGCGAAACGGAAGGCTTAAAGGAAACTCGAGAACAGAGAAAATAAAATCACTATACATTTTCTCGTATATGTCCTGAGACATCTGAGGAAGTAAGTTATTCATGACTTCTTAGCTCTTATTCTTATTATTTCTGGTGACGTCATTATTATAAAATTGACACTTTCAGTCGTTCAGTTCACTATCAATTGACATTATGGAAAATTATTTTGAATGCGTTAGAAAACTTTAAGCAATTATCAATTTAGTAAATAACAAAATTTTACAAAACAAATAGCCGTGCTTGTTTTTCCATAGTCCAGAAAAAGGTTACCAACCTCCTTTCATTGGAAATCGAATACGAAAAAACCCACCTCTTCATTTCTATTATTTGATTTAAAATCTTTTTGAGATTAAACGTTTATATTTTATTATGTTCGCAGCTAAAAAAATAAAAGAACGCTAGCAGGGCAGGTATGGATTTTCATACAACATTCCTTCACTGCTACGGAGGGAAGAAAGTACCTACTTTACAAGTGTGTGTTTAACATAATATCGGAAATTGAATTGCAGTTACTAACCTGCAAATTAAGCAAATCAGTGTTCAATGTCAAATAGGTTTCCATGTTTCACTCTCAGGCATTCATTAACCCACTTCTATGCCGTTAACTTGTCTCCAATGATGTAATTGAAGTCATCGTTATAACAGATAATTATAAATTAAAATACGTAAAAATCTACACGTCATTTGTGGAGTTCATAATCATTTAATTAGAAAATGTAATGAATTAGCTACATAAGTTGGTTTGGACTTGTTCGTGGTGTGCTCATTTCTGTTTGTTTACATATTGAATCTGCGTGTAGGTAAGAAGTTTATAATTATTATTTAAACTTTTATTCAAAATTATAGTTTACCGTACCTATACGTATTTCTATACAGTAGTACGCTATAATATTACTATACCCTAGCTGATCCACTCGTTCCACAAGTGTAATCCCATTGGCATCCGCGTGGACGATATCGTCCATTTATGAATGAAATTATGTTGTTTTCATCTCTTCAAATTCTGTTATTTCGGATGCCAAAGGATTTAATCGTTGGCTGCGACACTTTTTCCGGTTTGTCTGATTTTACTAAGGTTGTTTCCGAGTTAATTTAGCGACGAGGTAGGTAGGTACATTTAAATAAAAGGAAGATATTACTCGCACACATAGCTGTGTGCATTATGTGTGTGTTCTTCCACTTCCATTGTATATGTTACGTTTAAATGAATGACAAGGAAGGTAAACATGTACGAGATGCATATAAGCACACGACTGAGGCTCAATCGGGCGACATCATCGCCCACAGTTCGTCGAGTAGTAGAAGTCCGATCTCAGTGTAAGATAGCAGCACTTCAGATGACGCTGCTTACCTTCTAGTATTTTACACGTCACCTTTTACGACACGAGGAATATGATAACATTCTAGCCCGACAACCAACCCACGGGGCCTGGTTGGTAACCCTCAAATAGAAAATCTATTGCCAAGCACATATCAGTGTATTACAGCAGCTGTATATGAGAGCAAGTGAAACTGGCACACGAGACTAACAACTGTGTAATATGTAAACCGGCAGCGGTCCAGACACAGCTGCAGATGCATGCTTTAAAAAAGTATGTACTTGTCCGGTTAATTCCCGACTTAAATGTGAGGTCTTTATGTTAGATTTCCATACAACGCCTTTACAGAGTAGGTGGAGCAAAAAAGATTATTTCGTCATTAATCTGAAATGAAATGAAATGAAAAATTATTTATTCAAGACAGATCTGCACACAACAACATTAAATAAAGAACAACATAAAAAAACAGTATCATAGAAAATAAAAGTAAGTATCAAAATAATATAACATGTGCACATGTACTCAGACTGCTGTCATATGCAGGGCTGCCAGAAAAGGTCTGAGCTCAGCATAATGCTGTGAATTGATTCACAGCGCTGGTTTTCAGCTCTGACACACACACAGGGTACAAAAGAAAATCATTAAATATATAAAAGTGTTATTATGCATACTTATACGAAAATGTTAATAGCTAGCTACTATATGGTGTGATTGCATGTGTTTTAGTATCTATGTGCAAGAATTCATAATTGGCATAATGAAAAACGGATAAGAATTCAGAAAAATGGCAAAAGATTGGAATTTATATGAAGAAAAAAAAAATTAAGGTTAAAAAATAATAATAATAGATATCGTCAAACTTTTCAATATTACCAATAACAAATTACAACTGACAACATTAACAAGACGGCGTGGCAGCACCTTTTGGTTTTTGTGATGCAAGATAATGCAAATATTTGTGGATAATATAAATATAAACACATAAATATACATGCACATATACGTACACATACATACACTCACATGTACACATGTACATATATGTGCCTACACACATTTATAATATTGGTGAACTTATAAAAGTCACACAAACATTTGTTATAAATTGTAAGAAGAACCTACGGAGCTCTTCTTGTTGTTGGAAAAAAAGGGTTTTAAAAAAAACCCGCTCTTGCATCTGCCTTTTGTTTATCCATCAAATGTTTTTTCAATTTTAATCTAAAATTGAACAAACTTTGCGCATTACGGATGGGAGGAGGAAGTGAGTTCCAACACTTCGTGGCACAAAAACGAAAGCTTCCACGAAATGCTGCAGTGCCACCATGCCGTGGAATATTTAAAATATACGAGGATGCACGAGCTGTTCTATTGTTGTTTCGAGCCCATAAAAGTTTCGAGAAAAGGTAATTAGGTTTCTGAACCCTAACTATTCCAAACATCAAAGTGGCCAAATGAAGATGTCTTCTGTGCTTCATATTTAAAATATTATGTTTGTTTAAAAATGGTGTGATATGGCTTCGAGGCGGGACATCAAAACAAAAACGGGCACATGCGTTTTGCACTCTTTGAACATGCCGAGCTGTTTTGGATAATAACCGGGGTCCATACACAGAGTCAACATAATTAAATTTAGAGATAACAAGCGAGTCTACAAGCATTATACGCAGGTTTGAACTAATGTAATTTCTTATTTTATACAAAACTTTTAATCGGTAAAAACAGTTCCTGACAATCTCGGACACGTGACGCTCAAAACGTAACTGTTCATCCATGATGAGCCCTAAATTGCGCGCTACAAACACTCTATCTATTACCTCACCAGCAACTATTAGCATTGGATTTTCTTTCGCTATTTTATGAATTTGAAGTTTAGTGCCCAGAATCATAAATTTGGTCTTTTTGGAATTTAGTAGCAATGAATTTGACTCTGCCCATTTTTGAACCCTTTCCAAGTCTTGATTAAGTTTAATCTCTGCAGATCTTATGTCTTCTGGTTTAAACGATATATACATTTGTATATCATCGGCATATATATGAAACTTACAATGCTTAATGATATTTACTATGTCTGCGCTATAAAGAATAAATAATAAAGGACCCAAAATTGAACCTTGCGGGACGCCTCTTGTAATATCACGCACATCAGAACGCAGTGTTTCTCCACTATCTTTTTTAATTTCAACAAATTGCTTACGGTTGGTTAAATATGTGTTAAACCATTGAACTGCATGAGAATCAAATCCATAATAACTAAGCTTTGACAGTAAGAGGGCTGTATTTATCGAATCAAACACGCGCGAAAAATCTAATAATACCAAAATCGTCCCCATCCCTATATCTTGTGCAGCAATGATATTGTCCGTCACATCAAGTAATGCAGTGTTTGTACCTCTATTCTTCCTAAATCCAGATTGCATATCAGGCAGAATATCATTTTTTTCTAGAAATTCTGTAACCTGGTAACAAACAGTCTTTTCCAGTAACTTAGACAAGCACGGTAATAAGCTGATAGGGCGTAAATCTTTTATATCAACAGGGTTACTTATTTTGGGTATGGGCTTAACTATTGCCGTTTTCCAAGCTGCAGGATATGTTGCGGTGACTAATGATTTATTAATTATAGCCGTTATAGTGTCCAAACTTTGTGGAAGGGTAAGATTTATCATATCTATAGAAATTTGATCGATACCAAGAGCATTTGACTTAATTTCTTTTATTTTTTTAATGATCAACGACGAATCTATTGTTTTAAGAGAAAACGTGCTAGTTCCGAATCTACAGAATTCAAAATAGGTCAAATCACAAATGCTCATGATTACATTGCCAGGAATATTTAGAAAATGATCATTGATTGAATCAGGATAGTGGTATCACTTTGGCTTTTAGGTTTGTCCATAATACCTGAGAATTAGTTATATTTTTATTAATGTTGTGATAAAAAAATGCTTTTTTCTCTCTGTGGACCGCTAAAAATACCTGGTTTTTTAGGTTTTTATAAAAACTTTTATCGTTATCGTATTTTGTCTCATTAAATCTAGCCAGTGCTGCATCACGAAGACGCATCATCAATTTTATAGTATCCGTTATCCATGGGCAAGGCAGTTCCTTAATTATTGGAGCATGTAAGTCAAACAGCATGGTAATTGTATTATTAAAGTGACTAACCATAAAATCAACATGTTCAATTGATTTTAAAAAATCCCACCTAATGGATTCAAGGTCGTTAGTAAATAAATCAAGACAAATGTCCTTCATTGGCCTGTAAGTAATACATTTAGGAGATATTTTCGGTTTTTTAAATATAAACTCACACGTGATGTATGCATGACCTATATGCGAACCGATAAGGTCAATACATATATTACGTGCTCGAACATTTGAACATACGACATCAAGTAATGTACTACAACTGTCAGTGAAGTGAGTAGGCTTTTCAACAAGTTGATGCAATCCTGTGAAGGTCAAAAAATCCGTGAATTTCTTTATATTGGGATCATTTGCATCAAGTAAATTAGTATTAAAATCGCCCAATAGAATAATGTTATCACAATAGGAAAACGACGCAACAGAATCCATCAGAGCCTCATAGAACACAGTGGCATTAACCCATTGAGCTCTATAAGCTGTACCTATGATTAAGGTTGAAGATTTGATTTTTAATTTAAGCCTTATCTGTTCTACATTGTGGCTAACTGGGTGAGTACAGCGTCGCACATTGACACCTCGTTTTATATAAAAACCAATACCACCACCACGACCATCCCGAGTCTCAGGAGGGCGCGGTGTATGGAGGAGTCTATAGTGAGGTACAACTGGGGCGCGATTATCTTCTCCCGCTCTTAACCAAGTTTCGTTAATCGCCATTATATCTACAGCATATTTATCCATAGCCGCAAATCTCATGACGATGTAAATAGATACCTTAACCGTCTGTTGCTATCTTATCTTTTATAGAGCCTGAAAATAAATGTTTGTACGGATGAATGGCTTGCGTTAGTTGGTTTTAGAAATTGGTTGTACCTATTGCTCGACTCGACTGTGTTGAAAAAATGTGCGAATAAACTTAGATAATAATTTCACTCAGAGTTAATGACGAAAATTAAAGAAGAAAACACAGAGGTGAGATGGAATATAAGCAATATTTATATTCCTTTTTTAATCTAGTATTATTTCTTCTATTTAGTAATCCAACTAAAATTATACAAATACCTATACTTGCGAAAGTTTGTATGCACGTGAATGTGTGTGTGTGTGAACAGAGATGTTTTACCGTTTCCAAAAGGATCGAACAGATTTTGATGAAATCTTGAATATACATATCTTAGGTTATGGGTTATGTATTTTGATGCTGATATAGATATTGTATTGGCTTATAGCATGTATGATGGGCTTGCTCTTGCTTGACGCTTGACGCGAATGCTGTGATCTTAGATGTCAGCAGGGCAGACTTAGAATGAACACTTCCATAGATAGCTGCTGGAGCCTAGACCAAACCGTTAGATGATGGTTAAAGTTTTATTTATTGGCGTGTAGCTATATAGCCAGGTGAGCATGTTGCCCTGGTACCAAGTTGTGAAGCTCAAGCTCGCAATGGGATTCAAACCTATTGGGCTATCTTAAAATCATCATAAAAAGTATATCAACTTGCATACAGTTCTTCTGTCCTCTTTGCTTGCTCGATCATAAAGACTATTTATAATACGGTTTGTCAAGCGATTTGCAATGCAGTAAATTGAGTTCAATATTGAATAAATATAAAAGTTACTTCTCTTTTGAGGAAATGAATGAATGAATAATTTGGTTTAGGCACATGCTTTTTATGTTATGAAGTGCTGAGACCTACTAGTCACCTATATGATAGTTCTTCCTCATTCTGCTTTAAACTTCACTAAGAAGAATATCTGACAGAGTGATGGTAGCTACCAAGACAACGATCTACCTCGTAAGTCTCTTCAGAAAGTATTATTTTAACTGTATGAAGAGTCTATGAAATGAGTTCCATCATCAATTTTATTATTAAACCACTTGTGGCTTCTTTATTATCGTAAGCATGCTGTAAAAATGGTGATCGTTAAAATGTATTTAGGTTTACTATTTGTGAGTGGAACACGTTCAAGATTCCTTGAAAATATTGAGAGTATTAAGTACCCCGTGGGGTGCCGGTTTAGAATTGCACCTCCCCATTTCTTTCCGTGTGGGTGTCGTAAAAGTCGATTAAGGAAAAAATACTATTAGAAGGTGGGCAGCAGCGCCTTCTTAAGAACTATGCCATCTTGCACTGCGATCCTCAAGCCGCCTGCCAAGCGTGGGGATTATGGCAAATACCCCCTACATAGGGGAGGCTGTGTTCAGTAGTGGACGATCGGGCTGATACATGCAGTATTAAGTACCTATATTTAATGTTCCCTAGAAAGCGATCCTACAGTGCATAGTTACGCTTTAATTTTCTATTGCTGTCTAAAAGCATCTATTTGCCTTAACGATTATCGATACTTCCTCATTAATAATATCACTTTCTTTATTCTAATATCTTCATCAATCATCATGAAATAGAGAAGAATGGCGATTACTCCTCCGACTAGCTCTTAAATATGTAATAATAGAATCTCACTCAGATCTTGAAATATTGTTATCGTTCTATTATATACAGCATGGGGAGAGGACTCATACTTATTTATAGCGACATCTCTCGGGATCAGTGTAACCAACTTCTTATCTGATAAATAACCTTGTCCAACAGTGATATCGAGTTCATAACCTTAGAGATTTATACTTAACGCTCATTCTATTTGACCACTCATTTTTAATTCAAAAAGTGATAAATAATTTAATCTGTTTAAGTATACTCTTAGTAGGTATATAGTACTATCCCGTTGTCGTTACTTGGTATACCCAATCAATATTTATTTTTTATTAGATAACTAGGACAACGTCTAGCTCGGCACCCCACAGGGTAGAGAAAATCATCTGTCGGAAAATGAATGTCAAATAATGACTCATTCTAAATAGGAAGATAATGGTTTCCGATTTTTTGAATTTTTGATCAAGAAGTTATTAAGATTATAAAAAGATTATATTTTAATAGATAACGTAAAGGGTAATCGATATAATAACATTGATACTGTATATATCGGTGAGTATATAAATACCTACCTGTGACTAGGTACATATCTTATTAGGCTTATTATATTAAAATCATCGGATTCACTTACCTACAGTTATCGCTATAGTAATAGTTGATAATGCACCTAGAGGATAAAGCAGCCACGATCTGCATTTTAAATTCCAAACGCATGGAAGGATTTTAAAGTCAACTTGTGAGCTTTAAGACTGTTACAATACTCGATGTGAGTGTAATGTCTGTAATGTAAATGGTCAAAAAGGAAAAAGATTTATTAAAAATGTTGCAGTTCTAAATTCTAAACTCATTATTATGTGACAAGCGGGTTATTTAAAATAATATAACCCGTCCCTTAATACTGAGATCCAGTATAACGTAATAGCTCTGGTCAGACTACAGGATTATCATGTCGGATGGTGAGCCTCAGCTGTTGAGCAAAATACGCACCAGCTCTGATATTCCCGAGGCGAGGACCAATCTGGTCGAGATGTCTGGTTCTACGTAACTAACATTGGGCAGTGAAAAATGTAAACATGTATTGTCTTGATTAAGATTACATGACACGCGAATTTTACATTTTCGAGTAGATTACGTAGCAACTGTTATCTAATCTATGCAGGTGGTATACTTTCCATTAATTATAATTTACAAGCAATGGTTTTGATGGAGTGGATAATATTGTGATTAAAAATAATACTATTAATGTTTATTGATTCAAATATATATTTACAAAACTCAATGTCTCTCTGTCTGTCTCTCATACTAGGAGTTTAACCTGTGTAATGTGAGACAATACCTTTCCACAATGATATCATATAGATTAACTAACTGTACTTGTAAACAAAAACCATTATTTAAATATATTTTTACATAATTTGATAGGCAAGGTTATAAAAAAAAAAAACAACAATTGGAACCGACTTCAACACCCAAAAGTGTGAAATATTAACCTCTGCTACTTACAGGATCGATTATCATCATTGTTAATGACTATATCATCAAGATAGATATTTTTAAGGTAAATATTTTTCAGTTATTTTAGTGTAACTCAAAAACGGCTTAACCGATTTTTATGAAACTTAAATGGGACCAAACGACAAGCATCACCTTTCAAACAAAAAAAAAATTCAAAATCGGTTCAACCCGTCAAGAGTACTGAGATAAATAACATAAAAACAGACGAATTGAGAATCTCCTCCTTTTTTGGAAGTCGGTTAAACATTATTTGGCTTATTGCGAGCCTACTTGTCATAAGTTTGTATATACAGTGGATATAAATTATCTATGTATAGATACATAATTTAGTAGGTATACTGACATTTTTATCACTCTTATACACGTGCGTCTACTAATTAGAATTGTTAGTGATAGCTAACTGTAAGATATCGCCTTGGCATTGATTTTACAATGTTTCAATAACAGTAGTAGGTATTTATAAACTACGTTATAATTGACTTATTTTATAGAGTGCATGCTTGTCATCTAGACTTATTTATTCAGTTGTTTATTCTATTATAATATCTATAGTAGGTAGTTACTTGCTTGAAAATTTGCTTAATGATTGATAATCTTATATATTTAAATATGCTTCCGTTGTAACCTTTACCAAAAATTTAAGAATTAAATTAGGTATTGAATGGTGCCTAACGAAACGTATGTCAAAGCTATGTTATTATAACTTATCATTTATATTTTTCAGAACAAAATGACAGTGCGAGCTTTATCACCTGCTCTCAAAAAGAAGGCAGAAAAAGAAATCAACGAAAATCCTAAACAATTAGCATCTGACCTCGAAGCGTTTAAAGAATGGTTGAGGAAACAACCGCATTTACATTTAGTTACACCAAGTAAGTATAGAACATAGTCTGTATCTTTGAATTCATCTCGAATCAGATGAGGACTGCATAATCTTTCGCATCAAGATTCTCTACCTAAGTATAAAGTATTTTTTAATTTACCAAACATGAGAATTGAGTTTAACGCCATCTAACAACAATTGGCAAAACTATGTAAATTGTCACTTCGTGACGAAAGTAAATGTATGCCTACAATTTTCTTAAGTCTACTTACTTACTGTTTTTCCACAAAGTTCGCCCAGTTTATGCCAGATGGCGCTAAATAAAATTATAAATAATTATGCACGATATAGCTATAATTTATAAAAAATATTATAGTACCCAATTATTGCTTTTAATCGTAAATTTATGTTAGCTTGAAACATATCTGATGAATCTTGGGTTGTTGAGACCTTACACTTTTTGTGTATAATCTGGGTCCCACCCAAGGCATCTACGTACAGGCGTGGCGATATAAATAAAAGTACATGTACTTATTATTATTATTATTTTCTTTTTGCAGCAGACCAATGGCTAGTTTCTTTTCTACGAGGTGGAAAATTTAGTATAGAAAAGAGCAAAGTAAAACTTGACATGTATTATACCATGAAAACAATAGTTCCTGAAATTTTCGCAAACAGAGACCCTATGGATCCTAAAATCCAAGAAATGCTGAAGCTAGGGTAAGTTTTAGTGCTTGGTATTTACAATATTATGGTATAAGATCACAGAAAACCAAGTACCTAGAGATCTAATTGTACCTAACCGATGCTTTACCTAAACTAGGCGTTATAATATCATGCGTATATATAATACTACTCTTAGGGTAAGCTCAAAACATAGTTTAGTAAGGCATTTAGAAATAAACAATATAGGAATGTTGATAACTTTAAGATATCTTGTATGTTAAGGTTTAGTTTTTTATAATACGTATTATTTATAATTATTACAAGTAATCATGAGAGCCTCCCAAACGTATAAAGAACAGTTGTACAAATTATTACCCTTTTGAATTGAAGATGTTTCTTTCTTATATTTAATAATTTTTATATGTAGTTAATACGTATATAGTTAATATAATTAATAAGATATAATCATATTCATCGATTGTTGATTGGACGCACGCCTCGTAGCCTCTCATGTTAAAGTACCTATGTAGTACATAATGTTAAATTAAAAAAAAAAAAATTCCTATAAATTCAATTTTTTTTTTAATTGATGGAAATATCAAGAGCATTTAGAGACAATACCAGTGCAATACACCCCCGGTACTGCACTTGTAATCATTCTCCCTCAGAATTCCAATGCTTTGCGTCATATGAAATAGCTATATATATAGCTGTTTCAGGTGTCTATAGGGGAGAGTCCGGCAGTACCGTCACCTTAAGGTTTATGTAGGATAAAATAAAAATCTCTTGGGTTTGACGTTAAATATAGGCTATAATGCGTTAACAAACTCATGTGTTGTAAATAAAAACAATAAATTATTAATATATTTAGATACAATCAACTTTATTAATAAAATTGGCAGTCTAAGAGAATTTAACATTAAAAAAATTGGCCTCCAGTACCGGCCAGCAAAAATATGAGCCCATATACCAAGCAATAAACACAAATATATTAGTTAGGCAGCTCTGATATGTTTGCACAAGCCTCATGGACCCAAATTGAATTAAAACATTTATGCGTTAATTATTTTATAAAAGCTAAATAAATGGACAATACATACCATATAACTTTTATCGAACTCTTTCTATAAACTTCTGAATTCACCCACAGAACTTTACTGGTGTACCTTGCGTGTACTTTCCCCTAACTAATATATCATATTGAATTTGGACTGCATGTTGGCTAAACAATGGACGAAATACAAAGTAGAACTTGACGAGTAACCCAACTTCCTGTAATACTGGTTAGGTTGGAAAACTTCATATTGTATGACTTTTCAGTGAAATGTATGATAATATCCATATAATATATAGGCTTCATGATAATTCCATAGCATATAGTTCAATAGCAGGCATCGTGTTGCACTTTATGCAATTATTTTATTATACATAAATTTCAGAGCTTTTCTACCACTAAAGAAATGCGAAAAAGAAGATTCTCCGAGAGCATGCATCATGAGACTAGGGATATTCAATCCAGCGAAGTATCACTTGGTTGATTTGATGAAAGTAGCCCTTATGACAACAGAGATACTGTTACTTGAAGATGACAATTTTACTGTAGCTGGTGAGGTAAGATTTAAAGCTCAACGTTCTCTTCATAATTCAGATAAGGGTCACGCACAAAATGAAGAAAGATCACAAAAGAAGAAAGATGTGCGCGTTATAGTTATTAAAAAGATCTGAGATTGACATGACCACGCTTGATTTATACAAACCAACTATCGTTTTGTATAATTTGTGTTCTTAACTTGTGCCTTATATGGTATTGGATTATCAAAAGCAGTTTGAAGTCGATTGAGGCTCTGCTGATCTGTCAAGCAAATAAATCATAAAACATAACCTTAAATAATACAATCACAATAAATCATAATACGTAAAATTTCACGAATTAATACGTACATGCAATTTCTAAATCATCGCCACAATGATAGAACGTTAATTGTTCTATCTTTACAGGTTACTTTACCTTCATATTCATATAAAAATACTTCTTATTTTCAGGAAGTAGTGGTGGACATGAAAGATATAGGAGTAAATATGCTAAGTCAGTGGACACCAGCATTAGCCAAGAAAGCCATATCTTGCTTTGAAAAGGCAATGCCCATTCGCGTAAGGCACGCGCATATTTTGAACAGACCAGCTGGATTTGAAACTGTATACTCGATATTCAAAATGTTTTTGGGAGAGAAGATGAAGAAAAGAGTAAGTTTAGAGCTTTGATAACCATTTTAATAATCCCTGACATCTCACTTCTCAGTCGCCTTGGTCATGAAATTCTATATATATAATATGAGAGTTTCTATATTTTTTTGGTAAAAAATATTTTCTAGTTGTCTGGTACTTTGTTCGGTAGATGACAATGTACTTGCCTCCTATTCAAGTATATATGTTTGACGCCTTTATCTACTCGTATTACTAAGGTAACGTACAAAACGAATGACGTATTTGATAATGTATACATTATTTAATTATAAACAGGCTTTGATGCCATGGTTTGCCATTTTGAACCAAAATCTGATCAACCATTTCTAAGATATTCTATCCTATACATGCATCGGTCAGCGTGTAGTACGGGATTTAAGTAATGCTATGGCCACACCTGCATTGTAGTTACAAATGGACACCAACGCTTGTCTGACCATGGATTGTCACTGTAAATATTTTAGACATTTTCCCGCCAGGAGTTTTGCCCCTTAGATGACAATAGGCTGGCCCCGTATGACATGGGACCTTAACACCTCTATCTCTGGAAAAACCTGAGTGTTAGACACCTCAGGCAATTAGCTCTTATGGCGTGACGATATGTTGTATCTATTTTTTTTTTTTAAATAATGGAATCATTTATCGTCATCATCATCATTATGTTTGTCGATTTAGGCAATAATTATTATCAAGACCATATAAAAATTACAAATCATCTCTGTAAATGTTTTTTTTAATTTTTTTATGCCTGATAGGCTAGACTTTGGGCAATATCTCACCTGATGGTAAGTGATGATGTGGTCGAAGATGTTGTTCAGACTAACCTAGAATTACTGGCTCTCAAGGACAGCTGCCGGAACACACCGTAAGGTGCTTGGCGACAGATTTTCTTTTCTACTTGAGGGTGGTAGCTAGCCAGGCGGGAATTCGCAAAATGCACCACCATGCTATAACGACTGCCATCCTAAGACACCAACCGGAACCGACGGCTTAACGTGCCCTCCGTAGCACGGAAGCGCTCCGTAGTAATGTCACCAGCGGTCACCTATCCAACTCATGACCGAGGCGAACGTTGCTTTAGCTTTGCTGATCGGTTGAGAATGGCTAAGCACAGTTCGCTACGAGCGCTTCAAAAATACAATAAATGCATTTTTTTGTTATGTTGAGGACCGCTGGAAAAACCTGTGACACTGTGGCCTAAAAGTATCTTTCATTCGAAATATGACACCCGAAATAGGCATGAGAATACAGTCAAGAAAAACTGTTTTATAAGTAACACGTCAGTTGCAAAACTTTTAGTTAGAGTTGGATTTTTTAATATCTAAATAGAAAATGTATGTAAATGAAATTTTCGTAAGCATCACACATATTTTAATATTATAAATGATAACTGGCAAAACACTCACGTTAGGAATCCAGTAGCTCGACCAGGGTTTTAAGTACAATATTTTTTCAGCAGGCACAGATTTCCTGCTTAAAAAAAGAGGCCGAAAATAAAAATGTTTGTTTATCCGCCTTGGAAGTGGAAGGCAAGTACAGGTGATTAAGCACCCACGTTTCGCCAAAAATGTATAATTCCATATTATAAGGGGCGAGCTTCTTGCTATCTACTGCACACAGCTTCAAGCTCCAGACCGCTTCTGAAATTATATTTGTCAAAATAAGCGAATACACAATGTGTTATTGAATCCAAAGTGAGATTTAAGTCTCGTGAGCTGTAGTGGAAGAAATCAAAAATATATTAATACTTTAAAATGATGTCAATATAAACTTTCTTTTGCAGATTCAAGTGCACAATCAGAACTACAAAGGAATGTACAAAGCTATACCTAAGTCAGTGCTGCCTGTTGAATATGGCGGAAGTGATGGTACTATACAAGATCTAGTGGGTAAGCTACAATGTGTAAAGTTGCTATACATGGCCACCTTCCATAATTGATTTGTGGGTCAGGCTAAGTCAGGCGCACTATGTGTCAAGGGCGAATCAAGAAAGCTATCATACAACAAGGGAGTTTTGCTGCTGCACCTTCTATACCCATGTAGGATTCAGTTTGGTATTATATCGCACTTCTTCGGAAACTCATCCTTAATCAATGATTACAAATATTTTAGAAAACAATAAATTAATATTACAAAATCACAAATTTCATGTGTGGGATCCGCGTCATCCACCTCTTTAGCCGAGGTATGCTCTTACCGGCAGAGCTGATATGACAATGAGTCATATCTCTGTTTTTTCCCATCGTTATTTAACCATCGTATGGGGACGGATGGACGCACCACATGACTTGAATTTTTCTTCACGTAAATGTGTAATCCGCAGAGCACGCGTTATTGCAAAATTACAAATATTAAGATTTAATGAATAGTTGCAAAAACACCTAAAATATACTAAAAAAAATATATTTATTTACAATTCTGACTAATTTTCCTGCTAAGCCATCGTGACAAATTTGCGACGCGTTCTGTTTCTACGTTTCTACAATAAGCATCCTCCGGAGGTCTAGACTCTTCGATCGCACGATTAAGAGATTCTCGTACATTCCTCCGGTTTGGCAACGTAGCGTGTATGACGTCATGTCGGCCTAACAGGAAAATTAGGAGACACCAGATCTATTTTTGAGTTTTTCTTTATATATTGAATTTTTTTTCTTAACGTAAGTATTTTTAAAAACGTAAGCAAAATGATTTTTTTTTATTAAATATCGAATTCCGCATAGTAAAGCCTAAATCTAGATACGTGTCCCGTGGGGTAACGCCCCTCCCCCCCCCCCCCTATTGCTACCTGTGGGTATCGTAAATGGCGACTAAGTGTAGAAGAAAAACAAACTGGGTGATGGGCATCAGCGCCTTCTGAACCGCGATCCCCAAGACGCCTGTCAAGCCTAGGGATTATGGCCAACCCCCTTAATGGGGGAGGCAACTGTGGACTATCCGGCTGATACAGGAAGAGAAAGTTCAAGAAATTTGTTCGGTGGTGATAACGAACACACTCTCACACTGTTATATTTGTAACTTGAGTGAGTAAAGAGAATGAAAGCAACCCAATATAGAGAAGTTTAATAGAAATGGGAGAATCTTCTAGGCAGTTATACTCCAGCGCTAGGTCGTCGTAATGTTCCACCAGGGGGGTTTATTTTTTACAAAGTTATTATTCGTTCAAGGAACTCACAGAATTTTATGCTTGAATTTGGGAGTTAACAATACATAAAAAAAATGATTTATCTTTCTATTATACTATATATCTATTTTAGAAAACAGGTTGATTTATCTTGCATTTAATTTAATAAAACACGTAAAAAACTTTTTCGTCCCGCCGCTGCTGAATGTCTGAATGTCTCGGGGTGGGAGGTTTTTGATACGGACAGAACGGCAAAGTCTCCCTATAATTTTTAAATAACTGAAAAATAAGGTGGCCGCTTTGCCTTCTATGGCCGCTTTGAGCTGTATTTCTAATACCTAAGCTGTGGTGAAACAAATTATATATACCAAATTATTCTGCAAAATCTAGATTCTCTCTGTTTTTCTACTACCATTGATGGTATTAATGACATTGTATGGCTAATACCATATATTGTACAAAAAAAAAATTAACCAAAAAAAATTTTAACAAAAAATGGAACCGACTTCAACACCCAAAAGTGTGAAATAACTTGTTGAAGTCGGTACCATGATGGTTCAAAAGTACCTATTATCACAATATTGTGGGCATGGTACCGACTTCGACAAGTTATTTCACACTTTTGGGTGTTGAAGTCGGTTCCATTTTTTGTTAAAATTTTTTTTTCAATCTTTTTAGTGTAACTCAAAAACGGCTTGACCGATTTTGATGAAATTTAAAATGGGACCAAACGACAAGCATCAGCTTTCAAACAAAAAAAGAATTTTCAAAATCGGTTCACCCAGTCAAGAGATCAGAGGTAACAAACATAAAAAAAAAAAAAAAAAAAACAGACGAACTGAGAACCTCCTCCTTTTTTGGAAGTCGGTTAAAAAATGGAACCGACTTCAACACTCAAAAGTGTCAAATAACTTGTTGAAGTCGCCTATTATCACAATATTGTGCGCATGGTACCAACTTCGACAAGTTATTTAACACTTTTGAGTACTGAAGTCGGTTCCATTTTAAGGTAAAAAAAAACACTCTTTTTAGTGCCCTTTGCTACTTACGGGATCGATTGTCATTCATAATTTTCAGTTATTGGAGTGTAACTCAAAAACGGCTTGACCGATTTCGATGAAATTTAAAGGGACCAATCGACAAGCATCAGCTTTCTAATAAAAAAAGAATTATCAAAATCGGTTCACCCAGTCAAAACATAAAAAAGTCGGTTAAAAGCAGCAATATAAATCGCAAGCTCCATAAAAAAAATTGACACTAGTGACGAAATGCATATATGTTATTGGCAGAGGTTACCGCTGAATATCATTCATTCATCATTCGTTCAGAATCACATAAAAAATATTATACCCTAAATGGTCATTCAGGGCATTGAAAATATATGAAGATTTCTATATATCCGAAGTAGTTTTAGCGTTTGGGGTCAACCACTAGGTAGTAAAATACTCGTAGTAAGATTTAAGTCAGAACGAGATTCTGCGTTGAGAATCGTTGAAGTAGAAGTTTTCCATGCAGTCATTGCATCAAAACATGGTCACATCCTGCATAACATTGCTCAAGTGTAGCGGTATGCAGTATTATAAGTGAATATCACATTCAATTAACTGTGTATATACTGTGGTAGGTATTATATCTGAAATATGAAATATCGCACTCCGTACGAAGTTCTGCTACTCCAGGTTTTGAAGCGCTCGTAGCGAAGTTTGCTTAGCCATTCTGAACCGATCAGCAAAGTTAAGCAACGTCCGCCGCGGTCATGAGTTGGATGGGTGACCGCTGGTGACATTAATACTGAGCGCTTCCATGCTTCAAGGGGCACGTTCAGCCGTAGGTCCAGGTTGTTTTCTTACGATGGCAGTCGGCGATATAGCGGTGTGGTAGGGCATTTTGCGGATGCCCGCCTGGCTAGCTACCACTCTCAAATAGATAATCTATCGCCAAGCACAGTAGAGTGTTCCGGCAGCTGTTCTTGGGAGCCAGTAATTCTAGGTTAGCCTGAACAACATCTACGACCACATTATCACATACCATCAGGTGAATCCAGGAGCAATAGTGGTCAAAGGCTAACCTGTTAGCAATAACTAAACTAGCACTTCTACTTTGAAAGTAATACCTATATTTATCTTTACAGAGCACTGGAAAGTCAAGGTAGAGAGCTACCGCGACTGGTTCCTAGAACAAGAAAGCGCTCGGTCGGACGAGTCAAAGAGAACAGACGCTCCGCCGAAGAGCTCAGCTATAGTCTTCGGCGTTGAAGGGTCCTTCAGAAAACTTGAGGTGGACTAGAAGTGATAATTGCCACGTTAAAATATATGAAATCGAAATTTGTGAATATAATTTAAGATTAGCCATTACCTGTGCATTTTTGTCGTTTAACTTACCTATAACATGGCCTCAACACATGTTTGGAGAAACGTAGAGATTTAGAAACAATCTGCCTACTCCTGTGGGAAATATAGGAGTGATGCATTTTGTTTTTGTGTATGTTTCAAGTTATAGATATTGACTAAGTAACTCGAAGATTTGTTGAAGCAGTGATAGTTGAGTTCCCCCTTGGAGTGCCGGGTTAGAATGTCATCCCCCATTTCTACCTGTGGGTGTAGTAAGAGGCGAATAAATGTAAAATACCGGAAGGTGGGCCCCAGCGCCTTCTGAGGAACTGATATCTTAAACTGCGATCCCCAAGACGCCTGCCAAGCATGGTGATTATGCCAAACTGAACGAACGCTAGCCTGGCTAGCACCTAACAGCGTATTCCAGCAGCAGTCTTTGAGGTACAGTAAATTGTATTAACAAAATACTATGAATTTTACACAACACTACAGCTACTACAATGAAAGCAATTAGACAACCTACAAGTCATAACATACAGAATCACAGGCAGGCCAAATGCTCCAGCCCACTATGAGTTGGCAGCGTGTCCAGCATGCTGGAAACATTGCTCCATTGACTTGCAATTTAAATATGTAAGGATAGTTGGAAATGTACATATATAAATAAAGTTCCATATCCATATATTCAATGGCGTGGAAGGGAATAGGGTAAAGAAAGTGCTGAAAGAGCAACAAGCAGCAACTCACGGTGATGTGTGTGTTAATATATTATAGATTAACCGGCAAAATGCTCATGTTAGGGATCGAATACGTGCGGGTTTCCATCTTATCAGATGCTTATCATCGGGGTAAGTTCGCAGGTGCAGTCTGCGAGATCCATGTGAATGTTGTTGCTGCACAGGATGTTTTACCGTCTGAGTGTCCTAATTACTCAAAAGGTAATCGGTATTCCTATTACAAGAGCTTTCTCAAGAAGGGTTAGCTTCAGGCCAGCCATAAAGGCAAACCCATTTTTGCGATGCTGTGTTTTGTGTCGAGGAAAATATTCTTTAATTTTTCTCAGTTCTTTTGTTTAGTTCCTAACGAATATATAGAAATATTTTAGGAAGATATTTTTTTAATATTATATGAAAACATTTACAAAATTTAAAACATCGGCCAAGTTCGAGTCGGACTTGCGCACGAAGGGTTCCGTACCATTAGCTAGCATTAGCTTCCGCAACATTAGACTTCATATTTTAACCTTTTGTAAGGGCGAGTCCGACTCGCACTTGGCCAAATTTTTGTATTTGTATCATCTGGGAAAATTTCAACTGTCTATTTATCACTGTTCTTGAGATACAGACTGGTGACAGACGGACGGACGGAAAGCGAAGTCTCAGTAATAGGGTCCCGCTTTTACCCTTTGGGTACGGAACCCTAAAAATATCCAGTGATAACTTCGTGATCATGCGCTCGAAGAGTCAAGAACTATTCAAGATGATTCGCGTAGAAGCGGAACGCGTCAAAAACTATTGCAGATAGACTATTATTTCTGAAATAACATCTGCGGCGGCCTAGCAAGACACTAGACGCAATTGTAACAATTAGATATACTTGATATATAAATAAAACTTTTTTTGGAATATTAATTTAGTTTTATTTAAATATTAAAAAAAAACTTTTATTAATAATGGATATCAGTTATGTAAGGCCTGAATCTAATTAATATCATACATATTCTTTAATAAG
This sequence comes from Plagodis dolabraria, assembly GCA_963854805.1. Classification (NCBI taxonomy): domain Eukaryota; kingdom Metazoa; phylum Arthropoda; class Insecta; order Lepidoptera; family Geometridae; genus Plagodis; species Plagodis dolabraria. The sequence continues at coordinate 22,776,916 of OY978444.1, forward strand.
TATGTATTTTGTAGTCTCCTGTATGTCGTTAGAGGGAGCCCATTGAATCGATTTCACATAAAGTGGGATAATATTAAGAAAATTATGGCGATCATAGCTCTGTAGTTTGTGGGTATCAGCCGATCATACCGTTTCCGCTTCAAATTTTACCGCAGGCTTGATCTTTAACGCGTGGTTGAAGGAATTTTGTGATAGCTAACCCACGATCTAGTTTTTAACCACAGATTCGAGTATAAAATCTGCCATTAAGTACCTACATAAAGCATAAACTTTTTGGCTTAAAAAATGGCTTAACAAACGCAAAGGTACCTTTGCTTCTTTCTTAGTACTGTACTGTACTATATCAGCATGATCGTCCACTGCTGAACATAGCCTCCCCTATGTAGGGGGTATTTGCCATTATCCCCACGCTTGGCAGGCGGCTTGGGGATAGTCGATTTATATTAGTCAACTTTTGCAACACCCACACGGGAAGAAATGGGGAGGTGCAATTCTAACCCGACACCTCACGGGGGAACTTCTTTCTTAGTACTTTTGTATAATAATTTGAACAACTTCAAACTACGTCATATTTTGTAATTAAGGTAAGTAGGTAATTAAAATGTTCTAAATGTAATTGACTCTTTGATTGTTACTGTATATAAATGGTTTCCATCCTTCAAGATCTGGCCAATAGGTATGATATTTTTAATGCTATCATGCTTGTTCCTTACAAGCACGAGACTTACCTGGTTGATGCCTATAACAGATGCAATTCGTTACAAGTGGCGAACAATACTGCGCTTATCACCCGAAAACAAAGTGTCATATGATGGGCCTTTGGCACCCATATCCTTCAAACCAGAACACAGGTGGAGATGGTGGCAATACTTCTCCGGACAAACTCGCACAAATAGTTCCAGTGCTACTAAAATGTTCTACTTTTTATGATTCATATTATTATAATATTCTAATAAATTTATTTGAAAGACATAAAAATTCACATTCAATAAAAAGAAAAGCAACACAAAAATAAATATATAATTTTTACTATAACTAATAAATTAATTTGCATAAAATTTCAATGTAAAGGGGAATGCCTGAATACAAATTGCTGAAATTATACATTTGAAAGTATTGCTCAGTTTTTTTCACTGATATTTTCTGTGGAACGAACAATCCAAATTTACATATACTTTCCATCAAATTCACAGTAATAAAATATTGGTAGCAAAATCTATGAGATATAAGAAAAAAGTGGTTAGTAGTAATAAGGTCATTAATATACTAATTATGTATTAATTACTTACTACACCTATTGTTACTGTGACCAGTATATCAAGATCTTTACGTTCTGTACTGGTTTCGTGATAATACTGTGTAAGTAGGTAGGCAACCGACTGGCCGCAGGCAGCGCGTGCGTCGTCAGTCGCAAACCGATACCGAGCAGTGCGCGCGTTCGTGTCGCGCTTCGTCGTGCGCGCAGATATTATGAGCTCGCTTGCCCGGCCTCGCAGGCGCCTCTTTTACTATCTATTCGACAAAATCGAGCCATGACGCAGGAAATCGACCTCTCCCGGCACGACGCCGAGCCCTCCCTGTCCTCACGAGAGGCTTCCGATGACGAGGAAGTCGTCATCAGAAAGGACAGGGCAAGCGTCCGAGAAATGATACTGCGTTTTGAAAAGACATCAACAAACAGTTTACGTGACTCTAGTGAATCGTTAACAAAATCTAAGGATCCACTTTTGGGAAGTTTAACAAGTGTAGTGAACCCAATACAAAACCATTTTCAACATTTGTGCCCAGTGACAAAATCACAGGATAGAAATTCAAACGTTTCTGTGAATTCCATACTATCGAATGCCTCTGAAAACAGTTGTGAATCTAGTTCTTCAGGATTTATTTCGGATAGAAAATCTATACCCCACAGACCAGCTCCACCACCACCTATGCCTTTTAGCGATGATACCTCTCCTGAAAGTAAATCTCCTCCCCCGGAGGCCCCTTTTAGAGAGAAACGGTTCTCCTTTACAACCCCCAATTCATCCCCTATTCTAACAAGACGATCACGGCAACCACCAGTTATCAGAAAGAAGTCAACAGCTGGTAGTCATGGCTATTTTAAAGGTGAAACGCCTTGGTCATACGAAATGAAAACAGATGAAACCCAACCGCGTCCAAAAGGGGATTATTGGTCGCATAGCCTAAAACCAGCTGTTAACAAAGAAAATTTGAATGATGGGTTTGATTGGTCAAAAGGGGATCACAGGCATTTAGTAGAAGGGGAAAATCATTGGTCATATGGTGTCAAACAGAGTGATTTAGAGAAATTATTGAGACTAAAGAGGTCTGAACCGTCAGACACCGAAGAAGAAACGAAAGTACCTAGTGTTGAAGTGTCGGACAGTAATAGTAGTAGTGAGAATTCAGACAGTGATGATAATGTGAGTGAAGGAAGAGAGTACGTTTTGAATGTTGATGAAGGGAAAATTGACACAATATCAACAGATCATTCCACCGACACATTGATAGAAGAGGAAAAGGACGAGGAGGGTGATGACAATTTCTCTGATGCTTCTGAAGGGTCAGATCCTCGTAGTAATAATTATGACAATGTTAGTATTAAATCGATATCGTCCTTGGACATGATTCCATACCAAAAATATGACAGTATAACAGTGTCGTCGGATGAATTCGGTTCAGAAGTGTGCCATGCGCCTGATACCGAGTTCCTTACAGTGAGTGCAGTGAACGAATGGTGTGTTTCAAAGTCAACAGAACCGGTATTGATACCGGTGGAATCGAAAAAGGAGAAGTATCGCAGGTGAGGTCACTCGATTTTTTCTAGATAAGTATCGTGAAAAAATATTTGCTTTATCGCAACAGGCTTTGTCACCTAAACGATAACGTTATCTTTGGCTTGCAAGTGCGTGGAGATATGATTAGTCTGCCTTTGTCTGTATATTATTCGAATATTTATGAAATATAATCTAAGTAATAAAAACCTGAACACACCTAAGTAGGTACTGTAATTCGAAAGCTGACAGCTGTTATAAATGCTGCTAACTTATAGGACGAGCTACTTACACATGGTACCTACACATTTATTAAGTAGAATCTGAGTTATATTACATAAATAATCAGTTAAATATAAATATAATAAAAAGATAATTTAATATAACTTTATTAAATTATCTTTTTTATCATCCTCATTAAGGGCATGCGTGCAAAATTCCACCGAGTTTGAACACTTGGTATGTAAAATACGACGAAACTACATTTGTATGGAAACTACTATGAAAACACTTCCCTTAAAGTAATTTCTGCATTGAGTATAATATACCAAATAATTAATGGGCATTATCAAATGTCTCAGTTAAACTTCGAATACTTACTACAAAACACAGTATTTACCTACTTTAGCAAAGCTTCCGTACAAAAACATTTAAATTTAAAATTCTGGAATATTAGTTCTGACTTGTTTCAATCGTCGTGTCCATTTATTATGTCTGTCATTTTGTTTCTCACTTATATATCCAAATAAAAAGTTTATGCTCTTACATATATAGGGTTGGTAAATTTGATTTCTATTACAGCGCGAGGACATATTATAGAAAGTTTTGACTTTAGTTTTATGCCCGGCTGTTAGCCTGACGCCGAACCTTACTTGGATTACTTTTAATACAAAAAATAACAACAGTTATTTTTAATACGATATGTTCAATCGTTATGCATGGTTGAAAAGTTGTTATTTTGCGCGAATACTTTTATTAAAGCCTGAGGAAGCTAAGGACTTCGAATCGAATCATACGCGAAACGAGTGGTTAAAATAAAATTCTGAGCGTATCGAAGTTTTCATTTGTGCGAAAATGATTTTGCTGTAGATCGAAGAACACGATTTTTCACCTCAATCCAGTAAGGAAAATGCTAGGTCCAAGAAAAATAGCTCAGTTACGACAAAGCTCTATCTATGATTAACTATAGGAAACCAAAAAATTGTATTAAAAGTTATTAACTAAAATTACTACGACTGATATGAAAGTAAATTTATTTCTTGTAATGATGATTGAATGATAAACAACGTCTTTCAGAGCTTGACAGTGAAAAATATATTTTTGTACACTTCTAGACGACAATTCTGTAAAGGCCACAGTAAAATAAATACCTACTACATTTTCATTAAACGTGCCCGGTTGAATTTAAGTAAAATTTTATTGAATAAGGCCCCGTTTTAGAATTTCCTAATAAAGTTTCGGGTTGCTTACCAACACATAAAATAATCGAACGATAAAAATGACAGTTGACATGCAGCGCGTTTCAAACTTTAACCGATGGATAGACTAAATCGATGACTGTGAAACGCATAGATAGTGTTTTGTTTAATAAATATTTTCTAGGTAGTATAATCGGAACTTACTCGAACATTCTGAAACAGGCCCTTAATATTATATGATAATAAGAATATTGGTTTTGGGTAATTTAGTAGGGTCAATATTGATATTCAAAATATCAAAACTACGCGTTTGTAATTTATTGCTTTAACGAGACCCGTGGCATACGAAAGACAGTAAGTTGACAGTGACATTAGTAATACTTCTATTGCCCTTCGGATGCAGAGTCCTCAGAGGTCACACATATGCAGAATAGCGCTAAATATTTACTAGCACCTACGTGGTAGTTTTCGTAATGCTCTGCACGTACGTTATTATACATTAGAAACGAAATAAATTGCTGCATATTATCGCACACAAGTCGGTCGTGCACGTTTCACCTTGATGTTTATTCATATGGTTTGAGGCAAGGCACTTGTAGTCTTGAAGTGTTACTGGCTATATTTGTTGAACTGGTTTAGCTGTTATCGTTGTACATCTATATTATCATCGTATTTATATTATACCCTTATCCCACAAACTGTAGGGTCACAACAATACAATCACTTAAAATTTCAGGCACATGAGACTCAACAACTATGTCTCAAGGTAACGGGCGCAGTGAAATTCGTGACTAAATGAATCTGTTATATGCAGAGGTTAGTCCACTTAACATCATGTGGGACTCGAACACAAAACAAAACATCCGCTACCAGTCAGAGTATAAAGGACATTTAAGCATGCCCAAAATATTGATATAGTTTTGAAATCAGATTTGTTCTTTGCCAAATATACAACACACCACTACTAAAACACTGTGTTAGACATGCAGCTTATCTGATGCATACATTTTCTTGCCAGTTTTTACGAACTATTATAATTCCAAATTAAAAAGACGGGAACGCCTTTCTATATATTTACATTTCTGCATGGCATGTACGTTATCTAATTGTGTGAAAGAATAAAAAAATAGAAATTCAATGTAACTGTTGCTAACTTTGAAACTGATATGGTTTTTCAATGTTACCATTGCGTTATAATATGTGGCTGCTTATACCTGTTTAAATGGCATGCGGTCTTGTGATAACGACCAATGGAACTTGATCAAAGCGTCGAGGATAACCAAATCAGTACTCAGTACTAATATTATAAATGCGAAAGTAACTCTGTCTGTCTGTCTGTCTGTCTGTTACGCTTTCACGCCAAAACTACTGGACCGATTTGAATGAAATTTGGTATGGAGATAGTTTGAGATCCGGGAAAAAACAAAGGATAGTTTTTATCCGACTGCGCAAAAAGAGGTTAATGTTTTCGCGCGATAACCGACATACGCGCGGGCGGAGCCGCGCCCGGAAAGCTAGTATGATATATGTTAAAAATGCAAACTTTTTTTAACCCATCGGTATGCCTTTATTGACAAATATTACGAACTATATACTACAATGAAAGAATTTAAACAACCTACAAGTTATTGCAGACACGTAGTCTAAAGGTTCCAGACCAATAAAGTTGGTAGCGTGCTAACAACAAGTAAAAAAAGATAAATTAATGTTTGCCAAATTAGACCAGAAAGTGTCAATTAAACATTAATTTAGCTTGCGAATGGTTAAGAAACATAGTTAAATACCAATATTGATTTACAAATTGTCACAGACTTATGTAGACCTTAACTAATTTTTAATGAGGAAAATGAATCACTTGTCTGATGACACGTCACAGGAAATCGAATGTTAATGAACTTTAAAAGACAGTAACTCATCCTACAAATGAGTTAGCTAATGGAATAATTAATAAGTAGGTCTCTAATTAACATCTGTAACTAACTAATCTCTAACTAACTGAATTAAATGGATTAAAATATACCATTACAATTGTTTTCAAAGCCATGGTAGCAAAACGAATACTTCGGAAGTGATTAGCAAGTAGGTACGTGCGAGCACATTACAACGCATCATAAAAGAGACTAGGGAAGTAAATCAAAATTTATTCACTTGTAAATTTAATTCAATAAATCACATTACGCTACAACACTCCACTGAGTAGATTCACCACTTTTCAATTACGTAGGTACTTGACTTGGAAAAGACAATTAAGTAAGGAATTATTTTATATTAAACTTTCACTTTGGTACTGCAACGCATTGTACTTAAATTTAAACTTAATTTTACATTATATAATAGTATCTATTTTAATTTTGTCATGAACAACAGTGAACTTTTGAAAATCGCACTCGATCCCGTAGATACAGGCTTAGTGCTTAGTTTGGGGCACGCTGTCAATCTATTACTCAATCAGAATTTTAGTTTATGTAGAATCTAAGTTAACCATTGTATTTACTTCTAAATCTTTTTAGCAATAATAAATATCTTATCTTATCTAATAGAATTTTGTATAGAAAGTGCAGAAATTCTCATCATACCCAATGAGAAAATCTAGAATAATCCCATTGATTTGATTCATAAAATCCCTTGTCGTACCTAAAAAGGAGTTGTATAACCTAATGCATTATGAGATTTATGAGTTCCCTCGCGGTCGGCCAGGCTGTATGATTTTAACTCATATTCATATTCAACCGAATAGCTATTGACCAGTTGATACCTCACATGTTGATTATTAAAGATATTGTCATGTAAGCATATAAACCTAGAATGGGGTTTGGTTATCTATTTTTTATGCCTGATAGGTTAGCCTTTGAACACTATCTCACCTGATGGTAAGTGATGATGTGGTCGAAGATGTTGTTCAGGCTAACCTAGAATTACTGGCTCTCAAGGACAGTTGCCGGAACACACCGTTTGGTGCTTGGCGACAGATTTTCTACTTGAGGGTGGTAGCTAGCCAGGTGGACATTCGCAAAATGCCCTCCCAGCATGCTATAACGAGTGCTATCCTAAGACAACAACCGGGACCGACGGCTTGACGTGCCCTCCGAAGCACGGAAGCGCTCAGTAGTAATGTCACCACACCAGTGGTCACCCATTCAACTCATGACCGAGGCGGACTTTGCTTAACTTTGCTGATCGTATCAGAACGGCTAAGCCTTCGCTACGAGCGCTTCAGAGAAGCTATCTTAACTCACCTAATTACCCTGATGATAGCAGATAATGACTGGGTATAATAAATGTGTATATCTAGAACATAAGACGAAATTAGTGTTTTAACATCACTGAATAGCTCTTGACCAGTTGGTACATCACCTGTTGTTCATTAAAGATATTGTCATGCAAGCGTATAAACCTAGAATAGGGTTTGGTTCTTTAGCAAAGCTCCGTAAATGTGGTCTTGGAATACACAGTTTAAACTGACTTTTTCTTGGCTTTATCTTTATAAAATTCAAAAAGTCCATTCTGTTAATATCATTCTTTGCTGTTTTTTAAAATGCTTAATTTGATTTGCACAAACTGTAGATGGAATACTGTGTGTGGTTCACCGATAGCATACAATTTAGGTAATCAGTTTAGTCGTTGAGCAGCTGTAAAATAATAACCTGAAAACACTTATAGAATTTCATTCTGTACTCATACGCATAAATTACACATTTAGACATTACCAAAGTTTCCTTATCAGTAAAATGAATGATTAGCCGATATTTTAAAGTAAGTAGATAAGCCGAAAGTGATTTGTATATAATTGTATGAGAATAACAAACGCTGTCAAATTATCATTCGACTCAATCGTCAGATTTATAAAAGTATTGTCATGTTCCAAGTTTTTGCCACAAAATGCTAATGCAAACAGTTCATCTCCAAGTATACCTAGTTTTGTGTGACGTCACAGTATATTTGTATGTAGACGCGCAGGCGTCCGATGCTAAGGTTGTTATTGTATTTACGTCTTACCTTTAGTCATGTAGTAACTATTCATTTGTCTGTGTATTTAGGTATTTGTGGTTATGTCACAGAATAAGATATAGTATCTATATATGATAGTGAAACAAAACTGTCTTCTATTTTGATATGTCGTTTAACTGTAACGATATTGGTTGGTGGCAGAACTTATCAAGAAGAAAATTTGTTATTAGTATGTTTCAATGCTTACATAGGAGATAATAGGTCCCTATAACTAAGCCTACGCTGTCCTTTTGTTCGTCTGTTCTCCTATATGTTCTGAACGTTAATAGACTGCCGATTGAAACGTTATCAAAATGTGATAGACAGATTCCTCAAGATATATTAAGTACAAAATTATTAAAAGAAAAGAGGATCCTTGAACAAGAAAATTGTAAGGTACCGTATTAAAGAACAAGACCCTATTACAAATGTAGCTTTCAACATTATTGTTAATATTCACAACATATAGGTAACTATTAATAGTATTTCTTAGGAGGAAAATGGTCTTTTCAGTTATTAAGCTGCTAAGAATACGTAATAGTAGCTTTCTTGTATTACATTATTCCTAAATGAAGAACAGTATTGCAAGTAAAATTAAAGGTAATACGAAATTTATCATAAAAACATGACGTTAAGAAACCGAATTCCCATTATACTAATGTGACAGTTACAAAATTGTCTTTCTAAACGTTACTCCAGTACTACATATTATGAGTGTGACGGTTATTCAGCTTCAGTATCAAGTTCTTTATAATTGACTGACAAGTTTGAAAATGAAAAACTATACCTACTTATATAACTATATATTGTATTTTAATTTTTTAGATTATTTTTTATCTGTCAGTTGTTTTGTTTTATCGTTTGCCGTACATAAAACAAAGCTGCGTAAATTAAGTAGGTATATATGTTTATATAAAACTTTAAAAATGACGTAGGTAATATACATAGATATATGTATATGTTTTTATGCTTTATGTTACAACCAAACGGGCGGTGCTTGAAGTGGGTAGATGCAATAAGCTGATATAAAGCGTGCGGTACTGCCTGGTTTTACTGAGGGACACCAACTCATTTCACCACTCTAATCTTTAAAGCGGTAAAAGTAAAATATTGTATTGAAGTTAGAGTATAGATTTAGTTTTAGTTACTATGATTCTCGTTGAGACAACAAACTGATGACAATAGCAATTTGTTTGTGTTCACGCTTTCCGTATGCAAACCGTGTGAATATGCACTTTCTCGGTGTGGAAATGATGACGTGAAGGTTATGAAAGACTGTCCGTCTCATGACTTATTTTATATTGATCATTATATTGAGAATTAGCTTTATTCTCAATAAAATAGGTACACTATATAAAACTATCCTTAAATATAAAAGAAATAGTTTTTTGGTGTCGACTTTTAAACTTGTGCTAGCAAAGAAGTCCAGAAATAAATCACGAGCATAGCAAGTGATTCTTATATACTTACCTAGACACAATTGGGGATTAAAAGTCATGAGACTTTAGAAAAAACCTCGCGTGAAATATATTCAAACTTTAACCTCTTCCAGTGAAAAGATATCAGGTAAGAAACACACTGGCGGTTATATTGAACAATGAGTTAATAGTTCTAATTACAGATATAACATATTTATAAATAGCAAAAGAACTTATTGAAAAAAATCGGCCAAGTGCGAGTCAGACTCGCACACAAAGGGTTCCGTACCATTAGCTATATACAACATTAGACTTCATATGTTATATTTTTTTTTTATTAACCGTGCGCGAGTCCGACCGGCACTAAGCCAAATTTTTGTATGTGTTGTTATAGCGGCAACAGAAATACATCATCTGTGAAAATTTCAACTGTCTAGCTATCACCGTTCTTGAGATAAAGCCTGATGACAGAAGGACGGGCGGACGGATGGACGTCAGTAATACGGTCCCGTTTTTACCTTTTGGGTACGGAACCGTAAAACGGCAGTAGCTCTGCAGATTAAATGTAGTTTTGTTTATGAATAAATTCACCTGACACACAATAATTGTACTGTGAGTTTTCCAACTTCAAAAACGTTTTTTCGTTACAAAAAGGTGACAACATTACCAAATAGAATTTTTGTTAGCCCTTATCCCAAACAAAGTGGGGGCGGTATAATGTGTTTTCCCATTAATAAGGTACCTACTTAGCTTCTGATTTTCTACGCAAGATATAGTTTTATCTCATTCGAACACTTACTGAGTATAGACATGAACAATAATTTCTAAATTAAGCCGAGAATTTGTTCAACTAAAAAAAAGTGTGCAACACTCACTACAGCGTTACGAAATATACGTAAATAGCGGAAAAACGCCAAGGTCAGTTTTATTTGGGCGATTGCAGAATTACATTATGAAATTGTATTACAGACAATGTTTGTTCGCTGCTCGATACTTTTTTGTTTTTGGATTCTATATCTATGATGCATTCAGATCATTAAACATGGTTAAGAATATAGTTTTTGAATCTATTACAAGCGTGTAAGTCAACAAAAGGGAGAAAAATCTCAGTCGAAACTTTGTTGTGATATTAAAAGAACCATCGAAATTGATACATCGCTTTCAGATATATCTTGTAACAAATACTAGGACATTCAGAAAAGTTTGCGCCAAAGAGTTTTTATTTATGGAGCAGCAGTTCCAAATTAAATTTTCCCTCCACATATTCATACAATCTAAATGTCATTATCGTGTCACATTGAAAAATTGAACTATTTTGAGAACATTTTCATAATATCATTCATTTTTATGAAGAATATTTGCATTATTTTACATTCATTGTTATGAAGACTATTTCAATGAGGCCTAAACCTGAAAAATCTTTTAATAAACTTCAAATTTCATTGTAAAGGCTCTTCTAAAACAAGTGTGTTCCAATAGTAACTAAAGCGTAAACGTGGTTGCCCAACTTTGGCCGAAGAAAGATTTGGTCGCCCTATGCTATGACGGCTGTTACAGAAGAAAACGTGTCAGAAGTTAATAATTTGATTGAAGAGTACTTACATTACGGCAAATTCATAAGAAAAATTCACAGTTTGATGATCAGGAAGCGTTTCAAAGAATTTACCTTCACGACCTTCACGTGACTTATAAATATCAAATAATAAATTACCTTTATGAGTTAGTATTGTGGTTTATATGGGGATATAATACATTTTACACCAAACCAAAGAAGCTTGAAGCGCTCGTAGAGAAGTTTGCTTAGCCATTCTGAACCGATCAGCAAAGTTAAGCAACGTCCGCCTCGGTCATGACTTGGATGGGTGACCGCTGGTGACATTACTACCAGCGCTTCCGTGCTTCGGAGGGCACGTTAAGCCGTCGGTCCCAGTTGTTGTCTTAGGATGGCAGTCGTTATAGCATGGTGGTAGGGTATTTTGCTAATGCCCGCCTGGCTAGCTACCTAGTAATTCTAGGTTAGCCTGAACAACACCTTCGACCATCACTTACCATCAGGTGAGATAGTCGTCAAAGGCTAACCTATCAAGCATAAAAAAACCAAAGTACTAGATTTATGAAACAAAAATAGTCTTATAATGACAAAGATGGTTCACATTTCTTAATTCCCTTTTTTTTTTTCAAAAAAGAAAGAGGTTTTCTGTTCGACTGTATTTTTTTGTATGTTACAATTACTCCGCCAATTAGGGATTTTGTTGATTCTTTTTTTGATGGGTAGTGTTAAAAGCTTCTAGTTGGTCCCATTTATATTTCATCATAATCGGTTGAGTAGTTTTTAAGTAAAGTCAAATAACTAAAAAATATATTTGCATACCTGGACGATTTAACGCTAATTGCAAGACTTGTTGGTGAACATCAGGCGAGTGCATGATCTTGCAAGCAGTACCTACTTCATTACTCAAAAGAGTGAACAATAAAGAACAACGGGGTTGACGTCCAATACTTAAGAGTATGAAATAAGTTATGGAAGTCAGACCATGTGATATCAGTGCTCATCAGCGTGGTACTGACTTCAACATTTTATTTTATACTTTAAAAAGTATTAAATAAATTGTTGAAGTTACACTATTTAGGATCCTGAAGTTTCAGTATGTTGCGTATTACATACTCTATTGAACCAATAAATACTGGAAACATTGACACAATTTAGTTTTAAAGCTGCGACCAAAACCAGCAACATTTTTTTCACGGTTTGCTGCTATGCGGAACTGTAATAGAGAAAGGCGCGATTCGCAGTTGGCTGGCTTTTTATTATTTCTTAATTTACTTTTGAGTTTGTTCTTTATGTTATTATTGAAAAGGTTATCATAATTATTAATATACCATATGACAAGTGAACGGAAGTGTTGGAAGGGAAAGATCTAGGCGAACGTTCCGAAATCAGATTGAAGACGTTCTGAAAAAAGGCCAGGTTAGGAGTACCCTAAACCGACGGTTATGTATGAAAGGATGATGAGTGTAGATGAAACGAAAGCAAGAGAAAAATCTTTAGTCTCTGCCTAACCTTACAGGAAAGAGGCGTGGTTTTATATATATTACAAAATTAAAAATTTAAGAGAGAAAAACCACCATGTCTATGTTATAAGAAAAATAAAAGTACTAACTGGAAAAATACGATTTCATTATATTGAAAAATTGGCCATAAAAATACATACCTACATAATATAACATTCAATATAAATCGAACTTTTTAAATAAATGTTTAGTAATACTCTTTATACTACACCTGCTCGGAAAGTACCTTGATACTTTATCAAATTTACGGTAGAAAGTACGTCATTGCATATCGAACAAATATGCGGCGAGAAAACGCATCTGAGAGGGAGAGAAAAGTGTATGAAAGTCCTTTTGTGAAAGTGGTTTTTCTTTTTTAATTTTGGGTAAGACTATGCGCTGGTAACCTAAATATCAAAAGCCAAAAAGTTTTTACAGTGAGTTTTTATCTCCAAGTTCGCAAAATGACACTGGCCACTAGCTGTGTGTTGGATGGTGTCAAACAATTTGAAAAAAGAACATGTGAAAATTGCAGACGCCATTGGCGCCATTTTCAATTTGTGTGTTGTTTGAGGATTCAGTTTTCGTAGAAAAGTAAAATAAAACTATCAAAATGATAAGTAGTGATAGTGATGATGAAGATTTTTTAACTCCGCCGCAGTTGAAGGAAACAGCAAACATACTGATTGATAACCTTTTACCACAGAAATCAATTAAAAAATATAATAAAACTTATGACGATTTTTTTTATTTTCCTCGTAGGTGTAGTATAAAGCGTTATGTATCACTCAAGAGAAAGTGCGATTCCCGATCTCGGGTGTTTTAAAGCCCTCGCCTACGGCTTGGGCTTCAAACGACACCCTCGACGGTAATCGGTCACTTTCTCCTCTCGGTGAACAATGTACTATTGTTTAACAAAGGGAATGCTGAAATCTTCAAACTAAACTACGAGTGTATCAGGGCACTCTTTTTTTTTATGCCTGATAGGTTAGCCTTTTGACCACTATCTCACCTGATGGTAAGTGATGATGTGGTCGAGGATGTTGTTCAGACTAACCTAGAGTTACTGGCTCTCAAGGACAGCTGCCGGAACACACCGTTAGGTGCTTGGCGACAGATTTTCAACTTGAGGGTGGTAGCTAGCCAGGCGGGAATTTGCAAAGTGCCCTACCACCATGCTGTAACGACTGCTATCTTAAGACAACAACCGGGACCGACGGCTTAACGTGCCCTCCGAAGCACGGAAGCGCTCAGTAGTAATGCCCAACCAGAGCGGTCACCCATCCAAGTCATGACCGCGGCGGACGTTGCTTAACTTTGCTGATCGATTCAGAATGGCTAAGCAAACTTGGCTACGAGCGCTTCTTATCTAATATAGTACATTATACACGTAGACAGGTAATTTATTACGTGATATAACTCAAAACGATGTCATTTCTACGTGCTATGGTTCTGGCATACACTCTCTTGCTTCATTCAATCACATCACTTGTTCAAACACATACGTTGGTTCATTCTAAGTAGATACTCTTGATTCCATCTTACATCAAAATGGAACCTACATAACTATTGTAATTAATTTTCTTAATCCATACTAATTATATTTGTATGTAGGTAAGTTTGTACAATCTATCGTATTTATATACCGTAGTATCTATTTTTATAGTGAAAGTGGGTTGAGCCCTGACTTATACTGAAAGTGACGGCTGCATCAATACAAAATCTTGACCTAGTTGATAATCTTGACAATTTATATCGCATATCTTGAATGACAGGTTCTATATAACATATACTTTATCAATAGGTAGACAAATGCATACCTCTAAATCTTTTATTTCAATTCTATAAATAGGTAAAATAGCTCAATGGATTCACTTTTACTTCTTCAAAATCATTCGTAGAAGTCGAAATCAACGTATAGTAAGTATGTGATACAAATAAGGCCTATGACATAATAAGGCCTCTAGCAAACGCGATGGAATTACCATAGTGTCAGAGCTTTGGGAGATATAGAGGACTTAAAAAATGAATATTCACATCGAAGGATAATGCAGCTATTTTTTATAATATTTAACATGTTGAAAAGTAATATTTAAACTGCCTATGTGCATCGCATAGTAAAGCCTGTTCCTTCTCATAAGACAATTTTGTCGCATAAGTAAATTCTTGCCGATATGAAACATAATGTATATATACCTAATTATGTATCATTTGATGAGTTAGTACATGCTCTTAGAATATAAACTATTATGTTATCATAATTATTCAAAGAGCTGAAAAAGGCTTAAGGCCTTAAAAACAATCCAGGCCTAGTAACACTATGAAATGCCATTATTTTATTTAAATAATAATTATATATGTGTATAATATAATGCAAAAAAAAATATATATATATTAAAAGAGTGTTTAAATTTATTAGCAGCAACACTTATAGTCGTAATGACATAAATATTTTATGTTAAAAGTGCATCGTAAATCGATTCGAAATAAAGCAGGCCTTATTAGTATCATGTAGTTATAGGTAACTTATCTGTACTCTTTGATAATATACTGATTTGAATTAGAATTACCCTGGATTTTGACACCTAAGTATTGTATCACTTTTTGATTAGAATCCGAAGTAGTTATTACGTGCTAGTACAGACAAAGGCATTAGTTTATTGTCCATTGTGCTTGGTATGAAATACGCGGGGGGTGACGGGCTATAATTTCAACCCCACATATCTCCCTGTGGGAATCCAAATTGGCGGCGAAAGGAAAAATACATACCAGAAAATAGGCAGCAGCTCCTACTGAATAAATGCCATCTTACACTTCGATTCCCGAAACGCCTGCCAAAAATGGGGACCATGGCAAACCCTTCCTTCACTAATAAGAGAGGCCTTTGTTTAACCCTGGACGTTATGGCTATTGACATATGGTAGAAAAACGTAAAAAGTTTAATTGAATTTTTAAAAAAATTATCATCGTTTTCAGACGACTGACTGAACGAGTTAACGAGTTGCTTCACACCGAAAACGTCTACGTGGAGAGATTACGACATGTCGTAGAAGACTACATCCCAGAAATGAATAGGCCTGACCTTCCACCATCCTTCAGATCCTTAAAACATGACATCTTCGGAAACATTGAAAGGATATTCAGGTTTCATTCCGAAGAGTTCCTTCCAGCTTTGAGAGACTGTGAAAATGATCTCAGAAAATTGGGGCAGTGTTTTAGAAGATATGTGAGTATTTTTTTATTATTATTTGTGATTAGCATAATAAATGACAATATCGCTGTGTTGTACTTAAGTACTCCAGCTTACTGAAATTTTAATGTAAAAGAAAGATCTAAAATCGAAATATTTTTGTCCCCGTATAAAATAGGTTACTTATAAAATTGCAATTAAAAAATAGTGTAAATAGTTTACAATTAAACGTATGCATAGTCTTCAGAATTGAAAATAAGAGCACTCGTTGCTTGTGATATAAAATATACGAAGATCAGATAATAACTTCAACCACAGATTTCAAATTGAATGAGATGGTGTACACAATACAGGTCAAAGTTCATGACTATTATTGAAATACAAAGGCAAAACTATAACTTCTGTATTGTTTATGAAAAAAAACATACATAAATTTATTGATTTAATTTGTTTTTTAATAACGCATGCATCTCTGATTACATAACAACGAGAGAAAAACTATATGCAGGTCAGGTTTTTTTTTCTCGTTGTAATTTTGTTTTGTAATCTGCGAAGAATGAGTCATTGCAAAAATACCTAACATATACGAAAATTATAGGGTAGTGAGTTTAAAGCTTTTAAAAAAGAGTCTTGTTTGAATGTAAGTTGAACAATAGATGTCGCTCCATCCCCATACGATGTTTAGGACGAAAGGACAAAATAGAGTCATAGTTCATGTCATGTTGGCTTAGCGATCTGAACATACCCCGGCTATCTATAGGGGTGGATGGCGCGAATCCCGCTCATATTAATTTTGTAATAAAGTTAGTTAATAAAAAATATCTTATATAATAACTACAGATCTTAACGAATTTATATGTTTTTCTCGCCAATAATTTGTTTAATGGCTCATTAGTACATGTCTAAACCATGTCACAAACCAATTTAAACTGCATTTACATTACTAATTTCTATTGTTAGTTGACAAAAAGTTGAGGCAAACATTTTAAACAGTAAACCTCAGTCAAGATAATCATTTCAAAAGATAGAAAATTATCCAAGAGAAAACAGACTGAGATGAAAACTCTTTGTGGACATTGAAGACGTGACTGGTTAAGCTAAGTTGATCAACAGATTAAAGATAATTTTATAAAAGTTATTTCAATAGAGAAAATCTTGAAGGAAATTGCCGGAACAAGAGGTTTTCTATGGGTTGGATAACTTGACCAGTAATGCAATGTTGTTGACATCGTTGCAGCTATTAGCAACTTTCCATCTATCTCCCTTTCTATTTAATAATTAACTGAAACAAAACATAAAGACAATTTCTAAGAAACACAGCAAAGGCTTCTTTCTAGAAACAGCATCGCACAGTACAAATAAGTAAACGTAATGAACGATTACGAACAAGATCGATATAAAAAGATTGGTGTCACGGACTAGCAGAGCGCGTGATTCCATGCTCTATCACCATCCGCCACTATAATTAGATCATCTTTCCCCTTCGTCTATAACTCTTTGAAATACCGATATTGCATAGAGGTGAATATCTATAGGTCTACTTAAATTGGTCGAGTTATGGTAAAGTTGTTAGTAATGCACGATTCTGTATGGAGCTAGCTACCAGTCACTGCCAGATTGACCCTGCTCATGAATAGTTTGACACTACAGAGAAAGTAGGGATGACGAATTTGGTAGTGTAGTAACAATCTTAGGTATAGAGATTTGATAACAGGTTTAATTTCTGTCTCTCGAGGAAAAGTAATAGTAGTGGTTAAATGAGGAAAAGTAAAATAGTGGGATAAGACATCGTATCAATAATTCCCGTTCATTATCTGAAGGATATAGAATGAAAACAATACTTTCATTGCACACAAATATTTGTTTTGCAGAGAAATAGTAACTTATATAGAGTTTTCAATCTGAATGCTAAAATCAATTTCTTCATACGAATCTAGCAGAAAAGATTTATAATTAATTAGAAATACCAAAGATATATGTTTATATGTTTTTTATTAATGTAGATTATACATATACATTAATAAAAAACATAATAAAATAAAATATTCACAACCCGTAATATTTAACTCAGATGATGCCTTAGAATTTTAGTAAGAATTAGGAAATGGGTGAAAGTTTCAACATTGATATAGGTTCTTGGTGATAGATTTTCTACTTGAGGGTGGTAGCTAGCCAGGCGGGCATTCGTAAAATGCCCTTTCACCATGCGCTGAAGCTCAAGCCGGCGGCGGTGGAGGTCGAGCCTTGGGCCTGCGGCGCCGCAGTCCATAGTTGTAACCACTCGGCTACAATTGCTTTTCATTAAATTCTTACATAACATACTCATATTACTAATAGTTCCTGAAGAAGCTAAATATGACTTAATAACACAAAGCGAATGTAGCTATTACTTAAGTTATATTTGCCATTATTCTTTTTCACATCTGATAATTAAATTAACAGCATAAAATTAAATATGTACACAGCTTGTGGCAAATGGAACGTGATGTTTGACTGTTCAATACACTCTGGACAACAATAATATGAATTCAGTTTAACGAAATGAGCACGTTCTTTGTTTCAGGAAAAAAGGTTCAATATGTACGTAATGTACTCTAGGAATAATAAGAGAGCCACGAGACTGGTGTTCGAGCACAAACCGTTCTTTCAGGTGAGTCCTTTTTTTATTAAAAACGTAATGAGATTCATTTTGAATATTGGGGCACCGCAAATAGGCTTTATCGGTAAATAGCGGAGCAAAATAACTGAAATTCCGTTTCCTACACGAAATTGGTATTCACTGAACATCCAAGATGGTATGTAAAATAATTCCTATATTTTTTATTGCTGATTGCGTAGCCTTTGACCACTTTCTTAACTGCCAGCAGGGGAATACGTCGTCAAAGTTGTTATTTATTGACATCTTCTTGTTAAAAACATCTGCTTCATTAGTTTAGCCACTGGCATGCATTTACTTGCGAACTCCTGGGTTTGACTTCGGCAAGTAAAGCATTGCAATAATTTCTTAGTACTAGTCAGAGCGCAGGACAGGACTGTACCCAATAGATCACAATAAGCTCGCCTAATATAGACACTTGAATATTTAACAATGTGTGGGTAGGTGTTTCATTGACACGTATTTTGTTAGGGTTCTGTACCCAAAGGGTAAAAACGGGACCCTATTACTGAGACTTCGCTGTCCGTCCGTCCGTCCGTCCGTCTGTCACCATGCTGTATCTCAAGAATGGTGATAGCTAGACAGTTGAAATTTTCACAGATGATGTGTTTCTGTTGCCACTATAACAACAAATAGAAAAAATTGGCCAAGTGCGAGTTGGACTCGCGCACATTATAACAAAAAAAGGTTAAAATATGAAGTCTAATGTTGTATAGCTAATGGTAGAACGCTTCGTGCGCGAGTCCGACTCGCACTTGGCCGATTTTTTTTCTTTTGTTTCGCTTCTTCGGCAACATACCAGCGTTATAATGATATAACAGTTTGTTTTTTATATATAACAATATACATGTTCGCTGATAAAAACTATTTTTTACAAATACATCAAAGTGATACTTAAAAAGCGCTTTACTGTGTGAAATATTGAGTAAATCTGGTTTGCAGGATTGGAACGATTAAGGTAATTCGAGTTTCTTAGGTTGGTCAGTCAAATAATATTTAGCTGTCTGAAACTCGTTTGATATTGTTTACTTCACACCACAACAGCAACCTCTGCTTATCAGTATCAGTACTAATATTATAAATGCGAAAGTAACTCTGTCTGTCTGTCTGTCTGTTACGCTTTCACGCCAAAACTACTGGACCGATTTGATTGAAATTTGATATGGAGATAGTTTGAGACCCGGGAAAAAACATAGGATAGTTTTTATCCGACTGCGCAAAAAGAGGTTAATGTTTTCGCGCGATAACCGACATACGCGCGGGCGGAGCCGCGCCCGGAAAGCTAGTAGGACATACTTTTATTGTAGTAGCTGTAGTGTTGTATATAGTTCATAGTATTTTGTTTAATAAAGGCATACCGCCGGTAAAGAAAAATTGTACGTAGACATAATAAGTTATAAATATATCTGATTCTGATTGTACACCTACATGCAATGGAGTACTGTACTATTAATAGATACGACAAATCGATGAAGCACTAGTAAATAAGTACTTATGTTATTGTTGTATCTTTGGCTGTTGATAAACACAGAGACTTGTATTTCAAAATGACGCGTTCATTGTTTGCTAATTTTCTCGATTCCAGACATTATTTCTGGAATGCATATCCGTTCGGCAATGCGCTGGATTTTGTAACCAGAAACGAAACTGTTTATTACTCACGATTTTCGAACAGATTCGTCGAGATTTTTTCTTTGTAAGGGTAATCTTTAAACTTAATTATACTCAAAGAAGTGTATCAAAATAGATATTGCCTTGTTTTACTTTATTTTTTTTGTTTAGGTAGTTCCTATGAATTGAATTGGATAGATAAGAGTTCAGAATTTTCATGACGGATCTAAAGTTCTTAGGTGATACTTGTCTGACCTATCCCTACTTAGAAAGCTGGAGGCGTGTAGGGAGAGTAGCTTCCTTCCGCTGTTACCTATGTGAGCCATAGGCGAGGATAAAGTGTCAATAAAATGTTGTTACTTTCTAAGAATTTTATATACCTACAGTTGTGTTATTATTTTATTCATAATTATTTATACTTATTACATTTATGTGGTCTACGAGTATGAATGTCAATTTCATAGGTATCCTCATTCTATATAGTTGGTCGCTTACTAGCAGCTACCAGTCTTACTAGAGCCTTTGCACTAGCTGCATCGCAAAGTCTGGGTTCCCTCCTGGTATTTTTTGGAGAAGAACCTGGCTGGCATGAAAAATGGCGGCCAATACTGTCTAAGCTATTGGCAACGACGTTTTTAATAGCACCAGTCTTCTTTCTGGATTTAGTTTTTTGCTATGCTCAAATCTTAGCCTTTCATAATATTAAAAAGAGCACAAGATCAGACAAAGATATAAAAAACAATTGGTAATTGGTTATTACTCACAATTCATATATGTGTATATATTTTGATCAAAAGACGTTATGAAGTAAAATTTATTGTCCCAAAAACTCTTTCTAAAACAATATTAATGTGATAAATTACACTGAGAAAAGCGGTTTAACAGTTAGTCAGAGTTATTTTTTTAAGATATTGCTACAAACCGAAACGAAATTTGTTTCCTCATTATTATCAATTCATTCAGCTTAGGTTACATAAAATGAAATAAATAACATACTAAATAAAAATCAATGGCATTTTTTGTCAACACAAGTTTATTTCATAATATAAAAACAAACCAATATGATTATCTTCCTTAAACATATTAACTTATTATTAAACGGCTAGGACCCGCGTTATATTTACCGGAAAGATTCCGACCAGTTTCGGACTGTTTTGAGTAGTCCTTCGTCTGGGAGTTACGATTGCGCGAAGCGACGAGCACGGGCCTCAGCGCGTAACTGACGTTGCGATGGCGCTGTCTGCTCCGGCTCAGCTGCATTTGTCAATAATAATTTTAATAATAAGTTAATATGGATAAAACTCGCGATAGTTTTCAAAGTGAACTTCCTTAAACATGTCCATAGAGCAATTCGGCTATTCGCAGATATAGATAATATACGCGCGGTTAATCTATATGACGTGATAAAACAACAGAATTTGCCACAAGTGCTGGATGGTCAGCTATTATAGTCTATCTATAATGCATGAGCGATCATTACATATGGATAGACAACCGGCAGTGTTTCCTCATTGTTAGTTTACGGTGTGTGAAATGGCAGTCGGCAGTTAGACCACCTAACTGTTGGTTCTACCGTTATCTGTTTGATGGTATTATTACGTTTAATGTTTTGAGCAGGATTTCTAAATATCATTCTGCCGTTACTTAAAGTTCGTAGCGAAGTTTGCTTGGCCATTCTGAATCGATCAGCAAAGTTAAGCAACGCCCGCCGCGGTCAGGAGTTGGATGGGTGACCGCTGGTGACATTACTACTGAGCGCTTCCGTGCTTCGGAGGGCACGTTAAGCCGTCGGTCCCGGTTGTTGTCTTAGGATGGCAGTCGTTACAGCATGGTGGTAGGGCACTTTGCGAATGCCCGCCTGGCTAGCTACCACCCTCAAGTTGAAAATCTGTCGCCAAGCACCCAACGGTGTGTTCCGGCAGCTGTCCTTGAGAGCCAGTAATTCTGGGTTAGCCTGTACAACATCTTCGATCACATCATCACTTACCATCAGGTGAGATAGTGGTCAAAGGCTAACCGATCAAGCATAAAAAAAAAAAAAAAAAAAAAAAAAAAAAGTTAATAATTGGCATTATTAATTTGCGTTACGAATCTTATTTTGAAGCATTGTGAATTTTTACTTGTTAGGTAAATTTGTTTGAAAGTATTTGCTTATTTGAATTCTATGGTTTATTTTGAAATACACCTTCAAATTTATTTCCCAGGGACTTCTTTTTCTTTTTTTATGTCTGATAGGTTAGCCTTTGACCACTATATCACCTGATGGTAAGTGATAATGTGGTCGAAGGTAATAACAGGCTTTACCTAGAATTACTGGCTCTCAAGGACAGCTGCCGGACACACCGTTAGATGCTTGGCGACAGATTTTCTACTTAAGGTCGCTAGCAAGGCGGGCATTCGAAAAATGCCCTACCACCATTCGTAAAATACCCTACCACCATGCGATGATACTAAAGCCTGCGGCGGGATTCGAACCATGGACCTACTGCATGGTAGTCCATAGCTAATGCTATGCCACTGAGCCATCATTGTTTCAAAATGAAAACATGTTTAAAAGTATTTGATTATTTCAATTCAATTGTTTGTTTAAAAATAAAACTTCACATCTAACTTCAAGGAGTTTAGATGTAGGAGTACAGTGTCCAATGTATCATTATTTTATGATAAGTGTACATCATGATCATACATATTGATATATCATGATGTGATAAATCGTGATCACAGTTTACATCTTCTAAAACTGTTATCACAACTTCCTCGGTTTCAAATAACAGGTATTTTTAGAATATTTCGATAATAAATTATAACAGTCGCGCTACCTCATGCTAAAATTGGAGATAAATAATTTCGCGATGGAACGGTATTTATCGATTTAATAACGTCGTGTATCGAATCAGTTCCACCGTGTGAAAGCATCCGATATTTATTTTAATAGTCTCGCACTATTTCCTAACGTAAACCTTCTCAGTCTACTTGTTGTACAATCGGCACTATTCATTTCCAGTACTAAATCGATTTGTGGAATCTAACTTTTTTAAGTGTATCAAAAGTAAAATCATCTGATTTACGAAAATAATTCAATCAGTCTTATGCTAAATATTATTAATATCAAGTTATACTTATATTAAGGTTATTAGCAGCAATGTTTATGAGTATTTGTATCTATTTCACGTCTGTTATGAAGAACACATCGTAGTAGAATATTTTGAGTCACGAAAGTTATACTTCGATCCATTTTTTATCTTTATTTAGAAAAAGTATATAATTTCTTCCTTAAAATGTCTTAATGGGTGTATAATAATTTAGTGTAATTTAATACTAATACTTTACTTTAAATGGTAACCCATTAAGTATATTTATACTTAATGGGTTACCATTAAGTATAAATATACTGTGTAGCATATAAATAAGCTTTTTCACTTGTTTGCAGTAATTGCAACACAAACGACCTCATCATCACAATATCTAGCTAATTTATTACTGTCATTGACTGTACCTATATAATTCTGCTCCAGTAATCTACAGATCGCGTATCATTTGACCCAAATTACGCATGAAAGCCGGTGAAAGGCTATAAAATATATTACAGGGATTTAGTTAATTTTTAATCGATTCGCTCAATCGACTGACCAGTCATCTGTTTTGATAGCTAGCGGTGAATAATTTACTGAACACTTGTTAATTTACTGAACACTTGTTTTTGCACAATAAAAACATCTAAAAGTAGTACGCTGAAGTAATATATTTACTAATATATTACTTCAGCGTAATATATTTACTAATAATTTAATTGTCGCCAATAGATGGCTTCCGAAGCGAACATAGCATCGCCGCTGTCATGCCTGGAATGGGTGACCGATTATGGCATTTGTTACTTAGGTATTATATTACATTTCTTTACTTCTGAGGACATTTTAAAAGCTATCGCTCTTGTTTATTATCTTATTGCAATGGCAGTCGTTATATAAGCTATATCAGAGGAATCTTATTTATACCTCGTTAATTCTAATATGAGTAGGTAGGTACTACATATAAATGAACACTGTATGTTCTGTAGAATAGAGGTTTTATTCGATGTGAAATTCGGTCATTTCAAAGAAAGGTCCGGATATCCACAACCGGGGCAGCCCCAGGGCAAAAAGCTATTAACACCACACAAATACAAAAAATATTTCCACCCTTTTAGCAATCCATCGATGTTTAGTCCATTATTGTAACATTATCCTATTTTTTTTCATGTTTTATGTAATATTCTGATTATTAGCATGTTTATTTTTATTTCAGGAGAGACAATTAGTATTAGGGGACAGATTAGACCTTTCAAGCTACTTATTGGAGCCGGTACAAAGGATACCGAGGTACAAGTTATTCCTGGCTGACTTAGTGAAGACTTACACGAATTACGAGAATGAAAGATGTGAATCTGATTCGAGAATATCAAAGCTCAGTGTAGATAGTGATGAAACTGGGGGCAGCAATGGTGAATCGGAGAATGATGAAACACCTCTGGAGAGTTTGAAACTAGCGAAAACTATGATCGAGTGCGTGTTGACAGCGGTCGACGAAATAATGGCATTGGAAAACATTACAGACTGTCCGGTGAGTGAAAGGTTTATAAACAACGGTTTAAATTACATGTCAATTTACGGTCGCATGAGGAAATACTTTATTAAATACCGGCGGCGTTACTGGTCGGCGCTGACGACTACAGCGGGAAATTCATTTCTATTTTTTTAGATTTGTTTCTTGGTTGTCTTCTTTCTTATTGTACTTGGTCAAATAATACGCGAGATTCGGAAAATACTCTTCATGATATTTAATATAATATGTAGGTATATTAAAGTACTTACATTGGTAACGAGTAAACGTAACTTTTAATATTTTTGTCGGTTTGAACAGTTTCTTATGGAATCGTGTGCGTATGTTGAATAACTTTTTACAATAATAGTTCTTACAGAGACGATTTTTATTATTGATAATAATTATATTCTCATGTCACAGTATTGTGTCACGTGTGTACGAGCGCACGTTTGTTGAAGTCGCGTTTGGTACCGCTAAATGAAATCAAATCAAACTACTTGTCCGGTCCACAGACGTGTGTATTAACCTTAAATCTAGTTTTTTTGTCGGGGTTATTTCCATTCGCCTATATTTAACATTATTTTAATGCCGACGTAGTTCTACTCGTACTTTGCTCGAATCGTGCGTTGGTCGTGTGGCTAAAGCACTACATTAAATTCTGGAGAGGATTTGATACCAGGGTTATGTAAATATTGGGTTGTCTGACAAAGACATTTTCCGTAGCCATCGTCTGGTCAACAGCTGCGCCTGGTAGATGGTAAGAGGCTCGCCCCTATTACATGTGACTAAAACATATCATGGTTGCCACCAAATAGTGAAAATTAAACAAACACCTCTTATTCACCACAACAGCACATTTTTTACCATTTTATTAATATTATATGATGCAATCGCCTTTTTCATTGGATAAAGATTTCTTACGTATCGGCTTTTCCACATAGCATTGGTATATTTTGCAATATGAAATCGATTATACAAGCTTTCTGCTCCAACTACGCCAATCGCTATATTCGCGATATTGCAAATTGTGGACGTGATTATAGTGGCCACGTGTTATCTTATCAATTGATAATCCAAATATCCAAGTTCGTTCGATGCCATATTTTGGCGCCATTTCGTTTTATTTAAGCAATTGGAGTTCCCCCGTCCAAGGATGCTTTGGTTTGAGGCTATGGCCCGGTATTTAAAAAAATATATAAAAAATGACTTTTTATTTCACTGGTCTCAGTTTTTCAACGACAAAATGCGGTTAAAGCGTTGTTGTAGAATTTCGATATCTTAATCCCATCCCCCGGCTAGGACACTTGTTGGGGTTTTCGGGCAAAGTTATCTTTGGCGGCTAGAACTTGCTGGCTGGCCCTCTATGAAATGGGATCGAAACATTTTTGATGCATATGTCATCTTCATTGAATACAGGCATTTTTCCAAAACTTATCAAATCGTTTAGTCGGTGCGAAACGTGATCAAAATTTGACTCATCGATTAAGCATTGCAATTGAACAAAGCAATTCTGCCATGTTGGATAGAAAGCATTTAGACTACCTGTGCAACTGCAATGGTCATAAGGTTGCCTAAATGCTTTCTTTGTATACAATCAGTACTATATAATATTATAAACGCGAAAGTAACTCTGTCTGTCTGTCAGTTACGCTTTCACGCCAAAACTACTGGACCGATTTGAATGAAATTTGGTATGGAAATAGTTTGAGACCCGGGAAAAAACATAGGATAGTTTTTATCCAACTGCACAAAAAGAGGTTAATGTTTATGCGCGATAACCAAAATACTCGCGGGCGGAGCCGCACCCGGAAAGCTAGTTTGTTAATAAAGGCGTGAAGATATTGATTTTATTTTGTTACAATTGAATCATTAGGTTGGTTTTTCAAGCATCAGAAAATTGTAAACAATTAAACGTTTCTACTAACGACCAACAATCATTGTTTTAAAATTGTGTGTGTATATTTTTATTCATGAGTATAACTGATGATTTTAAAACCGGGCCATATATTTAGGCTTACTCATAATTATCTTGTGCTACTTAGAGGGACGATGTCGCTACAGCGATGGATTATGCAAGCTAGTAACTACTACTAACTAACAATTCCTAAGCTACCCTATCTCCAGTGTTATAAATAATCGTAGGAAATGTAACCTAAATTCTAACGGATGCAGAAATAAAACAAATCTGAGCATAAAATGCAGTAAAATGTTGTCTACTTTGCCAGCAGCTTTCTTTGCACTTAGCTGCGTTAATGCTAACACTTCAGTAATAGCAGTAAACTCGACTTAACTGCATGTTATTGCGGTAATTTTTAAACTTGCATGTTATGATCGTATCCATTAACCACTGTGATGTTATATCGCAATAAAAATATTGCACCGTGTACCAGAACTTGATATATAAGTAATTCAGTTTAATTGCGATAAAGTACTTTCGCGACGTGGGTGACTGATTCAATATACAGTGCATTATGTAATTTGATATGTGCCAGTTATACTTTTACGACCAGTTTCGGCGCCTTTCGAATACCTTTTGATTGATGTGTCATTTGACAACCAATACTTTCGTAGCTAATGAATGAAACATGAGTGCTCATAATTATAATACAATGTTTTACAAATTGTATTATATACATTAGTGTTTAATCAGTTTGCCGCGTCCATGTTCTTCTGTTGAATTTCGTATAAGGCGACTATTGCGAAATTCGACTAAAGAGCAGCACTAGTAACGTCAACGTGAGTGGGGCGTTGCTGCACATTTGGTGCACATCACGGCATCTTGCAATGTTAACGTGCTGATTGCCATGCCGCCTGACTGACAATGATGGTGGGTGTGTTGCAAACGAAAGCATGTCCAAGGAGAAGTTGACGTCAGGCTTGGCGGCTGGCCATAAAGCTGAAGGCACAACTTTTTATATTATCTTCTATTGTTCTCTTGAGTGTTTTTAGCACAAACATATTTTTAAATTATATTTTTGTGTCACCCTTTGTGTTGTTAGAGGCGAATTTGCCAACCCCACATGCGTGGGATAAGGGGGGGAGAAAGTGATAATAATGATGATTTTGATTTATGTTCTAATGCTAGCGATAATTCTGTGATCCCCAAGACGCCTGCTAAGCGTGAGGGCTATGACCCCCCCGCCCTTAACGGAGTAGGCTGTGTTCAGCAGTGGACAATCCGGCTAATGCATTACTTAACTGTAGCCCAAACTCTGAGTACAATGTGTAAAGGGGAGAGATGTGCTTTGAGTGAAACAAAATCACAGCCACTCAGTTTTACCCGAAATTTGGTCTTTTATATAAATAAGGCCGGGTCAGCCAAAAACGATTACGCTTATGCTTTACTTTTATCTTCCAGCATTACCTGAACCTATTGAACCAAGGTCGTCTTCTGAAGCAGAACGAGTTCTACGCGATGGACACGGCACGAAGAAGACGCCAACTCATGCGGATATTCTTATTCGACAAACTGGTCCTCATCACAGCTGTTTATAGAAAGGTTAGTGTCAATTCTGAAAAAGACTATTTCAAGCAGTAAATAGCTGATTAATAAATGTCAGCTGCTGTTCAGGCGTTCGTTCGTTCGAATCTTATCGCCAACCTGAGTTTCTCAGCATGGTTATAGAGCATTTTAAATGCTCGCCTGGCTACGGTGGACGCTGTGAAGTTAAAGATCACTTACTGTCTACCATCCAATGTATCATCATCAGACATTGGAATCTTTCGGTTATTCCAGGTCCATATTAAAGTAATATGATTTGGACCCTCATTTAAATTGTATTGTGGAAGTGGGGGAGGCTACCATGGATTGATTTTGTTAAGAATCTCAATATAACAATAAATTAATTATTTAAGGTATTAGAGCCTCTTGCAAAATACAGATTAATGTTAGATAGCTTTCTTTGCAATCAATCTATGACCACTATAGATAAGAAAATATCGATAATGTCTCATTGGCTCATTTCATTGCTCTGCAAAAGGATTTTATATTAACACACCCATTCATAATCGTTAATCAAGCGCCGTTATTTCGTCCAGGAACAATTAGGAAATATGGTTCAAGACCACCCTAAACTAAAATAGCATGATGTCTCATTAACATGCACTGCATGTAACTTTATCTTGCATTATTAGGGTAAATCGTAACATTGTTAATACTTAGCGTAACTTTGAAGCCTGGGTAGAATTGTTGCAGGGGTTTCGGCCGGATTCTATTTTTTTTCCAATACTAACAGTTAAAAAAATCGTAATAAAGTCAGCATGTGGTTAACATCAACGGTACCTATTGGTATATGTTTTAATGATCTATTTATGCAGGACTTTTTATGTCATTGCAGGTCATGTTAGTACAAGTGGACATTTGAAAAACAATACGTGATGCTCCCCACTGTAATATGAGTTTTATTACGAACTGGCGATGACGATTATTTGATCCATGGCACAAATTAAATAATATACATTTTGTTAAACTTAAAAAGTAACAAATATTGTGGTATTTTATTTCTCTTACTGTCACTCATTTGATTGTTTACCTATTTGATTGTGAAATTTACTATTTATTGTTCAAATCAAAACTTTGTTCTGAACAGTAGTTTCAAACAAGAATGGGGAAAGGACCTCGGCAGTAAAACAGAGTATATAAATTAGTAAAGTAAAAGTTCCCCCTGTATTCAATTAAATTTATTTGATCATCATGGTTTAAAGGTTTTTAGTTGGTTGTTTATAGATATGTTTATGTCAGGTACCTGTAATTGTTGCATAAATAAATCTGCAAAGCAATAATCCCTGGTAAATGCTAAGACTAAACCGTCTTCCAAAAAAGATAATGGTTCTCAAAATGCAGCATATACCTATATATTGATTGATGTATGATCACGCAAAATGTTTTTCTAGATCTTCCAATCTTGTGGACACCTTTTTGTAAGGCACAATTTATCCCCATGATGGTCCAGTTTAAATTTCATCACTTTCAAGCGAGTACTTTATAAGTTCAACTATTAAACTATTAATTATTTTAACTAATTATTGTATTTAATAACTATTTGTCATGCAAAGTAAAGCTGTTATTTGGCACGAGTACTTTTACTACAGTTTTATTGAAACCTGTGTAAGCTAAAAAACCTATGGATTTTTTTTCCTTAAAATTTTTTAATGTCGTAAAATTGCGTTAACATATAGTAAAAATTAAAAGTAAAATTAATAAAATTGGTAGCATATAAAATAATTTCATATATAGAACATTTATAGAGGTTCAAATTTAAAGAACCTTTTGCACACTAACGGATAATGTGCACTTTTCCACGCATATTTCGAATGATAAGCAAAACCTTTCTGAGCTTGTACAGGGAAAAAGTTTTTGCCAATATACCAGGATAATAACTTTATATAATAATTAATAATCTTAACTCTTCTTATTATCTTAATAATTGTATTATGGTGACCAGCATCGGAGGTGAATGATACAACGAATCTTTCAAGCAGTAGGCATCACTGAAAAGTGTGTTTTTTATCAGTTATAATGGTTTGGTTCGTGGCGTAATGTATTGCGTGTTTTATATTTAATATTTGTTTGTGTACATTAATAAACATTGTTTTCCTATACGTAAAAGCACGATATAAAAGATGTAAATGTTATTATTTTGGTACCAAAGCTAACATTTTATTATCAAATAATGTACTGCAAATGATTCATTGCAATGACTAACTTTATCATACAGCAATAAAATCCTTGTAAATTATACAATGTCAGAACAGAGGGAGGAGTCTGATAATATAATATGCGGTAGGTAGCTGTGCCACTAAAAGATATCAATTTCGATGCAATCCTTATTTTATAATAATACTTAATAAAAGTACCTACTAATATTTTACTGTTGTCATCGTCAAACGCTCATTATGGACTTATTCGGATGAACTGTGTTTAAAAAGGATATGTGTGCGAAATGTTTGAATAATGAGACGACGAGTTTGAGAATACTTAAATAAATGATGTGGCGACTTCGCCTACCGTGGAATTAGTCGTGCAAATCGAATAAAGACTGGAGAAGAAGAAAATTGTTTTTTTTTTTTCAATTGTTATTTTAAACAACTTTGGCGTATTTATATCTATAAGATAGTTGCAGCATAAACATGTACAGATAGCATTTGCTTTAACCATCTATTTAAAATAATGTCGTTTATTAATTTACTTATCAACAATTTCCGCAGCGTATGCGATATAACGATTTTATAATATAATCGAAGTTTTCATACGGATCCCTAACTTTTTGAAAATCTTCTATGGTTATGAGGGCTTGTGTAGAATTCTAATGGTGAAAGAATTTTTCAAATCGGTCCAATTACTTTCAGAGCCTATTCAATGCAAACAATCAAATCTTTCCTCTTTATTATATTAGTTTAGATTACTTTAGATAATCATCTTTTATTACCAATAATACTATAATTATTACATATATATATATATCATTTTAAGTACTTATGCACATCACATCAAGTGCAAAATCTGTGAAATGATTTGAATTTGAGTACGTAGCTTTGGATGTTAGTATACTTAATTCACAGAACATAATTCCACTCTCACTTTAGGAAAGTAATATTCTCCAATAGAACAACAGACATAGCTGAAGAATACTAATATAATTGCAATGGGCCATAAGTGAACTGGCTCTTTATACATAATGACATGTAGTGCCGAATGGTCGAGAGCCTGGGTTATGTTGTCCAACTTTTCAAAATGTATGTCCATGTATATAATAACACTTCATATTCACACAAATTCTCTACATGTAAGAATATCACAATAACATAAACTTCTGCTCGCGCCTGCGTGCAAATAAAATGCGAATTTAATTAACTGGGACAAAAAGAATCCGGTATTAGGTATATATATTATATTTACAAAATTTTAGGGCCAAAATTGTTCATGTCGAGCTGCAACAGAACCTGCTTTCCCCGGTTTGACGCACCGGGTAGCATAACCACAGAATATTGGGCGCACAACAGTCCTCTTTGCCATTTAAACGTATGAGGACGCTACGAGTCAAAAATACCAGGTAGGTACATATTCTACTAATAAGAGCCCAGAGTCCCGAAGACTACTTGGCTTGGAAGCTCGCACTACAATACATGATTGCTCGAACTAGAATTTGTATGTTTGAGTGCGTATGTGTTTGGTTAGAAAAATATTTTTTGCAAAATATTGTAAGAACCACGCTTTAGAGCTAAGTAGGAAGGTAGGAGGATAATAATTATGAAAAAGAAAGCAGTTTGCTTTAAGAATATTACGCATACCTTCATTAAATTATAGCCATAGCTCTTATGCTGAAGTTCTGTCACTTGGACTCTAAACTTTCATACATGATGAAGAAAAAAAGTTTTTTTTTGATATTGAGGTAGGTAGGTCTTTTGCTAGTATGTGATATAGGATAGTAATTATATATGCAATGGTTTATTGCAGCGAAGCGCCATCGCGGCGTTGCATTCCTGTCACTGGCGCCTCATGGCACCTATAACACCTATAACTAGAAACACTAACTAAATCTAAATGAATTAATAAAAGAAAATCCTGAATCTAAATTATTATCTAGAAAAAGTGGTAAAAGGATAGTCGGATAGCTCCTTTGCTAGAAGGATATTACGCAATGGTTTATAGCATCGACGCGACATCGCGGCGGCAGTGCGGGGCGACGATAACAGCTCGTCATTTGCGTCACTCGGAACTTTTGTTGAACCCTAGGGTTAGGTTTGTTAATAAATTTACTCTGAAAATATCCAAATTTTAAATATATACCCGACTTGAGGTACAGTATTATATTGGGTAGAATATTTATGCGGAGACACGGTTGTACCGGTCTGTGGCTAAGAAAACTTACTGCCACTGACTCCTATCATAGATAGGAAGCTTTTAAATTCTAGATATTATTTATCTATCAACCTATTTATTTGCTTCGAACAGTTCTGAAGATAAGTACGCATATATAGTGCCTACTTCCTTAAGTTATTTTAGATTCCGTTTAATAGGAGTTAAATATTTTTAGGGAATTTCGGTTAACTCGTATGATTTTCGTGGCCCTTACGTGTCATATAAAGTATTATATTTCGGTATAAGTTCACAAGGACAGATTAAGTACAGAAAAATCTGTTTTTTAGCACGTAACGTACGACATATAAACCTATTGGCATTCACTGAATAGTTATCCAGAAATTCAATATGTTTATTAGCAGTAATAACAAATAATATGGGTAGACAGACAGAAAAAAAACCGTAGGTTTTTTTGCATAGCAAATACGTGATAACAACCGATTCTATTGAGAAAATGATTGCGTTAAATGAAAAAGATCCTTGATGTGCGGTTAATGAGCAGCATGCTACTAGTCACGCGATGCTCATTTTGAACATTCTTTCCCATAGCCGCCTTGTTCATACGAAAGTGAACATAAGTATATTAAACAGTCCTTAAACAGCTTTACGATTCAATGATTGATATATACTGAATAATTGTATCATTCTCAACTATATATACTTATATATAACTATATATTTTATTTAGAATGCCTTTGCTACAATTTGTTAGCAACACTAAGAGTTAAATAACCTTGTTCATGCCATGGCATGGTATGTTTAATTAACACGCATCGTTCGGCTTCAGCTGTTCGATGACACAGGAAGTTTGTAATGTTACGGGAGATGATTCCAAGACAAAAAAACAAACACAATTTCTATCGAAAATTGATGATTGTTGCGAGGCCAATGAAGTTTTTGTCACTACTATAACCATAGAGAAATATTTTCATTAATCTATGCTATAAATAACACAACATACCAGATTAAAACTTCTGATGGATATAACATGATGCGGAGTATAATCAAATATACTAATCTTATGTAAGTTCTGAATAGTCTGTGGTACTTGAACTGCGGTTAATACAAAAGCCTAAGAATCTTCATACCACAAACTGCTTCTATGAATTAAAATTTATGAAAGCAATATTCTTATATATGTAAATAAAGTTGATATTAGATGTATAACTTTCTATAGAAAAAATGTTTACTCTTTTCCTAGACTTATCTCATGATCTCATGTATGTGAGGTACGTAATGGTTTTTATTCTCTAACATTACAAAGCACGACAAAATAATATAATCACAGTAACATCCAAGTCCAACGTTGAACAAAAATTTCCCCACAAAGATTTTCTATAACCTCACGCTTGGCAGGCGTCTTTGTGATCGCAGTGTAAGATGATAGTTCTTGAGACGGCGCGCGGCGTTGCTCACCACCTTGAATATTTCTCTTCGTCATCTCATTGGACTCCTAAAGGAAGATATGGAGGGGATGCAATTACAACCCAGCACCCCACGGACAAGATAGTAAAAGTACTTTTTCTCAGGGGTGTTAAGTATATTAAATTACCTCACTCTGCTCAAGGCCACGTGAGCAGTACCTATTTACGATTATGCTCGTTCAGCGCATATACTATATATATGCATGACTTAATTTTAAGATATGGAATGCTTCCAAAGTCGAAAACTGTATACCAAAATATATCTCGC
Organism: Plagodis dolabraria; assembly: GCA_963854805.1. Taxonomy (NCBI): domain Eukaryota; kingdom Metazoa; phylum Arthropoda; class Insecta; order Lepidoptera; family Geometridae; genus Plagodis; species Plagodis dolabraria. Next base: position 22,811,158 of record OY978444.1, read on the forward strand.
AAACTAGATCGAAATAAGAATTTTTGTGCGTTATGTAAGCCTTTAATAAGGTCTTAGCTAAGGTCTTTCATATATCCATACCAGAAAAAATAAAAATATTAGTATTTCTGGCCCCTATTATTCATGGCCTAGGCATGTATCATTCGGCTCTTACCTACAAGTATGATATCTAATCGAATTTCCAAAGACTACTTTACCTACAAAAGAATTCGATAACATTCATCATTATTATTGGCACTAGAAATTGATAAAGTAGGCTCATTTCTAATATGATTTGTCGTATCTACATTTATTGTAACTTCATCATATCTTGACGGCCAAGGTAAGAGAAATGTATGGTAAGCCAAGACAAACAAATATTTCTTTGTTATTTACTTCTGTCACTTACAAGCTGAAGGCTCCAGCTTAGCAATCAGTTCAAGGTAGGTATAAAGGCTATCTGAAAATCTGATCTCTGTGAATAAGCCTTCCATAGGTTTGGATTGGGATGCGGCCTTGGCTAGCTCGATTTTCGTTTAAAATCGTTTTGGTGAGGTTTCTACTTTCATTGAGGTTGTAGTTACATCTCTTTAGTCTTTTTTCCGTAACGTAAAATAGTGGATTATTAACTGTTCAATGTTCTGATCATGCACGGCTAATTAGTGTAGGCAATTAGAACCATAGTAAGAATTGTTTTTTTTATCTATTTCTATAGGGTTTTGAGTCGTGTTTACTACTGTGTCGACCATGTTATATAACGAAAAAAAAAACTGGGCCTCCTCAAGATGAGCGTTTGGGGAGTTGGCCCCTCGAAGAAAATTTCGCATGTTTATCCTTCAGCCTATTTTTGTTTCTGGTTTGCCAGTTTTCCGCTTTATTATATACTTTTTTATCTCTAAATTTGTTTTGATAAGAATTTCCATACTTGCTCAATGAGGTTTAAGAATAATTTTGAAAATACACAATTTAACGGGAAACCAAGAAACCAGAACCATAGATAAAATATCAGGCTCATGGACATACATGAAAAACTTGATCATCTTTTAACACTTGGAAATTAAAATACTAATTCTCAAGAATTTCATAATGAACACTATCCTTAACTTACAATTTCACACTGGTGCAGAGTCGATTCGAAACGAAACGAAACGTTTAATTTTGATCAAAATCAATTAACTGAAGCATAACGTCAACAACGTTTTTTTTCTGGAAGTTTTCGATATTATTCCGTAGTATATTGTGCCCATTACGTGGCAAAAGACTCGGCCCTTATCTGACAAAATGGGGGTGTTCACACACTTCTTCCCTTCGTAGGGGATATACGGCTGAAAGAAATCTTATATTTTCTTTATATCTGTTATGTAAACCTATGGTCACGATCTGACCTGATGGCTTAAGTGATGATTTGGGTCAAGGGCATGATCAAACTTAGTAAGCAGAATTAATATAGAATAGGAACTGTTCTTCAAGGAATGCTGCTGGATGCTGATGCTTAACGATGTATGTTAGGAACTTGAGGTAGAATTTCTACCTAACTAGTCGAGCATTCAAAAAAGGCCTTACCCCCATGTCGTATTCTCAAAGTGGAGAATCTTTATCTGTAATATTATAGCTGACCTTACGTGTGTAATACTTACTCAAAAACAATATATTTGCAGCAACCTCGAGTGGAATACTTTATCTACAAGGACCATATTCCGGTTGACGATCTCGGGATCACAGCCAAAGAACAAGACCAGTTCAAGTTCACCATCTGGTATAAGAAAAGGAACCTTAAGTCATACAAGTTGGAGACCAGTGAACCTACAATAAGAAATGGATGGGTCGAAGAAATAACTTCATTGCTGTGGGAACAAGCGATGCAGAAGAAAGGTGAGTTTTATTTATTATTGATACACTAGCTTCTCAACTCAACTGAGTAGGGTGTTGGTCAGAATCTACTGCCTAATCACACTGTTAGATGCTTTGCCACAGATTGACTTCTAGAGTGTAAAAATTTGAGCAAATTTAAATCAAACAGTGACAATCACGATTATAACACTAGGAATAAAGATAAATAGCGGTGCCAGGTTTTAGATTAGCAAAGACAAATAAAAGGACCTTCTTAGGCAATTGTCTGCGGTTTTATAATAAATTGCCCAAACATATTACAACGCTCACAGAAAGAAAATTCAAGTAGCATGTGAAGAATATTTTGATAAAGAAATCTTACTACACAGTTTGTGATTACTTATACGACAAAAATGATTGGACTGGTTCGCCTCTGCCAAGCTAGCGCCTGTCACCTACGTAATGTAAATTTAGTATTGTAATAATTTTACTATATAGTATGTACTTGAAACATTGTTAAAAACGTTTAAAAGAATGGCCCCGATTTTCTTGCCCGTTCTTCTCGCAGTGGCTCTATAATTTTTGTTAGCTGAACGTGGCAGTACAATGTAGTATATTTCAATATTAAAATTTGTAATTGACCTTCATAAGAGCGTCGACGCCTAAATTGAATAAATGATTTTGACTTTGACTTTGAGTGGTAGTTAGGCAAGCGAGCATGGAGTTTTTTTTACCTTATAAGTTGTACACGCTGTGAACAACATACAAGATTCAAACCTAGGACCATCAGCACATACTATTCTGAAAATGATTATCAGCTTCGTAGTACCAGCAGTGTTTCATTCACCATACGATAAATAACATCCCGTACTGGGAACTGTCCTAGCATTAATCAGTACTAATATTATAAATGCGAAAGTATAACTCTATCTGTCTGTCGGTTACGCTTTCACGCCAAAACTACTGGACCGATTTGAATGAAATTTGGTACGGAAATAGTTTGAGACCCGGGATAAAAATAGGATAGTTTTTATCCAACTGCGCAAAAAGAGGTTAAAGTTTTTGCGCGATAACCGACATACGCGCGGGCGGAGCCGCGCCCGGAAAGCTAGACTTTAATAATTGCTCCACGCATTGCCGGTGTATGTCACAAAAAGCGAATACAGGAAATAATGTGCCAAATGTGCAGCATGACATTACTGACGTCGACGAAAATAGGTCTTGCTCCATATTAGGCGCAAACAGGACTCTTTGCTGAAGAAACGCTATACATCATTAGCGATATACATACTACCAAGAAGAGGATTCCTATATAAGATTGCGTCACATAGGCTATAAAACTGAACCCTTCTACAAAGTTCTAGCGTCGTTCTTCTTAGAGTTCCGTACCCAAAGGGTAAAAACTATTAGGATCCTACTACTTACTATAGGATCCTATTACTGAGATTTCGCTGTCCGTCCGTCCGTCTGTCACCAAGCTGTATCTCAAGAACGGTGATAGCTAGACAGTTGAAATTTTCACAGATGATTTATTTATTTATTTATTTATTTATTTATTTATTTATTTATTTATTTATTTATTTATTTATTTATTTATTTATTTATTTATTTATTTATTTATTTATTTATTTATTTATTTATTTATTTATTTATTTATTTATTTATTTATTTATTTATTTATTTATTTATTTATTTATTTATTTATTTATTTATTTATTTATTTATTTATTTATTTATTTATTTATTTATTTATTTATTTATTTATTTATTTATTTATTTATTTATTTATTTATTTATTTATTTATTTATTTATTTATTTATTTATTTATTTATTTATTTATTTATTTATTTATTTATTTATTTATTTATTTATTTATTTATTTATTTATTTATTTATTTATTTATTTATTTATTTATTTATTTATTTATTTATTTATTTATTTATTTATTTATTTATTTATTTATTTATTTATTTATTTATTTATTTATTTATTTATTTATTTATTTATTTATTTATTTATTTATTTATTTATTTATTTATTTATTTATTTATTTATTTATTTATTTATTTATTTATTTATTTATTTATTTATTTATTTATTTATTTATTTATTTATTTATTTATTTATTTATTTATTTATTTATTTATTTATTTATTTATTTATTTATTTATTTATTTATTTATTTATTTATTTATTTATTTATTTATTTATTTATTTATTTATTTATTTATTTATTTATTTATTTATTTATTTATTTATTTATTTATTTATTTATTTATTTATTTATTTATTTATTTATTTATTTATTTATTTATTTATTTATTTATTTATTTATTTATTTATTTATTTATTTATTTATTTATTTATTTATTTATTTATTTATTTATTTATTTATTTATTTATTTATTTATTTATTTATTTATTTATTTATTTATTTATTTATTTATTTATTTATTTATTTATTTATTTATTTATTTATTTATTTATTTATTTATTTATTTATTTATTTATTTATTTATTTATTTATTTATTTATTTATTTATTTATTTATTTATTTATTTATTTATTTATTTATTTATTTATTTATTTATTTATTTATTTATTTATTTATTTATTTATTTATTTATTTATTTATTTATTTATTTATTTATTTATTTATTTATTTATTTATTTATTTATTTATTTATTTATTGATGTATTTCTATTGCCGCTACAACAAAAAATACAAAAAGTTGGCCAAGTGCAAGTTGGACTCGCGCACTAAAACAAAAAACGTTAAAACAAAAAATGGTTAAAATATGAAGTCTAACGTTATATAGCTAATGGTACGGAACCCTTCGTGCACGAGTCCGACTCGCACTTGGCTGATTTTGTTGTTAGAGAAAAATATTGAACCGACTTCTCATGCGTGGGTGAAAGGAAGGAAGATGATAATTTTGAATGCCTGTAATTTAAGTGCAGATTTTGGTATTTTTATATTAATTTAACAACACCCTAGGTTTTGGATCAATTTTAAATTTATAACTGCTTTATAACGTAATTAACTGACTTTGCACAGTTAAGTCATAATATGTTATTAATATATTTCAAGTATAGTTACGTTTTATGTCGTTTGTATGGATCCTTCATGTCACTTGTTGTATCAATTTTGATTGAAATCGTTCTGTTACTATTAGTTTTAGTGGAAATCTGACGTCTACACTGCACTGGAATTATTAAGGCTTCAAAATGACTGCTATATTTTTCCACCGACCATCCGTAAACTAAATTTGTCATTAAAATAACCTAACCTTGACTTATAATCTGAGGGATACGTGGATCATCATAAATGCTTAATATTAACTATAGCAAGCTTGGGAGCACAACAAAATATATCTTCTGCAAGTCCAGCGAACGAGTACTAAGAGGTCGAAAACTAAAACCTTTTTTGTCATTTCATTCTTATAAGCAACGAATATCGAGCCAGAATCACCTTGTTGTAATTTTCCTTGTAACACAATAAAGCATATCACTAGCTATCGTATCTCTATAGATACGGCTAACGGACGAAAATTAAACAATGACATGACTAACTGTGCAGTTATTGACCGTAGAAAATCACCCTTGAGTGCTTCACTGGGGAAGTTGCGAAAGCGTTGTTTTGGAATAACGAGGTCCTGGGTTCCATCCTGATGAATGAAGAGTTAATGAAGCAGTGATGGCTCAGACTGCCGCGCAGCAGTTCCATGGTTCGAATCCCGCTGCGGGCTTGAGCTTCACCGCATGGTGGAAGGGCATTTTGCGAATGCCCGCCTGGCTAGCGACCACCCTCAAGTAGAAAATCGGTCGCCAAGCACCTAACGGTGCACCTACAGGCACATGAGACTTAACAACTATGTCTCAAGGTGATGGGCGCAGTGCAATTCGTGACTTGTGACGAAATTAATCCGTAATAGGCTTAGGTTCCTTGCTTCGGAGGGCACGTTAAGCCGTCGGTCCCGGTTGTTGTCTTAGGATAGCAGTCGTTACAGCATGGTGGTAGGGCACTTTGCGAATGCCCGACTGGCTAGCTACCACCCTCAAGTTGAAAATCTGTCGCCAAGCACCTAACGGTGTGTTCCGGCAGCTGTCCTTGAGAGCCAGTAACTCTAGGTTAGCCTGAACAACATCCTCGACCACATCATCACTTACCATCAGGTGAGATAGTGGTCAAAGGCTAACCTATCAGGCATAAAAAAAAAAAAAAAAAAAAAGGTTAGTCCGTTTAACATCAGGTGGGCCTCGAGCTTTTTTCGTCACAACAACATAAATAAATAAAAATAATACTTGGGTTTTATGAATAAAGAAGTTTGCAACAGCAGTGCGTGGGAATATATGAACCTACTTAATATTTAATTAATAATGACTAAATTATTAAATATTATTTAGTAAAGTTGATTCAGCTACAAAATTATAAATCCCTCATGCCGCCGTATCGGTGACCAAAAGTTCGTGGCATATAACCACGTACGGGATCGATACGTTATTAAATATATACATATACAAACACATATGTATATAATATAGTTTAGTGGTTACCATATAGGAAGCTTACTGAGCGGGCAGTCATTTGTATTCGGAGTGAAGGAGATAAGCCCTTGCGGTTTTTGTGAGTCATTTGAGTACTTAGTTTATTTTTGTATAGGTACCTATTTTTTTTACTCACATTAAGTTTTGTCAATTTAGATAACCTATGTAGGTTTTCATTTTGTTTTTATTTTTAATACGCGACTTTGGTGCCCATGAATGTCATTCTAGTCAGTCTAGATCTTGGCTGGTTTCAACCTCATGCTCTTTCCCTCGTCCCGCTGATGAAGAGACACAATATTATGTCTTCACTGACAACACAAGAAGATGATATTAAACTAAAAGGCCTATGTTTAACTTACCACCAGATATAGTTACATATAACAGACAAAAATAGTAAATGATCACCAAAATTAAACCCCCATTTTATTTTAAACATATACCTAACCAAAGTTTTAACATCTCGCTATCCTATTTAAGCAAAATGACTCCAAATAAATGATTGTTAACCCAAAAGTAGTAAATGATCACTAAAATCAAAATAGCCTTTTAATGTAAAATTATAACCAAAGTTGTACATCATGCTATAATTCTTCTGGCGCATCGCCGCGCGCCGGCCAATCCCGCAGCACGCTCGCATCGCTCGCTCGGCTCGCGCGTTGTTTTGGTCACAAGTAACCTAAAGCTTCTCCTTGCTTCGCTCGTCGTAGTACCTAAATATGACATTAGTAATAATTTACTATATTTTGTCATCATTTAGGTACTACATTTGGTGTTCGATTACAGTTTTTGGTAAAAGAAGTAAGGGTGTCAAAGCATTTTATGGTGGTCATTATATTTAAACCCTTAAAAAAATGGTTTAGCTTGGAAAACTCAAAAATGCTATGTACGCTTTAAAGAAATGGATTTAAGGAAAGCGCATTTTTAAAAGTAATATTGGTAATGGAATAACAACGGGCCCCATAATTTTGAGCGAAAATTGACCCGAGCGCTGTGAAAAATACGACTTCTAATCCGATGCTAACAATATTTTAGTTCATAATGCTTATTTTCACATAACTCTATACTTTAGTCGATGATAACATCCAAACTATAGTAATGGTACTTACTAGTTCTTACTTACGAGTTCCCGTGGAACGATTTGTTCTCCAGAGTTGAGCTACGGAACATGTCCCTTGCACTGCTTACGTAACTGCTTAATTTTATGCTTATACACGGCAAAATATGTATTTGACTCGTCCACAAACTATGGTTATGCTAAATGTTATATATATGTCTATCGCCTACTATGCTGATTATTATATAGGTAGACCTATTAAATTATTATTATTATTTAGACATACATAGAACATTTTTATGATACCACACTATCGCATTAGGTATAACCTGTAATGGTAGATGTAAGTGTTTTGGATAAATAAATTTTAATGACATTCTGGTCGCAAAGAAAAATGAGTATAAATAGAGTTCAATTTCAAGGACGTAACTTAAGCAATGATAATAAAAAAAACGGATCAACATTATTTATCTCGACGTTTTAATTAAGTTGATCTGAACCATTATTGTCATAATGGTCACACCACCGTGATCTAAAACTCAAATTTACATTCAGATAAGGAACAGCCGCATCTGGCACTGAACCTCACTAATTCGTGCATAGTTAACGCACAAACTTTTTAATTGAGCCTCATCTGGGACGGTAGTCATACGTGACGGAAGATCCGACCCTTTATCATGAACTGACGGCTGACGCACTCGAGGTCAACGTACTTACTTTTTTATTGGACACTTGGCAACTTGCATGTGCATTTATACTGTCTCCGACGGATAGTAAGGACACTCTTGATGCTAGAAGTTATTAAAATCGGACGTGTTTTTTTTTTAAACTCAAACTTATGAAAAACGCTTGTATGGCGCAGACATAAATAATTGCACTTAATTTTGGTAAATGCCCTAAAACTTAAACGAGTTTATTTGACGTAGCCTATTAAGAAAAATGTGATGAACAGTATCATTAAAATGTTTGTTCTTGGTTTCTTTGATTTATGTATCGCCTATACTTGAATACCTACATAATGTCCGTCTGTCATCACTATTTTCATTTATGAATTAAATTCTTTTGTTCTCGTTATCTAGGATGCCAAAGGATAAAATTGTGTGATTTTTTTACTGTCTCCCTAATATTAAAATTTGCTACCAATTATTATTTTCACAGAATATGTGTTAATGTGACGGGTATCGCAAAAAAACATTATCTAAACCGCAAATAATTAAACGGGGGTTCCCATACAAGGTTTTTGTTAATGTAATAGTATTTTTGTTTTATCATAAAGTCAGTAATAAATCCAAAATAAATACAGTAATAATCCAAAACAACAACAAATAAAAATCAACCTAGTGCGGGTCTTACTGTTGAGTTAGATCCGTAGAGATAAGAACTAGCGTTTCAGAGTTCAGAGTACAGTTCAGTGTCCAGCTGAGCAAGGATATGTTTGCGCACTACTGCTTCAAGAGAGAATATCTGACACTGCTATGGTATCAATGAAAAAAACACAGATGGAACCTCCTCCTACCCATTCTACCTCAGTCTTATATTACTCGCATGCTACTCTTGCAGCCTATCTCGATCTCCACGTTTGTTTACAAGTACAACGGTACAAAGTAAAGCTGTATTAAGTGTCCTTACGGTTCTTTATATATCATTGGGCACTCGTTGGCAACCAGCATGTGCATTACACTGTGGGAACTGCAGGAACTCCACATATTTCTTTTACAACGCCCTCCGTTGTTTTGTAAACGCAACCGCATATGTAACGCTATGTTTGATATTTCACGTAAAATAAAATTCACTCTTCTCACGCTTTGTTTAATGCGCATCTCAGATGTGCATTTGATACAGATAAAGTAATTATACTTAGGTACTCACTTTCACACGGTGAAATCTTTGTAGTAAATATTGTAAGTACCTCGCAATGTTTATGCAGTGCTAATGTTTGTGCAATTTTTATCAAACTTCTTCAACTAATAAACTTATGTAGGTATTAATGAAAAAAATCTAAAAACTTTCAATAACTTGCGTTTGTTACAAAATTACAAAGAAAGTCTAAATTGAACCACGAGCGGATTCAACATTTTGTTTCATGTTTGCATCCCGTGACCAATAGGGCAAACCTCCACGAGGCATTCACCCAGACTCAAAAACACATAGTTCTTGAATAAAACAGTATATAAAAGTCGTGGTGTTTAATAAAAGAGTAGTAATAAAAATAAATCTCTCCAACAACAACAATCAATCCAATATTAATAAATAAATGAGTAGCAGTATAACTATTTAAACTCCTACCATACGTCTTTCTACCGCCAAGCAGTAATGTTCGAATAACTGTGTTCTGGTTTGAAGGGTATAGATGCCGATGAAATTACAGGCACATGAGACTTTAAAACATTATGTACCACGGTGATGGGAGCAGTGCTGTTTGTCCCTTATGACGAAATGCATCTGTTATAGGCAGAGGTTAACGCTTAACACCAGTTGGGCCTATTGCTTATTACGTTGCAAGCCCATAAAAAAAACAGATAAGAAAATATTGATATAGTAACAATAATATAAACTGATTATTCGCTACTCTTGAAGGTGGCATTAATTATCCTTATCATACCTATTTGTGCGCTAGTTTCTTACTTTACCGATTACCTGTATTACCTCGCTGTAATTATAATACCTTTCATTGCTTAACTATTACAATATAACATTATATAAACAAAATATACCATTGATATTTACTTTGTTATCCAAAAGTTTTGAAAAATATCTATGTCCATTTCTTTACCATAGTGATTGGTCTGCTGTTGACTTAAATGCCTATTAATTGCTAATATATTCAGCTAGATGCTAGCAAAAATATTTGTTTTCTATATCAGCGCAGATACAAACAAAGTCAACTCGGACATGGGGCTAGTTTCACACTACTTAGATGGTGGCAATACTGATCAATACTCACATTTTCAAATAAAATCTTGTCACAAAAACATATTTTCTCGTCTGCATAACCGCTAATGCGCAGGACTGGTAGAAGAGTAAGCACCTACGTATTGTCAAATAGGTTATGAGGCGAAAATTCAAAAAAGGCGAGCCTATTCCCATAAACCGGGCACAGTTTTGAATTAATGTTGAAAATTTGTTTGTCAGACCAGAACCCATTAACTAGTTGACCCTGGCTCAAACCCAGGATCTAGATATTCTAAAGTGACACTTCGCGTCATTTAAGTAGTGGTGTTACCGTTGCTAAAAAAAAGTCTTTAATGCTCTAACTGTCTAACTACCATGTGAATTGAAGAGAAGAGGCTGTGTTTTTTGTTCACGAACTAATTATAATTTGATCTGATTCCATAAGGTTTAACCTCAGCTGAGAATTTGGTATAGCCTTGAACATGTAATCTCGTTTCCATCCCTTGGTTAGGTATTAAAATTTACTAGGAATTCATACTTGTAGGAAATACAGTGTATTCTGAAATTGCTTAGTACTTCTAGGGTTTCGTATGTAAAGTTATCTGTTTGAACGACCTTTCGTATAATTACATAGGAGTGCGGGAAGCGGGGTAATCGTTTCGAAGTCTCGCCTTCCCATTCCCAGATTATACGATAGGAGATAAGAGTTAAATAGTGTCCAACTCTTTAAAATGCGCGTCAGACGTTTTTGCGTGTGAACAATAAAATAAAACATTAAAAATATATATCAGTTTTTAGGTTTAACCAGGATACCAATTGTGTGATTTTTTTTAAACCAAAGCGTCAATAAACAAAAACCAATTTTGATAGGTTTTTATTTGGTACCTACATAAGTATTTATTGTATAAAGAGAGAACTCATAATATACAGAAAAACTTATGTTCTATGTTTGGGATCCTTTGTATTTTTATACTTTTTTCATTGAGCTATAGATAAGTGCAACCCACATTCTTTAGTAAGAAAACTTATCGTTTCGGTTATCTTTTCACGTATCTATTGAACTCCCAAAAAATGTTATATTTAATTTAAAAAAAAAAAAAATTGTATCAATATTCATTCTATTTATTTCAGATTTGTGACTTATTTTGTTAACAAATCAGAAACCAATGACATACGCATATATATACGTATAGACATGAAGCACTATGACAACATTATAGGTATCAGCATTTTGTTATTGAAGCCTTCAAACTGTGTAGTAGAATGTATATATAACTAACGCCTAACCACGTGCATAATTAATGAGATTATCTGTAAAAAAAATCTTAAGCTTAGAATAATGTTGTAACTACAATTACATTTAGAAGTAGGTATACAGTAGTAAAAGTAACTGGCAGCTAGTAATGTAGCATTGTCGATTCCAGTTTTCCGAACACAATAGCCTTTTGTCTACGCAAAACCTATTCGCATATGGAAACAGAAATAGTTTTGTCGACGTATGAATGAATCATGCAAGCGTGACCGAGACATGAGCACTGTATAGTTTATGTTGATATGTTAGAGTTCATTTTGCGTCATTAAGTTGGTATTATCTAAAGGATGGTCTGCGGCGAAAGTTCCAAGTTCTGACTATTATTGTTAGTGTGGGTCCGTGGTCGCCGGAGTTTATAGCAATAACTTGCCGTTTAGAGCCCGGCCAATGTCCGCCATTGTGTTTCGGTTTATCAACAGACCGTTGAATGACGGTTTTTGATGTACCTATCTTTAGTACAAAGTCATATATTATGTAAACAATTAATTTTGTTTACGATTTAATGAAATAACAACACGAATTCATTTCGCGTAGGTTTAACATTTCCTATTCAGAGTCAAAGACAGTAATACATTTTGAACCTACCATGAATTATCTTGAATTGTGCGTGAATTGGACGCAAATAAGCATTCTAATCTTAAATAGATTAATTTATGTTTGTTTTAGTTTTGTTGTTGATATTCATTTAGAGATAAAGTTTTTACACAAAGGCGTGGCAAGAATAATATAAGTATACGATAATTCTAAATTGCATCAACGACATTACAGTAACATCCGATCAAAACTGAATCATTTTTTTATATTCTAACTTATTCACCCAACAAACGTTGTAAAGTTTAATATTCTTATTTGAAAAATAGTTAACGTCCTATTCTCAGACCTACTGAATATACCTACACACAAAATATCTTAGGCATCGGTCAAACCATTTCGGAGGAGCTTTGTTACCAACACTGTGACATGTGAATTTTATAAATCAGAACATAAACCTAATAGTCTATTACTAACTTAGTGTTTAAATGTGACCATTTAGATTATAATTCCAATCCAGGATATAGCTAGTTAAATCTGAAAACAAGTGCTTACTACTCCAACCATTATCTGACAGATAATATTCTCGGTATATTATCATACTTTTATCAACTGTTTCAGTCGAGCGATTAGCGCCATTACGGGAAAGTTCGGATTAAATGTTTGCATATGTAAGATTGAGTAGGTGGGCGCCATAGCCGAAGTTTAGTCTCAGAAAGTAGGGTTGAGTGATGAAATTCTCTCCATAATACAATTAAAACAGTAGAATATTAGCCACGAGTAAAATAATATATATTTTTTGTTCATTCAATGTTTTTGGCTGTAACCTTTTTATGTGTTGCCTAACCTTTCCTCTCGACATTTTAGTCCATGTCTTAGCATATTTTTTTAATGCCTGATAGGTTAGTCTTTGACCACCTGATGGTAAGCGATGATGTGGTCGAAGATGTGGTTCAGGCTAACCTAGAATAGACCGACGCGACGTCTTAACGTGCCCTCCGAAGCATGGAAGCGCTCAGTAGTATGTCACCAGCGGACACTCATCCAAGTCATGACCGAGGTGGACGTTGCTTAACTTTGCTGATTGATTCAGAATGGCTAAGCAAACTTCGCTACAAACGCTTCAAAAACCTTACATAAAATATTATATTTAGGTTTTTGAAGTTATTATAGTTATGATATTATTATACTTATACATTTTTTAACAGACTTCCAAGTATATATACTCGTATATATAAACTAATTGAGAACCTCCTCCAATTTATTTTAATGTTTGTTACCTCAGAACTTTTAAGTTGGTCAACCGATTTTGGAAATTCTTTTTTTGTTTGAAAGCTGATGCTTGTCGTTTGGTCCCATTTAAATTTCATCAAAATTGTTCAATCCATTTTTGAGTTACACTCCAATATCTGAAAAATATTTACCTATCTTGATGATATAGCCGTTGACAAAGAATGACAATCGATCCCTTTAATAATCAAGTCGCTAATAAGAGGGAAAAAAAATTAAACCAAAAAATGGAACCGACTTTAACGCCCAAAAATGTGAATTATCTTGTCGAAGTCGGAACCTAAGATTGTGATAATAGATACTTTGAACTATCATTTTTGAAGCGCTCGTAGCCAAGTTTGCTTAGCCATTCTGAATCGATCAGCAAAGTTAAGCAACGTCCGCCGCGGTCATGACTTGGATGGGTGACCGCTGGTGACATTACTACTGAGCGCTTCCGTGCTTCGGAGGGCACGTTAAGCCGTCGGTCCCGGTTGTTGTCTTAGGATAGCAGTCGTTACAGCATGGTGGTAGGGCACTTTGCGAATGCCCGCCTGGCTAGCTACCACCCTCAAGTTGAAAATCTGTCGCCAAGCACCTAACGGTGTGTTCCGGCAGCTGTCCTTGAGAGAGTAACTCTAGGTTAGCCTGAACAACATTCTCGACCACATCATCACTTACCATCAGGAGAGATAGTGGTCAAAGGCTAACCTATCAGGCATAAAAAAAAATAAAAAAAAAAAATCATCAACAAGTTCATTACAATATTGTTATTTTAATAGCATATGATCTTTGCAGTACAGTTATTTATATTGACAAACTGTGCTAAGTTGTACCTATGTTACAGTTGTGTTCCTCCAGCGCAGTAACAGTCTTAGCTGTTTTTAAATAGGCATATTAAAACATCTGTGTGTGGACAATCTCAGTGTCAAAAGGACAGGAATGGTTCACTGCAACTGTATTAGAAAGACGTGATGCCATAAGGCGGATAACTTGTCCATCTGATCACTATACAAACACTAAAATGAATACATTTTGAAAAAGCGTTGGCGTAGTTAAAGTGGTTTAAAGGCGGTGATGGTAAAAACTAATTTCGGGTAATACTTGAATGAATTTATTTAAATTTCCAGAACTCCTACTGCAGCAGAGAAACAAGCGCATTTCCATAGTCTCTATGAACAGTCAAGACTCAGTAGAATCTGAAAGAAACGACGACAAATGTAAGTATCACTCTTCAGTATCAAATATATTATCTAATCTATTGTAGTTTATCATACCGCGCATTACAAACAAGTCATAGTCATGCACAAAACAGAAAAGATTTTAAATATATATATAATCAAACTTAGGTGTCGTTATGTATAAATAAAGTATATTATATATTATGCTTATATACTTAGCTGGCGTTATAGTTAGAGTAATTTAACAATTAAATACTAAAGTGTTTTTTTATTAAGTTGGAATTCAATTATCGACTTTAATCAGCGCCTTTAATCTACCTCCTTAGAAAGGTTTTATATGTAAAAATAGTATATCTCAGGAAGGAAGTGGAACGGGGGTATTTTTTGATTTGTCTTTGTAAATGTCGATAAAATCAGGCGGTACTTGTATGAGCCAAAATGTAAATTAATAATATATTGATATTTTTTTACAAAAAAAAAAAGATTTTTCATTTAGAAATAACAATGAAAACAGTTAAAAAAAAGTCTGTAATTAGCATGCTGAAAATTAAATCTAATATACCTACCATAACAGAAAATTGATGCATTCTATGTTTGAAATAGTTTTCATCGCATTACATAAAAAACAACGATCATTATTACGTCTACCTTATGGCAATACTCAGTAAGTCGTCGTTATTTGATGAATCTTGTAATATAATATCTTCACAGCAACATTAACTATACCTAATGTCTTTACACATTGCATGTCGATTGCACATGATTATTTAGATTATTTATTTTATCACAATTATAAATAATAAACTCATAATCCGCAGGCATTTTTTGATGTCTCAAATCTATTTTAAAATATAATACATATCTTGTTCATATTTATTAATAATGTATTGGACTGCCTGTGAGTCTGCAATTACTTATAGGTTGTCCAAATGCTTTTATTGTTGTACCTGTAGTGTTGTATATAGTTCGTAGTATTTTTTTTATTAAAGGCATGCAGGTTTAAAATAAAATGTACATATAAATACACAGTGTGACGATAACTTATTGGAAAGATAGCACTGCTTTATTGATTAAATTGTTTCTAATATTTTTAGAATCAATGCAAAGTGATTGCATACTTACTCAGGCTCAATATATTTTGATGATAAACTATCCCATTAAGTATATTCAAGTTGGGCACCACAGAAGCCTGGATAGATTAATACTCCTGGACCTTTTCCATGACACGGGTGATCTATTTTGCTACTTAGTAGTAAAAGGCATTAAAGACCAAGTTTTATCACCTCCGTACATATTGTTTTGTGAAAGTTAGCAACACATTTGAATTTGTTAGTGAATTACTTCTCTGAATATATTGCTTCATCATTGTTACATCTCTCCTCAGGTCTGTTAGATGGTTTCGTACTCGTGAATATGCACCAATGAATTGCTTTGTAGGTCAGTAATATTACTATTAGAAATTGCAGTCACTTAGTTGCTTACGTTCTGTTCTTGCTTTGGTGAGGTGTGGGATGTTTCATTTCTCTTATGTATTCTGTTCAGAAAGGAACCCTTTATAAGTATTTTGGTTGCTAATATAACACTTGAGATATAATAATGCAGTTCTAACATTTATGCATATTATGCATGATATAATATAAAATTATATATATCATGCATAAGCATATAACAATAACAGCTACTCAAGATTAAAATTTTATAGTCCAGGATCATAATAACATAAGATTTGATGAGTTTTTTCATGTCATGGGTTAATCTTTTATTGGTTATGTATGTGCAAAAAAGTGTCTGCTGGGCCTCGGTATTTCTTATCGTAGTATCTTGGTATGAAACGATTTAAGATATAAGTTATCCGCTATCACACTTGTACTTTGAACATTTGCCGAATCACTAATGTTTTTCGTAATTCTTCATCAATTATATTTGATAGTAACATGCAGATTCCTAGATGACTTATTTTATTAATTAATCGTATTAATAATCTAATTCCTTACTTATATTTACTTTATTTAATTCTTAATAATAGGGCTCTATTTTCCACAACGTTTCTCCGTTTACAAACTTTAAATTTTCTTTTGCTTTTTCTTAGCATATTTTTTCTGCATGAAATCCGAGTGTTCTTTAATATTCGTGTTTTGAGAAAATCTTAATCTGTTTATTCCGTTTTTTGCAGACAACTCTCTACGAGGTGTTCCCGGAGAAGTCCGAAGAACTGAGAAGAAATTTCGAAGAACGACGTGGTACTGCGAATGATGGGAGCTTGTACAACATTACTCTATTTTGTAATAGACTTTCCGTAGAAAGAAACTGTGCAAAACTAAATTTTACAGATATAGTAATGTTGTAACATTTGAGGGAATATAAAATGACATACAATAAGTGTTAAGATAATCAAATCATTCAGGTTTCAACGTCAACAACAAGTGACAGTTTACTGGGTACTGAGAATGTTAGTAAAGACATAGAACTGATATCATCATTGTCACAAAAAAGCTTCACTTTCCATGCACGCTTATAGTAATGGCAAACTAGATATGATTAGTTTTACATATAGACATTTGCTTTAAAATATTGCGTCATAATTTATCTAAGTATATTTCAAATAAGGAAAATTGTAATAGGACAATAAGTAGAATACATTATTGCTCAAAATGTGGAATGTATATAATTACATAAATTCTTTATAAGCTTATCTAAAATATGCTAAGATAAAATTTCGCCATTGTATTTAAATCCTTATTTTTGTTGAATAATTGATCGATATATAAACTACCAAAGTGTTAATAAAAGTAAATGAACAAAGTTAGTTTAGAATGTCAATAGAATATTAAAAACTTACAATCTAATATAATTTATATGTATCGATGCTATATAATTAAATTTTTATCAAACTCCAATCCCGTTCACGAATTATGTTACTTAAACTTGAACTGTTTGCCAATACAAACTTTAAATTAAAAATAACAAATCATCGAGGTGAAAATTCTATAAAAATGTCTCAAAAAGAAAAATTTCTTAAATTAAGGTGTTACTTACTAATTTCTTGAATTGACACCTATGCTCTATTTAAGAAAAATCTCCTGTCTCAACACATATTAGAAATATAATTATATCACATATATATTCTGATTTGGTGTTCTCCTGTAAAACAACGCTTTTTTGTTTTAATTATATAAAATGTCAAAATTAGTTGTGCTGAATCTTTTAGTAAAGCTACGTGCTATAAGGAGAGTGACAGGGTTGTGACTTTGTTAAAATCATCTAACCCACATTGAAAGTTCAGGGAGCGTTTACGCGGCAAATTTGGTTTTTAAACATACCAAAAATTATAGAGATGAAAACATAAAACGGCATCATTGATGATATAAGCTAGTTTTCCAAAAATAGTCCTTCTATAACATTAAAGTGAAAAAAGCACGGCAGGGGAAAGGAAATGAAACAAGCAACGGGCTCATACAAAGAATTTATTTTTTTGATTAAGAGTTACTTCACTTCGTTACTTTAGGAACAGCGTTTTCAGAACAGCTCACTCGTTGGTCAAATGGTTTGCAGCGATATTTCGGAATCTCGAGATCTCTTTCAAAGATTGGTATTATTATCTGACAAACAATTTTTCTGTAAGGAGCAGTCTGGAACTATGCTCGATAGATAGTAAGGCCAAGAGATTTGTCTAAAAGTGGTTGCTCACACTTGCTGTTTGACTTAACAGGTTCCTCACATCCTCTTGTTGCTTCTATTATTTATTTCTAGTTGGATATCTTGACCTTCATTTGTTTTTGTCAATTGACATTGTTAAATGCGCTCCAAGTACATAGATAAAGTGGTTAGCCACAAACATAAAATTATCAATGTAAAAAATAAAGTTCTTATTCATGGCAAGAACATATCGAGGGACTTATTTCAGTGTAATATTATTAACAAATATTAGTCATTATGATACGTATTATTGTTACAATGTTATTTAGTATTAATAATTTGTAAATAAGTATTATAACTACTGTAGCAAATAACCTATTACATAAATATACATGGCTTAAGACCTATATTTTCCTTTTAAACATTACACCAGAAAAATTCATAAAGTTTTTTAAAGAAATAATTTAATGTCTACTTACATTGCTGATATGTATATTATCAATAGTACAATATAAAATACATGCATACCTTCTATACGTGTCTGTATTTGTTGAATACCTGTATCCTATATTTGAATCCTTTGCGTAAAAGATGCGTAAAACAATGTACTCAATTAAATCGTACCCATGGATGCTTGTGAAATATCGTACAGCTTACAAAACTACATGAATGAAAAAAAATAACCAAGACCGGGATTCCTGTGACTGCTTGAATCCGGAGTTAAGATTTTTCAAATCTCACTCGTGGTATTTCTTTTAATTCCGTTGTTATTTTGTAAGTGTATTCGCTTATCAGGTACCTATAGTGTATTTAACGTATATTTTATAGCTTTATCTCACTGTTTTCCCTTAACTGTCTATAACCCACGCGCTAAGTAGTGTATTTCTCTTGTTGTTTTATCTTTTCTGTCCTTATCCTACCCTAAGAAGGGTTGGTATCATATGTATTCTTCTTTCTGCCGTTCCATTGTAAATGTTTAGATTTTGTATTGTACTTAAGCATTTGGTATACTGAATATAGTAAAGATTTTTGTTTCATTAATTCTTTTTACGCGCTGTACCTGTATTTCACTTTAAAATATCCAATGTAAAATGTTCTAAAATGTATTAAAATAATTAATAAAATATTTTGTTTTATTTATTTTAAGCTAGCTGCATTTTAGTCTAATTTTAGCGACGCATGCATCTGCTGTGATTAGGTATATTTTGTAACAATTAAATTGTTGTTTAAAATGCAAATAAAATCAAAATGTAATGTAGTATTTTATAGCCAGTGAGTATTTAAAGAAACGCATAGGCATATATTATATT
The DNA here is from genome assembly GCA_963854805.1 of Plagodis dolabraria. NCBI lineage: Eukaryota > Metazoa > Arthropoda > Insecta > Lepidoptera > Geometridae > Plagodis > Plagodis dolabraria. The sequence goes on from OY978444.1 coordinate 22,830,702, forward strand.
GTAAGTATTAGATGTGTTTTATATATATATATTATTCGGCTATAATGTGTCTTAGTGGATATGCGGCTACTCAGCCAATTTGTAACTGACAATTAGGGTGCAGTCTGTGATACAATCCGTATGAATTATAGTTATTTAAAAAACAAAACTAGATATATCAGCTATGTATCAGGTGGGATTTGTTATAATCCTCATGCTTGGCAGGCCAGCAGAAGTTATCAGTTGTTCAGAAGGCGCTTCCCGCCTTCTGATATTTTTCTTACTCGCATCTTACGACACCCACTGGAAAAAATGGAGGTGACATTCTAACCCGAAATCCCACAGGGCATGTAAAATATTTTTCATCAAGAATATTATATTATATAATATCTTGTATAAATCTTGATGAAAAATATTATATAAGTAATATAAGTTAAAAAAATATTCGAAGACAATCCGGAAAGTTGTGCGACGACGCGACAACAGCAAACGATGATTTCAGAGTGCATTTGCCATTTGTATCTCCACAGAGTCTGACTGAGGATTCAGATAGAAAAATAAATGAATAAAACCAAACACCAAAGAAAAAGTATATGTTCACAAATGTCATAATCTAAGATTAAGTTTTTTTTTTAAATTTCAATGTGATGGAAGGTGCTTCAAATCCACATGAAGTTAAGCAGTTCTGCCTATAACAGATGCATTTCGTCACAAGTGACAATCTGCACTGCGACCATCGTACAGTCATATATCGCTGAGACAGAGGTTAAGTTTCAAGTCCATGTAATTATTCTGGCTCTCAAGCAGTGCTGCCAGAATATACAGTAACGTGGCGACAGATTTGGTACTAGATTGGTAGCTAGCCAAGCGAGCATTCCCAAAATGCTCTTCCACCAACCGGTGAAGCTGAAGCCGGTGGCGGTGGGGTCGAACCATGGATCTGAGGCACAGCAGTTCATAGCTATTACCGTTCGGGTATCGTTGCTTCAGAAGCATGTACATGTAATAAAGTTTTTCGAAGCGCTCGTAGCGAAGTTTGCTTAGCCGTTCTGAACCGATCAGCAAAGTTAAGCAACGTCCGCCGCGGTAATGACTTGGATGGATGACCGCTGGTGATATTACTACTGAGCGCTTCCGTGCTTCGGAAGGCACGTTAAGCCGTCGGTCCCGGTTGTTATCTTAGGATGGCAGTCGTTATAGCATGGTGGTAGGGCATTTTGCGAATGCCCACCTGGTTAGCTACAACCCTAGAGTAGAAAATCTGTCGCCAAGCACCTAACGGTGTGTTCCGGCAGCTGTCCTTGAGAGCCAGTAATTCTAGGTTAGCCTGAACAACATCTTCGACCACATCATCACTTACCATCAGGTGAGATAGTGGTCAAAGGCTAACTTATCAGGCAAAAAAAAAATCTGAACCAGTGGAAACCAGATATAAATCTGAAATAAACGAGGACCTATAGGTGAACACCTATAGGTCCTCGTATATTCTCAAACATATTAGTAATATACGGTTTAAACCATGTTTATTTAACATTATTTTATTCCGACGTTTCTAACACCGCAGTGATCATGGGACCCCATAGCATTTTTGACTAATTTCGACGTTTTAATCTAGTAATCTATTGCATTGATGGTGGTTACGGTTTAGAATTTACCTAGTCCACCAAAGGACAAAAGCTTACGAAAACTTAATTACAGATAACTATGAAATAAAGAGAATTGATAACATCAATAAATCTTGGCGCATCGTGCTGTGCTCCTCACCGCTGCCATTATGGCAGTAGCGTCGACCAACTCGGTCACCACGGCCTGTCCTGTGTGAGAAGCACCGGAAGAATTCCCCGCCACGCCGGAATGACATTATTCGCCGGGCTCTTACCACCGCCAACTGCGCTGCCATCTTGGAACCAAGTGGCCTTGTACGTGGCGATGGTAAAAGGCCCGACGGCATGACTTTGGTTCCGTGGAGGATGGGAAGGCCTCTGGTATGGGACGCTACCTTAGCACCTTCTCATCTTCCTGCTACCCAAAAAGTGGCCGGTGCGGCGGCTGAACTAGCAGAAGGCCTTAAAATGCGCAAATATAGTAATCTCAGTAGTTCTTACATGTTTGTGCCTTTTGGGGTCGAAACGCTGGGACCGTGGGGACCGAGCGCCAAACTAATATTCAAAGACCTCTCAAAACGTCTTGTCGACGCTACTTGTGACCAAAATGCTGGCATATACTTTGGACAGAGGATAAGCATTGCCATACAACGTGGCAATGCAGCCAGCATTTTGGGAACACTGCCTAATGGTAGCGGAATATTGGATTAGTTTGTAGTAATTTTAAGTTTTTATTTTAATTTTATTTTTTTAAGTTAAATATGTTAATTTTAGTCAGATATATCTGTTGTTACACTTTAGTTATCTTTTGCAAATAAATTTATTAATATTCATAAATCTTAAATTGTTGTTGATCTGTAACGTGGTGTTCCAATAAGGAGTTTACCTATCTATCTTGTATTATAATTGTTTTCTGTGATGCTCAATATACTTACTATTTACATTTATCAAAAAATATCAATTTTAATACGTTTATACTTGCAATTACCCATGCTCTGCGAAGACATTACAAAATTACAAATTTACGAGAGAAAAAATTAACACACCCTGCACATGACTTTAATGTTTCCTCTCGTAAATTTGAAACTATCAATTTCTTGGGAGTTATGTGAATGATTTCTGTGAACTTGGTGGGGTGCTATTTAGAAGGAAAATTGCAGTGCACCTGAGTACGTTCCTGTGGATACCTTTAGACGGTGGATCACGCGTTCAAGCTGTCACTGGCACTCGACAGCGCGCCATTTTTGTCTCCTCGTACCTTGGCGCACTTCGATGATAACAATTCCAGCCGCATTCTGCATAGATACAAGAAAACACAACCACAAGTTTTATCTTAGTCAAGTTTTACATAGTAAAATGTAGGCTTCAGGAGCGTTATGTCATCAAATCTCGTTTTTCATATTCCGGGAGGTTTATTTGCGTAATTTCGCACGGACAATCTCGTTTTCCGTTTTAAAACCATCTCATTTGTCGTAAAAACGTAAAATGAAGTAATGAAATACTGTTACTTGAAATCCGCAATGCGAAAAATTATGGCGCGGCTGTGAAGTCGGGTGGAATATTCTACCTGAAGGCTAAATTTTATTGCCTTGCGCTGTTTTCGAACAATTGCATTAATAGTGTATCAACGGAGCGCCGCGCCCCGGTAGCCTTCTTTACTGTCTGGAGTCAGCCTGGATACAATTAAACTTTTAATATTTTAACTCAAGACAATCACACCTTTGGAATATGGCATCACTTAAGCATTTTATTGCATTCATTATCGCGCTGTGACAGTATACCTACTTAAACTTAATTGTGCATTATGAATAAACTTACAAAAAGTTACTAAACAAATTGTTGAGGGCGACAACGAATCCTCGAGACCTTTGGTGTTGCGGATGTTTGTTGGCGATGGTGATCACTTACCACCAGGTATGCCGCCAGCTCGTTTGTCCTCCTATTGAAAAAAATGGTGCTTACGTCTGCCATAGTTAAAAATAACGCCGCCATTCATATAGATGTATATAGCTCGTTAATCGATCAGCAAAGTTAAGCAACGTCCGCCTCGGTCATGACTTGGATGGGTGACCGGTGGTGACATACTACTGAGCGCTTCCGTGCTTCGGAGGGCAGTTAAGCCGTCGGTCCCGGCTGTTGTCTTAGGATGGCAGTCGTTATAGCATGGTGGTAGGGCATTTTGCGAATGCCCGCCTGGCTAGCTACCACCCTCAAGTTGAAAATCTGTCGCCAAGCACCTAACGGTGTGTTCCGGCAGCTATCCTTGAGAGCCAGTCATTCTAGGCTAGCCTGAACAACATCTTCGACCACATAATCACTTACCATCAGGTGAGATAGTGGTCAAAGGCTAGCCTATCGCCAATAAAAAAAAAAAAAAAAAAATACATTGAATCTGTTTTTGGCGGTGCAAGACTCTAGATAGCAATGTGGGTTTCCCGAAACCGGCTGGTTCAGAGGAACTGCTCGACACCAATTCATATGAAAATGGAGCATTGGGGTTTCCGAGATGACAACAGAAGATTCAGGAATATAAAAATAAGCAGGAATATTAGGAATAAGATTTAAGGAACAGGTTATACATATTTAAAGTTCAATAAAAAAAAATAACCTAAAAATGGAACTGACTTTAGCACTCAAAAGTGTGTACATTACGATCGTTCCGCTTATAAACGTGGTCAAAGAGAGAGAAGTACGGAAGGCAACGAGCGTGCGGGCGATGACTAAATAATGACCAGGATAACGCAATTTTACTGCCGCCTCCGTGTTACGAATGTATAAATGAATCCTCTGGGGAGTGTTAAAGACGCCGCCTAAGAACTCGTGTTGAACAACTCGAGCTCAGAATTCAACCATAAATGCACCCCTGCCTTCTTAGACATCATTCTTCTATTTTATTGAACCATGTTGCAATAAAAGAATTTAATAGAATGGCAAACTCAGTATCCCGTAGGACGTAATCAGTTATTGTAAAGTATTCTTGTGTATTTTTTTTACACGGTGGTCTCAGGCGTGGGTAAATTTCCATTATTGAAATATATTTTTGCATATTTTCATATTTAATATTTTGTTGACTTTTGTCATAATTAATTATTAATAAGCATTGCAATTCAACGGGGCAATGCTGCCAGCATGCTGGCCACGCAGCCAACTGCTAGTGGGCTGGAAAATTTGGAATGCATATGAGTCTGCAATTACTTATGGGTTGTCTAAATGCTTTTATTGTAGTAGCTGTTGTATTGTATATAGTTCGTAGTATTTTCTTAATATAGGCATACCGCGGGTAAAAAAAATCTTTGCATATTAGTTATTTTAAATTTGATTTTTTTTCTACTTTTTAGAATCGATCGAATTTTTCGATATATCGATCTACTCAAAATACTAAGTTTATATTTTTTTACTTTAGCTTAGCTTAGCTTTGAGCAGCTCATCCGGGCCGTCCTTGCACTACTATGAAACCTGCATTGAAGCATGATCTTTTTAGTTTCATTTATAATTTCTTGCGATTAAATTGTTTACGTGCGCTAACGAGTTGTAGTTAAATTTTAATATAAGTTAATAGAAAAGTCTCAATTTGGTTAAGCTATACAGCTAGACCTGCCTACAGCCACCTCGACCAATAAAATGCACCGAATTACTTCAGCCGTTGCAATTTTATGCACCCACATGAACTGAAGTTTCGTTGTAAAAGTCGTAACTTAGTTTACGATATTTCTATTGAAAACTTTTATAACTGTATGAATGCAGGTAAGAACGAACTTATCTTTAAATGGAAAAATAAAAAGTTATCCCCGTCTTGGAATATGTTTTGGGGAAAGGTGTTTTAAGACTTTGAAGATATCTTTTGTTGAATGGAAAAAACTTCAGCGGGTTATTTTGTTGTTTTATAAAATTGAATGTTACGTAAACTACTATAATGTACATAAAAAAATATGTACGTAGTGCTTAAATAAATAAATGAATGCTTGTAGTTCTCTGGCTAAGCTCGGAGGTCTCATTCATCTTATGATTCTCAAAACGCCTTAACAATATAAATTATCAAAGCACTTATGTGTTTATTCTTACGAGAAGTTAATATCAAAGGCGACAAGTATTTTTTACAATATTACAAATTTAGCTCATCCGCTGAGCATAATAATATAAAAATATTAAAATGACAAGTATTCTGTTTTCGAGTGATAATAAAGGAAGCTTAGTACTAAGTTTATCTTCATTTCATCAACTGATATGAAATATATATACAGGGTTTTTGTAACTAACAACCTCTTAGGGTTGACTTCTGCTAGTCCTAACAAACATTTTGAGATGATTTTATTTTTGTTTAGTTTTTTTTTGTGTTTATGGTTTTTTGACTGAATAAGTACGAGGACCACCTGATGTTTAAAAGTTCTTGCGCGCGGTCCAGTGTTTCCGCCGCGAGCGCTCTTGGCTTAGAGTAGGCATTAAAACACAAAAAAACAAACAAAACAAAATCAAAATTTCTCAACATGTTTGTTAGGACTATTGAATTAGGACTTTTGAAGCGCTCGTAGCGAAGTTGAAGCGCTCGTAGCGAAGTTTGCTTAACCATTCTGAATCAATCAGCAAAGTTAAGCAACGTCCGCCGCGGTCATGAGTTGGATGGGTGACCGCTGGTGACATTACTACTGAGCGCTTCCGTGCTTCGGAGGGCACGTTAAGCCGTCGGTCCCGGTTGTTGTCTTAGGATGGCAGTCGTTACAGCATGGTGGTAGGGCACTTTGCGAATGCCCGCCTGGCTAGCTACCACCCTCAAGTTGAAAATCTGTCGCCAAGCACCTAACGGTGTGTTCCGGCTGCTGTCCTTGAGAGCCAGTAATTCTAGGTTAGCCTGAACAACATCTTCGACCACATCATCACTTACCATCAGGTGAGATAGTGGTCAAAGGCTAACCTATCAAGCATAAAAAAAAAAAGACTAGCAGAAGTCAACCCTAAGAGGTTGTTAACATTTTATCAATAACCCATATATATACAATAAAAGGTAACAAGTGCCACTTTGGTCGAAAATTAATTAAAATATGAGGCCATACTCAGTTCAAGTTGCGGTCTGGCAGGCTTATAGCCGGTGAAAAACCGTTTATATATACAACCTACAAAAAAAATTGAAACTGGTTTACTGATAAGTATTCCGGTATATTGTATAGCCAATCGATGACTTGTGTGGCGATAACAGTTGGATATACAGTATTCCAACATTGTATACCACAGTAGTTTAAATCTATCCAAATATTGGGTAGTTTTTCTTTATATTATGGGTTACAAACAAGCAGACGGCCCGCCTGATGGTAAACGGTAACCGCCGCCTATGAACATCTGAAGCAGTGGCTGCGCTGCCGATGCGTTGCCTGTCCAGAGAGGATTTTTTTTGAAGTAGTAAACATTATTTCTTATAAATTTAAGATTCCCAACTAACCTAGTCTCGTTTTTGAAATAGGCCCCGTAACAAAAATGGCCTAAAATTGCCAACTTCGACAGCTCCCCCTTAATTGATTTTTTAAGTAAACAATTTAGAGAATATCTTTGCACTCTACTCAACGAACTCATGAGTCACCAGGTGAGGTATCATCGTCTACAACTATAGACGATGATACCCCACATGCTAAGAAAAAAGCTGTTTCTTGGCTACCTTCTCATGTCCAGTACATGAGAAGGTAGCCCAGAAATACCTCTAAAAATATTTTGATTTAATTTTTCATAAATATAATCTTCTTATGGGTTAACGTTCTACATCAATATGTAAATTTCAGGTTTATAACTCTTTTCGTTTACGAGCTAGAGAGCCATAACGGATGAACAGACAGACAGCGGAGTCGTGAGACTCCGAAGTCTGTGCTTAATTTATTAAAATATTAGTGATAATAGGGCTCCGTTTTTCCCTTTGGGTAAGGAACCCTAAAACACTTGTCTAATCGGCAGGCAACGCTCTTTATTACTAGACTGTATCTCGATAGTATTATCAAAATGTACAAAGAATTTTGATAACAAAATATCTTCGTGAATATGGACCTTAAAATTAAAAATTCCACAGAGCGTAGTAACGTGAAACAAATTCAAAAGTCCTTCCAATGTATCACTACTTGAGGGAACCTCCCTATCGTTAGTAAGGCGAGTGGTCACGCCGGGTTATTCTAAGCCGTTTTATGAGTCGGCTGCCGGCATCGCCGGTAAATCTCCTTATTTATCTGGGAAACATAAACCGTGGTCTCGGCAAAAATTAATTGGCTCCCACGGTCCTCCTTGTCGCACATTAACTATTTCAGGGTTTATTGTTTAGCCGCTCCTTTTGTTGTATATTTAGAAATAGAAAACGTTTTCTTTTTCAATATATTATGGAGCGAATATCTGTCCTATTCATAAAGAAATAATAGAACTGCCATCATCTTCTCACCCATGTCCTACGTATGAAGGGTTGGTACAATATTACCCCGCTACGTTTCGGTAATAGGATGACTGTATGGCACGGTTGTGCGTGATAGATTATTTGAAAATTGACTTACTATGTAATGAAATATTTGTTCATCTTCACTTGAATAGTTTTAAGCTTAAGATTAAACAACTGGTTTAATGTGACATTCTCATTTTGTTTTAAATATACTCTGTGGTTTTTAAGAGGAAAATAAGTATTGGTTTAATTATCCATGTGTATACTTTATCTGTGATGTGAATTTAATACTGTACCTAATTGTGTTTGTTACACTGTGATTAAGCATAATATATGGATTATCATGATCACTTGAATCATTATTTGATGATAATATTACTGGAAGTATATTTTATAAGTAGCGAAATTGATCACGTGACAGTGTAAAGTACTTATTAAAAATAGTTCATAATATGTTCTTTATTTATGATGTGTAAAAACATTGAATATTTTATTATACTTATTGCAATATGTATAGATCACTTGAATCATTATTTGATGTTATTAATACTGTAAGTATTTTTATAAGTAGTTTAACTGGTCATGTGACATTTGTTGAGATACTTATATAAAATAGTTTATATTATGTGCTTTATTTATATGTGTAAAAACATTGAAAATTTTATTATACTTATTGCCATACGTGAGCTTGAGATCACACAATTGTCAATTATAAAGAGTAATGTGTTTGTGATGGTAGTCGCTTTGTCACCTTGTTTGCTAACTCACTGCGAGTAGCTTCAGTGTCTGTCGGACCGCCGTGCGGAGCGGACCTCTAGTGGTATCGAAATAGTCTTAAATGACGAAGTACTGCCCGATTCAGTGTCTGTCGGACCGCCGTGCCGAGCAGACCTCCAGTGGTGTAGAAATAGTCTTTAACGACGAAGTGCTGCCGAATCAAGATATTGTGAAGTTAAGTAATTTATTATACTCTTTTTTGGTATTATGTAACGACGAATATGTCAATCAATAGTTGATAAGTGTAAATGAAGTGTATATAGTAAGTAAGTATCACATTGGTAAAAGACATTTAAAAGAATGGCCTCGAGTTTCTTGCCCGTTCTTCTCGAAGTGGCTCTATACAACTTTGTTTACTGAACGAGGCAGTAATGATAGAATATTTCAATGTTAAAATTTCATTAGAGCGTCGTAGACGCCTAAATTGAATAAATGGTTTTGACTTTGACTTTCATTATTCTAACTAACATGCGCATAATGTGCAGCACACATCGCCGTTATCGGTGATATAGGTACTGCTTACACCCGGTCTGTCGCAACCAGGTTCCCAGTTGCTAGCACTGCATCTTTTCAAAACCTCATTTGACGTGAATAAGTATGAGTCTTATATTACAGTTTCAATATGGATTGATATATCAAACAAAAAATGCAGGACGTGTATAACGCGTAGTTCAAAATTTTACTTTCCTCTGACAACCTTTTAGAAATATTTTTACATCGTTCATGACCATTTCATCATCATCATCATTTTAGTTTTTCTATTCAAGCGCGTAATGCAATTTTTGCACCTTTATGGTTTTTTGTCGTTTATTCTTACTACTTAATTAAATAAACCTAAGAATTTGTATATTTTTTGTATACCTAGTTACGTTTTGTTTAGATTTTGAAGTCATTCACTTCATAAACGTGAGGAGCAAATAAATCTATTTTTGATTTGATTGGATAAACAAGCTTTCTCTATAAAAAAATTAAAAACAAGCTTTAATTAAGTCCTTGTTAGTAAAAAGAATTGAGAATTAAAAAAATACTTGTCAAAACGATTCAAATGAGCCCGAACTCGATGAAGTTATGTCGTTTCATTGCGAAGTTGGAATGGATGATGCCAGCTCCATCATCAGATCAGCACGATTTCATCATAATATTGCATTGTCACGCGATTTACATATGTATTTAGCGTGCTGAAATTTAAAGTGGACCAAATTTAATTTGCGAGATGATGACAAACATTGGGACAGGTGAAACAAAATAAAAGCTTGTAAAAAGTAACCAACTTTCAACACTGAAATTATAAAACAACTTGTTGCAGTCAGTACCAAAACAATTAACAAATTACAAATATTTTTATATGAGCATCATACTTACGTAAGTAAGAGCATGCTGGTCATTCAGTTAAGGATTAATAGGTTACGCTCTTCCTCTAAGTATACAACATTTCTCTTATTATCGTCCTAGGGGACAAAATTGAATAGTCCTTTGATATCACAGATACAGATATAGAAAGTTAGCGACACTTTGCGAGAGTTAAGTGTTTGAAAAAGCACTTATTTTGATCAGATAAAAACTAGAAGTATGGTTGGTGACCGCACACCGTCCCAAAGTTTCGGAGGAACAAGAAAATTGAACTCCAATCGAAATAAAATCACATTTGCAAATAGCAAATATGATTTTAGCTCAGCACGCTGAATATGAAAAAAAATTACATAGATTAGTACGGGATTTATTGATATGATGTCAAGCTGAGAACCTGGCCTAGCAGTTAACTGTGCTAACTAACAAATTAACCGGTACAGAATCTTAAACAATGTATTCCCTAACAAAAGTCCTGAAACGCAAATATAACCTATTTTTTTGTTTTTATTTGGTTACTGGTCTCTCTTATATTGTAAGATATATTACTGATGTATTTTGAGAGCAAAATTCTCATTATCGACAAATTGGCAACTTGATTTTTACAAATATGAAAAATGTGTCAAAGAGGTAAATACGTTTCTGAAACGTGTTAAATACATATTCAAATAACTTACCCAAAACTGTACGGCATAGACTAAACAAGTACTTATGCGGTTGTAAAATATTCAGACACCTTGATAAACGAGGTATGCATTTCGTCAGAAAAAGCTCAAGCTAAAACACTGGTAAATTGCAAGTTTTATATTTTCTACAACAAACTTCTCTTAAATTTTAACACCGCGCAAGACGCAGAACTAAGATAAACAAGCTCCAGCATGTGTTATACTCGTACCAGACTACTTTTTATTTTTATGAGAGGACCAAATTTGGCGTGTTGCTGAAACGACAGATCATAACCGTCGGACACAGCAACTGTTTGCAATCCTATCCGTAAAACAGGCAATGTTTTGTTCACATGTATTTCGTAAATCAAACTTGAACCTTTCAGTGTTCTAATAGAGTTGGTTTAACGTTGAATTTGTGTTGTGGTTGCATCCATCGGAATGGTTCTTTGCACACGCGTGGCGATTTTATTTTAGTCGCCATAAAAAAGAAGTAGCTTTCACCTGGCACTTCTTTAAGCGCAGTTTGTGGCTACGACCGGACACACTTCATTAAGGTTGCCGCATTTGTTGTGTCATAAAACTTTGTGCCAGGTATTTTAGTACAGTGTTCTTCCAGAATAATAGTTATTAACATTTTAGATGGTGTGATGAGGTGCAGATTGGATATCTTCAGAGAAATCAACTCTATAGTATAGTGTTTTTGTTCATTGAAAATTCTAGATTCTGATACTTACTCCTATACGATTACTGGTACAGATTGCAACATCTTTGAATTAAGTCGGAAAAATGTATTTCTACGAATAATCTCTATGTAGTTTTTAATCCAAGAGTAAATCTAGCTATGCAAACTAAATGTTCTTCATAGTTAGTTCTTCGGGTGAGATGGTGGTCAAACGTATATATGTTTTCTTAGTCGTAATATAACAATATTATTGATAGTCTTTACGCACAATGGGGTTTGGCATACTCTTGTGATATTGAGGAGTATCTAAATCGCAAGACTGTCAAAATTTGAAGCAATTATAGCCGAGCAGTAATAACTATGGACAGCCGTGCTACATGTCCACGGTTTGATTCCCACAGCCAGCTTGAGCTTTACCGCATGGTGGAAAAGCAGTATGCGATTGCTTGCCTGGCTGGCCACCACCCCCAATTTGAAAATCTGTGTGCCAAGCACCTAAAAGTGTGTTCCGGCAGCAATCTTTGTGAGGCAGTAAAATTACAGACACAGTCATGAGACTTAACACCTAATATGTTTCAAGGTGACGGCCGAGTAAAATAAAAAATAGTGTTGATTTGTGTTTTACTTCTATACGTACGCGCAGAAGATAAATAAGTACCTAGTTATTCTTCATCTGAGGCATAAAATTAGAGGAAACATAATTAAACTGCACTTGGAACCTATTATTCTGCTGAACTTTACAGTCTTTTTATAGCCTTGTACCCTAGACGTGATAACCGGAAGCATCAATTTATTCATAATACAAAATAAGTTCCAACACTTTACTTCGGAGTGAAATATTCATAACAAAACTGTAAAGTTTGGTCTTTGTCTTGGCTACGTTTTTGCTTACTAGACACGTTCGGTATGGCTACGTTGACAATGAGTCTAGAAACAAAATACGCAGATGCTACCCAATGCTGCCAACAAGACCATATTCTGATGTGATTGGAGCTTCACCAGCATATGCACCTGATCTTACATTTTATTGCTATAAGAAAATACACATTCCAAATCTACAATATAACTACAAAATTGTACTCATGATTGGACCAATTATTTATGAATCTACTTATTTCAAGTTTTATAATTTCCGCTACAGATAGTGACTGAAAATTACGATTTTGTTGTTTGTTGTTAAGTATTGATTTAATACTTTATCAAAAGTAATATATGTTTAAATTAATTAAGAAATGTAAATGTTTAAATGTTTAATCAATTTTAACGAGAACCAGTAATTCCAGGTTAGCCTGAACAACATCTAACACCACATCATCACTTACCAACAGGTGAGATAGTGGTCAAAGGCGAAACTATCAGGCAATAAAAAAAAATGCAAAATTACGAGAGGAAAAAATTATAGTTATGTGCGGGATTCGAAACTGCGCCATCCACCCCTATAGCCTGGGTAATATCTAACGCCATAACTTTAAGCTGTTAATTTAATATTTGTTTATAATGTATGGTAACACTTAAAAAAAAAAATGCCAATTAAGCGTGCTCTCTCTTTATAAGCCAATCCACGTTATTCCAAAAACGTAGTAGTTGATATTAAAAAGAAACACATACAAAGTAAAAGTTACATAAAATGAAATGATTGGCAAAAATCTTTTTCGTGCCGGTATAATGCAGAATGAATGACTAAAATCTTGTAAATACATTACGGCGTAAGATTGAGATTTATTGTTAGCAATTTACTGGTAAACTCTTTTTTTATGTTCGCAAAATATTCCCGAATGTAGCGCAATGAGAATATCAGATTTTATACGTCTAGAAAAGAGCCCTAAGTAAATTTCGTGAGGTGAGGTACACAATATTTTTTATGCTTTCGGCCGTAAACTTGGAGTATAGTTTTATGGGCATGATTTCGAAAGTGCGTCAAGTTTTTGAAGGATTTATCTCTTTTCAAAAACAAGCTGTCTGCCGGTAAAAGACGTTTGGGTACCGCTATAAAATTTGGTGTATTTTCTAAGGTAAACATTTTGTAAGGGAAATGAGCGCTTTCTTCTTACTCTTTTTTATTCTTGTATTTTTGCGTATATGTAGGCCCCGTGGGGTGCTGGGTTAGAATTGCACCTCCCCATATCATCCCGTGGGTGTCGTAAGAGGCGACTAAGGGAAAAATACAGGTAGGTGGGCAGCAGCGCCTTCTAAAGAACTGCCAACTTACACTGCGATCCCCAAGACGCCTGCCAAGCGTGGGGATTATGGCAATAGGGGCTTAATAGGGGATGCTGTGTTCAGCAGTGGACGATCCGACTGTTATAGTAGGTACCCATTCATAAATTGAAAATTGAGTGAAGTTACTTATATAAAGCGTCTTTAAGTCCCCAAAAGTGTCGGCGGTGGTATTTGAACACCTAAGTTATTTCTATATATTATGATTACAAGCACTACCGCGTACTAAGCGAAAATCATAAATTTACAAATTATTGGAATACAAAAGTTATATTACACCTAAGTTATGTTAATTAAGTTAGTTTTGGTACCATGTAAGAGGGACCAATAGGCTAGCCTATTTGGTAATAGGCTAGCCTATTGGTCCTACTTGGTAATAGGCTAGCCTATTGGTCCTCCTTCTTCTGTGCTGGACACTGAGCGGGTATAAAATGCTACAAGCATTTTTATTTCATCTTTAAAAAAATATAGGTTTAAAAAAAGGATAGACTTGGCTTGCCTTTGACCATGACTATCTCCCCTGATGGTAAGTGATTCCAACATGTTGTTCAGGATAATCTAGAACTACTGACTTTCAATGACAGCAGCCGGAATACAACGTAAGGAGTTTGGCGGCAGAAAAGAAGAAAAATCCAATCCCAATTTAAAGCATCTTGTGGGATGGAGCGACATTTATAGTTCAACATACGTTGTACTATAAACAAGACTAATTTTGCAATCAGCTTTAAACTTGTTAATGATGATGCAACCCTGTAATTTTAACATTTTTATGTTTGCAATTTATTTTTGTAACGTAATCCGCAGAGCATGCGTTATTGCAAACATAAAAATCTTAAAATTATAGGGTTGGGTCATTATTAAAAATTTTAAAGCTAGTTGCAAAATTAGTCTTGTTTGTAGTACAACGTATGTTAAACTATAAATGTCGCTCTATCGAAATACGATGAAAAATTTGAGTTATGACTCATTGTTGGCAAGTTCCGTCGCTGTGCAGTGACTCTATACGTTTTCTGTTGAACGCGGTAATAGAATGGTTTAATAGCAAAATTTTGTAATTGACCTCCGTAAGAGCATCGTTGACGCATAAATTGAATAAATGATTTTGTCTTCGACTTTGCACGTTATACCTGAAAAAATATTTACTGCGTCCAAAACTCGAGCTCATATTCTCACAAGTTTGCAAGACACACGTTTTTGTGTTTTATTTAAAGTGTAAGAATACAATATGTAAGTGTTCTATTAGTTCAAGGATCTCAATTTTTTTTGTAGAATACCTATTAAATGTTAAAAAAAAAAAAAGGTATTCTTTCTTTTTGTTAATGTTACTAGAATATATTTTAACGCGTGAAAATAGTACTCTTTTTTTGAATTTATAACTTTTGTATTTCATTTTATTACGTTGTGGTGCATACGAAAGTAGTGAACAAAAAACCGCGATATTAATTCACGGTTGCGGAACGAAATAACAAACTTAATTAAGTTTTTTTTGGAACTGCAGTTAGTACAACGGATCATTATTAAATATACATATACAGGAAACATACTCGAAATTACATTTAACAGATAATCAATAATTTTTATTTATTAATTCCTATCATGAATAAAAAAGTAATTGAGGATTCACCCCTTTCATAGTTTGCACTTCTAAAAGTGATATAACATGTCAAGGTGCCCAGACAAGGTTGCCTAAATGATTTCGTTGTAGTAGCTGTAGTGTTGTTTAAATATGTAGTATTGATAGTAAGAGCATTTGCAATCTGTGTTATATCTGCACCTGTATAAAACTAATAATACTTGATTCGTGTTCACGTACTTTATTTGCTTCCTTGCGCTTGCTATGTTATGTTTAAATGAAGAAGCTAAAGCTAGAAGTGTTATAAAACAAAAGTTGACGGAAACCCATTTGGTGAAGCAGTAAATGGTGCCGTTTCAAGTTAGTCAGGTGCCGTTGTTTAGACACCATATCACAGGCTGCAGCGATCCATTGCGATGGCCGAGTAATCCCTGCCGGAGGCTTTGTCTCACGTCCAGCTTACTTTTATTACCCTGACTGCATCGCGAAATAAAACAAAATTGGCGGGAATTTATGACCCACAACCCCTAGGTACGTAGTGGGGCGGAAAGTTTTCAATTTGAAACGAATTACTTGTTTGTCTCGTGTAATAAGGAGGGCTTAAGGTAATATGGGGCCGCAATGGCTGTCGCGGGCTTCCTTAAAACTACTTTCTTGGTTTTATTACCTGAGTGCTATGGGTGGGCGTAACTCGGATCCTGAAGGTGTGTTTATATGGAGCGCGATGTTTGCTGTGAGTGCTCAGGGCAAATGATTCGCACTTATACCGCACGCGCCGGAATAATTTTTTTTTCCAAGGATATACTTTGTACACTTTTTGTACCCTACATAATTTAGAACTATTTTGTGATGATATTCATCTACATAGTGCATATGTTTTCTATCTATTAAAACTTATATAATATATGTAAACATTGTACCCATCATTCATTGAGCAACGCTGAATTATTTACAAAATGCATCTTTTTATGGAAACATTTATGTGTTTTTATAGCTAGTCCTTACCTCTATCTCACCTGATGGTTAGTGACGATGTAGTCGAAGATGTTGTTCAGGCTCGCCTAGAATTACTGGCTCTCAAGAACAGTAGTACACCGTTAGGTGCTTGGCGACAGATTTTCTACGTGAGGGTGGTAGCTAGTCAGGCGAGCATTCGCAAAATGCCCCACCACCATGTAACTTTATCTATAGGGCGTTGTCGATTCTGAGATTCTGTAAACTTGAAATTTCTTAATATTTTCCTAATTATTTATTATTTATTAGATCTTCAAATTATTTATTCTGATCTCTTTTCTTATAACGTTTACGAATGAAATTATGGTAGTTAGTCTTTTGAAATTAAAATACAAATTCGTATAACGCCTTTTTTTAGAACAGCCGATATATTAAACTATGTACCTATTAATCATTACCTATGACAACAATAATGCAGTAAGACATCTTAAGGCAATACTGATTCTTTATTCGTGTGGCAAAACTAAGGTTTGATGTTTTGTTTTTCGTGAACCAATCATAGCGCTTCTGCGCCCACAATCGCCAGTCTTTTTTACACGACTGCCCAAAAAAGGGGAATTATGTTTACAGAGTTAATGTATGTATGTATATTTGTGAGTTTATTATTTCACCATAACTTCGAAACGGTCTAGCCGATTTTTATCTAAAAGATATCGTTAGATTTGTCTTGACAGTGCAAGTGACACTAGGTACATAAAAAATAAAAAATGAATCAAAATGGCTAAGACGCCATATTGTGGGATAAACATTTTTTTTCTTCTAAACTTATCGAGTGGGATATCAAAATGAAGGACCTCAAAACCAGATTCCATAAATATATTTCACTTGCGGTTTTATTTCAATGGAACGATAAAACGTGTAACGAATAATTTTCACTCGGATTTATCTTCTTAAATTAATTTATTCATGTTTGGAATTTAATAAAAAAACTAATCAACATGTCTAATAGGTGGTTCGTTTGAAACTACGCCTCTTGTGATCTCATATAAATAAAAACGATCATTGAAGAGCGCGCTAAGCCATGTCGTTTCATAAAAGCATACGTTCCATTATGTTGCAAAATAACGCAATACTTCCCTCTTTAAATAAGTTATGAAGACCAAGCAATTGGTAATGAAACTTGAAATAGCGCACGTAAAGCGTCTAGCGATAGTATGTCTGTTACTTCACTTTAATTACAAGCTTATTATGTTGCTTTAACGGTCATCATGCTCTGCTTGCTTAACAATTTGTTAATTTTGGCGTTCAATAAAAACAGGAAAGTTTAAGTTAATAAAGTACACATGGAACTATGAAGATATCTTTTTGCAGTTTTTTGCGTAACGTAATCAAAAACAAATAAATTTTCGAACCAAGTCACCGAAACCCCGTCAGTATTAGCAAGTTGAAGTGGTAATGGCAGGCCACGCTTGGTGTATCAACAACTAATGGTGAAGAAAGATTCGGCGAATGGTAAAACAAGTCGTAGTATATGTAACCTTGAGAGGAACAAGGCTGATGTAAAAATTGTGGGAGTCAAGGAACAAGTCATCCGTACATAATCAATTTTCCAGAATACATATGTGGCAAATTTGCAGGACATTCATTATCCATACGGTTGATTAACGAAAACCTACCAGCGTAGCGTCTCTATTTCCCAATAGAAGAAGTAATTAAAGAGTCTTCAAGCACACAGTGAGTATATATATATCTTATGGACAAGACCATCGAACGCTTTTCTTCAAATAAACATATTTTCTTTAAAAATGCCCATAGCTAATACTTATAGTTAGTGGCGTTAAAAAGGGAGATCTATGTGAAACAGTACACGTATTCCAGTTGATGAAGTATGAAATTCATATTAAAATAAGAGCTAATTTAGATTAAACTAGACTTGGGTAACATCTATCTACTTTCAGAGTGAGTGAGGATGTTTCTATCTAATGTTGTCTTAGGTTTTCGCGATTGTTACACATAGTAATTAAACAACTCTAAACGGCTTAAATCGCGTATATTTTTCATTATTTTATCCCGACGTTTCAAACACTTTGCAGTGATCGTGGTCACGGGGTGACTAATTGATTTTATTTGTCACATGAGTTATTAAGAAATTATTTGGTCTACCGTCAGAAATTTTTATATTAATCATAACGTTCCCTATTCACGCAGTATTCGCTCACAGTGTCCAGAGGTCTTGCAGATTTATGTCGGCCTTGGGATTTAATTAATTTGATAACAGGATCCCAAGCAGGTGGTACTTGCCAACCATCATCCCTATTGAAATTTGGGTACTTTTTGATTTCAATAGCCTCGCGTAACATTCTTGGCATAAACCGGGTCCACAAGGTATGCCATATTAGTCACCCCGTGACCACGATCACTGCAAAGTGTTTGAAACGTCGGGATAAAATAATGAAAAATATACGCGATTTAAACAGTTGAGAGTTGTTTAATTACTATATGTTTCTATCTCCTGCCTATTTATGGTATAGGAGGGCAAACGAGCAGGAGGCTTACGGCGTAGTAAGTGATCATGCCGGACTTTTGCAGAGTTCTCGAGGATGCGTTAGCCTTTGGGAGGGAAGATACCCTCTTCTTGAATGGGCTTAAGTCAAAATCCAGCGGACTTCCAGAGGTCGACATGAAATAGATGAAACATCATGCAATGTCGGGACTTACAATGATAAAGTTCAACTGCAGGTTCTATTCGGAACAGTTCCTGGTAACACTCTCCGTGACTGTTCAAAGACTATTAACCTATGCGGTTAATAGACTTTGAAATAGACTTTTTTGACAAGAAAACGGAACCTTAATGGGTTTTGTTTTCTCGTACCCTGAGTTATAAGATTATATGACGTTGATAACTAACGAAAAAATTTAAAGTACTCTCAGTACTATGGTCTCTTATGGTGTCATATAAAAAGAACGACGTTTGAAGAGCGCCTTAAACCGCGTCGTTTTACAGCAACGTAACGTTCCTTCAGGTAGCAAATTGAATGTTAAAACGCGTTACCTGCCCCTAACTGAATAAGTTATGAGGACGGAGCTATTGGTAATGAAACTTGAATGACCTCGGGCATGTAAACTGTCTACGGACGGAATTTCTCTCGTAAATTTATTTTGTTGTTTTAACTGCCATCATGCTACGTCTGCTTTGTAAATTGTTGTTTTAACAATCATTTTATGAGTACAAGTGGAGGTGAGTGTGAGGTTGTATTAGGAATAGGAATGAAAACTTGAACTTCGTATTGCACGCTGGATATTTTTACCGAAAACGGTTTTTATTTTTCTTTGGTCTCGCTTTTACACTCTGTAGCATAGACAAGTTCCTTTTATAATATAATAATAATTACATAAATTATATATTTCATATATAAGCGCAATGAATTACTGTGGCTAATGTCGGCCAATTCGGCCATATTGTTTTCTGTGACGACACTTCTGAGTTTCCTTAACGATGATGGGGATGTTGTGTTACAGTGTCAGTTACCGTTCATGAAAACTGACAGCAGTTGATTTATTTTAAATCAACATTGGCAATAATAACCGTGGCCTGTCCTGCCTGTCTTCAGACTTTGAATAATCTCATGATAGTCCAGCGAGTTGTCTAGTTGTTCCTCCAGCCCTAAAATTTTGTGGTCTTCTCTGGGCGTGCGTTATTGTGTGTTGCTACGGCCAAGCACCAACATTTTAGAGGGTGTTCTCCGGACATCTTCCGGAGATTCATCGCACCATCTACTCCACTATTATTGTTGAGTTTTTACCGTAATACTTGCACTTGGCAGGCGTCCTGGGGATCTATGTTAGGGGAGTCAATTACTACGGGAATATATAGTGCGGTGACTTCAATTTATAAAGATAAAAATGTGTTTCAAAATTTATAAAAAGATTTTTACGAAAGTAATAGTTTTCGAAAAACACTCAGAGATAATTTTTTTTCTATATTATACTATACGTATTATAAGTCATACATAGTTTTTTCTTTGAATTTCATTTAGGAGAATACACAAGTTATAGTTCGTCTATGAATCAATGTTGTTTTATTACATATATACACATAAAACACTTAAATGTATGTCTTATAATAAGGGTTTTGCCATTACCCCCACTCTTGGCAGGCGACTTGGGGCTCGCAGTCTAAGATGGCATTTCTTCAGAAGGCGCTGCTGCCTACTTTTTGGTATTTATTTTGCTTTTCTCTTACTGGTATTGTAGAAAACCATTGACAATAAACTAATATATACTACTATTATCTGTGAGAAGCCAGGGTAATTGTAATCCTGCGAATTAGTCTTTAATTATCAGTAAATTAACAGGCTGCAATTCCAGACCAGCATTCACGAAGGAATTTCATTAAAAAAACGAATCCAATTCTAAGATTAAGAATGCTCAAAATATGTACCGCGTTTCTAACAAAATCGTTTCAGGAGATAGTAGATAGTAGTACATATATTACATTTCTGGACAACAAAAGGATTGAGTAAACAAACAGAGGTGAATAAATTTTCTTAGAGAGCCGAGTCTCACCTAAAGTTTGTGAAGAATGCCAGTTACTCTGTTACCCCCGATCCTAGACCGAGGAACTTTCCATTTTTCGATTGGCCGTGTTACTAAGTTCGCAAATGTAGTTTAGCGAACGGTTCGCATTGTCGCTTCGGTACGGAACTGAATTTCATTTGTAAGTACATAGTTTTTATTGCGCGAGACGCTTATTTCTCTTGTTTGCCAGTTTTCAAATCTTATTATGGAATATCGATAAAGTACGAGTACCTATATTCCTTGTTCATCTCTCTACCGTTACCTTGCTCGGTAGGTTGGTACAATATGCCTTCTAATAATATGTTATCTTACCATTAATAACACACAGGGAACCGCAAGGACAAACTTGTAAAAATACATGGCTTCGGTTTTACGTCTGCCCTTTCTGATGCCAATTCTCCTATATTAGGTATTGCTCGGTCGTGTAATCAGGGTGTTTAGATGGTAACGAGCTTTGTTGTGAATCCTATGTTCACCAATTCACAACGTTAGTGGTAGCATGGTGTTTATTCAGCGGAAATTTTTGCATAGTCGCCTTCAACGTGATTTTAGAGGTATTTAAGGGACAGTCCTCATGAATTATAAGGAAAAAAGCTTAAAGGAATTACGTCATTCTTCTAAGGAAGAGTATGTACTTGTATTACGTAGATGAACATGCTATGTATTACCTACGTGTTACCTACATTCACGTGAATATTCTGTGCTATGTAAGCTTCACAACCTACAATTTACCTTTTTCTACAGGGAGAAATTTTGTTTTCATGGTAAGTGATGATGTGGTTGAAGATGTTGTTCAGGCTAACCTAGAATTACTGGCGCTCAAGGACAGCTGTTTTTAGTAAACTATCTGTTTTAGCTGGAGTATACTTATACTAACCTATAAAAACTTTTTTATTGTAATAAGTTTCTAGCACTTTTTCGGAATAAAAGTAAACCGTCCGAAATCTACGAGTGAAGAAATGTAAGTGTTGTATACTTTTTCAGCAGACTTATTACCACATAATTGTAGTTTGATATCGGTCTCTATAGCTAAGTTATTTACACTTATAAAACACGTTATCACCATTTTTTGTGCATCTTGTTTGTGTGGTATTTTGTTATGATTATTTTTTGATTTTAGTTTTTACTCATAGTACATGAACTAACGATTAAGAAATGCTCGTAATATAAACAATATAAATGAATATGTAGTATGCTGATCTATATTTTCATTAAATAATTGAGTAGTGATATCATCGTGCAGAACAGTCTAACCAAAACTGAAAAATAAACACAATATAAAATATACACATATATACATCCAAGCCTTTAACGTGTAAAAGAAACATTCAAGGGTATAAATAAGTTTTGAACCTGCCTAACAAATTAATATTTAAAGTTTCTTAGGGTCCGTTTCAGAATATCCTAATAAAGTTTTGAGTTGCTAACCAACGCATAAAATAACTGAATGATAAAAATGACCGTTCACATACAGCGCGTTTCAAGCTTTAACCGATCGATGACTGTGAAACGCAAAGATAGTGTTTTGTTTAATAAATATGTTTTGGGTAGTTTAACGGGAACTTACTCGAACCTTCTGAAACAGTTCCTTAGTGTATTAGGAAGTATATATAGGAAGTTGGTTTATTATTGCAAATATTTATTTTACTAAAATTTCAAAAAGCTTGTCTATTAAACACATTACATATAAACTTAACTTTAAAGTCTCTTTACGAACTTGATACCCAATTACTTGGGAGTATGTTATTTATGTGTGAATATCCATTTAAGAAGTACATGTAAATATCTAGTCATAGTTATGGAAATAAAAGGCTTTCCCTGATGTATCCAATGATTCTCTAGCGCAATTTAAAATTCTAAAGTGTACGATTTTAGCATGATAATCTTAAGTTTGTAGGTTAATTTACTGACATAACCAACTGATCTCTCACTAAGGCGGTTTGAGAAAACTATTATTTTAATACATCATATCAATTATTTTGATTTTATGAATGACAAACATGTTTTGATCGACATTATTATTTTATGTACTTTTGGAGTCGTTATTATTCAAGTGTCAAACTTTAGGTGTAAGTAAAATGACAAAGAGGAACGGGCTAATAATGAGTCTTGTTTAAAAGGTCATGGTAAAGGTCAAAGGGTAGTAAATATAGCGTATAAATAATCATGCCCACGCGCTAGGACTTCATATGACGTGGGAGATATCGGTCTACATCATTACACCGCAATTAACCTAGATCAGATATTTCTGCTCAGAATATAAAATATGCTTCAGTCAGTTATCACGAACAAAGCTTTAAAGCAGAACCTTATCAGCTGAGATATTTTGATGACAAGCAATAATATTGAATGAAGATTATTGTATATAAATTCGTAGTTTATTGTTCACTACTATGGCAACTTTTTTCTTGAAGTTTCAATTTGTCCGCACAAAATTATCAATATAAAGTATTATTTTGATAATTTTGTCACCACCAGCTCTTAATATAATTTTTGTAGCATTGTTTATGGTGGGATGGTGTCAGGTAGGTGCCATAAAACTGCCAAAAATATACATATTTCTATGTATTATTTGTGATGTTATAGGTGATATATTTTTATTATATGTAATCGAAGAATAAATGATTATGGTATTATACCTAGACCAGCCATAAGTTCTGTTACAAATGAAATTGTTATTTTTATGGAGTAATGTAATATATACTAAAGTCATATACTATTTACATATAAATTGAAGTCTCAGCTTAAAATTAAAAACAACATTCTATTCGTAATGACAACCTTTGATGTTTATACAGGCTTTTAAACTGTCTGGCCATGAATCTATGGATTTACGCATTGTTTCCATGTGAAATTTCCCTACTGTTTACTCCAGATTTTTTTTTAGAGGCTCAATGTCTCCGTGTTGTTTAGAGTAACTTTTTCTAAAACTGACCATAATTAGTTGTTAAAAAGCTTATGTCAGGGCTAGATGAGGGTCTGTGTTCAACTCCTATAAAGTTCGGAATGTTGGTTTCAAGTCAGGCTTGGGTAGTTTGTGCCTTGTGACCAGGTGCAAAGTCCTGCTGGAAACTACACATGTACATGTTTTAAAAAGTGTATTGCTGAGAGGTTTCACAACATAATCCAAAACTGTCTCTTGATACATTTTGACTGAAGTTTTATTCCTTTTTCACAAAAATTGTGATGCCTTGATAAGAAACGCCCCAACAAACCACCACAGACGCAGGATGATGACCACGTTTCCGACCACTTGAGCAGTTTGTTTAGAACTATGTGAAACTTTACTTTAAATTGTATGGCCGTAGGATAATACGGTCTATAATAATAGGTAGTGATGAAAAACAGTGTGCGTCACTCAGGGCCAAAACTTTTTGCTTCTTGGACGCCGTATATTGAGTTCCTCGCTATGCTCAGGATTCTATATAATATAATAAATATATATTAAATTCAATAACAAATTCAGTTTTAGATTTCATGTTTATTCAAAATAAGTAGACGTTAAATTAGTCATTTTCAGTTTAATATCGATTATTTGTAGTAGTTTGCCGTATAATGTATCAAATTGATTCTTTTCTTGTGTAATTTTTTTATCAGCCACCTATATCCATGACCGATTAGCGGGGCTCGAATAAGTATGTTGTATGGTTCCTATTACCAAAATTTCATACAACGCGACATGTTTATTGTGATTTTGTTACCTTATTTGTTCAGCTGGTATTGATGCAATTAAGATATTAAAAAATTACTCTTCTTGGTCTTCTACTAAAGATGTAGTCGAAGTTAGTTAACAGACTTACGAGTAACTTAGATTGGGAACTTGCTCTTGAAGATAGCTGCCGGAACCAACGATTAATAATATATAGCTTATCGAGCAAATTGGCCTACGATCACGCTATATAACGACTGCCATCCTAAGACAACCATTACCGACTACGGCTAAACGTGCTCTCCTAAGCAAGAAAGAGCTCAGTAGTTAATGCCACCAGCGGTCACCCATCAAGTAATGCATTCAGAGAACATTGTTTAACACAGTTGATAGGTGACAGTGTAGCATGCACTACGAGCGCTTTACAATGTTTTATTTTAAAAGCTCACGTATTAGCGAAACAAGATAAGGTACACAATGTTTAGTAACGTTAAGTTATTTTAGCAACGCTACGTGCGTTGACACTTTAGAGCCGTCACATTTTTCTGAAACCAACGTGAGGGCTGCCAACGTGAGGGCTGCCAACGTGAGGGCTGGTGCCGAGGCTGGTGGCGACTCAAGCGGCGCAAGTATGCTTATCTCGGTAGTGAGTACATATTTGAGCCATTTGGTGTGGAGACATTGGGTCCATGGAGCTCATCTCAGTATCCAAAACTTATTAGAACGCTTGGCGATGCGACGCGCGATCAAAATGCTGGCATTTATTTGGCTCAACGTGGATTGCAATGTTATCAGCAACAACTGGTAGTGAGCTGGAGCATGTTGACTGCCTGTAGGCTTGCAATGGCCTTTAGGTTGCCTAAATGCTTTCATTGTAGTGTGTAGTTAATTTTGGAAACTTGTCTAAATTCGACTAATGAACTCTTGGACGGTTGTACCTTTATAGAATAAAGTTAGTCGCATCGGTTCTTGAAGCACAATGTTCTTGTGTCATTTGTAACGTCAGGCGACGATTATCAAAGCAATCAGACGGTTACCAAGCTGCAGCTGCAAATTGGCAAGAGTATCGATATTCTCTTTCGCATTATATTTCGTCAAGTATTTTTTTTAAACCGAGGATTTGAAAAACAATTGTATTTAATCTTTTGAACCATATTTTAACTTTTTGTATTTTGGTTTGCTCACAAGTTTTACAACCATAAATATATTACAAACTATAATAATTACAGCGTAAGTCTAAGGTAAATAAGTTAAAAGAAATAAAATTTAGTTATGTCGTATACGTTACGTTCAATAATTTAACTCTAAAACTTTTGTTATAATGCAGTGCTTTAGGTTCCTCATTTATCAACAATCCTCGATTGATTTATCCAATATATGTACACAGTAGGAAAATAAAATATATATTTTGTGTGTTTCTTAATATTGTTATATTTATGTTTTGTTATAGTCAAACAATTTAATAATAGTAAAATATATAATAATAGATTTTATCATGTTAAATATAAATTTCGATGAACTTGACGTTTTAAATACTTTTTGAGCTCAAACTAACCTTATCGTAGATCATCAAAACATTTAATTCGTCTATAACGATTTTCAAGTTGGATACAGTAAAAACAATGTGGTCCTAGAATGCACTAACTGTCACCATCAATCACTTTGAAAAGTTTGTAAGCTATGTGTATCAAAATTTCTAGTTCAAGAAACTATAAAGATGAAAACATCGATAAGAAGTCAATTAGTATCTCCCAACACTAGCAATTGAAAAGTGTTTGTTCAAGTTTGGGCGGCTGCGGCTTTGAGCGGGCAGAAGTGGTCGAGAGCTGTTTCTAGTTTAACTGTTGCGTCTGTTGATTGTCGTAGTCTCCAACAACGACCAGCCTAACAATAACAGAACCAGACTGCTTTAAATAACAATCAAACTCAGAACCCAATTTATAAAGTTGGCAATAACGAATACTAACAGATCGAATTAACATATTAAAGAAAAAAGATAATAGAAGATTAGGGAGTTAAGTGGTGAAAATCGGAACAGTTAACGTGATTTACATTTAGCCGTGAGCGAGGAATATATACTTCGAATTACTAAAGCAATTCGGTGCTTAATTCGTAGGCCAGCCAAGAAGGATGGGCGGCCAGGCTCCGCGCCCGGTTCCCGAGTTTAATTACAAAAGCAGGTTTATTCACTCTAATTTCGGGAATTTTGCATACCCAGCGCGAACCGCGGAAGGGTCAGAGACAGAGTGAAAGAAAATGACATTCGTTATTCTATTACGTTAAGCAAAGTAGCAAAGAAGAACCCTCTGTTGGTAATTACTTTTGTGTGCTGACTGTTTTGATCTCAATGTAATATGCTATTTTGTCTGTTAAAACTCTACAACGGCAGGTTTTGTACAACAATATAATAACGTGGTTGTCCATATAATTCAACAATAAATATCCATGTGTTAATATATTAATATTTAATATAGTTATGGCTCGTTCGTTTTTGGAATATATATTTACTACTTTGATTATTGATTCTACATAATTAACTTCTAGTAATATATTTTTGAGTCTTTGCGTTGTTAGCGACGACATGTTATACCAACCTCACAATATGGGATATGGGTAGGAAACTGATTACTCATGTTGACCAATATATGTCCTATTTTTGCATACACTATCATATAACTATAGCTAATGTGGAAACTCAAATATAATTCCTTAAATTTAAGTGTAAATACTCATAATAAATACAACAATAGCACTCAATGGTTTTCAGAATAAACTCCATGCAGGTACGAATCATGGTTCGAATCTTGCTACGGACTTAATTTATACCGCATGACAGTAGGGCATTGTAGGGATGCTCGCCTGGCTTTATATATTAGACTACCATCAAAGGAAACCTGGCTCCAAGAACCTAATATTGTATTGTGTTCTGGTCGCTGAATTTGTGCTTTAAGGCGATCCTGGCCAAAAAACGCCATACAAGAATTAACTTTTCTCAAAGAAAAAACTCGGTTATTAAACTGAAAAAAATATATGTTATTTTTAAGCATATTCTTGAGTTAATTCATAAATCTGATCCACATAATAAATAACTTCACTCGATAGAAAAAAATCCTAAAGTTACCTCTATTTCGAATTTAAAAACGATTTTTGACTCCCTTTTTACCAATCTTTAATTTTAAATTATTTTTTTATACATTACTTATCAATAAAAGTAATTAAATCATAAATAAAAATGTAAAAAAGTTATCATGTTAATTTTATATGATTTTTTAACATGAATTCATGGCATCAGAGCTCGCTCACTTGACCGCCAGTGCGCTCGCAGAGCTCGTCGACGTAGGACCTGTGTCAATTTTTTCGATCTACGCAGCGCCACACAGAACAGGATCAAAATGAATATCAAACAACAAAATAAAACATGCTCTGGGCTAACTTTCGACTCGTTACGCTTATCTTGATGACTTCCTGATTGACGGTGAATGACAATTGATTTCGTAAGTAGTGAAAGTTAGTATCGTGAAGGTTAATATGTGTGTTAATATTAAGAAAAGGGCTTTTTTTTTACAAATAAATGGAACTTTGAAATAACTTGTCGAACTCGGTACTGTGATAGTTCCAAAGTACCTATTAGCACAGCAGCGCAAAATATTCTTCGAAAGGTTATTTTGTACTTTTGGGTGTTGAAGTCGGTTCCATTTTTTGGTAAATAAAATTATTTTTGAATCTTTTTAGTTACCCTTGCTACTTACGGGATCGATTGTCATTCATTGGCAACGACTATATCATCAAGATAGGTCAATATGTTTCAGTTATTGGAGTGTAACTCAAAAACGACTTGAACGATTTTGATAAAATTTAAATGAGACTAGACGACAAGCATCAGCTTTCAAACAAAAAAGAATTTTTGAAATCGGTTCACACAGTCAAGAGTTGCGGAGGTAACAAACGTAAAAAAACAGACGAATTGAGAACCTCCTCCTTTTTTGGAAGTCAGTTAAAAAAGGGGGAGGTCCTCAATTTGTCCGTTTTTTTTTACCGAACCGATTTTGATGATTTATTTGATTGGAATGTTGATGATTGTCGTGTGATTTTATTTAAATTTCATCAAAATCGATCTAGCCGTTTTTTGAGTTACACTCCAATAACTGAAAGGTTTTTTCCTATCTTGATGATATAGTCATTGCCAATGAATGACAATCGGTCCCGCAAGTAGCAATGGACACTAAAACGGGTGAGTATTTTTATTTATCAAACCTACTTCAACACCCAAAAGTGTGCAATAACTCTTCGAAGTCGGGACCATGTGCGCAATATTGTGATAATAGGTACTTTTGAACTATCACAGTACCGACTTCAACAAGTTATTTCGCACTTTTGAGTGTTGAAGTCAAGCCCATTTTTCGGTAAAAAAAAAATATTGAATTTAGTATTGAATTTGTTAGTAAATTTGAGGCGTCTTTTTTATGATTATAGAAATAATAAGTGACATTAAGCGATTTTTAAAACTGGATGGATATAAATTAAATTATAAGTAAAAACATAAATCTGGCTGTATGGAAACTCATGTCACGTCACGACCATGATATGCGATGTCACACCCGTGACTTGAACTAGTTTTTTGATAACTTTCTAGGTTCAATAAGCTTGCTAAAATGCAATGAAATTATTGTTTTTATATCTAGTTTTAGCCAAATGCCTAGTATTTCGTACCCAGGGTCTAAGATAATGAAGTTAATAATCAAAGCCCAGTGTATGGGTATACACTGGGCTTTGAGTATTAACTTCATTACCATATATAATCAAATCTGTACTTTATAATTTTTAGTATAGATTTACTCCACCCTTTTTTAATTATTACATGATAATAATAATATATATATTATAAACTCAAAAGTTAGTATGTGTCTTAGCTTCTTAAACGACTTCAAAAAAGGAGGAGGTTTTCAATTCGTATATTTATTTTAAATGTTTGTTACCTCAGAACTTTTTACTGATAAACCGATTTATATGATTCTTTTTATATTTGAATGTTTGTCGTATGGTCCTATTTAAATTTCATCAAAATTGGTCAAGCCGTTTTTTAAGCCGTCGGCCCCGGTTGTTGTCTCACGATGGCAGTAGTATCAGCATGGTAGTAGGGCGTTTTGCATTTTGAATGCCCGCCTGGCTAGCTACCACCCTTAAGAAGAAAATCTGTCGCCAAGCACCTAACGGTGTGTTCCGGCAGCTGTCCTTGAGTGTTCTAGGAGTAATTCTAGGGTAACCTGAACAACATCCTAGACCACATCTTTAATAACCATCAAGTGAGATAGTAGTCCAAGGCTAGCCTATCAATAATTATAAAAAAAACATGCATTTATTAATACTCGTAGTAGAATGATACACAAAGTTGTCAGTGACTATGATTAAATGAAATCATCAACATTCATTTTAGCACCTTTGTGGCAAGCCCGCAGTAGCCACTTAATCGATCATTAATTATGTATTACTGATAATTAATTAACCTCAGTCACAAACGAGATGCCCTTAGTCTGCCATAATGAACACTGCATCTATTAGGATACTACTAGTCATAACAAGCGCTCTAGGCGCACGCCTATTAGTAAGGTACATATCCGATGAACTCAAAAATTTTGCTCTATTTTAGCGAACACGTTTTAGGTGCCCAACCCACCAACTTAAGCATAGTGAGGGGTAACCAACTCCAACTTCTTTAACAAATATTTGTAGTTCACGACCGTGTAGAATTAGTTTCACTCGTCTGTGGAAACCGCGGTGTAGTTGTACTCTTATCTGTTTTTTAGTTACACTCCAATAACTGAAAAGTTTTTTCCTATCTTGATGATATAGTTATTGCTAATTAATGACAATCGAATCCGCAAGTAGCAAGGGACACTAAAATGGGGGAATTTTTTTTACCCCAAAAATTGAACCGACTTTAACACTCAAGGGTGTGAAATAACTTGTTGAAGTCGGGACCATGCGCACAATATTGTAATAATATGTACTTTTGACCTATCATGGTACCGACTTCAACAAGTTATTTTGCACCTTTGAGTGCTGAATTCAAGCCCATTTTTCGCCAAAAATTTGCTTAACACCGCTGAATGGATTTAGATGATATATCATAAAACGTATTCTAATTTTTATCTCGATTTTCCGAACGGTTCCTGAAGGATCAGGAAAACCAATTTTGATGAATGGAATCTAGATATGTTGTAATTGATTGTTTGAAACTATATCTAACTCGTGTAGTTTTTAACGCAATTTGCGAACCATATACTATTAATATGTACACAATGGTTAAATTAAGGTTAGTAAATTGTTATCACTATTGTTAGGTCCAATGCCAAAAAATATGAGTTCAATTTATTCTGTTGTATCTCTTTATACTTGTTATCTGGGGAATCCTCAACTCAACTGTAATAAAATATATATTTAGATTTCTTTTATGTATATCACACATAAAAACTCTTTACATTTTCGCAAGCTCATTGAACCTAGAAAAATATTAAAATACTAGTTCAAAGTCTCAGGTGTGACATTGAGTACCATAGTCGTGACGTAACATGAGTTTCCATACAGCCAGATTTACGTTTTTACTTATAATTCAATTTATATCCATCTAGTATTAAAAATCACTTAATGTTACATATTACTTCTATAGTTATAAAAAAATACTACTTAAATTTACTAACAAATCCAATACTAATGCAATTTCTCAATATAAAAAAATGTTTACCGAAAAATGATACCGACATCAACACTCCAAAGTGTGAAATAACTTGTTGAAGTCGGTGCCATAATAGTTCAAAAGTACCTAGTATAACAATATTTTGCGCATGAAACCGACTTCGACAAGTTATTTCACACTTGAGTGTTGAAGTTGGTTCCATTTTTTGTTAAAAAAAAATTAAACTCTTTTTAGTGATTCTTGCTACTTACTGGATCGATTGTCATTCACTGTCAAAGACTATAATATCATCAAGATAGGAAAATATTTTTCAGTTATTGGAGTGTCATTCATGATACTTGTCGTTCAATTTCATTTAGAAATCAAACGACAAGTATCAGCTTTAATAAAAAAAGAATTATCAAAATCGGTTCACCCAGTCAAAAGTTCTGAGGTAACACACATAATAAAAAATATAGACTAATTGCGAACCTCCTACTTTTTGAAGTCGGTTCAGAAGCTAACACACATACTAACTAACTGAGTTTATTAGAAATATGTTAAAAACCTTATCTTACAATTTTCATAAACTACTTTTATATAGTAACTTAAAATTCATTTATTAATTTTTAATTCCAAATAACATTTTGATTTATAACAGTGCGCGTATAGACACATTATATCTAAATATAGTATCTGTTGCCCTGTTTTATGACTTAATTTTTTTTAGTTTTACGGGATATGGTTCTACTGTATCTTCAATAATGGACACTATCTGGCAAATTTTATTTTTATTTCTGGCCAATTTTGCTAGAAGGCAAATATCTGCCTGAAGATGGTTGCCTTAATGAGCGATGATTATGAAGTAAGATTTGTACTCATTGACTTTGAATTGAGCACTCTGTACAGGACAGCTTTATGAAATTTATTACAATGGGGCTCCTGTCACAACCAAGACAATTGATACATATTTTTAGTTTCAAAAATGCTCTCTATAAGCGCTCAACTTAACAAGTATCGTTTTGGATAATATCTTTTTTATTAAACTTGCAAAACAGTTCATTGGAATGAGCTTAAATTATATCAAAAATATTGTGAAATTTGGTTTTATTTTAAACGCGAGATATAATTCTTTGATATTTGTTATTATGTTGAATACATGGTCTGAAAATAATAATTTAAAAAAACTTAACTAAAACTAAACGATTCTGTCTCGACCATGGGCCACTCGCCACAACCGTGGTTCTATGAAAACCACGGTTGTGACGTCCATGGATGTGAAATGTTCGCACCGTGCTATAACTACAAAGATTAAACAAAAGTAGCCATCTTAAAACAATCACTAGATTAATTGTTATTAAACACACCAAATTAATAAAAATCTGCGAAGACATATTCATAAATACATATTTTAAGAGCCACGGTCTTGACAGCATAAGGGTACTCGTTTTACAAAATAACTAATATCAAACTTATTTTTACGCAGCTATATCACTCGACGCCATTAATTAATAGGACAACTGTGACAGACAGACTTGTTACTGAATTCTGGGAATCTCACATGACATGGTTGTGACATTTAATGTGTTCTTTTAATGAAGTTTATGTATATATATATTTATTTAAAATATAATAATATTACCAAATTACCATTTATGAATAGGTGCATTAAACGGCTTTCTCTATAATCAGTACTAATATTATGCGAATGTACTATAAATGCGAAAGTAACTCTGTCTGTCTGTTAGGCTTTCACGCCAAAACTACTGGACTGATTTGAATGAAATTTGGTATGGAAATAGTTTGAGACCCGGGAAAAACATGGGATAGTTTGTATCCAACTGCGCAAAAAGAGGTTAATGTTTTTGCGCGATAACCGACAAACGCGCGGGTGGAGCCGCGCCTGGAAAGCTAGTAAAAATATAATAGAACCTTAATATATTAATTTAATGTAGTTCTCACAAATAAAAATGTTTTTCTTAAGAATGATAATTTACCCATCTAAAATAACCGTAGGTACACAATAAACTGTATAGATATATAAACACTACTGTACTGATCGAACCCCTACAAGACCCGATTATTTTTCCGGCGTATGTACCAATACACGACAAATGTTAATTCCATTCTAAAATGTCATACTGACGTGATCTCCGCTACGTAGGTAGGACTGTACTGTACCTTACCTGGAGAGCTAAAAGCGTGCACGCGGCGCATCGCACACAACTCTGTGTCGCGTAAATGAATACGTCGCGCTCGCATAAAATACCTAAAGTCCGTGGAAAGCCTCGCCTTAACATCCAAACGTATAACAATAGCTTCGTTGTCATATAAAATGTTTGCTAGAGTAATCCAAAATATATACTTGCAGTGCGCGCAGTTAGACTACTGTAAAATCTCGATAAACAAGATTATACAAAAATAAAAATATTCAGACTAGCAGTTAGGAAAGGTATCGCTCGCGCCTACGAATTCCGTTGTGAGTCTACGAAGCAACGACAAACGCCGTTGTTGCTTACTCGTAAGGCCATAGAGCTCCGTAACGGGCGAAGTTTTCTCCTCTCGGTCGTTACGAGGCGCGAATTGCCAGCGTTACAATTACAGCGTGGCTCGCCATATTTATGCCAGCGGTAACCAAATTGCCCGATATTATTCCATCCCATTGAGTGCGAAAAGCGCAAATTAAACCGATTTTATATTGGACGATTTTCCCCGAGAGCGGCGCGAGATATGTTCGTTGTTAGATAAGAAGCCGAGAAGATTGCGTTATGAAATAAGAAAGGGATTGCGCGATGGAAGAGTTGCTTTTGGATAAATATACAGTAGGGCGTATTGCCGGGTGTATAGCGAGTGAATTGGTTACGGTTTTGATTGCGACTCAGTTTGTTCGGGATTGTTGTGTGGTTGATTGAATTAATAAAGGGTTTATTGGTGATGAATGGGCAAAATGTTTGGTTTATTTGTTTTAGCGGTGGAAATATAAGAAATACCAAATTTAAATAAAATAAAGGTTCATTTAACACTGGTTTGCATATGAACATCATCTTACCATGTGCGTAGCCAACACGTACTTAACCAGGTACTTATATAAAGAGGATAAAATATGCACAATTCCAATAAAAATATTAATTTTCAATAGTAATGGTCTTGACATTGTCTTGGCTAAATTCTTGGACAACATTGCCTCTTTTCAAAGGTAGCGTCCGTTCAATGAAATTTAATTAATGATTAATAAAATATAATAATAATTTTAATTTATAAATTAATTAATTTGTTTTTATGAGTACTCTTCAAAATGGGGCCTAGGCTTGCACATAAACAAGATGTTTTCTTAGGGCGACGAAAACAGTTTAATCGAAAAATCGGGGTTTTGAATGAAGCAATAGCGCAACTGCCTCCGGTATAGGCACACTATACTACGTCGAGAAAAAACTCTTTAGTCTCATTGTTTTCTTTATGTTACTACTTTTCAGACATCAAGAACCTGAGTTGCAGACAAACCGCGAAATTCTAGTAAAATTTTACAGCTGGGTTGGTCCTGCCCTTCGCATTGGCTTGACTAGAGGAAGAAAATGGAAAAGCAACCGAGAGATATATCTGTAAAGGGCGAGATATTCGGCAACTATATAGCCTAATGAAAGAGAACGAGGGAGGCTCGGCGCTAACAACTAATTGGCTATTCCGGAAACTCATTTGAACACAAAATGGATTCTGTATTTAAATTTCAGCATTTCGTAAAACAACGGCGAAAGTTAAATGCATAAGGCATTTTGGCTACTCATGGGTAATTTACTCGACGTTAAGTTAATCCTATTCGGAAGCGATTGTAGAGAATCAGTCTTTATTTTAAAAAATAGATCAAACTGGTCTGAGTTTATATAGATAGGGAACGAACGATACTTCGCTATCACAACGTGTAAACACCCCAATGATGGCCAAAGGTTTTCTACTATTTATAGTGAACATAAAGTTCTAGGATTGCTTAACTTTCGACTTACTATCACGGAACCATAAAACATTTTCGCTAACCCTTCACTTTGACTTAACTTTGATACTGCAATATGGTAATTTATTTGAATATATATACACCAATACTAATGAAAATATTTCTCCTCAGTTTGCCTTGCTTAAGTCTTGTTTTAAAATGGAAATGGCATATATTTTAATATTGTGTGGCGGCAAAGACCTATAGTTTGTCCTGAATGCAATATTAATAAAAAAAAATTAGATTAGCTATTGCTTTATTTATGTACAGCTGATAATGTCTTTAGAGCCTTTGACCATTATCTTATCTATTGGCAAGTGACGAATAGTTCGAGGAGCAGAAATTATTTGGATTTGTAGTTAAAAATTGGTGATGACAAAAAAAGTTTCTAAATAATTTCTTTGATAAAAATGTTTAAAGAACATAGAGATATAAGCTTGGAGTATTTATTTTGCGTTGCACGCAAAGTCATGCCCATTAATGGTATGCCTAATAAGTTACCATGTTAGTGTATCAAAGCTTGATATAAGACGCTTATTAGGTATGATTGGTTATAATTATTATCTTTACGGACGATTAAAATGTTTCAGTTATTTGTCGCTTATAAAGTCACCGTTTTGATTTATTACTCACCCGAAAATAATGAGCCCTATTTTCTATAAGCACTTAATATGAGCAGAAGTGATGTGAGTATACGAGTCGAGTAAAAGGGTAAAAGTCTACTTGAGGGTAAAAAGGAGGTCCTTACCTTCAAGTACCATATACCCTATTAGAAACAGTTTATGCTATAATATGTTAACATTAGAAGACTTCATTTACAGTGTATACAAGTATCGTCCACCCCAGACTGAACAATACTTAATATTCTGGAAACCTAACGTAGTAATACCGAAAAACAGGTAACGTTCGAATCGAGTTTCTCCGATGTCATCATTATTCAGCTGGACTAGAGGGATAGTCAACTCGATAAACATTAATAAAGTTTAGTACTTTCGTAGTGAGTGTTCAATATTGTCTAGAATTGTAGTTAGTCAATAAAAGAGAGATATAAAAATAAAATAAAATTAAAATAATTTATTTCGGACACAAAATCCATAGTAGTGTTAGTACATTATATTAAAACTAAGTTAGTAAACTAAAAACTAAAATTATATAATAAATACATTATTTAATCCTACCCGTGACTATGCCAACCCAATGCTTTTGGATTGGGCAGTCCAGCCGGGCAGCAATCATTTGCAAAATACTGTTGGAACTACCACGCAAGCGATGGAACATTGAGGCAACCTTTTTTCTTATAATTGCATGGAATCCGTCTACTCCAGCACTGGCAAACATCCCGGATGCACTGCGATGGCGTGGCAGTCCCATCAGCATTCTAAATGCATTATTATACTGCACTCTCAGGGCGTTGTAAGTTCGTTTGGTATACTTCACCCACAGGCTGCTTGAGTAGAATGAGTGACAATAAGCTCTGAAAAGAGTTAATTTCACCTCATTAGTACACCGAGCAAACCTGCGGGCCAGCATATTACTTCTTACTGCTAAAGCCCTGCGCTCTCGTTGTAAATCAAAGTCGTCCTTCAAATCGTCAGTAATCATGTGTCCAAGATATTTAAATTGGTTTACAATTTTCAATACAGAGCCGTCAAGTACAACTGGAGGAACAGTGCTAGGCCTATGATTTCCTGACTTAAAAATGAGCATCACACTCTTCATCGAGTTGTACTTGAGACCATGTTCACTCGCTTAGGATTCACAAGTTTGTACTAGCATTCTCAGTGCACCTATCGAGGGAGCCAGCAGCACCATGTCATCAGCATAACTAATATTATTGACACAGGTTCCGTCTATGTGGCATCCGACATGTATACTGCTGAGTCTCTCAATTAACTGGTTCACATATAAATTGAACAAGCTAGGAGAAGAGAGACCACCCTGACGTACACCACATTCCAGTCTATACTCATCAGACAGCGTATCAACCCATCTCACTTGGTTAATCTGGTTATTGTACCAATATTTAAACAAACAGATAGCATCACCTGGAAAGCCAGTTTCACTCAGCTTTTTCCACAATTTGTCATAATTTACAAGGTCAAAAGCTTTTGACAAATCAAGGAAACAGGCATATATAGGCGTTTTTCTCTCAGTATAATACCTAACAGTATACTTAAGGCTCAAAATGGCACTTTCCGTGGACAATCCCTTTCTAAAGCCGAATTGAGCGTCATTTAGATGCAAGTATTCACCAAGTCGGCTGTTAAGTATACTATCAAGTATCTTTGCTGATGTAGTAGCAAGTGAGATGGGTCTATAGTTCGAACTGTCTGATACATCCCCAGTCTTGTTCTTAACAATAGGTACAACAATAGTTCTCATCAAAGACTCCGGTAGAAACGAGTGTCCCAAACATAATTTAAAAATCATGGTCAATATGCGAGGTAAGTGTACACCTGCATATTTGTAATGATGGATGCTGAGACCATCGTGCCCAGGAGATTTACCTTTTTTCATATTATGGATCGCTGTAGCAACCTCCTTTGCTGTTAAAGTTACTTTATTCTCAGGTAAGACAGTCTCAGACTCACGCTCAACACGCATTGATTGACCCAAGGGTGACTGGACGGTGAAATGGTCTCTGAAATTGTTAGCTATGCCTTTGGAATCACTTTCACCGCCAACGCTCACAGGCATACTGGGCTTTGGATTCATTTTATTTGTATGTTTCCAGAAGCCTTTGAAGTCACCAGCTGAATGCCTAGATGCCAGTATATCCATTTTAATTTGTTGTTGTCTATCCTGGCACCATTTCAGCTGTGACTTAAAATACTTCCTGCTTGTACACATATCCTCGTATGAAGTACCAGTACTTGGTTTACCAGCTAAGACCCACGCCTGAAATTTAAGCCTAGCAACCCTGTGAGCGCCAGCAACGTACTTGTTCCAACCAGTTATATATCCACCCTTTCGAGGACACTTACACTTAAAAGAAAGCTTAGATGCCTCGGTAAGT
Source organism: Plagodis dolabraria (assembly GCA_963854805.1). NCBI lineage: Eukaryota > Metazoa > Arthropoda > Insecta > Lepidoptera > Geometridae > Plagodis > Plagodis dolabraria. Next base: position 22,868,804 of record OY978444.1, read on the forward strand.
ACATCTATTAAGTTACAATATAATTTATCAATTACAGCATTATGGTCCGGGTTTGAGCAAAGCGAATCAGCGCACGAAATCAGTTCTTTAGGAAAATCAATGCTTTTAAGTTTTTCGTGGCAATAGTTATTGTATAGTTCAATCTGTTTCGCACTCCTCTCACCCCAAACCACCTGATAATGCAATGATGTTCTGGAGTTCGCAGCACACTTAACAGGTATGTTATCTATAGTGCATTCAATAAATAGGGGAAAGTGGTCAGACCAGTACACGTCATGCTGCACCCACACATTGCATATGGTGTCCTGGGCGGCTTTAGTGACGATGCAGTGATCCAACCATCTTCTACAGCCATGAGCATCGCTAATGAATGTGTACGTACCAGACTCCAGACCCAACATTTCCATATCTACACAACACCAATTTTGTTCTATACAAAAATTTAACATTTCGTTACAGAAAATCTCTTTAGGGTGGGAGTTGAAATCACCTAAAACATACACCGATTCACATTCGCTATTATCTTCAATTACTGCACTAATAACGCTTAAACATTCCGTGTATTCAGGTAAGTTTTCGATAACGTTCACTGGCATGTATACACTGAACACTATAAACGACTTATTAGCCATAGTTACTTTAATCGCACACACGCGAGGATTTTCGCACTCAAGCACTAATACTGACTGGAAAACACTTTTTCGCCAAAGAATGGCTACGCCTCCATAGGGTCTCCCTTGTAAAATTACAGTTGAATCCACCGCCGTAGTGCCAGTTGACCCGAAATTATCATCGATGGTGCTCAATGATGGCAGATCATGGGCCATTAGCCAGTGCTCTTGCAGAGCCAAAATATCTACAGACTTGCACAACGTTCTTATACCATCTATTGAGCGTTTCAAGGACTTACAGTTAAAACTACAAAATTTATTTGTTTTTTGTGTACTATCCATAATAATTATTTTGATTATTTATAGCCACTAATCGTTTTAAGAAGATCTCCATCAGATGGTCTCCCAATAATTTGCTTCATATTTATAAAACGCCTAAACGTGACTCCACTGGGCCAAAAGTTTTTATCCAGGAAAGTATCATAATCACATTTTGCAACGAACAACTTGTAGGAATTATAACCTTTATCTTGTCGCATATTAATTTTACTTAATAAAACTTTTCTGGTTGTTTTATTTTGGATATATTCAGAGATATCAGACTCTGTTACACTTTTATCAACATTTGACACATAAAGCGGAATTTCAATATCCGCGGCCTTGAATTTGCAGCTAGTACTTAAATCAGCATTTCCTTTACAACCAATGAATTTGTTTCGAAGACGCTTTCTTTGCACTAATATCCATTTCTCGTCTGCTTTTGGTTTGCCCCATTCATCTTTAGTCGACGATAATTCCGCAAACGTCGGTTTCCGCGATAAAACCGTAGCTGAACTTTGTTTACATTGATCAGCTGCCGTGCCGTTAGAAACTGGTTCTGGGTCTCGCTCAGTTTGTGTGCACTCTGTAAGACGGCTATTACGCTTACTCACACAGGCAGATAATGTAGGCGAGTGCGAGCAAGATAAACCTATTTCAACAGAGGCTAACATCGGTTTCGTATTCACATTACTCAAGCAAGGTGACGATAAAGATGCATAAGATGTATTAGCACTGTTCACGTGTTTATTAACAGATGACTGAGATAGCTTTAGATTTAAATTTTCACCTGGACTAAGAGTCTGAGATGACTCATCCCGCGGCGTTTGCATAACTGTCATTGAGCCACTGTCATCTAAGAAATACCCTCCACGCTTGGCATTAATTCGGCAGCTATTTGTATTGATCTCATTGGAAACACGATCGCTATTACACCATTTACTTTCTGGATCTTTAAGCTGACTTACCAATGCATATGTGTCTTTTATATCCTGGACATCGGATTTCAGCCTCACGATGTCTTTTAACACAGCTGTAACGTCTGTGCTATCCCATGTACATGGCGGAAGAAGATTTAAATCTCGGGCTACGAAAACTGGTAACAATTCTTCATCTGTTTCTTTAAAAACAGCGATAATATATTCCAGGTCACGTTGTATTTTGCCGTCTTTTCTTCTTGAGATATTTCGCTTTTTTGTTTTCATCGATTCAAACAATAGACATTTGGCTTTTTCTACATCCTCCGATGAGAACGCTGAAGCACAAATTCGCATCATACTCTCATTGTCCATGACATCTACTTTATTTTGTAAGTATGCTAGGATCTCACTTATTACAATATTGCACGAAGCACATTTCACAGTATTCTTTGACTTAGAATTTGACATTTACACAACTCACTCACGCACCCGTTGCGGACCGCAGTCAAGCGCAGATATGATAAAATGTTTTATTTCATGGGATTACACTAGCAAGTGGCCCACCAGGTGTTGCACGGTAACCTCTGTATATGAAATATGCATTTTATCATAACTGCCGAATCGCATTGTGCCCTTCACCCTGACAAATTAAATTGTTAAGTCTTATGCACCTCTAATTTCACGGCACCCATAGTATTCAAATTGAAGCACAGTAATGCGAACATTATTGCTGGGCAGTAGAAGCTGTAGTAGCAGTAGGTATACTACTACTTTCTCGGACGATTCCGTTCTCAAAAGCTCTACTACTACAAGAAATATAATTTAGAATAATAATTGAAATAAAACAAAAAAACCCTAATCATAGTTCAAATATTATTTAAATGAATGTTTGTGAGTGAGTGCACTGAGAAAAATTTCATGTTTTGACATACGTAATTTTAGCCTCAGCATACGTATTTCTTGTTTAAAACGTGACTAGCGTACATAAAGATGAGACAACATGACGTATAATGGCCTTGCTGTAACGAGCATTGTACATTACAATAATGTATGAAAATCATTCGTTCATTCATTCATTCAATGAGGTACTGTCATGCAAATAAGTATGTAACATCTTGACAAAGTAAGGATGTTACTTACGTAGATCCTGGTGCAGCCTACTTACGATAAGTATGTTTCCTACGTTTATTATGTTTACTATAAGGAGGTAGTCTACGTCAAACTTGCTACAGCCTATTAATGGTAAAGGTGATTCTGGCGTTTAACATGCGTCAGCTTACGTACTGTAAGGAGGTTGCCTACATCAGCTTTGGTACAGCCTATTTATGGTAAAGATGTTCCCTACGTTTACCATGTATTGAACTACGTACAGTAAGGTGGTGGCCTACGTCAATATTGTTGCAGCCTACTTATGGCAAAGATGTTCCCTGCGTTAGTCATGTATCGGCCTATGTACAGTAAGGAGGTACCGTAAGTCAAATTTGATGCAGCCTACTTATAGTAAAGATGATCCCTACGTATCTCATGTATCAGCCTACTTACAGGAAGGAGGTTATGTACACCAATCTTGATGCAGGCTACTTATGGTAAGTATGTTCCATACGTTTGTCATGTAGTGGCCTACATACAGTAAGGAGATTGCGTACGTTAATCTTGATGCAGCCTACTTATGGTAAGGATGTTCCTTATATTTATAATGCATCGTCCTACGTACAGTAAAGAGGTTGCGTACGTCAATCGTGGTGCAGCCCATTTACTGTAGGGATGATCCTCATATGTATCATGCATCGGCTGTATTATAGTAAACAGGTTGCCTACGTCAATTTTGGCACAACCTACTAATAGTAAGGATTTTTAATATATTTATCATGCATTCGCCTATGTAGAGTATGGATATTACATATGTACATAAACCTGGACCATTATTACACTTAAGATGTTATTAAGAGCACCATTTGTAGTATACAAAGGTAAACCTCTTTACTATATGAAGGTTGCTCCTGGTTTATTTATGCGCATTGGATTACAATTTGTGCACCCTACTCTACATAGATTGATGCATTGTATACGAAGAAAAGATCCAAACCATTAGTAAACTGCACTAAGGTTTACGTATACAACCTAGCTGTACAAAGGCTGATGCACGATTTAAGTAATTATTCTATATGCAGGCTGCACCTGTAATAAGACAGTAAATAAGCATATTAAATAAATAAATTCATAAGGTTAATAAAAATTTATTATCATCAATTTGTGATCTATTTATTGAAAACAATATACAAAACTGTAAAATATTTAGGTCCATTATCAATTATCAATTTAAGTTGAAAGACAGGTGAGCGTAGCCAGCCTAAGGTGGTACATGACATTATTAAGGACGTGGTGAAAAACTGTCAAACCTCAGATATCAGGCTTAAAAGACATGCGTACAACATTTCACGGAGTTTGAAAAAAATTATCTTCGACATGGTCTCCATATACATTTTATTTTTCTATGCGGAATCAACAATGTATGCGAGGATCAAAGCAGTGCGGCGCACAGTTACAGTTTCAGATTCACCATCTGGAATAAATAAATATTTTATGAAATTTGTTAAATAAAAATGACACTCCCTAAAAAGTATTACCAAGAAGTTAGGAAACAATAGCTTATTAATGTCAGACTACACTCGCTATACCACAATAGTTAATTGTGCTGCACTTGTAGCGTTACGTTTCCAGCTTATTTGTAGTCGTCGGGTATATTCTAAGGGTATTTAAAGTACTTACCACTAGCACTAGTCCCTGGAGTTATAAGAAAAGCCCCTCATTATTTTTTTGATATATATGGTTGAGATCTTGTAAAATCTGCAATCAATAACATTAAGATCATTCGAATAATTCCACTATGAAAGTAATATGAAACATAAATATGAATTATGAAAGTAAAATATCATGTAGGTTTGAAAATTTAACATACCAAAATATACCTTGGGGTTATCGGAGAGTTGGATTGTCATAGGTAGTCAGATGTGTTCTTTATTCTCATAATATTTCTTTAACACCAGTATCAGCAGTCTTTCTCGAGGATTTTTGTACTCAGTGTCAGGTATTAATATTATTTTTAGCCAAGTCAATTTGTCTTCTAATAAAGTAGCATCTGTAATAATTGTGTAGACTTCATTTACATAAATATATTTGTTTTATGTTTAACCGGCCTTGGGATGCCCGGATAAAATTGCACCATCCATATCTTTCTGTGGGAGTTGCAAGTGGCGACAAAAGGGAAAATATCACAACTTGGACAGCTGCCTTTTCCGAAGAACTGTCATCTTACAAACGAGCTCCCAAAGTTGCTTGCCAAGCATGGACATTATGACAAATGAAATGAAATAAAATTATTGCAATTATAGCCCCCTTTCTTAATAGAGGGAGGCATTTGTTCAACGTTTGACTAAATCATTTATAACTAAAGACTTTAAAAAAACAACAAAGTCGCTTACCTGTGAATGTTGCCGTTTAGCATTTGAATTCACTGGTTGCCGGATAGCCAGGCTGTGTCTTTGGCCTTTCTTTATACACACAGACCCACTTTGGGGCGACTGAACCCCTTTCTTCGTTTATTCAAATTTGATTGGTGATAAATTGATTTTGGAAACTTTGTAATAAAAGATTTTTTATAAATAATCACTGTTGAAAACATTTACATGCGCGCGTGACGCGATTGCCACGGTCTCGCAGAAAACTAATATTATAGCTGTTGCATTACGCTCCAGCCAGTATTGCCAGCGTGTAAATCAAAATCAGCCGAGTATTCACATAAAAATATTTAAATATTAATACAATTAGATATTAACTTTGATATCATTGATGCATTGCTTAGACTTTTCAAAAATATTATAATAACAATTGCTCCCCGCGGTTTCATCCATGTAGACAAAACAATCCATGTTTAGTAGTATTAGATTAAATATTTAAAAAAAAAACTGAACACTTCCTTACACCCTCAAAAGCTCTGTTTTACAATTAGTATGGCTAGATTAGGAAATACCAAAATCTTCAGGTGAGAATGTGGCTAAATGCTGTTATAAATAAAAAAAATATGTAATTTTTCCTGGTCAAGAACAGTAACATTAGTAATGCTAAGTTTTAATAAAACACTTAAAAATATAAAAATATATCCAATGTCGATTCCGCCTAATTTTCTTGCTAAGCCGACGTGACGTCACAAACAACACGCAGTCAAACCGTTTGACGCGTGTCGCTTTTACACGAAGCATCCTCAGGAGGTCTTGACTATACGAGTGCACGATCGCACCTTCTCGACTCACGTGTTTGTGACGTCACGTCGGCTTAACAGGAAAATTAGGCGAAATCGTCACTAGTTATATTTTAATAGTTTTTAAGAGTTTTGTTAAAATATTAATTAAATGTTTTTTTTAATATTTTCAAAATATTTGATATTATTATATTTCCGCAAAGTAACGCCTGAATCGATTCATTAGAAATACTAAGGTTAGTAAGTAAGGACGAGAATGTATATTTGTTATATTTGTATATATATATATATACGCTGAAATTGCTGGACCACTTTGGATGAAACTGAAATATAAATAGAAATATAGATAGTTTAGGTCTTAGATAAACACAACGCAAACTTCTTACTATCATAATCATCATGACCATCATCACTTTTCATTATTGCCTACGTGAATGATACTGCGGGATGCAGTAGGTATATACCAAACATATTTTTTAAAAATAACAGAAAAAAAACCTTATATCAATTTTTTATTCTATATAGTCAATAGTATACTATAAATCATCTCATCAATGTATTACTTTTTATTATTTCTGTGCTTATTGAACTATTATGATGAAAACACCACGTAACGATACCGATATAAGCAACGTTATATATATGTTGTATGTGTTGTAAAAAATGAGACACAAACTAAAAGTACAAATGCACATAATAGACATAACTAAAGAAGTACCAAATCGAAATATGGGGTTTCAGTGCAGAGTAACTAGTTTTTATTTATTTGCACGCGTATAACAATTGATTTGTTTGTATTTTATACGAACATGAGTACGAGCGCAAATTTGATTGTAAATGAAGAAATATTGAAATAAGCAATGGTCGAAAATCAGCGTTTATGAAACATTGCTTTCGTATTTTTTTATTCGGCATCTGGCAACACTGATCTTCTGTCGTAAAACAATCTTTAAAATGTCGAGGGAACAGTATATTATTGCGCCCGTAACATTTAAATAATGTTCAAATGCAGTATGACTAAAAACGTTTAATGATGTTCCCTACGTTCATCACGCATAGGCCTACGCGCAGTAAGTAGGTTACTTAAATGAATTTTACGTAAATTTATTGAGCATAAATTCACGTACGGTAAATAGTTTTTCTACGTCAACCTTGAAGCTGCTCACTGCTGTGGTAAAGATCTTTCTTACGAAATCATGCATCAGCCTACGTACTGGAAGGAGCTTGCATAATTCGCTTACTTATATCGTGCATCGGCCTACGTACAGTAAGGAGTCTTAGCGCAGTCTACTTAAATGTAACTAATAATGTTTTCTACGTACCTACATCATGCATCAAGCTACGTACATATAGGAGATTGTCTACTTATACCTTGTTGTTGGGTACTCACAGTAGGAGTCTGTTTCCAAAATACTTACAATAAATAGACGATCTACTTATAGTCACGACGCAAACTACTTGAAACATTAATTTTTTTAGTCAAGACGTTTGTGTCATCCTGTTAATGTTGGAGTACATTTATAAAGATGCGACAGCATAATGTAATGTTCTATCTGTGACGTCATATCCATGGACTACTTCCTAGAATGTATCTGCCTATATCGGTTACGTATGTTGAGTCTTGTTGACGGACCTGACAGACGGGTACGTATTTAACGGCAAGATCAGTACACAACATGTTGTAACTAAGTGACGTGTTGATACGCTTCAACATTATTTTGTATTATCCAACATTTTTACGGCTGTAGATTACGTATTTTAGATAAAACTACACATACATTGTGAAAAGACTTCGCTACATTTCATTTTTTTCTCAGTGTGTGTATGTTTGTTACTTCTTCACGCCTAAACGGCTGGAAAAAAATAGACTAAAATTTGGTATGGAAATAGTTTATACCTGGGATTAACAGATAGGCTAAATTTCATCATCACCATTCACCAAATTTCATCAACACGTCTAATGGCTAAAACCGCGGACGTAGCTAGTATATCTTATATGCCTTACATATCAATAACCGAAATATTGTGATCCGACATAGAGTGCAGAACCAATAATTTTAGGCTTAGCTTTCGGCCGCATTATCGCTTTCCAACAGATGAGATTGTGTTAAAAGCCAAACCATCTAGAGTTAAAACTGTTTAGAATGGTATCTTTATAGTTAAAGTTGCAGTATTAGATATTTGAAATCCTCAACGGACGTAGGTACCTATATTTTTAATAACTTATTTTAGCACTCAACATCTCACATGATAGTTTATTAATGGACCTTCTCCTGCCAAGTAAAACAGCCAAAAAGATATTAAAAAAATACCTTAACTAGTGCTGAAATATAAAAGAAGTAAAATGCGGTCTAAATTGCAAGCCCCGCCCTTTTTTCCAAAAAGTAAATCCTTGCATTCATCACCATGGTATAGCTGCATAAATTTATACGATAGTGGGCGTGGAACCTGAAAAAATTCTTCTAATGAAATATTTATGGAAATAGAATGATTATCAAAAAATAAAGCTGCCAGGTCTGCAATCAGAAAATATTTACTGCCTTTGTCGGATTACGCCCGGTATCATTTTTTTAGGATTGTTATAAAAAACATTTATTTATAAACTATTGGAGTGAAACTTTTTGCGAATGGAATAGGCATTTGTCTTGAAATCGATGGACACGGTTTGATTCGCGTCCGGATCAAAAATAATTGTACTCAATAATTATAACAAATACAAAATGTTTATTCTTCTTCAATACATATAGCTTACCTACTAATTTTGAAGCCCTGCCTGCTGCTTTAGTATAATTACTTTGTTGCAGCATTATGAATGTGATTTTCCCCCAAAATGCGAAAGATTAATAATAAGCATTGCAATTCAACGGGGCAATGCTGCCAGCATGCTGGGCACGCTGCCAACTGGGAGTGGGCTGGAGCATTTGGACTGCCTATGAGTCTGCTATGACTTATAGGTGTCTAAATGCTTTTATTGTAGTAGCTGTAGTGTTGTATATAGTTCATAGTATTTTGTTTAATAAAGGCAATAAAAAAAAAAAAAAAAAAAAAAAAATGCGAAAGAGCTTGTAATTATATTTATAAATATTATTATAACGGTTTCAAATTTTAAGTATTCTAGAGTCTAGTTGACCTGTAATTGTTGTACCGAAAATCTTGCATTAACTTGTTTCACCAAGTCTAAACCATGAGATGTTTGTGTAGTTGGAGGTACACTTGTTCTGCAACTGGGAATCTAACGTCTGGCTCGGCTAATGACGGCGACGTTCAGAATACTGAGTGGACTGTCCTGAACCGACCAATGCCTCTGAGCCGTCACATACATAAATTTATCTTCCGAGGAGGTAAGGGGAGGTATCTTTTGTCTCAATACGTCCTTTGTAAGACAAGGGAGAAGAAATCATATAGGCATCAGAGGGAACACAAAAGTATGACATGTTAAGTAACTTAATGCATGACTAGCAATTATTATATTTTTTTTATGAAAGCGAAGGAATTACTGTTTTGTGTGGATTCTAGAACCTTGTGGCCCAGATGAAGAGTTTTATGAACCAGTATCTATTGCTGTTAGAGTTCAATTGTAAATAATTGTCCCAGTTCGTAAGATAATAGGGAGTTGATATAGCCACAGCTTGACTGGCATTATTTCGCATATTTCCAAAGCATAATTTTGTATTCTGTATTGTTGTGGAGTTCATGCCACATGGGGTGCCGGGCTAGAATGTTTACTTTTTATTGATCTTATAACATTATTGTAGATGCCAATACTGAATAAATGATTTTGACATTGACCTTGACTCCACAGTCCACATAAGTACGACAGCAAAAAACTATAGATCAATGTAATAAAACTAAACATAGATTTAATCTCGAATTCCGGTAAAAGTTATTATAAATCAAATAGTTTTACTCTCTCTTTCTGCTTAAAGTGTATTTGTTTAAGTCGTGCGTTTGCCTGGGAATCGGGCTCCTCGCGACATATTGTCTGCGAACTCTGCCGACGCCTCTCCAATAAATAAGCAGGTCACATATTGAAGGGGGAGGAGGGGAATACAATTGTAACTTTCTTCGTTCGGCTCACGGAAGGCAAAGTTTAAAAAATACAAGTTTCCTTACCCTCGCGAGCTGAGAACGCATGGCAGCGTTACCACGTACGTAGCGACGCTTTGGGACTATTCTGGATATATTCACACCAGCCTATTCTTTTATGCTATATAGTCATAAAACGATCGGTGTACAGTTCAAGGCTTGGGAATATAATACTGTTCCTTATACTTCTGCTGGATGAAAAACGGTACAAAAGAGTACCACTAAATCTTTACCAAGCGGTAATATAGCAGCCCTACTTAACTTTTAATTCTTCTTCTTTCTTATTGACAAAATATAGGAGGCAACGATACATTTGTACAAAATAGCAGTATTAATACTGATTGCATAAGGATTGTGGATAGTGTAGTTAATGGATGGTGTACCTAATATAATATGGCTGGTGTCTAAATGCTTTCATTGTAGGGGTACTACAATGAAAGCATTTAGCACATAATAAAAAGGATCCTCTAGTATTGTATATAGTTATTAATATTTTGTTAATAAAGGCATACCGACAGTTAATAAAAAGCGTACCTCAAGTACGCTATCCAATTTTGCAGTATAGTATATTTTCTTCATAAAATGTTCTTCATAATACCCATTAAATTTATAGCCAACTTTATCAAAATGGAATATAATATAATCATTGGTATGCCGCTCGATGTCCACCTTCAGTAATCTTGGAATAAGAATGAGCAGACCCATTAAAGCATCCCAAGACTCAGTGCATAATAATAAGCTACTTACCAAGTATTCTTCAGGAGTATTTTAGATCATATTTCGAAGTTTCGAATAAAATCGGTTTGAAATTGAAGCTCATAAAAACGACGACGCTAAGTGATCGATCAGGGGTAAAAGTTGTTAATCTTGTCTCGCACCGCTGAAGTTCCGCTCAGTAAATTCTGAATATTACTTAAAGAGAGGCGACACAACAAGCAATTAGTATGCAGCGAGGTTGCGTAACATTTTTTTACATTATGCTAAGTCCCAAAGAAAAACTGTAGGAAGTCCGAGGGTGGAAGGGGGCTCTCCAGCGATTCCCAATAATTCATTAAAGCGGGCGTCGTCACGGGGTACGAATTAAAATTAATGATTCGCGAGGATCGCAGCCGCCTTCGGAACATCTTATTGTATTATCTAGTCACTTTTTATCCTTAGAGATAATTTGAACGTGCCGCGTCACAGGTGGCGCGGCAACTTTTCACAGTTAGACGTCTACAGACATTTTACATTAGTCTACTAATACTACGAATTTGCGTTAGTTTGCTACTTGAATTGAAGTTTTATTGGTAAAGTCCTAAACAAATTATGTCTGATATTATTATGAGCCACTTCTAGAGAAAGCCTTGTGTAGGGTATGCATCTTTCTTGCATCTGATTAAATCACATCTCCCCGAGAAAACATACGTGCCTAATCAAATACACCATAACGCAACAATTTCCCTCGATGTATTGCTACGTGAGTCGCTACAGATATATCTATACAATATGCAATTAGGTATCACCACTGCTTCACTTCAATTTGGCTCTAATATCTTTTGATCCCGTGTTGGGATTTGCAACGACATTGTCGCGGGATGATTTGATGAGAAATTCTGGCGAGAAGACGCGACGCGACACACAAGTCGAGTTTCCAGTTTCTTGTCACGCGCGCCTGGCTCAAATAAGGCTTACTACACCCTGCCGCCCCGTCTGACAGCATAAAGTAGACTGTTGAATACCTAATGTGTCTATCCGTTTTCTTTCTCGCACCGACCGCTAAAAATGAATTAACATCTTGATTATAAAAGTTTGTTGAGCTTTGACGACAAACTTTTATTTTTAAGTTACTTCGACCCTTAAAATTTGAGGCTTCATCAATAATTAATCAGGTCGCACTTAATTAAAACCTTTTCTAATTTCTAATCAACGCTGTCGTCGGATATGTTCAGCTAACACAGGGAAAGTAACTTTTTATAAATGAACATCAATATATTGGTTAAAGCCGGTCGTGTTTGGGAGGAATATATATTTAGTTAGGAGAAAAACGGGATGATAGCGTGACTTGCGGCTAATCGGCTGACGTCTCAACTTAGTTGTTCTTATTGGTGGTGTGTTATATAGCTGTGAGGCCGGATCGAGCGTTTGTCGAATCTTAAGTAACGCAGTGAATTGCGGGATATCTTAACAAATTGACGACAATATTTGTTGTCAGTTGGCTGACAACTGGCGAGATAATTGGTACGGCCTTATGCGGACGATTCGAATACCACTTAGTCCTAACGACTTGGAAACAACTTCCTTAAGTGTTTGATGAGTGGAGAAACTATTGTGTAAATGCATGAAGTTGCCCTAAAAGATACTGCGTTCGCACAGATGTTTGTATGAGTGCCAATACTTTCTATGTCACTTCAGCCATGAATTACTTTTAAACCTTTAAAAAATTAACTGATAAGGATTAAGAAGAAAATTGGTCACCAATTATAATATCAGGTGGTTTTATGGTATCACCACGTGGGGTGTTGGGCTAGAATTCCACCTTCCCCAATATGTACCTGTGGGATTCGTAAGATGAAGAGAAAAATGGTGGTAAGACGCCTGCCAAGTGTGGCTTACGACTTTCCTTCGCCCCTATAAGGGAGGCATTTGTTCAACGATGGACTTTATACCTGTGGATGTGTGATTTTATAATAGGCTTAGGATGTAGCGGAAAATTCCTAAGTCTATGGATTTTACACTATCATACTAATATTATAAAGGCGAAAGTTTGTGTATTTTATATTTGTTACTTCTTCACGCTCAAACGGCTGGACCAATTTTAAAGTATTTGGGCATGAGGAACACACACTATACTTTTCATCATCATCTTTCACCGCAAGGCGTAAGTAGTAGCATAAGTACCTAAATATGAATTCTTTACACCTAATTAAGAATTACTCCTTCAAACAAAACACCTAAATATTTTTTGTAAAAATATCTTCTTTGTATATGGAAAATTATTCTTTCGTTTTTCTATTGATTTCTGTTGATTGCAAACACTTTTCAGCTGGCAACATAAATGGTGTCGTAAGCATTGAAGCATTACTTTGCTTGGTCATATGATAATGACGATGTTTCTGGTGACGCAATGGTTAGTGAAGATGTGGAGATAGATTTTTAAGATGAATGCCAAAGTTTGTACTACCTAGAAGATCCATGGAACTATGGAATGGAAGTTCAGAAAGAGCTCTATCATATATGCTCCACGTATCGACAATATAAGACATAATATGCTCGTGTGGGAGAAGAACCGTCAACATTTTAAAAGATACTCTCAAATCATTCACACTAAGGGCCTGTTTCAGAATGTTCGAGTAAGCTCCGGTTATACTACCCAGAACATATTATTTAATAAATAAAACACTATCTTTGCGTTTCAAAGTCATCGGTTTAGCCTATCCATCGGTTAAAGCTTGAAACGCGCTGCATGTTAACTGTCATTTATATCATTCAGTTATTTATGTGTTGGTTAGCAACCCGAAACTTTATTAGTACATTCTGAAACGGACCCTAAATATACAAATTGTTGGAATTTCTGTGCTATATTGTCAAATAAAACTATTTCTATAATTTTCATGTATAAATACTTTTATCTGATTCATAAGAGTATTACGTTTCAGTACATAATATATTACTTTAATTCTGGTTTCTATGCATGCAAGGTCATGTATGGCTTTGTAAAAAGAAATTTAAATTAATGACTTGGTTTTTTTTCTTTTGATATAGGTTTATTGGTACAGATTGGACCGATAATAGCTATGGATTGTCATGCTTCCGGTCCATAGTTCAGTCCTCACCGTACCGCCGGCTTGATCTTCATGGTAAAAGCGCATTTGCTCGCCTGATTAGCTACCACCCTCAAGTAGAATGTTTGTTGCCAACAACCTAACAGCGTCTTACGGGATTAGTCCTTGAGAACCAGTTTAATTACAGGCACTTCTTAACAACTGTATTTCTCATGGTGAAGGGTGCAGTACAATTATTTACTTGTGAGGAACTGCTTAACATCAGTTGTGCCTCGAGCTAGTTCCGTCACAGTTCCTTGCAAAAATATACGTGAAGCATTATTTACAATCTCCATTTTTTATAATAATCCTTTTTAATTCATGCTGTAAACGGTTAACATAATAACTATAAATGATTACACCCGCAGCGTATTTCGTGTTTTATTCTGGTAACAATCACGCTCATTCGGAAAGTATTCACAAAATAAAGAAAACAGAGGAGATATATGAAGAACTTGATTTCCGGTCGCGACTCCACCCGTGCGTTGTCGGTTACCGCGAAAAACCATTAACCTATGTGTTTGCGCAGTTGGTTAAAACTATCCTATGCCCTTCCCCAGGTTTCAAAATATGTCCATACAAAATTTTATCTAAATCGATCCAGTAGTTTTTAAGGTTATTCGTTACAAACCAAAATCAAAATATTTCCTCTTTATAATGTTAGTGTTGATGTAGATATATCTATGTACCAAATATTATGATATAATAAGTTTTTTTTTATGCCTGATAGGTTAGCCTTTGACCACTATCTCACCTGATGGTAAGTGACGATGTGGTCGAAGATGTTATTCAGGCTAACCTAGAATTACTGGCTCTCAAGGACAGCTGCCGGAACACACCATTAGGTGCTTGGCGACAGATTTTCAACTTGAGGGTGGTAGCTAGCCAGGCGGGCATTCACATAATGCCCTACCACCACGCTATAACGACTGCCATCCTAAGATAACAACCGGGACCGACGGGTTAGCGTGTATTCCGAAGCACTGAAGCGCTCAGTAGTAATATCACCAGCGGCAGCCCATCCAACACATGACCGCGGCGGACGTTGCTTAGCTTTGATGATCAGTTCAGAATGGCTAAGCAAACTTCGCTACGAGCGCTTCAAAAGCAACGGTGTGTTCTGGCAGCAATCCTTGAGAGCAAGTAACTATGTAATTACAAGGAAATGAAACGAATTGCAACTATTATAGGCTGGGGTAACCGACTAACATTTAACGGCTCAATACTCAATACTTTATTGCTTTCTGAAGTGTAGACAAAGATGGTCAAAATAAGTAAAAGTTCATTACTGACCCTGTTGGGCACACAATTAGGAGAGAGGAGGATTATTAACACCTATTCCAATTGGTTCAAATATTTCATCGATTTTTATGTCCAAATGTAATCATTGTTAAATTGTTATTAAGTATTTCATTATACGGAAGAAAAAATAATATTTCGTTTATTTAAAGGTGCATATTCAATCACTTTTCAAATTAAAATAAATAAATAACGATATAATAATTAATAAAAAACTAACATGCAATAATTAATAATTAGCTATAATTGTATAATTTTATGTATTGTCACGAATGTCAAGTTAAATGGTAAAAGTATTTATACCTACCTACATATTTATTATTAAGAAATTTTTATCGCTGAAATATTTCTCTACTGTGTAATAAGCTTTCTTAATTAATAATTGTTTTAACGTTTGTATGAAAAAAAAAAATACAAAAATAATAAATCCCGGTTGTTGTCTTAGGATAGCAGTCGTTACTGCATGGTGGTAGGACACTTTGCGAATGTCCCCCTGGCTAGCTACCACCCTCAAGTTGAAAATCTGTCGCCAAGCACCTAACGGTGTGTTCCGGCAGCTGTCCTTGAGAGCCAGTAACTCTAGGTTAGCCTGAACAACATCCTCGACCACATCATCACTTACCGTCAGGTGAGATAGTGGTCAAAGGCTAAGCTATCAGGCATAAAAAAAAAAAATGTTTGTAATTTTTAAGGTTTTTAATTTGTGGTGGCAGCTTATTGTATATTTTTACGGTTTTAGCGGTGTTTCATCAGAATTCCACAAGAATAAATCGTATTTCGTACATTGGTAACAAACAATTGCATTTATACTAAACAGTACTACATTTCAGCAAAACAAGATATTAGTACTTCTTAAAAACAAATATTTTAATAAAACATTAAAGGAATATTTTACAAAAACACTTAAAAATATTTAAATAAAAGTATTGACAATGCCGCGCAATTTTTCGTCTAAGCCGACGTGACGTCATTCTGAGGAAGATTCGTGTAGAACCGAAGCGCGTCAAAAATTGTTCTGATTTGTCTACGTAGCGTGTATGACGTCATATTAGCTTAACAGAAAAAATGCGCGGAAATATAGTATACAAGGTTATTGGAAAAATGCTAACAACCTCTTAGGGTTGACTTCCGCTAGTCCTAACAAACATTTTGGGATGATTTTTTTAAATAAGTAGTTTTCTTTGGGTTTTGACGCTAATCTGAGCCAAGAGCGCTTGCTGCGGCATCACTGGACCGCGCCGTGCTCCCTTTGAATAGAGGTTAAATATTTACATCGAGCAAAGTGATACAAAATATGAAATAATACATTACAGGCACAAGAGCCTTTTAACATCAGGTGTTTCAAAAAAACCAAAACAATTTTTTTATCTCAAAATGTTTGTTAGGTCTAGCAGAAGTCAACCCCAAGAGGTTGTTAGCATATTACCAATGACCCTGTACACAGTTTTTTTTTTATTATTTATTTTCTAACACAAATATTAAATGTTTTCTTAAAATATGTTTTGAATATTTCTAAATAATGTTACAAGCATTTCGGCTAGAAATGCCAAGTCCAGGTTGCCAGGTTTAGGCACCCGACGCGATATTGGAGGACGCGGGTTTGATTCCCACCTTGGGCATATACAAGACTATATTGTACTCCAATAATTTGTAAATTAGAATAGTTTTAGAATATTTCTTATTACTAAATACAGATTTCCGCAAAGTAAGGCCTGAATCTATTCATATTAGTACTTATCTATTCCCGAGAGTTCCAAATCCTTTTCTAATTCAGGTGATCTAGAAACGAATGGAAACGCTACACGCTCAATGCTTTCACGTCATTACTCAATCTGGGACCCGTTCCGGGCGTACTTCATGTCGGCCATTTTCGTTTTAATTGGTCGTGGTCGTTATGCCTCTCAGTTATCGAGGCACGTACATGGATTGATTACTCAAAAAGAGTATTTTCAGTCCTCAGTTCACTCAATTTGTATTGCAAATGAATGAACTCCGTGCAAAGAGAACGGGAATGTAGCTGTATATAACAATGAGGTAAGCAAATTACAGCTTTTTAACCGACGTTAAAAAAAGAGAAGGAGGTTCTCAATTCGTCTGTATTTTTTAAATGTTTGTTACCTCAGAGCTTTTGACTGGGTGAACCGATTTCAACAATTCTTTTATCTATTGAAAGCTGATGCTTGTCGTTTGGCCCCATTTCAATTTCATCAAAACGGGTCAAGCTGTTTTTGAGTTACACTTCAATGACTGAAAAATATTTTAATTTTCTTAAGTTTGCAATAACGCATGCTCTGCAGATTACATTACAAAATTAAAAATTTACGAGAGGAAAAATTTAAGTCATGTGTGGGATTCGAACCCGCGTCCATCCACCGATTAGACCATACCTTTAGTCGGGGTATGCTCTAATCCAATTGAGCTAACATGACAATGAGTCCATAACATTTTTTTTTCCTTTCGTTTTTTTTAACCATCTTGTTGAGATGAAGCGACATCTATAGTTCAACTAAGGTTGTACTTCGAACAAAATTTTTTTTTAAATTCATTATAGGTTCGCGTTTGACTACACCCTGCCTGATGTTATGCATTGGTGTGGTCTAAGATGGAGCACGCTTACCTAGAAAAAACCTATTTACTCTCGATTTGAAGATTAATTTTGCAATAAGCTTTAAACTTGTTAAGTTAACAGTTGCGTCATCAACCCAACCCTATAATTTTAACATTATTATGTTTGCAATAACGCATGCTCTGCGGATTACATTGCGGAAAAATTGATGTCATGTGCGGGATTCGAACCCACGTTCATCCATTCCTTTAACCGATAAAGTCGTTGACAGTGAATGACAATCGATCCCATAAGTATAAAATCCCATAAGCAAAAAATTGGAACCGACTTCAACACCCAAAAGTGTGAAATAACTTGTCGTAGTAAGTACTATTCGGTTTCATTTATGGTAAAAAAAAAAAATATACTCTAAACTTATAATAGGTGATTACCTATTATAAGCAATGTAATCCGCAGAGCATGCGTTATTGCAAACATAATAATGTTAAAATTATAGGGTTGGGTTGATGACGCAACTGTTAACTTAACAAGTTTAAAGCTTATTGCAAAATTAATCTTCAAATCGAGAGTAAATAGGTTTTTTCTAGGTAAGCGTGCTCCATCTTAGACCACACCAATGCATAACATCAGGCAGGGTGTAGTCAAACGCGAACCTATAATGAATTTAAAAAAAAATTTTGTTCGAAGTACAACGTTAGTTGAACTATAGATGTCGCTTCATCTCAACAAGATGGTTAAAAAAAACGAAAGGAAAAAAAAATGTTATGGACTCATTGTCATGTTAGCTCAATTGGATTAGAGCATACCCCGACTAAAGGTATGGTCTAATCGGTGGATGGACGCGGGTTCGAATCCCACACATGACTTAAATTTTTACTATTTCAAGATATGAAAAACCAAATAGCGTTAAGTTTGCGTCTGAAATAGTTATTCTGACCTATTCAATTGTTTTTTCATTAAAACATTATGTTTTAATGAAAAAACAATTGAATAGGTCAGAATAACTATTTCAGACGCAAACTTAACGCTATTTGGTCTGAAATAGTTATTCTGACCTATTCAATTGTTTTTTCATTAAAACATTATGTTTTAATGAAAAAACAATTGAATAGGTCAGAATAACTATTTCAGACGCAAACTTAACGCTATTTGGTTTTTCATATCTTAAAACATTCAATAGGTATTAACACATTGTTTTAATGAAAAAACAATTGAATAGGTCAGAATAACTATTTCAGACGCAAACTTAACGCTATTTGGTTTTTCATATCTTGAAATAGTCCAAGGCTTTGGGCACGTTTTTCATAACTTTTCTTGGAAAACATTGCTTACAATTCTATACTATGCTTTTTATGATAAGTTACAAATAACTTTACCCATTTTTAAGAAAAATCATATAAATGTCCCATCAGAATATTTAAATCATATACATGTTTATAGGCACTTTTTGTTAGCTACCTGCTCATCTCTATTTTTGAAGGTTTTCAGTTTTCACATGAATTCGGGGCTTTTTACTTTTTTTGGGGTTCCGTACTAGAAAACGGGATCCGGAGCAGAAGGGACAACAGATGCTTAGTAATGAGCGTCCACTGAAAATATTTAAGAGTACCTTCAAGAAGTTTTGCTAATTATATTATAATCTTTATATAAGAATCTAAGTCCTGACTCACTGACTGACAGACAATGCACATCCTGAATTACTGGTCGCAGAGCCTTGAAGTTTGGAGGGTATATTTGTCTTGATGCGTAGGGGTGTAATGAAACAGGTTTTTTTTAAAATTCAACCCTTAAGGGTGCAAAAATGGGTGAAAGCCTTTGTATTTAAATCCTTTGTTTTTTTAATTTATAGTTCTGAAAATTTGTATTCGTATAGATTTTTTTTTACTGGCATGAATGAAGGGGGTAGAATTGGAGATGAAACTTCGAATGGAAACGTTGACATGTACTACGTTTGAACTGGTAGCCGTTGGGCAAATATATAATTTTTTTTAACCGGCGGTATATGCCTTTATTAAGCAAAATACTACGAATTATACAAAACACTACAGCTACTACCATAAAAGCATTTAGACAACCGTTAAGTCATAGCAGACTCATAGGCAGTCTAAATGCTCCAGCCCACTCCCAGTTGGCAGCGTGCCCAGCATGCTATAATATATATATCTGCCTATGAGTATATATATATATATATATATATATATATATATATATATATATATATATATATATATACTAATATATATATATATATATATAAACCGGAAACGGTTCCTGAGGGTAATACACGCGGGTGAAGCTGCGGGTAAAAGCCAGTATATATATATATTATTAGTGATGAAGAATTAAGTATGCTCTTGTAGTCGATAAATGGCAATAGACTCCTCCTTTTTTACATGGGACCAAAACCCAATTGGCAAAACGTAGGTGTTGAATTTCTGCCTACCCATCGAGGAATACAGGCGTTACGAGTTCCTAGAAAAGGCCATATAAAATATATTTATATTTAGTCACTTAAATCGAGACAACACTAGCTCACACCATATGTATGTTTAAACACCTAAAACTGGAATTGAATGTCATTAAAAGCTTATTCTACTTTTTTATCACCAATCTTAATAGATCTCCAATAGTTTTTATTGAGCAAACAAATTAGCGTCACCATCAACGTAATAAATCGCCATAGAGTTTATAAGGCTTTGAAAAAAATATATGTTCGTGACTCTGCAGGCGCCGCGAGGTCGCCCCGGCCGTACAATTGTGTAGTCCTAGAAAAGTGGCCATCACAACTTGGCCTTTGTATTCGCCCTGTTTTTCATCTATAAGACCTTGAGGGGTAACTGTGTAGGGGGTTGTAGAAGGTCTTAGTTTGCTGGTGGTGTATAAAGTGGCTAATATGAGCAGATCACGCGTATGGAAATTACAGTGGAATCAATCACGAACCGCCCAAACATGCCTCACAGACAGCACAAACAATACCGCCTTTTATATAACGGATTTCCATAAAGATTCATATCTTTCGTTCCTCTCAATATGAATAGAAATTTTCAGTTTTCATTTCTAGCTCATGTTTATTTTTATTATTATTGATATTGTTATGTGTTTAGATATTGAGAACGTGTATTTGAAATATGCTTTAGTTACTGCTGTTATAAAGTAACCAGCATATGTGATTATACAAATATTGGTTTGAAATTAAAGTCTTTCATTTTGAGTTCCCCATATTTCGATATTTCGGCTCCGTGTGTCGTAACTTTATTTTAAGTATTAAATGACTGTACTGTACTGCCAGATTGTCCACTGTTGATTACTCCTACAGGCTCCCCCATTAAGAGGGGTTGGCCATAATCTCCACGCTTGGCAGGCGTCTTGGATCTCAGTTTAATTATCAGTTCCTCAGAAGGCGTTGGTGGCTTCGGGTATGTTACCTTTAGTCGCCTCTTACGACGCCCACAAGTAGCAATGGACGGATGAAATTCTAGCCCGGCATCGCACGGGGTTAATTAAGTGACTATTGTGATAATAACAAATATTTTTTAAATATTTTAATAAACATCAAATTAATATTTTAATAAAACACTTAAAATATACAAAAATATATCTAGTGACAATTCCGCCTTATTTTCCTGGTAACCCGACGTGACGTCACAACGCCACGCAGCCAAACCGGAAGAATTTTTTCTTCCTGGTAACCCGACGTGACGTCACTAACGCCACGCAGCCAAACAGGAAGAATTTTTTCGACGCGTTTCGCTTCTACACGAAGCATCCTCAGGAGGTCTTGACTCTTCGAGCGCACGATCGAGACTATTGTGAGTTTAGTATGGTTAGTCTAATAACATAAAAAAGACAACAAGAACTTAATACAAAAAATTGTGGCTACAATTTTATCACTGGCCTGCCTGTAGGTATTTCCACTATTTCCCAATACAATTTTATGACCTCGCATACTAAGCAATTATAGCATTAATTATTTCAATAATCACAGGGAATATAGCCAAGATATTGTTTTTACCCTAATAAAAGATGAAAATACTAATTTGGCTATACTCTTTAGGTTCATAATAATAATAATAAGTTTTTTATAACGTTTATTTATTTATGAATGTTGTAAAAAAATTAAAATTATGTTATAAAATAAATGACGCGAATAATAATAATATTTATTTCACAAAGTTTGGTACAAATGCAACTTAACAAAGGATAATTATAATAATGATTATGTTATAACTAAGCATAACATATAGTGGCTTGTAATTTTATGTTGCTGTATTGACGTAAAGAACCTTCACTAAAAATAATCTTGTGTCGTAGGTTCTGCATACCCTTCAATGAACAATAACATCATTATACGTATTGAAGCGCTTGATAGATTATTTGAAAATTGACTTACTATTTATTGAAATATTTGTTCATTTTCACTTGATTGGCTGTTTTTAAATTTATCTTAGTAATATTTCCTTTTGTACTTAATTAAATGTAGGGTGCAGAATTTACTTTTACATCCGTAAGCTATGTATGATTAGAACAACTGGTTTAATATGATGTTTTAATTTGTTTTCGAAATACTCTGTGTACCTTCCACAGACGAAAATAAGTAATAGTTTAATTATCTGTCTGTATATTTTATCTGTGGTTTGAAGTTAATACTATGGACTGTGACTGCTGTCGCTTGGTTTAATATGACGTTTTAGTTTAGTTTTCGAAATACTCTGTGTACCTTCCACAGACGAAAATAAGTAATAGTTTAATTATCTGTCTGTATATTTTATCTGTGGTTTGAATTTAATACTCCGGACTGTGACTGCAGCTGTCGCTGAGTCACCTTGTTTGTTCCCTCCTATAAAAGGAGTAGCCTAAGGCGAGTTAACTGCACACACACTCATTCCGACCTGTGCCGCCACGCCGTGCACACCTGTCTACAGCTCCGCCAGTATCTCCCAGTGAGACCGCAATAGTCCCCGCACTATTGCCGTCTCACTCGGGTCATCGTTCCGACGCTAGTTGCAGACCAGTGCCTTGGAATATGCAGTCCTGACGAAGTTTTGTTTTGTGTGCAGAAGCTGAGCAGCCGCCGAACGCCGTGCAACGTGAGCTACGAGCTCGCCGTGCCGTCGCGCAGAGGCGCTCTAAGACGTCAGGCATTACCACCTACCCAAGTCCCTTGTTTCGACACAACAACATCATATCGGGCTGGTGGTCTTGTTTTGACCGCACTTTTCGGTGCGCATTTCACAACTTTACTACTAGACACAACATTGTAACAGTGCGCGTAACAACACACTTTGTGCTGTTAAGCGACGTCGTTCAGGCGTGGGGTAGCGTCAGCCAAACCCGTCTGAACGATCAAATCCGCCATTTGCTGCGGTCGCAGTGTGACACCCTACGGTGACAACGGCCACTGTTGTTAATTTGGTTTAACCTTGCACCGTGGCCTTTCCCGCTTCACGGGTCAGCCGAAGCAAGCTGGGCTCCGGGATAACTGGCCTTGGGGTCGCCCCTAGTCAACCCCGGAGCAGCATTAGGAGCACCCCTCTCCGCCGAGAAAAAAGCTCGGAGAGGGTACACAACTAGGGCACACCATAGGTACTCACTCCCTCTCACACAAGTGAGCTCACGAGTTGCGAGAGGGAGACAGAACCCGTTAGGCCATCCTGAGTATTCCCCTCAGGATGCAACGTCCCTCTAACGGTGAGGTGGAGGTCCTTCAGACCTTCGCCCTCCGCCACCCCGATCTGTATGTTGCTCATATGCAACTCCTCGAAGAGGAAGCGAGTGCCCGCCTCACGGACACTCTTATTGCTCCCTCCGGGACTTCAATCCCGGAGGCCAACGTCCCTCCTCTGACCCGGTCCTTCTCAGAGGACAGTCCGCTTTCGCCCGCTCCGGGCCCAGACAACAGACGCACGGTGGCAGCCCCTCCCCGTGAGAGGTCTCGCTCGCGCTCACCGATCGGGAGGCCAGCGAGCACCCGTCCCTCCATCGCCGTTGTCGAGCCCACTTCGGACTCCGAAGCGGAGATGGAGGTAGATCCGAGTCGCGCCTTACGCACCGACTCGGACTCAGACAACGACGGCTATACCGTCGTAGATAGGAAACGCAAGCGTGCTCCTAAAGCCGCTAGTTGCGCAACTTCCGCCCCTCCCGCCAAGGCACCCGCTAAGGCCCCCGCCTCCGGCAAGAAGCCGACCCCCGCCCCGCGCCCCGCGTCTCCTCCCTCCGCTCCGGCCACCACTGCCGCGTCCCCTCAGGACGCGAGCGCGCGCCGCGAAAAACCGCCTCCGCCCCTGTTCATTCAGGACAAAACCAAATGGGACATGCTGTCCCGTTTAGTTTCGGATCGTGGGATCCATTATACTAATGCCCGCTCCACGCAGCAGGGCATTAAAGTCCAAGTGTCCACCATTAGCGACCACAGAGCGCTAACAAAGCTCCTCCGTAAAGAGAGCATAAGTTTTCACACTTATGCGCTCGAAGAGGAGAAAGTCCTCCACGTTGTCATCCGCGGTGTGCCCAAGGAGGTACATACCGATTCGGTATGTGCCGACCTGAAGGCACAAGACTTCCCCGTACATGCAGTTCACCGCATGTACAGCGGGAAGGACCGCAGTCCCTACGATCTAGTACTCGTAGTACTAGATCGTACACCTGAAGGCAAGGCCATTTTTAATTTAAAAAAGGTCTGTGGCCTCTCAGGACTCGATGTCCAAGCCCCATACAAGAATGGGAGTCCCTCGCAGCGCCATAACTGCCAACTATACGGGCACGCCTCCCGTTTCTGCTTCGCTCGCGCTAGGTGCGTTAAGTGCCTAGGCGATCACGCGACAGCAGCGTGCACTCGCACCCGGGACTCGCCGGACCCACCCAGTTGCGTTCTATGCGGTGCTCAAGGGCATACCGCGAATTACCGTGGTTGCCCTAAAGCACCACGAGTGAACCACAGGGTGGCAAGGCATAGGCCGACCCGTCCCTCTTATGACCGCTACCAACGGGTAAGCCCTAAACTCACGGTAGTACCTGCCTCACAGGTAATACCCGCGCCGCTCCCAGCCCGTAACGCATGGTCTAAACCACCCAGTATGGTTAAGACCGTCGCTACCGCCCGCGCCCCGGCCCGCGCGCCCGCACCCGCGCCCGCACCCGCGCCCGCACCCGCACCCGCCCGCGCCGCGGCCCCTGCCCGCGCACCGGCCCCGGCTCGCCCCGCGCTCCCGGCACCCGCTGCCAACACCGTTCGCGCCCCTCCCCGCGCCGCTTCAAGAGGCAATCAACCTAGTCAGCGATCTGGCTATGTCGGTTGACATCAATGAGGTACAAGAGCTATTCCACAAGATGCAATACGCTCAATCCCCAGCGGACGTGATCCAATACACATTGGAACACGCAAACTTACTAAGCGCCCTTAAGCGCTTCGTCCCCCAGGCCCCTCCCCAGTACAACCACTATGGGTAGTACAACCGAACGCACGAAACCGTACTCAGTTTCGTTAGCGTCATTTAACGCTGACGGCCTCTTCAAACAACGTGACCTCGTCCACGACTTTTGTTGTACCCACCTTATCGATATCTTATGCGTGCAGGAAACCTTTCTAAAACCGGGGAAGGCGAACCCTAGGTTTGCCAATTACAGAACGGTACGTAATGATAGAGTGAACTCCCGTGGGGGAGGCACTCTTATCTATTACAAAAGGTCCCTGCACTGCATTCCCCTACCTACCCCGACTCATGTTAATATGGAAGCATCTTGTTGCCTCCTAGCTATGACTGGTCATCAACCTATAGTCATAGCGTCCTGTTACCAAGCTTGCTCCAAGCCGATCGTCTGAGCTGACTTAGAAGCCTTGTTCTCATTAGGAAGCGCCGTCCTTCTGATTGGCGACTTCAACAGTAAGCACATCCTATGGAATTGTAACGTCAACAATCCCAAAGGTATTGCACTTAAAAACCTAATCGCAGAACTTAACTTTGACATAATTGCGCCCACTGTTTCCACTCACTACCCTTATATGGAAGACCATCGATCTGACTTGCTTGACATGGCACTACTCAGAGGCGTAACACTCCGGGTACGCTCCATAGAAGTGGTTCACGAGCTTCACTCTGACCACCGACCCATTATACTGCGACTAGGTCCCGACCCAACGACTGACCTCCCCCGCCCCACTAAGACGATAGTGAACTGGAAGCAAGTAGGCGATGCCCTAAAGGCTATCAGTTCACCGGACCTTGACAAGATCCCTGACGACATCATGACAAAAGATGACGTAACCCTTGCGATCGATTCGTTCACCAATCACCTCTCCACCGTAGTAGGTGCATCCGCAAAGGAGGTCATAGTGCCGGACGACCGGCGCCTTGTCATTTCAGCGGATGTGAGACGATTGGTGACGGAGAGTAAAGCAGTGACCCGACATTACGACTCTTACCCCAGTAAAGAGAACAAAACTAAGAAACGCCACTTTGAACGCATGGTTCAAAGTCGCATGTCTGAGTTGCGTGATCAACAATGGGGCGATAAACTTTCAAACCTCGTGCCAAGCCACCATGCTTACTGGGACTTGGCGCGAGGCTTGAAAGGAAGTAACCATAACGACATGCCTCCCTTATACAGACCAGTCCCACTAGTCCCAGCGTTCTTTGACGAAGACAAAGCTGAGTGCCTAGCTGATAGCCTAGAGGCTCAATGTTCCCCTAACGTAGATCACGTTGACCAAGCTCACCTCGATTCGGTGGATGCTGAAGTCGAACGTAAAAGCTCTGTGGTCACCTCTGAACTCCCACCAATCACCTTAGCGACTTACGCTGAGGTGGAGAGACTGATCAAGGCCCTCCGACCGCGCAAATCCCCCGGTGCCGATGGCATCTCCAACAGGGTTCTTAAAACCCTCTCTCCTCCTCTCATCCATCTCTTAGTCAGCATCTTCAATGCTGCTATGAGCCACTGCTTATTCCCAGACACCTGGAAATGTGCAAATGTCATTGGCATTCACAAACCAGGCAAAAGCTCATCTGACCCCACCAGTTACCGCCCCATCAGCCTCCTCAGTGCCTTAGGCAAACTTTACGAGCGGTTACTTGCAAACCGTCTCCAGTCCCATGCTAAGGAACACCACCTTATCCCAGATGAGCAGTTTGGCTTCAGACCCGGACACTCATGCGTCCAACAGGTGCACCGCCTCACGGAGCACATCATTGAGGGCTTCAATAAGTACCCCAAACCCCAGACTACGCTAGCAGTCTTCCTCGACGTAGCGAAAGCTTTTGACAAAGTCTGGCACAATGGCTTGATCTACAAGCTATACCAATTTGGCGTGCCAGAACGTCTTGTGCTCATCCTACAAGACTTCCTTAAAGCCAGAAGCTTTCGCTATCGCGTGGAAGGCACCCTCTCCTCCCCCCACCCAGTCAGAGCCGGAGTCCCTCAGGGCTCCGTGCTATCACGTATTCTCTTTGCACTGTATACCAGTGACATCCCACGCTCTCAGCCCAAAGTATTCCTAGCCCAATATGCGGACGATACCGCCATTTACACCACTGGGTGGCATATCAACAGACAGTCCTATTTCGTCATTCAACGGGCCGTCACCGAGATCGGTGACTGGTTCCGAAAATGGCGCATCGCTGTCAACCCAGCTAAAAGCACAGCTATGTGCTTTACTGAGAAGACACGCTCCCCTTACCCGAAACCGCTTATTTTGTTCGACGAACCCATTCCCTGGGTTCCTAGAACAAAATACCTCGGAATCACCCTTGATCGTCATCTCACCTTTAACGATCACATAACAGCCGTCCGTAACAGAGCGGCCTTCGTAATGGGTCGCCTTGGTCCCCTACTTCGCAAAGAGAGTAAAATGTCTCTTAGTAATAAGAAGACACTTTACACTGCCTGCATCCGCCCCATCATGACTTACGCATCAGTAGTGTTTAGTCATGCTAGTGAGGCCCACCTTCATAAACTTCAAGTCATCCAAAACCGTTTTCTTCGTAATGCAACCGGCGCCCCGTGGTATATCCGGAACACCGAGTTGCATTGCGACTTAAACCTTCCCTCTCTAGCGCAGTTCAATAAGGACTGCGCCCGCCGATACTTTGATCGAGCGCCCCACCACCCGAACCCATTGGTTGTCCAGGCATCGAACTACTCGACTGCCTCTTCTATCCCATTTTTCAAACCCCCCCGTCGCCGACCACGGCAGGTATTAGACGACCCGGATGACCCCATCGCAGCCATTACATTGGCAGCTTTAGCGTTATCCGCAAGTCGTCGAGGTAAAATCCCCAGGTGTGAGGTAATCAGAGGTCACACAATCAAACACCGAGCTCGCCGGCGAGCTCGAGGCAAAAACAAGGTCACGATAAATTGCTCTCCAAATAGTCAAAGAGTATTATTCAGTAGGGCCCAATTGTGCAACACTGCAGTTGCACAGAGGCATTTTGCTCCGATCCCCCCCATGTCTCTCGACAGCGAGACAAGCCGAGGTCCGAACCACAGTGGTGCCCTTGAGCTCGCTGTCAACCCCTCCTATAATAGTGGTACGTTTTCGGCGTCCGCAGGAGACGGAGGTAGAAAGCGCTTTTCGCCTTCTACGCCCGTCTCGGGAGAAGTGCCTTCGGCACTTCTCCCTCCCGGGCTATTGTAGGGCCAGGCCCTCGCCCAAAACCCGGTGGAGCTGGACGACCGCACAGGCGGTAGCCAGCATCTATGTCCTCCCTAAACAAACAAACGAGTTAACTGACTTTTCTGCCCGACTGCCGCGCCGAGCAGACCTCCTGAAGTGTTATATAGTATAATCAAGGTGTTGGCCTTAAATTGCCTTAAAAACAACGAAGTGCTGCCCGATCAAGATTTGGTAAAGTTAAGTAATTTATTATTCTCTTTTCTGATATTGCATAACGACAAACCTCGTTTATATGTAAAGTAATGGTTCTTAAAATGATTTGTAAAAAGGTTCTTGACAATTATTATATATTGAATAAGAAAATATCTGTTTATGTAAACCATGACTTTATATGTTAATTGATAGTTAATAAACCAGTGAAAGTGTAAATAAAATGTATATAGTAAGTATGTAACAATTTGTTAAAAGACGTTTAAAAGAATGGCCCCGAGTTTCTTGCCCGTTCTTCTCGCAGAGGCTCTATACAATTTTGTTTGCTGAACGTGGCAGTACAATGTAGAATATTATAATATTAAAATTTGTAATTGACCTTGATAAGAGCGTCACAGATGCTTAAATTGAATAAATGATTTTGACTTAAACTTTGTTGTTTTAATCAAACTAACACGCTCGTAGCGAAGTTTGCTTAGCTATTCTGAATCGATCAGCAAAGTTAAGCAACGTCCGCCGTGGTCAGGAGTTGGATGGGTGACCGCTGGTGACATTACTACTGAGCGCTTCCGTGCTTCGGAGGGCACGTTAAGCTGTCGGTCCCGGTTGTTGTCTTAGGAAGGCATTACAGCATGGTGGTAGGGCACTTTGCGAATGCCCGCCTGGCTAGCTACCACCCTCAAGTTGAAAATCTGTCGCCAAGCACCTAACGGTGTGTTTCGGAAGCTGTCCTTGAGAGCCAGTTATTCTAGGTTAGCCTGTACAACATCTTCGACCACATCATCACTTACCATCAGGTGAGATAGTGGTCAAAGGCTAACCTATCAGGCATAAAAAAAAAGAAAGAAAAAAAAGCCTTAGTAGTACATAAAACGAATACAATAAAGTCGAACCATAAGTTGAATAAAATGATCAAACTATTTTTTTTTTGTTACAACAACTTAAAACCTTTTAATCTTCTTAATAATTAATAATAATTAATAATAATAAATAATTAATAATCTTTAATCCTCCTGTGTGGGAGTTTGATAAAAATGTGTGTGATAATGTTGTGTATAATGTAGTGTTATAGTGATAAAAAGCACTCTTGTGCACCTTAGTGCAACAGCAGCCTACTCGCGTTAACTGAGTCGCCTTTTACGCCATTCCAGATAATATTATGTGACATTCTGCAATGAGATTATCTTTTTATGCCTTGAACTAGCCATCATCGAATAAGTACAAAGAAAGTTATGTGACCGCCTGTGAGTCTGCAACGACTTGTAGGTTGTCTAAATGCTTTCATTGTAGTAGCTGTAGTGTTGTATACAGTTGGTAGTATTTTGATAAGAAAAGCATACCACCGGTAAGAACAAACTCACCTGATGGTAAGTGGTCGAAGATGTTGTTCAGGCTAACATAGAATTACTGGCTCTCAAGGGCTGCTGCTGGCCATTAGGTGCTTGGCGACAGATTTTCTACTTGAGGGTGGTAGCTAGCTAGACGGGCATTCGCAAAATGCCTTACCGTAGCTTCAACGACTGCCATCCTAAGACAATAACCGGGACCGACGGCTAAGCGTGCCCTCCGAAACACGGAAGCGCTCAGTAGTAATGCCACTAGTGGTCACCCATCCAATTCATGACCGCGGCGGACGCTGCTTAACTTTGTTGATCGGTTAAGAACAACAAACTTAGCAACGACTGCTTTAAAATTTAGGTCTGTTATATTTGTTATTTGTTAATATAATTTCCTCACTACATATATATAAAACAGAAAAAATATTTTCATTGAACGAAGCTTTCCTATTACAGAAAAAGGCCAGTCGTAGGTAAGTATATGAAAAATTAAGGGCTCGAACAAAACCCAGACCCAATTCCAATACATGAGAAACGATAACAGACCTTATCCCAATGTAAGTAACACATTTACATAGAAAATGTCTTAAGATACGTGACCGTAATGTATTTCTTATGGTAATACGTAGTCATATTGAGCACACATAAAATCAGATAATAAAATACACATCAGAAAATTCAAAATCACTTACGTCTGCGGACGGCGTTCGCATGTGGTGTCCTAGCATGCCAATAAAAATGTAAATGTCACAAATAAAATTTTGCTTTTGAAGAAGTCGAGCCTTTGATGTTTACATATAATCAGGATTGTTTGTGAGTCCGTCAGATTTGTCGTAGCGGTCATGATATACAGAATTTCCCAAAGGAACTGGTATTTGATAGATATGATTGAATAATTGATTGGATCAAATTTGTTATTTTAGGATTCAACAATTTTCAGTGTTCAGTACCAGAGAACAGGAGATTACTAATCTTTACATACTAAGTTTCAAATGTTGTATATTGCACCGTTTTAGGTACATAGGTGGTTGTGGTATCAGTAATTATTGTGGATATTCTAAAAATAAACACAGCGACCAAATTAATATAGTGGGTCCCCACACAGATAACATGTGTTGTAACCTATTTATAAAACATAGAAAACAAAGGAGAAATAGTAATTAAACAACCAATCGCGTATATTTGTCATTATTTTTGTCCCGACGTTTCAAACACTTTGCAGTGATCGTAGTCATAGGGTGACGAGGTCATAAAATATACGCGGTTTAAACCGTTTAAAGTTATT
This sequence comes from Plagodis dolabraria, assembly GCA_963854805.1. Lineage (NCBI taxonomy): Eukaryota > Metazoa > Arthropoda > Insecta > Lepidoptera > Geometridae > Plagodis > Plagodis dolabraria. Next base: position 22,900,112 of record OY978444.1, read on the forward strand.
TAATTACTATGTGTAACAATCGAAAAAACCTAAGACAACACAAAGGAGAAATGTTTTGAATTCAACGAATATATATTTATTTTTTGCGTATGACCAAGCACAGAATTTTACTGGATCATACAATCTCATTGATTATGTTTTGTTTGGTAGACTACACTTACAAATTTAGTTTCATTGCAACTTTATCAACTGTGACGAAGCAGTTTTTAATTTACGCTCAGTCGATATTTATTAATGTGCTTATACTTGCGACGACGACATAATGATTGCAACTCTTGCTTATGGTGACCAGTATTATGAGGTAGTGCCATAATCAATCTTTTTAGCAGAATACATATACATTTTAAAATAATACGGAACAGACCTTTTATATTGTAAAACATGAAATATCCTCCGGGTCGATAGCTCAGAATCGGTACGACTTCAACAAGCTTTTAAATACTCTTCAGTGCAGGAAGTATTTTCTTTTTTTTTGTAGGAAAGATTTTCAACGTCCACATTTAACATATTTTTGAGCGCACAATTTTCGTCTCGGTTGGGGTTCAATCCAATAGTGCGTAGGATTGTACCCCAACCGAGACGACGGGTGCACCAACCGGTCATGGGCCATCCAGACAGGCTGGACAGATGTTAATTTTATACCCTAATTTTCTTAGTAGTCATGTTATTCTCACAGTAATATTAATAAGGTTGTTATTACGATTTATCTCATAACGGCCATGCATGCTAAGTATAAAACTTAGTGTCATTATAATTTAAAATAAAACACCAAAAAAATTCATTAAAAAAGGAACTTAAATTTTTAATTCTCGCTCCAAAAAAAAAATAGAAATTAGGCGACAACTCACGAAGAGAAGAGGTTTGATTACAGCTTATAGCTGTTATATAAATCAGCATTATCTGTTTCTGTTGCTTTCATAGTGTAGGTATATAATGCTATAAAACATAAAATTCCAGATTCCTAACAGGTGTGGATTTTTTTAGAACCCCAAATATAAATAGTCTGGAGTAACTTCTTTGACGATACAGGCACAAAAAAAAAAGAATATAATAATACTATTTTACTCATTCAGATAAACGGTATACAAAAGCATTAAAAAAACAACTAACTTAGTATATAAAGTGACTATTAATTCATCAACAATACTGCGGGGGATGGTGTAGAATCGATAACTGAATGTGATCCACTCATAATTAATTTTCACATAAACAAAATTAATACTAACTATTGCCTAAGCTGTGGCGCGTTGACTTTGAGAATGATAGCGACGACAACACTCGCGGCCGCCGTGGACAAGACTCACACATACACACGCGTTCTAGGTATTCTAACGCATTGCGAGGGCAATGAACTCGGTAGGTATACCTACCGAGTTCATTGCTCTCGCAATGCGTAGGTAACTCGCGGCCGCCGTGGACAAGACTCACACATACACACGCGTTCTAGGTATTCTAACGCATTGCGAGGGCAATGAACTCGGTAGGTATACCTACCGAGTTCATTGCTCTCGCAATGCGTAGGTATACCTACCGAGTTCATTGCCCTCGCAATGCGTTAGAATACCTAGAACGCGTGTGTATGTGTGAGTCTTGTCCACGGCGGCCGCGAGTGTTGTCGTCGCTATCATTCTCAAAGTCAACGCGCCACAGCTTAGGCAATAGTTAGTATTAATTTTGTTTATGTGAAAATTAATTATGAGTGGATCACATTCAGTTATCGATTCTACACCATCCCCCGCAGTATTGTTGATGAATTAATAGTCACCTTATATATTGGATTCTCTCTAAAAATATTTAATTTATCTCTTATTCAAAGTTTTGTAATGATTCCATTCCTAAAGTTCCTAAACACTCACACTTCGCTAAAAATGTCTTAGCCCTCGGCAATTGCGGATGAGTGTGGTGCCATTTATTAAAAATAGTTCCTGACTCTGAACTCCTATTGAGAGTAGTTGACAGAGTGTTGTAGATCATCGCACTAAAATTTCAAGATTCTATATCTTGATCTCATTGGATAGTATTTTGGTTTTTTGAGACTGCAGCCAGCAAAAGTTACAGGTAAGTAAACGCGTAAGAACAGAAGTTTAAAATAAAAAATGATCTCAATGTATAACGACGCAATATTTAGTCGTTTCATAAATACAAATACGGAGAAGAGGAAAGAAAAGATAAAATTAACAGGTCATAACTCACCGTAGAAGAAAGCTACCACTTCACACATAAACTTATTCATAGAATTATACACCATACATGTTCGGGGCCGGAAGAATTTCAATATGTATAATATTATGCAGGTTGATTCTTTGAGCGCGGCGGGTCCGACACAAAGCATTTGAATAAACCGATAGGGCAGAGTATTATGGTATATGATACAGTGATACAGATCCTCATTTAGCTAAGTTCCTATACCAATTGCCATAATAAACAAAAAAAATAATTTTAAAAAATGTCACGTCTGTATCCTAAATTAGTATGAATAATAAAATGTCATGATTGATACGCATTTTTACAACTCATCATGATGTGGAACATGAATGTCGCAGGGAACAGAAAAGCCTGTCGAACGAATCTTGCCTGAGAAACATCAGGGAGTGGACGGGCATTGCAAGTGCTGCAGACCTTTTTCTCTTCGTGAGACAAAGACAAGTGTACTGAACTGATCGCCAACCTTCAGAAATGTAGAAAGGCACCATCAGAAAAAGAAGTACATAAATCATTATATAGGGATCGTGGGGTCATTATCAAGACTATCGTATATGGCTGACTGCTCAGCGGCTTTCCCCCGTTACAATATGATGTTATGCCCTTCTACTTAAATGATAACATTAAGCACTATCGAACGCTAAGAGAATATCACATTTCCAATTTTCACGAGCACCTAAGATAAACGTGTGAAATAATATTTATTTAATTAAATATAAATATATTAGTATAGTTAAGATTTATAAAAGAGTTACTAATACATTTCATAATCCGGCAAGCTTCGATACTGTTTCCACAGTATCCTATACCGATAGCAAAACCCGAGCAAAATATTGTTCGCCAGAGGTCGCTGTTTAGTCGTACCCCGGAAAATATGTATGTTTTGCCTCCGAGGAGCAGCGATATTAGATTCAAGATGTAGCAGGATCTGCGCCCATAAAATTCCTATCTCCGTGTTATGGATGAATAATTGGATGCACTTGTTTTACCTGTTTGGAGAAACGTGGGATTTTCGTTCTATTCAGAATATACATTATTTAGAACAAAATTGTTGTAAAGGTTTTTAAATTATTTGTCATTTGATGTATTAAGCTATGTCAACATTCAACAGTATTTGAAGATCCAAACAAATTACTACTTCATAATATATGCGAATTTATTTGTAAGAGAAATCTTGACGACTTGATTTCCATCGAACATTAGGCAGATCACTTCCGTTGATCCAGCCTTATTTTACAACCCACAGTCAAACGAATCCGAACGACGAGAAACTTCAGCTGCTTATAGCCGAACCCTAATAAGCGTTTATCTTGGCAGATAGCTTTTTCTCCGCAGCTCATCAGGGAATACACACCACTTCCACCATCGTGGTCAGTAATCTAAAGATATTGTAATTGCAAAGCAAAATTACAACAAAGTCTAGAAACTTTTCTATATTGGTCCTTACGTCTATGAAATTCGATAAAGTTATAAAATTTTGCAAACAAAGTCCGCCAAAAAATTATTTTGCAACAAAATTACTTAGTATTTAGCACCAAATAAATTCAAAGGACGTATTACGTCAGTAAATTTTAGTTTAATAATAAAAATATATCCAAACTTTTCCTATCTAAAATCTTTATCATATTGCATCTATACGAATACTTGCTCCCTATAACAAACCATTCCTAATCGTATTATTGTATCTTACGGTTTCTTATAACATAACATAAGGTAGGTACCATGATATCTGAATTGGTCGCACCTGTCTTGGTCATACATGTTCACTTACATTGAGATTCACTTAAATATAATTTATAAATAAGTCCTCTGACTTGGTTCACACTTCTTATTTAACGAGCTATTTATATAGTGCTTAAGTTTATTATCACATTCTTTCACTTCATTTGGCAACTGGTTGTATAGCTTTGATCCTTCAAATAATAATGTTGTTCTCCCATAGTTAGTTCGCGGTGTTATCAATCGTAATTTATTTTAATTCCTTAAATTGTGGATATTTATGTGTTGTGTGAAGTGAATGTTGGAGTGAATTGACTCAGTTATGATATTTTTTTATGAGAATGCAAGTGTTCTATGTGTTTATTTGTTTGATATTATAAAGTTTAGTATATAATGTTGTTGGTGTAAGATAGTGAAAATGAAATAGGACTTTAATTATTGTATTTTGTATTCTTTGTAAAGGATCCAAGTTAGTTTTTGAAGCAGTTCCCCAAAACGTGATTTTACTAAAGAGTTGTATATGGTAGAGCGTATTGTGTATGGTATACAATTAGCGATATTCCTTAGTGCTCCTAAGACTAGTATCAACTTTGATCCTACATATTCAATATGAGGTCGCCTATTGAGTTTGTCGTTTACCCTAAGCCTAGATATTTTCCTTTTTGTGATCTCTGTGTGTTATTAATTTTCAGTGGAGTATAATTGGGTAAAGTTTTATTTTTTGCAGCAAAAATCATAATATATGTTTTAGTGGTATTTATTAAAAATCGATCGATGTGTAATTAAAAAAGTACGATTAGATCGATTTTGTGTCCAAATCCGCTTATGGTTGAAGTTTTTCCTCCCATATAACGTAGTAATCTTGTTGAAATATCTGGCGCTAAAACAAACGCTCAATAACTGGTTCAAAAACATACATTACACTTTATTAACTTTCTAAAAAAATATTGTGCAATAAAATCAAATAATTCTTAGATTTTAGTATATGTGCGATACACAATATAATGCCATTGCATAAATCTAAGCACACAGAACAATAATCGTGCCCTTAAAAATCGCCATCGCGCCACCTCGTTGGGATCTATGTGTCCCTCATTCGAACACTCAGCAGATCTTTCCAGTCGGTCCCGAGCTCCATTACACCCTGTACTCAGGATCACGGCGACATTAACGCCGTGCCTGATGAAAGATAAACATTTGACGTGAGGACCGAATCCGTATGCCCGTCACACGGGCCGGGTTAATTCAATAGCTGATTGGATTTGGGGCACGATCTACAGGGCTGTTTATACGGCACGATTTGTGATGTTAGATTAGCTGGCGAAACATTGGCGGTTTTGTTTGTCTTATACTCTTTAGAGGATGTTATTATACATCTTAAGAGCTTAAAATATAAATGCCTGTAAGAAATGTTAAAAGTTTAAGCTATTGAAATGCTTTGGCGAGTTTTAAGGTATTTAAAGAATTTATTTAGTTTTTCTCCCAGAAGTAGTCGGGTATGTCGATCTGATACCATACATGTATCGTTCTATGGGAGATGTGATGAGTACGGTAAAATCTGAAATATCTACATGATAGTATGCCAATTGGAATTCATTGGCAAATTTCAGAAACGGTATATACGATCATAATAGATTGTATCAAAGTCTATCGTGGGACTGCACAGTTTAAATAAAAAAGTTAATAATAAATAGTAAACCGATAGGGGCACTCGTATAAGAAACAGTAAAATAAACAGAACTTACGAGTAGAATAAGATTAATATAATTTTAAGTCCTTCTGCATTATATACTTTAGAAGTCAGCATAAAGGTAATTAATGTTATTACGCCTTTAGTTAGGCTGTGGTGCCTTAGCTTGCACTTTTCACGAAGAGATATTTTACTATGTAATAGGAGACGAGTCTACTGCCATATAAACAGTACAGTTCTAGACCCCGAACTAATATTACTTAATGTTACGTTTTTATCTGAAGTTATGGTATTAGATAGATAGAGATAGAAAACTCTTTATTGTTACACCACATATAAAATATTAAAGTTTACATCATAACATTTAATTAAATAATAATAACATAGTGTTACAATGGGCGGCCTTATCACTAAAAGTGATCTCTACCAGGCAACCTAAGGATGGAGTTGAATAAACAAAACAGTTGGGGCGGGTGTAGTGTAACAATTAACAATGAAAAAAGTACAAATTCATAAAAATATTTTAAAAATAAAACGAATTTTACTATAGTTTCTAAACAAATGTATAAAAATAGGATGTAAGTTTTTAAAATAAATAAATACATAATATATATACGCATAAATAAATATATACATAAATATATAAACATATCAACATACATAAATAGGTAATGATATATATATTCATATATACGTATATATATATATAAATAAATAAATTATATAAAGATACATACATATCATAATATTATCCCATACAAAGCCTAGACATTGACAAAAATGTAGGTATATTGGACAACAATAAATACTTAACAATATGCAGTTACCGGTTGCGCTAATGGCAACACCAATGCGATAGTGGCGCCACCATTTCCGGGAACTAAACATACAACATGCTCTGTGATTGGCTGGGTGATTTCCCGCCGGAACGAGGGTTGACACGTGGCGAGGAGCGCAGGAGCGCGCCATTTTTGAGACGACCACCAGATTGGAAGCAACGGAGACGAAGGACAATACTGTTTATATCAATATGACAGAAAAAACAAATAAAATACTTACTGGTTATAGAACTCAAGATCTCAAATGCGACGCTCAGACCTAAACAGATATCATAAAAGTGGATGTACATTGCAGATTAAGATTTTTTTATACCAGAGTTGTGCCTTTTTTAGCAAAACCCTACAAACCATATACAACACTCCACTATATATAACACTACAACATCGAAAGTATATAGGGAATTAAAGGCGGGTCAGTCCAAATGTTTCAGCTCACTACTGCTGTCACTATTGCCCAGTTGAATTGCAATGCTTATTCGTTGAGCCAAATAAGTGTCAATATATTGATCAAGCTTCACAACGGCGAAGCGCTCTAATAAGCTTTGGAAAATAAGATGAACTTCTGGCTGCCACGGACTCAATTTACCACACCAAAGCTCAAATATGTTACCGTTATCAAGATTAGCATACTTGCGCCGCTTGAGTCGCTTCGCCTAAAAGAAAGATGTGACGGCGCGTGAAGGTGTCAACGCAAGTAGCTTCTTTTGATTTAAATAGAATGTCTGGTGAAGTGGGGTTGAGTCATTCTGGAAACTCGAGTTTCATGGTTCAATGAAACCACAGATTGGGCCAGTTATTAAGTCCTGCGGACCAAGATATTGTACGAGTAAGTATTAGTCTGTAGTCTGGCACCAGCTTATGCCCTGTATGGTCTATCTTATTAGGTACTTGCAATTAAAATAAAGTTACGTACGTGTCCGAAGAGTCCCAGAATGCTCATTTTAGACACCCTATAACTTCCAAAGACTGCGAACTGATTCAGACTGCTCTTTTAACCACGTCGTCCATTGTAAACAAAGCTGAAGTACGGGCCGTCATTTCGCGCGCGCTTTTATATTCCATTTTGTGTTGACAGTGCATTGTTCTGTGGGACCCTATTTATCTAGGTGATTTGTTTGCATCACGACGCCTACAATCTAACTCAGGGTTCCGTAGTAATTGAGACTGAGGTTATAGTGCCAAACAGTATGGGTGAGTCTTAATTTAATGAGGTAATATGCCTGCTCGCAGTTACTTACTGCAGCTAATACTTATTCACTAGACTTAAAAAAAAATCACTCATATATGGATTTTTGCCTTAGAAATTATTTTACCTCATTAGTGGTCTGGTGAGCAAAATAAAAAAGAAAAAGGAAAGGGCACATTCCTTAACAAAACGTTGTACCATGTATATCTGTACAATTAAGTCTGATTAGAAATGAATTGTCTTGAATGGCATACTAGTACCTAATAGCTAAGCAGGATAACCTAATAGCTAAGCTTTTTGTAGCACATTATTTAGTAGAGCATGTTCCGGAATTAATTAACTACTAGCTGCACCTGCGGGATCACCCGCGTAGACACGATACAAATTGATTATGATAAACAAAAGTATTTTGATTTAATCCAGGACTTAAACTATTAACATTCTAATATCCATATAATTTTAGTTGTTTCAACGCGAAGGAGTAACAAACGTTGTGTACGTTATTTGTTCTCACATCCTCACATATGTACTTATTCATAAACATTTATATAATATTAGACCGATAATGTCCATACTGCTATTTCCCATATCGGAGTAGAGATGCGTGACTGTTGAGCTGTGCTCGTTTCCAAATAACTTCGTAGACTGAGACGTCTGGTTTAATATTAAGGAGGTATACGCATGGGAATAGCATTAGTTTTAAGTATCTGCGCGGTTAGTGGATTTATGTTCCATATGGATGGAACTTAACGATTATAATTGTCTGAATTTTGATATATTTTATTTAAAACCTATATATGTCTATATCTATTATGTATAGCAGGTCTGCCATATATTTGGGTCAACGAATAAGTATTGCAGTCCAACGGGCCAATGCCGCCAGCATATGCTAGGCAGCGCTGGCAACTGGTAGTGGGCTGGAGCATTTGGGCTGCCTGTAAACATGAAATGGCTTGTAGGTTGTCTAATTTGCATTAGGCTTAGAACTAGTTTCTTACCTATATTAGAAATCGCATATCCCAAAAATTAAAACAATATTATCAAGTTTTGTATATGCACTGAGAGAAGTACTAAAGCTATAGCCTTAACAGCGTACTTCGCGTACGCATACTCCTGGTTCAGATATGGAATTATACTGTGGAGAAATAGTGCAATAATAGAAGATAATTTTATACTACAAAAAAATGCATCCGTAGGACCAATATCAAAACCCTCAATTTTAGTAACCCATATTTCGTTGTATATAAAATACAAAACTTTAACCGATATCTTCCGTAATCATATATATTTAAACTTGTAAATTCGTCAAAAAATACCCCTACTTTTTTAAAAAGGAAACTGTAATACATACCTAATGTATTCAAAAAGAATTAAACATAATCTTGTAATCACGAAATCTAAAATAAAAATGCATAGCTCCAGCTCAAATTCAATGGCCATGAAAATATTTTATAAATTACCAGTAGGATTGAAAGAGGAAGAAAATGAATATACGTTTGAAAAAAAACTAAAAACCTATTATAAAAAAAATCTTATTATTATCGTGATGAATTCCTACAAGAATAATGTAGCATATTAATTAATAGAAATAATCCAGCCCACTCTTACCAACATTGCTACACCCAAATAGGGTCATTATGTGATACCTATAACATTGTGTTTATTTTAGATCTGCATGTAAAAACACATAATTCTGCAATAAACTATTTGTTTTGAGTATTTGATATGAATTTCAGCTTGATACCTCCATGCGTTCCTGATGACAGACGGACTACAAAGTGATCCTATTCAGGGTTCCGTTTTTTCCTTTTGATGTACTTAACCCTAAAATTATAACATTTAATAGTATATTCAATACATTATTTTAAAATATCAAATGAGGCACAGGGTGCCACGAATAGTTTGCAATAGTTTTTTTCTAACACCCAATAGTTTGCCATATATGTGTTTTTGGTTAGATGTAGGTAGTAAGAAAATATTGTGTTCCATCGTACATAAGCTACGAACATCCTACATAATAATATATATGTATCTACTCGTAGATTACAAAACAAAAAAATATTGAAAGGCTTAAAAAATGTAATTATTGTCAAGTCAAAGTCAAAATCATTTATTTTCACAATTTAGGCGTCTACGACGTTCTTATGAAGGTCAATTACAAATTTTAATATTGAAATATACTACATTGTACTGCCACCAAGAAGATAGAGAGCAGGGTCAAAATTGAAATATCTTAAATTAACACACTAAAGTCGCGACGCGTGATGTATTTCAATCAATTGTATTCTCGTCCAACACATTGTCTAACAATTTCGATTTTATTTTTTGACGATGGGAAGTGAAGCACATATTCCAGTATAAATATCTGTAATTTGTACTTTTTATTAGTGCTTATTTTGTAATATAAATATCTGATAAATATAATATCACCCTTGTTGGTATTGTGGTTTATTTTTTTCAGAAATTGTATCTTTTGCATTTTTTTGTATATCATTATATTATTGGCTTATGAAACTATTGAAACTTTAAGTTGAGAGTACAGTATCGACAAATGTTATTTTTTATGTATTCGCCGAATCTCCTCAGTACGAAGTTTTAGTAATGTATTCACGACTTAACTAAAATATGTATTAAAGTGCTCGAAGCGCTGCGCCCTGCATTTAGCTGAAACCGCAAGTGACAACTTGGAAATGACGTAGGTATTTTTGTTAAAAACTAGCCATTTTTGCTCATTGATGGGAAAATATAGTGTAAAACTTATTGCATTCGAACACACTACTCTGACAGAATAATAAACTTGCCGGTTTGAACTTGATATTCATCAGCGTAGAAGTATTTCATGTTCTATGCAAAAATAAACGAATACATTTTATTTTCTGCATAAAAACTATTTTTGTCTTATAAAAACTGAAACAAAATAAACGAAGTGCTGTACCTAGCTGCGTTTTTCAATTCCACCAGACAAATTCGTGAGTGACCTTGCGTTCGTATACGTAAACTTGGAATATGTTTTTAAAAGAGTACCTTAGTTCAATCTTTTTCATGGAATACTGAAAAATTTTGTGGCTGGGCGAGAAAACAGGCAAGTTGTTATACAGAGTAAGTTTTCTTCATAAGTTAGAAAAAAAACTCACCTAGGTATCGTGTATATCTCGTGGCACACTCATTGTGCTTATTTAGCATTTATTAAACTTAAAAACACCTGTCTAGCTATCACCCTTAAGTAAAAAATATTATGTTGCCAAAAAGAGAGAAAGACTGCGCGTGTTATTTCCACTTAAAGAAACCAAATACAAAATCAATCAATATTTACTTTAAAATCTGACACACTTAGTGCATGTTTCAGAATGTTCGAGTAAGTTCTGGTTTTACTACCAGAACATATTTAATAAATAAAATACTATCTTTGCGTTTCCAAGTCATCGATTTAGCCTATCCATCGGTTAAAGGTTGAAACGCGCTGCATGTTAACTGTCATTTTTACCATTCAGTTATTTTATGTATTGCATAGCAACCCGAAACTTTATTAGGACATTCTGAAACGGGCCCTTAATCTTTAATCGCTAGTAGAGGAGATTTTTTAATCATTTTAACCAATCAATTAAGATAAGCAACTTCCGCTGCGGTCATGATTCGGATAATAGGTAATTGCTACTGGCATTATTACTGAGCGCTTCTGTGCTTCGGTTTTATGATGGCAATCGTAGTATGGTGCTAGGGCATTTTGCGAATGCCCGCCAGGCTAGTTACCACCGTTAATTAGAAAATCTATCGCCAAGAACGTAACTGTGTGTTCAGCCAGCTGACCTTTGAAGGTAAGTAATTTTAATTCTGAAGAAAAGTAATTCTAATTCTTGTTGAAGCGCTCGTAGCGAAGTTTGCTTAGCCATTCTGAATCGATCAGCAAAGTTAAGCAACGTCCGCCGCGGTCATGACTTGGATGGGTGACCGCTGGTGACATTACTACTGAGCGCTTCCGTGCTTCGGAGGGCACGTTAAGCCGTCGGTCCCGGTTGTTGTCTTAGGATGGCAGTCGTTACAGCATGGTGGTAGGGCACTTTGCAAATGCCCGCCTGGCTAGCTACCACCCTCAAGTTGAAAATCTGTCGCTAAGCACCTAACGGTGTGTTCCGGCAGCTGTCATTGAGAGCCAGTAATTTAGGTTAGCCTGTACAACATCTTCGACCACATCATCACTTACCATCAGGTGAGATAGTGGTCAAAGGCTAAAAAAAAAAAATACCAAGAATAAAAAAAAAAAAATCTGCCTGAACTACATTTTAGACTGTATCTTCACTCAAAAGTGTGAAATAATTGGTTGAAATCGGTACCATGATAGTTCAAAAGTACTTAATATCATAATATTGTGCATTTGATACCGACTTCGACAAGTTATTTCACACTTTTGAGTGTAGAAGTCGGTTCCTGTTTTTGTTTTTTTTTTCACTCATTTAAGTGACCCTTGCTACTTACGGGATTGCTTGTCATTCACTGTCAACGATTAAATCATCAATATAGGAAAATATTTTTCAGTTATTGGAGTGTAACTCAAAAACGTCTTGACCGATTTGATAAAATTTATATGGGACTAAACGACAAACATCAGCTATCAAAAAAAAAAAAGAATTAACAAAAGTTCTGAGGTAAAAAATATACAAAAATAGACGTATTGAGAAGAAACAACCTCTTCCTTTCTTGAAGTCGGTTAAAAATTGTATGAAGCGCTTCCATATCATGGATGCCACGCTAAGCCGTCAGTCCTTTTCGTTGTGTTGGGATGGCAGTCATTATAGCATGGCAGTGGGAAGACAATTACCACACACCTTCGATGACATCATCACATAACTACCATCAAGTGAGGATTTTTTGCAAGTCGGTTAAAAACCAGTTTTGTTTATATCTTGATAAATTATATATAATTTAACCAATTAAATATATATATATATTAGGTATGTCATTATCTGGAGATGACACTGCCTTCTGCAACACAGTATACACTAAATATGTACTAAACAGGAGGCAGGGTTTCAAATATAGAAATAAGAGCACATATATGTTGAACAAGAAATAAAAATATATATAAGTAAATTCTAATACATTCATACAAATTTAAGATGACACCCTTCTTCAAAACACAACGGAAACGCACCTATTCTTCCATTTTATAGACCGATATGGGTGAAATCTCTCCCAAACTCTCACATTACTAAATCCTCGCCCATCAATTTAAGAACGCCATAAAATGCTCTCGCAGGCCTATGACACATCCAAACAGTTTCGGGTAAAAGCTGTGCGGTGTAAAAAATCCCCTAATCTAGTAAACAGGGACTAAATGACTCACTTCGCTGCGGGGGCCACGTATACCGGCTATAGGGGACTGTCGTAGCTACAGAGTATTTCGGGGAACTTAATCTTTACGGGATAAAGTAAGAGACATGACCCAGGTGCCAGTTACCGGTTTGCGTAAATTTTGCGGCCCTTTGTATTTTTGCAATGTTCTCCTTACATACCCAATTTAAAAATTAAATTGGGACTAATTTTCTAAATTACCATCATATTGCTCCTTATGTATACTTTTAATTTACCGCATGAAGCAGTGATGGCTCAGTCGCATTGTGTGTGGACTGCTGCGCAGCAGGTCCATGGTTTGAATCCCAATGGGGACTTGAGCTCCACCGCATGGTGGAAGGGCATTTTGCGAATGCCCGCCTGTTTAATGACCACCATGAAGAAGAAAATATATTGCCAAGCACCTAACGGTGTACTCTGGCAGCAGTATTTGAGAGCCAGTGAAATTACAGGCAACATGAGACTTAACAACTGTCTCAAGGTGACTGGGCTTGTGACGAAATGCATCTGTAAGCAAACATCATGGCAAGGGTTAGTCCGCTAAACATCAGGTGGGCCTCCCTCGAACTTGTTTCCTTACAATAACATAAAAAAAACCTGTATATGAAGAAAGGAGATCAATGAATGGGAAAAAATAATGAAAAGTCAGCAAAATGGCTAAAGTTGACTGGCCCTCAAAACGTCTGGAAACTGCGCTCTCACTGAACAATTTAATTTCACCTGAACACCAAGAATATATCATTAGCGATCTGAAGAAATGTAATATAGATTCGATATTGTATTTAGTCTAGACAGTTACCCATAAATCTAGCCAAGTATAGGTATTTTTTCACAAAGTTTCTGTATTTAGACAAATTTAGTAAATATACATTGTAACTTGATCTCGATCTTTAGTTTGCTCGCTCTGTCTGAGACAAGGTAAACAATAGCCTCGAAGACAAGAAGCCATTAAAATACAAAGGGGATAAATCCCAGAGTTAACATTTACAGCATTACCGGAACGGTTTTTCATGTTTAAAACACAGCATTAGGTGCGGGCCCCACAGTCCGGTCCGGTTGCTACGTGCGGCGTAATCGCCGGCGCGGACGTCTGCGTAACACGGAAAACCGTTCAGACAACCCCCGAACCCCTCGGCACCCACACACCCACCCACCACTTTTACGATGAATCTTCGTTTCTCCGCATCAAGAAGTAATTTTAGTGTTCCTTTGCCGATTCAATGATAGCACTCGGCCTGATTGGTTAAGCCCTCTTTGATTTAATTTTGGGTTAAGTTGTGCTGCGGTCGGACCCGCCGGGATTTGGATATGCGATCAGATATTTGAATCTGATACGTTACTGTTACGGCGTTGCTACTGAACGTATAGATCGGAGTCGGGAGTTAAGCAGCCTGTTTAACTCCCGGCAAAGCAATCCTGATAAATTTAAACAAGGAAAAGATTCTGTTTTGAATAAATTCACAGCATGAAAATAAACAGCTTAGGTTTAGACGAACCAGATTTTTGAGAGATACTTAGTCATGATAAATGAACACTGAAGGTCGAGACACAAAGGTGATTAATATTTTTTGGTGGAAGCAGATCCTGTTATAATTAATATACTTTACAAGAAATGCACTTGAAGATAGATGACATTCAACCTTATTGCCTAATATATCATGACTCTTATAATACTATATAAAAGCCATAAGTAGAGGACACCCAAAGTAAATTTTTATATTTTTTGCCCATTCCGAGACTTTTAAATACTATTTAATTCTGCCTTATTTTGTATTCGTAGCGAAGAAAATTCCCTTATCATTAGGGGGACGCGACCTGCTTGAGATAGTTCTGTATATTTTTTCCAATAAAAGAGGGGGAGGAGGCAAGGAGGCAGTAGAGAAGTCTAGAGTCTCGCGTGGCGCGTCACACGCTCCGACGCTACGTCCACGAGGCCAGTCGTCATGAATACGTAATACAAGGGCAGGATGCGAATTCTTTCGTTTATTATTCAATCATTCGTTCGGCGCGAGTCGGCTTTAATTTCATGGCGGCTGGGCACGAGCCTGGGGCGACTGCCCGCGCCTTAGTGTGGAGCCCGACCAGATACTATTGTCGAAATTATGCTATTAATTACAACATCGCGACAGATTGTACAAATTTACAGGGCCGCCTTGGAATTGCTCCGAAAGTTGTTTTAACTTGCGCCAATACTAATTTTGAGGGTACTTTTATGTGTTTAGTTTTGCACCTAAGTTTGAAATGTGCTGGCAGGTCTTTGGAATAAATTAACAAATTATAGCGCAAGTTAATTTTAGTAACTTAGTTTTCAATATTGTAGTTGCTGTACCTTCATAGTGTTACGAAATTGGTATAAAAATTATGTTGTAGAATCTGTAACGGCAATAATTAATTATGAAAAAATACAAACAATTCAAAACTACTTTTAAAAATTCCTATTTTGTTCACACCTAGATCTCATAAGCGATATGTGGTCTTATTTTCAGAACATGATCGTGGTTACATAACAAAGAATTTGAAAAAATCCTTCATAGTATCTTATATTATCCGCATATTAACATTGAAAATACAAATAAATGGTTCGTTAGATGTTTCATAAACTTGTAGAAATTAAAATTAAATATAGGGGAGTAGGGGCATGAAAGAGCCATGTTTTGAAAAAGCCACTTGCAATATAACCGATGTTTATGATCGAATATTGTTACAACTTTTTTTTGGTATGGCAACATTGCACAACTGCCGCCCACAGAGATTTGAAAGTTCACGGATACCTAACGGCAAAGCTGGGCTTGTTTTGAATTATCGGTACAAAAAGATTTTTTGCTTTGTTTTCTTTATTTTTTATGATTATTGGTAATTAACATAACGAGGAAATGATTATGCTATTAGTTTAATATAATTTTCTTACTTTTATTTTGAAGATAAATGACCAAATTATAATATTAAGCTCTCAACATTTTGTTTACTTATATTTTTAATAGTCCTATTAACTAGGATAAGAAACTGGCTCTTTCAAGCCACTTCTCCCCTACTCGTCTGCGTTTGAAACAAGAAACTCCTTTATATAGTGTGTGGTAATTAAGATAACGTACCCTGAACGTAGTTTAACGTAAGTATTAAATAATATTCTTGTTGAATCAACTGTTTTGTTTTGTTTGAATTGGAATTGTGAGTTCCTGTTTTAGGTCCCATAGTCAGATAAAATATTGGGTTTATGTGATAAAAGAAGAATCTTGAGCTGTCCGGAGTCTGAAAACGTTGGGTACGTTTCCAAACACGGATTGCTTCGGAAAATTCCTTAAACATCTCCACTTAATCTTATGGGAATATACATGCGTGATAATATGTATAGGTAAATATCGTGCGCTTTGGTTACTCTATTTAATCTTCCATTATGCTCAATTCTCATCAGGTAATACAATAAAATTATATCAATAAAATGTAGAATCAATTTCCATACTAACCTATCCTTCACCGCAGAGTACTGTGAAAAAGACAATTCTTATTCTAAAACGCGACGTCGAGGATGTGAACCGAGTGCGTGCCGGTTTTGATTGAAACCGCCCCTTAGACTCCAGACACTGAATTGAAAACGCAAATGTAGTGACACATCTATTAACGGAAACGGCATGAAACCACCACCAGAAAATGGAATTGCGTTAGGTGTCGCGGTATTTTTACGTGACATTATAAGAATGATATATCTCTGACAACCAAAAATGTAATCTAAATAATTTTGATATAGTTGACAAGATATTCGAAGACATTTCAACAGTTAGTAGAATAATCGATTTACTCTTATAGTTAGTGAGTGAAGATGAAAGGTTTTTTGTTATGGGATTGTGACTAGCACGGGCACACCAGGAGGGCGATTCTCGCAGAGTGATATTATATCACAATAGATATATATATTTTTTTTTTTTTTTACCGGCGGTAAGCCTTTATTAAACAAAATACTATGAACTATATACAACACTACATATAAATTATATTCAGAGATAACTTCATATGACAGGTATTGAGTCAGTGTGACATCTTATTTTATTTTTTATTTTTCGTGATATTGAATCCCAGCAATCTACTGCATCAATGGTTTACGTCAAAAAGTGGGACGGGATAGTATATATCAATATAGTTATCTGGTCTTATGTCAATGTGTTATTTTGTTCTAGTACATTCTGTATAATATTTTAGACGAACGCCCCCATACAAAACGCAGCTCCAATCTCATTTTAATAGTAGCGAATAAAACTCAATGATTTTTTACCTACGTAATCACTACCCTAATATCTAGGTTTGTGGTGCATCAGATTTTCATTAAATTATACAGTTTTGAAATTACAGTAGCTCAAAAACTCTTAATTTTAGATAAAAGAAAGACCCAACTTTAATCATCTCTTTCAAGAAAAATAAGCATGTTTTTAATATTTCTATTGCACCACAAACATGGGAAATATAATGAACTTTCTATAATGGGACGTTATTTATACATGTGTACTATAGTTTCTAAATAAATCTGGAGCTACGAATAACTGGCTCAAACTCATAAAAACGAATGCTATATACTAAACGCTACATAATAAACATTTAATTATTAGTCCAAAAGAAAAAGGATTTAAGCCAGAAACGATAGGTCTAATAATACTTTATATTTACATGCGAGTTTTATTTTAATAACAGGTTGAGTTTATATAATAGTTCACGCTTTGACTGGCGGGTATATGTCCTTAACATTCGCTTAGTTATCTAAAAATAATTTCTATGATATTATGCAGACTTATAAGGAAGAATTTGTGTGATTTTAAAACATTTTGTTGGTTTTCTTTGGGTTCATAAGACATCTAACGTCTATTGCAGTTGTTTCATTAGTACTTTTTAAAATTTGAGTTCAATAGGACTAGGTAAATTTGCATAATTTATTTTGTAACTTATTGTTACTTACAGCTAAATATGTTCTTACATAATTTTTATTTTGATATCTGTGGTTCAGACCACGCAAAATGATATATTAAATAAATAACTGAGTTGTTTTTCCGACTATAAATAATAAAAATTACAAATATGAACATTATAACTTAATCGTGCGTAAATATATAACGTAGAATCGTAACGTTTATACAAGTAATTTATCACCACACACAATTTAGACAATTTGTTATACTAGATTAAATGTATAAAATATATTAATATATTTTTGAGAGCCAGTAATTCTAGGTTAGCCTGAACATCATTACTTACCATCAAGTGAAACAGTGATCAAAGCCTAGCCTATCAGCTATCAAAAAAAGCTATAACTTTCATATAGTCAAAAATATTATATAAAAGTATTTATGTGACAAATCACTTAGAGTGATGTGAAACATTCTGAGAAGTCATTCTGATAAGAGGAGTAGTATGTTTAACAGATACATCAAATCTCAACAGCATTTTTCTCTATAGCTCATCGACTTTAGGACTGATATGACTGATACCAAGCCAAATATGATCCTTGATAATACACGTACGTGTATGCAAGAGTCGGTAAAACATAAATTACATTATAACACCATAGCTTTAAGTCCAATTTCTGATATGTTAAAATTATTGTAGATAATCGATTATCTTTACTCTATTTAATCATTTATCGATTACTGATATATATACCGATTCTGAAATTGGTATCCAATTAGTAAGCAGTAATATTTCATCACAAGTGGCGATCTATAATGCGCTTATCACCCTAAGACTAGTTGTTAAGTCTTATGTGTATGTAATTTTATGCGATGTGAGAATGTGAAGAAGTAGGTATGTATATTTGTTTTAAATTCATACTCAGTCCTTCACGAAACTTGAAATATACATAGTTTACATAGGTCCTAAATATAGACGTAAGCTTTTCATCGCCATAAGTTTTCACCATTGTCTACGCGGGCGCAACCGCAGGTGCAGCTAGTAAAAAGGAAAAAAAGAGAAATGTATAAAAAAAATAAAAGACACCGAGTTATTTCATAGTTTTTAGGGCTGGTTTCTGAGACGTTTTTTTTATTTTTTTACTTTTTCAAAAATACTGTTCACTATCGACAAGACAGATTTCCTACTTAAGGGTAACTAGCCAGATGACATAGCCTAACGATCGGGACGTCTGAACGTGGCCTCCAAAGCACGTCCACGCTCAGCAATACCCAAATGCTTCAAGAGTGACCGCAAAGAACATTACTTAAGTGTTGATGAATTTTGTTTCAAATTTTGTGAACACGTTACGTGACCGTGTTACACCTCGCGAACTTATTGCCAGCTAAAGAGCTTAGTTTCAGACTCCAGACTACTATTATTTTTTTTGTCGGGATAATTTTAGCTTTACTTTACGCATCCTTACCGAAGAGGCAGTAAGATATACAAATTTAAATAAATAATATTCCTTGATGGCAAATAGAACAATTATCTAAATAACTAATTATAAACTTATACCGAAATGCTTTCATTGTAGTAGCTGTAGTATTGTTTAAAGTTTTTGCGCTTTTTGAATAAACATTTATGTTAACCAAAATGTACCAAGAACCCAATTTTATATGAAAGTCTTATAATTTATATAATCGCATATTATATAACTAAATTTCAGTCTTGGGTTTTCATCTTGTAAATTGAGCAACCACAAGAATCATATATTATGTACTTACTATACCTATTGTAGAGGATATACACGAGCAAATTTCTCACTACGCAAATGTGAAGTGCGGCGAAGGTACCAATCTTGTGAAATCATTTTTACGACTGTCAAAGGGATGCTTACATTAAAATTCAGGAGACGGTCACGCGACCTTGTACTGTCATGTTCCTTCACCCTCAATGTAGGGTCCTTGCGAAAACGGCTTCTTAAATAATACATGCACGAAAACATAAAAACGCACATTCCTACCCTCGACTTGCAAGCTTTTCCAAGAGAAATGTCCTAAGAAGATTGCTTCACATTTACATACAAGTAGGTATCTACATGTGGCTTGGAGAGAGTCTATCAACTTTCGATGTTAAACAACGTTGGAAAAGTTTCTAGACAAACTAAGTCGACGGTCAGAAAGGTAAGAGTAAAGAACACGTTGTTTTTCATGTTTTTCTTTACAACTTCCCTGACGTTGAACTTCTTGAGATTAATACGAAATTGGCTTCTGGTAAAAGTTATACATTTCAATATTTTTCTTTTAGTTAAAACTACGAACATACAGTTTAGTACGTCAGTGTTAGTGATGTGTCCCGCGGGTTCTGATCTCTCGGACCTCGCATTCGCACACGATTCAAATAAAAAAGTCCGCCATCACTCAAGTATGCGTCACCATTCACTCGTTTGCCTAGAAATTCGCTCCCTAGACCTGTTGTCATAATATGGACATATCGGATTTAAATAATTCATACTTTATCTGACAAATTAAAATAATTTTTAATGATATTAATTTATGGGCATTCAATTTCTATCTTATTTTGTTTGATTGAGGAAATAGTTATTTTCCGTCCTCCCGCAATCATAGTGCTTGCAATAGCAAGCAAATGTCACGAGCTATATCAATAAACATCAAAGATGATATCTAATAAGAAACAGTATTAATTAATAGTTTTCTCAAAAAAACGTGCTAAAGTCCTATCCTGCGTATGCTAACGTGATCACAAAGACGGCCGGGAGCGAGATGTGACCCCGGGTTCTACACGGTCCTAGTAAATGGACAGGAAAAAGACGCGGCAAGAATGCGTGGGTGCTTTTAATTTAATATCGACTGACACCGAATTCGAATCGAAAGTTTGCCAAAGACGTGCCCTGCCGCCTAATCCAAGCCCGTTTATTGCTCTAATATTTATTGCTACCTACACCCTGTTCGGGACACTTATTTATAAATATGAGCTATTAAATTCCTGTGAGAGAACACGCGTGGTGGAAGAATAAGTCGTAATGTGGCCTATAGAAATGAGGCAGATATCGCTGGCATTCATAGAGTTCAACAACCCGCTTTACAAGCCTACACAACATACATTGCTTAGGATTTGATGGATGATCTTTGTATATTAATGTCTGAAGCCGCTGTGGCTTCACTAGCAATATTGAAGCTATAATATATATCTTTAAAGAAGTTAACGAACTTTGTGAAATAAATAGTTGCAATATTCAGAATGGCAAGTCTATAATCTTTAATCGTATTTGTGGGTCTGTTTCCAAAACAAAGTAGGAAGCGCAACAAACACGTAGCAGCAAATACTTCAGCTCTAGCCGTAATTGAACCACGTAGAGCAACATAACTTCCAGCGAAATTCTCTCAAGACAAGGTTTTGCTGCGAAAAATAACGTACGCATTTAAAACAATAAAAACACATTCGAGGCTGACGGAGGCGCCTTGAGTGAATTTTCGCTGGAGGCGGTCCCGTGCGTCAGGGAGACGCGTATTTACAACGTAAGTCGAGAATCAGGAAATATGGATATGGTAACAGTAAGACACCTTAAGTGTTTTGAATTTCCTCAAATTACCTTCTATACGTGTGTTGATAATATCATGCTACGGGCGCAGATGATAGCAATACTTAATATTAATACTACTTCCGCTAATTTTGAATACTTAAATACGGTTTATATCTACATAAGACTTACAACAGTTTAGAAAGGAAATAACTTTAGTAAGGCAGCATCTTTTTCCAGCTCCACCTAATTGTATGTATGTCCCACTTATTGCTAATCCAGTACATGATGTAGTTTACCAATACTCTGTTTAATTAAGAACTTGTTATTTCAGTTTTCACACTTTCATACAAGAACTATAATCATACCTACCGCGACCTTTTCTTCCTCTGTGGCTGTAGACTTTCATATTCAACTCTCTTGTTGTCACTTCTTTTTATCCTTTTTTATGACATGCTCATGTCACGCCAATTTATTACTCTTCATTTTCTCTGTAAGTGATGCCACCATCAAGTTATGTGTGATATTTATTCCTAAACTTATTAATTCTATAGTTGCACCACACAACCTTCTTAACATTAGCATCTCTGCACCAGCGGTTTCCTTACATCCGCCTCTTTCTTAGCCAAAATTCATGACCATACATATGATTTTCTATTAAACTTGATAGACATGAATAACATGGTAGTAGGGCATTAAAGCCAAAAAAAAAATAGAATAGGCTGTTTTAACAAAGCTCTATATTTATACTACAGCAAATAAAGAAGCATATTCTCTCTGCGTAAATTGGATTCTTTAAAACAAAACATATATATATGATATTTTTGTGTTTAATTCTAGAAAAGAAAGTGTAGCATTCTTGTAACACCCTGACAGCAACGTAAGTATCCTTTCAAGCAACTTCAAACAATAAAACGCACGTGCACTTCTTCGTATCTCCTTCAACAGTCAGAAGGGCAAATTTCATTTGGACCGTCACGGAAGTCCGAAGCCCGACTTGAACTACGTCCTACGCGAACATGTGTTAACAAGACTCGTCTTTGAAAAACTGTATAAGGCCCTTGTACTGTGGAAGGCAGTGACTAAAGATCTTGCAGTTGATTGGTATAGAAGAGGGATGATGGCACCCACAAACATATACTCGTATATACATTCAAATGCGGGAAATACGGAAATTCCAGATCCATAATTTCTAAAGATTTTGTGATCGACCTTTTAACAAAATTGGTCCAAAAATATCAACTTGGATGGCTTCTACAAGGTGGATTGAAAAGTTCGCGGCCTAACACATAAATACTTGAACTATTTTAATGTAACTGACCTCATTCGATTTGCTTACTCTCTGGTTGTCACATTGTAAAATTTTATCGCAATAGTTTTTAAATTAGACTGAATTTTGTGAGCCTAAGTGCAGCATTTTTAAAGAATGGAGAAAATTGAGCAACGTGCTGTAATCAAATACCTGTTTAAAAAAAAACTAACTCCAAAAGAGATTCACGAAGACATGTCAACAACATTGGGGGAATCTGCTCCATCGTATACGACTGTGAAAAAGTGGGTTGCTGAATTTAAACGCAGACGAGAGAGTATTGAAGATGAACCTCGCTCCGGCCAGCCTACGACGTCTACGACTGAAGAAAAGATCGGGAAAATCTGTGATCTGATATTGGCAGATCGGAGATTGACCATCAGGGAGATTACAGACACTATTGGCATTTCGTATGAACGAACACAAAACATCATAGTCAATGAACTTGGATTTTCTAAGGTTTCTGCGCGGTGGGTACCCAGATTGCTTTCAGTTGAACAAAAACAAATACGGCTCACGATTTTTCGCGACTGTTTGGAAATGTTTGAGGCTGATCCACAAGATTTTTAGGCCAGATTTGTATTTGTGACAATGGATGAAACCTGGGTACACCACTACACCCCAGAGTCAAAACAGCAATCCAAGCAGTGGAAAAAACCTGATGAACCGACTCCAAAAAAAGCCAAAGCAATTTTGTCAGCTGGCAAGGTGATGGCGTCAGTTTTTTGGGATGCTAAGGGTGTCATCATGGTGGACTACCTTGCAAAAGGTGAAACTATAAACTCGGCTTATTACTGCATCCTTTTACGTCGTTTGCGTGAAACAATTTAAGCGAAAAGGCCAGGATTACTCAGCGAGAAAGTGTTGTTTCATCAGGATAATGCACGCGTTTAGACGTCTGTTGAATCTATGGCTCAAATTCGCGATTGTGGCTTTGAATTAATGCCGCATCCCGCCTATTCCCCTGATTTGGCACCTTCAGACTTTCATTTATTCCCAAACCTAAAAAAAAACACATCGTTGGTCAAAAATATTCATCAAATGAGGAGGTCAAAGCTGCAGTGGGTGACTTTTTTGAAGGCCTTGAAGAAACTTTTTTTATGACTGGCATACAGGCGTTGGAAACCAGATGGAAGAAGTGCATTGAGTTAAGTGGAGATTACGTGGAAAAATAAAATTACTTTTGTTTATATTACAAATATTTTTCTTGTTGAGGCCGCGAACTTTTCAATCCACTCTCGTATCATTTTATTTTAAAATTTTAGCCGACCTAAAAAAATAGGAAAGTTTACAAGTCGACGCGTCACCGGACATATGCATGCCTCCGTTGTGACTTTCGAAAACAGAACCTTAAAAACAGTAAATCATAGTAGTTATATAGGTTTATAACATTTGTAAAAATCATTACAATTATAAGGATATAAAGAACTTTTATTAGCCCTTTTGTAAATTTTTTTACTGGCAAGTCCAAGGTACATATTTATACTAGTTAAATATATTAAATTTTAATTATGTGTATGTAAATAATTGATTAAAATTTTATAATCATAATATTTTTCCACTTAATACGGATAAATACAATTTGCAGTTATCGCATTTGCACTAGTCCTATAACAAATATTCTAAAAGCTGCATTGACATATATTCTTTTAAAGTGTAGGAGGGATTGTTTTCAAAAATGTTCTTAAGTTTTAGTTTGAACAAACTACATTTTGAGGTAGTCAAGCTTTTTGGTAATTTATTATAGGTACATTAGTATTTTCGAAGAACGACCTTGTTTGTGTACTTTAGCTAATCTGATTATTGGCACAACCCGAATTTCATTATTTTTTGTAACTCTTTTCATTATTACGCAGATTGTAAGATAAAACTTTTCCTGCTTTTCTGGAATATCCCTATCCTCATGAATTTCCACTAAACAATTATAGATGTATACAGTTATAGATGTGTACAGATTACAACCTTCAGGCTAATTAGGGTACATAATTCGTTTCAGCATGTATGAACCCAATATTTACGATCACTGCGTAATTGTTGCCGACTGAGTTAACAATTTATTTGATTTTACTGGCAAAAACATTTTATAGTAGCAGTCCAGAGAGATCAATTATGCTTATGATGGAAATAGAGTCGTCCCCAAACAAAGACTTATACCACGCCAGTTTTTGGACATCTCTGTCTACTTTTATAGATTTACAGGCGTGATGGTTTTTTAATTTAATATGGAAAGTCAGGAACCGCACAACATTTGATTCTGTGTAAACAATACTGCACCTTATTTATATGGGACCAGCGTAGGACGCGACACAAAAGAACATGATGATATTACCGTAGCCTAGAGCCGTTAATGTGATGTATATTATGTTATTTACCAGTTCTGAATTACTTCGCCATTCTGCCTGAAAATCAGGTTAAATTTGATAAAAATATGAGCGTTAAACGGTTACGTGAATGTATGAATTTGGAAAAACTGAGAGGAGATAAATTTATAAGGTGTAAAATTTATACTGTTGATACTTTGACTACTCCTTCTTCATCTGTAGGTAAGTGACAATGCCCTTTTGGTGCAGGGCTAGTTTTGCATCCTCATATCTTGCTGCGGGAGTCGTAAGAGAC
The DNA here is from genome assembly GCA_963854805.1 of Plagodis dolabraria. Classification (NCBI taxonomy): domain Eukaryota; kingdom Metazoa; phylum Arthropoda; class Insecta; order Lepidoptera; family Geometridae; genus Plagodis; species Plagodis dolabraria. The sequence continues at coordinate 22,925,435 of OY978444.1, forward strand.
AAAAAGAAAACTACCTGAAGGTGGGCAGCAGCACTTTCTGGACTGCCACCTTGCATTGTGATCAGGAGTGAGGATATGGCACCCCTTTAACCTCGCACCTATGAAAGAGGCCTTGTTTAATGGTGGGCGTAACCGTTTTTGATGATGTTGTTGTAATAATTAATAAATAAATTAATTTTTGAAATGAAATTCTCGTGAGTTTCACACATATTTAAATATTATAAATAAAACCGGCAAAAAACACTCACGTTGGGGATCGAATACGTCGACCCGGGTTTCGAGCATATCAGATACTCATCATCACTCATAATATTAGGAGTATTAAGAATATGGACATTACTAAATCAGCACTCGCAGAACACGCTCATCTCTTGGACTCCAATCATTATATTCGTTTTGATAAAGCCTCCGTATTAGCCAGAGAAAAGTTTTATGTACCGCGTAAAATACGTGAGGCTATAGAAATCAACAGACATCCTAATTTCAACAGAGATGGGGGTTGGACGCTACCACCAGCCTGGATTCCTACCCTTAATGTCACCTCAACGCAGAAGATGTTAGGCAGTCTAGAATGCAACACGGTCAGTACTGTTTGTCACGGTACGTGTGCGGATGATGATGATGCGATCACAGACGACGAAATAGGCCCACCGTCTTCCGCCGGGCACGCTAGGAGCTCGTCACCTAGCACCAGCAGCGCTGGGCTCGCTCCGCCCCCACCCAGCTCCCCGCTGCCGCCGGCGCCGATATCGCACCGAGCCGCGCGGGCCGCGCGCCGCAGTGCCCGTCGGGAGCTCGCAGACGCAGCTGTGCACTCGCCCTGATGATGAGTATCTGATATGCTCGAAACCCGGGTCGACGTATTCGATCCCCAACGTGAGTGTTTTTTGCCGGTTTTATTTATAATATTTAAATAAATTAATATTCAAAATCACCATTGTATCTGTCAAATATATATTTTGATTTCGTTTTTATTTTTGAATATTATTTCAGTTTTTTGTCACCTTGAATTGAATGTAACACTTAAGTCGTGGCGAATATCAATTTAATATAAAGTCGCATTTTTCGGAGTTTCAGTTATAGTTGTTCTCCAAAGGACTAAAAAAGTTATCCAGATAAGAATGATCTGTGACAAGTTTTGTGTGACTGGCTCTTGGCTGTAAAATTAATGTGAACCAGAACGTAGCCAAAGTAGCTAAATGCGACACCAACTGCAATGTAATTTTAATAGCTATCATAACTAGAATTGTTCATATTATATATATGTCAACCGATGCCAAAAACTGAAATAAAAACTAAAGTCAAATGTCACTGCTGACAGAACTGAGACTTATTTTAAAACTAGCTTTCCGGGCGCGGCTCCTCCCGCGCGTATGTCGGTTATCGCGCAAAAACAGTAATCTCTTTTTGCGCATTTGGATAAAAACTATCCTATGTTTTTTCCCGGGTCTCACATACCAAAATTTCATTAAAATCGGTCCCGGAGTTTTGGCGTGAAAGCGTAACTGACAGACAGAGTTGCTTTCGCATTTATAATATTAGTACTGATTATTTCTGAGATAACTGTGACCCATAACTGAAATTCAAACAGAAAAATAAGACATGGTATGCCAATTTGACATCTGTCAAAGTGATAGTTACTCGAATGATGATGACAGTTATGTGTTTATCTGTTGTTACTGCCACTGTTTTTGCCTCGTTATTAATTTATTAAATTAACAATTACTATTCCTAAGAATAAATGTAAGCATAACCATAATTAAATTTTATATGCACCCAATACGAGTATATTGGTTATATAATAAGTTCATTTGTTCTAACTTTCGGAGGTTAACATGTCATCAGTCTGATTCTTAAATTATGCTTAAAGAATCAGACCTAAATCTTCTTAAATATGTCTATAGGTTAGTCCCTATCTCATGGTAACTTAAAACATATTTTTCTTAAAAAAAGGCTTGAAGAGATTTCTTCAGGGACGGCAACGCGCGAGTGGTACCCCTGGTGTTGCAAGTGTCCATAGGCTACGGTAACTGCTTACCATCAGGCGGGCCGTAAGCTTGCTAGCCACCTTAATGGTATAAAACAATGGCGATACTTGGGTGTTTATACTTATGTCTACAGTTTGAAAAGGCGTTAACTAATTTCAAGTTAGATTATGGATAAAAAACTCCTTAATGATTTTTAAAGGAAAAAGAAAAGAAAACTAAAGTAGCATAAAGTCATGTCCATTCACATCTTTACGAGTGCGGAACTAGCAGATGGCCACCCCGATTATATTTAACTTTTCATAAAAATAAAGTAACCGTATGGGAATTGCTTCAGCAACAGACTGTTACTTTTATATTTGATTTATTTTATTTACCAGGCGAGTTGGTTTTCTTCTCTCACGTACTAAACGATATTTGGCGATCCCTAAGACGAACCGTTTGTCACGTACGTGACGCTGGAGAGCAAAATGGAAACTTCACTAAGTTGCCGAAACGTACAAATAAATACGAGAGTCCTGTGAAAAATAGCTATTGGTCTTGGTGTAGGAAAGTGTACAATTTGGTGAAAAATATCTCTAAAATACTGAAAAAAAGATGGGTCTATTATTGTGTTTTGGAAAATTACAGGCACATGATAATCGACAACTTGAGTCTCAGTAATAATAATAACAAATATTTTAAAAATATTTTAAGAAAACATCAAATTAATATTTAAATAAAACACTTAAAAAATACAAAAATATATCTAGTGACAATTCCGCCTAATTTTCCTGCTAAGTCGACTTTTTTTTTTTTTTTTTTTTTTTTTTTTTATGCCTAATAGGTTAGCCTTTGACCACTATCTCACCTGATGGTAAGTGATGATGTGGTCGAAGATGTTGTACAGGCTAACCTAGAATTACTGGCTCTCAAGGACAGCTGCCGGAACACACCGTTAGGTGACATCACAAACGCCACGCAGCCAAACCGGAAGAATTTTTCGACGCGTTTCGCTTCTCCACGAATCATCCTCAGGAGGTCTTGACTCTACGAGCGCAAGATCGAGAAAATATTTTAACAATATTTGTTATTATTAAATATGGATTTCCGCAAAGTATCGCCTGAATCTATTCATTATCTTCAGTCTCAGTGATGGGCGCAGAGCAGTTCGTTACTTAAGACGAAATGCCTCTGTTATAGGTAGAGTTTTCCGCTCATGCTTATATTCATACAAGTTTGACGCTTGTATACGTTATCGTTTTAAATATAGAGCCATAACAAAAAACGTTATTTTTAAAATATATTTTTACTCTTTTTCTTGTTATAATTATTTGTTAGGCAATTCAACCGGGCAAACCGCATTGCCCGATTAGATTGCAATGCCTATTCGTTGAACCAAATTTCACTTTGAAATTAACATAGCACAGACGTGTCCATCATTGTTGACTGGATACTATTCTTAGTTTAATGCCCGAAAACAAGAACTTATACCAACGGCCATCCGCTTCGATCTTATATGTATTGAAATCAAATTCCTGGTTCTAGTCAATCGTAGTGGGTAAGAGATTGATAGAAGAAGTCTTCTAAATTCGTAGGGAAGCTAAATGAAACGAGACAAATAATGGAACAACGCCGAAGAGTGACGTTAACTACTATATCAAGAATTTTAACACCTCACAGGATTACGATGTCAATTTTTGTGAGTACATACTAGCTTATCTGTGTCTCTTGTTAATAGTAAAAATCACTCTTTCAGTCACTATTTACCGATTATAGATTTCTTTGTTTTCAGCTGAGTGTTTAGTCGTTATCTTACATGTTATTAAGTACATACTGGCTCTCAAAGATCACGTTTGAATCATACATCAATGTTATGTTCTTCTACTTGAGGATGGTAGTTACAACACTCAAGTAACACTTTTGAAGCGACGATGGCCGAGAGGCGATAGCTATGGACTGCCGTGCCGCAGGTCCATGGTTAAATCCCCACCGCCAGCTTGAGCTGCACCACATGGTGGAAGGGCATTGCGAATGCTCGCCTGCCTTGCTACCACTATCAAGTAGGAAATCTTTCTCCAAGCACCTAACAGTGTGTTCCGGCAGCAGACCTTGAGAGCCAGTAAAATTAAAGGCACATGAGACTTAACAACTATGTCTCAATGTGACGGGTGCAGTGAAAATTGACCAGGTGATGAAATGCATCTGTTATAGGCATAGGTTAGTCCACTTAACATCAGGTGGGACTCGCGCTTGTACCGTCACAATTACATAAAAAGAACACCTGTTTTCTGGGTAGACTATTAGTAGGTACTAGATAGTGCGACGAGCATGATGCCCTGTTACCATTTGCTGAAACTCAAGCCTGATTGGATTCGAACCACGGAAACTCTATGCGGCAGCCTGTAGCTATTACCACCAGGACGTCACTGCTTCAAAGTGATTGCATCAAATGTGCTTTCCTGTAGGTATATACATATTTTCACACGTAGTTTTGTATATATTATAAAATTTTTATCACAAAATTTGGAAGTGGGTTTTTTTTTAAACACTTTAGGACGTGATTTCAAATCTTACATGAATAAGCTGCTTTTAGTAGATTTTGCGAACATATGAAACTAAATAAGGAAAAATAAACAATAACCACAAATAGATTACATCTTTGTCTGTAAAATGTAAAAATAGTAATAAAAAATATGTGACTCTTAATATTATTAAAAAAAAACCCATCGCCTATACACATATTATTTACATAATATGCAAGTTGAACAAAAACTCCTTGTAAACTTATTTTTCTTATGGATAATTACATCCATTAGTAAATTAAAACGCTAAAGACCTTAACCGGCCGTTTAATGGTCGACTTTTGAGGTTTTATATACTTTTGTCACGATACAAATGAATTCTAACAAAAACGGTTTAACACGAACAACCTTGAGTATTTGCTTTTAAACGTAGATTGGCGTTTGTTTACTCATTGCCGCGCTCAGAAACGCCAAATGAACACTAAGGACTAATTTTACCAATCGAAGGATTAAGTTTTCCACTTTATACTATACACTTTTTACTAGTCAAATGCGAGTCTAGCCTCTTTTAGGGTTTAACAATTGGCCCTGAATATGAACTACATATACCGGCGAGCACTCACGGTGTTTAGTCGTTATTTCCGTATATGTAGTTCTTAAGTATGTCAACTCATGTTAGTTTTTATGAAAATATTGGCCTGAATATAATTATATATTGTCAAAATGAGCCCAAAATCCGATTTGAAATTACGTATCTGAGTATATACCTACCCCAGTTAATCTGTTGCATATACGCTCAACAATAAACTCTTTAAATTAGAAACTATAATTTTTTTAAGCTAAAACACCTTTGTAAATAATTTTCAGTAACAGGGTAGACGTTTAATGTAAAAAAAAAGCTTATTACTTATCGACGCTTATTATTTTACTCGCTACGTTGCATTTTAAGTGCTACTAAAACTACTATCCGCTTTGGTAAGACAGAATGGTGATATACCTACGCCATTCAGTCGCTGGCTTTTTTTATGAATTACCTACACCAGAATCAGTCACTATATTTTGAAAATATCGTTTGTGTGATGCAAAGACGTAAAAGTAGCTTTAAAGTTTCATTTTTTCAATTCGAGCTTTTACTCAAATTACCATTAAGTAGCATGTGTCACCGCTGTGTAAGCACGAATTCGTATTTATTTACCATAGAGAAAAAACTATAAATGCAGACAAAGTCAGTTAAACTTTACTTTCTGCTTTTATTATTATTAGACGTTTAGCAAGCTGTTATCATCAACTTTAATTAAAATAACAACAAATATTGCTGTAAAATTTCAACCGTCAAAACCTTTCATTTATAGAATGCGTTGGCTTAACAATGCGGTCCGGATTGCTTGCAATAATCCATAAAAACTATCAGCAAGACATTTAATAAATATTCAAAAAAATGGACTAAATGTAGTATATATATTAAACAGTATTTTTCGTCGAGTAACAAATCAACAAGCGATTTTTTCCATAATAGCCATAGTGGTTGCATTTCCAGCCGCCGCCGCCGCTCCGCCGCCAGCAAGTGTTTGCGCAGAGATTAATGATGCGGCGCAGAGCGCACTATACAGAGGCCCCTCGACAAAAGGGCCTCTTACTTACTCTTTGGTGCCTGCTTACTGAAAAGCCTCTGAAAATAGGGGGCTATGTGAAACTGTAATGCGTAAAATTACGTTGCTTTTATTATAACTTGTGGCCTCTTAAACGTATTTGGTAAAAAGTTGTCTACTAAGTCGGTCTAACAATAAAGATTTTAAGAAAAGTGTTATTAAATTATATCTACATTTCCGATATTATAGGTATTTCTGATATTATGTTGTAAGCAAATTAGGATCCATATATCTACTGTCGTCAGATGCAAAATTGTCATTTTCACGTTTTGAATAAATATTTCTTTAGAGTAATTTTGTTAACTTTGTTTTTTTTTAAATATAAAAATACGTATGCTTATATACAAAGTTATATCTATATTTGACTGGTGCAATGTCTTCCTTATTCAGGTTTATGTTAGTTGCAATGTTTAACGGTATGATAAGATCTTATAGCATTCTCGTTATGTGTATTGATCAATATCTTCTTGTTGATGAGGGAAATAATGTAACAAAAAGCAGCATTCAAATGTATTAGCAAATTAAGCGTATTCAAGATCCTTTCCCATCTTAGCGCTCTCAAAAACAAAAATTTTGCTGGTATGTAGTAGTAAACAAGAACACTTCTAAGACCGAAGATAATTGCATTTTTAACTATATTTTTTGTTATAAAAACCATAATTCTACTGATACCAACCCCGATACGGAAGATAAGGGTATATATATGATATATCTACCCTTGTGTATCTTAATGATAATTATACAAGCTTCATTTAAGCTATGAAGCTCTTATCTCAATTATAGTTGAAGAATAAGGTAGATGCGCTGTTTTTGTACTCGCACATGTCAATAGAAAATGCATTGTGTATAAAATAAATTTCCCCTTTAGGTTGCCATGAGTTATAGCACCAAAGTGTTTTTAACTGAATATTTTACTATATTTTTGATAATATTCATAAAATTATTATAGCAAATAAAAAAAAAGACATAATTTTTTCCAAATCTTATCTGAGCGCTTGGTCGATGCGACGCGTGATCAAAATGCTGGCACATATTTGGCTCAACGAATAAGCGTTGTAATTCAACGGGGCAATGCTACCAGCATGCTGGGCACGCTGCCAACTGGTACTGGGCTGGAGCATTTGGAGTGCCTATGAGTCTGGTATGACTTATAGATTGTGTAAATGCTTTTATTGTAGTAGCTGTAGTGTTGTATATAGTTTGTAGTATTTTGTTAAATAAAGGCATACCGCCGGAAAAAAAAAATACAAGAATACAATTTTGTAACTGCTCATTTTGCATTAATTCTATTAAGAGTTCCAGGCGATTCCGTTTGGTTATGTTTGTCTGTCCGTATCATATATAAATATTATATATTGATTTACTTGATAAATTATTGAATAAATGTATTTATTGATAACAATCACCAAATTATATTTTATTGTTAGCAATCAATAAATTAGCAATTTTTATTTATTTATTGTGATTGTATGGTTCTATATTAAACAAAACCAAACTTCAACTAACATAAAAAGATTAAATGTTTCACGTTTAAGAACAAACAGCCCCGATTCCTGCCTCAGGCGAGAGGCTGCACGCCCTCTTCACTTAAAACTGTATATTCTAATTTATGGCCTCCAGTATTGCACTGCTTATTACTTCCGTTGCAGTTTCGGAGACCGGAAGAACATTTTATGGGGTTGTAAACCATGAGCGCCTTAGCATAATTGCTGTGTTTCATTAAATTAGTTTACCCATCAATTATGTACTTATGCTAATACTGTGGGCGTAAATCTATGATAAAGTGTTGAGTGTGTGGGGATGATGACTAAATGTTAGTGGCATGTTTGTTGATCTCGGTTGTAATGAACCGTGGTTTAATTTTTATTTTATTTTTGTTATACATATATTGGCTAGTTTTTTTACATATATCTGACCTGACGGTAAGTGGTGGTATGGTTAAGGATAATAAACAGGCCTAAAATGACAACTAGCTCTCTGAAAGAGCTTCCACAACATGCTGTTATGTACATGACAAATTTCCTACTTGAGGGTGGTAGCTAACCAGGCGGGTTTCCTGAAAATACACTACTATTATGCGAACTGTCGGAGTTTTAAGGCATCCAAAGGCCTCCGCCTAAGATCTGCTATCCTAAAACATAAAACTACTAGTAAATATCATTTGTGGTTACCTATCCAAGTAGTAACTGCAGAGAATATTGCTTACCTGTTTGCTTATTGTTGACCTATTAAGAACGACAGCTTAGCTCCATTACGAGCACTTCGAATTATTGTGATGATTTCGTGCTGGATGCCGAGTGGAATAGGCATCCGGTGTATGTCAATGTGATTTTCGCTTAGCACACGATAGTGCTCGTTATCATATTAAAAAATAGACTAAAAAATGTTTCTGCGTTCACTATCTGGATAGGCATTACTAGCTACTAAATAAATAAATAAAATATCAATTTATTGCCTTATTACAAAATAAAAATATGTACAGAATAATAAAAATTAATAACAGTCATAAGGCAAAAGGGTTATGCTCAGCATTATGCAGTGCTATCACTCACTTACAAGAGCGTGCGCTGCGCTGTTTTTCAGCATATCCCTACTCGGGCGGATGTTTGCCGAGAAACATAGGAGGTAAAAAAAGCGGTTCACAAATTAACAAAAGATACATAGTTACAGAGACAGCTTACAATCATAGAACTAAATTACATAAAAATTCGTGGCCAATTAAAATATAAGACTTATCCTATTACTATCAATCTTTATACTAATGGCTTCCATCCTTCAGGTGGTACGTTAAACCAGCGGTCTTGGTTGCTGTCTTATAGTGGCAACCGTTAGACTGTATAACTTTCGGTTAGTCTGAAATCCTATACTTTATTGACTATCCTATAGTATGGCTGGTCACTAGCCACTAAACCCGCTGCGTGGCGATAGTCTTAATGACTTATCTCTGTGTACTCGTATCTCGTACATTACAGAGAATAAATTTAATTAGAGAAACGTCCGTTTATTGTTAAGTTGCTCAAACGCATTCTTTGTAGTATTATTAACTGTGTATTGATTCTCTCAATGTAGATATTTAAATAGTTTATACATTTTGTAAGAGACATTGATATGAATTGGAATGGAATGTATACCAATCGCGGTGGTTTTTTTATACATTAAATAATTAGGTTACAAACAAGCTGACGGTTCACCTGATGGTAAGTGGTCACCGCTGCCTATGAACACCTGTAATATCCGCAGAATTACTGGTGCGTTGCCTACCGTTAAGAAACAGGACTCTATTCACGCTAAGGACTCTATTTTAAGGGGTTTAGATTGTAGCCCTGAGGAAAAACCTCAGGTGGAAGAGCTCCACAACTTATAGACGACCAGTACCAGACTTCCACGTATCTATATATATATGATAATGTTATCTGTTAGTATCTGAATCCAATGCAATGTCCATGTATATCAATAATTATTTTTGAATGAAAAATATATGTTACGCGATCATTTCACGTTATTTATTAAAAAACGATGCAAACCAAGCGCTGCAACATTTCCACCGGAACTTCATTAATAGTTCAGCTAGCGGTTCCGTAAGTGCTCTACATTTTCAATATTCGCCTGTTGGTCGCATCATAAATCTTGTGAGCACAGACGCCACGACAACCTGCATTCCTGCCCGCCTTAATATTTAATGAAAATTGTTGGTTTAGCTTAATTTCCACTACGGGTATAATCGTGGGGAGAGCGCGGATTTTTAATGGTGTACATTTCTTGGGAATTAGATTTTGTCGTGTTAAATTGATTGCAGGACGGGCCATTTCACCTGAGTCTTTCTGAGAAAATCCTGAAATTGTGACCGTTAAGTAAATTACTCCTGTAGGTAATTAAACCTTAAATTTCCATTCAAGAATATAAGGATTTACCCATATCCTCAAATAAAAGGCAACTGAAGATTTAAATGCGCTGAATGAGCAGTGTTACTACTCAACAAAAGAAAAAATAATTCAAACAAATGGTTTGGTTGGTACTACCAACAAGAGCAATTAACAAAAACGGTTGAAGCAAAGCAGCCGGCCTTAAGGGAAGTGTTTTTATTCATAGCACTTTCCATACAAATGTAGTTCTATCATGTTTTTTTATCCTATCGTGATGGAACAAGCACGAGGCGCACCTGGTGTTAAGCGATAACATTCGTCTGTAACAGAAGCAGTTCGTCTTACGTGGCGAATTATGGTGCGCTCATCACCCACAGACATATTCTGAAATTTCACTTACACCCATTCCCTTCAAACCGGAATAAAGTAATGAAAGAACATAACTACTTAGCGATAGAAATACATGTGGTACATGTAGGTCAGTAGGAAGTTGTATCATATTTTCAATACCAAGCGTTCAAGTTAGCTTGACCCCGTGGGCTGCCGGGTTAGAATTGCACCTCCCCATATCATCCCGTGGGTGTTGTAAGAGGCGGCTAAGGGAAAAATACTGGAAGGTGGGCAGCAGCGCCTTCTAAGAACTGCCAACTTACACTGCGATCCCCAAGACGCCTGCCAAGTGTGGGGATTATGGCAAGTACCCCCTTAATAGGGGAGGCTGTGTTAAGCAGTGGACAATCTGGCTGTTACACGAAGTTAGCTTAAATTTAGCGCGCATGTCCTTGCACCTTATATACTTACTTGGATTTGGATATTTTTCTTTACATTATTTATTTTAATAAATTATAATGAGTAAAAAAAGATTTCCCTTTCAAAACAAGTTTAGAAATGGTGGCGACGGGGCTACTCAACTGACCCATCGTAGGGGGACCCCAGGCGTAAGACACGGTGTCATCTGGCTCCCATTTGTGATCGTGGTCCTCGGGTGGTATCGGCTTGCCATGTGTTCTGGTGGGAAATGGGAATAGTTGATAATCAACTATATACTAAATATACTAAATGTATACATAATACTAAATATAATTATACATATGCCGTATGACAAACCTAATGCATAGATACATTCCGGCTAATTCCACCAGGATGTAAACATGCAGACGCAAAAACAAAAAGGAAAATGATGATGATCAAGAGAATCTTAATAATGATTGTGGCTAAAATATGATAAACTATTAGCGCTGCCATAGACCAATGGCGCTCCATAAGTGCAATATGGGAATCAGGATTAATTTTCACATTTCTTGATTTTTTTTGGCAGCTGATACTCTACCACCAAATCACAGTAAGTATATGTGGCTGTGGCAATTTTCCTGCAAAAGAATAAAGGTACAAAATTCTGATAACGAGGTAAGAGTTAATTAAATAATATAACATGCCTAATTAATAGAACTCGTTTTGTTTATTTCTGCGTAAGGTTGGACGAAGTAGTTAGTACTCGAGTATCTACCGTCTATAAGAAAAATACTTGATAATATTTAAATAGAGCTGTCATCTAAACTCTTATTTAAATATTTTGTTTTGACCTATAGGGTTTTAGGCGTAAGCTGAATTGCTTAAAATAATCAAAGAAGTATTTTGTATTGCACATAATCCATTAAATTAACAACCCTGCTTAAAAATTCTGATTTGTTGAAGAACAAACATCGTTCTATTTTTTAAATGAAATCCTCGTGAGTTTTACACATATTTAAATACTATAAATTAAACCGGCAAAAACACTGACGTTGGGGATCGAATACGTCGACCCGGGTTTTGAGCTCCCGACGGGCATCAGTGACCGCAGATGCAACTGCGCACTCGCCCTGATGATGAGCATCTGATATGCTCGAAACCCGGGTCGACATATTTGATCCTCAACGTGAGTGTTTTTGCCGGTTAATTTATAATGATTAAAAATCGTTCATTTTAGAGTGCCATCTCCAGAGGGCCAAACGGAGATTAATATTATCGAGACTATTATTACTAACGAGAGTCCACTGTTTGTCTATCTGTCTGTCCATCCATCCGTCCGAATGTCATACAGGACTTTATCTAATAATCAGAATAAGTAACAAACCTGGAATTTTGATATAATGTGTTAATGGATTAATATTGAACGTTAAAATTATTCATATTATTTTTATAAGCAGTGATAGCCATGCGAAAGAAGCTGTTGACTGGCGTACGGCATGTCCATGGTTCAACTGCATCGCTGGATTGAGCTAATGGTGGAATGGAATTTTACATTACAAATGCTCGCTTGGTTAGCTACAAACTAGAAAATCTGTCCCAAGCTCCTTAAAGTGTGTCCCGGTAGCAGTCCTTGAGAACCAGAAAATTACAGGCACCTGATATTTAACTGTAAGTCACATGATGGTAGGCGCACTGTACTGTTAAGAAAAAATCAGTTGTTACGGGTCGCATAAGACCAGGGCCTTGTGCTTGTTTCGTCACTAGCCTACAAAAAAATCTAGTTAGATTTGTTTTAGATAAACGAAAATGTGCAGGTACATAAATATAGAAACTGGATTATTGTGATGAAAATATACTAATTCTTTTTATTTTAAATCATTACTATTTAAGTCTGTATGAAACAGCGACCGGTATTTTAGTGTAATGTGTTGAGATGAAGTAATGTTTGCAACTTCTTTATTATAAAAGTTAATTTTTAAACGTATAATGAGTAACTAATGCTCTATTTCCGAAAATAATTTATTGCTCTTGGCAGTAAAATAATGAATGAAATGTAACTTCCCAGTCAGTTAAGCTCTTGTTCCATGAAGGTAACTTCTCCCCTTTTAGTAAGTTTATATGCCAGGTAAACCACATTATCGGAAACGACGCTTTTTTTTAAATCACAGCAAAGGAAAAATTTAAAATATCAAGGCTAATCGGTTAACTTGATTTCTGCTGTAAGTATGTCTGTTAATACGAAAACATCTGCAAGAAAGTTTTCAGTTACAAATCGTATTGAAAATGATATTTTGAATTCAGAACATATTAAATTTGTGATATAGCGTTTATGTAAACATCATTGTCAACAAAATCTAGCAATAATTGAGCTCTCGGCGTCAATGTTTAATCCGGGCGGAGCGCAGCGGGCCGTTTATCAATCGGGTGAAAAAACAACATATTTCAATATCGTCTGATTAATATCCGCTGCCTGTGCGCCGGCCGAGGCAAACATGAAATTTATGTACTGCGACCGACGAGGCTCTGTCGTTTTGCTTTTAAAATTACGAATGTTTGGCGGCTCGATTGGCCGACGCGTCGCGCCCATCTGTTGCGGCGCAATTAACATTCGCATTAGGTGGCCTTTTTGTTTCAGAAAGTGCTATACGTTCAGTTTTATGGTAGCAACGATTGTTACCAAACAAATCGTGTAAAACTAATTTTGTGATATCTGTGTTGTTGTAATAGCAAAGCGTGGAAATGTTGATAGCAGAGTTAAGCTTATAAAATTTCAGTTGAATATTTTGGGAAATTGTATCTCAATATTTGAATTTAAGGTAACTCTGAATAATATTCGATCGCATATGATATCTTCGATCGCGTTATCACTTACCATCAGATTAGATAATATAATACTCAAAAACTATACTAAAAATATTATACTACTTATAGATTGTTATTATACTAGGTATAAATATTTAGATATATATTGCTTCGCTTTTTATAGTAGAAATTATAGTTTAACCGTCATTAGATATTTGCGCCATCTGCTTTTTTTAGCACTAGATAGTATTATAGCAGATTATATCATAGATTATATATTATAGCAGCTTTCTTTGAGCTGTCATGTTGTATATAGTGTTTTTTCTGTATATATTTTTTTATGCCTGATAGGTTAGCCTTTGACCACTATCTCATCTGAGGATGTGGTCGAAGATGTTGTTTAGGCTAACCTAGAATTACTGGCTCTCAAGGACAATTGCCGGAACACACCGTTAAGTGCTTGGCGACAGATTTTCAACTTGAGGGTGGCAGCTAGCCAGGCGGGCATTCGAAAAATGCCCTACCACCATGCTATAACGACTGCCAAGCTAAGACAATAACTGGGATCAACGGCTTAACGTGCCCTCCAAAGCACGGAAAAAATATATAACAGTATATAACCCAGAGACAAAAACTAAGATTACCTGTCGCCCAAAAGGTTTTTAGTTCTAATCCCACTAAGAACAGACACATAATCGCATAGTGATTGCGGCCGGAACACGCTATTAGGTGCTTGGCAACAGATTTATTACGTGAGTGCGATAGCTAGCCAGGCGAGCATTCGCAAAATGCCTTCTACCATGCGGTGAAACTCAAGCCAGCGGGGGATCGAACCATAAAACTGCGGCATGGCTTTCTATAGCTATTACCGCTCCGCTATCATGTCTTAAAATTGCTTTACCTACATTAATTACTCAAGCAAGCCAACAAGTCATAAATAAAATTAAACCATTGATAAGAGTAGAACAACTTTTAGTAAAATAATAGCATCGGTCGCTAATTTGTTTGTAAAACTGCGCAGACGGTTAGTATTACTTATTCACGGTGTTGAGACCGCGGGCCGAGCAGTGTCGCGGTGCTTTTATATAATTCAGCTTGTTTGAGACACGCGTCTTTGAGTAAACTCTAAATTTGTAAGCCTTTTTGGCCTTTGGTCGTTGAACGGCATTTTATAAAAAGTGAATCACGAAATAGTCTTGCAATTTCAAAAATATCTCGATATGTTACTACTCGAAAATTTTATATTCCACTGATAAATTATTTAGGTAACCGTCTCAGAAATTTTATGCGTTATTTCGTAGTATGAACCCTGGAAACACATGCCAAAGCTTGGTATCAGTTTGTTCGCTTTTTCAAGTATGTAGCAATAGTGCAAAAGAAATTTTTAATGCTTACGTATAGAGTGAAAATTCATATTTTACCGGTTTACTAATCAATCCAATGAGAGCACAGCATATAACAGCTTATTGAGCATCATTATAACTCTAGTCGCGAGAACTAACCCGGAATTCTGTATTCGAGAATTCGGGGTAGTTCCGCATCTATACCTATTTCTACCTATTATAACCGTGTTCCGATTTGAAGGGTATGAGTGCCGTCGAAGTGACAGGCACATAAGACTTAACTACTTTATGTCTGAGAGAAAAGGGTGCAGAGAAATTCATAATTCAAAAATATTTACCACCACAAAAGAAACCTAAAAACATAACCTGTAATATACCTTACATTTGATTTAATATAATATGGACAAAAGGAGGATACTCACATTAGTGCACACCTTCATGGGTAAAACATATTTATATATGTATTTGTGTTATGTAATAGGAGGTAAGGTTATGGGTGTATACCTGATACGGATCTAGATTCCAAGCTGCTTCTTAAAATTCCCTTGCAGGAAACTCAATTACCGTCCATCCCGAGGTTCAAACCACAGATTACAAAGCGTTGCTTTCCACCACTGTACTAGCAAGGCGATATGGAATAAAATTATATAAGGTGTTAAAAAGCACGCTCTAATCATGCACAGCCGTTATAATAACTGAAAACAAAATAAGTTTCTCAGTATAAAAATACTCAAGAAGCCTTCAAGATATATACTTAATTGAAGTTCTCAAGACTAATAGGTTTTCTCGTTATAGAAAATCCACTTTCTCTTCGTGAAAGAATGGTGTTCCGGCGTCGATGGCCAGCAAATGAAATTAATGCATTTCCCCCGAGAAATAAAATGTCATTAGTTTCGCTCGATGAGCCCGTGCCGGCGAAACTTCATAAGAAAATGTGGTTATCTATAGTTGTTATTTCATATAACATGAGTAAAATTGAAAACGCAATATTTATTATCATGTCTATATTTATTTTGACTTAAATCTGTCATCACCTACTCAGTTTGTTTCGTTTGCTCTTAATTATTCTTAAATTTTTGGGAATTAATTTTGGCCGTGTTCTAACGTTTTCCCCTCGAGCCCGTACACATGATCCCAGGTTTGTGCTAAATGGTTAAAACTGTTTGGTATGGTAAGCATATTGTTTAGACATTTAAGGATTGCTATTGTATAGTAAAATTATAGGAAAACCAACATAAAATGCAGACATACAGACATTGAGAAGATCATTTATAATACATAGCTTTGACATGTCACTAATTTATTTTAAATCCTAATTCAGCGTTGTTTCTATGTGGCGTTATATTATATAAATATTTTGCGAAAGTAACTTTGTCACTATTATGTATGTATCACGTAACATGCGACTTAATTTCATTGATAGGCTATCATAAAAATAAGGACAGATAATTATTTAATCACAAATGGAAAGTTTGAGTAGAAAATACTCAAATTGTCTAAATAGCTTCGAAACCAGCGCTTTTGTTTTTTATTCTTTTACGGACCCTACAATGGATTTAATGACGGTCAATGGGGCAATTCAGCTGCTTGAATAAAAACTCCTTCAGTTTTAATAATTTCATTACTTTTTTACGCTTGCATATTAGTTTTAACTTTTACAAATTATTAGAGCAACATTTTTTCCCTCGAGCGGGAATCGAACCAGCTTTATTTTTCTTAAAGTTTGAGATCCTTAGCGGCAGTCCTACCTGCACTTATCTGGTTTTATTATTTATTGCTGTACGGTAAATAAAGGACTAATTAATATCAAGTTGGACGTTTGTATCTATTGCCGTACTAATGATGAAACAAAAACAAAAACTTTAAAAATATATCGTTCTTGTTTGGAAACACTGTTTTATTTTTAACTTATTGCTAATTATTTGTTAAATAACCACCACAGCACAAACAATTTGTAAAAAAATCAACGGTCTACTTATTACGGTTCCATAGATACAGCCACGGACTTACCACCCTGTGGACTGCGCACGGACAATTATCTGAGTGAAAACAATTCCGAAACTTTTTGCGACGCGCGGGGGGCAGCGATGTTTCATGATTGGTCCGCACAAAGCAATAAATCATAACAAGTGAACTACTAGGGATGGGACGCTGACCGTTACAATAATCGATAATTACCTGTATATCGGGTGCAATACGATTACAATATAAAACTATATTACATGCAATTTCTTGCATTCAATTATAATAAGCGTTCCCTTTGACCAATGTAAGTATTGTGTGTAATGAAAATGTGCCATATATGGGTAAGTAATCAATAACTAGTAAATCAGATAATTCCGCTCTTTCTCAGTGATGCATAAGCTCGATCAGCAAGCTGTGTGCATAAAAAGCGAATTTGCTTTCGAGTTTGCCGCTAATTTAAACAAATGCTTGTTTGTCCTAATGGTATGAGGGTCATATAGGTATGACCTATATGACTTTTACCTCATATGATAGAAATACAATAAGCTTATACCTTACTCTAATTAGGTTCTTAGTTTAAGGTGGTAGGTGCTAGCTAGGTTAATAGCTACTAACCAGCTAGGTCAGATTTTGCTAAATACCCCACCACCGATACAGGTACAGACAGATTCACCCATACAGATTTGGAAGCGAGTTCTAACAACCACTAAAACGTCCCAACATTCACGAAATTTTACGTAATAAATACTAAATAGTCATAAATGTACAAAAATTATTAATAAATCTCGTAAAATACCAACTTACTCCCATAGAATTATTGGCTTTGTATATTTAATCATTTGATTATTGTAAGCTTGCCGGAAACTATATTAAGTTGATAATAATGTACAGTAAAATAATCCCAAAAATGAACCCCACAACTATATTACAATATAAACGATAGCATATTATAATCTCCACTAACGCTTCCGATTTACACCTCATCACTAAGATTTACAAGAGCGAGACAAAACTATGTCAAAAACTCGAGCTAGAACGAAATAGACAATTGGCGCGTCGCAAACTAGGACCAACTTGCCTTCGGCACAAATTCTGCACAAAATTATATATAAATTGATATATCTTCTCATAATTTACTTACTAGTGTAAAGTAATATTGTCTTTTTTATAACTCAACGTCGAGGAATTCTTCCCACACCATTAAATTGCGTAGGAGGCAATTTTTTGTTTTTATTTTATTACACGTTGACGTGGCAATTGCACGGTTGCAACTGAGAACGCTTTCATAGGCGTGCCGTCTAAGTATCCTTCAAATAGCATACGTGTTGCGGAATACATAGCTCTGAAGTTAGCAGTCCACAGGGTGGTTAGTCCGTGGATACAGCCCTTTAAATGTCGGACGAACGACGTACGGGAAGCCAAGGCTTAGTAGTAGGGTCCTGTTTTCTAGTACGGAACCCTAAATAAAACTTTAACCGTAGTAAATTTTATCCGGCGCTGAAGTCTGTAACTAGCAAAGATAGCGATGCATTTCTCTTAACCCGGTACGATTAGTGTTACTAGTCTTTGGGCGGGTGATTTGGCATTTTCTGTGAGTGACGTGACAATAATGGCAGTTACCACTTAATGACACTTTGATCTGTGGTTGCGACGTAGTCCTTGATTTGTATTGTATTCTCGGTTGCCACGTTCACATTGACCGGCATGTCAAGCTTCTGTGAGACCTAGACCAACGCTTAGGGCAGTGGTGTTTTGGTCTTTCGTCGTATTCTTTTCATGCCAAGATGAGTCTTTTAAGATAAGAGCTATGTGACCAAAGTATTGCAACACTCCGTGGAAACATATGGTACATAGCCTTTTCTCGCCTTAAATTCATAGCTATTATCTAAATAGACATGTTAATTTTTTGAGATGTCTATGGAATTCTGAGTAGTCGATATCACATCCACATTTCAAGAGCGTAAAAGAAGACTTGATACATAAATAAAGATGGAAAAGATATGTGTAGGTACGTGGTAGGTCGCCGTACGTTTTTGTCTTTTCATATCTTGATCAATAGTGTCATGGCTGTTTTAGCCATCCCTAGGCGTCAACGGATTTCTGGCTGACAATCACATTTGTTTTTAATAAAGAAATCAAACGATACACTCTTGTTCTTATAAAGTATCAGATCGTTAAATCATTATAAACCAATTTCTTAAGTTCTTAACATAGACTATAAAATGAGTGCACGCGAGTAACGTAGAGTTAATTCCATTGTGGAGGCAACTTAAGCAAAACTGCAGAATTGGCGCTCAGGTCAGACTAAGCAATACCAAGGCTCGTAGAACACAATGGCCGAACATTACATGGATTACATCGTATTTTAAGTATACCAAGTAAATAACGGAGTTAATAGTAGCCGGGATGTTTTAGTGCCTGTTTCCACTGTGTCGGGTGTAAGTCTTATATTTCAGATATAATTTGTCACGATTTCAACGCGCTATGAAACTGACTATAGAATATATTACTCCTAATTACTACTGCTTGGTAAGACTGATAATTAATTAACATTTAGATGGGTACCTTGTAGCCTTTTAAGCCACCAAACAGCACTGTTTTTATGCAGTATTTTAGATTGAGGGATAGGAGTTCCTGTGATGAAACTACACGCACACCATATATGATTGTATAACGCTATACGTATTTATATAGTATGATTTTTCGTAGAGGATATCGATATACGTCATACAATTGTATATCGTTTGCCTGCAATGTATCACGTACATGCAGGCCAACACAATGATAGTAGAAAACATCCAAAGCTTTTTATTTAAAAAAATGGGTACAAATCTTACATGTTCGGAAATGGTGTAAAAATAAGTGGAAAAATAAATTGAGTAAGCCAAACCTAGGTCTCTAATAGCTATAACACTTGAGATATTATTTCTTTAGAGAGAATTATCTTGAGATTCGTAGCTGGCTAGGCGATCATTTATTTGCCTTACCGTCGTCAAGCATGGTTCTCGCAACTGTATTCATTTACATTGAAAAGTGATTCCATTCACATTTTTAATTCCCATGCGGACGACATTGCTTGGAGATGGAATATACGATTTTTTATTATATTACCCTTACATGTAACAAAATGGGAACAGGCTTTGACGGAGCAAACACAAGTATCCAACGTTATTGTAAGGCCCGGCGACGTCTTATTTTATCTAAATCCTATTTTGTGTCCCGGGCATAAATCGCGCTAAGGCGTGTGCGTTGCGTGAACATTTTCTTATTTCTGAGCATACGTGCCAAGAACTGTAAGCACGGATCTTGCCCTTTGTAATATGAAAATATGCTTGTTATGGCTCAGGCCGATATTGGGGACGAGGTAATTACGGAGGCATGTGTCTTCTTACATATGAAGGTAAAAGTTAAGAGTTGTCTGACGAAAGGGTATGGAATTTACAACAGATATTGGCTTCAGGTGTATTTTATTTTCGCAATAGGTAACCTTTGGCCACTCTCATATATATATATATATATATATTCATAAAAAAACAGCTGCCGGAACACACCGGTCATTCAGTGGAAGTGGTGTGTTAGTACACACAGAACTTTCTTATTAGATTACTAGCTTTCCGGGCGCGGCTCTGCCCGCGCGTATGTTGGTTATCGCGCAATTACATTAACCTCTTTTTGCGCAGTTGGATAAAAACTATCCTATGTTTTTTCCCAGGTCTCAAACTATTTCCATACCAAATTTCATTCAAATCGGTCCAGTAGTTTTGGCGTGAAACCATAACAGACAGACAGACAGACAGACAGACAGAGTTACTTTCGCATTTATAATAATTATTAGTACTGATGAAAATATTTTAGGTATGATTTAAGCGACTGACAAAATATTTTCTCTTAAAACTCTTTGATCACATATTTAAAGCACTATGCTGCCAAAAATATTAACTTAATGTTTCGCACCACGAAAATTTAGACAAAATTTTAGATTTACAACTAGCTGAAACTGTGAAATTCTTTCGAGAAGACATACTTCATCTAGATATTAAATGAAAATAAAGTTGAAAGCACTCTCTTTGTGCAAAAAACGAGGTAAGGCTTTTTGAAAAACGTGTTTCGTTTGTAAAACACGTTTGGTAGATTGTGAAATTGGACCACTGCCATTGCAGTAAAAGTGGGAATAAATCGGCTGGGACGCATTTACTCGGGAATGATCCAGATGAAAAAAGTGGCTTGTTCTTTCCAACTCACGATTGGTGAAGCAAAGCGATTTGCCGAGCAAATGATACCCTTTCCACTAACAGTTGCCGTAAATACCCAATACGATCGTCCCAAAAGCTCCTGTAATCTTTAAATACCATGTAGATGGAAAGATTTCTTTCACACACTAGAGACCCATTCCGACCTGTGCCGCCACGCCGTGCACACCTGTCTACAGCTCCGCCAGTATCTCCCAGTGAGACCGCAATAGTCCCCGCACTATTGCCGTCTCACTCGGGTCATCGTTCCGACGCTAGTTGCAGACCAGTGCCTTGGAATACGCAGTCCTGACGAAGTTTTTGTTTTGTGTGCAGAAGCTGAGCAGCCGCCGAACGCCGAGCAACGCGAGCTACGAGCTCGCCGTGCCGTCGCGCAGAGGCGCTCTAAGACGTCTGGCATTACCACCTACCCAGTCCCTTGTTTCGGACGAACAACATCATATCGGGCTGATGGTCTTGCTTCGACCGCACTTTTCGGTGCGCATTTCACCACTTTACTATCCGACACAACATAGTAACAGTCGCGTAACAACACACTTTGTGCTGTTAAGCGACGTCGTTCAGGCGTGGGGTAGCGTCAGCCAAACCCGTCTGAACGATCAAATCCGCCATTTGCTGCGGTCGCAGTGTGACACCCTACGGTGACAACGGCCACTGTTGTTGTTTTGGTTTAACCTTGCACCGTGGCCTTTCCCGCTTCACGGGTCAGCCGAAGCAAGCTGGGCTCCGGAATTCTGGCCTTGGGGTCGCCCCTAGTCAAACCCGGAGTAGCGCTTAGGAGCACCCCTCTCCGCCGAGAAAAAAGCTCGGAGAGGGTACACAACTAGGGCACACCGTAGGTACACACTCCCTCTCACACAGTGAGCTCACAAGGTGTGTGAGGGAATTCAAACCCTGGATAGGGCGTCCTGAGTATTCCCCTCAGGATGCAGTCCCGTCCCTCTAACGGTGAGGTGCAGGTCCTTCAGACCTTCGCCCTCCGCCACCCCGATCTATACGTTGCACATATGCAACTCCTAGAAGAGGAAGAGAATGCCCGCTTCACGGACACTCTCATCGCTCCCTCCGGGACTTCAAACCCGGAGGCCAACGTCCCTCCTCTGACCCGGTCCTTCTCAGAGGACAGTCCGCTTTCGCCCGCTCCGGGCCCGGATAATAGACGCACGGTGGCAGCCCCTCCCCGTGAGAGGTCTCGCTCGCGCTCACCGATCGGGAGGCCAGCGAGCACCCGTCCCTCCATCGCCGTTGTAGAGCCCACTTCGGACTCCGAAGCGGAGATGGAGGTAGATCCGAGTCGCGCCTTACGCACTGACTCGGACTCAGATAACGACGGCTATACCGTCGTAGATAGAAAGCGCAAGCGTGCTCCTAAAGCCGCTAGTTGCGCAACTTCCGCCCCTCCCGCCAAGGCACCCGCTAAGGCCCCCGCCTCCGGCAAGAAGCCGACCCCCGCCCCGCGCCCCGCGTCTCCTCCCTCCGCTCCGGCCACCACTGCCGCGTCCCCTCAGGACGCGAGCGCGCGCCGCGAAAAACCGCCTCCGCCCCTGTTCATTCAGGACAAAACCAAATGGGACATGCTGTCCCGTTTAGTTTCGGATCGTGGGATCCATTATACTAATGCCCGCTCCACGCAGCAGGGCATTAAAGTCCAAGTCTCCTCCATTAGCGACCACAGAGCGCTAACAAAACTCCTCCGCAACGAGAGCATAAGTTTTCACACTTATGCGCTCGAAGAGGAGAAAGTCCTCCGAGTGGTCATCCGCGGTGTGCCCAAGGAGGTACATACCGATTCGGTATGTGCCGACCTGAAGGCACAAGACTTCCCCGTACATGCAGTTCACCGCATGTACAGCGGGAAGGACCGCAGTCCCTACGATCTAGTACTCGTAGTACTAGATCGTACTCCTGAAGGCAAGGCCATTTTTAATTTAAAAAAGGTCTGTGGCCTCTCAGGACTCGATGTCCAAGCCCCATACAAGAATGGGAGTCCCTCGCAGTGCCACAACTGCCAACTATACGGGCACGCCTCCCGATTCTGCTTCGCTCGCGCTAGGTGCGTTAAGTGCCTAGGCGATCACGCGACAGCAGCGTGCACTCGCACCCGGGATTCGCCGGACCCACCCAGCTGTGTGTTATGCGGCGCTCAAGGGCATACCGCGAATTACCGTGGTTGCCCTAAAGCACCACGAGTGAACCACAGGGTGGCAAGGCATAGGCCAACCCGTCCCTCTTACGACCGTTACCAACGGGTAAGCCCCAAACTAACGGTAGTACCTGCCTCACAGGTAATACCCGCGCCGCTCCCAGCCCGTAACGCATGGTCTAAACCACCCAGTATGGTTAAGACCGTCGCTACCGCCCGCGCCCCGGCCCGCGCGCCCGCACCCGCGCCCGCACCCGCACCCGCCCGCGCCGCGGCCCCTGCCCGCGCACCGGCCCCGGCTCGCCCCGCGCTCCCGGCACCCGTCGCCAACACCATTCGCGCGCCTCCCCGCGCCGCTTCCCGGCCACAAGCTCCACCTATGCCATTGATGGCTGCCCCTCTTCAAGAGGCAATCAACCTAGTCAGCGATCTGGCTATGTCGGTTGACATCAATGAGGTACAAGAGCTATTCCACAAGATGCAATACGCTCAATCCCCAGCGGACGTGATCCAATACACATTGGAACACGCGAATTTACTTAGCGCCCTTAAGCGCTTCGTTCCCCAGGCCCCTCCCCAGTACAACCACTATGGGTAGTACAACCGAACGCACGAAACCGTACTCAGTTTCGTTAGCGTCATTTAACGCTGACGGCCTCTTCAGACAACGTGACCTCGTCCACGACTTTTGTTGTACCCACCTTATCGATATCATATGCGTGCAGGAAACCTTTCTAAAACCGGGGAAGGCGAACCCTAGGTTTGCCAATTACAGAACGGTACGTGATGATAGAGTGAACTCCCGTGGGGGAGGCACTCTTATCTATTACAAAAGGTCCCTGCACTGCATTCCCCTACCTACCCCGACTCTTGTTAATATGGAAGCATCTTGTTGCCTCCTAGCTTTGACTGGTCATCAACCTATAGTCATAGCATCCTGTTACCAAGCTTGCGCAAAGCCGATCGTCCGAGCTGACTTAGAAGCCCTATTCTCATTAGGAAGCGCCGTCATTCTGATTGGCGACTTCAACAGTAAGCACATCCTATGGAATTGTAACGTCAACAATCCCAGAGGTATTGCACTTGAAAACCTAATCGCAGAACTTAACTTTGACATAATTGCGCCCACTGAGCCCACTCACTACCCTTATATGGCAGACCACCGATCTGACTTGCTTGACATGGCACTATTCAGAGGCGTAACACTCCGGTTACGCTCCATAGAAGTGGTTCACGAGCTTCACTCTGACCACCGACCCATTATACTGCGACTAGGTCCCGACCCAACGACTGACCTCCCCCGCCCCACTAAGACGATAGTGAACTGGAAGCAAGTAGGCGATGCCCTAAAGGCTATCAGTTCACCGGACCTAGACAAGATCCCTGACGACATCCTGACAAAAGATGACGTAACCCTTGCGATCGATTCGTTCACCAATCACCTCTCCACCGTAGTAGGTGCATCCGCAAAGGAGGTCATAGTGCCGGACGACCGGCGCCTTGTCATTCCAGCGGATGTGAGACGATTGGTGACGGAGAGTAAAGCAGTGACCCGACATTACGACTCTTACCCCAGTAAAGAGAACAAAACTAAGAAACGCCACTTTGAACGCATGGTTCAAAGTCGCATGTCTGAGTTGCGTGATCAACAATGGGGCGATAAACTTTCAAACCTCGTGCCAAGCCACCATGCTTACTGGGACTTGGCGCGAGGCTTGAAAGGAAGTAACCATAACGACATGCCTCCCTTATACAGACCAGTCCCACTAGTCCCAGCGTTCTTTGACGAAGACAAAGCTGAGTGCCTAGCTGATAGCCTAGAGGCTCAGTGTTCCCCTAACGTAGATCACGTTGACCAAGCTCACCTCGATTCGGTGGATGCTGAAGTCGAACGTAAAAGCTCTGTGGTCACCTCTGAACTCCCACCAATCACCTTAGCGACTTACGCTGAGGTGGAGAGACTGATCAAGGCCCTCCGACCGCGCAAATCCCCCGGTGCCGATGGCATCTCCAACAGGGTTCTTAAAACCCTCTCTCCTCCTCTCATCCATCTCTTAGTCAGCATCTTCAATGCTGCTATGAGCCACTGCTTATTCCCAGACACCTGGAAATGTGCAAATGTCATTGGCATTCACAAACCAGGCAAAAGCTCATCTGACCCCACCAGTTACCGCCCCATCAGCCTCCTCAGTGCCTTAGGCAAACTTTACGAGCGGTTACTTGCAAACCGTCTCCAGTCCCATGCTAAGGAACACCACCTTATCCCAGATGAGCAGTTTGGCTTCAGACCCGGACACTCATGCGTCCAACAGGTGCACCGCCTCACGGAGCACATCATTGAGGGCTTCAATAAGTACCCCAAACCCCAGACTACGCTAGCAGTCTTCCTCGACGTAGCGAAAGCTTTTGACAAAGTCTGGCACAACGGCTTGATCTACAAGCTATACCAATTTGGCGTGCCAGAACGTCTTGTGCTCATCCTACAAGACTTCCTTAAAGCCAGAAGCTTTCGCTATCGCGTGGAAGGCACCCTCTCCTCCCCCCACCCAGTCAGAGCCGGAGTCCCTCAGGGCTCCGTGCTATCACCTATTCTCTTTGCACTGTATACCAGTGACATCCCACGCTCTCAGCCCAAAATATTCCTAGCCCAATATGCGGATGATACCGCCATTTACACCACTGGGTGGCATATCAACAGACAGTCCTATTTCGTCATGCAACGGGCCATCACCGAGATCGGTGACTGGTTCCGAAAATGGCGCATCGCGGTCAACCCAGCTAAAAGCACAGCTATGTGCTTTACTGAGAAGACACGCTCCCCTTACCCGAAACCGCTTATTTTGTTCGACGAACCCATTCCCTGGGTTCCTAGAACAAAATACCTCGGAGTCACCCTTGATCGTCATCTCACCTTTAACGATCACATAACAACCGTCCGAAACAGAGCGGCCTTCATAATGGGTCGCCTTGGTCCCCTACTTCGCAAAGAGAGTAAAATGTCTCTTAGTAATAAGAAGACACTTTACACTGCCTGCATCCGCCCCATCATGACTTACGCATCAGTAGTGTTTAGTCATGCTAGTGAGGCCCACCTTCATAAACTTCAAGTCATCCAAAACCGTTTTCTTCGTAATGCAACCGGCGCCCCGTGGTATATCCGGAACACCGAGTTGCATTGCGACTTAAACCTTCCCTCTCTAGCGCAGTTCAATAAGGACTGCGCCCGCCGATACTTTGATCGAGCGCCCCACCACCCGAACCCATTGGTTGTCCAGGCATCGAACTACTCGACTGCCTCTTCTATCCCATTTTTCAAACCCCCCCGTCGCCGACCACGGCAGGTATTAGACGACCCGGATGGCCCCATCGCAGCCATTACATTGGCAGCTTTAGCGTTATCCGCAAGTCGTCGAGGTAAAATCCCCAGGTGTGAGGTAATCAGAGGTCACACAATCAAACACCGAGCTCGCCGGCGAGCTCGAGGCAAAAACAAGGTCACGATAAATTGCTCTCCAAATAGTCAAAGAGTATTATTCAGTAGGGCCAAATTGTGCAACACTGCAGTTGCACAGAGGCATTTTGCTCCGATCCCCCCCATGTCTCTAGACAGCGAGACAAGCCGAGGTCCGAGCCACAGTGGTGCCCTTGAGCTCGCTGTCAACCCCTCCTATAGTAGCGGTACGTTTTCGGCGTCCGCAGGAGACGGAGGTAGAAAGCGCTTTTCGCCTTCTACGCCCGTCTCGGGAGAAGTGCCTTCGGCACTTCTCCCTCCCGGGCTATTGTAGGGCCAGGCCCTCGCCCAAAACCCGGTGGAGCTGGACGACCGCACAGGCGGTAGCCAGCATCTATGTCCTCCCTAAAAAAAAAAAAAAAAAAAAGATTTCTTACTGAATATTTGTATTATTACGTACCCATGCAATATGTACGTTTGGTGGTAGCCGTACGTGCGGTAGTAGCAAGCGCAAGTAGAAAATTTATCGCTACAAATCTAACAGTGCATTACAGTGTTTGTCTATTAGAGTTACTTCAAGGCATTCAATTCTAAGTAAACCATGTCATATTACACCATCTTTGCAAAATTCATCACTTCCCAACTAATACAATGTTCAAAGGATACATATAATAATTATCAGCAATAATAAGAAAAAATAGACGTCTTTGTTTTTAATCGCCCCATACTCGGTCTATGCACGATTCAACATCCGATTTCATTAATACCTATATCGCATGTAATAATAATATCATAGAAGTAAGGTAACTGCAGGCCCGTAAGAGATCGAAATACCTACACTCGCCTGAAAACGCAGGGTTGACAATATCTACAAGTTTTATAGGTGACTCTGTAATATGTATATTACAAAAATTCAATATGTACTTATATAGCTACAGAAACGATTTTTATGTATTTTGATGATCACATTCTCTTTATATAGATAATCAATCTTCGCAGGGGATCTCAGTTTTAGCTTGGTAGCCTAGAAATAAAAGTCCTATCTAGGTATAAAATTTTGATAAATGCTGCTTATTAATTTAAATCGTTACAATGTCAAATAAATAAATTAAATAAATAGAAACAACATAATATAATATATTTATAAAATGTATTTATTTATAAAATATAATATAGTATAAAATATAATAAACACTCTTAGGTAACACCACTACTTGGTATATAAGCTCAAATTAATCATGAGGTACCTATTCTAAAGCTCAATACATTATAATGCGGCGTCAAAAGATCAGTAATGCATGGATCTAAGTTTGGGCAACAAAAGAGTTTTTTTCTCGTTTTATTTTAGGATCAACAAACAGTACACAACAAAGAATTATCAGAAGTGTAGTATTAGGAATATGTGCTAAAATCGATTACCATAAATTATCATAATTGAATGGAATGGGAAAAGTTAAATAATAAAGTGATACACATATAAGGTTTTAATATTGTTAAGTTTGCAATGACGCCTGCTAGGCGAATTACACTACAAAATTACAAATTTACGAGAGAAAAAATTATAGTCATGTGCGGGATTCGAACCCGCGTCCATCCACCCCTTTAGCCGGGCATGCTCTAACCAATTGTCATGTTAGCTCAATTGGTTAGAGCATGCCCCGGCTAAAGGGGTGGACGGACGCGGGTTCGAATCCTGCACATGACTATAATTTTTTCTCTCGTAAATTTGTACATATAAGGTTCTAGTAACATTAATGAACAACTAACTAATTACCTTAAGAGTAGATACGTTTTCGTACATAAACTAATTAAAGCATTGACGTACTACTGCTAACTGCTGAGATACACTAAAGAAGAGATGCATATTTCAAATGTGTAAATAAGAATGTTTTTTTTTTTTTTTTTTTAATGCCTTTTAGGTTAGCCTTTGACCACTATCTCACCTGATGGTAAGTGATGATGTGGTCGATGATGTTGTTCAGAGTAACCTAGAGTTACTGGCTCTCAAGGACAGCTGCCGGAACACACCGTTAGGTGCTTGGCGACAGATTTTCAACTTGAGGGTGGTAGCTAGCTTGGCGGGCATTTGCAAAGTGTCCTACCACCATGCTGTAACGACTGCTATCCTAAGACAACAACCGGGACCGACGGCTTAACGTGCCCTCCGAAGCACGGAAGCGCTCTGTAGTAATGTCACCAGCGGTCACCCATCCAAGTCATGACCGCGGCGGACTTTGCTTAACTTTGCTGATCGATTCAGAATGGCTAAGCAAACTTGGCTACGAGCGCTTCAAAATGTGTACATAAGTGAAAGATTGAGAAATATTAGTGTTAAAGTTGAAGAGTATTATTAATTAACGTGGTTCGGGCATGTCATGGGGAGCAATGGCCCGGTGTCAACTCCTCTTATTGTAGCGGTTCGTTTTCAGCAGCTCTGTGTACCGGAAAAATCTATTTCAGCGCATCTTTGCTCGAACAGGTGTTATATGAGTACTATACTAATGAGTACTTTATAGAAAACAACAGACTAACATTAAAAATACATTTCGTAAATTAACAAACTTTGAAGCAGTGATGGCTCAATGGCATTAGCTATGGACTGCCGAGCAGCGCGTCCATGGTTCGAATCCCGCCGCGGGATTGAGCTTCACCGCATGGTGGAAGGACATTTTGCGAATGCCCGCCTGACTAGCTATTACCTCCTAGTAGAAAATCTGTCACCAAACACCTAACGGTGTGTTCCGGCAGCAGTCCTTGAGAGCCAGTGAAATTACAGGCACATGCGATAACCATGTCTCAAGGTGACGGCCGCAATGCAATTCGTGACTTGTAACGAAATGCATCTGTTAATAGGCAGAGGTTAGTCCGCTTAACATCAAGTGGGCATTGAGCTTGTTCCGTCACAATAACATCAAAAAATAAAAATAAAACTAATAGGTATTCACATTTTTTCAGTATATTTTTTCTTTGGATTCATAATTATTCATTTGGATGTAATATAAATGGGTGGTTTACTAAGTCTTAAGAATTAACAGTTCTATATCAACCCGGCACGAACACCACATAAGCTCGTTCCAAATGGGACGGTCATTTCACATATCACCACAACAGCCCAGACGAGACAACAACAGATTACAGTCTATATTGTTTCTGTAGGCTTCCGCCGATCTTCAAGGCGGGCTTTACGATTCGAGGCAATTTTTCTAATCCATTAGGCTGTCTCATGTTCAACTTTTATGCGGATCCTACCACTGAATGTCTCGAGAGAACGAGTAACATCGCTCAAATTATTTTCAGTGGGGTTTTTACGATAGCCGTATCTTTTTACACGCACATCATGTGTAGATATGTGCACATAATGTTTAGGTGCGCTACGTACGAGTGAAGTGTCCATAAATCGAATTCGTGCGTCGAATTGCATGATATATGTATGGGAATTTAAACAGTTTTCCGGTTTATACTCAGATAAGGACGTCAGTACTGCCAGAAGTTGAAATCGCCCGTACATCCTCGAACGCAAAGTGCACAGGGGTTCAGTCATTTCACAAATGTTTTTATTGCTAATAGGCAAGCCTTTGACCAGTATCTTACATAATGGTAAGTGACATTGCAGTCAAAGATGTCATTAAGAGTAATCTAAAATGACTGGCTCACAAGTACAGATGCCAGGACACACCGTTTTATGCTCGGTGACAAGTTTTCTACTTGAGGGTAGTAGCTAGTCTCGTAGGCTGTTTTTTTCAGGTCCATGGTTCGAATCCCGCCGCGGGCTTGAGCTTCACCACATGGTGGAAGGGCATATTTGCGAATGCCCGCCTGGCTAGCGACCACCTTCAAGTAGAAAGTCTGTCGCCAAGCACCTAACGGTGTGTTCCAGCAGCAGTCCTTGAGAGCCAGTGCAATTACTGGCCAATGAGACTTAACGACTATGTCTCAAGTTGAAGGGCGCAGTGCAATTCGTGACTTGCAACGAAATGCATCTGCTATAGGCAGAGGTTAATCCGCTTATCATCAGGTGGGCCACGAGCTTGTTCTGTCACAATAAGAAAAAAAGGCATTTTCGAAATGCTCTACCACCATGCTATAACAACTGCTATCCTAAGATGACTACGGGACCAACGGCAAGAACGGAAGAGCCCAGTATTAAATGCCACTAGCGGCCACCTATCCAAAAGATGGCATAGAGTATGCACCAGCGGCTGTTAATATAACGTAAGAAATAATCTATAGATTTGTACTAAAGAAGAGCTCATATCATAACATGATATAAGCAAATAACTTATTGATGTTGATCTTTACCATGTGTTTGAGCTTTAAATCACCGCGGCATGATTTTTTCCTTGTTAGCTACCATTCCCAAGAATAAAATCTGCCACTTTGCACCTTATGGTTATGCTGTTGGGACTGCCCTTATGAATCGTTTCCAGTTTTATGCCTACTAACCATCTTAAAAAAAACATTATTTTATGTTATATATGAATTTCCACACTAGAAGTTTGGGCATATTTTTAATTGCCCTACATTGAGTAAACCATTCATTTGCAATTACTGTGATACATTTAATACTAAACTTAACTCCTTAAAACAGCTAATTTTTTTCTGGGATTAGAAAAGTTGAGAGTTTACTTACTAATTCAATCGAGAACGTTGAGTAAATTCGGCAAATTATAGAGTAATCTCTGGTACGTCGTCGGGAAGCGACGCCACTGAGTCTGGACTGAAGATATCTATTGACTTCCTTCTTGCGAACAACGCAGTATACATTGTTTTTTTACTAGTCTAGTAATTGGATTTTGGATATGTGACGTAGTGCATAACTAACTTTGGTAGCATATATTCATATTTTCTCACAATTCTATACAGACTTGTAATATGGGTAATTTCTTACTAGCCTTTAAGCTATGATGGATATGCTCGCAGCCTTTTAGTAAGACCGGGTGATGAACGAATTAGCCAGTGAAAATGGTATGATATTCAACAACAACACCGCGTAGTCCTTATCTGTTATAAGCAGGCACTTGGCCCATCTGTTCGTATTTCAATAAAAAAAAATGATAGCTGATAGGCTGACGGTAATTGATGATATGGTCAAAGATGTTGTTCAAGATAGCCTTAAATTACTGACTTTTAAGGACAGCTATCGGAAAGGTGCTTGGCGGCAGATTTTCTACTTGAGCTTGGTAGCTAGCCAGACGAGCATTCCCAAAGGCCCCGCCACCATGAACATTGTTAGTGGCCATGTCTATATTTCTAGATGGTGTAGCCAGTTTTCCTGGGAATCAAAATTTATTCAACTTATCAAAGGAATGGATCTTCATACACATGATCTAAAGACTTAGTTCGGTGCGTATGTAGTTCGTAACATTACTTAGTTAATGGATGTAGCTACCGCTAGGCTAGTTTATTTCGCGTTCTTCCACAGTAATATATATCGTATAGTGTATTGTTGTGAGCAGCTACTGCTAAAATAGGGTAGTGTTTTTCTAAAAGAAGCGTGCAATTTGTGCTATATAATTATAATAAAGATCATATCAAATATCTGAGAAATTTACAAGATATTAGACTGCTACTATAACATTCTGTGTCTCAAAAATCTCACCTCACATTTTTCATTTTTTTTTTTTTTTTTTTTTTAGGGAGGACATAGATGCTGGCTACCGCCTGTGCGGTCGTCCAGCTCCACCGGGTTTTGGGCGAGGGCCTGGCCCTACAATAGCCCGGGAGGGAGAAGTGCCGAAGGCACTTCTCCCGAGACGGGCGTAGAAGGCGAAAAGCGCTTTCTACCTCCGTCTCCTGCGGACGCCGAAAACGTACCGCTATTATAGGAGGGGTTGACAGCGAGCTCAAGGGCACCACTGTGGTTCGGACCTCGGCTTGTCTCGCTGTCGAGAGACACGGGGGGGATCGGAGCAAAATGCCTCTGTGCAACTGCAGTGTTGCACAATTGGGCCCTACTGAATAATACTCTTTGACTATTTGGAGAGCAATTTATCGTGACCTTGTTTTTGCCTCGAGCTCGCCGGCGAGCTCGGTGTTTGATTGTGTGACCTCTAATTACCTCACACCTGGGGATTTTACCTCGACGACTTGCGGATAACGCTAAAGCTGCCAATGTAATGACTGCGATGGGGTCATCCGGGTCGTCTAATACCTGCCGTGGTCGGCGACGGGGGGGTTTGAAAAATGGGATAGAAGAGGCGGTCGAGTAGTTCGATGCCTGGACAACCAATGGGTTCGAGTGGTGGGGCGCTCGATCAAAGTATCGGCGGGCGCAGTCCTTATTGAACTGCGCTAAAGAGGGAAGGTTTAGGTCGCAATGCAACTCGGTGTTCCGGATATACCACGGAGCGCCGGTTGCACTACGAAGAAAACGGTTTTGAATGACTTGAAGCTTATGGAGATGGGCCTCACTAGCATGACTAAACACTACTGATGCGTAAGTCATGATGGGGCGGATGCAGGCAGTGTAAAGTGTCTTCTTATTTCTAAGAGACATTTTACTCTCTTTGCGAATCAGGGGACCAAGGCGACCCATTACAAAGGCCGCTCTGTTACGGACGGTTGTTATATGATCGCTAAAGGTGAGATTCCGATCAAGGGTGACTCCGAGATATTTTGTTTTACTAACCCAGGGGATGGGTTGGTCGAACAAAGTTATAGGTTGCGGGTATCGGGGGCGGCCCTTCTCAGTAAAGTACATAGCTGCACTTTTAACTGGGTTGACCGCGATGCGCCATTTACGGAACCAGTCACCGATCTCGGTGATGGCCCGTTGGAGGGCGGGAATGGACTTTCTACTGATATGCCACCCAGTGGTATAAATAGCGGTGTCATCCGCGTATTGGGCTAATAGGACGTTAGGCTGAGAGCGTGGGATGTCGCTGGTATACAGCGCGAAAAGAATGGGTGATAGCACGGAGCCCTGAGGGACTCCGGCTCTGACTGGGTGGGGGGAGGAGAGGGTGCCTTCCACGCGATAGCGAAAGCTTCTGGCTTTAAGGAAGTCTTGTAGGATGAGCACAAGACGTTCTGGCACGCCAAATTGGTATAGCTTGTAAATCAAGCCATTGTGCCAGACTTTGTCAAAAGCTTTCGCTACGTCGAGGAAGACTGCTAGCGTTGTCTGGGGTTTGGGGTACTTGTTAAAGCCCTCAATGATGTGCTCCGTGAGGCGGTGCACCTGTTGGACGCATGAGTGTCCGGGCCTGAAGCCAAACTGCTCATCTGGGATAAGGTGGTGTTCCTTAGCATGGGACTGGAGACGGTTTGCAAGTAACCGCTCGTAAAGTTTGCCTAAGGCACTGAGGAGGCTGATGGGGCGGTAACTGGTGGGGTCAGATGAGCTTTTGCCTGGTTTGTGAATGCCAATGACATTTGCACATTTCCAGGTGTCTGGGAATAAGCAGTGGCTCATAGCAGCATTGAAGATGCTGACTAAGAGATGGATGAGAGGAGGAGAGAGGGTTTTAAGAACCCTGTTGGAGATGCCATCGGCACCGGAGGATTTGCGCGGTCGGAGGGCCTTGATCAGTCTCTCCACCTCAGCGTAAGTCGCTAAGGTGATTGGTGGGAGTTCAGAGGTGACCACAGAGCTTTTACGTTCGACTTCAGCATCCACCGAATCGAGGTGAGCTTGGTCAACGTGATCTACGTTAGGGGAACACTGAGCCTCTAGGCTATCAGCTAGGCACTCAGCTTTGTCTTCGTCAAAGAACGCTGGGACTAGTGGGACTGGTCTGTATAAGGGAGGCATGTCGTTGTAGTTACTTCCTTTCATACCTCGCGCCAAGTCCCAATAAGCCTGGTGGCTTGGCACGAGGTTTGAAAGTTTGTCACCCCATTGTTGATCACGCAACTCAGACATGCGACTTTGAACCATGCGTTCAAAGTGGCGTTTCTTAGTTTTGTTCTCTTTACTGGGGTAAGAGTCGTAATGTCGGGTCACTGCTTTACTTTCCGTCACTAATCGTCTCACATCCGCTGGAATGACAAGGCGCCGGTCGTCCGGCACCATGACCTCCTTTGCGGATGCACCTACTACGGTGGAGAGGTGATTAGTGAACGAATCGATCGCAAGGGTTACGTCATCTTTAGTCAGGATGTCGTCAGGGATCTTGTCAAGGTCCGGTGAACTGATAGCCTTTAGGGCAACGCCTAATTGCTTCCAGTTCACTATCGTCTTAGTGGGGCGGGGGAGGTCTGTTGTTGGGTCGGGACCTAGTCGCAGTATAATGGGTCGGTGATCAGAGTGAAGCTCGTGAACCACTTCTATGGAGCGTAACTGGAGTGTTACGCCTCTGAGTAGTGCCATGTCAAGCAAGTCAGGTCGAAAGTCTTCCGTGTGAGGGTAGTGAGTGGGCTCAGTGGGCGCAATTATGTCAAAATTAAGTTCTGCGACTAGTTTTTCAAGTGCAATGCCTCTGGGATTGTTGACGTTACAATTCCATAGGATGTGCTTACTATTGAAGTCGCCAATCAGAAGGACGGCGCTTCCTAATGAGAACAATGCTTCTAAGTCAGCTCGGACGATCGGCTTTTGACAAGCTTGGTAACAGGACGCTATGACTATAGGTTGATGACCAGTCATAGCTAGAAGGCAACAAGATGCTTCCATATTAACAAGAGTCGGGGTAGGTAAGGGGATGCAGTGCAGGGACCTTTTGTGATAGATAAGAGTGCCTCCCCCACGGGAGTTCACTCTATCATCACGTACCGTTCTGTAATTGGCAAACCTAGGGTTCGCCTTCCCCGGTTTTAGAAGGGTTTCCTGCACGCATATAATGTCGATAAGGTGGGTGCAACAAAAGTCGTGGACAAGGTCACGTTGTCTAAAGAAACCGTTAGCGTTGAATGACGCTAACGAAACTGAGCGCGGTTTCGTGCGTGCGGTTGTACTACCCATAGTGGTTGTACTGGGGAGGGGCCTGGGGAACGAAGCGCTTAAGGGCGCTTAGTAAGTTCGCGTGTTCCAATGTGTATTGGATCACGTCCGCTGGGGATTGAGCGTATTGCATCTTGTGGAATAGCTCTTGTACCTCATTGATGTCAACCGACATAGCCAGATCGCTGACTAGGTTGATTGCCTCTTGAAGAGGGGCAGCCATCAATGGCATAGGTGGAGCTTGAGGCCGGGAAGCGGCGCGGGGAGGCGCGCGAATGGTGTTGGCGACGGGTGCCGGGAGCGCGGGGCGAGCCGGGGCCGGTGCGCGGGCAGGGGCCGCGGTGCGGGCGGGTGCGGGTGCGGGCGCGGGTGCGGGCGCGCGGGCCGGGGCGCGGGCGGTAGCGACGGTCTTAACCATACTGGGTGGTTTAGACCATGCGTTACGGGCTGGGAGCGGCGCGGGTATTACCTGTGAGGCAGGTACTACCGTTAGTTTAGGGCTTACCCGTTGGTAACGGTCGTAAGAGGGACGGGTCGGCCTATGCCTTGCCACCCTGTGGTTCACTCGTGGTGCTTTAGGGCAGCCACGGTAATTCGCGGTATGCCCTTGAGCACCGCATAAAACACAGCTGGGTGGGTCCGGCGAATCCCGGGTGCGAGTGCACGCTGCTGTCGCGTGATCGCCTAGGCACTTAACGCACCTAGCGCGAGCGAAGCAGAAACGGGAGGCGTGCCCGTATAGTTGGCAGTTATGGCACTGCGAGGGACTCCCATTCTTGTATGGGGCTTGGACATCGAGTCCTGAGAGGCCACAGACCTTTTTTAAATTAAAAATGGCCTTGCCTTCAGGAGTACGATCTAGTACTACGAGTACTAGATCGTAGGGGCTGCGGTCCTTCCCGCTGTACATGCGGTGAACTGCATGTACGGGGAAGTCTTGTGCCTTCAGGTCGGCACATACCGAATCGGTATGTACCTCCTTGGGCACACCGCGGATGACCACTCGGAGGACTTTCTCCTCTTCGAGCGCATAAGTGTGAAAAATTATGCTCTCGTGGCGGAGGAGTTTAGTTAGCGCTCTGTGGTCGCTAATGGTGGAAACTTGGACTTTAATGCCCTGCTGCGTGGAGCGGGCATTAGTATAGTGGATCCCACGATCCGAAACTAAACGGGACAGCATGTCCCATTTGGTTTTGTCCTGAATGAACAGGGGCGGAGGCGGTTTTTCGCGGCGCGCGCTCGCGTCCTGAGGGGACGCGGCAGTGGTGGCCGGAGCGGAGGGAGGAGACGCGGGGCGCGGGGCGGGGGTCGGCTTCTTGCCGGAGGCGGGGGCCTTAGCGGGTGCCTTGGCGGGAGGGGCGGAAGTTGCGCAACTAGCGGCTTTAGGAGCACGCTTGCGTTTGCGGTCAACGACGGTATAGCCGTCGTTATCGGAGTCCGAGTCAGTGCGTAAGGCGCGACTCGGATCTACTTCCATCTCCGTTTCGGAGTCCGAAGTGGGCTCGACAACGGCGATGGAGGGACGGGTGCTCGCTGGCCTCCCGATCGGTGAGCGCGAGCGAGACCTCTCACGGGGAGGGGCTGCCACCGTGCGTCTATTATCCGGGCCCGGAGCGGGCGAAAGCGGGCTGTCCTCTGAGAAGGACCGGGTCAGAGGAGGGACGTTGGCCTCCGGGATTGAAGTCCCGGAGGGAGCAATAAGAGTGTCCGTGAGGCGGGCACTCGCTTCCTCTTCGAGGAGTTGCATGTGTGCAACATACAGATCGGGGTGGCGGAGGGCGAAGGTCTGAAGGACCTGCACCTCACCGTTAGAGGGACGGGACTGCATCCTGAGGGGAATACTCAGGACGCCCTATCAAGGGTTTGAATTCCCTCACACACCTTGTGAGCTCACTGTGTGAGAGGGAGTGTGTACCTAGGGTGTGCCCTAGTTGTGTACCCTCTCCGAGCTTTTTTCTCGGCGGAGAGGGGTGCTCCTAAGCGCTACTCCGGGGTTGACTAGGGGCGACCCCAAGGCCAGTAATCCCGGAGCCCAGCTTGCTTCGGCTGACCCGTGAAGCGGGAAAGGCCACGGTGCAAGGTTAAACCAAAACAACAACAGTGGCCGTTGTCACCGTAGGGTGTCACACTGCGACCGCAGCAAATGGCGGATTTGATCGTTCAGACGGGTTTGGCTGACGCTACCCCACGCCTGAACGACGTCGCTTAACAGCACAAAGTGTGTTGTTACGCGACTGTTACTATGTTGTGTCGGGTAGTAAAGTGGTGAAATGCGCACCGAAAAGTGCGGTCAAAACAAGACCACCAGCCCGATATGATGTTGTTCGTCCGAAACAAGGGACTTGGGTAGGTGGTAATGCCTGACGTCTTAGAGCGCCTCTGCGCGACGGCACGGCGAGCTCGTAGCTCGCGTTGCTCGGCGTTCGGCGGCTGCTCAGCTTCTGCACACAAAACAAAAACTTCGTCAGGACTGCGTATTCCAAGGCACTGGTCTGCAACTAGCGTCGGAACGATGACCCGAGTGAGACGGCAATAGTGCGGGGACTATTGCGGTCTCACTGGGAGATACTGGCGGAGCTGTAGACAGGTGTGCACGGCGTGGCGGCACAGGTCGGAATGGTCAACCGTCCGTCGATTTTTATTAAATTGACATTTTTCAAAAGTCAATCCAGAAATCGACCTACACGACGTAGTACGAAAGTACCTACCAGTACCACTTACCATACACTAACGAGGCAACCAATCGTTAGAAATTCTATCAGTTATAATGTTAAATATATAAGTTACTATCTAGAGACTCATTTTGACTGTTATTATTGGCAACGGCTAAATAACCTACATGAAAAGGCAATAAGCTTTACCAAAGTCGTATTAAGAAAATTCCCCAAGCTTCGTAATTTAGGCAAAGAGCACGGTTGCGTAGGTTGCCCTTTATTTGAAACGAGACCATATTACCTACATATAGCCTGAAATATTTGCTTTATGTGGGTGTGTAGCCACTGCGTCGCGTCTCAAGCCCCCTTACATCCGGACTATCCACTGTTGTAAAACCACAGTTTAAAATAGAGAGTAGAAAACTTTTTAACCTGCTGCTATTGTTCCTGTGCTACACGAAATAATACTCTTCACTTATAATAAAGGATAACGTCGGCATCGCCACAGCTTGCCACAAAAACTTTCGTCGATTTCTTTAAAACTTTACTCATATAAACTAAACGCATTTCAATTTGGGAATACATATTTAATAACAGTATTATGTAAATCAAGCCAATCTTTCTGTTATAAAACTGTATTCTTTTATAGCATTTATTTGATAAAGCAAAGACGTATTCACCACTTAAATAAATACATAAACCCCACTAAGCACGGGATATGGGCAGAAGATATAAAGAAGTTTTACTAGCCGTTTTGTATTTTTTACAGGCAAGTCCAAAGCACGTTTAATACATATTTATACTACTTAAATGTATTAAATACTAATTATGTCAATGTAAATAATTTATTTAAATTTAATAATCACAACATTTTTATACTTAATACAGTTTAATACAATTTGCAGTGATCACGTTTGCAATTGTACTAAGAACAAAGATCTTAAACTGCACTGACATATATTCTTTTAATGTGTAGAAGGGATTGTTTTCCAAAAAGTTCTTTAGTTTTAGTTTGAACAAACTATGTTTTATGGTAGTCAAGTTCTTTGGTAATTTATTATACATCAGTATTTTCGAATAACGACCTTGTGTTCTGGAAGAAAAAGGCTGGATCACTAACCATTCTTATAACAATTTAAATATAGTTCCAACCAAATCCAAATGGTCGTCTTAACGCAACGCAGATTACCTACTTAAAAAACTGTGGTGAAGTCTAGTCTTGCTGCGCTTGGCTGACGTCACGGCCATATTTTACGCACTTAAAGCTGTTTGTCGTGTCATACCATTATACGGTATGTAAGGCCCGGACTTATTGCCAGCGCCGACGAATAACTCAACTCAAATTGTTTTTACTGTATGAGCCGCTTTATTGCATTACATTGAAACGCTCTCATTGCACAATAAAATGGCACTAGCTGCTTCACGCTACTATACCTGCGCACTTTTATTATATTACTTGATACATGTTGAAGCGCTATATTAACAACACATTATGTACAAACTAAATACAACACTTCTTGAAGCAATTATGGCCGTACTATGGACTTCCGTGCCGCATGTCTATATATGGTTCGATCGCCTCGTCGCGTCGTCGGCTTAAGCTGCACCGCGTTGTGGAAGGTCATTTTGCGAATGCTCGCCTGGCTAGCTACCACCCTCAAGTAGATAATCTGTAGTCAATTACTTAACAGTGTAATACAGCAGTAGCCACCTTGTATACACCTTGCACCTTATATATTACAAAGGCTCGCCCCTCCAGAGTAACTTTCTAAGCACATTTTGTGTTCTCACTCTTGTACAACACTAATATTTAATGATATTTTTGTCGAATACCTGTCTTCATTAATTAATATCTTAAAATGCCCTTTTTGATATTTCTTTACTGCTTCAACATTCTTCAAGACCTTTCCTCCCTCATCTTTTATGCTAATAATATTGTTAGCAAACTGCAACTGCACAAGATTGTTCGCAATCTTTTCTTTCGCTTTTGCTTACTTGAACAGTTCTTATGTCTCTGAGGACTGTCATAGCTTATGTTGCGATTGTGATTGTTTTGATGTGTGAAGTATACAAAATTATAAATATAGGAATATGTGTATCTCTTTACTTATGTACAGGTCTACAATTAGACAAAATACTGTTTAGTGTATTCGTATTCGATATTGAATTGATATTAAATGTATTCGTATATTGAACCAATTTCGTTAATCGCCCTATTTATATAAAACCAGTCAAGTCTGAGTCTGGCCTTGTATAGAATATTTGGCACCGTAACAACACATGTAAAAAAACATGTCTGTTGATTCTGATCACAGAACATTTCATAATTAATCCTAAATTTTTAAATTAGCACTTACAGTAATTGTTGGTTAAAAGAGTATATGGCACAGAACATACAGAACTTTCAGCTTCTTTACTAGTTTATAGTTATGAGTATTTAACTGGATTTAATCGCGATAAAACATGTATATACACTCGAGAGCAATGAATCCGGGTCACTTAAAGAATGTTAAAAATCTCGGAAACTAAAAATGATAGGTTAATGCAATAAATTGTATTTAATAGACAATGTAATACTCCTTAAATGAAAGTAAAAAAAATATGAGTCACCATACATTTTATTAACACAAAATTACATAAAGAAAAAAACTGCTGATCTCTCCTTAAAACAAAAATAGGAAACATGAAATTTTTGAACTTTATTACGATTTTCTTGAATTTTAATACTTCGTATTGCCTCCTCGTGCTTCCATTAGGGGAACCCGGGGCAGCACGGGCCCCTTAAGGTTCGGACGTTATAATCAGGGCATTAAAGCGAAATAGCAGGCATAATCAGTAATTATTTAATGGACTCATTAATAAACTTTAATTATCTTACAGAATAGTCAACTCAGACTTACAGTTATCTCAGTCGGTGGTCTTAAACAAAAAATTAGATCTTGCTCATAATGCCCCGTACCTGGGGCACTAAGGGCATACCTGGGGTATTATGGGCACTACGATAACTTACATAGAAAACCTGGCACAAAATGAGAAAATATGATGAGACTTGTCATCGTTATCATCTTCACCTGCACGTGAACAATGAGCCCCTTGTACAAGCCCGGCATGATTACCAATCCTCTGTGGGTTGGGAGTACGTTTTTGAGTGATTTGGTTTCTGGTTGTTGGACTTCCACTACAAAGTTTGGATCCAATATTGCAGATGACTGCATATTTGTTGGAGCACGTGTAAACACTGGTTTGAAAAACTCTAGTAGTTTTGGCGCTACATTTTATGTGGTGATATATTCTTTCTTTTTTCTTTGCAATGTTGATCTTGGCACTTCATATTTTTGGAAGCATGTTTGCAGCTCATTTTACCACTTGATACATCCTTCACAGCCAACTCCATTTCCTGGATATCCCAATCGCCCCGGTAACTTGTTCTTTTATAATGTCTCACCATGCATGATGCTGCAAAAACCACATAAATTCGTCAAACATAAACCGGGGCATTATAGGCATATGCGGGGCAATATGGTCACGCTGCCCATATTACCCCGCCCGTAATGCCCCAAAGTAATTTTTAAACAAAATGAATGACAGAAAATAAATTATCCGTTTCGTCGGAATAATTGTTTACACAATGAAATCAGTAGTAAATGAGCTAATCAATACGTCAAGAGTAGCTCTTTCGTCACATAAATATTATTGATTATGGATCACACATAATTTTGAAAAATTAAATCAAAATACGCACATACCTTCTTTTTTGTCTTCCCCAAAATGACGTGGGCTCCGGCTCGCAACACTTCCCGTCACGGGTGCGCGGGGTCAACTGGCTGCCGACACAAATATTTGCGACGGTGTGTGGCAGTTATTGCGGGTGGAAGCAAAGGTGCCTATATTGCCCCGGGTGCCCTTGCTGCCCCGGGTTCCCCTACTGCGTTTACGCGGTTTGGCATGCTGTACACCAAGTTCCTTATACGATTTTGGGGAATATTCTCCCATTCCTCTGTGAGAGCAATTTTGAGCTCACGAAGCGTGATTGGGGGAGGGTTTCGTTGTTTTACGCATCTGCCTAGCTCGTCCCAAGCATGCTCGATCGGGTTGATATCCGGGCTGCGCGCTGGCCACTCCATACGAGTAATGTTCATCTCTTGAAGGTAGTCATTCACAATCCTACCTGTATGAGGTCGGGCATTGTCATGCATAAATATAGCATCCTCACCTAAATTGACCATAAATGGACCAACGTGATCATTGAGGATTTCTTCCACATATCTTACGCTAGTTAAAGAGCCGTTTTCTATGATCACCAGCTCTGTGCGACTTTCAGAAGAAATTCCGGCCCACACAAGTACAGACCCACCACCGTAGGCTACTTTTTCTTCGATGCATGCTTGCTTGAATCTTTCCCCTGGTCTTCGATACACTCTGTGTCTTCCATCGTGCTTGTAGAGCATAAATTTTGATTCGTCGGAGAACATAACTTTTGACCTATCTTCAATACTCCAATTTACGTGGCTCTGGGCATATCTTAGTCTCGAAATACGATGCCAACGCTCCAGTTTAGGGCCGTTTGCAGGTCTAAGGGGTTTTAAGTTAGATTCAGCAAGCCGACGTCTTACTGTCCATGCACTTGGGTAACTTCCTCCGAGGCGTCGAAACTGATTGGAGAGTTCAGTTCCTGTGAGAAAGCGATTTCGAAGCATGGTGTTCACCAAGTATCGGTCTTCTCGTGCTGTGGTACACCTGGTTCTGCCCGTTCCTGGTCTGCGTAGGTTAGAACCAGTTTCTTCGTAACGTCGGAGAACTCTTTGTACTGTTGACAGCGACACACCGACAGTCCTGGCTGTATCGCGCTGACTCCGGCCGGTTTCCAGCATTGTAAGTATTCTGGTGCATTCTTCAGGCGTAAGCGACATAATTTCAGCTTGAATAATGAATATAGAGCACTATCAACATGGTTTATGTACCCACATAAATGACAGATTACAAACAAAAGCAAAACCAAATGCTGTAATTTCGTAGTTCCATCTTCGAAAGTGGCCCTTTTTCAAATTTGATTTTTTTATGATATAACTTTACAATAACTAAGAAGTTTTAATACCTTCATTTAAGGAGTATTACATTGTCTATTAAATACAATTTATTGCATTAACCTAGAATTTTTAGTTTCCGACATTCTTAGGATTCTTTAAGTGACCCGGATTCATTGCTCTCGAGTGTATTTATTTATTTACCTCGACATTTCGACCAAGTTTCATAGGTGATGGTCACGAGCGGACTGAAGAGGCGGATGTCAATGTTCTTTGGCCCGTTCACTTCTAGTTCGCTTGGTTTGTCCTATATATGAACTACCGCAGTTACAATCTACCCTGTATACACCATGTGAACAGGAATATTACTACCATTCTAGACTAGTACGAGAAGCTATTGAAATAAGGAAATATCATAATTTCAATCAAGAGGATGGTTTTAAGTTTGCTGTATCCTGGAATCCAGTGCTAAGGAAATGCACCAAACGCGTTTTACCTTCATTAAGACCAATGGATGTTGTCAGTGTGTGTGTGTGTCGAGAAAATACAATTCCAAATCAAATGCGGGTAGTTGGAGAAAATACCCGCCGTTCAAAACATTGCCACCCGCCTCTTCAGTCCTCTCGTGACCACGAACAATGCAACTTGATCGAAACGTCGAGGTAAATAAATAGATATAACCATGTTTCATCACGATTAAGTCCAGGTAAATACTTATAATATATGGTGTTCAAGTCATGAAAGTCTTAAAATGACTAAAACTAGTTTAGTTGAGATAGAAGAAAAATCGAATAAGAAAAAATGTTTGATATTTTGACCGCCTCCCTTTTCCTTTATTAGTTAAATTATAAAATATATATAAGGGATATATTCGTACATAATCAATGAGCTCTAGACGTTGAGATCCAGTTTTTTTCTCATGTATTAAGAAATAAATAAAAAACTTAAAAGACTTTCTATTCCATTATTTGTTTTTGAGTTATCATTCTACATATTAAATTAAAATTTCAGGTCTGTAGCTCATTTCATTGCCGAGCTAAAGAACTATGATATACAGACGGACAGACACAGTACAGGGGATATTTTATATATATGCTCAGTTTTGCCCTTTGGGTATGACACCCTTAAATATACGATAGACCAAGCGCAGTTATTTTATGCGGAACTTTGTCTATTCTCATTTATGTAGAAAGTAACAAACAGAATGAACTACACATTCCATTTTTATTAGACTTTCTTTGAAATTCTCCATAAATAGCCTGATGCCTCCCCTTTTATCTTAATGGCACTCGTTTAGGGTGTAATTCAGAAATGATGTACGTGTACGAGAATGCAATTTAATAATATTTATGGCTGACCTTGGACGTCATCGTCTGCTGAACTTAAAGATATCCACTGGAGGCAAAAATATAAAAAATAAATGAAATAAATAAAGCAAAGAAAGAAAGATCATTGTTTGTATAAGCATAGCGCTGATTTATGTAAAATAAGCAATTGGTTAAGTAAGACCTAATTCAATCATAGTGACACTTGCAAAAAATACTTGGAAAGAAAAACTGTTTTTTGCAACAACACAACTTTGTTTTCAGTAATACTTTTATCGGATAGATACCCTTAATTATTAATAATCAGTAATATTATATTCAACATTTAGAAAACGAGTCTAGTTTTCGAAAGTAAAAAAAGTAATTGTCTGGATCAAAGTAAATTAAG
This sequence comes from Plagodis dolabraria, assembly GCA_963854805.1. Taxonomy (NCBI): domain Eukaryota; kingdom Metazoa; phylum Arthropoda; class Insecta; order Lepidoptera; family Geometridae; genus Plagodis; species Plagodis dolabraria. The sequence goes on from OY978444.1 coordinate 22,970,394, forward strand.
TAGTTGTAAATGCCTAATATTTCATTTGGCTCAAGTGTAATTGAATACGTGAGATGAAAATTGAGCGATTGTCAAGCTTTTATTAATTTTCTCGCAGCAGACCTACCTCGTATATAGAAAACTTTTGTGAAACCAATAAAACTCTTGACATTTGCACTTTTACTAAATGTTTTTAGCATTATTGTAGTTTTATTTTTGTTGCTATTTTTATTAAAATGGAATATTAAAGTCCTCCTGGTTCTTAACTAGTCTCGTAAATTGTATGTATGTTGCCCTGTATATTTTTTTGTAAAACCAAGAATTAGCTGAGCAGCGATCAGAAACACATACAATGTATATCTGTTTTTTTGATATTTCTTCATGCCTATTGCCTATAAGTATGTAATTATAGCAAGTATATGAAAAATCCTAGTGGGGTCCCAGGCTACAGTGACACCTCCCATTGCTACCTATGGGTGTCGTTTAATTAAGTATACTTTTATTCATTAATTTCTTTTTATTAAATAAAGTACCTACATTAACAAGTTTCAAGAATGGTAACATTATGGTTGTTGAAATGAATATATTATTATTATATATATGTACATAATATAAAGAATACATCAAAGTAAAAATGAGTGGAAATCTCATTCCAAGCTATTCCTCTGATTGAAGAATTCTGGTGATGATAACTGTTTTGTACTTTGCATCGTGTGTAAAATTCTTACTCGTACTTGTGTCGTAAGACACAACTTCGTCTTGTTGAACTCAGCACAGTGCAGGATAATTATCATTTATTTTAGCTATCACCATAAAAAACCTATAACACAAGTTTTTAAAATTCAAACCGAAAACTTCGCAACAAAACAAAATACGAGGCCAAAACAAAAGTAATTCAAAGATCCATACGCGCACATCACCCGGTACATTCGGCGGCTAAGTAACATTTACTCAACCCACCCCAAACTCGTTCAAGACGTATTTTATTGCTGCTTCATTTTATGTTATGAACACACAAACGTGTTCGCCGCTGTCTTATTTACGAATAATAAAAACAAGGAAAAGCAATGAATCTCTGGCCACTTCATCTCGGGCTTTTAATATTTTACGTGATCTCTAAAATTTCGGGTCGGGCGCACTTTTCATTAAGTCCTGATTACACGCCGAGTTCTCTAGAAGTCATGGAGGATCTGCCATGTTTTCGGTGAAGTGCAAAAGTTTTATGATATTATGATTACTTGCATGAGACGAGCAGAGACGTGACAATTTGACGTAGTACTCCTACCGGTGAAGAATAAACAGGCAGATGTGCCAATGTTTAGCATGAAACTTAAAATGTGAATCCATACATATCACTCAAAAGGTGAATTATAGATTTGGTAGTAAAAAATTTAACTAAACAGAACCGACTTCAAACATAACATACGTATCTGAAATACTACTCGTTAGTTCTCACGCAAATTTAAATGGGGTTACCTACATTATAAGCACCAGCTTTGACTATAAAAAAATTCATCAAAGTCGGTACACCCTGTAAAGAGATATGAGATAGCACCATATCTCTTTACAGGGTGTACCGACTTTGCACCTTTTTTTATTATTCGGTTAAAATGTGCAAAAATTAATGACTTTATATTCTTTAACTTTCGCCGGTGAGTGTGACAGAACATACGAAAAGTATGTGAGTAGGAGAGATAGCTGTCTCAACACAACTGCACTTCAAATGTTTCTACTGATTAGTGCATGGTCAAGCATAGGGTCGATTTCAACTGTTTCATTATGACACGTATATTTCAATATCTTTCGCACTTTTACATTTTACACTCCTTAGCAGGAGTTCGTCTTGGTGGGTACCGCCGCAGTGCCATTTAATCTGCCTTATAACAGTAGTATGTTAACACTACTGTGTTAAGGCGTGAAGAACGAATGATTTTTTTAATTGCTGATAAGTAAGCCTTTCACCACTACCTTCCTGATGGTAAGTGATGATCTGATGATGTGGTTGAAGGTATTTTATATGTATTACAGGCATAACCTAGCTACTTGAGAGTGGTCGTTAGCCAGGCGGGTATTCACAAAATGCCACTTCCACCATGCGGTGCAGCTCAATCCCGCGGCAGGGTTCGAACTATGGACCAGCTGCGCAGTAGTCCATAGTCAATGCCTCTGAGATGGCTCAGTGCTTAAAAATGTCTAGCAAAGTGACACTGTGAACTGACAGTAAAACTGACACTTTAATGGATATAGGTTTGATGCTTGCCATCAAGGGGTTAAATTCATCAGTTTGAATGCACGTCTACCTATATATCAGAAAACTATTTACTTAGGCTGGTAGATTGATATATACGCTCGAGGCCCACCTCATGTTAAGCGGACTAACCTCTGCCTATAACAGATGCATTTCGTCACAAGTCACGAATTGCGCTGCGCCCTTCACCTTGAGACATAGTTGTTAAGTCTCATGTGCCTGTAATTTCACTGGCTCTCAATGGCTGCTGCCGGAATACACCGTTTGGTGCTTGGCGACAGATTTTCAACTTGGGCGATGGCTAGGCGTGCATTCGCAAAATGCCCTTCCACCACCTTCCAGTTTGATCACTTATAGTTGAGAAAGTGGTGAAAGATTAACTATCAGCAATTAAAATAAAATTTTCCTGGAACAAACACATCATGATAACTCTAAGCTTACAAGATTTAGAAGGAATAATTTAATATACAAATGTTTGTTCCTCAGCTCTATAAAATGGTAAAATGACAGTATTATTTTGTGTATAATACATTCTGATGCCATTTCGTTTCCATTAGCAAATGAAGGTCTTCAAGATATGAAAAGGGTTACTACTAATTTGAAACAGAGAGAAAGGTTTTTTTCTGTCACTTTTTTCAACTAAGTTAGTCTGTGATCTACTGTACTGTATATATCCCATATTTGCAATTAATAGAAAAATCGCAGCCGTCTAAAATGGAGATGTAAATATTTTTTTTTCGACAGACTCGCGGAGTTCACTACTCGTCAAGATGGGAATAATCAGTACTAATATTATAAATGCCAAAGTAACTTTGTCTGTCTGTCTGTATGTTACACTTTCACGCCAAAACTACTGGACCGATTTGAATGAAATTTGGTATGGAAATAGTTTGAAACCCAGGAAAAAAACATAGGATAGTTTTTATCCAACTGCGCAAAAAGAGGTTAATGTTTTTGTGCGATAACCGACATACGCGCGGGCGTAGCCGCGCCCGGAAAGCTAGTATGAATATAAGACTTCTAGTACTATGTGGAAAATATGTACGTCATAGAGTAAGCGTCAATTCACACCGAAAGGGCTGAGGCTAGTAATGCAGCGGCCGGAAGTATTATTATCAAACCATTTTTTACTTTATCTGTATCAGTATAATGCATAGTATAGGATGAAACAATTGACGGTGATGAGACGCGGCGGCCTGCATAGCATAACGGCTGCTCGCGGTCGCGCGATTATTGCAAAGTTTTCAAGCGATACTTAGCGTTGTAGTAACAGAGACAAAGACGAAAATGGTTCAACAGTAAAGCTGCCGGCCACTGCACTGCCAGCTGCTGCCTCGGCTGCAATCGAACCTCAGACAACAGTCAATTTTGATGTGCAATTATGTGTAAATATTAAATTTTTTGAATTGAAATTTTCCCGAGATACAAATTTATTTAAAAATTCTATATTAACCGGCAAAAACGTTCACATTAAGGATCGAATACTTCGACCCGGGTTTCGAGCGTATTAGATGCTCATGCATCATCCTTAAAAATGATTGTACATCGGTATTGGATGACAGCAAATAAAATGTATATATGTGATAATGCTGCCATAGTTTCCAGCACTTTTTGTTATAGCCAGAAGTAATGAGATAGAAAAATCGATCGCCTGCTGGTAATAGTGTTTTATCACCTATAGGTCGGCATATTACAGTTGAGTTGCCACCATTCTCGAACTGCGCTTATCATTTTGAGAAGTCAGTTCTTGTCTCGATCTCTCAGTAATTTCACTTGTTACAATGCCCTCCATGCCTATAAAGTAATGTTTGCAAATTAATGATAGCTTCTACCCGGCGAATTTGTTATTATACAGTATTTGTCTTATCTAAAGGTATATAACTCTTCTTTGACATTTTCCTGAGCCAGTCATAATGTAACAATCTTTCGTTACTACTAGTAGGTAGGTACAGTCAGCACCAGACAGCGAGCCCTGGGAAGTCCGTTGGAAAATAAAATTGTTATTGTTGTCGTTATGTAGTGCGTTTGTATCATAGTGTAGTTAGAAGCTAAAAGCTGGCTGTAATTATCCGCCCTCTCGGCGTAGCAAAATTTACTTAGCCATTCTTTACCGATCAGCTAAGTTAAGCAACGTCTGCCGCGGGCATGACTTAGATGGGTGACCGCTAGTGACATTACTACTGAGCGCTTCCAAGCTTCGGGGGGCACGTTAAGCTACCAATAATTCTAGGTTAGCCTGAACAACATCTTTGCCAACATGATCACTTACCCATCAGGTATAATAGTGATTAAAGGTTAACCTATCAAATAACCTATATAAAAGAAACTGCTATTCCTTCTCGACATCAGCTCGTAATTTTATGAATTAAATTTCAAGTATGTTTTATTAAATTCATTTTTAAAAGGAAATTCATGCATAGTTCAGAGATTTTTTATGATGACTGACTATACTTAAGTTCCGAGAGGTTTTATTTAACTGATTGTACATCAGTATGCTAATAGTTACCACAGTCGCAGATGGCACGAGCACGTGTTAATTAATTAATATTGAAGTTTACGACTGCAGTAACTGCAACTATTTTACTGCTCCTTAATGTTTGCTTAGTTTACTTCAGGTCTCGAAACAAGTTTTGATTTATTCCACGAAAACTTTTAACATTCTATTACTTAAGTTTTGATATAAACAGAAAACTGATTGTGAATCATTTTCGAGAATTATTTACGTGATTATTTTTATGTGTTATACATTCTGGGAAGTAGAGAAAATTTCAATAATTGGCCAGTTCTAAGATCAACCTCAGGACTTCAGGATTCTAACACACTATATTGCCACCATGCCACCAGCCGATCAACAAAGCTATTTTTTCGCTGTACAATATTGAATGCAAGTCAGTTTAGTATGCTGTGATCTTTTGAATTTTAAGATTATTAAAGTTTAAGTAACTGAATAGATTCAGGCGTTACTTTGCGGAAATCTATATATATATTAATGACAAACATATTTTTAAAATTATCTTAAGAAAACATTAAATAACATTTTAATGAAACACTCAAAAATATAAAAATATATATCTAGTGAACCGGAACCGGAAGAATATTCGACTAGTTTCGCTTCTAAACGAAGCATCTTCAGGAGGTCTTGACTCACCGAGCGTTTGTGACATCACGTGAGCATAACAGGAAAATAAGGCAGAATTGTCACTAGATATATATATTTTAAGTGTTTCATTATTGTATTAATGTTATTTAATGTTATCTTAAGATACTTATAAAAATAAATTTGTTATTATTAAAGTTAAAGTTATTAAATATAATATAATTCTGTACTAAATTATAATTCGTGTTTTTATTATTCAGGAAACATAAAGGGTTTATTGGATACTAAATTATTAATTTAAGACATCTTTCAAGTTTTCATAGCAACGAAAACGCAATTAAAACATCAAAAGACAAATTAACAAGGTCGTGGGTAACTCTTTTGGGGGGAATTTCTCTAGGCAAAATTCTTCGAAGTAGGTAAATCAATATTATTTCCTTAATCCTTGCATCGTTTATTTAAAGCTTTTATAAAAAACGGAAACTAACTAAAATAATGGTCATGGTGCAAAAAAAAAAAAAAAATTTGCTAACGTTACCATGGTTCGTTGTTATATTGTACTTAACTACCCTCTATTCTTTTGCACTAAAATTTGCCTGCATGGAGTACCAAATCTCTTTGATATGAATCGAGTAGTGCACCTAAATTTACATAAATGTCGTTACAAGTATTGTGGGCTGGCGCTCAAACGGGCTGTCTTCCACGCCGCTGCCGAACAACCTCTACCCTTCCAATAGTACGACTCACCTGCCTCCGATGGCTTTACTTACCTCTAATATGGACGCCGATCTAAATTCATATGAGCGGGAAAACATTTGTGTCCGGAATACTTTCCCCCGAAAACGCTACGAGCGACCGCCCGCCTCCGTTCGTTTGAGACACAATTGCGCATGTTTGCATTTTTATCTACTTGTTGTCGTGGGGTGAATATGAATGCAGTCTTTGTTTGGACTATGCAAAGGTAAATATTAATATTGCATCAGAATTGTCTTCGACCGACAATATTTTCGTGTTTTGACGTCGCAGATACAGAGGGGTAGGAGTGGATACGAGCAGGACAGCTTTTCGATTTAAAATGCGGTTTATAGTATTGAGATAAATAAGTTCATGAACTCAAATATCGATTCGTCGCTGACTTCAATAAAATCCTTGTCTTCTTCGAATCTTTTCTCTTTTAAAGAAAATGTTATATGATATATTTGTGTTTTCTTTGTGAATCTTCTTGGTCTTTGAAAATCAGAATCTTTAAATTTCAATTTCTTTGTATGTATTAATTCGTTGTCTCGCTAAAAGAACGCGAACACAATAGTAACATTAAAGTGTTTACAAAAAAGTATCTTACCTAGTAACATTGCCACAGTTAACTAAAACCCACAACAGATTGTCGTCTAACCAAATTAGTCTAACATTTTATGGTAACAGAGACCGTTATAAAATGAAATTTTCCCTACATAAAGCGGCAGGGACGACTACGCCGCCGGATCTAAGAAATACAACAGAAAATAATAATGCAGTTACTAAACTTTCATATTTTTTCTATTTGAGTAAAATAGTATTTAAAAAATATATAACTATTACAAGACGTATTTAAATGTTTTTTTTATTTTGACTTAATTGAAAATCTTTTTATGAAATATTTTATAAGAACCTATTTGACTACCAAAAATTTTCACTCGTTTTTTACAATGAAAATAAATTGTGTTAATATGAAAACGTATTTATTTTGTAAACTAATGTAGCAAGCTTTAATTAAAGATTTTTTTCTGCTCTGAAACAAAGAATGTAAAAACCATTTATATTTAATATCAATTTACCCATCATTTTTTTTTTATTTTTTTTTTATGGGATAGGAGGGCAAACGAGCAGGCGGCTCACCTGATGGTAAGTGATCACCGTCGCCCACAAACATCCGCAACACCAGAGGTCTCGAGGATGCGTTGCCGGCCTTTAAGGAGGGAATATGCTCTTTTCTTGAAGGTTCCTAAGTCGTAACTGTTCGGAAATACTTCACCTGGCAGCTGGTTCCATAATGTGGCAGTGCGAGGTAGAAAATGCCGTGAAAATCGCAAGGTTGTGGACTTCCAGACGTCGACATGAAATTGATGAAACATCACGCTTTGTCGGGAAGTCCGGTGGCGAAATTGAGCTGCAGGTAGTAAATCGAACAGTTCCTCAGAACACTCCCCGTGATATATACGGTAAAAGATGCAGAGTGATCCAACATCTCTACGCAAAGCCAAAGGGTCGAGCCGACCGGAGAGAACTTGATCGTCAACGATTCGAATCGCTCTGCGTTGAACGCGGTCAAATGGAAGAAGCTGGTACTGGGGAGCTCCCGCCCAGAGGTGAGAGCAGTACTCCATGTGAGGTCGAACCTGAGCCTTATAAAGTTGCAGGCGATGGGCTGACGTGAAGTACCGCCTCGCCTTTCCGAGCACACCGAGCTTCTTAGAGGCTAACTTAGCCTTATCTTCCAATTGACAGCGAAATTGGACGACGTTCGATATGTCGACGCCAAGTACTCCGATGCTAGTAGAGGTGGCAAGGGGAGTGTCTTCAAAACGGAGGGATACGACAAAGGGGGATATCTTAGCGGTAAACGCACAAACTTGTGTCTTCTTGGGGTTAAATTGGACTAAGTTCATTTGGCCCCACTTCGAAACATTTGACAGCATGGTCTCGACTGAAGTCACAAGTTTGTTCCGACTCTCGACAACGCTTTCCCGAGAAATATTAGCGCGGCCGGTGTATGAGGCATCTCCGGTGCTGTCATCTGCATAACAATGAATATCGCTGAGTTGCAGCATGTCATTGATGTGCAAGAGAAATAGACTCGGAGATAGCACACAGCCTTGCGGAACGCCAGCATTAATCGGCTTTAAGTCGGAGCATGCACCGTCGACAACGACCTTGATGCTCCGATCTGCCAAAAAACTGGAGATCCATTCGCACAATTTCTCGGGAAGCCCATAGGAAGGAAGCTTCGAAAGAAGCGCTTTATGCCACACCCGATCAAAGGCCTTCGCTATGTCCAAACTAGCCGCCAACACCTCACCCTTGGAATCCACCACCTCCGCCCATCGATGCGTAAGATATACTAAAAGATCACCAGCTGAGCGACCGCGACGAAAACCGTACTGGCGATCGCTAATCAGCTGGTGCTCCTCTAGATATTGCAGGAGCTGGTTGTTGATAATGGATTCCATTATCTTGGAGAACAGAGACTTTATAACTATAGAGCGGTAATTGGACGGATCTGAGCGATCACCTTTTTTAGGGATCGGGTGCACCAAAGCCGTCTTCCATATTTTTGGGACAACGCCTGATGAGTAACAGAGCCGGAAAAGACGCGTTAGAACCGGTGTCAACTCTGGAGCACAAGTCCGCAGCACTATCGGAGGGATGCCATCAGGCCCACTCGACTTATGAATGTCCAAGGAGAACAGTGCTTTACGTACTGCACATTGCCGGAAAATTATATCCGGCATCGAGGTATCACACCGTTGTATAGTCGGTGGTGAGTTCCCTTGGTCATCCAAAGTCGAGTTAGACGCAAAGAGAGAGCCCAGAAGATCGGCCTTCTCCTTTGCGGTGTGGGCCAGTGTGTCATTCTCTCTGTGCAGGGGCGGTAGGGATGACTGACAAAAATTTCCCTGGACAGCCCTAGCAAGAGACCAGAACGCACGTGTTCCCGAAGGAAGGCGGGCTAATCTCTCGCCAATTCTGCCGATATGCTCCGACTTCGCTCTTGCGATTACTCTTTTGAAGGACCTGGGGGCAAAGTTATATTTCTTTTTGAGATTGCTGGTATTTGAATCCTTAGATGCCACTGAATCAGCCCAAGCTTGGTAACGCTCTCGTTTGTGGCCAGAGGCCATTTTACAAGAGCGACCAAACCAGGGATGTGACCTGCCACCGATGGGCACTGCAGAATATGGAATAAAGAGTTCCATACCCTGAAGCACTACATCAGCAACATAGTTAGCAGTGACATCTGGATCATCCGGCAAGAAGCAAACTTGCCCCCATGGGTAAGATGCAAAAAAGGACCGCATCCCGTCCCAATCTGCAGACCTATAGTGTCACACGCGACGACAACCCACAAAACGGGGTCGAGTTGGGCGTGTAACCGGCACTGAACTCCGGATCAGGCAGTGGTCCGACGATCCGAGAGGAGCGTTAACGGATACTGTGTAGTTTTCCGGGTGAGAGGTCAGCAGAAGGTCCAACAGGGAAGGTGTATGATCAACCACATCTGGGATTCGCGTAGGTGAGGTGACCAGTTGTGTTAGATCATACGCTAAAGCGAAGTCGTGAACAGATCTCCCCGCATGATCGGTGGTGCGCGAACCAAGCCATTCGGCATGATGGGCGTTGAAATCGCCAAGTATCACGATCTCTGCGGTGGGGATCTGCTCAAGCACGGAATCTGTAGCCATCTGTAATGTTACTGTCATTCTTAAGGATAATTCAGTGATACGATTTTTGATTAGGTTTTTGCAATAATTACAATATACATTAACATAACGTGATATTTCAATATTAACATCTTGATGTTTCAAACACTATATACGTAGTGTATGTTTGCAGACCCGGGACAATTACTCTTTTAAAATATTTAAAACCCCGGTTAAAATTACTTAACAAAACACATTAAAATTGATTACTAGTAATCAATTTGCTTTTTTAATTATTAAACTGATAACATCACATTTATTAAAATATTTTCTTTTTTATTTATTTATATAGCATGTTACGCGGTGGGATGCTGCTTGTTTATAATTAATGAAATTTCTCAACCTAACCTCTTTAACTAAGTATAAGTTAATTCAACTAAAACCTATTTGCATTGTGTTCTATAGAAATCGCTTTTAACGGCAAGACCATTATTTTTTCTTTGATTAATGTTTTCGGTAGGCATATCCACAGTTTATAATTATTTTATGTACTTTTATATTTTTTGAAGTTAACCTACTGCTATTATGTGAACAGGGTCGGCCCTCATGTTTCTAAATAAATTTTGAATATTTACCGTCACGTTACGCTTTACTTAGACGTAATTATTTTAATCTCACTCTCAGATGGCAATTTCGTAAAATTGATGCTAAAGGAGTACCCTTGTTTTCTTACTTTTGGGAATATTATGCAATATCATGTTGAGGTATCGTTTTTTTCTTTATTTCAAAATAGTCGTTAAATTTTTGGAGGCCAATCTAAATAGAAAATTATGGTATGTGATAAAATATGCTCGTTTGTTAAACTACATACATTTATTCAATAAAGTAAGTGATCTTGTTTTATGAAAATTAACTAGCTACCACCCTCAAGTAGAAAATCTGTCGCCAAGCACCTAACGGTGTATTCCGGCAGCTATCCTTGAGAGCCAGTAATTCTAGGTTAGCCTGAACAACATCTTCGACCACATCATCGCTTACCATCAGGTGAGATAGTAGTCAAAGGCTAACTTATAGAGCATAAAAAAAATAGTTTATTTATGGACCTTAATTTTAGCATTAACTACTGTGTACTAGTTTTATTTTTATGCGATGTTTTTGGGGTTTCGTTACCAAAAAGCAAATGGAGTCAACTATCTGTGTGTGTGTGTATCCAACCGCACGTCACGGATTTTTAGCTAATAAAAAGCTTACCATAAACAAAATATTAAATTTGCCAAACTCAAAATATTGCATATACGTTATTGCTAAGCGGGACCCTAATAAAACGACAGCAGACTCACACTTGGCCAGTTTTGATACTGATAGTGTTTTTTACATCTTGCCTAGACTTTTTACTGTGAATCTTAAACTTAATGTTAATGTACCTAATTTGAATGGTACTTCAACTTAAAATAAAATATCTACATGAACTAATTTGAGTTGAATTTTAGCAAGTCGATACTTGTAAAGAATAACTGAAATCAGAAAATATAACCTATCCTTGGGTACGTTTTTCTTCTACATAAATATCTAGACTAAATAAGCAAAATAATGGTTTTACTTGAATACTCATAAACTTAGACTACCTATCCCGATAACATTAACAAAAAAAAAACAGTCTGAAGCAACTCGAGAAAGGGCTTAACAAAAAGAAAATATTTTTTTCATTCCTCTTAGTAAATCCGTATTTACGTGATTTTTTATCGTACTCGAAAAGAATACGTAGGTAGGTAGCTAATTTAAAGATCCCAGGTGTGGCGTCGGCTTGTGGCTTAAAAACGGTGCAAGATTTTAATTAAGAATGTCTCCACATGAGTCTAGATCATTTAGAGGAATAACATAGGTAAAACAGTGGCCCGTTGCTGGCTGCAAATTGTTGAACAAAATAATTTTATAATGTTGAAATATGGAATAAATAATCCATCCGAAATACCTTCAGTAACCCGTGTGGTGCAGGGCTAGAATGTCACCGGAGAGTGGGCAGTAGCGCCTTCTGAGGAACTGCGATCTCCAAGACGCCTGCCAAGCGAGGGGATTCTGGCACACCCCCTTAAGGCTGTTTGAAGCAATGGACGACTCGGCTGATACATTACAGTACAGTTTCAAATATATTGCAAACTATCTTATATACTTTATTACTGAGATACTGGATCCTTATATTTGGCTGCGGCCGATATAAGCCGCCGTGATTTCTAAAGAAGTAGTTTCACGTAAAAGTATTAACAGAAAAGTACATGCTTGTGGCCGCTATGCGGGTTTGCACCTTTTCAATAAAGGTGGGCTTGAGTATAAACTATTAGCTCAAAATATTAATGCATATTTTAATCAAACTAATCAATTTCAGTTTACGATCGGCGATAAAAAGATTTTTGTTTCATCACAAAATATGAACTAGTAAGGAACGTAGATTTTTGTATATATACTTATCATACTATCCATTTAAACAAATACTGAAAACCATATTATACTTATATTGTAATTATAAAGCAGTATTTATAAAAAAATTCATGTGATGTTGCGATGTTGGTGCTCTAGTAGCGAGGTCCGACTCGCAATCAGATAATTTTTATGCCCTAAATATTATATATTTGCATTACATATATCGAACAAAAAATGGCTCGATATGACGAGAATTCGAATATTACTTCTTTTAAAACACAATGTTATTTTTTTAAAAAGGATTTGCATTATGAAATTTAGTACAACTCGTTTGGATGATATTATGGGTACTACGCCCACAGAATGTTTTACTATAGGCATTAAGCTAGCTGTCAGAAACTTTTATAGAGGATTTATAGCATGGGCAATATATAGAAAATATAGTAGATAAATATATTACTTTGTTGTTTACAAAAATAGGGATACAAGCTATGATAACACCATCAGATATTTCTAATGCAGCAAAGAACATTTCTAACCAACTATTACCAGAAAAATCGAAAAAACAATATGAAAAGGCCTACCATGATTTCATGAATTGGAAATTATCAAAAAGCATTAGGTATACCATTTTCTGAAGATGTGCTTTTAGTATAGTTTCAAGAATTATAAAAAAAAAACTCAAATCATCATCCCTTAATTTATATGTTTTATTCAAGTGAATTTTAATAATTGTACGATCCAAAATTTATATAATTATTACAATAAATGTATATTATTACCTATACATAGTTCTTTTTGTATTAGATATTCAGCAATTAAACTTTCCATGAATTTACATAGAGTTATTACAACAGTGTACATTACCCTATGGTTTCAGAAGTTTTTGTAGAGGATTTATATCATGGGTGTAGATAAATTCTTGTATGCAAATGTATGTACATTTGCATACAAGAATTTATCTACTATTTAATTAGTTATTAAGACACTCACGTGATTCTACACTATAGTCACAATCGGCTTCGTCACATTCTTGTTTTAATACTTCTTATTATACAACAGTTGCATAAATAACTATTATGCGTGAATTCTGTAGATATACCTATCAATTTATGAAATAGTAGTAGTATAGTTTAGGCTGAGCTTCAAGAAACGAACGGGGTCCACAAATTCATATAAAAGTAAGCTTTTGAAAACGGAAAAAATCTTCGAGGTACAGTATCACATATTTGCTACACAATAATTAGTAATAAAATGTATGTTTATACGATTTACTAATATAGACAAAATGTAGATATATGTTAATATATATCAATAAACCTTTTGTTCTTAATTGGAGAGTACACATAAATCCTTTTTTTGATAAATCACAGTCATAATGAAGTTTTTACATAATTTTACCCGCAAAAAATCATAAGAGAAATCCAAATTTGTTTGTTAACACTACACGTCCATTATCGGGCATTTCCTTGGACAAAGGTATATGAAACCCTTAATATATCAAATGAACCTTTTAATACTAGTAGTTTTCCAGCTCATAGGTAGCCATAGAGGGACATACAGACATGCGAGAGATCGTATCAAGAATCCATTGTTAATTTGAAAGTACGAAGCTTTAAAACACGAAGTACAAAGTACCTAAATTCAACGTCAAACAAGCAATCGAAACAAACATTTGCCTTCTTAATTAGTAACCTCAATTAATAAGCCACGAGTCGAATTTTAATTCAATCAAATATACAAATGTAACAAACATCTTATTGTAAACGCGTTTCCGAGTAACAATTCTTGTAATTCCACAAAAGCTGTTCATAATTAAGTGTGCTTACCTTCCCGCCCGCGAAGATTGAGCCCTATCAAATATGTAGGGGTTCAGAGGAAAATCCCTTTTGCGTTGAATGCGGACACTTTCATTTTGAGACAGTGTCGGTAGGTATTTTTCAGGTAAATATTTCGGCCTCTGTTTGCTATACCTGGTCCTATTCATCGTTGTTGATGCCTTCTGTCTAAAGAAGACGCAAATAAATTTGTTTACATTGCCACCCTAGTCCTAACCTCTATACACGCTCAGGTCTGTTTTTGCTCAAAATTATGGGGCCCGCAGTTTGACCCCCTAAATTTTAAAATATATACAACTAAATGCATGTTTTTGAATGTGTATACTAACTCCTTGAGTCTTTGCCAATACACAATTAAATATTATGTCAAATATCACTAACATCATTTTATTCAATAGCCATAATGATATACAATAATTTGTGTTACAAGATCACAAAATAATATTCCCAATATTCCTCAAAAGCGTTTATTTGAATTTGAAGATTAATTCAATAAACGCCGTCCGAGAACAAAATACTACCCCGAATGTACACGCTATTTTTCATCACTAACTATAAAAAAAGAAAATCACTTGAAACCCGACAAATCTATGGACAATATCATTAATCATTATTTTATGTCGTATTATTTATTTACATATATGACGTAACTGGCTAGAAGAACGAACGCGGACCTATTGAAACAGAGAAAGATCAAACTCCAAAGAATAAATTTATATTTTGTTCTTCCGCTGCCCACTAAAGCCGACTGTCGTTTTTTGAACAGTATGTATGATGAAAATAACTATTTTTGTTTTTACTATTGTGTGCTGGCTCGGAACCTCAGTGTACGATATATAAGGCTAAGTAAAATTGCCTTTGCTTAAAGTAATTGAGATAGATACATAAAACCTACAAGGTCTTGCATAATTAAAAGTTCGTTAGCACGCATAATTTTACCGTAACATAAGTAGTCGCATTTTCTGTGCCAAAACTGAAAATCATGAGTGCGCTCTCTTCGAAGCACAACGGTCTTAAAAATTAGCGAAACTCTATTAGCGAGATGTTCGGGTAAACGAATTTGCGTTATCGCCTCGCCCGGCCGAGACACGCGTGGCATACTAACTATGCAAGCCCGAAGTTGCCAGTCGTGTAATTACTTCTTTAAACGAAACCACCATCAGAGGGAGCCACTTTTGTCCGGGCACGGTCCCGATAATCGAGTTATACCCAGTTCTCCAGGATCTTAGACGTTTTTATAACCGGATGCGTACGTGTAAGTGGCTAGAGAGGGCTAGTTTTTGTCTTTATGCGTAGTGTGTTCTATTAATTATTCAATGGTTAGGTAGGTTAAGTGAGATAAAACCGCAGAAGACGTAAATTAAAACCAACTGTGAGGAGGGATTGTTTTATGTTGCTTATGAACTACATAGCAAAGAAATACCATTTCATCAAGAATGTCATCATTATCAAGCTGGTTTAGATAATTTTGCTTCGAGTTTCTTCTTAGCTGGTGTCGCTTGTATTTGGAAAATATTTAATAACATCTCGCTATTCAAGGCATGTGCAAGCAAGTGTTACTTGCTCAGTGATCCATGTTCATGTTCATCGAATTCGAAGATGATTTACATACTGCAATATAATAATGATACGAATACTGCAACCTGGGCGATTATAATGGTTCAAAAAGAGCTCAAAACGTGACGTGGGATTGCAGTCGGGTTTTTCTCGCAAAACTATTCTAAAAGCGCTGGAACCGCTTCCAAGAGACCGGCATTGTTTCCAGAAGAACTTTTTTAGACTATACACGAAGCATCTTCAGGAGGTCTTGAATTATATATAATTATACGTTAACAAAAAAAGATTTTGGTGCTCCAGCAGCAGGCATTACCAGAGTAATACATATTTATTTAAGCAAGCACCTTTTTAAAGGGTTGTAAAAGTAGACATGTTGTATCGCCATTAAGAATGTGCGGGATAGACCTGTGTCAGCGTTTCTAGCTTCCTGAGAATACAGAGCTTTGGTTTAACTGGAATAGCCAATATGATAAAAGATTTATTTTCTTGTATTGATGTGCTTTAAAACTAAATCTTTTCATATCTTACGAGAGTTATCAATGAGAGAGACTTAATTTATTATCTCCTGTATTTTCATCTCCATCATCCACCAGAATTTTTATGAAATTAGGACTTGGATATACCTATTTTACTACCTATTACTCCCTAAGTTAACACAAGCAGGACTATTTTTATGCCGATTTAATGAGTATCTGTTGAACACAATTTTACTATTAACAAAGTATGTATACTAAATTATTGAACCGGAAACAATTTTATGTGAAATTTTTATCATTGGCAAAAAATCTTATCGCCATAATTTCAGATTTTGTATCCACCTTTAGTAAAAACTGGCCAAGTGTGAGTCAGGCTTTGCTTTAATAGGGTTTCTCCCTAAATAAGTATATAATGTTTTTAATCACATCTCCAGAATGCAAGATGAAACGCATCTGCTATAGACAGAGGTTAGTCCGCTTAACATCAGTTGAGCCTCGTGCTAATTCCGTCACAATCACATGATAAAAACAATGGCCACTATGCCACTTTGACAGCCTCCATTTTTTGGGATAAGATAATAATAATAATGTATTTATTCCCTACTTAATGATCTCTAGACCATAGGTTCTCAACGTGGGCGATAACGTCCCGTTGTGGGCGTTTAAGACTTTTAGGGAGGCAGTAAAAGACTCAGAGAAAATTAGGAGGCGTTGAGATGGCACAGTGAGGGTGTAAGCAGGTTAAGAAAATATGATCTTAGGAGACAAAAAAATAACGCTAATCACGTACTAATAAATTCAAGTAAAACGTACTAATCAAAAGTATTGGTTAATTTATTTTGTGTTTTGTAATATTTGTAATCATTTAAATCACTTGTGCAAATATTTATATTTAGGTAATTCAGGAAGTGGATGAAAATTGAACGCAAGATTCAATTACATTCTGATCTACATTAAAATAAACGATATGCATATTTTTTATTTTTTGATTAATTATTTAAATGACTTAAATAAAACTCTGTGTGAAATGTCTCCTATACATGTGAGTACAGGTGAAATAAATAAAAAAGATGCATCTTTTTTAGTCATGACAAGGTTTTTAAATAAGGCGATATTGAAATATCTGTGCTTGTTTTAACTTGCTCAGCGTTTTTATTGTTCTCATTGAAATATTCTTCTTAAAACTCCAAAATAGGATAATTAGTCGAGTCATATCCTATCCAATGACTAGGTATATAATATTACAAAGTAATTAATTTTTTTAATACATTCTTGTCGAAAGTATATGTCGTGTCGTTTTTTCAGATTCGTGAAAGAAATTAAGAAAAAATGGGGTTCTGGAAAAAAATATTCTCAAAGTGGATGGTGGGCAAAATAAGGTGGTGGAGAACCTATGCTCTAGCTAGACGATAGCACATAGGCATCTGTGGTTTGCCGCAAGTATGCATTTTTAATTTTTGGCTAGCTTCTTTGATGTACTGGATGTCTCCTTGAAATTAAAATATAATAATTTAATCAAATTATGGAGGTACGCGAGACATTTGAGACAGTAGGCATCTCAAAATACCTCGTAGGTCATATCCTGCATGAAGTATTGGGCATAAGAAAGCAGTCGGCGCGATGGGTGCCACGTTTGCTCACTCCGGACAACAAGCGCAGCCGTGGGATCTAATTTCTTTTCCAACTATGATCTTTGAATCAACATTATACACATAAAATCAATATTTCAGGTTAGTAACTTATTCTGTTTACGAGCCAGAGACCCGTAACATACTGACAGATGGAATAACAGACAAACAGATATTGGACTCACATTTAATGTCCTTATTTTGACATATCTCGACATGAGAAGTTTATTATTTAATACTGTCGCTAAATTACTTTTGAAAACAGGTGAGCAACCATCTCTGTCTGTTACCGTGTGTTATATCTTCCAAATGTTGCAGATCGCAAGGAGTTACAATCATAATCAAAATTAAATTTAATCATTAATATTAATTGTATCGTTGAAACAATACTTTTAAGTATTTAGTTGAAGCCATCGTCAAACAAATGACACCATCTATACAGTAGTGCTCTTATTCCTCGATGGGGTGTTTAGGGTGTACCAAAACACGCTTCACCAGACATGTTTTATTATAATTATAACTATGTTTACTCTGCTTTGTTTCAAACTGTAGGAACATTTAGTTCTCTATTCGCTTGTAAAGTTACACTCACATATTGTCATTTAAAAATTATGATTTCGATACACAAGACTAGAACTACTGGTTATATCACATAAAAACTATATGGTAGGTAAAAAAATAAATAAAATCAAGAAACTGTTCCAGAGAAATCGTGTCTTTGGCCACAGCCGTGGCCGTCGTAAAGCGAGATACGCATGGCTCGTAAACTAAAACTGGGCTTACTGTGTGGCCAACTGCCATATGTATGACCCTAGCGATCCGATGGATTAGAATAGCCGCAATATTCCTTGCACCAGCTTAGAGCGAAATGAAATACCGGTCTGAGGATACACAGGTCTTGGGTACCTATATTCGTAATTATGTACAGTACAGTACGATTCTAAATGATATATGCAGTTCAAGGGTATAAGAATCGCAGTTGAGAGTTGATTAAAACGTAACCTAACCTAAGTCTTCAAGCATGTCAGTTATCACACGCCCGAAGTAGGATAGTTAGGTGGAGTTGACTCCGATTTGTCTAATAAAGGCTCGTTTAGGTCTTGCAGTATTGTATTTGCCAAGTTTTTATCATCCCATTTAGAGACTACGTTTAAGGACAACTTCAAGCGCACAACCATAGCATCCCCAAGCACCTGTTTTTTTAAATGTGATTGTAACGAAACAAGCATGAGGCCTACCTGATGTTAAGCGGAGTTACCTCGGCCTATAACACGTGCATTTCGGTACATGTGCCAAATTGCACTGCACCCGTCGGCCTGAGACATGCAGTTGTTAAGTCTCATGTGTCTGTAATTTAACTGGCTCTCAAGAACTGCTGCTGCAACACACTGTTAGGTGCTTGGGGACAGATTTTCTACTTGAGAGTTGTAGCTATACAAGCGAGCATTCGCAAAATTACCTTCTAACATGCGGTGAAGCTGAAGCAGGCGGTAGAGGATCGGAACCATGAACCTGTGGCACGGCGATCCATAGCACACATACCACAATCGCTCGGCCATCATTGGTTCATCATTGCTGGGCTTGGTATTCACTGGTTTCACTTCACTTTTGTTCTGTCATCAGGATATTCATGAATGCTGGGCTTTAGCAGATCCTTAGTATGTAGCAGTAAACAGTAGCAGAGAGTACAAAGTCCTGACTAGCGTTGATAGTCAACTAATGGGTATACTGGCTGGAATACAATCTAGTGCACAGTTTTGTTCACGTCGACTGCGTAGCCATTTGCGAGCTTCACTTCTAAGAATACGAATATCCGATAAAAACGTCTCGCACTTAACAGATGTCGAAGGTTCGTTTCGGGTACCTAGAAAAAAAATGTTACAAGAAATCTAAATAAATTTGTTGTTTATTTCAGTGGCGTGGATCTGGAGCTCGTCCGGTATTAGAAGTGGAGATAAAGTGCAACAGGTTCAAAAGACAGGTTGCTAGTTTAAAAACATTAGTTAGTACACACATGCTGGAACAAAGGAAGATAAAACTCTTAGGTAAAAACATACATATACCCTACACTATTGTGCCAAACACCATCTAATTACATCTCCAAATTCAGGCCAATAATTGAATAAAACCGAATGCATTAGTGGAATATTTGTGTAACAGCATTAGACAATTTCCGGGGCCGTGTCCTGCGGCGCCCAGTGACCTCCCGCGGTCCCCAGTAATCACACTTTATTTTTATTACCGATATTATCACTAAATAGAATCAGCAGAAGTAGTAACGATCGCAATTTTTCTTAAAATGACCAATAGAGGCATAAATGAACACAAATCAACGAGTCATTTCGCTACGTGGAGCCTCTATTGGATCGTAGATTTTGATGTGACGAGATAGATGGCGTTAGCAGTGATGAAGGGAAATTAATGAAGTAATTTAGAAATTCTGGAATACATTCAGACATCCAATAAATTTTTATTACAGAAAAATGTGTTTTATTTTTGCAGTTTTGTTGGGAATATTCACATTAGAACGGAAATTTACTTATCAGATACATTTGGCAACCAAAACTCACAAATTCAAACATTTCCCCTATTCGTTCATCTTTGAAGAATTCATTTCGCTTGATTTTTTCTATAGAAATATATATCTACTATTCAAACTGTAACTAAATTACATGTAATATTCATCCCAAAGTAGTTTCAAATAGTTTAGTAAACAAAATAACATCTAGTTACCGTACAGCAACTTCAGCATTCATATTTGTTATACGAAAAGTATAGCTTTTCTTTGTATGTTTTCTCAATGAGTAGAATATTATTATATATTAGTGTAATATGGATTACAAGCAAAATAGTATCGTTGTAATTTTATAGTTGATATATTAATAAGTTTATATGCAAATAAAATAAATTGATGCCGCCAATACTGACTATTAAATGTAGGTGTCTAATTTATCTGGTACATTACTCATACTCTGAGTGAACTATACGAAATTATGACTTAGTTTTTTACTTGTCAATTTAGATCACATTTTTAAATACTGAGTATAGTTTAGCGCAACAGTATTATTTAGATTACTTTCATTACCTAGCTATTAAGTTCACTTATATTGAAGGTATATATTACTCATTATAAATCTCTATTTATATACCTATACATATATAAAATATTGTCCAATTTTTAAAAGTGTCATGTAATTTTTTTTTTTTGCAGTAACGCATTTCATCCCAAATTATATGTGTATATATATACAAAAGCACAACATGAGGAATAATTATAATCATGTTGCGGGATTTTAACCCTCGCCATTCACCCCTATAGCCGGGGTATGTTCTGACCGCTAAGCTAACATGACATACGACTCATAACGTAATCTATTCTTTCTTAACCATCGTTCAAATTTCTCTCAGTCATGTAATATATTTAAAGTTATAGTTACCATTAAATAACATAAAAGCTCGCATGTTTGCAGACGTTCGTGAGTAAGTACGCGCCAGCTAGCCTCTTAACAATAACTTAGTAAGTCACATAAAGGCTTTACTTATCTACTCTATGTGTGCCAAAGTAACTTAGCAACGACTCTTCCCGCGCATACCTCAGTAGTAAACCGCGTTGAATACATTTCTGTCAATGTAAAAGAAAATATTTTGTTTTCGAGGAAAGTGCGGGCACATCATCATTATGCTGCGTAATTTTTTCGTATGTGCCATTCTCCTGCCTGTACTTTTATGCCTTCCCTCCATAAAGACAAAAGGGACTTTGAAGTAAAATCACGTACATTTTTTGCAACTTACTTAGGAGAGTTTCAGACCCTTGCCTTCCATGTTAATATTTTCTGGAAAAACATTGCGGGGACAACGCATGGAAATTACATTTAGATATTTGCTCACAGCGCGTATTCTGAGTGTGGGTAGGGATATTATTTTTTACGTGCATGGAATCTAATAAAATGTTTAGGACATACAGTGGTGCGCCCTCAGAACCCTTAAGCTATGAACACACTCGTATCATAAATGTATACAATAAAGAGGTTGCTAGAAAATAATATAAAAACATATATTGCAATAATTTTGTCATTCTATGTCACAACATAAGTTTTCGTTTATATTTTTTTAGTTTTATTATTTATGGATAAAATAAAAAAAATATAGATAACATGTACCAGTAACCTATAATATTTATCGGATATTTGGAATATATCCAATTTGATTGCTGATAGGAGTAACACTATAAATTTGTATATCGTACACATGAGTGTACATACATGCCTAAGGGGTGCCGAGATAGAATGTTTTGATTATGACTAATCCCCCCAAAGTTGTTCAACAGGCGACACGTCCCGTGGATGTGATGATTACGATGATAATCATGAGAAACTACAGTTATTTATGAGAACTCCTCGTGAATCCGACGTTTGTGTTTTGTTCTCATTAAAATTGCTACACTACCCATCACGAGTACCAAAAACAATTATCGATTGCCATGGGCCCGTGGCGGGCACAATAGTGTATTAAAACGTATAGAAAAAACTTATCTTAGCAGTATTCACCTTCTAAGTTCTAAGTGACCCAGGCGTAATTATATGATGAGTATATATGCAGTTCTACAGAAATAAAATGTACCTTGTATTGCTATATGCCTGCGGTGAGAATTCTAATATTAGCGTACTCTTGGTTCTGCTTATTTCAGTCAAAATGTAAATACACACCATTAACACTGCCATTACAAGCTTTATCTTTGTCAAAAACCTAGTGAATGATCTGAGTATCAGATATACAACCCAGGACTTCGACACTTTAAGGCAGATCTTTACACCAATATGCCATAGAGGCAGGCAAAATATTCTTATGTCAAATAACACAGCTAAGCGCCAAGGGTATGTTTACAAAGAAAATATGATTATTGCTTTATCCTCTCACATCATTCAAAGATAATATCGCATTCTTCCTCCACATTTTCCTGTAGTCGCGTCTCAGTAGATTCCTATCTTTGTGCTCGTGGCTTTACAAAAATATAGGTAATGCCGATTGAAATGTAAATGAGGGCCTCGATTTCAAACTTTCCTTTCCAAACTGAAATCTCATTTACTTTTAATAAAAGAGGTTTTTTGTAAAAGTTCTCTATCGCATTTGTACTTTGTTTATTCACCATAGGTAAAAACAGGAAGGTATAAGTGAGACGATAACTGTTTTACTGCCTTATATGACTGTGTGTATTGTTGTCATCATATTCGTTTGTAATTATGATCAAATCACTGGTTTTTCTGCAAGGTAAAGATGGCAAGAGAATGTTCCCAACTATTAAGGTTGGTTATTTTCTTTTTATTATTAAAAAAAACAGTTACCTGAACTGTCATCCGTGTTTAAAGAATTTAAGAAGTGTCAACCACACCTAAAGTAAGTAGTGTCAAATAAAAAGATTTAGTTTCTTCAGGTTCAGTGCAGAGTCATCTTTTGGCGAACATATCAACTCATTTAGAAGCAGTAGAACCATTTGTTAACGAGTACACCTGGGGAAAAATACCGCCACACGTATTTCTACCGCTAAGCAGTAAAATTCACATTACTTTGTCCCGATTTGAAGAGTATGGGAGCCGTCACGAAACACTCTTAAGTCTCTTGTAAGAATTTGTTATAGGCAGTGGTTCCCGCTTAATACTGAGAAGACTTCGTGCTTGTTCACTACAAATTACAGAGCCTTGTATTTAGAGGTCGGGAAACTTCTATCATCTAGATACCACCTCTCTTTTGCAACTGTGTAAGAACTGAATGTAAAAAAAAGACAAGAGAATGAGAGAGAGAAATTTCGCTTTCATCGACAAGGATACTTATTATATACCCACTCTGAATTTTAGTCCACTTAAATGTACCTTAATAACTAACCAATAAATGTTGTAAAGATTTATACCATTTTTTTTTATTTCTGCTGTCTATCCTTTTTGGAAATACTTATTGGGTGAAATGCAAAATAAATGTACCGTAACGAAATAGTAAGTAAACGGATATATAAAAATTAGTAACGAAATTGTAACGAAACTGATAAGTAAGAAGTAGGTCACATGTCCTAAAAAAACTGTAAGTACTTACTTATACAAATTTAGATCTATAATAAATAAAATCAATCGTGATGCATTAGTCTCCCTAAAACTCAAAAAAGGCTGGACTAATATGTATTATTATTTTGTTTTCTTGTTCCTTGGTTATAACTTATAATACAGGGGTAGTAGATAGGTAGAGCTAGTAGGTATTAGGTAGGTGTAGAGTTGAATACAACACGCGAACGAAGTCGCACCGACGCGTCGCGCCGCCGCCGCTCCAAATAGTAGCGATAAAAAAGAATAAAAGTTTAAGTTTAAAGATACTACTCACGAAATCGAGAATTATTCGTGTTCGAAAGTACATTTAACAATATTCCGATAGAAATTTAAATAAACTATCGATACGAAGCTAATGTGCGTTAGTAAATCTGATATTTTTTTTGCACAAATATCTGCACTCAGTAAAATTCGTGAATATTACAAAACAAAACGGCTGTACTGTGACGTCTGTTATACACTGTCGTTCGGTTATCAGTGTTGCCAATTTAAAACAACCATTTTACTAAAATAATATTTATTTTCATCAAAAACGTCGTTACTAAACCTGATGTTACGAAACAACAAATATAATATGGCGATGTAGATTCATCTGTCATATTTCAATAAATAGTGTATTATATTATAAAATGAACCTATTACAATGAAATACAAGTATATTTCTTCTCAAAGTTTAATAGAATACAAAGAAATACATTTAATAAATATATTTTTTTACGATTTCATGTTTCAAGTAATGGTGGGACATAGACAAGGTACATTCATTCTGCATTTCACCCTATTATCGTTCAACATCGAATATCTTTCATTAAATTTCTGCGCAAAGGACCTTGTTGTGAGCCTAATGTGCTGCAACACTCTAGCCACATTGACGTGCGTAACTGAAGGTATAGTGCAAATTCGACAAAAAAGGGAGCGATCTTTTGGAGGTGAATATATGGAGCAGTCTTCAGACATTTTTAAAATAAAGTACAGTTCAATACCAGTGTCTATAATAAACTGCAAAAGCATTACAACTCAATATCGTTTTGTAGTCAAATAATGTCGATAACAGAGTTATTGCAATCAACAACACGAGACTAACGGTCCACTTAGCGTTGTTAATTATGACAAAGCACTTCTTGCCTCGCCTGTACGAGGGAGCAGGTAAAGGGTACTTATCGGGATGGGTTTCTAATGAATATTCCGTGTTCTAATCCAAATTATATTGGTTTCTTTTAAACAAATTAGGTAAATATAAGTGTTTTGTAAAAACCAAACACTTTTCAAGAAAAATAAATTTGAGATCTTCATCACTTTAAACTCACTGAATCAATTTGAATGATAGGATGATATTTCACACATATATTTTAAATGAAAGACCATGAATAAGTGCATCTATAAACCCTGAGTGTTTGTTGCCACAGTCTTCCAAAACGGGTTTGGCTGAAACTTATCTCAAATAATTCTTATATCTTGAATTAGGATATACTAATATAATTATTTTTTTATACCAGTGGTATGCCATTATTAACAAAATACTGCGAACTATATACAACACTACAGCTACTATGATAAAAACATTTAGACAAGTGTGTCATTGCACACTCACAGGCAGTCCAAATGCTCCAGCCCACTACCAATAAGCAGCGTGGCCAGCATGCTGGCAGCACTGCTCCGTTGAATTGCAATACTTATTTGTTGAGCCAAATAGGTGCCAGCGTTTGGATCACACGTCGCATCGACCAAGCGCTCTGATAAGTTTTGGAAAGTACGTCAATCAACCAACGTCTCCACAGCAAACGGCTCAAATATGTAACCATTACCGAGGTTAGCATACTTGCGCCGCTTGAGTTGCTCCGCCGAAGTAGCCGCGGCGCCAGTCCTCACGTTGGTTGATTCTTTTTATTCCGATTTTAGGACTAACCACGGGAGCCTGATGTATTCGTAATTCACGAAAGCGAAGCTGTGATTAAAAACAATTCGTGTTAAAAGAATGTAAATACAAACATTTAAATTGTTGTCAGCTCATCACTATGACTTTGGCCAAAACTGCATACATAATGCTCATAGTCGGAATCTTGCATATCAGACGACACATTGCTGCTACTCGATTATTGTCACCAATAAGAAGTGCAAGAAATGACTTGCAGATGATTTCTTGAACTTCATTTACTGCAAAAGAATAAAATAACACATATAAAATGCTACATAACTGAATTAAACACGTTGGATACCAATATAAAAAATAATGTGACAGAGCGATCGAAACAATACCCAATTTTTTAACCCCTTGTGTCGTCCAGAGTGGTTTCATCAGGAAATCGATAAGAGCAGTAGAAGAGAAAATCTCATCTACTAAAATAGCCCTTTTGAACGGACGGACACCTTTTCCGCGTTTCTCGGAGCTTAACTTATTAAACTAACTTATAAACCAGCCTAACAATAGTACTTCAAGCACTTACCAAAGTGCGCCTGACGCCCTGTCGAAGAGTTGCCTAGGAATTTGTTGAGCAAACTTGTGTCTTTATGTCACGTTTAGTAATATAGTCAGCTCAATTCGTAGGAAGGGGAAGGAAGAATGGGATCAAAGTCACTTCATGGAGTCAAGTAAACCAAATATGACGAAACCGCCGCTTTGCCGTAGATCTGCACGCACGTACCACAGCCACTCACCCCTCAATCGAACCAATTCTTTTCTCTTATATTAATGAAATTTAGTAGCAAAGATATCAATAAAATATACAAATAGAGTTTTTAAGAATAATACCCAACAAAAACAAATTAACAACTTTCAATGTTATAAAATTACCATGATATCTCTTCTTCTTCTTCTTATATTATTTAGTGGCTTCTGCGGTATTTCATTTCCACAATATCTTCTTTTTCTTCTTTAGATGGCTTTTATATGCTTCTTGCCATTTTTCTGCCAGTGTCAGAGTGTGGCCAATGTACGGTTTAAATGAAGAATGCTCGGTTAATTATAGGTTAGTTAATAAAGCAAAAATAAAGGGTTCAGAATTCCACAATTTCGCCAATGTAATTTTATAAAAACAAGAGAGAATGCTACTCTTGCAAACCACAGACAAAAAAAAATACAAATGGGTGCGTTCATAAACAGGTTTCCAATCGGTTCGCAACATTCCCTATAAAATGAATTTCTGAAAGCTTGAATACAACCAATATTTATTAACAGACACAAGCTTGAACATAAATTCCATACTTACTTAAAATTTTCTACCGTATTAAATTTCCTCACGGGATGAATTTTAAATAATCACCTATATGTATCATGTGCAATCTGCCATTCTTCTAGATGCACTTGTTAAGGCTGTGAATTGTTCCGTCAGTCGGTGTTTAAGGTTTTATTAAGTATATTATGGCTATCGTACTAAAATTCTCTATCATAAAATCTGTCCAATTTATGGCTATGATATAAACAAGAAACAATAAATTATGAAACCACAATGTTTTCAAAATGAAACAAATTTAAAAGTTTTGAATTCGTTCGTATTCATATATTTATCTTAATTTTTGGCCTGATGTTTCAAACGCTTTGCAGTGATCATAGTCACAGGGTGAATAATAGATTTTATTTGTCACTTGAGTAATTATGAAGTTATTTATTAATACAATTCGATTAAAATAAGAATAGGATCGGCCTAGCGCCATGTTGTGACGTCAAAACTAGAACTTGGTACAGTTTGAAAAAAAAATAAACGATAAATAAAACAAATACATATTATCAAAAAATACCTGACTGTACATTGTTTGTTTTCGTTAAGCGTTTTATCGTTTAATTGAAGTTTAAACTGCTAGTTATATAAACTTACTTATGGAATCTGTTCTTAAGCCCTTCATTTTGATACCCAACACGATGGGTTTGGAAGAAAAATAAATTGTTTTTCTCATTATATGGCATCTAAAATTCAGTAGTTTGTTTTTTATTTTTTTTGTACCTTTTTTCACTACTTTTTTATTTTTTTATTTTTTTTATTGCTGATAGGTAAGCCTTTGACCACAATCTGACGTGATGGTAAGTGATGATGTGGTCGAAGGTGTTAACAGGCTTAACCTAGAATGACTGGCTCTCAAGGACAGCTGCCGGAACACACCGTTAAGTAATGTTGTCTTAGGTTTTCGCGATTGTTGCACATAGTAATTAAACAACTTTAAACGGTTTAAATCGCGTATATTTTTCATTATTTTATCCCGACGTTTCAAACACTTTGCAGTGATCGTGGTCACGGGGTGAATAAAATAATGAAAAATATACGCGATTTAAACCGTTTAAAGTTGTTTAATTACACCGTTAAGTGCTTGGCGACAGATTTTCTACTTGAGGGTGGTCGCTAGCCAGGCGGGCATTCGCAAAAAAGCCCTTCCACCATGCGGTGAAGCTCAAGCCCGCGGCGGGATTCGAACCATGGAACTGCTGCGCGGCAGTCCATAGCCAAAACCACTGAGCTATCACTAATTCAAAAAAACTTGCACTATCAAGATAAATCTAACGACATCTCATGCATTAAAATCTGTTCAGCCGTTTAGAAGTTATGGTGGAATAAAGAAACTCTCAAACATACATACATACACGAACCCTGAAAACATAACACTCCTTATTGTGGGCAGTCGTGTAAAAAAACAAGTAATCATATAGGTAAATGAAGTCGTAGGTGACTGTACAGCAAACACTGAAATAATTTGAACTGATTTCATTAGTTAGCAATATTTTGTACATACTGTATCAGCCGAATCGTCTACTGCTGAACACAGCCTCCCTATAAAGGGGGTATTTTCCATAATCCCGACGCTTGGCAGGCGGCTTCAAATAATTTGGTAACAAGATCCCAAGCAGTTGGTACTTACCAAATCTCTATAATATAGAACCATTTCATAAATTAATGGACGATACGACCTCATAATCTGATATTGCAATTCGATAAACTGCATCACACACACGATGGAAATTTATCCATATAGGTAACTAATGTATTTCATTCTACACACCGTTTTATAAAAATATACACGTACGTAGGTAACAATCATACCGACATGCACTGATTAGTAACAATACTTAACGTAGTCTGTAAGACAATAAAATCGACGTGTAAGAGCATTGAACATTCCTAGTTAAGTAAAAAGACATTTTATATCGCAATTTACCAGCACATCCGGTCTCCAACGGTCTATCAAACTGCAATATCGGTTTACGAGACCGTATCATCCCTCAAATGACGTAGGCAATTGCTCGGTTAATGACTGCAAACCTTTGGAATTACTTTAAATGTACTTAGGGCGAAATAATTTTATGGCAGACATTAAAATACAATCTTAGTTGATGCACTGCTAGTTAAACTTCAAAATGAGATTTAGTGAGTCATAATTTTAGGTAGAGAATATAATTTCTGCGGTGCCTTTGCCGCGAACTTTATAAAAATAATTCGACTGCTATGGACAATAATAAACTTAACCTTTCATACCATTATATGAATATATGTCTTTTTACTTACATGTAAAAAACTGTGATTATATATAAAGAATAAAAATTTATATACTCATATCACAGGGACTCACAGAGATCTTTCAATGTTTTTAGATGTCACAAAAGGTGAATATGATAAAACGTGTGACCAATTAGTAACATTTAATTTCTAGCGTCACATCGATGTGAGTTGGATGTTGATGAAGCACATTAGGGGCAAAAGAGGATTCCTTTCCCTCCATAACACATTGAATACCCAAAAGGTACAGTGCATACTATTATCTGGTGCATTCCCAAGGAGTTTTGGCTTTAGCTAGGCCGCCGGCCATAATGCCGCCGCAAAAACTTTATGTATAATTATGTCTTATGTCGTAAAAGAAAACATTAAGTTAACCCTACACAAATGGGATAAGAGAAGGAAAATGATTATGTTAAGAGTGACTGCGTGGTGAAAGCCTCAAAAGTTAGACCCACGTAGCGCCTACTCTCCCAAAAATAGCGTCGCTTTAGAATCCGGCGTCAGATTATCCTGCGTAATGAGATCTTGGCTGTGAATCATAGCTCTCTAGGGCAGCTCCGACTCATACTTTCAAGGTTCATAGAGGTGTAGATTTATCCGACTAAAAATATATTTTTGCCGGCTTTTGAATGTTACGTAATAAGGTACACCAGCGAATGGCAATATTATTATAGCACCATACGAGTAAATGTCTAAGGACATAGGTATTAAAATTAAGTTACTATTATTTTTATTAGTTAGGCACATATTTTAAACGACGTAATTTAAAAGATTTTATAAAATAAATGATAAAGTTATGCAAACGTATAGCAACAGATTTGAAATTGTATCAGATATGCAGTAATATATCGCGAATGATGATTTCGTTTTTTACATATTGCATGCAGCTTCATAGAAATAGGCACAAATGTTTATGAAGCAGACATCACCGAATTCGACACATCACTTTTTTAGTTTGTATTTGGAATCGTACTGTTTGTTTATTTGCCATTAATTGAACAGCAATTTATTTAACAATATGGCGGATTTCAAACAGCTGATCCAGTCAGTTGTCTGGTGTGCCTGTTGTGATTGTGTTTCGTTCTTGGTTTGATTCTTTGTGTGCTGGTTTGTTTTTTTGATGGTTTTGTATCATTCTCAAGTTGAGGATGGCTATGTACTGCACCTGAATATGATATAATACGAAACGGATTAAATAATACAAATTGGTTGTATAGCTCGTTTATTGTTTGTTTAAACTACCCCTTTTTTCTTCAAATATATAAATTGGTTTTGTCCAAAATCGTCAATAAGGTTTGTGGATGTGCCCATTCTTCCAGAAGTGATCCTCAACACTGAAAATTATTTTTAATTATACATTACAGTCAATTTCAGTTTTCAATTGCTCCAGAGTTAATAGAACACACGTCA
This sequence comes from Plagodis dolabraria, assembly GCA_963854805.1. Lineage (NCBI taxonomy): Eukaryota > Metazoa > Arthropoda > Insecta > Lepidoptera > Geometridae > Plagodis > Plagodis dolabraria. The sequence continues at coordinate 23,001,014 of OY978444.1, forward strand.
TTGTCTATGGTCGTTTCCCTTCAGATCATAAAGTAACTTTGCAGGTACGTAATTCACAGACATTAAAATTGAATATAATTATTGAATCATGTGCATTGGTGTTTAAAAACTTTAAACACCAATGCAAATATAATAACTTTTCACAATATTAGTTTAGCTCAAGAATACTATGCTTATGTAAAATGGTTACCAAACCAGATAAAAGTGCGATAAAACTGTTTGAATTTTGAATTTCCAGTTGCAGTTACGAAGTAGTACGTTAAGTAATAATTAGTCACATATAAATCCGAAAATTGTTGGGAGGGTGTAAATTTTTATATATTGTTGCAAGTGACTATTAGAGGACAACGAGGACGATGTCAAAACGAGAGCTATGAAAATATTTAACAAGTCACATAAATAGCGATATTGTATTTTCACTTATACAATTTAATGGATTATGCTACTGATGTATGAATTTAGTAATCGATTACTACATAATCGATACCATACTTAGTTGTCACAGGGAAAATTACTGCTAACTGTTGTTTTTCTTTTTTGGGGTATCGGCCTATGTCTTACTTAAGTTAATGCTATTGCCATATGTAGAAATTAATTTCTGCATATTTAACACAACGCTATCTGTGATTTATCGAAATTCCCAAATATGAGTGCTATGCTACAAAATATAAAATACGTTAAAGCAATGACTTTGTACGTATGTCAGATATCTGTTTTATTTGTTTGCATTACATGTTGTCATTATTTCTGAGTTTGTATGCTCTGTTTCAGATCATGAGTCAGTAGAATTTTGTAGATCCAAGTCGCGGTGAAAAATTCGCGATTGTAGTAAAAAAAAGTTAGTCTGAAAAAACCAAGTGCTTGTGAGCGATGCGAACTCAAATGCCTTTTATTCTCCTGAACGCCTTCATGGACAGCGGCAATGTTTTCATCAGGTATTGTGTTTCATTGAGTACGGATATTGATTGATTGTTTACAGAACTATCTACAACAGAATTATCCTCTCGTTAGTCCAATTACGGCGTCTATAAAATGTTGCCTGAACAGAAATCTAGCTTAATAAAGCGTGCGACTGAAGTATGGACCAACCTACCTACGTCTTTATTTCCCGATAGATATAATCTAGGCATCTTCAAGTACAAAGTGAATCTGAATAAGAAAATATTTTCTAGGCAAGCATTTTTAACAGTCGACCACGACGTCACACTCTTTCAGGTCAGACTGAGATAAACTGGTTGCTTATTTATCAAATAATAAAAATATTTTGTAATCCGGCCAAATATCTTCAAGCTACACCTCTTTTCACGACTATTTAGAGATTTCCCGGTTTTCCACGGTCGATACTTCCTTAGATAAATAAGATATTTCACCCAATAAATTGAGCTTAGAAAATTTTATCTCAGTAACAAGAGTTGGTCTGCAAATGTTTCGGTACTCTCTTTAGATATAAAATTATTTGGAGATGAAATTTACCTGAAATTAAGTAATACAGTCAAGAGGAATAAAAATCATTTCATGGGAATACTTGTTTTTTATATTTATATTAATTATTTGTAACCTGAAAAGCATTAAAAGGGAGCTTTGAATGGTTATGCTAAATTTATTAATCGTTTTTAGGGTCCCGTACCCAAAGGGTAAAAACGGGACCCTATAACTGAGACTTCGCTGTCCGTCCGTCCATCCATCCGTTCGTCTGTCACCAGGCTGTACCTGAAGAACGGTGATAGCTAGACAGTGGAAATTTTCACAGGTGATGTATTTCTGTTGCCGCTATAACAACAAATACAAAAAGTTGGCCAAGTGTGAGTCACTCGCGCACTTTAAAACAAAAAAAGATTAAAAGAGAAGTCTAATGATGTATAGCTAATGGTACGGAACCCTTCGTGGGTGAGTCCGACTCGCACTTGGCTGATTTTTTTATGTCAAAGTTTCCGTGCACTTCAAAATTAGTATGTATGGATATAAGACACTAATACAATCAAAAAATTTTAAGTAGCATTTGAACCTAAAGTGTCATTTTTCCGAAATATTTGGAGGTTCTTCTTATGAGAATAATGAAAATAATTAAAAATGAATTATATTGCATTCAATTATTTTCCAGGTTGGTTTAACAATTCATTAGAAGAAATTACTAATATCTGCAATATTTTATTAAAATCAAATTTTATTAAATATTTAACTTACTAAAATATGGCGTCATCGCAAAAAAACACAATTTAATTTTTATTACTTACTCACTAACTCAACTTTATCCCATAACTGGTAAAGTTAAAGGCTTTAAACTAAATGTATGCTTTTTAAAAGATGTAGGTACCTAATTCTATCTTAGGTTTTCGCGATTATTACCAACAGTAATTAAACAAATCCGCAAGACCTCTGGACACTGTGAGCGAATACTGCATGAATAGGGAACGTTATGATTAATATAAAATTTCTGACGGTAGTCCAAATAATTTCATAATAACTCATGTGATAATTAAACCAATTAGTCACCCCGTGACCACGATTACTGCAAAGTGTTTGAAACGTAGGGACAAAAATAATGATAAATATATGCGATTTAAATCGTTTAAAGTTGTTTAATTACCATGTAGGTACTTACTATACATAGGTTTATAACTTTAATATTTAATAAAATTAGTTGTTTCGTGATAATAATGCTGGTTTGTAATCAATCATTAAATCAACTTATGCATTTATATATGAATATAATAATGGAATGCAGATACATGTATACGTAATCACTACATTTTTTATCATTGTCATTATTCTCATAACACGATATTTACCTCTTAATATTTCGAAAACGTGACTCTAAAGAGTAAGAGAAAACCACGTTACTAACAAGTTTATATAAGTGTTCTTTATCCATAAAAATGCAACATTCGTTCAACGCGAAAACATTAAAAAATAAAAGAAAATAGCGGCGGGTCGACAAAGGACTCTATCCCCTTTCTTGCACAATTTTTTTATTATGACAATTTTTACAAATTTCTTCATGAATCGCGTGAAAAGATTTTCCAGTGCAGGATTGAGGAGACTTGTCAGTGTATAATTAATTCGTTATTTCTTGAATAAGTCCATTGTTTGAAAATGTCATTTGTTAGATGGACTCTAGCTACGACAAACTTATTGTAAGTACTGTAAATGGGCATGTAATCTTACACTACGGTTTAAATCACGCAAACACTGCTGTCACTGCATACATTACAAAAGCTTGGTTCATAACTGAAATACAAGAATATGCACTGTTTGCGCGCAAACGATGTGAACCGATAAGTAGCCGCGCTGATAACATTTGCTAATCAATTTGCCTCTTCGCAATAGACCTAAAATAACCTTCACGTAAATTATTGATAGTAGAAATTTGTACGTTCAACATTTTAAACACAACAATTAAAATCTCCTCATCTATCTGTCAAGATTTGAGTTTGACGTTTGTGCACACATTGCAGTACCACTTTTCTGTGAGCGTTGTTTGCGGCCGAAGGTGAGGTCATTATGCTATCGTGGTGTATGTTTAGCACGTTATGAACCGACCGTTTGCGTGCATACAGTGCAAATAGCGCATATTTGCGTGACTTGAACCGTAGGGTGAGTGTCGATTTTAATTAATAACAATAATACATTTTACCAAGTTCATCATATACATCATCAAGCCTGTCACTGAAAGGGTAGGCAGAAATGTTAAAACACGCACGTTGCACCAGATATGTTTTTGTACCATGTAATATGAGGCGAGTAATTTTTGCGGCACAGTTGTAGACTCAGGTCGCCCCCGCAGGCTGCTTTTAGTTAAAATTCTAATGTTAGTTTACTATAGTGATATGTGGTAATACGAAAAAAAATAATTTAGTATATTGTAAATTTAGGTTTGAAATAATACTGAATTAAAAGATGATAGTTAGCCTCCTGTAGAAAAGAACAGCTGGATACCTTCCAGGCAGACATTCGAAAGCATTTTGCCCAAGCTGAAACTTAACTTGCGCATCGTACTCGCATTGTCAATTAAGTGTGATAAAACGAGACGTGTTTCTAAACAAAATAATAATACATTTCGCCACCTAAGATAATAACGTTTACTTGCTCAAGTTTGTTTGATATTAATCCTCGGAAATACAGGAGAGTAAGATTTATTATTCTGTTCGAGTACTTGCGCAGAGGTGACGTTTTTCGGGGAATATTTTAGTGTTTCAGGAAGTTAGTAATTAGTTTGGTAGTACGGAGGCAGGTGGTAGCCCCCTTAGCAGTATCATCACGTACAATAACTTTTTCATTTGACGTCTACGCGGGGAACTTTTCCATTTCTTTTTATTAAGATCGTAACGAAAATGAGAGTGGGCCTTATGAGAAACAGATACCTGATGGTTTTGCTAAGTATTACGATGTCGTTTCAGTTCGTGGTGTTTTCTGCAAATAATCATGTATATGGTCATATTGAACGGCAAAAAAATCCATCTGGTTGTGTTTCTATAAAAGTATATTATATAGGTTCATATTGCACGTCACACTAAATCGATGATTCTAGTAAGTATGAGGAATTCTTATTCACACAATTCATAATAAAATTTTATTGATTACTAGCTGCATCCCGCAGTTACACCCCCATAGACAATGATGAAAAGTAAGGGTGATGATGATGGGAAAGTATTTTATGTGTTAATTTAAGATCTGTATCAGCCGGACTGTCCACTGCTGAACAAAGCCACCCCCGAAACAGGGGTGATAATAAAGCCACGCGCAGTGCGCATCGAGATTCTACTTAATGTTTAATTCATATTTTGTAATTGTAATGAAATTGTAAAGTAATTGATCTACACCGCCCCTTTATACCCAATACTCTTCGGTAAAAGAGGGTGTTAAGATGATAAAGTCCTAAAGCGCATCAGCACCTTACTAACGTTAACGTAAGAGTGGCACACTGCTCACTGGGCTCATTCTTTCCTTCATTCGCACATCTAACAGTAGATATATGGAACAGAACTGAAAATGGTAGCTAACTAGCTTATAAGTCAATTAATTTAACTTAATTACAGGCACGTGAAACTTAACAACTGTATGTTTTAATGTAATGTGTGCATTGCAATTAGTCACTTGTTACGAAATGCATCTGTTATAAACAGAGGTAAGTCCACTTAACATCAGTTGGACCTCGTGCTTATTTCGTTGCAATGACATAAAAAAACGATCGTTTTTAAAAGGGAGTAGAACAAAATAAACCTATCATAAATTGGTCTCAAGTCTGTTTCTACACTAAAGATATATATTCCTCTGTCTATCTAGATATATACGAATCCATGGTTAACGAAAAAATACATTTTAAGAAATAAATGAACCCCAAATTATTTAACAAAATACTGTTCCAAACTCTATAAAAACAGATTCTTACCGAGTCCCATTGTCTCTCAAGAGGTTTTAATAAAACAAAATGGTGCTTCATCATATCATTTAGACAATTGCCGGGCTATGGGCAAATGTTTTAACTTCAAGCCAACAACAAAACACGTTATGAAAAAGATTTGTTTTCCCTTTTTGAATTTTCATTCGGGCAACATAATAAAAAATACTTTGAAGTAAAATCACGTAGTACAGCGAAGTTACTTAGCTTAGTATACCAGTCTTTGTATCTTTTTGTACATTAATAATTTCTTTGGGTCGCACACGGGTCCCCAAAATACATATATAAGTTAGCTATGTTATTTTCTTATAGAAAGCTGTCAGAATTGGGAGATTTTATTTTTTACGTGCAAAGAATGTAATGAATAAAGACGTAACAAGCTCCATTATAAATAATAATATAATATGTCATGTCAAAAAACAGCGGTGGGAAGTTCCGTGTGAGATAAAATTGATGGGGACGTGTCAAAGGAATCATAATGTCACGCTTTTCTTTTTCTCTCAGGATTTATTATTTAGTCTTTATAATTTTTGGTATGTTATTTAATTACAAGGACTCAAGTCTTACCAAAACTCACAACAGAATACTAATCTGCAGTAGGAATATGATGTGATATCAAACCAAGGGTAGAATAGGTAGGGTACATTTTAATCAGTTTAAATAACTACTTATAATTTTAATATTGCTAAGTTTGCTATAACGACTGCTAGGCGAATTACATTACAAAATTACAAGTTTACGAGAGAGAAAAAGTTACAGTCATGAGCGGGATTCGAACCCGCGTCCATCCACCCCTTTAGCCGAGGTATGCTCTAACCAATTGAGCTAACATGACACAATGACTCATAACTTTAATTCTTGCTCTCGTTCTTCAACCATCGTATCAGCATGGAGCGACACCTATAGTTCAACTTGCGTTGTACTACAAACAAGACCAATTTTGCAATTGGTATTAAACTTGTAAATGATGACGCAACCTTATATTGTTAAGTTTGCAATAACGCCTGCTAGGCGAATTACATTACAAAATTACAAGTTTACGAGAGAAAAAAGTTACAGTCATGAGCGGGATTCGAACCCGCGTCCATCCACCCCTTTAGCCGGGGTATGCTCTAAAAAAGTAAACCGACGGTAATTGTGATTCAAATAAGTAACAGGACATGACAAGACAGGATAAGACATGATAAGAGAATTTTATGTATTAATAAACTACATATTGTTTCCATATTACAATTTAACAATATTAATACAGAAATAGTTACGTATTGCGTTTTGGTTGATTTTTTTAGTTCAAAATGCAGCCTTTTCCTACTCTTATAAAACATAATACCACATAATTACATTTCAACAACTTGTTTAGAATAGAAATATAGAAAAAGTTTTTTTTACCGGCGGTAAGTATGTCTTTATTAAACAAAATACTATGGGACCGGGAGCTCATCGTATTTTCCAAAACTTATTTGAGCGCTTGGTCGATGAGACGCGTGATCAAAATGCTGGCACATATTTGGCTCAACGAATAATCATTGCAATTCAACAGGGCAATGCTGCCAGCATGCTGGGCACACAGCCAACTGGGAGTGGGCTGGAGCATTTGGACTGCCTATGAGTCTGCTATGACTTATAGGTTGTCTAAATGCTTTTATTGTAGTAGCTGTAGTCTATACTAATATTATAAAGAGGAAAGATTTGTACCTATTTTTGTATGTTTGTATGTTTGTAATGAATAGGCTCAAAAAGTACTGGGCCGATTTAAAAAATTCTTTCACTGTTAGGAAGCTACACTACCCTCGGTGAACATAGGCTATATCGCATCACGCTATGAGCGACGGGAGCGGAGTAAAGCGGGTGAAACCGCGCGCGGTCGGCTAGTGTTATATATAGTTCATAGTATTATGTTGAATAGAAATATTAAAGAAAAACATTTTCTTAAAGACACCTAGTTTGAGATTTTCCAGATACGATAAGAATGAAACGATATTTATAGAATATATGATACATAGACTCATAACAAATCTTATGAAAGCAATTTTAAAATGTTTACGTTACACAATTTGTTTTGAAAATTGTTGATATCCAGGAAACTGCATCCCTTTTCAGGGGCAGTTAGAGGGGATGTTCATGTTGACTCATCATTTATGATCGTATGATTACACTTAATAACAGCACGGTACTGCAAAATTTCTATTAACTTTTTATAATTAATAATCTTTGGAATGCCACAGAGAAGAAAAAACGTACAGAAGATGACGCCATAATTACGTAATTAACAGTAGGTCAACATTAAAAATTCCTTGTCGAATGACGTTGCACGCCGCCCTTATGAGTTTTGATAATACTCGAACTTAGCGCAATTTTAATCATTTAAAAAATTTGTATATATTTAAATAGTATATATATACTACAGGAGCGTGACCATGGCCTGCAGCGGGACCGGTTCTTTTCAGCGTTCATCCGTCAAGCCATCAAACAAGTTACGAGTTTGCTACGAGACTAGCAACACTTTGACTTGTCGATATTATTCTAATCTGTAATCAAGAATAAACTAGAAGAGTGTTCTAGTGATTTGTGTCTTCTCATTTACACGACACCCACATGATCGCCCACATTATGAGAGCTATGTCAAATCTTTTGTTGTGAAGCTTTACAATCTGCGATAAACTAATAAAGCTTACTTGTATGTCTTCAGTTTGATACTTTTGACACTAAGGCAAAGATGTTAGGTTTAAAAAAAATATTCTCAAAAAGACTACACAGTCACTTACATGAGAACAAGAACATAGCATATTTCTTACTATCGTTCGTTATTACTAATACAAGTACTCATTTAACGTATAAAAATGCTGGTAGGCAATACATCAACGCCTTGTTTATTAGAGATCATTGTTGACGACGTGTTGAGCTAGTCGCGATTTAAATACGTTAAATGAGCTTAAATTTTTTTATGTTTGGCGGTAACCAGTACTATCAGTACTATCAGAACTAATATTATAAATGTGAAAGTAACTCTGTCTGTCTGTCTGTCTGTTACGCTTTCACGCCAAAAGTACTGGACCGATTTGAATGAAATTTGGTATGGAGATAGTTTGAAACCGGGGAAAAAACAAAGGATAGTTTTTATCCGACTGCGCAAAAAGAGGTTAATGTTTTCGCGCGATAACCGACATACGCGCGGGCGGAGCCGCGCCCGGAAAGCTAGTTTACTATAATGTTGAATGTTAATCAATAAATGATGTTAGAAGGTAAATCTTAAAAAGTCCTGAACCATACAATTACTTAAAAACAGGCATATTACTGGTCACAAGCCTATCAGCAATAGTAAACTTAATTCCATCGAATGAATTCACCAAATAACATTCCTCTGACTACTCTCCACCTCGAATGTTTGTAGGTTAATTCAAATTGTAAACAAAAAGGATTAAATGTATATCAACATCCAAGCAGTTTTTTTGAAATATCATTGTTCTAAACTAGCAAGAAAATCAATATGTGTTACTAAATTACGGACGGTCAAAGACATTATTGGCACATTTCTACTAATAAAATTTGCATGAGTTTCGTTAAAGTGGACGTTCCATTGAGTTCTACTTTAGTACTTTTTGCTTCTTTATACTTAACGAAGCCTGTGTCATGAGAATTTCAGCACGTGCTCTGCTAGGTGCTCTGTGATTTGGATCTTTTATTTATCAAGAACATTGCATGAAGCCCTCAGGCATGGTTTAGTGATCGAATGAGTAGGGGGTCATAATTTAAATTGTCTCAGCTCTTTCATTATTGTCCAACAGATCATTATATCCTTATTTCAAATAATTGTCTACTAAAGCTTGTTTATCATAAATAATGACTTCGCTGCATACAAAATGGATTAGGATTATAATAATATAATCCTAAGTGCTTAACAATACATAAGTATTGTTAAGCACTTAGGACACAAGTCAGTTAGTCGTACGTGGAATTTATATATCCTATAATGTACTGTATCAGCCACATTGCCCAATACTGAACATAGCCTCCCCCTTTACGCGGGGTTTTTCATAATCCCCACGCTTGGCAGGCGACTTGGATATCGCAGTTTAAGATGTCAGTTCCTTAGGAGGCGCTGCTGGCCACCTTCCAGTATTTTACTCTTACGACACCCACATGTAGCAACGGGGGTGACATTCTAGCCCAGCACCCCACGGGTCAGCTGTCTCTCTCTGACTTCAACAAAAATTGTAGCGTCTTTGGTGCTGCAGTGCGAACTACTAACCTGGCCGCTTCACAAGTACATACATTATGAAGTTGAATGGAATTCGTTACCTAAGTATTTTCTAAGTGGCCACTCTTTACCAATTTCTCAGTAACACCATCAAAGCAGTGTGCCGCAGTGCGCCTTGCACCGCGGTGCCGTTGACATCGGCGCCGCGCCGTCGACACGCAACCATTTAATACTACAACTATTTTGCTATAAACAACACGTTCAGATTGCTGGTGTAAAGGGGTAATTTCTGAGGTTTCTTTTGGAGGAAACTTCACTGCCAATGATGCGGTGTACCGCTATATTAGCGTTGGTTATTTGTGGGAAACAGCGACAATTGAAATTGTTTAGTATTTAAAGACACGAAGGAACCTTGTTAAAATAACATTTTCATCCACTTTTCAACTCTCTTTGCAATCATCATCATCACATCAATTGGAATATCCACCGTTGAACAACAGGTTCTCCCCGATTAGGGCAATTTGCCACAGCTTCCACGCTTGGCAGGCGTCTAAGGGATCATAGTACAAGTGGTCAGTTTTCAGAAGGCACTGCTTCTCACCTTCTGGTATTTTCACATAGGGACTTCTTATTTCTATGGCCTTTGAAATGAGGAGGCCTTTGTTGAGCAGCGGACGTCTTCCGGCAGATGGTGATGATGACTTCGTATTACACCCACGAAAAGAAATGGGCGCGGTATCCCACGGATTAATTTGATATTTAAATATTTCTTAGTTAAGAATACTTCTTGTTTATTGCAATGAACATTGCAGAAATATTATAAATGCACAAACATCTATTGCTTTGCTATATTCTGGTTTCTGTTACACACGGTCGTTAGCAGGTCAAAGTTCGCTGTTAGAAAGTTTTTCTGAAAATTGGTAAAAATAGGTGAGTGTAAGAAGTCTCTATGCATGTATCACTCCGCAACGGCTTAATAGAGGATAAGTAATTATTCATCTCCGTTGAATTTTATTTTGAATATTTCCTTTGAAATAACTGCTCGTTAATAAGTTCGAATGTCAAAATTATTAACCTTGCATAGAAAATTTTATTCAGAAAAAAGTAATATTTCCAGTAGTTTTAATATGCTCTAAATTTATAACTTTTCTCTATGCAATCTAGTTAGATAATAACGCCACTGATTGGGATGAAATACGTTCAACAGGTTAGCGTAACGTTTAATATCCGAATTTGGAGTAAAACCCTAGGGATATTTAATCTGCATACTGTTAGGTTTGTCCGTGCTAAAAACCTTACTGTAAGCAGATGAAACCAAGGGCAAAAGCTGGTTTTGTAATACATTAATGCAGGTTTAATTGCATTTCCTCAATCCTATTATTTTCATAACGTGTCTACACCGTGGAATTCACCACGTTTGTGAAAGAAGAAAATCAATAAGAATACAAAAACCCATTGTTCCACAGACAACACCTTGCGAATCACCATTTCCTACCAAGGTAGCACACGAGATAGAAGGTTAAAAAGTATCGAAAAAAGATTACATTTAAATAATATCACCCCAGCGATCACTTTCTGAAACGCGTGAAAGGCAATTGAGTACATGAAATCTGGCCTCTTGGGCGCTTCGTAATCAACCCGAGAATGCTCGATTCGAACAAAGATACCTTTTTGCAGCGTCTAAAAAGATTTTATCATGAAGTAAATTGCTATTATAAGCGTAGAAGAAAATCACAATTTGCTATCGGGCGAATTAGATGTGGCCTAGACGGGGGCGCGAGTTTGTTTTTTATTTGGATACGGGAAAATTCGATATTAGATGCTGGTTTTATATGAGAATATGAACCTTAATATTTTTGCAGAATAATTTGGTATTAATAAAAACTAGTTTAAAATTGTGTATACTTACCTGGATAATGGTGTATTTTAGCATCATTAAGTCACTTTCTTGTTTTTCTGTATATTAATCTGATGTACCGGGTCATTTATTTTTATTTCTAAAGGCCCATAAAAACATGATTTTATATTAAGCTTTTAATCTACAGTAATTTTAGTTATTAACTGCCGATCTCTAAACCTCTTTGATGATTCAAATTAATGTGCCAAGCAGCAAACAGACATTTAGTTTTTGCTGGCTTGTACTGTTTAAATACTGTTATTTATTTTATTAATTTAACACTTCCTTGCACAAAAATAACAGAATGCACAATAGGAGGACTGAATGCTAAAGCATTCTCTACCGTCATCCAGCGGAAGAAACAGAAAAGTTGTAAAGTGCATAATAAAATGAGTTATTAAGGGTTTTCAAAAATAAACGAACAAAATTAGAAATAAACAGATACTAGTAACTATAATAGAACCTACAGTGCATAATATTATATGAAATAATAAATGAATAAAACATATACCTACCTACTTCATACTTATAAGTACTTAATATAGTGGCATATACAGGGTTACTGGTAATATGCTAACAACCTCTTAGGGTTGACTTCTGCTGGTCCTAACAAAATTTTCGAGATTTTTTTTGTATTTTAATGCCTACTCCGAGCCAAGAGCGCCCGTCGTGGCAATACTGAACTGCTTCGTGCTCCTTTTGAATAGAGTTTTGAATATTTACATCGAGAAAAGTAATAAAAAATATGAAATAATAAAATACAGGCACAAGAGACTTTTAACATCAGGTGGTCCTCGTACTGACACCGTCAAAAACACAAAAAAATGTTTTTTTTTCTTCAAAACAAAAAATCGTCTCGAAATTTTTGTTAAGAGCAACTTAGTCAACCCTAAGAGGTGGTTAGCATTTTACCAATAACCCTGTATATTAATGTTAGAAGGCTGGAGAGTTATAAATAATTAGTTTTACCCCGATTAACTAAAAGAGAACAAAATAACAAGCTACTATATCCTTATTATGGCATTAGCGAAAGCCAAGAGTAACATGTTCAAATGTTAACGTGGGTTCGCATCTAAGAAAAAATCCGTTTTGAAATTTCCGCTAAGCATATGTAGCGCCAATCTGAAATATAAAGCAGAATATTGAATTTTTATCCAAACTCTAAGCAAATAAACAAATAACGAAAGGAAAAATTTGAAGCATGGGCTGGATTTGAAGCTGAGAACATCTCTCGGGCTGACACATGATCTGCTAATTTGAGTTGCCTTAAATAAAGTAAGGCATATTTCAAATTTATCCTTTCGTTATTGTTGTTGAGCCGTCTTAAGAGGATGGAGCGACATCTATGGTCAAAGTGAATTAAACTACAAACAAGGCCAATTTTTTTAAATAAAAACTGACGTGTTTTTTTATGTTATTGTGACGGTACAAGCTTGAGGCCCATCTGATGTTAAGCGGACTAACCTCTGCCTATAACAGATACATTTCGTCACAAACCACGAATTGTACTGCGCTCGTCACCTTGAGAGATATTTGTTAAGTGTGCCTGTAATTTCACTGACTCTCAAGGACTGTTGCCGGAATACACCGTTAGGTGCTTGGCTAAAGATTTTCTACTTGAGGGTGGTCGTTGGCCAGGTGGCCATTAACAAAATGCCCTTCCACCATGGTTTTCACTCGTTTTAGTAAATAATACGGGTTAACTCACGTGAATCAGTCAGATAGCTACGACTTTAGACCAATTTTAGAAGTAATATAGGAAAAAAAGCAGTTAATCGTCATGATAAGTGGGATCTCCGCCAATTACACTTTGCCCTGCATCTTGTCCTTACTGTAAAATTTTATTTATAATTTTATTAGTAGGTTTTATTTTATATACTTATATAAAAATTATATAAATTTTATTGCCTTATCCCTACCGTCGGGGCTAACTTTAACTTTATTTTATACATATCAATAAACTATTTTACTTACTAGTTACCAAATTTGTATACATTACAAGAATGTCCTCTTGATTCAAAGCGTACATTCAATTATAATATGCGTTTGCGACCATGGAATAATAGTTAAGTTCTTTATTGCTGTTTTCATATAAACGTAACTTCGTCATATTTTGAATATCAAATGTTCAAACTCGGTGAAATTTTGTATGCATGTTTTCGAGTCTAATATCTATGCTTTTGGTTTGCCTGATTATATATATTTTTTTAAATACATATTTTTAAATATAGAGATAAAATAAATGATAAAACAAAAAAGTAGCAAACCACAGGCATAGATATTAAGATAAAGAACATACATTAAACATTTCACCATGTTTGAACACGTGGTGTTTTTTTTTTAAATATGACGATAGTACTACGGTTATATGTAAAGCACTATGAAGATTTAACCTTAACATTTAAGACCTCTCCATAAAACTACATTAAAAACGCAAGTGAGTTTGTAAATCAGTGAGTAAATTGAAAGTTATGATTTTTCTAAAGCACAAACGCATGTAATAATAACAAGTGCAAGTCGGACTCGCGCACGAAGGGTTCCGTACCATTAGCTATACAACGTTAGACTTCGTATTTTATCCTTTTTTTATTTTAACTTGCGCGAGCCCGACTCGCACTTGGCCAACTTTTTGTATTTGTTGTTATAGCGGCAATAGAAATACATCATCTGTGAAAATTTCAACTGTTGCAATACAGCCTCGTGACCTACGCACGGACGGACGGACAGACGGACGGCGAACACTCAGTAATAGGGTTCCTTTTTTACCCGTTGGGTCCGGAACCCTAAAAACGGAGCATAAGTTAAACATGTGAAATAGTTTTGATAACAAATAAAACAAATGCAGTTCAGATGAGAGATTTTTGAGAAGTATTTATACATAGTAACATTATGTGGAGTGTGATTTGGAAATAAAAGAATTTAAAACAGTGATTGATGTGAAACATAAGATATGAATGTGGATAGAATGAAGATATACTTATCGTATGAAGATAAACTGCTGCAATGCTTTGCCTGCCAACTGGCAACCATCTTCAGGGATCATCGCAGGTAGTATAGCCCCCCCCAATAGCCCCCAATCTCTACCCATGGGTGTCGTAAGAGGCGACTAAGGGTAACACACCAGAAGGTGGGCAGCAGCGCTTTCTGAGGAACTGATATCTCACACTGCGATTTCCAAGACGCCTGCCAAGCGTGGGGATTATGGTAAACCTACTCATGGTGGGGGAAGCTGTGTTCAGCAGTGGCCAATCCGGCTGATACAGTGTAGCCGCCACAGGTCAGCTGCAAGACATGGGACACTTTTCAGCTCTTACGTAAATGAGCTACATTAAATAAGGCCCGGTGTAGGCCAATACATATAGCATATACATCATTAGATGAGCTTGATAAATCTCACACTGGGGTTTTCTTCATTATACTATTTTTATTTATTGAATTCACAAAATTCATACGTCTTAACAAAATTAATATATGTGTAATATTTTTTACATCCAATTAAGGATTTATTTTATACTAGTTTTCCGGCCGTGTTTCCCTTCTTTTGAATTTTGGTTATCGCGCAAAATCGTTAACATTTTTTTGCACAGTTATATAATAAGTATCCTGTGTCCTTCCCTGGGGCTCAAACTATTACCATACCAAATTTCATCCAAATCGGTCGAGTAATTTCTAAGTATATTCGTTGCATACAAAAATACAAATCTTTCCACCTTATAATATTAGTATAGATATAGATTAACAAGCTTAATTCATAGAAAGGAAAAACAAAGGTATATATATAGAAGGAAAAGAGGTTTGTTAGAAATAATTGAATAGAGTTGTTTCTAAATAGGCATATTTTAGAAATAATACCGGATACATATTATTTTTAAGGTATGCAGGATACTTAATAGGAACAAATTTTTGTTAAAAGTTAGTTTTGATATTTACTAACACACAGTGTTTGCATGTTGTGTGTTAAAAGGGTGGAAGGGTGTATTTGTGTATTAGTGTGGGTGTAAGTTTTTGAGAGTATGTATGTGTGAGTTATGTAAGGGATGAGAGAGATAAATAAACTCACTATATTCGTTAACTATTAAATTGTTAACCAAATATTTAAATAGCTGTTTATTATCTCCTCCTAAAAGCCAGTAATACTCAGTTATTTAGCAGAAGTTAGTTACAGCTTAGGGCGGTAATTAAATAAACCTCTATACCTACAACACGAATCTCGGTTAGTGGTCTGCTTCATAATTTCATAATCTTAATAGCCACCTCGCGCGTAAAGTGGCTGGATTTAGTGCCCTCCCTCCGGGCCAAACACTTTGCTGACCATACCTTATTTCTCTGCAATAAAACCGCGTAATAGACTCCACGGTTTTTGGTCGTCTTGTTCGCTTCTTATTTCGGATTAGAGATGTGAGCAGTGGCTTGCGGATTTCTTTATTTATCTACAACATATATTGATATTTTTACTAGTTTTGTTATTATTTACAAAATTACAATGAGGGGAAAATTATAGTTATGTGTGGGATGCGTTCCCGCGCTCTCCACCTCTATAGACGGGGGTATGTTCTAACCATTATGAAATACTCGTATGACGCATTAATCTAATTTGTCCGCATATTTATATAATTTTCCCTTTCGTTGTTAGTAATTTATATTTCGATATTCTCATTTTTATAGCGATTTTTGAGTTTTTAACTCGTTCCAAGATATACTTGTATGCGAAATGGTCTATGTATAATCAGTAATGAATTTAGTTTGATAAAATATTTTAAAATAATGTTTCCTCCATTTCTTAGGCTGATGCCAGGGCAAAGATTATAGTGCTAGTGGGAAATATTACTCAAACGTCATTTTCAAAGAGAAGTAACATCGTGTAATGTTACTGGCAAACCGCGGCGATACGCGTGTATTAGGCAGCATGGTACTGAAACATTATGGATGAGGAAAAAATGTCCAAGTATATTTAGTTGACGGAGCCAATTATCAAAATTCTGACATGTACTCAACGAGGCTATAGTGCCAGCTGTAGGGTCAGGAGCGGAGTACAGCAGCAACGGAAAATATTCGTAGTATATTTAATTCCAGTCATCTTGTTGATTCAGCTTAGAGATGTGGCTAGGTTTATCTGGTTTTTAACGGGGTGCAATGTTGAAATGCTGCCAACATCATAAACAACCTACTACAAATAATCATATCTTCAAAAATACTTTCCATATAAATACTACTATAGTTTTAATAAATTATGGTAGTATTAAAAAAATATTCGTGACACTGGATCTGGATCTGAAATTATAACCGTGCTTAACTACATCTCTATTTTGTGCCGGAATGGATTAGATATAAGTGCCTTGTTACTTTATTGCCATATTTTATGTCGCAGATTATTAGCCTTAATTGGGCAGTGATTTCAGAAGCTTATGTGGAGAGTATAAAGGCAACTTGTATGTCCTTTTTATGTTGTTGTGCAATTACTGTAACAATTATGAATTGGTTTTGATGATTCTTTTTTTGTATACTCTGAAAATATAATTTTATTTTTGAAGGGAAGAAAAAGGGTGTTTACCAAGATATACCTCTCAATGCGGAGGCTGTGCTTAGCAGTAGATGACTTAGTTGAACCGGTTTATAGAAAATATACCCCCAAGTTGGTCAAATTACATCAATATCGGTCGAGTAGTTTATAAATAACAATCAACTGATTAGGTATTAGCTGGAATGGATAATTTAATGGCAATTGCAACTATTCTCGAAAGGGAGCAGTATTTTAGGTGAATAACAATGATCTTGTATGTAGTGTGAAACACTAAAATGAGTGGAAAAAATAAACGGAACCGACTGTACGCAACATCTGAAAAGTATTAAATAAGTTATGAAAGTCGGAATGTGAGGTCAGTGTTCTGAATCAATGTAGTACTGACATCAACAGGTCAGTCAGGTCAATCAGGTTTCGATTTTTTTTTTAAATGTTAAAGGTCTTTAATTTTATTCATGAAATTAGTAAAATATTACAGCAGCTGCCCGTGAGTACTGACATCAACAGGTCAGTCAGGTCAATCAGGTTTCGATTTTTTTTTTAAATGTTAAAGGTCTTTAATTTTATTCATGAAATTAGTAAAATATTACAGCAGCTGCCCGTGAGAGCCAGTAATTTAGCAACTCTAGGTTAGCCTGAACAACATCGTCAACTATAGCATCATCACTTACTATCAGGTTAGATCACACTATCGATCTAACTAGCTAAATAGGTCATAGTCACTTAGGCACGTCTGCCATAGTGTGCTGCTATATAAAAACTGCTACCATTTTGCATCACCACGATCATGTGGAAAATAAAAACACAATCTGCTGTTCCAATCATTGAAACACAATATAATATAAAATATATACGATGGCACTGATGTAGGCTTATTGATGAAGCAAAACGCCTTATCTCTGTTATGTTGGCCAGCCTTACTCAAACTATCAGTGTACCAACCAAATAAAGTGTGCATAAGTTAGAGTAAAATGTAAGCTACCCACTTTAACGTAGGTTGCTTGATGAATGAACGCGATGTGACGCAGTCTGTTCTCACACTCCGACATACTTATTAAATTGTTGCATGAAGAAAAGAAATAAAATGCATTACCATCATCATCTTATTTGCCGAAACTCCCACTGTTGAAAAAGATAAATCTTCACGCTTACCAGGCGTATTGGAGATCACAGTTAAAGGTGATGATTCCCCAGAAGGCACTGCTACCCACCTTCCGGATTTTCTCGTAGTTGCCTCTTGTGAGACTCACGGGAAAATGTGGAGGGAGGAAACAACCCTAGCCCGACATCCCATGGGATGACAAAAACATAGTTAAGTATTATTTCAGTGGATATTTCTGCAGGAGTACCCATTTTCTCCGAAATAAAGCAACTGTGAAATTACTTAATAAAACGTCCTTTCATATTCGCACGCTGTAACTACGTATCTTATTTTTATTCGCAATATCATGTCCTAAATAAACGTCTGAATTCCGTTACAAAATAACCGTAAAGCCATAGTTTCTACAGTAAGACAACTTCAGACCACTATCACTTTTTTAACTATTCTTTTGTCGTTTAAACTTTTTCCAACAACAAAACAACACACAGATATTGATATTGTAAAAATAATAGTCCTTACGCAATACCTCTTTTTGTGCACTTAGCGCCAAGGATAATTCAACATTTTTCATTGCAAACTAAGGATGATAACAAACCCTGATTTGACGGAATAGGACTTACGACATTTTGATATTTTTTTCTGTTTAAATGTGCTATGTATAATGTTAACTAATATGTTTTAGTGGTGGATTATCAATATTTAAGAATGAGTGAACGTATATTTTCTTGTAGAAATATACCTAGTACATTAGCAAATAATGTTACTTTTCATGTTCTCGAACATTCTCTAAACGGAGTAATATTTCGACCACTTCACTAAACGTAAACTACACTGTGAATTATCCACGCTATAATAACAGGGGCTTGACTCCGCCTACCTTACAATTAATTTAACATTTTTCACTTAAAACTTGACAAAGTCAACAAAAGGGTACAGGCCATATAAAACCATTTAAAATGTTCCTTAGTCTATAGTGATACATAAATTTGGGAATACAAGGATAAGTTTCTTATGGAATAAAGTCATGTTCAAACAAATGGCATTTTGGCAACAACCCACTAAATTGTAGTTCTATAATAACAAATGAAATAACTGATTTAAAAATTGTAAGTAACGAGTATCTCTACTGTTTTATTCCTGTTTCTGTGCCATACAACCGTTGAATTTCGTTCTCCCGTAGCGATTTATAAAGTAGAGAGGGCCGGAGTGCACGTCATTAATTCAATTTACATATAATGCCGTCGTGATGTGCTTCGCGGAACAGATAATCGTGAAAATGACTTTTCGAACGATGCTGGATGGTGCTATTCTCGATGTGGTTAGTGAAGCATTTTCATGTGCATGAATTTTAAATGTTGATAAACATTATAATTATTATGATAAAGAGGATTAAACAAAGATGCGAATAGTTTAATATGATGTGAAGCATTTCCGTTCATCAATCATCTATATATGATTGGTAAAACGGACCAGCTGTATTTATAACATCCACTGTTGAACCAAGGTCTCCCTCAGAGCACAAGAGTGTGGGGTTGCCGGGGCTAAAAGATGGCAGTTTTTCAGAAGGCGCTGCGTCTCATCTTCTGGAATTTTTCCTTTAGTCGCCGCTTACGCCTTTTTTTTAGTGGAAAATCCTTTTACGGATACCCTGTTTTACACATGGTTATGCCGGACTCACCAGCGGGTGTAAAGAGTCCACTGGTCCTACCTGCTAAACTCCACTGTGTTCCGTCTTCTTGCATAGGCAGGGGAAACGGTAACAGCGAACCTTGTCCGTTTCCCCGGCGGTGATGCATCCGTCCTAATACGTACCCTCTTTATAATGAACCTTTTCCACCTCCGTAGTGGTATGACGGAACACGTGCATACCACCACACTCCTCCCAGGTGTTCTTGTAACTGCGAGGTCACTCAAACCCTGTCATCTAACGTTTGGGCATGAGCCCAACGCCTGCGCCCGACTCTGGGGCAGGATCTGCTTGTGGATCTTCCTCTCGATGTCGCTCGCTCTCTTCCTTTTGGGTTATGACTGTCTGTCTTACAATAGGCTTGAACCGCATTCCATCCCCAGTCACTGCCAACCATCGCTCTAACGATTCCTGGCAACGACAGGTCATTTCCAACCACGTATAAAAGCTCAGACCGCTCAATGACCCACCTTGGACGCTCTTCGAGAGTATGTTGCGCTGAGTCTTCAGCCGCACCGCACTCGTGACACACCGGTAGTTGCTCCCTTTTCGCAACATTGCACAGGTGTTTGCCAAAGCACCCGTGCCCTGTGAGAATCTGAACGAGACGATAGGAGAGCAAACCCCATCTTCTCTCTAACCATTCTTCCAGCACTGGTCTGATGGCCGCAATTGTGCGGTGCCCAGCACTTGGCACTTCCAACCTAAGTTCACACTTGCGGTGGGCCACCTGCCGAGCGTTTCGTCGCCAGCGCTCAACCTCCTCAGGGTGCGGCATGGATCCACGACTCTTAGCTTCAGCAGTATACATGTATATATGGATATGGTATACATGTCACCGCTTACACCTGCCACAAGAAGATGTAGTACGGCAGCACACTATAGGGAAACCCGGCACCCTAAGCGGCCAGCGATAACACAGCAATTGCAATTCTCCAGCTATACTAATAAGG
Organism: Plagodis dolabraria; assembly: GCA_963854805.1. Lineage (NCBI taxonomy): Eukaryota > Metazoa > Arthropoda > Insecta > Lepidoptera > Geometridae > Plagodis > Plagodis dolabraria. The sequence continues at coordinate 23,021,770 of OY978444.1, forward strand.
CAACCAATAACTAATAATATATAAGGCAACGATAATGCAAAGAAAATGTTGAAATATTAATTTATCAACAAGTTTATTTTAATTAGCGAAACTACTAGAAAAGTGTAAAATGTCCAAGACAGTAAAATTTATCGTGGTGATAGCGGATGTTAGGCTAATCCAAAAACTTTTTTTTTATGTAATAGAGTGGCAAACAAGCAGACGGCCCATCTGAAGCTAAGCGGTTACCCTCGCCTATGGACATTTGCAACACCGGGGGTGTTACCAATGAGTTGCCGACCCTGTAAGACTCCTTTAACACCCTTTTTTAAGGAATCCATACTGTAGCTCTTACACAAAGGTGCATGTTTTGTATCTCCGATTTGAATGTCGGTAGGATAATGATTTTAAATAGAGTAGCTGTAGAATAAAAACCTAACCATAAATTGAATATTGCCACTAATATATGCAGTTTTACAACTAAGCACCAGTTACTTCCTAGCAATATTTGTATGAGCGATTCATAGCGCCTCATTAAAATGTACTTTTTTATTGGTATGACGTATATCGGAAGTTCCGAGAGTAGAGCTACAGCACTGCAAACGATTAAATAAATAGTCATACCATCTCTTAACAACTGCGAAGGGTGATATGCAAAGTATATTGCGATGTTCCGACAATGACGTCCATTTGGACGCGGTGTTTTTTATTCGCAATTGTTACAATTGAATATTCTATTCCAATTTCAAACGAACAAAATGGAGCAATCAAGCCGAGAATCATTTATTGGTTGCATTGCTATTATTAAATTAAACTTGTAATTCGCTATTTTGCGAGGAAACGGGAATTGCAAATGGGAGTCTTAGTACGCAGTAATTGTTTTAATAATGCAACTTGTTCTGTCTCAAGATTGCAATGTGCAGTTTGAGATGTTTTTGGATTTTATCGTGGTGCAATTTTCTGTTACCAGTTCAATTTCCACAATGTTGTTTTGAAGCACTGATAGCCGAGTGGTAATGGATATGGACTGCCGGGCTGCAAGTCTATGGTTCGAGCCTCATGGGGCAAGGGTATTTTACAAATGCTCGCCTAGCTAATTACCACTCAAGTAGAAAATCTGACGAAAATTTTAGGAAACTAGTACTTGAGAGCCAGAAATATTACAGGCACATGAGACTTAACAACTGTATGTCACAGAGTAACGGGCGCAATGCAGATCGTCACTTGTGACGAAATGCATCTGTTAAAAGTAAAGTTTAAGTTAAGTTTCGGCAGAAATGCCAATGTCCAGGTGGCCGAGATGGTGTTAAGCATCCGACGCGATATCGGAGGACGCGGGTTCGATTCCCGCCTTGGGCATAAAATTTTGTACTCCAATAATTTGTTTGATATGCATCTGTTAACTTAACATTAGGTGCAAGTCATGATTGTTGCGTCACAATCCGATATATTTTTGCCATGTAAGAAATATTATGAGAGAACAAGAGGGCACTATAGCATGACTAAATAATTTAACTTACAAATAGGTAATAGTGTGTAAAACCTGAGAAGTGTTTTATTTTTGAGTCTATCGTCATTTGTTTGTGATGTATAACTTAAAATTTATGATAAATGCGGATCTATATTATATATTTCTTATAGAGGCAGATTTGATATATTTTTGGGATATAGCCACCGCTGTATTTACGAGTAATAGCTACATCCAATGGATTGGATCAGCTACGGTGGTCCGTTAAAATAAATAAGTGCGAGTAGAACAATGGGTTTCATCACATCATCGCAAGCATATTAAATAGCCGTACTTTAGGAACTGCGAATGGAACACAAACATTGTCATTTTGTTTTCATTTGTTTAATTAGACCGAGAACAAGCGCGGCGCCGCCGCCATGGCGGAGGTGCCGTTGTGACGCGGCGTATAGCCCATAATAACGGCCGTTTTTGTTTTCCACCATTTGGAGATATTAAAACATTTGTGTAAATGAATAAAATAATGAAATTAATGTTTATTTAACAAATATTGCTACATCGTTTAACAAAAACTGCCTAGTTGCACTCGTACACCGAGAGTGGCAGAATGGCAGTCATTACACAGGCTAGTTACCACCTTCAAGTAGAAAATTTGAAGATATATGCACATAACAGTGCGTGGCGGCTGCGGTCTTTGAGAGCCAATTTCAATTCTAGGATAAGCCTGTTTACTTTCTTCTACCACATTATCACTCATCATTATCACACCATCAGGTTATATTGCGGTGAAAGGCTAGGCTATTAGCAGTTAATAAAAACACAAAAAAAAAGTTGCCCAGCGTGGTAGTAAAGTATAATGCATGCTAGCTTTTGTTGCTATCACCAAATATGAAATTTGTCATTTAGCACCTAACGGAGTACTCCAACAGTTGCCTTTAAGCGATTTCTATTCTAGGTCCAACCTGTAACAATCTTAAACCATATAACTTGCCGATAGGTTAGAATACCTATGGTCAAAAGTGCTCAGAGGTTTAGAAGAATTAGAACGCATCAATAATTATAGTGGAGTTTCGCGCCTTCGCGAGACTACAGGTCTCAGGTCTGTACTTTCGTATGGAAATTGTATCGTCGTCTAGGAAAAAGACCACCTGATTAATAAACTAAACAAGAATATATCAGAACTATAGTTGGAACGACCATCTTTAGTATCACCTGTAGCCTATCTACTACTTACTGTACTGTACCTTAATCTAAAATTACACATATAAAATACCTATATGAATATTCTAAATTCTTATATTAACCTAACCTACCATAACAAAATACTCACTGACACTTAGATACATAATATTTTATATTTACATATAAACAGTAATCAATTAAATAAAATAATCTTGGCCTACTATATGTTATCAATGCTGTCTCCACACGCCTTCTGAAGTACGTCTGCGATAAACCTTCGCCCCAAAGTCAAAATCATTTATTCAATTTAGGCGTCTACGACGCTCTTATGAAGGTCAATTACAAATTTTAATATTGAAATATACTACATTGTACTGCCACGTTCAGCAAATTTTTTTTTTTTTTTTAGGGAGGACATAGATGCTGGCTACCGCCTGTGCGGTCGTCCAGCTCCACCAGGTTTTGGGCGAGGGCCTGGCCCTACAATAGCCCGGGAGGGAGAAGTGCCGAAGGCACTTCTCCCGAGACGGGCGTAGAAGGCGAAAAGCGCTTTCTACCTCCGTCTCCTGCGGACGCCGAAAACGTACCGCTATTATAGGAGGGGTTGACAGCGAGCTCAAGGGCACCACTGTGGTTCGGACCTCGGCTTGTCTCGCTGTCGAGAGACATGGGGGGGATCGGAGCAAAATGCCTCTGTGCAACTGCAGTGTTGCACAATTGGGCCCTACTGAATAATACTCTTTGACTATTTGGAGAGCAATTTATCGTGACCTTGTTTTTGCCTCGAGCTCGCCGGCGAGCTCGGTGTTTGATTGTGTGACCTCTAATTACCTCACACCTGGGGATTTTACCTCGACGACTTGCGGATACGCTAAAGCTGCCAATGTAATGACTGCGATGGGGTCATCCGGGTCGTCTAATACCTGCCGTGGTCGGCGACGGGGGGGTTTGAAAAATGGGATAGAAGAGGCGGTCGAGTAGTTCGATGCCTGGACAACCAAAGGGTTCGAGTGGTGGGGCGCTCGATCAAAGTATCGGCGGGCGCAGTCCTTATTGAACTGCGCTAAAGAGGGAAGGTTTAGGTCGCAATGCAACTCGGTGTTCCGGATATACCACGGAGCGCCGGTTGCACTACGAAGAAAACGGTTTTGAATGACTTGAAGCTTATGGAGATGGGCCTCACTAGCATGACTAAACACTACTGATGCGTAAGTCATGATGGGGCGGATGCAGGCAGTGTAAAGTGTCTTCTTATTTCTAAGAGACATTTTACTCTCTTTGCAAATCAGGGGACCAAGGCGACCCATTACAAAGGCCGCTCTGTTACGGACGGTTGTTATATGATCGCTAAAGGTGAGATTCCGATCAAGGGTGACTCCGAGATATTTTGTTTTACTAACCCAGGGGATGGGTTGGTCGAACAAAGTTAAAGGTTGCGGGTAACGGGGGCGGCCCTTCTCAGTAAAGTACATAGCTGCACTTTTAACTGGGTTGACCGCGATGCGCCATTTACGGAACCAGTCACCGATCTCGGTGATGGCCCGTTGGAGGGCGGGAATGGACTTTCTACTGATATGCCACCCAGTGGTATAAATAGCGGTATCATCCGCGTATTGGGCTAATAGGACGTTAGGCTGAGAGCGTGGGATGTCGCTGGTATACAGCGCGAAAAGAATGGGTGATAGCACGGAGCCCTGAGGGACTCCGGCTCTGACTGGGTGGGGGGAGGAGAGGGTGCCTTCCACGCGATAGCGAAAGCTTCTGGCTTTAAGGAAGTCTTGTAGGATGAGCACAAGACGTTCTGGCACGCCAAATTGGTATAGCTTGTAAATCAAGCCATTGTGCCAGACTTTGTCAAAAGCTTTCGCTACGTCGAGGAAGACTGCTAGCGTTGTCTGGGGTTTGGGGTACTTGTTAAAGCCCTCAATGATGTGCTCCGTGAGGCGGTGCACCTGTTGGACGCATGAGTGTCCGGGCCTGAAGCCAAACTGCTCATCTGGGATAAGGTGGTGTTCCTTAGCATGGGACTGGAGACGGTTTGCAAGTAACCGCTCGTAAAGTTTGCCTAAGGCACTGAGGAGGCTGATGGGGCGGTAACTGGTGGGGTCAGATGAGCTTTTGCCTGGTTTGTGAATGCCAATGACATTTGCACATTTCCAGGTGTCTGGGAATAAGCAGTGGCTCATAGCAGCATTGAAGATGCTGACTAGGAGATGGATGAGAGGAGGAGAGAGGGTTTTAAGAACCCTGTTGGAGATGCCATCGGCACCGGGGGATTTGCGCGGTCGGAGGGCCTTGATCAGTCTCGCCACCTCAGCGTAAGTCGCTAAGGTGATTGGTGGGAGTTCAGAGGTGACCACAGAGCTTTTACGTTCGACTTCAGCATCCACCGAATCGAGGTGAGCTTGGTCAACGTGATCTACGTTAGGGGAACACTGAGCCTCTAGGCTATCAGCTAGGCACTCAGCTTTGTCTTCGTCAAAGAACGCTGGGACTAGTGGGACTGGTCTGTATAAGGGAGGCATGTCGTTATGGTTACTACCTTTCATACCTCGCGCCAAGTCCCAATAAGCCTGGTGGCTAGGCACGAGGTTTGAAAGTTTGTCACCCCATTGTTGATCACGCAACTCAGACATGCGACTTTGAACCATGCGTTCAAAGTGGCGTTTCTTAGTTTTGTTCTCTTTACTGGGGTAAGAGTCGTAATGTCGGGTCACTGCTTTACTTTCCGTGACTAATCGTCTCACATCCGCTGGAATGACAAGGCGCCGGTCGTCCGGCACCATGACCTCCTTTGCGGATGCACCTACTACGGTGGAGAGGTGATTAGTGAACGAATCGATCGCAAGGGTTACGTCATCTTTAGTCAGGATGTCGTCAGGGATCTTGTCAAGGTCCGGTGAACTGATAGCCTTTAGGGCAACGCCTAATTGCTTCCAGTTCACTATCGTCTTAGTGGGGCGGGGGAGGTCTGTTGTTGGGTCGGGACCTAGTCGCAGTATAATGGGTCGGTGGTCAGAGTGAAGCTCGTGAACCACTTCTATGGAGCGTAACTGGAGTGTTACGCCTCTGAGTAGTGCCATGTCAAGCAAGTCAGGTCGAAAGTCTTCCGTATGAGGGTAGTGAGTGGGCTCAGTGGGCGCAATTATGTCAAAATTAAGTTCTGCGACTAGTTTTTCAAGTGCAATGCCTCTGGGATTGTTGACGTTACAATTCCATAGGATGTGCTTACTATTGAAGTCGCCAATCAGAAGGACGGCGCTTCCTAATGAGAACAATGCTTCTAAGTCAGCTCGGACGATCGGCTTTTGACAAGCTTGGTAACAGGACGCTATGACTATAGGTTGATGACCAGTCATAGCTAGAAGGCAACAAGATGCTTCCATATTAACAAGAGTCGGGGTAGGTAGGGGGATGCAGTGCAGGGACCTTTTGTAATAGATAAGAGTGCCTCCCCCACGGGAGTTCACTCTATCATCACGTACCGTTCTGTAATTGGCAAACCTAGGGTTCGCCTTCCCCGGTTTTAGAAGGGTTTCCTGCACGCATATAATGTCGATAAGGTGGGTGCAACAAAAGTCGTGGACAAGGTCACGTTGTCTAAAGAAACCGTTAGCGTTGAATGACGCTAACGAAACTGAGCGCGGTTTCGTGCGTGCGGTTGTACTACCCATAGTGGTTGTACTGGGGAGGGGCCTGGGGAACGAAGCGCTTAAGGGCGCTTAGTAAGTTCGCGTGTTCCAATGTGTATTGGATCACGTCCGCTGGGGATTGAGCGTATTGCATCTTGTGGAATAGCTCTTGTACCTCATTGATGTCAACCGACATAGCCAGATCGCTGACTAGGTTGATTGCCTCTTGAAGAGGGGCAGCCATCAATGGCATAGGGGGAGCTTGTGGCCGGGAAGCGGCGCGGGGAGGGGCGCGAACGGTGTTGGCAGCGGGTGCCGGGAGCGCGGGGCGAGCCGGGGCCGGTGCGCGGGCAGGGGCCGCGGCGCGGGCGGGTGCGGGTGCGGGCGCGGGTGCGGGCGCGCGGGCCGGGGCGCGGGCGGTAGCGACGGTCTTAACCATACTGGGTGGTTTAGACCATGCGTTACGGGCTGGGAGCGGCGCGGGTATTACCTGTGAGGCAGGTACTACCGTTAGTTTAGGGCTGACCCGTTGGTAACGGTCATAAGAGGGGCGGGTCGGCCTATGCCTTGCCACCCTGTGGTTCACTCGTGGTGCTTTAGGGCAACCACGGTAATTCGCGGTATGCCCTTGAGCACCGCACAGAACACAACTGGGTGGGTCCGGCGAGTCCCGGGTGCGAGTGCACGCTGCTGTCGCGTGATCGCCTAGGCACTTAACGCACCTAGCGCGAGCGAAGCAGAAACGGGAGGCGTGCCCGTATAGTTGGCAGTTATGGCACTGCGAGGGACTTCCATTTTTGTATGGGGCTTGGACATCGAGTCCTGAGAGGCCACAGACCTTTTTTAAATTAAAAATGGCCTTGCCCTCTGGTGTACGGTCTAGTACTACGAGTACTAGGTCATATGGACTGCGGTCCTTCCCGCTGTACATGCGGTGAACCGCATGCACAGGGAAGTCTTGTGCTTTAAGGTCGTCACATACCGCATCGGTATGTATCTCCTTAGGCACACCGCGAATCACAACGCGAAGGACTTTCTCCTCTTCGAGCGCATAAGTATGAAAACTTATGCTCTCTTTACGGAGGAGCTTTGTTAGCGCTCTGTGGTCGCTACTGGTGGGCACTTGGACTTTAATGCCCTGCTGCGTGGAGCGGGCATTAGTGTAATGGATCCCACGATCCGAAACTAAACGGGACAGCATGTCCCATTTGGTTTTGTCCTGAATGAACAGGGGCGGAGGCGGTTTTTCGCGGCGCGCGCTCGCGTCCTGAGGGGACGCGGCAGTGGTGGCCGGAGCGGAGGGAGGAGACGCGGGGCGCGGGGCGGGGGTCGGCTTCTTGCCGGAGGCGGGGGCCTTAGCGGGTGCCTTGGCGGGAGGGGCGGAAGTTACGCAACTAGCGGCTTTAGGAGCACGCTTGCGTTTGCGGTCAACGACGGTATAGCCGTCGTTATCGGAGTCCGAGTCAGTGCGTAAGGCGCGACTCGGATCTACTTCCATCTCCGTTTCGGAGTCCGAAGTGGGCTCGACAACGGCGATGGAGGGACGGGTGCTCGCTGGCCTCCCGATCGGTGAGCGCGAGCGAGACCTCTCACGGGGAGGGGCTGCCACCGTGCGTCTATTATCCGGGCCCGGAGCGGGCGAAAGCGGGCTGTCCTCTGAGAAGGACCGGGTCAGAGGAGGGACGTTGGCCTCCGGGATTGAAGTCCCGGAGGGAGCAATAAGAGTATCCGTGAGGCGGGCACTCGCTTCCTCTTCGAGGAGTTGCATGTGTGCAACATACAGATCGGGGTGGCGGAGGGCGAAGGTCTGAAGGACCTGCACCTCACCGTTAGAGGGACGGGACTGCATCCTGAGGGGAATACTCAGGACGCCCTATCAAGGGTTTGAATTCCCTCACACACCTTGTGAGCTCACTGTGTGAGAGGGAGTGTGTACCTAGGGTGTGCCCTAGTTGTGTACCCTCTCCGAGCTTTTTTCTCGGCGGAGAGGGGTGCTCCTAAGCGCTACTCCGGGGTTGACTAGGGGCGACCCCAAGGCCAGTTATCCCGGAGCCCAGCTTGCTTCGGCTGACCCGTGAAGCGGGAAAGGCCACGGTGCAAGGTTAAACCAAAAGTTCGACAGTGGCCGTTGTCACCGTAGGGTGTCACACTGCGACCGCAGCAAATGGCGGATTTGATCGTTCAGACGGGTTTGGCTGACGCTACCCCACGCCTGAACGACGTCGCTTAACAGCACAAAGTGTGTTGTTACGCGACTGTTACTATGTTGTGTCGGGTAGTAAAGTGGTGAAATGCGCACTGAAAAGTGCGGTCAAAACAAGACCACCAGCCCGATATGATGTTGTTCGTCCGAAACAAGGGACTTGGGTAGGTGGTAATGCCTGACGTCTTAGAGCGCCTCTGCGCGCCGGCACGGCGAGCTCGTAGCTCACGTTGCACGGCGGTCGGTGGCTGCTCAGCTTCTGCACAGAAAACAAAACTTCGTCAGGACTGCGTATTCCAAGGCACTGGTCTGCAACTAGCGTCGGAACGATGACCCGAGTGAGACGGCAATAGTGCGGGGACTATTGCGGTCTCACTGGGAGATACTGGCGGAGCTGTAGACAGGTGTGCACGGCGTGGCGGCACAGGTCGGAATGTCGAGAAGGTGTGAGTGGGGAGAAAAAAAAAAAAAAAAAAAAAAAAACGTTCAGCAAACAAAATTTGTTATAATATATTATAAAATTTGCCCCACAACTGGTACAGGCATCAACACGCTGCACCATAAACGGTGTCCCCATCAGCCAACTACCACTGAGGAACACCACACACCCATTAAAATATACTTAAAGTTTTAAAGAAGTGATGGCTTAGTCGCATTGGCTATGGACTGCCGCGCAGCAGTGGTTCGAATCCCACCGCGGCTGCATGGTGGAAAGGCATATTACGAATGCGCGCCTGGCTAGCGACCAAGAAGAAAACCTGGCACCAAGCACCTAACGGTGTGTTTCGGCAGCAGTCCTCGAGAGCCAGTGAAATTAGAGGCACATGAGACTTCAGAACTATGTCTATGTCACTCAAGGTGACGGGCACAGCGCAATTCGTGACTTGTGACAAAATGCATCTGTTATAGGCAGAGGTCAGTCCGCTTAACATCAGGTGGGCCTTGAGCTTGTTCCGTCACTATAACTTAAAAAAGCAACAAGCAACATTAGTTTTTATTACAAAATTAAATTGTTATTGCCAACAAATTAATGCGCTGAACAAATATTTATAACTCAATACGTAAATTGAATGTGCATAATGCATTGCCAGTTTTGTTATTCACTTTCCCTAATTTATGGCTCAGTCCCCATATGAATTCAGCTGTGAGAGTTTCCATCCAGTTATTCCGTAGCTCGACATTAACACCGTGCGCTGGCACGTATTTTTAATTAAATTTACCATGCTTTCGTATAATAAGTTACGATCAAACTTTATATATGTGATATTATTATACTACTCGTAGTTAGCGTAGTAGTAGTAAGGAAGATCGTGTGATATTTGAAGTAAGTTTTGTAAGCTGCATTACGCGATAACTGTTTATGTGCTGTAAAGATAATGTCAATGTGTTACTGCATATAAAGGTCCATATAAAACTACCGAAGAGAGACGTGAAATTTCAAATTTACAAGAGGAAAAATTATAGTCATGCGTGGGATTCGAACCCGCGTCGTCCACCTCTTTAGCCGGGGTAATTTTTTAATGTAATCCGTAAAGAATAAGTAATTGCAAACTTAAAAATATTAAAAATACTTGAGTATGTACAATCACGGAATGAAAAGGTTCGTCGATTTTCAAATAGATTCGTTCAACGTATTGCGAGCACATATTGCCTTTTGAAACTACGTTACAGAGTTTCAAGTTAGATAAAATAATGTTTTGCTGATCGTTAATAAATTTCAAAATTATTCAGATCAAAGTGGTTTGGCTATTTATCTTGTACTTACTCAAAACTTGCCCATTGTGGGCAATTGACACTTACATCGTCCGCCACTGCCGCAACGATCACCGGGACGTGCCGTGGACGGCTGGGAGGATGCATAAAGACAGACAATTTTTTTTTAATGGCTTGCCACTTAGTACATGGAATATTCTATTTCTCCTTAATGGTATCAGGCCAAGCTCCAGTGGGGTCAAGCACTCGTTATCAGTCAAATAATAAGAATGACTAACACAAAAATGTTAACATTGTACTGCTGCCCATATGGCACTTAAGACATCCATTGAAATTACATGTAACAGCATTCTTTAACCAGGAAATAAATGGGTTGGCTATAAACTGTACATGCTTAAAAAAGAAAGAATCACCAATTCAAACCTACGTAATGGCGTAAGTAATGCTATGTAAAGAAGGCCAGATATCTCGGGGTGGTGGAAGCCATTCGGCTTCAATTAGTGGCTAGCGTCGGCTCTTTTTATTTATTCAGTGAAACCGGAATAAACCTAAGGGAAAAATATATCGAATAAACATTCATATGCGGATAGAAAACGGTAGTGAATTCTAGAGCAGACGAAGGCTGTTTGCCTATAAATTTGATTTAGGGATTCCAATTTCATCCGATAAAAATAGCCTCTTTTTAATAACTTATATTCCAATCCCACTACGTTATATTGGTACCCTTACTTATCTATATACAAACATCTCAGATTGTTTAAATTCATGACCAAAGATATGTTGCTGCGTAAATCGTACCGGCAGAATAGTAAAAACAGTGTCTTTTTTATGCTATCGTGGAAAAAGCTCGAGGCCCACCTGGTGTTAAGCGGTAACCTATGTCTATAACAGATGCAGTTCATCACAGGTGGCGACATCCAGTGCGCCCATCACCTTAAGCCAAAAAGTTGATAAGTCTCATGTGCCTGTAATTTCACCTGCATCAATCTTTCAATCTGGTTTGAACGCAGCAATGTGAACATAACTGCATGACGGTAGAAAAATTGTGGCAGTAATACCCCGGACGATCTCGCACAAAGAGTTCTAATGTCTATATTTCTAAATATGATAGTTGTTAAAGCTTATCCTATCAGCTATAAATATGCCTAGTATACAGATTAATAAATCGTTTGTGCACGAGTATATATTCACATCCAAACTGCAGGATTGGCCTCTTACTTTTTTCTACACGAACTTTTGGTAAAAACCCAGAGTCCGATGCACAGTAGATGGATCGAAATCCGTTTGAAATGGGTCAAAAAACAATAAAAAACATTTGAATTAATGTTCATCAATCTCTCTTCTGTCCGTCTCACTAATGTTCTTAAAAAAAAAAACTTAAACTTCAGGAAAAAACATGAAGTTTTTTTTAATACCTGAATGGGTACTTATATCTAGTTTTCTAAACAAATTTATAGCCAGGTATTCTTTTGTGTGAACGTATCTATTTTATCATAAGACTCCTGTAAATTAAGCTTTAGAGTCCCCCTTAAAGTGCGTAGATACATCGTATTTTCCTCGTGAATGTACTTCCCGATCCGGATTAACATAATAGGATATTTTTTATCCTGTAAGTTGTAGAGTTCCCGTGGGAAACTTAAAGTTTCTCTGAAATTCGTGGGGTGGAAGACGCGACTTAAAACCATTGCCTTATTTCATCTGAGACGCATGATAGCCGTGTCCTAGAAATTGGATTTTTTGTTTTCTTTTAAGTATACAGAAACATATTATTTTGGAATCAGTGACATATTTATTTTGCAATGTCCAATTCCAACGAGGTATATATAGGTAAGAAAAAAAAATGTGGGCTCCAATAATGTGTTAATGTGATTTTCGATTAGCACGCGATAGTGCTTGTATATTTAGAGAAAAACATAAGAACATACAATTTATACTGAATTTTAAATTAACTGACTTTGAATTCATCTGATACCATAAGTTACCCTAAACCCGTATAACATAACCAGACATTTAAAAATTACGTTTACTAGTAAAAAAACTGAAAAGTAGTTATTAAATTTAAAATTATCCGCAGGTAATGTATATAGTCTCGCAAACCACGTAATTAACTACAGACCAGTAGCCAAAGCACGAACATTTCGATAGTACGTAACGTAAACGTATCGAGTTTACAGTACGTTTACGCAGGAGGCGATGGTTGACAGCACAACGCATCGTATGTTGGCTAACGTGAACTCGAAAAGTGACGTTATCCGGCGTAAATCAAATTAATTATACCTTCTTTCTAAGGGCTAATGATTCATTCCAAACGAGGTGTGAATTCTTTTTCAGCATATACAAAGTCCTCTATGATTGATATTTGTCAATTTTGGCGTTTTATTTCTTGGAGTTTACGTTAAAATTAGGCAATTTCAAAAAATAAAAATTTACTTGAAGAAACGTTCAAGTTAAAATCTCGATAGATACGTCAGATATCAAAACCTTAACCTCTGCCAAGATTTAGTTCCTTTTACGTACTGTAGGGGCGCTGATCAAATCGTATACAAAATGGTGACATTACGATATGTTAACGAAACGGTTACGTTTTCGCAAGTTATTCGTGCTAGGGCAACAGGGTCCTTATTCTCTATGACCATTCAAAAATGTAACACGCCACGTGACATTTATCTCCCTAGAAAGTACGTGAAAAGTAATTATTCCGAATGCCGCCTTCAACTTGACAAAGCGTTACTTATACAGTTTTAGTAAATATTCTGTAAGCTGTTTGTTAATTTTAAATCGATATGTTAAAATGAGAACATCATCAATGTACTTGAACCCAATTGAAATGCATTATTAGGGATAACTCAAATACTACTCGTCAGATCTCACTCAAATTTAAATGGCACCACATCACAAACACCAGCTTTCATATATAAAAAAATCGTCAAAATCGGTACATTCTGTAAATAGTTATGAGGTTACAAACACAAAACAAACAATACAGTCGAATTGAAAACCTCCTCCACTTTTTGACGTCGGTTAAAAAAATAATAACTTCTTTCAAAATACATTTTACCTCAAACAAGGAAACCGTGAGCAATAACCTCCCTATTTTGCCATCGTAAATAATAAAATTGAGATTGTGACTTTCATTTTGATATACTCATATTAGTATATTTCCGATAAGTACTTAAATTCCATCTTGTAACTCTTGTGACATAAATCATGGACATATATTGCTTTTTCTATTTCAAATTTATTTTACCTTTATTTTTCGACTGGAGAGGCGTCCGATCGAGGTGAAGGTAAGAGCCACGACTCGGTCGTAAAACATCGTTTCAGTACTAAATGTCACTGAAGAAGGGTATGCCTACTTGTTCCACTATATATATATATATATCGAATTTACCTCCAAAGTCTCACCGGCTCAAAAATAAAACGTAATTTTAAAGGATTTCCTGAGGATTTTCGGGAATTCGAATGTCACATTAAACGTCGACCATTTTATTTCCCATGGTATCATAAAAACGTACGAAATGTATCCCTTTTTGGTTTTATTTGTTTGCAAGTAAATCTTTGTTGCGTACGGGATTACCTTTTAAAATGAGGAACAGTTACTCTGTTCGGTTGTTTTCACCTCGTCTTGTATCCATTGATATATTATGAAATGAGCGTATACGTCGTAATACGTCGAGCTAAAAACTTTGTGCACTAATACATAAACATTTGACCATAAAGTCAAAGTCAGAATCATTTATTGAAATTAGGCGCATATGACGCTCTTATGAAGATCAATAACAAATTTTAATAATTGAATATCTGTTCATCTATCTGTCACGTTCATCAAATAAATGTATAGAGCCACTGCGAGAAAAACAGGAAAGAAACTCGGACCATTGATATCTGCCGCAGTTATGAGTTGGATGGGTGACCGTTAGTGACATTACTACTGCGTTTCCGGGTTCCGGAGGTTGCGTGCACGTTAAGCCGTCGGTCCCAATTGTTGTTTGAGGGTAGCAGTCGTTATTGCATGGTGGTAGGGCATTTTGCGAATGCCTCCTGGCTAGTTCACCCTCAAGTAGAAAATCTGTCGCCAAGCACCTAACGGTGTGTTTCAACAGCTGTCCTTGAGGGTTAGTAATTCTAGGTTAGCCTGAACAACATCTTCAATCACATCATCACTTACCATTAAGTGAGATAGTGGTCTAAGGTTAACCTATCAGGCATAAAAAATATTATATTATTATATTTTACAATATTTCTTTACATTACTTAGGTGACAAGCGCTTGCTTGGCAGAGGCGGAATTGTCCATGCATTTTTGTCGTTTAAGTAATCACAGACTGTGTAGTACGATGTCTTAATCAAAATGTCTTTCACGTGCTACTCGAATTTTCCTTCAGTGATCTGTAGTTGTAATTGTACAAAAACATTTTAACACTTATCCTCGTATTAATACATGCATCTGAAAGTTAATATCGATCTTAAGATATATAACGTCAAAACTGCAGACTTTTTATTTTTTTTTCCTCACATATCTTTCTGAAACCAACGTAAGCGCCGCGGCTACTTCGGCCGAGCAACTCAACTTGGTGTAGAGACGTTGGGTCCGTGGGGACCGGGAGCTCATCGTTTTTTCTAAAACTTTTCAGAACACTTGGTCGATGCGACGCGGGATCAAGCTGGCACCTATTTGCATCAACGAATAAGCATTGCAATTCAACAGGGCAATGCTGCCAGCATGCTGGATACGCTGCCAACTGGTAGTGGGTTGGAGCATTTGGACTGCCTGTGAGTCTGCAATGATCTGTACGTTGTCTAAATGTTTCTATTGCAGTAGCTGTAGTATTTAGTTAGTTCGTAGTATTTTGGCCGGTAAAAAAAATCTTCAGATTGACTTTAACTTTAAGATGCCTTTATTAAATTTATTAATACGATCTTAAATCACGAGTTCTGTAAACATTGATAAAAAACTGCTTTAATTATTTAATTATGTAACCATTATTGGGCGATAATATAACATTTTGCAATAAAATAAAATTGTTTTTATTTGTAGGAAGATAAACAAAGTGTCGTTATGAAGAATGAAGAGCATTTGAAACTTTTACCTGAATTTCGCCTTTGTAGTGAGATGCATTTATTATTACGATCTTAAATCACGAGTTCTATAAACATTTTTACAAAAAAACTGCTTTAATTATTTTATTAAATACTTAACTATTTTTGGGTGATAATATTTTTGGAAATGTGAGTTGTGGTTGCTACGTGCGTTGTGCTCTTAGCTGAATAATGCACACAAAAGCCAAGCGCCCCGGTCCGCCCTCCTAACAACATAAAATTATATCACCGCGAAAATTCATTATTTATAGCTGCCAACCACCGATTTACATATGCACATCCAATAGTTTGACGTAACCATAAAAGCTAACAACTATTAAAAAAAGTCCTTTTCAAATGTAACGACTAATTAATCGATACGCGACCCTAAAAAATAGCGAAACACGCAGTTCCGAGGCTATAATTGAAAACACGAATATGATACCAACGAAGGGTTTAACCGTCAGTAAAAACGGTGTTTTAATCCGTCCATCGATACCTGCCGGCGACAGCCGGATTACCGTCCTGTCTCACTCACCACCGAATAGCTATTTTAAAAATATTTACGTCGATATATTTCGCAACATTTGAATTCGGTATATCGTTGTCAAGCTTCTCATTTAAGGTTTGTGTCTTCATAGCTTAAAGCTAAATTATATAAACGTAGATTCGTCGTATATTAACCGTTCAACTCAGTACTGCAAAAGATGTATCCTAGCCCAGACAAAATAGAAATTAAAACAAAAAAAAACGAAAAAGCAAATAACAATATATTATTAATATAGTTAGTATAATAATAAATAAAAATAAAATTTGGATTTATATTAATTATAGGTGGTAAAAATGGAGGGCCCTAAATTTTGAGCGAAAATACACCTGACGGTATTTTCGCAAATATTCAAACTCAGTGTAATTTTGCATGCATATACCAGAAAAAGTGTATCAGGGCTATAGCTGGTATAAAAGGGACTGACAGTTGTCGTCCATTTTTCGTTCAATTTGGGATAGTGACATTTTGTTCTCTTTATATCTACGAGTGTTGTATGTTTGTAAAGCAAAACTTTAACGATTACAAAAAAAGTCTACGTTGCATGACATAAACACCAGGAATAAAAACGATCTAGTGCCAACTAATCCTAAAACTAAAGCATATCATAAGAGTGCATTTTATACTCTCATCGTTTTGTTTAATCGCTTGCCAAACTACATTAAAAATTCTCCTTACGATAAATCCAAAAAAATATTATGTAAAGTATTGACGATGAATAGTTTCTATACGTTATATGAATTTATGACTTATATCTTTGATGTGAAATGAACTTAATACATTTTATTTCATCATATTTTTTTGTTATGGTATTGAATTATTTAATAGAAATTATGTACTGTATATTTATTTTATGATCTCAATTTATGCGCTATGATTGTTTAAATGTATTGTTTCGAATAAGATATAAGTAGATGCATGTATTTTCATAGGAATCACACAATTTATACTGGCTTGGTTTAAACAAGCAATGTATGCTACATGTTTTGCAAGCCGAATGGAAAATTAAAGAGATTTACTATGTTCATGCGCTAAGATCTGCATAAAAATGTACTCCTTAATTACGCAAATAAATATTTTGATATTTGCCAGTTTTCCTTATAATTAAGCATTTTCGAAATTATTCGGAAAAAAATGTAAGGGAATACTTATTTTCACATATAGACATAAAATAAGCATCGGCAAAATATATACTAAAATAAATATATAGTAATAATAAAATAGTAAATAATACGGTATAACTCACGTGAATCAGTCAGATAGCTCCGTTTCAGCTCAGTTTCTACCACATCCGGTGGTGTTTTTTAAGGAGAGCTCGGGACGCTCGCGTTGACGTCAAGGCAATATGACAACATCGTTTGTATAGAAAGCGCTTGAAAACCACAAACCTTAACCTTTTTTACACAAAACATGCTGTGAGAGTTTAATACGCTATATAATGACGAGTCTGCGTAAAGACTGGAGAACCGCCAACTACCTGTAGATTTAAGACTCTTGAAATTTACCATTGAATAAGGTGTAATTCTTTTCATTGACGAAAATGCGTAAGAGGTGCGATAAAACAAACGAAAATGTATTCTGAAACGTTTAATAGTACGATGTGTGGAAAAAGTTTTTGTTGTGTGTAGCGCATTCCATTGCACGTTTTCCTTTTATTAAATTTATTAGAGTAGTATTCGGTAAATAAGTGGGGCGATAGGTAACGTGTTCCCGCGTCGCGTCACCGGGTATTCCACCCCAACCCTGCTAGCCCCGGGCGCCTGAATGCTAAGCGGATTCTTGTTATTGTTGGAACCATTTTGTTCACTTACTCGTATGTACAACACCTTATTATGGAGAGTTTATAACTTATGAATAACTTTAGAACATTTTAAGGGTCGCGTACCTAAACAGCAAAACGGAGCTCTATTGATGAGACTTCGCTGTCTGTTTGTATGTCCATCCATCAGTATGATATATATATCTATCTCGTACACGGAGTAGCAAACCTGAAATTTACCTATATAAAACGTTGATTCAAGAATTACTGTTGAATTCGAAATTCATTTTTTTTTATAGCTGATAGTGACCAAAGGCTAGCCAGCCGTTGACCACACCTGATGGTAAGCGTTATATGGTCGAAGATGTTGTTCGGGCTAACATAGAATTACTGGCTCTCGAGGGCAGTTGCCCAAACACACCGTTAGGTGCTTGTCTACAGATTTCTACTTGAGGATGGTAGCTAGCCAGGCTGGTATTCGCAAAATGTCTTTCCACCATTTTATAATGACGACTGACATCTTAAAACAACAACGGCTGAACGTGCCCGGCTTGTAGCGTAGTTTGCCTAGCCATTCTTAACCGATCAGTTAACTTACAACGTCTATTGCAATGACTTTGGATGAGTGACCGCTGTCGTTAAAGCATGGTGCTATGGCATTTTGCGAATGCCCACCTGGCTTGCTACCTCCCTTCAGAAGTAAATCTGTACCAAGCACCTAATGGTGTGTCCCGGCAGCTGTCCTTAAGAGCCAGTAATTTAAGGTTAGCCTGAACAAATTTTGACCACTTTATCACATATCATCAGGTGAGATAGTAGTCAAAGGCTAGCCTATGGGCTATATGTAAAATAAAATAAAAACTATTTTACCAACACATACCTACTGAAAATGCCGATTTATAATGTAGTTTAGAAGCTATGATCAAAACAAAAAAATCTGTGAAGAGTTGTTGCAATATGGAAGTTTAAAAGAACGAGGTTGGTCTCGCACTGGGCGAGTTGTATTTATTTATTAAACCACATTTTAAAAACCTTCCCAATTTTTTTAAATTTTTTTATTACTAAAATACAAAATCCACATTAACTCATAAGTCAGAAGATTATAATGACAAGATCTTATACAATGTATTCGAGATTAAGTCTTTTCCATGTGGAGTTTTGGATGCAAAATGAAAAATTTCCGAGTGTGTATTTTTCCGAAGTGTAAACAAATATGTAGCAAGAACTTTTCTTATTCTTGCTTTCATTTTGGTATTCTTTACACTGTTTTTCTGAAACTTAATTGTGACTTTGAATTACTAATATGACTTCTACTTATATGACTGGTACTTCATTTTGACTATGCAAATTTTACTTGACAAATATTAAACAGTACGAGACCTGCTTGAAAAAGTCCTTTTCGTGCGGTATCGATTGGTACCAAATACCAATAAGCAGAAATAGTTCGATGATATTATCGCTGCCACGAAGAGGTTTGCATTCGGGTTTACGACCTTGTTCGTATTTAATAAATATGTCGGTCTTTTCCAACCCCAAAATTTTACGACTGTACAATAAAACATGTCTCGACATCCAAATTTATCTGCGTACATAAAGTTTTATATCCGCGACTTGCACCGCCGGAGGTTTCCTAATTGTTACCGGTCATGGATGGATCGGGTCGTGGTACTTCATGAAAATTCAAACTAGTGACGGATAAGCGACAAGGCTCATAAAATCCGATATCGTGAATACCGTTGTTGCTAGACGATCGATTGTTCCGCAACCTCGATACCGAAATATTCGCGTTTGATCACCGCGACCTTTTAACAACGTAAACACAACTCCGAATTTTAAATGGACACCCGTATAATCTTGCTTACTAAAGACGTAATTTGTGTCGTATAATTTTCAGCTTCCTCGCTCGCGTTGACGCGGACCGCATTAGGCAGTTTGTTTTGTTCATCCCTTGTGGTCGTAAGCGTCCGATTTCCGTTGATACGTTTTCGTATCACTTAACAATTTCACATTCGAAACGAGTGAGCCATAAATCGGTCATCGAGGCCTGTGCAAACGATTCAGTGAGTCATGTTCATTGACTTTTTGTAGCTTTAATTGATCATCTGGGGTATAATTCGTCGGGTGTCGCGTATAAAATTACGGTGGGGTAAAATTCACGTTGGTACCTAACAGTGTTACTCTAATTACGTATGCGGCAATTATCTTTTGAAGGTGTCTGGACGGATATCGGAAGGGAGGTGTTATTGTTGAATTCTAGTAGTATGGACAGCAAATCTATGAGTTTTTGCTATATATACGACTATAACTTGTATTACAAAATGATTGTTATACAAAAAACAAAACATTTAAAGGGCGCGAGTTTCTTGCCCGTCTTAACAGTGGCTTTTTCTGCCAAACGAAGCAGTAAAATGGAAAATTAATTTACAAGCTATCTTAACGTAGCTTGTGTACTAGTTTTTTTGCTGATATTATAATCTTTGACTACAATCTCACAGAGCTACCCATACCTCGGCTCTACTATATTAAATGAGGTTAGTTGCGAGGACGAGATTAGAAGACGGTGCGCGATTACAAGATATGCTGTAGAGAGGTTGGAAAAGGTTTGGAAAGATAAAAAGATTACTAAAAGTACAAAAGTGCGACTGATGAACTGTCTAGTCTTTCCAATCTTCCTCTACGGTGCTGAAACCTGGTCCTTAAGACTACTGTACCGCCGTAAAATCGACGCTCTGTAGATGTGGTGTTGGAGGCGCCTATAGAGGATCCCGTGGACTGCCTTCCGCACAAACGTGTCTATCCTCATGAACTTAAAATCAAAACTAGGCTATCGTCGATTGTTCAATTACAAATTTTAAAGTTCTCCAGGAATGAAGACTCGATGGAACGATTAGTGGTTCAGGGTCAGATAGCAGGAAATAATCAAAACGGCTACACAATCATCCATATCTGAGTACACGCGGAACGCTACCAACCGGAAAAAATGGAGAAGCATTGCCAGATCAGTGATCACCAACAAGAAGACTGATGACGTTGAAGACCCATCATGTACCACTATCTTATCAACCACGACCACTCTGTCAAGAGTGCCCGACTGAGGAGAGATAAACTCACCTGATGGTCAGTGATGATTTGATTGAAGGTAACAGTAGGCTAAACATTTTAGTGTTACTGGCTTTCAAGGACAGCTTATTGATGCTCTCGATAGGCTGCAACGTGTCTTCCGTTTTATTAGCGACACGGAAGTCACTCAACACCGTGAGCTCTTTCAAATGCATCGCTAGAACTATAATAGCTTGTTCAAGCGTTTTTGTCCATGGTGAATGGTCTGAACATCTCTTTGATTTTCTTCATATCCCTATCACCTCGATCTTGCCCAAAATTGTATTCATATACTTGTCAGTTCCTACTTCTGTCGTGTAATTAAATTGTGGATCGGTATGCTGGTGGATCACTCTTTTTTAATGTATTGTTTTAAATTAAGCAAGGTGCCCACCACACATCACAAGTGCCGAACTGTACTGCACCCTTCACCCTGAGACATAAAGACGTTAAGTCTCATGTGCCTGTAATTTTACCGGCACTGATACCCTTCAAACCGGAACACAGTAATGCGAAAATTACTGTCTAGCAACAGAAATAGGTATATTGTCCTTGGACGTATTCGTTCAAGAAAATTGTACTGCTACTAGAACTCTGTATGAATAGCAGCTATGACCCTAGATCTTTTAAGAAGGGCAAAAAAAATATCTTCTTGGTTATCATAGGGATGGCTTACGGCTACAGTAACCCTTAAGGTATCTAATTCATAACAATAGAAATGTATTGTTATATTGTGAAAATATTCACTGGTCACCCTTGAGCAGTTAACGTAATCCACGCTTTACCAGGCGAGGTGAAGTCATATTGATGGAACACTATTGCAAAAGTTTGTGTATTGTAACAATAAAGTATTTAGTTCTAACATCTGGCAACAATCTGTGCATGCTTTGTAGTCTCTGGTTAAGAAAAATATACGGCGGAAGCCGGTTGTGTAAATTTCAAAAATGAATACCAAACATTGCTTAATTAAAGGATCACTATTATTATAACTACTGTGTCCCGATTCGTTGCCTCATCCTCCGTGACAATTTTAAATGGAAGCTGCCAAAATACACCGTTACTTAATTTTATAAAGTTTGTTCTCTCAATATGTGTGTAATTATTCTATTTACGCAATAATTATTGAGGATACATTGCAAGTGGAAATCTGTTCTGGTCAAGGATTGATTATCATTTCATTCATATTCTTCATGTCAGTTGAAATGTTATTTCAAATTGCTAAACTCTAAATATTTATTGATTTTGTGAAGCGCTCGTAGCGAAGTTTGCTTAGCCATTCTGAACCGATCAGCAAAGATAAGCAACGTCCGCTTAGGTCATGAGTTGTATGGGTGACCGCTGGTGACATTACTACTGAGCACTTCCGTGCTTTGGAGAGCACGTTAAGCCGTCGGTCCTGGTTGTTGTCTTAGGATGGCAGTCGTTATAGCATGGTGGCAGGGCATTTTGCAAATGCCCACCTGGCAAGTAGAAAATCTGTCGCCAAGCACCTAACAGTGTGTTGCGGCAGCTGCCCTTGAGAGCCAGTAATTCAAAGTTACCCTTAACAACATCTTCGACCATATCATCAGTTACCATCAGGTGAGATAGAGGTCAAAGGCTAACCTATCAGGCATAAAAAACAATAGTTTTTGGCGTCAAGCGTGACGTCAGTAACACGGCGTAAATTTCTAAGTGAATAAATACTCGTAGGTATATATAGATACACAACACACAACTAAGTTAACTTATAATTCTTCGTAACATAAACCCCATACTTTTAACCAATGCTTAAATTTAATTGACGTCATTTAGCACTGCGCATACAAAGCGAAATAAAAGTAAACAATACCTACGTATATATCTCCGCCAGAAGCCTAAAATTTAAAGTCAAGTCTGATGGTGCATCGTGTAGAAACGAAACAAGTCAAAAATAAATCCGGTTTGAATACGTGGCGCTTATGACGTCACATCGCGTCGGCTTAGCAGGAAAGTTAGGTGGAATTATCACTGTATATATTTTATATTGTGTATTTCTAAAATTGTAATTCAACGTTGTCCTAAAATATTGTATAGTTCATTTATAGTATTAAATTTAAATGATGTCTAACCTTGGTCTAGAGTGCACATATTTTAAAAAAACAAGAGTTTGAATCCGGTGAAATTTTGCATGCATATCCCTGAGCTTACTATCAAGGCTTCTAGTTTGCCAGTTTCTCGATTTATAATTGACTAGCTTTCCGTCGCGGCAGCGCCCGCGCGTATGTCGATTATCACGCAAATACATTAACCTCATTTTACGCAGTTGGATAAAACCTATACACCTATCCTATGTCCATCCCGGCATCTCAAACTATTTCCATACCAAATTTCACCTACATCTGTCTAGTTTTGGCGTCAAAATGAGAGACAGAGTTACTTTCGCATTTATAATATTAGTATAGAAGTATGGATTTTATCCCTAAATGTGAAAATAAGAAACATAACGATTTCTCCGAATATTACTCGTATTATAAGGCTCAAGAACGTGCATACAAAATTTCACCGAGCTTCAACATTTGGTATATAAAATAATATGAATGTACGAGGTTATGAAATGCGCTGTGCGTACTTCCCTTAATATTTATGATATACCATCGGGTCCTTACTACGTTGGCATTTAATGTAAGAACTGAATTAACAAGCTGTCTCGAGCCTAGTGGAAACTCGATTAGGCACATTAGGGATTGCAATTGAGTGGACGCATATGCCAAGGGGCATATATGCAATATTATCTTTATTTATGCTAACCGGCACAGTTTCGTATTCCAGATGATTAAAAATGATTTCTTTTCGTCAAACCCACGAGAATTGGAACTTCCGATTTCACAATTACGAATACGTTTTTCTAATTAAATAATACTTTTTGTTCCGTTTCAATACATGCAAATACAACGCAACTTCAAGCTCCCTCTAATGTAATAATTTCTAAACTTGTCCGTTCTGGTTACACCACACATCCATCTCATTTTTCTCATCTCTGCCTCTTGGAATATAAGAGACAAATAATCACAATGAAAAAGACGTATAATCAGATCCATACCGAACGACATGTCTGATGATAGTTTAATTAACTTATTAAGTACCTCTACAGTATGAAAAGGGCAGTTATGGTTTTCGATAACTAAGTAAGTCATGTCCCGAACTGTTAAGTTTCACATGCAGAATTGCAGCAATTTTTTCAAATAAATATCCTATTGTAGGTATAAGTAAATAAATATAATGTTTTTAAATTTGATCGAACAAACAATTATATCGCACGCAAAGTCAGTCAATCACTTCGGATTAATAGTACAACTTTGCTCACATGTTGAAAAATAACTATTGTTTTTGTGCTTCATATGTATAAGCTAATCACCAAGGTACATATAATCGGTGCAGACTGGCAGAGACACCATCTATAAAGATGTAACGAAAAACAGTACACTAACACCGAAGTCACAGTAACCCGAAGTAGAAACTGAATTTCTATCGGAGACACATAATTTTTTCCCTCCATTTACCGAGCATGTACTGGAACATTTCAGTTTAGCCGTCAATGGCAAAAAAATTGCCTTGTGTAACCACTTTTTTTTTAAGGTCAGCCTGTAAGCACCATCTCTTCTTAATACAAGACGATGAGGTCCAGAGAAGTCGTAGAGAACTAAACTCACAAAATACAAAAAACTGCCGGTACACGCCGTTAGGTATGTAATTGAGTGTAGTAACCAACCAATTAAGCATTACCTAGCTGATTATTATAATACAACGCTATATGAATAAAAATCTGTATCATAGGGTTTCCTATACCTTCAAGGTTAAAACTAGGAAGCGTTATATTAGGAAGAATTAGTCCAACTTTGAAAGTTTTTAAGCTCAAATAATTCAAAAACTTGGGGAAAACACTCCCAAACTCAATGTAAAGAAAACATAGTTTTCGTTAAATTGCCCTTAGCCTACTATGAGTCAATGTCTGGCGCCGCTTTGTGAAAACGTGACATAGTATATTCTTCGAATCAGTAGGACTTTTAGAATGTTTTCGAGTTTTGTACCTGAAAAAACAATATTTGGGCCATCTAGCAATGACAAAGAGAGTACGCGCAAGTTTATTATGTACTTATAAACGTAAAAAAATTAACACATTAATGAAACACCTTAATCTCATCTTATTCTCACCGCTTATATAATATAATATAGTATTAATTTAATCATACTGCTAAACCTTATACCACCACATCAATAAAGCAAGCTTTCAAACGCTAATGGAAACTATTTGTGTACTCTAACGTGACATAATTTATCTTCATATGTCAAAAGTCATATTTATTATTTTGTTACCAACGATAAATCCACCTAATTATTCCATCTAAAAAAAGTTACTTTCAAGCAGAAAATTTTAAAATTGATGTGGACTATTTGACTTTTAAAAATATTTTAATTGATGTTTACAGTAAACACAGCGTCTGCATTTACCGTAATCCGCACGCTTGGCAGGTGTCTTGGGGATCTCTAAAGGCGCCAATCTTCCGGTATTTTACCTCCTACGCCACTTTGTCATGACGTTCTTTTATTGCTGATACGCCTGCTTTTGAACACTATCTCATTAGTAAGTAAGGGTAAACCTAGAAGGGGACCTATAATATTTGTATAATATATAACTTTGAAAAGCAGCCGCCGGAAAATGCCAATAGTGATTGGCCATAGATTTTCTATTTGAGTGTTGTAGCTAGCCAGGCAAGTTTTCGCAACATGCTTCACCACGATTCGTCAAAGCTTTAATCAGGCTTTTTCAGACAGTCAATGAAAAAGTTGTCAAGTTTACCTACTGATCTTAACCTGTGTCATAATAACTGCCTAGTAACAGTCAAGTAATCTGTGGTGTTGCAGACAATATTCTAGGAAAGAGCGAGTAAGCGCCGCGCGCCGCCCGTGGAAATAACAGACAATTATTGTACGATGACTTTTCGATGCGTAATGGGTATTTTAGCCGCACGAATGAGTTTGATCGCTGTGATAAACCGAGTCAGCGAACTTTTGAATATTATTTTGTTCTATTTTTAACGTACACGTATATGCGTGAGGAACTGAGAAGAACAACGTTTTTCATTGATAGTGAAGTAAAATCTTTCAACCAGATCTCGTATTCTTGTATTTATATAGTTAACTTCAGCCTCCGGTGTCGCTCCTATACTAAAAATATTATATGTTTTTAATAAGGGGTCATGTGCGAGTCGTGCGAGGGGGGAAGAAGACTCCGTACAATATTAATATGAATTACCTTATGGTGTGTTCCGGTAGCTGTCCTTGCGAGCCAT
Source organism: Plagodis dolabraria (assembly GCA_963854805.1). Lineage (NCBI taxonomy): Eukaryota > Metazoa > Arthropoda > Insecta > Lepidoptera > Geometridae > Plagodis > Plagodis dolabraria. The sequence goes on from OY978444.1 coordinate 23,047,742, forward strand.
TAATTCTAGGTTAAGCCTGGTTAAGACCTTCGACCATATCATCACTTACCATCAGGTGAGATTGTGGTAAGTTTGTGGACAATCACATTTAATTACAACAATACTTTCCCATATTTCCTTATTTGCATATTGTTTTTGTTGATCCTTATTAATTATATATATATATTTTATTATATTTGATTGTATTAAAAATATGTTTGGTACCACATTGTAAAAAAATATGACTAAATAATAATTATGTTAATTGTCTAGTTTTGTCTTTGCCCATGTTGTTGGTATATTCCTGACACCGATGACAGGGTATTTTTTTTTATTTAAAGCTAAGATGCTAGGCTTTGATCACTGTCTTGATCAAAGCCTAGCATGATGATAAGTGATGATGTGGTCGAAGACGTTGTTCAGGCTAACCTAAAATGAATAAAAACGAGAAGTCTGAATACATTGAATAAGGTCATGTAATAAGAGATATAATACGTTAGGTAAAGTTACTGTGTTTAAAATATAGAACATTTGGAAAGTTTCTAATAAGTTTACAGAACACAATCTTATGACGTAAATAAGACTTTATATATATATATATAATGGGTGACAAACAAGCAGACGGCCCGCCTGATGGTAAACGTAACCGCCGCCTATGGACATCTGCAACACTAGCTGCGGTGCCGATGCGTTGCCTGCCCAGAGAGGAATTTGTAGATGCCCCTTTAAATTTTTAATATTTAGGAAAATATACAATTATTGTAACTGTTTTTGGATGTTACTTACCGTTACTTACCTGGCTGATTATGGCCCAGACAGAGATTTCGGGCAATATTCACTCACGCGGGCTTCTTGTAGAACCAAATTATGCACATTCGAAAAATAAAAACAGCATTAAATTGTAGCCACCGAAAATGGATCCAAATATGTTGTGGCTTGGAATTCCCTCACGTGGACCTTTTGCAGCCCAGCGAACAAAACACATTCGAAAATAAAACAGCAATAAATTTAGGGCTATAGAAAATAAATCTGGAATCTTTTAGCTTAGATATCACTTCACAAACAACTCACATTTAAAAAACACTAAAGTCCGTGCGATTATTACAGCAGTTTTTGTCTCATTTTGGCATGTAGAACCAGGTGCTATCACTATACTGAACCGATACGACTTACCGACGACCTTGAAGAAAAGAGCATAATATTATCACTTCAAAAGCCGCTAACCCATCCTCAAGACCACGGGTGTTACTGTTGTGCGTGGTAACTTACCACCAGATAAACGGCACTTAAGTTTGCCTTTAAATCGGCAAAAAAATACTTAATTTAAAAACCTTTTTGCGTCTTAGAATGTGGTGTTTAATCGTCTTGAGCTAATTGCGTAAAGTACAAATACAATTTTCGCATTTGTTTTTATAACTAAAAGTAACAGACATCTAAGTCGTAAATTTTATAGCAATTTTGTTACGGGGATCTAGTTGAGAATTTCAAATTTCGATTATGAACCAAATCGTTTAATTTACCCAAAAATACTGAAAACACTAATTATCTTCAAGACTAGAAGCTGTGATAAAAAATACAATAACTTTTTTTTACGGGTTCTTGCAATTGCAAATCCCAAAAGAGCTACGCCCGACTTGTACTTGAGAAAAGTTTGGTTATATGATGCGAGCCCGGGAAGTATTTTTTTTTATATACGCAATATACTGACCACAGTCTCGCCTGAAAGTGGTTGAACTACCCAGTCAAATAAGGTTACATATGTATTCTTATTCTTTGTAACTTCCATCTTTTTTACTATCACTATATTATGATAAAAAAAATCCGCATCTTCCGCTCTCAGGATGTTTGAAATAAAGTAACATAGTTTATTTTTCGTATCCGCATCAACTTCTTATGTTCCCACTGCTGAGATACGGGTCTTCCTTTTAGAGAGAGATATGGGCCGTACAAGAATATGGGGCTGAATATACCATGGGTTGCTGAATACGCGACATATATGCTGCCCACTAAGACCCAATGTCAAAGTTATGCTATGCTGTGATCAAATGTTGGAATAACATTCCGCCGCCGATAAGGAACCTGCAAAGTATTCATACAATTAGAGCTAAGTTGAAAACATTTATTTATGAGCATCAGAAGGGTGAAGAACCTATGAGAAATGATACTACCCCAATTTAGTTATTATTATATAATATATGCTTACGTCTCTTTTTTATATCTGCTCCTAATTATAATTATTTACTTTTTCTTTGCACTTTTATTTATTATTCATATTGTATTTGTTGTCTGTTTTCTTTAAAAGAAGTCTGTTTTCTTTAGCAGAATTCGTAACCGTAAGATGTATTTTTTTATTTTTGTCCTTTGTTTTTGTTTGTTAAAAATAATATATTCACTATAAAATTTTTAGTATGCTGATCAGTGTGCACTGTTAAGATTAAGACGTGCGTGACGTCACCTGCCGGTCCCTACGGAAGATCAGCGCCGGTTGTTAACAGCCAGCATTATGCTGAGTTGGGGCCGGTTTGTGACGGGAAACTATTGCTTTTTGATTTTTATTTTTCATTGTAAACTGTTATTTTTGTGTGTGCTTAGTTTTTCGTTTTCTGTTACAAATAAATTATATTGTTATTCTTCTTATATTCTTAAGTTTATTTTTATTGCTGATAGTTAAGCCTTCGACAAGCCTAACGACAATCTCACCTGATGATATGGTCGAAGATGTTATCAGGCTTAACCTAAAATTACTGGCTCATAAGGACAGCCACCAGAACACGTTGTGTTCTAGTGCTTGGCAAAATATTTTTTATTTGAGAGTTTTCGCTAGCCAGGCGGGCATTCGCAAAATGCCCTACCACCATGCGGTGAAGATCAAGCCTGCGGCGGGATTCAAACCATGGACCTGCTGCGCGGCAGTCAGCCAATGCCACTGAGACTACACTGCTTCAAAAGTTTGCAGACCACATGGACTGACGGCTTAACATACCACCCGAAGCGTGAAAGCGCTCAGTTAGTAATACCACTAGCGGTCACCCATCCAATATGTGAAAAGCTCCGTTGCGAGCGCTTTTAAGCTTCTCTACTTCATTATGGAAAAATTATACCATAGGCACCGTGATTTGGAAAACTGTTCTTCATAGTAGACACTCGATATACATTTTTATAATGCAAATGTTGTAGAGTAAACACACAATCTCGCGCAAGCATTTGAATTTTGACGCCTTGAATAAAACGGTGTTAGAATGAGGGAAATCTTTTTTCCCCCTATTCCTTATCGTGAACGTTTTGCGAAGATTTTCCGTGGATGTCATTTAGTGCTAATGCCTATACTGAGGCGAGTCGCCTACGAATTGCCGAATTTGCTCTGGCTTTCGACCTCGAAACCAACCTTAAATCCTGTGTTTGAAATGAGCCAATGCATCTTAAGCAAGGGCCTTCCTTCAAATTGCCTGTGATGTAACTGGAAAATTTGTACGAAGGATCGTAACTCGCTTTTTCTTTTTCGTCACAAATTTGTGTGGCTTATTTTGCATGTGTTGATTTTTATGCTAGTGTAAATGAATTAGGATTACTGAGACTGTTATTTTAGCATGAATGTCTTAAACTTGTGACTTTTATGTTTTTTTCCAATAAAATTTAAGCATTTATTTTAATTTAAAGAGCGCCCTACGCGATCAAATGTTTTTGGCAAACATGTTAGATCATCTCGTGTTTTTCTAACTTTTTGAACTGCTGCGGCCTTGTTTGACGTGTTTGTCGTACATGTTTCAAGGCGTGAGTCGGTATTTCTTAAGCAAGATCAGAAGTCGTTCATCGCCTTGGCATCATGGAGGAAACTCGCATAGAAGACAATCCCCTGAGTGGCACAACCGGGCAGCATCTTTGATTCTACCGAGTCGGTCCAATCAAAGAATATTGCCTTCGACGTTGTCGTTTGTCAGTACTAATCGATGCACGAGAATGGTATCAAGTTGATCGTACTGAGAAGCGACTCGGTATGCTCAGCAGGGCTACTCATACAAGTACTTTTCTCATTATTTTAATAATTATCTACTCCATCGTCTACTTTTTTAAAAAACATATGTTTGTCAAACATCGTTTCACGGGCGCTTAAGAGGGCAATGAATTTAAACGTTGCTTTTTTATTGAACAGTTTATTGTATACTTACCTTGTAATATTGTTGTAAAAAAGCTTTGTGTATTGAGTACTGTTAGACATTTTAATTAACATTTTCCACCCTTTCAACATGGCCAGTTCAAAGGTAAGAGCAAAAATAAACACGCTGTCAGTTGTTCGCGTTCATTAACGACTAGTGTCGCAAAGTTCTCCACTCAAGAATTCCGGGCGAGTACTGCCAAATCGGCGAACACTATTAACGATCACGTAAAACAGGACACAGTAGCCCGGCTTTGAACTTTTGCGAGACGAAAATATAAATTATTATAAACCACCAACGGCTACTTTATGCTCACTCGGACAGAATTTGTCCTAGATTACGCCAACTGAAGCAATATAGAGTTATATTGGGATTAAAAATATTATGATAGGTCTCCTCGAGATATCGAGATTTCAGTCGTGTTCTGAGAAAAAACCGATCATAATTTAAAATTTGTTATTTGTTACAGATATTTCTACTAGGTCTGCTACTCACTTTTGTACAGAAACTAGTAGTCTAGTAGATTTCCGATATCCCTTCCTAATATGAAAGCAGTCATCTTAAATGGAGTTCAACTAGAAACCAAACACGCTCGAGAGCAATGAATCCGGGTCACTTAAAGAATCCTAAAAATCTCGGAAACTAAAAATGCTAGGTTAATGCAATAAATTGTATTTAATAGACAATGTAATACTCCTTAAATGAAGGTATTAAAACTTCTTAGTTATTGTAAAGTTATATCATAAAAAAATCAAATTTGAAAAAGGGCCACTTTCGAAGATGGAACTACGAAATTACAGCATTTGGTTTTGCTTTTGTTTGTAATCTGTCATTTATGTGGGTACATAAACCATGTTGATAGTGCTCTATATTCATTATTCAAGCTGAAATTATGTCGCTTACGCCTGAAGAATGCACCAGAATACTTACAATGCTGGAAACCGGCCGGAGTCAGCGCGATACAGCCAGGACTGTCGGTGTGTCGCTGTCAACAGTACAAAGAGTTCTCCGACGTTACGAAGAAACTGGTTCTAACCTACGCAGACCAAGAACGGGCAGAACCAGGTGTACCACAGCACGAGAAGACCGATACTTGGTGAACACCATGCTTCGAAATCGCTTTCTCACAGGAACTGAACTCACCAATCAGTTTCGACGCCTCGGAGGAAGTAACCCAAGTGCATGGACAGTAAGACGTCGGCTTGCTGAATCTAACTTAAAACCCCTTAGACCTGCAAACGGCCCTAAACTGGAGCGTGGGCATCGTATTTCGAGACTAAGATATGCCCAAAGCCACGTAAATTGGAGTATTGAAGATTGGTCAAAAGTTATGTTCTCCGACGAATCAAAATTTATGCTCTACAAGCACGATGGAAGACACAGAGTGTATCGAAGACCAGGGGAAAGATTCAAGCAAGCATGCATCGAAGAAAAAGTAGCCTACGGTGGTGGGTCTGTACTTGTGTGGGCCGGAATTTCTTCTGAAAGTCGCACAGAGCTGGTGATCATAGAAAACGGCTCTTTAACTAGCGTAAGATATGTGGAAGAAATCCTCAATGATCACGTTGGTCCATTTATGGTCAATTTAGGTGAGGATGCTATATTTATGCATGACAATGCCCGACCTCATACAGGTAGGATTGTGAATGACTACCTTCAAGAGATGAACATTACTCGTATGGAGTGGCCAGCACGCAGCCCGGATATCAACCCGATCGAGCATGCTTGGGACGAGCTAGGCAGATGCGTAAAACAACGAAACCCTCCCCCAATCACGCTTCGTGAGCTCAAAATTGCTCTCACAGAGGAATGGGAGAATATTCCCCAAAATCGTATAAGGAACTTGGTGTACAGCATGCCAAACCGCGTAAACGCAGTAATGGAAGCACGAGGAGGCAATACGAAGTATTAAAATTCAAGAAAATCGTAATAAAGTTCAAAAATTTCATGTTTCCTATTTTTGTTTTAAGGAGAGAACAGCAGTTTTTTTCTTTATGTAATTTTGTGTTACTAAAATGTATGGTGACTCATATTTTTTTTACTTTCATTTAAGGAGTATTACATTGTCTATTAAATACAATTTATTGCATTAACCTATCATTTTTAGTTTCCGAGATTTTTAACATTCTTTAAGTGACCCGGATTCATTGCTCTCGAGTGTATAAACAATGTGTCAAATTAAAAAAAGGGATAAATTCCTTTTTATTTGACAGTGAAATGAAGATCCGAACAAAATCTATCACTTGTGCAAAAAACTAGCAATCGTGGATGAATTGTAGAAGTTTTCGAGAAAATACTTTTTTCAATTTGACAGTTGTTATTTATATCAAAATATTGTTAGACTTCGTCGACGAGATCTTTTTTACCCTTTCTACTAGTTTCTTATATATTATTTAAGAAACTTGTGGAAAAGGATCAGAAGTTTCCGAGGTGAATTCCTTTTTAATTTGACAGCACTTACCGAATCTGTCAAAACAGATAAATAAGACATCAAGATATTAAAACAAATGAATACGATATCATGTAAATACGACATCAATTGTCACTTTGGCAGTTATTTCACCTTACGTCCGTTTTAATATAATAATGAAATGAAGAAAAAATTAAAACTAAGCCATAAAATACGACACCAACTATCACTTTGACAACTGTTGCATCTAAGGCTGGTTTCTTTTTCCTATTTTTATCCCTCGCTTAGTAAGATCGGTACAAATATTTTCGTCTTACATTAAATTTTTTCAATCGTAGGGTATGCTTGAGTAGTTCCAATAACCTTTTTTTTGTAACTATATAAATAGATAAAATAGTGGGTTAAAATCCACTTTCCCACTAAGATGGAATGGGGTGGCATAAGTGCAATAGCCGGATAAAAGATAATATATTATATTGAATTTTTATTGAAGAAAAACATCTGGCCACAAGCATATAATATTTCAGCTACTGCGCCAGAGAACATTTCAGACATCACAAGGTTGCAGCGCTTTTTTATGCTCCTTTGGAAAGCTATAACACCCTCAATTGGAAAATCTGTTGTCTAGCACAAACACCTAACGGTGTGTTTCGGCAACTGTCCTTGAAACCCAGTTATTCTAGGTTAAGCTTGCGAACACCGTCGACCAAAAAAATCTTATAAATTACTAGTAAAACTTTTTACCGCATAATTTTATGTGTAGTCTTGTATGTTTTTATTATTTAATAAATCTAAATATTCATTTTTACCACTGGCCATCCGTGGTCAAAAATAAGCGTAGCTGTAAAAAAATATTTACGGTGGCTATAATAGCCACCTTTTTTACAAATATTTATTTATTAAGGTTTTCCAACAGACTTAACACTAAACAAGCATTTCATACAGAGTTCAATAGACAATTTATAGCGAAAGGAAGACACATCATGCCTGACGAAAAAATGCCTTAGATGTGGAGTGGGTTTTACAACAAAAATTGCACAAAACCATCATAAGATGACGAATCACTAATGATACTTTAACGCATATGCACTTACAGTGTGTATTTTGGAAACAATTCAGTATCATATATACCTATATATTAAAGATAGCTTCATACAGTCTTTATCAATTAGATGAATAATACTAGGAACCAAAGGAAAATATAAGGAAACTATTTACTTACAAATTTAACATGCTGAGGAGTGTTAGTGCTCCTTATATATATATTTTTTATACTTAAAAATTAAATTTTTAAAGCTGAATAGTGAACAATTTAATATGTCAATAACCTCAGCCTTCAAAAGAGTATTATGCTCGCGACAGACTCTGTCGCGAACACTATGACGTCCAACATTTGTTCTATGCGTCTTAGGAGCAAATGGTTTTAAATTCACAATTCTAGACCCTATACGGGGAACTGTACAGTTAATTTTAGCGATGAGTTCTCGACAATCTATTAGACCATACAAAATTTTATATAACTGAACCTGGTCAGTTATCCAACGCCGATCTTCTAAGGTCAACATATTGAAATGAGCCAGACGCTTCGAGTATGAGCTTAACTGAGATATTTTTCTGATCTACAGTCAAAAAGAAAAGAAATCGCTTCTGAATTCTTTCTAACCTATCAATATGACAATGATATGACGAGCTCCAAACATTTGAACCATAATCTAGAATGCTACGAACCAATGTATTGTAAACGAATTTTAAAGCGAGTATACTTTGAACTGCTTACAGTTACGCCAAATAAACCCTAATTTATAAGATCTGCTTGTAATATTATCGGTATGGGGAATAAATGTCTATTTTCTGTCCAAGACAACACCTAAATCTCTTAAGGATTCTACTTCTTCTGGCTTAGTAAAGCCCAGAGTGTATTCAGTTGGAATACAAAATATCTTATTAGTAAATTTAATATGTTTAATTTTTTCTGTGTTTAAAGTAAGCTTGTTAATTATAGTCCAATTGAGAATGCAGTCGAGATCATGCTGAAGTAGTTTTGAATCATCAATGTAGTTAATTGTTTTAAGCAATTTTATGTCTTATATCCTTGGTATTAAACGAAAACATATTGGTAACATGTTCTTGCTTGTGTAGTATTTTTTGTACATAGATAATTTTTACCGAGGAGTGCAAATCTAATGCTCTGCTTTAGTTACACTATGTCATCAACAGAATATGGCTAAGATCGTGCCAGTGCATTATCGGGCCCTCCCGGGCTATTGTAGGGCCTTCCCTCGCCCAAAATCTGGTGGAACTGGACGACCGAACAGTCGGTAGCCACAAAATTGGAACAGCCGCTAATCATCCATCGCTCCTACTTATCGCACTTATAATAAACCTTCTATTCCCACAATGCAGGACCTTAACAAGATGGTCATAAATAGTTCTGCATGTTTCACTATAAGCTGGCATACACAATTGCATAAAATAACACAATTAATATTATGTTACCATATTTTATCATATCTCGTCTTAGTAATGTATATGAAGTTTAGTGATAATAACATCTATTTTGATTGTGGTAAATAGAAAACATCAAAAAACTACATAATTGTATTAGAAATATACATGTAAGTAGCAATAAAAAAAATTACAACGTCATAAATAAAATCATGTAAATAACGGGGCCTTTACTTACTGAATAGCTAGTTTTTACAGTTAGTGAACTCTGACTATTGATAATGTAAAATAACCTTTCAGCATTTGTGCAGCTTAATTTACAGGATTTTAGGGGCAGCCCCTTAAGGTTCTTGGAATTTTATAGCCATTACATTTCAGTTGAAGGTCAAATGGGAAGACAACCAATATAAATTGATCTTATGTACTGACTAGATTCATATTTGGAAGTTCTGGCTGAAAACGTTGTAGGCATTTTAAAACATTTTATTGCAGCACTTAAACCAAAGTCCAGACAGCCTGAAGGGATATCATACATCTAACTTCACTTTAATGGTAATTTTATGCAGCAATAAAAATTTCAGTCACCGGTTTTGTAGTTATAAAAACAATATATTAATTTTATTTGTCAGTAAAACAATTTTGTATGGCTACTTTATTGTGAATCAGCAATTTATTTGCAAAATATATCGAAGAAATAGTTTTTTAATATTTTTCCAAGGAGGTTCTCCATTTGACGTTATTTTATTTTTGTACGTTACCTGTTATACCCATATGATATGAACCGATTTATTCAGTTTTCCTATGTTCGATAAGGTTTGTGCTAAATGAGGACCCATTATATATATATTTTTTTAAATTATCCCTCAAATTGGAGAAATTGGTGTTCAAATGACAGAAAACAAAAAGTTAATCAAAATAAAATGTGTATGAACATCTTCCTTTTATTGCCGCTAGGCTAGACTTTTGACCAGAATCTCACTTGATAATAGGTGTAAAAAGGAATATTTAGTAATACTAATAATAAAATAATATAAACATAAACGCTACAATTAAAATTTTGCGTTTTTTTTTTGTACTAGTAATGTATAATATTTTATCATTTGTTAGCTAATTATAATTTGTTTATAAAATAACATTGTTTAACTAAAACAGGTCAAGCATAACCCAAACACCTCCTAGTTTCAAGCAATATGTGTAAATCTTATGCAATAGGGTGCAAAGCCAAACTCATGACGAGTTCTCAATTCATTATCATTAAAGCCTAATAATATACAATTAGAATTTGATAAGACGCTTTACGACAGACCAACTAGACATTCTAGATATTTTGATCCATAGGATATAATATTCGTTTTACATATATTATTGATGCTACACAAAATATTTTTTTTAAAGAAAAAATAAAGAAAACTTTTCGTTTCTTATTCATTTTCCACATTCCCATTGACTCCAAAACCACTCACCTAGCACCACAAACGACTTCTCAGAATAAAATGCAATTGCAGCATACAAATGGGTGGTTTTTCACGATGCAATTGCTTCAGGTCGTCGACACACGGTTCTGAGAATAGCAGCCGCAATATTGCGCGATGTCCGCCCTAAGTGGGCCCAGCGTGGCTTCCATTTATACGCTTGTGTTTTGCTGTCATCGTAAAATGAAGTCAATTAAATCGATATTATTGAGTTATGTAAAGTGTTTAAGGCATCTAAATTTTGTTATGGCTTTGCATTCAAAGGAAATTTACAGATTTTCTGATAAACCATAGGTGCCTAAAAGCCGAACAGCTAGATGGTAAAATATGCCTTGTTGCCACCTCTTTGAATGTTTTTTTTTTACATATGAAAAATATTATAAAATCATAAATATTTGTTTTATAACTCTACGTAGAGTCTGTTTGTCTCTACCAAGTTTGGGCAACAAATTCAGGACGTTTAGGACTAACAGTTTACGAAAACCTATGTCGTCGTAAGAAATTTAGTCCGGGAGTAATTGCGGGTTAGTAACTGATAGTCGTATTTAGGGAGGTTTCAAAATCTACCACAAATCAGTAGCTCACTGCAGATTATTGTGTTAGGCATTGAAAGTTAAGTAAGGTTACGGCTAAGCACCATTTTAAGGAACTGTACATCGTATACTACACAGTAACTATTATCTAATCTGTGGACAGGTCATTTCGTTCGTGTTCCAAAACATTCGTGTCCAAAATCTCGGTCTTTGTATTTGACACATAAAAGTCCAAGTCTATATGTCACAATTTGCAATGGCTTACCACCCTACCACCATAAATGCAACATTACCCTGAAATAAACACAATAACATAGCTATATCAAATATAACGGAATAGTGTGATATGGAAAATTTATATTACGAACGTGCGCCTATATTGTCATATGGAATTGGGGAAATCCAATTGAGTCAACATGCGTCGTGGAAGTTTGGCGAATTGAATCGTTCGCCAGGTAAACATTTATAGTGTTGGAAACGTAGATCGGTAAAATGAGAAGATGTAATGTTGCAAACAATCCGCAATCGCGACAATTTAGTTTAGATTGGGTCGGTACTTTTACAATATTGTCATCTGTATTAATAGCGCTATCCAACATATGCCTAATATATATTTTCTAAATACGATTACACTATGGCGTACTGAATCAGCCGGATAGTCCACTGCTGAACATAGCCTGCCCATTAAGGGGAAGTTTGCCATAATCCCCACGGATGGCAGGCGTCTTAGGGACCGCAGTGTAAGAAACCAGTTCCTTGAAAAGCGCTGCAGCCCACCTTGGGGGTGGGGGGACATTCTAGCCCAGCACACCACGAGCACAAAATGTTTGTCTCGAGCGGGAATAGGACCTACGTCCCCTGGATTTACGATATGAATTTTATTATTTCAACCGTAATAAGGGCAGTGCGGCCTTTAATCAGACTTCTAGACTTCATCTGATCGTAAAAAGTGCTTTTTTAAACCCTTATATCTCGGTATGATATCACTACCTACCCTATAATTCTAATATGATTTCAAGCACCATCGCGTGCTAAGCGAAATAATCTTGTCCAAAGCAAGAATCAAACCTTCGCTGCGTGACCCTGCGGTTAAGATTCCCGCTGGGGTCAAACATTTTGTGGTCTAATAATTTGTAAAATTGAATGTGATATTTGTAATAATGTTATTCATGTTAGAGCAAACATGCTACAACGACCGCACATGAATTGGATAAGGTCAGGAGTATGCTGAGGAGTCCTTGTACTATTGTCGAGAATAGTTTTATCCAATGTTTCCTGAATTACCTGGGTGTGTCTTTTCATTATTGCTGATAGGCTAGCCTATGACCGCTATCTCACCTGACAGTAAGTTATAATGCGGGTGATATTGTTAATCAGGCTATTCTTGAATAAGTGCTTTTCTAGGACCGCTGCCGGAACACGCTGTTACGCTATCGTATGATATGTTCGTAAATAAGTGGGCACTGACTGTCAAGCCACCCGGGTTGACCAATTGCAACTATTGTCTTGTTGACAGGTGACATTCAGATGACATTACAAAAAAATCAAAAGTTATAAGTTACCTTTATGTCGGAGTGTGATTACAAACTGCAACACATAGGGTTCTTCTCAGCGAACATCCATCAAGCTGACAACACTTTGATTCCTCGTTATTCTAATCTGTGATCGCTGCTAGCCTATAGTCATTTGAGGGACTGTAACTGTGAATTCAAATATTATGTCACAAAACACTGTAGTTGACTCGGCATTCTTGTATCAGCAACCGAATAGGCAACACCTAACGAGGGAGTTAAACTCATGACAGTTAGCATTGACAATGAAGACTGTGATCAGTACATGATAGCAGTGGAACATGATAGCAGCTCCTGCAGCAGCTGACTTTTAAAGACGAGATTGACGAAGTCACTTCTTCTTCTAGGTCTTGCGCCGACGCGACGCTGCAAAAGCCAAGCTTGCAGCTTATAAAACCTGGGCTGCGGCGTCGAAGGACAAAGATCCAAGAACTGATGAGTTTAAGAAAAAACTGAATGCCTCTTCCAGATTAGCTAAGAAAACTGTTAATCAAGCAAGGTGCGCCCACATAAGCCGGATTGGCGATCAGTTAGCAAGTCACCCCTCTAGTGTTTTATGGTCGCTAGCAAAGGCTGCAGAAGGTAATTTTTGCCGATCTGCGCTACCACCTTTACGCAAACCGGATGACTCCTTGGCCCATAGCGCAAAAAAGAAAGCCGATATTCTTGGTTCTCTTTTTGCCTCGAACTCGACCCTTGATGACGGGGGCGCAGTGCCTCCTTCACTGCCTAATTGCTCATGTTCGACGCAGGAGATTCGCATCACGCAGACGGCAGTGCGGAAGGTACTGTGGACTCTGGGTGAAAGGAAGTCGAGTGGGCCGGATGGTATTCCGGCCATCGTATTGAAGAAATGCGCACCGGAACTGTCTCCCGTCCTATCGCGTCTGTTCTCTCTTTCCTACAATTCTGGTATCGTCCCGTCTAGTTGGAAAATTGCCCATGTCCACCCTATTCCGAAAAAGGGTGACCGTTCCGACCCAACAAATTACAGGCCTATAGCGATTACCTCTTTGCTCTCCAAAGTGATGGAGCGAGTGATTAACTCCCAGCTCTTGAGGTACCTAGAGGAACATCAGCTCATTAGTGACCGCCAGTACGGCTTTCGTCACGGTCGATCTGCTGGTGATCTTCTTGTGTGCCTCACCCACCGCTGGGGTCGAGAGGCCATTGAGAGTAGAGGCGAAGCTCTTGCAGTCAGCCTTGATATCGCAAAAGTCTTTGATCGGGTCTGGCATAGGGCGCTTCTAGCAAAGTTACCTTCCTACGGCGTACCAGAGAGGCTTTGCACGTGGATTGGCAATTTTTTGCATGGTCGCTGCATAAAATCCGTCGTTGATGGAGCTTGTTCAGAGACCATGTCAATTAATGCTGGAGTTCCACAAGGGTCTGTGCTATCGCCCATACTATTCATCTTGCATATCAATGACTTATTTCAAATAAGTAATATTAATTGTTATGCGGCACTGGCGATGCACATTATTTAGGCCGTGCAAATGCTCCTATATCTGAGGTGATGAAAGAGAGAGCAGAACTTGTGTCTTCCGTTGAGTGCTCCTTAGAGCAAGTTACTGACTGGGGTAAGCGAAACCAGGTGCAATTTAACCCCTCGAAGACTCAAGCCATCGCGTTCTCTGCCAAAAAAAGCGTATTTAAACTCACTCCGCGTTTTCAAGGCATTCCCCTTACCTTGACGAACAACATTGGCATTTTGGAAGTCGACATATCTAGTGAGGTCCAGTTTAGGAGTCATTTGGAGAGCAAAGCAGGACTAACTGCTAAAAAACTCGGTGTACTCAATAGAGCCAAGCAGTACTTCACGCCTAACCAACGCCTCTTGTTATACAAAGCGCAGGTTAGGCCGCACATGGAGTACTGCTCTCATCTCTGGAGCGGTGCACTGAAGTATCAGTTAGACCCACTTGACTCCTTACAGAGAAGAGCCGTCAGACTTTTTGATGACCCAAAATTGACCAACAGGTTGGAATCGCTGAGCGTACGCCGTGAAGTTGGCTCGCTATGCCTGTTCTACAGGTACTATAACGGGGAATGCTCTGAAGAGATTTTTGACCTCATTCCTCCTTCACGCTTTTATTACCGAACTGGCCGCTATCGTCAGAAGGGCCACCCACACATTATAGATACGTGGAAGTCTCGCGCTACCCGATTTAATCGTCTGTTTCTGCCACGTACCTGTAAGTTGTGGAATGCTCTTCCACCTGAGGTTTTTCCTAAGGTCTACAACCTAAACCGCTTCAAATGAGGCGTGAATAGAGTCCTTTCTCTTAATGGTAGGCAACACACCAGTAAGGCTGCGCATATTACCGGTGTTCATAGGCGGCGGTGACCACTTACCATCAGGTGGACCGTCTGCTTGTTTGTCACCTTTTGTATAAAAAAAAAACTAATTTCAACAAATGAAGCACATCGTTCAAAATACTGTTGTTTTACAGAGATATTGATTCATCCGTAAAGCACCTCTTCCAAGTTATTTTTTTCTTTTATGGTAAAATATATGTTCATACTATAAGAGCAGTGTATATGCTATCAACATTATAAGTGGGGGCCGTTGCAGTACAATAAGCAAGGCACCGTAATTTGCCTTAATTTTTCCAAATACTTAGTGTGCTTAGGCATTTTATCGTTTTCAAAACGCAAACGCTCTATAAAATTAGTGGGTTTATGTTTTGTTCGCCTATAAAATTGGACAGGCACTTACAATCATGAACGGAATAAAAAAATAAACAATTTTTGGTGCATAATTATATTGTGTGTTGGTACGAAACCCTAGAGTCCTAGAAACTGCTAATTGGCTTGTTTCTTTACTATCATATTATGATATGATAGTCTATTTACAAATAAACAATATTTTACAAGTGTTAGCTTAGTAATATGGCCGACTGTATTCCTGATGCCAATCTCGCTTCAGGAATGCTCTAGTTTAGGTCAACACGGCTTTAGAATGGTCTCATTTTGTCCCACAATTGATTTTACGACATCTAGCAGGAGGATTTTCAATTGTAGTTTTATTGAATATTTTTAATGCCTAGTAGAAAATATTGAATTAACATATATTGAACAGCCCCTATGTTTATAACTTGAGAATAATACTTAATTTAGTGTCTTTGAGCTATAATATATTGTTATAAACAGTCGTAGTTGCGGAGTATCTCTTCCCTATAAATTAATGATTAAGACAAGAGCACTATTAACTCCACAACTGAATACATTATTTAGACTTATACGTAAGTGGATCAATTAGTTCAAAAGCTATAGATTAGCACATCGAAGGCTGTCTGTTATGACTAATAATTTTCCAACCAACATATGCCGTTTCATTACAATACCCAAGAACACAATTTCAGATAGCATGATGTAGGTACCTATCCAAAACAACAAAAGTTCTACCTGTCCATATAACGCTTTTCGTTATAAACTGTGATATTGCTTATTTCTGTGCTGTACTTGTATTTATTTATAATATGTATATAGTATATATATTCATGTAAATATTATATATGTGTCCCGGCACCCGCTGCCAACACCGTTCGCGCCCCTCCCCGCGCCACTTCCCGGCCACAAGCTCCCCCTATGCCATTGATGGCTGCCCCTCTTCAAGAGGCAATCAACCTAGTCAGCGATCTGGCTATGTCGGTTGACATCAATGAGGTACAAGAGCTATTCCACAAGATGCAATACGCTCAATCCCCAGCGGACGTGATCCAATACACATTGGAACACGCAAACTTACTAAGCGCCCTTAAGCGCTTCGTCCCCCAGGCCCCTCCCCAGTACAACCACTATGGGTAGTACAACCGAACGCACGAAACCGTACTCAGTTTCGTTAGCGTCATTTAACGCTAACGGCCACTTCAGACAACGTGACCTCGTCCACGACTTTTGTTGTACCCACCTTATCGATATCATATGCGTGCAGGAAACCTTTCTAAAACCGGGGAAGGCGAACCCTAGGTTTGCCAATTACAGAACGGTACGTGATGATAGAGTGAACTCCCGTGGGGGAGGCACTCTTATCTATTACAAAAGGTCCCTGCACTGCATTCCCCTACCTACCCCGACTCTTGTTAATATGGAAGCATCTTGTTGCCTCCTAGCTATGACTGGTCATCAACCTATAGTCATAGCGTCCTGTTACCAAGCTTGCTCCAAGCCGATCGTCCGAGCTGACTTAGAAGCCTTGTTCTCATTAGGAAGCGCCGTCCTTCTGATTGGCGACTTCAACAGTAAGCACATCCTATGGAATTGTAACGTCAACAATCCCAAAGGTATTGCACTTGAAAACCTAATCGCAGAACTTAACTTTGACATAATTGCGCCCACTGAGCCCACTCACTACCCTTATATGGAAGACCACCGATCTGACTTGCTTGACATGGCACTACTCAGAGGCGTAACACTCCGGTTACGCTCCATAGAAGTGGTTCACGAGCTTCACTCTGACCACCGACCCATAATACTGCGACTAGGTCCCGACCCAACGACTGACCTCCCCCGCCCCACTAAGACGATAGTGAACTGGAAGCAAGTAGGCGATGCCCTAAAGGCTATCAGTTCACCGGACCTTGACAAGATCCCTGACGACATCCTGACAAAAGATGACGTAACCCTTGCGATCGATTCGTTCACCAATCACCTCTCCACCGTAGTAGGTGCATCCGCAAAGGAGGTCATAGTGCCGGACGACCGGTGCCTTGTCATTCCAGCGGATGTGAGACGATTGGTGACGGAGAGTAAAGCAGTGACCCGACATTACGACTCTTACCCCAGTAAAGAGAACAAAACTAAGAAACGCCACTTTGAACGCATGGTTCAAAGTCGCATGTCTGAGTTGCGTGATCAACAATGGGGCGATAAACTTTCAAACCTCGTGCCAAGCCACCATGTTTACTGGGACTTGGCGCGAGGTTTGAAAGGAAGTAACCATAACGACATGCCTCCCTTATACAGACCAGTCCCACTAGTCCCAGCGTTCTTTGACGAAGACAAAGCTGAGTGCCTAGCTGATAGCCTAGAGGCTCAGTGTTCCTCTAACGTAGATCACGTTGACCAAGCTCACCTCGATTCGGTGGATGCTGAAGTCGAACGTAAAAGCTCTGTGGTCACCTTTGAACTCCCACCAATCACTTTAGCGACTTACGCTGAGGTGGCGAGACTGATCAAGGCCCTCCGACCGCGCAAATCCCCCGGTGCCGATGGCATCTCCAACAGGGTTCTTAAAACCCTCTCTCCTCCTCTCATCCATCTCTTAGTCAGCATCTTCAATGCTGCTATGAGCCACTGCTTATTCCCAGACACCTGGAAATGTGCAAATGTCATTGGCATTCACAAACCAGGCAAAAGCTCATCTGACCCCACCAGCTACCGCCCCATCAGCCTCCTCAGTGCCTTAGGCAAACTTTACGAGCGGTTACTTGCAAACCGTCTCCAGTCCCATGCTAAGGAACACCACCTTATCCCAGATGAGCAGTTTGGCTTCAGACCCGGACACTCATGCGTCCAACAGGTGCACCGCCTCACGGAGCACATCATTGAGGGCTTCAATAAGTACCCCAAACCCCAGACTACGCTAGCAGTCTTCCTTGACGTAGCGAAAGCTTTTGACAAAGTCTGGCACAATGGCTTGATATACAAGCTATACCAATTTGGCGTGCCAGAACGTCTTGTGCTCATCCTACAAGACTTCCTTAAAGCCAGAAGCTTTCGCTATCGCGTGGAAGGCACCCTCTCCTCCCCCCACCCAGTCAGAGCCGGAGTCCCTCAGGGCTCCGTGCTATCACCTATTCTCTTTGCACTGTATACCAGTGACATCCCACGCTCTCAGCCCAAAGTATTCCTAGCCCAATATGCGGACGATACCGCCATTTACACCACTGGGTGGCATATCAACAGACAGTCCTATTTCGTCATTCGCTATCGCGTGGAAGGCACCCTCTCCTCCCCCCACCCAGTCAGAGCCGGAGTCCCTCAGGGCTCCGTGCTATCACCTATTCTCTTTGCACTGTATACCAGTGACATCCCACGCTCTCAGCCCAAAGTATTCCTAGCCCAATATGCGGACGATACCGCCATTTACACCACTGGGTGGCATATCAACGGACAGTCCTATTTCGTCATTCAACGGGCCGTCACCGAGATCGGTGACTGGTTCCGAAAATGGCGCATCGCGGTCAACCCAGCTAAAAGCACAGCTATGTGCTTTACTGAGAAGACACGCTCCCCTTACCCGAAACCGCTTATTTTGTTCGACGAACCCATTCCCTGGGTTCCTAGAACAAAATACCTCGGAATCACCCTTGATCGTCATCTCACCTTTAACGATCACATAACAACCGTCCGTAACAGAGCGGCCTTCGTAATGGGTCGCCTTTGGTCCCCTACTTCGCAAAGAGAGTAAAATGTCTCTTAGTAATAAGAAGACACTTTACACTGCCTGCATCCGCCCCATCATGACTTACGCATCAGTTGTGTTTAGTCATGCTAGTGAGGCCCACCTTCATAAACTTCAAGTCATCCAAAACCGTTTTCTTCGTAATGCAACCGGCGCCCCGTGGTATATCCGGAACACCGAATTGCATTGCGACTTAAACCTTCCCTCTCTAGCGCAGTTCAATAAGGACTGCGCCCACCGATACTTTGATCGAGCGCCCCACCACCCGAACCCATTGGTTGTCCAGGCATCGAACTACTCGACTGCCTCTTCTATCCCATTTTTCAAACCCCCCCGTCGCCGACCACGGCAGGTATTAGACGACCCGGATGACCCCATCGCAGCCATTACATTGGCAGCTTTAGCGTTATCCGCAAGTCGTCGAGGTAAAATCCCCAGGTGTGAGGTAATTAGAGGTCACACAATCAAACACCGAGCCCGCCGGCGAGCTCGAGGCAAAAACAAGGTCACGATAAATTGCTCTCCAAATAGTCAAAGAGTATTATTCAGTAGGGCCCAATTGTGCAACACTGCAGTTGCACAGAGGCATTTTCCTCCGATCCCCCCCATGTCTCTCGACAGCGAGACAAGCCGAGGGCCGAACCACAGTGGTGCCCTTGAGCTCGCTGTCAACCCCTCCTATAGTAGCGGCACGTTTTCGGCGTCCGCAGGAGACGGAGGTAGAAAGCGCTTTTCGCCTTCTACGCCCGTCTCGGGAGAAGTGCCTTCGGCACTTCCCCCTCCCGGGCTATTGTAGGGCCAGGCCCTCGCCCAAAACCCGGTGGAGCTGGACGACCGCACAGGCGGTAGCCAGCATCTCTGTCCTCCCTAAACAAACAAACATATATATGTAAGAGTATTAGTAAGTATGTATATATTTGAAATTGAATATATATTAGTATTTATTTTACTAGTTAATTATATTGCTTAACTACACCCCGCCACTATTCGTTTCACAAATCCTCTACATCCAAAGGTTGCCTGGAAGAGATTATTTTCAGTAATACGTCCGCCCATTCTAACACTATCACTGTACATTTTAATTTTGTCTCTTATTTATTGTCTTGTGTGGTGTAAAAATAAAGTATTAAGTGATAATACTACGAGTATCTAAAGATAGATCTAAATCACAATATCTCACTGTTAAATCTGCTCACACACTTGTATACATCTTCAGAAATAAATTTTGTAACACTCGATCTGATATTGGTATTATGAAAGGTAAACTTCCCAGATGATACATATTTCAAAATTAACCTATGAATAAATTTCATTAAATAATGCTTAAAATATAGGCCTCTTTAATTCGCTCATACTGGGCATAAACAAGAATTTGAAAGAGAATTGATCCATAAATAATTAAATAGTTTACATTAATCAACAGGAGTGCATGCCCGGCACATATTGTTAATAATTATTTCCTGGTTTTTGTCTTGGGTTTATTTTTCTGTAGATTTAATTGTATTGCTTCACTGAGCTGTTCTAAAATCGACTGCTAAATTGATCCCAAACTATGACCAAGAAAGCCCTATAACTGAAGGAAATCCCCGGCCAAAATTAACTGTAGTTAAAGGTTGTTATTAAAAAAAATATACGTTTTCACTTCAACACTCTTTTCACGTCAATGTATCGTAGTAGCATGTTGCTCTTTCAGTACATCTTTTCCAGCAATTATTAGTACTTACTTTTTTTTACACAGTATTCTTCTGTACCTACTTTTATTTGCTTGATTACATTGTATTACATTGTAATAGCAACAAAATTTCTTCTACATGTACCTATATTATTTTACGGAGACTATTTTTTTCCTAGAAACTAAAAAAGGTAAACAACAAAGTATTATCAGTTCATTGCACCCAATATTATTCTTTCCTTGACAGCATGAAAAGCGGCCCGCGATTCATATAAAATAAATACATCGGGGTCAATGGGGCGCGACGTTGACGAGGGTGGCATGGAACTACCGCCAATATGCATGGAGTGATGTTTGACATCGACCGTTCAGGTGAGAGGTTCAACTTAGGACGAATCTTTTGGTGTCTGAGAAACATATAGTAAGCGTTTATAGATATTGAGAACATAGTGAAACTATACTTCATATTTGTGTTAACATTTCACCTCAGGTTTGGAATAGATATTAATGCATACTGTAACAGCCGGATCGTCCACTGCTGAACACAATTTCCCCAATTGAGGGGGTATTAGCCATAATCCCCACGCTTGGCAGGCGTCTTGAGGATCGCAGTGTAAGTTGGCAGTTATATAGTTGGCGCTGCTGCCCACCTTCCAGTATTTTTCCCATAGTCTAGTCGCCTCTTACGACACCCACGGGATGATATGGGGAGGAGCAATTCTAACCCAGTACCCCACGGGACACTCTGATGATGTTACTGCTTGATTTGGTGTCAATTTCAAGGTACTTTCGTTGCGTTCTAATGACTTTTCACTATATAGAAGAGATAAAAATGGTGATGAAAATCTCTACCATTTGTTTTTCACTATTTAATATGACGTCGTACATAGTTTTTGCTCATTTCAGAAATATTAATAAATCTATGTTTTTAGAGACACAACACACATACACTACACTTTCAACTGTGAAATGACTTTGATATCATTGTTATAACCATCAAAATATAGTTATATTTACTTCATTTAAAACAAGTTACCATATCATATATTATATAATATGATATATTATATCATATAATATACTATCTACTGTCAGACTTATGTCAACCGACTTATGTATTATCTCTCCTTGAAAAATACTACAATGTGTATGCGAAATTGCACACACTTTATATTATACAGTGTGTGTATATGACTTAAAAGCTGCGCCCCTTGGTTTTTAATGATGATTATGATAAAAATCATAGTATACTATATATTAAAGGATCTAAACTATCTGTAATAGAATTTTCATCAAAATCAGTTCAGGTATATCAGTAAGAAGAGTTTGAAATATCCTCACCCACTCACAAACTTAGCATTTTTATGAATAGTGTGATACATATGAGTTAATATACCGTACAATTTATGAAAAATATATTCTTCATATATTTTTCAAAGAGTGCATATGTATATTTTGAATAACTAGCGTGACACCAGGCAGGGGCGGGGCCATTACTGGTACAGTGGTGGGTTCAATATTGATTCTAAACATAGCGCGTAGTTTTCAATAACAACCAATTTCTTGAACAGATAATTGTTTCAAATTTCAAAAACGAAGGAGGTCCTAGTTTCGTCTGCATGTTTCTTTATTAAGAGTGTTACGCGATTACTCTGCCAAATTATGAATTGATATTTGATGTCAATTTTATTTTTATTTTTGGTAGGTAAAATAAGAAAACATTAGAGATGTTCTTATTAAAATTTCATCAATATAGTTAAATAAATTACACTCAAATAATGAAAGAAAGTATTTGCCAAAATGCCTTTACCACTATGCGCACCCTTTTCTTTTCTTTAAACTATCGCAAACTAAACTCATAGTTCTAAATCGTGAACAGGTCTATTCGCGTACGAATTCCACATCAAAATAATAATAATTTGACGTTTGGATCAAGTTGCATTGACAGTGGTCACTAGTAGACTCACTCGATCAATGCAACTTGATCGAAACGTCGAGGCTAATCAAAATATTATTATTTTGATGTTAATTTGTGCGTGAATAGACCCGTTAACGATTTAGAATTATAATTTTATCCTTTGTCACCTCTAATGACTCCCACAGTGAGATATGGGGGGCGATGCTGGCATCCTAAAGGCAGAATATCAGCAGTAAAAAATAGAACCTAAATGCACAAAATATCACATTCATAAGAGTGAATCGTCAGCTAGTTGGTAGGATATTAAAATAACCAGATAAACTGAGTTGCAGCGATATTTATATGGATGAGCGGACGGCAGTCGACCCTTGTCAACGTCACTGCGTATTATCTGAAAATTTCATATTGGCTTGCATTGCAATCTCTCCTCGTATGGGAGATTCATTTTCGAGTTATCCACGTTCACTGACTGTTATGTGTTAGAACGACTCAATCTTGTTATGGAATCGGATTTCATTTCGAGTTTTGTAAAGTTTAACTTTCATTATTAAATTTAATGTTTTCTGATGTTTAGGTAGAAAACTCTTGAAAACATTTCCAATATGTTTTTAATGTGATTGTGACGGAACAAGCACGTGGCCCACCTGATGTTAAACGGTAACCTCTGCCTATTGTAACAGACGCATTTTGTCATAAGTGACGAACAGCGCTGCGCCCGTCACCCTGAGATGTACAATTGTGAAGTCTCATGTGCCTGTAATTTTACTATCTCTTAAGGACTTGTTGCTATTTTTTTATTTTATTTTATGCTTGATAGTTTAGCCTTTGACCACTATCTCACCTGATGGTAAGTGATGATGTGGTCGAAGATGCTGTTCAGGCTAACCTAGAATTACTGGCTCTCAAGGACAGCTGCTGGAACATACCGTTAGGCGCTTGGCGACATATTTTCCACTTGAGGGTGGTAGCTAGCCAGGCAGGCAATCACAGAAATGCGCTACCACCATGCTATAACGACTGCCATCCTAAGACAACAACCAGGACCGATGGCTTAACGAAGCTCGGAAGCGCTCAATAGTAATGTCACCAGCGGACACCCATCCAAGTCATGACCGAGGCGGACGTTGCTTAACTTTGCTAATCGGTTCAGAATGGCTAAGCAAACTTCGCTACGAGCGCTTCAAAAGCTTGCTTGACAAAAGATTTTCTACTAAAGGGTGATAGCTGGCCAGGCGCATAATGCTCCTCCACCGTGCGGTAAAGCTCAAGCTGGTGGTGGGGATCAAACCATGGACTTGCGGCATGGCATTCCATAGCTATTACCTTTCGGCTAGCATGGCTTCAAAATTCTTGACTTGCTCGGGATAAGAATTATGTGCTCGTCGTGCCACATATATTAATAATTATCAAAAATAAGATGTAAACTTAAAATAATTATTAAATGTTCCATACGATATCTAACCACTGATACTATTTTTGTTACTAGATGGCATTGAAAGGCTATGCTTAAAGTGCATGGCAGTCTTGGACCACTATATAAGCTGTTAGTAAATGATGACGTGGTCGGAGATGGTAAGAAATCTAGACCTAGATCCGAATTTTGAAAAAACTGCCAGCTAGAATAGTGCACCGGACATTAACTCAAAATTACCTACACTATACTAGAAAGCTCATAAACCTTTTCGAAACGCTATGGAACTTCCCTAGTCATCCTTAACCGATCAACTTGGTTAATCAATATGTGCTGCGTTCATTACTTAGATGGGTGACCGCTAGTGACATTTACTACAGCATTTCATTGCTTTGGAGGACACGTTAAACCTTTGGTCCCAGTTTTTGTCGTAGGTTGGGTTTCATATAATAGCATGATGTTAGGACATTTTGCGAATGCAGGCCTTACTAGCTATAACCTGTTAAGTAAATAATTCGACGCCCAGCTTCTAACCAGTTAACTCTTGCGGCTGTCCTTGTGAACCTGTTATTCTAGTATAGCCTTCTTCGACTATCATCACATACCTTGAGTTGAGATAGGCTAGTCAAGAGAGTGAAACCGTGGGCGGAAGCTAGCATATAATATGTCTTTGGTCAAAACTGGCTGTAAAACTAAATGTACTTAGTAAAAAGCACAGCATGAAATACTTTGAACAAATTTCACGGATTACGAAACAGATGGTTTACTTTGTAACGAAACTTTTGTCTATGCTACAGTGTAGTATTTTCATTAAAACCTCGTTTACGACGCCCTTACATAAAAGAGCTATTTTTCTCTGTGGAATCTCAATGCTGAGGCATTAATGTTTTTATTTGCTGGATTTAAAGCCACTCAAAACTCGTTTTCCAGTTTTATTAAGTAGCCTAGGTACGTTTCTAAGAACAACAGGAAAAATCAAACAGAAATTCATGCTGGACTGCCAATTTATAAGTGGGCTTAAGTATTTATAACAGACATGTAACGGCCTTTAGGTTTCTCAAATGATATCGTTGTATATACTTTGCAAACCGGAAAACAGGAATATGAAGTGAACAATAATGCAAGGCGGTAAAAATGGTATGGTGGCATGGTACTTCCCCGAACGAACTTGCACAGTGTTCTAAGGCTACTAGGCGACTAGGAGTATAATACCGAAATGTAGGCAGCAGAGTTTCCTGAGGAACTATCTTATTCTGCAACCCCACGTCATAGAAAACCACCCGTTTATGGAGGAGGCTGTATTCAGTAGTAGAAAATTCGGCTTATACAGTACAGTAGAGATGTACCAGTGGCAATAGTTATAGACTGCCGTGCAGCTGGTCCATAGTTCACACTTAAGCTTCAGCGCATAGTAGTAGGGCATTTTGTCTCTATATACCCGCCTGACTAGCTACTACTCCCAGTAAAACAACTGTCATCAAAGGTCACTGGATCCACCTAAAGGTGAGTTCCAGCAGCTGTGCTTAAGAGCCCGTAATTCTAGATTAAGCTTGTTTACTTCTACGACCATACCATCACTTACCGTCAGTTGGGACTGTGGTTGAAGGGTTACTTAACACCAAAAAAAAAAAACTATGCAACAAAGAATAACTTGCTTTGTGACCATATTTGAACAGTGTACGACTGATATTGTATGATGACTGAATTCATGTCTCAAATTTCAAATTAATGTTAAATTATTTTTTAATTACAGAAATGTTTGCCTTAAATTATCAATAACTATTTTAAAACTAGACAATGTTGGCAATTTTGAACTTAATATTAAAAGACAATATATTTCTAGCTCTCACGGTAGTATTATGTGTTTGTGAGAGCTAGTTCACTCCATTAGCGTCTAGCTTTACATAACAGAAAAAAAATAAACTTATCAAATTCAATTTTCCTTGAATACCCACTTAATTTGTAAGATAAAACAAATCCCCACAATGTAAAAAGTTTTTTCTAAATGTCTCACACCTATGGAAATAAAAGACCAATTAGCGCTCCATCTAATTAGGACACAGAAGGCATTCGACGTATATTAAATTTGTTCTAGAAATTTCTTGGTTACATTTTGTGATCTAAGAACAATCTTCTGCGTGATTGAAATTAAACACGATGTAATGGCAGCGTCCAATTATAACAGTACAAAAATATGCCTATTTTTTTTTTTAGGGGGACATAGATGCTCTACGAGACGGGCCTAGAAGGTGAAAAGCGCCTTATACCTCCGTTTCCTGCGGACGCCGAAAACGTGCCGCTACTATAGGAGGGGTTGACAGCGAGCTCAAGGACACCACTGTGGTTCGGACCTCGGCTTGTCTCGCTGCCGGGAGACATGGGGGGAACCGGAAAAAAAAAATTGCAACTGCAGTGTTGCACAATTGGACCCTACTGAATAAATCTGTATGACTATTTGGAGAGCCATTTATCGGGACTTTATTTTTGCCTCGAGCTCGCTGGCGATCTCGGTGTCTGACTGTGTAACCTCTGAATACCTCACACCTGGGGATGTTACCCCTGGACGACTTGCGGATGGCGCTAGAGCTGCCAACGTAATGGCTGCGATGGGGTCGTGTCGTCCAATACCTCGGCGAGGGGGGGGGGGGGTTGAAATGTGGGTCGGAGGAGGCAGTCAAGTAGTTCAATGCCTGGACAACCAAAGGGTTCGGGTGGTGGGGCGCGAAAGAATCGGCGGGCGCAGTCCTTATAGAACTGCACTAAGGATGGAAGGTAAAGGTTTCGCAATGCAACTCGCTGTTCCGGATATACCACGGAGCACCGGTTGCTAATCGAAGGAAACGGTTCTGAATGACTTTATTTGATTATGAAGTTTATGAAGATGGGCCTCACTAGCATGACTAAATACTACTGATGCGTAAGTCATGATGGGGTGGATGCAAGCAGTGTAAAGTTTCTTCTTATTACTAAAAGACATTTTACTCTCTTTACAAATTAAAGGACCTAGGCGACCCATTACAAAGGCCGCTCTGTTTCGGACAGTTGTGATATGGGCGTTAAAGGTGATGAAGGTATGTTTTTTTGAAAATGCGTGGTTTGCTTGTGGGATAGCGGTGCATATGGAGGTTCCAAGTTATAAGATTTTTAGTACCTTTAACATTGCCATATATTTTTATTTCATTTTTTTCACTGCCCTACGTGAGTGAAGCAGCGGTCAAAAGCTAATCTATATCACTGTAATTTACAGATACAAATCATTAAAATATGATAGTATTCATATAAAAACACATCATGTAGTTATTTATCGTAACGCAGTAAATTAAATGCGAGACAAGTAACAAATATAACATACAAAGAAACAAATAGAAAGAACGCATGGTTGAGTCAACAGCAAAGATACTGGTTATCCAGATTTATTACGAAAACAAAAAGAATAAGCGAAATGGTCTAAATTAAAAAGCAATGCCTTGTCGAGACAGAGCGTGCGGAAACAAAGAGCTGGGAATTCATCAAGCTCTTTTGAACCCGAAGCATTGTGATGCAGTAGGTAGGTATTCAGCGGCCATTGGCGGAAAGAAAATCTACCCTGAGATCGCCACTCTTTGACGCTCCGATGCAAAAAGTAATCTCTTTCTCTCTGCGAAACCGCACTTCATTACTTTGTACGCCACATAAAAATATCGAGGAATTCGAAACTGAGTGCGACTTGTTGAATGTGGGTACTTTTGAATAGATTATGCGAAGTTAATTAAAACGGTTTTTCCGCAATGAATTATTAACCGTGCCTCATGTTCTGATATTAAATTTTCCTATCGCTTCGGCGACGGGATGAAATGTAGGGTTTAGGGACGCCCGCTTCGATTTCAAGGGCTTTGTTTTGAAAGTTAGACAGGTAATTATTTGATCTGAAGCCGTTGTTCGGACTGAAGTTTAAATCCCTGAGCTTTTATTTATTATTATTTCTCAACAGTTACCAAAATGTTTGTTAAAGTATTTTTTCGATAATTTGGAAATCATAATGAATAAGAAGATTCTATACAGATTTTAATGTAATTGGTATAAGTTCTCCTTTTTGCATAGTATTCAAATATCCTTACGCTTAGCTATTTCTATCATTGTCCATTACATGATTTGCATAGGAATTCCATTTCTACATTGCGTCGGTCCACTTCGAATTGCATTCGACGGGCATCCCAGAGGGACTCGTGATCAAGATTGATGCATTTGCGAGATAGATCCGTTTGTCCAATACGTATACTGCATATACCTTTACGTTTACGTCTGTTTTTAGACTCTACAAAATACTGCTCTCGTGAAAAACTATGTAGGTATTTATTTAGTTGATTTATGCATTGACAAATTTTGACGTTTGAGAAAGGATAACTTAGAATCCATCTGAATGTAAATCTTATCTAAATGTACCTTTACATTACTTAACAACTTTGATAATCCATAATAATATTATAAATGAGAAATTAACTCTGTCTGTCTGCCTATCTGTCTGTCTATATGTCTTGCTTTCGCGCCAAAACTACTGGACTGATTTGGGTGAAATTTGGTACGGAAATAGTTTGAAATGCGTGAAAAGACAAAGAATAGTTTTTATCTAACTGCGCAAAAAGTGGTTAATGTATTTGCGCGATAACTGAAATACGCGCGGGCGAAGCCACGGCCGGAAAGTTAGTTCTTTATATTTCCGTGACTTTAATTATCTTGTATCTAATGATAAGAGTCAGAAAAATCAATTGTATCGAAAGGTATTGAAGTTTTAATCATTAATTTAGTAGCAAAGTAAAAGTACCTTTTTTGTTGGTGGATTAGCTTTTCACTAATATTTTACCGGATAGTAAGTGGTGTTGTGGTCGAAGTTGGTAAATATGCTTAAAGAATAAATAAACTTACAATGGGAACTGGTACTGAGGGACAGCTGCCAGAACACACGGTTACGTGCATGGCGACAAATTTATTATTAAAAAGCGGGCATTCGCAAAATGACTTTTTAACTTTGTTTTACATAAGTGTGCTTTATTAGAGTGTTTTAGTAGCGAATGTCTCCAACGCTTTCAAGCAGGTTGATGTGATAACCAAATCATCAGGTCTTTGCAAATATAGAATTATAAGTAAGATAAAGTACATTTAAGCAATTGCATAACGTCTCAGCAGCATCAACAAAGAACGTGTAGGAATTTCATACATCTCATTTCAACACCTACATAATAAAACAATGTATAAAATACATACAATCAGCTAACAGTTTCTACTCTTGGGCTGTGTATTTTCAAGTGTATTCCTTTTGTGTTTTTAGATAATCCCAGCGCTTTATAGTCAGTAGGTCGTATTGGCGTAGGCCCAAAATGAAATTCGTACAAAAAGAAGCAATGTTTATGTAGAACGGGTAAAGAACATAACTTTGGCAATTAAAAATAGTGTCTAGTTTTTTTTCGGCATCCAAAGTGAATTAAATTTCTTCCGTATTTTTGGAAGTTGTACGATGTGTTTTATTATGATTGCCTTGCTACGTCGTTTCTTGGACAATAATTATTCAATAATATATTTGTAAAATATTAAGATCATTTTTTTTATTCAACCCTCATTATGACAGCTATATGCGCTGGACATTTTTCCATCTTCGATACCGTGACAGAAAGCAGAGGTTTAACGAGCCACAATTTATATTTGGCTTTAACCTAATATGGACTACTAGACTTCGTCGGAATTAAAAATATGTTGTGTTTAAATTTATTAAACTTTCTTAATAATGTCGCAACCTTTCTAAATTTCTTATTAACTTAGGTACGAATTATATTCCATACTTAGCTAAAATAAATTTTTAGATTAAATATTCGTATGTTGTAAAATACTCCTCTCGAGATTAATTATTAAATTAAAACATTTTGGGCCCAAGATGTGAAATCTTGGTAATAATTTCTCACTTTACAATTTCCGTATGGTTCAGATTCGCATTTGAAATCTGCTTGCGTGCTTCTTATCCACTGGCGAGCAAAAAAACTAAAAATTAGAAACCAAAAACTATATGAAATTGTAGTTAGTTTCACTTGAATAATAAACACAAATGTACTATCTGAAACAGTGCCACGCAGCAGGTGCATGGTTCGAATCCCGCCGCGGGCTTGAGCTTCACCGCATGGTGGAAGGGCATTTTAACGAATGCCCGCCTGGCTAGTGACCACCCTCAAGTAGAAAATCTGTCGGCCAAGCACATAACGGTGTGTTCCGGCAGCTGTCCTTGAGAGCTAATAATTCTAGGTTAAGCCTGTTATCACCTTCTACCACATTATCACTTAGCATCAGGCGAGATTGAAGTAAAGGCTCACCTATTAGCAATAAAAAAAAATATAACATAAGCAATATGAAACGGCGGACGCGCGACAATGGCAACAGCTATCTGCAAGAAGTATATACTACCGATAGGGTAGATGGTCCTCTTATTAGTCACTTAATTCAGATGCATGTGCTGCCATTGGGTCATTACGCAAACTACATTGACTTACAGTATACTTCACTGCCTGGTGAAGTATTTCCGAACAGTTAGAGTTAGAGTCTTATCTGTCAAACAGGCTACAGATGGTTGGAATAAATGGCAATACTTCTTCCGGGTCTTTGGTAAAAATAGGTGTACCGCAGGGATCAATTTTGGGACCTTTTCTGTTCCTAGCGTATATTAATGATCTGCCTTGCATGGTCAAAGATTTCTGCAATATTGTTTTATTCGCCGATGATACCTCTCTGATTTTTAAAGTAGATAGGAAAGATAGTGAACTCATTCATGTAAATAATGTGTTATCTATGATCTCTGAATGGTTCGCCGCTAATAATCTTCTCTTAAATTCAAAAAAGACCAAATGTTTAAAGTTTTCTTTACCAAATGTTCCTTATGTTGAACCAAACATTAAGCTTGGCTTAGATAAACTCTCTATTGACAAAGCGACAGTCTTTCTGGGAATCAAAGTGGACTCAACTTTACAGTGGGATCCACATATACATGATCTAGCCGGAAGACTTAGTTCTGCTGCATATGCAGTTTGTAAGATAAGACAGTTAACAGACGTAGCTACTGCACGGCTAGTTTATTTCGCGTACTTCCACAGTATTATGTCGTATGGTGTATTACTGTGGGGAGCTGCTGCTGAGATGGAAACAATCTTTATCTTACAAAAGCGTGCAATTCGAGCCATATATGAAATGGATCCTATGGAATCTCTAAGGGATCTTTTTAAAGAAATTGATATATTAACTTTACCGAGTCTGTATATATTTGAAAATATCATGTATGTTCGGAAAAATTTGAGTAAATTTTAATTAAACAGTGACAACCACGATTACAACACTAGGAACAAATATAAATTAACGGTACCGTGTTTTAGATTAGCAAAGACAAATAAAAGGTCCTTTTTAGGTAATTGTGTGCGGTTTTATAATAAAATTCCCGAACATATTACAATGCTCACAGAAGGAAAATTCAAATTACACGTGAAAAACATTTTGATTAAGAAATCCTACTACACAGTTTGTGATTACTTAAACGACAAAAATGCTTGGAAAATTCCACCTCTGCCAAGCCATCACCTGTCTCCTATGTAATTTAAACAAATATTGTAATAATTATATTATATTGTTAATAACAAATTGTAAACAGACGTTTAAAAGAATGGCCCCGAGTTTCTTGCCCGTTCTTCTCGCAGTGGCTCTATACATTTTTTTGCTGAACGTGGCAGTACAATGTAGAACATTTCAATATTAAAGTTTGTAATTGACCTTCATAAGAGCATCGTAGACGCCTAAATTGAATAAATGATTTTGAATTTGAATTTGAATTTGTTACGACTTAGGAACCTTCAAGAAGGGAGCATATTCTCTCCTTAAAGGCCGGCAACGCATCCTCGAGACCTCTGGTGTTGCGGATGTTTGTGGGCGACGGTGATCACTTACCATAAGGTGAGTCGCCTGCTCGTTTGCCCTCCTATCAGATAAAAAAAAAGTATAACCTAATGTATATTACTTTTCTTCTCTAATGCAATTGTTATTTTAATAATGAATAATAGTAATTTTATGTTTTGTATAATATTATTATATATATTATTACAATATAATTTAGTTACCGATGTTAAATGATAATTTGATATTAATTTTATCATTACTAATGATTGAATGTTATATTTATTTATGGATAGTGATTTATCTTCTATACTTATAATAAAACTGTAACAGGTCCAATTCTGTACATGGCAGATATTTTGAAAAAAAAAATGTACAGTACTCTGTAGCTGATACTGATGCCGAAACTATATTTTTTTTTATTTTTGTCTGTCTGTCTGTCTGTCTGTCTGTCTGTATCCCGGCCGCGTATCACTCCAAAACTACTGAATGGATTTCAATGAAACTTAGCATGATTGGAGTTCATACTACAAGGTAGGATAATTTAGCTTTTTATCCCGAAATTCAGCATGGTTCCCTTGGGAGAGGGGATGAAAGTCAAAATATACACTTAGTTGTAATTTATTAACGCGTAGTCCGATTTCAGACGTTCTTTTTAGGGTTCCGTACCCAAAGGGTAAAAACGGTCTGTCCCGCTGTCCGTCGGTCCGTCTGTCCGTCCGTCTGTCACCAGGCTGTATCTCAAAAACGGTGATAGCTAGATTGTTGAAATTTTCACAGATGATGTATTTCTATTGCCGCTATAACAACAAATACAAAAAGTTGGCCAAGTGCGAGTTGGACTCGCTCACGTTAAAACAAAAAAAGGTTAAAATATGAAGTCTAATGTTGTATAGCTAATGGTACGGAACCCTTCGTGCGCGAGTCCGACTCGCACTTGGCCGATTTTTTAAATTAGATTAGTGGTGCTTTAAAATTATCACCTAAATATTTCAAAGTCATCGGATTTGCAGTTCAGAAATTACAGACATCACAACCTAAATATTACGTTCCAAATAACTTGACACCCCGAATGTACAGGAACTTTGAACGTACGGCTCATCTTAAGCTGGCGTTTGCACTTTATCGTATAGATACAATAGATAGGTCTGTAGTCGGACCTCTCCATAAGACTGATTTTTCAAACGATAAAACACAGTTTTTTTTATTACGATAAGCACAACTTCCCTACGTATATTTTTCATAACATGCAATGCTTTAATCAGCCTAATCTATACCTATAACAGGTTGCAGAAGGCGGGTAGGGAAGCGCGAGTAGTAAATTTATCTATTTATACTTATAATAAAACTGTAACAGGTCTAATTCTGTACATTGCAGATATTTTGAAAATATGTTTTGAGAGCAATCTGAAGCTGATACTGATGCAAAAACTGTTTTTTTTTTCTGGCTGTCTGTCTGTATCCCTGCCTCGCATCACTCCAAAACTACTGAATGGATTTGAATGAAACTTAGCACGATTCGAGTTCATACTACGAAGAAGGACATACGATACTTTTATCCCGAAATTCAGTACGGTTCTCTTGGGAAAGGGGATGAAAATCAAAATGTACATTTAGTTGTAATTTATTAACGCGTAGTCCGATTTCAATCATTCTTTTTTGTTACAATAGTGGTAATTTAATTATTTTCCCGTAAATATTTCAAAGTCCTCAGTTTTGCAGTTCAGAAATTACAGATATCACAAACTAAATATTTCGTTTTAACTAACTTGGACCGCGGAATGTTGAGAAACCCTTGAACGTACGGCTCATCTTAAGCCCACAGGCAGCCCGGAACCCCACGGGAAGCCCGACACCCCACGGACAGACCGGCATCCCACGGGCAGCCCGGCGCCCTTCGGGCAGCACGGCACCCTTATTTAGTTTTGCAAGCTTGCTACGATAAAACTCTAAAATGTGGTACATTCACCACAATCAGTTTTTTAAACTACATATCTTTCTTTTGACGGATACATTTCGGAGACTGCGCAATGAAAGTGCACAATGTTGTCTTAGGTTTTCGCGATTGTTACACTTAGTAATTAAACAACTTTAAACGGTTTAAATTGCGTATATTTATCATTATTTTTGTCCCGAGGTTTCAAACACTTTGTAGTGATCGTGGTCACGGGGTGACTGTCGGGACAAAAATAATGATAAATATACGTGATTTAATCCGTTTAAAGTTGGAAGTGCACAACTTTAGTAGACTGTTATACAAGGGTCTAAAGGAGTTGGTAACTTTCACCCGGGGTCAGCTCTCTACTTTTCATATCGAATTTAAAGAAAGTAAATAAAGTAGCTTTTCTAAAAATTATTCATTGATAAAATAACATACTTACTAAAAATTTATTGAGAGGTTAGAACTATTTGTGAAATTTTACGTAAAATTTTGTTTGGAATATTTTCGGGCGGCCATAGCCCGAATAAGAATCTCTCTGTTTTTCACTACTAATATAAGGAATAACGATATAAATAAAGTATGTTTTTTTAAATTATTTATTTTGATTTTAATAACATGAGCAGTATATTTTTAAAATTAATGCGGCTATAGTCCAAGTAGGAATCGATGACTTACATCCGTGTTAAACACTCTACTTTTCATTTAAAATATGAGGAGGGTAAAAAAATAGTAGTTTTTCTAAATATTTACTAAAAATAATAAACATGAGTAGAAGATACAAAGATACACTAGGAGTTAGAACAATGAAATTTAGGGAAATTTTTAGTTAGTTTTTTTTTACCTTATATTTAGTTACTACCCTGCCAAACATAGTTGTTATTAATTGTTTTACAACAACAGAATATTTTACAACGAAAAATCTTAGACATATAACTTTGTTTACACCAATGTTTTTCCCGGTCTTAGGTGGGAAGGAGCGTCTCCCACCCGCTACTCAGATCAAACAAGCACTACTTTCCGAGAATGAGAAATAAAAAAAAAACGATCTACCGTCAAACAAACCGCCGCCGTTTTAAAACCGAATTTCTAAAGAAACGCACAAGGTACTTTGCTTCAACATTTATTGTGCGATCCGGGAAAGAACTCTCTGAGTTACTTAACTACTGTCTTCTGGAAAATACAACCCGGGAGTTTTGAAATCCAAAGTAGAAAGCTCCATTCTGAGCTATGGTTTACTATAAGAGTGTTTCACCGCAGACCACAGTGTTGCTTAATATGATATAAACAGTGCACAAATGTGAATAATTAGTCTGCAGGTACGGCAATCGCGAACGAAGTCGCGGGTACAGCTAGTCTGAAATAAAATGATTGAATATTATTGAAACTAGCATTAGCCTTGCTGTAGTGAGGAAAAAAATTATGTTTTAACAGCAAAGTTATTTTGCGTCTCGTGCCCTTAAAACCCTATTTATACTGGGGATTCTTTTTTTATTTATTTTTTTATGCTTGATAGGTTAGCCTTTGACCACTATCTAACCTGATGGTAAGTGATGATGCGGTTGAAGATGTTGTTCGGGCTAACCTAGAATTACTGGCTCTCAAGGACAGCTGTCGGAACACACTGTTAAGTGCTTGGCGACAGATATTCTACTTGAGGGTGGTAGCTAGTCAGGCGGGTATTTGCATAATGCCCTCCCACCATGCTAAAACGACTGCCATCCTAAGACAACAACCGGGACCGACGGCTTAACGTGCCCTCTGAAGCACGGAAGCGCTAAGCAGTAATGTCACCAGCGGTCACCCATCCATCTCCTGACCGAGGCGGACGTTGCTTAACTTTGCGGATCGTTTCAGAATGGCTAAGCAAACTTCGCTACGAGCCCTTCAATAATTGATTCTATATTAAAACCATTCGCTCATGGCCAATTCTTCACTTTCTCAGGTTTTAATTATTTTTTTTTGTGATGGAACAAGCTCGAGGCCCACCCGATGTTAAGCGGTTTCCTCTGCCTATAACAGATGAATTTCGTCAAAAGTGACGAATTGCACTGCGCCCGCCACCTTGAGACATAGTTGTTAAGTCTCATGTGCCTGTAATTTCACTGGCTCTCAAGGACTGCTGCCGGAACACACCGTTAGGTGCTTGGCGACAGATTTACAACTTGAGGGTGGTCGCTAGCCAGGCAGGCATTCGCAAAAAGCCCTTCCACCATGCGGTGAAGCTCAAGCCCATGGCGGGATTCGAACCATGGATCTGCTGCGCGGCAGTCCATAGCCAATTTAAGTAATCTCACCAAACAACAACTTTGCAGCCTTGCATAACAAATAACTATTCCAAAACTAGAAAAACAACTTGTGACGTCATAACGCTCTCTCAAGAAAGGTGTTCCGACTAAATATTTACGACACCGTGAAAGCAACTCCAATCGCAAAAGCAACAATCAAAAAAGTCATCACCTACCAGATAGCCACCCCTAATCCTTTTATTATCTCGTAACAATATTACAGAACCAATTCCGCCAAAACTAATCTTATAATACCTGCCTAACTATTCATGTCGGCTCTCTGCCATCAAACGGGGTAATTTATATACCTTAGGAGTGTATTGATGGCATTAGTGGTAGTAAAATGGGAAAACTTGGCCACGAAATGTCCTTGAGAATACTATGAGCACATTAACCTTATATTTAGTGGTTTTCGAAGATCGAAGATTATGTATATAGTAATAAAGGTATTTTCAGTCTTATTAGGATACAATGAGACTTTGTGCGCATGGTATATAAAAGTAGGATTCTTAAGAACAAATCTGCCTATGACATATAGCTTTATTAGGGATCTGCTTCCCTGATCGGGATCTACATGCTTCGAGCTAACCTTATATTAAAGATCTAGAAAAATGTGTACAGTCATGAGGGTATTTTGAGTCTTGTAAGGATACAATGAGACTTTGTTCGCGTGGTATATATAGGGTTATTGGTAAAATGCTAACAACCTCTTAGGGTTGACTTCTGCTAGTCCTAGCAAACATTATGAGATGTTTTTTTTTAAATTATTTTTTATAATTGTTTTTTTTTATTACTTTGCTCGATGTAACTAGGTACATGCTTCAGGCTACAAGCTTACCTTATATCGAAGATGTAGAATAATGTATAAATTAATAAAGTTATTTATAGTCTTGTTAGGATACAACGGGACTTTGTTCGCTAGGTATATAAAAGTAAGATTCGTAAGAACCATCTGCCTATGACCTTTAGCTTTATATGGGATCATGAGATAGAATGAATTCTACGTGCCTGGTCAGTATCTACATGCTTCAAGCTAACCTTGTGTTGAAGATCTAGAAGAAAGTATAATTTAATAAAGGTAAGTTCAGTCTTATTATTATAAAATTGACTTTGCTCGCGATTGATAGTGCCGCATTGGTAAGAACCAATCTGCCTATGACCTATATATGGTATACTGTGTTACTATGAGTACAGACCATTGATACAGATCTACTTAGTAACTTTAAGACTTTCGCGACTTGAACACATTTATACAGTTATAAATGATGCAAAATCGCCAGGTGGAGAAATCTGCTATAGCTGAACATCCGCTCGAGTCAGGACCTGATCACTGAATTGAGCTTTACGACCCGAAAGTCCTCTCAACGGAACGTCACTACCATTCTAGACTAGAACGAGAAGCTATTGAAAAAAGGAAATATCATAATTTCAATCGAGAGGATGGTTTTAAGTTAGCTGTATCCTGGAATCCAGTGCTAAGAAAATGCACTAAGCGCGTTTTACCTTCATTAAGACCTGTGGATGTCGTCAGTGTTGTGTGTCGAGACCATACTTTTCTAAATCAAATGCGGGTTGTTGGAGAAAATACCCGCCTTCAAGACGTTGACACCCGCCTCTTCAGTCCGCTCGTGACCACGACCAATACAACTTGGTCGAAACGTCGAGGTAAATAAATAAAAATATGTGTGTACATGTTTTATCGCGATTAGTCCCGTTAAATACTTATAACAGATCTACTTGCCAGGTTTCAAGATAACCTTTTATTGAAACATATTGATACAAAAAAATATCGTCAAATGCTTGGTTTTCCTTACACACTGACGTCGTTGTGAGAGTTATGCCAGAGTAGTTGCCTCTGCCACTGTCAACGAATGAACGATAATAGCTGTTCAATGGAAAATTATATTCAGGGGTTAAGAGTGGGTAAATCAGTATTTTCACCCCAATATACTGAAAAATAATTAACATATATAATATGAATAAGAATAATTCATCGTGGTTAATTGCAATTGAGCATGAATTAATAAATTAAATTAAGTAATGTAGCACATGTAGTGCTACAATATTTATTATGTTATATTACTAAATAGCTTAAAATGACTTAAACTTCAATAGTTTGGATTTGATCATTGGGTCAGAAACTTATAGGGTGTCTGACAAAGAGATTTTCAGTAGCTGTTTGGAGCCTGGAACTGTGTTCTATAGACGGGGGTGGCCTCGTATTACATGCAACTCCAAGACGAAACGTGGTTATTTAGATAACTTTGCCTATCTTAATATACAACGTTATATTCAAAATCAAATCTTATTCTTTTAACATTGTATTTTTTTTGCTGAATTTTCTTTATTTACTAGCTAAATTTCTAACAACAAAGCTGATGGACTAGTCACAAAAGATAAATAACATAACAGAAGTCTTGTTCGCCGTATCGGCCGGAAGTCGCCCCCCTGTGTCACGTCACTTCCTTTGTTCCCCACTCTTGGATTATGTTAATGTTGCGGTATACTGCAGTGTCTAAACTTTACAAAATCTGTTTCAGAAGAAGCCCTATGACACCTCTTCAAGAATTTACTCCAAGGACATTATAAATATTGTTGATTACATACTTGCTATACATTTACTTTTTTTAAACTCTTTAGCCTAGCTAGTGTATTTCAAACGGAATATTGAATGCCGAGGGGAGAAAGAGACCCTTTGATATAGATTTGAGTTTTCTTACGTTCTGAAGCCCTTGATTACTAACTAATTTTACCGTTTTTACATTATTCAGGGTTTTCAGGTTCATTATTCAGGTATTTTACCGTTTTTACATTTTTACATTATTCAGCTTTATATCTTATTATAAATTGCTAACAAAACGATATCGTATATTTGTTATTGTTTATCTGAAAATTAAATCATTCTTTGTTATTTTTTTTATATATTTCATACTGGTTTTGAAAACCAATCTACCAATTAATATTGCAATATTTCTAGAAATTGTTGTTAAAATACCTAGACCTATTCTAAAATGTATAGTCTAACTTTCATTAAACTAGATTTTATCAAGGCAAGAAAACTGTAACATAATCAGTACTTATATTATAAATGCGAAAGTAACTCTGTCTGTCTGTCTGTCTGTTACGCTTTCACGCCAAAACTACTGGACCGATTTGAATGAAATTTGGTATGGAGATAGTTTGAGACCCGGGAAAAAACATAGGATAGTTTTTATCCGACTGCGCAAAAATAGGTTAATGTTTTCGCGCGATAACCGACATACGCGCGGGCGGAGCCGCGCCCGGAAAGCTAGTTATCTATATAACTTTTAATATTCTGACTTTTTCACTAACTCTAAGCAAATACTGTAATTTTTACATCTTTATGATTTATTTCGACAACATATAATTCGTAATAATTTCAGGACATCTGAAAAATGACTCAAGTTTAGGTACTGGTCACATTACGTCGTACTATGTTAATACTGTCTCGAAGACATTTGTCTTTGCGTAATGCTCTTCAGCCTTCCTTGGAACCTTATTACTTTCCTATTGTTCACCTATTTTATCGTTGTATACGACATTACAAAAATTTTGCTCAATTTTAGCAACATCTTTGTAATGTCAGAAGTGAGTTACAAAAGTAATCGGCGACAAACTAAATGTAAAGTAATTTCACCGGGCGGCGAATAGTTAGTGTTACAAGGTGACAAAGTAGTATTTTGTTCCTTGAGGGCAATATTTTTAATTTAGAGTAATGTGAACGATTTTAAGGTATTTCCTCAGTGCAGCAAAGAATTACGTAAGTCTCGATCGTGCGCTCGGTAAGTCAAGACCTCCTGAAGATGCTTCGTTAAGAAGCGAAACTAGTCGAGTATTCTTCCGGTTAGGCTGCGTGATGTTTGTGACGTCACGTAGATAACAGGAAAATTAGGCGGAATTGTCACTAGATATTATTATATAATGTTATGCTTTTTTAAGTGTTTTATTTAAATATTATTTAATATTTTTTAGGATACTTTTAAAAGTATTTGTTATTATTAATTACGTAAGTACCTCGAGAGCAAAATATGTTTGTCCAAGTGCTACACACTATTCTTTTTAACTTATTCATACCTACCATTCATTCATTGTCGTTTTTCGAATAGGTGTAATGAGAAATATTCAATCTTCCACTATTTTCTCATGTCGTCTTATAGCTTAGATAAAGATTAAAAATTAAAAATGCACCAATAAAATAAAAAGTTTCAAATGCTAAAAACTTAATTTTGCTGCATAATAGCGTAAATCGTCACCGTAGTAGATGTTCACTACAAACGCCAGCAACAGAGAATTCACATGTGTGATTTAATAAAAATTCAAATTCAATTTTATTATAACCATGGTTTGGTTTTCCACATAGAAGTCAGGTTACCCAATTTATGTTTCAGAAACTTCATAGACTTACAGAAAAACTGATAAAAAACGGTGGGCAAATTGGTAGAATGCAGCTTGGAATCTTATAATTTTCGAGTCTTATATCCTTTATCGAGTTATTTAACGTTTCCTGAAGGCAAGGCTGAAGGAAAGGTAAGAGAGGGCTGAAAGCATACCACCGCTATTTTACATAGCGGGTGCGGTCAACCCTTAGAATTAAATTTGCAGCAACCAGTAATTTCACTATTGTTGCACATGTACAATAGTTATGTACGATGTGTATGTGTTCGTTTAAAATACTGAACCCATCAAGCTGGTAAATGGAGCAGTGTAACTTTTACAGAAGCGTTTTATTGTAACTGGCCAATAAACATGAATAACGGATAGTTTATTTCGAGATAAATCGTTTAAAACGGGTTCATTTTTCCTATTATTCGTTTATGTATTTGATATATGCAAAAAAAAAACATCGGGCATTTCACAACTATGACGATCAATCTATGACTTAAAAGTTAAACTACTTGGTTAAAGAGTTCTAGAAAATAATCATCATCATAATCAGCCGGAAGACGTCCACTGTTCAACAAAGGCCTCCCCCATAGAGCGCCACAAAGAACGGCTATTAGCCGCTTGCAACCATTGGCTACCCGCGACTTTTACGATGTCGTCAATCCACCGAGTGGGGGGCCTACCAACACTTCGTCTGCCGGTGTAACGTGGTAACCACACGAGAACCTTTCTTCCCCATCGGTTATCAGTTCGTCGAGCAATGTGGCCTATCTAATACGTAGTACTAACACTTAGCTTTATATAATAACGAAAATTTATATTTGGATTCAATTAGTAGTTTCTATAAGCTCAATACACACAGAAAAAGCCTTGAACATCCCCATCTTGCAATTTCTACTAAATTTCTTGTTAGTAATATATCAGCTACTGAATTAAACGTCTACTAATACTTTGCAACATTCCATCAACAAGTAGCTAGTAGTAGTAGAAAGGGAACGTCAACTAATCTTCTTCTTCTTCGCTCAATGGTGTGTACGCATATCATAATTTTGCTCCCCCAATCCTACTCGTCATCTAAGGCATGTGTAGTAATAACAGGGCTACACCACGCTATATAGCCTACACTCTTCAGAAAAAACTTCTCTGTCTCATCAGTCATTGACACCTTTTTTTATGTTAATAAGTTCCAAGACAGAAACTGATGCTTGATGGCAAGTATCACGTCTGTCCATCACAGTTACAGTTTCACCATTGTATGACACTGCACTGCGCTCGACACTCCGAGGCGTTCGTTTTTAAGTCTCGATTGTCCGGTAATTTCACTTGCTATAGTAACTTAAACACAGGAATGTTTGCCAACTGATGATTGGTGGTATAATATCTGACATGATGTGTAAAGTAAATGAGAGTAACAGCTGCCGAAAATTTGTTCAACAGTTTGGCAGAAAATTAGTTAAGGAACTGTTATTATGCCTTGTAATAGGAAAAAAATAAAAAAAAAAAACTCCGAGACGGTCTCTTCCTAAAGAGGTATGTCACCTATTTGGCACCACCCGGGGAACACATTTGTGAGGTATCGTGGTCAGTACCCTTAACCTTCCCATGGACGAGGGTGACTCGGTCTCGTCAGTAGTGAAATGGAGAAGAAAAACGAGAAATTATACGAGTATAAACCTTGTTTTGATCACATCACGAATCAAAAAGGTCCTACAACAAGGGGTCAGCGTCTACCG
Organism: Plagodis dolabraria; assembly: GCA_963854805.1. Classification (NCBI taxonomy): domain Eukaryota; kingdom Metazoa; phylum Arthropoda; class Insecta; order Lepidoptera; family Geometridae; genus Plagodis; species Plagodis dolabraria. The sequence goes on from OY978444.1 coordinate 23,089,976, forward strand.
AACGCCACCGAAAAAGTGTGAAATCTGATGCACTGTGGTACAGACAATATGGCTGCCAGAAAACTTAACAAGATGGAGTTAAAATCACTGTTAATTTCGAGTCTATTGAAGAGAAGCCACTGATAACCTCACAATAATACAATATAATATTTATGCATGGTTTTTTTTTAATTGAGAGCTGGTGCTTGTCGTTTGGTTTCATTTGAATTTTAGTGAGTAAGTATTCAAGTTATTCCTGATTATATTTGTGCGTATTTAATTTGCTTCGACTACATTGTTGATGATCTCATTTTCACTTGTCGATGTAAAATGAACAAAGAAATGCGATGGTTTGGTTTATAAAATTTTTACACGACTGCCCAAAGGGAGTGTTATGTTTCCAGGGTTCATGTATGTATGTTTTTGAGTTTATTTATTCCACGATAACTTATAAACCCATATGAATGTATGAGATATCATTAGATTCATCTTGATAGCGCAAGTGAAACTAGGTACTTTAGAATAATAATAAGATACTGCTGGATTTTCGACGCCTGTAAGGAAAAAAACATTTTTAAACTTATCAAGTGGGATATCAAAATAAAGAACTTTCAAAAACGATTCTTAATATATATATAATTTGCAGTTTTAATTTCAATGGAACGATCTGTTAGAAGTCGGTTTTTTCATTTTACAGATTCAGAATTTTGATTTATAATATCTAAAAATCAATATAAAATAATCACAAGACTACGTCTACGATACAAATCATTTTCTTCGAGTATCGAACTAAATTAATTTGTAGTTATTTAAGTTTAGAAAAATTTACTTATATTATGTAACACAAACGCCCTACGCAGCTAGTTACCATTCTTGCTACGCGCTACGTAGCATACTTAATAATGCTACGTGCTACGCAGTCTGCTATGCTAGCTATTATATTCCTAGTAGAAACGCATGGGAGTGGAGGAGTGATTTACATAATGGATTTAGGGCTACGAGAATGTACACTGCAAAGCCGAGTCCTTTCGAATTAACTCCGACTTTCCCGAACGTGCATTTAATTTCATTTAAACAATTCAAATATTGATGATATTTTCAAATCAATATTTTTACTTAATACAAAGCTCATTTTATTATATAATTAGAATTATTTGTATAGATTATATCATCCAGGGAAATACTGTCACCTTAACTATTCTATTGACAAGCAGTGATGTTCGCATTACTGTGATTCGGATAGAAGGGTATGTTTGCCGGTAAAATAGATGATGATGATGTAGGCCTGACCGATTTCAGCCACAGCGACTTCTAGTACTGGATAGGTATGCTGAATTTAGGGATTTAGAACTAGGTTATGTTGTTCAACCCTTTGGTGCGCCCTCTGGTGGCTTGAGTACCCGATTTTGTTGGAGAAGGTACGGGAGCACTTGGGGCATGTTAATATCCCGCTAATGTAATTGTAGGTTTTGTTTTTGAAGCGCTCGTAGCGAAGTTTGCATAGCCATTCTGAATTGATCAGCAAAGTTAAGCAACGTCCGCCGCGGTCATGAATTGGATGGGTGACCGCTGGTGACATTTAGGCAGTCGTTATAGCATGGTGGTAGGGCATTTTGCGGATGCCCGCCTGGCTAGCTACCACCCTCAAGTAGAAAATCTGTCGCCAAGCACCTAACGGTGTGTTCCGACAGCCTTTCCTTGAGAGCCAGTAATTCTAGGTTAGCCTGAACAACATCTTCGACCACATCATCACGAAATAATTTTTTTTAAACCCTGCATATTGACACTCGATGAGTTAGGATGAAAAAGTATGTTTTTTTTTTTAACACAGTATGGCGTCTAGGATTCGCCAGTTTATTTTTTTTATGTAGCTTAGTGTCACTTGCACTATCGAGACGTATCTAACTATCTCTTGTACATTAAAATTATTAAGCCATTTAGAAGTGTTGGGGGAATAAAGAAACTCACAAACAGACATGAACCTTGAAAATATATTACTCATTTTTTGGGCAGTCGTGTAAAAAGAACGTCAAATCCACACTTTGTTAATAGTTTAATCAAAAACAAATACATTCCTTGTGGATATTCTGTATCTAAATCGATCTATCGATTTAGATAGATTATATGTTATAACAACTTTCAATATAACACTCCATAGCCACCAAAGATGTGCGAAGAAGATGAACGGCGAAGTTGTGAAACTTTGTGGCTTTTTCTACCAAAAAAGCGGTAAAAACATGCGTTCTCTTTGACTGCAGTGGTCTCACATCAATAATTGTCGAACGCTCTTTGTGAGCTTACCGCCACGTCATATTATTTCATATACTTACAACAGTACGAGTATTATATACCCGTATATTGAAAGAACTTATGTAGATAATGACTTAATAGTTATTAGATTTTTGTTTGAAATAAATTCTTAGTAACATTCTGGGGACTGGAACAAAGCTGACGAATCGTGACTGCTTGAAACCTCAACCTACTGTGAAATATAGGTGTGACGTAATTTTCATCGTTTCCCACTTCAAGTACGTTGTCAACATCAGCAAAAATATGTTTGATCTCTACTTCTCAAGTAATAAACTACCTACCCTACTCCAAAGTGAGTTCATTGACTCTCAATTCCTTCAAGTCATCGTCTTGGAAACGGTCCACATTTAGTTCTTGCAAAACATCAGTGACTAAGCAATAAAAAGAGCCTTTGAGAGCTTCTTTTCTCATATACTCACAATTTTAGATGTTGACCAAGTAAAATATAATGAAGAAATAATTTTCGACAATTAAGTATCAGAGGGTAGATAATGTTAACTACAGCACAGCTATTTAGTAAGATTATGGTCACTTTAGAAAATCCGGTGCAATAAAAAAAATGTTATTGGTTTTAATAAATCGAGATGTTAAAAAGTGAACATTAATTGGTCATTCCTTGTGCACTATCATGGGTTTTGTACTGAATGTGATATATTCTAGAATTACTTGCCGTCAAGGACAACTGCCGGAACACACCGTTAGGTGCTTGGCGACAGATATCAACTAAGGTGGTAGGCAGGCATTCTCAAAATTAACTACCACCATGCTATAACGACTGCCATCCTAAGACAACACTTAGGACTGGTGGCTTAACGTTTCCTCCGAAGCATGGAAACGGTGGCAGTAAAGCCACTAGCGGTCACCCATCCAACTCATGGTCGCAGTTTGCTTAAATAAGTTGATCAGTTAAGAACGGCAGAGCAAACGATGTTACGAGCGCTTCAATAAATCGCAAATCACATAAGCGTTAATAATTCCTGATATATTATGCTTTACTTGATCAACAGTACTTTATCAGCCGGATCGTCCACTGCTGAACACAGCCTCCCCTATTTAGGGGGTGTTTGCCATAATCCTCACGCTTCGCAGGCGGCTTGGGGATCGCAGTGCAAGATAGCATAGTTCTTAAGAAGGCGCTGCTGCCCACTTTCTAATAGTATTTTTCCCTTAGTCGATTTTTACGACACCCACACGGGATGAAATGGGGAGGTGCAATTCTAAACCGGCACCCATCATGATCAATAGTATCGAGAACTTAATAAAATGTTTAGTGTACGAACTTTAAAATTATCACAGTTATTACTAATATAGTCATTAAACAATCTTTAGAAAACATTATTATGATATTTTTATTGCTATTTCACGTAGTAAAATCACGGCAGTTGCACTTATCGCGGGTCGCGGAAGATTGTTTTACTTGGAAACTTGCCATAACGGCAAACGGAAGTACACAGTATAAATACATTCTGCATGCCACTTAACAGGCTGTTTAATATATCAAACAAGCGAGACAGCTCAAAGTTACGCTGTAGAGCTTTGAGAGATATAAAATGAAATTTAAAATGCTTATTATTTAATAAACTAAGGTCCTGTTTCAGAATGTTCGAGTAAGTTCCGGTTGTACTACCCGAAAATGTTCACAAAATTAAACACTATCTGTGCGTTTCACAGTCATCGATTTAGCCTATCCATTAGTTAAAGCTTGAAACGCGCTGCGTGTTACCTGTAATTTTTATCATTTAGTTATTTTATGTGTTGGTTAGCAACGCGAAGCTTTATTAGGGCATTCTGAAACGGACCCTAAATATCTCAATATGCAAATAAAAATCATTCGCTAAATATCCTTCCACTTTGTCGACCGAACCTGAGGTCATGAACCTGCGACAGGGCAGTCCGTATAGTCTTTCTTTACCATTCTGCTATCACTGCTTCAACAATTTGAAGCATAAAGTTGACTTGTTATCGAAATCTATGACTATATATTATTATTTTTTTATGCCTGATAGGTTAGCCTTTCAACCCTATCTCACCTGATGGTAAGTGATGATGTGGTCGAAGATGTTGTACAGGCTAACCTAGAATTACTGGCTCTCTAGGACAGCTGTCGGAACACACTGTTAAGTGCTTGGCGACAGATATTCTACTTGAGGGTGGTAGCTAGTCAGGCGGGTATTTGCATAATGCCCTCCCACCATGCTAAAACGACTGCCATCCTAAGACAACAACCGGGACCGACGGCTTAACGTGCCCTCCGAAGCACGGAAGTGCTTAGTAGTAATGTCACCAGTGGTCACCCATCCAACTCCTGACCGCGGCGGACGTTGCTTAACTTTGCTGATCGATTCAGAATGGCTAAGCAAACTTCGCTACGAGCGCTTCAAATTTCAAATTTGTTCGGGCTAACCTAGAATTACTGGCTCTCAATGAACACGCCGCCGGAACACGCCGCCAGGTGCTTGGCGACAGATTTTCTACTTGAGAGTGATAGCTAGCCAGGATGGCATTCGCAAATGCCCTACCACCATGCTATAACGACTGCCTATCGTACTGACTACTGCCTATCGAATCCTAAGACAAAAACCGGGACCGACGGCTCAACGTGCCCTCCGAAGCACGGAAGCGCTCAGTAGTATCGTCACCAGCGGGTGACCGCTGGTGACACGTCCAATTCATGACCACGGCGCACGTTGCTTAGCTTTGCTGATCAGTTCAGAATGGCACGATGATAATTAGAAGTTGTTCAAAATGAGTACGTACTGTCTCAGCCGGATTGTCCACTGCTGAGCACAGCCTCCCCCGTTATTGGGGTTTTGCCGTAATCCCCAAGCTTGGCAGGCGTCTTGGGGAGCGCAGTTTGAGATATCACATCCTCGGAAAGCGCTGCTACCCACCTTCTGGTGTGTTACTCTTAGTCGCCTCTTGCGTCACCCACGGGTAGAGATGAAGGGGTGATATTCTTGCCCGGCACCCTACGGGCAACTTGAGTTACCTTAGTTCTATTAATTAACTAAGTTGCACTTAATATTATATAGTTATCAGTCTGATTCCAAACTAGTATTTTTTTTACAAAAGTTATGGAACCTGTCGGAATCTTTATTTTTACAGATAAATAAAGCGGAATTGTCACTAGATTAAATACAATATTTTTTAAATGTTTTTCTAAAATATTAATTACATAATTGATTAATACTCACGTAAGTTTGACACATTTTAAATGATTATTTTGAGCCGATTTCACTTATGGTTGTATTACGTCGAGAATGCGTCTCGAAAATCACGGAGTGTCTGCGCTCACGACCGCGCCCGCGCATGCACGTGATGAAGCGACTCTAAAGGTCGCGACACCGGTCGAGACGCATTCTCGACGTAATACAACCGTATGTGAAATCGGCTCAAAATAATCATTTAATATTAATTACATGTTTTCTTAAAAAAGAACGTGTTAATTATACATGGATCTCCTCAAAGTAACACCTAAATCTAGTCATGATCTTGGTATTCTTGTTCGTGATATGTGAACACAAAAAGGCTGTAGCTGCTTGTCTTCGCTGGGACTTATAGTTCCGCTTCTGTTGTAGGAAAACCGTTTTCCTCTTTAGTAATTGTTGTTTCAGAACTTGTTCTATACGGCAGAAAAACATACATTTCTACTTATTTTGTTGAAAGTGAACATGAACTCTATATATGATCTCAACTATTTGAGAAGCATGCGGAAAAACCAACTTAAAAAGTAAAGAAAAGTAAGCACCTTATAAAAGAGATTCCAAATATTTTTTATTGCTTTTAAACTAGCCTTAGGGCCTGTTTCAGAATGTTCGAGTGAATTCCGGTTTTACTACCCAGCATATATTTATTAAATAAAACACTATCTTTTCGTTTCACAGTCATCGGTTTAGCCTATCCATCGGTTAAAGCTTGAAACGCGCTGCATGATAACTGTCATTTTCATTATCCAGTTATTTTAGGTGTTACATAGCAACCAGAAGAATTCTGAAACGGGCCCTTAGACTACTATCTCACCAGATGTTAAATGATGATGCGGTTAAAGATATTCTGATTGACCTACAATCACTGGCTGTTAAGACATCTGCCGGTAGCCATCGTTAGGTACATGGCGACAGATTTTCTACTTGAAGGTGATATCTTGTCAGACAGGCATTCGCATAATGTCCTGACACTATGCTATAACGAATGCCATCCTAAGACAACAATTGAGATCGATGGCTTAACGTGCCCTCCAAAGCAAGGAAGCGATCATTTGTACAACTATCGGTCACCCATCCAAGTTGTGACGTTGCTGAACGCATAGGCAAGCTTCACTGCGAACACACAATATGGCTACTTTGCGATAGCTGATATATATACATACCATTTCTATGTCCACCATTGCTGTCACATGTCGGTTATAAAAGAAAACTTCATGGTTTAACTTTTATATTAAACCATGGAGTTTTCTTTAATAACCGACTTCCAAAAAAGGTGGGTACTCAATTCGACTGTATTTTTGTTACCTCAGTCCTTTTGAGTGGGGAACCGATTTTGATGTTTTTCTGTTTGAAAGCTGGTAATTTTTGCGGCCCATTTATATTTCATCAAAATCGGCCATACCTTTTTTGAGTTACACTCCAATAACTGAATAGTGTTTTTCTATCTTCATGATAATAAGTAATTGACAGTGAATGACATTCGATCCCGTAAATAGTACCTACGGGTAAATAAATATGTTGAATTTTTTTACAAAAAATTTAAACTGACTTCAGCACTCAAAAGTGTGAAATAACTTGTCAAAGTCAGTATCATGCGTACAGTTTTGTGATAATAGGTACTTTTGAACTACCGTGTTAACGACTTCAACAAGTTATTTCACACTTTTGAATGTTGAAGTTGGTTTCATATTTTTGTATATTTAATTTTCTACAACTAGATTACAACAAATTAAGAATAGCAAAGACCTGTGACTTTGTTTTAAAGCATTAATATTTTGAAGCAATGATGGCTGGATTAGACTATGGACGTGCCTGGATAGCTACCGGGTGGTCAAGTGGAGAATCTGTCACCAAGTACCTAACGATGTGTTCTGGCAGCTGTCCCTGAGAGCCAGTAAAATTACTGGTGCATGAGACTTACCAACTATATCTCAAGGAGTCAGGCGAAGTGCAATTCGTGAGTAATGAAGAAATACATATGTTATAGGTAGAGGTAAGTCTGCTTAAGCTAATTCTGTTACCAAAACTAAAATAAAAATTTAAAGTTATCAGCGCATTAATTAAACCCTAGATAGGTGAAACCGGGCCTTGGTCACATCTAACACGTTCATACATGTTCTTTATCTGTATGTTCTTTGTAAAAAAGGTTTTAATAAGATTTTAGAATCCTATCTGCAACATCATGTCAAAAAATCGTGACCTAAAAAAAGTTCTATCAACGTCCTGAGCTATATTTTTCAACTAACTTTTTGACTTCGATATTGCAGCATTACTAACGGAAATTAAAACTCGTACTAATCGCTTAAATCTTTGCCTCGACAAGGTTGTCGAAAGACCTTCGACGTTACTTGTTAAGTTTAGGCCAAGGCTACACCTTACCCCGAAGTAAAATTTCACAACTTAGTATTTTTGACTTCGATTTAATAAATATAAGTTTGTTCAAGACAAAGTTTTATTAAAACCGCTTTGATATTTGTGAGTTGTTTGTGGCGTGTATAATAAATACGTTTACTTAATTGTGTTACATACCTCTCCTATCTTGAATCGCGCACTGCCTTTTTTTTAGTGTTATTGCAACTACTACTGCCTACCCAGGCGATCACAACTGATGTTTTTTTTGTTTATAGCTGATAGGTTACCCTTGACCACTATATCACCTCATTGTAAGTGATGATGTGGTCGAAGATGTTATTCAGGCTAACCTAGAATCATGGCGTTAGGTGCTAGGTGGCATACGCAAAATGCCCTAGCACCATGCTATGTTTTACTGTTAGTGCACCAATAGCATGAACGTTGCGTTCATTAACCCGTAAAAATCCTAACCCGCATCAATTATTTAATGTGGTGTGGTGTGCCGTTATAAGTGTACAGGTTTGTACATAATGCGCGGCAAGATTGCGCCACATTGGATTATCCTTGAAGTTCATCAGGAACGTCAAAAACCAGGTAGGCTACCAAGTCGGATGAGTTTGTTTCAGAGCTAGCAACTCTAATGATTAAAGTATTGAAACAAAAATTATGCCATTGCGATGTTTAGAACTAAAAAGAAAGCATAAATTCGAAATATGAATCACCTTTACTATGGTATCTCTACCTCTAGAATGGCAGAGTATGTCCCGGCTCGGGGACAGATGGTCGGGACTTGAATCCCACTCGTGGTATAGAATCCTATTGTTGTAATTTTGTAAGCGGACGCGCGAACAATTTCCTTACTTATGATTATTATTAATGAATAGATTTAGCTTTACTTTGCGGAAATCCATATTTAATAATAACAAATATTTTAAGAAAACTTTTAATTGATATTTTAGTAGAACACTTTAAAAGAAAAATATATGTTGAGAGATGACCCTTGTAAATGTTGAAAGAAGTACCCGTGTCCACCAGAGGGGGCTATAGTGAATTTTTTTAATAATGATTCTCACTGGCCACCCCGGCGGACAATGGGAATTATTTTAAAAAGTTGTGATACTGTTCACCCCAGGTGGACAAGCAGGGGTTAGACGATGAAAATAAAACTAGCCTAACAGCAGTAAAAATATACTGAAAATACCTAGCCCATTCTTATTATATCTTATATTTGACATTGATATAATACATTTAAAATGACATAGTAAACAGATTATGTATAACAAAATTCAATAATAATGTTGATGGACATAATTTGTAGTTTATTACCTTTTTTTATTGTGAGATAAATGTAATTGAACCTGTGTCGTTTTTATCTCAATAAATAAATAAATTAAATTAGTCCGGAGGATACAAAACTTAATAGGTGCAAATAGTAACTGCTATATACTGACGCAAGCTACCCGCAATTTTTTTTATTGCTAAGCGGCAACGTATATACTTACCCATAAAGGCTTCTACATTTACTTGACATAATCAAAAACAAGCAGTCTCAGTGTAATCTATATCGTAATGGCTAGATTTGAACATCATGCGGGGACAACTACAAAAGTAACACCATACTGCTCGCAACTGATTTCTGGACCTTATACCTAAACCAGTAAAAACAAGTAATAGCACTCTCAACTTTGTCACCAAGGTTATAAAGGTTCACAAATTTAATGTAATACAAGTAATTCATTGCAGCAATTTGAACCCTGCGCTGAAGACATAAACTCCAAAATTTGCCAATTTCAAGAAAGTTAAAAAATGTGAGGTATGCTATACTTGCGTGAAGGTTAGAGCAATATGAGCTATATTACGTCTGTGTAGAGGCTAAAGTGTTGTGTTTTTGTAAATGAGCTACACTTGCACCGGATGTCACCCAAGATTGTGCAAACGTGTCCACTGTAAATAACACCCGCAGATTCACACTGGAAAATAAACGGTGTATATTAGTTTCAGAATTTATGTCATATATCTCCAACCTGCGTCCACACTGTCCCGCACAATTTTACTTACATTTTCTACGGAAGTTTTCCAAATGAATTTGTATGATCATTCAGGACAACTAGTCTACAATGTAAAAAAAAATAATAAAATAAATAACTACATTTAAGTAGTAATAGTAATTGTTTTTCACAAACTAATTTTTTTGGTTTATTTTCTCAATGGAAAAACGGAACCCTAAAAACCTAAAAGATTCCGCTGTCAGTTTTAATATTTTGGTGTACACATTTGACCGTTAGATGCTTACCATTGCTCTCGCCTTAAGGTCGTGCTGGAATTTAAGTCTACGACCGCTACTCCCCCATTAACTCGTTAATTTTGCCGTAATCCCCACGCTTGGCAGGCGTCTCAGGGATCACAGTTTAAGCATATTCTCTTAAATAGCAGTTCCTCAGATGGTGCTGCTGCCACTTTCTGGTATTTCACCTTTAGTCGCCTCTTACGACACCCACAGGTAGCAATGGGCCACAGGGCAGTTTTGGTCAGTTAGTTATATCTTACGCGTCTGTTATTTTAAGCTATTAGAAAAAAAAACAAATTAGGGATACATATTTAATTATTATTACTTCCAAAATGACCCGTGCAATTCATGACCAGGTATAAGATGTAGCAGCTAGGTTGAGGGTGGTTTTCCATGGACTTTGAATAGATCTGGGGTGTTAAAACAAAATTCCTATAAGTGCATATAAAACTTGACGTGATTTTTGGTTAGCTTTTGGTTATTTTGATTGACGCGACACGTAACATCTTTTCGCATGCCCAGGTGAGGTCACTCAAAGTATTTCACGTCACCCAGAGCAATTATTTTTCTTGTTCAAGAATCCAAGCAAAATAATTCTGCCTGCTCACTTTTTGGCTGTCGGCACCCATGTTGTACTTTTAGAACAAACGGGTCAACTTTTGCAAAGAACACCCTCCGCTGTAATATTTCATAGATACTAAATCACTCCTTTGCTATCCTCTGAACAGAAACTGTATTGCTGACAAATATGTTCTATATAAATTATACAATATTGCTTAGAGAACAGTAGAGTAAATAAGTTTTGCAGTAGCTATAAACCAAAAATACAGCTACATAACATTAAAATACATCTCAAGTAACCTTTCCATTTCATTTTGTGAATCAAGTGATTCGAAACTGCCATCTATTTCAGTCAACAGCGATCACGATTTGACTGCATTTTTGCGCATCACAATCCGGTTGGATCAAAACGACCTAACCCGGCGACTTTAGAACTTCAGACCACTAGCTAAGCACGTGACAACGGGCGTAATCAGGATCTCAAATGGGCTGGGGGATATTTAAACTATTAATGATCATGGACTTAGAGATGTGGCTAACAAGCAGTTGTTTTACAATTATATTGATCAACAACGATAGTTTATTTCCCTAGAGATATTTTTCCAGGGCAGTCCGATCCCCCTTAAACCTCTCCTGGCTACGCCCGTATACGTGATCTCGATTTTAAAATCCACTGCGCTGTCCCTCGTTTGAATTCTACCTACACTTGCGCTTTATCCACCATTAACGGATCTTTTGTCCTGATGGCTATAGCAGCTGTATTTTTGAACAGCTTCCCATGTATTGTATCAATTTAAAATTTAAATTTAGAACCCTGGTGATTAATTAACTCCACATGGCAATATATATAATATATTACATATAGTAGGACATGCATGAAATCACTAGGTATTCTAGATAAAAGTAAATCAAATGATTCAAGTATTTTTTATATGATGTGGTATTGTAATTGCATTGTAATCATCAGTTACAGTTAAATTTCTGACGACGATTATTAATATCCCATTTAAATATTGGTATCAGCAAGTCACCTGCTATTGTCAATAATGTTACTTTTCCAATATACAAGTTAAATTTTGAAGCAGTGGCTTTGGCCATGGATGCTTTGCCGCGCAGCAGGTTCATGGTTCGAATCCTGCCGCGGGCTTGAGCTTCAGCGCATGGTGGTAAGGCAGTTTGCGAATGCCCGCCTGGCTAGCGACCACCCTCAAGTAGAAAATCTGTCGCCAAGCACCTAATGGTATGTTCCGGCAGCTGTCCTTGAGAGCCAGTAATTCTAGGTTAAGCCTGTTAACACCTTCCACCACATCATCACTTACCATCAGGTGAGATAGTGGTCAAAGGCTTACCTATCAGCAATAAAACATTATCTTTAAGAGAAAGAATGCATCATCTGATAATAAAGCAATTATGATGTGATGTAGCTGCATAAGTGACGAAGCAAAGCTGACGTCCCTGGTTTTTCATCAGATCAAAAAGTACCATATAATATGCTCAGAAAAGTATTGACATTTGCCACTTAATTTGGCACTCTGCTATGCCTTTCAATGGTACGTTATAATCTAAGTATTGCTGGTTAGTGATTGTGGTAAGTGGACGAGATGACGATCAGATAACGGAAATAACTATGGACTGCCGTGCCGCAGGTCCATGGTTCGATCCCAGCTGCCGGCTTGAGCTTCACCGATAAGTAAGCATTCTGGAATGCTTGTCAAGATAGCTACCACTCTCAGAAAATCTGTCACTAAGCAGTTGTCCTTGAGTCAAAATTTAAATTTCGCATACAGTATTTCCCACGAGGTGGACTGACGATATTGTGAAAGTCGCGGGTAGCCAATGGCTACATGTAGCTAATAGCCGTTCTTTGTGGCGATCTATGGGGGAGGCCTTTGTTCAGCAGTTGACGTCTTCCGGCTGATGATGATACAGTATTTTGGCATAAGTGGAGATATCTCAGCATCATCTTTTAAATCATCGAAATTACTTCTATTAAAATATTTTTTCCATAGAGTTATAACCACTAAAACTCTATCAGTTTATGGCCTGGATTTTCATTATTCAAGAATATAACTTAGCCCAACTTAATTCAAAACGAACATCAATTATTGTCATTTCCACAACCACGCGTTGTTTATTTTAATTTGTGTACAAAATAATTTATTTTAGATATAAGTTACCGATGGTTTCATAATCCTTGTTAAATTCATGTTTACCTTATCAGGTAGCAGAATTTTTTAAAGTTTTACTCCGTTTATGGGAGTATCATCGCAGTGGCACATATTCTGCCTACATGATGGCTTTCTGCGTACTACTGGTATGTTTATACTATTACAGATTGTTCGAAAAACACTGAAGAAAGTATCTCAACGTGCTGATTCAAGCATAATAGGGACTATGGCAATGGTGGTAGGTATTACCAATATTTTATATCGGGAGAATGAACAATGATGTACAGTAACAGTTTCACTGAGTTTATGTAACAACCGTACACAGGAACATTGAAATATTACTAAAGTCACAAAGTAGTAAATCACATGGAGGTGAGTCGACGAGCAACGTAGTGCCAGCGCGGAGGTGTGTTTCTCACTGGTTTGTTGACCGGTCGGCCGGCGCGAGCGGCGGCGGCGGCCGGCGGCGGTTGCCTCCCGCCCCGGGCGATGCATTCCTTTCTTATCGCTCGGCCGCCAGCTGATCCCATTGTTCACGACTTGCGTCGCTTGCGCAAATGGATTACATGGCGAGATATGTAAGTTGATATTTATATTGTTTATATTATTTATAATCATATAGTAATATGTATTTTCTGTTACAGATGAAGGAGCACGCCACAAGATAATCAAATAATATGCAGATAATCTGTAGTATACAAAGTCTTACTTTTTGTCCCTGTTGATTTACATATCATTACATGTACCATTATCGAATTATCATTTTAATAAAATAAAAAATGTATTTCTTAGGTAGATACTGGTGAGTTAATACTTCGAATTTCATGGTCTTCCTTTAATTCATACCAACACACTCATACCAATCACACATACCAACAGATGAGAGCTCGCCTTCCAGCAATATTTCTCGGTTTCCTCCTTTTAGAACCCATTACTCCTTCGTAGCGTTTAAAAATAAATGGACCTGAGTGAGAAGACAAAAGATATTAGTGATCAATGGGGAATGTATGTAAAAGACATCAATGCCTTATTGAGATCTGAAAACAACAAGCAGAAAGTGCAAGTACATGTTGCATTCGTATAAGTATATCAAAATGTTCGATTCGATGGAAAACTTCAGAAATTTTATCAGATTTCAACTTTATAGTCGGCGAAGAGCCATTACTCCTGGAAGATTAAGCCAAGATCTCGCAAACTTTCTCGCTCGGTGCGAACGCAGTGGCAGTGAATTGATAATTGAGAGCTGAGTGTCGTGAGTGACGCTGCTTGAAATTGTTGGAAAAGTGCAAATCGCATGGAAAGTTGGAAGTGTAAGTTCACATAGTTGAAGTAGTGTTGAGGCGACGGCGCGGCGGCAACGGCGGCACCGGCGACGACGGAGGCGTGGTTCGGCGGGCCAATGGCGCGGCCCCCCGCCCGCCGCCCCTCACGCTCAGCCTTCCCTTCCACCAGGCTCGCCAGTAGGTTTGTGTCCTTTTGGCTGACCGCATGACTCCGTATCTCGCTTCGTCGCTGTACTCGTTGTAGCCTGTGTACGTCAGCACGCGCTTCACCTCTCCCCAACGCTAGCTTCCGCCGGTGCTTCGTGAAAACGCCACTGAACTTGCCGCTGTGAACTAACTTTCAAAGTAAAAGTGGGGAAGTGGAGAGTGCAGGGTTGCAGCGCGACAGTGCCAGGTACGGTACCCCGCGCGTCGCCATTCCCCCCTGGCGGTCCTCGCGGGCCTCGCCACGCGGGACTGTTGACAAGCTCCTCCACTCACCGGCAAAACTTGCTGACCACTTTGAACTTGTGTTTTGGACCTTATTTTCAACTTGATAAAGTTCATACTAAATCAGCAAGTTTTGCAAGTGACTACGTATCTGTTTTTGCTCTAAACTGCAGATTTAAACTTTTATATATGAACTGTAAGCAGAAAAACTTTTAAAAAGGTCATGTACGTCAGTAGAACATTACCATAATAAAGTTTAACGTTATAACAAGTAACTCTGAAGTTAACGACTTCTTAAGTCTTTTGTATGTAAAACGTGTCAGGAAAATATGTACCTTATGTCAAAAGGGTAGGGATCATTATGGAGTAACAATTATGTTTAACTTGACCTGTAGCTTAAGAAGCAGAACAATTATTTACTTTTCGCACCGTCTAATCTTCAGACTTACACAGGCATTAAGATAATAATGTAACAATAATTCATGACTTTTCTACGTGTACAGTTTATTTTTTTTTTGACATAAGGTTATTTTTGTTTGTGAAAGTTCTATTCAATAAAATACGCTATGCAATAAGTAGTAGTCTTATTTTAAGGTATACATAATTGGAAGGACTCTGTATGATTCTTCTACGTTCGTTTTAATCTAATAAATTTTAGCAGACGCTTTGCAATAAAAAGGTAATCGGAATACGTATGCAAAGTAGGTATGTTTGTTTTCTCGAATTGATCTCCTCAGTATTCAGAGGTGAGGGCATCGAAAGCGAAGGTATATTCAGTCTGAAGTATACATATTCAATGCGATCTCTGCTACAGCTACGGTGCTACGTTGCTACGGAGCTAAGGAGCTACGAAAATCCAATCGCATTAAAACGGGCGGAAAATGTAAAAGGGTAGCCAGAAATACAAGATTCTCGAATAAACATAACAATTTCCGCTTCATCGCTTCCTAACGCTGCCAGACAAATTAAAGAACATTTTTCCGTTCAAGTTCTCGCTCCCACTTACCTTCTCTTTGCGTCCATAAAACTTAACTACGAGCTGTAACCGCGACTAATTATTAGGGTAGGTTTACATAACGTATTTATGAGAGCGAGATTTAACGGCAACGAGCCGGTCTCGGGTGGTCTGTTATCGCCCCATTAAAAAGTTGTCCTCTGTGGAGGCGTAAATAACATAATATGAAGCCGCGGTGGACGTTCGATGGCGCCATTCTGCCGCCGCCGCTTCCCACCCTGCCATGCCGGCCCGGCACGCTCGCTTTGTCTCTTTGTTGTTTTAAACCAACTGCCCAGCCGGAGATTTTTTGTGAAAAGCGATCCGTTTTTTTCGAGAGCAGTAGTTATAGTTTCGACGATATATCTCTCATGACAGTTCGTGGGTATTGTACTATCTTTCTATAAAATAAACCTAATTTTATATATAGCGATTTCAATAATTCCGTATAAATTCCAATAGAGGAATCAATGTATACAATCATTATGTTTTAATTATTTTAACTTTCAGACTTAAATCTCAAAACGGAACTCAAACCTTAACTTTATTAAATTGAAATGTATTTAATGTCAAAAACGTTGTACTTATAGATTCGAACTTATTTCTTAAAGCTGGAATCCAAAAGAACAAAACGAATGTAATTCTTGAAGATAGGTATAATTTTGATCGTAAAAGAATTGTGTAATATGTATTTATTTTGGGGAAACAAAGAGATTTCCGTACGCCCCATTACTTAAACTTGCTTAGTAACAGAGCTCGCTGGAACAAGACCTCAAGAATAATCTTGACTGCGTAACTAAAGCTAATACAAAGCACAAACTTATTCGTTCCGAGATTAGGTCCCGAAGTGATGGTTCCGACAACGCTATCACACAGTAGAATTACTTTGACAGTATTCTAACTAATGCGTGCCATTGTTCACTCTGCTTACAAAATCCCTATATGTGAACAACGCCATACTCACGATACGTATCCCTACGACAAGCGCACATGAAAATATAGATTATATTTAATTGTAGCAATAATAATATATATATAGATATAAATACATGTTTTTTATATATAAAATTACTATAGGTATATGTTTTTCAAGCACTAAAAACTAAGGAAGTGTTCTTACGAATAAAAATCCATATATTTTTGGACTTAAAATGCCGGCCCGGCACGCTCGCTTTGTCTCTTTGTTGTTTTAAACCAACTGCCCAGCCGGAGATTTTTTGTAAAAAGCGATCCGTTTTTTTCGAGAGCAGTAGTTATAGTTTCGACGATATATCTCTCATGACAGTTCGTGGGTATTGTACTATCTTTCTATAAAATAAACCTAATTTTATATATAGCGATTTCAATAATTCCGTATAAATTCCAATAGAGGAATCAATGTATACAATCATTATGTTTTAATTATTTTAACTTTCAGACTTAAATCTCAAAACGGAACTCAAACCTTAACTTTATTAAATTGAAATGTATTTAATGTCAAAAACGTTGTACTTATAGATTCGAACTTATTTCTTAAAGCTGGAATCCAAAAGAACAAAACGAATGTAATTCTTGAAGATAGGTATAATTTTGATCGTAAAAGAATTGTGTAATATGTATTTATTTTGGGGAAACAAAGAGATTTCCGTACGCCCCATTACTTAAACTTGCTTAGTAACAGAGCTCGCTGGAACAAGACCTCAAGAATAATCTTGACTGCGTAACTAAAGCTAATACAAAGCACAAACTTATTCGTTCCGAGATTAGGTCCCGAAGTGATGGTTCCGACAACGCTATCACACAGTAGAATTACTTTGACAGTATTCTAACTAATGCGTGCCATTGTTCACTCTGCTTACAAAATCCCTATATGTGAACAACGCCATACTCACGATACGTATCCCTACGACAAGCGCACATGAAAATATAGATTATATTTAATTGTAGCAATAATAATATATATATAGATATAAATACATGTTTTTTATATATAAAATTACTATAGGTATATGTTTTTCAAGCACTAAAAACTAAGGAAGTGTTCTTACGAATAAAAATCCATATATTTTTGGACTTAAAATGTTCTCTGGCTGAGGTTGTATCCGTATTTTTTTAGTTATAAGTAAAGTTGCCGCGAATACTCGCTATTATTCGGTATTCGGCATTACTTGAATTTTTTTTGATATACGTCGAATACCGAATAATAGCTATTATTCGGCATTCAGCGAATAGTCGTCTAAAATAAACTTTTATCGAACAAAAAAACTAATGAGTTAAAAATAATCAATTGTTATTATTTTCCTTAATAAAACAATACACAGTATTAATTATTATCTGTAATACTTGCCTGTGCCTATCATATTCATTAAATTAAATTAGATAACAATAATTAAATGAAAAGTTAAATTACTACGTTACTTATATGTCGGCATGTATAACATGAAACAAATTTCTTTAACCTTATTGTTTTCTTTTCTCACAACCTTCGAAGAAGTTAGGAATATTTTTAATGTGCCTTATTTATGTCGAGTTATTCGACAATTCGCCAAAGTGAATGGCGATTAATCGGTATTCGACTATTTGCTATAACAACTATTCGCGGCAACTCTAGTTATAAGGGCCGAATACGTTTCCAATTTTGCCATCGGGTCCGATAACAGAAGCGTAATTTCGTTTGTCGCACAAATTACTGCAGGACCATATTCACTAATGAACATTAAGGAGTGCCGTACCTGGAGAGCAAAACGGAGCCCCATCAATTATACATCATAGTCTGTTTATCTGTCAGCCCAGTCCATATGTCACGGGTCTCTAGCTTATAAGCGAAATGAAATACAAACCTGAAATGTTCACATTTTGTTCAGAACGTTGGCCAAAAGACGAATATTGGACAAGACTTATCAATTCCATTATTTTTAGGTACAGATCAATATATGCACTTGACTGCTCATACCACTTCCTCTGAACCGCCAAGATTAACACAATAAAAGGCTAACAGATCGTGTCATCACTGTTGGATGAGTTTGCCTTAGAGTGGAGAATATAAGGTTAGAAAAAAAATTAAAATAAATTAAAACACGCATTATTATTTTGAAAAATGGTCTGAAAATAATAGTCTGACATCTGGAAATAGGAAAGTAACTATAATATATACTATGCAAAGAAGTAGAATTTCATTTCACAGATAGTTTAAGGTTTTTAGTAATAAGAAGAAAACAAAACTATAAAATTTAAGAAAATAAAACGATACGTCAAAAAAAAATGAACGGAAGCGCGTTAATGTCTTTTGCCGTTCCGTACTGTCGTTAGTGGATTTACATAGCTCCGTCTCGTTTTCTCACTGGAGCATATGAACTAGTGCTGTGCTTCGCTAATCATGGACCGCTATCGATGGTAAAATTAATAGAAATATCATCCTACAATGGTATGACATTCATTTAAAAGTGAGATTTTATTAATTTTGTATTATTGTCTGGGCATTCCTTAGAATGAAAACGTAAAGGCAATGTATGAATTATTCGTATCATATTGTATTATTTTTATGGAATACCGAATTTATAGCCAACAAAGTATTTTTAATATGCGGTTGGCGGGTAAGTTTTAACAACCCGAAAACATTCTCTGTTATAGAACTTTGCCTAAAGACGGTAGGAAGTAAGAAGTAAAGAAGTTATTATTTTATAATAATCCGGAATATACAAGGATTGTTTAAGGTTTTTATAAAAAAATTAACCATTCGTCACCCGAATAAGTCCTGTCATAAAGAAGGTTTTAGAATTGCTTAAACAATCACTTGAATTACACACATACTGGTGTGTTAAGTCAAGTGTTTTATTCGTATCATTATTTACTTCTCCTTATCTCCTAACGGCTTTCTATACAATTTCTAGGTATTCGCAATATTACCTAGGTAGAGTAGGTAATAATTAGCGGTAGAATATCTATTCTATACGTTCCCTAGACAACTCAGGTTATATTTTAATAATTTAATAATTAGGTATTCTATACGTATATATATTGCCGATAACTATATATATTGCCGATAATATACGCATTTATTATTCGGTTACTGATTATTGCCATTTGCGAATTCGCTGCACATCGTGTTATTTATACTTATTTTTTTAATTACTGGCTTTGACCACTATATGACCTGATCGTAAGTTATTATGTGGTCGAAATGTTGTAAAAAAATATTTTCTTCTGAGGACTGCTGCCGGGGCACACCGGTAGGGACTTAGCGACAGGTTTTCTATTTGAGGTGTTAGATGGGCAGGCAAACATTTCCAGAAAGGACATTTCGCATTAATATAAAAAAATATATATATGATAATGATTAACGGTCATACGAAATACCTACGTACAGTACAGTACTGTATCAGCTGGATCGTCGACTGCTGAACACAGCCTCCTCTTCTAAGGGGGTATTTGCCATATTCCCCACGCTTGGCAGGTGGCTTGGAGATCGACCTACGTACTAAATAATAGTTAATACACGATAGATATATAGGAAAAATACCAATCGATTTTCAAAACGGTAAAATTTACATACTCAGTGTATGTCAATTTTTATCGATATCTTGTTGTGGTATATTTATTCTCGTTTTAATTATTTGATTTATTCCATTATATGAAGTTTTTGTAACTAGCCTTAATTATGTAACACATATATATTATAATACTTAAGTTTAGTAAATATGTCAGTTTACAACAATGCATGATAATCGGTAATGTGTATTCAACTTCATCGACAACAATTTACGCATAAAGTTGCATCACAACACTAAGTAAGAACTATAACTGAAACTATAATTTGAGCTGCCCAATCACAATCGCATTTTATACCTAACTCCTCGGCTCGCCGTGGTGAGCTGAGTTTTGAGAAGAAATTGATCTAGACGCAGTAAAATTATATTGTCAGTATTTTCCGGCATAGGAAGGCCGAAAAAACTTACATACCCCGGACAAGTGAGGTGTCATAGTTAGGAACTCATTGAGGTAAACATAGGTAAGAACAGTATCTGGTGCAGTTACAAGTCATCATCAATATGTGATAGCATGCCACTTAACTAAGCTAAGCTGTCTGAAGTCTTTCTAGACTTATATAGAGCAATCAAAGTTGACTCAATTTATAAAGAGTTACAATACTGTCTGTATCACTACTGCGGTAGTATTCATCGCGCGACTTTGCCGACGACACTTTCAAACTTTTCATGTTTACACACTCAAGCCCGATGATACTCGCTAATTTCTCTATTTACGACACTTCCCTACACTTAATAAGAAAAACTTGTCCCCACGATAAAGTCCAAAGTTGAAATTAGTCTGAGATAATAAAAGTATTCTCATTTTATAGAGGATTTAATTGGATTTTTGCGGAGTTGAAGATTTAGGTGACGCGTTTCGCGCCTGGTTATACACTCCATTTAACTTGTGAAATGCAATAACTTTTCTATGGAATTCTTAATTGTTCGAAGGACTTTATACTGCGATTCTTGTTATTATGGCTGTTTCTACATCCATTGTTAAAAGATGTTAGGCTTTTCGGTACGTTTTTGACAAAGTTGCGAATGATAAGCGATAATTATTTATTTTTTTGCTAGATTCAGGGTCATATACAAGACCACGGGATTCCATTTCAATTTACGCCATCCGTCTGTCTGCCCTACCTACAAAGTTCTCTCATAAAAATTTGGGAACATAAAAACTAAAACCAAGTTCCACGTATGTTTAAAATCTCGTGTAGGTAATAAGTAGATCAACTAAGTTAAGCAACGTCCGCCGCGGTCAGAAGTTGGATGGGTGACCGCTAGTGACATTACTACTGAGCGCTTCCGTGCTTTGGAGGGCAAGTTAAGCCGTCGGTTCCAGTTGTTGTATGACGATGGCAGTCGTTACAGCATGGTGGTAGGGCATTTAGCAAATAAATAGGGCGCCTAGCTAGCTACCACCCTCTAGTAGAAAATCTGTCGCCAAGCACCTAGCGGTGTGTTCCGGCAGATCAGGTGAGATCGTGGGCAAAGGTTAGCCAATCAGCTATAAAAAAAAGTACAGAACTATAATAATATCCAACAACAAATCATAGTAACTTCAAACTCGCAGAATTAATCTCGAACTCAGAGAAAGAAAACTCATCGTGTAAACGGAACCCTCTTTTAAATATTTTTTACTAATGCTTAGACGATATTCGTATAAACTATCTTTGAATCTATATTTAGGGCCCGTTTCAGAATGTCCTTATAAAGTTTCGGGTTGCTGTGCAACACATAAAATAACTGAATGATAAAAATGACAGTTGACATGCAGCGCGTTTCAAGCTTCAACCGATGGATAGGCTAAATCGATGACTGTGAAACGCAAAGATAGTGTTTTATTTATTAAATATGTTCTGGGTAGTAAAACCGGAACTTACTCGAACATTCTGAAACAGGCCCTTAGGATTGTTTTCTATGCGTTAGTTATTTAAAAAAGAACATAGTTCACTTCACGAGAGAAACTTACAACTAATTTACACTAAAGTACGAGTAGGTAGATATTACTCGTATATTGTTTGCCATGAGCGTGCAGTTGTGGACTCGTGGACAAAGAGTATGAAAGTTGCAGATGGGATCATTGATATAAAATGTGGATTCTCCAAAGCCTTTTGCATTAAATTTGATAATTTATTATCTTTGATGGTTTTGGTAGGTGGCGAAATAGTTATGATACTTTATATAATATAAGTTTTTAACCGTATTTTGCTCTTGGGGAAGAAAAATGTTATGAGCGTTTCGAGTCTTATCACGTCACTTATCTGTATGAGTTAAGTATTTTTGTGATATAAAATTTCTGTATGTATATCCTTTTTTTATGCATATGCTTGTGTGCTATATGAAATGTATACATATATCAAATAATATATATGTCAAATAATTGACTTTAAAGGCAATCTACAAAACTTCAAAGTAATCCCTTTAGAGAAGTTTCCAGGGCAAACCACTATCCAAAGGTAACGCCAAGTTTTATGTTTTTGTAATTTGTAATATTTGCCCATAAAGAGACTTTTATCTGTATTGACGATCAAAGTATTAAGTATAATAAAATTCATAAACAACCACTATAAAAAGAGACCAGAATAAAATAGTTTCAACAAATCATATTAATGTCTGCTGTCTTTGAGAGCTAGTATATTATCTAGTTGAGCCTGAAGAATATTTTCAAATACACAAACACTTACCGTCATAGAGATAGTGGACAAATGTTAGCGTTTCTGTTAAAAAATAAATACATGCTACAATATACAGGGTTATTGGTTAAATGCTAACAACCTCTCAGGGTTGACTTCTGCTAGTACCTACTTACTATCAAACATGTTGAGTTTTTTTTATTGTTTTGAAAAAAAATGTTTAATATTTTTTTATGTTCTAATGCCTACTCCGAGCCAAGAGCACCTACCGTGGCAACACTGGGCCGCGCTGCGGTCCCTTCGAATAGAGGTTTGAATATTTACTTGGAGCAAAGTAATAAAAAATATTAAATTATGCATTACAGGCACAAGAAAATTTTAACAACAGGTGGTCCTCGTACTTATTCCGCCATAAACATAAAAAAAAACACAAAAAAAATCTTCGGTCCGATTTTTTTTCAAGACCAAAAAAAACATCTTAAAATGTTTGTTAGGACTAGCAGAAGTCAACGCTAAGAGATTGGTAGTATTTTACCAATAACCCTGTAAAATTTTGTTGTAAGAGAAACCATGTTGTACCGAATCCACATACTTTATGGTAATAATTTAATGTGAAGAAGATGGTGGTAGTTATGATTGTATGAAGTGATCAAGGTAAACCTACCCATAATAGTTTCAGTACCACACAGAGCACGAAATTAAGATCCAACGTCTACTATTCCATGTTAATCTAAAACATAAATTATGGCTCTCAGTAACATTTTAATTAAACAATTACGCAGATATTAATCAACCGTTAATCAAACAGCGATAATAAACGTCAAAGTTGCCATCAAGTGTCACTTCAATTGGCAGGTTAATGTGACACGTAGATTATCAGCTGTCCTACATATAATGCCTATAGTATTCCGTAACCGGTATACATTGGATAAATCCAGTCAAATCCAGTCTAATCCGGATAATGCGAACGAAAGAACATGGCTGGCGCCAGTCTGCCCGTCTAATATACATAAACGGGTAAATAAGTTAATTTCTGTGAAATATTATGCTGATACACAAATATCATGTATGTTGATTAAATGTGAGATGACGTAATCAGTTTCGATGGAAGATAATTATTGTCAAGATACAAACAACGCCGTTAACATAATTGTTATGGAATTGTACATACGTTTACTAACGTTTGCTGTATATCGGAATTATTATTTCAAAATACTAAAAGTTTTGAATACATTCAGGCGTTACTTTGCGGCAATCCATATTAAATAATAATAAATACTTTTAAAATATTTTAATAAAACACTTTAAGAATATGAAATAATATCTAGTGACAATTACGCCCAATTTTCCTGCTAAGCCAACGTGACGTCACAAACGCCACGCAGCTAAACCGGAAGAATTTTCGACGCGTATCGCTCCTACATGAAGCGTCCTCAGGAGGTCTTGACTCTACGAGCGCACGATCGAGATATTAATTTGATGTTTTCTGAAAATATTGTTAAAATATTTGTTATTACTAAAAGTTTTACTAGGTGGTAGACCACTTATACATGAGGCAGTCTGATGGGTACCACCACAGTACCCCCGAGCAGTAGTGAGAAAGCATTGTGGTGTGTATGTTTGCAGAGCGCTGTATCAAGTGACATTATTGGGCGAATGAGACTTTGAAAGTGCCCTACTTTCAAAACAACGGAGACATTTTATGACAAAAACTGATTTATATTCAGTGCAAAAAAAATTACACAAACAGATTCAAAAGAATAACGCTTTCGGGTTTTTTCTTGACATTGACATTTAGTATTGCAAAATCTGTTAAAAATAACAAAACAAGCTCTTAATATTCAATAATCGAACTAGAACTAAACTGTTTACTTCTGATCGCCCCGAGCGCGGTATCGCCAGGTAAAAGACCCTTTTTACAAGAAGTGTTAAGAAAATCAATTCTGTATAATTTTCTCTGTAAAATAATCTCGAACTCAGAGAAAGAAAACTCATCGTGTAAACGGAACCCTCTTTTAAATATTTTTTACTAATGCTTAGACGATATTCGTATAAACTATCTTTGAATCTATATTTAGGGCCCGTTTCAGAATGTCCTTATAAAATCTCGGGTTGGCAACACATAAAATAACTGAATGATAAAAATGACAGTTGACATGCAGCGCGTTTCAAGCTTTAACCGATGGATAGGCTAAATCGATGACTGTGAAACGCAAAGATAGTGTTTTATTTATTAAATATGTTATGGGTAGTAAAACCGGAACTTACTCGAACATTCTGAAACAGGCTCTTAGGATTGTTTTCTATGCGTTAGTTATTTAAAATTCTGGTTAAAGAATCCTTAAGAACATAGTTCACTTCACAAGACAAACTTACAACTAACTTACACTAAAGTACGAGTAGGTAGATATTACTCGTATATTGTTTGCCATGAGCGTGCAGTTGTGGACTCGTGGACAAAGAGTATGAAAGTTGCAGATGGGATCATTGATATAAAATGTGGATTCTCCAAAGCCTTTTGCATTAAATTTGATAATTTATTATCTTTGATGGTTTTGGTAGGTGGCGAAATAGTTATGATACTTTATATAATATAAGTTTTTAACCGTATTTTGCTCTTGGGGAAGAAAAATGTTATGAGCGTTTCGAGTCTTATCACGTCACTTATCTGTATGAGTTAAGTATTTTTGTGATATAAAATTTCTGTATGTATATCCTTTTTTTATGCATATGCTTGTGTGTTATATGAAATGTATACATATATCAAATAATATATATGTCAAATAATTGACTTTAAAGGCAATCTACAAAACTTCAAAGTAATCCCTTTAGAGAAGTTTCCAGGGCAAACCACTATCCAAAGGTAACGCCAAGTTTTATGTTTTTGTAATTTGTAATATTTGCCCATAAAGAGACTTTTATCTGTATTGACGATCAAAGTATTAAGTATAATAAAATTCATAAACAACCACTATAAAAAGAGACCAGAATAAAATAGTTTCAACAAATCATATTAATGTCTGCTGTCTTTGAGAGCTAGTATATTATCTAGTTGAGCCTGAAGAATATTTTCAAATACACAAACACTTACCGTCATAGAGATAGTGGACAAATGTTAGCGTTTCTGTTAAAAAATAAATACATGCTACAATATACAGGGTTATTGGTTAAATGCTAACAACCTCTCAGGGTTGACTTCTGCTAGTACCTACTTACTATCAAACATGTTGAGTTTTTTTTATTGTTTTGAAAAAAAATGTTTAATATTTTTTTATGTTCTAATGCCTACTCCGAGCCAAGAGCACCTACCGTGGCAACACTGGGCCGCGCTGCGGTCCCTTCGAATAGAGGTTTGAATATTTACTTGGAGCAAAGTAATAAAAAATATTAAATTATGCATTACAGGCACAAGAAAATTTTAACAACAGGTGGTCCTCGTACTTATTCCGCCATAAACATAAAAAAAAAACACAAAAAAAATCTTCGGTCCGATTTTTTTTCAAGACCAAAAAAAACATCTTAAAATGTTTGTTAGGACTAGCAGAAGTCAACGCTAAGAGATTGGTAGTATTTTACCAATAACCCTGTAAAATTTTGTTGTAAGAGAAACCATGTTGTACCGAATCCACATACTTTATGGTAATAATTTAATGTGAAGAAGATGGTGGTAGTTATGATTGTATGAAGTGATCAAGGTAAACCTACCCATAATAGTTTCAGTACCACACAGAGCACGAAATTAAGATCCAACGTCTACTATTCCATGTTAATCTAAAACATAAATTATGGCTCTCAGTAACATTTTAATTAAACAATTACGCAGATATTAATCAACCGTTAATCAAACAGCGATAATAAACGTCAAAGTTGCCATCAAGTGTCACTTCAATTGGCAGGTTAATGTGACACGTAGATTATCAGCTGTCCTACATATAATGCCTATAGTATTCCGTAACCGGTATACATTGGATAAATCCAGTCAAATCCAGTCTAATCCGGATAATGCGAACGAAAGAACATGGCTGGCGCCAGTCTGCCCGTCTAATATACATAAACGGGTAAATAAGTTAATTTCTGTGAAATATTATGCTGATACACAAATATCATGTATGTTGATTAAATGTGAGATGACGTAATCAGTTTCGATGGAAGATAATTATTGTCAAGATACAAACAACGCCGTTAACATAATTGTTATGGAATTGTACATACGTTTACTAACGTTTGCTGTATATCGGAATTATTATTTCAAAATACTAAAAGTTTTGAATACATTCAGGCATTACTTTGCGGCAATCCATATTTAATAATAATAAATACTTTTAAAATATTTTAATAAAACACTTTAAGAATATGAAATAATATCTAGTGACAATTACGCCCAATTTTCCTGCTAAGCCAACGTGACGTCACAAACGCCACGCAGCTAAACCGGAAGAATTTTCGACGCGTATCGCTCCTACATGAAGCGTCCTCAGGAGGTCTTGACTCTACGAGCGCACGATCGAGATATTAATTTGATGTTTTCTGAAAATATTTGTTATTACTAAAAGTTTTACTAGGTGGTAGACCACTTATACATGAGGCAGTCTGATGGGTACCACCACAGTACCCCCGAGCAGTAGTGAGAAAGCATTGTGGTGTATGTTTGCAGAGCGCTGTATCAAGTGACATTATTGGGCGAATGAGACTTTGAAAGTGCCCTACTTTCAAAACAACGGAGACATTTTATGACAAAAACTGATTTATATTCAGTGCAAAAAAAATTACACAAACAGATTCAAAAGAATAACGCTTTCGGGTTTTTTCTTGACATTGACATTTAGTATTGCAAAATCTGTTAAAAATAACAAAACAAGCTCTTAATATTCAATAATCGAACTAGAACTAAACTGTTTACTTCTGATCGCCCCGAGCGCGGTATCGCCAGGTAAAAGACCCTTTTTACAAGAAGTGTTAAGAAAATCAATTCTGTATAATTTTCTGGCTTTGATCCATCAACTGC
Source organism: Plagodis dolabraria (assembly GCA_963854805.1). Classification (NCBI taxonomy): domain Eukaryota; kingdom Metazoa; phylum Arthropoda; class Insecta; order Lepidoptera; family Geometridae; genus Plagodis; species Plagodis dolabraria. The sequence goes on from OY978444.1 coordinate 23,117,694, forward strand.
CTAAGGGCTGAATCTACCCTAAACCAACATAAACGTGGTAAAGATAACTCAAATTGTGTCACAATCTATGTAATGGGAATATTGAATTGTATACCGGTTTTTCGTCGGAATATAAAAGGTTGTTATCAACTACTCAATTCATGTACAAAAATTAGGATAACGGGTAACGTACCTACGCTTATTTTATGATAGTAGTTGTAAGGAAATATAGGGTTTTCTTCAGGTTTGACTGACTTCAATAAAATGAGGAGGTACTCAAGGATAAAAATGTATAGAGCAACTGCGAGAAGACTATATATTTTTTTATGTTTGTTACCTCCGAACTTTTGCTGGGTGAACAGATTTTGATGTTATTTTAAAAGCTAATGCTTTCCCTTTTGTCCCATTCAAATTTCATCAAAATCGGTTTTATAGTTATAATCCATAACTGAAAAGTGTTTTCCTATCTTGATGATCATTAAAAACGATCCCGTAAGTAGCAAAAGTCACTAAAAAGGGTGTAAAATTTATTTTTTCCAAAATATGGAACCGGCTTAGCAATCAAAAGTGTGAAATAACATGTCGAAGTCGGTACCATGCGTTCAATATTGTGATAAGGTGCTTTTGAACTATCATGGTACCAACTTGAACAGGTTATATTTTCACACCATTGAGTGTTGAAGTTGGTTCCATTTTTAGGTATATTTTTTTGATCCTCGTGTATTTTTACTGTTTTTAATTTCAATGACAAAATTAGCTGCTCCTTGCCTGTGAATTTGAAAATTTATCTACCAAATAAATTTAACTACCTTAGAAATAGCACGATCAGCGCACGCTGTAACTTGGCTGTAACGTCCATTTCTTCGTAATTAATTTTTTCAACGTCAATATTAATTTTTCAAAAATTAATTTTACAATATTTTTTTTAATGTTATTGTGACGGAATAAGCTCGAGCCCCACCTGATGTTCAGTGGACTAACCTCTGTCTATAACACATGCATTTCGTCACAATTCACGAATTGCACTGCGCCCGTCACCTTGAAACATAGCAGCCTGTAATTTTACTGGATCTCAAGGATTGCTGCCGGAACACTAAGTTAGGTGCTTTATGACAGATTTTCTACTTGAGGGTGGGTGCTAGCCAGGCGGGCATTCGCAAAATGCCCTTTCACCATGCGGTGAAGCTCAAGCCCACGGCGGTATTCGTACCATGAAACTGCTGCGTGGCAGTCCATAGCTAATGCCACTGAGCCATCACTGCTTCATAAAGCGGTGGAGTTTGCATACCAACCTTTTTGAAACCTTTATGCACGGTTACTTGTGATTTAAATGGCAATTAGCCTGCTCGAAACTTTACTTGATGGTCGTGAAAGACGGCCTAAATATGGTTATATTGAAAATAAAACGCATTTTTCTGGAAATTTTATAAAGGTTACAAATTTAAAATACTTTTCCACTCTTGCAGATACAAAACACTTTTCCACGCAGATTTCAAACGATAAACAACACCTGTCGGAGCTTGTGACGCGATAAAAACATTACCGTCTCTTAGGAGTCAATAGATTCATCAATATATCACCCAAAAATAACGAGCCCCTTCAAAGAAATTAAATAGACACGTTATATTAAACATGTATTTTGGACGTTGGTTCAAAAAGGATGCTCTTTGTTGATAAAAGTATTTGGAGAAGCACTACTTCCAACTTATTTATTACATGATTCCCCAAAAAAGGAGTGTTTTGTTTTTAGTGTTCACGTATATATGTGTTTCTTTATTCCACCATAACTTCTAAACAGCTTAACCGATCTTAATGTATAAGATATCGTTAGATTTGTCTTGAAGTGACACTAGGTACCTACAAAAAAAAATACAAACAAGCGGATTTGAGACACCATATTGTGAGATTTTTTTTCTTCCAAGTCCATTACCGTCTCTTGGGAGTCAATAATGCTTGGACTGGTTCGCCTCTGCCAAGCTAGCGCCTAACACCTACGTAATGTAAATTAAGTATTGTAATAATTTTACTATATAGTATGTACTTAACACATTGTTAAAAAACGTTTAAAAGAATGGCCCCGAGTTTCTTGCCCGTTCTTCTCGCAGTGGCTCTATAATTTTTGTTTGCTGAACGTGGCAGTACAATGTAGTATATTTCAATATTAAAATTTGTAATTGACCTTCATAAGAGCGTCGTAGACGCCTAAATTGAATAAATGATTTTGACTTTGACTTTGACATTGAGTGAGTTATCAAAATAAAGGGTTTTAAAAAACGATTCCTAAAATATATATAACTTTCAGTTTAAACTTCAATGGAACGATGAAACGTTCAACAAAAATAAAAAATCTGCAGTGAAATTTTTACTTTTTAGGGTACGGTACCCAAAGGGTAAAAACGGGACCCTATTACTGAGACTTCGCTGTCCGTCCATCCGTCCGTCTGTCACCAGGCTGTATCTCAAGAACGGTGATAGCTGGACAGTTGAAATTTTCACACATGATGTATTTCTGTTGCCGCTATAACAACAAATTAAAAAAGTTGGCCAAGTGAGAGTTGGACGCGCGCACGTTAAAACAAAAAAAGGTTAAAATATCTAATGTTGTATAGCTAATGGTACGGAACACTTCATGCGCGAGTCCGACTCGCACTTGGCAGATTTTTTAATTAGTTTATATATGTTTTTGAACCAATAACATATATATATCTTATATTACCGACTATCGTTTCAGTGTCTATCTGAGGCTGCTCTTAAGTCAGTTCCTATCTACATTTAGTATGTTAACGTCCGCATGTTCACTTTTCTACAAATTAGATAGGATGGAGATCAGAAATAAAAAAAAGTTCTCATACTATTTCAGTATTCAAATAATAATTATCAATAAATCTGTAAGAAGAATTCATCGCCATTTCAACGACTCATAATAAACTTTGAGACTTTCAAATCATGATTTGCAAGCACTGTCACATACTATTTAGTCCATAAATTTACAGCGTACAATTCAAAAGTTGTACATTCTATTCAATTCACCATTTGGATGAGATATTGAAGCGCGCGTATTTTTCTAGTTTTTAACCCATTAGCTGCGATCACTGCTTGGATGTGTGACCACTATTGACTTTTACTACTGAACGATTCCATGCTTCGGAGGGCACGTTAACCCGTCGGTCCCAGTTGTAGTCTATGCTGTCAGTCATGCGTGGTAGTAGAGCAATTTGCGAATGCACGTCTGGCTAGCTACCACCCTCTGTATCAAATCTGTCGACAAGCACCTAACGGTATGTACCGGCAGCTGTTAGGGATATATTAATAATTATATCATAAAGATATACTAAACATATATTAATAAGGTTTGATCACAATAAAAACACTTATTTCGTTTAGGAGAAGCCCGTAGTCTGGTTGATGTATGTCCCTACTTAGTCCCCTATGACGGTTTAAAATCAGTTAATGCAAAGATGCTACTATTAAACTCTACAGCAAAAAACAAGCGCGTCCAGCATGTATAGGGCAACAAAACGGGTTCCGTATATAGCAGAAGCAATTTTAAGCACTTAAAGTAATTGAAGAAGATTTAGACTTATATATTGAGTAAGCTGATACTCGCCCTAAAACATTAGCTTACGATACAAGAAGTAATATTTCAGGGGTGAAACTCTTAATTAACTTACGTAATCCAAAGTTATTCAACCTTTTGTTTCCAAATGTCTTTTGTTGTTCGATCTATTTGTTTATTGAATTTAATTGAAGAAGTTACAAACCAAAATCTTCAATCAAGAATTTATATTTGAAGAACAGCATCAATTCAATATTTATTAATTGAGTCCCTTTATTGACATTTACGAAGTAAACAAGAGAAATAGTTATAGAACGGATATTTAATATTAAACTCCTGAGTAAGTTAACATAACAAATGACCACGATAGTACAAAATTCTATTTGAAAAGTTGTTTCAACGAGTAATAGTCATGATAGTTTGGAAAATGTATCCTAAGGGCCTGTTTCAGAATGTTCGAGTAAGTTCCGGTTTTACTACCCAGAATATATTTAATAAACAAAACACTATCTTTGCGTTTCACAGTCATCGATTTAGTCTATCCATCGGTTAAAGCTTGAAACGCGCTGCATGTTAACTGTCATTTTTATCATTCAGCTATTTTATGTGTTGCATAGCAACCCGAAACTTTATTAGGACATTCTGAAACGGGCCCCTTAATGTTTTAAATCTTGTCATTAAACGTCTTTTTTACACGACTGCCCAAAAATAGGAGTGATGTTTGTGAGTATCTTTATTCTATCATAACTTCTAAACGGCTTAACCGATTCAAATGTTTGAGATATCATTAGATTCGTCTTGATAAGGCAAGTAAAACTAGGTACATAAAAAAATCGTACTGGCGGATTGTAGACGCCATATTGAGAAATAAAAAAAATCTTCCAAACCTATCGATTATGGTATCAAAATAAAGGGCTTTAAAAACGATTCTTTATAAATATATATATAACTTGCAGTTTTAATTTCAATGGAAGGATAAAAATATTAATGAAAATGAATAATTTACGGTCGAGCTTTTTATTTTTTATATTGATTTATACTTGTTATAATCTGTACATGCATGCTATGTATATATGCTAGCATAAATAAACAGGTACCTACCTAGGTATACTAGGCTTCAGCATCATCAATAGATTTATTCATAGTCGCTTATAATGCTGTAAAAATCTCTTGTTTCAACGCAATATGAAAATGATTGTAGATTAAAATAAAATTCATAATTTAGTCGAGGATAAACATTATTTTCATAGGAATAGTTTCACATGAAAATATTGTTTATCCTCAAACTTCAAACGAGGCTACAATCTACAATCTTATTTAAGAAAATATACAGAGAGCGCTAGGAGAAATAATATTCTTGGATGGTGTTCTGTGGCGGGTTTATCGCAATGTCTATAAATTCACAGTTACGCTGCTCTTACAGTAGCGTCACGAGCCCACTTCAATGTGCATGGACTTGCTCTAACAACGAAAGTAAAGTTACTTCTAAGTACCTACCTATAGAAGCCGAGAACTTCCTACAATATGCCATTTCAAATGCATCTTTGTCAATGCCTGTATAGAAAAAGATCTGCTGGTCAATTATGTAATTTGTAAAACAACACCTTATTAAAATCATAGCGGTTTTGCTATTACATATTGATGTTTGCTACTAACTAATGCTGTTATTAACTGAAATTCATCTGTTCATAACAACTTAAGTTAGTAACAAAATGTGACTACGTTATTGCATTTTTTGAAGATTTTAATAAAATTTTGTTAGTAACTTATTACATTATTGACCGACTGGTGTAAAATATCAATAAATCGCGCAGGCGGATAGTGTTCAATTGACGGAATATCGTAATCTCTATAAATCTGCGGTCAACCTGTGTCCTGTTCTTACATGGTTCTTATAGTAGCGTCAAAGCCCCATTGGGGCCCATTTGAGGTTACGGTGAATTATTGGTAAGGAGGTACTTGGGGTCAAGTGACTCCCGAATAGGCTAAGTTTTTCGTGGAATAAATAAAGTCCATTGAAAATATTGCTTTGTTAATGCTGCATTAGAAAAATAACTATTGTAAAACCCAAGATATCTAGCAGAGGGACAGTATTCCATAGACGAGTTCATCGCAAAGTCTATAAATCTTCAGTAGTATGTTCTTACAATGTGCCGAATTGAGCGTCCGGTGAATTATTGGTACTCGCAGGTATCTGCTTATGAAGAAATGCACATGTAATTAGTGTTCTACGTAAGGTATTTGGCATGCCCCATGAAATGTATTATTTCGTCCATTTTCAGCACTAGGTAAAATAATTGCGCGACTCAAATAAATTAAAAAATACTAAAAATATCATAGAGAATTATAATCATATAAATTGTGCACATTTTTTTAAAAGGAAATATTGTGTTCATTTAATTTTTAGTGTTTTCCCATTCTAGTTTTTTTTACATATATATTATATTACATCATTTATATTACATAAATCTATTTACAAAAGTGTTTATAATGTTATTTTGCGTCTCACGCCTTAAAAGGCGAATGCTTTATGCCTTCGCTATGCTCAGGATTCTATTTTTGAACCACTCGCTTCGCTCTTGATTCAATACTAGAAAACTTCGCTTTTTTTATCAATAAAGTACCCACGCCGAATAATAACTTTGCATCCTTGCATAGAAAATAACTACTTAAATTACTTTCTATTATTCTTTGCAACATCACACTTGTCTGACTGAGATAATTATACTGGTATTCATTGCACACACTTCAATTTCAAAAAGGAGGTGCAATATGTACAGCATTCAATGGCCCAACTCCAGCAGTTATTTATGCAGCGGATGGATGCTTATGAAGGTGAGCTTCAAGTTGCAACTCCTTCAACCAATGTAAACAACTTGGCATCAGACTTTACTGTATTCCGCTCCTTTATTATGACAGCTATTCAATGCCTTCAAGATCAGGTGGCCATGCTTGTTCAACAGCAGGATTCTATGGAAATGCGTAGTCGTCGTAAGATCCTGCTGCTACATGGCGTTGTGGAATCCAAGGATGAAGATACTGCATCAGTGGTAGCCAGGGCCGTAGCAACTCACACGAAGTTAAGTGTTACTGTCGAGGATATCAGCCGCTGTCACCGAATGGGTCGTGCGTCCACTCCTGATAAACCCAGACCAATCCTGTTCAAATTGCGTATACGTTGGAGATTAGACACAAGATATGGTTCGCAAAGACGGGTTTAAAAGGATCCGGTTTAACTCTATCTGAGTTTTTAACTAAAACACGGCATCAAACATTCATGGTGGCTCGCCAAAGATATGGCATTGGCAAATGTTGGACGAAAGACGGTTTCGTGTTCATATCGGGTGCTGACGGAATACGACATCGTATCAGCTCTCTTGCAGAGCTTGATAAGATTGGTGGAACGGAAGCACCGATTCCAGTGCATGATGCTCCCAAGGAGTCGATAGCTACAGCCAAGCCGAGACGAGCTGCTTCCAAAAAGCGATGACATAACTGTTTCAATCTCTTCTTGATGGTATAATTAGTACATAAGTTTGTTTACAATATGGTTTGTTCGTATTTGGGTATTTGGTACCCTATGTATGTCTTCTAATTTTATGCACTTTACGTAGGTAGTTAATATGTAGCTTTTGTCCTTTTTACATCATTCTAAATAATTTTACTACCTTCTCGTATCAAAACAGTTTTGACATTTGTTTTGACGTTGAAGTTTTTTATTTCACATCAAACCATAGAGTTTATCACCAACCATAGAGCTTATCACAAACAATAGCTTATTCTGTTCAAGCCTGGTGACAAAATGACCTAAATAAAATTAACTCATATTGTCATAACATAATTTACAATTTATTATATGCATATATGTGTCTGATGTGGTTAGTTTGTGTCTATGTGTTGGTGTTTTTATTCATTTTTTCTTCTCGGGGTAAAAACAAATATTAGTATCCGTGTGTATTGTGCGTGTTTGTTAAATGTATTCTTTGTCCTACTGATACCTAACTGGCAGGTGGATATTTATAAAAAAACCTCTTATACTAATATATTTAATTATAATTATTTGTAAGTATATATTTAGTATATATAAATATATTTATTAGTATATTATATTATAATATACATATCTCATATTAAGAAATATGTTAAACTTATTTAAAAACGCGGATGATAGTGATAGTGCTGAGTATTTGTCATTGTCTTCTAACAGTTCTCTTAGTGACCAGAGTTTCGAAAGCATTCCAACGCTTAACGATACTCTCGACGCACAGTTTTCTGATGTACCGAAGAATTTTAACGTGATTCATATCAACGCGTAAAGTATTCCGGTACATTATCCCGATATGCAGGCATCTCTAGTTCACAAAAATATTCACGCCATATGTTTTATTTGTCCAATTAATTTTGCACTACATTTTTGTCAATGTCTAGGCTTTGTATGGGATAATATTATGATATATAATTTATTTATTTATATATATATATATATATATACGTGTATATATATATAAATAAATAGATCATTATCTATTTATGTATGTTGATATGTGTATATATTTATTTATGCGTATATATATTATGTATTTATTTATTTTAAAAACTTACATCCTATTTTTATACATTTGTTTAGAAACTATAGTAAAATTCGTTTTATTTTTAAAATATTTTTATGAATTTGTACTTTTTTCATTGTTAATTGTTAGACTACACCCGCCCCAACTGTTTTGTTTATTCAACTCCATCCTAAGGTTGCCTGGTAGAGATCACTTTTAGTGATAAGGCCGCCCATTGTAACACTATGTTATTATTACTTAATTAAATGTTATGATGTAAACTTTAATATTTTATATGTGGTGTAACAATAAAGAGTTTTCTATCTATCTATCTACTTGTCCGCAAAAATATAGTGAGATGCGAAAATTAGTATATAAGTCTTATCTTCTACATACATTCATAAGGGCTGAAAGAATTATGGTGATAGATAATTGCTATACAAATTGATCCTGAAATAACACATACAGCACAATTTATTATGTAGTCCTTGAGTAACACATAATATATATAGTACATTGTTCACCGAGAGGAGAAAGTGACCGATTACCGTCGAGGGTGTCGTCTTTAAAACACCCGAGATCGGGAATCGCACTTTCTCTCGAGTGATACATAGTGCTTTATACTACACCTACCTTTTATTTTACTTTTCTACGAAAACTGAATCCTCAAACAACACACAAATTGAAAATGGCGCCAATGGCGTCTGCAATTTTCACATGTTCTTTTTTCAAATTGTTTGACACCATCCAACACACAGCTAGTGGCCAGTGTCATTTTGCGAACTTGGAGATAAAAACTCACTGTAAAAACTTTTTGGCTTTTGATATTTAGGTTACCAGCGCATAGTCTTACCCAAAATTAAAAAAGAAAAACCACGTAAGAAATGGATTTTCATACACTTTTCTCTCCCGCTCAGATGCGTTTTCTCCCCGCATATATATTCGATATGTAATGACGTACTTTCTACCGTAAATTTGATAAAGTATCAAGGTACTTTCCGAGCAGGTGTAGTATAAATTAAATTTTTGCGCTTATAAAATACAGCGCAAGGAAAAATAACCCATCAAAGCAGGCGCACACGAATAGCATCAATTTTAATGCCGTATTCTTCCCGCGTATAAGAATATAAGGACTACTCTATATTCTCTTGTTACCTGGTAACCAAGTGAAGATGTGCCGCATGAACAGTATACTTCAAAGTCATTGCTGCACAGTAAGCAAACAATAGGTCTCTGAGCCGTCTCAATGCCCTCATTAACTGAAAGTCAGACACTACCAATAGATTTTTTCCAAGGAGGATTAGAGTAAGATACGTAGCCGATCATGAACACAAAACCAAAAAATGTGTACGTTGGGTCGTTTTATTTTTAAATTTTATTTCATGTGTTTTGTTCTGTGCTGTTAAAGAAGACTTGTTACCTTCCCTTAAACTGTAAGATACGTGTAGGAATATCACGATATTGCCTACCATCTATATACAAACTGACGGAACTTATCACCCCAATCCTTTATCCAATTAAGTTTTCATCGACCTCCAACATCATTTTATATAAAAATAGGATACTTGGATCTATTCTGTTCGTTCCGGTTTAATAGAATTTTAATTTCAATTTCACACATAGCATGGCACGAGGATTACAACGCTGGAGTGAATAAAAAAATAGGAAAAGCGATTGGTTGCGAGCTGTACCGTAGAAATTTTGATGGGCTGTTATTACACAGTCCGTTACTAACGTATTGTGTGCGAATACTGCTTGCGAATATTGCTACACAGTTCCACGAATGCCACAACAAAAATATTAATATTTTGTGTTTTATCGTACACAGTTTTGTTGCGGGTTACTTTCCTACGTGCGTCGGTTCAAGCGTTAGAGATTAGATGCTGGTTAAGCCTTTTGTACGCGGGATTGTGCATATGTTCATAGCGTATGAGAGAAAATTTTGTAAAGCAGTGTTGAACTAAACTTAAACTGTTGGTAATAGAAAATACATTTTCAAATCTTCGACGTGTTCACAGAATAATTCTATTGTTCAACCTATAATTTATATTGTCATAAATATTAACGGCCTTCAAGCAGCCTCGAAGCTGTCAGCATTCCTTGAGATGGACATCTTTTCTTCCTGAACACTGGTTGTATGTTACGACCCCGTGAGTGCAAGCCGGTATATTTAGGTAAACTCCTCACCCTCAAGTTGAAAATCTGTCGCCAAGCACCTAACGGTGTGTTCCGGCAGCTGTCCTTGAGAGCCAGTAACTCTAGGTTAGTCTGAACAACATCCTCGACTTCATCATCACTTACCATCAGGTGAGATAGTGGTCAAAGGCTAACCTATCAGGAATAAAAAAAAAAAAAAAAAAAACTTTCCAATATCCATTTCTATCTACTAAAGATATTCAGATTAAATGAGTATTAGTAGCAGATGCCTGTGCGAGTTCATCCATGGAAGTAGGCACTTACTGCTACCATACCTATTTCTACCGCCAACTAGCAATGTACACATCCTGTGTTCCGGTTTGAAGCGCATGGGTGCCGGTTAAATTACAAGCACATGAGACTTAACAACTTTATGTCGTAAGGTGATGGGCGCAGTTTTATAGGCAGATGTTGCCACTTAGATGGCCTCGTGCTTGTTCCTTCACCATAATATAAAAAAATATATGATACAATGCAACAATTAAATGTTTGTTTACCTAAAAAAACTAAAACAAACACATTTTTTCCGATTGCATCTAAAAGAAGTCTTAATACGGTGTTGTTTTAATATGAATTGCTATTTCCTTCCGGCAATCGTTAAAGCATGATGACGGCACAATTTTATAATTTTAACATTAGAAATACATATTAGTGTTCGTACAACCGAAAGTTTCATGTCGATACAACAGTTACAATTAGAGGAAAATATGTTCCTTAGACTCATTACAAACATATTATACTCGTACAAGTCTATTTTGACCTTCTTTTTTTCCTTGTGATCGATTTGTTCCGATGTGATTTTGTGTGTCTAATATCGTCTACTAATTTGACAACTAATGACCAATAAATGTTTTCTATGGAAAGTTGAAACATCTAAACTAGCTGTATCGAAGAGCACATAAAGTCAAAATCCAAATGAGAGGAAGTGAGCGAGTATTTAGTAAAATTACTCATTATATACTATTCTAAAAAATTAGCCTGGAATGCGATTCACGTATAATATTTTAGATACCAACTAACTAAAAGGACTGTTTTGTTACAAATAGGCTAGATTTTGAGCCGTTTCTTTCCACGTAAGTAATACGTGTCCATTATAAACCTTCACGTGTCTCTTCTCGTCTCGTTACCAGGCACGTCACGACACCGATATGCGGCTTTGAGAAATTAGCTGTACTGACGTTTGATGGTCCCAACATGTGACGTACCGAAGTACCTATCAGTGGGGTTGGCGCGATATGTGCCTGCAGTAAGGGATGTATATTATTACGTATAATGTTGTATGTACATTATTAGAGTTTCGTGCTGTCTAAACTAAATTAAAATATTTAAATATTTTTATGTTTGCAATAACGCATGCTCTGCGGATTACATTGCAAAATTATAAATTTGTGAGTTTGTAAAATAAACGCACAAGTTCGCCCTCACATGGAGTACTGCTCTCACCTCTGGAATGGCGCACCAAAGTACCAACTCCAGTCTCTCGATGCTATTCAGCGTCGAGCGGTCCAAATTGTCGACGACCCCGAGCTCTCTGACCACCTTGAGCCACTGAGCCTCCGTAGAGACATCGGTTCGCTCTGTGTATTCTACAGGCTCTATAACGGAGAATGCTCTCAGGAGCTGTTTGATCTTATACCAGCTTCGCGATTCTATCATCGTACATCGCGTCACCGTTTGAAAGCTCATCCACACATAATCGAGTCCTGGAAGTCTCACACAGCTCGATTTATCCTTCTTACCGCATACTTGCAAAATGTGGAATGATCTTCCAGCTAGCTTTTTCCCGCAGAGCTACAATATGGATTCCTTCAAAAAGGGTGTTAAAAGAGTCTTACAGGTTCGGCAACGCATTGGTAACGCCCCTGGTGTTGCAAATGTCCATAGGCGACGGTAACCGCTTACCATCAGGTGGGCCGTCTGCTTGTTTGCCACTCCATCAAATAAAAAAAAATAAAAAAAAATACTCATCGCACAAGTGCGAGTCACACCTTGTTCAAGAAAAAAAACTTTCATTGTTTTGAGATTTTGTATTTGATGAATAAAGAATACAGAATAAACCGAAATTCCATATTCATATAACTACTTATGTTTTTGGGATGGATCCGTTACAAAACTAGTCCAAATTTTACAACTTTTGTCGCCAACACTTATGAAATACATACTTATGGTAGAAAATACAACAAGATACAAATAATGTACACAATGATTTCAACACGATGCATGAAACGCGATATGCTCCGCGTCATCTGTCTATATATATATATAGTCACCCTGATATATAATTTAATTGAATTCTGAAGCAATATTAGGTTTTTGGTATTTTGAATGACGAAATATATGATGGTAGTTTAAAATCACAATAAAAATATGCTCAATGTCGTTTCTTTTCCCTACGTGTGTGAAGCAATAAATTTCATTGTAATTTTCTAAGCTGTAAACTTTAAAGCAAGAATCACAATATCTTACAAAATGATTTGATGATCTGATTATTTTGGCTCATTGATCTGTTTACCACGTAAGTTCAAATTGTACAACTAACAGCTCTTAGAACTGCTGAATAAGTATCAGCGGCACAGTGTGCTTACTATGCGGCTATATTTATATTTGATAGGGTGCGTCGGTGAGTCCAGCGCATCCAATTAACTCCGGTTGTCCACCACATCGTTTGTAATATACGTAATATATCGAGGGCTTGATGAGTCCGCCGCGCCACGTTCTGCTTTTCTTTATGACCTATTTATGCTCTAAATACTAACAGTATGGAACCATTTGTATAAGCTAACTTATAATTTTTGCACTAACGCTTGCTGAGCGAATAAGCTTGTACAAAACTACTGTTGAGATTAACTTTAGGTAAATATCAAAAATTTTGTAATATTTAAAAAAGTATAACTCCGATCGCGCTCAATCCAACGGGAAACGACAGGGGATCGCGGCCCGCGTGTTTTGATGCGTGGAGCTATTTAAAAAATTTGAAAATGAATTTATAATTACAAAATACACGAAATTTAAAAAAAGAACGACTTTAAAAACTTTGCGACTATTGATAGTTATACAGTTACGAAACAAACAAAGACAACACGAATATTTTAAATCTGTCCTAAAATGTTTGCAAAGGTAGGTTTTTGCTGTCTGGTGTAGGATTTTTCTTTAAAAGGATACTATTTAAACTGTTTAGATGACATTTTTGCCCCCTGGCCTGGCAGGCTACAATGTCACTTTCAATCGATTGATTTTTTACAGAGAGGGTACGTACTGTTATGATGGATATCCTAACAAATAATATCGAACAAATTATATAGTAAAGTGTAAAAAAATTAAGGGTGCCAAAAATGTGTTATTTTTTCAATGTTTTCTTATTTTGTTTTAGCTCCATCATAAAAAGGGTAACACACACAAATGAACGAATTTTGGCTAATTATGTATATAGTAAAAATTCGAAAGTTAAACAAAATGTAATAAAAAATGGCCAACTATGATTCAGATTCGTGCCAAAAAAGCAAAATGTACTGAAAAAACTACGATTGCAACAAAGTTATTCAGATTTCCCTATATATTCTAGATATTTCGGTATGTATCGTAACTGATTAAATATCGGTACACTGAGAAAAATTTCCTGGTATACCTTCCGAATATTACCTTCTAAAACCGTTTCCTTCAAAAATTGCGTCTTTTCCTTCCTCGCTTTACCTTTTAAATCGGAAAACTACCAAATTCCTTCTGAAATTTAGAAGGTAATGGATTTAATCCATCTAAAACAGAAGAACATTAAGAAAGGATTTTTTTTGGAGGGAAATTACCAAGAAGGAAATTTCTTCCAGCTAAATATTCCTACTAAATATGGATGGATTCTAATAATTCCTCCTAAATGAATCCTTTTAAAATAGTGGGAAATATTCAGCAGGAAAATATAAACCACTATTCCACCGGAAACAAAAGGATTATATGGATGGGTGAGAAGGAATTACCGTTGAAATTAGATGTATCACATTTGGAGGGAACATCACAAGGAACATCCTTCCAAATTAGAGGATAATATTCTCCCAAAGTAATAGAAATTTTTCGTTCGGAACAGTGTCGGAAGGAAAGCTCAGAATTACCCTCCGATATTGAAGAATATTCACCCTCTCAACTAGTGGGAAATCAAGTGGCACTACTATTCCATCAAAAATGAAAGGATTAGACAGGCTTGCTGTAAGGAATTACCATCCCAATTAGATGTATCATATTTGGAGGAAACATCACAAGTAACAGCCTTCCAAATGAGAGGATAATCCATCTAAAACAGAAGAACATAAAGAAAGGTTTTTTTTGGAAGGAAATAACCAAGAAGGAATTTCCTTCGAGGTAAATATTCCTACTAAATATGGATGGATAATAATAATTCCTCCTATATGTATCGTTTTAAAATAGTGGGAAATATTCAGCGGGAAAATATTACCACTATTCCATCGGAAACAAAAGGATTAGTTGGATGGGTGAGAGGGAATTACCATCCAAATTAGATGTACCGTATTTGGAGGGAACATCACAAGTAACAGCCTTCCAAATGAGAGGACAATATTCTCCCAAAGCAATAGTAATTTTTCGGAAGGAACGATGTCAGATGGAAAGCTTAGGATGGAAAGCTCAGCTCCCTTTGAAGCCATTTTAGCGAATTTTGCTAAGCTGTTCTTAACCGAAAAGCTAAGCAAATCTGTCAGAAAAAAATCTGTCACCAAGCACCTAACGGTGTTTTCCGGCAGCTGTCCTTGAGAGCCAGTAATTCTAGGTAAGCCTGAATAATATCTTCGACCACAACAAAAAAACCCTCTGATATTGAAGACCCTCTTGACTAGTGAGAAATAAAGTGGCACTACTATTTCATCAGAAGCGGAGGAACTAGACAGGCTAGCTGGAAGGTACTACCATCCAAATTAAATGTGTTACATTTGGAGGGAATATTGCAAAGAAACATCTTTCCAATATAGATGATAGTATCCTTCCAAATCAATAAAACATTTTCAGTAGAAGCAGCGTCAAAAGGAAAACTCAGAATAACCCTTCAATATTGAAGAATATTTCCCCGCTTAATTGGTGGGGAATATATTTCATCAGCAACGAAAAGACTAGACAGGTTGCTGGAAGGAATTACCATCTCAATTAAGTGTAACATATTTGGAGGCAAGGTTTCTAGGAACATTATTCCTAGTTAGATGATAATATCCTCCCAAATCAATTGTAGTTTTTCGGTAAGAAAAGTGACGGAAGGAAAATGTAGACTAACCCTTCAATATAGAAGAATTTTCACCACCTTAACTGGTACAAAATAAAGCAGCACTACTATTTCATTAGAAAGAAAAGGATCAGACATGCTTGCTGGAAGAAATTATGTATCATCTCAATTAGATATTTCACATTTAGAAGGAATATCAAAAGGAACATCCTTCCAAATCAGATTATAATATCCCCCAATTCAATTGTAAGTTTTCGTTAGAAAAAAGTCAATAGGAAAGCCCAGAATTACCCTCCGTTATTGAAGGATATTTATTCTCTTAACTAGTGGACTATATAAATAGGCACTACTATTCCATCAAAAACGAAAGGGTTAAATAGTATTGCTTGAAATGATTACCAACCCAATTAGGTGTATAACATTTGGGGGAACTATCATCACAAGGAACATTTAAATAATCAATAATTTCCTCCCAAATAATATTATTATCCCTTGAAAATAGTGGTGCCAAAAAAATTGGGCACCACTATTCCATCAAAAACAGACGATTAGCCAGGCTTGCATATAAGAGAAACCATTCAAATTAGATGTATAATATATGGACTGAATATCAATGGGAACGTACTCCCAAACGAAATAATAATATCCCTCCGAACGAATTGGTATATTTCAGTTTTGGGAGGAAAGCGAAGATTAATCTTACGATTGTGGAGAATAGTTACCGTCTTATCTAGTGGAAAATAACAGCACCACTATTCGATCAATGCTGGAAGAAATTACCATCCATTAGTATTCTGTGATAGACAATTTTAAAATCAGGCCGCAACGCTGAAAATACGACTTTTCTTTTTTTTTTTTTTTTTTTTTTTATGTATTTTTATCGTGCGATCAGTCTTGCAACTATAAGCAGATGGAGTGTGTGATTTTTGTCGTGTAGGGCGCTACTTCCAGCGAAGTCAGCCCCTTCTTTTTTCAGTCGATTAGTATGACTCTTAGTCAAAGATGTCCCGTCGCTTTTTAAGGCGACGGATGGTTTCAGGGAAGGTGAGTTGCCCCGCCAGCTGGTTCGGGTGCCTCTGTAATCTAGACATGTAGTTAGCTCCATGATTATCAATCTCCTCCTTCACCATAGGCATGTTGAGTATTTCATGCAGCTCTGTTGTTCTGACAAACCATGGTGCATTTGAAATTTGTTTCAGGATGTAGTTTTGCACCCTTTGAATTATCATTATGTTTGAGGCACTAGCAGAACCCCACAACTGTATGCCATATGTCCAAATTGGTTTTACGATTGATTTGTATATCAACAGCTTATTGTCTATGGCTAGTTTTGAGTTTCGTCCCATCAGCCAGTAGAGCCCTTTGTATTTCAAATTAATTTCATCCCGTTTTGTTTCAACATGTTTCCTCCAGGTGAGTCTACGGTCCAAGTGTATACCCAAGTACTTTACTGTATCTTGATGTGGCAATTGGGTATCATTCAGAGTGACTGGTGCGCAGTTCTGTTTTTTCAGAGTAAATGTTACATGTACTGATTTGGAAGCACTGGCAGCAATTCGCCATTTGGAAAGCCATTCATCTATGTCATTAAGACTGTTTTGGAGTAGCCTAGAGGCCTCAATCGGGCATTTACTAGAGGCAAGTAGAGCGGTGTCATCAGCGAAGGTCGCAGTTATAGCTTCTGGGTTCTGCGGTAGGTCATATGTATACAACGTATACAAGACGGGTCCAAGTACGGAGCCTTGTGGTACCCCTGCGAGTATATCGTAGAATTTTGATGTGCATTCTTTTTCTCTTACTTGAAATATTCTATTTTTTATATATGATTTTAAGACTCCATAGAAAGTATGAGGTAATATTGTTTTTATTTTATACAGCAAGCCTTTGTGCCACACCCTGTCAAATGCTTGTTGCATGTCGAGGAAAGCTGATGAACAGTATTCTTTTTTTTCAAAGGATTTCCTAATTGTCCTACATACCCTGTGGACTTGTTCGATAGTAGCATGTTCTTGCCGAAACCCAAATTGATGATCAGGAATTATGTCTTTATCTTTAATTACTTTGATCATTCTGTGTAGTATTGACTTCTCCAGTATCTTGGACATTATCGATAACAGGCTGATGGGTCTATACGAGGATATCTCATGGATAGGTTTTCCTGGTTTTATGATCATTACTACTTGTGATACTTTCCACAGGTCTGGGAAATATCCAACTCTAATAATAGCATTGAATATGATACGACTTTTCTAGTGAAAAGTCTTATTTTCAAACATTTGGGACAAATTGAAAGTCGTAGGTCGTAGGCTACAAAAGTAGGACTCGGGTGTCTGTTATTGTCCACTTAGTAGAATTGCCAACTTTATTTTATCAGAAAAATGTTTCCCTAGTCCAAAATCAATATACTGTACCTCTTTTCATTTCTTATATACTCTATTCAAAGAATAATTAATATCATAAGTCGTATTCATAATATTTTTTTGAAAAGATAAGTGTGGATTGTGCTAATTATTGTCCGAAAATGCCAGATTCCGTCCTAATCTCTACTAGTTACTTAGAATCCTGACTTAAGATTGGTTTTCGGTAAAAACGTAAAATAAACATACATAATAACATAATACTTTTAGATACGTAACGAATAACAATACAAGCGCTTTATTTTTACATTATGAAGCTTTTTGGGAATTTTTCAGTTTTTTATAAAGACAATTAATTTTTTTGTGTGTTATAAAGACCATTCATGTATAACTAGCTTTCCGGGCGCGGCTCCGCCCGCGCGTATGTTGGTTATCGCGCGAAAACATTAACCTCTTTTTGCGCAGTCGGATAAAAACTATCCTATGTTTTTTCCCGGGTCTCAAACTATCTCCATACCAAATTTCATTCAAATCGGTCCAGTAGTTTTGGCGTGAAAGCGTAACAGACAGACAGACAGACAGACAGAGTTACTTTCGCATATATAATACTAGCTTTCCGGGCGCGGCTCCGCCCGCACGTATGTCGGTTATCGCGCAAAAACATTAACCTCTTTTTGCGCAGTCGGATAAAAACTATCCTATGTTTTTTCCCGGGTCTCAAACTATCTCCATACCGAATTTCATTCAAATCGGTCCAGTAGTATTGGCGTGAAAGCGTAACAGACAGACAGACAGACAGAGTTACTTTCGCATTTATAATATTAGTACTGACTAGCTTTCCGGGCGTGGCTCAGCCCGCGCGTATGTCGGTTATCGCGCGAAAACATTAACCTCCTTTTGCGCAGTCGGATAAAAACTATCCTATGTTTTTTCCCGGGTCTCAAACTATCTCCATACCAAATTTCATTCAAATCGGTCCAGTAGTTTTGGCGTGAAAGCGTAACAGACAGACAGACAGACAGAGTTACTTTCGCATTTATAATATTAGTACTGACTAGCTTTCCGAGCGCGGCTCCGCCCGCGCGTATGTCGGTTATCGCGCGAACTCATTAACCTCTTTTTGCGCAGTCGGATAAAAACTATCCTATGTTTTTTCCCGGGTCTCAAACTATCTCCATACCAAATTTCATTCAAATCGGTCCAGTAGTTTTGGCGTGAAAGCGTAACAGACAGACAGACAGACAGAGTTACTTTCGCATTTATAATATTAATATAGTACTGATTAGTACTGATAAAATAATACTGAACCACTTAATTTATTAGTGTGTACACGTATACCGTCATCATGCTCATGATCGTCCTACTCCTATACCACTCTATGCTACATTAAGTAGGTACTACATACAGTCATACTTACAAACGACAATTTGTTCCCTTACACTGAGAGACCTCGCTTCGCTCAGCCAATTACCGTTTTTAAGCCGTCAAATTATATGATGGATCCTGTTGAAACTTGTTCTATTAACTTAGACGGAAAAAGATAAAATCCTTCTGAATTTACCTTCTGATTTCCAATATTATGCTTGCATCGCAGTGTTGCCAGCTTTTCGGACATATTTCCGGTAGTCTGACTATTTGTAACGTATACGTTTTCTTCCATCCTGATAATCTAGATTAAAATTAAAACTAACAAGGAAAATAGATAATTTGGGACTACGTAGGTTTTATCAATTACTTACCTAACCTTACAAATTTTAATTTAATTATTTCAATATGATATTATATGGATATTAATCCATTTATGAAAACACAAAAGATATGTATGGTTAAAATTAATGTGGATAAAAAAAAATATATATTTTAGTCTGTTATTACTATAAATCGTCATGCATATCGTGCATGCCACGGTGTTGTTCCGTAGCCTCGGTGCATTATTAGTATACCATGATATTAAAAACACATCTTCAAAGATGGTAATATGATTCTGTAAAGGTTAGTAATAAGTTTACATAGCACCGTTTATGAACTAGATAATGTTGACGCAAAAAGTAGAAAATGTTGTTATTTTCTAGGAAAAATCTAAGCAAATACGAAAATTACCTATTTAGGTGCTGCTGGCCTCATCATCATTTCGTTTTGGTATTGTTGCATTAGGTAGTTGGTATAATTTTCAGTAAATTGTAGGCTGTGTGATGTTCATAAGATTGACACTTTATTAAGTGTTAACACGACGATAACGTTAAAGTGATTTTACTATAATTGCTCTCGTTGCTTGTATCATTATGATTATATGCATAGGTTTGATTAATTATACATTATAGGTTTGATAACCCATTGCTAGTTATTATCTTTAGCCTCAAACGGCGCCACCTTCCAAATGCTGACATATTAATAATAATCCAGACGAACCGTTACATATAAGAAAATCGGGTCCACCATGGAAGACTCCGATAGGTTACAACTAACAAAACTTTCCCTAACCTGTATAACTTAATTACAACACTAAATAAAGGAATTTAATCATTTGAAATTGTGTATGATTAACTTTATTTTTACCCTGTTTCAAACGCATTGTAGTGGTAGGTAATTATTGTTTTCTAACTTTTTTATACTGACTGCATTCAAAGAACAATATAAAAATATTATATACACAAAAATATATATCACAAAAACATAATTGCAAAACATACTGTCCATCTTACTGGTATTTTTTGTAAGATTATATAACCAATTTTCTTCGTGGTTTTGTTGGTCAATGAAAAAAATCTTTCAGAGCTTAACACCAAAGTGTATACAAAATTTAAATAACAATGAATCTTTTAATAGATATCTTGATTTATCCGTTTGAATTATATTTTTTTTGTCATTTCCTGGATTTGGAAACGAGATCTGGCAATACTAGCGATAGTGGGCGTCGACCTGGCGGCGGCGGCCAAACATCCACGCCGTGCCGTCATCATTAATCGTTTGTACCGCGGGACGCGCTCTACACAGGCAGCCGTATATTTACTGGAGACTTCTAATGTTAGATTTTTATCTCTTACCTTGAAAATACCAATTAAAAACAGTGCTGTATTTAAAATTAGTCTAATCAGTGTTTTAGATAGTGACAATTAATAATGTAGCTACTATAACAGATATTTCTAACATGTGAAATAATAACCATTCGGGTAAGTTTAATCTTCACGTCTTATGAAGCTCGCAATTACGTACAACTTGTGAAAATACATTTCGCTGCGGACATCCATAGTAACATTACACATATTAAATAGTTTGTTTATATATATAAATAATTAACGATATTTGAATTTTGATGTAATTTTTTTATTTCCAGAAACTGATGAAGGAATAAAAAGTCAAATTTATGATTTGCCGAACAGTATACCAACACATCGACAAAAAGTCATGATTATCTCATGAAAGAATTAAAAGAAACAAAAGGAACCCTGGGATTATATTAAATCGTATAAAGCTTTCCATGCCCCTAATATTGGCCCAACTAATGTAAGTTTAACGACATTATACGCCTACAATACAATATAATTTGTAAACCAAGACTGTACAATATAATCACCTCTCTTGTCCTTTCAGATCAGAACGAACGCTCTCATACATGAGCATAATATTATGCTTCTATTACCCGCGCATCGTGACGTCACACGCGCCGCTCAACGCCCCAAGTGTCCCTGAACAAGGCCGTGCAGAGCCACGCCACGGGCGGCCGGCTGCCACCCTCGCTGCAGCGAGGCTCTGTTCTGTGTTTATTTGATTTTGCAAGATAATATAATAATCAATATTTAGTCTAGAGGTCCAGATAGTCATTTTAATTTCACTTTGGTTGTGTTATATCTTGTTTTTAAAGTGACGAATAGTTATTTAAATTATATTTTATCCGTTATGTAAATTATATAATTTAATTAAATCGTTTACGAGACTTGCATTGTTATCACCATTAATTTTATAATATTAGAAATTTATAATAATTAATATGTTGATCAATATTAATAATAAAAACTTATAACCGAAGCTTTTTTTCCATTTCAGAAGTCAGAACTCTGCTTCTTTCTGGTTAATAATATCACATATATAGAAGGTAAATACCGAAGAAAGTTGGGTGTTTCATGAAGGTAATTCGAAGATTTTTGTCTCAATTTATGAATTACCTTACTATGACGGAAGAAATGAGGTAGTTATATCAGCATTATTATCTTTCCAGTTAAGATGTGCTATCGTCTGAGAATCACAGTGAACTCTTTTATCTGCAAGTTGAATATAGAAGGTAAATGGGGTATTATAAATAAAAGGTAATTTCAGTATTTTACTTCTAATTTATGAAATACCTATCTACGGAGGAAAATGCAATGTGTCTTATCAGCATTAAGGTTGCCTTCGGTCATTGATGACACACAGCAACGACGGTGTTGCCTGTCGCTGCTACGTATCATCAGTGACAGAAGGCACCCTTTATCCTTCCAAACACTTCTAAAATGGAAGGATAATGCTGTATACCCACTGCTTTTTCCTCCATCGTAAGTAGGTAGTTTATAAGTTGGAGGGAAAATACCGGAATCACCTTTCTATTACATCCGATTTCCTTCTATATTTACCTTTAGGATTGGACGGATTTCCGATTAGCAGAAGGTATACACTTCTAAATTGGAAGGATAATGCTGATATACCCACTGCTTTTTTCTCCTTCGTAGGTAGGTAGTCCACAAGCTAGAAGGAAAATACTGGGATTACCTTCCTATTACATCCGATTTCCTCCTGTATTTACCTTTAAGATTGGGAGGATTTCCGATTAGCAGAAGGTAAACACTACTAAATTAGAAGGATAATGCTCATATACCTACCGCGTTTTCCTTCCCTGTAGGTAGGGAGTTCATAATTAAGAAATAAAATACTGGAATTACCTTCCTATTACATCCGATTACCTTCTGAATTTACCTTTTGACTGGGGGTGATATCCAATGTGCAGAAGGTAAATAATTCTAAATCGGAAGGATAATGTTCATATACCCACTGTTTTTTCCTCCATCGTTGGTAGGTAGTCTATACGTTAGAAGGAATATACTGGAGCTACCTTCCCATTACATCTGATTTCCTTCTGTATTAACCTTTTAGATTGGGAGGATTTCAGATTAGCAGAAGGTAAACACTTTTAAAATGGAAGGATAATGATGATATACCCACTGATTTTTCCTCCATCGTAGGTAGGTAGTCTATAAGTTAGAAGGAAAATACTGGAATTACCTTCCTCTTACATCCAATATTCTTCTGTATTAACCTTTTAGATTGGAAGGTTTATTACCTTCTGTCTTAATTTAGCAGGAAAAATATGGAAGGTTAACATAGTAGAAGGAAACAAGGCTCTCTTACCACCTGATATTTTCCGACCTTTATTTACCTTCTATTTTGACTCAGCAGGAATTTCCAACCAAAATTTAGAAGGTAAATTGTGATTCGTATAACCCGCCAAAACAGAAGGTAGACTTGGAAGTATATTGTTTGGAAGGAAATTTTTAGACGGTAATAATGTTTAATTTAATCCGTCCAAGTAGAAAGGTAAATTTCCTGCTGAGTCAAAAGGGACGGTAACACCTTCCGTATTTCGGAAGGTCTTTTTTCTCAGTGTACAAAGCACAAAATAAGAGCATAACTTATCTTTAAAAAAACCTATCATTATAATTATATATAATTATATTTAATTATATCATTATATTATATTATAATTATTATCATTATATACGACTAACATTATTGTATTAAAATTATTCATATTATTAAAAATGAAATAAACTATTAGAACATGTTTGTGCATAATATGTTTGAAGAGTTAACAGAATTGCCTTCTTTTACAATGCACAAAACTAAGTTTCTTTTGAAATAAATATGACATAAAGCTAATGGATAGATTCAGGCGTTACTTTGCGGAAATCCATATTTAATAATAACAAATACTTTTAAAAGTATCCTAAAAAATATTAAATAATATTTAAATAAAACACTTTAAAAAGCGTAAAATTATATATCTAGTGACAATTCCGCCTAATTTTCCTGTTATCTACGTGACGTCACAAACATCACGCAGCCTAACCGGAAGAATTCCCGACTAGTTTCGCTTCTAAACGAAGCATCTTCAGGAGGTCTTGACTTACCGAGCGCACGATCGAGACAAAGACATAAAGCTTATGTTGTCACCACAATACTCTTCAAAGTGAAATCACTCAACCCATACTGTGTCTACATTGCTTTACATGCTTACACAGAAATGAGCTCATGTGTGCGCCTTTATTATGAGAAGTCAGTGCGTAATTTAAATTGCGAAATCATTTGGAGCTCGTGTCATGTTTGCGCTTTAATGTCGCGTTTATGTGAAAACTGCGCTCATTTATTTGACTGCCCACTACGTTACGGGATAATCCTTTCATGATAAAAATAGAACACACTGAAATAGATAAAGCAATCCGTGCGAAAACGACAGACTCATTTTCAGTTCCTATCTTTTAACATCTCTTTGATGCAAAACCTTTATTAAAATAACTTTCACGTTAATACAACGAAGTAACTATAAAATATGACACAGGATACTTTGCTTCATACATGTAGCATTTTAAGGACATATACCCGCCAGCCAAAGTGGGAACTTTCATATAAACTCAACTTGTTATTAAAAAAAAACTTACATGTAAATATAGTGTATTATTAGACCTATCGTTTCTGGCTTAAATCCTTTTTCTTTTGGACTATAACTAATTTTTTTATTATATAGCGTTTAGTATATAGCACTCGTTTTTAGGAGTTTGAGCCAGTTATTCGTAGCTCCAGATTTATTTTAAAAGTATATTATTTATACATGTGTACATGTATAAATAACGTCCCATTATAGAAAGTTCATTATATTCCCCATGTTTGTGGTGCAATAGAAATATTAAAATCATGCTTATTTTTCTTGAAAGAGATGCTTAAAGTTGGGTCTTTCTTTTATCTAAAATTACGAGTTTTTGAGCAAGTGTAATTTCAAAACTGTATAATTTAATGAAAATCTGATGCACCACAAACCTAGATATTAGGGTAGTGATTACGTAGGTAAAAAATCATTGAGTTTTATTCGCTATTATTAAAATGAGATTGGAGCTGCGTTTTGTATGGGGGCGTTCGTCTAAAATATACCCTTAAATATTATATGCTTGCATTTTCCAATGCTTCCACGAAACTTACGTCAGAGCCGACTGGCTCAGTATTGATTTAGTGATTTCAAACGGTGCGTCAAAGTGATTTGTTGCTACGAGTTGCTATTGCACTACCATCAATTGGTAAGTGAATGGTCCAAGAGCTTGTCGCATCTGCTACGGACAGGTATCAGCTGACGACTGACGATGTCGTTTGTACTTGTCTCGATTGATTAAGCCTTGCCTACAAACTCTGGCTTAACGCATGCAGATGTTTCACGCTACACATCTGCAACCCAGTTAGTCGCAAATACTGCAGGAAGGCTTACACTTTCCCTAGCATCTATAAATATATAATAGAAATAATTTATGCAAATAAACATCAATTTACTTTTTTTTCTAGATTTTATTAATACTTGATATTTGTTTGAATACCATTATTGATTTGTTATCTATAGCTACACATGAGAAATAACAGCTTCATAGATCAATATATTAAATATAAAAGCAGTTACGAGATAATAATTACGTCTAATAATAAAGTGAATGTGTCGCTAAGCACACAACGGTGTGTTGAGTTTCATGTGACAATCTCTCAAGGTGACGGGTGCAACTGTTATAGGCAGATATTAACGCTTAACATCAAGTGAATATCGTACTTTTTCCGTCACAAAAACATTAAAAATCGTGACGTTATATTTTGACGCCAAAATCTAATTAGAGCAGCTTGTTTGGTTTCATACTTTTCGTTTTATTAGAGTAATATATTTTGCATAGTATAGCCGAAGATGCCCACTATCGAAAACCATTTGAATTATGAGAATTGGATCTACACAAGTCTCAGGATAATTCTACAAATCGGTCGACCGGGATCCCGGTTAGTACAAACATGCACATGGATAAATTATGGGGTACTATTATATATCTATGTCTTTGGCCACTATCTCGCTTGGTAATAATTTAAAAAGTCAAATAAGTTTGTTCTTATTTTGAAACATATTCTGTTTTTGCCTTTTTTAACCTCGATTTACTTATTTTTTTTTTTTTTTTTTTTTTTTTTTTATGCCTGATAGGTTAGCCTTTGACCACTATCTCACCTGATGGTAAGTGATGATGTGGTCGAAGATGTTGTTCAGGCTAACCTAGAATTACTAGCTCTCAAGGACGGCTGCCGGAACACACCGTTAGGTGCTTGGCGACAGATTTTCAACTTGAGGGTGGTAGCTAGCCAGGCGGGCATTCGCAAAATGCCCTACCACCATGCAAATTATATCCGTTTTTAAGTTAACATCCAAAATATGTAACGATTGTTACACAAATAAGTATTCGAGGCAGTTTACTGAGTACCTATTTTGCGTATAAATTTACAAAGAGGTTTTAGTTTGTTTTCTGCAACAAAACTCTTTATAGATACAAATCTTCGACTTCTTTTTCCCATGATCTTAGTCCAGTAGTGTCAAAGAGCTTTATTCTTGCCCAAGCGGAAGCCCGATGTAGTCTATCGAAGTTGTCTTTTGTCTCTGATTTGAAAGCGGATTGCACTCGCATCACATCTAATCTGACATGTTGTACTTTATAGAAGTTTCAGTTCTAAATCTATCAGTTTTAACTTTACAACTGCATTATGGCATTTCTTGGAATTTCATGAAGATGTAGGCAACTACGGTAATATTTCTGCGAACAGTTTTTAGTTTTAGTTTTGGTAAATGCTTACAACAAATGGTATGTTTGCTATTTAAAATGTTTATATGTGTTTTTATATATTGTAACCAATTCAATTAAAGTTACTTCCATTAATCAATTCCATAATAGTACACTCATGGCTGTTTTATGATTTTATTTGGTAATGTGTTTTTTGTAAAGTATTAAAATTTCAATACTTAATTAATATATGATAGTAATATTTACATCTACAAAATAAAGTATACGTATTTGTATGTTTTTATATTACGAAAATATATGTTAACTGAATGTTTTAATTTCGGTACAATTACTAGACCTAGTTTTAGGTTAACCTAGCAATACACTACAAGCGTTTTTTAAAACAGCAGTGTCAGCTTAATAACAGCTGAGTTTGATAAAATTTGGTACATAGATTTTTTAGTTACTTATAGGATCCTTTAATCTCAATGGTTTGAGTATTTTCCCTAGAGAATGCTATGAAGCGCTCGTAGCGAAGTTTGCTTAGCCATTCTGAACAGATCAGCAAAGTTAAGCAACGTCCACCTCGGTCATGACTTGGATGGGTGGGTGACATTACTACTGAGCGCTTCCGTGCTTCGGAGGGCACGTTAAGCCGTCGGTCCCGGTTGTTGTCTTAGGATGGCAGTCGTTATAGCATGGTGGTAGGGCATTTTGCGAATGCCCGCCAGGCTAGCTACCATCCTCAAGTAGAAAATCTGTCGCCAAGCACCCAACGGTGTGTTCCGGCAGCAGTCCTGAGAGCCAGTAATTCTAGGTTAGCCTGAACAACATCTTCGACCACATCATCACTTACCATCAGGTGAGATAGTGGTCAAAGGCTAACCTATCATGCATAAAAAAAATGTAATTGACTTCTACTCTGGTAACAAAAGGTAGCAGTATCGCAATTAAATTCCGTGAAATACTTGCAAATGGGTAAGGCAACCAAATGTGTAGCTTCCAAAAGCAAATTTGAAAGTCTTAAATTAGCAAGACTTTCAAATTTGCTTTTGGAAGCTAGTTATTAACAAGAATTCCTTATCACTAAAACTCAATTTGTAATATTATTAATCATTATTATAATAACCTTAATAATAATAAAACACACAATATTCTTGTGTAGTTTATGAACTGCATAAATCGACCTCCTACTGGGTACAAAGAAGTTTAAGCACACCCTATTGAGTAACTTTGTCAACTATACTAACCTCTATATACACATCACATAGAGCTTAAGCACACAAATTGGAACTTCACGAGCCAATTTCATAACCAAGAAACTAATAGTGAAGTAACGAGCTAGTATCAAAGGCCTAATATATTTTGTTTAAAGCCGGGCGCACGGAGTTTCCGCAAGTTCCCGCCTCAACGAAAACATTTTTCATAAAGCCTCCACACATACTTGATACGTAATTTATGGAGACAGCACACTGCGGCTGCTCCTTGAATGCTGATTAGACGGGAAAGCGCTTTGAATCAAAGCGGCGTCTATGTGCATTATGCGCTTTATTTTAGATAGCATTTGGACCTTGATGAAATTTTGTGTTTTTTACAATCTAAATCATATATGGATGTAGTACCAAAATGTGCTATATATTTTTTGTTTCTTGTTTCAATGTTAAAAATACGTTATTTTTTTATGGGGTTTGGCGACATATTTTCTGCTTGAGAGTAGATAGCTAGACAGGCATTCGGTTAATGCCCTACCACCATGCAATAACGACAACCATCCAAAGACCCCAACCGGGACCGACGGCTTAATGTGCTCTCTGAAGCACGGAAGCGTTCAGTGTAAGGACACTACCGGTCACCCATCCAATTCAAGAGAGTAGCGGTCGCCCAAAATAATAACGACTAGAAAAGACATTATATAGCTAAATTAATTTCTATTAAATATCTGCCTGTACCTAGTGTAAAGTGATAACAATGTAAATAAATCACTGCACTGCAATCGTCACTCGGAGACCTAAGTTTGTATATCTCGTTTGCCCAGTAATTTCACTTGCTACAGAGCCATAATACAGTGGCCTTTCTACACTTGTGCTTTGAAGCAGAATATCAGTATAAATTACTTGACAATTTTTTATGAAATTTGTCAAAAAAGTAGTCTCACTGTAAAATGACAATATGGTTATGACGATTGATTATAAAACTGTTAAGAGAATGCGGTAAAGTTGCAAGCAGGTAGCGGGGTCATTTTCTGAAGCAGTGATAGCCCAGTGATAATAATTATGGACTGTTGCGCGGGTGATCTAGGGATTGAATACCGATGGGAGCTTGAGCCAGCCAGCGTGATGGTAGGCTATATCACAAATTCTCGCCTGCCTCACTACTACTCAAAGTAAGTAGAAACACCTAACGATGTGTGCCAGTAGTTATCCTTGAGGGCGCTCTAAGTTAAGCATTTTTATAAATCTTGAGCACATTATCATAAACCAATAGTTAAGACAGTGCTCAAGTAAAGCCTATCAGTCGTAAAGAAGAAAAACCGCAATTACTAAGTCTTTCCTCTCTGTACTTTCAAATAAGTATTTTAAATTACCGCAATCTTTATAAACTAAACAAGAAATCTTAAGTACACATTACTCAACACTTCTTGTCGAGTACACTCGAGCGTAGCTTTCAGGAACGCGTCAAATGCCTTAAAAGGCTTCATTCACGTAGGATAGCTAGTTTAGCTGTACAGGGGCTCTTTGATTTAGCTCGCTGTGGTTCGAGTCTCCCTATGCTAACTGAGTCGCCGTACCCACTTACCGTTTTATTTTTAAGTTTTTTTCGCCATTTACAGCTGAATATGTATGTTCCTAACTGATTTTTTTTTCATTTTGGCAGTACGTTTTCGTTTACTTTTATAGCTTAACGCTAGTTCGAATTCTAGATCTAGCTTACTACCGTCTCATCTTGTGCTTCTTGCTGTTTTCTGATTGACTAGCATAAGAACAGAAAACTACCCATTTAAATATTTATAATTAGGTTTCAACCAGGTCACATACAGTATCGTCTTTGTAATGTTATAAAACGGTTTATTATATAAAACGAGAAAAACCTGTAATTTTTAAGCTTTTTCTCATTGTAACCGTGTAAAATTTGGGTTTTTTTTATTTGACATTATTAAAGACGGTCATGTAGCCGCCTTCTGAAGCCTTATGGAATTTTGACCAGAAGGTTATTTTCACTCAAAATGATAATAAGGCACAGTCAATAACAAAACCGTACTCACATAAAGAACATCTTTATTTTGAAATTCATTTAACACTTTCATCCATAACATATTCCGAACCCGCTGGAACTGCGTGGGGCGACTATAGTATTAGTCGAAACCTTTCCGGTAAATATCACCGGAGTCCCAACTATTTTCCAATAAAGTAGTCCAAAATAAGCTAACAAGAAAGTAATATTTTGTTGTTGGACATTATTTTGTAAGCTCTTTCTATGAAAATAATACAATACCAACACAAGCTAATAAATAAACGACATGATTCTGGGTTCAAACTGTGCTCAGAAATCGATGACAGAACAATTCGAAATCGCTTATCGGCTAATGGTTTTTGTGTCGATTGTTTACCTTCGACTGTTAGCTGATTACGCTGTTTATGAATGGAGCTGGGTCGAGTAATCAAGCTAGGGCAAACAAACAGACAAACAAGTGTTGAGAGCTACGGGATAAATTATTTACGAGTCATAGTCACGAATCGTTTGAAGAGTATATTTTACTAAGAATATTACTGTTAGAAATTATCGAAGGACTTTAGAATAGTCTGAAACTGCTCGGGAAAAATCTGATAAATATTTCGTTAGTTCCGGGACTCACAAAATATATTATATTATATATTCCGTAGTACAAGCAAGCAAATCGATAAATTTTGTAATACTGGAGTTATCATAAGTAATTTTGATACCATAATGCTAAGTGAACTTACTCAGTTCATCGAAATAAGTAAACAAATTACATCCTATATATAAGACATCATATTTCTATGATGTTGTATAATTAATCTGTGTGCGCCTAAGTTAATAAAATTTTTGAAATAATACCATTGACCACTTTCGGTAACTACATAAGGTTAAAACTTAACGAATAAGTCCATACTGAAAAAAAGCAAGATTTTTTAAGATACTTGATATAATGATCAAATATTTTTTTGTTTCAGACATGAATAAAATATTTATTTTGCTTTATATCATATTTTCAATATACTTTGATAAAAAACAGACTGGTTTGAGACCATCAGTGATACTTCCTTCCTTTGGCTCTCCGCCTATACGGACAAACAGTCCGCCGGCCGTTGCCAGCTCGCTCGGAAATTAACTTATTTGTCGGGAGGACGGTAACACGAGTTGTTTAACCCGATCCTATACAGAGATGGACCCTAACTACGTTCTGTTATGTCATCCTTTGTAAAATTAACCCATTATTTCAATACATTAAGTACGAGTATGACGTTTTGCTAATATTAAGAAGAAAACCAAATAATTATTTTGTGCAACGTAGGTTTTTCTTACTGAACAACATCACTTGCATGACACGGCTTAAGGTATAAAGTCTTGGTGTACATTATAATAAAATATGAACTCGTTACAACTTTCATCTAAGCTTTTGATTATATCTAATCTTCCTCCCATGTATTCGAAGCTGCCGTGCTTTGGAGGGCACATTTAGCCGTTGGTCCCGGTAACAACCGGTTTTAGGATGGCAATTGTTATAGCATGGTGGTAGGGTATTTTGCAATACCCGCCTGGCTGGTCATCCTAAAGTAGAAAATTTGTCGCCAAGCATTTGACGGTGTGTTGCGGCAGCTGTTCTTAAAAGCCAGTAACTCTAGGTTGGCCTGAACAACATCTTCGACCACATCTTCACTTACCATCAGGTGAGATTGTAGTCAAAGGCTAGCCTGTGAGCTATATAAAAAAAGTAGAGTTTCATGCTTACCACACATATAGCAATGGTGCAATATGATTCCCTAAGAACACAAAGATCGTAGTAGTTAAACAACATGAAACTGTTTATATCGCGTATATTTATCAATCACACTTATCAATCGTTTCAAACATTCACATTTATCAATCGTTATTCAACACAAAGGTCGTCCTAATAAAATCATCATCATTCTTCTTATCCTGTACTGTAAAGCCGGATCATCCACAGCTGAACACAGCCTCCCCTATTAAGGCAGTATTTAGCATTATCCCCACGCTTGGCAGGCGTCTTGGGGATTGCAGTGTAAGCTGGCAGTTCTTTAGAAGGTGCTGCTGCCCACCTTCCAGTATTTTTCCTTTAGTCGCCTCTTACGACACCCACGGGTTAATATGGGTGCAATTCTAACTCGGCACCCCATGGGGCTAGCTCTGTTATCCTACTCATGTGGATTACTCATGTCATCGTGAATAGCGGCAGGTTGTTCATTCTGTTCAGTGACCTTTAAGAACACCCAACAGGAGAAACCTTGAAGCGCTCGTAGCGAAATTTGCTTAGCCATCCTGAACCGATCAGCAAAGCTAAGCAACGTCTGCCTCGGTCATGAGTTGGATGGGTGACCGCTGGTGACATTACTACTGAGCGCTTCCGTGCTTCGGAGGGCACGTTAAGCCGTCGGTCCCGGTTGTTGTCTTCGGATGGCAGTCGAAGCACCTAACGGTGTGTTCCGACAGCTGTCCTTGAGAGCCAGTAATTCTAGGTTAGTGTGAACAACATATCCGACCACATCATCACCTACCATCAGGTGAGATTGTGGCCAAAGGCTATCCTATAAGGCATAAATAAATAAACCTGATTTTGATATCATTTGTAAATAACTTGTGAATTATGAGGTGTTCCTAGGGATGTTCGGGATAAAATTACCTCTATTATGAGGCATTTAAGTATTATTTATGTACTTTCTCGAACTCGTATTTCCATCGAAATCCGTTCAACCCTTCGCTGGTAACTGATCTATTAGGAACATTTATCACATATTTATACCTAATAACACCATAATAACTAAACCTGCTATAGATAAAGCCATTTTGTGAAATAAATGGAGTTAATTCAAAAATATTTCAAGGAAAAATATACCTCTGAAAATAATTTTCCAAGCGTGGGCATTTAGCGAAAAAATAATGAGTCCAAAGTTTCACAAGGGGGTAGTTAGGACCACTCCAAATGTCAACTGCTCTGCGTTGAGTAATCAGGCTTAAAATTCATGGTTTCATGAAGCTGGAATGAAGCTCTGGAGAGTTTCTAATAGCTTATATGCACAGAGCAGCCCTTTTATTTTAACTGGATTTGTGCTTACTTTGTCCAGAACGTTAACTACGCTTTAAAAATTCATCAGACGTGTATGTCTTGCCTGTAGGCCGTATAGGTTTCAATTACCATAAGAAAATTAACAGTAATTTACACCACTTGTAGTTATTCCCAACTCCAGAGCGTATATCGAATGTACTGCTGTTCAGAAGCATATGCTCCATGTACCACCGAGTGAAAAAGTTATAAGCATTTCAAGGAGGCTGGGTCAGCCTGAAGAACGTTGAAATGGGACTCATATTCTGTATTAAATACTACTACAAATTTAAAGTTCCGTTTTGTAGACTTTTTAATTGACTAGAAAAAAGAAGAACGTTCTCAATTTGAATGTATTTTGTGTGTGTATGTCATTTTATAGGGGGTACCAATTTAGATGACTTTTTTACATTCAATAGCTGGTGCTTGTCTTGGGTTCCGTTTAAATTGGATTGAGATCTGACGAGTAGTATTTCAATTATAAAATAATGCCTATGTAATGTTTGAAGTAGGTTTTAATTTTAATTATTATGTAATGAAGTGATATAACGCCTACCTGATGGTAAGCAACACGGCTATCCATTACAGCACCAGTGCCACCTTTCTCGATCTGCATGATACTACACTGGGGTGGTCACTATGTAAGCCGTTAGTTGTGTGTCTCTTAGTATGTTTCTCTCTATGTCTTACACGCCACTGCTTTCACACCGTAACACAGTAGTGCTTGCACACCTCTGGGTCGAAGCAGAATATCTAATACTGCGGTATTCGATATTCTGTTCCGCCCTTACTAAAGAGACACTTAGTCAGATATGACCAAACTTTTACAATATGAAATAAACTACCTTTATACCAAACTTGATGAAGATAGGATTAGGAGTACGAAAGTTAATGTCAAACATACGCAGCAATCTCGTTTCACTCAGTCAACTACTACTGGTGAAGAGTCCAGGAGCATTTATAGGCTGCCCATATATAAGCGTGCAACAGCTGATAGGTCTCTCATTGGTTTTCCTTGTAGTAGCATAAAAGCTAACCACTGAAATCAGAAACCTACCGTTTACCTAACTAATCGTTTTTTCTAGTGAAATATTTAATTCATATAGATATGAATTAAATATTTCACTAGAAAAAACGATTCATAAAACATTTACATTTTACGAAGCGATGGCAAAGAGGTTTGATAGAGAGGTTATTAAAATAAAATATTAAAGAATTTTATTGTGAAATCCAAAAAAGAAATTTTATTTAGTAATTTGTCGTAATTCACCCTAAATGACTCCATTCACTCGATGTCGCCGCTAGTCATGTTAATTAGATAATTTAATTAAGGCGTTTTAAGTGAAACGTTTGAGGGGACTTGTGAAAAATTTGAATCCACAAAAATTTCATTTATGTATTATTTTGAAAAGAAAACCTTTATTTGATACTAGCTTAGTGTATAAGACACTTTTTTTACGACTTAACCAAAACAGGAGGAGATTCTTAGTTCATCTGGATTTTTTATTATTCCGCAAATTATGATGTGATTTTGATGATTATTTTTTTGTTGGGTAGAGTATACCTCCAAGTGGGTCCCTAATTTCATAAAAACTGTTGAGTAGTTTTTAAGTTTTGATCAATAATTGATATAATTATTTGTTACCTACATAAATATTTAGCACGGTGATTTGGTAATTGCAACGCTTGTAGGTGAACAATATTTCAGGCGAGTGAATGACATCGGAAGCAGAATGCATCACTAAACCGAGTGAAAAAAAAATGAAATAAAATCGTAACCGATCCAACGCTAAAAAGTATGAAATGACTTATGGAATTCGGACCACAATATGTGATGTCACTGTTTTGAATCAGCATGGTACAGACTTCAACAAGTTATTTTATACATTTTCATCAGTTTTCTTAAATATTTTTACGTATTAGTAACGGCATATTGAAGTACAATCACCATACATACACGAAAGTTTTGAGAGAGCCTATGTTCAGGCCGTCCAAGTTACTACGTCCGTACTTTAGGTCCTAAACCTTATTTTTTCTAGAAAATTAATATTTTTATGGATTCTATCGTAACCACTGCGAGTTAAATATAATAATTATTTCCCGTATTTCCAAGTAATCCGAAAATACAGTGGCATTTCTATTTGTAGTGTTGAGCGAAATTCTCACTGGTGTACACGAGTCGGCGGTTACAGTACTGTAATAAACATAGTTTCAGTTCAGGTAACACGTGGACACACGGCTGCTAAGTCAAACAAGCTTCTTTGTTAAGTTGATAATTTAAATATTCAAGCGACATATCTTAGTTACTAAAAAAATTCACATATCATCGATGCTTTTACTCATTTACTTGTAAGTACAATTTCAAATTACATACATACAACATACATACATAGGTAAAGATTTTAAAATTAAAGAATCCGTCGCTTTGATATGGTAATTTTTCTCTTTTATAGTTCATGCTCTAAGCAACACATGAGTTGAATTTATTATTCACGATGCGATACAAAGGTATTTTTATTTAAAAAAATATACTCTGTTGCTCTGACATACCATACTTGCAGAATAGCAGAATTTCTATGTTGAAGAAACATCTCAAACATCTATATCTCAGAACTGATGCATCAAGAATTAACTTCGAATTTGGCATAATTCATCTACGGAAAAAACCTTTTTAGCAATAATTCTGTGAGATTTTAATACATAACGTAAACTCAAAAAATTACTTTCATTTCGACCAAATTCGATAATTATGAACAAACTTGGAGTATTACGTAATAAATAATAACAGTTATTTATTGTATTTAAAATCTCTGAAATAATATTATCATTAATACTGTAGTCTGAAGAATGGCCGCACTGTCGAATAAGCAGGTCAAAATTAGCGTAGTGTAAAAATATGCACCTCAGTTGCATTTTTTCGGGAAATGCGTACGGATGACGAATGCCCCCCGCCCAAAGCGAACATACTGCGTTATAAATATTTAGGGATTTAATAATTCCTAAGCATGTAATATGGCACGAAAATCATAAATCTTAATAATTGTTAGCTAAAATAAACATACGTATGTACGCAGCTTATACTCTAGGTTCGTGGCACTGGAATCTCATAGATATCTCGCTGGCAGATTCCATACACAGCTGACTGCTATTCACAACATTCGAATGTTTGTTGAATTGGATACGTTTCAGCTTTCTCAATATTAATAGAATATTATAAGAAATAGAACATATGACAAAATTTAAATTTTATTACTAATTAGTTTGTATATTTTAGCTTCCTAATGTGTTTAAATTTATTAAAACACTATCGAAGATACCTAAGTATAATATAATTAACCAAGAAAATCTATAAAAACAGTATGCATGTTATGTAACTAGTATTTCATTATCACTATCACTACATGGTATAAAAAAGTCGCTACCCGCTGTCTGCCCCTATGTTTGCTTAGATCTTTAAAAATACGCAACGGAGTTGATGCATATTTTTAAATAAATAGGAAGTAAGACATTCAGGAGGAAACCTATAATCAATGAAAATATATGTACCTATAATCTATGAATGCATTTGAAACTTTTACCTGAATATCGCCTTTATAAGTCTAAATGTCAGCTGTTTACTGTTCGTTTCCCAGCTTGATGTCATCTGTGCACTTCGTCTGTCAGGGATATTGGATTGTTAAGTCTACATTATTTATTAGTATACATGCATAATGTACCAGAGAAACTCTAATAATTTTAGAGGTTTCTAATGTGATGTCAAGAATGACCTTTAACCTTCCAAGAGCAACCTCAAAAGAAAACATGTTTGAATTGTGTAGAAGACCAAATAGTAAAGTAAAAGAAAGTAATATATAAAGACATTCTGTAGTATATTTAGTACCAGCATTGCACCCGTGCGAAGCCGAGACGGTTCGCTAATTATATGTATTTTCGAGACCCACACATTGTGATTTGCTTATAAACACGTCTGTGCTTACATATGTCTTTTAATAGAGGTAATATAATAAGCGTATATGTATAACTTCGTTTCAACCACATGATTTATGATTATGAGGGTAGTCTTAATAATTTTTGTTAATATATTAGAAATTATTCACAACCAGTTGAAGCGCCCGTAGCAAAGTTGACTTAGCCTTTCTTGCAACGTCATCACCCCATCTCTACCCGTCGTAAGAGGCGACTGAGGGTAACACACCAGAAGGTGAGCAGCAGCGCTTTTTGAGGAAATGATATCCCAGACTGCAATCCCCAAGACGCTTGCCAAGCGTGGGGATTATGGCAAACCCTCCATAATGGGAGAGGCTGTGTTCTGCAGTGGACAATCCGGCCGATACAACTGGGTAAGTATACCCACCCGTAAATTGGTGACGTCTGGTTTGTAGTACTTACCCCTATTGGTGTTTAGACAAAACCAATAAAACAATGGTGGAATGACATCCCACACAGCTTGATTTACGACAACAGCCTCCACACTAATTAACAAGGAGATTAATTATTATTGCAAGCAGAAAGGCTCTCGAATATTAAGGAAAGCTCAAGTCTGCCATAGAATAGACACTGTTTGACAGACTATTAAGCAGCGGAATTGAAAAAGCGTCCTGAGGGTACGCCGATCGTTAGGATCGGAAGTTTTAAA
Source organism: Plagodis dolabraria (assembly GCA_963854805.1). Lineage (NCBI taxonomy): Eukaryota > Metazoa > Arthropoda > Insecta > Lepidoptera > Geometridae > Plagodis > Plagodis dolabraria. The sequence continues at coordinate 23,155,297 of OY978444.1, forward strand.
ATGGGAAAGAATGAGCAATTTTAAAAGATGGGAATGGTAAACTTTTGTTCATTTTGATTAAGTTTGCTATAAATGTTAGATTCAGACCTACAAAAGGTTTACATACATAACTTTACATATAACTGATAGGTTAGCCTTTTACCAATATACCGTTAGGTGCTTGGCGACAGGTTAACGTTATATATATTTTCCTAACTTAAGGATTAGAAATTGTTGCTTAAAATGAATATCAAATGTTCTTGCATTATATATATATCGTAAATATTGTAAAAATCTTTAAGCCTATGCATTAGAATATTGATTTTATAAACGTACTTGAGACAATTATCTGAATAAGAAATATCGTTCTAATATAATATTAACTAAACAAATTTAAAACAAATTAACTTTTCTTTTCACAACCAACATGTTGGCCATTAATATTAGTGTATTACAGTAATTCTACATGTTTATTAATTAAAGTAAAATGTAACTAATATAAAAAAATAATGATATTATGAGCGTTCTCTCTTTGAGTGATCTGTTTTTTTATTAATTTAGTATCTCTACCAATACCTTCGTCTGAGGTCAAAGTACATTGAAAAACAGTATTATGATCTCATCACAATGTGAACATAACACATGCTGAGTTGACCCTATTGCCCTAAGATATAGTTTCTTAGTTAAAATTAGTATGTCAATTATTAGTTCATAATATTCATCATAAATTAAGGTAAATTTATTATATAAAACTTCTTATTTTAGCGGCAATAGGAACATGATATTTTTACTAATTTTATTTTATTTGTTTATATTCAAAGGATAAGTTAATATATACATAATTTGATCAAATTTTGGCGGTGATTTGGAAATTGAGTTTTTTCCGCGTTGATTATATAATACACGAAACAGGAAAAAATATATTTTTTATGATGAATTTGATGGACGGAAGTATTAAATTACGTGCGAAACTTTGAAGCGCTCGCAGCGTAGCTTACTTAGTCATTATTAACCGTTCAATTAAGCAACGGCCATTGCAGTCATGACTTGAATGGGTGACCGCTAGTGGCACTACTATTGAGCGCTTCCGTGCATCGGGGAGCATGTTTAGCCGTCGGTCCTGGTTGTTTTCTTAGGATACCAGACGTTATAGGGCTTTTTGCGGATGTCCACCTGGCTATCTACGACCCTCAAATAGAAAACCTTTGGCCAAACACCTACTAACGGTGTATTCAGCTGTCTTTGAAAGCTTGAGTAGCTCAATGTTAGCCTGAATTATATCTTCGGCCACATCATTATCATCAATAAATATATAGATAAAAAGAAATGTAGCGTTCTTTGTTATTGTGGAAATGCCTATGGATTCTGGAATATTTTTTCAGTTTCGTCGTTCCGTATAAGAAACATTTATAAGTTTAGATTAATTAAATAATTGTCTTAAGTTTTTGCGATTGTTACACATAGTAATTAAATAACTTTTAACGGTTTAAATCGCGTATATTTGTCATTATTTTTGTCCCGACGGGGTGACTGTCACCCCGTGACCACGATCACTTTAAAGTGTTTGAAACGTTGGGACAAAAGTAATGACAAATATACGCGATTTAAACCGTTTAAAGTTGTTTAATTACTATATTTAAATAATTCCCGATTATATGTTGAGTATTTACCTAAGCGCGTGGCTGATGATGTAATCCTAAACGCTTAAGAGCTCGCTATCTTCATCCCCGTTTATAATCAAATCAAATAAGATCCAGTCAAGAAGCTAATAGTAGTGACTAAATAATGGTTGTTTATATGCTTAGTAGATACATGTCACTTCAAACGGTGTTGTAGGTTAATTATCTCGGTTTATACTACGATTAAGCCGAGCTTCAGACACAGTTTACAAATGTTCCGTAGGAAATCTTTATTGTAACGAAATTGGCCTGTGTCTTGATGTATATAGGTATAATATATGTATACCTCTTTTAACTGATCTGATGTCAATGTTCAAAAAGAGAAGAGCAACTTAATTTTAAGATTTAATATTAATAAAATACACACTAAAATTTATGAATAGCAATCATAAATACCACATTTTTAACCGATGTTATTTAGCCAAATGCATTGTTTATTGAGACAAACAATGCATGCATTTATTAAAACCGGGACGGAAATACATAAAATGTAGACAAGTTAATGGTAGTAGGGCATTTTGCACATGCCCGCCTGGCTAGCTACCACCCTCAATTAGCAAAACTGTCACCAAGCTCCTAACGGTTTGTTCTGGCAGCTTTCCTTGAGAGCCAGTAATTGTAGAACTGAACAACATCTTTGACCACGTCATCACTTACCATCAGGTGAGATAGTCAAAGGCTAACCTATTAGCAATAAAAAACAAAGTTAAAGTGTAAGATCGGGTTAAGCTAACCACCATTTTAATAATTGTAACATATCTGTTTAACGGATTATTGTAATATGCTTAAAATAATGGCCCGTATTTATTGAGCATTCTTGCCGCAGCGGCTCTGTAACTCTTTTTTGCTATAACACTGCCATGTTGTCAGTGGCAAAATCTAGAATATTTCAATATTAATTTATATGACTTTATATTTTGACAAGGACTCTCAACATTAATGTCTATGGAATTGTTTTGATATAAGTTAATTACTACTGGGAACAGGTGAGTTGGCCCCCAGCACAGTACTGAATGCGGGTGCAGATCATATTTTTAATTACGACAAAATGGCGGGTACTTTTTTTAATGAAATTAATAGCGAATTGACACAGAAAAATGGCATCACCCGTTTTTTAATAAATTTATAAAGATCAAGAGAAATAACAAGAGACACGAAATCCCTTTAAAAAGATACCGACGGTACGTTATCTTCTATAGCCATGCTCGTGGCGCTCTGGCTTATTAGCTATCTAGAAGTTCCCAACTACGACACGACTTTAACGCTTGTCACTTTCAAATACTAGAACTGTATAGTGAATATGTAAATATATGATTCACAGCCCTCAGTTCGTGTAAATATATTTCACAAGAAATATATTTGTAATTTAATCACTCTGGATTGAACAAATTTCTTGTTACCTACTCCGCAATGGCATAGCGCTGTAATAATAATTTCTTCTTCCTATATCTAAACGTGACTTACTTCTTATAATATTTCTCTGTGGCATGGTACATACGGTTTGTTTATCAGCAGAAGCAGGTAATCAATTTCCACTTCACCTACTCCGGATGAATAATTGTGTGTAAAATCATTTTGAATATTCCATAAATTGGTTCATCGGCAAAAGGTTTGAAGATTTTAATTAAAATATTTTTCTTTATGATGAATGTTGAGAGTAAGTATTTTTGTATGTATTACCTCTGATTTAATTAAAAATACAGTTAAATATGAAAAATATAATATATCAATATGACATTTTATTTTTGTTATTGGCGATCTAATTAACAAAATTAACTATATATAACAGTGCAACTACTGCAATACAAGCATTAAGACAACCTGCAGCTAATTACAGACTCAATAAATAAAGAAAATATATATAAATATAAGTAATGTTTTCTAGTCTGATGATGAAAGAAAGATATATAATAATAAGAAAAAGAATATCTACCTAATGGCCTAAGTAACAAATTGGACTATTTTAAACTGCAGTCAAAATCAAAGACAATTGGTGTGGTGGGGGATTGAAATTCGTTGTGCTCTAGCCGGTGACTTAGAGAGCTAATCTTTATTGTAGGCCCATGAAGCTCACGTCTCAGATCACAATATTACTTAGCAACAGGTAGCATAGTGACCACACAATAGTCTAAAAACTAAAAATTTAAACACACCATCAATTATAAATGCTACCTTAAATAAAGGATAAACCCACAATATAGTAATGTACCTCAAATTATCCGGGTACTCGCACATACGTCGGCTGATAAATATTTCGATCTGACAGCATCGCGGTCAGTGCATCCAATTAACGCCAGCGTGGCGCAAAGTCGACTCTCGTTCCGAAAAACCGCCTATGTTTTCGAACCATTCGATCGAATGAAAAACGTATTGTCCAACGGACGCGCGATGGTGGCCGGCGCGATCGCCGCGAGCGCTCGACCGACATAATTATGACATAAAGCCTGATAGTGTTTTGTTCGAAAAGATACGATCCACCGCGGCAGCTGGCTATAGGATTATGAATAGATCGGTCGTTTGTTTTTGTTTGGGGTGCAGTGGCTAAATTATTGAGATTAAAAATGAAAAATCGTTGGAAGTTACATGTACTGCCATTTCCGAGGTGGAAAATCGGAAAACCGACCATGTATTTTGTTCTGTTGTCTGAGTATAACTACATACCTGTCAGGTGATATATAAGTATAAAGTGTGATGCGTAGATGTAGGTAAATTTACATAACTATTTTTGTTATATATGTAATTTTATTTGTTATAGTGTTCATTGTTATATTTCAATTATAAATGCGAATGTTTCTGAGTGAGGATGCAAGAATGTGCGTATATTTGTTTCAATTTCACTATGAAACTGTCAAACTTATTTGGGTGAACCTTAGAATAAAGATAGTTTAGGTCCGGGCTTAACGTCAAAGTCACTATTTATTATTCTATACGGGTCTACGGGGGCAAAACCACGGGGTGAAGCCAGTTTAGAAACACGTGGTACATAATCTACGTACACATAGTTGGTGTAGAAAAATATTGAAGTACGTACCATATTCACAAACATTTCATTACAAAAGCTATACTTGCTTGCCCTATACGATCAGTATGACAACATTCTAATAGCTTTATCCGCGTATAAGAGTTTACCGATATTATATTTGTTAATCGGTCTGTATGTTTGTCCAGGCGCGCAATATTTGCCCGAGGCGGCGGTGGCCACTAATCATGTTTTATGGTCACCGGTTAACTCAAATATTCGATTCGGATTAACGGTGCACGGAAAAAGTAGACGTTATAGCGATATTTCAAGGTATTGCTATTTGAGGTGGTGTGGTGCGCAATGGCTCGTGAGTTTTGTATATGTTGGTATAAAAAGACTGAATTTCCTTTGTTGGTCTAACTGGCTGCCTGAAAATAAAGATGCTGTTTTTTTAAATTAATATTTGTATCTCTTCAAGTTTTATTGAACTAGATTCATGTAAGAGATTTTTAGTAGGTAAAATAAACATCGTCTATACATGGAAGGCTGCCTTTAAAAAAACTAAGCCTGAAAGCGTGACTGATTTGTGAGTCTACAATATGCCATAATATGAAATAGGTTAGTAATTTTAAATGAAAGATGATTTGATTTTTTATGTTGCCTCGAGTAGAATCGTAATGCGAGAATATTTCCGGGTGGATTGTAGTATTTCCTTCATTTATCACTAAATACATTTCTCATGAATTTGTAATTATTCATTACGGTTTTAAAGAAAGCCAGTTAACCATTTAAGCAACTCCAGAGTCTATTCATTTAATAAATTAACAAATAGAGAACTCGTGTGAATTACTTACCATAATGAACGGAACATGTAACTTTAATTTTGGGTATATTTTCAAAATAAAAATATCTTCTCCCAAGCTCGCTAAGTTAACTATCCAATTTAAGACTATTCAAAGTCAGTTGAACACCACCACTTTAAGTTCTAAAATGGGATTATCCTAAAAGAGGGTAGCGGTTATTTAAAAAGTTTCTACTAAGTCTTAAATCTCACACTTAATAAAAACAATGAACGGTTTAAATGAATGTGAAAACTTAACGTGTCAGACGTGACTTTAATTGGTCTAGTGAAGTATCAACTTTTAGAACAATTTTCTCTTTTATTTCAGATCGTTATTTATCTTACTATACTTGTTTTACAGTTTTAATTTACTATACCAATAATTCTAAAAATATTTATTGAAAAGAAAATTATAGTATCCACATTTACGTTTCTATAAAATACAAGTCTTGCTTTAATTTAATTTTTAAATTATATATTATTTACTAAAATTATTTTATGAAAGAAAAAATGTTTGTTTTTTAATAGGATGAGATATAATGAGACAGACAATGTGGTGTAAAGATGGTAATCGTTAGCCCGCATTTTGCACATTTTGCCCACCCGGAAAATTTTACGTAGCACTGTGTTCTTATGGCCGAATAATTTCAGTTTCCTTCCAGCATAATTAGAGTAGTGTTTCTACACTAAGCCACAGTACTAACCAAGCTGAACCCTTTCTCATGAGCCTTTCAGCCTTGTATAAGGTGGTCATGCAAAGCTACGAAAATACCGCCACACATCCTAGTTCTAACTGATATAGGTAGGAATCTGCACAAAACGAAGTACCTAATGTTTTTGGCACGAAAATAAATATTGATGCTAAATAAAATTCCTTTGTAGGTTTGTAAAATTGGCGTAATATCGCGTAGCAGTCGTACTGGCGCGTAGACACTTGGAATACGAATGTGGCGTGACGTCACAGCATACGTCATCCGTCTCTTGAGTGATGGCTTTAATACAGTCCCGTTGATTATCCAGTCGGGCGGAAACGCCAAACGTTAATCTAGATTTAATACCTCGGCTCATCGCCGCCCTACGCCCGCCCACACATACTCCATTGTCCTTATGTACCTCCTGTGTTAATTTAACTTTATAAGCTTAACTACATGCGCTATAATTCGGAGGCTCAGACTGGGGATATTTTGATTTACGTCTGTTTCTCAATACGTATACATATTAAAGTCTTTTATTCCCATTTTATAGTACAGAGTCGGATCGATTTTGATGTACTTATCATCAAGTTTTACAACTCAAGAAAATAGCTTTTAGGCAGTAAATAATTTAAGTAATTTAATGGTCTGTTTTTTTGCAATGTCATATAGTTATTTATTATATGTTCACAATCTTGATTGACCATTCTTAATAGCACAGAGTCGTGTCTGTGTTTTTCTATCAGTTTATATGATAAATATACTAAGGGATTTTTCACATGACCGCACATAAGCAGTGTATCTTACGGTTCATGTAGTTTTTTTGCCTGATAGCCATTATCTCACCTGATGGTAAGTGATGATGTGGTTGCAGATGTTTTTTAAGCTAACCTAGAATTACTGGCTCTCAAGGACAGCTGCCGGAACAAAGCGTTAGGTACTTGGCGACAGATTTTATACTTGAATGTTGCTAGTCAGGCGGGCATTCGCAAAATACCCTACCACCATGCAAAAGTACTAGTTAATTTACTAAAATTGCTTGTTAAAAGTTTCATATATATATAAGGCATAATGTTATAAGTATAACTTATGCACAAAATCTCGAAGTATTAATATACGTACCACCCACACACACATTAAGCCATTTATAACATTAGCAGAATACGATCAAGGCATTTTCCACAATGGTCCTAAAATAATAATTTAATTCATTCAGGAGGTAGAAGAAAAAAACCGAAGCAGGTAACATTTTCCCTAAAAATCACAATGTAGCCGAATATTTTGTAAAATAATCCAGGGATGTTAAAAAAGACGGAGCAGATGAGGCGGTGATACCTTAAACCTACAGTCCGGTGATTTCTTAATGACAAAATGTAAAGATTTTATTGCCTCTCCGAGACCTGTTTATCTTAATTTTAACGTATCAATTTGTAATCCTAGAGAATAATGGTAAGGCATCGGTGTGCTGATAAGACATTTTGCAAATACCCGCCTTACCTTCAGTTAGAAGATCTTCTGCTGAGCATATGGTATGCTCCTTATCATATGGCAGCTTTTCTTGAGCTGGTATCCATTTTTGATTAAGCTACTATCCACTTTATTACTTATCTTCAGTTGAGACAGAGGTCAAAAGCTAACCACAGCAAACAAGAAAGGAGTATCTATGTTTTACGTTATAATTTTTTTTTAGGATTTACGATACTAGAATTCTAATATATACAAATCTCGTGTCACTTTCTTGTCGTCGTGTCTTATGTATATTTATGTTACATGTCTTTGATGCAAAAATAAACATTATTAATATTACTTTCTGTTTAACCAAACTTCTCCGAAACGGCTTGACCGATTCCTATGAAATTTCATGTGTATAGTCAGTAGGTCTGAGAACAGGACGTAAACTTTTCTCCAAATATGTATATTATACTTTTTTTTCATTTTTATTTGCCTATAATTATGGCAAAACAACGTTTGTCGGGTGAGCTTTTAATGCTATAAATATGAACTCCAAACAGCTTATAACATTTTATAGTGATTCATGTAAAATGTTGCAGTATAGTATAGCTATTGTAAGCTGATTAAAAAATCAAACTTCAATTTTTTTGTAATTATTCTATTCAAGTATAGTTTTCAACTAAAATACATTGCTGTAATTTCTCAGCTTCTTTATAACAGTTATTATAGGTTTTGTTTACTTAACTATACTGGTATTTGTACCGTAAAGTCAATGGAATCTGTTTAATACCGTCGCACATGAAATGTTCTGTAAAGTTGAAAACAAGGTCAGCTGTACCTATTATTATTTCGAAATAATTTTAATCCGTTCAATTTTCTTCTGCCCGTGCTTTTCTGATTATATTTTTTAGCACAAACACAGATGTTGAAGGTGTTTTAAGTTAAAGAAAAAAAGCAAAAGTTGATTGGTGTTTTTTTTTTAATGCTGTTGAAGATAGGGAAGTACTAAATACGTAGAGCTGACTGCGTAGCACTGTCAAATACATTGCTGTAGAGCTCGTAGTCATTTGTGCTATGTAGCTATTGTCCGTAGCATTTTTTCAAGTGTTGATGAAGGACTTTTTAGTATCAGGTATAGGTATTGTTATCAGCTAACAAACATAAATAACTGCCTCGGTGGTTGAGTGGAATAAAGATTTGCTTTTTAATCTTGAGTTCAGTCCCCGGTTAACATTTTTTTTTCTGACTATGAAGTTGGCTCGCTCCCTATTTTATGAGATCAAACATATGAAACAATTTCTTCTCAAAAAAATTCAAAAATATCCAACTTGGGTTTCAAAGCCAGAACCTCAAAATTTAAAATTTTTGTTTTTATATATCTTTTTTTTAATGACGATAGTTTATTTTTTTGACCGAAATCTCTCCTGGTGGTAAGTGAAGATGAGATTAAATGCGTTAACAGGCTAACCTTTGGCCAGCGATGCAGTAAGGAATAATATAAAGGTCTGAACTCAAGATTAAAAAGCAAATCATCATTCCACTCAACCACTGAGGCAGTTATCTATGTTTGTATACTTTTAACATTTATTTAAAAATTTAAAAGGTGACTGTTAAAACATATGAAGGTTATTTAATGTCTTAAATGAATTATCAGTACTTTTGATACTAAGTTAAGCATATGTAATGTCTCAAACTAGTCCTCACGGTAGCAACAGATTATTGAGAGCGTTGTGACTTATATTATTATCTACCCCACACAGTATATTTCTAGTTATTTTCTACTCACGTCGTACTGCCGTTATAGAAGATGCTCTCTCCGACCTCTAAGTTAACTCATATAATAAGGAGATTCCTTTAGCCTCCTTTGTTCTTTCCCACTCCATACAATAAGATTACTCAGCATCGTAAAACAAGCGTAATAGTTGACACTAGTAAAAGCTTTCGAGGTCGTGGGAAATAAAAAGAATACAATATTACTGTTGAACTTCGGGACGCACATTAATATACATTTGGCTGGCTAGCGGCGGCGAGACCCTTTTATTTTCATCACAAATTGAGCCACAAAATAAATAAGTCTCACATGTTTACTATACGCATTTACGTCGCCGACTTTACAGGTGAATTAAAGTCTAGCTCTGACTTCTCTTGACATACCTCCAACGCGCAACAATTAGATATCTACTGAATTTTAATACAAATGAAAGCATTATGTCAGTTATACCTAAAAGGGTTGTAGTGGATGATTAATGTTTTTGTTACTTTCCCTCTATCACATCACAATACCCAGTTAATTAGTGAAAATAACACTGTTTTGCCAGACGCGCAAACAGAGAGCCTTAATGAAGGCAGCCAATTCTCTGGGCTGAACCGAAACGCTCTTTCATTTTGGGCTTGAAGGCGTAGGGCGGCGCAATACGCCGACATTTGCCAAAAACAAGGCCAATATAACGTTCTGGCAAACAGTACAAATGATGCGTTAGTGACAAAACGACCCAAACCACCCCTCTGCCCCTCGGCACCCCGCAGTTGACGAGCGCAACGGGAAACAAGACAGGTTATTATCTCTCAGCGAGCCGAAACACGTCAAGGAAACCTCTGATATTTTCCACACGTCCGCAGCTATACGCTTGAGAATAGGAACGAAAATTAGTTACTGGAGATTTCTTGTTTTGCGAGAATGCGTTGCGTGATTTTCATTGTTAAGAAATAAGAAACGCCACCTCTGAAATTGGACTCCGTGTGCGGAATGGCTAAGCGGCACTCTATTTATGGAGCGAGTGGTGACACTGTCTCGTCTCGAATGATAAAATTTGAATTAACACTTCTGACGTCTATATTTGTGGATTCAATTATTTTATTTGATACGAAACACCTTCTCTTACTACGAAACTATTGCATTAACCCAAATTGATTGACCTTTAGTTATATATTATATGCCTTTAGTTAAGAATTGTCCAATCGGTACCCGCTGTAAATCATAGTAACGTAGTGTTGTGATTTCAATTAATGTAAACAATTGTCTTAGTGAAAAATAATTATTGCAACATATTTAATACTTTTCTGGCTAATAATATTACTATTATTGATAATTAAGGACTTCAATTTCTATTTTTTTATTAACTGAGAGATCGTAAAGGGAAACAATGTATTTTTATGTAATTGCTGATTGACAAAACTTGATGAAGTCGTCAAAGATGGTAGACAAATTTATTCTAGATCAGGAGCTGGTGCTCTAAGACAGTTGCCGAAAACTCTAATCAGGTGATTGGCGTAAGATTTTCTACTTGAGTGCGGCACCGAGGCGGGTGCTTACGTACTATTTCAAACAATGTCTTGTAATATCATTACTTTAAAAACAGGATCATGGTGGAAAGGAATTTTGCGAACGACCGCCTGGCTGGAATCAAGTAGAAAACTGTCCCTGAGAGCCAGTGAAATTACAGACTTATGAGACTTTACAACTATGTCTCAAAGTGACGGGCGTAGTGCAATTCATGATTTGTGACGAAATGCATATTTTATAGGCAGAGGTTAGTCCGCTTAACATCAGCTAGGCTTCAAGCAAGTCAATAATTTGTTGGTGAAATGAAGTTCCGTTAAAATACGGAAACAAAGTTAAACGATATATATTCTTCAAAACCATGTCTCTAAATATATTAATCGATAAATATTTTAAAATTAAACAATAGACGAACAATAACAGCACGGTACATATAAATTTTCAGTAAATAATACGGAAAAAGACCACCGAATGTGGTTGAAACTATAGTTGGAGCTATCTGACTGATTCACGTGAGTTATCCCGTATTATTTACTAAAATGAGTGAAAACCACGTTAGTTTTTATAATAACATATACATTTGAAACTGAACAATAGCGGCAATGTAAAAAGGATTATTCTCCGAAAGTTTTCCGCAGTTTGGGAGACAACGATTGCCGAAACAGTCACGTTGCAGCGTGCACAATTCAAAACCATACTTATTTCAAAGGTGGTTTGTTTGACTTTAGCTACTAATTTGGATACTACAAGACCCTTAAGACCTTATAGGCTAAACACATAAAATATGTAGAGATGTAACTTCTTAGTTTTAACTATTCGAGCGGATCGAAAACGACACAAATAACTCGAGGAGCATCACTTCTTCAAGTTGATAAAGGTCGACATTTTCTTAAGTTACAGCATTTTTCCGCGATTCAATATTCTTTTTCTATTTTGTTCGTCTGTAGTGCTCGCGATCTGATCGTCGATATTCATGTCTGCACTCGCAATAAAACGTATTTCTTTGAACTAAAAGTATTACTTGCTTCTCACTAAGTTCAGTGTAGGTTCACTAAGTTCAAGGGTACTTTACTTACTTGATATTATAACTTTCACTCTACCGAGTGTTTCTTATGTCAGTAGTTACGAGCAAATTATCCTACTTGTCAATCATAATTTCAATAAACTTTGCATATTCATTGTAATCAATTACGGATTTCTTCAGAAATCCTACGGTTTAATACCCTTAATAACGGTTTTCAAATGTATGTCATTGTACTTACTTTTTTGTTTTGCCGTGTTATAAAGGCATTAAATAGGAGGATGCTCGCCAGGAGTGCATTTATAAGTAACTTATGAGTTAGAAGCAAACTGGAATCAGGAATATACATGTCATAATCCACACCTTGCAAAAGACTCATAGACAATAGTGGCGCAAAGCAGCGCTTTGAAATTGCGAGATCCTTCAATTTCCAGGCCACAACAGTTATTGGGCTATTCTGAAAAAAAAAATTACGTTATCAGTTTGGTATCCGGAAATTTTCACGACAGATGGAATAAGGCTCAAATTCTATTATAGGGAAACAAATTTGATTCCCTATAGGCTAGCATTTGCCCACAATTTCACCTGATGGTAAGTGATGATGTGGTCTTCGGAGAGAACAGGCCAAACCTAAAAAAACTGACTCTCAAAAACAGCTGCTGTAATACACTGTTAGGTGCTTGGCGAAAGATTTTCTTCTTGAGAATGGTTGGGCAGGCACATGCCCTATCATCACCTAATGTATCAGAAATATGGCAACACATCGCTGTTTAAACACACCTCTCTTCTCCTTAAGTTATATAATAAATTTATTGGTATATCTACAATTTATGTGCAAAATAATAAACTAATTTGAACCGCACTTATATTTCAATATACAAATTTCCGAGTATTTCAATTCCATCACCCGAGCAAGTTGAGGGCAAAAGGCGCGTGTCTACCGCCCTTATTTCGCTGTATATTTTTTCCCCTCTCTATGAAGAAGTCATAAATCACTGGAATGTAAATCTGTAGCATCCAGCCGTCAGATGAGTGACATGCCATTATCGCTGTACCGTTCGCCGACAGTGGGGCCGCGGCCTAAACTTCCCAACCAAAACTTTTATACTCTGACAATCCTTTTATCTGTTGCAGTTTACAGTGATCGCTAGCGTTTTTAGATTTTTGTTTATGGCTGCAGTGGAAGTAGAATGCGTTTAGGTTGTTACGTAGAATTTTGTTGATGCAATATGGGCGTCTGGTTCTGCCTATATACGTACTGCTGCCTTCTGGTATCCAATTAGCTATATGGAGATACACATTGTTCAGTATAATAACACATTTCCTCGTAGGTATTTTATCTGTAGGTTGTACCTAAGTCACTTAACTAAAATATTTAAAAGTACAATTTTCTATGGATAGTAATAACTTCCCACTCACGAAGACACGTCCCTCAATATTTTTGGGGTTCCTTACTAAAAAACGGGACCCTATTACTTAAGCCTTGGCAGTTCGTTTGTCATTTCCGCTTTTTGATCTTTAAAGAGCTGTATCTTTATAACAATAATAGGTAGGCAACTGAAATTTTCACAAAATATATGTTTATATATTTGATTGCCTAAAAAATAATTTATAGTTACAAAAATAAAATAGAAGGGTTTAACAACACGTTTTTTAAACTAAAAACCGGACTTCCGCTTAGGATCTTAATACCTAGGTATGAGAAACAATAACGGCTGCATAGTACATCCTGTGTTGTTGCGGAGCCCTCGATAAGAAAATGCATTTAACTCCAACTTGCATTTAGCCTATGTTCCCCCGAAGGAATAGGCAGATGGCAATTGGGTTTTGGTACCATGTAAAAGGGGCGAGCGTACTGCCATTCACCGGGCACATTTTCAGGCTCATACAAAATGTTTTCTCTAACACACTGGCCGAAACACAAGAACATATTAAGAATAATAACATGTAAGACAGAAACACAATAACATATTATGAAACGCTGGCAGGGCACTAATATGTTATGTTGCCAGCCCTGTTATGCGTCTAATGCAAACAACACCCTACTCCACGTGTGAAGTGGCATGCTGCTCATTTGACGCACTTTTCCCTTAGTCGCCTCTTACGATACCCACAGGAAGAAATGGAGAGGTGACATTCTAACCCGTCACTATATTTTACATTTTATTATTTCATATGTAATATTAGCATACACTAAGGCGTAGTGTACGTGAACGGGGGCCTACCTGTATTGCGCATCGATAATTTACTGTGGAGGCGCGAGCTATCGTGAGAGAATGGGTCTGTACCTCAATCTAATGTATCGTTCTTAAAGCAACAATGACATGGCATAAAGTATTGCGACGGCATTTTAAGGTCTTAGATTCGATTTTCGGGTAAGTCTTTGCTATACAGTTTTATTGACGACGAAATTCTCGGGGGCAGTTTAGAGTGTGGCCCTGTGTGCCAGGTAGATTAGGTACGCATTAAGCTCAGCCTTTATTACATACAACATAAAACAATACTTCTAAAAATTATAGTTACACATTCAGTAAGGTACTTATAGGCAGAAGCATCGAAACACTAATAGGAACAGTGTAACGACGAATTCAGACTCTAACGATATAAAAAAAGTTTAAAACACAAATTTCTTTCGCGGGCGGAACATGAATCCGTTTCTCTCGTTTTTAGGCAACAGATGTTTTAGCCTTTACAAATTACCTTGAAACCAACCAATGCCATCCCCAAGACCGGAACAACATTAATCTAATAAAATAATGGAACGTCACACACTGGGATTTTCTCCCGTCTAATGTAAGTATACGTAATAAGCCAACAAGTATTCTATCCTCTGCCATCCATCATGCCTCTAGAAGTCATGATCCCATTCATCTGTCATAGGTACATCCTCGATCTTTTTTTTATTTTAACTCGGGTAAATAAAAGGGTAACGTTCTGCTTTCTTTTTCAGGTAAGAAACGAGTCTTAAGTAGTTTTGGTGATATTTGGGTATGTAATTTTATACTATATTTATGTATAAATAAATTAAATGGACCGAGCAATTGGTTAATGAAATTGTCTAATATATCAGGCTAGTTTAGACATCTTATAGGAGAAACTTTCTAAGCTGGATTAGGAAAATAATCTTGTCTCAGACGTAAATACGACATAAAAACGTAGGCGTATACCTATAAAAAAGTTATACCAAAAAATGTATGGTATATAGTACCGACACAAACTTTGGTTTTAATCAAATTTATATTAATCATAGCATTGTCAAGTGGGTTAGCTATGAGATTCGTTTACGTCATGATAATCTGGCTACACTGATATATCAAAAAAGGTATGAAAGATAGATTTTTTAATTCTTCACCTTCCTAAAAACTTATCCAAAGTATATGACGTCGGTACTATATGTCTCTACGACACACAAATACATCAAAATATATTTATAGACACACAGGACAACATAAGGACATAATGGTTGTAAATCTTCGGTTTTATTCCTCCTGCCACCTACTTTTAGGGAAGTTCTAGCGCCCAATGTGCAGTAACAACTTTCATCGAAGTTAATGGTCACATGCTGCTCTTTGGGCGCATTTTAATAGTTGCCGGCTTAAGAAGAAAATAAATGTTCTATATCCTCCTGTTGTGGTTAATCGTTGAGATAATTCTGAGGCTGGCAACTGTACACCATGATAGTAGATTGGAACCGATTTTTAAAATTGTTAACGCAATCGATGCTTTTTCGGTACAGCTGGTGTAAACAAAGCTTGAATTTCAGACTGTACATTTACGGTAATAAAATTATGTAAGTGACATAAAATTCCCTACAACTGTTCCCCATCAAGCACCGTTGAAAAGTTACCTGAATTTAACTTAATCAAATTGGCCGCGGTCTCGACTAAACCTATTTTGGCCGAAGACTTGACAATCGCTAACCAAGTTACTTTTAAGTACCACTTTCCTTGGAAACGCCAACTTTTTCTATTTGCATACATTTGGTCGAGGCTTACACAGATGAAAAGTTGAAGAAAGTAATAAAATTTATTAGGAAATAATGCGTTCTCTTTTCAAAAAGTTTTAAAATATAATGCTGATCGTCCGGGATTTCAAATTTATTTTAGAAATCATTCATTCTATAAGGCATTAACCTCTTTCTATATAGATAGAAAACGTGCTCTGAAGTTCTGAATATAAAGTACCAAGGACACGATAAAATGGTATTAGTAACCAAATTTTTGATTCGCTATATCAAGCCACTTAACATAAAACTTTGAATCTAAATCCTCCAATCTCTTTAACGTTACAGAACCTACATGTAGGTTCAGTAAGACAAGTTATTAGGACCCTCTTAATATTCAGCCTGGATTTTAGAAGGATCTAAAATATTATGATAAAAGAATGCGAGGAGAAAGTATTTTCGAAGTATTAAATAGCGCTTACGTAAGCGGGATCTATTCAAAATGGTCCAGATTTGCATGTTAACTCGGTTTTCATAAGTAATAGTTTGGAATAAGCTGGCAAACTTAGTGCTGGGTGGAAGAACTTGACAATCTTTGCGACAGGTATTTGGGAACAAAATTTAACTGGAGACACATCTTGTTGATAGAGTTGTGTTTTGTGTCCCTCTTCTGATAATAAGACTTATCTAGAATATACACATTGATACGGCAACATGGGATTTCTCTTTTATCTGGGTATTTGTTTTGTTTCAAACAGTTTACTTATATAGAACCTACGAATAAATTATTCGTAGTATAGAACTCAATAAGAGATAAAGAGTCAGTATACAACACATATCAAAAGAGTTTAGTATAAAAATATAGTCATATAATTATTGCGAAGTTATTATAAAGAGTTTTTATTTTTACCTGTTCAGCAATATGGTTTTTTAGATTACATAGTAAGACAAGCGATTGTTTAAGTTTTTTAAACATTCTTCGAATTTATATCCAAAGAAGGATTAACAGTTTTTTCTTTTTTATAATTATATCAAATTAAATTTTAGAACTGGACATTTCGATTGAACTGTAACTAACGATGTTGCATTTTGAAATGCGAACGTTCCATGTACCTTTAAAGGTATAAATGAAAAGCGATTAATAGTTTTCAAATTTATACCTCCTTTTATTATAAGTATTTACACAATAGGAACCGTCAATCCTTCAAAGAATATGTTAATGTATTGACCAACTGTTAATAATAGACGAATTCAATGAAAATATTTATCAACTAATATATATAACACAATTTATCAGAACACATTCTAAAATTCATCACGTACTGAAGCTTTTATGTTTAATATTCAATTAATCAAATCAGTTAAACCACAATCCATAAATAAATAATACATTCGATCATTAATAAATGCTTAAATTAATATTAAATTATCATTTAAAATAGGTAAGGAAAATATCACAGATTAAATATGTGGCAATATCTATATTATGGCATACCTACATAAAATTACTATGATTATTTATTAATATTACTATATCATCAGGTTATTTTTGCTTGATATGAAATAAAATATAAAATTGATTCTTTTACCTACCTTCACATAATATGTTCTAATATGTTCACCTATTCTATATACAGACTCCTATGTATAGACACGTCCTTGCTTACAGTTTTATTATAGGCAAAGATAAGTTAACCTTTGATCACAAACGCACCCCAATGGTAAGCAGGTGATCATTTGGTCTATGGTGCAACCTAGAATAAACATCCACATATCATTTTTTTACGATATTGTAACGTAAAGAAATAATGAATTTTCATCAAATCTTGAAAGAAACCTGTAGCAAACAAAGTTCACCGTAAACCTGTTAAATTTTAAAGGGTTAATGATATTTCTTGGCAGTAATAAATAACTTAGAAATTGTTAAAGGTATCCTGGGGGTATAGACTTGGTCTCGATTCCCAGCAACTCGAAACTTTTCCACTCAAAGTTTCCGAGCATTCGCACCTCACTCGCCATCTGTCTACGAACTTATATTCTTCAAATGATTCAGTTTGAAAGTCTTTCAAAAATATATTCTTTTGTTGCATTCATGAGTAGTGTGAATATACAATAGCTGGCTCGAGTTGGCCGACGTTTCTGTGTTGACAATAACTTCGCAACAAGAGCATTGAGGCGGGCTGTTCAAATAGGTTTTTATTTTATACGTTTAGTTCAAGAACAAATTTTAAATTCCTGTATTTGTAGTTATAATTTTCTGCAAATGTTTCTACGGGGAAAGAATGATTTATTTTTTATAAACTTTATGTTTTGCTAGTTGTTATTTTTTACTTTTAAATTAAACAATAGAAATGTATTACTATATATACTATTCTAGCACCTAAAGGTGTGTTCCATCAGCTGTCATTGGGTGCCCTTTTCTGTTCGAGGCATAGCATAAACAAATTTGACCATCACTTACTATTATGGTTAATTACTATTAGCTTTAAAAAAGTAGACAGGTGGAATTCAATTGTACTTTCTATGTTTGTTACCTCAAAACTATATAAACTATTTTTTTTTAATTGAAACGATGCACTGAGGCAATAGAAATATTATCGATATCGGTTCTGTAGTTTGGTTTTCAATTATAGCACAGAATTGCGTATTTTGCTTTTCAGTGTTTTTTTTACCGTCAATACTAGATTCAAGTAAAACGAACTGACTACTTTTAGACTTCACCGTCAGATGATGGTGAATTTGAAAAGACTCTGTGATAAAACAATGAAATCTAGTGGTGTTTAGGCTTAGTGAAAATTTCATGTGATGCATTGTAGCTATCCTACTAATATTATAAATGCGAAAGTTTGTGAGTGTGTATGGATGTATGGATGTATGGATGTTTGTTACTCTTTCACGCAAAAACTACTGAACGGATTTGAATGAAACTTTACAATAATATAGCTTATATATCAGAATAACACATAAGCTATAAAATTACAAATTTACGAGAGAAAAAAATATAGACATGTGCGGGATTCGAACCCGCGTCCATCCACCCCTTTAGCCGGGGTATGCTCTAACCAATTGAGCTAACATGACACAATGACTCATAACTGTAATTCTTGCTCTCGTTCTTCATGCAACCATCGTATCGGGATGGAGCGACACCTATAGTTCAACTTGCGTTGTACTACAAACAAGACCAATTTTGCAAACTTAACAATATTAAAACATAAGCTATAATTTATAAAGATATACTGAGTAAATTGACGAAAATATCAAAAAAGCTGTTAATAAGCCACTGCGACGTCTCAACCCTGATGAAGGCTCGCGTCAACAATGTCGTCCGTAGTGCGCGCGCCGGTGTCGCGGGCACTACGCGATGGCGGTTGCCATGGAAACAAAAAATGGGCAGCGTTGCCATGGAAACAAAAAAACAACTGATTAGAAATTAGCTCGACAAGAAATGTCAAAAAGCAATTGTATAAATAAGCTAGATTAACACATTTTATCATCATCCATCAACCCGCGGGTGAAACCGCGGGGCGCAGCTAGTAAGTAAATAAATCGTGTATTAAGCGTGGCTTTGATTGTGTATTTCATACTTTCCAGGAAGTCGGTTTTTTATTTGAGGTCTGCTAGCGAGTAAGCTCACAAAATCATATTACTAGCAAAATAAAATTAGAACCACTAACGTGGTTAATTTTTTACTCTTATGAAAATATACTGTTAAATTGGTTCTTTTTAGAGGCTAAGTTTAACTAAATTCAAAGTACTTAGGTCAGTAAAGCGTTACGATTTTTTTAAAATTTATTCTATCTCCAAACTTTGTCAAAACTTTCACTATGTTTCTTATTTCCGAATCTTCGTAAAGAAAACCATTCTTAAAAATAAACGCATATGTATAATGTCAAGAAGTTTGAATTCCTAGCAAATGATAAATATTTATTTGAATATTGTAAAATACGCGCGTGGAAAATTTACCGAAATTTATTTATACGGCTTGGGAGGCACGCATGTGACGTACCTCCCTTTCGAAGAAAAATAACGTGGTTCTAGAGCTTAAATTTGATGGATTTATGGTAGCTTTTAAAATTATGACAGGCCGAGCCACCGGCAACTTTATTGAGTCTTATCTTGTGGCTAGATTTATTGGCGTCTCAAGTTAGGAAAACGTTTTGTTTTCACTTATGTGTGTTCAGTATACTCTGCGATGTTTGAAATACGTAACTTATACAACGTTGTATTTTTTTTAAATCAGTGATGAAATTTTAGAGCAATGTTATGTGAAAATTCTTGTAGATTTCAATGTATTTTAATTTTATAAGTACATTTTATAAAAAAACAGTTTTATATTTCTTTGAATTATAACATACTAACAGGTTAGCCTGAACAACATCGTCGACCACATCATCAGGTGTCAAAGATAGTGGTCAAAGGCTAACCAATCAAGCATACAAAAAAGATGTTAGGTGCATTCTTTGCACTCTTTGCTGCATATTAGGTGCATTAATGGCTTTTTAACACCAGCTTGCGCCCTTATTTATTTAAATGAATCGGGTAAACACCAAAGTGGATATCAGTCGGGTATTGATCCATAAACAACGTATAGGTTAAAGATGGTGATAATAATGTTTTCAACGTCAGTGTAGTTGTGAAAGCAAAACTTTTTTTTTTATTTCCTGATATGTTAGCCTTTAAACGCTAGCTCACCTGATGGTAAGCGATGATGTGGTCGAAGATGATGTTCAGGCTAAACTAGAATTACTGGCTCTCAAGAACAGCTGCCGAAACACACCGTTAAGTTCTTGTCGATAGATTTTCTACTTGAGGGTGGTAGGTAGCAAGGCGGGCATTGACAAAAA
This sequence comes from Plagodis dolabraria, assembly GCA_963854805.1. NCBI lineage: Eukaryota > Metazoa > Arthropoda > Insecta > Lepidoptera > Geometridae > Plagodis > Plagodis dolabraria. Next base: position 23,175,993 of record OY978444.1, read on the forward strand.
TCTCTGCCACCATATACATGCATTATTATGTCTTAGTTTCGCGAATTCTATGAACATGTACAATAGTTACAAAAACGACAAAATTTTTTAAATTCCCGCTGCAGACGTGAGTTTTCACTTTTTCACAAACTATAGTAGTTCTATTAAGTTTTGTCTATAGTAATAAGTAAAAATGTAAAGTATTTCATCTAAAGATAAAATAAATTTTTCACATATTAAAATCTGTTTTCCCCAATTCATCTTGTCACAAGAAACGGGAAATTGTAAATAATCGTCATACGTTATGAGGTATCGCATATTTTTGCATTCAGGTCGTGTAACGTGTCTTCCCACAAATTGTATTAGGCGATGCCAATACGTGACCCTTGGATGAATTCACGCAACAAAATGTGTACATGACGCCATTTTCGTTTTTTCAATATGAAAATTAGGAGCCTTCCTGTCTCTTTGTCAATTTTAGCACGCATTTTGCAGGGGAAAATATTTCCTTACAAATTTATTATCTCGAATAAATATTATGATTTATGTAGGTACCCACCTTATATAATGTTTACGTGCGCAGTGATTTAAAAATAATAATAGTATAATAATATTTGGAACTTTGCAGCTGAACCTATCTACAATTTAACTAAAGAAATAATACAGTTTTTAAACCGACTTCAAAAAAATTTGGTTTTCAAGTCGACGCGATTATATATTTTTTATGTATGTCCAATATTGATAATTCTTATTTTTTCTTGGAAGTGGCACTTCCGAGTTGGTCTCATATAAATTTCATCAAGTTGAGTAGTTTATAAGTTATAGTCAATCAAGTGAATAATGTATTTGCTTACCTGGACGATTTAATGATATTTGCTGTTGTCGGCGATGAACACTATTTTTTAGGTGACTGAATGATCTTTTAAGCAGTCTTCTACACTTATAAAAAGAGAAAAAACGTTTTTAAAGAATAGGGAACCGAAGTCCAACACTGAAAAGCATGAAATAACTTGTGAAAGTTCATGCTGATTTAAACACCGACCTCACATTGGCATGGCCTGACTTCCACAATCCGTTTATTTCAAGTTAAATAATTCTATTCAAAATATCTTTAAATCAGATTTTTTCCAGAATCATATTTATTGGGAATATGTAATAATAATATTATAACATATTTATAATAATAATATTTTATTTTAATAATATTGTAAAGAAATATGATATAGGTATTTTTATTAAAAATAATGATCATACTATAAACGACTAGCATTTACGGCGGTTAGGAAATTTTCATCGCTATTCCATGGAGTAATACCACCGTTGATAGTGAGACCTCTGTTTTTAACCTTTAATTGGCTAATGAAATACACACTTCAATTTAAAAATAATTAACCTTTCAAATATATTGGTATATAAATAAAATTATTAGTCAGAAATAAGAACGATTACAAAGTAGCAAATATCATCATATGTGAAGTCACACATTGTGCTTCATTAGGTGCGATGCAAGTAACAAAGTTCCGACTAACGCAGTTACCGAAGTTCATAGATTAAGTTTGGCCTGGATAGAACAACGTATACTGCGCAAGCTAATTGCAGATTGGCCAAATGAATAACCAGCATATTCCAGAGTTAAATCTGTAACATGAGCTAAGGACATTGTTCACTTAACTTTTGTACTCTGGAAAGAAAGCGGAATTATTTATCATCTTCCTACGTTTTCTTTTTATGCTTTATAGGTTAATTTTTGACCACTATCTCACCTGATGGTAAGTGATGATGTGGTCGAAGATGATGTTCAGGTTAACCTAGAATTACTTGCTCTCAAAGACAGCTGCTGGAACACACCGTTAGGTGCTTGGCGACAGATTTTCTATTTGACGGTGGTAGCTAGCCAGGTGGGCATCCGCAAAATGCCTTACCACTATGCTATAACGAATGCCATCCTAAGACAATAACCGGAACTGACGGCTTATCGTGCCCTCCGAAGCATGGAAGCGCTCAGTAGTAATGTCACCAGCGGTCACCCATGTAACTCATGACGTTAATTTTGGTGATCGGTTCAGAATGGCTAAGCAAACTTCGCTACGAGCGTTTCAGACATGAAACAGTGTCAGTACAATAGATATGCTTTATCAGACGAAATGTTCATAATGTGGAAAGTATGACCTTGGATTCCGCTTCCTTGACACCAACTCTCATTGAGAAGGTTCCTGTTGTTAGTATACTACCTTTTGGTAAATGAGGAGGTTGAGATAGTTAAAAGTCCTGTTGTGCGTCTAATATACAGGAAAATACTACTCAAGTCGTCGCAAGCAGCTAATTATTTTCTTTACGTAGTCCTTTTAACGACATCCAGCTGGAATATGTGAAGCAATTCTAATATTGTTATACTGGTAACTGTAAGGTATAGAAAGGGATACAAAGTATACGAGTACCTAAATTATATTTGGATAGACCATCATAAGATTTGTCGTGATTAAGCTGGTTCGCTTATTGGGTCGATGCTAAATAACAAAATCAAAATAATACAATTTGTTAGAAAGTAACGGAGAAACCCCTGTTGTAGAAATATTTTTTTAGGAAATTAACGGAGAAACCCCTGTTGTGCTAGTTTTCAAATAAAATATATTGAAGAAAAATGTAGATTTAAATATAAAGTTAGAAATCGTCGTTAACATTTGATGCGGAATATTTATATTATTACTATACCTACGCCAGTTTTAATAACCAACCATTATGAAACAACTTTTAAGATGTCTATGAACATTTTATGCGATTTTGTCTAGACGCTCTAAGTGAACCACACGGACTCATCAACTTAATAACTAATGTTTTACTTTTTTTGGTTCCGATAACATAACAAAAATATAGTATTCAACCTAATTTTGAAGCGCTCGTAGCGAAGTTTGCTTAACCATTCTGAATCGATCAGCTAAGTTAAGCAACGTCCGCCGCGGTCATGAGTTGGATGGGTGACCGCTGGTGACATTACTACTGAGCGCTTCCGTGCTTCGGAGGGCACGTTAAGCCGTCGGTCCCGGTTGTTGTCTTAGGATGGCAGTCGTTACAGCATGGTGGTAGGGCACTTTGCGAATGCCCGCCTGGCTAGCTACCACCCTCAAGTTGAAAATCTGTCGCCAAGCACCTAACGGTGTGTTCCGGCAGCTGTCCTTGAGAGCCAGTAACTCTAGGTTAGCCTGAACAACAACTTCGACCACATCATCACTTACCATCAGGTGAGATAGTGGTCAAAGGCTAACCTATCAATCATAAAAAAATATATATATATATACCTACTGTCCATCATTGTCTTTAGAACCGTAATATGTAGCTAGTTAATATAATAAACTAAAATGTAAGAAAATTTTAAAATAATACATAGATATGTATTCATAATTAAGGAGCCATGTAACCATGTAGGAGGGTGGTAGCTAGTTTTTTATTTTTCATTTTTCATTTGAAAATTTCCCTCACCACCAAATCACAAAAATTACGATTCAAGTTCTATATAAATGTGGTTATATCACAAACTGAAAATATTTATTCACTGGGTTGCCTATAAAACAAATAACCGAAAAGCCTAAACGACATAAGAAAGAAGTACCTACCAGGGTAACATAAACGCTTGGAGCTAGATCGGGGCACGTACCAGAATATTTATTGGCCTGGGTTCGCCAGTTATTGGACTTGTCTTTTCGCCGTTTAAGGCGTGGGTGATGTGTTTATTCAATTTGCTGCTAGGAAATATTGTTACCTGGCGGAGCGCGCCAGCGTTTATTGGTGACACTAAGCTTATCGCCCCCTGGAATATATCCAACCTGTTTGTTATAAACCTTTAAGCTATAGGATAGAAGAAGTGTTTATTTTTCGTAGAGTAGATACATTTCGGAGAAAATGTATGCTTGGTTAATTTAGTTCTATTTTCATAAGTAATTCTATCAAAGTCCATTGGTCCTTGATTTCTGTAAAACAATGCGTCAATATGCTTGTCAAAAATCCATTCATCGAAATGATGAAATAAAAACATGAATGAACAACCGAAAACCATTTAGATATTCACTCATCTCGTGATGGATGTGTTACATTCGTAAACAATATTCACGGCTGGTCGCTGCCAGTGGACGGATGCCTGCGGCTGTCTTTAATTTTATATAGACCGATATTTGTGGAGTGGTGTTCATTTTCAATGTTTCAAACGACCAATTGGGTTCATATTTGACGACAAACATTTAAGTTAACAATGAAAACAAACTGGACGGTCGGTTGGATGATAAAACAATGCGCTTCAACGAATGGATAATAGGTAATATGCTGCAGTATAACTCATTTGCCTTCACTCCATATTTGATAATATAAAACTGATAATAGCAGCTGTTATATATTCTTCTCCAGCCCCATTGTTTCGAATTGCTCCTATTATAGTAAACTTATTATATGAAGGGCTGATTAGCAAAGCTGGTTCTACTATAATCTAAACTTTAGCCACTAAAGCTAAATTTGTATCAGCTATTCCGTTTAAAGCGCGCAAAACTCGGGGCTCAATTGGAAAACTCCTCACATAATGGGGGCTTTTAACGAGACCTTTTTTGAAAGTAACTAAAATGTCCCCCGCAATGATCCATTATCTGGTCGCGAGGACAAGTTAGCGATCTCCTTCCGTCTATTTTCACAAGTAATAACTGAATTTATCGTCGGAGTTTCGTGGAGTGTTCCAATATTGGCGGTTGAGAGTCCGGTCACGCGCGGCGTGGCGGCGGTGGAGGCATCGCGGGTGCCTGTGGACGACGCGTCATTAAAATTAACCATCATTACTCTTGTAGTCCTGGTACAGGAAGCCGGCTTATTGGGAAGTTTGTCGCAGCGAGCGCCCTCCGCCGGCACCTAATCCTCCGCTTTATTGCCGTTCTAACAAATGATTCCCGCCGACGACGCCGGCACGTGACGCCGCGGACGCACCGTTTGACGCCACACGACACATGCTAATATCGCGAAAATACTTCCAATGAATTTCACCCGCCTCGTGGCATGTCCCGTGACAACATACTGCCTAAATTACACGAGCATGAAAAGTTTTTGTGCAGGCTTCCTTTATTATTCAAGAGCGACTTGGTAATTTTGATAGGTTCAATATACTAACGGTTGTGTGTACTTTGAACGCTCGAATGGTCTTGCAGCGAGCGGTGCGGTATGTGCATCGAATACAGTCTTAGCTGAAAGGAATTTACCGAAACGCATTTAAGTTTTAAACCTCAAGGAGAAAATTCTTGGAAAGTTTACCCGTAAAAAGTTTGGTTAGCTTTGAGGTGAATAGAGTAAAAAGAGAATGTATAAATATTCATTCAGCGGAGAGAGCCCACGCACAGTAAATATAAACTTTTATTTGAGTCCGCCATCCAAAGGGGGGACGCATTGAAAATTCGAGTCGTCACTTCTAATTAAATGGGACACGGTATATTTTCTCTCCGGTTTATTTTTTGAAAATAAATATTTTGTGTATGGTTTTGTATTTAATAGTATACACATATTTTTGCCACGTTCGTAGCTCATAACATTTAGTAGTAAGATACTACTCGTAGTTGCTATCTCATTCGATTAATGTCATGTAATAAAGTGAAACAATTATCGTTTTATTCAATTAGTTTGAATGGTGGTATGTCAAAGTGTTTCACTTTTAACTTACTGCTTTGCTTGGACAGCTCTTAAATTACATTTGGAATGCGTCGCGCGGCAGCCATGAATTACGCATGAAAGCTCTCTCAATGAGCGTGCAATGTACTGTAATGCTAACAAACTCTAGGAATAGCTAGAACATTTTATTGCCACGTATTATTACTCTGAGCAAATGTCATTGTAAAATAACTCTATTTTATTTCAAAATGTACGTAGAAATGTATGTGTACGTCTGTTTCAAATGACAATGTATCTAATTATATTGTATGGCTCAAGACGTCATTCAGTTTTACTAGGTATATATATATATATATTCTCGTATAGAAAATATAATACATTACAAAATTACCCAAACGTTTATTAATATCATATTATCTATAACTGGTATATTCTATTTTACGCAAGCTTTGACATACATACGATGGTGATATTGCATTGTTCCGGAAATCGATAGTTTGTTGCATATTCTCGGAAAACTGACATAATATTAATTGAAATGCCCCACAAAGGGTTGAAGCAGACAAAGGCACCCCGCTGGGCCGTTAGCATCACGTCGGCGGTGACGTGTGGTATCATAGCCGAGGGAATTCATTCACTAACATTTTATTGTCTGGGGTCTGCCTCTGACATTTATCCGTTTTCAAATCCCCGATGAAATTCTGGTACATACATAGTAGTCGTTACAAAATTCGATCACCAAATATTGCGACACCTTTACGCGATACCATAATTTACTTCCATCTGTAGCTCTCTTAAATTCACGTCCCCCATAATTCCCAATCTCATACCTTCCCAGATTCCAATTTCCCTCATAGAGTATCGGCTTAGTATCGCAAATAAGTCAAAAAAGCGGGAAACCGCGCGGGTGGGGCGGCCGGGATATCAGAAAAATATTTCGTGGAGTAACAATATCAGATATGAAGGTCAATTTTGTGATAAAGTAAATTTATTCTGTTCATTGTATTTTATATATGCTTTGATGATCTCAGTAGCGACAGTGGCGAAGTGATAACGGAATAATTTGAAACATCTGGTAGGGTTGAGATTATCCAGTGTTTATCTGGCACAACAATACATAATTAATGTCATTTGAAGCTTACTGACCACATTAAAAAGTAGATTGTACGAGTATTATAAGGGAGCAACGTTATATTTTGAGCAAAGGATTCTCAGCAAGGGATTCAATAGCTATACGTCGCCCAAAGAAAAATATTTTAGTGGCCGCGTGACACCATCTACTTTACATCCCCTTCTAGAAAAAATAAACAAAAAAATAAAGGTACAACTTACCGTTATACCTACATACAATTATATATGTTGATTCTGCTCTAATGATTGATGGTGTTACTGTAATAATTTCACTACAATACATATTTATTTGAGGAAATATTTTTTTTTATATATATTTTCAGAATATTTATGCCTGGTGTATGGCAATAGGCTCGCCCCCTACTACATGGGACCAAAACCCAATTGGCGAAACGTGAGTGTTTGCACACGTCTGCCTACCCCTTTGGGGAATACATGCGTGATTATATGTATGTATAATTGCAGTTTCGTTAATGCACAATGTACAAATCCTTATATATATAAAAATTACGTGTCACGTTGTTTGTCCGCAAAGGACTCCTAAACTACTGAACTGATTTTAAATTTGATTTGCACACCGTGTGCAATGTGATTTCAAATTGAAAGATAGGATAGCTTATATCTCAATTTATAGTCGCAATTACACGTGCAAAGCCGCGGCGGGCCGCTAGTATTTAATAAATGAGATGACAAAGTGTCAATCGTATTACGTAGATCGTGCGTATATCATTTATTTCTTTCTTTTAATACAGTCGTTGACATGCTGCCTCCGTCGCTTTTTTCTCATCGGCGAGTAGGTACTTACATGTTCTCTATTTTTTCTTATATATAGGCCAAATTACATTGCGGCCTACCATCCGCCTTGAAAGGTTTTATTCATAAATCTAGTGGAACGTTTTCATAAAGTTACGGAAAAAATGTGCTCCTTAGATCGTTATTTTAAACTTTTTCTGGCCTTTCGTACCCATGCCACGGTTGATTTGAGTAAGCGCCATAAGTAACAGAAGTATTTTTGATTAGAATACTAAATGAAACCTAATAATATATATTATCTTAACGTTTGGCCGCTTGAAAATTTGCGTAATATTATTTCGTGTAGAAAAGTTCCGATATGTCGAAGAGTTTAATTTATATGGTAGTAGATTGAATAACGATTTCCTGCCTAGCTAGCTACTACCAGCATGTTCTAAACATCTACGCGGTATTCTGGCGGCTGTCCGTTAGAACCAGTTCCACATCATCACTTAACATCAGGTGAGATTGTGGTCAGAAGCAACTTATCGGCAAAAAGAAAACTAAAGTTAAATTAGGTACTATTTAAACTTTAGTTAGTAATTCACCTTAGATTTGTAAGATACTCAATATCTTCCTTAATCCCACATCTAAGATGGGGTCGCACAATATTTCGCTAACTAATACACATTTTATAATCAGACCATATTTTACCGTGTCATAACATAAACTACTCTTCAGTGTATGTTTATAAGAACCGTCTGTCGCCAACCTCCCTTGAAAATTATCTGCTTACTACCTTTTGCATAAGAAGAAACGAGGCCGGCAAAGAACTTGAAGAAATTTCACGAGATCGACGTGTTGTATTCCCCGATATTGGAAAGAGTATGTTTGTATAACATAGGTACTTCATCCTCGCGCGGGTGCAATGCTGATACTAAATAATCTGTGATATCTACGAAAATATTAAATTAAATTACATGCTGCAACGAGCCATATTGATCTACATTCAATGCACAATGTAATTAAGGTACTTATTTGGTTAAGGATTCATGCTGTATTGCTTAAAATCGCTTCGTAAATAAGCCATTATTTCTCGTAAAAAGAAAAGGATAACAATAGTTCGTGTGGGTAAAATGGTATATATATAAGAGATCGACATATACTATAGCGGACTTTTTTGTAGACTTTTTGAGGTGTATAATACTGTTGTATATTATTTTGATCTATCCAGTAAAGTTCAGCCAGCGTTTGCAATGTAGGCGCAAAAAAATGTGTTTATATACGACATCGCATTACTAGATATACTATGCATGTATTATAATACATATTGTAATCCTTCCTCTTGAATCAGTTTATTTAAAAACCGCAGCAAAATCCGTTTCGTAGTTTTAAAGATTTAAGCATACATAGGGACAGACAACGGGAAGCGACTTTGTTTTATACTATGTAGTGTTGATGATGGCCGTATATAGGTGCTGCGATCATACACTGCCATCCCCAAGACCCTGCCAAGCGTGGTGATTATGATAAACGCCCGTAATAATCAACAATGGACAATCCGGCTGATAAAGTATATCTAGGCTTCTATTATCCTGGTGCTTTTCCTGATCGTGGCGGTAAAACGGGGCACGTTAAGTCATTTTCTGGGAAATATTTTCTCTAATGGTAATAAGTGGCTGATAAAAAGAAAATTAAAGGGTCGTGTCTACAGCAAGCCTAGATTCTATGTAATAATAATTGTTCTAGTCTATAAAAGTACGATATGCCCTATATAAAAAATATTTTTTTATATAGGGCATACTGCCGTATACGGGAAGTAAATAGTGCAATACATTTGTTTGGATAATTAGAGACCGATTTTTGTATAAATATTTGCGTCAAGATAATAAAGTCCACTTTCTGTGCCTCATTTCAGCAAACCTAACGTGACCGGTGACATACCATACTTTCAGTAATTTTTTTTTAAATCGGATTGTTAGATTAACGGCCAGTTCCAGAATGTCGTAATAAAGTTTTAGGTTGCTATGCAACACATAAAATAACTGAATGATAAAAATGACAATTAATATACAGCGCGGTTCAAGCTTTAACCGATGGATGGGCTAAATCGATGACTGTGAAACGCAAAGATAATGTTTTGCTTAATAAATATGTTCTGGGTAGTAAAACCGGAATTAACTCAAACATTCTGAAACAGGCCCTTTTTTTTTTAGGGAGGACAGAGATGCTGGCTACCGCCTGTGCGGTCGTCCAGCTCCACCGGGTTTTGGGCGAGGGCCTGGCCCTACAATAGCCCGGGAGGGAGAAGGCACTTCTCCCGAGACGGGCGTAGAAGGCGAAAAGCGCTTTCTACCTCCGTCTCCTGCGGACGCCGAAAACGTACCGCTATTATAGGAGGGGTTGACAGCGAGCTCAAGGGCACCACTGTGGTTCGGACCTCGGCTTGTCTCGCTGTCGAGAGACATGGGGGGGATCGGAGCAAAATGCCTCTGTGCAACTGCAGTGTTGCACAATTGGGCCCTACTGAATGAATAATACTCTTTGACTATTTGGAGAGCAATTTATCGTGACCTTGTTTTTGCCTCGAGCTCGCCGGCGAGCTCGGTGTTTGATTGTGTGACCTCTGATTACCTCACACCTGGGGATTTTACCTCGACGACTTGCGGATAACGCTAAAGCTGCCAACGTAATGGCTGCGATGGGGTCATCCGGGTCGTCTAATACCTGCTGTGGTCGGCGACGGGGGGGTTTGAAAAATGGGATAGAAGAAGCAGTCGAGTAGTTCGATGCCTGGACAACCAATGGGTTCGGGTGGTGGGGCGCTCGATCAAAGTATCGGCGGGCACAGTCCTTATTGAACTGTGCTAAAGAGGGAAGGTTTAAGTCGCAATGCAACTCGGTGTTCCGGATATACCACGGGGCGCCGGTTGCATTACGAAGAAAACGGTTTTGAATGACTTGAAGCTTATGAAGATGGGCCTCACTAGCATGACTAAACACTACTGATGCGTAGGTCATGATGGGGCGGATGCAGGCAGTGTAAAGTGTCTTCTTATTACTAAGAGACATTTTACTCTCTTTGCGAATCAGGGGACCAAGGCGACCCATTACAAAGGCCGCTCTGTTTCGGACGGTTGTTATATGATCGTTAAAGGTGAGATTCCGATCAAGGGTGACTCCGAGATATTTTGTTTTACTAACCCAGGGGATGGGTTGGTCAAACAAAGTTAAAGGTTGCGGGTAACGGGGGCGAGTCTTCTCAGTAAAGTACATAGCTGCACTTTTAACTGGGTTGACCGCGATGCGCCATTTACGGAACCAGTCACCGATCTCGGTGATGGCCCGTTGAAGGGCGAAAATGGACTTTCTGCTGATACGCCACCCAGTGGTATAAATAGCGGTATCATCCGCGTATTGGGCTAATAGGACGTCTGGCTGAGAGCGTGGGATGTCGCTGGTATACAGCGCGAAGAGAATGGGTGATAGCATGGAGCCCTGAGGGACTCCGGCTCTGACTGGGTGGGGGGAGGAGAGGGTGCCTTCCACGCGATAGCGAAAGCTTCTGGCTTTAAGGAAGTCTTGTAGGATGAGCACAAGACGTTCTGGCACGCCAAGTTGGTATAGCTTGTAAATCAAGCCATTGTGCCAGACTTTGTCAAAAGCTTTCGCTACGTCGAGGAAGACTGCTAGCGTTGTCTGGGGTTTGGGGTACTTGTTAAAGCCCTCAATGATGTGCTCCGTGAGGCGGTGCACCTGTTGGACGCATGAGTGTCCGGGTCTGAAGCCAAACTGCTCATCTGGAATAAGGTGGTGTTCCTTAGCATGGGACTGGAGACGGTTTGCAAGTAACCGCTCGTAAAGTTTGCCTAAGGCACTGAGGAGGCTGATGGGGCGGTAGCTGGTGGGGTCAGATGAGCTTTTGCCTGGTTTGTGAATGCCAATGACATTTGCACATTTCCAGGTGTCTGGGAATAAGCAGTGGCTCATAGCAGCATTGAAGATGCTGACTAGGAGATGGATGAGAGGAGGAGAGAGGGTTTTAAGAACCCTGTTGGAGATGCCATCGGCACCGGGGGATTTGCGCGGTCGGAGGGCCTTGATCAGTCTCGCCACCTCAGCGTAAGTCGCTAAGGTGATTGGTGGGAGTTCAGAGGTGACCACAGAGCTTTTACGTTCGACTTCAGCATCCACCGAATCGAGGTGAGCTTGGTCAACGTGATCTACGTTAGGGGAACACTGAGCCTCTAGGCTATCAGCTAGGCACTCAGCTTTGTCTTCGTCAAAGAACGCTGGGACTAGTGGGACTGGTCTGTATAAGGGAGGCATGTCGTTGTAGTTACTTCCTTTCATACCTCGCGCCAAGTCCCAATAAGCATGGTGGCTTGGCACGAGGTTTGAAAGTTTGTCACCCCATTGTTGATCACGCAACTCAGACATGCGACTTTGAACCATGCGTTCAAAGTGGCGTTTCTTTGTTTTGTTCTCTTTACTGGGGTAAGAGTCGTAATGTCGGGTCACTGCTTTACTTTCCGTCACCAATCGTCTCACATCCGCTGGAATGACAAGGCGCCGGTCGTCCGGCACCATGACCTCCTATGCGGATGCACCTACTACGGTGGAGAGGTGATTGGTGAACGAATCGATCGCAAGGGTTACGTCATCCTTAGTCAGGATGTCGTCAGGGATTCTGTCAAGGTCCGGTGAACTGATAGCCTTTAGGGCATCGCCTACTTGCTTCCAGTTCACTATTGTCTTAGTGGGGCGGGGGAGGTCTGTCGTTGGGTCGGGACCTAGTCGCAGTATAATGGGTCGGTGGTCAGAGTGAAGCTCGTGAACCACTTCTATGGAGCGTAACTGAAGTGTTACGCCTCTGAGTAGTGCCATGTCAAGCAAGTCAGGTCGAAAGTCTTCCATATAAGGGTAGAGAGTGGGCTCAGTGGGCGCAATTATGTCAAAATTAAGTTCTGCGACTAGTTTTTCAAGTGCAATACCTCTGGGATTATTGACGTTACAATTCCATAGGATGTGCTTACTGTTGAAGTCGCCAATCAGAAGGACAGCGCTTCCTAAAGAGAACAAAGCTTCTAAGTCAGCTCGGACGATCGGCTTGGAGCAAGCTTGGTAACAGGACGCTATGACTATAGGTTGATGACCAGTCATAGCTAGGAGGCAACAAGATGCTTCCATATTAACAAGAGTCGGGGTAGGTAGGGGAATGCAGTGCAGGGACCTTTTGTAATAGATAAGAGTGCCTCCCCCACGGGAGTTCACCCTATCATCACGTACCGTTCTGTAATTGGCAAACCTAGGGTTCGCCTTCCCCGGTTTTAGAAGGGTGAAACAGGCCCTAAGTGTCAAATACATTAAAGTTTTGCATCAATATCGCTTCTATCAATATCAATCAAAGAGCAAAATCTTTCCGACGCTCCAACTGTCGACACCAACCAAACATTGACTAAGCTAATAGGATAAGCCAACGGGGCCGATTTGCCTAATGAGTGCCGATTCAACCCCGCCGACATTATGCAAAGTTATGTTTGACTTCTGCATTAGACTCGACTATTAACTATAACAATATCATATTGTGGGTTTGATGGAGATTGGTTGTGTTGATGAGTTATTAAAATAAGTAGCCGTGTTGACGTCGTATACTGTCTATGGAGAACTAAACACGCACGAACATTGATGTCATTATTCCCATCGTTCTACGAAGCTTGATATGTAAATATTATGATTGCAACACTGTCCTTATCGTGTCACTAAACAAGTCATGCTTTAATAGTTTACCTTTAATAGTTGCACTTTGGCCATAGCGATAACTAAGGCAGATAGTACACCCTGTTTATATCTACAACGCAACCGTAGAATTGAAATGCAGATCCGCTTTAGTTCCGCTATATTTAGTCAATTTATAAAAAACTAAACAAAAGCGAACAAACTCTATACTTCACTAATGCATAGATTTCATTTATGTTTGTTTCCCACGCGATTTCGCTGATGCATGATAGGCTCCATTTGATATGACAATACTGTAAAAGTTGCTGCTACTTTGACCTGCTCCCAGTTTTAGTTGCTGTAGTATTAGCTAGAATTATATTTATAGAGTGAATGTCATATAAATTATATAGAACCACAGTATAATTGAGTGTGGTGTGATGGTTGCTAATATTTAAGTAGTATCTAACTAGCTTGCGTTTCTACAGGGCTTTAACTTCCTTTTAAATAAACAGGACAAGAAAATAATTTATAAAATAAAATTCCCAGCTACAACATCTGCAGATTATAACATAATATTATTGTAGTCAGCAGATTATCCGAAAACGATCGGCTTATCTTCAGTTAACGCTAATAACGTTGCATTTGATAAAGTTATGTAAGAATGTATATATTTGAAAAAAATATTTTTTAATTAAATTGACCATGATCTTTGTAACCTAGTTGGTATTAGTATATATTGTAAGTTAAGTAATTTTATTATTATATATCAAACTTTTTTATTATTTTTTTAGAGCATCATTGTCATTGAAGCTTTATTTGAATGTACGTGTGTATTGGCTTAAAAAAGTTCGGGTGCAATATTTGAAAAATTACATTCGTCCAAGTCTCACTTTACTTACAGTATATAATATATACATAGTATGTGATGTGAAAAAACCATTGAAAACGTCCGACACTGCTTTTCCCCGATTTTTTGCAATATGCTTTGGTAATTAAATATTCATAATAGTTCCATTTCATTGTCTATAGTTATTCTTTATCACTAACTAGTTTTTCATACAAAATAGATTGGTTCCTTATAAAGAGAAGATTGGTAAGAAATTCAAAAAATTATTATCAGTTTCTGTGGTTTATTTTAATTAGAGATGACCTTTGTGGCGCCCCCTATTACTTATAGCGACAGTGAAACGTGGGTACTTTCTATTCTTCCTATTTCTTCAAGAATATACGTGCGATGAGACGTACATTGAAATACCGGCTAATATTTAAAATAAAACACAAACTTTTCAAATTATTTATGATTAACGGGAATTACCAGCACATGTTGAAACTATTCAGCATACTTTTGAAGCTAATGAATTCCGAAGGCGCTTCGGTTCGTTTAAAATAAAAAACTCTTCCCACTTCTTTCGAAACTTGCGGTAGTAGTTCCAGTCACACAACATTAATCTAGTTATAATTCGGAAAGCTCGCTTTTTACTGAACGTTTCGAAAAGTTGTACGGTACCTTTTAACTGTCAAATTGTTTTACGTTTCCTTATTTACTGTGTCTCTAGGAAAACTTTGGCGTTATATTTTCCCAAATACACAAATACCAAATACCCAGATACCCAGTACCAAATACCAAGTACGTTAGTGCACAAAATCAGTGGAAATCCTGAAGTTTCAAAGGCAAATAAACAAATCCTTGAGCTGACAACTTCGAACATTCCATTACTAGTACGTCAAATGCCGTGCGTTATGACATTACATTTTTGAAATGTAACAGCAAAGTTGTTTACTCAATCCCTTTGTTTAAATCTCACCCTCTTATCCATAGACGACTTGTAAACATCTCACGACTAGAATGGTCCTAATATTTGTCATTTCTTATTATTGTGATGACGACATGGACAAGACTAATTACGTAAGTTTTACATACTAATGAAAACTGTATAAGCTAGCATTTTATAATTTTTGCGTTATGACTTAACTATAACGTATAATATCTTTTAGTTTGCAATAGCATATTTTCTTAAGTAAACATATTATCTTAGATATGAAGTATAATTTCCAATTGAGTATTTAATAATTTTATAAAGGCACAACATATATTATAATTACGTGCTCGTCAATAAAAAATCTGATTCTAAGTTTTTTTTTTAATAATTTATCACCACCAATTACTTTGTTATCAAATACCTATAGTAACAAATGAACTGGGTCACATAGCACCAACTGTTCTTAAGCATGATGACGAAACTAAAACAGCCATCATTTTCAGATTATATTATAAAACGCATAGAACATAAAGATATCAATGTCTACAAATTCATTGTTCCGCGCCGGTCTTCTGATATTGGAAACCCCTTTATGTACTAGTACTTACTAAATCCAAGGTCTTGTAAGTTTAAAGGTCCACATAGCTGGTCCGGTGCCGGCACCGGCAGTCACGTCGCGTCTTATCTTAGCTTCCGAAAACACTCAGAACCCTGAATCAATATGACAACCGTTCACTTAGGTCGGATTGCTTAAGCTCAAAATTGAGAGCAATCGAGACAGGAAGGATTTTTGTACGGGAATCGACGGCCCGGGAATCATACATTGTTTCCAACGTTTTGCTGAAAATATTTTCTGCTTTGGAGTTTATTAAACAGAATATATGATTTTGGTATGGCTACTGCAGTGGTGTCAGATATTCTGCTTGTGGGCAAACAATACTGAGAAGAATAACAAATACTTTTAAAAGTATCCTAAAAAATATTAAATAATATTTAAATAAAACACTTAAAAAAGCATAAAATTATATATCTAGTGACAATTCCGCCTGATTTTCCTGTTATCTACGTGACGTCACAAACACTTCTTCTCTTGACTTACAGGTCTTGACTTACCGAGCGCAGCTCGGTAAATCAAGACCTCCTGAAGATGCTTCGTTTAGAAGCGAAACTAGTCGGGTATTCTTCCGGTTAGGCTGCGTGATGTTTGTGACGTCACGTAGATAACAGGAAAATTAGGCGGAATTGTCACTAGATATATAATTTTATGCTTTTTTAAGTGTTTTATTTAAATATTATTTAATATTTTTTAGGATACTTTTAAAAGTATTTGTTATTATTAAATATGGATTTCCGCAAAGTAACGCCTGAATCTATCCAATACTGAGAAGGGCACTGTAGCAAGTTAAATTACTGGGTGAACGGGACATATGGATTGACATCTCGGAATGGCGAGTACAGTGTTTAGCAAAATGAGGTCGGTGACACGGTGGATGTCCTTGAAAGTCGCAGGACTGTAATAGACATCCGTGAAGCTTAACATCAGGGGACCACCTACAATTTAATAACAAAAAAACCTATATTACGATAATTTCAATTGGTTTGGAAAGCATTATTAATCAAATGCTTTCGAAACCAATCTTTAATATAATCACAGATGTAAATGTACCATATAATATTGTTTGAAAAACTTTTCCAGTCATAACAAATTTCAGTAAGTTATAGAAAAAGAATTCACGTAATCATGATAACATTTAAATTACGAAGACAATGAAAAGATACTTCGTGGAGACACGTACGAAGTAAGTTAAAAAACATAAATACAAATCCACAGCGAAAACAAGAACAAAGTTAAATCAATCCATACCAGAACGTCGCAGCAGACCGTCTAACTTTCCCTTAATGAGGGTACTCATGCATTTCCTGTTGAATAAATTAAAATGTTTCGAGCGCGACCGTCTTATTGATGACGGCCTATCTTCTCGGCCTAAATCGAATGAACACAAAATTAGCATTTTATCTGACGTTATTAGTACACCCCCCTCACTCTTCTGTCCCTCTTCTCTGTCCAGAGTCGTTGCTATAGCTGATTGAATTGCTCCGATTATGACGATAATCTCTTCAATGCAAATTGGACGAGCTAGTCATTTACATCCCTTTATCAGGACTGTCGTTAAAATATTCAAATATTTATTGTTTTGTCAATTCTGTACCCGTATCTGTGTCGCGGACGATTGTCGAATTTGACTCGGGTGCGGTTCGTTTGGGTAGATCAAAGGAAGTGTTTAGGATTTCGATGTTTAATTTGAAGGATTTAGACTGAACGTAAATAACAGTGGTTTTGGAAATTATAAAAGTAGTATTTGTTCTGTATTGTTTGATAAGGTTAACTTTTTGTCCTAAGGTCACGGGTTCACGTCTGTGGCGGAAAATACTTTTTTATTTCTTTTTTCGTTTATATTGCTCTTGTCGTTAGTTTTGGTAACTATTCTATATGGTCATAGAAGTCGCGAGTTTCAAACAATAATCGCACGTAAGGACTTACGTGCCGGACGTGTAAGGACCCACCTTAGGGTGGGTGGATGGTTTAAAATTAACTGTAAATCTTAAAGTTAGGTATTTTATTTAAATTTTGTTATATTTAAAAAAGTATAGCTCTGATCGCGCTCAATCCAACGGGAAACGATCGGGGACCGCGGCTCGCGTGTTTTGATGCGTGGAGATATTTAAAAAGGTTGAAATCTGATTTTTAATTTTGAAAATGCACGAAATTTTGAAAAATGTAACTGTAAAACGTTGATAACTTTTTTACTATTGAAGCTATAAACCTAAAAACAACGCAGCACGGTCCGCTACCAGCGGCTGCAAATTACCATACACAAAAACACTACACAATTAGGAAACGAACAAAGACAACACGAATATACGAAATTTCTTACAAAAATATTTGCAATAACAGGTTTTACCTGTCTGGTGTAAGATTTTATTACGGGACGATACTATTTAAACTGTCTAGTTAATTTGCGCTACCAGAGACGCAAATTTTGGTAGGCTACACTCTATATTAGGACGTGGATTTGACTATGTTGTATTCCTAATTAAGTCATTTAATCTTGAAAGATACACCAATGCACGAGATTCCAAAGTTATCCCTCACACTGTCAAAAACATTAAAAATATGATTACCCGTACGAAATGTAACAAAATTCAACATGTTTTATTTTTATATCACAATTTGTGGAAACTCTTGAAGTCTTTTCATCTCTCGCGTTTTACGTGTTAAAGTATAAAAGTTAGTATAGATATAGCAATAAAACAATAAAAAAAAATAGATGTGTTTCCCGCCAAAGGCGACGTCATCGTTCACCTTAAGGCGACGTTTTCCGGACAGTTTAGGCAAATAGCGCTCAAACGTATCCCTATAGAATAAGATAAGTACGCATAGCCACACGCATGGACTAGCCGTGAATTACGCGACGCGGTCAACGACCTCCAGTTCGAAAAGACAGCGTCACAGTGTAAAAATTACAGTTTCGCAAGCTTAACATTTATTACAATATTTTTTTCCACGTTTTGCTACAATGACAATCATGTTGAAAGTGTAGTCTCTATGGCTTTATACTGCAACACTACAGACACGGACGAAGTAATAATATTACGGGTGGATTCATAATATTTACGTGCATAATAGTAGATTATTATACAATTGAGCTAAGTTGCTCATTATAGACGAGGCTGTAGGTTGCAGCCCGAGCCGTAGGCGAGGGTGTAATTCAGCCAAGTGTATAATGAGCAAGTTGTTCACGAGTTTCATACTCACTTTTTGAACACCCTTGCGAGAAAAAAAAATTGCACAAATGCGATACAAACACAATAATACATACGAAAATTATGTAATGTAGCGCGCAAGTTTTTTTTTGCACGCGGCAAATGTATGGTGTTGATTACATATAAACCTCTTTGTTGTAACAAATCTGTATAACCCGGTTAAATTGAAAATGCTCTGTTTACTTGCATAAAAGTTGCAGTTTGGTAATAACTTAACTTTATAGGGATACATTACCCGGTAAAATTGAAAATGCCCTGTTTAATCGCATATAATTTGATAGATTGATATACACTTTGTTGAAACACCGTATAAATAGTTTAAGCAGAAACACAATTTAAAATAATGTAACATTTGGCGGTCTTATCGCTGAACGCGATCTCTTCCAGACAAACCATTGGAAGGAGAGACATAATTTAAAGAGATCCAAGGGACGGCGGTGAGCAAGATATTATAGTACTTACACTGACAATTAACTTATATATTACCTACATTACATAAATACAAAAATATAATTAGAATACTCATATAGATAAACAAATAATATTCATATATAATAATACATGCACATATACAACATAATAATATATACATACATAAATAATGAATGATGTTCATGATTATATGACACATACTAACAATGGAACAACGATTATATATATGTTCATAGGGAGTCAACGATTTACTAGATAAAAGGCTTTTATAATTTGCAGTTAGGTACTAATTTAACTTTGTAGGGATAATTCTATTACGCACTAGTGTGTAATATTATTATGCATGAGGGTGTTATAGTTCGGTTTATGGCCCTAAGAACGATATAATAAAGCTCACTTTACGGGCGAGGGTGTTGAAAATATATGTATGTCATACTTATGTTGAATTTTTAATATAATCGTAATAGTAATCAGGAATAATCGTAAATAATCAGGTAAGGGTAATAGAAGATAAAGTATCTAATTTTTTTAGAGTCAAAATGCTGTTTAGTAATCAGTTAAAATATAATATAATATAGCAAGTGATGCGTATTGTATAAATTCTGTATGTAAAAGTAACACGGAATAGTCAAATCCAATAGTTTTAAATAAAGTCAAAAAAGGAGATTTTTAATTTAGGAGGGTGTTGGTAGATACAATTAGGTAAGATTATTAAAAGGCCAGGATACTTTTAAGTATTTTAATATTTTTAGAGTAAAATGCAGTTTAATTTGTTAATATATATAACAAATATAATAATTACAAGTAATCAATTATTTTCTTTAGTTCCTTTTATTTTTCTTATCTCTATCCCTCTTATCTTCGAGGATCTATTATTTCGGTAGAAGAGAGTCCATGTAAAATTTTACAAGTTGTGGTTTCATTTTCGTCCTCAAAAATGTATCCTCTTTCATATTTTTTATCATACCATTTGACCTTGCAGACCCATGGACAAAATTGACAATTAAAGGTACTTACTCCATTTTTAGTCCTACCCTCAGCTATAGCTGCTTCTTTGTCGCACAATGCTGCAGATTCCATTGATTCAACTGCGACTCCTTCCCATTTCTCATAAACCTGATTCTGAATCTTGCCATAATATTTTGTCGAAATGACTGGTGCATCCAATGCAGAGAAAACTTCCTGAAACTGAGAGTAACCGATGCCTAAAGCTATGATTCCGCTAGTAGCAGCTATATTTTTCATCACTGCTACCCTCAGATTTAATCACCACTAATTCATGGCACATATTGCATTCAAAAAAATTTTGATGTCAGTCCTAATCTTTTCTCGTCCACCAATCTAAAATTTTCAGTCTTACAAGCGGACAAACCATTGAAGCTTCCTTTATTTTGTAGCTGAGCAAGAAAATCATTCAAATCAACAAATCTTCTTCCAGTAACGGGGTGAAAATCATTTGACTCACTGATCGTTTCAACGGTCAGTTCTATCAGGTGTTCTTCAACACTGGAATATAAAATCACAAATTATATTAAAAAAAACTACTTCTTTTTTTTGCTATTTGTATATTTAAACTCTACATACTCATTTTCTGTATAGATGTTTAAGTTATTGGTCAGTTCAGAGTTATCTGAATTACTGCAGTCTCTATCTTGAAATGCGCCGTCCCAATACCTGTAAAAAAGTTATGATAAGATGTATTTATATAAAATACATCAAATATAAAAATCTAGACAAGTACTTACTCAACTCTCGAAACCAAGGTCATTTTGAAGTTGGCAAAAGATTTGTTCGATGGCTCCTGGGCGCTACCACCATTGTCTATAAGTTGCGAAACACCTAGTTCCCTAAAACCATGATTTACGATATGTAAATTGAACTATTATCATATTTACAACATGTGTATACCAAACCAAATCACGAGTATAGAATATAGTCAAGGATGGTAAAGTGACTAAAATTACTGACTCTCACTGCTGACGAAACACTACTCAAGAATCACTGCTTCATACGCTACTGTTTCTTTGTATACCGTAGCATGTGTACAAAATTTAAATGTAGACAATCCTACCCTCATAAGTCATAATTATAAATCCCTTATAAATCTATCTACTTATAGCAATTAGTAGTAAGTACAAAAAGGTAAATTTATAATTTCAAGATTTGTATTTAGTAAATGAGTAGGTACTTATAACATCCTTTACTATGGAAAATTATAAGCTGAAGATAATCTACAGTCAATTCGCTAATTATATACTATATAATTAGGTACATATTTTCGATCATATTTACTTCCAAAAATTACTAGCTACGTTACTCGGTTATATCCAATTCCGAGGTAAAGTATACTATCTCGTTTGTTGTACACCACCCCATTGGAACTGCCATAAAGATCGGGGTTATTATACGTTATTTTACTAGCGTAAGGATTGGACAAACTAAAAATAAACCATAATCTTTATAATTTTTGTTTGATTATTGAGTTCGTAGCGGGTATGCAAAATATCAATGACAGCAGATACTTATGTATAATCTCAGAATAAGCTTATTATTTCAATGTGTATAATAATAAGTATCAACTTAGCATCGTAATATAGAAGGAAGGTATTGTAATTGTAATATTCTGTACATTCATACATGGTAACACGGAACGGTCGAAAAAAGCTGATTGAAGTCTTCCCTTCCTTTGCGTTGTCATTATAAAGAACTTTTACTGTGGCACCAACCTGAAATTATGCTTTTCCATATATTTTGCTAAGTAGAGAGTGAATTACTTTTTCTGTGGAACTGTTCATATTTCATTTTTCCGTATTCAGAAAGTCTTAGGAATAATACGTTTATCAAAAGAGTAGGTAGGACATTGAGATAATTTCGGATTAGTACTCGTCGTACTTACTACTAAGACACCGTGTAACCCAGTACGCACTACAACTGTAAATATATTACTGATATTTACACTCCATAATACCGTTTTAGAGATACGTCATTTGTCTTCTCTTGGCTGACGCCATCCGAAAAAAATACATATTCAGAATAACGACGTCCGTTTCAGCCTAGAAATTTATTTTCAAACAAATCGGAGTAACTTTTTTCACTTGGCAGACGTCCTCGAAAAACATATTTTGAATTCGTTATACGGACGTTCAGAACTACCCAGATATCGATTTTCAGCCAAATCGGAGTCACTTTTTTCACTTGGCAGTCGTCATTGAAAATTTAGTTCCATATTTGAAATAAGGACATCTACAACAACCTAGATATCGATTTTCATCCAAACCGGAGTAACTTTTCATACTTGGCAGGCGTCATAAAAAATAATTCCAAATTCGGAATGAGGACATCCAGAACAACCTAGATATCAATTTTCATCCAAATCGGAGTAACTGTTTTCTATTGGCAGACGTCATCGGAAATCAAATTCTAAATTCGTAATACGGACGTTCAGAACTACCTAGACATCGATTTTCAGCCCAATCGGAGTCACTTTTTTCACCTGGCAGACGTCATCAATAAATAAATTCCAAATTTGGAATAAGGACATCCAGAACAACCTAGATATCGATTTTCAGCCAAATCAGAGTATCTTTTTTCACTTGGCAGACGTCATCGTAAAATAAATTCCAAATTTGGAATGAGGACATCCAGAACAACCTAGATATCGATTTTTATCCAAATTGGAGTAACTTTTTTCACTTGGCAGACGTCATCGAAATAAGGTCTGCATTGGGAGTGAGGACGTCCAGAACAACCTAGATTTTTATTTTCAGCCAAATCGGAGCAACTTTCTTCAGTTGGCAGACGAAATCGTTATTGATATTGATATGTTGGCGCTACATGCGCAAACTAAACGGCGATATGCAAATAAGTCGTCCAGTACAGATGAACCTGAGTAATAGGGAAATATCAAAACGTGGAATATACTAAGCATTTACTTATGTGATTATTATACCACTAGCTTTCCGGGCGGCTCCACCTGCGCGTATGTCGGTTATCGCGCAAAAACATTAACCTCTTTTTGCGCAGTTGGATAAAAACTATCCTATGTTTTTTCCCGGGTCTCAAACTATTTCCATACCAAATTTCATTCAAATAGGTCCAGTAGTTTTGGCGTGAAGGCGTAACAGACAGACGGACAGAGTTACTTTCGCATTTATAATATTAATACTGAAATACTGATACATATGAAATATATTTGATTTTATTTTCTACACCGACAAAGGCCATCATGTGGCTTATTCATTTGATAAATGTATTAGTTACTTACCTACTAGTTAGTACTTACCGATTTCGATCTCTTATCAATATCATAATATGCTCCCTCAGCTGACGTAAGCGTTCCTTATTTTTTATACTGTGGTTTCCCATTTATTTATTCGTCGATTCCGAAATAGCGTATACAATCCGTGTGCGAAAGAAACGAGCACAGTACCGTCGTTGACAGCGGTCACGGGCGTACTGGCGACACGGGTACAAGGGATCTCGTAGTTTATAATGAGAAAAAATTGCCAGAAAATCATCCACTATAGATATTGATAAAATATTGGGCATATATTTAGATATACTAATAAACTATCGAATAAAACCAGTTTAGTGTTAATATTAATTATAGTTTCAAGATATCGGCCATAATAAAATTTAAAAAGCATATTTTTCAAAAATTAAATTTATCGAGGATTTTTTACGTAATCGTGTTTTTGCCGAGATCATAATTAAGTTTATGAACTGAAGATATACATATCAAAAGAATGCGACTTAGGTAATCGAAGAAGTATTTTATCTCGATTTTCAAAGATGTTACTTTGTCAGACCATATCGCCTTAACATATTATTATTTAATTGGTAAACACGAGCTCGAGTTGTCTCTTAAATTATATTTTAAAAAAACTGCTCAGTACTTTCTGACCAAACGTCAACAGTTATCAATATTCTCAGTAGATAAGGAGGTACCCGGTCAGCTAACAAAATCGCTAAATCGCTATAGATTTTAATAAGTCTTGCTACATACCTGATACTATAAGTATCAGGTACTAGGATACTATAAGTATCAGGTATATAATATCTTGTTATGGAACAGTTTTGACTTTTAAGCCATAAAATGTTCGGAAGATCAGAAAATACTTTTATTACTTATCTTATTCATATCACAAAGTTTTAAACCACTTTTCAATCAGTTTTCAAGCAAACAAACCTATCAGTAGCGAAACTTACAAGTTTACGACTAGTAATAAACCAACTCCAAAGTTACTTACCGGCTTAATGCTTACACAATTTGTACAAACAAAGTTGATTAATTAGATGCCTTGTACCGTCAATTAGACCGACGTTTTATGAGAAATTATCTTCAGTCTTTGAGTTAAGGAACGGGCATCACGATTGCCCGTTGGTACAAAATATGAAAGATGCAAAAAAAATATTTATTTTAAATTAAGTTCTTATTATTTGTATTCATTACTATTTTAATCCACCATCAAAGTCATCTAAAGCATATTACATATAATAATACTACTCTAAAGTAAGTTTTTAATTTTAGGGCAGTATTTTAAAGCTACATCTATACTTATATTATAAAGAGGAAAGAAAATACAAAAATATTTTTGTATGCAACGAATAAATTTAAAAACTACTTGACCGATTTGGATGCTTTTTGGTATGAAAATAGTTTGAAACCCGGTGAAGGACATAGGTCACTTTTTATCCAACTGCGTCCAAAGATATTAATAGTTTTGCGCGATAACCGACATACGCGCGGGCGGAGCCGTGGCTGGTTATATATATAGGCCAGCTAATTATATATAAATTCTCTATTGTATGTAAATACGGCTGCATTTTGAATCTGTTGTCAGCTGTATTACAGCAATAAAGCAGCCAAAAAAGCAACGCTTAATTACGACTACCCACTTATGATACCTTGGGAAAGATCTTTTTTCAGTATCATGCATACTTTTTTAAAATCCAAAATAAACAAGCATTATAGCACGATCTCATTGATGGAAAGCGATGGTATGGTCGACGATGACGCGTTTGTTTTTAAGAGTTACCTGTTCACTCTAGACTTGAACACTCTCAGGCTATATAATTATCAGGAACTATTTAATTTTGTACAATGTAGGAATGAGACATACATTCTTCTAAAAATTAAAAGGAAATGTCTGACTGTAGAAAATAATATTACTGTCTCGAGTTAAACTAAATATTAGTGCAGTGTAATATTGAAATTTTTACCATACAGAAATATTTGATCAAAACTAATAAATTTACTGTTTAAATTACACCCAGATGTGAAAAAATGCACCTGTAGTGGGCACGTGCGACGTGATAGTCATCGTAAGCAGACCATGAGAAAAGTGATATCGCGATAAAAATACATGATGTTGAGAATCCGCTGTCACCTTACCCTTGTTCCCTACATCAACGTACCTACTAAATAGACGCCTTTTTACCTCAAATCTGAGCTCGTTCAATCTATCGACTCGATCCAAAGTAACAAATCGGCAATGTCTGAGTGGGTACACAAGTTAATGAGAGATATTTGAGAGCCTCTGGAAAGATTAAATGCAGGTCGTTACTCAAACGCCAGGTAAGTGAATGCGGAATCTTCTGTGAACATTAGGTTTCCAGCTTCAGTGGATTAAGGAGACTGCTGAATTTTGTGTGCAAAATGGAGGAAGCCATACAAATGCATTGGATTGGATGTTTATAAAGCTATTTGTTAATTTTTTTTATACCGATGGTTTGCTTGTATTAGCTACTGCTATTGTTCCTTTCAACGACCATGGCTTCCACCACTGAACAAATAAATGCCTCCCTCATTAGAGATATGCTATAATTGCCACGCTTGGCAGGCGTCTTGAGAAACGCAGTGTAAGATGGCTGTTCTTTAGTAGACGTTGCTGCCCACCTTCTAGTATTTTTCTTTACGTCGCCTTTCCCGTTTTCGTTCCTCTTACGATACCGACAGGAAAATATGAGGGGGTGCAATTTTAGCCCGGCACCCCAGGAATACAGCTACTGTTGTGAGAGCGTTTAGATAACCTCAAGGCCATTACAGGCCCATAAGCTGTCTAAATGTGCATTAGCTTTATATCAAGTCATCTGATTTCAGTTCTGATTATATACCGAAAAAAAGAAGAAAATAAGCGCCGTCATATTTAAAAAAAAAAAATTATATATGTCAACGCATAGTTTTTTGTACTCATTATTTTATTTGACGTACTGGGCATACTATTTCATGTACTCTTTTTTGAAGCCTAATATACCTCCTGGTTACTTCAATTTAAAGTACATCAACATCAGTTAAGACGAAGTCTTAAGTAAATCTTCGTATAAATGTCAGAATGAGGGCGAAGGACGGATAGATCTCGTTGCGTCGCATGAGATTGAGCGAAACAGAACTATGCAAAAATTAAATAACGTGAGCGATATTTCAAAATAAATTAATTAATAACAGGGAAAATTATTTCAGGTATTGTATCACATGGTTACTACATAATAATAAGTTTTTTTTTATTGATACTTCCGTACTATATAAGCACAAAACTTGAAAACGAAATTTTTTCGCTGATTTCATATTTTTTTTCCATTGAGATATATAATATATATATATATATATATATATATGGAATGTTTTTTTTGACCAGGCATAGTAGGCAATTTAGTAATTGTATTGGTAAAGCGTACACTTAAAAACGTGTTCGAAATTTGCCTTTTATGACACACTTCACCTTAAGCGGATTTAAAAATTGGACCCCATCTTTAGTTAGAAAAATCATGAAAAATATGCTGAGGAAAGGCATGAGCAGCATATTGTCACTATTATGACTTAAAAATATAGAGTATATATAATTTTATGTCTAAGTATGGTATATACTTAATATTAATATGTATAGTATATGCTATATACTATAAAATAACTTAATATTACCTAACAATAAATTTTGTATTGTAGGTAATATTAAATAAATTTTTAACTCTGTGTAGATTATAATATAACCATATTTTCTTTATCTCAATAATCGTCTCTATGTTATATAAACCTCGCCTTAGTTCCTGTATGTCCTTTCCATCCAAAGGTTGCCTAGAAGAGATCGCCATTAGATATGAGGCCGCCCATTTTGACACTAAGGATTTGTGTAGGATCAAATTTGAGCAAATCTTTTGTGGTGTTACAATAAATACGAGCCTTACTAGATACTTACGTGGCTTAGTAAGCTGAAAAAATTTTCAACCGCAACATCATTTATCACCAAAGGCTAGCCCAGCACCATTTAAAAACATTCCCTCATTTTCATAAATACATTCTTAACCTCATCAAACGTCATATTATATGTATGTACCTATTACAAAACTTTTGTGCACAGTAAGACGTTTTTTGAAAGCTGGGAGCAGTATTACGAATAATCTCTTTTATACCCTTGGTAAGGGTAAAAACTTCTAACGTGAGCAAAGCCTTTTTGAAGGGTATCTACTTGTTATCGTATCAACCACTATAACAAAGACGATCTATTCGCACGACATGTCTCGATATCTTACGACGATTCATGGAAGGAATAACATTAATATTTGAATAATTATGTTATTAATGTTTTCGTATCACGATTCCTACCGTGGTCAAAAAAAGGAGGACGTTTACAATTCCACTGTTTTTTTGTGTGTTACCTCATAACTCTTTCCTGAGTATACTAAATTTGATGGTGCTTTGTTATATTCTAAAGCTAGTGCTTGACATATGGTCTCATTTAAATTTGGGTGAGATCTTACGAGTATTTGAGATATCCCTAGTAATGCGTAATTTATGTTAGGATTCGGCTTTTTTGTAGTTGTTTTTAAATATTTTGTTTAACCGCCAATACTTTGCGAACATTTTAAAACCACTATTTAAATTGAACAATGCAAAATACTTTCAATATCTTTTTAATGATATGAAGTGATGGGTAGGATAAACCAGTGGGCAGGCGTAACGCTTATCAGGCTAGTGTGATGGTAAGCATCCATCACATCATCATCACGACATCGTTGAAGGAGGTTCCCTTTCTTGGGAGGATTTGCCATACTAATGCCATAATCCCCACGCTTGGCAGGCATTTTCGAGATTGCAGTAGAAGTTGCCAGTTCTTCAGGAGGTGTTGCTTCCCACACTCTGATTTTTTTCTCTTAGGTTGCCTCCGAAGTTGCATTTAACACAATCCTAGGGATAAATATTCTTAGGGTCTAACCGTTACAGAACCCTTTACTAAACATGGCCTGACCTACTCTTTGACCATATAATAAGATTATATACATCGACTAGGTATTCTGTGAGTCTCGTACATATGAAAACAAAACACACAAGATAAACGATTTCACCTCAAAGTACAGTCAAATAAAGATGAGTTCACACTTAGGGGGTGATCTATTGGCGAGTAAAACCCCTGGTATGCCAGTGTGCTAGGTCGCAAATATAGGACCTAAAAAACGACGGTCTTAAAATTGACTCGTAGGCTCTTCATGCATGCTTGAAATCCTAAGACCGCGGTATAATAAGCTGTTAAGCCTTGGTGCCAGACAGTTTTTTCATGCTACTGTAACAACATCACGCGTGCCTCTGAAATCTGTATCTTGCTTAATTTAGCAATTTTAACGAATCCAGCAGCCTATAAACGTTTCCTCGGTTATAACTTATAATATAATAATCGTTTGGTTTACATATAAATTCTACCATTGGTCAATTTTCTCTATTGCAGCCAGTTTTTGACTTATAATGTGTAACATTTTATTTTTGGTCATTTTGTAAACCTTAATTCAAAATAACTCCAAATGAGTACACGTCACGACTCTTCAGCTATCGAGAGACGACTGTTTGGTACGACAATGGATAATCAACGCGTGCCCACAACCAAATGAGCCGGCAGATCATCCGCTTTATGGAAGGTCCTACTTTGTACATAGCTACATACTCGTATACACAAGCAACATAATTCTATGTATACTGTTAAGTATTCTGTGCCTCGGCAGAACCACACAACACCGCAAGGAAGTACGGACCGCTTTACTGCACCCGAGGGGAAAAGCGTACACCTGAACTGAGCACATTGATTCTATATGTCCAAGAGAACTGTAATACTGTATATTTTAGCACAATCAGTAAAGTGAAGCCAGTTTTATTGGAAACTGACGTGTAGGTTCATAGTAGTATAAATAAATTGTGCTGATATATATTTGTATCCGGAATTAATTTGAGAGATACAGAAAGTACCATATTAGACTTGAATAATAAAATGATTATACTATAAGGTCCAATGTAACAAAGGTAACATTTTTATTTTAAAGCACTCGTAGCGCAGTTTTCTTAGCCGTTCTTAAACAATCAGCTAAGTTATGCAAAGACCACTGCGGTCATGCGTTGGATGGGTGACCGTTAGTGACATTACTACTGAGCGCTTCCGTGTTTCGGAGGGTACGTTAAGCCGTCGGTCTCGGTTGTTGTCTCAGGATTGCAATGGTTATAGCATGTTGGTAGGTGATTTTGTGAATGTCCGCCTGGCTTGCAACCACCTTCAAGTAGAAAACGTGTCGCCAAGCACCTAACGGTGTATTCCTTGTTAACGCCTTAGACCATGTGATCACTTACCATTAGGTGTGATTGTGGTCAAAGGCTTACCTATCTACGAATATATTATTTATCAGCTACGAATAAATAATGAATTCGTAGCCCATCAGCAATAAAAAAAAGAACTTTAGAGTTATCCCTTAGTAAAAAATAAATAATTTTTATACTTCCAATTTCTTACTAGAATTACCCAACAGCATTTGTGCGAGTCGGGAAATTGAAACTCACTGAAATAACGAGATAACGCAGTTTACTGAATTTGAAGGGCTGCATTTAAATCTATTAATCTATTATACGTAACTCATTATTTAAAGATAATCAATAATGAGTTACGTGTACACATTACATAAATAACCTATGAGGATTAACAATTTGAATCTAAATGATGTTTTCCAATTAACAAGCTCGCGCACACGTAATAGTAAGTACTTGGGTAATCAGAATTTGTATGCCCGACTGTTTCGTCCCACATTTCAAAAAAGCCCTTTTACATCACAAGTAAATTTGTTTCTGCTTTCACCCCATGAAACATACTTTTATATAGAATAGTTAGAAAAAGAATAATTTTCAATATTATAGGTAATGTTTTTACTTTACGCTTCTAATGTTAACATCTTACTAAACGAAGATGTCAGTAGTAGATGACTACTTGAAATAATTGATTTACACGATTTTTTTGAATAAAAAGTATCAATAAATTCAATTAAAGAAATCCGCTCCGTTCACTTGGATTCACGATCAATATAATATACCAGATTACTTATTATGAGTTCACCTGGTATTTCCGAAAAATTCAAAGGACATGATTTTTCATCCCTACATTTTAGCCTAGAGTCTTACTGAGCCGTGAGTTTGTTTTCTCGGTTCTACAATAATCACTCAAGCGATCGAAATTAAAAACTAGTCACGGACACTTCCTTGGAACGGAAAAAAATAAAAAACATATCGGATTTTGAGGTTATACTCGTAAAATGGGATGTATAACGCAATACGTAATACGGAGGAGTATTTCATGCCATGCAGAGAGATACCAGTGGTTGTAAGACTGAACTTCCACAGCCCACATATTATTGCCAAATGTAGATTTTACTTATTAAAGCGTAGGTCTCTTCTACACATGACTGGACTACGATGAATCGTTCATAAATTGATTCGTGTAGAAGGGACTTGCTGGCTTTAAAAACAAAAAAAACACATCACGTGGCATTAATATGTGGGCTGTGGAAGCCATCAAAACTCAGCCTCACAACTTGCCACATTTTACAGCGCGTTTGTCATAAAATTGGTATTTTAGTGTCAAAAACAATTATTTCTATGACACGTCGCGTCATCGATGAACATCGATTGGTGGCGAAACATCGACTGGTTGCAAAACATTGATTGTGCGCCCATGAGTGTAGTTTCAACGCGAGTTTACCACAACACTACAACTTACTACTTGGCCAGCGGACCAATATGGCGATCGGCGATCTGTGGTTGAATCAATGAAAATACTTGTTAATATGTTATTAGTATTAGGAAGTGTCCGTCACATTATATTAATAAATTGAAAAATGAAAAAAAAATGGTAATAATTATGAAACAAGAATCGAGCGTGTAAGATCATAGGCCGGGTTCTGCTATATACTTTATATTAAATTACCTGAATTTTGAATGATGTTATATTGTAACCTCTTACTCGTTTCTGTTTGCCTAGTACTTAGGAGGACTTTTTACAGAGTTATTTTAGTACAATATGTCTTTAATAATTTATTGCCCATGTGCAACCTTTTCTACCTGTACCACAGAATAAAAAGGACACTGTACTTTATATAAATTATTACTATATGCTATTAAAAAGCATCAGACAGAATGTAGGTATGTGTAATTTCATTAAAATTCTAATAATTTGTGATGACTGTACTAAAAAAATTCAAATATAGTGGATGAAGGAACTAATAACAGGGCAAAATAATAAATAGGAACTTTTTAATTATCTTGGGATGAACTAAGAATTATTTAAGCCGGATGAAATATCGCGGTGCAAACGCACAATAAAACGTTTTGAGCAACACTGTTCTCTAATTCATCAAAATTGAAATTAAATTCCATGAAAATAAATTCATTAATGAATTACGGTATGAACAGGTTTGTCTGGTGACCAAAACAATATATTTGTATGGTGAGGAACAAACAGTTTATAGGGTAAGAGAAAATGGTTAAACAAGATTGTATTTATCTACAGTAATTAATTAATAATTACAGATCACTTTGAATATCAATTCTTATTATAATTCTTTCGAATTATAATTCTCAAGATCTATTCCTTGTTAGCATATGTGTAACCATATTAATACATTCAACAGAAACATTCAAACTGGATTAGAAAATACTCTTAAAAGTAAAAATAAGTAAAAAGAAAGAAAACATACACGCGAAAATAGACCATAAATAATGTTCGGAATTCGACATAATATTTAATTTGTTTTTAAAAATTATTTAATTTATTCTATAAAGTGAAGAAATAGTACTCTAATGGCATATATTTAACATAGTAACAATTAATAGTTTCTGTTTTAAAGCGTTATCTTGCAAATAAAGCGCCAGTCAAGTACTTACATTCCAAATCGGATATTTTTTTATAAAATGACATACCACGTTCAGACTGACGGAACACGGAAAATATTTATTGTTGACTTGCGAACACTAATAACAGATTTCTCCTACTCACATTCATACGAGTAATATACATCTTAACTTTAATAAATGTATCTAATTTGCTAAATTATTGTTCATAGTTCCTATTATTTACTCAGATGAAGTGATATTGTAACCTCAAACCTACGTTGCGTTTAAACCTTGTTTCCACGAAGTTTTATGCTTGGCGGCGTACGAAGACCATAGAGCACAAGGAGATAGAGGCGGCAATGATATAGTGTCGGGCTCAGGGCGCTCCCTGAGGGAAAATAAACCCTTCCCGCCGCTTCCCGTGTACTCTTCTTTATGGGAAGGCCCGAATGGCCAGCCCAGGTGAACAGGTAGCTAGATTGCGAAACTATTTTTAGAACATCTTGCCGCTCGTACGGTGTTTTTCCTTTGTTATCAAATGGGAGACATTGGAAGTGAATTTTCGGTTATGGCCCAGCCTAATGTATCCGTAAAGCCTTCGGAGTAGAAACGCGTTCCCTTATAGGAGGGAAGTACAAAACGTATAATTTTGTGTTGTGATTTTAAATTGTACGCATTTCATGCTGTTTTTAAGTAGTATGTTGTATGAGTGATTGAGTTTGGCTCCTGATAAGACTATAAGACATAATGAATGTGCTTATTTCTTGAGACTAATTTATGAAATTGAACTTTAGTTTAAAAGAATTACATTTTTAAAGCACGTAAGGCGAGCCCCTATATATCAGACTCGTTATATTTTGATCCCTACTATTTTAAATATATAGCAATAAAAAAAAACCGTGATAACATAGTCAGTCTATTTTTTCTAAACAGGTACTAACCTCACAGCTCTGTATTCTGATATGTGGTTAAAATCCTTTGGGCTTATGCTTGCCTGATACTTTTTACTTGAAAACCATTATTTTTATTCTGCAGTATTTTCCGTGATTCTGTAATAATTTATATGGGAGTACGAGTACATTTTCCCTTCCATACACAAGTACGATGAACATAAAAATGTCTTTATTATAGTCCTACTTATAGAAGTGGATAAACTCACCAAAGAACGGCAAAAGTAATGAATAAACACTAGTATTAATACATTTCTTAAAGCAAATGTACGAGTAAATAAACTTGCAGAATATATACAATCGATGCATATTACAAAGTAAAGAAACAACAAAAATGAACAGAACGTTCAGCAATCAGTTGAAAATTGCACAAACAATTCGCAGAGGCCGTTTTGCATTATAAAGCTCATCTAATCCGCATCGGGCGGTAAAAAACGGAAATCGGACAACATTTGTTATTTCCATTCGGGCCGGTCCGCTTTTTATCGCAACAGAACGTTTGTTTGATATCTTCCTAGCTTTATTTGCGAATCGCGTGCAGTTGTAGGGAATATTACCATGTACATCTACACTAGAAGTACACATACAAGTAAAAGTTTACATAATTACGAGTTAAAAGTTTCGAACATGCAGCTTCAAAAATAACAGCGCAATAACACTATTGCAAGCCAAATAAATGTAATAAAATTAGCAATATTTTAGGACATTAAGTACAATGGGTGATTTTAATACGACTCCCAAAAAAGGAGGAGGTTCTCAATTTGACACGTAGATATATCTTGAATGTAGGACTACGCAAAACTTTTACAGAGCTGTCTGATTAAGAAAATTCTTTTTTTATTGAAAAGGGTATATCGGATGTGGGACCACATACATTTTATCATAATCGGCTAGTATTTTTTAAGTTACACTCAATAAACTGAAAAATGCTTGGCATACCTAGTTTAATTGGTAGTTTCAAGTTTTGTCTATGGCGACCAGAGTTGTAGGTGAGTGAAAATCTTTTAATAACTGAATAGCCTTAAAATGGCATCTAACGAAAACATTTGAATCTCTTCGCAGTATTTTATTCAAAGGTTAAAATCTGGAAAATTATTATCATAAATAATAAATATAACTAAGGAATGAAAAGTTTTCAGGTATATATTTTCCTTTAAAAGACAACATCGGCTGTTTCGTCAGCAAAAAGCCAAAAGCGACAAACACATATACCAGTATGTTAACATAGAAACCGGTACACACGGTTAAGGCATGAATAGATGATGAGATAGTGAGGTGCATTCGCGACCGCAATGAGATACAAGCTTTACATGTGCGGTGTCTTAATAAATTATGTCTTCTGTGGAGTTACTTTAGGGTTGCTGATGTTGTATATATGCACATTCATATAGAACTTTGTTATGTATATGTTTGTAGGCACATACGCACACTTTATTTACACAACACAATATATATGTATTTTTTGTATAAGCATGTACATGTACCAATAAGTAAGAAACCTATAAAACTTATGTAAATTGAGTTACTTAATATAACGATCATTGTTATAATGGCGAATAAAGATCTGATTTCTGCACAAATATAATTTCCTCATATTTTATAGATCAAGTGTTTAAACTTGGTAAAATATGCTATGATGCATGTCCTTTAGGCTAATACATATTGCAAGTTTGTAATGTTTCTGCTTAATTAGATATCTTATCTCTTCATGTTAAAAAATGTATAGCAAAAATGGAACCGACTTCAACACCCAAAAGTGTGAAATAACTTGTTGAAGTCGGTACCTATTATCACAAAACTTTGCGCATGGTACCGACATCGACAAGTTATTTCACACTTATGGGTGTTGAAGTCGGTTCCATTTTTTGATAAAAACACACTTTTTAGTGACCCTTGTTACTTACGGGATCGATTATCATTCATTTTTAACAACTATATCATCAAGATAGGTACTCGTAAATATTTTTCAGGTATTTTTGCGTAACTCAAAACCAGTCTCTCAGTTACCCATCTCTATTCATACTCGTATCTATCAGACTTGTCTTGTCATATTGTTTCGTCCCTCTGCAATCCAAACAATTTGCGACTTAGACATTTTGCCCCTATAGCCATTGTGCAATCTGTAATTATTCCGAATAATTTTTCGATCACGAAGTCATTATTCTATCACATCATTTCGTTTCCACATACCTTTTACTATTCAAACGAATGACTCTACTGACCTATCTGTAATTTGTATTAAACAATTGTGGTATGCATTGATAATAAGGCACCTTCTTTGCGATATAGCATAGGTACATGGTTAGTAACCTATTATATGTGTACACTGTAAATCGTTGCAGCTGTTTGCTTACACAAAATAACTACTACCTATTCGGTGAAAGCTAATTTGTGATAAACACAGCAAACTCCTAATTACGATGCAAATTGGTCGTTCAAATCACCGCATTCATAAAATGGCTTTCATCAAAATATTCGGTTACCAAAATATGCCAAAATTACGGTATAAGCTTTAACGTAAATGAATCGGCACCGGCAGGGCGTTATTTGCATGCGGCATTAAAAATAAATCATTTAACAGATAATTTCGTTTTATGATGCTGAAGTCGGTTGTCACTTGGTGGTGACAAACAGAATTGGTATTATTAATTCATGTCATTTCAGGGTGTTTTTGCTACGTTCATACCTACATATTATCCATTTCTTTGTTATATTGTTTGAACCTCATAATGGTCTAAGGAATAGGTTGTAAATAAACACCTCGGCAAATATCTCGAGATTCAGACTTTTTGTTGTTGTACTTACCTATATGTATATATACGTCAGTACTAGCTGCTGGCTAGAACTGCAGCCACAAGAACAGCAGCACCTTCTAAAGTTTCAATTCACAATTTTAATCATAGATCACGTCAACGTAAGCCCCTTCATGATCTTGATGTAACATTGCCTCCGTCCAAAGACCACGGGGAATTTTATGTTGCATGTACTCGTAAGTTGACCAAGATATTATTGCATATTCAAATTTCAGTTCATGTTAAACAATATTAGCCTTAAGGTAATGAATATTGGATAATAAGGAATTGTCACTAGATATATAATTTTATGGTTTTTAAAGTGTTTTATTTAAATATTATTTAATGTGTTTTTTTAGGATACTTTTAAAAGTATTTGTTATTAAATATTAGCCTTCGTGGCATAAGGGAATCCTTTGTTGCTAGGGAGAAAACTCTGTGTAATGAAGAAGCGGTATCTTTTAGTTAGATGTACCTATATATATATTAATTATACTGACCTTGTTTGAATATGAGTGATCAATACTGATTATTCCCAAAGGCCACCATTTTTTACATGAGGTAATCATCTCCCAAATACGACAAACGAATAAGTTAGATCATTATGTATCTAATAGCCATCCTATAGTCAAATATACACTGGTCCGGAGAAATACGATGTCAACATTGACCACCGTGACTCCATCCAAAGGCTGCTCGCCGGGAAATGACTTGCTGCATTCAGGCTTAGCAACATGTAATTGCAAGAGAAAATTTCAAAGAAAGAGCCCTCGGGCACATGGAAATTCCATCTTACAAAGGGTACTCTTTTGTGAAATGAAGTTGCGCCTTAATTTTCGTTACTCATAGTAGTAAGCTCAATCTCAGGGACCTGTTTAAATATTATAGAGTACTAATACCGGTCAAGTGAAAGTCGTACTGGCACACCGAAGGTTAATATCAACACTGAAAGATCGGTAGTTATTTATTATTTGTACGATAAATATTGGACTATGATTTTGATACTTGTACTCGTATGTATAATCGTTATTACTACGGTTAAACAAAAACAAAAAAGGGCTAAAATTCTTCTATCTTATACCCTACAATTTTTTCTACGCTTTTGGTTTTTATTATTTATTAGGCGATCCATCGTAGTAACATATATAATGTGAACATTTCAAGTGGCTATGCCTATTAAGTTTCCAAACTTTTTCTGAAGAAAGGCGAAGCTTAATAATAGGGTACCATTTTCTGGTCAGGGAACCTAAAAATCAGATAATTTATATTCCTTCTCAAAAGCTTCCTTTTCTCACATTATGTTATAAACAAAAGAGACAGATAATAACCACTCCATAAGCATGGGCGACTTGAATCCGGGCAGAGTGCGATGCCAACATTGACTTACGAGATTTCATCCTCAGGCTGCCGGGAAATGACGTGTTTCATTCAAGCTCGACATGCACAAGCTTGAGTTTCATGACGATTTTCTGAAAGAAATAGCCCGAGGCGTCAGTGGAATTGCCCCTTTATAAGATGGAGTTGTGTTTTAATTTTCGAGTTACCTATAGTTTATCGGACTCAAGGGGCAAGGACATTCTGAGTATAAATAAATGATGCAATGGACTGCAATCCAAGCTTTGTTGCTGATACGTAGTTATAACTTAGTCAAGACTATTACCCCGCCCATTCTATTCAAACTTTGTGACAATTTTTGTTTCCTTCAGCGTTAGTACTTGCATCAATCTACTCTCTTATCTCTTACTCTAACCATTAAGTAGTAATATTTCTATTACTATGTAATACAAAGCTTAGGTCGCAGAATGATAATACAATCACAGTAACCAGTGTTTTACTTTGGGCAAAGGAAAAACAACCCAACCATTTATTATATCCAACAAATAAGTAATGCATTTGAAACACTGTTCGTTGGAAACACTCATCCTGAACGCATCCCTTTTATAACCAAACGCCCATCACATTACAAACTAACAAAAACAATCGCTAAGCTCCCAGACAATAACCGTTCCACCCTACTCTAATTTACGCCATAGAAAAATGGTATGCACCCTGCAAAGCCCGACTCAGTCAGAACGCGTCACTGGGGAAGCAGAATTACGAGCGCAAACATTGACTTTAGACTTTTATTCTTTTACTCAGTGACTCTGCGAATCACTCGCTGCGAACGAGCAAGTTCTCTATTCAGAAATTTTATTTAAATCATTTAAACTATGGTCTGGAAGTTGAAGTAGCTTGATTCGTTTGTGAGGCATATTTTTCCTTTCTTAGTAAAAATAAACTAGAAAGAACATAATATTACAAACCTTGAGAGCACAAACTTTTACATCTCTCTGATTCCTTATTTTAGACGTTGTAGGGGATAATGCGACGATCTATCAGACTACAGAATTAAGTCTGAAAGTGAACAATTGTAATCTTCTCTAAAAATTATAAATGTTTGATACAATGCTAAGATATTATGATATTATTATCTACTATCACTAGGTAGTTAGGTAAGTATGTACCCATATTTCAAAAGAATAGGCACAGGTGTTTAAACACCCACTTTGCGTCAGGTTTGTTGTTTGGTCTATACATTTAATCGGTTTTTAAAAACAAATAAGCATTCATTGAAACGAAATACTTATGATTGATTGATGACATAATTCTGATTTTCTCTGACTTCCTAATAGCATGCATTAACATGACTTACATTGTAAATATAGGGTTATATTAACCGTACGCAATAGCCACGGTCAAGTACTACCTTTTTAGGGTCCCATACTAGAAAACTAGATTCTATTACGAGGCGTCGCGTCGGCTGTCCGTCCGTCCCTCTGTGCCAATTTAAAGGGCTGTATCTTTGAAATCGTAGTAGGTACACGGTAGAAATTTTCACATAATATTTGTCAGTACGTTGCATTGCTTAAAGAATAACAACAATAAATACGATTTAAAAATAAAAGAAGGTCCCAATTTTTTTTTTTGTTTTTGATCTGTCGTAAAAAATAGACACGTATGCGTGAAACTTGGTAGTTTATATTGCAATATCTAAAGTATTTAAACATCTTATAAAAAAGGAGCCAAGCTCGGGTCTCTGTTAGCGCAGCTGAGTATTTCTAACTGTATGTAAAATATAACGATTTTATAGTACATTCTGTTTGATTCGAAACCTTGGGTGCGTGAATCCTACGTGCACTTAGCCGGCTTTTTTATGCCATAAAGTGACCATAACATAAAAAAAACGATGATGGTGAGAAGTCGATCATCTGTGGTGGAACCGTCACCCCTTTCGAGTGCAGTTGCAGTGCCACCTTTTTCGAACAAAACTAATTACATGAGTCCTTGTACTTGTAGGCAGTAATACTTCTAAGCCAGTGCCTTTCAAAGCTCGCAAGCGTCAGTTTGTCGTCAATTATTCAATAAATATAATGTGTCCATATATATTCAATGAATACAAATTCCATTAAATTATTTACTATTCTCAAGTTACTTACCCTCTTTACTATTCTCAATTTACTTGACAAGTACGTCGACATTAGAATTTAAATGTAGACACAACAAGGTAATCCGAGTCCAAAAGAAAACGAACCAAGTTCAGAATAATTTATTTTCTGCTTACATTCAACTTTTATCTCAAAGGCTAATAGTAAATGCAAACAATGTCAGCGTTGCTTAGTAAAGTAGCTAAAACCCTGACAATATTTTGACTTGGAAAATTGTTTTTATATTTACCTGTTGCAGCTTGGCTGGTTCAGAAAGCATATCAGAAAAGTAATTTAATAAAGCTTATACTGGCGACAGCAAGTAATTGAAGCTGAATACTTACGAAGTATCAGTGCTTAGATTGCAGTCGTCGCCAGAGAAGAATTTTATTAGTCACGCCTCTAGGTATAACTTTTCCTGAAAACAAAGGCAGAAGTACAATTAATTTTACAAGAAAAAGGTAATAAGGTTGCCTCTAGGTTGCCAATAGGTTCACTTCTCATGCATATGAACAAAAAACACTCGGTAAAATATGGGTATTGCCATAGAGATATAAAATACTATTTAGAGTGGCAGCCATGTCAGTTTTCTTAGAAAACGAGCGTAGCCAGTTCAAATTGACATTACATCCTTATTGTTCACTACAAACAATCCGATTCCCTGATAAGTCCCATTTTTACCCAATTGAAACGTTTAATAAGCCAATTTATAACAGTTGAAAATACACCTTATCTAAATAGTGGTAAGATTGTATTTCTTGTGAACTTTGTCAAGCTATCTCTTTCAGTCAGCGAGACAGATATATGGTGATTCCCCTAATATCTGGTGAAAGTTGCCAGTCGACAATATCTGTAGAGTAATTGTGCAGTCTCTCAGTCAAGTATAATTCAATTTTAAAATCGTGCCTTGGTAAAATCTGACCATAGATAATTGAAAAATAGTTTACAAATAACAGCACGAAAAATAATTACGGGAAAAGATTTATTGTGATAGCTAGTAAAATTTTAGCCTTTTTTATTTATTTATTCGGAACAAAAAGTGGTATCCTAGCCAGTGATGCAGTACATTTTTATCGATAAATTTTTCCATCGACTAAAGACGATTTATAGACACAACCTTCAGCAGTGAAGATGCTGAATAAGAAAATGACGATAAAAATAAAATGAAGCTATTACTGCGAAGCACAGCTTAATTTCGATATAATATGTTATACTACTAGAATCTACTAGAATTAAGCAAGCCTTTGCTTATTTCTAGTCAAATTATTACATACACATGAAATTCGTAATGAAATAAGAGATAAGCACAGATAGGGATTCACAAAAATAAAAGACGAGGTTAAGGTCGAAATCATGGTACATATAACAAGAGGTAAATTGCAGATGAGTTCAAGTAAATGTTGTCAGTCAATGTAAATTTTACCACGTAGAATCTAACTATACTTACTTTGAATTTTTGTTTTGATATTATTATAGCGGTCGAAGCCGCATGTAAGCGCAAAATTAATTTGATATAAAAAAAAGTGCATTATTATAGTGGGTGGGTGCGGAAGTACAGCCTACTGGTGATATATTCGTGTCAAATAAAGGGCTTTGTGCCAATTCACCCTGCTAACCTTGACATAAGTGAGATCATTTGCATAGCACATTGAGGGCTTTTACTTAAGAAAACTTTACATTTCTCAACATAATAATACAATCAAGCCATTTTTATGTGAGATTTAAATATTTTTATGAAATCTGAAACCAAGTGAAATAACAATTTCATGTGTATAGGAAAAAAGTGTTAAAATAAATTTAACCGATAAGATATTTAAAGTATCTAAAATTATTTTTTTTATTATAAATAATTTCCGTTATAGTAGAGAAATACATTTTTATTCTAGTTAGCCAATGATAGTTGCTTTCAAAAACCTGATTATGAGAATCAGATTACGCAAGTCTCAGGGTGATTCTATAAATCTGGATATCGTCCGCCAACCGGGATTCCGATTTGTATACATGAATGAAAATCAGGGAGACCGACACAACAGTAACTACCAGCTAATTATATTGGTTATCATTTTATTTCCATTGAAACGAATGATACTTATTGCATAATCTGCGATTGCTATTTCTAGATATTATTATTTAGCAAAAAATTAAAACAGTATGTTCGTGTTTTTCTCTATTACACATTTTAACAAATGAATTGAATGGTAGCCAATGAGATATTCTCCTTATTGATGATAACGAAAATCTCCATAATAGACTAACTCATAACCTAAAAGTTCCCGTGTTCGGTTCCGTTCGCGCCTGCGTTGCTGCAACACACCCCGCGATGCTGCAATTCCGCCTGCTGTACATATGTCCTAATCCAAACGGAAGAAAAGGAAAAAAAAAACATGTGATGTTGTCAAAGTAGCTTTGGTCTGTCATGGTGAATGAACACTACTTGAAATCCCTATCAATGCCATGCAAGTTGAGTGTGTAGAACCTCTTAGCCTTCGCAGACAGTT
The DNA here is from genome assembly GCA_963854805.1 of Plagodis dolabraria. Taxonomy (NCBI): domain Eukaryota; kingdom Metazoa; phylum Arthropoda; class Insecta; order Lepidoptera; family Geometridae; genus Plagodis; species Plagodis dolabraria. The sequence continues at coordinate 23,218,040 of OY978444.1, forward strand.
TCTCTCCGATAAATTCCTTTTTACATTAAGTCAAAACTCAAATCACACTGTTCGTGAAAAACTAGATTGTTGACTGACATTATATAACTCATACAATAAAGCCTCATCTGAGGACTTCCCTTGTCTCCTCCGCAGCTATTTACAATTCACCCTTCTTAATTATTCTCTCCTTCAGAATCCTGTTATGCCTTTGTACTCATCATCTTACGAAGCATTCGTTTTCAAACCTAACATTATTTTGGATTTTGGTATTGATAAAAACACAATAGAAGCTAATAAGGTTTTCATAAATAAATTCTTCACAGAATACAAGGGCTGGACTGCCATGCAGATGCTTCTAAAAATCCAGATAGTCCAATTGGTGTTGTAGTTTGGATCCCATCTACGAGAATAATTTTCAATTATAAATGTCCTCCTACCACTTCCGTCTTTTCAGGAGAAGCCATTGCAATTCTGAAAGCCATCATTTTTGTAATATCACACAATCTGAACAAAACTATTATATTTTCAGACTTCAAAAGCTGCTTCCAATTTATTCTTGCTAACCCTGTCTTGTTGGTCCAAATCTAGGTTCCCAAATGTTTTAAAAATAAGAAAAGCCCTTTTCGAATGTAGCTCTCACGGCATAAATGTGATCTTAGCCTGGATTCCTGGTCACGCCGGTATAGTGGGCAACGAATCTCAAGATCAAGATATCTGTTCGATTTTCTAACTAAAACTATCTATGGTCTAAATGGAAAAAGGAAGGTCTAAAACCATCTTTAAAAAACCTTGGAACCAGAAATGGCAAATTTCTAGAATATTAAAAGGTAAATTCTATGGTAACATTCAACCTGAGATGCCCAATAAACTCTGGTTCTCAATATTCTAAAACGCTGATAAAGTGACCACCTCTACAATATGCCGTCCGAGTCGAAACTATTCCTGTAACCCAGTCTTCCTGGCCAAACTTATAACTGCCTCTATGAATGTGGTTTGGACGAAGGAAATGTGAAACACATATTTTTGTGTTGTCCCAAAATAAACTCTTCTCTCTACAATATTATCCCTATAGATATCCCTCGTCCTTTCTCCCTCAAATGTATCCTGTCCTTAGTATTTAGTCCATATTCAAAGAAAGCTGTAAATAAACTGTTCTTATACTAAATAACTTAACCAAAAGTTGTTCCCAGGTGTTCTATATTTCCCCTATATATAATGAATTTGTGTGTGTGTGTGTGTGTGTGTGTGTGTGTGAGAGAGAGAGAGGGTGTGTGTGTGTGTGTGTATACATTTGTGTTCTTCCAGTAGTTAGATGAACTAACATCTAATGTTTCAGCACCAAATTTGGCTTAGACAGTTCTCACCGGACATAACTCATTAAAACTAAAAAATCCACTTCGTTTGATGGTCCATATAACTACGTGACATTGGTGAAATTGTGGTCGTGCCCACAGAAGCCACAAAACAAGAGTTAAATTCTTAACCTTGAAAAATTGCGTGTTCTTGAAAATATTTGCATAATTTGTTAATTTAATTGATGTTAACCATCTGACCTACACGTGCATTTTTACGTCCAGTAAAAAGTTCTATATGCGATAAAAGCAGTGGGACAGATGGTGCTTGCTTTCGTAGGTCTAACGGGAAAGCTCCAAATCAGAGATTGGAATGAGGTGACATTTAGTGACACAATTTATCGATAAAATTTGACGATAAAAAAAATCATGAATCACTATATGGCAGATTGCACCGACTTTGTTCATCAGCGAAATATAAAACATTTAGGAACAATTTATTAAGTTTTCCGGTGATAGGATATTCCTACTTTCTCTACATTCGTGACATCGCTATTAAATCTGCAACTTATAACAGCACAACGCGGCATTTCAATATAAATTGACGGAGATGCATGCGGCGCGTTAACCGCGGGTCGACTGTCAGTAGCATTATAGTCCGTTGACGTAAATACTCCTGTTTAGGAGTATGCTAGGCTCGCAGGCCACGCCCCCTTCACCTTTCTATTGCTTTCTCTTTTCTGTGGGTATTGCCATCTCTAACGTCTGCCATAAGTACTCCCACATTTTGCAAGACGCGTAGACGGTTCCATACATAAGATGCTAGCCTATTGCCCTTAGCTAGCACAGCTCCATACTTCAAACTATACCTGACATTATCTGTGGAACAAATAATACTTAGCTAACTGGCAATCGAACCCATCGCCGACGATTTAGATGCGACAATGATTCTACCTTCCATCCATTCGAAACATAGCAACGAACGTAGGCATTCCATATGACGGCTGGATCTACTGATTCAACGATGTTTTATCATATAATCATATCCAGATGTATTCCATGAAAGAATTCAACCAGAGCGACAGTTCTGTAAACTTGCAACACCGCAGCAACCTAGGTATAGGTAATAAAACAACAAATTCCGATCAACAACCCTACCCTTAAACTCATCCCTACTTTAATAAAGACTAGCGGACCGTTTCAGTAGCGGCACAGTTCAACATGAGTTACCAAAGCCGAGTCCTTAACTTTATCAAAATACCACACACACATTCAACCTAATAAATAATTATAACGCTTTTTCGGTAACATATGAGTTTAAGGTGGTTTCTTGCAAGGGTCCAAACTGAACGAGGGTGAACTTGTAAGGCAACTTTTGGGTCTTTATTTATTGTTATTACCTCATTAAGGTGCCTACCGAACGATATCCAACAAATTACGAATAAATAAGCCACCTCCACACACTCGCGGAATAAGTAAGCGGGGTTACTCGCAGCCTAATTATTTTAGTTGGAATATGTGAGAATGCTCGTATTATTGTAGTTGTAATAAATGAGTATGCATGAAGCTCTCAAGAGGAGAGTTTGTAAGATCATCATAAGCTCTCACAAGATTTGTGAATTTGAATATTGAACAATACAAGAAGCAATAAGAAAAGAGCATATGGCTGATATGCGAATTTAAAAATGGACGTTGTTTCTAGAACTGACAAGAGCAATTAGTACAACAGTGCAAACTTAACAGTGCAAAAAGTATGCTGTTATAGGCAGAGGTTCACGCCTAACACCACCAGATGGGCCACGTGATTGTTCCATCACGATAGAAAAAAACATTGGTACTACACACAATCGAGTCGATTGAAAGACGAACACATGTTGTATTATCTACCAGGCATAAGGCAAGAAAAAATAACAATACTAGTCTTACTATCACCTTAAGATAAGCAGTACAGGTTACAATATAAAAGTTCGCTAGCATGATGAACACTTTGTAATTTAATCAACCCTAAAAAACATATTACCTATGTTAATTAATTGTCACGATTTACGTAAGGAATATAATCTGGGCTAACAGTGAGACTAGAAGACAATATCGTCTAATTTAAGCCTATTTTAAGCCTCAGGTTGGGACGTTAACGCTCTTTACTTCAATCTTCACCTAGCAAAACCGATCTCATGTCAACGTCAAAGTCAAAATCATTCTTATGAACGTTCTTATGAACGTCAAATACGTAGTACTATTAAAATATTCTACTGCCGCGTTCAGCAAAAATAGTATACAGCTACTTTGAGAAGAACGGACAAGAAACTCGTGGCCATTCGTTTTATATATCTTTATTCTTTTAAAATTTGTAAGCCTATTATAAAACTATTACATAGGTAATTTGCGGTGGTTTGGCACTGATGGAATATCCCAAGTTTTTTGTCTTCTAAATAATCACCAATTTCAAATACGCTTTTGCAATTAAAATCTTTTATTTTCCTTCTGAGTTCTTTTGAGTATACAATATATCTTCAAGAATATAAAGACTTGGCAAAGTTAATATGTTGACTTAAAAAAAATCCCTCTGTGATTCGCTAGAATTCATTCCATGTAACATATAGCGCGAAATGCCCTCTTTTGCAAAATAAAGATGGCTTATATATCAGCTGTTCTCTATATAAATTCGGTATTGATTTCGGTTAGCACTAGGTACTTCTCTGTCGCCATCGCCATAACGTATCACGTTGACTGACAATTATATAACGACGACGCAGTAGTCAGTCTTCATAGAACGATATGATTGTTTTGAGACATCTTTACAGCTTTCTAGTCGATCAGACACGTAACATATTTTTTTCAATGTTTTTATTTAAGCGAAGAAAGGTAAAGCAAAAAACGGTATTTTAAAAGTTAAATTGGCGTAAAAAAAAGTGAGTTTAAAAGAGTCAGGCTTAAGATTCTGAACTGAAAGCAAGAAACCACATTTAATAAATGAATACTCGGTGTGCATAAAGATTTTTTAATTTTGTTATGTTCCTAAATGTTTATTGAATTTTATTAAATAAGTACTGTATCAGCTGGATTGCCCACTGCTATACACAGCCTTACCACATCAAGGGGCGATTTGCCATAATCCCGACGCTTGGTGGGCGTCTTGGAGACCGCAGTTTAAGATATCAGTTCCTCAGAAGGCACTACTACCCAGTTTCCAGTATTTTACTTTTAGTCGCATACGACACCCACAGATAGCAATATCCCCCACATTGCTAGCCCGGCACCCCACGAGCATAGTACATTAAGTGCTGATTTAATCGCCTCAAGCTGGGATGCTAACTTTTTGTGTGGTATAAGAAACACGAAACGTCTCATAACTGTCCATATCGGTTTTTTTTTCTTTTTAACTTCACTTTTTTTTAACTTGCTTCTAATTATTATTCAAATATATATTTAGTCCTGTCATTTCCATTTTAGGGTCCTTTCTCTAACGGGACCCAAGCCTATTGGGAATAAGGTGTTTGTAACTGTATTGGGTTATTAAAGTATTATGATTTTTTTCATATTCCAAAAACAAGGTTTGGAACGAGTTTTAATTTAAAAAAAAGATGATTATGATATGAAAAAATACGCAATTTATTTATTTAGTCAATTAGCACGGCTTACGCCAATTACACTAATGATATGGACAAATTATTAACAACAATTACGAAAGAAGTGTACAATAAAATCAAGTAATAGTTCATAGTTAATGTCAAAGATAATAATAATAGTCAGTAATAATAAACAAAAAAAAAAAATATTTAGCGCTAAGCAAATATGTCAAAATTAAATCTACTACTTATAAACTATGACTGTATGCTTGAAGTACGGTAGTACGCTGCCTCACAGTACTTCAAGCATTCAGATAAAATCTCTCGTCAAAGTCATGCAAAGGTCTTTTTGCATTTGCCTTACTCTGCGTATTCATAATAAACGTGTTGGTAAATTAAAAAAACTGCCATTTACCGCAGGAGTCAAGTAAAAGTACAATGTTGCTTATTATTGAATATTATTTTATACAATAAAATAATATTCAATAATCTCCAATTTAAGGATGGGATAGAAATAAAAAATATTTGTCCCGCTCTTTGTATCTAAAAATTGTACACAATGCTATTCAATGACTTGTACTTTAAAAGAGATAGTAACGGGATCATGCATATTGCAAAACTAGATATGTTATTAAATCGGAAACCAAAGTGATAAACTTCCTTAATTTAATAAAACAATATTTCAAAAATTCATCTAACATGGTTCCAATTCAGTGAATCAGTAACTCTCCACAAATTGTGTTAAGTCCTCAAATTGAAAATTAATTTTGAAATTAGTTTTACCTCAAATCAGTGGTATAAAATTAAGAAGTTTATTAACTCATTTTGACCCCGAACAGTGTAGAGTCGTCCGAACTTGGCTTATTTCATGCCAACAATGAGAATACGTACATAAACTTTTGTAACTTTTCCATAGTTTATTGAAAACTGATTGTATATATAAAATATTAAAGGACCCAAAACCCTATTATTATCCTTTTTTTTCTTGACAGGAAGGAAATGTCTTCGCACTGTTTTGTCCACCAAGGGAGTGGCGGAAGGGGATGCGTGTGACTTTAACCTACTATATGCCGCCGAGGTGGGGAAAGTTGGGTCGAACTAGCATTCACAATGTTGCTCCGGTGGTAGACCTGAACTTAGCCGGACCTCTACCTGTGGAGGGACGACCTTGCTCACCAAGGCCGCCCCCCAGAGGTCAGGACTATTCAAGTCTCTCGACTCTTCACCAGTAACCCCACTTCGGAGAACGCAGGAGGTGGGACCATTGTCGCCTCCTCGCCCACGTTCGTCTGCGCTGGAAAGTCAACTCGGACATTGTCCTCCCTGACGGCTCCACGGCCTCCTTCTGCGCCTTCACCGTTTCGCAGAAGGTGACCCTCACCTTCGACGATATCTACCCGCCGAGCATGGTGTTTATCACGATCAGCAGAGAGGGATCACCTCCTAGGAGAGCTGAAAGTATTAGCAACTGCGGGACTCATGCAGCACATATGATCCTTTAACAGCATTAACAGAAGATCACATAGTCACATAGGCAACATAGAAAAGTCATATTGGAGAATAGTGTTATAAGTAAACAATTTAAGTTAGGACATTATAGGGACTCTATAACGGTATACTTAGATAGTTTGATAATGTAGGAAGCATGCATGAAAGAAGATTACAAAGGAAATATGTATGTATGAGCAGTGTGAACGGATCAGTTAGAAGAATAAGACCTCGGCTAGCATACCATAAGCAGATTGGATGTTTAGAAATAGTCCAAGATACCTAAGTCATGAGTATACCCTTAATGGATAGTTTTATGCTGTAGAACGTGATTAAAGTGAAGGCAGTAAGAGAATTAAAGTCAAAATCAAATAAATTATTCAATATAAGCGTCTGAGACGTTCTTCTAAAGATTACTTATAATTTTTGTTACATAAGATGTAGCCACATAGAGTAAAAATGTATTATAGAGCCACTATTGCGAGTGCAACGGGCTAGAAACTCGGGGCCACTTTACAATGTTTTACAAAATATATTATAAACTGAATTCATCATTTTTTTTATATTACGTATGTTGTAATAAAAGCTGGTAGATTTGCTTTGTCCAAAAAATGGAAGTGTCCCAGCATTTTAATCGTAACTAAATAATCACAAACTATTTAGTAGGCTTTCTTATTCAACATGTTTTTCGCAAGCAATTTGATTTTTTCTTCTGTGAACGTTCTTATCTTCAGGAATGTTATTGTAATATCGCACACAATTCCCTAAGAAGGAATTTTTATTTGTCTTTGCTAATCTAAAATCTAGCATCCCTATTTTATGTTTATTCCTAGAGAGATATGCCGTACAATCGTGGCAACTGGCAATACCGTGGTATTTGTTTATAGCCGGCCGGGAAAATGACATGACGTTGTGTATGCGTGTATTTTAGCGAAAACTTGCAATATATTAAGTTTGAACAAATTTCTTCTCCGTTAATAGTTGCTGTAATCCCCACGGTTGTAAAGCGTCTTGGCGATCGCAGTACAGCATCACAGAACATGCTGCTTTCCTCTCAACTGGATTTCTCTAATTAGGTTTTTTATCAATTGACGGAAAGACGAGGAATATATTTGATTTACCATTACTAATTACTCCAACTCAACAGGATAGTACTCAGGACTTCTTCTCGTCTGACATTCCGCAGAATCTGAATATCAAGTCACTTAATGAGTAATACAAAGAGCTATGCTCGGAGTTTCTTTGAAGAACCAAAGTCACTGACATGGCTTCCAGAACTTGCAAGTCAAGAGTTGCAATGGTCAAAGCTACATTGCTCAAAAGACTGTAACTGATGGGGAAGAAAGGTTTTCGATTGGTTACCACATTGCGCCGAAAGACCGTAGAGTTGGTTGGCACTAGGTGAACTGACGACTTCGTCAGTCACGGGAAGCAGAAGGATAGAATCGCTATTGGCCGTCGCATTGTGGTGGCGTTCCATAGGGAGTTTTTGAAGCGTTGCGTTCGTTAGTTTAGCCGTTCTTAATCGATCAGCTAAGTTAAGCAACGCCCGCTGCGGTCAGGAGAGTGATGGGTGACCGTTAGTAATATTACTACTGAGCGCTTCCGTGCTTTGGAGGGCACGTTAAGCCGTTGGTCCCGGTTGTTGTCTTACGATGGCCGTCGTTACAGCGTGGTGGTGGCTAGGTGGGCATTTTGCGAATGCCTGCCTGGCTAGCTACCACCCTCAAGTAGAAAATCTGTCGCCAAGCTCCTAGCGGTGTGTTCCGGCAGCTGTCATTGAGAGTCAGTAATTCTAGACTAGCCGGAACTACATTTTCGACCACATCATCACTTACGATCAGATGACATAGTGGTCAAAAGATAGTCTATCTACAATAAAAAAAATCTGTTCAGTGATCGTTTTATAAATAAGTGATATACAGTAAATTTAATTTTGTGAATAAACACAGATTTAATAAGAAATAAAAAATAAAAAAATATTGGGGTTCAACATAATAAAATAAACGTAGTTTTTGCATAAACACCTTTTATGCAAACTGAGCTCACCAAATTCACGCACAACCAAGGGAAAGTCCCGCTCGTGGTTCAAAATATATCTTTCGTTGAAATTCTTCGTTGAAACCGTCTTGAACTCATTAAGTAGAGTATATTTTTATAATATAATATATACGTATTATAAACAAAAAAAATCACACATATCTCCGCCAAAATAATATGTATATAATACATACTTCAAAAAATATGTATTTTACACTATTTTTACAGGGTTTATCTCCAAAACTAAACATTTCTGAAATTTAGAATTTGGGTATAGTTTAGTTACCAAAGTGGACGAAGGCGGAATATACTCTTTTTAATAACAAACCCTGAATCTTTTTTCACTGTGATCAAGACATTCATACATGTCCTATTAATTTGTTTTAGGTTGTCGCTATGCGGAACCCAAACGTAGCGCGGCTCAACTCGCACTAGATCAGATTTTAATGATACAGGCACAATGAAGCTATAACAAGCGAGGCGTGCAACCGCACTTCAACAATTTTCCTACATTATGGACAAAATTAATTCATTAATAAAATTAAAATATAATCATGATACTGCTGACTAACCGTCCCGCTGTCGAAACATCAGCAACACTCATCGCAAATTACGCGTTAAACTGAAAGGTATTTTGGAGAGAGCAGGTATTATGGACTTATTGAGCGCAAATTTTGAGGACCGCAACCCTTTGAATAGTCAATGTCGCGTACCCTTATCTCGCCACAGAAGGCGACACCACATTACCGGCATTATGCCCTGTCCTGCAGCGGAATGGAAACATGCCTTAACATGAGGCTTTAGAGCGGTATATCGTGTACACACAGCATAAAGTACAGGGCATTTTCAAAGTGCAATTTATATTGTATTGGAAGTTAGAGCTGAGCGCCACAGTGCAAATAATAAAAGTGGACAAATATTAGCGATTGTGAATTTTACTATACGTATAACATTATGAAGTGGTTTGAAGTTTAAAATTGTACAACATAAGACCGAAAATCTATTATCATTTACTAAATTTTAGCGACTACGTAATTTTTTTTATTTAAATCAAAGTGGTCATGTCATCAGGTCAAAGAGGTCTCGTTGCGCGTGCAAGTGAGCGAAACAGAATTACGTGACCGATTATTTTAAACAAATTCATATAAACGTGAGCGTTTTTAAAAACACAAACATGGTTGCTACGTAACAATTTGAATAACCTGTGTTCGATAATAATAATTTGTACTGATACATTTACTATACAGAAAACTTATTTATGTGACATTTTATTCATGATGTTTTCTAACGAGAAAAATATATAAAATCGTGTTTTCTGGATTAAGCGTAGAATTTGTCTTATTTAATTATATTTAAATAAAAACGATGTTTCGAAATAAAATAACTGTATTCTTATTACATTCAAAAAATAAGTATTGAATGAGAATATCATTAATTACACAATTAAACTATTACTAGGCTCTTAGTTTCATTTTAAATGTTAATGGCTCTAATTTGCAGCATGAGTTTCCTCCTTGAGTCGTAATCCTCAAAGCTGAGGGTCGTGATACCCCGTGGAAATAAACTTTCTTTTAACAATTTGTCGCCACCTATTTCTATCTTTGGCTATGTGAATGGCGTCATGAACACTGTTGTCTAGGGTAGTGCGGATTTAGTCTGACTATCGCATGGAACTGCGACCTCTTGGGCGTTTCCCTTCAATCTTCCCAGCATGAGTTTATTACAGTGCATTTCAATACTGCGATTCAACTGTGTCAAATTTGCCTGCCTTGATAATAACTTGACTGCATAAATGTTTTAGTCAAATACGAGTTTGGAACCAGTATTATTGTAAATCAAATCAACCTTTACCTTTCTGGCCCGACTCTTGCGGTCACAAAGTAAACAGTGCATAATACATGTAGGTTATTTTAATCGCGTAATTTATTCCGATCACAGTGTCGATAACCATTTCTGAATCTAATAATAATAATTATGTATTCACTACCTTTTGCTATAGTATAACAAAATTCGTATGTATATTCCCTTCTTCTATATACTGTGACCACTCTTACGTATAACTAAGCAGCGATATTCTGTGTCGGACCAAAATGTTACGCGGCTGAGCCGAACCTTATGTAAGTATCAGCCTTATACTGTTATATTTTTATTTTATTTACGTAAAGAAAAATGTAATAACCATTACGTAGACCCACTTTCCATTATGCGTAGTCGAGGAACACAAAACTTTAGCTTTCCACCGCTTTCCCTTTGTAACATGAAAACTTTTAATTTGTGTCGATGTTACCATTAAAACAAATTGTTTTGTTTTGGTTCAGAACGCCGTCATCACCTACCATTCGCCAAGCTTCAAGTTATAAAAACAAAATATTATCGGTGTATATTAACCTATTAGTAGCCTTTTTGTGTAACTAGAATTGAAAAAAATGTAATGGGTATAAATATTATTTTGGTATTTGAACTTTTTTAAAGCAACCTCCATGTATTTTACATTTGCTTACCTTGTTTCGTTCTCCAAGCCTATTTTATTAAATAGAATATAAACTTCCTCGGAACAATGCTCATTCTGGAATTCTTATGTCAAAATAAAATTCATCTCTATCACCATTTCAGTTTACCCTTATTCCATGCATGTGTTGTCTGTACAATGTTTCATTAACAACACAAACGATGGTCACATATTTTATAGAAGTTTATTTTCTATGACAACAAAAAAGGGGACACATGGACCTATTGCAAAAATATTTGCTTTGGTTTTCGGGCTCGATGCCAACCCTACTTTGGATTAATAATTAAACTAATGCCTACTCACGTGGACATAAATGGCATGCTCATTTGGCACATTATTTTCTTAAGTCAAAAAAAAAACATAACGTTCCTCCAATTAATCTCACTTCATCTGCATATAATTTTTATACCTTATCAGGGTTGTCACAGGTGTACACGAGTAGATACGAGTCATACGAGCTGTTGTCAGTAGATCCAGCGTCGTAATTCACTGAGCAGACCAATCGGTGGCTTCAGTACACCCCTGGGACGAGTTTCCTATATCGTTTGCATATACATACATATGAATATTCTACCAACATAGCATAACTTATCGGCCATCAACTTCTTATCCATATTACACTAATGAATAGTCGGTAGAATATGTGTTTCACGAACAATATATGTTGTACGGTCAGCTGCAAAGGTAGCTAAGGTAGACCATGTTAAGAAATAAAATTATTTATTTCATGGCTGTCTAAATTCAATTCGCGATAGATTATACTATACTATAGTTTGCAGTATCTAGCTTTTACAGGTATCTTAAAAAAATATTTTAGTCATAGTTTTTACTCCTTAAAATCATGAATTTCCAGCTTCTTGTGATGTGTGCAATAACATTGTACTGATTATATTGATCGAAGTAAGTAGGTTGACACTGTTCTTTACAAAGTAAAAAAAATATATAATATTTTTTCAGTATTGGGAGGTACTCTCTGTGGCCTTTTTGTACATCATACTTACACATGCACCATGCATTACCAATTATTGAGTCCTTTCTAAAGAACTAAATCACAATATAACAAAATAGTTTTACAAAATACATATTTATAATATTTCATTATGATAGTACACATGAACAGTATTAAATTTTACCAAATGCTATGAACTTTTTATTTTTTCATCAATCATCTGAGTCATGAGCTAAATATGAATGTAGCCAAAACGTACTTAACTTTTTCTGAAATTTCTATATAATCTTGTACTTCTTTACAATGAATGCATTTCTTAAAAACTGCTGATCACCACAGTAACTTCGATTGACAGATATGTCCTGGCCACGGTGAGGAACGATAGCAGCATATAACACTTGAATTTGTTGCATGATAATGTTATCAGCTTATTCGTTTAGCACGTTTAAAATCACAATGTTAAAGACTTAAGATGAGTTGTCCGGACCGTGTCATAAAGAGTTCTGGTTGTTAACTGTGGTTCTGAACTAATAAATAACACGTAAATAATCTGAAACACGAAATGATGTATACCATAGCACGAAAATGATGCTCCTAAACCAGCCAACCGCTTCAAATCAGAGCATTTCGTCTCGCACCAGATCAGGGGGTATTTATTTACATGTAATTAGTTCGGTGTGTCAGTGATCGACGGCGGACGTCCGCGCGGAGGTAAACAATCCATTACATGCTGTCAGGGCCGCCGCACGTTAACCCTACCACGGTGTTACTTGCCATGGATAAGTGGCCTAATTTTTTGATAATTTGTTTACTCCATTTGAACTTCTTGTATACAGTTTCGTTTGTTGCACAACTGCTTTCCTAGTTGTAGTATCGGTAAATATCTTGGAATGTTCATCTGTTTTTTTTTCTATTTATAGCGCTTAACAAATATGTCAGCCCTGCTATTATACAATATAAGATATTCCGCTTATTTTTAAGTATATTAATCTTAATTTAAGAGAGGTTTGACTGCTTTGATTTGTGTTGATTCTGGAAAGACTTGAGGCTTTCGCAGCTGTTATTACATATTAACAATATCCAGTTTAGAAAATACGAATTTTGCTAAATAACAAATATCTATCGTGTTTAAAAAATAATAACGAAAATGGAGTGTATTCTCACTTTTAATTTTGTATTATTGCCAGCATGACATCCTTTTGACATTTATCGAAGAATATACAAGTTTTGGTGACAGTGAAATTTGGTTTGAGATTTACAACTCCATACTTTAATTGAAATCTGGTAACATACATAATTTAATCGCATTAAATATAACTTTTTTGTGCTAATTGGTCGCAACTTATTTAAAAATAAAATATAACGTTCTCCTCGCTTGTGAGAGATTTGCTTCGCTTTGTCGATAATCTTTTATAAATTTCTTAAACGGAGGACCAATCAGGAGTGCATAGAAGTATAGAGCATTTTTTTTTTTTGCTTGGTAGGTTAGCCTTTGACCACTATCTCACCTGATGGTAAGTGATGATGTGTTCGAGGATGTTGTTCAGACTAACCAAGAGTTACTGGCTCTCAAGGACAGCTGCCGGAACACACCGTTAGGTGCTTGGCGACAGATTTTCAACTTGAGGGTGGTAGCTAGCCAGGCGGGCATTTGCAAAGTGCCCTACCACCATGTTGTAACGAATGCTATCCTAAGACAACAACCGGGACCGACGGCTTAACGTGCCCTCCGAAGCACGGAAGCGCTCAGTAGTAATGTCACCAGCGGTGGAAATACATTTGCTCACCTTGTTACGTTACCGCGGCGGACGTTGCTTAACTTTGCTGATTGATTCAGAATAGCTAAGCAAACTTGGCTATGAGCGCTTGAAAGCATGATTTTAAAATTAAATTTAAAATAATTACACAAATTAATTTACTGGTATCAATGAAAAACACAATTAATATTTATAGATTGTATTAGACAAGCAAACCCATGGTAGTGCTACCATGCATGATGTGCCTATATTGCTCCAGATAGCTTGATATTGCTGCATATAGCTCAGTATAGTTAACACGAGCTCGGTATAGCCTTATATGATCGGCAAACACGCGAATTTAGACCAGTCCGTTGTCGCCCACTGTCAATATTTGCGGGTATTGACTTTTTAACGTGCTTCAGCGGAGGCCTATGATAGCTGTTAGTGCTTTTTTTGATACGTATTTTAAGTAGGTAACGGTTAATTCTTTGTTTTTACTTATACAATATACTAGGTGGTAGTATGGTTTTGAGAGCTGAAGATGTCGCGACTGAATCGTGTTTTTTTTTACGTTTTCAAACCCCTCTCCCAATATTATCTTCGCCGTTTTAAAAATTTCCAAAACTGAATCAACTGCAAAATGTCTTATGTTTATAAAACCTGCTCACAAACTTCATGAAAATCAGTTGAGAAATGCGATCTTCAGCGCTGGCTCGGTTAATTATACCTATATCCATGTTCTTATAAAAGCGAATACGCTACATTTTTGATTAAGTCAAGATTTAGATGAAGCTACTTTAATAGCTACTTAAATGACCTCACATCGATTTACTCAAATTTTTAATTTTCATGGAAAAAACTTACTCTTAAAGGCTTACCTCAAAGCTTTTTCCAATGTTCAGTGAGACCAACGGCCGTCCAGCGATTATCAAAGTATTTCCAATATTAATGTTCTCGTGGCAAAAAAATAAATAATAATAGTATTTAATTTTCGCTTTTTTGTGGCGTTCGCTTTTGAGGGAACATTCTCTTGTTCACGGGTTATTGCAAAGTTGCAATAACCCGTGAACAAGAGAATGTTTAATAATAACAAATATTTTTAAAAGTATCTTAAGAAAACATTAAATAATATTTGAATAAAACACTTAAAAAAGTATAAAAATATATATCTAGTGACAATAGACTCGCCGAGCGCACGATCGAGCTCGATAATCAAGACCTCCTGAAGATGCTTCGTTTAGAAGCGAAACAATCGATCCAATTTTCTCTTTGGTAACAGAACCCAATAGAAATGAATAAGATTTGTTGTATTCCTTATTTTTCAGTCTTCTTTTAAAAATTCGAATAATATCCACGGAGAAAGCAACCTCAGAGCAGTAATCCATTCAATGTATCACTATGCGACTCTTATCTTACCACGTATAGCCATGCCAATCCGTTACCAACATTTAGGCAATATACAAATTCGTTTCCAAACTGAGCGAATTTCGACTCTCCAGTGTTGAATACAAGGAACTTATTCGCACGGCTTAAACTTAGTTTTATAACATTTTACAGCGTATAATCCGACTGATATTGGAAGGCTCGTCGATGCATTCACTAGGATGCACAAAATTTTCTATAAGGATAAAAGCAAACAAGATAGCCATCGAACTAATGTTACAAGTCTGAGTCGACGTACCTACATAGGCATGCAATATAAAAATGTCTGATAATGCATATAGCCGTTCCTTTTCAAGAGGTGCCTGTACCAACTTCATCGGAATATTTCTAGAGCCTAGAAATCTCAACATAAAGTAATTGCTTTTTTCAATATATCAAATATCTTTGAGATATCTCATTATGGCTCTTCAAAGCATAATACGAAGTTAATAATTATGTTTATATCTACCATTTTCTTCACAAAACTTATTACGCTCGGTTTTTTTATATACCTTACCTATAAAATAGCCTTTGACCACAATCTTACCTGAAGGTAAGTGATGATGTGGTTGAAGATGTTGTTCTGGCTGACCCAGAATTAATGGCTCTCAAGGACAGCTGCCGGAGCACACCGTTAGGTGCTTGGCGACATATATTTTTCTTGAGGGTGGTAGCCAGGCAGGCGGGCATTCTTAAATGGCCTACCACTATGCGAAATGAATAGTAAAGGCACATACACTTTTATAAAATATGAAACAGCAATTATTTCTCTCACTTTTATCTTCCACAGCATACTGATGAAGTTATTGTTAGAAAAAAATACTTTCTTTGCATTGAGATTAAATTATAAGACTCATTTAATTCATATCAATGTAATAAGAACCATAAAAAAATATATTATCGGTATAAATTTATAATTTTTATATGAGAGTTAATAATACAAGACAATTATACTCTCATTACATCAAGCGCCGTCAATAAAATCAAAATTTCATTACCACGAAGTTTCTAAACAAAAAGTTACGTTTTCGTTTCATTAAAATATTTCATCCCTAATGTAGGTTGTTTTATTTCAAAACGTATAATTCCAAGTTTTTTAGCGTGTAATAGGAACAACAGTGACAATACGGCAACCGGCGCGGCGGCGGTGAACGTTAAAATGTTTCCGTTTTTGGCGTCCTCTCAAGTTCGTTAATGTTTCCAAAACAACGTGGTGAACACTGGGATACCTATTTGTGGTAAAGTTTTGAAGTGACTTGCTGTGCTTATGCCAGCGCAATCATAATATTAGCTTCACTTAAGTGCTCTTCCATTAGTACTCTCTTCCTAGGCAATAAACAGGTCTACGTTTCCCAATTAAATGAAATAGGTATGCAATTCTTCTATTTTTCCAGACATTTGATTAAGTCAAACAACAACATTTTACAACTTTTGTTTCCTTCAAAAAACTTAGTACAACAGAATAGGTAAATAAGAGTCGAGAACTGTTCGGCATAACGGTCGCAGGTTGTCGCAACTTTTGCGCAAATGAAAACAATTTGTTTTCCTCGAGCGGCACTCTCTCACACCGGACACCGAACCTTTTTAAGCGCATTTTACTGAATCCGGTTAAAATATTGTGAAACTAAATAAAAACCGATTCGTGTACTGAAATTCTTCGGTACTTTTTGTGCGGACTGTGTAAAACACAGCACATTTTTTGACGAGGCTAGCTGGCACCGTGCCGGGTGTTTCACGTGCGGTGTGAACTGTCGACTCCGGGATTCGGTAAGATGTGTTTTTCTTTTAGTGCCATTGGACTGGAGACAAGATTGAGAGCTACATACTTTACAGGCTCAATTTGGTAAGCCCTTTTGTAGGAACAGTATTTGAACGGAATGGGTTGTTTCCGAAGAAAAGATTGATGAGGTTTTGTAGAATATCGTTGCCCGAAAGTTTAGTTAAAATGAAGGTCTCTTTTTTACATTCCTATAGGGTTTGTAAAGAAGTTAAAAGATGAACAAGTTACCCCTCGGATGTTGTGTCACTCCTGTCCATTACTGTTTATACCATCGTCGTTCTGCATAACACTGCACCGATCTCGTCACTCCCAGACCATAATTCTTACTTGTTATTGTCGTTTGCTGTATTCTTTAAGTGCTTTCGTAGTGGTCCACCATCATTCATTTGAAAATCTGTCACCTGCAAGTGAAAGAGCATATTCAGGTGTATTAGAAAGCCAATTTGAACGGAGCTGACTTTGAGTTCCCACCAAGATGGTAGTTGAAATACTGGAGTAGCGGATTCAATTTTTTTATAATATCGATACGTTAGCCTTTTACCACGATCTAGTGGCCAGGTGGATGGACGCGGGTACGAAATAGTACGAATCCCGCACATGACTTAAATTCTTCCTTTCTTAAATTTGTAATTTTGTAAGATATCATTATCTTTATTTTAGATGGTAAGTGATGATGCGTCGAAGATGGTAAGGCTTCACATCCTTCTCAAAAGATAAAATCTTCAAAATACTATCAAAGACAGCTGCCGAAAAACACGTTTGTACATACAGAAGTGTTTAGTGACAGATTTTCTAGCAAACCAGGTGGGCATTCTTAAAATATCTTACCACTGTGCAAACACCAGTAGGTCATGTTATATCTACAAATTTCTAAAATTCAGCATGACTGTTTAAAAACAATGTTCCAAAATTAAATTACATCAAAATAAACTTGTTTGTCATCAGTCATTTAGTTCAGTGCAAAATAGGTGCAGTACATCGACCAGTCAGCTACAATTAACGCGCCCCGTTGGTCATATTTCACTCTTGACGCGTGCTATCGCAGCACGCTCGCATCCGCGGCACAAACGCCGCTTTTAACCGCCACCTACGTCTAGCCATACCACGTAGGTTGTGTAAAGTGCTGTAATTTGCAATTTACTAACAGTGACGTATACCTATATAACAGGGGTAGGCAAAACAGTCGCATGAACGCAGAGGTAATATTTGTCCGAGCTGTCGAAATTACGTTTAAATGTAACATACCTTATGAAACGGTTGTCCTCGGAGGTAGGCGAAAATTTCTAACTTATTCACGGGTTTTCGAAAAGGCAAACATTTAAAATCTGTCGTTAAGCTAACGCAGTTTTCCTGTAGCAGTCTTTGTCAAAACTTACCATGTGCGATGGTCGTGGATTCGAGTCCCTCTCGTGGTTCAATTATTTTCCTTGTGGTAATATTGTAAACTTATTCACTTAGTAGTATTGAAAGTGAAAAAACGGCCATCTACGAGTTGGTTTCAAACACTGAGGGTTCCGTACGACCACAGAATATACTTACGACAAATTAGATATTTTCTTCAAACAGTTCGAAATTTGGACCCTCATTACAGTTTATTATGGCTCCAAATCAGGGTCCTATGAATTTCAGACATACAGACGGATAGAATGACATCTTAGTAATAGGGTCTTGTTTTCTAATACGGAACCCTAAAAATACAATGGTATTATGTGAGATGGATGTCAAATTTAGTTATTCCACGAATCTCCATTGACATTTCCCATTTATATTTCAGTAAATATATTTTTTGTAAGAAAAAGATTTAGTCAGTGACTTTATATTTGGAAGAAAGTCCCTAAACTGTTAAATATTCCTGCATACTCAGTAGTTGATACTCGTCGCAGCACTGTTTGTTATTTAAATTACGTATTTACATAGTTAACTGCAGTGCAAGAACGCAATTCGTTAATACGCAAGTTGCGCAGTAAGATTTATGTATGACTTGAGGTATTTGTCTTGCGTGTTTATGCAGAAACAAAACCTTGGCTTGGATACTTTTTAATTTAACTTTAAAGTTATGCTACCTACCACCAATGAGCCAGTTTCCATACAAGGATAAGCCTGCTTCCATCAAAAACATCATCAGTTACCTTAGGCGTTGTTCTAACACAACACGGTCATCAACATTCGCGATCGCCAACATCGAAATTTAACCTAAATAGGACCCGCGATAAAACATAATTAGATATCGAACGAGAATCCTAAATTGACATTCGTGATCGTGCAACCAAAATATTTGATTTTGTCCGCGCGAACTTCCGATGGCCACGTGATCGCGTTGTTTTGCTGCACGCATCGCACAATCATATCAATGAGATTTTAGTATTCTTTGTATAGGAAGTGCGTCCAATGGTTCGCATCGTATGAACCGCACGCATCGGCCCGTCGGTAGTGCCGGCGCCATTGCACATAAAGGCAACTATCCCGATACGTGCTGGTGACGTCATATGGATTGCCGATCAGTGGACACACCCTACGCAACCCACCCGCAACCATTTCTTGAATTAATTCCAGTCCGGTCCCAAGTATCCAAATATTATGTTTAAATATATTTTCTTCTTTTTTCGTCTTCTACTGCAAATATACAAGCAATCAAGGTAAGTTCATTTTCACCGCTTTCCGATTCCATTGTCTCACACACACAGGGCTCGTTCGCCTACTACGAATATCTTAACGAGTACGAATACAGTGGACGCATAAAAAATCATCGCATCAAACGGATTACCGTTTATGCGATCCATCCCACGCGTGCGATGCGTAACTGTGGACGCTTACCTTTAGTGCAAAGTTTGCTCCTGGCGTTATTCTATTGGTTAAATAATATGCATTGCCTTGGCCTAGGTAACGTTTCAGTTGAAGTCCGAACTAAATAATTATAGCATTTGGCTATGATAATCACCGCGAATCGGTGCTACGCGGTGTACGGGCTAAGCTGAAACCTGAACAGCTTCGAAACAAATGTCCCAATTTTTGTCAAACATTACTAAGAACAAACGCAATAAGGATTACTTAAGAATATAAAACGGCATCGTAGTCAGTTCAGTCGTTGCGTTGGTAATGCCACGAGATATAATGTCACAAATACGCGCCAACACAGTGAAAGGATTCATACTATTAACACCAAGGCACTCTTATGCCGTCGTGGTTAAAAAAGATATTTTCATAAAGGTATCAAATTATGATATACATAACATGATACAAAATGTATACTTTGTTATTATAAATGAATACGATTTTTCGTATGTTTTTAGCACCCCTATTAACAATATGGTTATGGTTTTAATAATAAATATATAACTGTAACATATTCGCAGTTTTGTACTGAAACGTGTTCGAAATTTACACGTAAAGCCTGTGCGGTTATAGTTATTGGCGAATGAATCTAATCTATTTTAAAATAAAAAGCACTCATATTTTTATCTACTATAAATATTGCTAAAATATGGCCCATCAAGTTATCATTTATAAATCCCATTATACATGATACCGAGATTACTTTATTTTTTAACCGCAAATAGACATAGTGTAATTGAAAAAAATACGATGAGTCTTTTTAATTCTTCCAGCGGATCTTATATTCATCTTCTTACCTGAATAGTTGCGGAAGGGGGCAATTAATTTCACAGTGAAGTCACGAAAATTTTTCATTTTAATTAAAGGCAAAGCTGGGATCGCCTAATTAACCCATTAAAACAGAGTCTTCTCTCATTTTGTCTTTTTTTCCAACGTGAGGTCTGTGAGCGTTCGCTTTCTTACGGGCTTAGAATAGAAAATTAAAACAGGGACCAGCATTTCTATTTAATTTAAACATTGGTATTGTTCTCACGGATTTCAGATAACTAATACACATTGTATGCTATTTTATTTGAAGAGCTTTGTTGTGTTGTAGTGTTTGTTTATTGTGGATTTGATAAGATTTTCAAGAACTACAACAATATATTTGGCTAACAAGTAAGCATTGCAACAGGGCAATGCTGCCGGCATGCTGGGCACGCTGCCTACTGGTAGTGGGCTGGATGGATTATTAGGCCAGCCTGTGAGTTTCCAATGGCTCATTGGTTGTCTAACAGCTTTCAGTGTATCTAGTAGTTATAGTGTTGTATATAGTTCATGGTATTACGTTAATAAAGGCATAAAGTCGGTTTAAAAAAAGACCTGCAACGGTTTTTACAAATTCATATCTTGAAGTAATGTTGATAAATTCCCACAAAGCATTTTAACTGTTGTGGCAAAATATTTTGTACTAGGCCTAGGCCTTCGCTGGTGCATTCAGGTCCAGCAGCTGAAACACAACATTATATACCTACTTGGCCTTAGATTTTCTTCTGGGTGACGGTGGCTATATAGGTTCGTAGTGGGATTCAAACCACATTTCTCATTGTCTATTTGTCATTGTCTATTTGACATCCAACATTCTTTACAAAGGAATCATCATAGATTTCAAATTTCAGGTATAACCATATAGATAAGAAAGCGAGAACAGATGATTTGTGGGTAGTTATTAGTTTACCAGGCATTCCGGAGTTTGGAAATCGGATCGTCTTCATAGTTGTGTTTGCTTATAAAATAATTCATGAATAATTTGAACGTTTCGCCAAAACAAAACAATAACCCTGCAATTATTGACATTATTTTAAAAGAAACATAATGGACCACCAAATGCATTATGGAAGTATCACGTTACCATGCGAGTTTAGATATATTCACAATAGAAAAAACTCAAAGTTAAAACTTGTTGCTGTAGTGAGCTAGAAAACAATGACACATGACAAGTCACGCCATCGTCAAAGCAAGTGTACGAATGTACCAACAAGTACAGTCAACAAGACAAGTCGAGGCACCGCGATCATCTGAATGACGGAGCAATTACCCGCATTCAGCTCCCGGCGTAGTCAGTCGAGGCAAGTGGTGAGATTGGTTTCAATAAAAGCGCAAACCCTCCCCCATGTTTTTCTTTCATCACTCAACTTTGAATGGCGTTATTCAGTAGTGAATTATTTTCTATTGTATTTTTGTGGTTGTAAAATATTTTTTGTTTGTTGCAGGTAATTTTCCGCCTACAAGTTTTATTGGAGAAAGTCCCCAAAAATACCTTAGTTTAAGAAGAGAATGAAAATAGGTAAGTTATTTGGTTATTAAACGGCATGGCAAAAGTTTTGTTAAGATTTTCTTATCCAAACTGAGTAAAATAACTGGCGCAAAACATATAACATCCCTCGCAGCTTTTTATCAATATCCCTAGACTAGTCTCCAAATGTTAAGTCTACGCCCGATGCAATGGGCACGAAAAGAAAAAAATTATAGAGGGGCTGCAAAAAGAAACTCGGGGCTATACTTATTAAACGTCTTTTAACAATAGTAATTTAAGACTTTCGCTACTTGAACACATAGTTATAAGTAATTAACGGGCCTTAATCGCGATTAAGTCCCGTTAAATAATTGTAGCTATGTCTTTTAACAATGTGTTATCAAACGATATCGCAAAATAATTGTATTTGTTTAAATTACGAAGGTAATCTTGACAGACGCGGAGTGTCCAAGCATTTTGGACGTTTAAGTAAATTACAAACTGTGTGTAATATCTTAATTGCAATGTTTTTCACGTGCAACTTGAATTTTCCTAGTTTGAGCATTTTAATATCTTTTGTAACTTCATTATAAAACCCACACGATTCCTTAAGAAGGATCTTTTATAAGTTTTTGCTAATCTAAAACCTATTACCACTATTTTATCTTTATTCCTAATGTAATGAATAGATTCAGGCGTTACTTTGCGGAAATCCATATTTAATATTATTTAATGTTTTTTAGGATACTTTTAAATGTATTTGTTAATATTTATTTCTAATGTTGATTGCCACTGGTTCATGTAAATTTAATAAAAATGTTATGAACATACATAATATGGTTATAAAAACTAACTTTAGCTGTCATAACTATTATCTAAATATAACCTACCTATTATATAGATTCCGTACAGTTAAAAATAAATTTTATGAAAAAGTTTCCTCAGATATTTCATAGAATTAATTTCATATAAAATATTATGTCTCAAATTGCACGATAAAGACTGTCGCTCTCTCAGCAGCATCTCCCCGTAGCAATACACCATATAACGTAACACTATAAAAGTACGTGGAAAAAACTAACATAACCGCAGCTATGTCTTCTCTTACGAACGGCATATAAAGCAGATTTAAGACTTATGCACAACACAGGGGTCCATGGTTTGTTTTTGTTCGATTCCTGTTAAGGACTTGAGCTTCACCGTATGATGGTCATAACATCACGTTACAAAAAGTGAGGTAGCAGTCAAAATATACATATAGATCTAAATGCATAGAACAAATAATTATGTTATAGGCAGAGGTTGCCGCTTAGTACCAGTAGCCCAAGCACGAACATTTCGATTGTCCGTAACGTAAACGTATCGAGTTTACAGTATGTTTAGGAGGCGATGATTGACAGCACAACGCATTGTTTGATGGCTAACGTGGATTCGATAGGTTTACAAAAGTGACGTCATCTGGCGTAAATCGATATAATTGTTCCTTCTTTCTAAGAGCTAATAATTCTTTCCAAAAGAGGTTCGAACTCTTTTTCAGCCTCTCTATGATTAATATTTGTCAATTTTGGCGTTTTATTTCTTCGAGCTTACGTTAAAGCTAGGTTCGTGCTCGCGATTTCATACAAAACTTTTTACGTGACGTAACGTTCACGTTAAAATCTTGACACGTTAGATGTCAAAACCTTTCAATCTGCCAAAATTTAGTTCCAATTACGTACTGTAGGGGCGTTGATCAAATCCTATACAAAGTAGTAACATTTCGATACGTTACTAGCACGAATAACTTACGTTTTCGTAAGTTATTCGTGCTAGGGCTACTGGTGGACCTCGTGCATTTTCCGTAACTTATTGATACAAAATCATTGTTCACATGATTGCAACTTAAACTAAAATCTATAAATTTTCGAATCCAAGACAAAATATATTTTTTTGCGTCGCCGTCCAAGAAGATTTTTTAACTATTGCATTTATTTCAATATCATAAAAACGAATATAAGAATGTTTATGCTCGAAATATTCATTAATAACGATATTGCTTTAAGAATATTCCTAGCCTGTATCCACAATAAGTGATCAAATTAAAACGTTCTATTGAAATGCTTCAATCGCTATAAAAAAAAGTTAGACACAATAACCATAAATAACAATCCTTGATTCAGTGGCATAATCCCGTCCATCGCCCCACGGGCCGGAAGAAATACTAGTGTCCAACAAATGGATCATTAAAGTCTGCTTTAAATGTGCCTAGGGCTGTGTTGATTAATCATCTCCCGGGATTAATTAGTGGTGAAAAAAGCCGATGAAAAGCGCATCGATCCCGCCGCCGTCGGTTGCCGGTGACTCGTCTGCAAGCGCCTTTATATAAAATGGAGATGGTACATATCAATAATAATATTATTTTCACAAATGCATGCAAGTAGGTGTCGAGTGTTTTTTTTTTAAACAACCTCTCAACACCTTTGTTAAGACTAACACCATTTAGGTATTAATTAGGGTAGACATTTCTTTAGTTTATTTGTTACATCAATTCATTGGTGGAGTACAAAAAGTTGTCGTTATTGCAAAACTGTATTTATCCTAATTGCTTTCAAAAATCCATACTCACTCTTATATATTATCATATCATATCCTTTTGTTTTATTTTAAATGCATTACATTACAATCTCACCCAAAGGTAAGTGACGATATGGTAAACAGGGTTTACCTAAAATGGGAACTGCCATTCATAAGGATACAGGAACACAAGGTTAGATGCTTGGCGAGATATTTTCTACATCAGGGGGTAGCTAGCAAGGTGAGAACTCGCCCGAAGGATTACGAAATACCCTAGCGACTGACATCCCAAGCCTGAGCAAGAAAGCGCTGAATAGTACGAACCGCTAGCGGTCACCCATCCAAGTACACACATTAATAGATGGTAGTTACTATCTATATGAAGGCATACAGCAATTGTATATGTAAGTAGAGCAATCACAGTCAAAGTACTCGAGTATTTGACACTAATCTCACAAACACACATAGAAGCCGTCACAGCGGAGGCGACAACTCTGAAATCTTTACAGATATCATTAGTTAGTAAACACATTTAAAGGGTAGTTGGCACTAACAGGGTAGTTAGAGATAGAGTAGGGAACATACTCTATCTGATTGCATCGTTCATCGACGGTGTTTGACGAACGAGCCCGCCACTGCCGTTTCTCTCGCCAAATAACACACTTTACTAGTCAATGCTTAGTATGGACACTCCTGCAAGTGCAATTACACTCAAAAAATATACTTGAATTCATATTACGCAGCAAGTTTTAATATTACAAATTTACGAGAGGAAAAATTATAATCATGTGCGGGATTTGTAATGTAATCCGCAGAGCATGCGTTATTGCAAAAAATGAAAATATTAAAATTATAGGGTTGGGATGACCCATTAAAATTTGGCTTGTATATAGTAAGTTGAACTATATGTGTCGCTCCATCCCCATACGATGATTAAAGAACGAGAGGAAAAACTAGAGTTATGAGTCATTGTCATATTAGCTCAGTCAGAGCATGTCCCAGCTATAGGGGTGATTGACGCGGGTTCAAATCTTCAATTGACGCGGGTTCAAATCTTCATTCACATGACTATAATTATTCCTAAATTTGTAATTTATTCCACAGAGCATGCCTTATTAGTAAAATAAAAATATTTAAAAAAAGTTTCATTATGTTATCAATTTATTTTTATATGTATCTAAATATAAGCAGTAGGAGTACTTCAGATCGTGACAATTAATGTACAGTAATAATATATATAATTTCAATTCCTGTTACAATTACCAATAGATAGTTGGCACGCATTGAATTAGTTAGTAAAACTTTGTTTTTAAGTTAATGTCACGCCTCACATTTACATGTGAATGCATTTCAAAATTTAACCTGATATTAAACCCAAATATTATTAATTATCACAGCACATGCGTGATCAAAACGCTAAAATTTATTTATAGTACCTATTATGTAAGTGATATTACAAGTATTTGGCGCACGCTAGTAACTAGTAAAGTAGGCATTAAGCTGAAAGTTTTTAAATACATAGGTGTCGGTGTACAAGATAATTCTTTAATCAAAAGAATTAATAAATGCTAAAACGTTACTTAGTTGACAAAAATATATTGTAATTATGGTACTCGACACTTTCCAAGGAACCTTTCAAAAATATTCAACGTTGCCCTTACTGATTATCCAATATGCAAATGGCTCATAACTCATATTACGGAGGGAGTTCTAAATGTCGCTTTTTAAATATGAATATATTTTACAGCCCCGTAACTCATTGTCGGCGAATTTAATACGTTGAGTGCGTTTGCAGAGCGAGTTTTAAATGTTCGAGATTGATCGCATGGATGGGATGACTAAATTGCTTAATGCTTTTAGTCCGAAGCTATTAGGGATGTGCCATGTCATCGTTAAATGATAAATTGGTCTAGAGTTCTTTTCAACTAATTAATTCTCTTATTGATCGTTTTTATCTCTATTCGTTGATAGGAAAACTAAACTATTTCTAACATAATTTATGACAATGCAGTACATAAATAACGCTAATTACTGTTGTGAAATTTCAAACGCCATATAGCATGAGCGAGTGCTGTAATTTGCGGGAATCATAATGAATTGATTTATATTTATAATAATGTTCGCAACTCGGTGCGATTAAGTAGAAAATATGATGTTGTCGAGACTGGATGGTTCTCGGTCGGCGCATAATTAGAATAATTGCAAAAGTTTTCTCACTACATAGACTTAACCGCGATGCTTTAGAGCCATTCATTTGTATTTATGCACGCCGCGTAAACAAGTCTTAATGGCGTTTCATTTTTATATTTTCCTTTGTGCTCGGCGAATGGTCGTCGAGAAAACGTTGTACCTTGAATTTCAACGAAGAAAATCCTAGTTGAAGTTTACGAGTGTTTCATAATCCCTATGTCGAAACACGTAAAATTTCTTGGAGTTTTATGCAGACGCAGCGTCGTTGGGGCGGATGGGTCATCCTGTAGCGCTGTAAAAATACATATTCCCCGGAAACAAAACAAGTGTTACGTAAAAAGTAACAGATTACAGACCACTCTCGTTTACAGCGGACGCGTTATGGACCCTTTGTTCATATTTGGCCCACTGGGAGATGAGCTACCGGAGTTTTAGGCCTCCTCGTCTATTTTCCGGAATAGTTTTTAGTCCGTGCATGTTTGTATTGCATTTTGTACTAAAAATATATGTATTATTTTAATTCGTTTTGACGTTGAGTCACATTAGATATTGGTAGGAACAAAAAAAATTGTACATAAAATTTATGTAAAAACTAATTTCAATTATTAGCGTAGGAATACTGCCTCTTCAGTGTAAGCATACTGCGACTTGGAAGCGGAACGTGATTATTCACTTTTCTAATTAAATACATTTAAATTAAATAAAAATATCTAGACACAAGTAACGCAATAAAAATAAATGCACATTTATATGCATATTCTACATATTATCAATTAAAATTATATATCTTCGACTTTTTTCACATCAGTGAAATTCCTTAATATCTTTTAAACTGCGCGTGATCATAAAATAAATTACATATATATTTCAAACCACGACCAAATCCTAACTACGTACATTTTAACATAAAATAGCTGATCTTAAAAATATCAGATTAAATAACCAGATAAAACAACACGTAAAAATGACATGAGCACAAAGCTCTCGTTTTCATCGATATTAAATTCAAGGGAGCAAATTGTCTAATCTAAATACAGTTCGATACACGTAGCTGAGAGATGACTTGCGTTTATCTTCCCGCGAATCAGGGTTTCCATTTAAGTTTGTTGGGTTGTGTAAGTAACGACTGAGATCACTCCGAGTTATGTCATCGCATCGTCTCTGCTCTCTCAGATGGCAACCCTAGCACAATATCGAAATACAGCCAGTAAATCAAATTTAGATCCGTCTTAGTAAAATAATATACGCTACGCGACGCTGTGAGACTAAAGTCATAAAATAATAAAGTATAGAATAGACCATGGGTACACGAAAACAGTTGTGCGCTGTGTTTGGATCAATGTTTCAAAATAGTCCAAAACAGGGCAAACGAAATCTGGTAAACATTGCCCCAGTGCGTAATAATAATAATTAATTACTAAGATCAGAAATTACAAAAAAAATGCGAGTAAAATGCTTGTGACTAGCGTGGGACCTGCAAAAAAAAGCAAGCATAATACTACATTGAATACAGCAGTATTGAATTCGAATCGACAAGCACCTTTACTTTATGATTTGTAGACTGTAGTTATTATCATTAGCAAGTCTTAATGTGTTCCACCGAATAATCAGATATTCTGCGTCTTAACAGTAGTGTGCAGAAACTACTGTGTTCAGGCGTGAAGGGCACTGTAATAAATAAGATTACTAGCGCGGTCTCGCAGCCAAGCGCTGAGACTGCTCTGCGCTCGATTCGAGATTTTACTTCAAGAGTCAAGCAGGATGGCCACGGTGAAACTAAAATTGTAATGGAGAGGCGTGACGTTTATCATCAGGCAGGCAATTTGTCCGTGTAATCACTACATTAAAAATAAAGTCAGTAACCGGCTGGAGTATGAATTTTCTTTACGCAAGAAAAAAGCGAATTCAAGTCGTAAATTGTATACGCTTTTTTCTTGCCCTTAATTCGTATTTCAAGCGTATGTTTGCTTTCTCATCTGTTGTCTGTGAAGATTTACTAAGTTTGTCTGACTGTTTCGGCAATGATAATCAAGGCAAGTGTTTATATATTACACATAAATAAAATAATTTGCCGGCCATATACAGCGTTCACTATGCTGCAGATGTTGAATTTACTCCTCACTCTTTAGTTTTACCATGACACTATTAGTATAATAAAGCAGATCCAGGGGGAGCCAGTGTTAAAAGTGTCTCTCAAGAGACACTTTTAACACTGGCTCCCCTGGTAACTGATCAATGGGTGCATCACATTATTATCATATTTCTGAGGTTGTCCTCTCTTGATACAGTGCAACTAAAATATATATTATCCAATAATTATGACATACATGATATCTTAATAATTATACCGTACAAAGCAGGCAAATTCAATTTTACCAATTCGGCTCCGAAAAGATCACGTCAAACCATTAGTTTCCATCGCCCAATCGTGCCCATCAGGCTGGTGGCAACTTGGGTAGTTTGTTTTTTCTAGTAGATTAACCTACTGTAAAACTAGGACAGTTTTATAGACACTAAAAATAAAAAAAAGGCAAAGTGATTTAAATAAATCAACGTTAGTTATTTTTGTACTTGTGCTCGTATTCAAATAAATAGTTTGTAAGAACATGATATACTGCATATTGCTGATATAGTAGAGCCTATGTTCGCACCAAATCCGCGAAATTAACTAGAAAATATAATGCGGTGTGAGAACCCGCTGGTTGCGACAAAATGTACATAATTAGAAAAGTTTTTACGAGGAGTGTCGTCAAGTCGACGGTTGTCACAACCTGACACGACACCCGACCCCATGTCCGGACGAGGTTATTATTCGACCGAGCAAATTATTTACAAATTGTAATTCTTTTTGATGCTCTTCTTTTCTTGTGCGCGGTTTTCATTGTCTTATTTAAGGGGCTACTCAGGCGATGAAAGGACTGCGTCGAATTAGCAAGAGAGTACTTGGATGAAAATAGTCCAAAAGATGGAGTCACACTTAATTTGTTGGACTGCAGAATTGCGAATAACTACTCCCGTTGGCAAAACTGCTATCAATAGACACCTCCGCCTCATGAAAAATAATATATCTTTTAACATTTACAGTATTCATAAATTAAATTTTCAAATAATTATACGGTTTAGTAATCATTATTAGGGTTACTTTGCGGGATTCCATATTTAATAAAATAGTTATTATGTGTTACAATACGAAAACTTTGAATAAATATT
Source organism: Plagodis dolabraria (assembly GCA_963854805.1). NCBI lineage: Eukaryota > Metazoa > Arthropoda > Insecta > Lepidoptera > Geometridae > Plagodis > Plagodis dolabraria. The sequence continues at coordinate 23,247,870 of OY978444.1, forward strand.
TTCTAAAAACACTAATAAATATAAAAATATATAATAGTAACAAATATTCAAGTAATATTTTAAGAAAATATTAAATTAATATTTTAAACACAAAACAAATATAAAAATATATCTAATGACAATTCTGCCTATTTTTTTGTTAGGCCTCGCAGCCAAATACGGAAGATGTACAATCAGCATATTTGGTTGCATAAACAGAATTTGTTTTATGTGTTAAATACATTATGTTATATTGTAAAATCCCTAATACCCGTTCTTTGTGAAATAAGTGAAATAGAAAAAACAGATGTTTTGGAAGTTAATATATACACGTTTTTAAGAGATTTTCTTTGTTAATTGACATATTCATGAAACTATATTTTTGCATCATAATTACAGAAATTAAGGTTCTTTCCGTAAACCGAAGTTCAAGTCACATTTTAGTTTTAATGTTCTTTACGAAACATCAAACTTAATGTGAGAGCGCTCACGAAATATCCAAAGAAAGAAACAAGGCCATGTTATACAACTAAATGAAAATAATTGCCGTTTTTTGGCACGACATCGTGTCAACGATGGGGTTTCTTGCCGTAAATGAGCATAATTGCAAAAGTTTTTATTAGGAGCCTCGCGCCAAAACCTTCTTTGGTACCAGTATATTTGTACCTACATTAATAATTCGCTGAAAAGCATAGCTTTGCCAATTTAAAACTGTATAGTGGTTAACCTTTTTAGTTTTTAAAGACACTATGAAATATATTTTCTTATGTGTTGCGCGTTCATGCAAACAGGTAAGTACAGGAACGTAATCTGCGATTCTAATAAACTTTTATGCATAGCATATAATGTTGGAATAGTCCAAAACACTACTAATAAACGTTTGATAAGCCGGATATGGAATAAGGTCAACTTAAATAAACTATCAAACGCTATACCAACCCTGACCCCAGTTTAAATTCGGAATATCCATAGATAATGTAATATTAAGTATGAAAGCATCCATTCATAACCTTTTTTACGATTAATATCATTTGGGTGCTGTGATGTGAAACCCTTTGTGGAGTGAAAAAGGAACACTTTTAAATTTTCTATAATGTCATTCACTGCAATTTCAAGGTCATTGACATATACCACACTATTTTTACTGTTTAAAAATGCTCCGTCTTGAATATACGACTTTGCTATTTCGTTGTTCTGGTATTCGTTGTCACACCAATGCTATGCCGAATTTATTGTTTTTTAATGCTGTCATGAAGGAGGTTACACGAAGCCCACCTGGTGTTAAGCTGCAACCTCTCCCTGTAACAGATGCAGTTCGGAGCAAGTGGCGAACTGCACTGCGCTCATCACCCTGAGACATAAAATTGTTAAGTCTCATGTGCCTATGTAATTGCACCTGTATCCATACCCGCATCAAACTGAAACACAGTATTGTGAACATTACTGCTTAGCAGTATAAATAGTATAGCAAAGAGTTCAGCTACAAAATTATAGGTTAAAAAATTATCCATAGCTATAACGACCGTTGCGTATCATAGGTAAGTATCTTAGGTCTAACGACAGAATAGGCTAGGTTCAAGGATTTAGTTACACTGTGAGTTTCGAGTGATGATCTTTGGTCTTGTTGAAGCATTAGCAGTCCAGTCTTAACAGTGCACGATAGATGGAAACAAGCTCGCCCACTGTTACGTGAGACTAAAACTAGTCGGGCTAACTTGGGTGTTTAGATCTACCCACCTCTTTGCGAGGATAGGCGTCACGATATGATTATATTTGTGCTTTGTTGCCTCCTATAACATTTTATATTGGTATTTTTGAAGCACTCGTAGCGGTCTTGACTTGGATGGGTGACCGCTATTGGCATTTACTATTGAGTGCTACCGTGCGGCAGCGGGCACGTTAGGCCCTCGATTCTGGTAGTTGTCTTAAGATTGCGGTTATTATAGCATGGTGGTAGGGCATTTCCCGAATGCCTTAAATTAGAAATCTGTCACTAAGCATCTAGCGTTGTGTTCCGCCAGCTATCCTTGCAAGCCAGTAATTTTAGGTTAACTTGAACTAAATCTTTATCCACATCATCGCTTACCATCAAGTAAGACAGTGGGCAAATGCTAGGCTATAAGAAATATTTAAAAAAACAATCGTGCCTTCTGCTTACAATGATACGACATTTTTTAAACAATGTAGGTACTTAATTTTAATAAATAGATTCAGGCGTTACTTTGCGGAAATACATATATAGAAATAACAAATATTTTTAAAATATTTTAAGAAAACAATGAACTAATATTTTCATAAATGTTTTTTTTTGGATTCAATCAATATATATACTGAAATGAAATCGATTTTGGGATCAAAAAAAATACAATAAAACTTTATCATCCAGCAGTACTGCTTAAAATTATTTACTATTTTGCGCTATCACCAGCTACTTGCTAAAAAACATCTCTCATTAAAACATGTCTAGACTCTAAAACTAAGCTGATTACCACGAACAATATTGAATAGCAAACCGTAAAGAATACCTGCCCATTACCGAGGAGATATTATTTAAATTGGCTAGAGAAAGTAACAGTCAACGAAGAAATTAAATTTTCATTCGATATCTAAGATCGAACGAGGTCAGAGTCCATGTCTAGCACAATGAACCGATTACGTTCTTAACGAAGCCTGGGAGTGATTCAGACGGCAATGCCAGTAGTGGCGTAAAAACCATTTGCACACTAAACGCTATTAAATGTAAAACGCTCCGTCAGAGCCCGCGCTCTTATATAAATAAATTCGGTCCTCCATATGTTTTAGTAATTGTAGCACATCAACAGCTGGAAGAGGTCCACGTTTGTACAAATGCCTCTCCCTATTACATGAGGGGTTTACCATTATTCCCATGTTTGACATAGACGTGCATGCATTTAGGACATTTTTTCACAAAAAGATGTGGGAGGGGTGCAATAATATTAGGTACATACTTAATATGTTTTGAAAAAAAAAAAATTATTATTGATGTAGATAAACTGAAAAAGAAAATTGTACTCGTGTGAATTTTCGTTGCAGTTTTATAATTCTCTTCTGAGATCATCCTTTAATCACTATCTCTCTGTGGTCAAAGATGTCGTAAACATCGCCAGGTGCTTGGACTTTATACATGAACGTGGTAGCTAACCCATTGGGGCCACAGAATTCTCTGCCCTCACGCTGTAAATCCGTGGAAAAATTTAACCTTTCAAACCCAAGCGCGCCATTCATAACTTTACTGCTAATGGGCTACCATTGCTGAAATCCTTCTTCAAACCAGTATAAGAGATTCGAATAAAAAAAACACGCTAGCGGGTAAAAAACACTTTCCACACAGTTAATGATAAACTTTTCCGAGTTTGTGAGGTGAAAACTACATTACCTATGTAAAGGTATAACGTAGTAAATTTTACTAATCAAGTTTATTTTTTTATTTATATACTATGACCACTAAAGCGATGATATGATCGAAGATGTTATTCAAGTTTACCTAGAATAACTGTTCTCTAGGTCAGCTGCCGGAACACACAGTGTTAGCCGCAGCAGTCTTCCATTTTCTTAACTTTTATCAAAACCTTTAATAATAATAATCCATGGAAAGCAAATTTGCACAGTAATTCAAAGAAGACTCAGTGCATGCATTTAGTGTTTTTTTAATATGTTACAATTAATCAGTTTACACAACTTCACTCGTGTAAGTTTTTGTATTTTTTTAATAGTGTGCTTTCAGCAACTCGCTATAGAATATGTTCTTAATAATTTTCCGAGCATCGTGCCTTATTGTATAAAATTTCCACCAAATCAGTCCATTTTGGCAAAGCCTGTAACGTAAGATATATATCGTATTATTATCGTATAAAACAAAACACACCAAATCCAGTTGCATCGAAACGCATTTGCTCAATACGTTACAACTCAAACTAGCCGAGCGCCAACAAAACGCAACGCGCTCATCCCGCGTCTAGTGTGCTGAAGGTTTAATCATCTTCGACTCGGTACTTACTTAGTTACTTTTCACTTGGATACTTACTGTCTTTTTTGCTGCACTAGTCTAGTCTGCTATTCGTACGTCGCCAGTTCAAGTCCATTCCGCTTTTCAGTTTCATTAAATTTACTCTCATCTAGAGTCAATATTGACTTAATGTGTTTGTTTAATAAGAATTAACTATAAGCTACCTAATTGATAGCAATATGAGACCTCGTTATTCTTGTTTCAATTAGAAAATTAGAGACGTTCATTAAATTTAATTGATACTTATAGATCTTATAATTACGATTTAGTGTTTCAAGTCATAACAAGATAAATAAACGTACAATGAGAATTCCCAAGGTGGGATTAGTTAGTGATAAATTTACGTTTTTTAAATAGTATCTCAATCGATGTGAAATTCGATTTAGTTCGAATCCCATCACACACTTAAGCTTCCCGTTTAGTGGTAGGGCATTTTTAAAGTTTCACCTCAAAGTCAAAGTCAAAGTCAAAATCATTTATTCAATTTAGGCGTCTACGACGCTCTTATGAAGGTCAATTACAAATTTTAATATTGAAATATACTACATGGTACTGCCACGTTCAGCAAACAAAAATTATAGAGCCACTGCGAGAAGAACGGGCAAGAAACTCGGGGCCATTCTTTTAAACGTTTTTTAAAAATGTGTTTGGTACATACTATATAATAAAATTATTACAATACTTAATTTACATTACGTAGGTGTTAGGCGCTAGCTTGGTAGAGGCGAACCAGTCCAAGCATTTTTGTCCTTTAAGTAATCACAAACTGTGTAGTAAGATTTCTTTATCAAAATATTCTTCACATGCAACTTGAATTTTCTTTCTGTGAGCGTTGTAATATGTTTGGGCAATTTATTATAAAACCGCACACAATTTCCTAAGAAGGACCTTTTATTTGTCTTTGCTAATCTAAAACCTGGCACCGCTATTTTATCTTTATTCCTAGTGTTATAATCGTGAGTGTCACTGTTTGATTTAAATTTGCTCAAATTTTTACGAACATACATAATATTTTCAAATATATACAGACTTGGTAAAGTTAAAATATCAATTTCTTTAAAAATATCTCTCAGGGATTCCCTAGGATCCATTTCATATATGGCCCGAATAGCACGCTTTTGTAAGATAAAGATTGTCTCTATCTCAGCAGCAGCTCCGCACAGCAATATACCATAAGACATAATACTGTGGAAATACGCGAAATAAACGAGCCTAGCAGTAGCTACGTCTGTTAGCTGTCTTATCTTACGAACTGCATATGCAGCAGAACTAAGTCTTCCAGATAGATCATGTATATGTGGATTCCACTGTAAAGTTGAATCCATTTTAATTCCCAGGAAGACTGTCGCATTGTCAAAAGAGAGTTTTTCTAGGCCAAGCTTAATGTTTGGTTCAACATAAGCAACATTTGGTAAAGAAAACTTTAAACATTTGGTCTTTTTTGAATTTAAGAGAAGATTATTAGCCGCGAACCACTTAGAGATCATAGATAACACATTATTTACATGAATAAGTTCACTATCCCTCCTATCTACTTTAAAAATTAGGGAGGTATCATCTGCGAATAAAACTATATCGCAGAAATTTTTAACCATGCAAGGCAGATCATTTATATATGCTAGAAACAGAAAAGGTCCTAAAATTGATCCTTGCGGTACGCCTATTCTTACCAAAGACCCGGAAGAAGTATTGCCATTTATTCTAACCTTCTGTAGCCTGTCTGACAGATATGACTTTATAAGATCCAGTGCTTTTCCACGAATACCATAATGTGAAAGTTTTCGAATCAGAGTGCGGTGCTCTACACAGTCAAATGCCTTAGAAAGGTCACAGAATACGGCAATAGCATCCTGTGAACTCTCCCTGTCTAGCTAGCACGCTAAAGTAAAAATTCTGTCACCGATCTAACTTTGTATTCCGGCAGCTGCTCTTCAGAGCCAGTTCTCATTCTATTACTTAATAAGTATATTTGACATAGTAATAGAATCATAGATAGTATAATAGAATAGAAGGTTAACTCAAAATATGTAAAATATGTAAGTTAACATACTACAAAGAGCCACCAAGATTATGATATATTATATGAAGATATATTATATTCTTATAATAAAACATTGTAATTTTTCTATTGTGTGTTTATTTACCATACAGTCAATGAAGATTCTTACAAAAGGTACAAAAATACATTTACAAAGGTTAAAAAAATTCTTGTGTTATTGTAAACTCGAACTGAAAACCTTTGTACGGAATATACACCTACGATAAACTAAAATTAGAACATGTTCTTTTGTCATCGTTTGTGTTTGTATAGGAAATCTATAACAGCCTCCATATACGTAAGATGACGAATATATCTAATCATCTATTTATATATTATTTTGCTTGGTGGTAGGGCATTTTACCAATGGTATCCTAACTAGCGACCACACTCAAGTAGAAAATCTGTAGCTAAACACGTATCGGTATGTTCTGGCAGCTGTTCTTGAGAGCCACAAATTTTAGGTTAGTCTTAATTTTTTTTTTCCGGCGGTATGCCTTTTTAAACAAAATACTATGAACTATATACAACACTACAGCTACTACAATAAAAGCATTTAGACACCTATAAGTCATAGCAGACTCATAGGCAGTCCAAATGCTCCAGCCCACTCCCAGTTGGCAGCGTGCCCAGCATGCTGGCAGCATTGCCCCGTTGAATTGCAATGCTTATTCGTTGAGCCAAATATGTGCCAGCATTTTGATCACGCGTCGCATCGACCAAGCGCTCAGATAGGTTTTGGAAAATACGATGAGCTCCCGGTCCCCACGGAATTAGTTAATTAATTAATTAATTAGTTAATTAATTAGTATTTATTAATTAATTAATTTATCAATTTATTAATTTATGAATTAATTAATTAGTCTTAATTACATCTTCGACCACATCATCACTTATCATTAGGTGAGATATTGGTCAAGGGTAGCCTGTCAACAATAAATACATACACAAATATAATTGATTAATTTACTACGTTATAGTTACGTTTACATAGGTAATTTATTTTTTACCGCACCAGCTCGGAAAGTTGTTAATTATCATTCGAAATCGGCGTAAAAACGTGCTTTTTATCCGTTAGCGTGGAACAGGTTTATGATGTTCATATCTTTATAATAGTTCCAGAAATATGAATTTACTAATGATCAGTAATATTAATCAGTAATTTAACTTGTAATTTTACTATAAATTACTGCTGGCATTTTCCTCGCTGGGTTGAGGTGAAAAATTGTGTGTTGAGCGCTTTGCTTGCGGCTTAATCCTAGGACCATTTGCTTCCAGGTTTCAGTCTTCTCAGGGTTTTAATATTACGCGCGCCAAATAACAACTTTGCAAATAACTATTTTCTCTTGTTTCCATCCAGTACTTTGTCCAGTTAGGTAATACTTGGTTTTTTGACAAGTCAACTACTTGTGTCAAGTTACTAGGCAAACAAGTAGTTGACTTATCAAAAACTACTATAGTAGTAGTAGTACTAGCAAAATCTATGAAGATAATCACTAAAATTATTTACTATAACATTATTTATATACTCCACGAGTCCCGGGCTAGAACGTCACCAATTGCTACCTGTGGGTGTCTTAAGAGGTGACTAAAGGTAAAATACCGAAAGGTGAGCAGCGGCGTTTTCTGCGGTACTGATATATAAAACTGCGATCCCCAAGACGCCTGCCGCCTGCCTGGCGTGGGGATTATGGCAAATCCGCCCTAAGTGGGGGAGGCTGTGTTTAGCAGTGGACAATCAGACTGATGCAGTACATATTTGTATGAAAAGCAAGACGCTACCCATGTTTCCATCCATTCCCGATGGTTAAGGCAACCGTAGCGTTAAACTTGGGGACGGGAGTTCTAATCTCGCTTGGAATGACAATTTAGTCACCATTCTCACATTCGAATTAAGAACTTTTAGTGAAGGAGGCTACTTTGCTTGATATTATTTAGTAAATTATTGCAAATTAATAGCTTGTATTTAATATTTAAGAGTAATTTAGGTTACATTACTCATATAAAACATATCATCACGCTTTTACATCCCAGAAGAGCTAGGCTGAGGTTTTACACAAAAGTTTTATCTAATATATTTCTGTCTCGTTAAATAGGGAAAGGAAAAGCGAGTTCATTGTCATACACCAGGAACAGTTCTAGATTCTACTACTAAAAATTCTTGGAAAACCCGACGATTGTCCTCGACTTGACTCGCGGGAATCGCACCCAGGACCTAAGGATTCGAAATCGACTCTTTACGCCCTACGTATCTACGATGCACTCATATTATTAGGTAACAAACTAAAGTCTTTTCATCATAAGAGTCTCCTGAACGTTTACACTTATGCCCTAGAGTACATCTTTGCTTGCAACTAAGTGATATCTTATTGGACAGGTTTTATTTCCAACAATTCCCATAGTTTCAAACATTTGCATTACATTTCTTACGACGTTGCTATGACTTAAGCTCGAGAAAGAATGACCGTAGAATGATGTCATCTGATTTGCGCAGTTTCCATTTCTGGTGACGTCACCAAAGGGAATAAGCAGAAATAAACGGAGAAGCACGTTAACGAAATCCCAAGGCGCATTCCCGTTCTCGAGAAACATGACTTTTCACATCGGAGAATGTAAATGGCATTTAATATGGTGTAAAGAGTTGACTGGGGTTATTTTGAATGTGAAAATGGCGAATAACATTTTATTTTTTACATGATATGATGTTTAAATAAATTTATTCTAACGTGTGTTTAGTATAAAAGATGTTCAATGGATAGGTAAGGAGAACGATATATTTCATAAATATACATAGTTCGTAAAATTTACATTTAATATATGGATAACTTTTAACCATAGTACATAAAACACTATATACGGATATTGCTTTCAAAAATGGAAAAGCTTTAGGTTAAAGTGTCTCACACATTCGGAAAAGTGTTATTTACCAATCATTAAAAATCTGCGTCAAAAAGTGCTTTTTAACCGTTTGCGTGGAAAAGGTTTTTGAAATTCGAACCCCTTTAAAATTTTTAACAAAAACGAATTTACTTTATATATTATAAATTTAAGTATTTTTCCATGATTACAAATGTACGAGAGGAAATATTATAGTCATGTGCTGGATTCGAACCTACGTCATCCACCCCTTGTGCCGGGGTATACTCTGACCGACTGTGCTAACATCACAATAACTCAAAACTCTAAATTTCCCCCCTTATTCATCCCATCGTATGGTGAATTATTTATATATTACGTTATTGCAAAAATAAAACTAAGTTTTTTTTTTAATTTTTACTCTAAATTAATGTAAATTTATAATGTTTAAGCTACCTTCTTCCTAACATTTTCCTCGCTATAATGAGATGCAAAATTGTGTATTGAATTCAGCAGTAAAGTTATGTTGCGTCTTGTACCTTTAAAGCATTCGGTACACTTATGACTCAATAATTTAAACCAATAACTTCGCCCGAAGTTCAATCCTCCGCTCCCTCAGGCTTCAATAAAAGTACTCGCGCTAAATAACAAATAAACAGCCTTGAATAATAAATAACTAATATCTATGGCCATGGACGCATAACTTTTAGTAGGATCCAATCACGACGTTTCTATTGATTTTTGTTTACACTGAAAAGGGGATTTTTTAATATGCTTTTACCTGGATGATATCTTGCCGATGTTAATAAGATCAGTAGGCAAGTGACTCATCAATGATTTCATATGCAGAATGCAACAATAAAAAACAAGTTCATAAAGAAAATGTAACCGTCTTCTTACAGTAAAAATAATGAAATAAACTATGAAAATCGGACCATGAAAAGATCGGCTCATGGGAAGTGTTTTGAATCATCATGGTACCTTACCTTAAACTTCCATAAGTTATCTCATCGTTTCAGTGAAAGAAGTCTGTTTTGTTTTTCATAAAACGTTCTTAACGTTTCCAACGCTTTACTGTAATCGTGGTCACGGGGTGACTAATTGGTTTTTAAGAATATTATGACAAACTACCTTCTGTAAGAAAATATTAAATTGCCATAGGTGCACTAAGCATGATTCTTCTAAGTTTCAAGCTCAATTATAGCACAGGTTGTGTTGTTGCGATATACACAGCATTCAAAGAAGGCTCTTTGTTATCCCTAGACTAACTTTCCAAGTTTAATAACTGCCATTTCCCTACTGACATGGTTATACCACAGTTTATATTTACTGCATCTATTTTCGTGTTAGTGTACTGCATTATTTATGGCATGAACGCATAAGGCCGTACGTAAACTATAACAAGCTTTAGGTATTTTGCAACACCGCAATATATGGAGCGTTACGTACAGTATGCAAGTTTACGACAAAATGTATATGGTATGCTTCCAAAAAGAAATGCCGCCCGTGCGTAGTCGAACGGCATAAAATACCGGAAGGTGGGCAGCAACCCCGAGACGCCTGCCAAGATTATTGCAACCCCCCGCTTTTGGGTAAAGCTGTGTTAATAGAGAACAGTCCGGCTGATGCATTATGATTCTGAAACACTATCAAATGTAAGGTCAATACGGAACGAATATGTATGAATGTATTTTTCGACTACATATGGAATTTGGTTATCCGATTGGTGAAACCACTTTAACAGTCCATTCGTTTATTTAACATCGGTGAACAAATTAAGTACATATAAAATACGCAATAATATACGTAGTAAGTAAAATATCAGTTCGTTTGATTTTAAAATAGTTATACATTAGCACAAAGTAAAAATTTTTAGGTATGATAAAATTTTAAAAATATTTTTTTGTAATATTTTAATGTTTGCAATAACGCATGCTCTGCGGATTAATTAACAAAATTTTAATTTTATATAAAATATATTTCTTGTTACCTTATTGGGGATTAGCTATCTTTCACTATACATTACAAAAAAAAGTTACTTAACAATTGATACTGATTATCGGTTCATTATCAGTAATAAAATGTTACACAAAGGTCTCTAACCTCCTATTAAAAAAATATTTATGATATGTTAAGTGAAATATAAGTATAAAAGTAAATCATCACAACATCAACTAATAAATTGTTAGTGTCTTTGAATAAATCCTGAAAATAACCATCCCTTTATCCAACAGAAATATTTCAGCACTGCCAACGTGCACGCAAACGTGCAGAATGCAGATACAATTAATAGTATTTAGTGGCCCATTTGTTTTAAAATGAGTTAGGTACTGCGTGATACTAGCAAACCACAACAAGCGTTCATATAGGTCTTTCACGAGACGTTGGAAGCCCGCATATGCACTGTCTCCGCGATACGCCACGTCCCCGTGATGTATGAGACGCTAACTTGCTTGCCCCTTCTTGCTTAACACACACATAGCATAAATTTCTCACTAAAACCCGCAACTTTAGTCTAGAAATGTACGGAATCCGTTGAATGAAGTTTTTACAACTCTGCAGACGTTTTCACCCGTTAACTCCTTAAATTATTACGTTTCGGTTCCCGTACACGTGTGCTGGTGTTATAGTGATTTATGGGTGACGCGCCCTTTGAATTCTAGGGAGAGTCGAGAAAAACTTTATGTGCTAACTGAAAAATAATGTAGGCTTACCTGTGTTATGATTTTCTGGCGTTGCTCGTTTGAAATATTTTTGGTAATTATAATTAGAACTGGATAGCAAACGCTCCCGTCGCGTAGCTGAAGCGGCGCGTCAGAGTATTAACGTAATATCAGACTTCATAGTACTAGGTGTCAACGAAAAAAACTGCAAAGCGATGTACAGCATAGCCGTTTTGCACACGTGTGCCTAGTAGGTACTTGTGGGCAGTCAATTCAATAATTTTGACCGTCAGTTCGTAAAAATATATAAAAATATTAGTTTAATGTGATTGTTCACACAAGGATAAAACTAACTTTACAAAATTCCAAATTAAGATAGGATTTTTTTTCCTGCACATGACTTTCATTTTTCCACTCGTAAATTTGTAATTTTGTAATATTCGCAGAGCATGCAATACTAAAAACATTAAAGTAAATAACACTAACTTAATTCTTGTTTTGTTGCGTATTTACATGGTATTTAATTCTAGGATAACATAGAATTATAAGACAAGTGAAATTGAATTTCATTATCAGTAGTAGTATCAGAGAAGTGTGATGTATATATATTTCATCTCCATAAAAAAATACTGATATGGCATAGTATATGAAAACAAATTCCTTTAATGGTATCTGGTAGTGGGGCATTTTGTTTACTTACCTATCTTCATACACACAAGTAATAAATCTGTACTCAAGAACCTTATAGTGTCAAGCTGTTTTCTATGAGGACCAGTGCTCGTTCTAAACCTATACCACTATAATTATCTTCAACTATATCATCTCCAACATGTGAAATAGTAGCCAAAACCTAGTCTACTTTTTCCTACGTGAATTTAGACATTTTTACAACATGTATTGTTCTAGCACTCTGCTCCTATACCTGTCATTTCAGTATTCACAACTTTAACATACACATGTTATTCTCAATATACTAACCATATTGGAGATTCCATTACTCCTAATTGACTCAAGGATAACTACGTAAAAAAAAACATACCAAATTCAAAAAATAAAAAATATTTGTGTGATATTAGCAAGAGGCATTGTTTTTTTCAGTCGAACACAGTTAGATCTTTGTGACGTCAAAACTTCGATCTTGTTTATTCCAATACCCCCTTACGATCCCTCAATAAGTAATCATACTAAAATGAAACGCAGTTTTATTTATATTCAAGGATAAGTGCCAAGTTATGGATTGCCTACAAAATACCAACAAAATAAGAGCAAAAGGTTGCAAAATATTGCTGGCTTACCGACCGGAGAGTTTACCCATCACGTAGTACGGTAAACTGTTTTTGTGCATTTCCTTTAAAAAGACGAGCACGATTTTTAATAAATTCTCCGAAGTGCGATTAAAAGTGTAGATAGCGGAGGTGAGGAAAAGGGAGAAAACGGGGTGGTGAGAGAACCAGATACCGGTAGAACGACGATAATGTTTGTACTTTAAACTGAACGTGATGTTTTTATGCAACCTTTTGAATTTCTCCTAATTTGGCGGACATGACTTTTGAAAGGTGTACTGAATCTGTTTCGTACAAAATTGCTTACTGTTTTTGTTGCTAAATTACAATATGAAGCATTTTTAGATTAACATCGGTTATGGTTTGCAAAATACCCTATTGTACACCTAATGAGGAGCAACACACTTCTCAGGTGGACTGGTAAGTGGCATGCTGTTTTTATTATTTATTTATATATCTCTCTAATATATACATTTATATTTTCTAGTCCTATAAAACCAAGTATGGTTTGACTTAGGCCTATTCTCATCTTCCTTTATGATTGTATCTTATTTCATTTTGAATCTTTCGACATTTACTATAATACTATTATTTGATTTTTCAATGTAAAACTGTTTCTGATGTGTGCCTTATATGGGTCTAGTTGCCCGAAATAAATGAATTTATTATTATTATATATATTATTCGTCGCTTCCTAGAACTGTCTCTTATAATAATCTTATATTAAGTACCTATAAGCCATAAGTGCTTATAGGTATTGTTATCCAAAGAAAAGTTACATAAAAATACCCTGGATTTACAAATAGTGTATGTAGAATCGGGCAATAGGTTGAACTGCATTATTTAAATTTATCACTGTCCATTCTACACTTTTATTTTATCACCAAAAAAATTAAAATACAAATAGGTACATTTCATACCTCTTCATTCGGCGCATTGTTTTAAGGCCTCATAAAGGAGAAAACAGCCTTTCTTCTATCCAACATTCAGGTATACATTCACATTGCTTAAATTATTAAACATACGCATTAATCATTTTTAATATTTATCAGATCCCGTGGGGTGCCGGGTCAGAATATCACCTCTCTTCCCGTGGGTATCGTAAGAGGCGACTAAGGGAAAAGTGCGCCAAATGAGCAGCATGCCACTTCTCACGTGGATGTGAGTAGGTTGTTGTGGGCATTAGACGCACAACAGGGTTGTTTACCATCTTAGTGGTTTCATGCAATATGTTTTTGTGTTCTGTCTTATATGTTGTTAGCGTAAACATATTATTCGTAATATTATGTTTTTGTGTGTCGTCCAGTGTATTTGAGACAACATTTTGTATGACCCAGAAACTGTGCCCGAAACGTGGGTCTTTACACATCTCTGTCACCCCTTCGGGTAATACAGGCATGACTATATGTATGTATATATAATATTTTTCAAAGCTGATTGAATTGTCCTAAATAAGATAGTAAGTGACATGACTCATAAAACATATGAAAGATTTATCGAATAAAATAGGTTTCGGTTTTACAATGAAGCAAAATGAATCGACTGCCGCACCAGACCGCATTGTGTACTTTAATTATTTATCATTCATCATTATTTATGTCAATTATTTTCCAATAATGTACGAGTGTTAAATTATGCTCATTGTTTCGCCTATAGCAGCCAAATATTTTATTTATAACGAGCTTGTCCGTGACTTCGACTATATAACTTTTGATAATGAATATATTCAGGCGTTACTTTACCGAAATCCATATATAAAAAAGCTAATAATTTTAAAATATTTTGAGATAACATGAAATTAATATTAAAGAAAAACACTCAAAAAGTATAAAAATACCACCTAATTGAGAATCTTTTTCTCGATCGCACGAAGAGTCAAGGCGTCCTGAGGATGCTTCGTATAGAAGCGAAATACATCGAAAATTCTTTCGGTCTGGCTACGTAGCGTTTATTTTATATTATTGAAGTGTTTTTGTAAAATATTAATTAAAAGTTTTCTTAAACAGTTTATAAAATATTTTTTTATTACTATATAACTTTTGGTTATCACACGTGTAATACGTGCGCTTTTTTTATTGCGCTCCAGAAATACCAGCTAAATTTGGGATACAAGCTATCCCATATCAGTCTCTGAAAGCAGCGAAAAGTGTCCTGAAATATCATATACAAACGTATAATTAAAATATGCATAGAAACTCATTATTTATACCTATGGATAACAAAAAAAAAGTAAGTATCTGAATTTGAATGGTATCATTATTGAAGACTTAATTTTGTTTGCAATTAATAAATACTACGATGTTTCAACTGGCAGGCATTGCGCATAGCGTGTAGGAGTAGGATAGGTGTATAATTATTTATTCATATTTTGAAGGAAATACCAAGGAGACGGAGGTAGAAGGCGCTTTTCGCCTTCTACGCCCGTCTAGAGAAGTGCCGATGGCATCCCCCCCCCCCCCCCCGGGCTATAAGAGGGTCTACCCTCGCCCAAAATCTGGTGGATCTAAACGTCCGAAAGCGGTAGTCAGCATCTACGTACACCCAAAAAGTTGCAATATTTCGATTCTAAATAATTAAACAATAGTATATCTATTTTCAATTTAAGTAAACTAGTTTTTACCCGTTTTGACAACTCAGTATGCCATTGGGTACAGCTATCACGTTGGACGACGACGTAACGATGACTGACACACGATTCACATACGTTTTTCATTTTCATGCTGTTGTGTTCGGACATTTTTGAGCAATGACCTGAAATTATAATGTCATTGCTTAAAATTTTATATTTTGTTATATACATACCATTGAAAATTCACGGACACAATTACAATAAGTATTGGCTTTGGTTCATTTTTTACGGCCCCTAACCGGCAGTCAAAACTTCTAACAATAATTTGCTATCCAAATTTCCAAATCCGTCCAAAGTTTCACGTACCTACCTATATTTTATCATTATATATATGGTATTATTGTTTCAATGCTATCTTTAAACTTAAACGCCTCCATGCAAGAGTTAGATAGGATTCCTTCCACGTTTCCAATTCTTGATTTCGTTATAAGAAAGGAAGGCGCAGAAGCGGAATAGGTGGTCGCTCCCAGCCGCAATATGTATGATAAATAAATTGGTATCCAATATCAAATGGTAGCAATACCGGTGAATTGTACAAAACGTTTACTCTTATTACATCTATGCCTAGAAATGACAACGATATAATATTGCTACGTGCACAATGTTATACTCATTGAATGCGAATATAAAATAATGTTTACGACCTCTCAATAAGTAAAAGTGTTTATGTTGATTGTTTCCATAAATTATTGTATTAAATTTGTGTATTCATATCAGAGAAGCGTTTTCACTTAACTTTGAAAGCCGTTTTTCGTATGTCCTTCAAATACTTTATGGATATGAATTCGAAATTTTTAATGTCGCTTTCGCGCCGATGTTGGTGAAATTTAATCCTTAATAGACTATGTAATTATTTATGTCCTTAATATACTACCTACTATGAAAACACATTAGGATAGGATACTTTTTAGACCTATTTAAAATTTAGATCCCCAGGAAGTATATGTAGAGAGAGTCACTGTCAGAATATGTACTAGTTTTCCCATTGTTTGACAGGTTTTTGTGTACATAACCCATAGACTAATAAATTAGTTGAACCGAAAACAAATCGTCACACATCAGACATTTTTGGTTGAAAGACATTGTGCCAGTTAAGTTGCGTATTTATTTAGATCTTCTTGATATCAAGACGTGTTTAAGCTTTGATCTCTCGACAACTTATTTAGCTATGATGTGGATCCTTTTAACTGTCTTTGCTAGCGGAAGCTGAGCAGAGCCCTACCTGTATAGCATTCACGTGTTCTGGAAGTTATATATTGCGGATAGGTTAACTTTTGAAGACATGTTCTGAACTATCACTCAATTATTAGGTGACGATGTGTTCGACGACTTAAGCAGGATATGGCAGAAATAAGAACTAGCTATTTAGTACAGATAATGGAAGGTGTTTAGCGTCAGGTCATCTTTAGATATCTAGGTAGCATACACAAAAATATCCAACAGAATTTGAGGTTAATCGTCTTTAAAGTCAGCAAAAATGGGTACAGCCACTGCAAGAAGAGCCTGCAAACATTTGTATAACTTTCTTAAATGTTATACACTTATGAATATATTTATTTAGATTGTATAGTTGACGTGTACTAGAACAATAACGACAAAGACGGTGGCTTGGCAGACTTGGAAAGTACCAAGCATCTTTGATAATTACAAACTGTGTAGGAGGTTTTATGAAATATAATGAATTTCACGTTCATCTGGATTTTTTCTGTATGAGCACAGTAACATTTTAGGGATTATAATATATCATCAGTCGCTTTATTTTTGCTTAGCACGCAAATGTGCTTGTTACTATATTTAGAAATACCTTTAGTAGGTTTAGTTTATTACATCTTATATTCTACTAAGTACTACTAATCCCTAGTAAAACAAGCTACATATAGCTTACCATCATTTTGTTGATAAATAATGTAGGTATATCATATTTATCAGACAGCCTAAAAGTAATAAGTAGACTCCTCCGAGGAAGCCAAATACAAAGGCCCAATTTATGAACATAATACCCTTCCATATCGTAACTCACAACGAAAATGAACACATATCTCGCAAGATTGTAGCAATGGAAACTTGGTAAAAAGATCCGAAAGAACAAAAAAACATTCAGATGTCATTTTGAGCCGAGGACAAATGAGGCAGAGGAAATAAGAAAAATATTAAACGTGACTGGAACGTCAAGCTGTTTTCCATACAATGATACGCCATACTGTGCCAATGCACGTATGCTATGTAAACCACACTGTTATAAGAATACGTTATATTTTGTTGTTATAACGCAATGGGACCGTTATTCGTTACGAGGTCACGTTATTCTCTAGCTTGTATATCCTTTTATGAATATCTTATTAATGATAATCCTTGAGCACATGCTGTGCGAAATATTTTTTAGTGTTTGATGACAAGTAAATCAACCATAAATTAGCGATTATCTTGTTTTATTTCATCCAGTAATTCTAGGTTAGCCCGAAAAACATCTTCGACCGTATCATCACTTACCATCAGCTGAGACAGCGATCAAAGGCTAATCTATCAGGTATAAAAAAACAATTTAAATGGTTAACACAAAAGAAAATCCTATCATAGATTTTCTCCATTTATTGAGGTTCAAAATGAATTCTTAAAAAGTTCAATTTGTACGTTAGTTAAAACGAAATCGTCTTAATTAAGGGTTTACACCCCGTAAAGTAGAGACAAATAAATATTTTGTATCACTGCAGAAGGGAAACGTCCAGGCATCCGATCGAAAGAGCGCGTGCTCGAGAACTTCGGAACCAGATAATGCGAGTAATGAAATAATGAGCCAAACTTAAACGAGCTGTAAAATTTATGTTTTGTTCAGCTTAAAAACAGCTCCCAGGAGATTTCCGACGGAACCAAGTTAGCGTTGTTTCAGCTTTTTTAGACGGCGTGCGGCGCTGAATTCAGCTCGCGGTTGAGTCTGTTTTTCGGAGTTTAGAGTTTGTGCCCGTTCTGCATCTGCTATATTGCATTTTTGGTGATTAATCGCATTTTCGTTAATCTTATGTAGCTTGAATGTTGGTTAAAACAATTATTTACTAGTAAATTCCAGTGCTACTTTACACGCGGTGCATTAATTATATTATAGGACTGGGTCATAATTAAAAAGTTTAAAGCTAATTGCAAAAATTTATCTTGTGAGTAGTAAAACGTAAGTTGAACTATAGGTTAGAAGTTACAGTCATGAGTCGTATGTCATGTTGGCTTAGCGGTCAGAGCATTCCCGAGTTTATTGGGTGGATGGCGCTGGTTGGAATGCCGCACGAGATTATAATTTTTTCTCTCATTGTGCTATGCTACTTTCCAACTGGAATAGGTATATAAACAAAATAGGTATATTACATATTAAGTTAGTCTCAAGTTAGGACTAGAAAAATCTTCAATCCGAGTTCATATAAATGTGTTTAAGTTAGAGCACATTGTTAATGCCCACCTACTATGATTCTCTCCTCAAAAATTCTAGAAACTTCGTCACTATGTATCTAATTGGCGTAACTGTTCCTTCAGCGTCATTTCCCCTTATAGGGGAAGCCTTTTATAATAGATTTATTCATTCATTCATTCATTGTTTTAATTAATCACCGATCTGTAGCGGTTAAGTAGTTACTTAAAAATGTGATTGAAGATGAAAGCTTAGTAATTAAGTTGAACTACTAAGCTATCATCTTCAATCACATTTTGTTCAAAGGCAAATGTAAATATTGTCAAAGTTATCAGTTCACTTCTAAGTAACTTTAAGAAACATTGTAAAATAGTTCCGAAGCAAGTGTAATAAGATCACACGCTTGAAGTAGGATTGTGCTCACGTCGACCTCGCTAGAGGGAAAATAAAAGAAGGAACGTGTAGTTTTAGTCAGACTTATACAATCTAGAGCTCTAAATAGAGCAGACCTGATTAACGTCAGCCCGGGGGAAAGGAAACAGAGGGACGGTAGGGGAAGCAAACAGCTGGATTTATTGTTAATGGCCCTCACTTAGACATTTAACGCTACGAATTCCGCTCACAAACAACTACAAATAACATTACACATTTTGATATAGACACCTTATATGTTAGCATAAACTGCGATAAAGCTACCATTGAACCAATTAAGTCTGCGCGAGTTACGGAGCTTATCTTTTCTTCGCAGGTTTGCGTAAATTAAGCCGTAACAAAGCAAGTGGATTTCACGCGGTAACAAGACTTTACAAGTCGCTGGAGTGTCGAGTCGTCGGTAACTTTCTAGACGTAGAGTCGACACAAGGAACTTATAGCTATCGTGGTTTTTAACACGAGATAATCTCTAGAGAGTTCGATCCAAAAATTAATATATTTTTTAAAACGCTTATGGTTGAGTTTCGTGGCGCTCTCCAAAAGTTTATTGCCCGTAAAATAGTCGGGAGACTCAGTTTGTTTCCAACAGCATAGGATGTAGTTTCGGAAGCGAAACTTTGCGAAAATATTGTGTTGGATATTAATTGTTAGCGGAGCTCGTGTTTCCTCTGTTTTGCATGCATTTTGTGATACCCGCATTATGAATACCAGTATTATTAACAAAGCTTGAAATTTAACGTAGGTATATAATATTTAACATGTTCAAACGACTTATAAAAATTAAAAGTAACTTTTAACCAAACATTAATGCGATTTTTTCCATGTATTGGAACTTCAAGTTACAATAGACGTTTTGGTAACAGATCGCTTCAGAATAGATCGTGTAATTTGAATCAGACTGAGGAAAAAATGTAAAACTAGGAACATTTCTACCCTTCAATCCTCTCGAAAGATAAGAAAACACGTCTGGGAGAGGTCTCGAACAATTTTCCGTTTACGTAGCAGTAATTGTCTGAGAAGAGGCACGAGTAGGTAGCAGCGGTGCGGTGCCGGTGGCGCGGCGGCAGCGCACTGCGGAACCCGCAGACCGCTAGAAACCTCCGATACGAAACGTGCACTGAATTCGAACATGTACTGATTTTATTTTCCCCTCGCTCATTCTTGATTCACCTATCTAATAGTTATCTGCAGACGTCCGATCATTCCACCGAGCGGCATGCGCCGAAAAGTTTTATCCTCTACCTACATCAAAAATTTTACTCCGGTCCTCTACTCGCAAGATACCTTAACAAGACCGCCTTTTATTGCAGTTTTTATGTTTTTCTGCAACGTTTTCTTTTGTCTAAATTATGCAGAAATCAATTCGGCCCAGTAAGCTGGGCCCTGGTAAATAATTCAGCGCTGATTGTAACGAGGGTCCGAGTCCGCACTAAATGTTCCCTGGAAACCTTGCGGTCGACAAACAAGCCTTGTTTTCCTTATCTAAAAGAATCTACTCGCGCTGCGCATTTTGGGATTTTAACATTTTCTTTTTGTGAAAGTATTGCGTATCTCTATCTATTACCAATTTACGATTCCCTAGTCTGATGGTGTATTATCAAATTAAGTTTATCACAATTCTTAGAGCACGTATTAGGAAGTCTGTTCTGAGGGGGCGGCAAATGAAATCAGTGCGCGACTACTCGAGATTCTGCTTGCGTCCACTGTCCACCGTACTCCAACCAATTTAATTATTTCATTAAAATAATCTTCTGCAAAGACAGCCGTCTGCAGTCTAACACCACATTGGCTAGTAGTATCACGACTCTTACACAAGTTACGGTGGGGATGTGATAATTTTTTAACTGTATGTAAACTTCAATACTTAGAACTTCGTCTCAACCTCGGCCAAATTGCAATCTTTTATAATTAAACCGTTAAGAAATTTGATTACAATATTAAGAAAGATAAATTGAGTAAGATTTCCGCTATAAAAGCGGCCCTTAAACAGTACAAATAGCTTTAAAACGAAATCGTTTTCTGCAAAGATTTTTCCATGAAAAGTTTTTCACTCCAAAGTTTGCCACTTCGCCGAAGCCAAGTCGCGTGTAACAAAGCTTTTTATACATTTTTATTATATCAGGAATGGAACGTCACGCTCGGTTTCATCGGCGTTCGTCCGCCCGACCGCGAAAGAACGCATAGACCGGTAATAGGTGACACGATGTGCGTTATTCTGCTCACGTTTAGAGTTCCTTATATTTCATCTTTTTCTACGGCACCGAAAAATGTCATCGAATACACATTTTCCCGTAATCCTCATAAGTCTCATGGCCTCGGTTCGGGACGGCGTCGCTCCCCATCACGCCTCCACCCCGCGAGCCCGCGACAAGTTCAGGCGACGCCGTGACTAGCATTTGCAATATGCCCGAGGAGCCGACAAGCCACTCTTCAATTAGACCTGTCATATTCGTTATCTTATAGGCTTAACGTAGCATCAGGAAACTTTCCCTGACAATTTTCTACCTAATCAAACCGAACTTTTCCTTTGCCGTTTTCCTCTACGATATCATTTTCACTGGTACTCGTTTGAAGTGAAACACAAACACATGTTGGTTGATTAAGTTTGTGTCTGTATGGGAAATGTTTCCTTACAGTTGAAACTGGGCTAATGAAAAATATTAAACCAAGCGAGGAGCTTTGTGGTTGGACATTTATGCATAGGAACTTTTGGCGAATCTTGCCATTTAGCGACCGCTTTCAAAGAGAAAACCTGTGACCAAGCACTTAGCGGTGTATCTCGGTAGCAGTCTTTAATAGTCCTTCTAGGCTATGTCTGTTTACTATCCTCAGCCACTTCACACACAACTTACAATTTAGATAGTATTTATAGGCCGTAAAAACTGAAATCTTATTAAAACTGCACATGAAATAAAAATATTTACACTAATTGATTTACTATGCCCGCTGGCTGATAATTTTTATTACAATGGCTATTGTAAGTTTATGGGTTAATGATCTTATCTGTATATTTGCTTCTATTTCTACTAGTTTCTTATAAAGGTCTAAACGACTAAACGAGTTTTGATAAAAATAAGCACAGAGCTGTAGCTCATGGACGATGATTTCTTCACAGTTTATTGAGAGGGTCCAGATGGAGCGCGGGAAAACCAAACCTCATACTGATGAAGACGCAAAACACCCAGCAGTAGATATATACATGTTTACTTTGACTACAATTTCAGTCAAATAAACTAGATAACATCGAGATGGGTTAGTTTCTCCATGACTACATACGAGTAGAACTCAAAAACGAAACTACTAAGTTAAGCCTCACGTACCATAAACATTTTTGACTGACATCAAAAACAAATAGGGAAGTTATCAATTCGCCTGTTTTTTGTGTGTTACTTTTTATAAGGTGTACCGTTCTCGTTGTTTTTTTTTATATTCGAAACTGGTCCCATTTGAATTGCAGGGAGATCTGACGAGCAGTATTTGAGTTATCCCTAATATTCGCATTTAATTGGCTTGGACTAGATTGATGGTGTTGCCATTTTCACTTCTCGATATAAAATGAAAAAAAGAACTGTATACGATGATTTGGTTTATTTACTTTTCGTGTATGTTTTGTTTTAGAACATTTTGTTTAAAGCCTCTTTTTGTTAAAATTTTTGAATACGACAAATGTGCTCTGATACTCTGATACAGCTTTACGATTAATACGTCTCAGTAGCAAAACATCCAAAATCAAATCGACAAACTAGCAATACATCTCCGTGTAAATCTAACACTTTCCGCATGAAAAGAAGCAGCACAGCGAAAGTTTTAATTGTAGCGGGCGTTAGTGTCCGACGTGAATCGTGCTAGGATTTAGGGAATCTGTTCTTATCGAGAACAGGTTAGAGCATGCACCTAGCAGAGCATCGCCTGAACTTGTACAACAGTCCAACTAGTTTGGAAGCTTGGAAACTCTATCAGATACGTGAGAGCTGGCGATTACCCTTAAGCCAGAGGGGTGTGTGCCTTAACAATACGAGTATGTTGTTACGGTTTAGACAGCACAGACTTCTAGACAGGTTATAGAAAACGCGAAGAAAGAATGTATAATATATTATATATAATCATATATTACAAGCACATTCGCATGCACGGCGAATAAAAACTTAAAAAGTCCCATCGGGGCGGGTGTGAAAAGAAGCTAGTCTCATATTATTGAATTAGTCTCATGATATTAAATTAAAGGTAGTTTTTAATCTAACTCCAGTATTGATACAATCCTAAGTCCTGAGTTTAAAAAAAATATTATTGAGACTTTATAAAGCACTGGCTTTCCGGCCGCGGCTCCGCCCGCGCGTTTGTCGGTTATCTTGCTAAAACATTGACCTCTTTTTTGCGCAGTTGGGTTAAACTATCCCATGTCCTTTCTCGGGTCTCAAAATATTTCCATACCAAATTTCATCCAAATCGGTCCAGTAGTATTTTAGTTAATTCTCGGCATACAAAATACAAATCTTTCCTCTTTATAATGTTTGTATAGATATACTTATAGATACAGAAGAACCCAAGATAGTGCTTTAGATTAATATATATATTAACAACAACAATTTGATTTTTGTTTAATTTTTACTATGTCAACACTGAATAAAACACGTACATTACGTAGGTATACTCCCCTAAGTATATTAATACAGTAACTACATAAGAGTGCTAAGTCAAACATATAATAAAAAATGGGTTTCTTCGTCGGCAATAGGTTTATTTATGAACTGCCAAGACTCGTAAACAAGAGTTGTTTGTGTTCCTAAGTAGACCGCATCAACTCCTCTTAGGATAGGAAAACTAATAAAATAACTGAATGTCCGACATAAAAATTATTTTGTCTGTATATTTTTACGTTATTGAGGGTATTCTTATATTGTAGTAATATAGAAAGTAGCAAGGAAAGGTCACGCGACAACATGTTTTCTATTTAACAGATAATAATATTCGTGAACTATTGTTAACTGAACTCCATAGTGTACTTAGAAACGTAGGTACAACTTAATTGCTAGCTACTAAAGTCGTTGTTCTCTCATTATTTATAGAGACGTACATCTCATATACCATCAAATTTATATTTATACATAAATTTGATGGTATATGAGATGTACGTTTTTTTGCCGATAGCTTTTGATCACAGATAGCCCACGATGGCAAGCAGGCAGGCATAGCCTATAGTATAAAATTCTTCTCAAATACGTCGTTAGGTGCTTGACGACAGATTTTCTACCTGGGTTGGTAGCTAGCCAGGCACGTAGTAGATCTGACACATACACTGTTACTGTCCCTATGTGTAAGGGTAGGTGTAATGTTTACCATAACAAAGTGTGTGAAACATATAATCTATACTGCGTCGTTGGTCCTGTGGCCTATAGCATCGCGTTGAAATTTTGAAGCCTTGGGTTCGATCCCAAAGCAGTTTTCAGTGCACTGAAAGACTGGTACTGAGTCTGGTAGGTGGGAAAAGATTAATTAATTATTTTTTTAAAAGCTAATAGGCTACTCTTGAACGCTATCTCACCTGATTAGAAGCGATGATGCGTTCAGAAATGTTGTTTAGGCTCACTTAAATAATTGGCATTCAAGGACAGCCGCCACAAACGCCGCTGTAGCAGTGTTTGGCGGCAAATTTTCGACTTGAAGGTGGTAGCTAACCAGGCGGGCATTCACAAAAACCCATACCGCTATGTTAAATATTCATGGGACGGAACTACTCATATCTGATAAAAACGTGGTTGTTTAGAAATGATATGGAATCGATAAATGATGGGAAATTGATCTTAAATCTTTGTTGTCTTGTGTTTATAATAAAACTAATTTCAATATTAACATTCAATTAATACTCAAATTTTGCAATTCTACGAAGCAATTCTGGCAGTATGCTGGGCACGCTGCCAATTATAGTGGGCTGGAGCATTAGGACTGCCTGTAAGAGTGCAATGGCTTGTAGGTTGTCTAAATACATTTATTGTAGTAGCTATAGTGTTGTATATAGTTTGTAGTATTTTAATAGTAAAGGCATACAGCCGAATAAAAAGAAACATCTCTATTATTCATAAAAACTTTTCAATAAGTCTACCATATAGTTGCTATAGCATAATGTTGATAACTTTTGTACATGTATCGAACTAACATTTACAATTTAGAGTTAACAAGCTAATAACTTTCCAACACAGTTAATTGTTTATTTGGGCCTAAAATTATAGCACTCAATAAATTTGTACGTTCAACCGTGAACATACGTTAACAACGGACCATTATTGTTCAATAGTGTTTGTAGTATTTAATTTAGAAAACAATTTAGTAACACATTACCTCAACAAAACACTTTATTCAACCAGAACTAATGTTTAGGAACATTAATTTTCTCTATAGGTTTGACAACGCGGCTGTCACAGAATAGATACTAGTTGTTCTCTAACATCCCTGGGCCAGCGTCTGAAGGAGTAAGGAGAGGTATCTTAACAAGAACCACACACCATTACAAGTTATTGTCCCATATAATAAGGGAAAGCCTATTGCGATCTGCCAGATACTTGTAATTTCAGTCCCAGACTGCTGTTTAACATCTGTTACAAAAATCTTATAACTCACCGACCAAGGATTGCAAACCTAGGACCTCCGGAATCCAAAACGACCGTATATGCCTCTTATAACAATCGGTAAACTATTTAAAAAACAGTGCACTAAAATAACTTTTTAAAATAAAAGCAAACATTGCCATAATAAAAAATATTTAATGGACTGAAAACACTATTTGAAAATAAATTGAGACAGATAATAAAGATATTTCACATACTTACTATTACAAACCTCATATTAGTGTTGGCGTCAGGCAGTAGGATGACCGTAAAATTTAAGCCAAAACATTTTAAAACTTCTTAGACGATCTTCCTCGTATAAACAGCTAAAACTATATTATCTGCGTTATTTTTACTGAAGACTCTTATATTTCGTCGTATGGCATAGAATACAGAACCATGTTTCAACACCAGTTTTTATTACCTACCTATCTTTTATAAGTACGTTAATTTAGTACGAGCACTAAGTTGAGGCAGACTGCCATCTGTCTTTCCTATCTGGCAACAGAGTCGTAACTCTCTCAACGTTTATCGATGAAGTTCCAGGCTCCTCGGAGTTGCCAGCACCAATATTTCAACACGTACTGTTTCGTGTGGGCACTAACTAGCGAACACAGCTGGAGTTGTGGTGCAGTGACAATGTTTGGAACGTCCTCTGGGACCGGACCGTGCGACGCATCCGCAATGAGCCTTCGACCACCCGCACCCGCTCCCGCCCTCTAATTTATAGCTACGGTTAATTACCTACAAGAATCTGAGTCAGCTCACAACAAAGCCGATGGACTGCCTGTTTGTTCTAATCAAACTGATGCTGTTATTAACGGTCGAGCGACGACCGACAGACAATATTAGTAATTACAGCTGCTAGTTTTTGGTTCGTTGAAATTATGGCTACAAATTTATGTCCAGGAACAAAAAGTGGCATTGTATATTTTGTGTTAGAATATCATAAAATTGTATAATATATATACCTTGTATTTAACGGAACCTAAATGCGTTCAAAAGCCTACAAATATATAATTGAATAGTATGATACCAACTATCAAATCTTATAATATAGAATGCGAGATATTGACTTATGAATTTTGAGGATGTTCTATATCTTCCTGTCAGTTCTTGTAATATACTATTTCTATTAGACGCTATTTCTAATAGCGACTAATAGAAATAGTGTGCCGAATGAACAGCATGTCGTTACTCCTGATAACGTTTGTATTGTGTTTTTCCATATTAAGCGCACATAATAGTTATTTAGGGTCATATTAACAACAAGATCAGTCAAAATAAAAATTGGTGTCAGACTGTAAAGAAGTTTTTCTGCAATATTTCCATAAATGTACTTGAAAAGTGATTTTAGAAAACTTGTTTTTATTTTGTTAAAGAAACATTGCAACGACATTAATTTGTGTGTAAATTGGAGGTAGGTCGTACAATTATAATAATATCATGTGTTCTGTATGAGCCGGATCGGCCACTGCTGAACACAGCCTCCCCTATGTAGGGGGTGTTTGTCATAATCCCCACGCTTGGCAGTCGGCTTGGTACGGCTCGACTTCGCAGTGCCAGCTAGCATAGTTTTTAAGAAGGTGCTGAAGGCTGCCCACCTTCTAATAGTATTTTCCCCTTAGTCAACTCTTACGACATCCATACGGGATAGAATGAGGAGGTGCCATTCTAACCCGGCACCCCACGGGGGATATCATGTGTACTGTCCACAAAATTTTATTAAAAAAAACTTACTTCCACAACTGAATAGTATGAAACGCAACTTGTTTTTATTTTCTGGGATGACATAGGTATATTTCCTAGTTAATTCGATTTACAAACCAAACAACAGGACTAATTTGAAAGTATATTTTATTAAATAAAAAGTAATATACAAAACTGGATACATAATGACGGAGTTATGAGGTTACAAACTTTAACATACAAAAAATATCAATTAACATTACCTTAAAATTCATTTGCAATAATCAAAGTTTAATTAAAGAAGTTAGTTCGATATCTTTATTTAACTCCGTCGCATTGCTACAAAGATAATTAATATGCATAATGTGTATCGAGATGAACACTAATAAAAGTTATGCTATTTACGCGACTTTGATTAAGACTTTATATTCATAAAGCACATTTAATTATTATGTTAACGAAACCATCTTCTGAATAAAATATAAGACGCAGCCTGTCAAAGGGAATTAAATCTTTATTATTCATCTTTGGTGAAAATAATGAAACTCAACTTATTTTTGTTTTATGAAAGTTTAAAAAATCAGGAGGTCAGATATTAAGCCCGTTGAAGCCGGGAGGTTTCCTGTTTGAAAGCTTTGCTTGCCACACCTTCATTCCGTGCCAAGTACGCGTATGAACATAAAAAATGCATTTATTCAGAGGAAAGTAGTAAAATACAAACGAATGTTTTGTTTTTAGTAGTAGCGAGAGGTCTCTGGGAGGTGTTTTCGGTGTTAAATTATGCAGAAATCAATTCCTTTCCCCGGACCAAGCCCTCGCTTTGCCATCTGATAAATAATATATTTGTAATTGTAACCAAGCCTCGGACTTGTTTGCAGTTATCAAGGGATGCGCCTTCTTGCACGGTAATGGGATCTTGGGGCAATAGAATTTTATCTCGTACTATGTTAACAGAAACTCCGATGTTAAGAAAATTCTTACTGATATTCTGAATCTTGAGGTTTGTTTTTGAGAAAACATAGAATAGATTACTATTTAATTTTATAAAGGTAAGAAAGGGCTCACACTGAAACATTATCTTAGGGTTTTATCGTTGTTTTATTATAATATGATATTCGCAATCTGTTTAATCTGGTGTTTTATAACAGACATTTATATAATTCCTTAAACGTTCACACAGAGTATGAAATATCTTTTCTTTCATTATATATTTGAAATATGCATTATATATCATACCTAATCTATTAGCTGACAGTGTTTTTAAGATAGATGCTTTCGCTTGTTATGAAAACAATGAGCTTAACTTAATGATTTACAATAAAATAGTAATACACATCTTGTTTATACAACAATTCACAGTCAAGCGAGATCCGAGTCAGCGTCCTTTTAGATCTATCCTCCCATTGCCGATATTGTCGTATCGTAACACAATTTCCTATTTACAATATCACGTAAGTGTAATTTACATAAATAAATTAAAATTTAACTAACTCATTATTACCACGATACAGGTTACTTCACACTTTAGCCCAAAGCTCCGACAGCTCAAGCTGCACCCGATACTGAAATTCTTGGCATGCCAGCGTTATCTTTAACGAGCTGTTCGATATATTAGCACATAAGCTGATAATGTGCAGTGCACTTAACATCGCCGGCCCGTTATTGATAGCACTGTGTGATACTATGTCACCGCACCACCGCACTTGGATTATGTTCTACTGAGGCTTTATAACGGATAATAGATGATTTTATTATCACTTTAGGAGGCGATTCTAAGATTTGGAACACTTTTAAAGGTGATGACTTTATCAGAAGATCTTTGTTTCGATACAGAATAAATATATACTACTAGCTTTCCGACTGCGGCTCCGCCCGCGAATATGTCAGTTATCGCGAAAAACCATTAACGCCTTTTTGCGCAGTTGGATAAAAACTATCCTACGTCCTTCCCCGAGCCCCAAACTATTTCCATACCAAATTTTATTCAAATCGGTCCAGTAGTTTTTAAGTTTAATCGTTGCATACAAAAATACAAATCTTTCCTCGTACCAGAATTGTACATTACTAATATCGAAATCGGTTCTACGACGTTGTGTTTGAATCTACTTAATATGAATATCTTAAATCCTAATGTTGAGCAATGCTCGCCGTTGTCATAACTTGGAAGGGTGACCGCTGCGCTGGTGAAATTTACTATAGAGTGCTTCTGTATTCTGGAGGGCACGGTCTTGGTTGTCTTAGGTCGACAGTCGTGCTATAGGAATATGAGGTACTGGACTTGTTATTAAACACTTCTTTACTGATAGGCTAACCTGTGAGCTCTCATCTGTTGGTAAATAATTAAGTGCTCGTATAACATGATAAACCAAGAAAAAAAACTAGTTCCCGAGGACACCTGGTAGATTACAACAAGATGTGTTTAGTGTTTTACCACAATTTTGAGGCTCTTTTCGGCTCTAGAATGAATAAACATTAATTAATGCATAATATTGTACATATAACCAACTGACAATTGAAGCCTGCTTTTTTCATATTTCTATATCATAAAAAAACTATTCTGGATACGCTAAATTACTTTACCAATTTTTAAAACATTTTCACAACAAAATAAAAACTCAATAAATGGCGTCGCTTCGGTGCCAATATCAAAATCCAATCAACGACCTATGATTGACAGACAAAGCCTAGGACACGCACCCTGTATTCGCCCGTCACATCACAATGTATAAAATGCTTTGTAGAGTGAAAAAGAGAAGACCAAATTAAGCATTTATTACAATTTAATTCTAATCACACTTCTACAACTATTCGCTAATTTTCTCTTTCCACTAAAATATAAGTCTAGATAAGGAATATAATAACTGTTTAATTCTCGGATCCATCTTGTTTATCATAAACACTGATATATTTTGAAGCGCTCGTAGCTTAGTTTGCTTAGCCGTTCTGAACCGATCAGCAAAGTTAAGCAACGTCCGCCGCGGTCATGACTTCGATGGGTGACCGCTGGTGACATACTACTGAGCGCTTCCGTGCTTCGGAGGGCACGTTAAGACGCCGGTTCCGATTGTTGTCTTAGGATGACAGTCGTCATAGCATGGTGGTAAGGCATTTTGCGAATGCCCGCCTGGCTAGCTACCTCTATCAAGTCGCCTCTCAAGGACAGCTGCCGTAACACTCCGTAACGTAGAATTACTGTCCTTGCCAGTAATTCTACGTTAGCCTGAACAACATCTTCGACCTCAGCAACACTTACCATCAGGTGAGATAGTGGTCGAAGGCTAAACCATAAGGCATAACAAAACCACCTTAAATATTAAGCATTTTGATCATGACTTTTTAATATTTCTATTTTAAAATCTGACGATTTTTATTTATAACTTTAGTTTATGTATACTATACCTAAGAACCAATTAGTTATTCCACACGCATCCGATTTTGGACGCGTCTGCAATCTATGCAATCAGCATAGCAGACGAAGCAATGGACAATGCACCCGCTTTGTACATTACTACACCTGCCCAATACTGCCCTTGTAGCATAGACTGAGGTCAATGACATTCCACAAATCGATTGTACATCATTGTCTTCTCAATATCGCCAGAGAATAGGGAGATTACATTCATACCAAGTACATACTAATATTTTGGATTTATAGGCTGTGCTCATATTCACATACATCACTTTAAGGGTGTATTTATGCCGTTGTAAGGTACATTTTATGTATAAATTGAAAAGTTACTAAGAAAGATGCCTCCAGTATCTGTCATCATCTGGCTTAAAATTTTAAAATAATATTTGCCCGTTAGTGCCCAGAAATTGTTGTCCCGTTTTATCCCCTTAGGGGTTGAATGTATGAAAGTTGCAGAATAGCATATTATTATAAAAAGAACACCCTCAAATTTTCAAGTTTCTAGCTCCAGTAGTTTGGCTCTGCGTTGAATATTAACCAATGAGTACTTGTTCTTTTATAGATAAGAAAAAGTACAAGCGGCCGATTTTTTCCTCCCAGCCCTTAATTGATTCCATTGCTCTTATAGTCCGTACATATATTTTCACAGGGATAAAAGTACTTGAATGTCAATCTTGAATAATGCAGCGCACATAAACCTATATTTTAGTAAAACAATAACAGTGACTCGACCATTATGAATATAATAGATATTCATTGACCATTGAACCAACTATAAAGAGCACGCATTCGTATGATAATGATAAATGCTACGAGTATCCATGTTATAAATAATTCCAGGCAATAAAGCAAGTGTATGGCATCATTCCAAAAAAACATATTTACCGAAATATCTTAATAGCGTCCCTTTTTCCAATAAGTGTGATCGGACGTCGGAGTTTGAGGACAGCGGTGGGCAGTTGGGCAAGTTGGGCAAGTTGGGGGCAGCCGTGTCCGCAGCAATATCGCCAAGTTCCGCCGCAGCTGGCCGAGCCGATGTCTCAATAATATCAAGGTGCCCTCCTAATCGACTCTTCCGTAGTCGGCCGCAAGTGCGACTAACTGATTAATACAGCGACTTCGTACGTGCCTCTGCCCAAATATTGTTTGCCCAACACTTTCCACTCGACTCCTATTATTGAACGATATTTGGACGATTATTGGCGCAGACTTCTATTTATGTCTTATCGAAGGACGACCGTTATCCGATACGGCATATAGTTTGGGATTGTAATTGGTGCTATTTTCTTAGATTGAATCCGATTTCGTTCGGTTGGTTTATAGCAGTTTGTTCTTGTTTCGAGTTTCAGATATAAGATGCGGTTCCAGAATTCGTTTCATGTGAAATGTTTGGCTCGGGTTTGAGCCGAGAGTATTTGATGTTTGTTTGTAATTTGTAGCGGCTAAATTAAATTAATTAATTGGTTCTGTTCGACTCCAGTGGTACTCAGTGTCAGCTAAATTTACATCTGCGTAATTTTATTAGGTCAATATTGTGCTAATTTAAATCATTTCTAATGGGAGCTTTACGTGGGTATATTATAAATGTGATGTTTGAATAGAGACATCCTTCATACATTTGCTAATGAATTTAAATTATGGTTTTAAATAGAGTTGTTTGACATATATAGACTTCGTTAAACACACAATAGAATTAGGTATTGGCAAAGAGCTATAGTCTGTAGACAGCATATTAATGGTATCGCATGCGCCATAGCGTGTTGGTCTCGCATGTTCAATCGCATTTAAATAAGTAACTTGATATTTATTTGCATTCGTTGTAAGTTTCGTGTAATTTAACGTTAGCTGCAAGCATTATAAACCTCTTACCTAAATGTTTATTCAAAACTTTATTTAAATACCCATATTTTTATAGCTGATGATAAGCGATGCTGCGGTCTAACATATTGTTCAGGCTAACTTAAAATGGACAACTGTCAGACAGGCTGAGAGGTATTTGGTGATAGGTTTCTACATGGGGGTTGTAGTGGTAAGGCCATCCTAAGACGACAACTGGCTCAACGTGCCCTCCGAGGCACGGAAGCGCTCAGTAGTTAGTTCCACTAGCGGTCACCCATCCTTGTAGTGACCGAAGCACGCGATGCTTGACCTAGTTGATCGGTTAAGAACTAGTAGGCAAGCTCCATTATGAACGCTTTAAAACGCGCTAATAATTTAATGCACCAACAATTCTGACAACGCAATGCAATTTTGGCTGAAAAATATAACCCAGCTATGTCTCATTCACTTTATGGGTTTACTTTTCCTGTAACCCAATAACCCAGTTCTAAATATCATCGCAACACAAGGGAAAATAATAATTGTTTACATTCCCGTTTCGATGCTCCGCTTTTCCGAATTAGTCAGTTAATAGAATAAAGCCTTCAGTTTCTCCTTCATATTATTGAAAGCCGGCTATTAAACCTCGCTGTTAACTCCTTGGTTGTTAATTGGTGTATTCTCGATTCTCTGCAAGCTTTTTCCGATAAAATGAAGATTGCTCTACTTGTTGGGCCCAGGGGGGAAGATTCGAGAAGTGGGCGGGGGAAGCTAGATAATACGAGGGTAGATCACCAATAACTTGCTCCATTGTTTGTCGGCGGCTGACTTAATAAGTTCTCCGAATTTATTATGATTTGTAGGCTCCCTTGTCGTCTTATTACGACGCTTTTAACCATACTCGACTCGTATAGTGCCCTCAAATAACATGTACCCGCCAATTTGTACTTTTACAGCTGCCTTAAAAAAGATGTTCCCTCTCCGTTTTTCGTCCTTTCAGAGCTATTGTAAGAGAAACTACAAGAGTGTTATTTTTTATGTTGGCTTGGAATAAAAACTAGGTGCGTAACAAAGGTTTATGTTTCGGTGTTAGGAATAGGAAACAAAATTACAGACCTTTCAGATACGGTAAGAAAATATACCGGGGTTGTTTTATTTTACAGCCCAGTTTTTTTTCATGTCACTGTAACCAAAAGAATGTGTATCTTTATATTTGACCTTTCTTGTTTTCCGTTAGAATAGCTCCTGTAAAATGCCTCTCAATTTTTACTTTTTGCCTAAACCTATTGACATATTTACTTCACATTCTGTGTATATGTAGGCACAGATAACAGAATCTGTGGGTAAGATTCCTTTCTGCAATTGCAATTTCTGTTAGGTACTTTCATCAGATATATACTTACATTTTGTTTTAATTCTTTTATATGTCGTGTAAATAGGTTAATGAAAAGGAAACATGTTTACAAAGACAGTTTGTTTTCAAAGAGTTTGAAAAGATTAATTCGCAATCTTACTTAATAGCTGGTATGAAAGATGTTTATTACAGAGCACAATTTCTCAATAATTTATTAGCTACGTCGCTTTTCTGATCCCCACATCATTAATATTGCTGAAGGATGCCAAATATGTCCCAAGTTTGTATTATAAATCAATCAGTAATAAATTGCGGTGGAACAGCTATTTATGTTATAAATTTTCATTTTATATGAGTTTTTTGATACTCGCCTATTAATATGAAATCGATAAGTATGTAGAGAAAGGCTATCATAAGTTCTTTTGTTGCCCGTGGTCCAATTGTTTCTACTTAAGACCATAGGAGGTAAGTATCTGAAGCTAGAAACAGTCTTAGTGGGCACCATCGCAGTATCAGGTACTCTGCCTCGAAGCAGTAGTGTGCAAACACCATCGTGTTCAGGCCTGAATGCTACTGTAACGAGTGACTTACTGTGTGAACAATACATGAGGAGTGATGTCTCGGAGTAGCGGACGCTGTGCAGTGTCAAGCAAAACGATGACATTTCAACTACAACGGACAGCCGTGACACTTACCGTGGCGGAAGATTTGTTCGTCTCCTATTGGTAGGACTATGGTAAAGTCGTTTTTGATAGTCCTACTAGTAAAACCCTAGGCAATTAGTTTTGCCAATCAGGTAGC
Source organism: Plagodis dolabraria (assembly GCA_963854805.1). Classification (NCBI taxonomy): domain Eukaryota; kingdom Metazoa; phylum Arthropoda; class Insecta; order Lepidoptera; family Geometridae; genus Plagodis; species Plagodis dolabraria. The sequence continues at coordinate 23,282,844 of OY978444.1, forward strand.
GTTTCATGAAAATAGTATGCATGGTGGAAGGGCATTTTGCGAATGCCCGCCTGGCTAGCGACCACAAAATCTGTCGCCAAACACCTAACAGTGTGTTCCGGCAGCTGTCCTTGAGAGCCAGAAATTCTAGGTTAAGCCTTAACGCCTTCGACCAATTGAGAATGTAGTCAAAGGCTTACCTATCAGCTTTAAAAATAAATATGGCAGTCCATTTAATTTGATAAAATGAGGTTCCTAGTTGGTTACATGTTATAATTAATAAAATTAATAGTGGAATACACAAAACGGCTTTTTAACTGCTAGTCTCACTTACGCGTTTCATATAACCCGTAAATGATGATATGGTCGAAAATGATAGCATTGTAGATGCCAAATACACTATTAGGCGCTATTCTTCATATTTTTCCAAAGACTGTATTATTAAGAAACTTTTTCAGTAACCAAATGCAAAATACCAAAAAGGCGGTTTTATAAACGAAACCTTCAAAAGTAATCTCGAGTGACACAGTCAGCGGTAACCGTTGTAATGCCCATAGCGAGCATGCAAAACACATGTTGGCAAGCTGGCAACCCTGCTGCTCATAAAAATTGCAGCAACGTCATTGCATTTTATACCCGAATTCTGAATCTTATCTGATATGTCTGTACTTTCATAATAAAGTTTTTTTTTGCTGATAGGTAAGCCTTTGACAACAGTCTTACCTGATGGTAAGGGATGGTGCGGTCGAAAGTGTTAAATAGGCTTAACCTAGAATTACTGGCTTTCAAGAACACCGTTAGGTGCTCGGCGACTAGTCAGGCGGGCATTCGCAAAATGCCTTTCGAACATGCGGTGAAGCTCAAGCCCGCGGTGGGATTCGAACCATGGACCTGCTGCGTGGCAGTCCATATTCAATGCCACTGAGCCATCACTGCTTCAAATTCAGATAAGAAAACATCTGAGTTTTATTCTGAATTCTGGTGGTGGTCGCCTAAGGTGTCAACACCTGATTGGTCTAAGCTTGGGTTTATACATTTTTAAATTAAAATATTTCTCATTTAGTAAGATCATACATACATTTAGGCAGGAAGGAAATAAAAATGAAGCAATTTTTAGTGAATGTTTCTCAGAAGTTGTATGTTCTTTATTGTATTTGTTTACCTAAATGGCAATTGCACGATATTTAAATTTACTTCAATAACGAGGTCACACAACGCCAGAAATAGAGAGAATTCCGAAGGCCTTCTAACCAATCACGCATTAGCCTCATAAAATTATACGCCGAGTCATAATCATAACTCATAAAAATAATAGGTGTCGGGTCGACTTTATTAGCTCCGTCATAAGAACTAAGTAAAGATTTCTCTTCACAGCGATTTGTTTTTGTTTTCATTAACAGCGTCGTCGTAGTTACAATATTTTATTAAAAGTAATTGGTGTCGTTAAGGTTTATTTATCAATTTGACTTTGATGATAATTAAATGGGACTAAAGTGGAATAAATAGAACTAATGCTTCAGAAGATGATTTTTTTAATACTCTAGAAATAGATCAACATGAAAAGAGTTCAGAAGGAAATGATAATCGTTTATTTAGTCTTTTCAGTAGAAATCCGACGTTTAGGGCTGTGCCCCATAGATGCTAACGGGGTCTCCCCCCGTTCCTTGTGACCAAACTTACGGCATCTGCTGCCTACAGAACCGAAGATATGAAGAAATTACGATAAGCTTTGTGATTTGAAATTATTTCTGTTTAATGGACTAATAAGATGTAGAATGTCGCGGGGATTGGAAAGATTTTTCCACTATATTTTATGTACTGTGTACTGAAGACCAAAAAACTGGTAATGCCGCACTAGACATTTTGCGTATCCCTATGCCTTTCAACCACACAGGTAGGGAGGATTGCAACCAAGCCTTATCATCCATTTCAATTCAACATTCAAAACCGGAACAAACGTTTATTTTACTACGTTGTCTAAGATCAAAGGACGGTCAGTACGTTTCCTCACTTGACAACCTCTCAAACGATAAATTAATTTAGGAACAAAAAGGCAAAATCTAATAAAAGTAGAGGCCTTGTGCATTAGTTTTAAACAATCTGAACTAATCCTAAATAATAAATCTTTTTCTTCAACAAAAGATGAATTTTTTCTCCAACTTGTCGACCTGATCATGGTCAGACCGAGTAAAGAATGTCAACATGCTTTGGTTAAAGCAATTATAAGTAAAATCTTAGTGCTTGGCTTAGCTACTTAACCAAGCCCTACCCTACCTCAATGGTAGGGTAGGGCTTGGTTAAGTAGTAGTTTATGATATAAATAAAAATACAATGATTAACATAAGTGAGCGTAATTAAATTTGTGACACCAAAAGGATAGATATCTTAGGGATAGGTAACGGTTCCTTATATACTCACTTTTCTATTTTTAAAACAAAACATTAATTTTTTTTAGTTTCGAAAGTCATAACAAGACTTTTATCGTAGTGATAAACTGACCTGATAATAAGTGATGATGCTCGCGAAATTTTGAATGAGTCTTACTTTTATGGATGGTATGAAAAGAGAGATCATACATAATAATACATCTACTTAAATGGATCGTGAATTTATAGGTATTACATAGTTTATTGCATTTACATCAGAATGCAATCAGATGTGGAAAAAGAAGCGTGGGTGAACCAACTTAAAAATTAAAATTATTTCGTCTGAAAGTTCGTAATATCATATTACCTCCCAAAAATAATCCTATGTGTTCACATGGCATTACAACCATGAGTAAAACAAATCCACATGCTAGATTGGGAACTAAATAAATTATTCGACTCCATATCGACATATCGAACTTAATAAAATAATGATAAAAAAGATGTTGCTGAACCAACTTCCATACTCTTATAATAACATTTTTGTAAATTTTCTCATGGCTTTCATGGTTGTTACAATTGCCTGGTAAATAAAATTTCACCAATTACATTTTAATCATTGCAAATTGATAGACACATTAATACAAATAGCAAATGTCAAACCTTTAGCCTCTCACCAAGTGCTATAAACATCAACACAACTAATTTTGTAAGACTCACCGCAGACACATCAAGATTTATTTCTAACGTGATATTACAGCTCGTTTGATATTTTTGTAACATTCTCAATGTCAGACAAGTACTACAGATGATTCAACATACCAGGTGCTACATAAAATCTGACATCGTGGAGAAAATCTTCATCGCTCTATTTTACGTCGCCTTTAAATTTAGAATGACAGTGTTAAATTGTTTGTTATATTTCGGTTACTTTGGCGAGTAATTATAGTAAATAGGCCTACGTGAAAATATCAACGATGGCTGTTAAATTGTCACGAGGTTTTATTTTTTTTTAGGGAGGACATAGATGCTGGCTACCGCCTGTGCGGTCGTCCAGCTCCACCGGGTTTTGGGCGAGGGCCTGGCCCTACAATAGCCCGGGAGGGAGAAGTGCCGAAGGCACTTCTCCCGAGACGGGCGTAGAAGGCGAAAAGCGCTTTCTACCTCCGTCTCCTGCGGACGCCGAAAACGTACCGCTATTATAGAAGGGGTTGACAGCGAGCTCAAGGGCACCACTGTGGTTCGGACCTCGGCTTGTCTCGCTGTCGAGAGACATGGGGGGGATCGGAGCAAAATGCCTCTGTGCAACTGCAGTGTTGCACAATTGGGCCCTACTGAATAATACTCTTTGACTATTTGGAGAGCAATTTATCGTGACCTTGTTTTTGCCTCGAGCTCGCCGGCGAGCTCGGTGTTTGATTGTGTGACCTCTGATTATCTCACACCTGGGGATTTTACCTCGACGACTTGCGGATAACGCTAAAGCTGCCAACGTAATGGCTGCGATGGGGTCATCCGGGTCGTCTAATACCTGCCGTGGTCGGCGACGGGGGGGTTTGAAAAATGGGATAGAAGAGGCAGTCGAGTAGTTCGATGCCTGGACAACCAATGGGTTCGGGTGGTGGGGCGCTCGATCAAAGTATCGGCGGGCGCAGTCCTTATTGAACTGCGCTAGAGAGGGAAGGTTTAAGTCGCAATGCAACTCGGTGTTCCGGATATACCACGGAGCGCCGGTTGCACTACGGAGAAAACGGTTTTGAATGACTTGAAGCTTATGGAGATGGGCCTCACTAGCATGACTAAACACTACTGATGCGTAAGTCATGATGGGGCGGATGCAGGCAGTGTAAAGTGTCTTCTTATTTCTAAGAGACATTTTACTCTCTTTGCGAATCAGGGGACCAAGGCGACCCATTACAAAGGCCGCTCTGTTACGGACGGTTGTTATATGATCGCTAAAGGTGAGATTCCGATCAAGGGTGACTCCGAGATATTTTGTTTTACTAACCCAGGGGATGGGTTGGTCGAACAAAGTTAAAGGTTGCGGGTAACGGGGGCGGCCCTTCTCAGTAAAGTACATAGCTGCACTTTTAACTGGGTTGACCGCGATGCGCCATTTACGGAACCAGTCACCGATCTCGGTGATGGCCCGTTGGAGGGCGGGAATGGACTTTCTACTGATATGCCACCCAGTGGTATAAATAGCGGTATCATCCGCGTATTGGGCTAGTAGGACGTTAGGCTGAGAGCGTGGGATGTCACTGGTATACAGCGCGAAAAGAATGGGTGATAGCACGGAGCCCTGAGGGACTCCGGCTCTGACTGGGTGGGGGGAGGAGAGGGTGCCTTCCACGCGATAGCGAAAGCTTCTGGCTTTAAGGAAGTCTTGTAGGATGTACACAAGACGTTCTGGCACGCCAAATTGGTATAGCTTGTAAATCAAGCCATTGTGCCAGACTTTGTCAAAAGCTTTCGCTACGTCGAGGAAGACTGCTAGCGTTGTCTGGGGTTTGGGGTACTTGTTAAAGCCCTCAATGATGTGCTCCGTGAGGCGGTGCACCTGTTGGACGCATGAGTGTCCGGGTCTGAAGCCAAACTGCTCATCTGGGATAAGGTGGTGTTCCTTAGCATGGGACTGGAGACGGTTTGCAAGTAACCGCTCGTAAAGTTTGCCTAAGGCACTGAGGAGGCTGATGGGGCGGTAACTGGTGGGGTCAGATGAGCTTTTGCCTGGTTTGTGAATGCCAATGACATTTGCACATTTCCAGGTGTCTGGGAATAAGCAGTGGCTCATAGCAGCATTGAAGATGCTGACTAGGAGATGGATGAGAGGAGGAGAGAGGGTTTTAAGAACCCTGTTGGAGATGCCATCGGCACCGGGGGATTTGCGCGGTCGGAGGGCCTTGATCAGTCTCGCCACCTCAGCGTAAGTCGCTAAGGTGATTGGTGGGAGTTCAGAGGTGACCACAGAGCTTTTACGTTCGACTTCAGCATCCACCGAATCGAGGTGAGCTTGGTCAACGTGATCTACGTTAGGGGAACACTGAGCCTCTAGGCTATCAGCTAGGCACTCAGCTTTGTCTTCGTCAAAGAACGCTGGGACTAGTGGGACTGGTCTGTATAAGGGAGGCATGTCGTTGTAGTTACTTCCTTTCATACCTCGCGCCAAGTCCCAATAAGCCTGGTGGCTTGGCACGAGGTTTGAAAGTTTGTCACCCCATTGTTGATCACGCAACTCAGACATGCGACTTTGAACCATGCGTTCAAAGTGGCGTTTCTTAGTTTTGTTCTCTTTACTGGGGTAAGAGTCGTAATGTCGGGTCACTGCTTTACTTTCCGTCACTAATCGTCTCACATCCGCTGGAATGACAAGGCGCCGGTCGTCCGGCACCATGACCTCCTTTGCGGATGCACCTACTACGGTGGAGAGGTGATTAGTGAACGAATCGATCGCAAGGGTTACGTCATCTTTAGTCAGGATGTCGTCAGGGATCTTGTCAAGGTCCGGTGAACTGATAGCTTTTAGGGCAACGCCTAATTGCTTCCAGTTCACTATCGTCTTAGTGGGGCGGGGGAGGTCTGTTGTTGGGTCGGGACCTAGTCGCAGTATAATGGGTCGGTGGTCAGAGTGAAGCTCGTGAACCACTTCTATGGAGCGTAACTGGAGTGTTACGCCTCTGAGTAGTGCCATGTCAAGCAAGTCAGGTCGAAAGTCTTCCGTATGAGGGTAGTGAGTGGGCTCAGTGGGCGCAATTATGTCAAAATTAAGTTCTGCGACTAGTTTTTCAAGTGCAATGCCTCTGGGATTGTTGACGTTACAATTCCATAGGATGTGCTTACTATTGAAGTCGCCAATCAGAAGGACGGCGCTTCCTAATGAGAACAATGTTTAGGGTATAAGGGCTCTTATCCCTAATAATAATATTTGATGATCGTGGGAAGCTCTTAATAAAACTCGTAAGTGTTGTGTATGGTAATCGATATGGAACGATGATGATTTTATTTAGAAGCGCACCAATATATATACAAAAGCTAGGATAATTATTATTAATAAGAAATAGGTCGAAGTGGCGTGATGTGATGTCGCGTGATGTCGCTCTATCTCCTTTCCGCGCGTCTCGTTGTCCCGCTCCGGCGCTCGAGGGATCTGTTTGATTTGAGACGGCGGCCCGCTCATACCGTTCGCGGCGCTCTCACGGAGCGTGCGTGTGCGTGATGGACGACGACGAGTGGTGAAGATTTGTGCTGTGCTGCCTGGTGAAGAACGGTGATGCTGCTTCGTGTTTCTTCAGCTCAAACCGTTCTTGTCAGAACGACATCCTCCTTGTTTCTAAACTATGACAGTACGTTGCTCTTTTCAGAGCGGCTTTATCTATTGTTTCTGTTACACGACAACATGACAGAATATATATTGTGTGTGCGTTTTATTTAATGTCCCTGGTATGTACTGGTACTGGTAATATGGTAATTGGTAAGGTATGGTTGTACTGTGGTATGTGAAGGTAATGGCGCTAAAGTTCTTGTGTGCTTCTGTGCTGCTACAGTACTCACCCCTTAGCGGAAGCGTACCGGAAGTTTGATAGTGCGTCCACTTTGTGTGGTTTTTAATATTGGCTTCGGTAAGGTAACTTTATCTTGTACTTGATCTTGAGGTAAGTTAACCGTAATTTGCTGTGTAGGTTGACTAGTATTAGCATAATCTGTTGACTCGTTGAGTGTGAAAGCTGGCTTGAGTCTGTCGATTGATATGGTAGCCGACCTTCTTTCTGGTAACTGTAGTTTAAATATCTTGCCGTTTCTTTCTAATACTTTGTAGGGTCCATCGTAGGGTGTTTGTAGCGGTTTCTTGACTGCATCGTTGCGAACAAAAACATGCTCGCAGGTTTGTAAATCTTTGTGAATGAAGATAGAACGATTGTTTCCATGTGGTATGGTCGGTTGGCTAGGCTTGACTGAGTTGATAGTAGCACGTAGTTGGTTTACGTAGTCGTAATCCATGTCGGTTTGGTTTGATGAGGATGTGAAAAAGTCGCTAGGTAGACGTAGGTTGTGTCCGTAGGTAAGCTCTGCGGCGCTTATTCCTGTGTCTGTACGTGTAGCGGCGCGTAATCCCATGAGTACAGTAGGCAGCTCGTCAATCCACGTTGTATGTTCTGATAGACGAGTCTTTAGAGATGCTTTGAGACTACGGTGGAAACGTTCAATCATTCCGTTTGATTGGGGATGGTATGGTGTGGTTCGTGTCTTTTTGATTCCCATCATGTGCATTAACTTGGTAAACAGCTGACTTTCGAATTGTCTTCCCTGGTCGCTGGTTAGAGTTGACGGACATCCAAAACGCGTGATCCAGTGCTCATATACTAACTTCGCTACTGTTTCCGCGGTGATGTCTTCCGTAGGTATAGCTTCAGGCCATCTGGTTACTCGGTCAATCATCGTAACTAGGTATCTGTGACCTTGAGGTGAGGTGTTTAGTGGTCCTACGATGTCGACGTGCAGATGTGAGAACCTTTCAGTGGGTGGAAACGTTGCAATGCTGCTCGTCGTGTGTCGCTGTATCTTGCATTGTTGACAACGTGTGCATTGTTTTGCCCAGTTACCTACGTCGCTGTTCATTGATGGCCAGAAGTATTTTTGCGTCATTAGTTTTCGCGTAGTTCGTACGCCTGGGTGACTGATGTTGTGTACAGCGTTGAATGCTTCTTTTCGAAATTCTTCTGGTAGGTATGGTCGAATGAATGACGTAGAGGTTTCACAATATATTGCAGTTGTTGAGTTTGGCATAGCGACTTGCTTGAATGATAGGTTGCTTTGCCCCTCAAGTTGCTTTATTATGTCTTTCTCTCGCTCTTGAGCTTCGGCGATCTTCTCGTAGTCGATTGTAGTAGGGCACAGTATACTGTCTACTGGCATTCTGCTCAGACAGTCTGCTACAAAATTTTCGGCTCCAGAGATGAATCTTATGTCGGTAGTGAACTCGCTGATGAACATAAGTTGTCTTGCACGGCGCGGTGTTTCGGTTGCCGATGGTGGCTTTTGTAGGACATATGTCAGTGGCTTGTGATCAGTGAATATAATTAGACTGCGTCCTTCAAACATTTTTCTAAAGTGCTTCACTGCCATGTAGATTGCGAGAAGTTCTCGGTCGAATGTACTGTAGTTACGTTGTGCGTCTGAGAATTTCTTCGAGAAGTAGCCTAGTGGTTGCCATATTCCGTTTATGTGTTGTTGCAGTACAGCTCCTGCAGCTTGGTCTGACGCGTCCGAAAATATCGCCAATGCAGCTTTAGGTACTGGGTGAGCGAGTAATGCTGCATTTTTGAGCGCATTTTTGCAATCTTCAAAAGCTTGTGAAGATTTTTCGTTCCATTCTATTATAGTTTTGTCTCTTTTCTTCACATTGTGTAAGTAACTGTGCAGTGGTTCTTGTATAGACGCGGCTTTCGGAATATGTTCTCTGTAGAAATTAATCATGCCCAGAAAACGTCTCAGTTCTTCAATTGTTTTCGGTCTTGCGTATTCACAGATTGCTGTGACTTTTTCGGCAGGCGGTTTGATTCCATCTTTGTTCACGGTGAATCCGAGAAATTTGACTTCTGTTTGGCCAAATATGCATTTAGATGGGTTGATTGTCACGCCGTTGTCTTCTAGTCTTCGTAGTACAGTTCGGATGTGCTCCCTGTGGCTAGATTCGTCAGAACTCGCTAAAAGTAGGTCATCTATGAACGAATGAACGAAGTCTAGGCCACGTAGGACTTGATGTATGAATCGCTGGAAAGTCTGACCAGCATTCCTTAAACCTGGGATCATTTTTGGAAACTCATGTAATCCCAGCGGTGAAACGAGAGCAGATTTCTCTATGTCTTCTTCGCGGATTTTCAGATGATGGTAAGCGCGGTTGAGGTCGATGACGCTAAATATCTTCTTGCCAGACAACTGGAACGTGAAGTCTTTTATTCTGGGTATCGGGTAGCGGTCGGGTATGGTGACAGCATTGAGTCGTCTGTAGTCTCCAACGATGCGTAGATCACCATTTTTCTTGGGTAATATGTGCAGAGGTGATGACCAAGGGCTTTTGCTTGGACGGCAAATACCTTGTTCTATCATTTTCTCGAGTTCTTCTTTGACTTGTTTGTAACGATGAGGTGCGATTGGTCGGGCACGACTGTGTATCGGCGGTCCGGTGGTTTCTATGTAATGCTCAACTTGATGTTGTGGAGTTAGCTTCGTTGAAGTCAATCTTGTGATGCCAGGGAATTCCGCGAGAATATCGTGGTACGTTTGATGTACGTCGATGCTTCGTATTGTCGGAATGCTTGTAGCTCGGACGAATGATTTTGTAGATAAGCTTGTTTTCCCGTCGATTAGTCTTCTGTTCTTGACATCCACGATTAGTTGGTGGTATTGCAGGAAATCAGCTCCGATTATAGGTTTACTGACTTCTGCTACTATGAAAGTCCATTTGAACGGACGGCGAAGGTTGAAATCTATTTCCAACGTTTTCTCGCCATATGTTGGTATTATGGTGTTATTTGCAGCGTAGAGTTGAAAATTTAGTGGCTTGGTGATAACGCCTTTCTTGTTTGGAATGCACGAAATGTTTGCGCCAGTATCGATGAGAAATGTTAGTCCTGTGTTTTTGTCCGTGACAAATAGGCGGTATGAATTTTCTGTTACGCTGGAATCCGCCGCAGCCAACGTATTCTCTAGTTTTCCGAATTTTCAGTCTTGTATGAACATGGCGTCGTACAGCGTCTTGCGTCTTTGCCGAATCGACGGTGGTAATAGCAATATGGCGATGGAGATTTGCTGCGTGAATTTCTGTAGGCGTCGTTGTTGCGGTCCATAGATCGGTTTCGACGGAAATATGGTTGATTTTGCTGTTGATTGTGTTGCGACTGACTATATTGGTGTGCTGACTTGAGTGCGGAAACTTCCAATGACAGTCTTCGGATTTCTTCAATCAGTAATTGAGTTTCTGCTTGTTGATTGCGCAGTGTAGTTGTACCTGTAGATATTGCTGCGATTTGTGAGTTAGAGCTTGAATTTTCGATCATTTTGTCTGCAAGAAGTGATAGCTCATCGAGTGCGGTTTGAGTCTTGAATGTTTCGCTGACAGCGAGGACGGAACGAACGTGAGCTGGTAGATGGTTTGTCCACATGAGCCTTAGTGTTGAGTCTGGTACCTTATCGCGTGCTAGGCTTCGCATTCTTCTAAGCAGCTGTGATGGTTTCTGATCTCCTAGTTCCATATCAGAAAGTAATTTCTGGAACTGCTGGTTATCAGATTCCTCGTAAACGGCGATAAGACGTTTCTTCAACGCGTTGTACTTGTCTGTTTCTGGAGGATTGTAGAGCAGGTCACTTATTTGTTCGATATCCAATTTGTCGAGTTGTGCTATAACCATCTGCGCTAGCTGGGCTTGGCTCTTCTTCAAATCACTTGTGGCGGCTTCAAAACTGATAAACCATAGACGTGGTTTGTCTCGCCAGAATGGTGGAACTCGCAAAGATAAAGCGATTGAGGCGACTTCTTGCTGCTGAGAAAACTGGCTTTCTGAATTTTCTTCTTGCATCCTGACAATAATTTTCGGTATTCGGTATTTACGGGGTCACCACTTTAGGGTATAAGGGCTCTTATCCCTAATAATAATATTTGATGATCGTGGGAAGCTCTTAATAAAACTCGTAAGTGTTGTGTATGGTAATCGATATGGAACGATGATGATTTTATTTAGAAGCGCACCAATATATATACAAAAGCTAGGATAATTATTATTAATAAGAAATAGGTCGAAGTGGCGTGATGTGATGTCGCGTGATGTCGCTCTATCTCCTTTCCGCGCGTCTCGTTGTCCCGCTCCGGCGCTCGAGGGATCTGTTTGATTTGAGACGGCGGCCCGCTCATACCGTTCGCGGCGCTCTCACGGAGCGTGCGTGTGCGTGATGGACGACGACGAGTGGTGAAGATTTGTGCTGTGCTGCCTGGTGAAGAACGGTGATGCTGCTTCGTGTTTCTTCAGCTCAAACCGTTCTTGTCAGAACGACATCCTCCTTGTTTCTAAACTATGACAGTACGTTGCTCTTTTCAGAGCGGCTTTATCTATTGTTTCTGTTACACGACAACATGACAGAATATATATTGTGTGTGCGTTTTATTTAATGTCCCTGGTATGTACTGGTACTGGTAATATGGTAATTGGTAAGGTATGGTTGTACTGTGGTATGTGAAGGTAATCGCGCTAAAGTTCTTGTGTGCTTCTGTGCTGCTACAAATGCTTCTAAGTCAGCTCGGACGATCGGCTTTTGACAAGCTTGGTAACAGGACGCTATGACTATAGGTTGATGACCAGTCATAGCTAGGAGGCAACAAGATGCTTCCATATTAACAAGAGTCGGGGTAGGTAGGGGGATGCAGTGCAGGGACCTTTTGTAATAGATAAGAGTGCCTCCCCCACGGGAGTTCACTCTATCATCACGTACCGTTCTGTAATTGGCAAACCTAGGGTTCGCCTTCCCCGGTTTTAGAAGGGTCTCCTGCACGCATATAATGTCGATAAGGTGGGTGCAGCAAAAGTCGTGGACAAGGTCACGTTGTCTAAAGAAACCGTTAGCGTTGAATGACGCTAACGAAACTGAGCGCGGTTTCGTGCGTGCGGTTGTACTACCCATAGTGGTTGTACTGGGGAGGGGCCTGGGGAACGAAGCGCTTAAGGGCGCTAAGTAAATTCGCGTGTTCCAATGTATATTGGATCACGTCCGCTGGGGATTGAGCGAAGTGCATCTTGTGCGCTAGCTCGCGGACTTCGTTGATGTCAATAGACATCGCCAGGTCGCTGACTAGTTTGATGTCCTCTTGAAGAGAGGCATCCATCAGCGGCATGGGTGGGGCTTGTGGCCGAGGAATGGCGCGGGGAGGAGGGGCGCGAACGGAGTTGGCAACGGGTGCCGGGAGCGCGGGGCGAGCCGGGGCCGGTGCGCGGGCAGGGGCCGGGGCGCGGGCGGGAGCGGGTGCGGGCGCGCGGGCCGGGGCGCGGGCGGGAATGATGGTCTTTACCATACTGGGTGGTTTAGACCATGCGTTACGGGCGGGGAGCGGCGCGGGTATTACCTGTGAAGCAGGTATTACCGACAGCTTAGGGCTGACCCGTTGGTAACGGTCATGTGAGGGACGGGTCGGCCTATGCCTTGCCACCCTGTGGTTTATGCGTGGTGCTTTTGGGCAGCCGCGGTAATTCGCGGTATGTCCTTGAGCACCGCATAGAACGCAGCTGGGTGGGTCCGGCGAGTCCCGAGTGCGAGTGCACGCCGCTGTCGCGTGATCGCCTAGGCACTTGACGCACCTAGCGCGAGCGAAACAGAAGCGGGAGGCGTGACCGTACAATTGGCAGTTGTGACACTGCGAGGGACTTCCATTTTTAAATGGGGCTTGTACGTCTAACCCAGAGAGGCCGCAGACCTTTTTTAAATTAAAAATGGCCTTGCCCTCTGGTGTACGGTCTAGTACTACGAGTACTAGGTCATATGGACTGCGGTCCTTCCCGCTGTACATGCGGTGAACCGCATGCACTGGGAAGTCTTGTGCTTTAAGGTCGTCACATACCGCATCGGTATGTATCTCCTTAGGCACACCGCGAATCACAACGCGAAGGACTTTCTCCTCTTCGAGCGCATAAGTGTGAAAACTTATGCTCTCTTTACGGAGGAGCTTTGTTAGCGCTCTGTGGTCGCTACTAGTGGGCACTTGGACTTTAATGCCCTGCTGCGTGGAGCGGGCATTAGTATAATGGATCCCACGATCCGAAACTAAGCGGGACAGCATGTCCCATTTGCTTTTGTCCTGAATGAACAAAGGCGGAGGCGGTTTTTCGCGACGTGCGCTCGCGTCCTGAGGGGACGCGGCGGTTGAAACCGGAGCGGAGGGAGGAGACGCGGGGCGCGGGGCGGGGGTCGGTTTTTTGCCGGAGGCGGGGGCCTTTGCGGGTGCCTTGGCGGGAGGGGCGGAAGTGGCGCAACTAGCGGCTTTGGGCGCGCGCTTGCGTTTGCGATCTACGACGGTGTAACCGTCGTTATCGGAATCAGAGTCCGTGCGTGAGGCGCCGGCCTGATCTACCTCCATGTCCGTTTCGGATTCCGAAACGGTCTCGACAATGGCGAAGGAGGGACGGGTACTCGCTGACCTCCCGATCGGTGAGCGAGAGCGAGACCGTTCACGGGGAGGGGCTGCCACCGTGCGTCTATTGTCGGGCCCGGGAGCGGGCGAAGTAGGGCTATCCTCTGAATAGGATCGGGTCAAGGGAGGAACGCTGGCCTCCGGGTTTGAAGTCCCGGAGGGAGCGATGAGAGTGTCCGTGAGGCGGGCATTCTCTTCCTCTTCAAGCAGTTGCATATGTGCAACGTATACATCGGGGTGGCGGAGGGCGAAGGTCTGAAGGACCTGCACCTCACCGTTAGAGGGACGGGACTGCATCCTGAGGGGAATACTCAGGACGCCCTATCAAGGGTTTGAATTCCCTCACACACCTTGTGAGCTCACTGTGTGAGAGGGAGTGTGTACCTAGGGTGTGCCCTAGTTGTGTACCCTCTCCGAGCTTTTTTCTCGGCGGAGAGGGGTGCTCCTAAGCGCTACTCCGGGGTTGACTAGGGGCGACCCCAAGGCCAGTAATCCCGGAGCCCAGCTTGCTTCGGCTGACCCGTGAAGCGGGAAAGGCCACGGTGCAAGGTTAAACCAAAACAACAACAGTGGCCGTTGTCACCGTAGGGTGTCACACTGCGACCGCAGCAAATGGCGGATTTGATCGTTCAGACGGGTTTGGCTGACGCTACCCCACGCCTGAACGACGTCGCTTAACAGCACAAAGTGTGTTGACAACGCGACTGTTACTATGTTGTGTCGGGTAGTAAAGTGGTGAAATGCGCACCGAAAAGTGCGGTCAAAACAAGACCACCAGCCCGATATGATGTTGTTCGTCCGAAACAAGGGACTTGGGTAGGTGGTAATGCCTGACGTCTTAGAGCGCCTCTGCGCGCCGGCACGGCGAGCTCGTAGCTCACGTTGCACGGCGGTCGGTGGCTGCTCAGCTTCTGCACAGAAAACAAAACTTCGTCAGGACTGCGTATTCCAAGGCACTGGTCTGCAACTAGCGTCGGAACGATGACCCGAGTGAGACGGCAATAGTGCGGGGACTATTGCGGTCTCACTGGGAGATACTGGCGGAGCTGTAGACAGGTGTGCACGGCGTGGCGGCACAGGTCGGAATGTGTCGTCGTCGAAAAAAGATTGTCACGGGGACGTTGGGTTTTATGGATTTAGATTTTACTAGATATGCTTTAATATGTGTCTTGTGAATATTTATGTTATTAACTGGACCAATCACAATAAACACAGTAAGTAAAAAATATTTCACTACAAACTACTATAACATGCATGAATACTATAATTGCGCTGGTTTTTGAAATTCATTGATTTTATGAGCAACTGCAATCATTTTGTGCTTACGTACGTTTTTATTTATAGACATAAAAATATCACCACTGGTAAATCAGTTTTAAGCCATTTTATCGAATAGTACATTTTCATGTATTAGAATTCTGCATTTTCTTTCGTCGAGTCTGTACGTTCCTTTCATCGTCAGGTGTACCGCAAGGCACCTCCATCGGCCCCTCGTTCTTCGCATCCGTAATATCAACGATGATTTACGAGCTCGCCTCTCTGTAGCGACAGACACCAGTTAATGACGTCTACTCGCCGTCGATGTGCACTCAATTTTATTTATTGGCTTTCCTAAAAGTCTCTTTAGGATGCTACATAAAATATGTCCCGGGGCTCTTGCCACTAACAACTATTGGCACTTTTATATCATGGATACGATTTCTTTTGAGTATGATAGTATGATAAAATTTGCAACTTATGTGAAGCTTTATTTTCAGTAAAATAACTTTGTCTATCCTATCTATGCTTATTTTATATTAGTTAATGTATGCACATGGAAAATACTTTTTATATAAGTTAAAAATATTCTTGTGTTATCGTACTAAAACGTTGAAATGAATCTACGTCATCGTCTTTCGACCCGTACCCCAATAATGCAGTGTCGGTACAATATGTCATCTCTAACAACATAAAATATATAATTGTAAAAAGCAATATAGAGAAAAGGGTGGGAGTGAATAGTAGTTACAATGCAGTACGGAATAGTAAATGGTTTCGTTTCGAAAGAATGATAACGCGATTATTCATTTTTTAAGAGTACTAAAAAAAAGGAATTATCGCGTTTATGTATATGAATTTTTATTTTTATCTGTTTCCATATGATTTACGAAAAATTGGCATAGATTTTTTTATGCCTGATAGGGTAAGCCTCTGACCACTATCTCACCTGATGGTAAGTGATATGTGGTCGAAGATGTTGTTCAGGCTAACCTAGAATTACTGGCTCTTAAGGACAGCTCCCGGAACACACCGTTAGGTGCTTAGCGACAGATTATCTACTTGAAGGTGGCTAGCCAGGTTGGCATTTGGATAAAGCCCTAGCTACCATGCTATAACGACTGCCCTCCTAAGAAAATAATTGGGACCGACGGCTTAACGTGCCCTCAGAAACACGGAAGCGCTCAGTAGTAATGTCACTAGCGGTCACCCATCCAAGTCCGCGGCTAAGAAGGCTAGCGTTCAAGAACGGCTAAGCAAACTTCGTTACGAGCGCTTCAAAATCAACTAATATAAAGTATCAAAATATCAAACCGACGCGGCGACGATATAAGCCGTTTATTTAATAAAAATATTGAAAAATATTAAATACAAAAGTAAAGAGTGTTGATAAACTGTTCACTATATAACCCAAGTATAATACTAAACACTTGATATTTTGAAGTGCTTGTGATATAAGATCAAAGAACCTCAGTGACATCACTGAGATTCTTTGATCATCTGCAGTGTTCATATTTTTAACCGTTATGTTAGAAGTCAATGTTATTACAGATTAATTTAAAAATGTAACCGTTATGTTAATGTTTTTTTTTTTTATTTTTTTTTTGCCTGATAGGTTAGTCTTTGACCACTATCTCACCTGATGGTAAGTGATGATGTGGTCGAGGATGTTGTTCAGACTAACCTAGAGTTACTGGCTCTCAAGGACAGCTGCCGGAACACACCGTTAGGTGCTTGGCGACAGATTTTCAACTTGAGGGTGGTAGCTAGCCAGGCGGGCATTTGCAAAGTGCCCTACCACCATGCTGTAACGACTGCTATCCTAAGACAACAACCGGGACCGACGGCTTAACGTGCCCTCCGAAGCACGGAAGCGCTCAGTAGTAATGCCCAACCAGCGGTCCCCATCCAAGTCATGACCGCGGCGGACGTTGCTTAACTTTGCTGATCGATCCAGAATGGCTAAGCAAACTTGGCTACGAGCGCTTCAAAGTATATCAATTTTGATATATCAATGGTTGCTATTATTTTTTTTTTTTTTTTTTTTTTATGCCTGATAGATTAGCCTTTGACCACTATCTCACCTGATGGTAAGTGATGATGCGGTCGAAGATGTTGTACAGGCTAACCTAGAATAGAATATTTATTCTAGGTTAGCCTAGTTATTATAGTTGTATAGTTTAAAATCCATCCCTAGAGCTAACATTCTTGCAAATCCAGATTTACATTTTTGTTTCATCTATACAACATGCTCTTTTATTATACTAGGGTATTATTGAAACCATCAAACTTGATAGGCTTTTGTAATCATAGGCTCAAATTATGATCCGACTATACTCGTAAGGTAGGTCTATCAATCAATCAATTTATTTCAGATAATTCACAATCTATAGATAAATATTACATTCGATCATTAATAAATGCTTAAAATTAAATTAAATTATCATTAAAAATCATATAGTAAAACAGATTAAATATAAATATATGTTATGCAATAATATTATAATCGCAAGTACATGTTTAAATATGGCATAAATATAATCACTATTATTCATTCATTTAAGTTTTTTTTTTTTTTTATTGCTGATAGGTTAGCCTTTGACCACAATCTCACTTGATGGTAAGTGATGATGTGGTCGAAGGTGATAGCAGGCTTAACCTAGAATTATTGGATCTCAAGGACAACTGCCGGAACACACTGTTAGGTGCTTGGCGACAGATTTTCAACTTGAGGGTGGCCGCTAAAAAATGCCCGTCGCAAAAAGGCGACTTGGAGATCATTGTATAAGTGTTCGGGTTTTCAGAAGACGCTGCTTTCCAATTTCTGGTATTTTTCCCTATGTCGCTTCTTAGGACACCCACGCTAAGAAACGGGGTGGGGGTTGACATTCTAGCCCTGCACTTTAAAGGATTCTCCATAGTCCCCACGCGTAGCAGGCGTCTTGGGGATTTTAGTGTAAGATGAAAGACAGTTCTTCAGAAGGCGCTCTCACGAAATCTTATGACTCTCACGGAAAGATATGAGGGGTGCAATTCAAGCCCCAAATATTGTCAGCCACATCCTTACTTACCATCAGGTGAGATAGTGGACAAAGACTAGCCAACAATCAACTACATAAAAAACATAAATATTTAAAAAATAATTATGAAATACTTACTTGTATTTTTCATTAAAGGCAGCCCTACTACTTATATTATAATCAAACTTCTAGATTGACGTTGTTGAATTTCTTAATTCTGTCTGCAGAAAACGCGCAGTCAGTATGAGTATTAGGCACTCGTAGCTGACACGTTATCAAATATGAAGCCTTTGACTTCTCATTGCAAAACGTATAGAATATTGAATCGTCCAGAAGTGTACCGGCAATAAACCGATCCGAAACCAATCGGTCGTCGTTCAGAACAATACCCCAAGCTACTTTATTCCCACTGTTCTCCTCACGTCGAGGAACGGGTGCAATTTCCCGCTTCCCGTACGCCGACTCTCGTACAAAAATTGCTTTTCTGTTAAAAAAAATAGGATGCAAATTTTTGTAAAGTCATTCGAGGGCGTGCGTTTATATTTCTCGGAGGGTAAGGAACGAACGATTGTCGCGGCGGATTCCTTTATTTTGCGAGAGGGATATTGCGCGTCGGGTGCAGGCGGGCAGCTGCCGGCTGCCAGCCTTGTTTACCGGCACCGGGTCGGCCGATACGCCCGCATCCGACTCGAGATGCAACGACACACCGAACCGCTGAGCATCCCGCTCTTATTAAACACGCCTGTACATTGCAGCGCGGGAAATGTCCGGAACACATTCCAAATTCAGATCCGGATTTTGTGTCTGGAATAGGCAGGTATTCAAAGAGATTGGCTGAGTGTGGAGCTCACTGCAAGCTCCGATGTTCACTGAATTTCGATTGATGGACTCTCTAAATTAAGTAAAGGATAACTGTGGTGAAAATTCCCGTATCTCTTGGAGGGGATTTTGTTATCATACTCAATATCCGATACGGTATTTTTGTATGTACCAAACCGATTTCGCATGCCCAACCGCCGCCTAATTGACCGAGGGAACCCGGCCGAATCTCATTTAGCAGTAAATCATGACAAGAGTCAGCCGTTTTTATCTGACGCGTTGTTTTTCCTGACGCACAGAGAAGGTACACAGTGTGAACCAAACAAAAAGATACAGTATTAAAACTTATTTAATACTGATTTGATCCATTTCTATTTTCTTATTTTGTCACAGTAGCGGGAAAACAATGTTAGCGTTTTCTGCGATTTATAAGTTTCGAACAATATACGTTTTTAGATGTTTGGAAATCTTTTGAATTCTAATAATGAAAAAATACTGGCTAAGTTGGAGTCAGGCCTAGCTCCTTTAGACTACGTTTATCCATCAATAGGGGTTTGGTAAAAATCGTCAATTTTGTTTAATAGGAGATACAATTTTTGTGTGTTAACATAATAAACTTTAACAATTTTATGCGCCGTCGTTTCACCAGATACTATTTGGTCCAATTATACTTAAGACGGTTAAACGATAGGAGAGATAGGATAAATTTGAGTTAGGCTCACTCACTACGGTAGCGATGGAAGTTATTTTCTTCCGTTCGTTGTAATGTTTATTATTTTTTAATAGTCTCTTTCAATTAGTTGCTACGTACACAAACACGTGTTACCAGGGGATACCACGCAAACTAACTGACAATCAAATGGGTAATATTGTAAAAAGTGCTGTAACTGATCCATGTGTACATAAAACATAATCATAGTGTGTAATATTTAAATACCTTTATACTACTACATATTGCCATTCGTTCAAAATAATATATTAGACAAAGAAAAATAAATAAATTAGAAGTACTCGTATGAATAAATTACCCACTTTATTTTTTATTGCTGATAGGCTAATCTCAGACAATCTTACCTGACGGTAGGCGATGTGGTGGTGAAGCAGTCATAACCTAGAATGGGAACTGGCTCCCAAGACTGCTGCCACAAACCGATAGGTGATTTGTGATAGATTTTCTACTTCTATATTAGAGTTTGGTATATAGCCAGGCAGGCATTCGCAAAATTTGCTTCACGATTCATCCAAAGACTAAAACCGAGACCTACAACAGCATAACTTGCACTGCAAAGGACTAAAGCGCTTAATACTGAATGTCATTAGTCAATCAACTAAGTCAAGATCGCTGACAACGTTGCTTTACCTAGGTGGTCGGATTCTTTTTATCCGTGGTTATGAACCACTAAAGTGAACTTTTTAATATTATCATCAATATATCATTTTGCATAATCCCCACGCTTGGCAGGCGTCGCGGGAAATGTCAGTTTCTCAGAAGTTCCTGCTGCTCACCGGTATTTTATCTTAGTCACTTACGACACCCACAGGTAGCAATTGTGGGTGACATTCTAACCCGACACCCCACGGATAATGATATGATTTACGTGTATGATTCTTATGAATAGCCAACATTATGTGTTTTCAAAATTTCGATACTTTATAATTACAATAAATTGAATCGTACTAACCCCTACGCTCAGATCTAGTCGCGTGTCGCTAAAAATTTTGGAAACCACATTTTGACCCCATAAGTTTTAAAATATATAAAAATCTAAATTTGATGATTATTTATTATTATTTTTACCATAATTATATTTATTTTTTCAATTTCGTTTATATATTTTTTTCAATTCAGACTGCATAAGAATAGATCTATTATAATATAGTAATAGCCAGGTATTAAGAAATGATCGCTGTTCTCAATATTATGAAAACCTGTGCTATGATTATAACGTAGTAATGTCGAATTGTCTTGGTATTATGATATTTATGGTGTTGTTATGGAATGTTCACCATTTTCTATAAATTTAGTAACATAGCTAAAATCACGTTTTAAAGGATACATTTATGTACTATGTACGATTGTATGACGTGATGTACATATGATACCTACTTTTAATAGACTGCAAATAAAAGGTTCTCAATTCAACTGTATTTTTTTGTGTTTCTCATTGAGACTCACTTTTTTGAGAAATTTAATGAACCGATTTTAATGGTATTCGAAAGCTGGTGCTGGCCATATTTATTTGAGTGGGATCTGACGTTTTTGAATTTGAATTATTTTTTGTTAATATTTATCTGTATTTGAATTATCCCTAATAATGCGTATTTTATGTTAATATTCGGTTGTTTTGTCAGTCATTTTGTTATATTATTTCCTTTAGTGGGAAGATTATTTTCAAACCTTAAATACTGACTATAATCGTGTATGTAGTACTCGTAGGGTCGGGCCGACCTGCGACTCCGGGTCAAGGCTCGATTTGCTCGTAAATACAAATAAATAGGATACCGCCCGAATCTCATTGGCTGATGCTTATCATATTTTATGATTTCGTAAACTAGCGTACAAATGTCGTAATAAGTGGCGTATTGTTTTATATTGCCATGAATTATCTGTATACGCAGTAAAAAAGGGGTTTATATAATCTGAATTGATTTTTGTATGTTGTAAATAATTTAATCTTTTGTGGCCAATCTTATTAGGGTACCGTATTCAATGCAAATCGGAACCTTTATAGGCAAAATTGAGTGTACCTATCTTCTTGCTGTACATCTATCGACTTTTTTTACGTATAAGACGGAATAATATCAAATCGATTATACATATAATAAATTAAATTTGAGGGATAATAGAGAAAATAAAAATAAGAAAACTTTAGTAAAGTCTCTGCATAATGTGATATCGGCCAAAGAGCTTTTTATGGAGGCTATAAAAGTTTTTTTTACAAAAAGTTACTATCATTTCTTTATCTCCGAAATAATACTCTTTTTATATACATATATTATGGTATTATTTGATATGATATGAAGATATTTCTTTATATATATAAATATTTATTAGAAAATTCAATAAAAGAAATATTAAACGAATATAGGTAGACCAATGATTGCAAAGGTTTAAACGGAACCATCGTCATGCAACTCACTCTTAACATGTTTTTGTTTAGGTATGTACCCTGACGATCGGTTATACTCGATAAGAATATACCTACATTTCACCTCCAGTTAAAATTATTTGTGCATGAAATCTAAAGGTATACTTTGATATATTCAGAATATTTATGAGACCGATAAAGCGACATCTTTTGTAAGACTCCGACAACTGTCCATTCTGTAACGACATTTCATGCAATCTCAAAATCAGTTTAACATTCTAGAATGAGCTCCTCGAAACGACATCATTACAATTCACGTTACTTGTCGCACAACGTACGGTTAAGCGCTATTGCTTCGCGCGAATGAGCCCATTTGCTAGTTGTCATGTCTTCCCGCCCTTTCGTTCCGCCCCAAACACTCCGTAGCCGGAAAACCTAAATTACAAGCAGATATTTCAGTAAACGAGAAAATTACTAAAGTAGCATCAGTTTACACGCTGTGCGGATTTATGAAGAGTCACATTTAATTTGCTTTTATGCCATTACGTCGTTGGATTCTACAAACGAGTTTGCTGGCACAGTCAAGTTGTTTTTAGTGTAAAGTTTATTACTCGTATACGTGTTTAGTGGGGATCTTAGGATAATTCTTTACAGATCCTTCTGTTTTATTTAATACAAAACATCGTCGTCCCCTATTACATCAGACTCAGCTACTCCTTCGGAGAATACAGATATTTAATTATTTTACTCTTCTACTTTAGAGGGATCAATAAATTTTACATTTGCTGCAAATTTTCTGAGTCAATTATTTTTACTGAAAAATAAAGAAATGAAATAATGTAGGGTATGTCTTTGACCATCTCACCTGATGGTAAGTGATGATGTTGTTCAGGCTTACCTAGAATTTAGTAAAATTAGAGTTAGGAGCTTAGATTTTTTTTATTGCATTTCATATAATTTTTAAGCAGACGTAGAGGGTCTTGCCTATTCAACCTTAAGGGGGCGATGTAGATTAGAAGCTTGTAACTGAAAATGATACAGAAGAAGAATTAAATATATCAGCTAAGTATCAGCAACGAGCTTCTAATGCTTGAACCCTATCAGCAATAACAAAATCCAAGCCAACCTTTTTGATAACAATCAAAAAGGTATCTTTTCGTAACGACGATGTCGCTCGCAATATTCCATTGATAAGATTGGCTCCCAACTAAATAAGCTATCTATAAAAACTATAAAATTTTGTTTGCAGGTTACGTTGCCGGCTTGTCAGGGGATAATTTGCGAAAAGGTGAGTTCTATTGTTATCTAAGATAGAAATGACTCAAACACTGATTTGACCGGATGGGTAAAGTCAAAATGTCTGATGGCACGACTTTAATATATATATAAAGTTCTATAAGAATTATATCAGTAATAAACCACAAAATAACTGTTGAAATACTAACATTCGTACTAAGTACTGTATTAAAGAGTAAATTTTACTCAGAAACTGACATCTGACAATTTGACATCAACATGATGTTACATCATGTTGCCGCTATCTATATTGTATTTCGTTTGTTTGTGTTTTATGGTATCAATAGCTGAACGGATTTTGACGAACTTTGGTACTTAGATTCTTTACATAGTTCCCAGATTACTAATACACAATGTGTACCTTTTATGCCGATGAAGAAAAATTCGCAGGAGCGATATATAAACAAATCCCACGTGGGCGACGCCACGGCCAAAAGCTGTTTATTACACAACTGCCCAAAAAAGGAGTGTTATGTTTTCAGGGTTCATGTACATCCTGTGTACGTATGTTTGTGGGTTTATTTATTCCACCATAACTTCTAAATGGCTTAACCGATTATAATGTATGAGATATCGTTAGATTCGTCTTGATAGTGCAAGTGACACTAGGTACAAAAACAAGCACATTCTGTCAGATTTTAGACGTCATATTGTGAGAATTTTTTTTTCTTGTAATGTTTCGAGTGTAGAATCAAAATGAAGGGCTACAAAAAACAATTCCATTAATATATTAATTGCAGTTTTAATTTCAATGGAACGATAAAATATTCAACATTAATAAATAATTTGCCATCGGGTTTTTTAATTCTTTTTAATTGATTTGACCTTGTTTTCTGATGTTACAGTTTGTGAATAATTTCTTTTATTCGCAATAAATTTGCTCTTTATTAAGTCATTAGATGACATTTTGAAATTTTCGATATTCAGCGATAAAATTTAAACATCACATTGGCCGGATAGACCTAACGGTATACAGACGAGCTTAATGAACAATGACCGGATATCTGAACATCTCTAGTACCTAAGGTAAACATCTATTTGTATTCAGGAACATGAGAACGGTTTCAGGACGACGGGATGTTATGAGGGGATCTCACAACTAGCTTTTTAGAAAGGACAATGACAATGAACTCAAGGGAATGCCATTTAAGTGCCTAATTAAGGAGAATTGTTTCCTTTCTTAGGTTTTGACTAGAGAATTATGAAGCAATGATGGCCGAGCGGTAATAGCTATGGAATGCCGAGCCGCAGGATCCCGGTTCGATCCTCACCGCCGGCTTGAGCTTCACCGCATGGTGGAAGGGCATTTTGCGAATGCTCGCCTGGCCAACTACCACCCTCAAGTAAAAAACCTGGCGCGAATCACTTAACGGTGTGTTCTGTAACCTATTCTTGAGAGCCAGAAAAATTACAGGCACATAAGACTTAACAACTATATGTCTCAATGTGACGGTTGCAGTGCAAGTCTTTACATGACGAAATGCATCTGTTATAGGCAGAGGATAATCCGCTTAACATCAGGTGGGACTCGTGCTTGTTCCATCACAATCACATAAAAAGAGAATTATTTTCATTATACGTTCTCCGGTACGGTTTTCTGATCGAAGAAAATTAAGGAACGGAAAAAAGGACATCGGGATGCGTTCTTAGACTTTATTGAAGATTTTTTTATGCCTAATAGATTAGCCTTTGACCACTATCTCACCTGATGGTAAGTGATAAGGTGGTGGGAGATATTTTTCAGGCTAATCTAGAATTACTGGCTCTCAGAGACAGCTGCTGGAACACACCGTTAGGTGCTTGGCGACATATATTCTACTTGAGGGTGGTAGCTAGCCAGGCGGTCATTCGCAAAATACCCTACTATGCTATAACGACTGCATCCTAAGACAACAACAGGGACCGATGTCTTAACGTGCCCTGCGAAACACGGAAGCACATGTTACCAGCAGTCACCGATCCAACTCATACGCGGCGGACGTTGCTTAACTTTGCTGAACGGTTCAGAATGGATAAGCAAACTTCGCTACGAGCGCTTTAAAAGTAAACTAATTGATTTAGTTCAAAAGTGTAATTAGTTCATAGTAGCGGTGTATGCCTAGGATGGGATGACTACATCAAGGACAGCTATTAGTAGTCATTATTTCGCTCCCTTTCGTTTGGACAGATCTTATAGTTACGGATAGTAGATAGCAGACGAGGATTCGCAAATTACAATCATAGTAATACGCTCTAGCCTACGGTAGGTTTCGAATCAACCAGACTGGCAGCTGACACTCAAGTTATAAGCACTGAGCTCATACAGCAACGTTTGCTTTATTTTTCTGCAGACTATCGCGTTCATTGAAAAAAAGCAGAAAAGTAGGCAGTATTCAGAATTAAGGTCCTTAATATTGGATACAGGAACAAGACAAATCAATAACTTAAGAAGTGGTAACAGTATTTTCATAAATACTTGTAAAAAGCGCGTTTACACAGAAAAAAAGACTTTTTTGAGCCAAGAATCAAATATGTTTCAACTGATATTTCTTAATCACAGATGTAAATATATTGGTGTAAGATAATATCAATAACGTTTCAAATATTAAACATTCTACAATTTCAAGATTTTATGTCTTGAAATAAGAATTTTATTACTTATTTCAAAATGTATATCTTGAATAAAAACATACTGGTTTCTTATATTAAAAACGACACTTTCTTAGCTTCGAAGTTTTGACTTAAGAATTAACTCTTGTGTCGAAAAAGATACATATTTGGCTAGATACTTAGTTTTTATTTCCAATGAAGAATTAATAAATATTGTAGCAAAAGACATGCCACTTGATATAAAACATAAATATTTTGGCACAAGATTATGTGAATCATACACTAAAGGCCTAGGACAATTTTATGGCAAAATACACGTTACTTGGTATAAAATAGCCATTGTTTCGACCAAGAATCAGTTAAACGTATAGTGAAGAATTAAGATTTTATTGCGGCAAGAAATATGTTACTTGATACTAAATACTAAAATAGTTCGTTCAAGACTCAATTATACGTGCAGTAAATATAATTAAATAATTAATAATTTATTAATGCAAAACATATGTTACTTGTCATAAAATAATTATTACTTCGGAAAAGAATCAGACTCCAGTGAGGTATGAGGATTTTTTTACGGCAAAATCTAAGTAATTGGTATAAAATGGTATTTATTTCAACCAAGAATCAGATAAACATGCAGTAAAGAATAAAGTTTATTATAATATGGCTAAACTATATATATAATTATGGCTAAACTTTAAATTCCTTGGTATTAATTCGTATATTTTTCGATCAACAGTCAGTGAAACATGGTGTGAAGAAGTAAGGATTTATTAAAGCATAACATTTTTTACTTGATACAAAATGCTGATTGTTTCGACCAAGAATCAGAACTATAGTGAACTACAGCCATGGCAGTGGCCCAGATTGGAATCCATCATTCCATTCTCGGTCGTTCCAGTCAAGTCTTTAATATCAGAGTGAATAGCTAGGTAGTTTCCGACAGGCACAATATTACAACGTAAGTATCTACGCGACTCCGTCGCGTTTCACCTGGCGGCAGCAGCGGCAAGCAGGCGAGAAAAGTCATAGAACTAAAGTTGTTTGCTATCTTTCTAGCTTGGCGTCTGTAGAACAAAAGTTTTTTTTTCCTTTAAGAGGTTGTCAGCGTTTTTCCAATATTCTTAGAATAATGTCTAAGAATATTGATGCTGGAGGCATGTTATAATTAGTATTTTTATAAAAAAAAAAGAAACTGCTAAAAAGTTACAAATAATAAATGGGCGCAATGTAACAAAATAGCACCTACAAGCAGGATCAGACCAAGACTGATAAACATTAAAAAAATTATTTGGTATGAAAAAGGAATGGCTTAGGTACTTATGGGAAAAGAATTTTGAAATAATATAGAAACTCTTAGGTACTTGCAGTTGGGTACAATACTGCAATTGCAATAAAAAATACCCTCCCAAAATAAAAATGAATAGTACAGACAAAACCGGACCAAGTCACGTTGGTAAAAATAACCAAACTTTGCGTTAATTTGGGTAAAGCAGGCCGTTACCTGGGGCTATATAATCTGTAACATCTTCGAAAATATTCATTTAAATAACATGCAGTATATGGCCATATTGATCTTAGTATATTAAATTCACATCAATGTATTTAAGGTATTAATTGGATAAGGATAAATATGCAGCATTGCTTAAAATCGCTTCGAAATTAGCCATTATTTATTTAAAAAAGTAAAGGATAAAAAAATGGTAATTGTGGGTTATTATTAAGAGATAGACATATAACCATTGCGAACTCTTTTGTAGCCCTTTTTAAGGTGTTACTGTAGTACATTATTTTGATCTATCTCGTAGGGTTCAGCCAGCGTTTGCAATATAAGCGCAAAAAATGTGTTTATTTACGTCATCACAATTAAAAATATCTAAAATTTCAGTGTTTATTATATTATGAATGTATACATCTAAAACTCCCTGTTTGTAAAATTACCGCATCATAATCCCTTGCGTAGTTTTAAAGATCTAAGCATACATAGGGACAGAAAGACAGCGGGAAGTGACTTTGTTTTATACTATGTAAGTAGTTATTTATCGGTTTGTTACAGCCTGAAAGTTTGACAATATCAAGTTAGTCTAAATATGTCAAACTTTCAGGCTGTAACAAACCGATAAATCACTACTAAAATTTACTGTATTTATTTTTAATTTTTATGTATGTTCGGGCATAACTCCGTCATTTATAAAATCCATTTGTAAAGGATTTGCAAAATTCTTTTTATTTAATAGGGTATACTTTCGAAGAGGTGCCATTAAAATTTTATCAAAATTGGTTTAGTAGTTTTTAAGTTACTCTCAAATAACTGAAAAGTGTTTGAATGAAATCAGTTCCGTTTTATTTTGAGAAATCTTCAAGTGTCGTTGGGGAGCATATCTTAAAATAGTCCGTATTTTAATAAATCACAGTATACATAATAGTACCACCTTAAGTACAATATAGATACGTTGGATTAAAATCCATAAAAAGTAGTAACTGTATAAAAATATTAGATATTTAAGTACTTACTTAGGTACTATTAATAGATAAGTATACATACATTACAATACCTACACATAATACATATATAATTGCTAAATATAAAATGTTAACAATATCAGTCCTAGACAGTATTTATTTTGTCTTTTTTTATATTGTTTTGTACTAGCTGCGCCCCACGGTTTTATCCGCGTGGTGATAAAAACTATGAAAATGGTGATAATAAAGAAGTAGCCTATGCTTTAATCAATGGTATAAGCTATCTTCCAACCAAAATTCATCCAAATCCATTCAGCCGTTTAGGCATGAAAAAGTAACAAACATCCATGCATACAAACTTTTGCGTTTATAATATTACTAGGATTCTGTACTAACCTAGAAATGTGTACCTACTGCTACTACTAAGCATAAATATATTTGCTCTTATTTACTTATTTGAACTATTAATTATCTAATTTGCTATCTAGGTTTTTAGGCGATGATTTTAGAAGTAGGTAGGTACAGGTCACAAGCCAGCTAGAAAGTTGTTTCATTCAAGAATCAGATTTATCGAATTTTTCAAGTCTATATGTTTGATTCTTGATGGAAGAAACATTAAGAAGTAGGTAAATATCGGTCAAAAGTCGATAAGAAAGTTATTTCATTCAAGAATCAGATTTATCGAATTAATCAAATCAAGATTTTTGATTCTTGATGGAAGAAGCATGAATCTTGCCTAATGAGAACAGTGATGATTGGTTGGCTCAATAATTCCAGTAGTGGTCAGTGTTGCTATAAAATTTGAGATTCCGCGAGATTCGTGGGAAAAATTACAAGTGCATTGCGGTTAACTTATTTTAATTTTCAATAGAAAGTAAGATTCTGTGAAAATATTTAGGAAGGATGTATTTATTCTTTTTGTAACTTTTGACATTTTAATATGCTGTGGTACATAAAGGTTGTACATTATAGCCCTGTGCAAATGTTTTCTAATTCATACATCAAAGCCGAAAACGCACGAACAGGACATAAATTAATATAGTACCTATACTATGAATTGGATTCGTTTTATTCACTGCGTATTATTAACCCGTATAATACCTATCAGCTCGTGTTGATATTTCACAACCAAATAATGTTGTTATATACATACATAGGCATACATATAACCACGCCTCTTTCCCTAAGGGGTAGGCAATGACTATAGATTTTCACTTTCTGCGATCCAGACACACCTCTTTCACTCCATCCACACTCATCAATCCTTTCATACATACGCGTCGGTTTTGGGTACTCTTGATCTGACCCTTTTCTAGAACGTCCAAAATTTGATTGCGGAACGTTAGCACAGAATAATTGATAGCAGGTACTAACGTGACGTTAGCTAGAGAAATGGGTATTTACGCAAACAGGTTTAAAAGCTGGTTTTTTCTTGCATGTACGCCAACCAGGTGCCGACCCCAAATACTTGCAAGTCTTTAAAAGTATATTAACGACAGCTTGATTCGAGAGATCGGTGCCCACGCCCTTCCTGTACGTATACGCTACGATACAACGCCATAGAAAATACTCATGGCGACTACCAACTTGCAAGTATTGTGGGGGTCTAACCGGCTCAATTGAACTCCACAGGAAATCAAACTATTCCCATAACAATAAGAAACACTCACAATATTCAATTTCACTACTTACAAGGCAAAAGCCTTTTAAGTATAATATTTTCATACGCAATAATGCTCCTTATTAAGAAAGGTTTAATTTCCTACGCTAGAAATTTTAGTTCAGTAATTTCATGCATACGTAATATTGCACTTCTTGTGGTGTAACCTTCGATAAAATATACTATATTTTTCGAAGGGTGTAACAATAAAGTTATGTATACATTGTACAGCCCAATAACCCTAAGCCAAAACTTGTAGATATTGGCTTTGAATTACTTGAACACGGACTCCTATATTATAGCTTCAATATTTGGCAACTAGATCTGGAGTTCATATGGCAACACTGTATATAATCGAGTCCAGTGGCGGCGGCTTGCAGCGTGGCGGTTATACTGAAATAAGTTAATTTACAACAACGTAGTATTGTGAGAGATTTGACTTGTGTAAAGAAAAGCAGTGCCCACCGAAGTGTTTGGATTAAGTTTCTTGCAGTGGTTTATAAATACACAAAGGTTTCTACTGAAAATTGTCATCCCGTTGCGTTGCGATGGAAGAAAATATACGTCGTTTGTTATCAGTCTGGAATGTATCGCCAGACGTTCTGGAGAACTTCGGAAGTAAATAACAGAAGAATATAATTTAACATTGACACTCAATTGAATACATATACCTAACAATATTTGCCCATGTCGTGCGTGTGAACCTACTCCCTACTCAGCGGGTGCAGCACTTAGTATTAAGTTTTTATAAAGAAGTGGTTTATTTTTATGTTTTTTAAAAAAGTGGTTCATAATCACTTAAATAATTAAATAAATTATATGAATCTTAATTTAGTTTCTATTGCTAGCCTATGCTTTGTTCCCTATCAAATAGGTTTGGTAAATTTGTATTTGAGATTTATGTTATATTATTATCAAGATATTTTTATCTTCTACCCATGTTTTAATTCAACTGTTGGAATGGTTTAACTAGACATAAGTTACTGATATCAAAACTTGTCACTTCTTTAATTCAATTAGTTGTAATCCAATGACCTATGTGTATATAGAAGGTAATAATAAGTCTTATATCTGCATTCCGTGAAGTGTGTTACATTACGGTAGATAAAATTTAGAATAGTTATACCGATATTAATGTTACTTGTATCAAAATATTTACTTATTTGATAGAATTAGTTTACCTGTGTGTATATCGAAAGTAAGTACATAGAATTTTAAATTGTTAACATATAATAATTTGTAAAAAACTATTATGATTTGTATACAGTTCTTATTATTTCTTCGGTCATGACTACATGATGGGCTTGTAATTACTCCTTCGTTGTGTATTTGTGTGTTCTTTTACCAAAAATGTAACACTATTCAACACTGATAAGTGTAAAATAACTTGTTGAATTCGGAACATTATGCTTGTTCAAAAATACCTATTATTACTATATTGTGCGCATGGTAACCGACATCGACAAGTTATTTTACACTTTTCAGTGTAGAATTCAGTTCTATTTTTTGGAAAAAAAACCTACGAATATACAACGAAAGAGAAATCACTGTCCATCATGGCCGAATAATAAATTATAGCTGTATACAAATGAGAATAATTTTTGACAAATTAATCTATGTTAACTATTTAAAATTCTATGTACCTACTTTCAATATATATATATATATAGGTAAACTAAATCTATCAAATAAGTTAATATTTTGATACAAGTAACATTAATATCTAATCAATACATTCCAATTGTTGAATCAAAACATTCAGTTTCGGTTTAGAGATATAACTATCTCGATAAAAGTAACATAAATCTCAAGTCAAATCATTCCATGGCTAAGTACAAAGAATTTGGATTCTTAACGTAAAAATTAAAGTTACATAGAAGATTTTCTAACTTCTTATTTTAAAAATTAATACATTTTGTCAAAATATATAATATCCTTCCTTCAAAACTGATCAATTTTACATCAAGAATTCTGATACTTTCATTAAAATACTTGAGTTCTTAGGTTAATAACTTTCCACTTTTACATGATGAAATAAAATATTTCAGTAGAAATATACTCGATCTTGGTTTAACACATTTAGCTTTCAAGATAGGAACTTTTCTGTTTTGAAGGATGAAATAAAACATTTCAAGTAAGACAAATTCGCTCTTAGGTCAATACATTTAGTTTTGAAAAAAAGAGCTTTTCAGTTTTGAGAGAAATAATAGAATATTTCAAGTAGGACATACTCGCTCTTGGGTCAAAACATAAAGCTTTTCAAAAAATAGTTATTTCGTTTTGAGACACGAAATAAAAATTTAAAATAAAATAGGTTGGCTCTTGGGTTCAACTTTTTACCTTTTAAAAAAAGAGCTCTTCCATATTGTAATGTAAAAATGTTTCTTGTTTTGAAATAGTTTCCGTCTTGAAGTGATATATTTAAAAAATTAAAAAAAGAAACTTTTCAATATTGATATAAGAATATATTTGTTGGCCCAAAAACTATAATACAAAACATTTTATTTCTTAGGTGAAGACATTTTCGACTTTCCTTATATCGAAAACCTAAAAGATCTTAAACCAAATAAACTCTCTTGGCCTAAGATATTATTTTTTTCTGTGTAGCTGAACGACAAAGTAGGTAAAAGTAATATGGATTTCGAAATTAATGAATATGGGTAGCAATATAAATGAGTTGATGATTAATGTTTAGCAAACATTAGCATCTAGTTAGACAGTTGTAGACAGAAATATGACGACTACAAATAATTTAAAAATGCGTCGTTAAATAACATTATTATTAATCTATGCGCATAATGCATATCATAGATAATGATAACAATTAACTGTCATTAATACAGGCCGTTATTGGGTTGCGTGTGATGCTAACGAGTTAGTCCAAATAATTTAGAGACAAGGGAAAGGAAGTTTAAATAATCTATAAAACATTATAAAAAAACCTAAACTGCTTAAATTCAGGTTTATATTCCTGAGAGAAACTTTATTCTAATGACCTAAATCTGTACAAGGCCACATGCTATCGGGATGCTCAGTGTCGGATCTGTCACTCATCTTACCCACACATTGATGGACTAAGTATAAGTTTTCATGGAAAATAAAACCTTTTTTTATATGGAGCAAATAATAATAATAATGTATTTTTGCATAAAATTGTTACATTTTAGTTAATTAATCCATAGGCTCCCGAATTAGTTAAAAACTGTGTTTCGGGTGCCAGTGGCTTCTCCCATCTAGATTATTTTAATATTTATGCTTACAAAATAAATTTAGCAAATATATATGTATACACATATACATATAAGTAGAAAGACAAAGTCTATATAACTCAAAATATAAGTATATGGATCAATACATAAAGCATACATTTTAAATTTATAAATGCTAAGAAAACATATTTTAAAATTAGATGAAACACGCTGATTTTATAATGTTTGTCAATTTGTAAAAAGAATGAAATATATGTAGGATGTGTTGGGATGTTAGTGTAGTGTATGTGTGTGCGAATATATGTTTGAGTGTATATCATCTCCACCAAAACACCCTTCTCATAAGGATGGGTTGATGGAGATGTGTGAAATTATGTGTTGTTTATTGTGAGATTTGAAATAGTATCGACTATTTGCTTTATATAAAGAAAAGTTTTATTTTCTAAAATGTGAATAGTAATAAATATCCCGTCCATAGTCGTTAAGTCATTTTGTAGGTTAGTAACTAAAACCACTTACCATTTAATTTAATTTATTACCTTAATTAGATGTAGTTTGTTTCTTTTGTAAAGCCCAATTTCACATGCTTATTTAATGTTATATAGTCGGTACGTATTAATTCATTGCCGGTACAATTTAGTGCTCACCATAAGTAGTCGTTCAATATATTAGCCTACTGGATTATTATTAGCCTTTCTTAAACTCTCTTATGCAAT
This sequence comes from Plagodis dolabraria, assembly GCA_963854805.1. Taxonomy (NCBI): domain Eukaryota; kingdom Metazoa; phylum Arthropoda; class Insecta; order Lepidoptera; family Geometridae; genus Plagodis; species Plagodis dolabraria. The sequence goes on from OY978444.1 coordinate 23,316,480, forward strand.
GGCAGACAAAAATGAAGACGACGACTATGACGTGTTCGATAAAATATAAGTGTTATGTTGTTTTGCCTATTCAGTTGAATGTAGAAAAACATTCTTGTTTGTGTTTATGTAGCTCTTCAAGGCAAGGTCTGACGCATAGTAGAACCCACGGCAACAAAAGAAGGCAAAAAATAAATGGCATTATTTTTAACCTCATAAAGTTGTCAATTCCAAATTCTAATGCGCTAACTATTTTGCCGTCAAAGCTTCAGTTCCTCTAACAGAAGTTAAGGTTTTTTTTTTTTTTTTATTACTGATAGGTAAGCCTTTGACCACAATCTCACCTGATGGTAAGTGACGATGTGGTCGAAGGTGTTAAACAGGCTTAACCTAGAATTACTGGCTCTCAAGGACAGCTGCTGGAACACACCGTTAGGTGCTTGGCGACAGATTTTCCACTTGAGGGTGGTTGCTAGCCAGGCGGGCATTCGCAAAAATGCCCTTCCACCATGCGGTGAAGCTCAAGCCCGCGGCGGGATTCGAACCATGGACCTGCTGCGCGGCAGTCCATAGCCAAAGCCACTGAGCTATCACTGCTTCGAAGAAGTCTTAAGCTTGCACCGAGGCAGCGATACGTAATTGTGGTTCGTTTGATCCCTCGCTGTATCTTTATTTCATAATTTTGAGTTATGTTATTAAAATATATTATATTTAAGGATTAATTCTATAAATCATACACTTTGGAAACAAGATTACTTAAAAATTTCTCGATACAAAAAAAACAAAGTTACATCTAAAAAACTTAATAAACCCTTAGTACGGCATAAATACTTAACGGAGAGTCATCCGTATTCGAAAAATAAAAAAACAACATGTTTTCAATAACGTATACACACTATATTTTTTTTCAAATAGGTATTTGTTTTTATTATACGAAGGAAATACTCCAATTCAAGCATGTTCCGCCCATTTTAGTCAGAGCCGCGATGCTTTGTCCCTATCCGCTTTAGTAATTCTTCGGCCGTCGGACGGGGACGGATGCTGTTGGCATGCCTTACTTACGCACACATACGCGGCGCGCCTTAAAAGCTCGGTGCGCCCTTAAGTGTCTTCGTAGCTCTTTCCACACAAACGTTGTTTTGGTAACATTTTAAATAAAATTATTCAAACTCATTGAATTAATGCATGCCTGTCCTGTCCAACAGAAACGCTATGAAGACATTTCCCTTGATCATAATAAAATCAGGCATAACGTTTACTGCAACATCACTTTACGACAGTTGAGATAGAAGAATAAATCACTCTAGATAATATATAGATCGCAAACATAACTTACTTATACTCGTATATCGTAAATCAAAGCACTTACTTACAAAGTCGGTCTAGATATGCGTCAGACTAAACAACTATAACAATAAAAAAGAACAAGAAAATAGTGAAACAGAACGACCACGATTTCCATCCGAGAAAAAATCTATCTAGAAAATGAGAGCAGGCGTTTCGTTTTGGCCGCGGAGTTTACGAGTTTCATCGAGCCGGCTTCGTCTTCCTATTTCGTGGCAGAATAGTCCTAATAACATGCCACAACTCATTCTGATTTATACCGTCTCGTTATAATTGTGCGCTTCGCTGGCGCTCGCTATTGCCTGCTGTTGCAATTTTCATGCAACCGATCCGCGAGAATGGATTTATTCTTTCTGGCAATTTGCTCGTGACTCCCCGCACCCGCTCGAGATAATTCAATTTTGAAACGGCTACGTACGCCGCTAATGGAGCTTTTGTGCTTAATTCACCTACTTCAATACCGCTTCCTTTGTAACTCAGTAGATACGCAAATACAGATAGACTCATCAAATAGATGCCTAAAAACGTATTATGCAAATGTAGTGGATTCTGGGTTAATATCAGCACGGCCGATTTCCAGCGGTGTAAACGGGCGAACTGAAATCGTGCGAAGGACGGCTTAAAATAGTAGAGCTATTTATTACGTTATGATTCAGCGAGTGTTGTAAAGAAACTTTGTGGTGTGTATACACATAAATATAAAGCTTAACAGTCTCCCGTTTAGTTCGAAGTGAACGCATAAAAATATTAATCGCGGCGCCCGCCGTATATAAGTTCTGTGACAAAGTTGGGCAGTTTCTTTCGCTTCAGTCGCATTGATGGTCGCGCACTAAACTAGGCTAACTCTTGGTTTAACGCAACGAAACTTCCCCCCGTTCCTTGTGATTACGCAATCCCCGACAATACAATCAATCGTCAACTTTTATTTGAGTTATCTGAGAAATAAAAAACAAGTAAACAAACGTTGGGTTCGGATTCCGCGGATGTCGGTACAAACTTTGAAGGTGAGCCGACGACCGTCTCACTAATAGAGAAGAAAAATACGTTAATGTACCCTCAGACCTCGAAGACAAATAAACCGAGTCGGACAGAAACGAAATAAAAGCGGGGAGGCAACGAGATAAATAACAATGATGTTGCTGAACGCTTCAGGTCCCTACCACTGGTCTAAGGACCTATAAAAGCCTTCTAATTTCTATCTCTTGAAACATAAAATTTAAAATCAAAAATAACTCTTGAGCTACAATCAAAATAACGTATTATTTGTAAAATCTAAAACCAAATGCCATCACTTCGACGGTTTCATTCTAAAACAAGTAGCACATTTTTCCTCTATTATATTTATATGTATTTTTCCTGTACTGATAAAGACTCTTCCAAACTAATTATATATATGTAAGTAATACTATATAATTAACTATACATTCATCAACAAAAGAGGTTTGAGGTCAACCTCGGCCCTTCATAGTATACCATAGCTCAGCACCTCATACGCATCCCGAGTGCTCTGATGCCCTACCGATAGTAACGTCCATCCCCGGCTGTTGCCCCATTGCATTAAGGATTTATTGAACTGATGATAAAAATAATAATCTCAGCTTCAGCCGGGCGAAGTCCACTATTAACCTTTTCTTTTGAACCTTACAATGAAATATTATAGAATTTGCATACATTGGCTTTCTGTGACGCTTGGCTAAATCACACGTAACTTACAGTAGTATCCCGCCTAAACGGCTAGTACTGGGCGGGCGGGCCTGGGCGGGGAGCTTGTCACACTACTTACACTTGGTCCGTTATTAGACTATCGTTTACAGCTCTACATCGGTTCGGTTGAGCTCGAACACGAGAATATTTTCAGTGCCTAGACTATTAATGAACGCATATTTTCGGTACTACAAATTCTTTGTAAATTTTTAGCCAAGTCCCGCGAAGGAATATGTAAAGTTTAGGTCACGATTCACTCTTTAGAACGGTATTTGAGGATGGAAGAGATTGAATATGTATCTATAAATCCTATGTGGCTTAAAGAGAATAGTTTATCTACGGATCCACATCTAGAGCTAAATTGTGAATCCTTTGAACGGAGTGTCAGTTTAGACTCCAGATGGTTACGGTACATGACTCGGGATGTAGTGGACTCCAACGAATGTTCTTCTTTGATGGTTTTTATACTACAAGAGTGATGAAATATTAATCTAGAAAGAAAGATTATCAGTCAATCAAGTCAATCTCAGATTTATCTTTTTTTAAATTTTTTCCATAATAGTCCTGCTTGGCCTTCTAAATACACAGTTTTGAAGAAGAATCGAAAAGAACAATATCGACGTAGATTTCTGTTGGTATCGCTATGTTCTGAATTCCATCTTAACCTGAATCAGGTTTTACCTCGGAAACGTCAAATCGAAACGAACAATCCAATGCTTGGCTGCGCAAAACAATATCCAACGGTTGTCGGGAACGGAAGTGTTCATGTTACGTAGTTGACAATTCTATAGTTTACTGAATTTTTGGTCAATGTATGGAATATCTTATTATGGAATACATTTTAAACAGGTTTTAAACTGCAAAATTGATCCTATGTTGCTCTTGAATCGAATTTCAATTACGAAGTCAACACGCTATATAATGACAATCGGAACTCGATAAAGCCATTTCAATTAATGACTTAATAGATTTTTCACTTCTCCATCACAAAATGAGCCGTTTTGGTAAAATTGTTTTTTGCTGTGAGCGTGAAGTGATTAGAATTTCTAAAATCATGTTTTGGAATCAATGGGTAAAAAAGGGATGACTGCTTCAGACACTAATTCACGTCTTCAAGCACAAAAACTTAATCTTTTAATATTCATTTACATTTCAAACATTTCAATAATTTCAATACAAATTCAATACAAACTAGAAGCATATGCAAAATGTTTTGCACTTGGCGCATTCCAATACCTTACACAGTACGAATTTGCTGACCAGTATTGAAAAATACTGGTACAGTACGGTATCTGTATTGGATTCTGTAAGCGTATCTTGCAGTACATCGTCATGAAGATGATCACGTCTACGTGTTAATTCTCCGAACCACGGATACACAGAGCCACGATATGGGCTTTCATCACCAAATGCCAATCGAAGTCTATGGCAACTCTCTTGTTGACTTAAGCCACAGAAAAATCGTAAAAAATCTTTGAGCGAAAATTTTCAAAATTCATAGTGATAGTGACATACAATTTTCTAAAGGATACCAAAATGAGAAAACAAATGACAGTCACAAAGTTCTTATTTTGAATTCCATAACTGCTTTTTATTTTTTTTATTGTGGAGTTTTTCAGTTTCAAATACATTCAGTACGGCCGACATTTGCCCAAAAATAGCTTGATACTAAATAAATCCATAGAGCCATTCATTCGATTTGACGTTAATATATATATATCTTTGCTGTTTCATATTTTCCACGACTACTGAATACCTAGCCAATATTTCAATAAAATCTGGACTAGACTTTGCCTTTGTATACTTATTTGAAATAGTGAGTTTTCTTTTTGTTATCTTTCTATTAAATTATTACTGTTACTTTACTTTATATTTTATCGTAAAAGGTTTCTAATCTGCGATCTACTTTTTTATCATACTGACAAGGCAATAATTACGTAGCTAGAATTGTTGTTAGTTGTAAGGAAGTTGTGAAAATACGAGACTGAATCAAAGATACCTTTTGAAGCAATGATGGCTCAGTGACTGCTGCGCAGCAGGTCCATGGTTCGAATCCTGCCGTGGGCTTGAGCTTCACCACATGAGAAGGGCATTTTGCGACTGCCCGTCTGGCTAGCGACCACCCTCAAGTAGAAAATCTATCGCCAAGCACCTAACGGCGTGTTCCGGCAGCAGTGCTTGAGAGCCAGTGAAATTAGAGGTACATGAGACTTAACAAATATATCTCAGTGTGACGGGCGCAGTGCAAAACGTGACTTGTGACGAAATGCATCTGTTATAGGCAGAGGTTAGTCCGCTTAACATCAGGTTGGCCTTAAGCTTGTTCCGTAAAATAACAAAAAAAAATTTTGGTTACCATTACATAAGATTTTTATTTGTATTATTTTCTTCCTAGGGTTATCCTAAGTATGTGGTTAGGTGCTATTTGAAGTGCTCGTAGCGAAGCTTGCCTAGTTGTTTTAAGCCGATCAACTTGGTTAAGCAACGTTTGCTGCGGTCATGGATAGTTGCTTGCATTTGCTACTGAGCTCTTCCGTGCTTCGTTCTCGAATTCTCGAAGGCTCGATTATTGTGTTAGAATGGCAGTGGTTATAGCATAGTGGTAGCGCCTGCCTAGGTAGCTTTTTAATCCACATCCTGAATTGAATAACCTGTCGCCAAGCACCTGACGGTGTAATCCAGCAGCCTTATTGAGAGCCAGCAATTCTAGGTTAACCTGAACAACGTCTTCGATCGCATCATCATTTACCATCAAGTGCGAAAATCTTTACACTTAACAACTTTTCGGTTGCTATAGTCATTAGCCCATTTTAGTGCCTTATTTACACTATGCCACTACTCATGACGTGCTTCGTGGCATACTGCTCATTTGGCGCATCCTAGTCCACAGTCAACTTTACGATATTATCCTACACGGGAATAGTGAACAGTCCCTGCATTCTAAAATCTGAGTATTCTGCTTTGTGAATGAACCGCTTCCACCCGAGGCTTAACCCATGTCCAATATTAGATCACCTTCGGGGACTTCTCTTCTCAAGATAAAAAGCTTCCTATATTTTAATACAGAACCTTAGGACGTTCCTACCAAGTTTCATCAAAATCTGCTTAGCCATTTTATTGGTGAGTGGCAGCAGGTACACAAGCGTTCGCATTTATAATACTAAGTGAATTGAGATAAATATTTAATATTTATGGGTAATAAACATAATGCTCTCACGCAATGCAACCCGACCCACTTGGCTCATGGAAAGAACATAAACTGCTCAGAGTTGCACAGCATAACAATATCTATATTATTTTGTGTCTAATCTAATCTAGTTTGAAAAGAACCATTATTTTATGCCTACAAGTATAGCGTGTAAGTCAATTACACAGTTATTATATCTCTACCTATCGACAAATCAAATCGGTGTGACACTTTTTATCTGTACTAATTATGTTGCAATACTTAAGGCTAGAGCCTTAATGGCACTTTCCATATAAACTCAGTTTCACCATATTTTAAAAAGTGTTTAAACTCATTGAATTTTTGCACGCCTGTCTTTGAGCCTAAGCCTAATCTAAGCGTCTGGTTTGACAGTTTTCTATGAAACTAGCAAAAAGCTGAGGTTTGTGAGGGCACGCGTTTATTTAACAACCTCTCTATTCTTCCTGTAATTCTAGTGGTGTAATCTAGTATTAAGTAGATTAACTACGATTTATTTTAGTATTGAATATAGTTCTGTTGCAGCGATGTTAGCTCTTTGGTTTTCTAGAAGATGGCGTTGGTAGTACAATAACATTATATCCAATAAAAACAAAATGTTATTGTTGTTGATGTTAATTTTTTATGGATATTTTTTTGACAGATAACACATGTACATATGATGTTAACTTACTTGAATAAAGCAAAAATCTATAGTCATGATAGTTTTTCCGTAAAGTGTGCCACAAAATGTTCAAGTTGTGAGATAGTGATAAAAAAAATAGATTTTAGGCTCCAGGACATGCTCGCTAAATTTCTACGAGTTTGAACACTTGATATATAAAATAAGACTAAACTACGTTTGTATAGAAGGAACTGTGAAGACACTAGCCTTAATTGCTGTAACCCATCACCAAAATACGTTTATATAAGAATCATTAAAAAGCCGCGACAAATGAACTGATTTCCACAGCTTTAAGACTAATAACGGCGTGAATATAAAAAAATATGTTGTTTTTCCTTCATAAGCTCGGAAAGGTGTTTTTATCATCCAAAATCTGCGTAAAAAAGTGGTTTTTATCCGCAAGCGTGGAAAAGGTTTGTGAAATTCGAACTTTTCTCTTCAAAAACTCACTTTTAAAATACGTATAAGTTATTGTACTATAATTATACTTTTTATATTTTTAGTATAAATAAACACAACATGATTTAAATATTATTTAAGCTTGTTATTCTTGCAGCATTTTCCTCGCGGTAGTCAGGGAAAAAAATATTATTTATATATATTTTTCTTTGTGGTTTAAGTATTTTGGATTTTTATTATACTCACCCAATATCCAAAAAGTAAGTTTTTTGGATAAACGTAAATCACATATATTGGGTGTTTTGTAGGTAAAGTTCTCTTTTTGCAGATTGCAGTGCTTATGCTTTCCAACCTCGACAAAGGTATATATTATCATTCGATTATCTAGTGCCATATTATTTATTTTGCTTCTCAGTACATAACTTGATCAGAATATAATATCTACCTACGATAATCCCTCAAAACGTTTTAATATACTAAAAGTTATTTAATCACACAGATCTAAAAAACCAACGTAAGATATCATTGAATATTTCCATTTACTTCGCTACTCCACGTCACTCGTTAGAAACCGCAATATCACTACTCTACTGATATTACACCCCTCCCGGCCCCCATGCCGACGCCATGAAGTCCCGTCTACTCCCCCCTCTACCCCGCGCAAAGCCACCCCAACCCCATGGGTAATGAATTCGACCACAGCCATTCTATCGGTATGACCTATAAAAATTTAGGACACCATTGCCTTAATCACTTCATGAGTTGAGAACGAGGTCGGGTGAAGTGTTAGTAATTACTAAGAGTATTACAACAGTTTTCGGTGCAAGTAAAATATTTCTATAAAGCAAGAGATATATTGTAATTAAAGATCAATGTGGCGCAGCATAAAAATATACGTATGTAAAATAAGGTCAATAATGATTTGTACATTCACGCAATTATTTCTATCTTGTCGTTGCGGTTTTTCTACCAAAATTGCTACCAACAAATAAAAGCAAACATTTCAAGTTTGAAAATATTAACAACTAAAATTCACTCAATCGGCATGATTTTAACATGGCTAAAATGGTGAATAAAACGAGTTAAAGAAATTTTGGAAATACCCTAATATTTCTTGGATTTATTCACACCATTATCTAGGATCCATTATCCCCTATAATTATTTCACTCTTGTGGCGTCAGTACAATGTCTTCCTGCAACAACACACATGATAACACTAGAACGTAACTATTGAAAATTATAGTTTTACTAATAACACACAGGCCAGCATAGATTTACCAGCTATAAAACATCGGACTGACTTCAGTTTTATGGCCAGTCGCTTTTCTTTCCAGCCCACTTTGTGAATGCTCTCGTTGGTAGTACACCCTCTACCTATTACCAGATAAAGGGCGATAAGATAGTAAGGAACTCTATTTTTTCTAATATAATAGATAGTAAGGATTCTCTATTTCTAAAATAGTCTGCCCAATGTGCAGCAACAGCCCACTCCGCCTACCAATATACGATTAATTCTGTTGACTTGAGGGGTCAAACACTGTTCATTAGCTTAAAACAATAAATGAATTATATTTTTTTTAAACAAATGATAAGTAACATATTAAACTATACATCCATCTAGTTATTAATAAGTTTTGAAGGCTTCTCAAATAATTTGCAAAATAATAACAAGAATCGGAAAACTGTGAACCACGACCAAGGTTCAGTCGTTGTAAGCTTTATCGTTCAGGATTTATTGCAGAACAAATGCATGCATGCTATGTTAGAATTAGTGTCCGAACGAAACTGGACTTTCTACCGAAACCTATTGAATGAAATTAAATCTTCGGTATCTGCTTCTTTTCGGGTGAAATCAAAACCGAACCAACCCGCAACCGAAACTTTTTCAGATATGTTTAAAATTTATTGTTTACTGAAACTGAGGTCATTTTTCACACTTATACAGACACTTCAAACGTGTTTGAATATAAATGAAAATGAAATATAAAATAATTATTAAAGAGTTATAATTTTTTTTTATTTCTTGTGATATGTTGTTTTATTTTATAGCAGTAATGCTATAAAATAAAGAAAAATTAACAAACATGTTAACAATTTTTGGAACAAGAAGTTGTCACTAGTTAACACTTATGAGTACATTATAAAGAAGAACCGCATTAATTGAGTATATCGATCGATTCTCAAAAATTTACAGACAACAGCACATTATGCTGCTAAAAAAATAGTGTTTAAATATCACAAGGTTAAATCATAGCTAGTACTTGTTTGGCTATTTTAATTAAAACCCCATCTAACAACAATTGCCTAAGATAAATGTACTGTGAGTAATAAATTAATCTGTGAATCAAATATAACCTCTTGTTTTTACATAATTCTAATAATTAACGAAAAGAACTTCAATACTTAGTAAAGGCCAGTTAAATATGTTACACAAAAGTAATAAAAGACATAAACAATTACCTAATCATTATTCGCGAGAACTAACACATAAACTTAAAACACAATCACTTGGACTTGCCGGCGATCTGACCGCTATGCCGATAGCTACACAAACACGAACTCTCCCGAAGTCAACCGAGCGACGCATAATACAGAGTTTCGGTGCGGCCGAAGGTTCGGTAGATTTTCTGTCGAAACCGAAACTGGTGCGGAAGCTAGATTTTTTGTCGAAATTAACCGAAACCAAATGTTTGGTCGGGCACTAGTTACAATTGTTGGGTTCGTTCATCAAAAACAAATTTCAAAATTAGTGCTATTTGTAGATTACCTAATTTAAAAATTAGTGTTCTGTGTAGATTATATGCCTAATTTCAAGATTAGTGTTGTTTGTAGATTACCTAATTTCAAAATAAGTGCTTTTTGTTAATTCATATTGTCACGGGTTCGAATCTCACTATTGGTTAGAAAAAATCCTTTTGTTGTGATTTTATAACATTCACAATGTAATAATTATTAAAATTAATCTCTGGTACTTATAATATATAATTTAATTACACAGTATCTGAACATCTGTTTTCTTTTTGGATCGTTACATGCAGATGAAATATTTTGTCCGTTTGTAATTTTAACAATGGTTACTTGGAACCATCTCACATATCACGAAGTAAGGAAGGGGTCAAAAATATTAAACTTCCTAAACATAGATTGACAGGTTCCCGAGGACAGCAGTCCTAAACCGAAACGAAACGCTGATAAAACACAGCATTCGGTGCTACGCGACAGATTTTCGACTCGATTGATCTTTTGTTTTAATATTAGTTTTGAGTAACTGAGGATGTAACTTTATTTTAATACCTGAATCATTTTCAACCGAGTGCCGCTCAATTGAAAATGCTGCATTATTGAATAATAATGCATTATTTAAATTCTGGCGAGATATTTATTTAAATAGGATTATATAATAATGTCTCAATTAGTTTAAAGGTTACAAATATTATATTTGCAATTGTAACATATAAATATTTTCAACTATTGTATTTTAAATTTAATAAATCTATTTTCTGTTTTTCTTTCTTGTACAATATTTTACCTCTATTGAGGCTGCTTTTTGTAACTGTATCATCGCAGGCAAACAAATCAAAAAGCGTGTTTTTACCTAAATCGTATTTTCACGACTCTTCTGCTTCTAATGCCCGTAGCGAAATGCAAATATTTTGTTTTGTTAATATTATATCGAGCTCGTTGTGTCAGGATCGCAACAATACCCGCTCTAAGTCCCACTAGCGCCTACTGCCAGGGAAATTCTACAAACCACTCTAAGAAGAGCCCACATGGTCCCCTCGACAGCACTGCAAATACCCAAAAAGGCTAAGTGCCGTACACTATGACAGCTCCTATGATATTGGGCGGGCTGTAATAGCGAAAGCGTGTCCCATAAAGAACATTCTATGTTTTGTACATCTGGCTTGTTTCATTACGCTCTGTACATATTTCAATATTTATATCCCGGATAAGTTGGAAAATTATAAGCACCAACGGCATCATAATTTTGCAATGAGAACTCGGTGTTCCGTGGAGTAAAAAATATTTTACAAGCAAATAAATTAAAGAGCGACCGTTCTCTGTGGAAACAACGACAATAAAGAATCGAGCCAACAGAAAAGTCGTTGTCTTAAAGATTTTACACGCCATTTATCAGCCGGTTCACAAACATGTCGTCAAATGAAAACAATCGTTGCTTTTATTGACTATCCCGCGATCTCTGCGCACTTGGACATCAGAATACAGCTTTTTATTATTTTGTTTTAATGCTATAACATTTATACATTCATTTTAATTATCTCACTTAGGGCCTGTTTCAGAATGTTCGAGTAAGTTCCGGTTATACTACCCAGAACATATTTATTAAACAATACACTATCTTTGCGTTTCACAGTCATCGATTTAGCCTATCCATCGGTTGAAGCTTGAAACGTGCTATGTTAACTGTCATTTTTATCATTCAGTTATTTTGTGTTGGTTAGCAACCCGAAATTTTAATAAGACATTCTGAAACGGACCCTTAAATTGTTGTTTTTCTACTTGTCCCTATAGAAAGAGTGATACTACTATGAATATGTTTTTTGATATATTATTTATGGTGTCATTTAATGACGCATGCTCCGCGTTTGAATCCCGAAAATGACTATATTTTTCCTCTTGTTGTAATTTTGTAATGTTTTTGATGTTCAGAAAAAAAATAAAAGATTATTTTGGCCGTTATTGATGTTATATACACTTACCATGATTTGTCTCGTATTCTTACTGATTCAATTGCTAATTCAGGATTTCCTGCCCGATTTTACCTACCGACGAAGTTTTACCTACTTATACTTTTTGTACCTAATAAGCTTTCATTATAAATTTATGGTACTTTTCCACCATCCACCATCTATTTTCAAAGCTAAATACACTATAATTAATTTCCTTCCATAAGGCCACAATACTCGAACGTAGAAAATCAAATGAGCCTTATAACCACACAGTGGCATATAAATGACTTAATCCACAAAACTGTCGTTTAAAAATTAATCCAGTTTTCGGAATAAAACGGGCGTATCAATTCGTAAACAGGGTGATATATCAGCGGTCTCCTTACCACGATGAGCTTATGAAAGCGCTCGGTAAGTCATTTGTTAGGGCACCGATGTGCCACCGCTTGTTGCAGTGGAACACAGAATATTATGTTATAACAGGAAGAGTAGCGGGTAGGATTAGTGGAAGAGACGTACGTTCTTAAGTCTTAGTTTATTAAGACGTGATAGTAGCCTTTATTTAACAATGGCTTTTAACCTAACTTTGAACTTTACAACAATTAAAACTATAGTAATGTGCGGGATTCAAACCTGCGTCGTCCACCCCTATAGCCGGGGCAATCTGCAAAGCATACGTTATTGCAAAAATAAAAATATTAAAATTAACTTTGAGCTGTTGTTGATCGTTTTTTTTGTGTATTGAACAGCAAAAAAGAGTTTGTGATAGAATACTGATTAAAATTTTGTGTAAATTTGATATCTGAAATCTTTTACTTCAGATGATATAACTCTGCGAGCTCTGCAATCTTTACCAAATAAAAATTGACTTTCCGTTTTATAAACTAAAGAAAGTCAACTTTGTTCAATACACTATTTTATGATATTGATACACTATTTTATATTTATATGATTATATTTTATACAGTTTTCTTATAAGCAATACGAATCGACCCGCCAAACGTTGTTTTGCCTTACAGGCAAATAAAAATGAAAAAAAGTGTTAGATACCTATTAAAAATAGTTAACGCCATATTCTCACAGCTACTGAATATACCACAGAAAAGAGAAAGCAAATCACTATGGAATATACACACAAAATTACATAGGAATCGGCCTAGCCGTTTCAGAGGAGTATTGCTACAAACACTGTGACACGAGGATTTTATATTAGATAACTTGTATAATTAGCTAAAATTATATAGAAACTCTAAAGTCTAAATGTATTTCTCAAATTGAGATGCTTTCTAAGGAAATCTATACTTATGTGATATTGAGGAATGCAGTACCAACAGCTCATAATATGAATACGGTCCTACAAATGAAGCAAACAACAATTTCAAACAGCAGATGATATAAAGGGCGCAAGCGTTTAGTAAAATAAGATCTTGTTACATATTTAATTTCGCACAATCAGTATAATATTAAATTCGAAGATAAAATTCAAATTGTATCCATCATAATAGGTAGGAAATCAGTTGATGCTCCCCGCTAATTAATTGTTATAAGTCGCAGGCCAAGTTTAGACACTGTATTTTTAATGTGTCTACTGTGAAACTCCATTTTGTATTCCGCTACTCGTGAACTATGCAATAGCTGGGGCTGAATCACTTGGAAACAAATTCAATGCTGTGCTAGCTTCATAGTCGTAAACTTCCGGCTAGACTGCCGAGCTCGGTGTTGGTCCCGTTCATTTTTAAACAAGCGATTTAAGGCAATAAAAAAGTTCTAGAGAGCTCTAGCTAGTGTTCGAAGTCAGTGAGGAACATCACATAAAACTGACGATAAAATAAATGCGTAACTTAGTAACAGACATAAATCTCAGAAACAAATACTTATGACGGGGCAACAAAGGAAACGCTCACCCAAAGTGAGATGGGATTGAAACGAAAACCACAAACAAATAAAGTGTCAATCGAAGGCACACATCCTGATGTTTACTACTTTGGCGGCTGAACTACTGGGACCAGGCGCCGCCGCTGCCGGCTCGACTAATCTTTTAGCGCGTCAGCAGCGCACGCACATAAATCGAACTGAAATACGAGCTCTCCAAACAAAACCGATGTAACAAACTCACCTTCCCACCTCGCTAGTAAATTCCAACTTCACTCGCACTCGAAGGTAGACTTGCGCGAACAAATAATCGAATCGCACGCGTCATCCAATCAAATATTCCGCTTTATTACTTTCACGGCAAACAGAAAATTATTTCGTTCGATCGAGCCACGCTGACTCTTGCAATTTGCGACGTAAAAGATCATTTTTACCCAGTTATTTCGTCTATAAAATATTTATTGGCGTTCCGTCTTTATTGTCCTGTTCAATGGAATTAAACGTCCGCTAAGTTCCTTTCTCTGGAACTTCGAAAACTGAAAAAAATGAATGAATCTTTTGTCGGCGGAATGGAGTAGCCTCATTCTTAGCCAATGCACAGAGCCTGAGTTAGTTCTTCTTTATTACGTTTCTGTTTCCGGTCGTCGGATTTTGATTTATGGCTTTAATTTGGCAAGGTTGGCGACGACAGGCCGAGACATGTCGGAGTGTTTTCAAAGAGCTATCGTGCAATTGTTTAATTAATCTTGAGCTACGGAAGCGCTGCGGGTGCAGTACACTTGGCCCAACTTTAAACTCGTTAAAAGTTCCTTTGAAACATTTGGCGTCAGATAAGCCGCAGTCAGACTTTGGATTCGAGATTGTTAACATAACTAGTGAAATAATTAAATATTGTTACGTCTCATTATAAAATTTCATTTGATATGGATGATGGTCGGAGTTATGGAGTAAAAATAATAGATAGTTATACCTTCGTAGTTAAATTATAATAACTGTTCACATTTTTTTTTATTTTATCTGTATCAATAGTGATATATTTTGCATTTAATTAAAATTATTTGGTCATTTAATTAGAAATTTAGTGATATTTTGACATGCTACAGATATTCGGAAATAATTTCATCCCCTAACTATAACGATTAGAATGTTTCTATTGTCAAATTAACTTTGAACAGTCAATTTCTTATATAGAATCTAAGAGTGTTTTGACATACAAATAATATTTTATATTTCATGTTCAATATTTCATGTTTAAGATAAGAACCGAGACTTTAAAAGTACAGTTTAAAATAGATAACGAAGAAGTATAACGTTTCATAAATGTCACTAAGTCATATTTGCAAAAAGCACACATTTACATAAGGCATTCAAGACCTCGAGTAAACTGACTAAATATTAGACAACACAGGTCATGAATTACCTTAGTCGAGAGGACAGTAAGTGTTTGTGTAGTCATTGAAGGCACTCCCGGGTGCTGTGTCTAGATCGCCAAAAGCATGTACATAACAGACTGGCATTGAGGGAACAAGGCTCATTCCGCGCGTGCAAGATGGCCGACAATGGCCCTTAGCGAATAATTACTCAAATAGATTGCCCATTGGGGCATTGTCTCTCTCAGCTAACGCAATATTAGGTTTGTTACCGGCTGGAATACCGATGATTAAAACTCTTATTACACCTACCCTAATTGACCTTTCGGTAATCCACTTCAAGAATACCTAATATTAATTTCTTATGTAAATCCGATGTGAAAATTTTATTCTGTTTCTAAAGATTGTAAGTACCTCAATAATGAGATTAATAAAACTTAAAACTATGTTTTAGTTAGATTATATGTCATTGTTAAATTCGTGTTTTCTGTTGTTTAAGAAATATACCGACCGGCCAAGGGGCAAAATATAATGTTACACTTTTACTAGTTATGTGAAAGCCTTTAAGCTTGCAATACAAACTATTTATTACTGTTGATTTACTAAGATGAAATATAAATAATACAACATATAAATAATACATTTCGAATATAACTCATATGTTTATACTTAATTTTATGTTTCTCATGTATCTTAAACCACATATATTTGTGTATTAATATACAGAAAGACAACATTTTGACAACATTACAGTGAAATATAATGGTATATATTTATATAATTTGTTTTTTATTCTCGTTAGGTTAGCCTTTGACCACTATCTCACCTGATGGTTAGTGACGATGTGGTCGAAGGTGTTGTTCAGGCTAACCTAGAATATGCAAATAATACAGGCTAAATAGAAAAATAATGTTGTCTTAGGTTTTCGCGATTGTTACACATAGTAATTAAACAACTTTAAACGGTTGGTCGTGGTCACGGGGTGACTGTACCCCGTGACCACGATCACTGCAAAGTGTTTGAAACGTCGGGACAAAAATAATGACAAATATACGCGATTTTAACCGTTTAAAGTTGTTTAATTACTATAAATAGAAAAATGCTACTCATTAGCTAAATAGAAGACTATGTACCAAGCGGATAAAGCAGTGTCTTACGACAAGGGCAACATTTTGAATCCCGAGTGTAATAAGAAGCATTCTAGAGCCAAGAGTTAAATCCCGAACACTTAAGACTAGAATCTTGACCATATTGAAGTGAGGAATTTAAAAGAGGTAGTAATTTGACATTACGGACCAGATACTTATTTTTATGTTGTACAGAACTACTTGAAATATTATAATTGCCCTGTCTCGTTATATATTATATTTGTTCAAAAATCTATACAAAAACATTTATTTGTAAAAGATAACTAAAGTGTAACAATAGATATTTCTGATTCATTTTTAATGATTTTTTATATTTATTTGATAATTTTATCATATTAAACTTAAAAAAAAAATATGACTACAAACTAATCCAATATTCCGCTATCATTAGGCAGTGTTCCAATAATGCTGGCCGCATTGCCACGTTGTATGGCAATGCTTATCCTTTGTCTAAAGTATATGCCAGCATTTTGGTCACAAGTAGCGTCGACCACACGTTTTGAGACGTCTTTGAATAATAGTTTGGCGCTCGGTCCCCACGTGTCCCAGCGTTTCGACCCCAAAAGCTACAAACATGTAACATCCTTGTTCAGCTTTCAATCCTTGTGATGCCATAAACGCCACGTAACTAAACCGGAAGATTTTTCGACGCCTTTTGCTTCTACGCGAAGCATCCTCAGGTGATCACGACTATTCGAGTACACGATCGAGACATACTACTACTATCAAAAATAATCTATACATATATACGAGTAACACACTATTAATATAAATGAGCAGGTAAGTTTGTATATTTTTGTCGTTACTCACCTCCGTAACGCCACAAAGGCATGTGTAAATTGATACATTCATTTCTTAGGTCCTAAATGGTGAGTAGTTACCTAGGAAGCGAGATTTAACCGATATCGACCCAGACAAAGCTCCGGGCGGCAGCTAATTATACAATGTAATTTAGTTAGCAAAATGTCCATTATATCTACTCGTATTTAGGGAATCTAAGGAACATAATTTAACAAAAACATGATTGCATCGTATATATTTCGTCTATTCATTTTTATTTATTCTTTTTAACATTCTCCACCTGATGTTTGATGATGATATGGTCGATGTATTGATATCAGATTCCAATCGGGGTGGAATAAGCCAGTTATTTTGCGTATAATGAAGATGTATATATAGAAATAGTGAAACTGAAGGTTCTCACACTAGAAACTGTCCATCTGATCTCCATCTGTCTACCCAATTATATGACTGTATTAATAATTTGTTCAAAATACTCTAGCACCAAATTTAATTAGTTAACATAATTTCATATAATGAATTCATCAATTCAATTTTGACTTTAGGGTAGATTAAATTAGACGTGATTTATTTACGGATTATGAAATATTTCACTGAAATCAAGGAAATTTTGTTGAAATATAAATTAGCAGGTAATGAATAGAACAAATCAAATTTAAATTTTGCCACCTACGTGCCAAAATTTAAATTATTAAATATTCAGGTAAAATGTTCCCTTCAGAATCGAAAGTAATATATTGGACAAAATGCATATGTCTACAATGTCTATGAAAAACAACTCCTACTACTATAATGAATAGATTCAGACTTTGAGGGAGAGTGATGGTCCGTGATATTTTAAGAAACTATTACATTGATATTTTATAAAAACGCTAAAAAGTATACACATATATAAAGGGACAAATCCTAGTTCAGCTTTCAATCCTTGTGATGCCATAAACGTCACGTAGCTAAACCGGAAGATATTTCGACGCCTATTGCTTCTAAACGAAGCATCCTCAGGTGATCAAGACTCTTCGAGCACACGATCGAGACATACTTCTACTATCAAAAAGCGATAACACTGAGAACTGGTGAAGACAACAGATGTTAAGATATAGTAACGCTCATAAATGCCAATAAGCTGCTAGCTTGGTATTAAGTTCGTTACTATAATTATTTCATTATGTGGTCCTCATATTCAGTCCTTCCGAAGACATAAAAATGCTTTAAAACAATTTAGTGCAAAACTGCTCTACAAGCCCATTTCAAATGAGAAAAAATCTTTAGGATAAACCACAGGAGAAAGCTTTACAATAGAAATTATCACAATAAAAATTATGTACAAATTTTACCAGGCCACAATGTGAACAACCCGAATATAAAAACTGTTTGACGTCCTACTATTGAGTTGCGTCAATGTCAGCAAAAAGTTGTGCGCCAAAGTGCAGCATCCCAGTACTCACGTCTATGTTTGTGGGTTAGGAAAAATTTCACTTCTAACTCCTTACTATGACAATTACCATTCATCAGAAAAACGCCAACTTAATCTTTATATTGCCAGATGGACTTGCAAAGATGAGAAAACTTTGTCGAAAGGAGTTATTGCAGAGATTCGATTAGCGAGTATTTAAAAAGTTTTATTACGCCAATACTGTACGAGTGAAGTGCAATTGTTAAGTCGATGGAAGTTGAAACTTGTTTCTTTGTTGTTACGAGGGTATAATAGAAAATGTTGTGATACATCTTACGTAAAGTATAGGTGCTTAGTTATATCAATTGATACTGTTAAGTAAGGGCTTAAATTTAGGGATCATTTATAATCCGATCATATTAAGGTGTCCTTACCTCATAAAACTCAACGTCAAAAAGTTGAAAATGTGAGTACTTAATAGTGTAGCATAAAACTCAACGTGACAATCACTTTTTTGTATAGGATAAGAGAATAGGCGACCACTAGCGGTCACCCATCCAAATATTGGCCGCAACGAAGGTTGGGAAGAACGACATGACAAGCTTCGAATGCTCCAAAGTATTAGTATAGTAGCAGTGTGACAATGGAACTCAAACTTTGTGTCAGATTTCTGTACATTTTCATTTTAATACTGTTATTTTTCTTCACACCAAAGTTTTCGCCGTAAAAGTTTAACCCCTATAACGACCCCTTATATTTTCGAATTTAGGAAAAACAAAGACATGTGTTTCTTTATTTAATACATATTTATTTCTATATAAAATATATGTTATATTCTATAAATGTTTATTTATAATGATATGTCAATCGTCCTTCAATATGTGCGTAGAAATTTTAAACGCCTATATATATTCTCAATTTATTTTGATACACGAAACGGTTTTTCGACAGTACCTAAGTACAAAATTCTAGGCAGTGATTTCATTGAATCTTCGTAACTAAACCTCCTATAGGTATTTGTGAGCCGTATTATTTTAGTCAAAACGCTTCAATTAAAAAACAATATGCATATTTACCGTCTAAAATAAAAGTATGTACGAGTATCATAGTACCTACAGACATTGATTATGATGAAAATCAGCATTGTTCATACTTACCGAAATGAAGGCAAAAAGACTATGTTTTGATTAAAAAAGGTACGGTGCTGTTGCAAGGTGACAAAAATAAAAGACTTCGCTGTGACACACGATTCAAAAACCAATGTCACACTTTACGGCGTTGTCATGGGGTGCCAGTAGGGTTGTCGCTGAATTTTTTTCTCGTCACGAGTTCGTAATCAGAGGTTTAGATCAACACGTCCTCGCCGGGTAATATAATTACAGTTAACAGCAGTGCGGCGACGTTATCGCGCGTATAAATTAGAGCGATTTACATTTACGGCCGAGACATAGGCCGCCATTACCGTGAATGATGCGGGGTCTGCGAGCCCTGATCTGAGTAGAACAATCGCTGAACAATGAATATTATGTTGGATTTGTCGCTTAATGAAATAAGGCCCGGGCTGTCGGTCAATGTGAATACTGATGACTGTCACAATAACTTGACAGATTACGTTCGGTTCTTAATCCTGTTCAATTCTCCGAAATGTTTATAAAGCTTCCATTTTAAATTATTCCTATTGTTATTCAATGTGTTAATTTATTGTAGATGAGATTGTAGTTGAATAGCCGAAAAAAGCGTTTTGCTTATCGATAAAAATAAATAAGCAGAAATAGTCGTACCAATACTGAATATGTTGAAGT
Organism: Plagodis dolabraria; assembly: GCA_963854805.1. Taxonomy (NCBI): domain Eukaryota; kingdom Metazoa; phylum Arthropoda; class Insecta; order Lepidoptera; family Geometridae; genus Plagodis; species Plagodis dolabraria. The sequence continues at coordinate 23,336,853 of OY978444.1, forward strand.
TTGTATGTGTTTGTTACTTTTCACTTCCAAACCAGTTAAAAAGTTTGATGAAATTTGGTAGATATATAGGTTTCATAAGTCAATTAGGTACATTAAAATAATTTTATCCCAACTTACCGAATATTTCCAAATATATACGCAAAGTTATAGGAGCGGAAACTGGTCTTCAATAAAAATAAATTAAATAAGCATCATAATCCAAGGAAAAGTAAATTTTCCCATAATGTAGCATATAAGGAAAAATCTATACTTGCAAAATACTATACTCAAAACAACAAAAACAGAGTCCTTAACTGGTTAATCGAGTTCACGCGGAATCGAATTAAAGTCGTTCATTACGCGTTCACTGAAATTACATCCGTCATGCCTCTCATAAATTAAATTCCCATATTCCGTGGCAAAACCTGTGCAAATTGGTCTTAATTTACTCGAAACGTATAGCTTTAATGGTAAGTGTATAAGCAATATCACTTTAATTCAATATCTGGGTCGGTGACACCTTCAAGAACAATGTTAGGATGTTTCTATGGCAGTATCAAAAGTACCTTTTTAACTTGCGAATTGTTAACTTATTTTTGAAAGATTTATGCGTTACTTTGTAATGTCCGTTTTAAAAATTTCTAGCATTGGTTATATTACCGTTATGGTGCTGTCGACGAGTTTAAGAATGATACATATTAAAAAAAATACGAAACCGACTTCCAATACTAAATAGTATGAAATAACTTGTGGAAGTTAGTACCATGTTGGTACCACCGACCATATATATATACATTAGCATGGTCCCACTTCCACAAGTTACTTCATACTTTTCAGTGTTCGAAGTCTGTTCGAGTTTTTTATTTTTTAATCTTTAAAAGAATTCTCTTCTGTGATCATTTACTCGCCTAAAATAGTGTTAATCATCGATAATAGCAAATACCATTAAATCATCGAGTTAATCGAATAAATTTTTCAGTAACTTATACTCACCCAATTTTGAAGAAATTTTTATGGGACACTAAAAATATCTCTTATATCAAAATCGGACTACTCTGCATAAAGTTATGCGTGGTCATACATAAAAATTATATAAACGTCGATTTGAGAACCTCCTTCTTTATTGTATTTTTTCGGATCCGTTTATAACATCCTGACAAAGGCACACAAAAACAACAAGCTTGAAAAATACCCAACGCTGTTGCTGGAAAATGTTGATATTCTTGTAAAATCCACAAATAGGAGAAAAATAAGGATACTAAGAACTTGTAAAACGAAGTTTCATGTGTATTTATTGAAAATCAAGACAATCTTACGCTTATACGTACTAAATATTATCCTAGCAGTTTCATAGCATTTCATTTTAAGTAGGACTGATAAAAAAAATTCTTATTATTTATTTAGAATATTCGTTAGGAGCCTCATTTAACCACAATTGTCAAGTTCTCTCGATTCCTTATATACAGAACAAAATACATTTGACTAGAGATAATAAAAAGAAAGCGAAATACAATGTGCAGCACGCACTTGCTACGTCTAGTACACCTGCGAATATTGACATAGCCCGAACAGATTCACAAATTTCGAATTAAAAAAATACTGTCCGGACTGCTCTATATTGATATAAGTATAATGGTACGAGAATGTACATACGACTAACGGCGTGATGTGAATGTACACTAAGTAACGCTGACTTTGCGGATCGTAACAAATGTTACAAAACTCACTCAAATTTGATACAGGCAAATAGGATTTAAACCTTGTTTCTACCCCTGTCTCCGTTACGCCACGCATACGTCATCTGAATTGGATCTCTCATAAAAGCTAAGTCTCTGGCTAATAAAGCAACACAAGGGTAGCTTCTACACAATAATTTCTCCCATATAATATTATTTATTAGTCTCGGAGACAGTCCCTTGTGATACAGCGTGAAGCAGACGCGATCTGAGTATTGAGAAGATATGATCTGAATATCAGTAAGGTTATTTGCGTTGACTGAATGTTTATTATTGAATCGAGAAAATTATATTTCTGTGTTTATTTGCTGTCTTATTTTAACAGAATATTTTCTATGTGTATCGCTCAAGCTTTGCTATGTAAGTGTAAAGTATTTTAGCATAAAATTATCTAGCTATGTCCTCGATAATCCTATAACTTATCAACTTAATTTGTATTCTTATCCTAGAGAACGACTTCATCGATAATATTTGACGTGCTGTCATGCTCTTATATTTGTGAAGAAAATGAGTTTTATCTCGGGACTTAGCTGATATATTATTACTATATTTATATTCTTGTGGTTTAGTAACCGTATGTAAGCACAAGAAGTCAGTTAAATTCTACTGATATTACATATTGTTTATGTATAAAGTGTGCGGTGTGTTTATTACAACATAGTTAATAAGATTTTAATGATTTTTTATAGCCAAATAGGTATAAATGGGTTATAAACATAATAATTTGAACATATATATATAAATTAATCCCACTTGAGTCACCGTAATGAATATAAATTCGATTCGCTACAGATATTTTTTTCTGATAGGCTAGCTTTTGACTGCAATCCCACCGGATAGTGCGCTATGATGTTGTCGAATATGTTGTTATAGATAACAAATGTATAACCTAAAATGCAAACTGACTCTCAAACACATCTACCAGAACCCACTGTTATGCTTGCTGTCCGATTTCCTACTTGAGAGTGGCAGTTAGCTAGACGGGCATTTGCAAAATGCTCTACCACCATGCTATATTGACTAAACTTGCTACTGCTAGTAAATTTGGTGTATCGAATCTTTATGTCCCATGCAGGTAGAATATTTTATACTGATTTACTTACTAGTTCCCGGGGAGCGTGATTATAACCTAAATTTCACTCTCGCGAATCCTAGGGCAGTATCTATATATGGTAGGTACATTATAGATACCTACATAGACAGAGAAGTGTTAATTGTTAAATCACTCGATAATATTTGAGTTATAATTTTAGGTATGCTCATGTTAGAAATGTATTGTTAAAATATAAATAATTTCTTTAAACACTTTTTTTTTACATATTTGAGCCTTTTGTTGTGGAGAAAATGAATCCGTGGGGACTGGGAGATCTTTTATTCCAAAATTATCAGAGCCTTTTTTTTTTTTTTTCACCCGGGAAAATCCTTTATGGATACCACCCGCCCCGGGGGGAGCGGAGTGGTTATGTGGGAGTCCTCGCCTGAAGGGCCTTACTACCCCCTCGGGGGGGTAGTAAGTGAGGTTACCCACTAAAAACCCGGGATGAGCAGTCTGCCACCTAGTAGGGCGAAATGGGGTAGCGTTAGCAGTCACCATCTCGAAAATTATCAGAGCCTAGTCCAAGCGACGCGCGATCAAAATGCTGACACTTATTTAGCTCAACGAATAAGCGTTGCAATCCAACCTGCGAATGCTGTTAGCATGAATGGCACTCTGCCAACTGGTGGTGGGCTGGAGCATTTGGACTGCCTGTGGGCTTAAAATGGCCTTTAGGTTGCCTAAATGCTTACGTTGCAGTAGCTGTAGAGTTGTATTTCATGTATTTAAAGGCCTACAACAAAAATGTATTTATAGTTAACGTTTAATATCACAAAAGCCTGGGTTAAAAGCGATTGGCAGCTAATACGCACTGTTCAGAGTTAGTGTAGACAATTTGATTTACAAGCAGATATACGATGGATCATTAGCGTCTTTATTACCGAACCCTGAAGCCACACAATTCATCCACATACATTGACCTATATATACTAGACAAGACATCTTAAACAAGAATAGTCGACCGGTCCAAATATGCTATACTCTCCCCCACACGTGAAAGAGTAACAAACATCCATACATCCATACACACTCACAAGCTTTCGCATTTATAATATTAGTAGGATAATACCAAAAATGAAATAACAACATGTCTTGATAATAGGATTATCTATATTCTTACAAACTGTACTTCTGTGAAGTGTAAAAATATAAAAAAACTTGTAAAAATTACACGCGCTTTACGTTCGAATATTGTGTATTATCAATTGTGTATTTTGAATACACAATTTTCGAACGTAAAGCGCGTGTAATCTTTACGAATGCCGATCTGCGTGTGAGAGTATGCCGGCCAGCATACTTGCACTGTTCGACTATCCTCGTTTGAGATGTCGCGTCTAGTATATATAGGTCAATGTCCACACATGACAAATCGCTCCGAACTCTCATTACAATGTAACGTCGATGTACCGTTTTAATTACACGTGTTATTCGTGAAGAATACTGAGATGCCAGTAAGCTTAATCCTTTCGAAATTTCAATTAGAACTTTGAACTGGCGAATCAGTTTATTTTTAAATGACTTCCTAAAAAGAGAAGGTGCTCAATTAGACTGTTTTATTTTTGTTTGTTTCTTTGTGACCGATTCTAACGTTTTATTTTATATTCGATACCTGGACAAGCACCATGTGGTCCCATATTAATTTCAATGAGATCTGACTATAGTATTTGAGTTATTCCTAATAATACGTATTTGATTGGCTTTGCCCATTTGATGTTCTCATTTTCACTTGTCGATGTAAAATGACACAAAACTGTATACGGTGGTTTGTTTTATTTTCTTTTTAGTGAATTTTTACAATATTTTTCGTTTATAACCGTTTTTTTTGTTATAACAGTTTGAGCCTTCTTAACAATTCACAAAACGGTAGATGATTTTTTAACCCAGCTGTTCTTTCATTTACTATTTTGTTACCTCGTAAAGACACTTCACAGAAGTACAGTTTGTAAGAATATAGATAATCCTATTATCAAGACATGTTGTTATTTCATTTTTGGTATTATCCTACTAATATTATAAATGCGAAAGCTTGTGAGTGTGTATGGATGTATGGATGTTTGTTACTCTTTCACGCAAAAACTACTGAACGGATTTGAATGAAACTTTACAATAATATAGCTTATACATCAGAATAACACATAGGCTATAATTTATAAAGATATACTGTGTAAATTGACGAAAATATCAAAAAAGATGTTAATAAGCCACACTAGAAATTTTTGCGACGTCTCAACCCGGATGAAGGCTCGCGTCAACAACGTCGTCTGTAGTGCGCGCGCCGGTGTCGCGGGCAGCGTTGCCATGGAAACAAAAAACAACTGATTAGAAATTAGCTCGACAAGAAATGTCAAAAAGCAATTGTATAAATAAGCTAGATGTCGAATTTCCCGCCACGCCAGCTATAACGAACCGAATGGTCTCATGCGTGACGATGGTAAAAGACCTGACGGCATGACTCTGGTTCCGTGGAAGTTAGGACGGCCCTTAGTGTGGGACGCTACTTGCGTAGACACTTTAGCGCCTTCACATCTTTCTGAAACCAACGTGAGGGCTGGCGCTGCGGCTACTTCGGCGGAGCAACTCAAGCGGCGCAAATATGCTAACCTTGGTATAGGTTACATATTTGAGCCGTTTGGTGTAGAGACGTTGGGTCCGTGGGGACCGGGAGCTCATCGTATTTTCCAAAACTTATCTGAGCGCTTGGTCGATGCGACGCGTGATCAAAATGCTGGCACATATTTGGCTCAACGAATAAGCATTGCAATTCAACGGGGCAATGCTGCCAGCATGCTGGGCACGCTGCCAACTGGGAGTGGGCTGGAGCATTTGGACTGCCTATGAGTCTGCTATGACTTATAGGTTGTCTAAATGCTTTTATTGTAGTAGCTGTAGTGTTGTATATAGTTCATAGTATTTTGTTTAATAAAGGCATACCGCCGGTAAAAAAAAAAAGCTAGATTAACACATTTTATCATCATCCATCAACCCGCGGGTGAAACCGCGGGGCGCAGCTAGTGTATACATATTTGTATAGCACGTTTCTAGGTACATATAAACAACTATAACTAAACTCTTTTGCAGAAAAAACGGGCACTTTAGATTTTTTTCCTCTACTTCAATGAAGAAGAACAAGAAATAGGTTTAGTTAATTTGACGATGTATTGGCATGTTTTTTGAAGCATCCTGGCATGATTCTTTACGTTCCAACTTTAAGATTATTAAAAGAAAAATAATGATTATTGTGGATTATTCTAAAATTGCTTTACTAATGGTGCGAATTGCTGAAACGATTTTTAACTGATTACGATATTTTAAAACTTTTTGGATATTTTCTGCAAAATAAACAATTTAATCTTTATTTTTACATTAAATACCACTTTTTGATATGAGTGATAAAGCGATAAGGCCGGTAAAATTATAGCCCTACTTGAAGAAGGTTGTTCGCAAACTTACGTGTCTCAGCGGCTAAATGTGAGTCGTTCAACTGTCCAGAGGACTTGCAATGGTATCAAGAGACTGGTTCGGTCAAAAGAAGACCAGGTTCGGGAAGAAAACGATGCACACAACCAAGAGATGACCGCTTTTTGGTGAGTCAGGCATTGCGTAATCGTAAGGCGTCAAGTGTGGACCTGAAGAAGAGCCTTGAAGAAGTAAGAGGAGTAGAAGTTAGCTTGTGGACGGTCAGGAGGAGGCTTTTGGCTGCCAATATCAAGAGTTACCGCCCAGCTCAGGGCCCGAAATTACTCCGTGAGCACCGTGTTGCTCGACTTCAGTTTGCTCGGAACTGTGCTTCATGGATTCTGGAGGACTGGAATAAAGTATTGTTTTCTGATGAAGCTAGAATTTCTTTGTGTGGAGAGGACCGATGCCGGCGAGTGCTGCGAAGACCACGGGAACGCTATGCGGAAGTGTGTTTCGAAGAAACCACTCCTTATGGCGGAGGCTCCGTTATGTTATGGGCAGCAATTACTCGTAATTCGATGGAGCGTACGGAGTTAGTTTTCATAGAAAATGGAACATTAAATGCACACCGGTCCATAATGGAAGTCCTAATTCCATATGCACAACCCACATTGACTGCACTTGGGGAAGATTCCATTTTTATGGACGATAATGCTCGCCCGCACCGTACTGGCGACGTGGAAGCGTACATGCAAGAAGTTGGGATCCGTCGTTTAGATTGGCCAGCTCGAAGTCCTGACCTCAATCCATTTGAGCATGTGACGTCTAAAGAGACGGGTAAGATCAGTGCAACCTGCTCCACAAAACATCAGGGAGCTAAAAAGAGTCATTGCAGAAGAGTGGGAACGTATTCCTCAAAACGTTATTAAAAACATCGTGGAAAGCATGCCCAGAAGGGTTCAAGCTGTGATTTTGGAAAGAGGAGGTCACACTCGTTATAAGGTTTTTATATTTGTAACTTTACAGAATTAAAAAAAGTAAAAAAAAACTTGTCTTTATTGCCGACCACTTCTTATTGTTCGGGCGTGTACATCGATTTTAAAGAATCCATAGTTTTTTTTTCTTTTAATTGCTCGAATTCACTTTCCGCGCAATTTACACGATTATAAGTATACGACTACGTCAATGAAATAAATTTCATTTAATTAACTAAAATCGACCTTAGAACGTAAATTTCCTTAGGTGCCCGTTTTTTTGCAAAAGAGTGTATATTTATTTTTGCAATAACTAAGGGTTACATTACAAAATTACAAATTTACTAGATGAAAAATTATATAATATCGTGAAAAATCTGGTCAAAGTCAAAGTCAAAGTCAAAATCATTTATTCAATTTAGGCGTCTACGACGCTCTTATGAAGGTCAATTACAAATTTTAATATTGAAATATACTACATTGTACTGCCACGTTCAGCAAACAAAAGTTATAGAGCCACTGCGAGAAGAACGGGCAAGAAACTCGGGGCCATTCTTTTAAACGTTTTTTAAAAATGTGTTAAGTACATACTATATAATAAAATTATTACAATACTTAATTTACATTACGTAGGTGTTGGGCGCTAGCTTGGCAGAGGCGAACCAGTCCAGGCATTTTTGTCGTTTAAGTAATCACAAACTGTGTAGTAAGATTTCTTTATCAAAATATTCTTCACATGCAACTTGAATTTTCTTTCTGTGAGCGTTGTAATATGTTTGGGCAATTTATTATAAAACCGTACACAATTTCCTAAGAAGTACCTTTTATTTGTCTTTGCTAATCTAAAACCTGGCACCGCTATTTTATCTTTATTCCTAGTGTTATAATCGTGAGTGTCACTGTTCGATTTAAATTTGCTGAAATTTTTACGAACATACATAATATTTTCAAATATATACAGACTTGGTAAAGTTAAAATATCAATTTCTTTAAAAATATCTCTCAGGGATTCCCTAGGATCCATTTCATATATGGCTCGAATTGCACGCTTTTGTAAGATAAAGATTGTCTCTATCTCAGCAGCAGCTCCCCACAGTAATATACCATAAGACATAATACTGTGGAAGTACGCGAAATAAACGAGCCTAGCAGTAGCTACGTCTGTTAGCTGTCTTATCTTACGAACTGCATATGCAGCAGAACTAAGTCTTCCAGATAGATCATGTATATGTGGATTCCACTGTAAAGTTGAATCCATTTTAATTCCCAGGAAGACTGTCGCATTGTCAAAAGAGAGTTTTTCTAGGCCAAGCTTAATGTTTGGTTCAACATAAGTAACATTTGGTAAAGAAAACTTTAAACATTTGGTCTTTTTTGAATTTAAGAGAAGATTATTAGCCGCGAACCACTTAGAGATCATAGATAACACATTATTTACATGAATAAGTTCACTATCCCTCCTATCTACTTTAAAAATTAGGGAGGTATCATCTGCGAATAAAACTATATCGCAGAAATTTTTAACCATGCAAGGCAGATCATTTATATATGCTAGAAACAGAAAAGGTCCTAAAATTGATCCTTGCGGTACGCCTATTCTTACCAAAGACCCGGAAGAAGTATTGCCATTTATTCTAACCTTCTGTAGCCTGTCTGACAGATATGACTTTATAAGATCCAGAGCTTTTCCACGCATACCATAATGTGAAAGTTTTCGAATCAGAGTGCGGTGCTCTACACAGTCAAATGCCTTAGAAAGGTCACAGAATACGGCAATAGCATCCTGTGAACTCTCCCAGGCTTCAAGTATATGTGACATCAATTGAGCACCTGCATCTGTTGTGGATCTGCTCTTTGTGAAACCAAACTGATTCTCATTCAATATATTATGCTCATTAAAATGGGATAGAAGTTGTTTGAGCATAATTTTTTCGAATACTTTACTCAGAACAGGTAAGATAGAAATAGGTCTGTAATTGCAAGGGTCAGATGTAGCCCCCGACTTCAGAATTGGAGTGATTTTACTTTGTTTCATTAAGTCGGGGAAGTTTCCTTTATCAATACAAAGATTGAATATTGTTTTTAAATATGGTGCAATAATGCATATTATAGACTCTGCCACTTTAACTGACATACCCCACAAGTCTTCGGTGCTCTTAACATTTAAATTTTTAAATGTCTTTATAATTTCAAATATTGTTGTGTGGTAAAACCACGACATTCTCTTTATTCGTTTTAGTTTATTAGGTAACTTACCGGCATATGGAATGAGTTTAGAATAATCTCTTGACTTAAAATTTACATAAATAAATAAATGAAATATCTATTTATTGCCATCAAATGTTACCTAATTACTAAATTATCACAAATTTAAAAATGAATTTAGGCAATAGGGTTTAGTTAGCTCAGGTTGTGCAGCAATGTTCTCTTTCAGAGGAGCATCGCTGCGCTGTTTTTCAGCATATCCCTGCTGTTCTCGGGCGGTTGTTTACATGAATATCTGCTGCAATTAGGTATACAACAGAGTCCTTCAGTATACCTATCTAGAGTTCTTGGTTATTATACAATTATTATTATTTATTTTTTATGCCTGATAGGTTAGCCTTTGACCACTATCTCACCTGATGGTAAGTAGTGATGTGGTCGAAGATGTTGTTCAGACTAACCTAGAATTACTGGCTGTCAAGGACAGCTGCCGAAACACACCGTTAGGTGCTTGGCCACAGATTTTCAACTTGAGGGGGGCGGGGTAGCTAGCCAGGCGGGCATTCGCAAAGTGCCCTACCACCATGCTGTAACGACTGCCATCCTAAGACAACAACCGGGATCGACGGCTTAACGTGCCCTCCGAAGCACGGAAGCGCTCAGTAGTAATGTCACCAGCAGTCACCCATCCAACTCTTGACCGCGGCGGACGTTGCTTATCTTTGCTGATCGGTTCAGAATGGCTAAGCACACTTCGCTACGAGCGCTTCAAAACAATTATTCATAAAGACATATCCTCAAAAAACATTGGAGACTGAGAAGTAAATAAGTATTTAGAATGAAGTATTTTTTTTTTTATAATTTAATGCTACACTCATAAATTTAATGGAATGAGCTATACGAATAAAAAGAGGGGTACCGTTTCTCTTCCGAGCTGACACTACACAATATCTTAATCAGCATGTTGTACACTAAAATTTACGAATATAATAATTATACAAACCTAATGATGCTAAAAATAATAAAATATCATATATATAAATTAATCCTTGACATCAGCCATTTATATAAAAAGATATATATAATATGTTAGTAGCTCTAACATGTTATTGTATCGTAGACGACACAAACAAAAAAATCTAATCATGTGTTCTGGGTCACAATATACAATCAGAATATATCACCACTTCAATTGTTATGGTAACATTTCTAGAGATTTTGTTGGAACACGCCCAAGGTCTGGAATAGATTAATTTATTTCGACGCTAATTTATTATGACATCTGTTTAGGCAAGTTAATAAATAGTTATCTAAATACATTAGTCGAAAAGTAACAGTGAATTGTTGTAGATAATCATAATGGGCGGCGGTGACTTCTTTTTCCCACCGCAGTCCTCAAAGTACGTATAACGTTCATTATTGGCGGATATCGATGGAAATCTCGAGCATCCAATCTCGTAGAATTGCTGGCGGCACGCGTATTCTTGTAATTTCTGAGGCATAATTTTATTTATTAGAGTATGCTCTCGGTAGCGCGGCGAGAACACCCCATTTTCCGCTTCATTGACTTACAACGGCACTCCATAACACTTCACACATATTTCTGTAGCGCCTCTCTCCGAGATCCCTCGCGCCTCATTATATTGCGGATGACATTTAATAAAACATTATTATGGATATCTCGCAAACGTTTTTCGATAACCGTTGCTTTGGCAGCACACCGCAAAGATCTTTTAAAAATAATCCTATAGGATCAGTCTTTTACTTAAGTTGAATGTATGGCTTCTAAGCTGTATTTACGCGACGGCAGAATGTTTTGCACTTTAGCCTATATGTGTAATTTTATTGCTTTCCCACGGTATTACGAGTATGTCGCTGTAACATTTAATGACTTTCAAAAGAATAGACTACTAATATGAATTTATTTATTTTAGAGAGCAATTTAGATTGTACCTGTCAGTTTTTTTTCCATAGGCCCTAAATTAAACTTCTATTTTTTTAATTTATGGGTGATAGCCTAGCCTTTGATCATTATCTCACCTGAACCTGTAAGTGATGATATTTCCGCCTCTCAAGCACAGCTGGCGGAACACACCGATCGGTGTTAGTGACAGATTTTCTACTTGAGAATGATAGCAGCTAGCCAGGCGGGGATTCGAATAAATGCCCTACCATCGTGTTTTATCGACTGCCATCGCAAGACAACAACCGGGACCGATGGGTTAACGTGCCGTCCGAAGCACGGAAGTGCTCTGTAGTAATCTCACTAGCGGCCACCCATCCAAGACATGACCGTGGCGGACGGTCCTTAGCTTAGCTGAGAAAGGCTAAAGCAAACGTTGCTACGAGCGCTTCTGTACTCTTAATCAAATAACATTATAATTGCGTGTGATGTGCTTAATAACTAGTAGGTACATATATGTAACTAGTTGATTTAACTTTCACGTTAATGAGCACGTTTAGCAACAACACTAACCCGAGCAGTCACCACTGATGAATTGCAGTTCATTTCGATTTGCCGCACAATTAGTTTTAGCATGACCAGTTGCCGCAATTGTATCAAGTAAATATTAAATTTCAATGGACATATTGTAGTTCACTCAAGTTTACTCTCTACTAACAATTCACTTATATTGGATATACATATTTTAATATAACTTCATATTAATTTAAAAGAATTGAGAGCGATGAAAATATACAAATATGGAAATGCGTGAATGTGGGCGTCTTAACCCGTCTAATTTGGTTCAATTATTTTATTGCAAAATAATCTGGTTATCAACCCTGGTATATGAGATAACCACCCACATCATTGTAGATATAATAATTGCCCACATTTAGTAGGTATTATGAAAACAAGTCTCAAAAATTCTTGAGAGTGCAATATTGATGTAATTGTTGCTTATTGAGGAAAGAACTCCACCTGCTACTTTATATATTAAGTGATAAAGTGCATTTAGATACTACTTTATTTAATTAAGTAGGTACTGCTGTGCTGGTAGCTATAAAGAAAATTAAAAGAAGTCCTGTCAACAGAAGCAAGACTCCTTGTCTACGTGTTATAATTATGAAGACAATTGAATGAAGAAAAGGTTAAATTGTAGTTTATTCTGCCAACAAAAAGCTGAACTGTGTGCTCGGGTCTGGAACGATTTGCAGAAATACATTTTTGAGTATAAGAAACAGTTCAGTTAGACCATTCGTTAAATTATCTGATTCCACCACGTACCTAATATTAGTAACACTCTGGTCTCCTCTTTAGCGAACTTGCTTTATAATATGTAATTATCTACAAAATTTTGTATTATTGAATTGTGTAGTCGTTGCATTTTATGAACTAAAAATGTTTCGGAAAAAACGGAACTGAGTTCTATCAGTGAAAAGTATGAAATAAGTAGTGGAAGTCGCGCTGATTCAAAACACTAACTTCACGTAATTTTTTCTGACATATTTTAAATTCATCTATTTAGTGATGCATAGTACTTCCAAGATCATTCTCTCGCCTAAAATACCGTTTCATCATCGACATTAAGTGCAATCGTCCAGGTAAGGAAATATATTTTTCACCTAATTTACGATAAGAAAAACTACTGAATCGATTTTGGTATGAAATTTAAATGAGACTACCGGACCGGAAAGAATACCAAAAAGTAGTTTTAATCAAAAAGATATTTTCTGGAATCAGTCCAGTCGTCTTCAAGTAATCGGGGAACATATTATATGAAAAAGATTCCGACGAATTGAGAACCTCCTAATTTTTTTAAATTGGTTAATAGTTGTTTCAAATTGTACCAAACATTTAATTCAAATAGTATTCCAGTGTTGATACGCAAAAAATCATAACCAAAAAGAATACCGTCAATATTTTTATGAATTAACCGAATATTAACTGCCAAAACTATTTAGCATAGAATTCTTAAGCTAGAATCTCTTATTACAAAATTACAAATTTACGAGAGGAAAAATTTAAGTCATGTGCGGGATTAGAATCTCTTATCATACTTTTACATGTACCTAGTACAAATCACTTGCACACACATCATCTTTTGACGAAAAGTAAGGTCCAACTCGGCGTACTGGTGTTTATATATCACGGGTGCAATTGATAACTTATATTATTATACTATTCATATTATGTTTATCGATCGTCTATTATAGCATTGACGTAAAGTTTGCTTCCCGTAAACGCGCAGCCTTGAACAGAGTGAAGCATTTATTCATACCTGATCAGTGCTGCCTCCTTTATAAAAATCTGGTGCACCTTTGTGTCGAACAGTGTTGCCACCTCTGGGATATATCCGCTAAGTACCTTACAATGCTCCCGATAGGTTGCAACGTCTCGTTATCTTTATTATTAGAGGGACCGATGTCACCTCTACAAATGCATAGGAAGCTTCTTTAAGAGTTTTCAACATTTTGTTCCATGGTGCATTCTGTAATCGTAATGTGAAGGAGTAAGAATTAAAAAGCGTAATTAAGAATAATTACGCTTTTTAATTCGTACTTCTTCACATTCTGATCCCGAACAACCTTCGGGCATTGCATGTCATCCATATACTATTCAAAATCTCTTACCACGCACCTATACCCCCATTTTACTTCTGTCGTGTAGTGGATCGCTTTGCCGGCGAACGTATTTTTGCAGCTATGACCCTGGGTTATTGTCATATTTCATAGAGATGACGATAGGCTTTGAATATTGCTGCATTAATGATCATCGCTTCTTAATTCCATATTCACTTTTGAACAGACGAGGTGAAGATACTGATGATGATGAACCACTATATAAAATATTTATGTATATATATTTTATGAACAGGTACATTTCCTTCCGCTGGTCGACATTTTATTAAACTCAACTCGTTTTATTAGTTTTATCTGCTTCAGTTTAAGTACTTAGATGGAAATAACCGTGTAACGTTTAGCTTCCAGCGGTATGGTAGGGTGATTCCATGAATTAAATATTCATTAACAAGCGACTGCTTACTGCAAAATGAGATATTCATTTTTATTCCTTACAATTGTTACGGTATAATTTCAGCATTATCTCTCGAGGCAGGTTTGTGAATAAAATGATTAAATTGCTACAATTTTCAGCCCTTTCTTTCAAGGAGGAAAAATGAAAAGTAGGCGATGGTATGCATTCTAAAATATCTCGATAATTTTCCGAGCTAGTCGCTTCTATTATGGTGACAAGTTATAAATTGGAACACTTCAAAAGATGTAACGTTTGTTATTTTTTACAGTCATGAAGCTTCATTGACTGCTTCTTTGGCATAGTGGTGTAAAGCGTCATTTAATCAATTCAATCAAGATTTTGATCGTACATGGTTTATCTGTACAAAAAAGTGAGTAGCGGTCCCGAATCTGAGCCTATACCCGGTGGTACTAATAACCGGCGCACCTCTGCCTATCCCATCGGAAATGTAAAGGTGTCATGATAAATATGATTCTCCTAGGGGTGTCGGGCTAAAATGATAGCCATATCTTTCCATGGGTATCGTAAGGCACCCACCTTCCGGTACTTTACCCTCAGTCACCGAGGGTAAAATACTGGAACTGGGTGGCAGCGCCACCATCTTAGGAACTGCTATCTTAAGCTGCGACTCCCAAGATGCCTACCAAGCGTAGGGATTATGACAACCCTCCCTCAATGGAAGAGGCTGTATTCAGCATCGGAAAATCCGACTGATACCGTTTAGTACCTTATGATATATAATTTAAAACAATCAAAGTAAAAAGATAGAAAAAGCTTAGAGTGGAAGACTCGTAGCGAATTATCCACTGCTGAACACAGCCTTCCCCATTAAGACGGGGTTTGCCATAATCCTCGATAGGTACGCTTGGCAGGCGTCTTCGGAATCGCAGTGTAAGATAGCAAGCAATTTCTCAGAAGACACTGCTCTGGTATTTTCCCCTTAGTCGCCTCTTACGACATCCACGGGAAGAGATGGGGAGTGACATTCTAGCCCGGCACCCCACGGGCACATAAATATTAAAATAATTAATATGAAATTCAACAAATTCAATGTTCAAAATAAGAGTCGTTCAACACAAACTTCAGGGCAAAAGGCCGTGTTAAAAGTTGAGCGGTTGATTTAAGTTCGTTTCATATCATTGCGAGCGGCCGGCTGACGGATTTTGATTTATCATTTTAATTTGGCGCGGTGACGACGGCCGAGGTGTGCCCTACGGGACCCGGACCCTTGGTTTAAATTTAAATCTCCCTGTATTAAATAATTATTTTGTTGGTTATTCGAATGAAAATTCATTTATCTGCGTTTTAGATGTTCAGAATTTCACAGATGGAATAAGTTTAGTTAATTTCGAATATTTTCTTAAATTTGTAATGAAATTAGGAATAATTAGGTAATTTCGTTTTGAGACCGAAAGTAAAATTACTTATTTTCGTCGAAAATCTTAATCAATGGGTTTTAAGATAATTTTATATTTAGAACTTACCTGCAACTTTTTGTTATTCATTTTTGGCTACTAAACTCTACCTTAGGCGCATTCTAGCATGCAATTGCTTTATAATTTGTTCTCTATTTGCGTTTGCGTAGCAAATATATATTTAAAATCCACCCTAGTATTCTACTCTTTTATAATTTAAAAATAATTCTGACGTCGTCGAGGGGTTGGAGAATATTAGGTCTGCAATTAGAGTATATTGAATAGTGGAGCACCTGACAAAGTTCCTTGACAGAAACTTAAGTGAATTGCAAAATAAAGTCACGTATGACTTAATGTGTGCTTAGCCGAGTTAGCTTTCCTAAGGGTGCGCCAGCTTGAGGCGGTGACGTCACGCAGCCCCACCCGCCCTTCGCAGCTCCTCCGGCCCGCCTTCATTTGTTTTCTGGTGTCACTTCTTATCTCGTCTCGCAATTATTACAATTTGTCCGCTCCTCCCCTTATCTTACAGAGTTTGCTACTTCAGCATAAAGGCGGGCGACTTCAGCAGATTCGCAAGATCATATTGAGGAATCCTTTTTAACTAATTTTCGCGGCTGAATTTTTGTGAAAAACTTTGAATAATGACGACGCCGTAAATCGCAGAGGTGGCCACGGAACGCCGCGGACAGCCGCTCCGATTGTTGTTTTGTTAACTTCACTTTTTCATCGCTCGCTCGACCGACGACGGTTCTTGTTTGATAGGGCCATTTCGCTCGACCAAGTTGGAGTTTTTATAATCCTCCCTAGATCAGCTTCAACTGGAAGAGGAAGTTCTTTCAATCAGCCATAAGGAAAAAGAAAATCTTTTACAACAATATATATCTTTTTGTCATTGAGTTCGCTCTTTGTTCGGGTTGGTAAAAACGAAACATCGGTTACTTCTTGTGCCTGCATACATTGTAGAAACCAAGGTTTTATTTCTATTGTTATATCAGTTCTAGTTACACGGAAATCACGACGCACACTCAGCATCCATACCTATGGATCCTAATTTCTCAGATGTACATTTGTGTGAATGAACAGGTCGCAATGTCGGTCGTTAGTGCGTCGATTGCCGCTCGAAAACGCGTTTCTGTATTTTTATCGCTCCTTTGACGAAGGGGAGAGTCGCGCGCGCTCGTTGTCGCGACAAAATGTTCAATTTTAGATACAAATAAAAAAGGTCGGACGCGCTGCGCTGAATATTAACGGCGCACAATATGAACGTAGGCATCCGGAATTCGCGTCAAAAGTGCCAAAACGATGTTATTCTTTTCCGCGCGGAGGTAATAAGCGAGGCGGTCCCAGCCGTGCCGCGGATATGAAATCCAGAAATGTTTATGGCGCGCGATAAT
This sequence comes from Plagodis dolabraria, assembly GCA_963854805.1. Taxonomy (NCBI): domain Eukaryota; kingdom Metazoa; phylum Arthropoda; class Insecta; order Lepidoptera; family Geometridae; genus Plagodis; species Plagodis dolabraria. Next base: position 23,354,029 of record OY978444.1, read on the forward strand.
GGGAAGGCTTCGTATCCGATCTGGGTTCACGGATGAAAGGATCCACTCGTAATTAGAATCCTTAAGGCCTTTTGTAATAGTGTAATTGTTTCCCGTTGTCGCCTCGGAGCACGCTGTTATCTCTATGAATGGAACGACTCGAATACAAAGAAGAAATGCAAGCGTAACGAGAACCGTTCTAGTTTTCTCGTGCGGTTTGATAGTGTGGTTTAATATTGGATAGGTAGGGTATAGTTTTAGATGGATCAAATTGAAGAGACGCACGTGTTGCGACGTTGCGAGTGATTGAGAGCCGTCAGATGCAGCGGGCATTGCGCGCCCGCGCCGACCTGTGCGATGCGACCCCATTCACTCGCCAAACTTCGTCACTTCTAATTGCATGCGTAATTCACTAATACATCGCATCACAAACACAATGCACCCAACTATAAACTAGAGAAAGTGAACTATGCTATCTTTGTATCGTATCATCTTAATAATCGTGTTACAACTGACAGATTAATGACAATGCCGACGTAGAAATTGCAGACCTGTCGTGAATAACTAAACAGTCAGCCAATGTGCTAATTGATCCTTTCATGGTAGCTTAATCATGTATCTAGTTAAGGAGCTACAGTGCTCACCTAACCACATATTATGCTATAGCTATATGTACTATATACCTACTTTATGAGTACAATGAGACGTGCAGTACATATTGTAGTACAGGCTTATGGATCGGTACACCGCAATAACCCCAGAGCCATGTTAACACGCTTAGAACAGATTTGCCTATGAATTGTTCAGCTCTGCAATTGGATTGAGTTATTACTCGACGGACCATCAGCGGTAATAGTGTTTCCTAATTGGTTCAGTCTGCCTATTAGCCCGAATAGTCCATTACTTCGTGTAACCTATACCCTTCCTTACTTTACAGTCTCTACCTTCACCTCTATAAGTACCTTTTAAGCTGCCCTGAGTTTTTCTATATATTTTTAGAGATATACCTTAGCGAAGAGAGTTGACTAACAAGTTATGACTGAGTGAATTTTTTTACCCTGATTATACGTTAGTACCTATTGGTACTGGACTATTATCGATGCAGTGAAGTTGACGCCATTTAAGCTTCGTTAAGAAGCGAAAATTATTTTGAATAGGTTAGATGGTGTTCGTACACTACCTGGATACCAGTTTTGAGCGGGATAATTAATTAATATGATTGTTTTAAAAAAAAAGATACGTTGGTTAGACAACTTAGTGAAAGATTTTGTTGTTTTGAATGTATGTCGGACTTGCTTGCAAGCTCCCGTCTTTGAGCGACGAAAAGACAGGGATATTCAACATTTCTAGTAGGGGTCTTTAGGCTCTTTAGCATATCTATCGGAAACCAAAAATGCAAGGGAATTGGCTTGTCCAAATCATCACTCTGAGATCTGAGATCGCCCCTCTGCGAACTAGCACATAGCACAGAATGTTTTTTTTTTAATAATATATACGTGTCCTAGCGTCACAGATCGTGCTCGTATTCTTGGGTTAGAGAGGGAATCTGGTCTTTGGTTAGAGGGATTCCCTTCATTCTATAATGGTAACTATATCGATCCATCCGCTTTTTGTCTTCCTACTCTTAGGCAAGAGTTTTGTTGTCCATAAATGCACTGCGATGCTGCAGTTGATCAACTGGATCGCCATGAGCTCTCTTGCTCTTGAAATGTTGATCGAATTTCCCACCACACCAGCCTGAATGTTGTAGCTATATTCTCGGACCGAATGTTCTATGCGTGACGATGGTAAAAGATCTGACGGTATAACTCTAGTTCCATAGATGTTAGGGCGGCCATTAGTGTGGAATGCCATGTTCGCTGTCATTTCAGCGCATCTTTTTGAAACAAACGTGAAGGCTATATTAGCGAAGCGACTCAAGTAGCGCAAGTGTGCTATACTCAGCAGTGATTGCATATTTGAGCCGTTTAGAGACTTTGGGTCCTTGGGGACCGGGAGCTCATCTTATTTTCCAAAACTTATCAGAACGCTAAGCCGATGCATCATCAAAATATTGGCACTAAGCATTCAAAGGTCAGCAAATTGGCTATTAGCTCAAGGAATAAGTATTGCATCCCAAAGGGTCAATGCTGCCAGCATGCTGGCATGCAGGGCACGCTGCCAGCTGGTAGTATTTGGACTACCTGTGGTGGGCTTGCAATTACCTGTAAGCTTTCATTGCAGTAGCAATAGTGCAACAATAAAAATGGAATAAAAAATCCCATGGTACATTACATTAAATAGTCGCAATATTAGCACAAAGTTTTGTTAATTTCCTCAGAATAGTCATTAAAGCTAACTTAGCATTAAGTTTAAATTACTCTCCTCAATACTCAATACTCAATACTTTATTATTTTCTGTAGTGTTGACAAAGATGTTCAAAATAAGTAAAAGTTCATTACAGACCCTGCTGGTCACTGCTGGCACACAATTAGGAGAGAGGAGAATTATTAAATCTATTATTTCAATTGGTTCAAATATTTCATTGATTTTTATGTCCAAATGTAATCATTGTTGAATTGTTATTAAGTATTTCATTATACGGACTCTACAAGTGTCCTTACTCCCATATTAAAATATATCATGTGTAATTGATAACTTGCCTAAGGGACGTTATCAATGACAACAACAAAGTTCAACAATTTACTATTAATATGATAATAGGATACAGTTGCTTGGAACACTGCAGTGAGGCAGAGGCAGAGTGTAGATTGATCAGCGTCGCAGCGTGGAGCATATTTCAGGCAGGTTGCAGGTGGCGCATCGCGCTACTTCGATTAATTCGCATAACGAGCCGGGTCCATCACGCGCGCTCGTTTGTCTCCGGCCCGGCTATAAATACATCAACGTACTTGCAATTTAATCCGTTCTGTTCCGCTCCCGTGGAAACGCTGTTTTCTCTCTCCCACTACCACACGTTTCGGTCAGCGAAAGTTGCTGCAATTAATCTCTTTGCTATGTGCTCACCGGCAATTGTTTGAATTAGAAAGATTTATCCTTTAAAGGGGTGTGTTGTTTTAGAACTGCAGAGGCAGCTTTTAAAGGCTTTATGTTCGGACCTAACTCAATAGTGTTGGTGAAAATGGTGCAGTTGAAACTGACGCTTTACTGTTCTATTTTCGAATGCTTGATGGATATACTCGTACTAACTGATTAATTCAATATAGATTAGGAAGATATTTTTTGAAATAGCTTGTTCGTCTTATAAATTAATATAACTTATAATCGTCTGTTTATATTTTTTCATTTTTTTGATCTTTATTGCTTATATTAGTTGTGAGAGACGGCATAATGCTTTTTAAGTTATTATAAAAACTTTCCATTCAAACGTATTATTATATTATTTTGTGCTTCAATGCTCCGCAGGACACATTAAGGTTAGTGTCATAATAGCGCTCTTTATAAACTTAGTATATCATATTTTTGATTCCACTTGGAATTAAAAATATGATTTAACTCGGTGTTTTAACTCGGTGAAATTTTAACTTAAGTTTTTTAACATATTCATTCACACATTGGTATTTAAAATATTTTGAAAATAAGTTTTATGGAAATCACAATGAAGACACTCACCTTAATGTGCCCTACGGAGCACTGAGGCACTCTCTAGAAAATGCCACTAGCGGTCAACTGTTCAAGTAATGACTACAATGAACTACTATCTATTCGACTTTTTACAAAAGAAAACTTTATTTAACTTGGAATCAATTCATTTCCGAGTAGATTTTTGTAATACTTCGATTTGAAGGAGCGAGTATATAAGATTGAGGTTCCCAAGCGACTACCGTCCCCCCAACCGAATGACCTGCTTTATCACCTAAAGGTGCTGATAAAGCACCAAACATAAATTATTGCATACAAATATACGGGTATAACAAAACGTTGCTGAAAGCCTTCACAAGCTCCACTACTCTTCAAAATAACTTATATGTTTTCTATAACATCATAGTGGGCGTGACTCAAGGACATAAAAAAAATATGGACTTTCTCATGAGAATGCACTGGTATGATGCTCATTTACATTTTAAATTTCGGGTCATAACGACGTTAAGATAGTAAGAGACCCTATTGCGAGTAAATAAATTTGAAAATGTGACAGGTGACAGATATAATGGTAAAGGAATAGAGGTACGTGTTACTACTACCCTATTTATAATGGCACAAGAACAAGGGGAAGAAAAGCTTAATTGTTAAAAGTTATAACAGATTTTAGTTCAAATTAGGCTAGCACTTATGAAAGAACCAAACACTACATTTACAATAATGGCTATTATATATATAGATCATGCCCAATCCAGCGCCTGTCTAGCCTCTATATAGACTTTGATTGCGAAGGTTTTGCCTAGGTACAAATTGAGATTATAGCTTATTCTTAACAAAGTACAATCAAATTAAACATTTACCTTAAATAGAGATTTAAGCATTTGAGACATTGGAGATTTTTATTGAATGTATCTGTGAAACGGAACTGATTTGTTTATTGAAAACCAATATTATGATAGTATATATATAACCATAGAGATATAAATTGCTTTCTCTTTTTTCTGTGTATATAACTCCCAAATAACATGTGATGGACATTCGAAGGTGACGAAGGGAAATATTGCAGACGGTGGGCAGCACCTTCTGGAGACCTGACATCTGACATCCAAGTCGCGTGGTTAAATTTGTTTATCTCAAATCCCTCCTAAGTCCTAATGGAGGAGGCCTTTGTTAAACGGTGGAATTTATAACTGTTAATAACGTTGGTAATATATTATTAAGTATTTCTACTTTAAAGTACTTATATAAACTTCTTAACTCATTCACTCTACACTCAAACACTCAGACGTCTTATAAACGTCTTACAACTAAAATGGTAAATAAAATGTCGCACTCTTTTATTATATTGACGTAATTAATAATAATAATAATTTAATTTATTTCGAACAGTGATAGTCCTATTGATACATATTATATAATATAAATTAAATATAAAATAAAAAAGTATTCAAATGTTACAAGTGTTAAAATAAACACATATGAGAGTACAATGAACAAACCATTAAAATAATATACGTGAAATAATAATATCAATAATAACTTACATTAAATAATAATAATATCATATTAATTATGTTTCAAACTGTCACACAAATAGTTGAGATTCTGCCATTTGTTTTTTAGTCAGCCTACGAACCATACAGCAGTGGTTGATATACTGACAGTCAAATCTATTAGCAAATATGCTTAGAATGTTGCTGTGACTGGCCCGGACCAAACTCACCAGAGATGTGCACCGTTTCCGCATGGTGGTGTAGAAACAATCAAACACGTGACTCGGCCAACATCCCCGATGCACTGCAGTGTCGGGGCAGCCCCCATCAACACTCTAAACGCATTATTGTACTGTACACGAAGTGCGCTGTACTGTTTTTTCGTATACATACCACCCACAGGCTGTTCATGTAGAAGGACGTACAAAATGATCGGAATAAAGTAATTTTGACGTCCCTCGAACAACGCGTGAACCTGCCGGCGATCATATTGGTCTTCACAGACAACGCCCTTCGTTCCCTCTCTAAATCTGCATCAACTCTCAGGTCAGAAGTTACCAAAGGCCCGAGATACTTAAATTGTATGACCCTTTTCAGTTCAGTACCGCTTAACTTAAGGGCTGGTATGGTATCTGGACATTTGGGCCCGAAAGACAATGCACTCACTCTTTTGGTATTGTAGAGCAGACCGTGACCGTCCTCATACCTTTCACATATTTCCAAGAGTTTAGATAAACCACAGACAGACGCACTCAGCAGCACCATGTCATCCGCGTAGCTTATATTATTGAGACAAACTCCATCAACATGGCATCCGACACGTGTACTGCTGAGCTCCTCTATTAATGCATTAACGTACAAGTTAAAGAGTTTAGGGGAGGTCAGCATGGCTATGTAAATTTTAGCTACTCCGGGCTTTGTGAGCTGAACTGCACTTTATTGCTTCGAAGCTAGAGTCTGTATTGGAATGGGTTTGGGGGTGGTCCTTCTGATTCTTATTATTCTGTGATCCTACTTATTAATCATCTATTCAGAAAGACGTAAAGGAAAACAGACCATTGATTATATTTTAGGGTTCCGTATCAAAAAGACCAAACTGAGCCGCATTAATGATTATCCGCTCTCTGTCTGTTTGTTTGTCCATCTGCATATAACAGGTCTCAAGTTTATAGATGAAACGTGTTACAAAATTAAAATTTTCATATTAGGTAAAGATAGTTTTTTTATTAAGTTTTCGGGAGAAATCCCGTACACGAAAAAAATTCTGAAATAATTTTTGCACCCTATCATGTGAGCTGTCGTCGTTTTGGGATTAATGCAATTATATTTTACATAGTATTAAATAAATAAATAAGGGTGCCAACACACTTTTCATAGTCATTGACTACAGTCAATTTTAGACCTTTTTTGCTGGCCCAAGCCCCTCACTCTGACAAAACTGAGCTAGTTAAATAATAATATGTGAGGAGACATTTTTACTTAATGAATAGGGCTACATTTTCACTTAATGAATAACGATTCTCATCTACTAAGCACATTTTTCGACCCAGAATTGCTACTGAAAATTTTTTTGTCAGAGTAATCCAATAACTATCCCATTCTGGGACCGAACCTAGGACGACATGATTCCAAAGCGACACTTTCCCCACTCAACCACAGAAACAGTCTTGTGAACATAATATCAGATAGGTACCAGTATATTCCGTGAACACGCTGTAGGACACTGTATATTGTTCAATTTGATCATTATAGTTGGTTCTGCACCTGGTCCTGCGTTGCCTGGGCTAAAATAACCGCACAATCGAATTATTGGGCGTCCAATGCGACCCGCGCTGTATTCGGATTGCCGTTCCAATCGGGTGACCAAATTCAGTTCCGGGCCTTGAATCAGTTATGACTACTAAGTTTGTTCAGTGGTCTAATCGACATTGATTACCTACGCAAGCTAGAACTTCGGATCTATTCCCATGCATAAAGTGTCTGGCTTACTCTGTAATCCATTTAGTGGATTGAATTTGTTAGCTACGGACTAGTAATAGAGGCAAGATGGTTGTTTTTTTAGTATAGATATATTTTTTGAATGTGTACAAGTTGTTTACAGTTTTTAAAGTTTGAAAAAAGAGTCCTTTTATAATAGTACCACCTACGAATCATATTATTCGTAGAGAACCACATATAGAATCCTGTTAAGCGACAACGCTTTGATTGTAAACTTACAATGCAACGAACAGTGCGGGCAACCGGCCCGTATTGTATCGTTCCGTAGAGTATTTATTGCAGCTACAAACAAAACTTGAAGAAGCTAAGTGGTCTAAGTTAGCGCTAATTTAAGAGTTCGCCGCCGAACCAGGCGCCTGGGAGACTGCCACAGTTTGTCATAACTTAGGCGGTTACCGCTCCGCAGCCAACCCGCCCCAGACACACGCCGGTTCATTTCACGCAGCTTTTGTTCTGGGAAAGCTAATCAGAACCTAGTGCGGTTGGTGATATTGGAAGCTATATTTTGATTTATACCCTACGAATAATTATGTAAATGTACGTTAAACTTATATACTAACTATATACTTCTTCTATCTATCTATCTAAACTCAAAAACAGCAGAACACAAACTTGTGGTTTACAAAGTGTATCGTGCGGCGGAAGAACATTACCTTGACGCACCCAATCGGATGGGATCATTTCTAAGCGCAAAATCAACTAACCAATCCAATTGAATTCGAAAGATCGTGCATGTTTTGTTAATTGCGAATTTGATGAAACCGAAATCAAAGCGGTCCCTGTATGAGAGTTACATTTCTTTACATATTTATTCGTAGTTATACAAGTTAATATATTTAATTAAATTTACATATATATCCGTAACTAAAAGTAGATGATGGCAAAATGCCTACAATTTCACCACTCAACTAAAACTTATATTTTTATAAGTATACGAAAATAGTTCTTGACGTAACTGCTGCGCCGTTGGCAAGAAAACTGAAAATGCACCTAAATTAACATAATTTAAAATTCAAAACGTATGAAATACTTCATCGCAGAGAGCACGCCACTGAAAAGGTGCATATTTAATTCTTTCAGCAGCACTTAGTAGGCAAAACGAGTGGTGAAAAGAATCAAGAATATCAGGCACGTCTCAGCTTGACTTTCGAAAAAAGAAAAAGTGCGGGTAAAAATAATAAATAGCGGTATAATGGCGATCTTCACGCGAAAGATTAGCCACAAAAGCCAGCGGATTACCAGTATTTATAAGGAGAGTTAGCGGCACGCCACAGGGCGGCTCTTGGGCGGATCTCGGGCCGCCCTGCCGCGGGCTCGAGGAAATGAAACATTTCGGGTTTCCCATAATGTTTGACTATGATAACGAAAGATTGATATAAGCCAAGAACATTATGTACTTCGAAATTCAATAATATTCTACCAGTTCTTATAAACTGTATTTGTTTTACTTAAACAACAGCCACTTATTATACGAGTACATAAAAAAATTAAATGGTACAAAGAACAATGTCTTAAAATATACTACATGTATATATTATGGAACTTGTGCCTATGTACTTGCATAATATTACACACTTAATAGTCAGACCATGGAATGACTAACAGGTAGGTAGGTATATCACCTCCATAACTGCAATAAGACACTGCAATATTCTAGTTAGCGCCAGGCGTATGAGACCCGCCTCTTAAATTTCAGTTCGCGATCCCAACTCCAGTTTATGTTAGGCGAATTTGGTACCGACCAACATTCTGCCTCACTGTCCGGTCCCAAGCGACCACGTTGCCACAACTTTGCCATAACTCGTTTACTCTGGACCACCTAATTTGCTTGCCGACTACGTACTAGTCAACTTGTCGGTACAATTTATGGCATCTTCACACTGTTTACGGGGTCGCGTAATGTTCTCGTTTCCCTATTAACAATGTTTGAGGAACTCACCCATTTGCTTAACCTCAAGGAAACTAAGTTTTATACCAGATGGAATAGATTAGAAGCGTTTTGCGTGATTTTTATAACTCCATTGATTTCCGAGATGTAGGTAATATCTCTCTAATAAAAGTTTTGAACAACGAATATATTTCAAATATTACGAAAACTAAATAAATATTTGAGTTATAGCAAATAAACGCAGTGATTGCGCTAGCCATTAAATCTTTTGGTCGGAGGTGGTATCGAGGTAGATAATGAGTACAAACTGCGAGACGCGTGGTTAGCTGTAAATTAAGGCGGTGCAGTGCGGCCGCGAATCGGAAACCACTGCCGGGCCTCGGAGGATGCAACGAGAGCTCTACGCTAGAAGCGTTCTTTGTAAACCGCAGATTGCTCTGGGAGCAGACACGATGCACTAAGTTAATAAGAAAGCAAGCTAACTAAAACATGTAAAGACATTTAGTACAATTGAATAATGTAATCTGTAATTGAACCAGTAATTTGCGACTGCTAGGTACAGTGTATCAAATATAACGACTTCATTATGGCATAAACGCTATCGAGGCTTGATTGCTTTCCGAGATCGACATTAAATATTAAGGCGACCGCCGCCCGCCCCTGCATATCGCATACAACATGGTCTGCAATTTGCAATTACGTCTGTTCGACGAAATAGACGAATCGATAGGGGTCATCGGCACTATAGGCATCATCCATGAGCTCCAACCCTCACGAGGGTGTTTGCTATACATTAAAAGCCCCCATAACACTGTACTAAGAATTCCATGGTTGCATAGCCTTTTATTCTTTATTTACTAGGGAAACCGGAGGGGACATAATACTATTACCTTTTATATGCAGAATATTCCACGAAGCTGAATTCAACGTAACAAAATTTCTAATCTACAGTTGAAATGATAGCGCATACTTTGTTGTCTATCTGCTTATCTGAAACTTGATCCGATAGTTCCGATTGTTTCCATTGGACTTGAATACGAACATGAAAACCAAACTTCTTTTCCAATTTTCTCTCAATGGCCATTAGATGAGAAATGTAAAGTAGATTCCCGGATGAAGTCGAGATATGTGTTCGAAAAGAATGAAAATTGAAACTGAACTGGCACCAAACTGGCACTCGACTCGGCCGACGACGAAACGACTTCATGCAGGATGCAGACTTGTTGAAATTCTTTGCATGTATCACAGGAACTCTCTTCGATGAAATTGACTTTTGAAGAAGACCGTATGTATCTGTAGAATTTCAGCGATAAGATTTAGAATTGAAAACTTCTATAAAATGAACTAACTTTAACTAGGCACTCATTGTGGATCCAGATATAGAATCCTGTTCATTCCGGATCGGGTAAAATGGAAATTTTCAATGTTCGACAGCAGTGCCAAAAGCAATTCCCGTTTGAGTTCGGATGTCCAGTTATGAGGGTGGCGATACAAGTTGTGTCCACAGCAAACAAGGCTCTCAAATCGTGACTTAACACAGTGTCAACAGGTTACTTGAGTCGCGTTGACAGTCTGTAATTTGGCGTGGCCGGACCAAGTTGTAGACGAGAACCCTCCCTTATTTGCAGACCCTCCAGTAACTTTAAACTGCTGAGACTAATATATAACGCGCTTTAGAGTTGTAAGCTTCAAAGCGCCCCATCGATTCACCTGTATCCTTGAGGACGCTTGAGGCTATATTTTCAGACAAGTGTCATACTTCGACTTAAAGTGTGAATTATTGCAACGTGTATGGCTTAAGGTATATGTTCCTGAGAGATATTTATTTCTGGACGTTGAAAAGTATTCAAATTTGCAATTACATTTGAAGCAAGGGCTTGTAGTGTTTAGAAAATCTTTTGTACATTTGTTTTCATATTTATAAAATACTCGTACATTATTGTAACAAATCTTATGTAAATATTTAACATCTTCATCATCAGCTGGAAGACGTCCACTGTTGAACAAACGCCTCCCCCATAGAGCGCCACAAAGAACGGCAATAAGCCGCTGTAATCATTGGCTACCCGCGACTTTTACGATATCGTCAGTCCACCTAGTGGGGTGCCTACCAATTCTTAACAAAGCCTACCAAATATATATAAGTGTAGAAAATTCATTGCTTTGATAATCGAAGAGAGATATATTCATACACAGTCATATTAATATACTGAAACAATTTCCGTATTTAATATCATCATGTATTTTCACTAATTAACCCACAAGTTTCAATAAATCGTGACACGACTGCATTCTTGCAACATGGCGGCACTTAGTTCATTACACCGAGGTCGGGAGCGAGTTAATGCAAATTAAATGGACGATTCTTTGCAGTGAGTCATATTTTCATATTAAGAGAACGAGCCCCCACAGCGAACACAATTTCTCCTTAGCAATGTAGAGGCGGCGGCGCCGGCGTGCAGTTTTAAAATACTGACCAATACGTTCAGAGAGAACCGTGCATTGTCTAGCGAACAAATGTAATTGAGGTTCTTCTAAAAGCTATGTTTCTACTACTGCTTGTACGGTTTTTGGATTAACAAATTGTAAATGTTTTTTAATATAGCCTATATATTTAAATTGCAAGTTTGAACGAACTGTGATTATAATACAGGCGCTCTAATAAGTACACAAATCTATGAGAGTGCAGGCTTACTTGCCCGTGGCTAAGTAATCCTGCAGTTTCTTTCATTGTTTAATGTGAATAATAACAATTGTTGTTTCTGCTCTTTTTAGGGTTCCGTACCCAAAGGGTAAAATCGGGACCCGATTACTGAGACTTCGCTGTCCGTCCGTCCGTCCGTCTGTCACCAGGCTGTATCTCAAGAACGGTGATAGCTAGACAGTTGAAATTTTCACAGATGATGTATTTCTGTTGCCGCTATAACAACAAATACAAAAATTTGGCCAAGTGCGAGTCGGACTCGCGCACGTTAAAACAAAAAAAGGTTAAAATATGAAGTCTAATGTTGTATAGCTAATGGTACGGAAATATTCGTGCACGAGTCCGACTCGCACGTGGCCGATTTTTTAAGATGAACGAAAAATCTTTCTTCTTGTAATTTGAGTCAAGGTGCGCCTTGCAAAAGCTAACAGGTACGTACTTTATCACCACCGAAACTCCGATAAAATGGCTAAAAATTTTAGTGGCTTTACATCCATAGTTCCACAACGATAAATCAAGATTCCAGCAACCTCAGGCGATATTACCCTTTAGAGGGCCAAGGAAAAATTTTTATTACCCTAATACGAGTACATAACCTCAAGAGAATCCCTAACTCTTCCGAGGCGTAATCTTCTATTCCTCATCTCTAATAGCGCAGTCATTTTAAAGTAAAAGATGAAAAATTCAAATTGGCACGGTTGAGCGGCACTCCTTATAATTTACACTGCATATCTGAAAGGACTTACTGTGGAAGCCCCCGTTTGCGCTTGTACAACTTGTAGATGTATGAAACTGTGGAGATGTATGGACTATTATATTAGTCTCTCAACTTCGTTGGATCCAGATTTGACCAGGCAGAGCCCAGGCTGCCTGATTGGGAAATGACCAGCGTATAACCGTATTCAGATTATTGGAATAATTTGTCAAGGGACACTGTGCGGAGTTTAGTGCAGCATTTACTTTTAGAAAAATTTAACCGAGTTTCTCACCTAGTTCGGGAACCTATGGATTTATATTTTGTACCCATATAACTCGAGTCAATAAAACTATTAGTATTGTATCTGTGTTATTGTCATCCACGCGCATGCCATGTCTTTTGTAACCTCGAGAAGGTATGTGTATAGGTAGAGTATATACCCGATAAGGTAAGCATAGGTGTCTAACAAGCAACCTCTTTATTCCAGATACCTATGTTTTTCTAGGGGGGTAGGGGCGAGCCTGTTACCATAGTTCTAGACACCAAATTCTTAGTAAAATTATCTGTCAGAACCCAATCTATGCAACGATGGATCACGCCCAAAATCTCGAGAATTTGAAGTTTTAAATTTCCTCCACTCAGTAATCATATAGTAAAAGACAAGTACCTAAAGACTTTTATATTAAGTAGGTTCCAGGATGAAACTTGTATAGATACCTATTTGGGAACATCCGACTGTAATAGCAAACTTCAGCTTTATGAATCTATGTTCTACCTTATCCAATCCGTTTCCCAGATCAAAGATTGAGATCTAGTGAGTTTCGTTATTTCTTTAGCTGAGGAATCCCCTCGCACAAGTTTAGTTAGGAATTCCGTACACCTATCTTCGTATCGCGCCACATATTTTGTGTAGGGAGCTGGCGAACTTCCTTTTTCCTCGTAAAATCTTTCGTTATACTTTCAAAGCTTTGAAAATGAGCCTTGAAAAATTTGATTTGCTTTGCTCCCTTATCTACACAATGTAATTTTTTAAGTTTTACATTTCTTATTTCCCGGTTATGTTCCTCTTTATTCAATTTAATACCGTCTTTGTTCCTTTCTAATGACGCACATTTTTTATGACAACACGTGTGCTTAAGAATCGCCTTAGTAATCTGTTATCATAAACGTAGATTATTATTATTTAATTTCCTTTAAAAAACATTAAACAACATTAACAATTATAGAACAAAATTTTCACAAAGTTGAACTTAAATCAGAGCTTATCCAATGAATGTGACCCACATTAGTATAAATATATATGTAGGAATTAGTAATTCTCTGTCTATTCTAGGCACGGTAAACAACTTTGTGCGGACCGCGGTAATGTCGTACCGTGGTGAATACCTCTCCTGTGTAATATTGGGAAAAACTTGCGGCAGCGGATAGTTGCGGGGTCAACTTAATGATATCGCCGCCATTTGCGGACCAGGCCCCGCGCCGAATTGCGCCCCGGTACGTTAATGGGCTCAGCTACACCACTCTGAATATTTTAAAGGACATTCGGCAAAATTACTACAAAAATAATGTCGCTTTGCTTGTACCGAATTACCCGAGAAACGGTTTAGAGACTGGCAATAAATATACACGGAATCCTCTTCCTATTACGTTTCTGGAGATTGCTTTTCAGGATTATTCATTTACAGTTCGAATTTTAAAGTTACAAAACGAAATTAAGTAGCTAGCGAGTCTGGAGTATCGATTTGTCATAAAGGAAAGGTGCGCTCGGAGTCAGATCCACGTGCGGCTTTAGTATAGCGAGACTTTTAAATAAGAAATGAACTCTCTGTGATAGAAGAGGACGAGCGACCGGTCTGAGGGAATATTTAGCCCGCACCCGCTCCCGCCAGCGCGTCTGCCGGCCGCGTGCAGACAGCGCCCTACGTGCGCCGCATAATGCACCGTTTCGTGCAAAATTCACAACTACGTATCCTCCGGCAAAATAAATTTACTGCTTCTATCTTATTTGGTCTAATTCGCGAAAACTACAACTCGAAACTTCGTTGTTGGCATAATGATCGCACGACACTGCTGAATTAGCGATGAGGATGGTGTTTCGTTTAGATTTTTAATAACGGAAAAATTCTCGGCGTGTTTCGTAGTTTCCGCACTGAATGTGCTGAAGTTCTTATGCATTTTGCAAAGTGCAAAAGTTTTGTGCGCGCACTGGTGTGTCGGAGCACGCGATGCATGAGAACGCGAAGCGACCCCTCGCTAACTTTTTCGCTTAGAAAGAAAATCTTGATTTAAATAATGTTTGTCGAATAAACGCACCTTTGCCTGGATGTTTTGTTTGAAATACCTACAATCTGCTACATACATATAGAGATAAATCATACCTACAGGAGAAAAATTCAAGAGGGCCTCCAAGGCTAAATCATAGACTATAAGGAATATTATATTGTTTATTATTGCGCCATTTGATGGCATAATGGTAATAAATACCTGATGAGTATGAAATTCTAGGAAGTAGGTACTATGATGCTGAGATCTAAGTGAATGGGCTCAAATTTATTTTGCGCTCATCTTTGCGGATTCAATTCCGTTTATTTACGAAATTAATGACTTTTATTTTTTATGTAACCTTATAGTGCAGTTTTCTAAATAATAAATAATATTAATAAATTGAATAGGTTGATGTTGCTGTACAGTAACTCAACCTGAATTATTATAAATAGGTATATATTTATTTTTTTATTAAATTCGGCTTCCAGACTATTTCCACAACTTTTTGCTACTCGTCTTTTTTCCAAATTTAGCCATATGTTTAAAAATATATTCTTTGAACTATTTGTCTTCGGTCGGAAAATGAAGTCAGTTTATTATTAAATTTTCAAGTACCAAAAAATGCTATCGTGACTACGCCTTTATAACTATTTCAAAATCACGGGTAATAACAAATCTTAAACATTCATGGACACTAGTATTATGAACTTTATACCACTTTGATATCAAAGCGAGCACAATATTCATTATGCAATGAGTAAGTACTTAGTTATTTAATAATGTACGAAGCGCAGTAAGCTTGGAATAGTGCTTTAAATTCTCTTTTGTTTCTATTATAACGCCAGTATTATTAATTTCAAAAAGTTGTTAGGTATAAATAATTAGGATAGCCTACTTAAATTTTTTTTTTTAAATTTTTGCGTTTATTGAAGTTGAAGAAATCGGAGGCTACGACTGCGACACTTCACGCTGCGTAAAAAGCTATACACTGAAGGATAAGGTTTTTTTAGTTGGAACATCCTTTTGTTTCTGATAAAAATGTTCTCTCAGTAAGTTCTATATACTATTGTTTAGAGTATATACGTATAGAGTATATATATTAGTATATAAGTATAGTCCGTAAGTTCTATATATTAATGTCGAGGTCTTTTTATAAATGTTTTATTTCTTCTTCGGTCTTAGGGTTTTTCATCCTTCCCTTGGTCCGTCTGTATTAATATTCAACGCTCTTTTAGATATTTTTTTTACATTCCTCTAAATAACATACCCAAACCATACTACTCATCAACTTCTCTGTTTCTGATTTACACATTCCTTATTTTAACCATCAAGCATCAAGAAAAAATATTGCATTTATTGCATACTAGCTTTCCGGGCGCGGCTCCGCCCGCGCGTATGTCGGTTATCTCGTGAAAACATTAACATCTTTTTGCGCAGTCGGATAAAAACTATCCTATGTTTTTTCCCGGGTCTCAAACTATCTCCATACCAAATTTCATTCAAATCGGTCCAGTAGTTTTGGCGTGAAAGCGTAACAGACAGACAGACAGACAGACAGACAGACAGACAGACAGAGTTACTTTCGCATTTATAATATTAGTACTGATGTGCTCTATTTCAATAGCCTTTAATCGTTGTCCAGCATTCAAATCGATGCATTACAACAGTTTTTACCTTCAAGTTTCATGGACATTCGATGGTCACATATCATCCCAGAGACCTGTTTCATCCATCATGCATTTGTCCTGTTCCCCAAAAACCTTTATATATCGTTTCATTTTGGATGGAATGAATAGATACAGAAAATCAGAACAGATTGGTGACATATTATTTGTAAGGTTTTTCTTCAATACAACAGTTTCCTCAATTCCCGTCATGTTTCCAGTCTGTTCTGGACATGGATTCCATTTACCTCTTTCGTTCTGGTAAGTATAATAGTCGTAAGTTTTTTCATTAACATATCGTCCTATTTTACTGTTTGCAAATTTACACTTTAGTTAACTACTGACTACATCATTTTATAATCCACAAAAGCAATGTCCTAAAAGGACGTAATGACTCACCACCTTCTCATAAAATTCAAATTAACGCCCATGGATAAATCTTCTATTATTTTTAACGTTTTTCGATTCAAACCCATGTGAATTCTCAAACCGGGATTAAAAGTTGTCTAATTTATATTTCTGAAAAACTAGCTTTCCATCGGTAACCATCAACGAGATAAATTTAGTAAGCATTGTGTTAAGTTTCATCAAAATAGCACAACTAATTTTAATATTGACCACTATTCGTAGGTATTTAAGTTATGTGTAAGTAATAAGATATTATTAGTCTTTCTATAAACTGCTTTTTGTCCCCGCGGTTTCAGCATACGACAACCGACGAATAACTTGAGTTGAGCATCTCGTTCGATGCATTTTTCACGTCTACGACGTCTGTTTGCGGTGATATATCTTTCTAGAATAACACTTTAAAGAAGTTTCTTTAAAGTGTTATTATTTTCCACGGATATATACGTAGTTACGTATATCCGTGGACAATGGCTATATTATAGTAGGAAACTAGCTTCATTCAACATTAAATTTGATTATTTATTTTTCACCTTCTTCCATTATTCTTCTTTTTTTAAATGGCAATGGGTATACATGTAACTAATTTTAACACATTGGCATTCGCATGTCCATTATCAATGAAATGTCCATCGTCCATTTATGAATGAAATTATATTGCTCTCGTTATCTCGGATGCCAAAGGATCTTAAATAAGATTCTGAGAAGCAGGAAATCAGATGAACCTAATTAATTAAATATTTTACCAAAACTAAATAGATAAATTTTGATACAGTAGTTTGATCACTGACATCAATTTACGTCAATGACATTTGAACATTGACGCGTGATCAAAATTATTAACATAAACATTATATACGTGTAAATCTAACGGTTTATGCAGCGCATGGCATAATAGCTCGCAGGTGGCCAAATATTTTCCTACTTGACACTTATCGTTATACATATTTTGGTCAATTCACACAATATCTTTATAAATTATATAAGCCTATGTGTTATTCTGATCTGTGAGCTATATTATATTATTTATTGTAAAGTTTCATTAAAATCCATGCAGTAGATTTTGCGTGAAACAGCACCAAACATCCATACATCCATACCTACAAACTTTCGTGTTTATAATATTATAGTAAGGACGAATTTCGTAAGCAGGGGTGTCTAGGCACTCTATGTGCTATCTTACCATACCTACATAAAATTATGTCTTAAAATACCGATGAGCATTGCTATACCTTCAACTGCTTCTAATATTTTATTAGTCACACAAATCCAATAACTATTCATTCCGAGGATCGATTCCAAGGCTTCGAGATTCCATAGCGACGCATCACGCCACTCAACCAACTAAGCAAGCGATAAAATAATAAAACATAAATAAGACTCAGATCTGACGCAGCATTTTTCCTCAACGCCTTCACCCCTTTTGATAACATTCCTATGGTTATTAGATTTAAATAAAGTCGAGACCTTTTGTCGTGCTCCCTCTGTGAACAATCAATGCATAAAGTTGCTGTCAAGGGGTATTTCTGGGGGTTACAAAACTTACAAGGCAGTTATTGCTATTGGGTCTGATACTTTATTGTGAATAAATCCTATATATTCCTGGAATAACCCAAGCATATAACATTATTGCTTAGAGTTTTGTTAGGGCTCTTTTTACGACGCTCGGATATAATCCTGATTTTTTGATTAGAAAATTAAACTTAAAATAAAATACGTAAGAACCTACGTTTAAAAATTACAACGAACGAAAAAATAGAACCACGAACGGAAATCGAAACTGCAATCGAAGGCCGAGGAATACCTACTAAACGTGCCAATATGAGCTACCGTGTTGAAGTGAGTCAAAGTTCGAATTTATCATTTTGTTCTTATATTTTAGCTGTCTGGACATAGCGACACCTACCCGTATTGTCAAATTAACAAGGATTAATTTTGCAACTAGATATTTATACATGTTTACGATGATTAGACTCCATTCTAGCATTGTAATGTTTGCATAATCGCTGGCTTGCTGTCTGTTCCGGCACCTATCTCAAGGGTCAGTTCTATTTCTAGATCTTTCCTGTTATCATCATCAACCGCACCTTTATTTAATCAATGATGGCTGAGCGGTAATGGCTACGGATTGTTGCGCTGCAGGTCCATAATTCGATCGTCACCGCTGACTTGAGCTTCACCGCATAGTTGAAGGGCATTTTGCAAATGCTCGCCTGGCGAACTACCACCCTCAAGTAGAAAATTTGTCGCTAAGTACCTAACAGTGTGTTCTGGCAGCAGTCCTTGAGAACTAGTAAAATTGCTGAGACAAATGCATGTCTCAGGGGACGGACGCAGAGCAATTTATTACTTGTGACGAAATGCATCTGTTAGGGCAGAGGTTATATTAGCTTAACATTAGATGGGCCTCGTGCTTGTCACGTTACGATCACAAAAATATTATATAAAATAACATTGAAAGGTTGTATGTGCCAGATATAGCTTTATATACTCACGAAGAAATGATCTCTTCGATTGTTGGCATTGGCCATTCAAACCAACAAAGTGTCTACCTACTTGGTTTTTAACCTATTAAGAGTTGCCGAATCAATTTTGTTTTATAGTCCGCATTAAAGTACCTATACTTAATTTTTATTTAATAATAAAAAAACAACAACATTGGGATATAGATATAATAATAATAAAAATGACCTGATTTTAAAGTGAACTTTTAAGTCCGTAGTTTCTGTGTTAAGTAATGTTTTCGCGTCTTTCAGTCGAAACTTTTGACGTAATTGCCACGTTGGGGCGGGCGCTGAAATAATCCTTATTACAATAGAATTTGGTTTGATTTTCCTACACGCTGGCAACGAGCTGCGAATTTAGCAACTGTTTAGCCCTTAATTAGACATGGACCTTAACAATCCATTGCTTAACATAAAATGATTGCCTCTGTGTTGTGTTTAAAAGTGCCGCTTTGGATACTATATCGAACCCGTTCTGGGTTCGATCCCCGATATAATGGAGATTTCTAACAAAGTAGAAGTCTGGGGTTCGGAACTCTGACCGTTTGTGGCAAAAGGATAGTCCTCTATTACGCGTGATCAAATTTATTACTTTTGAAACAAATTGTGATATCATTTATATGATGTATCATCAGAGACATCCTGCGTAACCCCTGCAAAGAGGACTCAGAGAGAACACAGAGGGACTGCCGAAGATATGGGGAAGTTTTTAGAAGCCGCAAACATTTTACTTGAATATGATACCTAAGTATATATAATTCACACAAGGCAAACATTAATAAAAAAATAAAAATTAATTACATCCGTTATTTTCGCGAGCAAACGAAAAACGATCGGAGCCTATTATAATGAAGCTTTATAACAATAGTGGCTAACATGTTTAGGTTTCTTAAACAACAGTCTGTAACTAAAGCAATCTGACAAACTGCTCATATTACCTCGGTTCGCACTTCTCAATAGCTTAAGTTGTTTTCCACTATATACACTGTATCAGCCGGATTGTCCACTGCTGAACACAGCCTGCGGTTTGTCATAATCCCCATGCTTGGCAGGCGTCTTGGGGATCGCAGTTTATGACATCAGTTCCTCAGAAGGCGCTGCTGCCCACCTTCCCGTATTTTACCTTTATAGTCGCCTCTTACGATACCCACAGGTAGCAATGGGTGGGGACATTTTAGACCGACACGGGGCAAATCATTAGAACTAGTGTGAAAATAATCTTTAAATATTCTGTACCCAAGTTTATGTACTCTGTTGAAAGGAACAGCATCAATTTGCTAACGTATTGAATAAACTATAGTCACCTACCTACTTGGTACTATATTGGAATATACAAACATCTGTAAGTAGGCTTTGTCTGGCTCCGCTTCTTATTAACGTGCATAAATATCAGAATCCCCCTTACACCCCGCTTTACCGCCCCTGAAACCCCCAATTCGTTGGGGGGTGTTTGGAACAAATCAACCCGAGCTAAACTCAATACAGGTGATTTGCATCTAATGAAGTTTTTTGTAGAGTTATGCACTACCAATGAAACAGTGATAGCCGATCGGTTATAGCTATGGACTGCGGTGCAGCAGGTCCATGATTCGATTCCCACTGCCGGCTTGAGCTTCACCTCATGGTGGGAGGGCATTTTGCGAATGCTCGCCTGGTTAGCTCAAGTACAAAGTCCACCCTCAAGTCGAAAATCTGTCGCCACGCACCTAACAGTGTGTTTCGGCAGCAATCCTTGACAGCCAGTAAAATTACAGGTACATGAGAATTAACAACTGTAAGTCTCAGAGTGAGGTGCGCAGTGCAATTCGTCATTTGTGACGAAATTTATCTGTTATAGGCAGAGGATACCGCTTAACATCAGGTGGGCCTCGTGCTAGTTCCGTCACAAACACATTAAACATATTACCAAATATTTTATGTATCTATTTCTGACATGACTACCAATTATTTCTACGACACCAGGAAAAGTAAGTACTTACATAATAAATCTGTATGATCCAGTGTTGGCGCAATGCCCAATGAGTTTGGACAGTTGCGCAGCAGGACCTTGATTTGGATCTCGCCGCGGCCTTAAACTTCTCGGTATTTTTTTTTATGCTTGATAGGTTAGCCTTTGACCACTATCTCACCTAATGGTAAGTGATGATATAAAGATATAAAAGTTTTATTGGCGCTTTTGTAAATTTTTTTACAGGCAAGTCCAAGGTACATTTAAACATATTTATACTTCTTAAATATATTAAATTAAATTCTTATTACGTCTATGTAAATAATTGATTAAAATTTAAAAATCATAATATTTTACACTTATACAGTTATATACAATTTCTAGTTATCACGTTTGCACTTGTCGGATTTCGGAACTTGATGATGCGGTCGAAGATGTTGTTCAGGCTAATCTAGAATTTATGTTGAAAATTATGTTACTGATATATGAGAACGGCCTTATGAGAATGCCCTAACCCGACACAGCCCACCTGCGCCGGGTTAGACGTCAAAGTCAAAATCATTTATTCAATTTAGATTTTATTAAATTTTAATATTGAAATATTCTACATTGCACTGCCACGTGCGGCAAAAAATTTATAAAGCCACTACTAGAAGAACGGGAACGTAAGTGCAATTACACCTATGCTTCCCTGGTCTTTTTAAATTGTGATCAGAAGGTAATCAATAAAAAGGCCAAACAAGTTATTTGCCTAACTAAAATCTACTTGTAGGTATACCCCTAACTTACACGTATTGAATAGTGAAGATTCAAAACGACATACCTAAAGCTACTGATATTATCATAGGACACTGGACCAAGTAAGTACCACATACTCGTACATTTTTCAAGATATTTGAACACGTTTTCACCCGTCTTGGACTTAAATTTATGATTATTTTGTACTTTTTAGGACTCCAAAGAGCAAAACGGATCCATAATATTGTTACTTACTCCTCCTTGTTTGACTTCAATCCTTATATCATTGAACTGAAGCTTCTAATCGAAATAAGTTACAAACTTAAAATTTAATCGTTCAGATATTTTGTGTATTACAAGGACACTACAAAGAAATATTAGAAAAATAATATAAATTTATTAGGGGCTACAATAATTTAATTAGATACAATGACCGGTTCCGTATTTTTTTAATTAGTGTGAATTCATCGTCGACAACAGCAAATACCATTAAATCATCAAGATAAGCGAATAAATTTTTCAGTTCAATGACCTATAACAAAAGTACGAACCACATCTGAATGTATAAGTATATACCCTTTGTAAGGATTTTGACAACGGGAGACCCGACAAGATGTTGGGTGTAAAATGTTAAATTATAATTATACAAAAATATTTATTAAAATAATAAAAACAGAATATTAAAAAAATACTGTTTGTCGAGGAATTTGTTATTAGTAGTTAGATATATGTTTATGTTGACACTACGTCTCTATATGTAGGTTTACGTGACGTCATAACATGACGGGCGAAGTTACGTCCAAAATCGCGACAATAGAACGTCATGAAGATGTCCACAGGACGGACGTCATTTACTGACGTTTTATACGTCGTCGTAGCGACCTTAACAAAAATTCACTCGTAAGTCTTTTTGCAACCTGGGCCTGGGTGGATCCCCCCATTACATGGGATGGACCAGAGTTGGTATCCGGCAAAACGTGGATGTCTAAACACTCATCATCATCAGCCGGAAGACGTCCACTTTTGAACAAAGGCCTCCTCCAAGTGTCCCCCAGTGTCTAAACACTACAACCGGAAAATACACTGTGACAAAAATGTTTTCAGGCACTTGACCAGTCAAAAGACTGGACCCAGAACTAGCGCGGCGGTAAATTTAAATTCATGTTGCAAACTGGCAACATAAACCAAATTACAGCAGCGCAGAATTGAACCAATGGCGGGTGGTGGTGGCGCGCTGAGAATCGATAATTCACAATATGTCCGCTAGAGGGCAACGTCGTTGACGCCGCGCCGCCAGTGCGCGCCCCACACCACTCCTCCACGTTGCGCAACTGTGCATTCAACATTGTAAGAGCGCCCTAACTGAATCTTAATTTAGTTTGCTAAAACTAAAACCAATTTATCTTGGCAAAGGGTAAAAAAAGATTTTTGATAATGGGTTCTTGGTATGAAGTTTCAATTCAATTGTTGATATAAAATTTTCCTTCTATAGCATTTTAACCTAGTTTTATGTAACATAGATAGTAGGTATATTTAATATCAGAAAAATTATATTACGTATAATTTTGAAAACGATGAACCGTTTTAAATTTATTTGTAAGTATGGGTAGATATAACTAGATTTTTTCAAACTTAAATAAATTACAGAATTGCTATGTACATACAAACAACTAAATACGAATAAACGGCGCGCTTGTACAAAGTCACATCACCCGTCCGTTTGTAGTCAGCTGCTGCTTTGCCTTTCCGCGTCGCGTTGCTTTGCTTTAAGTGTTTTCTGTTTTATTAAGTTATTTCTGTGATGCAAACTGATTTTAACCTATTAGACATAGTATAGTGAATGAAACTGTGCTATATTACAGTGATATCGGCCTCTGGGAAGCAGATTAAACGAGGTAAACGCCTTAATATTTTTGTTTGTCGTGAACATAACCTCTCAAACATCACGAACGATGCTCAATTCCAGTTGTTTGAGACTTGTATGTTATCTAAATCTTATAGACACGAAATATTGATATTCCTACGTGCAAAGTGATATTATGTGTATGTAAACGGGACATAATTATGGTCATAACATAAAATTTCGATATCCTGTTCATTATTTGTACAATTAATTGGTGTACACAATGTTTTTCTCACGATGAAAAATACATGTTAGTCGCGACGTCAGCTGAATATTTGATATTCGTATGTTTCCTGCGTATGTAGTTCTGAAAGTGGATATAATGCTATGGTCAGTGTTTTTGGAAATAGAAATAGACCTTGACAATGGTCAATGTACCTACTTGATATTATTTTTGCTATAGATTAGAACAATGTCGTTGAATTGGATGGAATCCCATAGGGGGCGCTAGGCGGAGAAAATATCACGTAGAAAGAGTTTAGACTCTTTCTACGAAGTATCATGATTTTTGGTTGCATTTTCAATCTGTACATACGTATTACCTACCTACTTTTCTAAGTATTACAAGAGTAAGTACGGTTACGATGTTTTAAAACTGTTATCTGTTAAACATTGTACACACGTATATTATAATTTGTAAACAACAGAGCGATCAATAACAAAATGTCCTTATTGTCAAGTGATAAGGTTCAAAATAGGGTAGAAAAATTATAAAAAAGTATTAAGGGTTCCGTACCGAACAGACAAAAGGGAATCCTGCTAACGACACTCCACTGTATTGTCTGTCTGTATGTCTATCCGTCCGTCCGTCCGTACGTCCGTACGTCGCGGGTCTCGAGTTCGTAAACGGAATGGGTAAACAAGTCACAAGCCTGAATTTTTTTGGTATTTGGTCCAAAGATATCTTGGACTAGAAGTACAATTAGGTAGGTATATTATTTTTCACGGAGGCTCCATGACGTAAGCCGAAAACAAAAACCTTTTTTTAAACTGCCGATTTCCGAGGTCTATCTCAAAAAATTAACAAGGGTCCATTGTGACGGATAACGTCCATTTAGTGTTGTTTTTTTTTAATGTGATTGTGACGTAATAAGCACGAGGCCCACCTGATGTTAAGCGGACTAACCTCTGCCTATAACAGATGCAATTCTTCCGAACAAGTTGTGTGACATACAGTTGTTAAATCGTATGTGCCTGTAATTGTTCTGGCTCTCCAGGACTGCTGCCGGAACACACTGTTAGGTGTTTGGTGACAGATTTGGAAATACTAGCTTCAGTTTGTAAAAAAAAACACTAATTAGGTATTTAAAACTAAATTAACCATTTTTTTTTTTGCTTATATACTTACTCTGTTTAATGTTAAATTAAATTATTCTTATAAATCATACACATTTTTATTGAATATTGAAGTATTACAATTTACTTGTTTACGTCCAAAAATGCCAGTTTTCGTCCAGGTAGAATTGTGATGCAAATACCTGTTGGTACCTATTAGGATATATATAAATATAACAGAAACTTGGATACTATTTTAACCTGAGTAAATCTTAATATTCCTACTCTTATATCCTACTTATGTGGGGTTGGTCCAATCTTTAACAACATAAAATAGAAAACAAGAATACCTATACACTAAGTAATATGTTTACGCTTACAGCACAAAAATAAAAGGATATTCTGTAAAAAAATTGACGCTGGTTTTTGGATGGTCTCTTGGCTCGCGCCTGGCGTAGAAATTGTTTGTTTGGTAGTTTTCACTCTTCCTTTCGTGTAATCAATCCGTAAAATTTTCTAATCCGTAACATTCGCATCGACGCGACTGGTGGCATGCTGTTCGTTTGACGTATTTCTTCAATTAGTCGCCTTTTACAAAATCCAACAGCATGATATGGAAAAGTCATAAAAACGATATTAGTAACCGTCCGGTAAAATAATATTAATCTATATAAAAAAAAACTGAATTGGTTCATTATTATTTCATGCACCTACTAAGTATTTAATAGTGGAACATTACAAAGCTTTATATAGAAAAAAATATGCTTACTCTATTTTAAGACTGCTTCACTTTCTCGCCGACACAACATCTAGAACTCACAATATATTTATCAGTTAGGTATTCTCGTAAATTGCTGGCCGAAAGGTAATTATATTGTGGCACAAACTGATATCAAACGATTCATTGAACCTTCATTAATCTTTTTGTCGAAACACCATCAGTAATCCGTATTCGTATTGCAATTTTCAATAAGTTCATGTCAGCGACAAATGCAGTCTAGTATAGATACGCGTATTATTATAAGAAATGTAAAAGTAGATATGCATCATCAATGACCATCATTTTAAGAGGAGGTCCTGGAACATCTCTCAATGTAAATTGCGTTTTTTTACTTTAGGAAATAGGGTTATTGTTGTAGTTTCCCGACCACCTCTAGCTACCGTCCACTAAACAGACTTGACTTAAACGAAAGCGTAGAATAGCAGAACTGGATAAACGAAACATGCTGGTTAGTGTAGTTACAGTATGTGCTACTTCTTAGTAGCCTAATAACTAACCAACTTTACATTTCAAACAACTTTACAACAAAAATTTACTTCTTAAATAAGTAGGTATTTGATAAAAAAATATCGTAAGTTGATACCTTGGTTTTATCACCTGACAATGCAGTCTGAGTTGTTAAAACAATAGTGGCACGAAGCAACTATAAAATAAGCTATTTCATTGTGTTTAGCACTTTATTTTGACTTGTTTTTAGGGTTTATTTAAATACAAAGAAGCGCTGAAGCGCTCGTAGCGAAGTTTGCTTAGACTCTGAATCGATCAGCAAAGTTAAGCAACGTCCGCCGCGGTCAGGAGTTGGATGGGTGACCGCTGCTGACATTACTACTGAGCGCTTCCGTGCTTCGGAAGGCACGTTAAGCCGTCGGTCCCGGTTGTTGTCTTAGGATGGCAGTCGTTACAGCATGGTGGTAGGGCACTTTTTAAACGTTTTCTTATAAATTTTAAGTGGACGGATAATAGAATACGTTTTCTTGCAAAACGTCAGTTGTCGTCCACCTGGGCGAAAACAGATATAATTAAGTAAGATTTGTTTCAAATTCTCAATTATCGATGTGTGTAAAATGTCAATGCATTTTAATTGTATATGAACCTCAACGGGTCATTAAGCTAAGGCCGTTCTTTCTCAAAAGCTTAGAATAAGCGTGAAGTTGGAGCTACATTTTGCTCATATATTTTAGTTAACGTTATCAGTAACCAAAAAAATAATTAATACCGACAAGATATCGGAAGTAATTTGCTTATTTTAATAATTTTATTGTTATGAGATAAACAGAAACAAAACCATAAAAGCAACTTCAATTTACGCAGTTAAAATCATACGAATGTTTTGATTTTTACTAAATAAGCACGAAAATGTATTAACTTATTGACAAAGCATAAAGCTGCAATAATATCCGTCATAAATATTTATCGTTATTTTTATTTTATTTGTTACTAGCGGTCCGTCCCGGTTTCGCAAGGGTATTTAACAATAATTTCAAAATTATAAATTTAAACACATAAAAAAGTACATAGTTATTGTGACATTGCTGTAATAGTTAGACTAAGGGCCTGTTAAAGAATGTTCGAGTAAGTTCCGGTTTTACTACCCAGAACATATTTAATAAATAAAACACTATCTTTGCGTTTCACAGTCATCGATTTAGCCTATCCATCGGTTAAAGCTTGAAACGTGCCGCATGTCAACTGTCATTTTTATCATTCAGTTATTTTATGTGTTGCATAGCAACCCGAAACTTTATTAGGACATTCTGAAACGGGGCCTTAAAGTATTGCAGACTATTTTGTAGATATTGATGTTCTCTATAAAATTGTTGCATATCAATTAGCTCTATTTTCAATAGGTTTCGCAGCGTATAAGGTTTTATTTGGTATTTTTTCGCGCTTTGAATTATTTTAACGAAGTTTTCATACGGATGCATAACTTTCTTGGAAATCTTATTTATCCTATGTTCATCAGAGATAATGTTGGGTACTCATTGTGAAAGAATTTTTCAAATCGGTTCAGTAGTTTCAGAGCCTATTCAATGCAAACAAACAAACAAACAATAAAGTCTTTCCTCTGTATTATATTAGTTTAGATTATTAATTCCCGCAAATTAACGCCCGAATCTTATACCTAATTATTTTCTTAAGTGTCTGTGTATAAATATCGTAGAAATTATCATTCAAATAGGTTTGCGGTGACGTAACGGACCAGTATTGCCAGTATGTCACATAATCAGAGGTGATGCTGTCATCCACCACGTGTTTGATTGGATAATCGCCAAGTGTCGGGTATTATTGTCCAATCTAATTGTGAGCTCCGCCCATCTGTTGGAATCATCAAAGGTGGGATTTGGCGAGAGATCGGCATCTTTTACACTTTGACCCTGGTAATTCATCTTAGGCAAAATTGTTTCGCGCTTCTGTACACTTGCCATTAACCACAGATGAAATGATAGTTACTCCGAACGTACTGTCGATCAGCTTACTAATTGTTAGTGGCAGACTGACAAAGCAGATGCACAGAAACATTTTGTGTTTAATTGTTAATCTACTCTAATATATAAACTAAGAGTAACTGATTAACGAACAGAGACATATTCTTACGGCATCGAGATAACGTCGATTTTGAGAACCGATATATAGCTGACAGATATATTTAAAAATGTATTTGGGAGCTGGTGTCTTTGAAGCGCTTTGCATTCAAACGTAGTTTCACCATATTTTAAATACCAAATGTTAAGCCCGGTGAAATTTTGCATGACGTTGAGCCTAATATTTATGCTTTTGGTTTGCCAGTTTTCGATAAATTGAAATTTTTTCAAAAATATCCGATAACATTATTTTGTACGGTAATTCTTGTATTCACATTTAGGGGTAAGAATAAATGATAAATCGGAAAACTGGCCTAACCAGCCCTGTATGTATTAGGCTCAGGGATACCTATGCATGCGAAATTTCACTGAGTTTGAACATTTTCTATTTAAAATATGACGAAACTACAACAAAAAATCCAAAAATTACAAGTTAAGGGTGGGCCCAATGCCAAAATTACGCAAAAGAAGTATTTTCATACACACTTTTTGAGGGTAAATAACGTAAATAATAATATAGGAGTAATAAGAAAATATAGGAGGCAGGGGATAATCTTGTAGAAGTACAGTAATCGAATAGAAGTTTAAAAAAACCTCATAGCATAGTAAAAAAAATAACAGAAACTGCGCTAAAAAAGCTGTTTTAATTCGAATTCTCAGAATTATCAGCGACAACCCTATTTTATTTTTTTGAAAATAATAGCTAGACTAATGTTTTACTCGAAGAATCAGTTAATTATTTTATGACATGTTTATATTTGGAACAATTACATAAAACATCGCTAAAACTGTACCCTAAACTTCAATCATCAACTAAAACGTGCAATTTTCGACTTTCGTGCGATGGAACAAGCGGGGGTGAAACATGTTTTTTTCCCGGCACTGGGCGCACTCTTAAGTTTGTATGGAAAGCGCTATGTGCACTCTAGCCTTATGGACCAAACAAAAATCACTTCTACCCCTAAAGCCAAAAATCTTCGTGAGGGCTTGATGAATGATAACAATGTATTAATATAACACGTATTTGACACTTTAAAATTCTTATCAAAACTACGAGACCTTTTCGAGCTAATAGTTCTAAATTAGAGCGTTGTCGTTACCCCTTATTGGTTGAGGGGGGGGGGGGGGGGGGTAGAGCCTCGTTAAAAATCCTGCCTCAGGTGGCCTCAATACGAACCCCGAACGTAATGTTTTTTTGTGACAAAGTAATTTTCAGTAGCAGTGCGAAGATCTGTGCTCATATAAGTTGATAGGGTTGCTATTACAAGGGGCCAAACACTGAAAGTGTTTATACACTTCGGGGATATTCAGGCGTAATAATATGTTTTTTTTCTATCGATTTTGATTTGTGTTACAGGTACACAAATTTAGGGAAGCGACTATTTGATATAATATTTGTTAAGAAGCAACGCACCAGACAAGAGTCAGTTTGATTTAGCGTCGATTTATTAGATCATTATTCACTACTATCATACTTTTTTTATTAGGTATACGTCTGCTTTCTATTTATTCATTCGTATATCAAGAGTCACTCGTTTTTTTTTAGATATATCGATATCGACTTAAAACATACAGATTACCCCCACAGGCGGTTTTCTGTGATCTAGTTGAATACCTCGAAACTGAAATATGATATTTTTTCTTCACGTTTTCAATGGCTATATTTCAGAGGTATTGAAATTTTCCAATAAATGGATTGAAAAAAAAACTGCATAGAGAAATTAATAGAGAATCGGTGGTTAAATGCTACTTGTAGCGTCCGCTGGACAGACAGGAAAGCATTTTTACCCAAGCTGAAACGGAGACGCTTTGTGCTCGCTCGGTCAAATAATAAAGCCAAAAAATATTAAAAAAAAACGCATCTGGTTTCTTACACCGAAAGTAATAAAATAACTTGTTAAAGTCGGTATGCTGATTCAAAATACTCTGATTTTTCTAATTTTCATGGTCAGACTTCTACATGTCAAATTACATCCTTTTCAGTGTAAAAATCGGTCCTTTTCACACTTTTCAGTGATGCATACTGCTTATAAGATCGATTTTCATCCGCCCACAATATTGGTCACCGTTGACTAAAGTTCCAAGTCACCCATGTATAGACGCTTATTGGCAAATATTTTTTTCAGTTGAGTGTAACTTAAAATGTCTTAACCGATGTTAGTGAAATTTAGACGGGACTATCTTTTAGATACACTGTACCTAACAAATTAAATAATCATCAAGATTGGATGAATTAGTAAATGTTCATGCGTGGTCACTCAAAAATATATTTTTTTAAATACCTATACGCGTCAACATGACAACCGTCCATTCTATTTTTTAGAATTTGTCACTTAACAAACAAAACCTATACTATTTCATAAGTAGTTTTTTTTTGTATGTGACGGAACGTGCACGGAGCCCACTTAATATTAAGCGGGAACCTCTTCCTATAACATAAACGTTTCGTCACAACTGACCCTTAGTTAGACATACAGTTGTTGAGTCTCATGTGCTTGTAATTGTACTGCTCCTCAAGGACTTCTGCAGGAACACACTGTTAGGAGCTATCCGAAAGATTTTCTGTTTGAGGGTAACAGCTAGCCAGACGAGCTTTTGCAAAATGTCCTCCCATCATGTGGAAAAGCTCAAAGAATTGGATTGAACCTGCGGCACCGCAAAATGTTTTTTTTTTATGTTATTGTGACGGAACAAGCTCGAGGCCCACCAGATGATAAGCGGACTAACCTCTGCCTATAACAGGTACATTTCGTCACAAGTCACTAATTGCACTGCGCCTGTCACCTTAAGACATAGATGTTAAGTCTCATGTGCCTGTAATTTCTCTGGCTCCCAAGGACTGCTGCCGGAACACGCTGTTAGGTGCTTGGCGACAGATTTCTACATGAGGGTGGTCGCTAGCAAGGCGGGCATTCGCAAAATGCCCTTCCATCATGCATATATATTGTTATAAATGTTGTGCTGGTTGATGAATTAGTCAATTTAAACCCTGAGCAGCTTAGCATAGTGCTTTCAATTATGTAGTTAACAGATACGTTCGACGAGAGTCCATCACGCACACCGTGCCGCCGCGCCGCCGCCGCGCTGATATCCTTTCTACGACTTATCCTGTATTATGAGTACATATTAATTTTAACTATTTTTGATATTTTTATTTTTGCAACAACGCATGTTCTTCGCATTACATTACATATTAATATAATATGACCTGCACAATCATAGACTGGGATCTGTAAATTGATAATCAATTATTGGTAATGTTATTAGACGCACACGCAGTGCATGTGGAGCAACTTGTACATAGATAGTATTAGACGAGAGCGCATCATCTTTTATCAACTATTAATTTCTCCATTTCAAAGATTAATATGTATTCATTTGTAAGTACCATATCCACTTTATCTAATATTATTTTCATTGTGCAAAAGTTATTGTACTGAAATTACGTCATTGTATCTGTTTCGTTAAACTGTGTATAAGGAGGGCACCAAACAGTTATTATAGTCTAGATAAGCTGTTGTTAATCCTTATGAGCCTACGCCTGTCTGTGTCCATTGACAATTGTGAAACTTTCGTCCATCTCGTCGGCCATATTCCGTTTAATGTTGCAATATTGTGAGCGACAGCGGGCGACTGGCGGCGGCGGGTGGTCGTATGCATTTACATACATTAATGCGGACGCTGCATGCACCTAGCTCCGAATGTGTGTGCGTTGCGAATTAACTGTAATTGAGCCATTCGGATAGCGGCGAGCCGTGCTCTACTGCCTCTGTAGTTCGCCCGCTCCTCCACTTTTCGCGTACCTCTTCTATCGCAAGCAAAATTAACTCAATATCAAACTGTTGCGCCGATTTCATTGAAACTGGACGCATTCTCGTCCAGTTTCATTCTCTCTTTCACTGTAAATGGTGAATTCTTTAAAAAGGAATATTTTCCGCTTTCGCTATGAAAACAAGTAACCAATGCCGACGCACTAGGATATTCATCTTCACCCCTTTCTGGAGAAACAAACAGGGGCGTCGGAATTTTGTTATTAGCGTTTGTGAGGGGGGTAGGTGCCAGGGCCGTCGCGCACCTGACTGATTGATAGCACTTCTTTCCACCTCGGGTCGAGCTTGTAATCGAGCCATTAATAAACTTTACTGCCTCCAAGTTTATCCTGCGGACTCGTTATTTGCTTAATGGGCTGGCAAACGGCCGGGCACGAGACACCTGTGAAGGTCCGCTCATTGTGAACCCTAATTGACATATTGATGGAGATGTTCAAAGGTTAAAGCTCTCTTCAGATTTCGGGTCACATAAATACATATATTTGAAACGTTTACTGAATAAACCTTAAGTTGGCACACAATGATGCTTAACCTAACACTGGCGTGGGTTGTATTGTACTGGGAATTGGACCAACTATGTATTATGACGGCCGATATTTTTGTCGATAAAAGCATGAGAAGGTATAATACAAAACAATACAGCGCAACCGAGAACAATGAGCCCTATGTTCTTAAGATTAATTCAAAATATATATTAATAAATATTATTAACTATTGTAAAATTCTTTAGATTATTACAATAGAGTAACAAATATTTTAGGAATTTTAGGTTAGTCTTCGTAACGCTTTCCGTACAAAACTTAGTATAATCATATTATTAATATCAATAGTTCCAACTCGGTGAAATGTTGCATATTTGTGTTAATATTTATACTTCTGGTTTGCAAGATTATCGTTGTATTATTTATTTTAGTTCTAAATGTGAAATAAGATTAGAAGAGATTACTTCAATTACCTCGCTATATCCTTCTTATTCACGAGGATATTATTTAATACGTTTCCAATTTTAATAATCTTGTATAGGCTTATTTATAGACCCTAAAATAGCCAAGAAAAATATAACTAAAGTGCCTTGACCTACGTATTTGCTCAATGCTAAATTGATAGAACTGTGTGATTGATTCTCGGTTTTAATTTTGCCTATCTGAAAATTTAGTAACAAAAATCTTATAACAAGCGATGACCATGTGTACACAAAAGAAAAAAAGCTTCATAATTGACATATGTTTCTCGAGGTCTTTCGGTGTTCATGTGTAGACTAAGTCGCAATATCTGAAAGGATTTCTAGGAACTTATATAGCTAGCAAAGCTAGTCGCCAAACCCGATATAGGCGTTACATTCGAACTCTTTACAGACAAAGTATTATATCGAAAAGTTAGTTTTCAATTCAATGGACATAGTGTTACGTCGCTATCACTAAAATACCTCACAACCAAGATAAATTAAATCTACTGTATGTAATTTTACCTGAATTTGGCAAACCTGAAACATAGATATAAGCCTCAATAAAAAATACATTTCAAATTTTACCGAGTTTGAAAACTCAGTTCTAAAAATATGACGGTGACTACGTTTGTATGGAATACACTACGAAAACACTTCCCTTAACATTTCTTATACTTTCCCTGTTTGCTAAAAGTTTAATTAGATAACTCATAGGGACGAAAATCCAATTACCAACAACAGTTAGCCGAATTAAATAGAGCCTGTGGAGAATTATTTTATTTGGTTACCAAATTATCTGACAGTGAGTCGAGCTAATGTCACTCGACGCTTGACAAAGCGACTGTTGGCACGGAGAGGCTTTCGCTCCCTATGTAAACAAACAGGGCGAAAATGTTGCATGAAAAAATAATTAAACTTTTATTTACGTTCATGTTTTGCTTTGAAGGAAAGTTATTATGATTAAAATAGCAGTTCTATTGACTAGTCATAATATCATTGAATCAGTGATGGTCCAGTGGCCATGGCTATGTACTGCCACGCATAAGGTCCATGGTTCGATTTTTTTCGCATGTTGGTAGGGACATTTTGCGAATTGCTTGACCACCCTCGAGCAGAAAATTGTCCCCAAGTACCAAACGGTGTGTTCCTGCAGCTGTCCTTGATCCAGCCTGTTACATTACCACCTTCGACTTCATCATCTCTTATACAACATCATATGATATTCAAAAACAATTCAAAATGTGATAATCAAAACCCAACCTTTCAGCAATAAACTGCGTTGTTTTCGATCTATTTAAAAGTTGGCGAGCCTGTTGTACTAAGAGGCACGATTCCAGACTCCTATTTTATAGCTGATAGGTTAACCTTTGACCACTATCTCACCTAATGATAAGTGATGGTATGGTTATAAGGCCAACCTAGGCTTTTAAGGACAGCTACTGGAACACACTGTTAGGTTCTTGGTGACAGATTTTCTACTTGAGGGTGGTAGCTGGCCATTCGCAAATGCCCTACCAACATGCTGTAACGACTGCCCTTTTAAGAGAACATCCGAGAACGACGGCTTAACGTGCTCTCCGAAGCACGGACTGTTAAAGAACATTTCAGAAATCAAAGACCGTAAAATATTGTTGTTTTAATTTCAATAATAGAAAACTTTCCTAATTTTAGATCTTCTTCTTAGAAATTACTGCAGATCTCCCACACAATAGTTAATGTCGTTGCCAAAATTAACCCAGTCAATCAATTTCGTCGAAATCTTTGGGCAGTGGCATAAAACGTAGTCCATTATCGACCGCAATCCAACTCGGGGTTGTTAGTGTATTAATGTCAACTGCGGAAGGGAGCCGCTACTCTGTCAGGCACTCGGCACCAAGAGGCTTAACATGACAGAATGTAAACGGCAACGAGACAAGGGAGGCGCGTCGCGACGTCGCTCGTCGTCGTAAAAAAGGCAAAGTAATAATTGCGGCGGTGTTATTCGGTGACAGTACTATAGCTTCTAGACGTCAGTAGAGCTTTCAACATATTCATCCAAAAAAAACATCGTCCCGCTTGTAGAAGTGTCTAAAGGAAGACCAGCGCTGACTTACCGCCGGCATTATGCTGAGCCGGGGCCAATTTTACACCATAGTAAATTTGTCTTAGTATTATCATAAAACTAACGTGATTTTCACTCATATTAGTATATAAGGAGAACTCATGTAAATAAGCTTGACAGCTAACTATAAGCTCTTCTTGATTTTTCAAGTAGAGCTCGGGATGCCCGCATTGACATCGAAGCGAAAACTTAGCGCGGGTGTCCCAACTCTCCTTGATAAAGACCATCGGATGTGGTCGAAACTATATATAGTCATAGCTTTAAGTGTCAAACATTTTCTTTCATACTAACCCTCGGTGACCCTATTGCCACCGGGCTAAGTCCCAGACTCTGGACTGCTGACATCATTGTTGCATAAACCCAATATATTGTCCTACCCGGGACCTGATTTCGAAGCGGCGCGGCGCTTTGCAAACACCAACAAAGTTGTCATCTATACTATAAATTGTTTACGGTATGGTTTGTCAAAGTAGTTGTAATGTTGGAACTACTTTCGCTCCCCGTTATCCACTGCGGCGGCGTCTACAGAAAATGATAATGAAGCTAGCAGGACATTCGTGACAATCCTTTGTGTGCGTAGATCCAGTTGAACTACTTGTTTTTATAGACCTAAAATACTGTTTGCATTGACGAAAGCCCTGTGGTGCCGCAGCGGCGCACGAGCCCCGGCTTCCTTCCGCCCGCCCCGTGATTGAAAGTTGACATTGAACCGGGGCGGTGGCGGCGGCGGCGGCGCCAGGTACGGCGCTCGCTATTTTTGACCCCGCGACCTATCGCGGCTGGCGATCGGCCCCGGCACAAACTTGCCGTTTTAATCGCGTGAATGTGCCGCACCATTTGCAAATGCGCACAGAACGAACCTTTCGTGTTCCGCCGCAAATTAGCGTCGTGGCGCATGGCGCGTTTGGTGTGCCTCCACTGCAATTAAACAGGAAGCAATGTTCTAAAGAATTTCCTCATACCAGGTCACGACTTTTGTGGACTTTTCAAAAACTTTCATGATAAAAGAGTTATGAAAGACAGATGCCTGATATTCAAATTTAAATAATTATTTGACAAAGACGATGTTAACGCCGCGGCCTAGTGACATTCGAATGGGGTCAACGCCTACCTACAAAAGGTGCGGTGTCAGATAAGCGACATTTCCCGGCGACCAGCTGGCACTCGAGCCCTGAAACAAAGGACAATCAAATACATCGTCATTTATTCGCGTTTGTCCCGTTCATCTTTTTTCTTTAACTTTTATGTGTGGATAATCATTAGCTGCGTTTACCCGTCGCCCTTTAATGTGTTTGCATGCTCCACAGTTTGATACCACGCCTGTTTGCGTTGTTGCCGTTTTGCCTTCCCGATTAGGGTCGCATTCGAGATCCATATTTATTAGAGCGTAGGACTC
Source organism: Plagodis dolabraria (assembly GCA_963854805.1). Lineage (NCBI taxonomy): Eukaryota > Metazoa > Arthropoda > Insecta > Lepidoptera > Geometridae > Plagodis > Plagodis dolabraria. The sequence goes on from OY978444.1 coordinate 23,390,709, forward strand.
GCGACACGACTTTCGTTTTATACGGATACAGCGTACATTCAGTGTATAAAATATGTGAAGGCGGTTTGCTTTCCTTTTCAGGGATTAATGGTTACACGAGAACGATGATGACACGCGATATTCGTTGTTAATGTTAACTCCGGGTGGCGTCTTGTCTCCTTTTTTTCTTTTATGACTTTAAAAAGTTCGTCGCTTTGCTGTGATTTCCGTGATAAGCAATTGCTGTTGCAGTTAAAAATAGTATGTTCCAATCGTGTGAATCGAGTCTGTCAACTAGTCTTTTTTTGTTCTTGCTTGCGACGAGTGCAAACTTGGCGTAACTGGATAGTGGGCACACTGCAACTAGCTATGGCTATGGAAGGCGGAAGGACGTGTCACTCACGGAGCGCTGACGTCTGCCTGCTTTCAACCCCGCGCTAGAGCTTCCGACCTGCCCTCCGACACCGAGTGTGTTTCATGTCACATATTCACAGCTATGTACAATGCTATAGCGGTCAAATACTAATACTTGGATTTGTGACTGTCCCACTCGGAGGTAAATTCAATTTATATGCATCCCTACAAAAGAAAATGACTGGATAGTATTTAAATTCGGTAATCATGATTGAAACCATTTTAATTTTCAGTAAACTTATATTTACTTATAACTTTAGCAACGCAAGCCTTACGTGGTATATCAACATTCCCGCATTCGTATACTTTTTAGCCCAAAATATATACCTCAGGCGGGGATCGAAGCGTCAGTTACAGATTACCTCCGTGGCTTCCACACATACGCATTGGATGCATTGACTAACTAAGCCACCGAGACGGTAGCACTATGTACGAATTTAGCAATCAAGATCCATTTTGTAACGTAATAGGGAACGGTGAGCCATCAGCTATAGCTAGACTACTTGCGTTCTTCTGACCGAAATTCGTTGGTCTTTCTATTTTCAATACGATTCCAAGTACAATATCGTGGTTCACGAATATCACAAGCTAATACGCGACAATGCATGAATAATTTTTAAAAATATCTTACCCGAAATTTATAAAATATTACGACAAAAAAAGGGAACCGTTTTGCACCATTTATGATCATAAATTAGTCCAATAAATACAAATGGTCTACCATCAACACCCGCAAAACTTTCGGCGGGACAAATTACTCTAGAAACAAGACAATAATGGTGTCCCACATCACCTCAGGGACACAGGACATTGTATCCCACTAATCATTGGCGAAATGTGACGCAGGGCAAACAGTCACACCTACCACCGTCCAATTCGGAATCAAATTAAACACGCCCTAATTAAATGTACATACCTACATGGATATGGTAAAGCAAACATATTAATAGGCATGTTGATTTGGGCTCGGAATTCTTGACTGTTACGAGGGAAACTTTATACCTTTAGAGCTAATTCTGCAGTCCGGGATTGGGGTATAGTATAGATAAACATTTCAACAAGTTTTTCTTAACTGATTCCATTTGTAATATCTTTGGTTCGTATCCCGGGGTTTTGAAGTTTCCTTTCAGTGTTTAAGTTACTCAAGTAGTGCTGACGTGTCAAGAAGCACAAATTGGAAGCTTATTCGAATTTACATCGATAGTGCAGAGATGCGGTAGTAATATGGATTTGTAGAAAGAGCCTTGCAGTCTTCTAATGAGATTCAAATCTGACTAATACCGATACACTCTCAATCTAAAACTTCTTATTTAAAAATGACATAAATAACAATAATAACAATAACCTTCGACCACATCATCACTTAACGTCACGTGATTGTGGTCAAAAGCTTACCTATCAACAATAAAAAAAAATGACAAAATAATATACATTCATGCACATGAAATATATGATCATTGACTACATTTCCAACATATGCTTAGTCAGTAGCGCCAAAACAAAAACATTTGTTAAAATAAAATTTCGGGAAATCGTATCTAGTAGCTCTTTCCATACAGACGTAGTTTCTTCGTATTTTAAATACCAAGTCTTCAAACTCGGTGAAATATTGAAATATTGCATATATATTCCTGAGCCTAATATATATATATCGATTTATGATATGTTTTATCCCTAAATGTTCGTAGCCCTAAAGATACTTCCCATTTTAAACTATTTATCGGAAAATACTTAATTTTACGGAAAAAAGGCACACGAAAAGCATATATATTAGGCTCAAGTACATGCATGTTAAATTGCAAACTTGATATTTAAAATATGACTGAACTACCTTTGTATTAAGAGAATCAAAAGAACTACGTTCTTTTGATACATTTCTCTTCAGTTCCTTTATCAGACGACGCTTGAATGTAATATTTTATCGCTAATACTACTCCATACAAAAAACAATAATCAGAATCAAAACAATGTTAGGTTGCCTGTAGGTGTCGTAAGAGGCGACTAATGGTAAAGTACCGGAAGTTGGGCAGCACGCCTTCTGAGGAACTATATCTAAAACTGCGCGCAAGACGCTAAGCGTGGAGATTATGGCAAACCTCCCACTAAATGGGGGAGGCTGTGTTCGGCTCAGTCCGGCTGAAACAGTACGTTGTTAGATATCACCACTACAGGTGGACTGACGACATGGTAAAAGTTGCGGGTAGCCAATGGCTACAAGCGGCTTATATCCGTTCTTTATAGCGTTCTATGGGGGAGGGCTTTGTGGACGAGTTTCGGCTGATGATGATGTTGACAAATAATGTTTTCATCGATGTCATCTGTGAAATATCTGAAATTATAATGACTTTATTGTATTCTTGACATGAAATGGACAACTAAAGTTCAGAACGACCATGCGTGTTACCATACAAAGAACAAAATTAACCCATAAAACGCGAATTTACTCGGGTAACTTTAAAAACGCATCACTATTTCAGCATTGTACAACGTTACGGTCTGTAAAGCAGTCATGCCGCGCCAGTGAATCGTTTAGATTTATTAAACGAGTTCTATAGTAAATATACTAGGAATAGGTATAGAAATGTTGATATATATTATCTGTTTTATTGTGTTAATAAATATCCGAAACAGGAGTTTATTTGCATTTGTAGTTTCGAAATAAAATTGTTCTCTATGTTGCAATTTCTTGATGCAAGATTTATTATTTTACAAATTTAATTGTTCTCTAAAATTTAAATGCGGTTAGTTACTTTAATAATGTAATCTAAATAGCGAAACTTGTACAGAAGCATCACAAAAAGTTGCCACATTCTTAAGATATAATACCCTTAAAAGCGTATTATCCCATTAAAATTTACCCGACTGAACTCAATTTCTCTCTCTAGAGATTGCGGTAAATGCGGAAGGACCAGTCTCTGTTCTAAACTAGAAAGTCGATCTGAGAGCCCCGATGCCCAGGGTTGCCATTAAGTGAGAAATTGTAGCGTTTGAGTGAAAAACTAAAAGTAATAGTCTACATTGTAATTTTGCAGTGACGCCTATAAACATAGGTGCTCAGCGATAAACAAAATTTTTTACCTAAGAAATAAAGAAGAACCGACTGCAACATTCAAAAGTGTGAAATAACTTGTCGAAGTCGGTACCATGCGCACAATATTGTGATAATAGGTACTTTTGAACTGTCATGATACCTTCATGGTGAAGAAGTCGGTTCCACTTTTATGTAAAATAAAATCACTCATTTTACTGACCCTTGCTACTTACGGGATCGATTGGCATTCACTGTCAACGACTATATGATCAAGATAGGAAAATATTTTTCAGTTATTGAAGTGTAACTCAAAAACAGCTTGACTGATTTTGATGCTTGACGAGTTTAAATGAGACCACACGACAAGCATCAGTTTTCAAATAAAAAAATAATTATCAAAATCGGTTCACCCAGTCAAAAGTACTGAGGTAATAAACTAAAAAAATAGAGACGAATGACAACCTCCTCCATTTTGTGAAGTCGGTTCAAAGATACAAAGACAACGTAACAAAAAACAAATAACTTGTTAAAATCCCATCCGATATTCAAATTTTCCTTCCGTTCTTATTTTATAATTATTGTTTTAATAATTTACACTAAAACATTATCAATGGCAAACCGCACAAAAGAGTCGACCCACAACGCAACTTATCATTTAAGGGCAAGACCGTAGTCAAAATAATTTCTAATTCGGGCGGAGCTAATAGAAATGGGTGTTTACTTTTAACTCATAAAAATATTCAGTCGCACGGCGGCACTAGACGCCGTACCACGGATAGCGTCGCTAAAATTGTAGAGTTTCGTGCGCTATTAGAAGCGGCAGAACAGAAGTGTAGATAACAACATTTTTATCTGCAGTTACTGTGAACCTCTAAGGTAAAAAAAATTATCACTTGTAGGTAATGATATTTTTTTAATAGACTAAGCGAAGCGAGGTCTCGGTGGAGGTCTGAGCAGTGTATATATCCCCGTCAATAAATCTCGATTGCCTGAATCGATCTTCATGAAATTTGGTAGAAAGGTCTTCATGAATCTTGCATATCAACATAATTTGCAAGTAAGAACCTGTAACAGCTTAATTGGTTTGTGGTTTGCTGAGATTATAGGGTCCATAAAACGAAGTTGTAATTTAAAATTCAAATGTATTATCTCAATATTGTGCTCAAAAAAGTATTTTGACTTCATGAAGCGGTACGAAACCACGGTAATATTATCTATACAGTATTTTAACTCGGCCCTGCCCTCGAAATAACTACCTACAGCCGCGCGGTACGTAAACATGCGATAGGGCTGCCTGCCTTTAGCATTTGAATTACATTTGCCTACTTTGTGTTTCCATTTTGTTGTGTGATTGTAAATATAATTTTTTTTATATAAGCAAACTAGTGATTCGCCCCGGTTTCACACGGCTATTTAACAAAAAAAGTCATAACTTATAAATTAAACATATAAAAAAACAGTTATTGTGACATAGCTGTAATAGTTAGACTTATAGTATTGCGGACTTTTTATTGATGTCTTCTATAAAATTGTAGTATATCACTTGGCTCTATTTTCAATAATTTACGCAGCGTATGCGATATACCTAACGATTTATTTTGGTATTTTTTTCGCACTTTATGTTACGTTATCGAAGTTTACATACGACCTAACTTTTTTGAAAATCTTCTATAGCCTATGTTCATCAAGGATAATGTTGGATCCTCATGGTGAAAGAATTTTTCAAATCGGTCCATTAGTTTCAGCCTATTCAATGCAAACAAACAAATGCACAATCAAATCTTTCCGCTTTATTACCTATATTAGTTTAGATAAAATACTTTGTAAATTGAATAAATAGTGTGTAAAAATGCGTGTTGTTTTGGATTGGTAGTAAAAAATATTTGCACCTCGACTGAAACGTACGAAATGCTTTATTATTGAATTTTAAAGTATAAAGCTTAATCAAAAATTGTTTTTGCAAACATGGACAAGGTGGAGGACAGGGAATATGTTTTACTTAGTTATAGATACCTGCAGCTACAATTAATATGTTTGGTTTGGACGAATTCATGCAACCAAAAACAGCACAATATACCTACTCGTCATATTAAATATGTACTTGAACTTATAGGACGTTATCCGCACCAACCACTGGGTTACTGTCAAATACTTACCAACTCTAAAACAGAAACTTGCAATTTTACTCTTGATCATATTTCTATATATCTATAGATAAATAAATATTATGCATAGGTATAATTTCAGTTATAGAAAGTCATTTTGCAATTTTAGAGTTTATTTATGAGATAACATAATAAATACAGATAATAATAAAATAAAAGTTAAAAATTTTAATAGTAGTATAATCCCAATACAAAAGATAACTGTAATGAAACCGCCATATAAAATTCACCCTACCGCTACTAAAAGTGGTACAGGCAGAATCGTACCAAGTTTCTGAGTCACAATGGTTAAAGAACCCCACTCGTAGGTGCTTCGGTTATCGCGGCGTTTCATCATGGAGACCAGTTGAAAATATGGAAAATAACTACCAAGTCAGACCTCAGCCTTCAGCCTCGCAAGTCACTCACACGAATCGGACTGCAGCCTCGCCTTGCCTCGCCCTTTGAACTCACGCACTATCCGTGCTCTAAATGTAGTATGATGAATAAGAAGAGCTCGTAGGGCAAATCCAGAATGTTGGAATTCAAGATAGCCCCCATACAAAGTACTCCGATCACACTGAACTCAGCTTTACTTCAGATTTCCCATTATTATCATATCACGAAAAGCACTTTGTTATTTTCAATTTAGATTACTTTCTTTCCCCATGACTCCTTCCCATAGAACAATTTAAGTCAATGGTTTCAAAACATCTATGTATGGCGGCCATCTTAAAAAATGATATCATGGAAAAATAAATTCTAAATTCGGAATAACGACGCCTAAAACCACCCAGATATTGATTTTCAGACGGATCGGAGCAACTTGAATTTTACCTGCCATCTTGAATATGTCATTTTGGTTTTTGTCAAGTCTCATTCGACTGCTGCCATTAAAAGTTGTATGAGAAGAATTGTACCGGGTCACTTGCCTAAGGAACCCCACTTATTAAAATATATAAAATAAAATTATAATAATAGTACACATTATCACTTTTGCTATGAAAATGAAACTATCTACAGAAGTAACGGTACAAACGTTACAGGTATCTACATGCTTTTAGAGGTAGTACGAAAGAACAGCGGAGTCATACAGATGTAACACACATTTAAATCCGACTAACTACATTTTAAGTATTAAAGTCAAAGGGATAAAAGAGATATAGGTAAGTTCCCTTTATTTGAATGATTGGATATATAAATACCTAGAAAGTAGTTGGTCGTCGCGGAAAGTGTGTTAAGGGCATTGGGAATAGGTTCTCATTTAATTGTACAGTAACCTAATAATAACAAAATGAAATATTTTACCAAGGGTTAAAAGTCTAGATACCTACTAAAATAGGAATTAACAATGCCGTGTCTGAACTTTAATCAACTCGCTCAAAAAAGTTATTATAAAGATTTTATAAATCAATATAAACAAAAGTACTTCCCCAATAAATGTTTTACTTGCGTTTCAATAATTTATGAGTTCCAAATTAACGTATGGTAAAAAAATATTGAAATATTTCGTAAAATAAATGCACAAAAATGATGGCATAACGAACGGCACAGATCCCACGTCCAAACGGCCCGAGCGCTGCGGGCAGACTGATTTTCGTTGCGATTTCTTCTCGCGATCAAAGAATTTTGTGGCAAAAATTCATAAAAATGTTTTCAACACAAGTTAGTAAGTAGTTCATTAGAGTATATTATTAGCTATTTTTAAAAAAAAGAATCATTGCATTTAATTCAACTATGCCTCTTAAATTAATAAAAAACAATCTAAAAAGGGTCGTCGATTACAATTTATTACAGAAGAACTAATTGGTTTCAATAAAAACTAATCAACTAATTCACTCAATAAAGAATTAAAGAATATGATATATTTTTTTCGCACATTTTGAACTCATAGTTTCAGTACAAGAAGATTCCAAAAGTGCGCATTTCACTACGGTGATCCCCTTAAAGGGGCCTGATACGATACGTTGATTTCTAATGTACTGACCGTATACCACACTTTGTTTTTAATTAATAGTTGATAGGCTAGCCTTTGACTACTATCTCACCTGATGGTAAGTGATGATGTGGTCGAAGATGTTGTTAAGCCTAGAATTACTGGCTCTCAAGTACCTACAGCGGCAGGAACATCGTTAGGTGTTTGGCGAAAGATTTTCTACTTGAAGGTAGTAGCTAGCCAGGCAGGCATTCGCACAATTCTCTACTACCATGCTATATCGACTGCTATCTTAAGGCAACAACCGGGACCGACGGCTTTACGTGTCCTCCGAAGCACGGAAGCGCTCAGTAGTAATGTCACTAGCGGTCACCCATCAAAATCATGACCGAGGTGGACGTTGCGAGTTGATAGGTTCAAAACGGCTAAATAAACTTCGCTACGAGCGCTTCACACATGCTCCCGCATTTTATATATAATAATATAATGTGAATGTATGTGTGTATTATAGTATTGTATGTCCCGATAATAATATAGTAAATAACTGTATGTCATACATTACAAGACTAAAAATAACTAGTTGTTTTTACATATTTTTTTAAAGTGTGCTGAGGTGCTTGGTTATCTTTCCAATATGTGTATTTTGTATGATAAGATTAAAACCAAGGTTAAATATAGGTTCATGCTTCTATACCATTACACAAAAACCTTGAAGCCATATCTTAAACAGAAGATTGAAAAGTGACACAATGCAACCACGAGCACATGCCGCAGATTTGCATTATAAATATCTCTTAGCTTTACAATTTTACATATTCGTTTACACAAGATTCTATGCTGTTCATTTGTGCTGAGAAAAACTTAATTATCTGCTGTTCATTTCTGCTAAGACACACCTAATTCTCTGCTTAGTAATTAAACAACTTTAAACTGTTTAAATCGCGTATATTTTTCATTATTTTTGTCCCGACGTTTCAAACCCTTTTCAGTGATCTTGGTCACGGGGTGCCTAATTGGTTTTATTTGGCACATGAGTAAGTGAGAAAATTGTTTGGTGTACCGTCAGAAATGTTTATATTAATCATAACGTTCCCTATTCACGCAGTATTTGCTCACAGTGTCCAGAGGCCTTGCAGATTTGTGTCGGCCATGGGATTTAATTAATTTGATAACAGGATCCCAAGCAAGTGGTACTTGCCAACCATCATCTCTATTGAAATTTGGGTACTTATTGATTTGAATAGCCTCCCGCGAAATATACGCGATTTAAACCGTTTAAAGTTGTTTAATTACTATGTGTCACAATTGCGAAAACCTAAGACAACATAATTCTCTGCTGTTGATATCTTGTGAGAAACACTTAATTATTTTCCGTCAATTTCTGCTGCGACACTAAATGCTCTGTGTTCATTCCTTGTGAGAAATACTAAATTCTTAGTCGTTCATTTCTGCTGAGACAAACTAAATTATCTGCTGTTTATTTCTTGTGAGCAACACTAAATTATCCACTGTTAATTTTGGATAAGACATCCTTGCTATTGTAATTTTATTTTTATAGCTGCATGGCCTAGCCTGACTATCTTACCGGAAGGTGTGATGATGCGCCTGAAGATGTTGATCAGGTTAACATAGAGTTGTTGCTTGACTTGTTTTCAAGCACGGCTGCCGGAACACATTGTTAGGTGTTCGGCGACAGACTTTTCTATTTGAGGGTGGTAGTTAGCCAGGCAGGCATTCGTAAAATCTTATAACCATGCTATGACGATTGCTATCTAAACAACTCGGACCGACGCGACGGCTTAACGTGTCTTCCGAAGTACAGAAGCGCTCAGTAGTAAATGCCACAAGTCATGACTGCAGCGGTCGTTGCGTAACCTATAGGTTGGTCGCTTAAGAACCACTAAGCAAATTCTGCAACGTTCGCTTCATAAATGCATACTCATACAGGTTTGTGTGTGTTACCATTCTTCATCACCGAAACGGCAACGATGGGTCTCAATGCAAATTTGTGCTACGACTTCTTAGGTCCTGGGTTACCTGGGCACGTACAGGTACCAACTGTTGAGAAAATGGTTAAAAGTGGTTCAAATGTTGATTTTTACATCTGAGTGTATCTACGCGTAGACTTTAAGTAAATTAATTTAAGTTCATGCGTCTCTCCAAAAATACAACCATTCTTTATCGACCACGTTTCTTAGGCTAATTATATCTAATGTCATTGTTCCCCGAATTTCTGTTTTGTTTGGCTTGACTACGTTCTTCGACAAAGGTATTCGGCAGTCTATCACGTAAGAAACGACCTGACCGAGGACGCAGCGCCCTGTGACGTGCTCCGTGCCGTTATGTGCCTCATCACGCGACACTAGTGTCTAGTTTATTTGTATCCACGACTTAGGTAACTTGTTTTTCTGAATATCTATCGTTTTCGCGAAAATAGTGTTAAGTACACTAGCGGCATATGTGAACTGATGCCCTCGTGACTGTAATATTATTTTCATTACACTTGCACGTAAACAGTATCTAAACATACATACAGTTTTACTTGGCCGTAATGACCCATATAAAATCCTCGAGCTTTCTTTTTGTGATAAAACCCAAGGTCGGTAAGTATTTATTTTAAATTTATAGCACAGCACACAGTTCATGCAAGTTCAAGCAAGGAGTTTACACGCAATTGAAAAATTGTCATAAAATGTCATCTAAACAGGAATTTCATTGCAATATCGCTACATGTTACTTACCCAAATAATGTTCTTAATAATCGATTTTAATAGTTTTTTGTATTAAAACGGCTGTATATTATCTTTGTATATAAAAATTACATGTCACGTTGTTTGTCTGCGATGGACTCCTAACCTACTGAACTGAACCGAAAATTTGATTTGCACACCGTGTGCAATTTGTTCGAAATTCCAATTGAAAGATATACATCTCAATTTATAGTCGCAATTACCCGTGCAAAGCCGTGGAAGGCCGCTAGTATTACTATATAATATTATATACTATTATATTACTATATGGTAATGTTTTTATGTTTACTTTCTTACACTAATTGCATTTAATACTGCTGGCTTTTAAGATAAACTTATATATACATCTCGCTTACGCCGGACTCGTATACCAATGTGCAATGAAACTAACGATAGCTGATACCAAACAGTTGCAAGGTGCTGACGATTGATGAGCTGGCAAATAAATATAATCTTTAAATTTCGTTTTCACTGACGGACAAGTGTACTGTTAAATATATCCTCTCAACTACTATGCAATTGTTTATGAGCTGAGTAACACAATTTGCTATTCATGTCAACATAACAATAGTAGAAGAAGCAAGTCTAGCACATTGTACTCGTAATGTGGTAAGCAATAACACAGTAGTGCGTTCTGAACGTGATTGAAATTTCATGCGAGCGACGACGAGCAACGGGTAGTTAAAGAACTTGTTTACTATTTTATGGTACTTACTCCCCGTTGTCGTCGCTCTAACGTCCGAACGTACCATAAAACCCCTGTAATGCCTTGACGATAGGCACTGTAAATCACCAAGTTAGTTCTAAGGGCAACGCACCGCAACTTTATCTCAAATGGATTTTCTTATTTGCAGGTAGAAAAGCCTGACTGCTGCGTTACTTAGTGGTAAGTAATGAGATTCTCATTGAATTATCTTTGTTTTACTTTCATAAGATACGACGAGCTAGGAACATTCTAGAACACAACTAAATGAATTTGAAACTCGGAGTTAGAGCTATCTGTCAATTTCATTACTCCAATAACACCAACCATTGCTGAAAGTAGTGCATTTTGAAAACATATTTTTCTTGTTTATGCGAGAAAATAGTTTTATGCCGGCCATTTTTACTTTTATTTTATTTTTTCGTTTATTTTCCCTTGTGCGGCCGTAAAACGTACCTGGGCTTCGCTTGCGGGGATAACGGAGCGGGCTCACGAAAAATTTATTATTGAGACCTTTTCGCCCGAGCTCCATCGACAGACATTGCGAAGGCAAAAGTTATGAATGACACATGTTTTGAAATATTACCTGCACTGAACTGCTTCCCAAGAAGAAAATTTCATAGGATGAGAAGTTTATTTGTCGTGAAATATGTGGGAGAGTTTTACGAGAGCGGGACGACTTTTACAATGCTACGGATCAAGCAATTTTCTTACTTGTTGGTCTATATTGCACGGCAATAAGACTAAAACGTGGAATAAAAGTAAGAGGTGCGACAAATTGGATGGGAAAAGTTTGCTGGGTAGTCCTTGTGAGCCTATTTGCTTTACTCTACCGCGTCAGACATAACTGCTTGCTTTACTACATCTCGTCTATAAAGAATGAAGAGTTAGTAGGACCAGGGTTTTATCAAAGCTTTCTTATTACACGACTTACCTAAAAAAGGAGTGTTATGTTTTCACAGTTCATGTATGTATGTTCGTGAGTTTTTTTATTCCACCATAATTTCTAAACGGCTTAATCCATTTTAATGTATGAGATATTGTTAGATTCATCTTGACACATAAAAAATCTTCCAAACTTATATAGTGTTATATTTTCAGGTGTTAAAATGAAGGGCTTTAAAATGATTCCATAAATATATATATATCTTGCAGTTCTAATTTCAATTTATGTAACTATTAATCGTTTAACGAATATAAATAATTTGCGGTCGGGTCTTTTGCGTTCTTAACAAATTTATACTTGTTTTATTTAAATACTTCAAAATAGATAATAATATACTTGTATAAGTTAAGCCTAAAGTATGAATTACGAAGAAAATCGAGCATCAGATTGATCAATTTCCAAAGCCGATGCCTAGTGAATGGAAAAACACCTGAAATACCGACTGCTATTGATGTCAAACGAGCTCGATGCTCCGAGCACAAAACAATGATTCATCCGTCAGATATTCCCAGGGATTTTCAGTTTTTATTAAATTGCACTCATCTTCGCCGGTGTTTATTCATTTGCGTTTCTCTTATTTTAAGTCTATTTTCGTATTTGTGCAATCATGTAGTTAATTGAAATGGGCTTAACTGGCGTAGCTGGAGCGCTTCAATGGTCTCATAGTCACCCTGAAATCGACATCTGCCCGGCACATGTGCCGCTACTACTGACATTCATTCGCTCGACTCGGCTTAACCGATGTGCCTATGCAAGTCGTGAGTCGAGCCTAAGTGTCGTTGAAAATAAATTCATCAGCCAGTTCCCACATTTATCCGCTTACAAACATAGAAGGTACACAATTTTGTCATCACTCGACCGGCGATTCGTTGTCGAGCGAAATTAGCGCGAACTCGACCCCGTACCCGGGCCTCTGTTTTATTCAGACCCTTGGGAGCTCTGACACAATGACAAAAATGTTGTACGGTATGGTGCTTTATTTTTTTTTGCCAATTATGGAAATTCGCGGACGCCGCGCGCGCCACCTGGCGTGGCCGCTGCCCACTATCCTCTCTCCAGAGAGGCCACTTTGTTACCTATTTCGGCTCCGAGATAGTTCTAATTTCACTTTAGATATGACATTTCATGTATAATCCAAGCATTGTGTTTAACTTTACAAAGTGTTTTCAGCAGCATTGATTAATAACTCTCGTCAGAAGCCTCAGACAGACATTTATAATGACAAGGGTTGTCTCGGTGGTCACAAATTTATGCTAAACAATTCTCGACGGAAAATCGGGTACATTAAAATGCAATTTGATCCATTTTCACGCACAAAATTACTACTTGCTACAGAAAATATATTCAAGAGTCAAAAATATACATGAAGGAATCGTTTGCAATAGTTTTGTAAGTAGTCACGGTATTTATCAAGAAATGGCTTGTAGGAGTAATAATGCAATAATTCCTTGAAGCTGAAGTGTATTGTAATGGTTGGTATTCCCGTCTCCACTGTGGCCTGAGTCACCATCGTCGGCCGGCAGGCTGACGGCGGCGGTGGCGTCGGCGGGCCCGCAGTTCGTGGAATCCGCTCAACCCTTACAGGGGTTGCTTTCGCTAATGACCGCCGGACAACGACCGCCCTCCGACTGCAAGTTGCACTGCGCGCAAAACACGACCCTCGCAACCACAACTGTAAACTCCAATTCGGCAGATATTTCGCGCTCCGCTCTGCATTTCGGTGCGTGTTTATATGCAGCTTTTCAATCGGCTACGTTATTTTGATAAATATGCATGAAGTCGAGGCTGGCGGCGCGGGTAACGTAAATCGCCATCGTGAAAATTTAATGACATTTCCTGGTAGTCGCGTAATGAGTCATATCCGTCGAAGGGTTAATTTTAACGCAGTATCGCAGAGCAAAATCGACAATTTCCTATCTTTTTGCGAAAGGGGTTGCTCGGCTGGTGGCTCTATTATTTTGTTCTACAATGAAATAATTAGTCCTTTTATATAGCGCTCTTTTATAACAGTAATTGATATTTTAAATTCTGACTGTGTCGGAGATACATTTGCTATTCTAGAATTTATTGGTCCTTTTATGCTCTCAGCTCTCGGAATGGCCCGATAAAGCTTTATTTGAGTAGTCATCTAACAGTTCGTTTGCATGTATATCAGGATCACTCCGGTTCCGATTGCGGGCTGCTTTGTGCATAAGTTGACGGTCTATGTCGCTTTATACGACCGACGACGTGTGCTTTTGCTCTCTCGAATCTGAGCCAAGTGGAACCAACCAGCCAATACGAGCAGTATAGAGATTTGTTGCATTACGCTATTTAAATTTAGGGGTTTTATTAATAGTGATAGTAATTATTATAGTTGGCAGTTTTTATACCTATATTTATAATTATTATGTATGTATGTTACTGAACTCCTGAACGACTGGCCCGATTACGAAATTTTGTATGTGTGTTATAGGATCCACTTAATCCCTGCATGGTTTAGATTGACAACAAGACTAGTAAGAAACTGTGGGTATGTACCTACAGCTTTTTTTTATTGCTGAAATGTTAGCCTTTGAGCAAATGTGTTGTTCAGGCTAACCTACAATTAATTGGTAGCTAGTAATAAATTGGTTCTTTCAGGCAAATGATCGACATTCTTGAGACAAAACGATTCTGTTTCTCTAAAATCATGTGATTTAATATTAACTCGTTTTTAACTAAATCTTATATTATTGCAACAAGCTTTTAAATGCAAGAAAAGGTTGGCCCTTTATTGCCTATGGTTTTCTACTGCGTATTGCTACTGAACATTTCTTCCAAATCCGTCCAGTCGTCGAGCTCAGTAGTACAGAGTTCCAATTCGGAGTGGATTGGAATTCTGTGCTAATAAACACATTTTTTTTGTAATAACGCCTTCTAAGTATTTTAGCTTACAAAGTTACAACACATGGCTAAATTTGGACTTCGAGTGGGACTCATACCCACGAACGATCGATCGTGACGCAGGCTCGTCCCACTCGCAAGTATGATTCCAGACTTATGTAAATATTAAAAAAATATGTACTTTAACGCCTCCTGTACAAAAGAGCTTACCAATGACGTTCGTACACTACTTATACGTCATTGCAAATAACAAAATCACAAAATAAATTGATGCTGTGCGTAGTATTCGTACCATTGTAATTCTGTAAGCAAAAAAATTGTATCGGAATAATGAATACTGAATTTTTCCATTTACGAGATTTGCTTAACTGTATTGGTTGGTTATATAATAATAACAAAATAAGAACATCTATGGCAAATAAGATACTAAGAAATGAAAATCAAATTTCCAAAAATAAAAAGTGAGATCTTGTGATGAATTTTACGAAACTGAAATAAAGCCTGCTTGCTTTGACTTTATATACCGTGTTCAAAGTTGTGTTTGTGTGCGTGTGCCGCTTCAACGGTAGTGCATACTGTCTGTATCGTGTCTGAGGTTTAGCTTATCTAGATTGTGAAGCTCTCTACCTAAGTATACACTAGTAATGAGATTTTCTACCAACTGCTGCGTCAGACACTGCAAGTTCTTTTAAGGATATTGTATGTGCGCAGCTCTTTATATGCACAAGCGCTGTTTCGTCATAAATTTAAAGCTACTTTAACTTTGTGAAATCTGACATTTATTTTATTTATTTATTTAAAATCAGTCAATGTGGCTTACAGACTAAATCCTAAACACCATCATGTTTGATGGTGTTTAGGATGACATGCGTGTTCTTAAGCTTAATTTCTGTTATCCTGGTTTGTCAGTTTTCCGCTATAGTATTTATTATATTTTAAATGTCAAAACAGTTATTCCTATTCAAAAACATTTTTTTCGGACAATGTATAAATACATAATTCTACGATATATTTTTTCTTATTGCTGATAGGTTAGCCTTTGAGCAATATTTCACCTGATGGTAAGTGATGGTGTTGAGATGAGATCCAGTAATTTAAGCTGCCGGAACACATATATAAGGCCTTGGCGGCATAGTTTCTACTCGAAAGTGGTAGCTACCACACTAGCCTAGTGGGCATTCGCAAATACTCTACCACCATGCCACGACTGCTATCTTAAGAAATCAATCGGGACCGCTTAACGGCTTAAGGCTTATACAGTCGCCAATGGCCTTGAGCATCTGGGCCTAATCGAGCTTACTTTACCAGCGCATCGCCGCAGTTAATCAACAAACGTTCGGCGCTCGCTGCACAAATATAACGGTCAAAGAATATGCAGATGCGCGATACGCTCCGGTAACATGGCACTTTATATGCCTACCATATGATTCTAGTGAGTATCCGCAGTTGCAACTGCGGCTGAGATCAGTACTAAAATTCATACCTACCTAGGTTTTTCTGGACGTCTTTATTCCTGGAATTAATATTTTGACGACGTCATCCAAGTAATAAAGTTACTCCGATTTGGCTGAAATTCAAAATCTAGGTTGTTCTGGAAGTTTTTATTCAGAATTTGAAATTATTTTCGATGGCGTCTGCCAAGTAAATAAAGTTACTCCGATTTGGCTGAAAATCAATATCTAGGTTTTTTGGACGTCTGCATTGCAAATTTGGAATTCATTTTTCGAAAACATCTGCCAAGTGAAGAAAGTTACTTCGATTTGGCTGAAAATAATAGGTATTTCTGGACGTCCTTATTTCGAATTTGGAATTTATCCTGACAGATCGGTACTACAATTCATTCCTACCTAGGTTTTTCTGGACGTCTTTATTCCTGGAATTAATATTTCGACGTCGTCTGCCCAGTGAAGAAAGTTAGTCCGATTTGGGTGAAAATTAAAATCTAGGTTGTTCTAGACGTCCTTATTCCGAATTTGGAATTTATTTTTCGATGTCGTCTGCCAAGTGAAGAAAGTTAGTCCGATTTGGCTGAAAATCGACATCTAGAATGTCCTGGGCGTCATGATTCCGGATTTGCATTTATTTTTCAACGTCGTCTGCAAAATAAAGAAACACTCCGACTTGGCTAAAAATCGATATCTGTAGGTTGTTCTCAGTTGTCACACAGACTCTTTAAAAAATCTGCTGATTTTAGTGATATACTACATAAACGAGTTTTCCAATTACATTTTAAAACTCAGTCTAGCGCGGTAGGGCAGCACAGCTGTTTACCTGACATAGGTTTTAGTCAGCACTATGAAATAACAATAATAAATAAGGAACTCACCCTAGAGGGATTCATGCACTTCACAACTAGTAAATAACAATTAAGATTGATACTACGTATTGTATTTTTATTTAACGCAAGACGAGTGTTCCTTGCCAATTGCATAGACGAAAACGCTAAGATATATCGTGTTTAAAACGCTAAAATATGTCAGTGGGTTTCGCACAAAATTATTTTTAATAATTAGCAATATTAACGTAAGTTTATACTTTAAGTGGTATGTAAGTTAGTTAAAGAATTTAATTAGTATATTTTTAGTTTATGATTAACATCTAATGTTTCATATAACGATTAATACTATTATTTAAGTAACGGCGTCAAAGTTAAAGTCAAAAGTCAAAGTCAAAATCATTTATTCAATTTAGGCGTCTACGACGCTCTTATGAAGGTCAATTACAAATTTTAATATTGAAATATACTACATTATTGTACTGCCACGTTCAGCAAACAAAAATTATAGAGCCACTGCGAGAAGAACGGGCAAGAAACTCGGGGACATTCTTTTAAACGTGTTTTAAAAATGTGTTAAGTACATACTATATAGTAAAATGATTACAATACTTAATTTACATTACGTAGGTGTTAGGCGCTAGCTTGGCAGAGGCGAACCAGTCCAAGCATTTTTGTCGTTTAAGTAATCACAAACTGTGTAGTAAGATTTCTTTAGCAAAATATTCTTCACATGAAACTTGAATTTTCTTTCTGTGAGCGTTGTAATATGTTTGGGCAATTTATTATAAAACCGCACACAATTTCCTAAGAAGGACCTTTTATTTGTCTTTGCTAATCTAAAACCTGGCACCGCTATTTTATCTTTATTCCTAGTGTTATAATCGTGAGTGTCACTGTTTGATTTAAATTTGCTCAAATTTTTACGAACATACATAATATTTTCAAATATATACAGACTTGGTAAAGTTAAAATATCAATTTCTTTAAAAATTAGCGTTAGCCACAACGTTACACTACATATTATCTTACCGTTTTCGAGATACGTCATCTATCTTCACTTGGCAACGTCATTGATAAATAAACTCCATATATAAAATTGTAGAATAATGACGTACAGAACAATCTAGATATAATTTTTTTGCCAAATTGGAGTAACATTTTCACTTGGCAGACGTCTTCGAAAAATAAATTCCGAATTCGAAATAAAAACGTCTAGAACAACCTAGATACCCATCGATTTTCAGCCAAATTGGAGTAACTTCTTTTACTTGGCCGACGTCATCGAAAAATTAATTCCAAATTTGGAAAAAAGGCGTCCAGGAAAATCAAGAAAGTATCGATTTGTAGCCAAATCGAAGTAACTTTTTTCACTTGGCCTACGTCACTGTTAAATAAATTCTAAATTTGGAATTAAGACGTCTAGAACAACCTAGATATCGATTTTCAGCTAAATCAAAGTAACTTTTTTCACCGGGCAGACGTCATCGTAAATCAAATTTGTAATAATAACGTCTAAAACAACCTAGATATCCATTTTTAGTCAATTCTGAGTATTATTCTTCACTTGGCAGACGACATAGAAAAAAATATTCCAAATTCGGAATGATGACGCACAGCACAACCATGGTATAGATTTTCAGCCAAATCAGAGTAACTTTCTTTCATTGGCAGACGTCATCGAAAAACAAATTTCAAATTCGGAACAAAAACGTCCAGAACTACCTAGATTTTGAATGTTAGCCAAATCGGAGTTACTTTCCTCCCTGGCAGATGTCAAAAAATGTATGCCAAATTTTGAACTAAAACGTCCAGAAAAACCTAGATATCGATTTTTAGCCAAATAGGAGTAACTTTTTTCACTTGGCAGACGTCATCGAAAAATAAATTCATAATTCAGAATAAAGACGTCCAGAAAACCTAGATATTGATTTTCAGCCAAATCGGACTGGTTTTGATTTTTAGAATCTTCTATCCGCCAATTTGGATTTATGACAAGTGTCATTTGACTGCTCTACCGATTCCCTGCGATAATTTTTCAAATCTCCCGGCATTGAAATATACATTCAAAATTCGGAATAAAGACGTCTAGCTACCTAGATTTTGAATTTCAGCCAAATCGGAGTAACTTTTTTCACTTGGCAGACGTCATAGAAAAATACATTCCAAATTCGGAATAATGACGCACAGCACAACCTAGATATCGAATTTCAGCCAAATCGGACGACCTTTTTTCACTTGGCAGACGTCATCGAAAAATAAATCCCAATTTCGGAATAAGGACGTCCAGTAAAACCTAGATATTGATTTTCAGCCAAATCGGACTGGTTTTGATTTTTAGAATCTTGTATCCGCCAGTTTGAATTTATGACAAAGTGTCATTTGACTGCTCTCCCGATTCCCTGCGATAATTGTTCAAATCTCCCTTACTGTAATTGTAACAGCCAGATCGTCCATTGCTGAACACAGCCTCCCCTATTAAGGGGATATTTGCCATAATCCCCACGCTTGGCAGGCGTCTTGGGGATCGCAGTGTAAGTTGGCAGTTCTTTAGAAGGCGCTGCTGCCCACCTTCCAGTAGTTTTCCCTTAGTCGCTCTTACGACACCCACGGGATTATATGGGCACCCCAAGGGGCAAATCTCCCTTACCTATCTCTTACTATTTTCGAGTTATCCATCTTCACTTGGCAGAGATTATCTTTATGCAGTATTACAAAATTACAAATTTACGAGAGAAAAAATTATAGTCATGTGCGGGATTCGAACCCGCGTCCATCCACCCCTTTAGCCGGGGTATGGTCTAACCAATTGAGCTAACATGATACGATGGTTGCATGAAGAACGAGAGCAAGAATTACAGTTATGAGTCATTGTGTCATGTTAGCTCAATTGGTTAGACCATACCCCGGCTAAAGGGGTGGATGGACGCGGGTTCGAATCCCGCACATGACTATAATTTTTTCTCTCGTAAATTTGTAATTTTGTAATGTAATTCGCCTAGCAGGCGTCATTGCAAACTTAATAATATCAAAATTTATGCAGTATTAATTAACCTATATCAAAACACCTAATACATTTATCAAAAAAGCTTAGAACTCCAAAAGATGTATGAAGTCCCATACACACTCTTAATGTAGTAGAGAACCATTTTGTACCCTACAAAGTACTAAAGCCGGAAACTATTTACCATGATATAAAAAAAAAATATCTTTAGTTTACCAGTTATGTCATGAGAGCGTTATAGACATTACTAATTAATTTTGTACATGTATTATGCACCTAATTAAAAAACTTTCATTGATCTTATTGATAAGGCCGCCCATTGTAAAGTACCTACAAAATTGTCAATGTCAAGTTTTGATTCTTTTCATATGTGATAAATTTCAAATAAAATTTGTCTACAAAGTACCAATAATAAAGCGTCAACGCGCATACTTCACGTCGCAATCAAGTTGGCCCTCTGCAGCGAGCGAATCATTACACGCACACAGCTGCGAATCTCGCGTGTCAATGCACTAATACAAAGACAAGATCGTTGTTAGTCGAAAGCGCGAGCGGAGCTACGAGCGACACAACCTCCCCGTGCCAACGCTTGCGCAACACTGCCTCGGAACCGCCGCGCTGGTGTGCTCGAGTAAATTCGCGATAAAATAATTAAATAAATGAATATTACACAAAAGAAAAAAAAATAAAACAATAGGGATTTGTAATTATATGTAATACACCTCTTGTATTAAACTTATCAAGATATGTTGATAAATACTAGAGTTCCAACTGCTAGAAGATATTTTTAGACCTATGTTCATAATTTTTTTTTATCACGTAAATTGATTGTGATCATGTTTTGGGATCAATAGGAATCTCACAAATATGATCAAAATTTACATAATATTTTTTGTTTTGCCACAAACGTAATAGTACGGCTCAACTTATTTTTTAAAAGAACCTTATTTGCCTCCACACCTCGGCACCTCCACCTTAATGTGCCTTCCGAAGCACGTGCTCGATAGTAAATGCCACAAGCAGTCACCCATAGAAGTAATTAATGCAGCTTAAACCTATTTGATCGCTTAAGAACGACTAAGCCAGCTCCGTTACGAGCGCTTCAAAAATATTATTATATGAGTCGCAAGGTAAAACACACAAAACCTCACATAGTTTTTAAACACTTGCCTTCGTCAAATATAATCTAGTGTTGTGTGGTAAATTACTTTGATTATTGTTGAGCAACATCTATGAGGGCTTTAGGGGTTGGTATTTAAAAAAATAACTTAACTGCGTTAAGAAAATAACGTAAATCGCATACACTCGCTTTAATAGTGATTTGTGTTCAAAGTCGGGATAATGATCGTTATTGATAGCCTTACTAATATTATAAACATGAAATGTATGGATTTTTTTTACGCTTTCAAGCAAAAACTACTGAATGGATTGTTATGAAACTTTACAATATCAGTACTAATATTATAAATGCGAAAGTAACTCTGTCTGTCTGTTACGCTTTCACGCCAAAACTACTGGACCGATTTGAATGAAATTTGGTATGGAGATAGTTTGAGACCCGGGAAAAAACATAGGATAGTTTTTATCCGACTGCGCAAAAAGAGGTTAATGTTTTCGCGCGTTAACCGACATACGCGCGGGCGGAGCCGCGCCCGGAATGCTAGTATTATATATATAGTTTACACATCAGATAACATAGGCTACAATTTATAAAGATATTGTGTGAATTGTCTAAAATATAACGATAAATGTCAAGAAAGTAGGAAAAAATCAGCCATATGCGACCTATTCTGGCGTGCGCTGCAAAAACCTTTAGCATCAAACGTACATAATGTACAATTGAAATGTTTATCTCAAATAGTCCTACAAAAAAGCCCGCGACAGCTTATATCTATCTTTTATGTGTAAGCCATTATCGCCAAAGTATTAGTGGACCATAAATACTATAAAAATGTATAATATATTTCTAATGCATATTTGGTGGAAACAAATTGATATAAGTATCTAATATAATATTGATATAATAACTAATATTATAAAGGCAAACGTTTGTGTGTTTGTATGTTTGTTACTTCTTCACGTTCAAACGGCTGGACCAATTTTGATGAATTTGGTGTGGAGGTAGATGAGGCGCAGGTTTAACATATAGGATAAATTTTATCATCATAATTATGTATGTATTTAACATGAATAAAATGATTATTATTATTATTTATCCATCACCAAGCGGGTGTAACGGTGGGGCGCAGCTAGTATTTCATATAAATGATAAAATACATATTGTTAATACGACTATACATCACCGCGATAACATCAAGCCGTTTTAAACTGCAATAGTATTTTAAGGTCACCTGTCATCTTATCAATTGAAAAGACAAACTGCGTCCTGCCTTTTTATTAATCACTGTGTGTTGTTTTGGAGGTTTATATATATGTTATCTATAAAATTATTATGTAAATGACAGTTGCAAACATTCGCTTTGCTAGCCGCCTTGGCCCACGCAAGGTGATTCAGTGATAATATGATATTGTCGGCCAATGACGAATTCGAAAGTGCCTAGGTAAAACACTGACGTGTCCGACTTATTGGGTTATTGGTCTGTCAAGGTGTAAACTAGATATTGGAATACATAACTGGTGCATGTTTAATATTGAAGCAGAAAAGTTTGGAGGCCTTAAAACAAGTCATAAGGCTCGGAAAGGGAACTAACCAATAGCTACTTTACCCACATAATAAACTAGGAAAAAATTATAAATAAAAACACCACTTGAGTACATTCCACTATTAAAGACTGAGTTAATATCAAAAACAAAATGAAGTTAAACAAAACTAGGTTCTAAATTTGTATTGGTAAAACGGCCTGTTGTAAAACATAAAAAAGGAGGTTCTGTCGCCAAGAGCTCGTATAAATACTAAGTTGAGATCGTTTTTAAAATGAAATTTTGACGTTTAATTTATTACATTTTAAGATCGATCACATTCTTGTGATGCAATTATTAATACGAGCCTTAAATAATGCCCAGTTTCTCTATTCCACTATTAAAGACTGAGTTAATATCAAAAACAAAATGAAGTTAAACAAAACTAGGTTCTAAATTTAAATTGGTAAAACGGCCTGTTGTAAAACATAAAAAAGGAGGTTCAGTCGCCAACAGCTCGTATAAATACTAAGTTGAGATCGTTTTTAAAATGAAATTTTGACGTTTAATTTATTACATTTTAAGATCGATCACATTCTTGTGATGCAATTATTAATACGAGCCTTAAATAATGCCCAGTTTCTCTATTATCATTTTGTCTCTAAGCACTTTTTTATTTAGTTTTGGGCCTAGTTTACTAACTCCGTGACCATATCATTACTTGAGCCAATACATGAGGTATAAGAAAACGTTTCCCTAAATTAACATAGTCTAACATGTTGGCACTATACATGATCTATAAACACGCCCAATAAGTTTTTAGTAAATTGTTCGTTCGTTATAAATTTTAACCCCCACAGGGTCCTTAAAATTCTAACCCCTATTAATTTCAAATGTTTGTACAACCTTTAGGTACCTGTTTAAGGATCTATAATTTAGATAATTATATTACTTACACGATTTTTTATGAGCACTTTTCAAAGTGATTCAGTTAATTATACCAATTATAAACAATATATTTTTTTAATTAAACAATTAACTTTCAAAGACATTGAAGCTCATTATTTTGAAGTGTGAATTCATAAAAATATGAATAGCAAGAAAAAAATCCACAGCGCGCAACAAACGGGCAAGTCACAACCGAAATGATAGACAATTTGATAAAAAGGAAAAATATGACACCCTGATTCCGCCGCGACTCGGAAGACAATGTCTATAAATAATGAAGTTAATGAAAGAGCTTTCACGTCGCTTTCAAAAAATTCATCATCCATTCACATCAGAGTTATAAAAAATCCTTGGCATATTATAAAAAAATTACCTCCGTCTGATGTTTTCATATTTCTGCTTGGGAACCAGATTAAAGTGGAAAAACGTCCCGCAGACTGTATGAGCTCATTTCCTGCTACATAAAACACAAACCAGCATCATAACAAATAGAGCAATGCGAGGTTTCTACTGAGAGGGAGTACGTTGTATGCACAAAACTGGTTTAGTCGAAGTGTGGGCACTTCGCGGAATGGATGCAGATTTATTTTTAATGAGGATAAGTTACCACAATCTCACTTAGGTGATGATAATTTAGTAGAAGGTGTTGAAGAGCTTAACCTGGAATTACTGACTCACATGGCTTCACTACTTGAGGGTGGTTAGTCAGACGAGAATACCTTTTTTTTTTTTTTTTTTATGCCTGATAGGTTAGCCTTTGACCACTATCTCACCTGATGGTAAGTGATGATGTGGTCGAGGATGTTGTTCAGACTAACCTAGAGTTACTGGCTCTCAAGGACAGCTGCCGGAACACACCGTTAGGTGCTTGGCGACAGATTTTCAACTTGAGGGTGGTAGCTAGCCAGGCGGGCATTTGCAAAGTGCCCTACCACCATGCTGTAACGACTGCTATCCTAAGACAACAACCGGGACCGACGGCTTAACATGCCCTCCGAAGCACGGAAGCGCTCAGTAGTAATGCCCAACCAGCGGTCACCCAT
This sequence comes from Plagodis dolabraria, assembly GCA_963854805.1. NCBI lineage: Eukaryota > Metazoa > Arthropoda > Insecta > Lepidoptera > Geometridae > Plagodis > Plagodis dolabraria. The sequence goes on from OY978444.1 coordinate 23,415,387, forward strand.
CCAAGTCATGACCGCGGCGGACGTTGCTTAACTTTGCTGATCGATTCAGAATGGCTAAGCAAACTTGGCCACGAGCGCTTCAAAAACGCCCTACCGTATCATGCGGTGAATGAAGCTCAAGCCCGCATAAGGATTCGAACTTTGGATCATCTGAGCTGTAGCCACATCAATTGCCAGTGGATCACTATTGCTTCAAAATTTAGATCGATTTCAGTTTAAAACAAATTTTAACCAAAAAATGAAACCATGCGCATGCACAATATTGTGATAATTAGTTCTTTTAACTATCATGGTACCGACTTCAACAAGTTATTTCACTTTTTAGTGACCCTTGCTACTTACGGGATCGATTATTATTCATTGTCACCGACTATATCATCAAGATAGGTAAATATTTTCCAGTTATTAGAGTGTAACTCAAAAACGACTTGACCGATTTTTATGAAATTTAAATGGCACCAAACTAAAAAATAATTTTCAAAATCGGTTCACCCAGTCAAAAGTTTTGAGGTAACAAACATAAAAAAAATACAGATGAATTGAGAATCTCCTCCTTTTTTCGAAGTCGGTTAAAAAATCACGATTATGCCATGATTCCGTAATAGAAAACGAGACCGGTGGAAACTAAATCATTACTAAGCCTAGGCTGTGCTTTCGTTCGTCCGTCCGTACGACCTTTGAAGTGCTGTATAATTCGGTAATTGCTAGCCATTTCAACATTGCATAGAATTTATGGTAAGCGTAACGGTTTGCTAAAATATCTAATTATACAAACAGTAATCTAAAAATATAAGGAAAAAAATAAAACATTAAAAACACTTTCTTATATAGCCCTATACAAGAAAGTGTTCTTTAATGTTTTATATTTTTGCTTTATCGTGAAAACGGTGATCATAAAGCGCCAAACTTGGTACTAATGTAGTAGAATATCTAACGTAGATCAACAAATAATGCGACAAATGTGCGGGCCGGACTCTCAGGATCTCAAATCTTAAACTGTAAAAAGAATAAAAATTTGATTGTTCAGAATGTAGCATGCTGTTGGTACGGGATCTATGTCCAACTCTGGTTTTTCTATATTATTCCCATGCACAAATATTTTTTCCAAATTTTTCGCTTAGCACGCGATTGTGCTTGTAATTATATTTAGAAATATAACCTTATTAAATTATCTAAAATTTTTCAGGATTTTGGCTGACAACTCGTCTTGCTTAACACATCGAATTCAGATTGTTGATGATTGTGAGAGTCATGTCTAAAACTCAGTTTATTGACATTTTCAAGTGACAAATGCGAGTTCCTAACAAGCTGCATGATTCAACGCTATTACATGACACATCGAGTCTCTGTGATCCAACTTTTATCAATATCTTTACTTTTATCCTCTGAGTGGGAGGATAAAAGTATAGTTATCCTCCTACACAGTATTTATGTGCTCGTCTATACGTAAACTCTCAGTTCTTAGTCTCCAATGATTTGAATCCAATATTCACAAGATGACCCGAGTGCGGCTAATGCACCGGGCCAGCCGGCCGGATCCGCGACCGACTTTGACAGAAGGGCTCTTTCGCAAACCGGTCTTTGGGATCTACATAACCGCCCCCGTTGCTCGCCATATCTGTGCCTTGTGCTCGGATACGAACAGCTTTGAATTGTAATGTTTTCATTATGTCGCACTTATATTTTAAATGCGAAAGTTGGTACGAAGTATGAAAGTGTGATGGGTCAACAGATTTGAGTAAAACTTGATAATTTAGACGCCATATGTAATTATTCATCCCAATTTATTTAGTAGTTTTCGAGGACGCGCGATATTTAAAATGAACTCCTCGCAAGTAATGCCGTAGGTAGAAGCTACTACCAAGAAATCTTTATGTATACCGTGGTGTAACGGGGCCAGGGTGTGCAAGATGCAGTTGATTTGCTCAGAGACGAGTTTTTGTCAATAGTCAGTGAATTCTGGTTGAGTGGAACATTGTACCCAGTTTCATGTAAAGGCTTTGTAAACTGACCGTTGTTGACATCTCTCCAAGAAAAGTTTGACATTTACTATGAAAAAAAAATTTGGGGTGTTAAGACGCTGATAAATGCTAAAATTTTGTCACTATCGGGTTGCATACGAGTGAAAGAAAGGCAGCGATGATTAAATCGTGATCCGTTTGGTTACGGAGTATTACTATATGTTCTATGGTTTGGGTAAAGTACGAAATAATGCTTATTAACACAAAATTAGTAACCTAAACCGAAAATGTAACTTTACTTGTCCCTCATGATAATATTTTTATTGCTATATTTTTATACACATACATGGATAATTAAGAGATTTACGTTATAAGCTTAATTTAGAGTCAACTTCGCAATTTTACTCTATCGAGAAAATTTTAAGTAAACTTGTTTCGGAATTAACTTGGCGCCAGAGAATAGGATCAAGATTAATATATAATTTTCTTACTTATAAAAATTACATACATTTTGCAAAAAAACTGTTCAAGTGAAACTATTTTGCACTTTTTAGCGCCTTAAGCATCGAAAATATACATAATTTAATATCTACATCTGTGTTTGAATTGACTGAAATATAGATAAGGTTCATTTCGATCTGTTATATAGACTGGGACCAGCGTAGTATTTACCGGATAGATTCCGACCAGTTTTGAGCTATATTGTAGCCCTTCGTCTGGGAGTCACGGTTGCGCGAAGCGGCACATAACAGTGACAGTGACAGTGAAGCTAATGACATATCGGACAATTTGGCAAGTGCAGCTGAGCCGGGAAAGACAGCGCCATCGTTACGTCAGTTACTTGCTTAGGCCAGCGCTCGCCGCTTCGCGCAACCGTGACTCCCAGACGAAGGGCTACAATATAGCCCGAAACTGGTCGGAATCTATCCGGTAAATATTACGTGATTCCCAGCCGGGTGCCTATTTAGTCATAATGGACAAAACTCGCGATAGTTTTCTAAGTGAAGCCTTGAGTTCTGTCTACTACGCTGTCCTATTATACCCTTCGCGTCGGATAATGTCCTCATTAGTCTACCATGAACTAATATAATAACTATTTAAAAAATATTTTAAACTGGGAAACTTAATAGTGATCAATTACACAGTACGTCTGGTACCTTGATAATTATACATAAAAGTCACCTGAATTCATATATTTACTTATCTGTATTTGAATTGTTGAGTTTCGTAACCGTGTTAATGTCTTTTGATTGCCTGCCAATGAACTCGCGGTAGTCACTGCACACTCGTAAGTATCTACTGAAATTTACATAACACACACGCTGCCGTTTTCGGTAATAAAATTGGAATTATTTTTTTGAAACCTGTCCTCGATTTCTACCCAAAGCGGCGGTATTCTAATTTTGAAGTTTTTTTTTATTCTTTATGCTTGATAGGTTAACCTTTGACCTCTATCTCACCTGATGGTAAGTGATGATGTGGTCGGAGATGTTGTTCAGGCTAACCTAGAATTACTGGCTCTCAAGGACAGCTGCCGGAACACACCGTTAGGTGCTTGGCGACAGATTTTTCATCTTTCTTTTCGTCTTTGTCTCTGTGTGTGTCTGTCTAGACTCTAGAGGCTGCTCCCAAGGCTGAACTGATTTCGATATTCTTGAAATTATTCGAAGGCAGGCACATTTTACGTAAATCTTATTACCCGTTTTCAAGATATTCAGGTATAGGCATAGTCAGCGCGAGCATGATACTTCAGGTTTGAACTGAAATTGTGGCCAGGGCAAAGCAACGTGCAAGGGCTTAAATTGGAGATTAATTAAATTAATAATTTAATGCATATAAAAAACTGCCCTCGCTTTTTTAAAAACCTATTTTACGATGTTACGTTAAGCGCTCGTAGCGGATCTTGCTTAGTCCTTGTCTTGGATAGGTGATTTAGAGCATTCACTACGGAGCACTTCCTTGCTTCAAAGGGAACTTGAAACCGTTGGTTCCGGTTGTCATAAGATGGCAGTAGTTATAGCATGGTTTTTGGGCATTTGTGGGAATGCCGTCTGTAGAGTGACCACCCACAAGTAGAAAATTTGTTTTAAGTCAGTAATTCTAAGTTAGTCTGAACAACTTCACCCGCATCATCACATACTATACGACGAGCAAGTCACCCGGCTAGCCTATCAGTAATAAAAAATACGTACGTTGCTAAACATTTCCTAATGTCGTCGTTCATATATTTTTGTAAAACCAAAGTGATTGTTTCGAGGATGAAGAATGGTGAAATAGCAGCGCATTGTTGCTCTTTACAGTTAGGTATATACAGTATGATTTAGACGTTCCATGCGCAGACGCCGGCTCTCTGGCTGGAGAAAGTACATACTTGTGTTCTACTTTCCTGCTTCAGTATAACACAGTTATAAACAGCTAATGTATATTCTGCAACCAGTGTATCGCTGAAATGCATTAGAAAGTTATATCCGATATAATTACAAGCAAATTTAAATTAATGATTGGTACATTCGACGACAGTGTTAGTTGATAGTGACTCTGCTTGGATATTTGTTGTGATCTCATGAATCTTTGTGTGTCTATATATCCCGTATGCGGGGGTATGAGTGGGCAAACGTATGTTATAGAGGTAACGCAATTGCGTTATGAGTGTATTAATTATATATTACAGTCTATGGTTTGACAGGTTCTTAGGTAAGAATAGAAATATATTCTTGTTTTTAGAGTTCTGGTGATAAATGAGACCCATTACCTATTATATTGACTTATCTTTCCGTCCGCACGTCCGTTAGTAGTCCGTTCGGTAGTAGGTACCCAGTTGAACTTTTCATCCATATGTGTCATTTTAGTGGATTTCATTCCAAGAATAACAAAAATGAAATATTACAAAAATTAAGTAGTTTTAATTAAATAAACGTGTTTTCCTCAACGGTCTATGTAAACAATTATAATATTATTACATATACAATATTATTACATATACAATATTATATATCTGCACCCCGCGGTTTCGCCCGCGTAAATAATAATGAAAACTGATGGTGTTGAAAAGTTTCCAATGTGTTAAATCAGGACCTAGACTTTTGTTGTTGATAGTTTCATCTAAATAGGTTCAGTAGTTTCGAAGTGGAGGAGTAAAAATCACACACTGACATCCTCACATATAAGACTAAAAATATAGGTAAACAACAAATTGGTAATAAAAACAGGCCAAGCACGGGTGACACTCGCGTTAAAGATCCCGAGCTGAATATAATAAAAACAATGAGTTTTTATGTGACACAACAAATATGTTATACCGGCCGTACTTATTTGAAATAATACACGATAAAAAAAAATTACTACTTTTGTGTACCGCATCCCTCCAGCTCATTAACGCAATTAAGTTCCATGGACTAATGTTGATATGATAAAATCGTATTAGAATAAGTTCTTTGCTTTACTGATACAGTTCCTGACTTGATACACATGATCTGTTTCATAGCTTCCTGTAGGCTGATCACAGTCTATGGAAAATTGGCTTCAAATGATCAGCATACCACCATTATAGTGTATGTAAGTGCACATTATGAATGACGAAGTGACCTGCATGAATGCGATTACAGCAAAAGATGTCAGTCAGTTGGTCGGCCTTAAAAAACTGATGGCAAAACTTACTTACAAAGTTTCTGTGTCGTCCTTCAAGTTATAAGCGAAATAAAAATGTTTAAATAAGTTCTAATTCTCATCCTTTGTATTGGATAAAACATATTTCTTCCCCACAAATTCGTAAGATAATGACAGGAAAACGATAAATTTGTTTTTCTTAATCGTTGTAATCAAAAGTTACATGCTGAAACTTGATATCTGCGGTACAGGATATCTCAATCCAAGGTAAAGTTGTGTCCCTTCGATATGGTCTATTAATTGCCTGATACCTAATCTGCGACGCATCGATAATCAACATAAAGCGCATCACACACGACACAATGAAAATGCTGTAATTTATAACCGACTTCAAAAAAAGGAGACGTCTTAATTCGTATGTTTTTTTTTAATGCTATGCAAGGTATCTTAAAGAAATATCAGAATCAATGGTATCGCTCACCGGAAGGATAAATTGCATCTCTTGTAATTGTAATTACTTGTATTGAAGCGCTCGTAGCGAAGTTTGCTTAGCCATTCTGAACCGATAAGCAAAGCTAAGCAACGTCCGCCTCGGTCATGACTTGGATGGGTGACCGCTGGTGACATTACTACTGAGCGCTTCCGTGCTTCGGAGGGCACGATAGGCCGTCGGTCCCGGTTGTTATCTTAGGATGGCAGTCGTTATAGCATGGTGGTAGGGCACTTTGCGAATACCCGCCTGGCTAGCTACCACCCTCAAGTAGAAAATCTGTCGCCAAGCACCTTACGGTGTGTTCCGATTATGATTGTAACCTCGAATTCGATTTTCAAATTATATTACCACTTTTTAATGGCGTACAAACAAAGAAAATCCCGCAAAAATTTAATTATGGTTTTTCTAATATACGGATACTTAAAAAGTCAAAACATTTAAAGCTCAGAAATAGACATAAATATTATCATGTTGGTTGCTAACTATAGTCAGATTATCGCGTTTATTGAATAAATATAATTGTTTAAATATATATTTTTATCTTAAGATAAAAGAAAAAATATATCATAAAGGAACGAAGAATGCTGGACCATGTGCATATATTTTTTTCTTTTATCTGAAGATAAAAGTATATCATTTATCTTCGTTGTTTGTTATGTTCCATAGGATTCTATGGAAAGCGAAAATAATTTAAGTCTAAGGTGGCGTCACCGTGTGCGACGTTGTAAAAATAGTGACGTAATTGATAAATTTAAAAACTATTGGCCGCATTTGCAGACCTTATATTTACGACTATCTGCTTAACGTTGAATGCATTTCCTCCGTGCGGTTTAAACTAATGAACATTAGGAGATTAAGTACATCCGCTCGAATCGGAACCTAGGCAGTTAGCCTATACAGTCAGATTTATGTATATGCGAGTGGCGCCTGGAGTCTACCGCGTGGGCGACACGACAACTGAATTTGCTGGTTTTATTGCTCCCATGCAATTCCTTTATATCTTAAGTCATAAACAGCGTGTATATCAATTTATGGGAACATTCGAGCAACTATCATAATCTTCTTGTTTTTCTTCTTGCCCTTGTCCAACCCTAAATGGTGTCGGCACAACCTTTAAGACAATCATATTCTACCTCCCTCTCTCTTTCAGCTTTGATCTTAGTATTCACACCCTTTTCATCAATATTCTTCACGCAATCTATATTTTTGTATTGTTGGTACTGGGAATAAATATGCAAAGAAATGTAAGTCAAGCTCAAAAACAGCAAAACGCAAACCTTACCGCAGCGGGCGTGGTTTAAAACGTGTACCGTGTACTGTGTACGTGTACGCAACAACATTTTACCTGACTAATCCAGACTTCAAGACAGATGGCGATTACCATTGTTAATTACTATGCGAACTATTAAGTAATAAGTGATAATAGTCTCATAATGTTTCCGCTTGAGCTGCGCGGATGACCAGCTGCCCCCAGAAACCTGTTGTCATTTCATTCACTCGGAATTTATGAAGTTCCTCACCTTGAAACCTATTTTCGTATACTATAATATTTGATGAAAATTGAAGCTATACGTATATATGTACCTTTTATATTTTGTAATTGAGGTAAATGTTAAGTTACATTATGGTAACAATGCAGTCATGACTACAGTGAGTGGCATTACTGCTCGATCTGTTGCCAATAAACGCCAACTTGTGCAATGTTCCCTTAGCGCCGCTTTGACACAACGTGGCGCAAACATATTATGAATGATATTACTGCATATACATACATAATTATGCTTTTACAGATACATAATAACTTGTATGTTAACCTAGTTTTGGATCGCTATTTATCAAGGTAAACCTTGTATTATTGTACGTGCGAAAGTGAATTGGTTGGTCTAAATGTTTTAATATATTGTAAACTCTTATGCATAAACTTAGAGCTTCTTTTCAAAAGATAGTGACAACGAAAGTAAGAACGCTATTCAACTGAAAATATTAAAGTAAAAAAATTTAAAGTAAAAATCATTATAGAGATATTATGAAATTGAAAAGTTTAATCGGACCTCAAATCTATAAGAATAATTAATTGTCAAAGTTAACAAAGAACACGTAACAGTTGTTATTTGCGAAGAAATATAGCACGCCAATTGATGCTGAAGGCTGGATAATGCGCCATCATAGCGATTAGATGTTCGTGCCGCTTTAAAAAGGCACAAAGGAACACTGCAAAATTAGCAGAAGCATTTAGAATACTCAACATCGACTTGTATGCTACAGTATGATATTTCTAAATATGATTACAAGCACTATCGCGTGCGAAGCGAAAATCATATTGTACAAATTATTGGAGCACAAAATATTATGACCCGGGTGGGGTTCGAACCCGCGTCCTCCGTTTTCGTGCGGTACACCACTCGGCCACCTGGGCACGCTATTTCTAGCCGAAATTTCGTGCTCGAATTGTATTACTTTAACCGTCATAGGGGACGGTGCGCCGCATTTTGTGCTCCAATAATTTGTACCATATAAACTATTGATTGTAAGAGAACCATAGGGAAATGCTAAGTTAAGAGTCAGGAAACAATATAAGTCCACTGACAATCAATAATGTTGGCTGCTCTCAATGAATTCTATATTTAGGTAGAACTCGTCGCGTTGAACCAGAAACAGATTCACCAACTGGCGCTAGAATGTTGCGAATTCACTAAACTATGTTTAATTAACGTATCAATTAGGAAAATTTAATACATTGAAAATTTATAGTAAATTATTCTTTACATAATAATTTGTTGCTTGCACTACTATAATTGAACAATAAGATGACAATATAATACAATATATTGCTATTCTGAATTAGTATCTCAGCAGAGTATAAGTTGCCATCTAAAACAACAAACCCAGACACGGGCCATAGTGCATGTTGATATTGCGGGTAAACCGGCCGGCCAGGGGTCGCGAGGTGTTTCGATTTTAATCTCGCCTGCTGCCTACCAGCACGCCATCCGCTCCAATGGAGCAATTTGCATGCGACTCGTGGCCGACCTCCGTCTACCCACTCCTACGCCCATCGTAAATTCTGTCCTTTTACTTCCAAGGAGGGTTTTTTTCTCCTAAGGAGCAGATGTCCATTTTTCCGTAAAGGGCTAATTTATTGCATGTTGCGGCAGAAGCCATAAAAGTCGCCGAATTAAAAGACAGTGTCCGGAACGTGAGCGTTGACCTCTTTCCTCTTCCCGAATCGAAAGAGGATCGGACTTTTTGTTTGAATAACCTTTGGAATCTACAAAGAATTTTCCTCTAGGCAAAAGATAATCTCGTTGATTAGCTTTTTGGATTACGACGGGAGCCTTGTGTTAATGTAGTGAAATTGCCTTATTGTGATTGAGAGAATAATGAAGGGGTAACGAACCAGAGATCGATACGATCGGAAAGACCATTCTCGGCACCAGTCCGATTCACTTTCTAGTTAGAGAGCGCTATTGTTAGGTGCCCCTAATTTATACTATGTAAAAGCAATTCCTTTATTGAACTATTTACTATTCGTTTACTAAAGATATTTGCATTCACATGACGTGCATTCAATTTTTAATCACCTAACAATCCTGTGTCTGTTCCAGTGTGCTCCTGTCAATTTGAAATTACTTGTAATTCAAAATATGATCGATACTAGAACTTTATACGTAAAATGCAACTTCAACGCAATTGCGTTTTTGTTTAAATTAATGTAAATATTGGGAGTCTATAAATAGCGATCGCGTAACTATTTAGTTAAGAGACACGTTCGCTTCTAAGAAAAGCCTGTCTGTTTTCTGCGGTCACTACAGCTGTGTTGCAATATCGCTGACTCATACTTTTGGCTATTACGGATCCAAGGTTGAGCGGAGCCGAGGGCCTAATGCAATATTGGTCCAGTCGAACAATTTCCACTGCAATCACTCCGCTCCATTAGACAAATCTGATAGTTCCGGCCCTGAGTGAGTGGGCGTCTCCACGACACTTTTATTAACCAACATACAAGCCACAACCACCGGCGATGTCGAAACTTCCAATCACCAAGTTATTAGTCATTGCATCAGAAATCGTGAGCTCTTAGCTCCTTATAAAGCGATGCGCTTCGCTGCGAGACAACAAATTACAAAGGAACTTAAATAGAGAATCAGTCACTTGGGCAGAAACAAAAAATAGCTGCCATAAAACGAATTCATCGAGCGAGACGAGTAGCAGAGCAGACTCACCCGATTACTCATCGTGTAATTTCGTCCTCGATACCGAGGGCTGAGCGACCAGAGGAATAAATCTATCAATAAATATTAACACAACCATTCTGAGATGCTATGCGTGGTTGAACACAATGGTGAAGTTAACATATTGCGGATCCGCTGGCATTACAATCGTATGCTCGTCTTCATCCGAACTCGTATGAGGCCCTTCTTACATCCGCAATTTTGATGCACGAGTGACTTCTAAGAATGTTTGACGTAAAATATATCAAAAGCATAAATATCGTTATGGGACTACCTGTAATGTAATATGCAAACTAACTTATGTACCTAGAAATACTATTTTAAAGAAGAGAAGCCTCATACTCGCATTTCCAGACAGTGGTCACTGAACGGTAATACTATGGACTGCCCTGCTGCAAGTCTATGGTTAGATGACCTTCCCCGAATGGTGGATGCCTGGCTAGCTACCACCAGTAAATCCTAACAGTATGTTCCGGCAGCAGTCCTTGAGAGCAAGTAAAATTACAGGTATGTGTCCATAACGAGACAACTGTAAATCTCAGGGTGACGTATACAGTGCAGTCCCGTCACTTGTATCGAAAATCAATCGCGCTTGTTCCGTCGCAACCCATAAAAAACATATGTTTCATCATATTACATCACAAAAAGACTCCAAACTTTTTAAAGGATATTTTGCAAACCTATTTTTGCTATACACTGGAAAATGCTCAACACAACTCAGGCTAACAATAAAAACAAATAGCAAATTAGAAATGGTTAAATTCATATTTGCCCACTGAAATAAAGTTGAACAAGTAATCTCTTACATAATAAATACTAAAGGGCTATTAAAGCAGAGTCTTGAGGAAATATTTACATTATTCTAACGAACTGTTAGCGTTTTACTTTAAAATGTACACTAAATATTACAAGAAGCGCTTCTGAGTAAACGCAGCGTTTTATTAGTTAACTTATTTTGTCCTTTGACTCAGTTGACGTAGTTTACTATTTGGTACGTATATAGGGTATTTTTGACCCCCGACCGTATAATAGGGTTATTTAGTAGCCTTTGTTTGTTTGTGTGTGTTTCATTCTGTTTACTAGCATTGTAATTCCAAAACGGATGAATCGATTTCGATGTTGGTTTTCGCCATGTTTGACGAAAACCGGATCAGCAGTTTCCAAAATATGCAGGGGCCTTATTGTCTACCTAGAATGATAAGGTAGATACGCGAACTTAATTTAAAAATTTTCTTTACATAATCTCATTCGGTAATATTCTAATTATGAAATGAAATACAGACTTTTATTGGCATATTTTATTTACAAACTTCTTTAAGAAAATTAAAAAAAATAAATTAAAGCATTATTCTCCTAACAATACAATTCTTTAAAACAATTTTTTTATTATTAAAGTACAATGTGTCCCGAACAAGGAGGTTTCAATTCAATTTAAGTACACATTATCTATGGTGAGCGGGCTTCGCACGCAACGCGCAGGTATTTATAATTTTTTTTTTTTTTTTTTTATGCCGGTTAGGTTAGCCTTTGACCACTATCTCACCTGATGGTAAGTGATGATGTGGTCGAGGATGTTGTTCAGACTAACCTAGAGTTACTGGCTCTCAAGGACAGCTGCCGGAACACACCGTTAGGTGCTTGGCGACGGATTTTCAACTTGAGGTTGGTAGCTAGCCAGGCGGGCATTTGCAAAGTGCCCTACCACCATACTGTAACGACTGCTATCCTAAGACAACAACCGGGACCGACGGCTTAACGTGCCTTCCGTAGCACGGAAGCGCTCAGTAGTAATCTCACCAGCGGTCACCAAGTCCTGACCGCGGCGGACGTTGCTTAACTTTGCTGATCGATTCAGAATGGCTAAGCAAACTTGGCTACGAGCGCTTCGAAAATATTGCATGCTATTTAATTTATTGTTATTCAATGTAGCTACCTATAGCCATGAGATTAAATAAAGTAGTGTATGTACATAATTAGGTATTAAAACACTCGTGTAATCTACCTAGTGTTTTATATACCTAGTTGCGCTATCTAGACAAATTTAACGATATCTCATACATTAAAATCGGCTAAGCCGCTTAGGAGCTATGGTGGAATAAAGAAACTCACAAACATAAATATATACATACATGAACTCTGAGGACTTAACACTCCTTTTTGGGCACTCGTGTAAGTACATTTTAATCCTTACATATTCCGGTTAGGCAATAAGGCTTTCTGGTTCTTGGTTTAACTGCAGCCGACGCATCACACCGCATACCGTGTAAGCATCAAACCTCTGTGAATAGCTTATTGATGCTTCGGCTTTCAACTGAACCAATGCAATGCTTGGATGACTGTTTATATACGGTGTTTTTTTTATAAATTTTCAATTCATATACTTGCAGCACAAAATATTAAAACTGTTGCATTTTGGTTGTTTTTTTCGTAGTGATACTATGTACTATTTATATGTCCGGAGATAAGAATAATTAGGCTTTATATTTGTAACACCAACTTTTGTTTATATAATTTCCAGTATTAGACTCGAACGTGCACCTAAGTATTTTAATAACACAATAAAGACTTAAACGCGCTTATATGTCTTGGACTACATAACACAACTTCTCAGTACCTGATAGTCACATTCACATCCACAACGGGTAAACGGATCTTTTCGTAACTTGGTACTTATATTCCTTGGGCCTGGTTTAGGAGGTATGTTACTTTTTATCCCGATTTACTGAGCCGATTACCCGAGGAATGTAATTTAGACAATTTCAAGCCGTGGGCGGACTCTGTAAACTTATAAATACATTGAATCATTACTGACACAGTCACTTTCATTATTTCTGCATATACTACGAGTAGATTGCGCGAATTTTGCATAAATTATTCAAAATGTGGTTATTTTTATATACCTTTTAATCTGTACTAGCTTTCCGGCCGGGTCTCCGCCCTCGCATTTTTCAGTTATCTTGCTAAACTATTAACCTCTTTTTGCGCAGTTGGGTAAAAACTATCTTATGTCCTTCCCCGGGTCTCAAACTATTTCCATTCCAAATTCCATCCAAATCGGTCCAGTAGTCTATTCGTTGCATACAAAAATACAAATCTTTCCTCTTTATAATACACTCGAGAGCAATGAATCCGGGTCACTTAAAGAATCCTAAAAATCTCGGAAACTAAAAATGCTAGGTTAATGCAATAAATTGTATTTAATAGACAATGTAATACTCCTTAAATGAAGGTATTAAAACTTCTTAGTTATTGTAAAGTTATATCATAAAAAAATCAAATTTGAAAAAGGGCCACTTTCGAAGATGGAACTACGAAATTACAGCATTTGGTTTTGCTTTTGTTTGTAATCTGTCATTTATGTGGGTACATAAACCATGTTGATAGTGCTCTATATTCATTATTCAAGCTGAAATTATGTCGCTTACGCCTGAAGAATGCACCAGAATACTTACAATGCTGGAAACCGGCCGGAGTCAGCGCGATACAGCCAGGACTGTCGGTGTGTCGCTGTCAACAGTACAAAGAGTTCTCCGACGTTACGAAGAAACTGGTTCTAACCTACGCAGACCAGGAACGGGCAGAACCAGGTGTCCCACAGCACGAGAAGACCGATACTTGGTGAACACCATGCTTCGAAATCGCTTTCTCACAGGAACTGAACTCACCAATCAGTTTCGACGCCTCGGAGGAAGTAACCCAAGTGCATGGACAGTAAGACGTCGGCTTGCTGAATCTAACTTAAAACCCCTTAGACCTGCAAACGGCCCTAAACTGGAGCGTGGGCATCGTATTTCGAGACTAAGATATGCCCAGAGCCACGTAAATTGGAGTATTGAAGATTGGTCAAAAGTTATGTTCTCCGACGAATCAAAATTTATGCTCTACAAGCACGATGGAAGACACAGAGTGTATCGAAGACCAGGTGAAAGATTCAAGCAAGCATGCATCGAAGAAAAAGTAGCCTACGGTGGTGGGTCTGTACTTGTGTGGGCCGGAATTTCTTCTGAAAGTCGCACAGAGCTGGTGATCATAGAAAACGGCTCTTTAACTAGCGTAAGATATGTGGAAGAAATCCTCAATGATCACGTTGGTCCATTTATGGTCAATTTAGGTGAGGATGCTATATTTATGCATGACAATGCCCGACCTCATACAGGTAGGATTGTGAATGACTACCTTCAAGAGATGAACATTACTCGTATGGAGTGGCCAGCGCGCAGCCCGGATATCAACCCGATCGAGCATGCTTGGGACGAGCTAGGCAGATGCGTAAAACAACGAAACCCTCCCCCAATCACGCTTCGTGAGCTCAAAATTGCTCTCACAGAGGAATGGGAGAATATTCCCCAAAATCGTATAAGGAACTTGGTGTACAGCATGCCAAACCGCGTAAACGCAGTAATGGAAGCACGAGGAGGCAATACGAAGTATTAAAATTCAAGAAAATCGTAATAAAGTTCAAAAATTTCATGTTTCCTATTTTTGTTTTAAGGAGAGATCAGCAGTTTTTTTCTTTATGTAATTTTGTGTTAATAAAATGTATGGTGACTCATATTTTTTTACTTTCATTTAAGGAGTATTACATTGTCTATTAAATACAATTTATTGCATTAACCTATCATTTTTAGTTTCCGAGATTTTTAACATTCTTTAAGTGACCCGGATTCATTGCTCTCGAGTGTATTAGTGTAGATATAGATTTCAATCTATAAGGGACGTTAATAGTTATAGGAAACTTACTGTATCACTTCTTTGATTAGTGTCCTGTGAGAACTCAAGCTTTATACAACAAAATATACTATTTTTATATTCAGTTTAAAACTACTAGTATAAAATTGCGAAGCTTTCTCAGAAACAACCCCTCTATTCTCGTAGGAAATCTGCGAAAATGCGAACACTTGTAAAATCTCAAGTCGAGTGCGTACGTATTGTATTTGTTAAGTGCCCCTTACTTACATTACGTCCCACTTGAAAAAAGTATCGCATACAATGGTAATTTTAACTTCTTCCACTCTTTTACACTGTTTATCAAGAGAACCATTTTATCCTGAAATCTTTGAAGTTTGCTTTTATTTTTAGAAACGAACGCGATATTCCCCGATTTAAAATGAAAAATTGTTGTAACAATTGTGGCTTTAAGGGATTAAATACTGATGTGCCCATTTAAATGAATTTCGGTCTAAGGACTGGATAATAATATTTAAAGAAAAGAAACCGACTTCTAGCACTAATTCAAATACCTAGTCCTAAATCTTGTGCTCATGGTCCGACTTCCATAAGTTATCTTATGTTTTTTATGTGCTCTTACAGACTGTTCTTTCTTTTTGTTTTCTCTTTTGTTGAATTAAGTGCATGATTGATTGTGTTACTTGCCCACAATAGTGGTCTTCGACGGCAATATGTAGTTCAGTTATAAGGTCATTGTGATAGAGGCATATTACCAAATACTTCTTTGAGTTAATATAGTGAAACTAGAGTTACCTCTACTGATCAAAATAATCTTCAAAATCAGATGATCCAGTCAGAAAATTTTTAAAATATACAAGTGGGCAAACCATTCTCCTCCATATTTCAGGAGTTGCTCCAAAAAAATAACGACGCTTACAAAGTCACAGCAAAGTAGTTGTTCACAAACAACATTGTAAGTAAGATATTTTGCTGCGTATAGCTATATTTATTTAGCCTCTACTGTATCGTTTTAAATCCCTGTATGCCATAAAATTCTAAAAACTTTACTGCCTGCTGTCACAACTCGGTGATTTTTATTATTTTCTCGGGATGATGTCAGGAGTGCAATGGCCGCGCCATGGTCGCGTTGCAGATGCGCGGGCGCAAATGCGTTTGGTGACGTTATATCCACTGCGTCAAATCCTTAATGGTGACATTGAACCGTGTCCTTTAATATATATTTTGATATTCCTCCGTGCTATCGCCGAAGCTATCTTCCTCCGTGGGGTGCCAGGCTAGAATGGCACCCCCCTCCCCTATATATTGCTGTCGGAAAAATATCAGAAGTTGGGCAGCAGCGCCATCTGAAGAACTGTCAACTTACATTGATATTCCCAAGACACCTGCCAATCGTGGGGATTATGGCAAACCCTCCTCCCCCAATGACGGAGGCATTTGTTCAACGGTGGACGTTATGATTGATGTGATGATGATGATGAAATAAATCTTAGTCATGTAAAAATGGTTATTGACTGCTGCATTTTGCAAATACTCGTATATATATATATATATATATATATATATTATATCCGACGATGAATCCGACTCGCGCTTCGTCAACTTTTTTGTATTTGTTGTTATAGCGACAACAGAAATACATCATCTGTCTAGCTATCACCATTCTTGATAAAGCCTGGTGACAGACAGACGGACGGACGGACGGACAGCGAAGTCTCAGTAATAGGGTCCCGTTTATACCCTTTGGGTACCTAAAAATATCTATAATACCCCTTTCATGATTACCTTTTATTTAAATTGATTGATAAAATCCATTATATTTATAATTTTGATTAAATTGATAATATCCATTTACATAAATAGCTTTTTTCAAGTTCAATTTATATAACTAAGCATTTCTTAGGTGGGATCCGATGGGAGAGACTTATTTATAGATTTTTAGGATCGGACGAGAAATTTTGAAAAATGAATTCCAATTTTTGGTATTCGTTGGGAACTACCCATTTTATTGAGAATAACTCCTGATGACGACAATTAAGTATTTCCCTGCTTTCACAGAATAAACCGACAAATAGGATTGTGTACAAACATCGTTCAGTAGGCAATTAAAATTGTCCATACACAAATCAGTTTAAACTGCATCTAACAAAACTAATTCTAAAATCGTCGTTAGCGAACGCAATTTATACAAGCCACAATAATCGGAGAACACTTTTGAACTGTGAGAAGTTCAACCGGTGATGAATCATAGACCGCTCACTGAAATTGGCTAGAATGTGAGCAATTTTTTTTATGATCTTGGTTTTCAGCAACACCTGGACTATACATGAATGTTTTCGTAGTTGACAATGCTTGAAGAAGTATTTGTGCCAGCAATGGACGTTGAATCAAATTCAGTCGGTAATGCGATGCGTTGGAAATGCAAACAGATTAGCTGGCGTGCAATTAGAGAGAGAAGCTTGCGGCTTGCGCTAAGTGCCGCCCTACGGATTACGCCTTGCTCCTAATACATTTTGACAGTAGCGAAGTTGGCACGGATTCTGAAAAAGTCTACGTACACGTATAAAAGGCTCAGAATGAGCTCTGAAGAAATAACTGCGGGTGATGATAATACTCGTATTAGTACTTCATAATTGTCTGCCCCATTTTTTAATTACGAAAATAAGTTGTTAAGTATATGTAAGACAATTGCTCCGTGCTGATTGATTTACTGGCGTCTAACCACTAGGCATCTTTCACTTGTGATCATATGGTCTAATGATTATTTGAATAAAGAATACAGAAGTATATAAAAATATAAATACATTCTACAAATATGTATATACATAATATGACATATAGACTCTTTGATTACTTAGATTAAAATTGGAATTAACTTTAAAACCGATCTATTTTCAAATATTATGTTATTCAAAAGAAAAAAAAACTTTCACACTTCGATTTTTGACCTAATATATTTATTTAGTACTTCATCAGCTGGATTGTCCACTGCTGAACACAGCCTCCATCAATAATGTTTTTTTTATTTAGAGCTGATAAGACTAGTCTTTGACCACTATCTCACCTGATGGTAAGCGAAGATGTAGTTCAGGATAACCTAGAATTACTGGCTCTCAAGGACAGCAGCCGTAACACACCGTTAGGTGCTTGGCGACAGACTTTCTACTTAAGTGTGGTAGCTGGCCAGGCGGTCATTCGCAAAATACCCTACTACCATGCAAATGCGATACATGTTTGCGATAATCGCAAGGATAGGAGTCTTGCGGATCGCAGTGTCAGATGGCAGTTACTTAGAAGGCGCTGCTGTCCACCTGTTTGTTTTATAATTAACTTCAGGAGTTAAAAATCAGTTTGTATAATAAAGATTTGTTTAGTTATGGAATAAAATTCTTCTCTCTTTAAACGATATTAACGATTGTCTTCAAAAACAAGTTAAGGGTTGATATAAAAGAGCAATGGTTGCATGTAAAGAACTTAGTTATTTTCTCTAATTTTCACCAATTTGGACGCAGTGTTTGCAGTAACCCTTACTCTGCACTGATTTGAACCTGCAAGAGTGGATTTTAGTTTATCAGACTGGCTGGCTTTACGGGCTAGTTATTAGGGAGCTATAAAGACAAAAGAAAAAAGTATTTCTTAAACAGTTTCTTTATCAAGCATAAAATCTGAAACAATTTGCTCAGTTAAAATAGTGCGCTAACTGAAGTTGGATAAACAATCTTTCGTCGACTTGCGCTGTGCAGTGTTTACGTACCGACGTAGTGGACCGAACATTTAGCGATTGCTGTGTGCTAATACGCTTCGTTCGATTCCTCGATCGATGAATCATTGATTGCTCGTGAAACGTGTGAGAGCCGATGCGGGTTGTAAATGGATCTTGCTTATTTGGACAACTGAGTGGTGCTGTCTAAACCTGAAGACTAACGTAAGCTAATGCGAGTAGCTTATGCATGTTATGTTTAACTAGTGTTAGCTCTTGAAGCGCTCGTAGCGAAGTTTGCTTAACCATTCTGAATCGATCAGCAAGGTTAAGCAACGTCCGCCACGGTCATGAGTTGGATGGGTGACCGCTGGTGACATTACTACTGAGCGCTTCCGTGCTTCGGAGGGCACGTTAAGCCGTCGGTCCCGGTTGTTGTCTTAGGATGGCAGTCGTTACAGCATGGTGGTAGGGCACTTTGCGATTGCCCGCCTGGCTAGCTACCACCCTCAAGTTGAAAATCTGTCGCCAAGCACCTAACGGTGTGTTCCGGCAGCTGTCCTTGAGAGCCAGTAATTCTAGGTTAGCCTGAACAACATCTTCGACCACATCATCACTTACCATCAGGTGAGATAGTGGTCAAAGGCTAACCTATCAGGCATAAAAAAAAAAAAAAAAACTCGGTACTTCAGCCACGAGATATTTAGTATCCCTGATTTACAAGTAGTTTAATGTATTATAGGATAGCATAGTATTATAGATCTTTCAATCGGCGAGAGAATTATCGAAATTAGATCTTTAGTAACATTTGTAGATTACCGCCTAAGAATTAAAAAAGTATAACAGCTATTAATCATCAACATCACATGCCGGAAGATTTGATTTTACCGAATATAGACTTTTAGGAAAGGAAAGTGGGGGGGGGGCATAATTTCCACGCTTGACAGGCGTCTTAGGGATCGCAGTGTAGGCAAGATTGCATTTCTTCAGAAAGCGCTGCTGAGGCACCTTAATATTAATGTTTTCATTATATTACTACATTATCATTTCTATGATGTTAAGTCTGCGAAGCATAGTCACAGTTCAATGTTTGCGGGCTTTGTTTCTCTACTATATCATGCTGTGATAGATTGCCGCCTAATGTCATTAGCATGTGGTTTAAAAGTGATTACGTTGACTGCCTAATTACTGACAGCCATACAGGTCGCAGTCAGTGCTTTATTATGGCAATGTCAATCACCTTGTGTGGTGCAAGCACGAGGGCGAACGCGTGGGCTCCAGCTCTAGCCAATGAACTTGACTCCGCTATACATGCCGCTACGCATGCTAATCCTGTCAATGGCTTCACGACTTGTTGCTTATCAATTGGTGCTTTACCCGCTTAAACAAAACATTTATTTTAAAGGTTAAAAGTGACGTTCACAGCCACAGTATACATATTTCTACACACACAGATCGTTATCTCTTGTAAGCTCATTCCACTTCAGTGACAAATTAACGCATCATTGCGTAATCCTCGCACGACAAAGGTTATGAGCGAGGATACGGATTATACGCCTAATTTGGTGTTTGCCCTCTTCTGGTGCTTGTTGATTTTTTACCTGCGGAAAGGTAAGCCCGTAAATATTGCTCCCCGACACATTATCGGATACTAAAACCGAATAAACTTTGTGATCACGTGAAAAGTGTGTCAAACTAAGCCCCGTTATGGCTATCAAAATTCAAGGCTACGATAATAAGCCGAAAATTTACACCATATCCCAACGCATCAATTCTTACCCGCACGCACATTTTATGGCTGTTACGGACACGCACTCCATATACTATAAATGTGAAATTATTTAAATTAAGGCTCTTTATGAATGTTGACTTCTGCGGGAATATGAAAATTGGAAAAGTTTCCGACTTATGTTCTCTGCCTGCCGGAATTACGATAGATGTTATGAGTTACTCGGCTGCGGAACGGCATAAACTCATCAATTTAGAGCGTAATGGGGATAGTTAAAATTTAGTTAACAACATGCAATTTGGCATTTTACGCCCTCGGAATAATAAAGTTACCATTATCAAGCTGAATTTGAATAGTTTCAAACAAAATTGTATTAAATATCAATAATCTTTAGGGACGGGCCTTCCAAGCGTGTGCTGTGTATTCACAGCACACGCTTGGAAGGTCTTGTACTTTGAACTTTTTTGCGTTTGGTTTATGATTTTTATAGAACTATGACCAAACTAGCGGACAGCTTAATAGGTTTGCGTGGGTGAGGCGGTTCGACGATTCGGGTCTTCATCCATTCCGTCTTGTTTATCGATTAGTCAAGAATCCGCGCCCATGGGCCAACTTATGTCATTTGGCCGGGAGTCAAGGACGATTCAGCGCGGCTCGCCGGTGCCGCGCCGGCCTTATTTGGCGATTGGTGGGCGCCAGTTTTACGACTTTGCCTTTTTTCCTACGCCCTGTTTCCATGTTGAATACACTTCGAGTAATACATGCTCGTGTGTGCTGTATAGACACACAAAATAAGCATCGTAAGCAATAAGCACCTCTGCTAGGTTCTTCTTCTCTTCATAGTCAACGACCCCGTCCTTAATCATCATCTACGAAATTGCTATTCTATCAAGTAACACTGGATTAACCACTTCACTTTTCTCCAATTTTATGGCAACATAAAAATAAATAAAGAAACAAAAGATCGTACAAAATTGGAACAATTATGTAAATTTGCGTTCTTCTCGCGGGCTCTTCGGTCTTTTATAAGAATTGTGTAACGATCGACAGTATTTAACGCTCGGGTCGGTGACGGGCCATGTTGGCTGGAAAAATGGAACGTGACATTTTAAATTTGGCGCAAAGCTCGCGACATTAATCTAGCGCGTCGCCGCCCTCGCCCGCGCCGTGCGTGGCCTAATCCGCCCGTTCCCCAAACGACCCGGGAAGATGGAAAAATCTCAAAAGACTCACATCAAATTACCAGCTTTAAAGCGTAGTGAATTCCCCTGGGCCCAAGACGACACACCTTGCCTTTCAGAAACGCCCCTAAATAACGTCGCGGTGTCCTTCGGGAAGTTGGAAGGTTCGGGCGCGCACGTGCGCGTTGTCATAGTCATACTTTTCGTCGAGTTTTACGTACGACGTGCCCCGCACTTCGATTGAGTTTTAAAAGCGCGTTATACAACTTTACTAATAAAATTCTTGTTTTAAAGTTTTTTCTCCGAAAGTTCGGTCGTCCCATCTATGCTAATACACCTACTTTTCTCGCATATTACGTAAATTTTCGGAGAAAATGTGGTGTTCCTGTTTTTTCTTCATCGAGATTTATCCTTGTTGGAGCATCCATCTTGAATAGATAGACAAAACAACGGAAATATTTCGCTCGGAGAAATCTTAATATTAAACGACGTTTTATTCTTCCGATTCTGCTTCCATTATGGATATATTTTGTTAGCAGCAATATTGGCTTGTCAATTAACTTCATTACTATAATCCATCTCCGCCTTAAAGCTCATTAAGTATACTTAATTTTTATAAACCCAATATAAAATATTTCATTTCGTCTGCCTTCATATTTTTTTCGGTTCTTGGTAAGCATGATATGGATGTCTTTTTTTTCTGGTAATATGATATAATTATACTTATCATTAACTTTCACCGATATGTCAAATAGATTGATTATTATCACTTGCTTTGATTGACAGGCTTCATTTTTAAAACATTAGATTTAGAGGCTGGATTAAAAATAACCCTTTCTCTATCAATAGCCTAATATACCTTTTACATTTTCAGCGCTGCGATGCGTAGAAATCTTTCATAATTACATTGGTTTTTTCGGCGATTACTGTGAACTAGTTGATCCAATCTTTGTGCAGTTATGCAGAAATGTACCTATATTTAGCATAAAATTACAGAATTTGTAATGTAAACGAAAGCTATTTATTACTTTTAGATACCTGTATCCTGTATACCTGAACAACGTCTTCTACCAGTTAGGTGGTCGAAGACGTTGTTGACATCTAACGTTGACTTACCACAGCTATAATAAAATCATACCCTTTAGGTGAGATTACGGTCAAAGGCTTGTCTTTAAAAAAAACCCTTAGGTTCTTGCTAGGAAAACGAATCTTCTGCACTAATCTATTTTAATAATGATTGTTTATATATAACAGATAATTTTCCGATCTGAAAGCCAGCTAATTGAAATGGAGCCATGTGACTTTAATAAATTTTACTTGCATTGTGTTGCCAAACTGGGCTTTAACTTTAAACAAAGTTGTGGTTACATAGCATCTTTCTCATACGCATTGGCATAGATAAGGATAATTCTTCATCTAGCGAGCTCAGTCTCGCTATTGTTGTCTTGTAGAGACTTGGGTGTAATTCCTCTTATCTGGTACATTGCGTTGCGTGTGTTTAGCTTTAAATACGTTGGAGCAAATGAAATTACGAAGTTTAACTCTATTTTATACGCTTTTACGTAAATTGCTGTTAGAAGAAATGCGGTTTGTTTCGAATGTTGTCGAAACGAACGTATATAGGGCTTTTTTAATATTGCTAATTGGCTTACTTTTGACCTCGTAACTCACCTTTTTTTTTTTTTTTTTTGACGCTGGGAAAAATGCGTTACGCATACCCCCCCATTGGGGGATGGGGGGGTTATGTGGGACTCCCCGGTAGAAGACCGGTATACCCACTAAACGACCCAGCGGCATTCCAGCATCGTCTGTGTATGGAGGAGGACTGGGAGACTGGCAGAGCCTTTACGTCCAGTCCTCCGCCGACGACCGCCCGCTTTACAGCGGGGCCTACACGCCCCTCCCTACAGGAGGGGCTCGGGAATGACCAGGAATGCGTGGCCATTCCCGCCCGACGGAGGTGGTGAGCATGTGCAATGCGAGAGAAGACGCCCCCGCGCCTGTCTCTCGCTACTCACCACCGGGAGGGGGAAGGTGATTATTCAATCGCCTTCTCCCACCCCTTCGACGTCTGCGCAGTGGCGCAGCAAGGGGGTCTTCCTCCCTTGCGCGCTCTGCCGCCTCCTTTTCAGAAATAACTACTTCGCAAAAGGAGGCGACCGCTGTCCAGGCCTCCTCACCCCCCAACATGGCATTGACCACGCTGGGAAGCGAGAGGTCTAGCCCGATAATATTCACCAAGCCGCGGCGCAGCTCGGTCCACGACGAACACACCTCTAGGGTGTGCTGCGCCGTGTCTTCCGCCGCGGGACAATGGTGGCACGCTGCTGCTTCCTCCCTTCCGATACGGTGCAGGTATGAGCCGAAGCACCCATGCCCGGTCAACACCTGCACCAGACGGAACGAGAGGAAGCCATGGGGCCGCCCTAACCAGTCTTGAAGGACTGGCCCAAGCGCATCTAGCGTACGGCGCCCAAAAGTGGCGGCGGCGAGGTCCTCCGTCCAATGATGGACGACAGCTTCCCTCGCCTCGCGCCGGACGGCCTCTCGCTCCTCCAAGGTGGGTGGCTCCCCGCGGGCTTTGCGCCCCGCCGTCCACTCGTACACTCTGGCGAGCACTCCCGCCTCGAGCTCCCAAGGAGGGGTGCTAGCCAGAGCGCACGCCGCCGCAAATCCCACCGATCGGTAGGCCCTCGCCACCCGCAGCGCAATGGCCCTTTGGGGCCTGCGGAGTGAAGTAGCGTTCTCCCTCCTTTGGAGGGAGTCCGCCCAGATCGGGGCCCCGTATAGGGCCATGCTCTTCAAGATGCCGGCGTTCAAGCGCCGGCATCGTGCCCTTGGCCCCCCCACATTTGGAAGGAGCCACGAGAGGGCGCCCGCAACCTTGAGCAGGCGCGTTGACAGCCCGCTGAAATGCGGGCCGAAGCGCCACTTGCTGTCGAGGACTAGGCCCAGATATTTCATCTGGGCCTTCACCTCGATCCTGACACCCTCCACGACAATGTGGGTGTCAGGGGGAATGCGCTGCCGAGGCCCGTGGAAAAACACGGCCTCGGTCTTCTGCAACGCCACCCTCAATCCTAGTCGGCGGATCCTTCCCGCGACTAGCGATCCGCCGGCCGAGGCCAGACTCGCCGCCTCTCTAAAGTCTCCTCCCCGGGCGGTGAGAAGAGTGTCATCCGCATAGCAGATGACACTCGTGCCACGGAGGAGACTCCCTCGCAGCATCCAATCAAATCCGATGTTCCACAGGAGTGGCCCCAGGACAGACCCCTGCGGAACACCGGACCCCACATCATACCGACGGAGCTGGCCCGTGCGATCTACAAGGAGGACAGCTCGGTCCCCCAGGTAGTCGGCCAGGAGACACCGCAGGTACCGAGGCACTCCATGATAGCGGAGTGCCTCCAATATTGTCGAATGGGGAACGGAGTTGAAGGCATTGGCTATGTCAAACGACACAGCCAAAACCCCGTCCCCTGCCTCCGTCGCCTCCCGCACCTGGCCCTTGAGTCGGGCCAACGCGTCCACGGTCGAACGCCCCCTTCGAAAGCCGAACTGGGCGTCGACAGGTCCGGCCCGACCCCCCGCAGGTGGCCTTTCAGCCTGTTGGCGATGATCCCCTCGAACATTTTACCGACCTCATCCAGCAAAACGATGGGTCGGTATGCCGAGGGGGAGTCCGCCGGGCGTCCCTCCTTCCGGAGGAGGCACAACTGCCCCTCCTTCCAAGGCTTCGGGAACCTTCCAGACACGAAACACGTGCTGAATAGGTCCCGAAACCTCTCGCCCATTTGGAGGGCAGCGATGGCCACCACCCGTGCGGGGACGCCATCCGGCCCAGGGGCCGTCCTCTTCGCGCGGAGTCGGAGAACCTCCCCTTCAAACTCTGCCACCGTCACTGGAGAAGCCTCCTCTTCCTCCCCCTCTAGTGAGGCCGCCCCCTGCGGGGGATCCATTACTGGTGGGGTGAAGTTGGACCTGTCCGGGAACAGAGACCGGACCACCCCATCCAGCAACGACGGCTCGAGGGACTCCGTTAGTGGGGGACCAAAGGGGCGCAGTTTGTTCCGCGCCGCCTTATACGGTCTCCCATACGGGTCCCTGTCGAGGCCCTCCAGCATTTCGGCTCTCGCCGCGTCATTGGCAGCACCCATTGCCGACTTGAGGACCCTCTTTGCCTCTACGTAAGAAGCATACAGAAGGTCCTCGTTGGCCTCATCACGTTGGCTGCGCCGTCGACTCCGCGTGTATGCCCTCCTTGCTGCCACACAGGTGACCCGAAGCTCCGCTAGTTCCTCCGTCCACCAGTAAACAGCGCGACGGGGGGGTGGACGGCGAGACCGAGGCATGCTGGCGTTGCACACCTCAGTCAGGGACTTCTTGAGTTCGGCCGCTGCGGAGTCCACATCCAGGACCCCGAGAGGAGGAGCGAGCCAGTCCTGGACGAACGCTGCCTCCATTGCCGCTTCACGGTTCAGGCGGGTGAGAGCCCACCGTGGAAATGGAGAGCGGCCCGAGGGGAACGTCCTCCGGGGGCTCTGGGTGGAGATGTCGAATCGCACATATCGGTGGTCCGACAAGGTCTCCACCATCTCCACCCGCCAGTTCACGACGCGGGCGGCTAGCACGGGGGTGGCGAACGAAACGTCGACCACTGACCCTCCCCGTTGCCGCACACACGTCTGGACCGTCCCTCTATTGAGGAGGGACACACCGGAGGAGGCCGCCCAGTACTCAACGGCACGACCCCGGACGTTGCAAGCGGTGGCCGGGTTACCCCAGACCACCGATTTTGCGTTAAGATCGCCTAAAACGGCGACCTGGCGCGGCGCCGCCCTACCGACAACGGCGGTGAGGATTCCGAGAAAGTCCTCGAAATCCGAGAAAGGGCGGTTTGGGGAGAAATAGACGCCCACGAACGCTATGTCTCCCCACGCGGCGGCCACATATCCCGGTCCCCTCTCTAAGAGCGAGAGGGGAGGGGAGTCTGTGGAAGACCGCGACACTATTGCCACCAAGCCGTCCCGATCACCCAGCCAACGACTAGGGATCGAGTACGGCTCGGCAACTACCGCCACGTCCACCAACCACTCAGCTACGGACTGCATCAGCAGGTCCTGTGCTGCTTTGCAATGGTTGATGTTCGCCTGGAGGATGTGATGTTCAGCCCTATCCATCAATCGGACATCGCACCCCCCTCATCAGCCGCTGGGGTTCCCGTTTCGGGAACGGCGGTAGCCACCGCAGGCCGGGTCGGTGCCTGCGCTTTGCCCTTCTTAGGGGGAGGATTGCAGTTCCTCCCCTTCATAACGTGGTCCGCTGGGCGACCGCTGGCGGCACACACTGCGCAGCGCGGTGTGGCAGCCGTGCAGGTGGCGGATTTGTGCCCCTCTTTGCCGCAGCGGTAACAGTTGTCCGCCCTGTCCACCTCGGATGGGCAGAGGGCCCGGTTGTGCCCGATTCCGAAGCACTTGAAGCAGCGCAGAGGCTGGTCTTCAAGTACTCGGACTCTGCAAGAGCTGAATCCTACAGACAGCCGTCCCTTGGCGAGGACGGCTTTGGCCGCGGTGACCGGGCACTCGAGGCGAATGGTGCCCATGCCGCCACGACCAGCCCGGATACCCCGACCTTGCACCGCTGCGACATCACAACCCCCCACTACTGCGGCCGCCGCCACCACCTCCTCTTTGGTGACCGAATCGTCCAGATCGGTCACCTCCAAGGTCGCAGACTTCATGGGCATTACCACTTTGGCCGCATCCGCGATAACCTCTTTCAACTTCGTTGCAAAGAGGTCCGCGCTGGCACCGCCTTGAGCCCCCGGGAACTCGAAGATTCGAGCCCCAGCTTGAGTCCGACGGCACGTGACTCCTGCGATCCCCAGCTGGGTGGGGTCGGCGTTAGCACGGGCCCGCTTCAGGACGGACTCGTAAGTCTCGCCCCGCTCAGCAGCCTCCTCGATGAGCGTCACCACAACGGCCGCGGATTTAGGGGGAACTAGGGACTTAGGTTTCCCTACACCGGCAGTGGCCCTTTTCGCTACAGGAGCAGCGGAGCGGGGTTTTGGGGCCGAAATTTTCCCTTTCCCCTTCCCCTTTCCCTGGGACGGACAGGGAAGGGTGTTCGCGGGGGTGGCAGGGATAAGGTAATAAGGTGACCCGAAGCTCCGCTAGTTCCTCCGTCCACCAGTAAACAGCGCGACGGGGGGGTGGACGGCGAGACCGAGGCATGCTGGCGTTGCACACCTCAGTCAGGGACTTCTTGAGTTCGGCCGCTGCGGAGTCCACATCCAGGACCCCAAGAGGAGGAGCGAGCCAGTCCTGGACGAACGCTGCCTCCATTGCCGCTTCACGGTTCAGGCGGGTGAGAGCCCACCGTGGAAATGGAGAGCGGCCCGAGGGGAACGTCCTCCGGGGGCTCTGGGTGGAGATGTCGAATCGCACATATCGGTGGTCCGACAAGGTCTCCACCATCTCCACCCGCCAGTTCACGACGCGGGCGGCTAGCACGGGGGTGGCGAACGAAACGTCGACCACTGACCCTCCCCGTTGCCGCACACACGTCTGGACCGTCCCTCTATTGAGGAGGGACACACCGGAGGAGGCCGCCCAGTACTCAACGGCACGACCCCGGACGTTGCAAGCGGTGGCCGGGTTACCCCAGACCACCGATTTTGCGTTAAGATCGCCTAAAACGGCGACCTGGCGCGGCGCCGCCCTACCGACAACGGCGGTGAGGATTCCGAGAAAGTCCTCGAAATCCGAGAAAGGGCGGTTTGGGGAGAAATAGACGCCCACGAACGCTATGTCTCCCCACGCGGCGGCCACATATCCCGGTCCCCTCTCTAAGAGCGAGAGGGGAGGGGAGTCTGTGGAAGACCGCGACACTATTGCCACCAAGCCGTCCCGATCACCCAGCCAACGACTAGGGATCGAGTACGGCTCGGCAACTACCGCCACGTCCACCAACCACTCAGCTACGGACTGCATCAGCAGGTCCTGTGCTGCTTTGCAATGGTTGATGTTCGCCTGGAGGATGTGATGTTCAGCCCTATCCATCAATCGGACATCGCACCCCCCTCATCAGCCGCTGGGGTTGAGCCTGGGCAGCAGCTTGAGTCCGACGGCACGTGACTCCTGCGATCCCCAGCTGGGTGGGGTCGGCGTTAGCACGGGCCCGCTTCAGGACGGACTCGTAAGTCTCGCCCCGCTCAGCAGCCTCCTCGATGAGCGTCACCACAACGGCCGCGGATTTAGGGGGAACTAGGGACTTAGGTTTCCCTACACCGGCAGTGGCCCTTTTCGCTACAGGAGCAGCGGAGCGGGGTTTTGGGGCCGAAATTTTCCCTTTCCCCTTCCCCTTTCCCTGGGACGGACAGGGAAGGGTGTTCGCGGGGGTGGCAGGGATAACGGCCGCCTTCTTGTTGGCCTTGCCCTTCGCCCTCCTAACCACCTCCGTCCAAGGTTGGTTGGACGGGGTGGAGGAGGGCAGAAATGCGTCCTCCGTTCGGGAGGATGGCCCCGGCATGTTCGGCCTCGTGTCCTCTTTTTGGGAGGACGGCCCCGGCTTGTTCGGCCTCTTGTCCGCCGCGAGAGGCGGTCGAGTCCTAGTCTCTGGTAGGAGCCTATCTTCGATCCCAGCGAAGCAGGCTCTCGTGAAGGCCCTTTCCTCCATGACAACCTTGCGGATAATATCCTCAAGGTTTAAGGAGGTGGGGCCCTCAGCCGCCGGAACCGGGTCGGCCTGAATTGGCCGGGCCGTTGCTTCAGCCAGCTTTTGGTGCAGCTGACTGACTTTGACAGCAGGTCCTGTGCTGCTTTGCAATGGTTGATGTTCGCCTGGAGGATGTGATGTTCAGCCCTATCCATCAATCGGACATCGCACCCCCCTCATCAGCCGCTGGGGTTCCCGTTTCGGGAACGGCGGTAGCCACCGCAGGCCGGGTCGGTGCCTGCGCTTTGCCCTTCTTAGGGGGAGGATTGCAGTTCCTCCCCTTCATAACGTGGTCCGCTGGGCGACCGCTGGCGGCACACACTGCGCAGCGCGGTGTGGCAGCCGTGCAGGTGGCGGATTTGTGCCCCTCTTTGCCGCAGCGGTAACAGTTGTCCGCCCTGTCCACCTCGGATGGGCAGAGGGCCCGGGTGTGCCCGATTCCGAAGCACTTGAAGCAGCGCAGAGGCTGGTCTTCAAGTACTCGGACTCTGCAAGAGCTGAATCCTACAGACAGCCGTCCCTTGGCGAGGACGGCTTTGGCCGCGGTGACCGGGCACTCGAGGCGAATGGTGCCCATGCCGCCACGACCAGCCCGGATACCCCGACCTTGCACCGCTGCGACATCACAACCCCCCACTACTGCGGCCGCCGCCACCACCTCCTCTTTGGTGACCGAATCGTCCAGATCGGTCACCTCCAAGGTCGCAGACTTCATGGGCATTACCACTTTGGCCGCATCCGCGATAACCTCTTTCAACTTCGTTGCAAAGAGGTCCGCGCTGGCACCGCCTTGAGCCCCCGGGAACTCGAAGATTCGAGCCCCAGCTTGAGTCCGACGGCACGTGACTCCTGCGATCCCCAGCTGGGTGGGGTCGGCGTTAGCACGGGCCCGCTTCAGGACGGACTCGTAAGTCTCGCCCCGCTCAGCAGCCTCCTCGATGAGCGTCACCACAACGGCCGCGGATTTAGGGGGAACTAGGGACTTAGGTTTCCCTACACCGGCAGTGGCCCTTTTCGCTACAGGAGCAGCGGAGCGGGGTTTTGGGGCCGAAATTTTCCCTTTCCCCTTCCCCTTTCCCTGGGACGGACAGGGAAGGGTGTTCGCGGGGGTGGCAGGGATAACGGCCGCCTTCTTGTTGGCCTTGCCCTTCGCCCTCCTAACCACCTCCGTCCAAGGTTGGTTGGACGGGGTGGAGGAGGGCAGAAATGCGTCCTCCGTTCGGGAGGATGGCCCCGGCATGTTCGGCCTCGTGTCCTCTTTTTGGGAGGACGGCCCCGGCTTGTTCGGCCTCTTGTCCGCCGCGAGAGGCGGTCGAGTCCTAGTCTCTGGTAGGAGCCTATCTTCGATCCCAGCGAAGCAGGCTCTCGTGAAGGCCCTTTCCTCCATGACAACCTTGCGGATAATATCCTCAAGGTTTAAGGAGGTGGGGCCCTCAGCCGCCGGAACCGGGTCGGCCTGAATTGGCCGGGCCGTTGCTTCAGCCAGCTTTTGGTGCAGCTGACTGACTTCAGACTGCAGGCGGTCGACCTTCGCCTGCAGTTGCCGCGTTTCTTCATTTGCGGTGCGTTGCACCAGCTCGCGGATTATGCCGCGCATACTTGCGGCCCTACACTTCAGGGACTTCTGAAAAGTCCCTTTTAGATTGGAGGATTTAGAGGCCACCTCAATAATCTCCTCCTCGTCCTCCTGCGCCATGCGCTCTAACTCGACTAGGGAGTAGTCTGCGTAGAGTACGATGGACGCACCGTACCCGGTCTTGGCCCGCGTGGTGCGCGCCTGCTGCTCCTTTGCAGCAACCTTTTCTTCAAGGTCCTGCTGGAGTTGCACCCGCCGAGTCAGGCTCAGCTGGCGTTGAGCGTCTGCTAGACCCACATCGTGGGTGTCCGCTACAACTTTGGAAGGCTTTCTGGCCTTAGCCTTCTTGGGCTTACTCGTTGCGGAGTCTGAGGGAGCAAGACCCGCCTTTCAAGAAGGCCCGCTTCTTTGCTTGCTGGCGACCTTCCGCTGTCGCCGTCGAAGCATCCGACTCGAACGTGACGGACTCTACTTCGGAGTCCGAAAACTCGTCCGGCCGAACAAACACGCTAGCCGCGGATGGTGCGTGGCTCGCATACGACGCCGATGCAGAGTCATCGGCATGGCCCTGAGAAGGGCCTTTTGGTTGGCCCTGAGAAGGGCCTTTTAGGAAACGCCCGGAGGCGTCCCGCGCTGGTTTAGGCATCTTTGCCTCCGCCAGTATCGTAGAAAAGCCGCTATGAGTTCTACGATGTACAGTGCACTTTAGCCGAGCCCAGTCTGCCACTCCGTTACGGTGGTCAGAACTGGGTCGTTTCCAGGGGACACGACGAGGACGTAAGCACTGTGGGGGGTCCCCCACCTCGTAACTCACCTTAGGCTAACCTAGAATTACTAGCTCACAAGAACAGTTGCCGGAACACACCGTTAGGTTTACTTGAGGGTGGTAGCTAGCCAGGCGGGCTTCCGTGAAATGCCCTACCACCCTTTAGTTTCTGTTATCTGTGCCTACCACCGTGCAATAACGATTGCCATCCTAAGACAACAACCGGGACCGACGGCTTGTAGGCCCTCCAAAGCACTGAAGCGCTCAGTAATGCCACTAGCGGTCACCCATCCAACTCATGAACGCAGCGGACGTTGCTTAACTTAGCTGGTCGGTTAAGAACGGCTAAGCAAACTACGCTACGAGCGCTTCACAAAACTATTAGGCTAATATTTAAAAGAATTATTACTTATATTAAGTAAGGCTTATAATGCACAAAAAACTCCAAAACATTACCGCATCCTTTGCGTATCCCGTAAAAATTGCCTTATTTTATCGGTGAAGCGTGCCGATAATAATATAATGCATCCTCAGAGGATAAAGATAGTCATAAATGACATTATATTCAAAACGTGTTTCTAACCTTAGGTGCAATGAACCACAATACTACGAGCTCTAATTTACTTTGTATGCATCAATGACCCATAGAAGCAAAGCAATGTAAACTTTTTTATTCGCGTTGAGACTGTTTATGCATGTCTGCCATCGCAATATCCGATTCAATGCAAATTTTTGATGCTATAAAAAGTGTCCTTATACGCCAATGTTACTGACAATTGTATCTGCTTGTTCCTTAAAGTCTGCGTAGGTTAAAGTGGATAGGTTTTTGATTTTATTAGAGTTTGATAAAGAACATTTTTCCAGCCAACCTTCAGATGTTCTATATGTCATACCATGGTGGAAACCCAGGTCCCTGGTGAAAATTCAAGATATATTTTCATGGTGTTATTAGCTGGGTTTGGTTACATATGGTTACAGATGCTACATTTATAGTATAAAATAATATCAATTGTAATGTCTTGAAAAAAATATTTAACACCATTGCTCATTTGATTAAGAAAAATTACACCCAAAGCCGACAAAATTTTTAAAAAGTATGTACAGAAATAACAAATGTAATCAATTCAATAAAAATTAATATCTTTAACTTCGTAACCCTACGAAACGCGCGTATTAATTCAGCTACAAAATCAAAACACTGTATAACTTTGAATTTTCTCCCATAGACTTAACCTTTCACCTTAAAATGCAATTGAAATAATATATGATAGTGAATGTATATGTAATATATGAAATATTGTGTTATTTTGATTGACAAGTCAATTTCTCGTCAAAAATGTTTATTTTGCAAATCCCTCTATAACGGAGGAGCCGTTTGTGCAACGTTGAACGTTATGGATGTTGATGTGATGTGAATGTTTCATTAGTCAAATAACTAAAATTAATTATTTTTGCTTGATGATTAAAAATTGGTCTTTACCTTGACTCGTATATCTGAGGCCTAGACGCTTAATTAGTTACGCGTACACAAGTTGTATTGTAATATTTAGGTATATACCCTAGTTTTACAGTGACGAATGAATTTCTCTAAATTTCCATTCCAACATGTTGAACTAAAGCAGCGAAAGTCAAACAAAACTATTCTGAAAGTAAAAAGAAAACCCAATTGCCGCAAAACGCTCATGTGTCTGCGGCCTTTGTCTCCGGCTGACGTAGTGTCGGAACTAGCTCAAGCTGGGAAGCTTTTGAATTCCGTCACCGCTCGCCGTTTCAGACATTTTCAGTTCTGGGTAAAAAGACGCGCATAACCGCCCCCGACGAAACTTACACTCCTGCGGTCGTCTCGCGGCTCACAAAGCTTAGGATTGGCCGCGAGGGCGGTTATTAGGCGAATTTCGTCACCTAATGTAGACATAGCTTTGACTTAGTTGAATGTTGATTTATCGTTCTTTCTCTTGGTGCTTTAGTTTTTGTTTTAGCCACTTCGGAGGAATCTCATACGAGCTGTTATAACGGGAATATCATCTTGAACGATTCTTTGCACTTCTGAATCTTATGATAGTGTTGTTACATACTGGATACGTTCGGACGAGAGTACGGCTGTTTTCAGTTATAGTTTAAACTAACAATCAGTGTGTCTATTTTCCAATGTTGGAATAAAACACGAAATGACAGCAAATCGATATGCTTTCATTTACATTTATAAACCAACCCAACCCATCCCTGCAATCAAAACAAAAGCTTGGCGGTCCATTATGTAGCATTTGTTTGATATTTTACATTGTGCCGTAGTTACTGGTAACTGTTAAATGCACCCTCGCAATTTAAACCCCACATCACGCACTTGCGTGTCTGTTCGAGGGGACTTTGATAACTGCTCGCGCGGTTTTTTCTGCATCCGTTGCAGTTTACCGCCCACAATCGAAAATTATTGACCGCTTTGTTCATTAATTCGGTCGCCTATCTACGTATATTTTATGCAAAACAGCATACAAATGAGATTTAATATATTGAGTGATGGAGTGGCTAAGGCACTTCGCTGCCATCGACGCATGTTCTTGTGAAACATAGGATGTCATCGTCACCTAACCATTATTCGACCGTTAGGAAATTAAGCATAAAAAGCTGAATTATATAGCGTTAACTGTGTAGGTAACTATTTTTGTTCAAGGCCGTCTGAAGCTGAAATTGGTCAGAAAACTTAACATAACGAAAGCTCTAGCTTTCTTTATAAAAGCATGCTAGTTTATACCCCACAAAACCAACAAAAAGTTGGGATTTAATACGCTAATATCAACGCCAGCAAATCATCTTTTTCATAATAACGCAATTTACTTATACCCGTAAATTGGTACAAGGTATGAAACTCATTTGGTTGGTAAACGAATATTGTGACACGCAGCGCGAAACAAATGCAGCCCTGTAATGGAGTTTTTAAGCGCAGCTTTTCGTTTCGCAAAGGTTTTATGTTGGTACAATTGCATTGCGATGGCGCAGACGCTAATGCCTGGTAGATTTATTGTTTGAGTTCTGCTCTAGGGCGTAGGCAACAAATTCACAATGCAGTTGTACTTTTGTACGGCAATTGGTGAACTAGCTGACTTTTTAGTTCTTTATGTGAAGCTAAATGAAACCGGCCAAGAACGACACTGGTTCACGCTTCAAGGCTTTTCTACCAACCTACAAATACAATACATGTTTTGAACGTACCAGCCAACATTTTTGTTTCATTCTATTTGGGGATCCCGATCGGGGAAGTCACTTCGCCGCACTTAGTCGGTTTTTATTATATCTTGATTAACCTTTCACGTAGATATTCCTACAATCACAATAACTTTGACGTCAGTATTTAATTCTGTTAAACAAAAACAAAAAAAAACGAAGGGCCACCCTTTATTTTTTTAAATGCCTGCATGGTTTTTTTCAATTGATGTATGAACGAGTATATAACTTTTCGAAAGCGTTTCTCGCAAAAGCAGGCGTTACATATAATAAAGAAGCCAAAGCAACAAAGATTCGATACACTTTAAACTGGTTACATCGCATGGTTAAGAAACATCGTAGGTTTTCCGCAGGGTCGTATTTTGAGGCCAGTGTTGTTTTTAATCTGCACTATAATGAGTTTTTAACACTTTTAGAAAAACCTTTATCAATAACAACTGTCATGTGCTAACTTTTAATGAAAATGAAAATAACACCGCCCTTAAAACTTTCAAAGTCGAACTGTGAGAATTATCACTGTAGCAGGAATAGAATTCTTTCAGAGCGGTGTTAAAGTTTTAAAGCCTTGATAAACATACTGGTTTTACATATATGAAAGGTATTCTAAAAGTATTCATTGTTTAATTTTAGGCCTTATTGCTCTTTTGTTAGGTACAAAATTATTTTTTTATTAGTTCCCAGTTGGTGGGGAACTATACATGCATTTTTAATTATATTAAATAATTAGGTTAACCTCCTTATTTATTAGTATTATCTCAAAATGTATTGCCGTTCAACGATAAATCTTTCTAGCAAAAACATCCAGTGATGTCTGGATATAGAATTAAGTAGAATTAACAATAAAATAATTGATAGTTTAATAAAAAGTTTGCGGAAATAGTGTAAAATATATTTAAAAGTCATATCAAAATATTAATTACATTTATGCATATTGCGAGTCAAATTGTGAACAAGCTAATTTTATATACGAACAACAACACTTTAGTCTTATTATTACTTCATTCACTTTGACCATAGAATGTTGCGCTGGCCCCTTAAGACGGTTAAAACAATAAATTGCCATAGCATGTCCCAGCCCGAGAGACGGATGGATACGGGTTCGAAACCGCTCGTGCTTTAATTTTTCTTTTTCACCAACCTTTGTATATTATGTTCAGTAAATAAAATAAATTTTGTTATGTACAGCTACATAACTTCCAAGCATAACTTCGAGCAACAGAACTAAACTGAATGTTAGATGGACGTGTTTATTTATTTACTCAATTAGAACGGCCCAACGCCGATCACTAATGATATCTAAACATATATATAAATATTAATTTAGTTATCATATTCGATAATAAAATTAATATTAACACAACATACGATATCAATGCATTATTATGAAATTACTATTAACACAAATTTAAGATGAGCCCTTTTACATTTTGCAGCCCTCTCACTCGCACATCTAAAGATAATTTCAAATAGGAAAAAATTGGTAATGATTTTTTCAAATGTGGTCTGATATTATTTTGCTTCTTGCGACTATAGATGTTCTCAACATATTTTTATATATTGATTCCAACTAAAATTAGCGGCCCAAGGTTTAAAAAAAAATTACGTGTTTTGGATCCACCATTACAGATATCAACATGAAAATTTGTCCAGAACATCTATAGTCGCATGCAGCGAAATAATGTCAGAACACATTTTAAAAAATCATTACCATATTGTAGTTACTTGAAATTATCTTTAAATGTGCGAGTGAGAGGGCTGCAAAATGTAAAAGGCCTTTTAAATCATGTATAGTGAGTGTGGACCTATCATGACAATAAGTCACCAATATGACAGTGTTGTTTCTTATTACTTTAATGAATTAAGGAGATTCGAATGTTCTTTCTTATTCCCGTCCCACATGACGATCAAAATAATAAATTAAATAAGAGCACAAAATTCGCTGTCGCGGTGGCCAAGAGGCTTAAGTGCCCGGTGTGTAAAGCCAGAAGACGCGGGTTCGATTTAAGGTTTTTTTTTTTTTTATAATTAAACTACGCACTACAGACTCTTGGTCCGTACTCTTTTTCGATCAAGTTCTATTTATAACATATTACAATCTTACAAGTGTCATACTCCATTCATCATTAGATTTTAGATTTAAGGTTATAATATTGTGCTTCAAATCCTTGTAAATGTTATTTTCGCTGAACGAGTTGAGTTGCTGAGATGGTGCATGCATTCGTATTTGGAGAAATATTCTAGTCTAAACGTGTTATGATGATTGAAAAACCGGGCCTTAGCAGACTAAGGCTTTTCCATCATCAAATAGTAACTATTCTAAAAAAAGAACTATTGTTGATCGTGTAGAAGAAAGGTTCATTTGTTTTACATTTTATCAGTTAGATATATTTTATGTGATGATTAAAAAACCAGGCATAAAATTAATTTATACATTGCTCGCACTTCCACTCCGAATGGTATCTAGCTAGACTAAGTAGTATAGTATACAATAGAACTCGACAAGAAGTTGACCCGAGAAGTTAACGCGAGTTCAGCAATAATAATTTGAGAGGTATATTTGAAAACTTGTAATTGGTTCAATTTTATATCGACGCAGTTATTATTTGTGGAAGTAACGATAACAAATATAGATGACAAAAACCGAACAATTAAGTACCCTCAACTCCAGTTATTTATGTGTATGTATTGAGATATGACAGCTATGTTGGTCTTGTATTTATTCGAGTTTCTTTTGTTTCAGATTTTGGACCGGAGTCATATATCATTGTAAGGAGTTCTTCCAAGTAAGTGATCATTTTATTGATATCGGAATACACTACACAGAAACGAGAATACACGCACACAACAAGTACAAGGTCTACCGCAACGACAACCAAAACCACAACCGTATGGATATCTCACTTATATATGTTTCGTAATATTTTGTCTAGCGGAAAATTTATTTCGTATTTTAATATCTTGCTGTGTCTCCTTGTCATATTTTTCATGATTACTCTCCTGGCAAAATACCAAGATCTCGCTTATCTTTCGTAACTTTTGCTGAGCAAAAATTGCTCAAGTATTCTGGATATTTTTCCTTACAAATTCAACATTTTTCACTTTTATTTGCAAGATTACCTATGATCAGCTGAAATGCCTGTGTTGAAAGAGTTTATTTCGCGGGTAAAATTGGCTCTTTGGAGAAATGTATGTATCGCTCGCAACATAAAGATAAATTGTATAATGAGACTAATGCCTACCTCGATTCTAATTCTAAAACTAATTAAGACATTACCGTTGAAATGTAACTGTGTGCCAAGATTGAAATCATTCCAGCTAACGGCCCAGTCGTTGACTACCTCTCGTCATTACAACGTGTCGTACTCAACGCATTTTTCTGATTAACGAGATCCTTTTGTATTTCCAGTTACGACTTTGTAGTTTGGACCATAAACTCGCTGCATCTGATGGTTATTACTCCTACCTTGATAACAACTTACAATAAAGTTTCTGCGTATAGCGAGTACCAAAATTCAATAGTACTATATCTATAGGCATACTGCCACGTCCGCCCTAAAAGTGGTGTGAACAAAAAGTGTCGAGACCTTTTTTTTAAACGGCATTTAACAATGTGTTACAAAATATATTATACCATAATTACAATTTTCATAATAACGTAGGCGCAAAGCCGGTATTGTCCAAGTATTTTACCGTTTAAAATAATATTATACTGTATTTTTGGCTAATGTAAGTAAGGCTTTCATAATTAAAATGTCTATCACGTTTAATTGTCTTCTATGAGCATTGTAATATCTTTAGGAGTGTTGAGTTATAAAACTGCACACAATTCCCTAAAATGTGTGACTTTGACCTACGCTACAATTTAGGTATTAAATGAAGATGTGGAAAACTACCAACAGACAAACAAATTATAAAATCTTTGCATTTGTATAGAATTATAGGAAAGTTATCAATAAATATGGTACGAAAATTTTGATTGAGATAAATCGTTAAAAAAATAGGATGCGCAAGCAGGAGCGGAACAATTTGGGACGGAGGTCAAATAGTCTATTACGGAGGTCAAATAGTCTATTGCGCTTTCGTGGATTTGGAAAAGCACAAAGAGGTGAGGAATGAACTATGTTCGCTACTGTTGATGTATGGAGAAAGCAGAAACCCTCAGTCGAGCTATGAAATTTCTTTATCGGAATCACGTGCTTGGTTAAGTATGCAGTGGTCCTCTACTGAACGGTTAAGCCTCGAAAAAGGTATTAGATAAGGATATATAGATAGCGTCTCCGTAAGTCACAGTTCTTTATAGGATAGAAAGGTTTTTTATTGGATTGTGACGGAACAAGCACGATGGTGATAAACGGTAACTTTGCCTGTAACAGACGCATTTTGTCACAAGTGGCGAACTGCACTACGCCCATATCACCCTGAGACATAAAGTCTTTGAGTCGTTACTGCTGTGCAGTAGAAATAGCTGTGGCGGTAGTTTCGACTTCCGACGAACTCCTTTACAAAGATTTCTACTGCTACTTATATTTAGGTTAAGTATGGAAAATGTTGGAATTATACTCCCTATATCTTCTCGTGGGAGTCTTAAGTAGCGACGTCGGGAAAATACCAGGTGGGCAGTAGCGCCGTCTGAAGAACTCATCTTTCATTGCGATTGCCAAGACAACTACAGTGGAGGTTATGACTACCAGTTAATGAGCGTGGGGTTCACTTTTGTTCAAGAGTGGACTTTACGACTTGAAAAGAAAAAGTGAAAAGATTGAAGTGAAGGGAGCAAGCGAGATATGCCAAGATCGTAGCCACTGAAAATTCTTAGTCTCTACCTTCCCCTCAGCTTAAAAGTTATTTAGAAAACTGGAATAAATAAAACGTACACGCCTAGTCAATGATATTATGTTCAATACATGAACACAAAAATCACCGAAATTGGGCAATATTAAGAGGTAGAAAAGAGCTTTTTCTTTTTGTATGGAGAAGTACGCGCTATATAATATTCCTTAGTATAAATAAAAAAAAACATTTTTTTTTAATATTCTATAGTCATCCGGGATAATGGAGAACTCTAATGGTGAAAGAATTTTTCGAATCGGTCCAGTAGTTTCTTATGTTTATTCGTTACATACAAAAATACAAATCTTTCCTCTTTATAATATTAGATATGGATTAACTGAAAAAATGTATTTCAATACCTGGATGATTTAATGGTAAATGCAACAATTGCAAGTCATATCGATGGTAAACAGTATTCACGGCGAGTAAATCAGCATGAAATGTACATAACTAAAAAAAATCGTTCCGACTTCCAACACTGAAAAGTATTAAATAATTATTCAATTGTGAGGTCTTTTTTTTATTCCGAATAGGCAAGCATTTGACCGCAATCTCACCTGATGCGACGACGCGATCGACGGTGGAGCATGCTTGCCTAGAAGGTACCTGTTCACTCTATTCTTGAAGGTCAATGTTCCAAGCATGATACCGACTTCCACTAGTGATTTCATACATTTTAGTGTTTAAAGTCGGTTCCGTTTTTTTAATATTTGTGATACAATAACACTGGCACGTGGACTTAAAGCAACACGCACGTCACAGTCCTAATGAATTGAAGTATTACTATGTTACCAACAGACCAAACCGCACACAAATTTGACATTTAACAAGAACTTTGAATATTTTTAGCATCATGTTTTTGTCAAATACGGAAACACGGTGGCCTTGCACGATTTCGTAGCAACACGATCGCTCGATTTTGTGCCGTTCAGTAAAATACATCTAACTAACAACTCGAATCATAAACATAGGTCGTTCTATCTGTTCCTCCTACTTAAATATTTATGAAAGAAGTAGTATAGTTGTTTTGTTTATCCTCGCCGTCTGAATTTCTTATGTAGGTCGTCATTTACCGAAGCATTTGGTACGTGTGTAGGGAGGCCAAAACTGTGCAATATCTTTGGACAAAATTAGTGTGCCAGGGAAAATTGGTCGGATATACGAAGAATACTAGGTACTCGTAAGTGTGGAAGACTCGACTATGTAAACATAGGACGATTTGATATTATTGCTGAAAATGAAACAGTCTATAGTGATAGACGATAGTGTTACTGAAAAGAAGTTCTAGACGTCTTTATACTGGTACATTAATAAATATGTTTTATTAACATTAATATTTACGATTGCAACATGTTATTTTTGTGCCTCTATCATTTTTTCCATATTCTAACTCAAGAAGAACCATGGAAAGCGACAACTCGGCTGACATTTTCACATTTTTGTCGCGATATGTAAAGTTTTTCTCCCATCTCGGTCAATCGTATACCTACTCGGGCGCATAGACCGATTTGAGAATTCAGTAAAGAAATGTATTATCTGTAAGTCTGACTGCAGCGTTTTTTAATTAATATCATTACAATGAAAACGATTTGTTGTTTTTATATGTAAAGTTCAAAATATTTTTACTTAATATTTTTTTGGATATTTAGATCTAATCTCGGGTAGAGTGCGTGCAAGGCTTATACTACATATGGCTGTACGCTGTACTGTGCGGACCACCAAAATGCCTTGAAATTTGAAATGATATGAGTTATTTCCCATTCTAGGTTTACTCTGTTTCCACCTTTGACAGCAATATCACTTACCATTAGGTAATATTGTGATCAAATATAGCTTATTAATATTAAAACAAACGATTTAGAGGGATATTTTGGCACTTGTAATGGGCTACGTAGCTAATTCCCTACAAACGTAGTTTGGTCATAAATTAAATAGCAAGTGTTCTAACTCGGTGAATTTTGCATGCATGTACTTGACCCTAATATTTATGCTCCTGGTCTACCAATTTGTTGTTTTATTACTTATTTTATCTCTCAATGTGAAATAAGAATTCCTATACAAACCATTATCCTGAAATAATTTTGAAAATACATAATAATCGTATGGTTATCTGACAAGCCAGACGCATAGTTTTAGGCTCAAGCACTGACTGGCATGCAAAATTTCACAGTGTGTGAGCACTTAGTATTTCAAATATAACGAAACTATACGTTTTTATGGAAAGCGATACAGACACTTCCCCTAGCTGTTCTTTGCCTTATCACATATCATAAAACCTTTTTTTTTCACATTCGTTGTAATTTACAACTTTCTCATTCGAATTAATAAAACCACTGCAGCTATTTCACGATTCTTATTTTTAGCTCATAAGCTAGTTTTTGACCACTATCTCATCTGATGGTAAGTGATGATATGGTTGAAGGTGTTCGTTCAGGCTAACCTAGAATTACTGGCTTTCGAGGAGTGCTGCCGTAACACGCCATTACACAGACAGATTTTCTACATGAAGGTAGGCATTCGCAAATTGCCTCACCACCATGCTGTAACGACTACCATCCTAAGATAACAACGGGGACCGACGGTAGTAATCTCACTAGCGGTCACCCATCCAAGTCATGGCCACGACGGACGTTGCATAACTTAGCTGATTGGTTAAAAACGTCTAAGCAAACTTCACTACGAGCGCTTTGTTACAGTATTTTAAAAGAACAGTTGCCCTCACCTTTGCAAAAATACAAGATTTTCGCTGATTTATATCTCTACTCTGCCTCTTTTGACATTTACATAATTAACTACTTATTCTAAACGAAGGAAACCACTAGCGGAACACCATTTTGTTTTTCTTGTTGGCGCGAAGTTAAATCCATTTAAGGCGTTGCTGTATTTTATGGTATTTTTTTGTAGTAGTTTGTCGTTTAGATTGTTTCTGATACTAACTAGGTGGACCATAATGAACCTATTTTTGTATCATATAATGTTGACATACATACGTTAAATATAGAATGGTTTGCTGAGATGGTTTTAACACGTAGAAACGATGGACGAATCAGGAGATTAACAAAACAAGGAAATAACAAAGCCAGGTTGAAGGCCTTTCTGGGAAGAGAACAAGTCATGGGTACAAGAACGCGCGGGTACATAGAATGTGGAGTAGTGAAATTGAGAATGTTTTTATTAATTGCTTATAGGATAGTCTTTGACCATTATCTCATCTGATGATAAGTGAGGTCGAAAATGTTATTCAGCCTTACTTTGCATTACTGGCTCTCAAGGATAGCTACCGGAATATATCGTTACGTGCATGGTGAAACTTTTTTACTGGGTAACTAGCCAAGTGGTCATACGCAAGATGTTCTATTGCCCCGCCATAACTGCCATCCTAAGGCAAAATTGGGACTGACGGTTTAATGTGCCCTCCGAAGCACGGAAGCGCTCAGTAGTAAATGTCACTAGTGGTCACTCATCAAGTCATGACCGCAGCGTTTAACTTAGTTGATCGATTAAAAACGACTAGGCAAGCTACGATGGATTCAAATGTGAATATAACCGAATCCAATGAGGGTGAAATTACAAACAGCAATAAAAAAAATACTTATATGAATCATATGAGTGTTTTATCTACCCAACACTTAGCCTGTTACGCTTTTTATAAAACAAATTTATTTAACATAAAGTAAAATCGGGGCTTTATTATCTACTAAAAAACGTAAATTTAAAACAGTTTTAAATTGGAAAGCAGTTTTATCCTCTGCATTATTGGAATGTATTTGCTGTAACGTCCCTCAGAACACCTGCTCGTTTTATTTAAATCTCCAGCATAAACAGCACATTATGACTCTGCTCATTCATTTTGTATATCTCAATGAAATATAAATGTAAATTTGGTATTTGGGAATTGCTGAAAAATCATCAGTACTATAATATTATAAATGCGAAAGTAACTCTGTCTGTCTGTCTGTTACGCTTTCACGCCAAAACTACGGGACCGATTTGAATGAAATTTGGTATGGAGATAGTTTGAGACCAGGGAAAAAACATAGGATAAATTTATCCGACTGCGCAAAGAGAGGTTAATGTTTTCGCGCGATAACCGACATACGCGCGGGCGGAGCTGCGCCCGGAAAGCTATTATCTTATAAAAATGGGTAATCTACTTTGAATATTGTTCAAATACTAAAAGGTCAAAAATAACTTGTGGTAGTGGGTACCATGCTTTTTTCAATAATAACGACCCTTTTTTTTATTGCTGGTAGGTAAGCCTTTGACCACAATCTCACCTGATGGTAAGTGATGATGTGGTCGAAGGTGATAACAGACTTAACCTAGAATTACTGGCTCTCAAGGACAGCTGCCGGAACACACCGTTAGGTGCTTGGCGACAGATTTTCTGCTTGAGGGTG
Organism: Plagodis dolabraria; assembly: GCA_963854805.1. Lineage (NCBI taxonomy): Eukaryota > Metazoa > Arthropoda > Insecta > Lepidoptera > Geometridae > Plagodis > Plagodis dolabraria. The sequence continues at coordinate 23,459,485 of OY978444.1, forward strand.
GTCGCTAGCCAGGCGGGCATTCTCAAAAATGCCCTTCCACCATGCGGTGAAGCTCAAGCCCGCGGCGGGATTCGAACCATGGAACTGCTGCGCGGCAGTCCATAGCCAAAGCCACTGAGCTATCACTGCTTCAAAAAGCTTCAAAGCTCAATACTGTGATGCCACATCACAAGTTCCTTCAACTTTTTAACGGACTTCTAAATAGGAGGGTGTTCTCGATGCAACTGTTTTTTTTTGTGTGTGTTAACTCTTTACAGGGTGTATCGGTTTTCATGATTTTTTTTATATTCGAAAGCTGGTGCTTGTCATGTGACCCCATTAAAATTTGTGTGAAAAAAGAGCATCGTGGAAGCCAAAATTTAATTTTGATTTTGAAATATATATACATATTGTGTGTTGATTAGTGAATCTCACTATTAGTGTAAGGCGGCCCATGAGTTTTGTTGCTCTTTAAAATTATATTCCAATTTACACATGACCGCAACGACATAAACGAAATTCAGATGTTCTTTTTCGCGGCCATCGATGAAGATTTCGTAACAATGCACTTGTTTGCCTACACTCCTCGTCGTTTCCGCCTGCTCGTGTTAAAGATTAATCTCATTCAGAAAGATTAAATATCTACATGTACTACATTACATATACGAAGTTTCAATATAGGCGCACATTGTACTTCTCATTGCTCTGTCACAAGTTTATATTCAACCATTTAATGCCCTGAGAGCATACAACTTCTCTCCCGCCCAAACTCGAAGAACAATTAGTCATAAATAATTGAACACGCTCGATATTCCATTGTAAGAAGACAAAGAGTTGTCGCATACTTGAAAACTTTGTCAATTTCAGTTGAAAACGTAAAGCTCCTTACTAGTTCATGTCCGCGGTTGAAAAGTGAAAGAAACATCAAGAGAAGTTTTCAGTCGAGGAACAGTCGTACTTACCTTGTCTAGGAGGGGATCAAACTGTGGTGCATTCGCTGCAATGTATTATGCAGTCCCGGAGCGAACGGCCTGATGTAAGCGGCTCGAATCACTCCGCCGAAGAACACACTGCTATTCCACGAGATTTTCTATTCTCAAAGTTCGCGGACGCCATTTCGCAACGAATACCTTTTGTGAATTACTTGCGATGGATCCGATAATTGTAGCTTACTGCTATTGAGCTTAGTTTCGCGCATACTAACTTGTATATAATCTGTGGTTTCGCTTTTGTTTGCGTCTGTAACGAGGTTTCGTGTGACAGTTTCTGCTAATTAGTTTTATTCAAAATAATGTTTTTTTGCGTCAAATTATCTCCGTTATGATTATGAAAGAGGCAAGTCTTATTGAATTGCCAGGAATCACCGTGAAATATGTATAGTGTAGGTAGCTTACCTTTTTTTTACAAAGCTTCAATTAAAATGTTTTAATTATCCGCGTGGAAAGCTTTATGAAAGAGACTGGCCCATTCATGGTTGACCTACTATTCTGCCTTTCCTAGATTTCCTTTATCGTGTTTCCAATTACGAAGAGTAAAAAGTCTTTCAGTGGTAGAGACAGGTAAGGTACTCCTTATGAAATAACATTGTTCTGCAGTTTTTATATGTATTAATTGTTTTCTTGTTAGTTATATTGCTGAACAGGCGGTCTGATATATAAAACTTTCCGAAAGATTAAATTAATCAGATGAATCTTGTATTGATATACTTCTTGCAATAGGACTGTCTGTCATAGCTTATTTTTACGTGTATTGGTCAAGTCAGTTACAAATTTTGATATAAGAAGTGTTTTGCATTCTTATGCGCAAAACCTTAGGGCCATTTTACTTTTAAATATCTTTTTGAAATGTGTTATTTAGATTATTATTATTACAGTCAGCATCATATATTTGTTTACATTGCATAGTTAACCGGTTATAGATTGATATTTGTAGAATTTTCACATTCCCTGTTTAATATAAATAATCACAATATTTGTGACAGGCTTTATTTTTTCTCAGGGAACTTGTATATGCTTATGTGAGCACTTTATTATCTTAAAGAGTTTAATTTTAAAACAGCATTTAATCCCATATTGATCTTAATGCGTATATACTTAAACTCAAGCGTTGTATTGTAACACAATTGTTATTTGCAACACTGCGACCGGTGGAGCGCACAATTCTCACTTCGGGCCATCACACTCAACATTGGCCCACTTTGGGCCAATTCTCGAGAGTACACGCTGGGCGGGCGGCCGGGTAAGCTAATCGTATCTCATTTCCTACGTGTCTCCCGCTGCTGTAGTGGGAAGCACAAATGAGATTGTGGGCTGACGTGTCGTTCCGGACACCCAGTCGCATTCGACATTGCAACCCAAACCGCACAACGACACAAAACATGGTTCCGTTTAAGGTTTTATTCGGTTTATTTATGTGTGGTTACTATATTTGCTTAGCTACTATAGTGAGTTCTTCATTAGCTTGTTGAGCAGTTTGGAATGTTCTAGTTTTATTTTGGATTCGAAGTTCAGTTACTATTTACGTTCTGACTTGACTGACGATTTATTTGTACTGACTCAATTGAAAATTTTTGCACTGGCGCTGTGGTCTTTACAAATTTAGCCCGCGGTCCCGCCGTTTTGAATGATACCTATGTTATATCGCGGTCCTTCAAGAACTACTCAGTAAATTGATTTCAAAGTATATCATGTGACTAATCGAGGCCTAATAGAATGTTAGCCTTTATTTTCGCTCGTTAAAAAAAAAACAGTATTTCGTTTTAAAAAGTCGAGATAACATTACCATTATACCATACCATTACCTTTAAAACAAAAAAAATAACACTTCGAAATTTACATACAGCGATTTCATTCGGGCTAAATTGCTCCTCCTCAACAGTATTAGGCAGGCACATTCGTCATAAAGGAGTTTTTCAGACTAACTTAGTAAAGATTTTCTCAGATGTCAATGTAACAAATTTCATTAACTTCCGTTCAGCTGTTTCGGAAGTGAGTAACTAAGAAGTAGAACACACGAAGAAATAGAACTCTAAAAAGGATTAAAGTACCAACGTATGTCTGTATATGAAGTTTGTTATTAGAGTGTGCTTTCAATGTTCCACGTTTGTCAGCCTTCGAATCAGTTCGCTATAGTTCCCAACTTTCAGAGCTCCACTAAATAGAAAGTCAATTTCACTGAATTGCAATGAACGGTTTTCCGAACGAATAAGAGTCCTTTATCACGTTTCACGCAAGTTTCTTCAGCCGGCTCTCTACTTACACGATTAATTTGAGTCGATAAATCGGCATTAAAGCGGAGCCAGGGGGCAGCCGACCGCGGCGCTCAGTGTAAGTAGCCGGTAACCATTCCGGTCTTTTTGTTCTCGCCTGCCTCATTCCGAACCCAACTATTTAATCAATTTATTCTCATAACATAGTGTATCAAGGCATGAGTGTAAAGTAGGCGATATTGATCGGAAGTTGGTGGGTCCTAAGTGTCGGTCGCGTTCGGTCTAGCGGCTGCGGACGTCATGGCGTGGCCCGTCGAGACAGACGGCAGCGTGCGCGGCGCCTGCGAGCCCATTACGCGTCTGCTGGATGTGGAACGCTCGATAAACTTGTAAAAACGCCTTCTACCCATTTAATTTTATACCGTCGCTTGAGCTTTGCTATTGGCAGATTTCTTCCTTCTTTTTATAGGTCCGTCATTAACTGTATCGCGCGTCTATTATTTTGCGCTTGTTTAATCTGCTCGTTAAAGCGGCAGTGTCGTTTCAAACGCAGACACTGGACGGCAATTAGTAAACATTTTGTTTTGCACTCTGCAACGGTATTACGGAAGGGAGAACGCTGTGTAACAGCACGAGTCTTATTATAAACAGGTTCGAATATCAAGCAAAATTGTTGAGATAAATATCGGACGTTCTGTTTTCATAACCGTTTCTGAATGTTTGTTTTTAAAATATCGCACGCAACTACGCTAGTAAAACATTTGGTGGCAATAAAATTTAAAGTTCGCAGTTAGAGACATACGCCGGTACACCTCGCTTAGGGGAAGTGATATTGGAACAAAATATTTATGACTTTATGTGATAAAGTTTATGTCGCGGTAAGAGTTTTATTTCTCTCATGAAACGACTATATCTTTTTATTTATGACAATAGTAGAAAATGAGAAAATATTGATCAGTAAAAAGGATAAATAAGGTACTAAGGTACCTAATGTATTACAAGAATCAATGATGTGTCTACCTACACTAAACAGTAGGTAGTATGTATAGGACTAGATAGCCAAGACTCCAATGAGTTCAGTGTCTGTAAAATTGTAATTTAAGTGTTAAAGTTATGTAGCCTTTATTTACTTGGTGATATGTAGAATACCGAATATAAATTCGCACCGAAGTGAATATACAAGTAATTATTATAATTCAATACAAAGTTTCCACACGAAATGAATTCTCAGAGGCGACATATTCGGCGATTAAACGCTTCTAAACACCTAATTATAATGTAAAGGGAACTTGAATAATACTTTGCCAGTTGTTGGGGCACGTATGGAAACTTTTATTCAGCGAGTTTGGTGAACAAAATTCCTTGAACAACACTACGGCCAGAGGTATAGCTTTTTAACGGTTGCAGTAAAACACGATAATTCGTTTCTAAATCCATGCGTGTTATACTATCTCTTAAGACCCAAGAATCTCTAAATATATAGTTATAACAATTATCATTAAGTACTGTATAAAACCCGTTTATATTGTGATACTGTGCATAAGTCACTAATGCAACATTTTGATCGATCACGCAGTCTACTTTCCAATTGCCGAGAAAGATACAGTACTGTCCGCATTAATATTCTGTAGAAATATTCAAGTTTTCCCTTCGGCGAGACGTTATCGCGGGCGGTTCTCTCAACGCGGGGTGTAGGCGGTCCGCACTCCCCGCGGGGGTTTAATTTGTTGCTCTCTTGGCGCCTCGCATCTCACTTTCAAACGGCGTAACGCGACCTTACCACTTCCCCATCTACGACACCGTGTACCCGCTGTAACTACCTCGTGTTCTACCGCCTCCATGCGTTACACTAGATCGAACACACTCACATCCGGAATCCCGCACACACTCGCGTTAGTAAATCGACCTCTGAAACGTCTGAAAACGACGACACAAAAAAGCTGTTCGAAGTGCGATGAACTCACCGATAGATCAACCTGTTCTAAAAGATACACTATGAATGTTTTCTCGCATACATAGTATGGAAGTACTTTGTAATTGTCTATAATCATGATTTTTGTTTTGATTTTCCGTTAGTTAAGCATATGAGTTTTCGTTTCTACGTTTTTTAATAAAATATGGAGCGGTGATACTAAGTAAAAGTTTCAGATCACAGCAGAACGCTTCATGACCACTATGAAATATAGCATCAGAAACACAGTATAAAAAAATTATGAAACAAAAAGGGAAATATAACAAGCCGCTGCTTTCAAATGGAAGCTCAAAATGATACACCCTTTGTTTTCTTTTATCCGGTAACTGAGAAACTCCAACAAGCCCTCAGTTGTTGACATTTACATTCGCAGCTAAGCTTCGTGATCCGCAAATATTACAATTCCATGTTATGTACGCGAAATATACGTCGGAGACATGCGTTCACCTTATTTAAAATTTGATGTTTTACCTTCGATTCGCGTGGCGGCGTAGTAGTACCGCGACAATCTAATCACAATACCATAAAGGAGTGCACCGTAAAATATTTATGGCTAAGGGAGCAGGCACGCCTCGGTACCCGCTCGGGCAACCTACCTTTGTAACTCTGGCGATAGCTGCTACCCTAGTACCTATTCCTACTTACCTTAAGTATACATATTTATCCTTTCTTGATTATACAGCAATAGCCTGCTAGATTTTCATAGCTTACACTTCTGTGTAAATATATACATATAACGAAATCAGTTCACCAGCATCACTCAATTCCAAAAATACGATTTACTTTAGCTTTCGCTACCGCATGTAAACAAAGGATTTCTGAGAATTCGCAATAGGTTCGTGGTTACAAACAGGATTAACGTGGATGAGTCACTCCATCTTTTATACGTATATTATCCTTTTCCATTCCATAACATACGGTTTCGAGCGTACTGAATATCATTAGAATAACAATGGTAAAGTTTTAAAGAAATTGGTACGTGGAGAGGTCAATTAACGAAGTCCTCGGGAGCGCGACGGCTGCAGCTCGTTACACACCCGTTCAAATTGGCGCCGACCACTGAACTGTAACGATAATGACGCCGCTTGAGTTGTGCCTCATTCGTCCACTAACGTAAGCTAACTCCTCTCATGGGATGCCCTTAAAGCTACTTCGTACTTACTACCCACTTTCACATTTTGGCATTCACGCAAAACTGAGGTTTTTGCGGCACATAAACAACTAGCACACGTGTGCGACCGGCCGCGAATCGATTGATTTGACTTAAAATGCATAGTTTTCAGCTGCGGTGTCGATCGTTTTCCGCCAAATTTTCCGCTGCGGGCGCTTGGCAACCGCACTTAGTGGAGCACCACAATCACCCATACAAATTGGAAGGTTTACGCGGCAGACGTTGCGTCAAACTGTTCGACTGCAAAATTCAACTGGGAACATTTTCACATTTGCCTCATAACATTACTCCAATCGCTGAATGTGTATCGGCAACACTCATAATCATAGCGAACGAGATCGACCACTGAAAGCTTTTTGAAAGCTCGCAGCGACGCGCGATGAAAGGTTCATGCGGTGATTTCAAGCGAGTCATGGCGGCTTGAGAAACGGAATTGAACAGTATTATTTTTTTATCCATATAAAATAGTCGTTAGTGTTAGCACAAAGAAGAACACCCTATATACTAGTCATGAACATCTCTTCTCCAAGACATCAATGGATTATATTAATCACTATGAGAAAGTCAATGCAGACAAAGTCAAAGAAGTAACTTTCTAGAATCCTGAAACTATTTGTCATCATAGTGTTAATATAAGATTGTTTTGCTATATTGCCAAACGCTATTTAAATTTGAACAGTGCGTTTCTCATAACCTCATTATAAAAAGGCATTGTAAGAAGAATGCTTGTAAAAATGATATATAAGTGAATGTGAAAACAAAAAAAAAATTTTTTTTATGCCTGATAGGTTAGCCTTTGACCACTATCTCACCTGATCGTAAGTGATGATGTGGTCGAGGATGTTATTCAGACTAACCTAGAGTTACTGGCTCTCAAGGACAGCTGCCGGAACACACCGTTAGGGGCTTGGCGACAGATTTTCAACTTGAGGGTGGTAGCTAGCCAGGCGGGCATTTGCAAAGTGCCCTACCACCATGCTATGTAACGACTGCTATCCTAAGACAACAACCGGGACCGACGGCTTAACGTGCCCTCCGAAGCACGGAAGCGCTCAGTAGTAATGCCCAACCAGCGGTCACCCATCCAAGTCGTGACTGCGGCGGACGTTGCTTAACTTTGCTGTTCGATTCAGAATGGCTAAGCAAACTTGGCTACGAGCGCTTCAAATGCATATAACATTAAAACTTAACGTTACAGAGATTGATGTTAGGCAGAAAACTATATTTATACTTTTTTTTATATCGATGTGATTGTCGATTGCATAACTTTATACTTATAAAGTAGATTAGATTTATTCACGTTCCTATATTGTTGCAAACAAACGTTTATTGTTAATTAAAGAATTTACGTTTGACGTGAGATGTATCCATCGATTAATTTATTCGGTATCTATTAGAGATCAAAAAATGCGATCGGATATTAAAATGTTCAATACGCCGCCACCGTTCAAAACATGATATGACCATATAAGTGATTCGCATTATCTTCTCAATGCAATTTATATAGACGTATGTTACTAAAGGGATATGAGTAACATAATAATAACGTTGATCATTGATTGACATAATAATGACAAGTGCCTAGAAATTACCGTAATCGTGCAAGCTGGTAGGTATCCACCTAATGGACTCTAAAGTACTGAAATCCACTTTATTTTTGTATCGTCATCCTGTGGCAACCGTATTAGTGCAAAGACCGTATGTCGCCAAGCACCGAACGGTGTGCTCCGGCAGCTGTCCTAAAGAGTCATAAATTCTAGTTTAGCCCGAACAACATCTTCGATCACTTCACTTACCATCAGATGACATAGTAGTCAAAGGCTAGCTAGCGGGTATAAATAACAAAAAAGTTCTGATGAATATCATGATAGAGCTAGTAACGGAACCCTTGAATGGATACAAAACCATTGGGTTTGTATGCATGTCACCCGCTCGGAGTTTACCACACTTTATCATATGATGTGAGGACGAGGATCTAAAAATGTTTATTTTATTAATTTAATTCTTCACATACTTATTATCAAGTCTAAGAAGCAAACCTTTCACTCAAGTGTCTTGTCCGGTGTGTGTGTCATAGCCTTCTTAATCAAATATGCTTGTACGCTTATAATAGTTTTTGGCTTTCAAATACCAAACTTTCCTTTTACCTATATATTTAATTGTTTTTCTTCCCTCGTTGAATGGTAAAACTGAACTACATAACCCGGTTCTTTAACTTTGTAATTTTTTTTAAATACAAATTAAATACATTTTTAATGTTATATTAGTTATAGAATGAAAATGCCCCGTGGGGTGCCAGGTTAGAATTGCCCCCATATCATCCCGTGAGTGTCGTAAGAGGCGACTAAGGGAAAATACTGGCAGGTGGGAAGCAGCGCCTTCTAAAGAACTGCCAACTTACACTGCGATCCCCAAGACGCCTGCCAAGCGTGGGGATTATGGAAAATACCCCCTTAATAAGGGAGGCTGTGTTCAGCAGTGGACGATCCGGCTGTTACAGTATAGAATGAATTGGAATCAGTCATCTTCCAATCCTTACAAATTAAACTACAAAAATTAGATCAATATAAACAAATTTTGTAGTTGTCAAGTATCTTTTGCCCGCAGGGTGCCGGGCTAGAATGTCACCCCCATCTCTTCCAGTGGGTGTCGTAAGTGGCGAATAAGGGGAAAATACCGGAAATAGACAGCAGCGCCTTCTGAGAACCTGCTTACGCTGAGAATCCCAAAACGCCTGCCAAGCGTGGGGATTATGTCAACAACTCCCTTAATGGAGGAGGTTGTGGTCAGCAGTGGACAATCCGGCTGATATAAAAGTAGCTATTAAATAATGCGCTGCACGGGTGAGCTGCGTGTGTTCGTATCGTATACTTGATAAATAGCTGAATAATGCGCCCTCTGACTTTTTCTAACTCCACCCTAATGTCTTCTTAATGCAGCACAGAGTTGTCACAATGCACATTCACAGCTTACGTTTGTCCTTTTCGTTTTGCCTTGTTTCCTTTCCCGCCCTCACCCGAAAATCGTCGCGCATTTAGTAAGTGCTCGTAAGTTCAGCTCTTGGATTCTTTTGGAATGTTATTTGATTATTATGAAAAGATTCTACATATAACAAAAAGTAGAGGCCGCTGTTAAAACGTGATATGACTTACACCTAATAAAAATGAAAACTTGTATTAAAATGACACAAGCCCATAGGTATACAATAGGAATTCGACTTTTACACCTATTTATTCAAATTAATATCATTTATTTTCCCGTTCAGCTAACGTGTTATACGCAGCGGGAGCATCACGTACCCGACCGTGGTAATGCCGGAACTTGACACCCTTCGAACATAATGTGAAAAAACGCATTTTCCTTTACAATGTTCTTTATACTGTTATTCTTATCTGAACACTGTAATGTGCTATATTGACGTACTTGCTGGACGAATGACGATAGCATAATTCCGAAATTATCGTCACGAAAAATCTATGCCGTATTAAACAAAATATTAAAGTTATCACTGATGCTTTCACTACAAGCGAAAAGAGTTTGTTAAATATGAAAAGCTCCATTTGAACGCAAGTTTTTAGCTCGTTTTGCATCTGTCGGCTCGCCGCACGCTCCTTTTGTTTCACGAACGTGATCTGACCGAGATGAAGCCCACGGACGTTATTGCTATGCACCTCTCTGCAATTGAGTTTGTTTCTGCTCGTCACACTTCTGCTTTGCGCATTATAATAGCTAAATGTATTTTCTCGTCTCAATACTTTTCGCTAGCTCGACTGAGGGAATTTCCTTCCACATTTGTTTTCGTGACGTGTTAGACGTAAGCGCATTACATTTTTGTAGCGTTCGTTCCACGGCCATATCTCACAGTTCCATGAGACTTCGCTTCCAATATAACGCCGAGGGATGACAAACGGCCCGCAGTCAAATGCGACGTAAATATTTTTAAAACAATTTTAACTTAGGATTTATTATTCCGTCTCCCTGTTCCTTTAACGTCTGCTTCCAGGTATTAAATTATTACATTGCCTGAAATATCATAAAAATATGAAAGTTACATACTTTGAAAAAATTGCTTGAGGCAAAATGTCCCTACTTACCCTAAAGATCTCTGAAAACTCACATTTGCCTCGTATGAAAGAGATTGAAAAGTTTCCCTGGGCTTACATTTGTTTTTCTGCGAGTCTGATTTCATACCAGCAGACGTCACACCATAAATTATTATCTTGAAAACTTCTAAAGAAGATTGTTGCAATTCAGCTTCATAAATATATGTTAACGCAATGAGTTCTATTCTTAATGTGACAGAATATTGCTTTTCTTTAACCCTCTTTCGGTAGGTTCGGTACACAAAATATTTGTAGAACTCTTAGATCCAACCATGTTGAAATATTTTTTTATAAAAAATTTTGCATCTTTGGACCCAAATAGAATAAACATCACGGTCGAGGTTGCAGTCCAATGCGTTGGTCCGACCAGATACGCTCCACACTCGAAATTCCACTGCATGAGGCACTAAAAATTGCAGCCAACAGATCGAGATGGCGCTCACTTATCAAGGAGCGAACACTTAATGGAGGGGGTCACGACCCACAATAATGAGAATAACGAATAACGAGAGAATATACAACAGTTTTCCACTTTCGCCGAGGCTTTATCTAAACAGAGTTTGGTCGCCCACTTCGAATACAAGTGTATTAATTATAGATGTAGTAATTAAACAGTCGCTGTCGGCAGATGATGCGTACTCATGTGTAACAGCGCGACAACAGTGGGTGGCGCCTGGCGTTGCCGGAGATACCACGCAGTAGCACGCAGCCACTGAAGCAGTTATCTCAGCATCGCCTGACTACGCCCGTTGTGCCCGCCATGCCCATGTTTATTTTTAGTCTCGCGTGTACATTCACTATTGCGATGAAATTTACAACGGCCACTGCGGCTCGCAAGCCCGCCGGACTCCGATATCAACGCTTCAAATGACAAGCTACCGCTATTTCAAAAATGTCAGCTATTTTACGCGAGAATTCCTGCTCGGTCGATGAGCAATAATTCTTTTGTACAACGGGTGAAGGACCATGGGATTACTTTTATTACGCGGCATTACAGGAAATCCTTGAGGTTTGAAAATCTTGGAGACTATAAAGTCTATCTTAACCAGGAGCTAGCTTTAGACAGGGTTTCAGAGGCTCACTCGTATCGATTTTATCCGTCACATAGTAGGTGAACTGAACTTCCGCAAGGGTCGATCCTGATCGGTATATTTAGGGATAACACGCGTGTCGCGGTGCCTAATACCCTGGTTCGTCAAAATAACATTAGTCGCTCGCACGGGCGGGGTGCTTCACTGCCCCTGTCATGCCGAGATTTGGCGTAACTTAGTGACTGATTAGCAATTGCTGGGAGTTGGCGGCGCGACAGGTGGTCGGGCGCGGGAGCCTGACCCGCAGCCTCCCGCCTTGATTGATGGCTGTGCCCCGCTCTCGTTCTGACTCGGCGTCTTGTGTCAGCACTCCGCTAGCAAACCTTTTATTTCACTCACTATGTACCACATCACACTCACAAGAAGTTGGCTTTTTTACCTCACAACTGATGTTTGTGTAAATGTGTTCCTACAAATTTAACAGTAACTCCCCTTTAGGAAGCGTTCACATATCAACCCAGCATATTACTCGTATATAACCTTCACACGAACAACTGGCTAAGTGACTTATAGGTTATCAATAGCTCAACTACGTCGTTAAAATTAAAAGACGTGAGACTTGATGTTCGGGAAGCATTTCGAGCATCACGCAAATGTCAAACGTCGATTGTTGTACCTGGCGCGGTCCCACGCTCCGCGAGCTCGGTCTAATAACCCGAGGTCAAGTCTTGGCTCATGCATATTCACGGGGCGGGCACTCGGCGACTCATCTGTAACGGTCTCAGGACCGGTTGCGGCTCATTGTTGCAGCGGCACATGGTAGCCGTCATCATCGCTCGCCGGCTGCGGCATGCCGACCTGCGCTTGCGATTACGGCGCCGATGCTCATAGCGCTAAACGCATCCTAGTACAATAATAGGTTTTCACTAGTACTCATATTGACTTATTAATTGAGCATATATTATCATATCTAATTACTACACTAAAACAAAGTCGCTTCTCGCTGTCTGTCCCTATGAATGCTTATAGATCTTTAAAACTACGCAACGGATTTTGATGCGATATTTTTTAATTCAAGAGGAAGGTTTATATGTATAATACTCGTACACGCATAATATACTAGAGAAACAAGAGGTTTCTAATGTGATGTCCAGAGCAACCTTTAACCTTTCAAGAGTAACCTCAAACGAAAACATGTTTGTATTGTCAAATGACAAGAAACTGTGAACGTTGTAAAGAAAATAAAGACATATATGAAGACATTTTCTATAAAGACATTCTGTAGTATATTTAGAATCGGCATTGCTCCCATGCGAAGCCGGGGCGGGTCGCTAGTTGTAAATATATCTTTTAAAGTAACAGTAATTGCAACAATCATTTTTTTTCCTCTATCCTTTATAATAAAGGGTATGGTATCCACTTAACAAGCTTTCTCTGCATTTTAAGAAAACGGCTAAATGCCTTACCTTGAATGGTTGTCTAAAGGACAGGTACCTTACTTGCGAATTCGCATCGAATCGTGTTTCAGTATTGTAAAGAGTTGAATTAAGATTACAAAGGCAGGGGTCAGCTAAACACCGCCGCCAGATATTTATATTCTAATTAGGTGCCAGCGGCAGCGGCCCAAGAGGGTGCATGCGTAATTCGAAAATACGTTTCTCTTCGCATGGATTATTATGACATTATTTTAATAATGAAACAGACGGATATGGTGTAGGCGACAAGAAGGCTGACGCGGTGTTGGGGTACATTTTTTTAAACCAATTATTCCTTTGTTGGGTTCCTTGTTCCAGGTGATGGATCACGTCCTCTCTTTTGTTCATATCGTATACAAATTGCCTCTTTTTTTTTTCAATTTTATTTCTCCCTTGAAAGTCAGATTCGATTTATTTTTTACGAAAATGTCATTCCGTTGTTAAATTGCGATTGGTCATGTTATTATGAATTCTCGCGTTTGAGCGTGCCTAATGCGTTCAATGTCGATACTGAACCGGAACAACGTTGCCGCGACTATGATGATTTAATTATTCAGATTTGTCTGTCTGCTCTAACTGTCCACAAAAACGTAACTAAGTACAAACTGTATGTGTTAAATTTATTGAACACGCCAAATAAATCATCATCTTCCTGCCCATAACCCACGTATGTGGGATGGATACAATTATGTTCACTAGCAACACAAACGACGAATGAAAAACTTAAATATTCCTATTTGGGATTTTTGTTGAGTAGCATATATACCTCACATATTCGAAATTTCGTACCTAATGCGCCTCAATAACATGTTGACTTAGACAACTAAAAAAAATTCACTAACACTTCTAAGGCTATGTGTCTCCGCTCGGGGTTGCACATAAAAACTCAGATGTATTTTTTTAGTTTGATTTATATGTGCACTGGTTACAATATTGTGTACAGACCGACCGGTCCCGATCATCTATTGATATTACAAGAGAAACAAAATTCCCACATTTCGTTCCATGCACTCACCCAAACTACATTTCGGTTCATACGAGGACGTTCTAAAGGAAAACATCACAGAACAGTGTTGTCCGCCTAATGTTCGTCTCTTGCATTCGGTACACCCCCTTTTAGGACCATCCGGCTACAGAGAAGAGATCCGATCCAAATCAATTCTCAACGAAGCGATCGTAGCCAAGTGAAGCGCTCGTAGCCAAGTTTGCTTATCCATTCTGAATCGATCAGCAAAGTTAAGCAACGTCCGCCGCGGTCATGACTTGGATGGGTGACCGCTGGTGACATTACTACTGAGCGCTTCCGTGCTTCGGAAGGCACGTTAAGCCGACGGTCCCCGTTGTTGTCTTAGGATAGCAGTCGTTACAACATAGTGGTAGGGCACTTTGCGAATGCCCGCCTGGCTAGCTACCACCCTCAAGTTCGTCACCCAAAATCCGTCGCCAAGCACCTAACGGTGTGATCCGGCAGCTGTCCTTGAGAGCCAGTAACTCTAGGTTAGTCTGAACAACATCCGCGACCACATCATCACTTACCATCAGGTGAGATAGTGGTCAAAGACTAACCTATCAGGCATAAAAAAAAGAAACTGTACGGCATTACACGTCAAATAAATACTTACAATTAATTTTATATCACGCTTGTTGTACGGAACTATTTCGTCTAAGTTAACTACATACTTACTGTAACGCAATTTCATCTGGTAGCTGTAAAGTAAAGATGGTGCAGTAATGCATTTTACATTTTGAAGCATCATTAAATTGCACATTACACGGCCTCGCTCCCGTCCGTCGGGAGGCAATTAAAAAGAACTGTTAAGACACCGCTCGTAAAAATGAAGTCTTGTTCTCAAACTTATTAAGAAGTCTGCACAGTTTTAGAGCACACGCGAAATTTTAATCAAATTCGTTTATCGCGACCGACCTTAGCGCCCTCTTATCTTTTCACCCCGAACAGCTATAATAAGACATTTGGCACGTGAAGTCTAGATTAAATCGTGTTAAAGTTGAAAATCTACGATATAAAAATTAAGAACATGGCATCGGCTGGCAAATGATGATGACTTTTCATTTGCCAGCCGATGCCGTGCCCCGGTGTCAGTATAATTGTTAGAGTTAGCTATAGCTATCGTTCTTATCTGTCTGTTGCAAATTAGAAATTTTAGTAAGTTATATATCAGTTTGTTTTAAAATTGATTACAAGAGTTACATTACCTTTGACGCGGTGAAATTTAACTTTACCCAGATGAGGTCACAAGTAAGGCTTTTATTTGTTTTTATAGCTGACAGGAATACCTTTGTCATGATGGGATCGTCCACATCATGACTTGCTAGTAGGTTTGTCATCAGTTGTACAATGCCATTAGGTGTTTGGCGACAGATTTTCTACTAGAGGATGGTAGTCAGCCAGGCGGTCACTCGCAAAATGCCCTATGCTATTACGACTGTCATACTTAACGCGCCCTCCGAAGTATAAGTGCTCAGTAGTAATGCCACCAGCAGCGGTCACCCATCCAAGTCACGACCGCAGCGGGCATTGCCTAACTTAATCGGTTGAAAACCATAAAGTAAGCTACATAAAAGCGCCTTGAAAGCTACGCTACAAGCGCTTCAAAATTCAGTAATCGTGTTCTGGCGTACAAAGGAACCATGAGATGTTACAGTTTTAAGTATAAATGCCTTCGCTAATCGATTTGATAACTTCACCATAATGACCATTTGCTACAATTACAGTGTAATATACGTATATGGATAGTTTTCCTGATAATTTTCGAGACCCGGAGTCTCGCTGTCAAGATCTATCAATTAACACGCAAACTCCATCGGCGTTCAGGTGAATGTCAATTAATGTCGAAGTCTGTGGTACAATGATGCCGGGAAATAGAATAACTGAGCGGCTTCATGGCCTGGAAAGTGCTTCTCAATTAAGATCAACGTTCTGTTTATCTTGGACTAATTTGATGGTGGGAAGAAATTTCAATGGGAATTTATATATGGTTAGATTATTAATATATATTCATTTGAGGCTTGCATCAAGTTGTTCGTAAAAAAAACATGCCAACACATATAAATATAATAGTAGTAGTACATAACCTAAAGTATGTATGTATCAGTGAGTGCCCAAGTTATACTTGCGATGCATGTTTTCTATCAGGTAAGACAGCAAACCGATGCTCGTTTATTAAAGGAATAATACATTTTTGGTTTTACCCAAACCAACACAGTTTTTAATAATCTCATCGAAATTGTACAACATTTAATATTTCACCAAGGCATAGGATTAATCATGATAAATATTCCTGAAGATGGATTCCACCAATATGTGTATGAACTACGTATCCAAGGCATATAGAAGAAAAGATTTGTTAAAGAATATGATCTAATCTATCAGACACCTGGTGACTTTACGAGTATATGTTGCGGGAAGGTGCAATATAAGTATCTATTCTATCCAAAAAAATTATTAAGAAAAATAATTATGAATTTCTTGCAACTGTATCAAAGACAAATACAAGTATAGGTACGCGAATTCAACTTGGCGATAAAAAAGCATAAAATAGAAAGAATGCACAAAAGTGCAAAGCTCTCGATGTACGATAATGCGAATCCAACGCTTATTTACTGTGAATGGGATTCAATACGTTTCAATGCGTTTGGCTCGTAGAGACGCAATATTGTATTATGCACACGTACGTAACGAAACACAGCAGCAGTGTAGGAAACAGTTGGTCCAATTTGTGGGAGCGCACGATTCGACTCACGCACACAATAATATGCTAACACATGCACGTTCACATCTCAACGTGGTTGCCATGTGCAGATAGAGTAAAGCTTGTTTGGACTTCTATTATTTTGTTTGATATCTTTGCATAGCCAGATCCTGCAATAACTGGGCAGCAAAGACACAGGAAGTATAGTTGAAGTTGTCAATAATTAGTTATTGCATTAAGGTTTGTTGTTAAGGTGCAGTGTGTAATTGGATCAATCAGATCAGAAATTTTTTTTAACAAAAAATGGAACCGACTTCAACACCCAAAAGTATGAAATAACTTGTTGAAGTCGGTACCATGATGGTTCAAAAGTACCTATTATCACAATATTGTGCGCATGGTACCGACTTCGACAAGTTATTTCATACTTTTGGGTGTTGAAGTCGGTTCCATTTTTTGTTAAAAAATTTTTTTCAATCTTTTTAGTGTAACTCAAAAACGGCTTGACCGATTTTGATGAAATTTAAAATGGGACCAAACGACAAGCATCAGCTTTCAAACAAAAAAAGAACTTTCAAAATCGGTTCACCCAGTCAAGAGATCTGAGGTAACAAACATAAAAAAAAAAATACAGATGAATTTAGAACCTCCTCCTTTTTTGAAAGTCGGTTAAAAAGGCAGGTAATAGTTTGGTGGTATTATAAATATAAATGCGAAAGTGAATTTTATAATCAAAAGCAATGATTTTAATGCAAATATGCGCCTTAGCTAAGAAATCTCGAAACAAATTCTTATTGCAAAAAAATTGTGCGTCATATCTCGTATTCATGAGAACAAAGTAATTATACTTAAACCTATATAAATTTACGTAACTCTATGGTGGCCATTTTGTGTATGTGAATGTGGTATTTTAAGTATATAATTATTATCAAGCATTTACTTTCTCAAAAACCTTTGCTATGTTATTGCACATCGAATAATGCTTTGAAACATAAAATTTTTAAACCATACAAATTCATTTAATTTATAATAATTATTTAATTAAGGTTGCTATTAAACTATGGCAGAGAAAGCCGCAAGTCAATTATTTTTGTACCACTAGTGAATGACCACAGAATCGATAATAGTTGCAATAGGTTGGTCATACTGTTTAGTTTACCCTGTGTCGGGGTATTGCACCCGTCATTTACATAGACGTATCGACGACTTGATTGATCGATGGCGAATGACTACAGTTTGTTATCAAACTGCTAATAAATCAGACGTGCCTTCATGTTATTGCGTTATTTGTATGCACATATAATTATTTGTTAATACAACTTTAGGCACGTATCCAATGCATTTTGCTGTAGCGTCAGTTACGAAAACATGTTACATTCTGTTAACATCGACATATTGTGACACTAACATTACCTTAATATTGACATTTGAAAATATGATCATATAGTGCGTTGCAATATGAACTACGTAATAGATAGTGTGTCATACACTGTAAAAAAGATGAACAATTCGATCGACTAGTTTATGTACATAATTCCTGAAAGAACAAGTTAAGCGCACCTTAATGTAAAGCGAACGATGCGAATAAGAGTATCGAGACAAACCTACTGATTTTTTGATCAATTTTTTGATTTTGTCAATAGATTTAAGAATAAATTGTGAAAGAACAATAAATGAAAAAAAAACAGAATATTCTAGAATTGATAGAAATCTATTCGGCTGCAGCCGCTTCTAGCTTGTATATAATTCTTATGACCAAAGTCAGTTCGGCCTCCGTTAACATTCAAAAGTTTCGTAACGTTTAAAAGAATTAAACATCCGCCAGACAAATAAAATTGCATAGCGAACGGTGGAACTGCACTTGCAATTGCGAGTGAAAGTTGCGTAACATCGACATTATCTCAAGAGATTATAAACGCGATAAGTTCAATACGTAATCGACGCCAAAACTGGAGCCGGCTGCACCTTCCCCCTACTCCGTTATTTCCGTTGCGAAATGTCTGCCGCAGGCACAATAATATCACTTTGTACATATTTAGAAACCTGCTCGGCTCTGTACAGTGTTATTCAATCTCTGACCTATTTGCGGTTGCACTCTAGACGTATCAAACGCTTCAGTAGTGTCGAGCTCTACCATATCTGTTAGGTGTTGCTTGTATCGTACATATTTAGAACCTTATCGCCTTCAACAGCCTTGATTTATTTATTTTTGGTAGGTTATTATTCTAGCATGTACTGTCGAGGTTATATAACAAGATTAATCTTAGTAGATTAATGAGCAGATTAATCTTAATAATAAGTTTTGTATGGATTGGACTTACTCACCGATACAAACACCATTCGAAATTACGCTTATGATTTTAAATGATCTTTGTGTTGTTTTGTTATATATGACATGTTGTAGCGACCCCACACGAGTGGAATGAGGGTAGGAAGATAATAAGGAGGTTAGGTGGCTATTAAACAGACAAGATGTTTGCGAAATATGATTAAAAATAGACTTAAGTTTTCCGTTTTAAAAAACAACTGCACTCTCAAATGTTTCGTCTTTTCAGCAATATTGCGGGCTATAAAGAGTATTTCGGCTCCGTTGCTAATCCTGAACCCACCTTGGCCTAAGTCTTCCAACTTAATTAACAATTTTAATTAGCGATCATTATTTTAATCCCCTCTCCCGTCACGGTTGCCGGTTAATTTGTACATAGTTTCGTAATGGGAGAGCGTCTAGTGAATATGATATGATAATATTCATTTTCTTATTCATGAGGCTCCTTTTATTAGAAGTTATAGCTGTTTGTAATTGTAAGAACAATGTTCTAATGACATTTAATTTGCTAACATGACATAGGTATATACAAGTAACAACATTTAGTAATCTACATAGGCATCTTCGTACGAAATCTGTACTCGAAGAGTGGAACAGAGTCCGATTAACGAGACTAGCTCTCTGTCCGTCTGTCCGTCAGGGGTATTTGGCTGCTGAAAGAAATTAGTTACCAACCTAGAAATTTAATATTTTGTGTGAGCGTGGTCAACGTTCTACACAAAATATGGATATGGTGCTCCATTACTAGAGAAGGTAGCCGAAGAAAATTACTTTTATTGCAACTTACCATTATATAGTATATATAGCAATGTGATATATATAGCATGTCATTGTCTAGTGCTCTTGGAGAAGAGAACAAATGTCTTTTATCTTAAATAATAAATAATTGGGGGGCGTCAAAGTTAAAAAGTCCAAAGTAAATTTTAGACCATTTTTTACTTGCCGGGTCTATCTCAACAATCTTTTACTAGTCATTAATATGAAATCTCGCTTTATTAGTCACAATATCTCCTATATTACATACTAAAAACGCCAATACAAAATGTACTTTAGAAGCTGTGATCAAAAGTAATAAATAAAAGAGCGAGGCCCAATTCGCACTGCCAGTTTTTCTGCACATTGTCTTCCCTACTATATTGCCCTTTTCTATCACTACCTAGAGTCATTACAATACAAATGGTAAGTACACGCTTAGTGTAAAGTGTAAGAATAAATCGTGACGATGTTTGAACAAATTACGCAGTGCAGTCTGACCTAAAATAAGTTAATAATTTTCTCATTTCCGTGCTTCTGATGAGTCCGAGTACACGCCTAATAAGTGGGTCAAGTAACCCTTTGGCTTGTCGAGGAGCGAGAGCAATCACACGCGCCGCCCGCCTAATTGAAGTCCAATGTCGCGCGGCCCGCCCACGGTGATTGATACCGCCCAGACCAAACCGGCATCTAATTCGATTGTGATATTGTTTGGACGCGTATCGACGTCACTCCCGCCCTCCTGAATCTAATCTGTACGCACACGGGTGATGTCATCCCGAGACGCTGATCGCTTGACTCATTCCGCGTGCTCGAATGAGATACGTGAGATTGATGAGCGGCCGAAGTGTTCTGTATCGGTCACGGGAAAAAACGCGCCAAGGAGGGATGTAAGGTGGCAGTAGGGGGTTAATTAGTCGAGCCGTAGCCATCAATATCCATTAGAGGCGCCGCACGCGACGACGATAGCGAACGAATAGCGCCGCCGTGCCGCCGCCGCCGCCGCCGTCGACAACGTCGCTCGCCTGTGCTGATTACCGATAGCTTCCACTCCATCTAGATACGCGATAAGGGTTTGCACTTCCGCCGCTGACCACAGGGTAACTCTCTGTTAACGAAAGTGGAACAAACACGCCAACTGAACCACTAAGCAACCACTAGGGATCACGTTTTACACGAATATATGGAATATATACCGTTTCTGCAACATTTTTGACATGTTCTTAATTGAAAAGTTTTCATTATGAAACGTTTGTTTCTTCTTTGTATAATAGTAGATTGTACAAAGAGTACATAAAACAAGTTTTTCGTCATTTTAGCCGAGACTTGGCGAGGGCTGATATTTAAGTCGAGGCTAAAATGTGTCTTATGCCCTCGGATTTACACCTTAATTGCGATGAAATGAAATGAAGATATTGTAAATAATGTATCTGAATTTTTTTTATTGAACCTGATATTTGAACAGTGTTCACTGTTCAATTTACAGTGTAAATGTGTTTCCACAAAATTTATTTATTCCTTAATAATGATACAATGGGTTTATGAAAGACTCAAGCAAACTTCCTTCATGAGATACGAGTATATTATAAACTGAACCTCTTTGAATGATTTTATATAAAATTAACATTTATATTTATATATTTTTTTTATTGCTGATAGGTAAGCCTTTGACCACAATCTCACGTGATGGTAAGTGATGATGTGGTCGAAGGTGTTAACAGGCTTAACCTAGAATGTACACTTGTAATTAAAAGCAGGTTATTATGCACTATAGCATTTTTTTTAAACAATATAATTTTTTTTTTTTATAATCCCACACAAAATTAATTAAATCATAAAACTTAATGTGTCTTGTATTTTTGAAATGCCTATTGTATTGAGTTCTGTTTCCTACCAGGAGGCAATCATAGGTAGAAAACAGAGCTCAGCTACGAGTAGTACTATCCACGAGTAGGGCACCCAAAAAGCTTCCACTATTGCCCCATATCTTGAAATTATACAGATTTGAAATTACAAAAGTTATTTAAAGTATTTTTTGTAGCGCGTACCATTATTATGCAACTCAGTCAGAACACAAACTGCACATATTTATAATGATGGTCATTACACTAATGTGTCACATTTGAACACGGGATGAATACTTGATAACGTCCGCTTTATGGATTAAATTCGTTGATATACTGAAATAATCATTACGAAGTTTCAACTGAGAATCAGTGATAGGGGTAGTAACCCTAGCGTATGCTGAGTTGGAACTTATGCCTGACATCTCGCAACATTAAAATATTTTATATAATCTCATTCGGTAATATTCTAATTATGAAATTAAATACAGACTTTTATTGGCATATTTTATGTACATACTTCTTTAAGAAAATTAAAAAGTCAAATTAAAGCATTGTTCTCCTAACAAAACAATGCTTTAAAAAAATTTTTTAATTATTAAAGTACAATGTGTCCCGACCAAGGAGGTTTCAATTCAATTTAAGTACACATTATCTATGGTGAGCGAGATGCGCGCGCAAGGCGCTGCGCTGGTTCCGAGCCAATAGACCAATAACAACCTTTTTCCATTTTGGCGCTATTTCGTACATACGAATTTGAGTAATATTTTGTTGGATAAAACTTTAGTAGCAAAAATGTCAAGCAACACCCACGAAACTGATGATTTAACTCCACCTGACATTCTAGAAACAGCTGCGAAACTGATGAATAGTCTTTTGCTAGAAAAATCAAGAAAAGCGTATAGCCACAGAGAGTTGAAATACAGGTAAAAAAAAATAATACAGCCATGAGATTAAATAAAGTAGTGTATGCAACTGCATATAATTAGGTATCAAAACACTCGTGTATTCTTATTTTGAAACTTGCCTGCGGCTCGTTTCAAAAAACTACACTCGTGTTTTTATTTAATACCCTGTATTATATGACAGTTGCATAAACTACTATTAATTATGTTGTCCTTACTTATCTAAATGTAACCCATAATGTTAGGAGTATTGTCAAGAATAAATCTATTTTCGTTCTTTCTTTTCTTTCTAATCTGGTTATATCCACTTAACATTGTCGTGTCTAGTAAACACAATGGCAACGGCTTTCGAAAAATATCAGATCGTGAGCGTATGCATCGGGTGAGTACGGGTCAGAAAGAAACGCTCCAATCTAATATTAAACTTCTTCACCGGTGATTCAAGTAAAGGGGTTATAACCCCCTGCCCTAATCTTTGAACTATGACTTGACCGTTAATACGCATTTATAATTTGCTCTTCGATTATTTAGTACGGTGGAATGGAACGTCGAGATACGAATAAATTAGTTTCGTGTTTGGGAACAAAGCCGGTCCAAAGTTTTGAGTAACGGTCACAGGATCGTTGTAAGAGTTAAACCTCTCTCTGTTGGAGTGCTCCATTGGAATCTGTCTTGTTGTTTGGTTTATCTAACAAACTTGGGATCCGTTTGGACGTTTATAAACACTCGGGACAACGTTCATTAAGCATTCACTTTCATTTCGTCTTAGAGTTTAATAAGATATCTTGTAATTGTTTCGTTAGTTTATTGTACTGGGTAGAATATAAACAAGTATTTTTACTTACGTTGTCCGCTTGCAACATCGGATAATTCAAATCAACAACTTCGAAATAGGTCATATACATGCCACAACCATTGAACTATGACCGGTGAGCCCGGCTTATATCACCCCTCGGTCGGTGATGCCGTCGCGTCGGCCACGTGACTTCTCGATCTGACCACGTCTGGCAGGTGCAAAACTAACCCCTCTAGCCCTTCACTTAGAATGCAGCTTCCATAGTCTTAATTTGCATAGTCAAGATATCTTATGCGCTCAATGCACTCGTTCTCACTTTATAATTCAAATGTTCCTTGCACACTCGCGTTGGGTGCTTCCGAGGAATAGTGAGAAATTGTAACGGAATTTTTACATAATGCTGTTCCAAAGAGATCACTTTGTGTTCCTGCCTTACCATCATTCGAATATATCAAAATGCCCCATAATTAAAAGGAGGTTCTGAGATGAGTATCGTTACAAGGAATTCAGATTTTTTGTAAGGTTGATTGCATAAGCGATCATTGTGAACTTAATCGTCAAGTAAGGTATTCGACTAATACTTCTAGCATAAACGAAACCTTAGCCTTTGCAAAATTTTGCACTTGGTAGTATAACAATTTGCACATAACTTACCGTATCAACCTATTAAGTTCCCAGTGCTAGAACATTAGCCTTCTTCTCAGCTCAGGGAGAGAAAAGTATAGACCATATCCACCATGCAGGACGTGGCTTGGCGTATGGGTTAGTGGCCTGCCCTATTGTCGATGTTTTGAGAATGCCCTAAGGCCTCTGACATAGCCCAAGAACTGTCATACTAATACAACAATCTAGAAAGACCATAAATTCCCTAAATTAGCAGCTTTATTATTTATTATCTGTGAAGTAACGATTACGCTAATAATTCCTTCCGAAATACCTGAAAATACGAGAAAATATTACGATATATATAGACACCATCATTCTCCCATTTCGAAATTGTATATACAGATTAAAGATTTTCAATTTATATACCAATTGCAATGGTTTTGAAGAAAATCGTTTGTGGTTTAAAAAACGTTTTTCTTTCATTTAACAAAAACTATTTCGCGAAACAAACTCTCTACTCGACAAGTTTTAGAGCTACATACAAAGTTCATAAAATATTTATATATATATATTCTATATACAAGTGATAAGCTAACTTTATACCACAATCTCACCTGATGGTAAGTGACGACGTGGTCGACGATGTTGTTCAGAATACCTAGAATTAATGACAGCTGCCGAAACGCACTGTCTTCTGCTCCACTGCTTGGCCGTTGGCGACAAATTTTCTTCTTAAGGTGGTAGCTAGCCAAACGGACATTTGCAAAGTGCCTTATCTCCATGTATGTTGTCAAGGATCCAATAGTTCTTATTTTATTATATATTTTATTACGGCTTATGTGAAAGTAGATCTACTTTAAAGTCAGATCTAAGTACCTATTATTTGAGAACTTTTTTTTACCCCTAAAACTGTCAAATCTATTAATTATTACTTTTACCCGTAACAAATATAAATAATTGTAATAAGCATTAAAAATGTATTAGATGTTGTGAACATTCTTCTTCGGATCTCGCGTTTTACATGATCATTAGCAACAAAACCAAAATTATCATAAAACTATGATTTTCCCGCCAAAGCGTTCAGCGGTCGCCTTAGCCTGTTAAAATCAAGCTCAGCAAAGAGCAATTTGTTTTGTGCATAATTAATATATAAGCTTTTATCTATATCTTTGTACATGTTCAATTTCACGAGTCACTCAACGCTTTATGTTCATCAGAATGATGACAACCTTATCATAGGCCTGAATTTAAGAACAAGTCAGTCGCTCTCAATACTGAATCGCTGGCTCATCGTGGGTACAACGGCGTGCTCGGATTTTGAAAGACGCCCTTTGTGAAAGTTTCGACGTTCTAAACGCTTTGAAGTGCAGCTTCGGCGTGATATTGTTATGGAGCAAATAGAGTTATTTTAACCGAATCCTTTGTGTTTGCTCAGTATCGGGAATAACCTGCTATAGAGATAGGAGCTAATATACGGTCTGTTGTAGAACTTGTACCCCTATTTAGTTTATCAACTATAACTTAACTGAAATCTTGAATGATCATATTTTCTGTTGCATGGGTTGTATAACTGTGGTGCCGGTAGGTTTTGAATTCCAGACATCAAGTACTAATCACGACGACCTTGCTCAGTCGTAATCAAATTATAGTTGTTACGTCATCTTCTTCGACACCATTATGCTAATTAACTGGCACTTCGATCTATATGCACCATCCCACAGTGTTAATTGTAAAATATAAAACACAGGGAACACCCTCGATACAACTTCTACAGTAAAATGTCTTTTGTGCTCTCTCTTGTTTTGAAATGTAACAAAACAGTTTCCTTGTTTCTATAAAACATTGTGAAAATTTACTGACCGGAATTATTAACTTAATCCTCAATCTCCATTGCGGAAATCAAGCCAGTTTAAGTAATGCTTGTGCCGGATCAAAGCCATATTTTTGCAACATTATTACGGTGCGGTCGACCTGCCGGGAGGTGCGTAGGCCGTCTCCAGAAGTGGTAACTTCCTCCATTACGTCACTTCAGTGATTCACGCAATTTACTACATGAGATTAAGACACTGTTTGGGTTTTATTCGTCTGTGACCTCCTAACGTCCTTGCTTTATTCAAATTGATGGCAATTTTCGTGTAGCCTGGTTAGTAATTGGCAAATTGTTCTGCTGTTGGCAGCTTGATATGCTAGGATTACGGTTTTTGCGAATATTAATTCTGTACCTAACTTTTCACTCGAGTATACAAATATTTCAATTCTATTTACTAATTAACTAGGTATTATAGGTAGAATCTGTAAACTGGTACATTTAACACGCGTTATTAATATCCCTGCAAACAACTACTCCGCAGTTCAATGGTAAAAGGTTTTGTACTACTATACAAAGCTGGTTGCAGAGAAACGTGGAACGTGAATCCTGGCATGGAATAATATTATAATTACGTCATGAGTTAATGAACTCAAATGCAACGAGACCGAAGGTATATCTGCATTTTCTTGTACAGTAAATAATGTACAAACTTGAAATAATCTGAACCTAAACACCTTGCGAAGAGGTCAGTAATTGTAAGTCGAAAAACACACGGATAGACTATGTGCACCCTGAGAAGTTATGTTAACTCTTTCTCAGAACTCTGAATCAATTTGGGAGATTTGCAGGAACGTAAACATGTCGTCAATAGACAGATGACGTCATTGAATAAACTTTACAAGTTTTGCTAAGAACAATATCTTTGCATTCAGCTGTATTTTATGCTGTCTACATCGATAACACGGCACAATTAAACTTGTTACTTAGTCATCGTGTGTATTTACTTATGTTTTGTCGCCGTTATCAGTTATAGCCAATTTAGTAATGAAATTTCTCGCCAATCGAGTTAGTATAACTACAGATCCTATTTCTTTTCAAAACCTTCATCCTTGTATAGTTTTCTCCTTACCTACCAATCCAATTAGGAGGTCGCGAGGTCGTTCTGGGAATTGTCTCCTTCGTAAACAAGCCACTTTTATCCACCACCGAGACCACTTAATTTTTTTCCTTATCCACAATCCTTTCTGCTTTCTAAGCTTCTTTTAAAAAACTTCCTCGGTTGAAGTGGGAATTGTCCGAGCAACACAATATCAAAAGTATACCCAAAGGCTAATGAAACTGCAAATCCAACGCTAAACCCGCTTATTTAGATTCGGCGTTGTAGAACAGATGACGCCCAAACAAATCTTAATATCAAGCATATGGTATGAATATTAAGAACAGGAAAACGCATCGAGCGTTTCTCTGCACGGCCATAAGACATCGAAAATAGATTGTGCGAACGGGGTTAGACGCACCTGTTATTTGGCTTTCGGGTGGGTGCGGTGTCGGCACGGGGCCGGGGGGCGGGGGTGGCAGATTCATTAATAATGGCCCACAATGAGACGCCTTTATTTACGAGCTGCGGCAACGAAGTCGAACCGCATCGCGCACCGCTCCACTACGGAATCCTAGAGACAACGGGTTAGTGGCATACGCACCCAATGTCAACTCCCCCCGTGTCAGTTGCCCACGATCTCAGTTCCTCCCGATAAATTTGATGTAAAGAAATAATTACCATATATTAAATATACCGTTAGCAAAACAGAGTTGCTCTTGATAATAATATATTTATTTTAATATCATAATTGCTAAAATTATATTTAGTCAATTGTTTCGAATGATTTTTATATCTTGCGTATTAATAACACATACAATTGTGTTATTAAAATGCAAGATTCAAAATTTAAAATGTATGCATACTAGCTAGGTATTATATCGGGGAAACGGGACTGCCGGTACTATGAATGAAATTCTATTGTTCTCGTAATCTTTCAATTCTGACGGGTTTAACTATAAATCACCATTCAGTCCAGCGCATTTCTTACAAATTATAAAATTTGGGTTACTGATAACAATAGTCGGCACCCAGAAACACAGATGAAAGTGAAAACAGAATTATCCAAAAACTATATATCAGTGCAAATAATTTTGGAAAGGCGTATTTTGAAATTTTTCAAAATTATAATATTATTGTTGTACTTTAGACATTCCAGCGTTCAGAAGGGTGAAAAACACATTATGTAGAAAGCATAGCAAAGATTTGAAAGTTCCAATAACAAATTTCAAGGAACCACTTCATATATTAATCCCCGCAAAATGTAAGCCCCTTGTATTGTTTGATTACATCAAAGATGAAAACAGAATTATCGCATTAACCTTATTGTAAGAGAAATAAAAAAATATAACCGCAACAGTGTCCTAAAGCAAAGCTTACCAAGGCAATGGTTACTGTTTTGTGGTCTCAGCATGGTGTTATTCACTATAGCTTTCTCCGATCTGGTCAAGCAATAACGGCAGATGTCTACCGTACCGAACTCCGAACAATGATTGCAAAACTATTAATGAAACATCCCCGATTCATGAATCGATCTTCACCATTATTGCTTCATGATAACGCGAGACCTCATACAGCACGAGAAACCGTTTTAACTCTACAGGAATTGCGATTAGAAACCATTCGTCACCCTCCGTATTTTTTCATGATTCGGTCAATTTTCTATGTGATAAAAAGTTTTCTTCCCAGAAGGCAATACTAAATGTTTTCACACAGTTTGTCGAATCTAGATCACCAGAGTTCTATCGCAAAGGCATTGATGACATTCTTATTAGATGGCAGCAATTTATAGATAGTGATAGTATGTGGTATTTTAATTAAATAAAAATGTTCAATTAAAAAAAAACAATTTTAATTAAAAAAATATAACCGCAACAGTGTCCTAAAGCAAAGCTTACCAAGGCAATGGTTACTGTTTTGTGGTCTCAGCATGGTGTTATTCACTATAGCTTTCTCCGATCTGGTCAAGCAATAACGGCAGATGTCTACCGTACCGAACTCCGAACAATGATTGCAAAACTATTAATGAAACATCCCCGATTCATGAATCGATCTTCACCATTATTGCTTCATGATAACGCGAGACCTCATACAGCACGAGAAACCGTTTTAACTCTACAGGAATTGCGATTAGAAACCATTCGTCACCCTCCGTATTTTTTCATGATTCGGTCAATTTTCTATGTGATAAAAAGTTTTCTTCCCAGAAGGCAATACTAAATGTTTTCACACAGTTTGTCGAATCTAGATCACCAGAGTTCTATCGCAAAGGCATTGATGACATTCTTATTAGATAGCAGCAATTTATAGATAGTGATAGTATGTGGTATTTTAATTAAATAAAAATGTTCAATTAAAAAAAACAATTTTAATTTTTCAGTACAAAACGGCAATTTCATACTTAACCCCTTATAGTATCTAACTTTTAGTTTTTTCTTTTAGTTATTTTAAATGTTTTATGATTGTTGATTTCCTTTTATTGAGTGTTTAATATTGTTTATTTTATATACTTTGTACAATTTTAAGTGATTTATTCTGTTTTTGCCTGCTGTAATGTTAATATTGTTGTTGATATTTACAATGAAACTTTCAAATTAATAAATGATCGTAGAAAATCAGTCTTCCCTCTATTTTTTTATAATTCTTTATTTATTCTTATACTTGCACAATATATACAGTAATTTCTTATTATAAGTTTTACAAAGCAAGCTTATCTATGACAAAAATCTCTTCCAACCAACCTAAACTTGTGTGCCCTCATTTTTTTTAAATAACTTTAAATACACTTTCGCTGCTGACAGTACAAATCAAAAAAAATATTCGCTCAAAATTTATCGGGGGGAACTGAGATCGTGGGCAACTGACACGGGGGGAGTTGACATTGGGTGCGTATGCCACTAACCCGAGACAACAACAGCACGCCACCTACCCGTGCGCAACCCTTACGGTATATTTATACATTTAATCGAATGCAAAATTAAATAATTTACTTATTAATAGTATTCACACGTATGCTAACTGAATGTATACATCTATATTATATGATAAGAAATGTCATTCATATGTATACTGTACATGGATACGAATATCCAACGTATACCTCGCATAGTTCGTATGGTAATGTACAATTCTTTAGTAAAATTAGGTTTGAAATATGTGCTGTAGACATTCATATAAATGACCTTTAATTGTGACAAAACAAGGAAATTAAAACTGCTCAATAAAACTAGGTCACAGAAGTTGTACAATTTCCCTACATAGAAACAATTAATTATAGGGAAATCCTATCCTGGCACCCCACATAAAAATAATATAATGAAAAATCTACTCAATAATATTTCTGAATCGGTGTAGACAACTATAAAAACAATACCATTTACAGTTACATTAGTAACTAATCGAAATGATTGGTCTATTGTTAAACCACACCGTAGATGACATTCAATCAGCTTAATTCATAAGAATTGGTCACGTAATTGACTTGATTTTATTCATGTCTCCAAATGATTCTTATAAGGACAAGCTTCGACATCTTTAGAAAATCATCTATTGTCGCCTCATTCGTTTTCTTGCTTCTCGGAGTCGACAAAAAATCTTTCTGTACTAATGGACGTTGAGATGAATCTAACCGGGCTAATTTAAATGGTCACGGTCCAAACATGCGAGTCGCATGACGCAACATGATTCATGATCATGACTCTAGAGCTAGCTCAAACTACTTTAGTCTAAACGGGACAGCTCTGAATGCTTCTACAACGTTGATTTTGTATTTAGTCAGTTATCTTACCAAGAATCCTAAAACAAATACACTAAGCATAGATATATCGGGGAACTAATTAGTATGTTATAACGGAATCTTATAATATTTGCCTTCTTGGAATCAAGCTTTTCCCATTATGCTGCGTGTTAATGTTAATTGTTGATTAATGGTTACGTGTCTCGTATTATTATTTATTATTTTCTCTTGTGGTCTTAATGATTTCATAGCTGTATCTTTTAAGTCCTAACGTATATATCTATCTGTTACTTTTTAGTCTGTTGTCTCTTAGATTGTCTAAGAAAGGCAATGATTGGCATTTACTTTTGCAACACAAAGAATCTTTTGTTGCGTGGTGGGTATGAGTCAGATTTGTATTGATCTTGGTTTTGCACGAATCAGTTTGGATACAAAATATTTTTTGTTTAGCCTAGGAAGTATATAGTTATGTTAGTTTTTGTGTTGAGGAGCAGAAGCATTTTGTCATAATACGTACCTATAAATAGAATCTTAAAATAAAATAACAATTAACATGAGT
This sequence comes from Plagodis dolabraria, assembly GCA_963854805.1. Classification (NCBI taxonomy): domain Eukaryota; kingdom Metazoa; phylum Arthropoda; class Insecta; order Lepidoptera; family Geometridae; genus Plagodis; species Plagodis dolabraria. The sequence goes on from OY978444.1 coordinate 23,490,565, forward strand.
GTAAAATAAGCAGACTGAATATTGCTAATAAATGACTTGGAATTTTTAGACATAGTGATTTTAGTTGCTAGAAAGAGATAGAAATTACTGATTATTATGTGAAATATTACCAAACTAATGGACGGAGAACAGAGCTACCTATAATAAATGAACAAATTGAACAATACGATAAAGAATGGAGGCGTAGTGATGAGGTAAGCGACCTTAAAAGCCACTTAGCAGTGCTCTCTCGGCGTGCCTCTCGCTGCGTTTCTTATTACTTAGCGAGTAATTCGGGCATCAACTAGCTACGACTACAATACATACACGTGGCGCCAACACTACAGAATAATGTAGCGTTAACTAAAATATTATTATTCCTACCCACATAATGAAAAGGTCATGCTAGCTTTTACGTTACTTAACATATAGTGATATTAGATTTAAATCTGTTGGCTTGACCTTTTACTTAACTAACATTTAAAGATGCAATTGGTTATATGTTATGACAATGATGGTTTTTAAATGATGAGGAACTTAACAATAGTTTAATCTCTTGTTTACATAGATGGATTCAACGAATTAGTCTAGTATCGGTCTATCTGTTGCTATGTAATAAGTACTTGTTTTAAAAACGTTTTATAAACTACAGTTGTAATGACTTTACCTTGAGCACGTAAAAAATGAATATTATACAATTTAGCGATAGTAAAAAATTTAGTTTATAATTGTAATTAAGTTTGATTTAATACAATACATTAATTAAGAATCGTATAGCTAGTCAGAATAAGAATAGTCCGAGCGAAGCTAATTTGTATATAAAGTATTCTGTAAAATACAACGCTTCTTTTGTTACGATTTCCTTTTTAAGGTTAGGTAATAAATATGACAACTGCGTATCCACTGAAACATTATTGTTAACCCTTAGTCGTAAGATTTTCGTTTCGGATACCTCTTACATTAATTTAAAAATATTGAACTACCTTATTGGTCAATCGGCAGAAAGGGTCGCTTTGAAACTTCAGGTCCTGGGTTCGATTTTTAGGTCACTCATATATCATCACAAAATTATGGGCATTAAGGGGTCGGGAGATGGGTCTCTATATCCACTATACCTAGATATATTTTGGTACCATGTAATAGGAGGCTAGCCTATTGGTATATACCGGCTAAAGTTCCAGAATCTGAGCTGGTTCTAAAATTAAACTCTTAAAAATAACGCAGTAGCGATCCGGTTCAAAATTGTGTCTGATAAATGATAGCAGACAAAATTTCAACCCAAAATGCATATTGCAACTCAAAATTAGTTAGCGAAATAATGTACGATCCTAAAACTCCTACTCCTTTGGGGATATACAGGTCTCATGGTATGATGAGGTTAATAACTAGAAGTGGGCCTGGTGCTATACGGAAACGATCAAACGGAAATTATTGCTGAAACAGTTTAGAAACTGCTCTACCTGAGGCACTTTCTCAATCAGGCAGATATCAGAAGTCAATAGAAGTTTTTCATTTCCGCGCCTACGTCACGGATACGGAACCCATTCCGGCACGTGGATCATTCCAAGATGGGCAATGTACGCCGAAACGAATATACGAAAAGTCGGAAATCGCAGTCATGTTGCCAAAAGCGCTATCCGTTTTCTATTTTAGTTATACAATATGTAACGACACACCCTTTTCAATACAATTTTATTAGGACTGCTGTAGTATGTTGGAAAATTTCCTTTGTTTAGGTAATGTATACCTACAACGAAATTGAGGAAAGACGACCAGAAAACCAAATTTATAAAAGGCAGCAAATTATATGATTGAAGTAAATTCAAAATCTTCTTAAAACCTTTCCTTGGATCTGTGTGATGGGAGTAATACAGTTTTGCATAGAGATCTCAGTAGGCAGGCAATAGTGTACGAATGTTAAGTCAGTTGGAGTTAATTAACGTTTATGCGGAGTCATCAAACTGGCGGGAGCCTTCAGGAGTTTCAGGACAAACCTTCTACTTCGCTTCGCCGCTTTTAATTAAATGATATGCTAAGAACTCGTCCAATATCCAATTCTGAGGCAACATCTAATTACTGAAATCGAATTATATCGATTTTAATAACCAGAACCGTTTTTACTCGAACTGCTCTGCCATTTTTAATTTGGCTAAGACTTGCCTGCTACCAATGTCTGAGTGTTTTTGTTTTCATAATTGAGCTATCTTGCAAGGACTTCCATCGAGTCCTTGGCCACAAATTTGCTCAAGATATTTAGGTTTACCAGAACAGAGAACTTATCTTCTAATAGTCTATGTTTTAATTTAGAATGCATTAAGTTGCTACTTATACTTGTTTAAAATGCCCTAGAAAATATTCCCGTTATTATTAAAAATAAAGTGCGTTACAAATCCTGTTTCATGACTAGTTAAAAGTTCATAAAAGTGCTAGATGTTAATTCCAATCCCAGTATATGCTCTAGATTGCAACTGTCTCGGAGAAAAGAAAAAATACAATCGATAAATCAGAAGTGATACGTCCGTGCTCTTAGCAGGGGTTGGCCAATTACTGCGATGCGCTCCAAGGAAGCTAAACAGTTTCTAAATTCTTCGTATATATAATTTAATTGGTTTGTGGATACGCGGCGGCAAGCACTCGACCGAGAATCGGAACTTCATTGTTGGCGAAATCAGGCTTAAAACGGTACCCTCGCGAATAAACGAAGCACTGTCGTTCTTATCACTTAGCTCTCATTGTTCTGTACGTTTGACGTTGCAAATTCACCCTGGTGCTTCACAACAAAATTCAAGGTGAGCTCTATGCTTATTCGAAACTTTATCGCTACGAGCAAATTACACTCGGCGTTCAAATCTGAACAATGTTTACTTACTGAAACAGTAATCGTGTGACCTAAACTGACCGTTCAAGAGATGATGTCAGTCGTTCCTTTATGATTATGATAAATAATGTGCTCACAAAAGGAAAGGACAAAGTGTTTGTGGGTGCTCAAACGATGATGATGTGAATGGTACAGGAAACATGGCGCGTGCGCAGTTAACTGATGTAGAGATGAGCAGTGTGGGCGCACCCCCGCTGGGTTATTTGCCGAACAATTGAGTCTTCGGCTATAGGCCAGATTGCCAAACAGAACTTTAAAAATAACACTTAAACAAGTACACATTCTGATAAAGAGCAAATTGAGAGTAATTTAGATACTTCTGAAAACTTCGGGTTAATCATTCTTATCGATAACACATTAAGATATCATGTAAAAGAGATAAGACCTAACCAAATTCTCCCAACAAATACTAAAGACCTCGATGGCCATAAACATTGTTCACGGATTGTTCTCCAGTATCCGAACAAGGAGAGAGATGCGGTGTACAATTACACGTGTGGCGACTGGTACCTAGCTTAGTATGTGTTCATGTAGAGACAGTGTACATAAATGTGTGTGCGAATTGCGTTCGGCGTGGGACGGAGCAGGGCAGTGCATTTTTTGCTGGTACGAGATGAACGATAGGTCGTCGAACCCAATTGCTTGTCTCGGTGCCGAATTTCGCCAACGGAGCGCATCTTACAGTCGTTTCGCGGAGGTGCATTTTATAAACGAATTGCTATATTCACGTGATTCATTTAATAAACAGAGTAATATATGGATTATGTGGAAGGGAAATTGAATAGCTTAAACAAAAAGTAAGGGCATCGGATTAGAACACCAATAAACCGGCAACACACGTTCGCGTGTCGGCATTAGACAGTGTCGGCAGTCTGCACGCATTGTGAGCAGCCATCGGCACGGACCAAACAGCTGGTATTGTAGCCAGTCATTACAAGTTGAAAAACATTTAGAAACAAGTAATTAGGCCTGCTTCCGTGTTTATTCTTCGTCTTTTATCCGCTAGGAATGTGTGGCGGACGCGTGCTCCACACATATCTTTGAGTGGAGAGCTTTACCTGACGTTGAAGTATGAACAATTAAAACAGCTACCACCGAGATAATGTGTAATATAAATTCAGAACGGTATTCTTCTTCAAAACCAATTCAAATGTAATATAAAACTGGCGAGATAGCAGATAGTAATGATGTTACTGGTTGCTAATTGGTTACCTAAACATATTCTTGTAATTTGTTACCGGCTTTCAATTATGCTGTTAAAAAACTAGAAAGCTTTAAAGCTGATCTGATAATAAATAATTACTTGAACAAGGAAACGAATGCATCGAAGTGTGAAATGCCAATTTTATAAGCTGTAATAACTGGAATGTTAGCTACACAGATCCTATGAAAAAACACTATTGAGCAGGTACTCCAAAAAATAAATAGATCTCGAATATTTTGACTATCAGAATTACGAGAATTGAAGGCAACAATGAAGTGGCCTTGTCTTGGCCGTTGACCACGATTTTACAACAGATTACTTTGCAGCTCGGTATTATTCAGATCTAGCAAAAACAGTAGGTAGGTACCTATTTGTAGTCGAAATGACCATAAAAAGCGTTTAAACGAGCTTTTAGACGTCACGGTTGGTGGCGTGGTGGCAGCAAAAACCAGCACACGTCCCATTCGTGACTCCGTCTGCGACTACGCCGCCGCAGTCGTCGCCGCACGCCAAGCCGCATTTTTACAGAATCGAGACATAACCATTGCTAATACTTTATATTGAAATTATCTCTATGTATGAATCTGACCTATACTCTAGATAAATTGTAAACAGTACCCAAAAGAAACGGAAAAAACTGACAAGATGGTAAACTACACTGATCAATAGATTAAAGAGGTTAATTCCTCCTTATCGTCGTTCTGTATTTCTGTTCAGCCGTGTTTGATCTTTTTCATAATCCCTTCGTCTCCTTCAATATCTTAAGATTTCATACTTCTCAAAGGTTACATCTTAAGACTTGTTTCAGGCATCCGTGCCTTGCCCTATAAGGCTGGAACCATATGTAACTTTAAAGACGTAAAGGTGGCCATTAAAACAAAAAGCATTGTTTCGAATCTTATCGAAAGTAGTGTGGCACTCGCAATAATATCATTAAGAGTATTAATTTAGAGTGCATAATGGTTTGTGGTGTCTCAAGGCGATCAAAGCAAGCGTGTCCTCGGGCAGGTCACGCGCCGAACGCAAACTCGTTCTGCAGCGCACTTTCGCCGCAATCCGCCGAGTTTATATCTCTCACTCGCTTGCGCACTACCAAACCCTTCTCTCGTAACACCTTGGACAGATCTCTAACAATCTTGCAAAGTTTTGCCTTGCGACACCAAAACTGCATGAAAAACCTCATCCTTTGTTCGCTAACCGAAAACAGATGCCTACCCGAAAGCTCTCAAATTAATAGCAACCCCCATTTCTCTTCCGCAGCTTGCCTGTCTCGTTAATTTCCATACTTTACTGCGAGGAATATTACAGGTTTCATGTTCCTCCAGAGGATTTTCTAGGCAGGTGTGCAAATATTGTTTAGAAATAAAACAAAGATACATTTTTTTTGATAGTATTGGCCAAAACCAAAAACCAAAGGTTCAGGTCGTGTCTATTCAATAATCGATGCGCAACACATTAACCAGTTAAAACTGTAGACAATCTCCTCGGGGCGGGCGGAAGTGTGGCAGTGGCGAAAAGCTCTGCACTGCATGAGGAGAAAGGAAGCGGCGCGTCGCGCGGTGTGATAAGGCGGCCGGCTGGCGTCAGTCGCGGGGTGAGGGCACGACGTGGCGGGGGGTGAGGTGAGGAACGAGGGGTGCGCGCGCACCGCCGCCAGCCCCCGCGCCGCGCCGCTTGCCTCCCGTCAGTCGCCCGCCGACTCTGCTTGTGCTTGTGTGACTCGCGCCGCTCCGTGCACCGCACTCGTGCCCCGATCACGACGCGTGCCGCCCCGCTGTGGCCGCGAACGCGACCTCTACGCTACCGGCGAAACGTTTCTCTTAACTTACGTGCAACTTGCTATGTTTTAACTTTTGGACTTTCTCACTCCCTTACCCGGCTTGTTTACCCCTCATCATGTAAGTGTTACGCTCATTCTATTAAATGCGGCATGGCCTCGTCGAAATTCGGAACTCGCGTCGAAGTGATATCATCTCGTGGAAGTTTGTGAAATAAATCCAGTGCATTCGGCTTCTGTGCGTCATCATCATCACGCAGTAGTTCATTTTACGGGTGTTCTTTGTCTGTGACCGGAGTCGATCTATCAACAATTTCCGAAATTCGACGGGAAAAGTTTTCTACAATAGGAGCGAGCGGTATGTTTTTTATTGGCGGTTATTGGTGATCCATTCCGCTCGCTCCGGCGCGGATGTCGCTATGCCGCATGAGAGCTTTGCCTTGGTTAAAACCCGCGAGGAGCACGACGGGCCCGCTACTGACAATCCCCAAAGTTAGAGCTTTCATCAATATTGCCTGTAATGTAAAAGTTACGCTAAGTAGAACTCTTCCCTAATCCCCGGACGAAACTTTCTTTTCTCATTTCTCACGGCTCCCTAATATTGCGTTAGAACTGTTCGTAGCTTCTTGCTCCACAATACTATCTCCTCCGGAAGTTTCAATTACATTTAGAATATTATTCAGGGTTTTCATGCTATTCATTTCATCAGTCTTTGTACTTATTACTTGATTTATTGTTATATCTCAGCAATTTAGGTTCAATAATACCTCTTATGCATTATGGTTTCATTCGCAAAACCAATACCAATTTATTTTACCTTCTCTGTAATACTTATATGATCCATAGTTTGTTAATGGTATATTTTATGTCCACGTATCAAAATGTAGAGATAACCATAACAATCAAATGTTTTTTTTTCTATTTGATATTCTAAGCGAAGTACTAATTATATCAGAAAAATATTTGTATCGCTAACTTTAACCCCTACAAAATATGCGGTGAAATTTAATTTCATGCAAAAATTTAAATCTGTTTCACCTTGACCATGGTGCTTAAAACTGCCAAATGTTAGACTGCTTGCCAATCTTGTGATCACTATAAACGTTTTACTTTTTGAATTTAATACCACAGTGAGTGACGTCATATAACGACAGCTCATTCGTATGATGTAATTTACCACTGATGAGATAATTTTGCAAATGACATAAAATATATTATATACAAATTGGATAAGTTAAACTATATAAGACACCGTGTAACCGAAAACATGATTGAGAAATCAGTTAATATTGAAATTCTAATCGTGTAAATAATGATCGTGTTAATTTTAAAATCGCATACGATATGAATCTACTCTACAATATGGTTTATTTGCGCTGTCCCAACATACCGGGGCGAGGGCAAAACCTCGCTCGACTACCTGCTCCCGACAATAAAACGTGTGTCAATAGAGGGTACGCTTTTACATTAGTATTATTATTTAATTTTAGTACTCTCAAGAATAATTAGATTTTTTTGATAAATAATTTGGTAAACGACTAATACATGCCTAAACCTCCTAATATGCTTTAGAATGAAGCATAATATATGAACTCAAAAAGCGAGCAAAATAAATTTAAATTAATGAGATCCAGAAAAAAATGTATTTGTTGCATGTATAATTACAATAAATAGCGTATACCTACTCCACTTCATCTTAAAATAACGATTCCTTAATATGAAAAATATAACAGAAAGCAGCATATTTATAATGAATAAAATTTTGTAGACAAATTCTATAAAAAAAAAACAAATTGAAACGATGGCATGAACTAGTTTCGAAGCAACAAAAGTTAACAAAACTATTTAAAACAAATCCGTAACCTTTGTAGACTGATGACAATTAAATGACAATGACAAACCCCGCCATGAGCACAAAAACTTAATAACCTTAGTGACGATAGATTGGAAAAAAATGGAACGAAGACCACAGACAGCTATGTAACGTATGATAAGCTTCTCGGTATCGTCCTTATCTTATCTGGAATTACCTCAGTGAAATTCAAGTAATCTCACTGATATAGTCCATGCAAAGATTACTAGCCAAATTAATCACTCGAGGTTCGTGCACAATACAATCTTGTTTTAAAAATGTATCCGATACTAAACTGTACGAATTTACAAGGGTAAAATGAATACACCCAGTTTAATAATTGCTATCATAGTAAGAAATCTATTTTCGCAGGGTAATTCCCGAAGCATTTATATAGCTATTTACATCGGCTGCAATACAAATATGTACAACGTTGCTTGTCACTAATCAAGGTCATGAGATATGCATCCTTATTATTGGTTATTAAGCATAAAATACAGTGTAAATGACTGATATAGATATTGAAAAATTCATATCAAATTTTCACACCCCAAAGATGAAATAGCTATGTAAATCTTTTTAGAGCCGACTTCAAAAGTGTCAATTTTAAATTGATATTTGTTTATTTTTATCGCTCGTTAAAACTCACTTCCCTTTTATGTGAATAGTCATCGAGTCTGAGACCACACAGCAGATCTGGCCGGATCATAAAGTTTAATACCATGGCTGCTGAAAGTAGAAACAAATTGATCTAGCCTTCTAGAGCGATATGAGTAAATTTGCAAGAAAAAAGAAATAGGTGTCAATTGATACCATCCTGTTATATTTTAAAATTACTATTAAGATTTTATTGAACCCACTGTCTGTCAATGGAATATAGAAAATATGTAGCTAAAGCTGTGCCATCCACCATGTACTGCACTTAAAGACACAGATAAACTTAAAACAAATGATTAATGAGAGCTTATTTTAAAACTAAAATATCATCCGTTAAATCACGGCAATACTACCGGTATATACTTGCAAGCTGAAAACCCAAAGAACCGATGCTTTGGGATAAATATGCATGTTTGAAAATACCAAAACTTCTTTATTAAATGTTCAGAAAATAGTCTTTTTTAATTATATGTATATATATTGTGATAATATCGGACCGCTGTATATTGAATCACTTATTTCAATTATATTGATTACTTAAAAATTAGATAATAAGTGAATAAACCATTTGAAGGTTTATATCTAGATAATCATATTATCTAGATGACTAATATGATTGACGTACGAATTTTTGTATTCCTTATAAGGTGTCAATGTTAACATCTAAAATTAGGTTACGATTTACTCTGTTTAAAAGCTAGATATTGATTACCAAGATATTTAATGGGTGTGAGAAAATTCTAGCATAGCCTAAAATGATGTAAAAGTTTAGTGATGCGCATAGTGGAGGAATTAAGCGCAGTATATATAAAACAAAATTTAAATGGAAAACTGGAATGATCGCGCTTACTTACGTAACATCTTCATATAACTAAGAATCTGAATCAGTCTGATGCAGATTACTGATTCATCTTGACGCTATGAACTGGTGCTTATATTATTATTTTAAAAATTCCAACACCCAAGATTACATATGTTGAAGAAAAATAAAAATTAATACATATATCTTTCTTTTGTTACCAAACTTAGCTAGGTAACTGCTGTTGATAAACTTGAAATCTGCAACATTTGCAGATTGTAGCTGATATTAAATATTAAAATTATTTAGCACTAATACAGTAGATAACATAGGCTACCAGAAATATAAATGTTTCAAAATTAGTTTATGGGTAGCATAATGTGATCTATTTCATTTGAATTATCCATGGGTTAAAAATCTTCACCAGCTAATGTATATGGCGTGTATTTCTAAATTTGTTACATACGTGTATGTTTCGAATGTCTTGTATCACATATAAAATCAAGCACGACAGCCAGTGTGGTTACGACGGTGAAAATATTGTTTAGTTAAATTATTCTGCAGTAGAGATTATTCACATTAAACGCAAAATTGAAAATACTATACTCTGAAACACAATTATAGAAAATATGATACCCTTATTACTGCTATATAATTTCCTGTTATACAACACAAATTATGAGTTGTAAAGAATGTATGTTTAGAGTCAAGCTAAGTATTATATTGATTTGATCGCATAAAAATCTTAGTACCAATTCTAATATATAATCAAAAGTAAAAAGTTATTAAACGCATGATGCAGCTATTACTGCAGTAACTAAAAAAGTGAAAGAAAATCGCGAAACAGTCACGCCTGAAACAAACGAAATGGATAATGTTAATGCGAGCAATGCATTTACAAAGCGCTGTTAATTCCGTACATTTGTTACTGTCGTATTTAGTGCAGTTTTTTTGTGGATCAGTTTAATGTTGGTGTAGTGACACCACCGACGCCGCCAGTGGCGACACGGGCCCACGTTCGATAAGGCGTACACATTAACGGGCCCGTGGCAGCGATAGCGTCGGAATCGTGTAATTTGCGCCTCGTAAATTTAAGCCGTCGCAAATTTTTCGCCTCTCTCGCTAATTACCAGTCTAACGTCGCCCCCTGAGACTGCTAAATGTGCTCCGTACACGTCCCGAATGCTAAAGTGGAGCCACTGTGCAGCTAGTTGCCAACGATCTTCTTGCCTCGCTTCGTACACATTGAACAATAGCCTTTGTTTGATGCCGATGGTTTACCTACGTGCCCGGATAACCATTTAAATAAGAGTGCATATAATTCGTAAACGTTTAGAGATAGCAATCGTGCTACTGTTCAATCATGTTAGATTAAAATTTGTGAGTATAAACTTATTATGTTGCGGCATACTTGTAATCGTAAATTATGGTCAATGTACATCAACATGATGGTATTAAATATTTTAAAAGACAACACTGCTAATTGTAAATCTATTAAATTTATAATTTGATCTTGATTAAGGTAGTGTGAATTTATATTGCAGATTTGAAATATGGGTAATTCCTACTCTATATTGTTTATATCTACATGTAGTTAGCGAATCTCTCAAGTTTACATAAGTAGATATCTTTGGAAGATAATAGAAGTTCAGTTTAAAACAAATCTAATAAATTCATAAATTCCATTAAGTCTATCAGTGAAAACCTGTAATTGGCTTTCTGTTTTATTTGCTCATTGCTATAGATAGTTGTAAAGCTGTTGGTTTTCTAAATATGAAGTAAATAAAATCTTATTTTACGCAGAATTTTCTTGAAAAGTGTTCGGCAATATATATATTTTTCTATTAAAACAAAACGCAGCAACTCATATTTTATTATATGTAAGTAGTGAATTAAGGAAAACATCAACTATTTCTATGCAAATTGACCTATTATAGAGCGGGAATCATAGTTATAGTGAAAACGATAATATAAATTATTACAAAATATGATAGATATGTCCAGTGCGTAAACAGCAAAGTAGTAGGCACGAATATCATTCCTTAAAACCATATTTATTTAAATCAGGATTTTAAATGTATAAAAGGATAATTTATACTATTCTAATTAAGCCATACATTTTATAATTATACGTCGTTTCGTTGATGAAGTGAGCTATGTGAAGTGGTAGACTTTTTCCCTAATGATGTGAGTCAACACAGCCCCGAGTTGACCAACGCATACAGATACGAGTCGTGCGAAGAATAACAAATGGTGACATCACTATCAAACCAACCGTACGAAACGTTACAACTGCCAATATCGAACAGTTAACAATCTCAACCGTCTGCTCCAGGATTTAAATCTGAAATTTCAATGGAGTAAATATGTTAAATTCGTCCTTGACCATCATTAGAAACATGAAGCACTCGTATCGTTGACAGAACAGAAATGCTAAATATGAAGACTCGATTTCGACAATATAATTTTGCCCTTAGAAGTTAGTTAACTGACGTAAATGTAAATGTGTTGGACACGTTTTTATCTACTCTTGTACTTGACAGCTGTTTTGCATCTGGACTGTAATTTTACAAATCCTTGTTGATTAAGCTGCAGTCGAAATGTACTCGTACAGCACAAACGTAAAGAGCTTGACGTATTCTGCTCTAAATATAGCATAATTCTTCCATAAAGTATATATAACCTTGACTGACAATTTTTCTTAGATTAACGATAGTCTTACATGCAGTCTTTTCATTACTTGCTGTAATATATTTTGTTGTTACTAACATGTTAGTATAACATAATCCACGAAAGTATTTTATATATTTCATTGGCTCTACTTCTACAATTTTGGTCTATAGATTGAAGAATACTTATGCAATATGCAGGCGTGGTTTACGTTATAACGTCTGCGGCAGACCGCGTCTCTAATGACCAAGGTCGTCTTACTTTCCGTCTATCTAAGTAAAAAAAAAACAAACAGCAACCTTGATGCCTGGACGGTTTTTATCGTCCGCTGCTCTACTTGATGTCGTAGCCGGTTGATTGCCGTCACCTCCGGTAAAGATAAAATGGTCAACGATAAATACAAAATTTTACTACTCATTTTGAATTCATGCAAAATACATTATGATTTAATTTAAATAGATAAACTTTGCATAATCTTAAAAGAACGGTTGACATAAAACATTTTGTAAGTCGAATTAACACGTGCATTGTGTTTTTAAAATGGTAAATGTCAAGCAGCAAATTGACAGACACTATTCACTGGTGAAGGTAACGATCAAACAGCTTGTTTCGAACGGCCACGCCACGTGTATGGCCTTACCCCGATTTCTGTCGAACTGTATCTGATCGCATATTACAAAACCTTCGAATGTTATTAAGGAGGTATTATGCGTTCACTTTCAAATTTCAGCGTACTGAATCATTCGGTGTCTTTGTTCACTTTTAGCAGTGTCGTAATGTTGTTTTTTATTGATTGCCGAATTGCACTTACCCGATCTCAGAGTGCTGTTCGGTATAGTTACATTAACTATTTCTCAATTATTATAACAGTTTAAATAACCTAATGAAATTTGCGGTAGAGTTGGCGGAGCAATAGATTTATGTTATGTAAAAGTGAGGTATCCAGGCGAGCTTATCGCATTGTTATTGTCTTGATAGCTCAGTGGTAAGAGCGCCCTCAGTTTGTGGGAGACCCAGGTTCGAATCCCGGTCAAGACCGTGGATGCGACAAAGCGGTCTGGCCACCTGTATAGTAGAGGCAATCATTTCGAATGCACTAATAATACTCTACCGCGATTTTCAGCGGACCTATCTATTAAATTGAAAATAATAAATTCCTTGATGGTAACTTGATCGAATCGGGCGATCTCACAAAGGCGCGCGCTCGACTGTTTTTTCTGCCTCCCTGTACCCCACCCTCGCAAACCGCCCTCACGAGATTCTTATTTAGATTCGCTTCCGTCTGATTGCTCTTGGTAATCTTTTCACTGGGTTATTGAATGTCTTCCCAGTGCGTGTCGAGCGCTGAAGGAACTCCGCTATCGACACCGGTCGACGTGAAAGGAATCGGACTCCGATACCCTTTGAAGCCTCCATACTCGATTACTTGTTTAATGCACAAAATAAAAGGAACGTCTATTCGCTTCGTGCAATAGTCTACAGATATGCCTTTGCTCTTCACATGATATTTCATTATTAGTCACAGTATCAGTCCGTAATATAATTTTCTGTAGAGCTTAAACGAATCATGGAAAATTATTATTATTCATGTACAAATATTATTACCTTCTTGAATTGAAATCAAACTATGCATTTATTCTGACAATGAACGAAGATTTTTCCATGACATAATATAGCGTGGGCTTCGATAAAATTGTTGCATCCGTGTCATAAATAAAATTTTGGAATATTTATGCAGTGTTGAACGCGACGCAGCGTTGCCGCACACCGAGCTATTTTCAACTGGGTTATGCTTTAAATAGCGCATTACGATAGGATTTGGTTTCACGAGTTTTTCCCTGTTCCCGGCCCCAGGTCGTTACGTTCCCACTGACGGCGCCCACACAAAGAATTTTTGCGCGAGATGATTCTCCTGACACTTATTGGCGTTATCGTGCGGAGCCTCCTGTTGATGTCAATGACGTCAAACCCGACATTTTAGACACATTTATATATACAGTCAATGTATGCTTATGTTTTCATACCAACCGCCAGTTTAAACGGCAAATGAGGAAGCGTAGTTTATTGATGCAACACACCTGTCCGAGACGGACTTTGTATCATGAAATGGAACAACGCTAGTCATTTCTCTCATGCCTAAAATTGGAGTCGTGTCGTTCTCTTTATCCATACGCTAATTAGATACATAACCTGTGCTATGCTATCTGTGTGAAAATTGATTGTCATTGTGGTATTCCGTTTTCATGTAGGTCTAGTTTCCAATTACCTTGTAATACGAATATAATGTTTACGGCAAAAAGTTAAAACAAGAAGCACGGTAAAAACATACATTTTGAGTTGTAAGAATATTTTAGTATAGGTACACTTTAAGCACAGTATAAGGAACTCTTTCTCTTCGTCATATTCCTGCCGTTATTTCAATTATGTGGGATCTATTTTGCTCTTCGTCTCTCTTCGTCTTCGGATTCCTTATACTGTGCCTTTATACACAATAACACACAAAATTACAGCCATCGTCTTAAATGCTATTTCTTCACGTGCATTATCATCTCAAAGTCATAACTAATCATTAGAGCCTACTCCTGTTAGATGATGGCTGCAGGTTCGAGGCGACGCTCAACGGTGTTCAGGTACATAAGCCAGCATCCAGTTAAAAGTTTTGATAACAGCTAATTTCCTCTTGCGCACCTCACATAGTTCACTACGCATAATGTGCTGGCTAATAATAACAAGGCGACAGAGAGAGCTGGACACGAGCTGTCGCCTAGAACCTGGCGCCTCCGCAGGCCGGGGCGCGGCCTGACAGCGGCCGCCGCGCTAGCTTGCTAACCCGGTAGCCGCTTGTGCTTGGCTCCGGGGCGCGATGCCCGGAGAGTAACCAGTGTGTTTTGTTGTTCGCAGAGTTGAGCCCCGCACCGCACCGGCTTGCTCGCTGACCGCCGAGCCGCTAATCTAGCTTTTTTCGCGCCCCACCGTCGCCCGCCCAGTTCCGCACAGGCTGCCGCCATGCTCGCGCACCAAACACAGCTCGCCCTGTACTAAACTCAACCGTCAACATCGATAAGATCGCGTGTGATAATAATAATTTAATACTCGCCTAAATAAGCTTGCAACGTCGGTGTCTAACGTAATTGTTAAGATTAATCGGTTAGTAAGTAGCCTGAGCGCGTGTATCTCTTCGTCTCGCGCGTGTGCAAGTAGTGTGTGGCAGTGAGTCGTGCGAGGTGCTAGTGCCACCGCAGCAGCCGCCAGCTCCTCCGGACGTGCATGCCCGGAGCGCGCGGGCGCGCTCGCCCCCGCTGGCCTATGCGCCGCACTAGTTCAGCGTAACTGCGCGCGCATCTCCTATCCCTTTGACTTTTGTACCTACGATGGCCACCATGGTGAACATGAATAGCCTCCTCAACGGAAAAGATTCTCGCTGGCTGCAACTGGAAGTGTGCCGGGAGTTCCAGCGGAATAAATGCTCGCGACCTGACACCGAGTGCAAGTTCGCTCATCCCCCCGCCACCGTCGAGGTGCAGAATGGCAGAGTCACCGCTTGCTACGACAGTATCAAGGTAAGTTTCTAAACTGTTTGTTTTCTTTACTAGATTCAAGACGAAAACCATATAAAAACAATGACGAAATCGATAACTTAAACGAGTTTTTAAGAACTAAAAACGCATACAGTTGTGATTTTCCGGTTGAACAAGAACAACCCCTCAAGGCGACATTTCGCCGCCGCCATTCCGCTCGCCGACCTCAATCCCAAGGCTAGCATGGAGTGACGTCACCCACCGCCACCGCCGACGTCGCCGCCGCCGAGACGCTTGTCTGCTATTGTATAGGAATTGGCATTGCGCTAACATAATGAGCAGGACGATGACTAGACATCCGCCATAAATCTGTAATAACTCCATTAGTCTTATATTAAAGTTTGAGCTGGTTTACGAAAACACTCTCAGACCCCAACCAATAGGAACTGCGGAGTACATTTTCATGCTTTGGTTTTTCTGCTACTGTATCAGAAGCTTTGAAACGAAACTTGCTGCTGCTGTAGCAAAGCTTCATATAGGCTTGTTTCTATCTGTAATTTATATAATAAATTATAATGTGCCGTGAAAAATTCTATGATATATTTTTTTATTACGTGGAAGTTGTTCTGGGAACTGCCATGCTTCTATTATGAATTACTGCGCGGATGAATGACAGTTGAAACTTTTGTTGGGATACATTGTCAATGCAAATTTAAAGTGATAAAAACATCTCCTCTGATCGTCATTGCGCTGCTCGGAAGACACGAGGCCTGATTGATTTCCGTAGTAGTATCGAGTAATGACCATAGTCGCCATTTAGTCAGAAATATTTTATATTCGCACAATTTAAACGGTTTTATCGGTAACTCTGCTCGCCTATTACTTTATGCAGTGTTATCAGCGTGCTGGAGCGACGTGATAACGTGTAGGTATTTCGGGTAACTGGAGGGCGATAAAAATTAAAGCCAAATGTAAACACACCTACACCGCACTAACGTTGCGTTGCATCGCCGCCATTGGACGGCTTTCACCTTATCTCTTTGTTGTGCGTCGTTTCTATACAATTTATAAAATTAACTTAACAGATCATGTATATCAACAAAAACAAGGGCTACACATTATTTTTTCTAGCTTACTGCAAATACGTACAGATTTTCGGGTTGTGCCAAAAGTCACATTAGCTAAAGTATAGAAACAAGGTCGTTAATCTAAGACACTGATGTATATAATAAATTACCAAAAAGCTTGACCACCTTAAAATACAGTTTGTTCAAACTAAAACTTAAGAATTTTTTTTTAAACAATCCCTTCTACTCATTAAAAGAATATATTATAAAAATGCAGCTTTTAGAATCTTTGTTCTTAGGACAAGTGCAAACGCGATAACTACAAATTGTATTTAACCGTATTAAGTGTAAAAACATTATGATTAATAAATTTAAATCATTTATTACAATTATAATTTTAATCACTTTAATAAATGTAAATAGTATATAATTACAAAAGGGCTAATTAAACTTCATTATATCTTTAGTTAAATCCAATAATGCGACGTTCCACAACTACGCAAACTTAGATACTGGTTCACAATCACAAAGTAGTTAAATGAAAGACTTCAGATACAAAAATACGTTTCCTAAACAAAGAAATTGAGATAAATAAGAGGTACTTTTCATTTCTTAATATTTCCCTTCGTATTTTCCTTTGATGCTCGGTTGAATAACGCGATCAAGAGATAAAACGCACCGGGATCGGGCCAGGAGTGCGGCGCTCTCTCGGCAAAGATTTTCACGTCTGCCTTAGCTGTTCTCTATTCAATATGCTTGGGCCCCCATGTTTGTAACGTTACCTCAGGCGACGACGTTGCCGCTTTTCTATACTACGTAGGCGGTTACAGTCACGCCGCCGTCGCCGCCGTCCCGCCAAACTGATTTTGAAACACTTTTACTTTGTATATTTTTACCATCTCCCACATTTCGGCAGCGATAAATCACTACAATAGTTTTTCTTGGATTTGGCATATCTCCATGTCTGCCCATTATTTCGAAATATGTTTTGTAGCACCCAATTATATACTCCGTTTAATAAATTGTACTGTTTCAAAACAGGATGTTTTTAGGATGAAAATCGTGTTATAATGGTTGGAACGTGGCTTCATATTTGTCCGAGACGCTAAACAAAGGGCAGGCTTGCATTGTCTGGGCTTTGTGCATCACGGTATCGCATCATCGCGTCTGCATATTCTATCCACATCCTACATGCACGATGGCACTCTCGTTCAATCCACACTGTCCACCAAATTTGCGGTCTTTTCTCACTTCCTTTGCCTTCGTTTGCAATTTACATTTCCCACAGTTTCAACAGCTTTACTCTGTTTATTAAAAACAGTAATATAATTTTAGGCACAAAATGTGGCATAATTTTTTTTTCCATATAGTTATGTACGCTTGAGTTAAAGCCGCGCCACATGAGTTGAGTGAAGCGGTGACTGAAGGAAACTATAAATAATCCCCTCGAGGATGCGAAATAGTGCACATCGCTCGGCCACTAATCTGCGCGATAAAAACCATCTCGACGGTGGAGGACGCCGCTTATACTGTTGACCGGCGATGGAGCGCCAGATATTTAACTGAGAGGACGAAAAAGTAAACAAGGGCTTTGTGGGGGCGCCCTAGTACTCTCTTTGAGGCACGGTGCTCGATCCCCAGCCGTGCGAACCGCCCGCCCGCCTAATCGGGTAAAGCGAAAAACTTCATTCTTCCACTATTGGAAGTATTGGAATCGCTGTTTGTTCAACTCTCTTTATACACATTATTGTAAATACAATCCCGGTTATTGCTTATCGACGAAAGTAATATAAACTGTTTCCTTTTTCGCGTAAAACTTATTTCTGTGCGTTTATGTGATGTTGCAAACACCTATAAGAAAGTTAAGAAATATACTCCTTCGATGTAAGTTTCCGTTGGCATGATTAAATCAACTTATCCCTCTGACTAGTGATATACTTGAATGTAGATAGGTAATCTTCGCAAAAGTTGTCGCCACCTCACCAGCACACGTAATCGAGGGCTGATCAAACAAACTCGCGGCGTTCCTACCAAGCTCGCGCTCGCGAACGTCTCCCGTGATTAAGCCTTCAATTACCCGATATGACGAGGGGGTCATATTTGATTAGGCTACGTGTTGTGTTGATTAAACCGAGCTTATTGCCTTATTCACTTAACCTCACCCACGCGACTGATATGATACCTGCCTGCGATCGATGTACGAGACTCATATCCAAACCGGATTTATGTTTCAACTCGTCACCTCTGTGCTGTATCAGTATGTTTTTGACATTAAAACGGCCTTGGAATACTGACCGTCCGTTAAGCAGAGGCTCTAAACACCCACGACTTTTAATAGGCACTTTATCATTATTGCCGGTAAAGGTAAACAGTTGCATCAATTTGCTCAATGAAATGGCAGAGCTGGTAGAGCATCGATTATGTCATCTATTTGATACGGTCTCGGCTGATTGCAAAACTGGCAGACAGTGACTTCATCATCTATACGCTTTTTGTTCACAAATTTCGTGTTTTTGTTATCGATTGGTTCCTCAATATCACGAGTTAGTACATCGTTTAAAGTGTTGCGTGATTACTGAGTTTGCGTGTGGTCACATCGGATTAGACCTTATTTTAATTTAATAACTGAAATACAACTTAATTACTTACACACCTACAGCGACTTTACGGACTTTTATATAATACGTGAGCCATGTAATTAACTAACACATTTAGACGTTTAATAAACGAATTGAAAGGGTAAACGTTGAAACGTAAATTGTGAAATATGCGATTGTTGCAATAGTGGGTATATAAAATAAGGGCATTATCAAAAGGGCACGATGTGAAAGCTTGCGTAGGTTTGTTCGAACTCGATCTTTTAGTTGTGGGCAGTGACAGATTCCCAGAGCTCAGGCGCCATCAGCATAAAGCAAAATTATTTTATTTATGTAGGTGTACCAACTTGTTCTCCCACGCATTGGAAGATTTAATATCTTGCTGATTTAAGAACGATCACACATCAGTTCAGAGTGCGAACCGTGGCAGTGCCGTTATAGTCCACACGTCGTTCCTGTCTAGGATCGGAATTAGTCCTTATTTTCGGCTGACAATACTAGAATTGTTTGGTCAGGTATTTAGAAATTGCTCCGGCCTCGGGTACATACTTACATTTTCCAAGAGTGTTCTCTACAAACTTGTTTTAATTAAACATACGTGTAATCAACTCTTCTATTACACGTTTACATTTGAAAACGTTGAGGAGTTTTATTACTCCAACTCGGAAGTTCACAGCGAAGTGTGTTGGAATCGAGAATGTTTAGTAAAGTATAAACCACACAATATAGGTAGGTAGAATCCAAAATTAGCGAAGTGGTACGCCCCGCCCGCGCCGTCTTCCAACTCTCGGAAAATATTTATCCCTTCCAGAAATCACTGGCGCGATGAATGCAAGCAATATTTGTAAACTTTCCTGTTGACCAATTTCATTTTCTGTTAATGATATTCCTTTTACTTGACTAGCCCTAATCATCACACTACTAGAGGTTTTTGATGACCCTCTTGAGTAAACTAAAATTTTACTGAGGGTTTTGAACGCTGCTATTAATTTAAAGTACTCAAAATTTAAATTTGAGCCCAAGAGCTTTCAGTGAGATCAATCATTCGTGTCATATCTAGGGTGAAGAAACGAGGCAACTAGGGCTGCGACGATGATCAACATTCAACACACAAAATTAAATTTACTCGTGCAACAAGAATAAAGATTTAATAGAATTCAACGGAAAACAAAATATTTAAATCAGTTGCTAATGTTAGAAAAACAAAACTTTGGATCTCTTCTTCTCTTTGTTATCCCACGGTAAGTGGGGTTCGCACTATGTGTAATCATCTTCCACTGTATTTTCTCACACTTTAAAGTTCAATACACACCCCCATTCTTACATACATCCATCCATACCTTCTTCAGTCCTTCTCTGTCTCTATGTTCGTTCATATTCATATTTAACACTCCTTTAGTTATGTTTTTATCATTCCTTCATATCATATGAACACCACGTCAATCTATAGTTATTGTCACATTGTATTATAGCATTTTTCCTATTGAAATATTCTTTTAGAACAGCAGTCTCGGTTTTTGCCAAATTGTTTACTTTTAAATAAGTTCTACTGAAGGCGCTGCCTCCCACCTTGTATTTTTCCCTTAGTCGCCTCTTATAACACCCACGGGAAGAAATAGTTTGTGGGTGTGTATTTGTAAACGGAATATTGTTTGTAATCTTTATAGTCGCATATACCGTCATGTTATATCTCATATTTTTGAACTAAATCCATAGCATATCGGGCTATATTTATTGCTATATTTAGCTGGCGTAGGAACACTGTCTCACAAGATACAGTTTGCTAAAAACTAGTTTGTGAGGTAGGGCTCTGTTATTATATTGAGAAATTGTATAGCCTACCAATTCCAATGTTTGTTTACTACTACTTTGTGTACTGTCATTTATATGTATGACTGTTTGAAATAAATAAACATTATTATTATTATTATTCACGTCATTTATTTAACAACATAATTTTAAATTTTTTACAACATTCATATACAAAAAAATAAATATTATAAAAAACTTAAAACTAGGATGCCGCCGGCAGCGGGGTAGTGCCCAAGCTACCAGCGGTTAGGGCTGCAGAGAGAGGAACCTTCGGACAATGCGTTTCGTGTCGAGTATCACTGCCTTCTGTATCTGACCCTTGATCCAACCGTTATTATTATTATTATTATAATAATTAATTTAATAATGATAAATATTTAATTTTAATTTATTGTGATTTTATAATGAAAAAAAAATTGAACTAAATATCTAGGAAATCCAGAGACAAAACTGTACTCGTATATAAGTACCAAGCCTGCATTTCTCGCTCGCGCAAATTTCAAGTTGTAATTTCTAGTGACTTTTGCAATCCCCCATGGTTACTAAACCTATGTAGTACTTATGATTAAGCTCTATACCTCAATGCAAAATAACTTAAAAGGGCAAGAAAACTGTCGTAGTGGCCCAAACACAATTAACGATGTGGTTTATATGGGAGAAAAATTTTAATAAGATAATACTAACAATATTTGCTTTGCTAATTCATTAGCAACAATACACTTCGCACATCTGTCTTAAATCTGTTCATCGGTAACAGTTAGAAATAAACTGTATCTAAAGCCAATATGGAAACAATTTGTTCATCTCCGGTACTGAATGTACACAAACAAGGTCACCAATCTCCAACTCGAGATTGTCCGTAAGCCTTCCGGCAGTGAATAGGTACCTATGTAAGTAGACGCGACCGAGACGGCTAGGCTGCGGCAGCGACGCGGGCAAGATCCATTCGAATAGCAGGCACCGTTATGTGATTTAGTGTGGGTAATACACCTTTGTATCTGTTTGTCCATTCTCCATCCGCACGATATAGAACCCTTGAACGACAAATAAACAATTGCATGCGTATCACCGCCTGACCAAAGTGATTTATTACCGGTTTGTTTTCAGTTGCAAATGCAATTTACACGGGTTGTTGAGTTTCATTATTTTTGTTAGCCTTATTTTCATCAGAGCGAATACATAACCCATCAGAGCCGGGTATTTTGCTCGTGAACGTTCATTAGCTTTGTGCTGCGGAACGCTCTGGGCCGAGTACTCGTCGCGTTGCGAACGCTTGCATTAGTTTTAAAATCACTTAATCTGACCTGGATCGAACGCCGGCCTGCTTCAAGTAATTGCTGCATAAATTGTCGAGTTCGGATTTTAATTGTCCCATCTATTCGGCTGCCTCGATTTTTGGTACAGATATGCAAATTGTTATACAATCCTGTCCGAATGCACGTTTTGAGTTGCATGCATTTTGAAATGTCCTACGGTCTTGATTTACTGCGATGCTCAGTTGTTTAAGTACTGTATTTCTGTTATAATGATTAATTGTGAATCGAATTGGGCATGTTGTCATCCAACCCCCAGATACTTTATAAGCTCCAAACTTGGGTGCGAAATCGTTATCCAGTTATAAATAACAAAATTTAATAAGATGTCCAACTTTCACGTTGCGTGATAAGTGGGGTGTCACGTTCCGTTCGCTCTCGGATTTCGCCACTCTCCGTTCAAATTGCACTCTGGCTGCCGCTCGTTCGCACTCCGTGCACTCGCTCGCCGACTTTACATTGCAACATATTGAAAAACACAGATAGCGAGCAATAACCCTATTTTAATAAATTAACTGCAACATTACCGTAAACTTAGAATGCCATGCCGGCGCATAAAATGGCGTTCCTCACTCGGCTCGCTGAATTCGAGCTTTCTAAAAACGTTAGTCTCTAAATTTAGTCTTTCTACCGAGCGACGAGCGTGGATGAAAGATACTGTCGTGCCGTGTCCATTAGGTAAAGTCTATTTTAGTTATTGCTGTTTCATAAATTTTAATTCCACTCCACTTTCAGCTGTTAGTTACTATGTTGTCCGTTCAAAGTGATGGCGAAATAGACTCGCAGTTAATTAACAAAAGGGATTAACCGTGGTCATTTAGAGGAATTAATTTGTTAGAATTAAGAGACTATTTCCACTATAGCATTTCTGGAGTCGTCAATAAAAAATACCACGAATCGTTCGCGAATGAGAAGGGGCGGCGTGGCGCATTCCTACATGCCGCGCATTTCCATCCGATATTGCGCCGCCATTATGCCCTGCTCCTCGGTCCCCCTCGTCCCCCTTGGACCTCGCCCCTCCGCCCTTTAATTAAACGTGAGGCCCGAGAGACACGTCTCCACCACCAACGTGGAAAATCACGTAAATAGCTCCAACCTTACCTACTTTGCACACCATGTTTCTCTATTGATACAAAAACTTACCTTCCGCTTTGCCACTTTTGTTACATTACTTTTCATAAAAGCTGTTCAAACAGATACAGGCAAGTGTATATATTTGCACACAATCTTAAATTTTCGGTCAACTTAGTTCACGTTAAAATTATTAAGAAAATTTTTGCGACTAAGGTCCTCGAATGAAAACATCGTGAGGTCATAAAGTACGCAAATATTTTAATGGATTTTTCCTCCCCCGAACGAAATAGCTTTGCAAAGTCGTTTCCATGGCGATGGCTAGGTGAAACAATGCGTGTAATTCGACGACATTAACCTCCTTTCTCGACACATCCGCGTAATAAAATAAAGGCAGCCCAGAGCTCTGTCAGGGCTCGTAATGTCTCCGACGAGGGCCGTAGCGGGTGTAGGGGTGTAATGAGCGGGACTTATCTACTTACTCATTTGCATGCGGATGTGTCTCGACCTTGGCACCTCGGTACATCGATATATCGAACACCACGTGTTTGCCTGACGTACAAGCTGTTGTATCTTACTACATACAAAGCAGTCTTCGTCATCTTCAGACCACTTGATGCCCATAGGTGCACACTCCCAATATAACAAAGCTCTCTCGCCCAGTGCCTGTCAGCGGCATTCTGCAGGTCATCCGCACGTAGGCAAGGCTTTTCCCACATTGTGTATATCTCTCCAGGTGGGTTTTAGAACCTATCGGTTCTGTGAGAAATACGGCCGGCGTATTACAATAGTTTGTCAAGTCTATGACCTATTTCGACTACTTTAGTGAGGCGTCTGATAATTTTTAAGTTTATATTTGTTGATATAGATTATAATTGTTGTACACATTCCGAAATTCAAAGATTAAACCCGCATCGTCTACAATAATTAGTCGTGACTTTCATGGTAATTGTATGCTGCTCATTCGTAATATTTGGATACGCGCAGTTGCTCTTATATGAATAAAATTCGTCTAGATTCCCGATGTCCCGCACCTATAGAAGAAAATGAATAGACTAAAATCGCTGTATCAAGTGACTAGTAACGGATCCGTGTGTGCTATTCACCCTGAATACGACGCCAAAGACCTTACTACGTACGTTGATACAGTAGCGACAGTGTGGCGCGGCGTCGCGCAGCCTAGGCGAGAACAATGTGTAGTGTGAAGCGCCACTTTCCTCATTTCCTCAGCTCTCGCTTTTGCCGAGATCGTATCGCGGCGTGGCACCGTCTGTCACGCCGTCTCCGAACAGATTGTTATCCGCAGCCGCACTTAGGCTCCTGCTATAGATAACTCGGTTTGACAGGCAATCACTTCGCAAAGTGCATTTTCAGCCGGAGGCAAAACTCCGTATCGACGCAGCACGCTGTTACAGCCCCAACGACGCTTTACATGACAATTGCGAAGTCCCCAGGGCAGGCAATCGTCGCAACTCTCGGCAGCTCCAGCTTCGTCTGGCTATCTTATGCAATAACAATCCCGTTACAAAAGTTTGTAAATCGACCATCATTTATTTTTTCAACTTATTTAACATTTTAGCCTTCGAAGTGAAAGTACATTGTGTATGGTATGGGTAATATAATTTCTTACATCCCAGCAAGTGAAAGGTGTGAAAGTTTGCGATATGCCCACGTAATGTTAATAACTAAAGATAAACAATAATAGCCTGTCTCGAATGTTTCAAATGCAGTCGGGAGGAGCATTCGGAGCGGTCAATAACAGAGGCGGGAATTCGGGTGTTCTTTCTCGACTACGTTTGCATAATTGAATACGTTCACTAGTCGCGTCACGCGCGCCTCCTCCCGACTTAGCATCCTTAATTAGCCTACGTATTATTTGCCAATTAAAGTGAATTCTCATCGCAGACGTGACATGAAACTTATATGGATTCGCTGGCGAGATTGTCTCTGGCGGGACAACTCGGCCGCGTTGTTTGTGCACAAACAAACCATTTCTAATGTTATGCCACCGAGTGTGTCACTCTCCGGTCCGACAGACATCATACCCGCCTGAGCCGTATGTCAACGAGTCGTAAATAGTCGTAATGACGTATCTCCTGCTAATGGATTCACGCTACCGCATAAACAAAGCCTACGCGTCGTGATAAGCTGTCTATTATATTGAGAATGAAAAGTATTCATTCATTAAAGAAACAAGCCACGTTCACTGAAATAGCTGATTTCTGTAGCGTGTTTTTTATAATCTGAAATCAGCCTAGACGATTTTTGATTTACATATTTATTTTGAATCATATACAATTTTTGACAGAAATATTCATACGTTCAGCGGCGTTTATAAAAAGAATATTTTAACGACCTTTTTGTTATTTTGAGTGCATGCCTGTTCACCTGCTTGAGGAGAAAAAAAGAATGACGCAGATCGAATGCTCGTTAGTTCATACATTTCGTTGGCACAAAAATATAAAGCAGCTTCGGTCTTTACAATATTTTCGCGAGTTATACATAGCGTCGAGATTCAAGGCCAGGCGGTGGCGATGCCGTGTTCACTATACAAATCGTGTTCCTGATCCGGCCGGGAATGCCTCTCGCTCGCTCCCGTCCGATCTACAGGAATGCGTGCAAAATAAACAAGCCCGACCGGTTTGGTTTCGCGTCGCGTACTTTGCCCACTCCGAGCCAGACGCAACCTCTCCACAACAATATTTTTCTTGCATATTCAACGTATTAAATCACAGATTCGATGGTCAGCCGGCCGAGATAAGTCGGATTACATCCATCGTGAAATGTATCTCTACGATTGAATTCTGAGAAGTTAGCTTTTTCGACGGTCTCCCTTAGATTTCAGTAGAAATTGCTCACTCGCTCGGTTTGAATATAACTTCGAAATCGTTTTCATAACAACTCATAGGTTTCGTGACGGTTTGAACATTTCCTTCCTGTTACCTATGTAGGATATAATTTGTATATGGCAGTCGGAAGTATCTGAACTAGTATCGACGCATTGCAGTGTCTGCGTAAATGGATAGTTAGTACCCGTAACGATTCTCATTAGTCTCCGTGCAAAAAGCAGAGCTGAAGTAGCTGGACAATGTGTTAGTCGCAACGCAACGCAACGAGCGATGCCTGATCGACGACAATGGCCATATATCACCGTGCGGCGCGGCCGTGATGTATAGCCGCCTATCAAACCTCACTACAAACTATCGGCGCACCGTGCACGTACATTATCCATAATAAATGTCATGTGCTTATGTACCGCTCCCGGGAACAGGAAGGGATATAATATCGACAAAGATAAACGGCGACGGTATGAGACTAACTTCCCTCGCCGAGATTGGAA
The DNA here is from genome assembly GCA_963854805.1 of Plagodis dolabraria. Taxonomy (NCBI): domain Eukaryota; kingdom Metazoa; phylum Arthropoda; class Insecta; order Lepidoptera; family Geometridae; genus Plagodis; species Plagodis dolabraria. Next base: position 23,517,099 of record OY978444.1, read on the forward strand.
CTTATTGAAGCTTAGACACTAAAAACTTAAAGCTGATTTATCGTAGACACTTCTAGCGCGGTTTATTCCTGTTTGTCTTTTATTTTACAAAGGATTCTTTAGTGTGTTCACGAAGTTATACAGCTCTCTAGTTTTCGCTATTGTGAATGACGGATAGTTATGAAATGTATTTTTACGATAGTGTTTACGATTTTCTTGTGCTTTTGTTGTAGACGGCTCGGTTGTGGTTGCTCCACTCAATTAGCGCGAGGCGTGAAGATGAGTGCCAAGTGACAGTTCCGGGTGCTCCCCGGATCTTGTTAAGCGGCAACTCTCAACGTTCATTATTTAGTAGCTAGCATACGGAGATTACGCAGTAGTTACATAGAGCTTTGCACTGAAACAATTACATTGACTTTGTTACACTGTCCTGAATGAATAATGAACACTTACTGAGATTGTCTTTTCCATCTTATTACGACAAACTTACACCATAAAATCTGCCACTTTTGGATATTAAACTTTAAAGCATATTGTAACTTAATCAAACTTATACACTTAGTCACCTCCTTTATTATCAAGAGAAAAAAAGTTCTATAACTCCTGCCCTCGGGGTATCACGTCAATCCCTGTCTGTGACAACTTTCTACATCATTTAAAAATCTCTACTTTTCTATATAACTTTAAAGGCTAATTTCAGCATAATACAAGGTTTAATAGCTTCAAAGCGATTACCTTAGCTTTAGATGGAGTCTGTTTAATGACGTCGACTTTCGCAATCTCGATATTAAAATCTGGACCTCGAGGCTCGCGTGCTATTGATCATTTGTCTTTTACGATTCTTGTGAACTACGTAAAATTAATAGCTGGTTGCGCCGATTGTTCCCCCTCTTTCCGTTTTGTAGTTTTGAATGCTATCAACTTACTAAGTATGCAATAATTATCAATGATAAAGTTTTATCGAGGGACTGTAGCGATATCATTCTTCGTTTTTCAAATAAATAAAATTTCATACCATGTTTTCGCGAAGTTTGTTGAAAACAACCTATAATAAATACATTCTTCTTTTGAAGTTTACGTACAAGAAAACGGGATCCTATTTTACTGAACTCAGATCGCTGCGCCGCGCGTCGGCCGGCGTTGGTTATCCGGTATTTGTCTTCTACCTTAAGGTCTACTGATGTCTTTAGAGGAAAATTCACAAGTAAAACAGATGTTTCGTTGCTTTGTTATGTCACTAATGTTCTTATTCAGGTAATAAACGAGATTCGGGAAAGATTTTTTTAGGATTAAAACTGATTAAAATTTGTTATGGATAAACGTAATTTTTATTATTTTTGTAGGTTTTAGAGTAAGTTGTGCTTGCAAGATAATATATGATGTACTATTTTTAATTCGCGAGTATCATGATCATACAGATTGGTTTGATAAATAAACGGTCAATACAGATCATACAGGTTACGAAAGTTCGTTACAAGCGAGAAAAAAACTTCTAAAAATTTTATTTACATTTACAGACCTGTGTTTCCACCTCTAGGTAGGAGAGAGACTGACTACTTAACTGTACCTTGTGTATGTTGGTTTTAATTTTTAAAAGAATATTTGTTATTGTTTTTATGATGGATATCCTAACAAAATTAATAAAAACAAAAAGCAAAAAAATCATTAGTCTATACGTTTTTTATTCAACGGTTTTTTTTGCTGTCTTTAAAACAGGCAAACTCGATTCTATTGAAGGATTTAATTTAAAATAAAACAACAAATAGTAAATACTGGCAAGTACTATGAGTTGGTACATGTTAACTTCTTAAGTATATGTTTGATTCTTGAAATTTTACGATAGCACTGAAGAACCTAATCTGTGAAGGTTTATACTTTACACACAATGTACTTTAATTTCCATACAGTACAAAGTATTTACCGGGTAGCGGCATTACGCGGAGTGCGCAGTAGAGGCTGGTTGAGTATAGTAGAGTTTTTGTCGGAAGGTTCGTTAGGCGGCGCGAGGTGGCGCTCAGTGCGTACTCGTACTCGAGTGCTCCTCCAACTCTTTAACTGCCTACATGAAGGATACTCGACGTTGCACTCTCCTATTATAAAATGGCTTGCGCCGATTTTAATTATTTCCCCAGTTTTTGCGCGACTTCACTCCGACCAAATTTCCGTTAACAAGCCAATAGCCAGTTTTTCCTCGTGTATTGCTCTCGATCTCGTTCAATAAATTAGTTTATGCTTCTAGGAAAGCTGTCATTGACTGGGACGGTTTTGAATCAAAAGCGGTCCAATGTATGGTTGAACTTTGGAGAATTTAGTGCGGTTACCTAACCCCTATTTAGTTTTACCCTCAACCACCGTAATCAACTAATCATAGACCAACAACATTAAGATCCGTTAATTTTTAATTTAAACTTCATTCTTTAAGCCTAGTAGGTCCGCTTTTGTTTACTTATAAAAACTGACGATGTAATGAGGTCCTCCAAAGGAATCTTGCGTTGAGGACTCTTCAGTTAGAGAGAATGATGTCTCCTAGCTCTCCAGCGGTAAAACTTCAAAGGCACCCTTTTCTTGTTTCAGGGATGACCGCAGACCTTAGCCTTACTTGATGCTGCTACGATAAACACAAAATATTTGAAATGCAGAATCCGTTTTCTGTCCGTAGACCTCACAGAATAATTACTTAGTAGGTTATCTACTTAATTAAATTCTAGTAATGTGTTTGACACGTGACATGGGCAGCAAAACAATCATCTAGCTGTATAGCTCAGTAGTGAATGAGCTTTGCATCTAATGTGCGTACGAGTACGTTGTATGTATTGCAGTAGTAATCGGATTACTCACACTTAGCTCAGCTCATTCCAGTATCGCACTAAACTCATATTCGAGCGTTAATCCCTTTAGTGCGCGATAGGCTGACCGCGTTCATAGCTGCAGGCACACCCAACAAAATCTATTAAGTTCGCCAGCTTGCCGAATCATAGCATACAAGCAATGTAGCAAGTCTGCAGCATCGCGCGAATAAACGTCGGGATGTGCGACGACCGCGGATTACCGCACGCACAATATCCGCCAAATTGGATAATACACTTAAAATACAATCGCGCTATGAACGCGCTGTAATCTAGTGACGCGGCTGCCGATGAGCGTATTAATTTGTCGCGGGAATAGGATTAGAGGCGGCGCGCGCGGGCGATACAGCGGGTGCGTGATCGCATCAACGCTGGATTACTGCGCTGATACAAAGACCATCGCTCCCAAATTACACCGTCACATTCGAGACGAAATATCGCTGCGATGAAACTCATAATATCATAGCCCTTTGATTTTACAAATTTTGCGTGGTTTCTTTATACTTCCAACACATACAGTGGCAAACAAATTATTGAACACCTAGTTTTGCTGCTGAATGTTTAATATAATCACTCGTTACTGTATCGATTCTAGTGTTTTTATTTGTGTTGTATAAAAAAGTTGTGAGTTTGTAATAAGTTTTAATCCTAAAGATTTGCACGAGTTTACCAAACAGTTTTTGGTTGGAGCGTTCGGTCGGTTAGAGTTTTAAATGGTTTCCGCGAGTTGGGTGGACAAAACTCCAAGAGCATCTCAGAGAATGGCAATATTTCTTAGTTTGACAGCAGGATCGCGGCGATGCGACGACGTTGAGCCCTCCGCGTCTCCTCGCCCGCCCCGCAGGCTGCGTCTTGTCTTGCAACTTTCCAAACCGAGACGTAGTATTCGCGAAAAGTTTTTAAACCGTACCTTTTACGTTCTTTATTGTCTTCGCGGGCTTCTCTTATATCTGCTTATAATGTTTAACATCTGCACATCACTATCAGCTACCCCAGCAATGTGTAAATTTTGACGCTTTCAAGTTTCAACATAATGTTGCTAGAAACCGTAATGCGGCTGATGGTTTCCCGGCGCTTTTAACGAACAAACAAACATCTGTTAGTTATCTCCTAGCAACAGCAGAACGACCGTTGTCTCGTCTCTTATGTGTTGAGGACATGCTACTGGTTTTTTTAAAGCTCCGCCCTTCGCGTGTCCTCTTGTGTCGCTCCTCCCTACGCTTCTTTCATTGCCCTACTTGTTGAACGGACACCTTGAATGCTCATGAATTACGACTCCTGTGATTCGTTCTTTTATTGAGTGTTAAAAGATCTTTGTAAATCGCCGCTCGCCGCTGTTATAACTGTTTTTATTAACTCAACTTGGCCTTAAGAGGCCTCTTTTATTCAGTGGGAAGTTGAAGTGCTGCCGTAGTTGAGTCAACAAGAGTGATGGGTAACGGGAGAGAGAGCCGTTTCTACCCTTACACGAATTTTTGTCGTGAGTCGCCCGGAGAGCACCAGTTTACTTGTAACTCATTTTTGATGTATTGTTGTTTCGGCTTACTTTAACGCCTTGTAAATATCGCAACAGAAGGAAAGTTTTGGGTCAACCCGTTCCACATTCATTGGTATGACAAAGTTACGTTGGTAAGAGATGCTCAACATTTCATGTCTGAACTGCAAAATCATTGTTATTATCGAGCAGTGGGAGTTAATGAGCTGTGACAGATTGTAGTTGGGTGGCTTTGTACTGGGTTACAGTAAAAGGTTTTTATTAAAATAATGCTTTAACACGACAGTTTTAAACGATATCGACGGAGATAGTGTTGGACTGCTTGTAGAATAAACATAGCGTAAACGTATCTGCTCTATTAACTCACTAACCTATTTTTCTATCAAATTTGAGATGTTTATATTGTTGTTTAAGTTTGACTTTATGTTTAGTACTTGACGAACAATACAGAAGAAGTAATATCTGGGAATGTCACCGTTTTCCGTGACGCAAGACACCATCAATTATCAGGATTCTCGTAATTCATATCATTAAAAAAAACTAGTAGAAAAAATCTGTTGGTATTTTCTAAATGCTCGGTAAAGTCTTTGGTCATATCTATTTAAATTAGACATGGCAGACAGTGTTCGAGACACGTGCGTGCGTACTACTTACGGTTTACGATCGCGCTGTAGTCACGTTTGTAACAAAACATAATCATCACAAATGCATACATAAGAAGTTGTAATGCTTGAATGAAAGCAAATACCTGCATTGGGAATAATTCAAAATCACACGTGTATTGTATGTACTTGCCGCTTTTAGAACAAAGGCGTTTTTAGGGCTTGTTGACGTCACGCGTGGTGAGTTTAATTGCTAGAGCCCGCGGCTGTGAAATAAAGGCAGGCGCCACGATGTTATCGCCCCACGTCTCCGGCTCGTCTGTACTAAATTAAGTCAGCCGGAGTCGGCCTTCTGACGGTCGATTTATCTAAATCAACATCGAACTCTGCATCGCGTTTCCGAATAGGACTGCCCTGCTCTAATCCAATTTATTTTCGATTTCTCTGTACGGATAAAGATGCGTAACCATTTCTCAGTCGATGCCATTATGTTACGGTTCACGTTATATTCAACTTTATTTCAGGTGCTTATAATCAACATATGATGATGGCAATAGCCGGGTAAGTGCGGCCGGCGCGGCACTACGGTTTTATGTAAATGACCGCCGATAAACCGACCTCCACCCGTGCGGCGGCGGCGTCGCTCATTTGCATTCATAGGCTCGTAACCCTTGCTCGGTCTTCCTTCGGTTATGCAGCCTCGGCTGCCGCGTAAAACTTTCTGCCTCGCCTTTTGCACGATAATTTACGACTCCCCATGTAATACGTCCAGCGGCCGATATGAGTCGGGTGTATATCCATCCGGCGGTGTACGCCGTAAGGTCTCGGCATAGCCGTTCGATTTACATATTATATTAAAGTCTCCGTCGCCGAGTCCCTATTCCTCGTCGCCACCGGCCGTTACGCTCTAACTTTTCTCAATTTTTCCGCCCATAAAGCGCCCGAAACGAAAGTTTCTCCGTCCGCCGCGTGAGGTCGAGTGTAAATACACTTTTTATAATGTACTTTGTCACTCCGCGACGCCCCCATGAAAAAAAACTTATTTTCATAACGGCGGTTCAGTCCTTACTATGATCGTAATATTTTTTTGCGCAACTCTATAATCAAATTTATAGGGGAAAAACTGGCGCTTCTTATCTTCATTTGTTAATATAAAGTACCTATATATTAAATAATGAAACATTAACCGATAAGCAATTTCATAAGTACCTAGGTTATAATTGCGGCATTACAAAAATGAACCTACATTGTTTTCCACACCAAATTCATGTTTAAGCGAAATTCCTGACCTCGTTATGGCAAATATCACGTTAACAAATTTTGCCGTATTTGTTAAAAACTAGCCATTCAGGTCATCAAAAACTCACACATGCGATAATGAGCCTTATCTGTGGTGTGTATAACAGATATTTACATGTATTGCATTAACCAAGATTGCGTCAGCAAAGAAATACGCACGTAACAAGAACTATCGTGATCGTGTTTGTTCTTCGTCTGGCTGGACTGTACGTACTACACCCGCAAAATGAACACAATACTGCGGACCGGCATACACCTGTGTAAGCAATCCGACTCGACCTTGACTCGGACGGTTCTATAATAAAACTATGGGTATGAATGATGCATCACGTTTTTCACAGTTACTTATAGATGAGGCAGTCCTATAGTATTGAAAACAATCAACGCCCACGTAGATTAAGGGTCAACACTACGACCTAGAGATCTTTATGTGTACTTCTTTAAGAATGCAATTTTATCAATAACCTACATCCTTCGTCATCTGACTGGAGTACCACAAGTACTGACAGGACTGGAGTAAAATGATGCGATAACAAGCGTGTTACAAAAAAAAATTAAAACAATATCGTTACACACTGTAAGTAAGATCCGAGAACAATTAATTGATGTCATATCGATGATCAAAGCGGAATATTTTGTAAACAGTAAAATTTTCACAGGATCGGTTGTCTTTTTTGTGTCATTTTCAAATAAATTGTTTCTAACCAGCTCCTGCAACGCGAAACTGTTTATATATCCATTGAAAAGAATATCTAATCTTGTTGGTACATATTTCTGAAACACTGTCAATATATTGCGGCGTGACAGTTGAAAGCACATTGATGAAAGCTCGCGTGACATGTCCCCCTTCGGCAACGGTTTGCCCCTCTCGTTAAAACTTTTCGAAATAAGACGCACGCCTGCAACCCTTTGTAATGTTTCCACGACCATTACTCGGTTTGCCCGCTGTCTTTGACTTGATCCCACTTTCCTGCGAAATCTCACTTTATTTTTATAACCCGAATAATGCTTTGTGCGTTGATCCAGTGATTTAGCCGTATTAGCGGGTGGATCGTAGAGCTGGTGTCTGGTAGAGGGGTCGGCGGCGTACCCCGTCGGCATCGTGGCCCGATAGCGTCAATCTAACGCTCAATTAGCCGAATACGATTATCCGATTTGGTTCCAGAAGCGCGAGCGTCTCCGCGGCTTTTCCCCAAGACAAGCGCCAACTTTATTAATTAAGCCGTGTCTTATCTCTTGTTAGCACTCATTCTATTATTTGTCTTTTCACCGCTCATTTCCATAATTTCATCGGCGAGTAATTACTTACCACTAACGCGGAACAATGTTTCTCATTCTGTTTGCATATTTTGTCGCCGTTTGCATTGTTAACTCCGTCCGTATTGAGTTATACTCCAATCTGGATATAATCTGGCTATTCTCAAATCAAATAAGCACCTGATTCGCGTAGAGTCATATAAAAAAAAACTCACCACCGGAACCCATATATAGTTTTGCCGCGTCGTCGTATGGATGTCACGGTGATTATATGTAACTCCTATCAAGTCAGTTTTGGGCTGTCACTTTGACATTACGTAAATATCAATGTAACTAATTTATGTAGAGTCACAAATAAAAATCCTGCGTTATTTTGCTGGATGCTTTTTGGTCATTATACAACTAAGTCATTTTATTCAGGATATAAAATCGACTCTAAAAGCTGAACGTCGATTGAAACTGAAACATTACTGACATTCTGAAAAGAAAATATTTTGTTGAATATCACTTCCATATAATTCTAGGTTAGCCTGAACAACATCTCCGACCACATCATCACTTGCCATCAGGTGAGATAGTGGTCAAAGGCTAACCTATCAAGCATGTTTTAATATTATTAAGTTTGCAATAACGCCTGCTAAGCGAATTACATTACAAAATTACAAATTTACGGGTTCGAATCCCGCACATGACTATAATTTTTCTCTCTCGTAAATTTGTAATTTTGTAATCATTTGTTGTTTTTGGTATCTTATGGCTATCTCAGATACCAAACTTGTTAGGGAGTCTGAAATTTCGGTATATGCATTATCTATATCCTGTATTTACTGAAAATTTATTTTAGAAGATGTGATGAAAACCAATAAGGAAACAATATTATTTTATGGGCCGTTTATAATGCGGTATCCTCTAAGAGCGACGTCCGAGTGTGACTTGGCCAGTGTTTTGATTTTATATTGTGTAGGATCAAGACTCCAACCTGTAAGATCTATATTTATATCAAAATTACTGTCCTAACAACGAAGTTTGAACTTAAAGGATGTGAAATTTAGTAACTTACCGATAATATGTGCGACCAGCTTGACTCGATCATGTTGACTCGGTTCATGATGGGAAACATATCGTTAGCTCAAATTGTGGCCAGCGTGTGTGTGTGTGAGGGAGGCTGCGTCCACGACATGCATTGTTTTCCGCATCTATGAGAAATGGCTTTTGTTGTTAAAATGATGCGTCAGTTAAGGGCTGTTGTGGGCGGGCGGTGGCGGCGGTTGCTACGGGGTATGGCGGCACAACGACGGCGGCTACTCTCCCCTGTTGTGTGTTTAATTAGCTTAATTGACATCGCGAGGCGCGGTGTCCGAGCGTTTGTTTGCGATATCGCATTACCACGCCCGCCCGCCCGTCGCGCCGTTATCGAACCAACTGTCGCCAAACTTAAACCATTTGCCAAAGGATTAAACCTGAAGAACACAATTTCAAAGTACATCTCTCCTTCCACTAGTTATTTTATAACAAAGGAAGAATTATATTATTATTTAGTCTCGGCACAATATCTAAACTCATTTCTATATAATAAATTCGCGTGACAGCGGCGCCATGGAGTCGTAGATCGGTGGTAGAATGTGGGTAGGCTCGTCTGAAATCGCTGAGTCAGCATGGCGTCATACGGCGTCTAGAATACGTTCCGATTCGGCTTCCGCTTTCCATGTAAAAAGGTAAGACCACGAAATTTCTATTCCTTAAATGGCCCGACGAATAAATTGTAGTTCGTACGTGAACGGTGTTCTAATGATTCTTTTTATTGTACGCAATTCCACTATTTTGAAATGTTGGCACTTTTATCTGCGCAATATTCCGGGTAAATGTAGTGAGGGAGCAATATTACATAAAGGGCTATTACATATTTCAAATCATGAAATATCGACATGTATATATAGATTTTGAGCTTATATCGGCGTCGATAGGACATTTCTACCTCAGTACAGCATTGATTATTAGTAAATGACATTAGCTGCATACAAAATGAGGATTGACATTCAATAATGGTTAAGAATCTGCTTTACGTGCTTTTTGACCGTTCTTTGTAGCAGTAGAACTCTTTGTGCTACTTCGTCCAGGGACGTTCTACCACCATGCTTATTTCTACCGGCAAGCAGTTATGTTCACAATACTGTGTTCCGGTTTGAAGGATATGGGTGTCGGTGAAATTACAGGCACAAGAGACGTAACAACTTTATGTCTCAGTGCAGTGCAGTGCAGTTTGCCGCTTGTGACGGACTGCATTTGTTACTTTGACTGAGGTTACCGCTAGATACCATTACGAGTAAGCCTGGTGACCAAGGCAAAATCGAAGCTTCTTAATTTGTATTTTTTCTTTGTACAATATATAACTACACCCAGTAAAGACTTACTTGTGTAGTTTTGACAATCGGTCGTGCTAATGAATATACGCTCTCAGAGCCGGCTCCATCATACGGAGTGTGTGATTAATCTCACTCCGGACAAAGAAGTCGTTTCCGCGAGCCCTCGCCCCCATCGATCATCCACCTCCTCGAATAAAAATAATAATAAATAATGAAAGGGCCGCCGCCATTGTCCGACGGATACGTGCGTGTCAGCGATAGTTTTAGTCGTTCTATTATATATCGGCGTGAGATTAACAAAGCTTTGAACGTGTCCTCGTCTCTTCATATCATGCCATAGAATCAATATATTCGAGAGGTCAGGTCTAAATAGTCTGGGACATTTACGTGCCAATTCTTATCATCGGGTAGACCCCGACCTTTTCTTTGCCCCCTCACTGTATATAAATTCGTAAAAATAGATGGCAAAGATCATCTAACTCATGATAGGGCTTATCAAAATAAAAATTAAATATGATTCAGTTAAACTTGCCTTATTGACCCACATATTAGAGAATAGTCATCCCAAGTTATGATAAATATATCAGTTTGGCAGAATAGAGGGGAAAATCTTATATTACTAACATTATTTAAGGCCGCCTTTCCTAACGATATGCAGTATTCAATCTGCTGAGTTTCATCTGAAACCGTATATTTTTGGTATAACTATTTAAAAAAAAACAGTCGCATTCGAGTCGGACTCGCGTAAATGAAGAAAATGGTTAAATTTTTCCTGTTATACAAACGACATGAGCGATAAATGGCGTATTATAAATATGGTCTTTATTATCTTGTGTCATTTTAATTGCTTATAACGTCTTTTTTCATTTGAGGCAAAAGCTTTGTTGGATTTTCTTATTTGTTTTCAGATTGAAAAGGTTTAAACTTATATTATTTGCTATATATTACTTTATTAAAACTGCGCAAAGCCAGCAAAGCCCTTAGCTTAGCACTGTCAGTATGTGACTTTTTTTTAATATCTTTGCACTTATTACAGCTTCTATGTGGCCTTATAACACTAATCAATACGTCAGAAAGTGAATAGTTGTATATTGTACTCCTATCATGTCGTTCACCCATTTTCTTAAGCAAGTTGCGTGAGCCCCAAGGTTGTCTGCTAAGAGTTCCCATGTTTTTACCTAACAATTATGGTTAGTAATCTAACAAACAAAGTGAATAACTTGAAAATGCTCGTATAGTTTAACTTTTACCTAATGAGGATAGTATCAAGTAATGTTTGGCATCTAAAAAGGATAGGGGAAGTTGTATTGGCGTTATTGTTCGGGTACCTCTAGCCTAGGCTCTCGGGGATAAACAGGCCTAATTGTATGGTTTTGAGACTCTTGGTGATACAGATTTGTACCACATAGGTATCTAGTAATCTATTAAAGACATAATCGCTCCGTCATTGATTTAGGAAATTGTGAACGTATTTATTATCAAATTGTGTTAAACTATTTGTCTTCTCTATTTATGAAGATGACAACGGCAGTTGATAGTTACAATATTTTTTTATTAACTTTCAAGTAATAAACAAATTGCTCCCTTAATGTTGCTGACGAATTGTTTTTTAATTATGGATTTGTAATGAAAATCCTCTTTCCACGAAAGCTATGTCAGTCAAGCTTCAACGCGATCACGGGTCGCTTTCACAACATGTTTGATAAAGTACAATGTTTAACAAAAGACTATCATAAAATTAAGTTTTTTCTCTCACAAGAACAATAATAAAAAATAGAAAAATAAATACATTATTCATAAGAAACGTATAATTTTCAAGTGCATCCATTTGCTGTGTGCACGTCCTGAGTCAATTCAAAGTGCAGAAAACTTTTAGTGAATTTATTTACAAGAACTGATTATAGTTACATATATAAAAGTTCACAAGATCATGATGTCCTACTGAGTCACGGTCACCATATCCGTCTTCTGCCTTCAATATAAACATATTGTTCTTGTATGCGAATCAATTTCCGGACACGTCAAGCTTGACTTACGACCTTTCTGTGACCGAACTGAAGCCATAAATTTGAGCAAAAATAAATGTTAATTATTCGTGAAATATGTAGGGGTAGCTCTTTTTGATGAATGACCAGATCGTAGGTCGCGACGCGACGCTTAGGGTGACACATCCCATATTGAACAGCTACGAAACGAAACCTGTGTTGCAGCAAAAATTATTCGATATAACCTCTAAAGAGTTATATTTTTGGTTTAGTCCTTGCCTAGCACCATGGAAATTATTCGTGACATATATAAATTTCATATATTAACTACTGATTTACAAAATAAACTGATGGGTCCACGAGTTTAAGCAGTAGAAAGATTGGTCATCTAGGCTGAGACAGCTGCAAAAGGATATTTAAGCTATGCTTATATAGCTTTTATTTTTACTACTTGGGATGCGCCTGTGTATAAAAGAGAACTTCCATTAATCTTAATTCGACTCTCGCCGGTACTTCCATAGTGCATGTGGCCAGACAAACTCAGTCCGGAGTCCTTGGCCTTGGCATACTTACCCTCGAGGCACCCGATTGATAACAATAACAAGACCGGCAACATTACAAATGCATACGACAATAAGGGTTTTTTGTTTATTTCATAACGCGCGGACAATTCACAGCGTTTGATCATTCGCACACAGTTATTTGTATTTTTAATATTACAAAGCAATGTCATCAAAATTTGTATATATGTATTTAAAAATTGCACCGCTCTGTAAAGTGTATAAAATTACACTGCCTGGGCCCATGAGAGCCAATCATTCTAGGTTGGCCGGAAGAAAATCTTCGAACACATCATCACTTACCATTAGATGAGACAGTGGTTGAAGGTTATAAACCTATCAGCAATAAAAAAATAGAACATAATAATTTTATTACATCAGTGTGGAAGTACCAAACGGAGATAAATCGCATAGTTATCAACATTAGTAAATTACCACAGGAACTGTTACGACAAATCACCAAGTAATGGAGATACTCTCCACACAAAAGAGCTTTTTGAGACACTAGCGGTGCACACTGTAACCGCATTCTGCACATAAATAACTTTACATGAGCGCTCTAAATCTCATTACTGGGGTTGTAATAGCTTCCAAGGCTCCGCTGTCGGTTGTGACGGGAATATAAAGCGAGCTTGATTTATTCCTTCAAATTAACCGCATCGTTGTACAGAACAGCTCTCAAGCAACGGCTACAATAGAATATCGTACGGGGCCGGCAGCCATGCGGCAGTTCCTGGACAATATCCGATACAAATGGTCGTCGATTTCTCACAATTTCGACTGGCAGCGTTAAGACTCGTCTGCTGAAAAATCGAACCGAAAGAAGCCTCCGTTGCCGCCGGCCCCACCGTGCCGCCATAGTAAAATCAGAAAAGTAGTCTGACTGGAGGCCCGTAGAAGATTTAAATACCTTCTCTCGTCTCGTAGGTTGTCCACATCTAAAAGTTTTATAGGTATCTATGTAATATGTATAGGTTATACTATAGCTGATCAATTCACTTCTACCTAGAAACACGAATTTTATGATTGTTAATAATTATATTATTAGTACTAATTTCATGCAAATGGACATGAACCGAAAACAGTAAAGCAGCAAAGGCTATCAGTCTAGACTGAACAGATAGAAATGTACTGGCAGCTAAACTGCAAGGATCACTACGTCGTTTCAGACGACAAAATATTAGGCTCCCTAATATTTTGTCGTCTGAAACGACGTAGTATTCGAGGGCTAAAAGACAGAGAGACTAAGAGATGACTTACTGGACTCTCTCGACCAATGACAAGAATGCAGAGATCCTCAGTCAGCCCCATTGCATTGGACTATTGTCTTTTATAGACAGATTGCCAAGTAGTATAGAAAAAAAATCTATTTCAATAAATTAACGCACTCAGGACACGCTCTATTTGCCATCGTGCATGTTATATCACGTGCTACGGGCGCGCGCACGTTAAAGATGCATTTTATACCGCTAGTTATGAAGTCTAACTACTTGTCTGGTTTTACTATGGTGCGGCTACCGGATATTGTTATACCAAAACAAATGGTCTCCCTTTTCGCCTTTTTATATCACAATCATGAGTTATGTTAGTTATGTATTACGAAGACGCCTTTGCCACGTGCTACATTCTGCTCAACCAAACCCAAGCGTATTTATCGTAGTTAAGCACTATCAGCTGTGCCGGTATCCTCGAGCTGGGCAAAGAGCTCAGTTTCTTTTATTTTTACTCTTTATTATTGTCTCGAGATCCAAAGGCGGCGGAGCCGGATCATTTCCATTCGCCGTTGGAATAATTGACGGGGTCGAGCTTTCTGTACACTATGCACGGAACTCAACGAACCGCCTCCGCCGCGCTGCCGCCTAGCACGGCCCGCATTTCGCACCAAAACACTCTGCAAAATTTCTTTCAGCCTGGATTGGGCCTTTTATGATGGCGGCATGATTGATTCTCAGTTAAAGCTCATTGACTAATTGAGCTCTTTCGTGCTGAGATTCTATTCATTCAAGTAGAAAGAAAAAGCAGTTATTTCTTTTGAAGACTGTTACCTAAGCGTTTTCTTCAAAAACCCATTACGTGATTGAGTCCGACCACCCAATTAAAACTTATCAGCTTGTGTTGGACTTTAATTTATATTAAATATAACTTTTTCCTTGGCATTGTCCTCGTTTTAAGGGAATTGCGTCCCTGTTTAAAATATTTATCGAACTGTGTAGGTATGCAGTGAATCGATGAATTCAATTTAGATTCGTCGGCGGCGGCCGTGCTGGGGCATTAGCGGCGCACATCGATCCGTTATCTCTGTTCTCGAACAAAGAGGGATGAAATTTTAATCGGTCGCGTTGCCTGCCTTCGCAGAAGTTTGTGGAGGCGCGAACGGGAACTCGTATTGTAAATAAGAGTCGTCCGATATGAGATCTCGCCGCCTGAATAATACATGTAGGTACCCAAATACCGTCAACCATCGAAAGGCGAGCGCAACGCAGGTGACCTCCACTTCAAGCACTCCTCCAGGACTTGTATCATCCGAATCGATCATCTGCTCCGACCGAATTCATATTTTATTTACGTATTAGCACCGCCAGTCCGAGATGGAGCCTATCATGAATACTTCATAAGACGACTCTCCGTTTTCATACCCTCATACCTCCGAAAAAATATTACACAATTTTTCCACCCAATCTCTCGATAATACCATTTTGACATTGATTATAAACGAGGGGACTTCCTCTCTGCGGAACGTGACTTGCTTAGTCTAAGACAATTATGAGAAAGGGATGAATTTGTATAATCAGATTCTTCAAAGCGGTCAGTGGGCGAGTTTTCTTGTTAGATGAAATTTCTCTTGCTTCTGGAATTTAATTAATTTTAAACCGGATGCGGTTGCCTTTTTGCGCCGTTTCTTTTTAAGTACTTCTTTCGAAAATTGTGTCTTTTCAATTAAGAATCTTCATTAAAAACTCCCAGCGTATCCTTATAAAACCATGCAATGAATGTGCAGTAAGTAAAATCATATTGACTTTACAACGTAACATTTTGGAAACATGTACGTGTTTCCACTTAAAGGATAGTATCGAACAGGAAATGAAAAGTATTCGCCTGATATTGATATCGAAATCGGTAGGACGTAATAACTTGTAAAGTTGTGTCGGAGTTTAAAGGCGCATCCACCGGCGACTGGCAATCTCGTTAAAACCTACTACGAAACTCCACATACACCGCATTTATGAAATCATATGCTAAGGCTAATATCCCATTAGAAGTTGTTTACATTCCGTAGTTACACAAACTTGTATATTAATATTACGCTTTTGATGGGATTGCGCCGTCTTCAATTAAGTCAGCTTAGTCCAATTATAGTTCATCACTCTTTGATATTAATAATATTTTCTACTGCTTTGATTTTATAGACATATAGCTAATGAGTGCACACTTTAAATCGTCTAAGCTGACTATAGCGGTGATGCTTAAATGTCAATTGCTAGTGAAATTCCCCAAAATGGCACATTTTTTGAAATGGCACCGACCGTTTAGTGTAGAAAGCACATAGTTGTCCACTAGTACCGCAAGCTATGTCGTTAGGGCGGCAGTGTCGGCTTCGTCCTTATCGCGCCACTACGAGTAATGACGGCTTCGATCGCCGTCTAATGACCTCCGCGGGACCACTTAGATACGCAAATGAGCATCGACAAACGCCACGCGCCAACAGACGCGATTACGCGTACACATTACACTTGCTGGAATGACGATTGCCGTGCCGTAACAGCGGAGTATGCACTCGAAACTTGACTCTTCACGCCGCAATTGGATCGCTGTAATTGCTTAAGAATTCTCGAGATGTTATCTCTGAACGCCCTTCCCTTTCTTTTTGGCAAATGGATATTGTAACGAAATCGAGGTTAGGTGATACCTTCTAAATCGTAACCGCGTCGTCGCCTTCAAATTGGCTCTAGAAAATTAGGACACATTTTTTTTTCAGGTAAATAGTCACAGTAGTCACAAGCTCGAAGGAAACTTCGTAATGAAAATAGTAACAAGACTCTTGGGGCCGGTATGGTGCAATTTTTGTAAAATATGATCCAAGTTGAACTCTTCAAGTCTGAATAGCTTGCAACCATGTGGAGCGTCGTGGAGTAACTTAAAGGTCGCGATTTAACAAGGTAACCAGAGCGGCGGCGAAACGTTAAAATTGGCGGTGGGTGGTGACTGGGCCCCCGAGCGCGATCACCCTAACAACCACTAGTCGCTCGGTTTACCTACATACACTGAATGTGCATTAGATGCACCCACTAGCGTGCAAGAGCTTGTCTATTGTGAGGCGGGATATTTTCTATTTTCATCTGTCTGCTCATGATTTGACTTTGTAGAAGATTACTGTAAGGTTACGTGCTGGAATTTTGCTGATTCATATCTCTTTGTTTTCAGCTGTACACAGAAAAAGGCCATTTACCCATTATATCTGCATGTGTGCATAAATGCAAATTACACGTTTGTTCCGCATCAAATCTGTGTATATTCTTTGATCATAAAAACAAATACGGTTAGCATTTGTACATTCTAAAATTCTAACTACTACTAACAACAAAAACTTTCTTCAACCCTTGCCAACGCTAGTTGACGAATAAACTAATGCAAAAACAGTCCTGCCGAAAGCCCCCCTTGACATGTGTCCTCCACTGGCTTACCACGCCCGCCTAGCGTCCGTGCGAGTGACACATTAAACTCTTATCGGACGAGCTCCTAAACCCAAGGCTTTTAAAACAAAACACTACTAAAATACGAGAGCCATTGTAATTGACTCTGTACACAATCAGTACTTTGCAGCCAGTCTCCTTTAACTAAGTGAACAGTTCATTACAATGAACAAAGAGTTCTTGACGTTTATGACTGCGTGGCAACTGCAAAACTGAGAGAGAAAGAGAGCTTTCGTTTCTCTGTACATCTGTTTGCAGTCCTACTGAGCAATCTAAATATAAGCTGTTAAAAAGCTGTGTCCAGTTGAAATATAGAAATAATAATGTTAATAGCTACCAAAAGTGGAAAGAGAGAGGATATTCGTGTCGTTTACGTCGTTTGTCACGTATAATGTCCTACATAAAATTTTATTCCGCTCTAGAACAAGGGCCCCGCCCAGACGTGCGTTACTGTCCGGCCCTGGGCTTTTGGGACATTTTGTATTTGCATGTATACAATCTTTGGGGACTTTGGGGGTACATTTTAGAAAAAAAATAATTGACTGAGGGACACAAAGTTCTAGCAAGTTTGGCGTAGGAACAGATAGGAACAAAGGTGGAACGTCACTTATTCAGTTCTATATATTTATAATACATTTTTCAAACTTTAATCAAGACAGTGTAGGATTGATACACTATAGAATATTATATAGGATTGATAGTGAGTTGATGTTTGCGGCGCCACTTATAGGTATAGTCTGCCCAGTTGTAAATGGCGAGCACATTAATACTCGACTTAGTAATAAATGTTATTGTTTGTCATAAACTTTGTTTTATGAAGGTCAGCCGACCCGGCCCTTGACGTCGACGGACCTATAATAAACTTAAAACTTTAGTTTGATACCCTCACGGATTAATTCACGATTACTCCCTAATTCGCATCAGATAATAAATTTTCATAATAGTACAGCTTAGTGACCTACCGATCGCTTCAGATAAATGTTTCCTATCTGCGGTTTTGCCTCGGTTGTAGCAAACGTAAAATAATCTTATTTTGATATATCTTAGCTCAGTGGTCCCGATGCGATTTCGTGAAGTCGCAGTCATTGCAAAAGTTGTGCATAGGTAGCAATATTTTCCGCTGCGAGGATGCTTTTCGCTGTTGAGGACTAAAAAATATTACAGAGTGGTTTGAACAAATTGTTTCATAGTTTGAAACATGTATGTCTTTTAACATACATGTGCCAGTTTCTATGTTGGTCAAGGGCTCCATGATTTGTTCTTCAATGCAAACATTCATTACCTTTACCTGTATATGAATGGTGTGATTGATATAACCAAGTCACGAACTTGGAGAAGCTTATTCAACGTAATAGATAATGGAAACGTGAAGCAGTTAAGTAGTGATTGATCGTGTCCATCGATGCGCGGCGTCGCGGTGCGGGTATGTATGGCGAGGGCACAAGGAGCAGCGAGTCGAGCCTGATTAGTATGTAGCTCAGGTCCGGGCGCCGCCGCCAATGCGAGGGGCGGTTCCAAGACGTTCAGCGCAATTTTTCAACGCTTCGGTTCCGTGTTCGGCAAGCCGATGGCGAACGTCGCACTGCAGCCGCCGCCTCCGCCCTCGACCCGCCTGCCCACACCTGCTCCCGCGCTCAACTGCTGCAACTTTAATCCCCCAATCCTCCACCGCACGACCGCACACGGGCGCGTCACGACGCTATATTTCAATTAATTCGACCATCCATACCCGATGTGAACTACGCGCCGCCACTTAGCTCATTGCCCCCGTAGAACGCGGACGACAACGCTCAAATTTGACATGTCGAGGGACTGTCTACTCAACGTCCTCTTCGCTCGTTTAACGTGTTCCCTATATGCGTACGTAGATTGTAGGTACTACGTACTTATTATTATATCTTACTCTTATTGGCGTAGTTGTACGTGCAATAAATCTTTATTCCAGTTGAGTTTTGCTATTGTCGCTAAAGATTTAATTTCTAAACCCCATTCAATTACAGACTTATTAGTCTACTATATTAGTTTTTAACCGACTTCCAAAAAAGGAGGAGGTTCTCAGTTCGTCTGTATTTTTTTTTTTTTTTTTTTATGTTTGTTACCTCAGATCTCTTGACTGGGTGAACCGATTTTGAAAATTCTTTTTTTGTTTGAAAGCTGATGCTTGTCGTTTGGTCCCATTTTAAATTTCATCAAAATCGGTCAAGCCGTTTTTGAGTTACACTAAAAAGATTGAAAAAAAATTTTTAACAAAAAATGGAACCGACGTCAACACCCAAAAGTGTGAAATAACTTGTCGAAATCGGTACCATGCCCACAATATTGTGATAATAGGTACTTTTGAACCATCATGGTACCGACTTCTTTCCGGGTGTTGAAGTCGGTTCCATTTTTTGTTAAAAAAATTTTAAATAATATTTTTTCACATTGCATAACCAGCCTAATCATTTTTCACACGGGGCTATGCTGCCAGCATGCTGATCATGCTGCCAACTGGTACTCGGCTGCAGCATTTGGACTGCCTATGAGTCTGCTATGACTTATAGGTTTTCTAAATGCTTTTATTGTAGTAGCTGTAGTGTTGTAGGTATATAGTTTGTAGTATTTTGTTTAATAAAGGCATACCGCCGGTCTAAAAACATTTTTCACCATTAGAACTTATTTAATCTGAATAAATATCTCATTACTTATATTGTAGCAAAATAACTAAATAGGCACCCGGCTGGGACTCACGTAATATTTACCGGATAGATTCCAGATGTAGCAAAATCTTAAAATTTCTTATACACTAGGTACTTTACTATACGTAAGAAAATACGTATGTAAAAAAAAATGCCTAACAAAGATAATACATTAAAATACATTACATCATATAATGTCATTATTTAATTACTACTACTATAATATGCACTATTGGCTTGTAATAAAATAATCATTCTACATTAACATATGCTTTGTTTAATATTTAATGTGCCAATACGAATCGAGAAAGCTATTAGTAACTTTGTAGAGAACTTCACAGAACAAACCAGAGATAATAAATAATTTCTTAAACGCATTCCATTGATAGCAACCTTAAATTTGAAAGATATTAAATAATAGTTTTCCAATCTACTCGGCTGTACAGGGTGGCGGTGGAAACGTGCGCTTCATTGCGCTGAATCAACTGAACCCGATCCGCCCCCGCCGCAACTGAATGTACTTAATTCGATTTCGATTGTATTAAACCCCACTCCGTCTCCAATTAATGGCCCCAAATAGGACTCCCCATAATTTACCGCTAAATTGCATTTTATTTTAAACCCTTTCTCAGATTGAGTTTCGGCTGAAATAGTTTAACTTTTAGTCTTGTCACGTATGAGCACAACGTAGGCGATAGGTATGTCCAATTAATGTCCAGTCGATCGTGAAACACTCGAATCGACAAAGTTGACGAGGCACGAGTTCGTTCAGCTAAAGCCGCAACAACTCTACAAAGTGACGTTACATTGTAGGGAGTCGGGACAACAACCGGCGCCGGCCGCGGCGTAGTGCGTATGGATGGCCACGGGCGCGGGCGCAAAGTAATTAGATAGCTGTTGTATTGTTCACTTGTTCAGCGCTTTTCCAATGAACGGCCCTCGTTCGTTTCTCGTGTTTAATTGCGAGCCGCGGCGTAACGGACAGGCCGTTTTTGTCCCGTCCCGAATGAGATGAACCGCACATCCTTTAATGAGTCACTCCCGGAGCATATCCCTTCGGACATCTACGTTTCATGGACTCTTGAACTTTCCGCATTTAAAAGCCGATTTGTCACGTGCGCGCCGCAAAGTCGAGCGCCAGATAATTTAATTCTACCTACCATGAACGCTACCCTCATCCCAGGCAAATGTTGCTTGGTAAAACTTCAATGGAGTTTTTATATGATATGGTTGTCACTTGAAATATTAGTGATGTTACACGCTGAAACCTGTGCTCGTCAATTCGCGGAATCTTGAAGACAAAATACTTCGGAACAGTCTGAAACTAGTTGGATCTTTCCAGTAAATATCACGAGTCCTAGCAAATTCCTAATAAGTAATTATAGTCATAACTCGTGATAGATGATAAAAGCTATTTACAAAGCATAAAGCACGCGTTGAAGTCTTTTTGATGCAATGTCAACAAGCGTTATAACTGAATGTGATAAATTGCTATCCAATTATTTAGTTGTATAGGTTTTAATGAATATAACTTAAAACGTTTTGAACCTTCGGTCAAATAAAATCGAAGTGAGTTATTTGTCGGTAAACAAAAAGTTGGGCGTCTCTGTAGTAGGGCGGGCGGGGCCAGGCGGCGGCGCTGGGTGCCCGCATTCGGCACGCGTAAATAATTCACACTCTCAGGAACGAGTTGTTGGATGCGAATACCGTGTGTAATTCCACATTTTCACACCGAACACTTTCTCGGAACGCATTAAAGTTTTTGCCCGACCCTTTATGTTGTGTTGCCCATTCACGGTTAATTTTCTAAATTCTATCCCGCAACTTATTTATTGAAGGGGCGCGCGCTTTCGTAAATACTTCGGTTAATTGACACCCGAACCTCGAAAGTTTACTTCTCTCACTAATATAAATTATTCATTCGCACTAGTGTAGAGGCGACAATAGCTTGTATAATGGTCGTGTTACGCCCGACGGAGATATCGGATCTTGTTAACATGTGCTGCTGAGTGGAATATCTGAACACACGCAGGTTATAATTAATTACGGTGCCTATGTCGCTAATAATGACAAGGGAGTTTACGCAGCGTCGTGTTGGGTGAAAAGCGATACCGCGGAATCAGTTCCGAACCTCCAGTTACCGTCGCTTGGCTCCGTACTGACTGTTACATAAACTGTAACATAGCGACGACGAGGTCGGTAGCGCGCCGCCCGCCTTGTCACGCGTCTACCATTTGTCACAAAACTCTACCACATCATCGTTCTCAACTAACTTCTGCTTCGGTCGAACCTAAAACCAATATAATGCTGTCGTAACTTTGAATTAATTGACAAATCTGACTAATGTACTTTGGATTCTAATAACTATTGGAATTCAGTTATTGTGATTGCCAGAAAACTGACCTCAGTGAGGCGAAATAAAGTATGTTTTCAGTTGAATGGACATATTATTTCAGTTCAGTATTGTTATTTATTTAATCATGTAAAATGCGAATCCTGACATTAAACTATTAATTTAACGTCTTTGAATTCGTACATAACATTAATGCTTAATACCGAGCCAAGTGCGAGTTGGGCTTCGATATATTACGGTACTGTATCGCAATAACTCTCGAAAGAAAGAAAAATTATAATGTTCTTCAATATTAGTTGTTTCTTTAGTTTACATGGGTCCCGTAGCATAGTTTAAAACCTACTACCAGAACGAACCGCTAATTTCATTACCAGATAGTTAAAAAGTATATTTATATTTTACTTAATAAGTCTTAGACGATGGAAACTTACGACATAAAAAACAAAAAAAAATACGGCTACCAATCAATGAACGAACATTCACTGAAATTTCAGGTTTAAAACTGTTCGTTAACGATATATACGCATGAAATACGGACGTACCGACAGATATAAAAAGTGACATCAGTATGGCTCTGTTCTGTCCTTTGGTAACAGAACCCTAAAAAGTAACTATAAATGGCAGTTTTCAATATGCCCCAGTATACACTCGACTAGACAGTCTGTAAACCCATCTGTTTACCGATCATCGATCGGCTGCACTCACCGGCTTCCCGTCTGGTGTGGTGTCAAGCTTAACTTCAGTCTATCGCGGCTTTCCATCGCACCGAGCCGCGCTCTTGTATCCATAAAATTATTTTGCATAAAATAAACCGTGCAGTGAAAAATACGCCGTAGCGGCGTTGAAGCTGAAACGCTCCGGTCGTCCATTTTTCGAGGTAACCCGTTGGTAGGCTCGAAACAAAGAGGCGCAGTTCCGAAACAATCAAATTAATTTTCTCCGTTGTTGTTTAATTAGCGCCGACTCTTGGATGGCGCGGCGGCGGGCGGCCGATGTTTATCATCGGATACAATCACACCCCACCCCCTCGACCGGCCCACCGCGCACCGGCTCGCCACGCTCCAACGAAACCCATTATTATCAAAGTCAAGACTTTACACCGGAGTTACTTTGGTTCGTCACTCCTGCTGGCATTGTTATTATTAGCGACATTGTTCACCCTAATAGACTTTGACGTAAACAAATCGAGAGAAACGCCTAATTGTGTAATCTTTTTGTTTCAGGTAATCTACTTAAGGAGTCTGCACATTTATCTTTTGCGGAATGTAACTCGAATCGAATCGTCCCGGCCCGTCAGGTATGAAGTCTCTGATATTGTCGGTTACTCAAATAGATTGCGAGGGGGACGGTAAATATGAAACTGAGTAGTTTGTGTGAAGCCTCATCGAGTTAATCTGAAGCCGTATTTAATTAAATTGTACCTTTGGTGGCCGTCGCCGCAGGTCATTCAGTGTACGGGTGTCTACAAGCGTGCACGTTTTGTGCGTCCGACAGTTTATCACCTGTGCTTGGATTTATTGCTTCATTAGGTGAGAATTATTTAACACCATTAATTATTGTAACGCCATCAACGTATATCACAATTACTGCGACAGTTGAATGTGAAATTAAGTTAATTAATTTCGGCGAGGTCTTTTAACCTAAATAACAATAAAGTCTCTAAACCCGGTCTAGCTGCCTAGTCGAATAAGATAAGTTCTAAGTAGAGCTTAATGCGAAAAACATCGGAATTAATGCTAAGAGTGCTTAAGGTTTTCAGTTGAACTCATTACAAACTTTGAAATCGTACGTATAACTGAGTAATATATAAGAAAAAGAAGTTATATCCGCATCTCGGTTTTCGCTGTGCACGTCTACAACGGGTTCTAATCTAATTATCCAACGCGCTCTTCAAAAAAACTTGCGGGAACGAGTGCAAGCTGTTTGCTCCATTCTTTCCCTTTTAACTCGGCTCAGGCTCTCCCTCTGAATAATGGCATACTATTCTATAAAATTACATGCTGTAAAGCTTAATTTAAATTGTGTTTGTTGTCTGAATTACTTTTCCGCTGGCTTTGAGGGGTAGCGTCGAATTTAAAAACCTTTTTCCGCGATTTAGAACTTTGATTAAGTTACTAAAATGTATTCAAATTGGTGCCGCAATGCTCAGTAGTGGAATTGTTATCCCATATTTAAAAATCCACTGCTGCTTTTAATATTTGCAGTAATTTTCAGGGAAATCCTAACAATTATAAGGTCCCAAATCGCTTTACAAAGAATCGTTCTACAGAAAGCTTTAACGGAATATAATCGGGTTTCTTAATTTAATTATTCCTAATTGATACCCCACATATTTGTAGTGGAAGGAATCGTTAGGCGGCCCGTCAAGAGGATTATTTTCAGTGTCGAACCCGACCTGACCCCCGTCCTATCTGACCTCGGCGCGATCATCTGCCACCACCCTTCATTCGACTAACCTGTTTTACGAGATAAACGCGATAAACACTTTACCTACTTGAATATTAAACAACTTCACCCGAAGTATACCTACTATGTAAGTTATTTTGCCAAATTATTATACTGGCACCCTCATTACTAAGTAAAAGGCATAACAGAGCTCCAACACGTACTTCTCTCGCAACAGCAAGACAGTTACCCCGCTACGAAATTAAGTCGCAAGTACCACACGACCTAGATAATTATATAGTTGTGTAAACGTGACTCCGGAAAATATTTTCAAGCTAATTCACAGCAAAATAACGTGCACGTAAAATACAACTCAAGTTATAACTGAAAAACACGGAAGGATTTAAAAATTCCACACATGCAAAAGCCACTACCGATGTTAAGTAGTCATAATACTAAAATATAATGAGATAAAAAGCTGCTCCCCAAAATACGCCCATTGCTGTAAAGAGGATTTAATCAAATTGGAAAATATGCAGCCGACACAGCGTGGTTAATATTTCCAGCAGAGCGTGGCGGCCGTAAAGCAACATACGCCCAGTGTATTTCGTCGGCGGACTAAACGGCTCAGCTCGGAGGCATGGAATAAGCAAGTGTACACAGTATCAAACCTTACTCTATATAATTCAGCATAGAGACTTTCATTGTGCCATAAAACGACTTTAAAAAAGGAGCAGGTTCAATTTGACTGTATGTTTTTTTGAGTGCTCCTCATAACTGGCACACATTCCTGTTACTTCATAACACTTTACAGGGTGTACCGATTATGATGTTTTTCGCCGGCGAGCTCGAGGCAAAAATAAAGTCTCGATTAGTGTCTCTCCAAATAGTCACAGAGTAATTTTCCGTAGGACCCATTTTCACGGCTATGGTGCAACACTGCAGTTGCACCGGCGCAATTAGTTCCGACTGTCCCAATGTCTCTCGGCAGCGACTCAAGCCGAGGTCCACAGTGGAACTCCTCGTTTAGTAGCGGTACGTTTTCGGCGACAGCAGGAGACGGAGATAGAAGGCGCTTTTCGCTTTCTACGCCCGTCTCGAGAGAAGTGCCTTCACATGGTGGCCTCAAGTGGCCCTTGTCCCTCCCGGGCAATAGAGGGCCTACCCTGGACCAAAATCCGGTGGAGCTGGATGTTCGAAAGCGGTAGCCAGCATCTATGTCCTAAAATTTCAAACATAGCAAATACAAAAGCAGCTGCTTGTCTTGGTTCCATTTAAATTTGACTGAGATCTAACGAGTAGTATTTGAGTTATCCCTCACAATCTGTATTTTATGGATGCAGTAGGTTGTTTATATTTTTAAAAACACTCTTCATATGCATATCATTTTAGTCTTGAAGAAGAGTGTCACAGCTGAGTTTCAATGTCACTTTGAAGAATTATACATAGCATAGTTAAGCACACACAGGGCTAGCAAGTTTCTGTGTATGTTCAATTAGCTTTAGATAGATAGAAAACTCTTTATTCTTACACAACTTTCAAAATATTTAAGTTTACATATTAAATAATAATAACATAGTGTTACAATAGGAAGCCTTATGACTAAAAGTGATCTCTACCTTAAGATGGAGTTGAACAAACAAAAAAATTGTGTAGACAAAATAATTAGAAATGAAAAAAGTACATACTCAAATGTAAAAAAATAGCATAGGTATAGGTTCTAATAATAATGAAATAAATACATATATATACCAACATACATATGTAGATAATGATATATACATATATATATAAATAATATATATAAAAATACCTTCATAAACGTTATAATATTATCTCTCCGGATAATTTCTTGGATAGAACGCACACTGCATAGCCAAACTACCCGCACTTCTAGTAAAAAGTGCATGAGTAAGTGCATGTAGATGAATTGTGACTAGCAGTAAGTTGGCGCTCTGAATTGAACAGGCTGCTATTTGTAACACGGCGGGTTATTAATAGCCGCGATAGCGAGGTGGCCCGCGGCACTGCACGATATTTGGGAAATCCGGATTTGCATAGGATAATAGGGAAGCGGCGTACCGGCGCAGACCGACCGATGAACAAACGACACGAAGTTACCACCTGCTGTGAAGTAAAAGTACTATGAAGGCTGGGGGAAATGCAACTGAATATTTAAGTTTCACGACAATACACTGTTGATCAAGTTACAAACGATCATAGCTGCTGTACTTCGTAGTATTATGTTGGTTACAGATTTATTTTTGCGCTTAAATATTTTCCCCCAATGTCGATATCCAAATCAACGAAAATAGTGACGAATACCTTGGTACATAATTTATTTAGCATTTCCATGGCATTTATTTTTAAAGTTTGTTTTGAGACCTTCCAAAGAATTATGAGCTTAATGTCAATAGCCAATACAAACTGCAAATAATAATTTATTTTACAATAATTGTTGTTAATCTAGTGAATAAGACTTTCATATGATAAGCCTACTATTTTTTACAGATGTATAAGAAATTCAGCTTTAGATTTTAGACTAATGATAAGCCTAAATCCTACGTGGTTGTATATTATATGGCATAGTGAAAAATGACAAAAAAAGACAATAATCCTACATTAATAGACAGTTGCAAAAAAACTTTAAAAAATGACAATCATTAAAAATGACTTCGTACATAAACAGCTTCGTGGCGAAATAATTTACTGGTGTTAATTTATAAAGGTTTTTTTTACTTATATAATTCAGCACCTCGCATGAAAAAATATCGTTAATGCTACATTAGAAATCTTCTGTATCTGACCATTTGTCAGTCGAATAGTTACAATACGAAATAAAGAGAAGAGATCAAATTTTTTCCTGAAGTAGTTACGTAGGTGGTATTGCTTATTAAGTCTTCACTTAAGGGCATCCATTTATACTGCAGTTAGGCTTATACAAGGATGGACACTTATTCCCTTATCTTCTCATATTCCGCCAATTGAAATATGCATAAAAAAATGTTTTTCGACTTAGTGTCTGTATCTTCAAATGTAGGTAAATGTATCAGCCTTCGTTTATTATTGTCATAAGGTTAAAAGTAATTATTTTGATAACTTAACCGTAACTTACTGACGGATAAAGAGAGTCGCCGGTGCAAATAAAGCACGTTCTATTTGAACCTTTTGAGTATGAAGTCCAAAAAAACTGTTTGCAACTATACCACACTCTTACACACGGCAGTCTAAATGTAAATTAGTTTTTTAAAACTATATTAAGTCATTATAATTTTTTTACAGTCCATAATTTTCTTTTCTTGCTCTATCAGGCTCTATCGAGTCCGCACCTCCAGGTTCTACGTACCGAACAACTAATTATATAGAAATCATAGCTTCTTTCTTTTTCTCTACCTTGTGTTCGCCTTAAAAGGGCAAATTTTTGGCGAAGAAAACATGGGATTACGAAACGAAGACTTCGTGAATTTTGTTTCTATTCTTTGCACGTTCTTCCTTCCTTTTTAAGTGATGATGCGATAGGTGATGGATCGCGCCCAGAAGATACCTCTTCACTCGCGTTGTGAAGACCCCCATATTGTACTTAACCGGCAACACAAAAGGCTAATGTCTTCGTAGCCCTTTCCATACAAACGTAGTTTCGTCATAATTTAAATAACAATTGTTCAAACTCGTTAAAATTTTGCATGCATGCCCTTGAGCCTAAAAACTATGCCTCTGGGTTTCCAGTCTTTCGTTTTATTATTTATTTTATCTCCGAATGTAAAAAATAAGAATATCCATATAATAATATTTTGAAGCGCTCGTAGCGAAGTTTGCTTAGTCGTTCTGAACCGATCAGCAAAGTTAAGTAACGTCCGCCTCGGTCATGACTTGGATGGGTGACCGCTGGTGACATACTACTGAGCGCTTCCGTGCTTCCGAGGGCACGTTAAGCCGTCGGTCCCGGTTGTTGTCTTAGGGTGGCAGTCGTTATAGCATGGTGGTAGGGCATTTTGCGAATGCCGGGCTAGCTACAACCCTCAAGTAGAAAACCTGTCGCCAAACACCTAACGGTGTGTTCCGACAGCTGTCCTTGAAAGCCAGTAATTCTAGGTTAGCCTGTACAACATCTTCGACCACATCATCACTTACCATCAGGTGAGATAGTGGTCAAAGGCTAATCTATAAGGCATAAAAAAAATTATTGCAAATAATTTTGAAAATACATATTTTTGCGGGTAACTGACAAAGTAGAAGAATAGACTTTAGGCTAAAGGACATGCTTGCAAAATTTCAACAAATGAACACATGGTATTGAAAATATGACGTCACTACATTTATATAGAAAGCGCTGTGAAGACACTTAAGCATGTTTCTAGCTAATAGAGCATAAGTAACAAATGATTACGAGCGACGTATATATCTATATAACACTGTTCTATTTTTGCCGGTACAGTTAATTGTGAGCTTTCTCCTGCCACATAAATCGAACTGATCGAGCGATTGAGAGCTTACTAATTAAGTGGGCTATTAACGCTAGATGAGAGCTTTATCGTATTACGAAATAGTTAATACATAGGTTATTTCAGAGATATTTAAAGTGTCTGATGAGTACTTCTGTAGATATTATCGAAACTATATCATTGTAATGTAGTAACTTGATTGAAATATTACATTGATATGATACTTGCAACTCTTCTTCTGCTTGTACTTCAAGATTCTTCCGTGTAAAACATTCCAATTATCTTTGCCATTTTGTAAGTCTATTCTGGATTCAGTGTACTGGTTCGTCTGTAAATCGGACGGATAAGCTGCATGTTCTTTCCAGGGTATCTTCAGATTCCACCACGTAATCTCTCGGACAGAGGCACAACATATAACGTCTCGGACTAGGGGCACGATCCTGTATAAGTCTTATCCAGTCAATGAAAACTATATTCAGGTTTTCGTGCTTCTATCTGTATTATTCTCAACTTTGAAAAATTTCCACTAATACGTGATATGAGCTTTATTCCTCGGTAGTGGTTATAGTCCTGTTACATTATCATTAATTTTCAATCATTATATTGCTGTGTATTGGTAGCTTTTGATTGTAATGTTACAAACCTGTAAAGAAAAACTACGATTCAGAATATGTTGCTACAATGTTGACTTTACTGGTTGTATCAAATGTTGTCTTGAGGATCATTTACACACAATTCCCCGAAGTAATGAAAACAACAATGTAACACTATTTATGGGCATAAAGCCATCGTTAAATCCGCCTATATTAACTTAGCTACCAAGTACCAAAACAGCGTCCATCGGGCACAATGTCTCAAAATATCCGTGAATCATGAATGCGGAGCGGCGAATCTGTTGTTTACTCGTAAACTAAACTGCTCGTAATTATATCATCGCCGTTTAAACTTTATTGGCGGAGGCGAGACGAGACCAGAGCTATCACGACAAACTGTCGCCTCTTTGTCGCAAGATGTAAACTTTGCTCATATCATATCGATTGTATACAATCTATAGCTATTGTATGTAGATGTAACGTTATGTGTCATTTTATTGGACAGCGGACAGCGGCGGAGGGAAGCGCTAAACCCTGGGGATCACTGACTGTGTCCTCTTTCTTTGTAGATAATACATATCTTAGTCTCTATATTGTATAGGTATACCTACCTACCTATACTCTAGAAGAAGTTTCAATCAAATATTTTCTTCGCAGAAATCAACAGATAATAGAATAGTCATTTCATTATCGACCACATCATCACTTACTATCACGTGAGACAGTAGCCAAAGGCTAACCTATCAAGCACAAAAAAATATACAAACTTAAAAATATAGACTCCTGACGGCCCACCTACCCAATAAACTTTAGTCCGAATTCCACTGAAATTGCACATGTTTAGATAAGTGAATAAATTTCCCAGAAAGGGCGGCCTTAATGTTTGCAAATGTTTGGGCATTTTTCCTTATTACCGACCCACAAACGATTAGGCGACCTTTATGTTTCCTGTTACGCGCCTTTGTTTCTATACACGAGGTATTCATTTCATCACCATAAGTGTTGTAATAAAACTGGAGATCAACAATATTATATGCAATTCTCTTTTGTTCCTTTTTCATATATTTGCCAATTTATTTGCTCTTAATAATTTTTAGATTTGTTGTTCGAAAATAATACAAATCACCAACAGCTATACTCATTTTAAAATGTACAATGTTATCAGGAACCAGTATCTAGAACAGTGGTAAACTAGTGCGTTATTGGATAATGACTGCACAAGCCTGTAATCGCATTGCAGTATACTCGATCAAAACGGCCATTAATGTGATCAAAAATAGAAACAAAACTATGATAATTGGAACAAGCCGCATGGAGGGAGTGAGGTGGGGTAGTATGGGGTGAGACGGTCGCGTGTCTGATGTATGCGCCGCCGCCGCGCCGCCGCCAGCCAGACCCGACGGCGCCGCGACGCCGTCACAATGCAGATATCGTGCACTCGCCAGAACCTAGCACCAGGCGCTTATCGCCATCACCACGCCATGCCCCAATCCCCATGCATTAAAAGCACGGATGCCGGAAATCGACCTCCATCATACACAAATCGATCCACTTGACGAAATCCGCGTCCACCGCACGCCGCCGCCGTCCTTTGATTGATGTCACGCGTAATGACCCAGGAAACTATTTCCTTCGTATTTCCTCCACTCAATAAAACATCGAATATGCTTATTTATGTGTCTGCGTCAGTTTATTTGGGGTTTTGTCAATGTGGCTCTTGCCTACTACAGGCTACATTCCAAAGACCGTCATTTGTCAAGATTATAGCTGCTCGGGGATAGAGATATGAAAAGCGGTTATTGTTTTGAATATTTTGCCTTTTATGTCCCGTTCATGTATGATTCTCGATGAATTTTTAGATTGTCTAGATTCATCACTCGTTGAAGCAGCAGAATTAGCAATCACTACTATATAAAACAAGTTCTAACTCCTATTCGATATAATGCACTATGCATTAAAGTATACGAGAAACTCTACCATCAGGGTCGATTAAGTAGTTTTTATTTGTTTCTTACATTATTTTCATAACCTCAATCTGAGGGATGGTCTGTAATCACGTATTTCCACTATATTTGCAGGCATATCCTTGTTTCCTTAAAATTTTCCTATCTGTTAAGGGCACTCAGTACCTGGTCTTTCTTTAGAACGTTGCCAATATGGTCAGTCATCGTCACTAGAATCGTAATGAAGATAATTTTGATATAATGTTTTCCTATAAAAACGATACCCAATACCGAATTCGAATTTCAAAATGAACATTAGCCTCCTGATCAAAATAGTTAGCCTCAGTCTTTTTCTTCCAACTGTTCCATTCACACTTGCCTGTATATACTTGCTTTTGTCCATCCTTCTGTATGTCCGAACCATCTCAGTATGTCGACTCGACCTTCTCGACTTACGTTCTCTCGACGAAAATAATTTTTCAAGTGAAGCAATCACGGCCAAAAGGAAATATGGACGTACCCAAGAAGAAAGTACCCCAGACTCTCATGATATGTACTTTTAAAATAACGTTTGACCGCCACCAAACTGTGTATATCAAGATGCTACGGAACAATTAGCACGTACAAAACTCGTCCGTCATGGGTTGGCGCCGAGTGGCAATTACGGTATTTCATCCTCAATAAAAGTGCACTCAGGCGCCTCTAACGTCGGAGAAAAGCTCCCTGTCGGATATAAAGCTAATGTGCACATATAAAGATTTAAATGACGGGTCGGACGGTCGTCTCACTCGCCGTACCATCCCGAATGTGACTCATAAAGCAACTCTGTGTGCGACTGTTGTTGATTGCGATCAACCCTTTCAACGCGTTGAGAGCGAACGCGCCTAGGCAGGCACTTCACACGTCTCTTGTGTTATCAACGTACGCAATCTCCACATTTAGCGAATTTGCGCGTCGGATGCCAGCGTCAGCGGTCGCTTGACGAACTATGGATCCTCTGTAGCTGCGTTGTTTCTGTGACACTTTTGTTTGGAATACGTCAGATGTGCTAATGAGTGTGGCTAATTTATTTCCTTTCGCTTCTGAGTTTTACTAAAGTTCTAAAGTGTTGCTTTAGAAACAATGTATAACTAGGTTTTACCAGATTCGCATCAAACTATTATATCAGTTTACTATATTGGAAACAAATAAATATTTTCAAATCCCTAGTGGGATACACCAGTAACAATAAATTCCATTAGGTTGTGTTTGTGGAAAAGGAACTGGTAACAAACAATATTTGCGTCATTATGTAGTGCGTTATGGACTGAATAACGACAGTCGTGTAGCGTGAAGCAAACATTTTGGCGATTAATCTGCGAATACAGTGCTATATCGGGGCATTTGCTGGAGGTGGCACATTTATTTTATGTGCCGGCAATGTTACATACGCTATAAAAGTCGTTAGGACCGGCGTAACGTCTCGCCGGCGGCGTCTTGCCCGCATTAATTATACCTAGATAATGTTCCGACTGCTCCCTACACCGCCGCCTCGCGACATTGCCTCTACGAGTATATGCCCGCCAACAAGCAGCGATGCAATAACGTCGCGGGATCGTGCCACTCGCAATAAAATACCCCGTCTCGCGAGTCGAGACTTACCCTCAAATATCGACACATTTGCGCTATAAATGTCCAATGTAGGTATATTTATTTATGAAGCGAACTAACTTTTCGTTTCGTAAATTATTGCGATAAATAACTTTACGGTGCTGTGTAGAAAATTGATTTAGTATGACGTTTTTATTAGGTTTTCGGGTAAATTCGCTAAATGCGATATGATATCGCATTTAGCTAATTTAATATACACATGTACAATATCTAGGCATGTAAAACAAGCAACGTAAGTGCTTCTGCAAGGCCCTTAAAGTATGTAGACGTAAGGAAAATATAATTAAACTCACTTTCGCATCAATAATATTAGTAGAGACGAAACACGATTGCCACCGCCAAGCAGGTAGGACAAACACAATATTAATAATGGTGACGTTAAACGATCATCTATCATGATATACCCAATAAGCATTGTTATGATTCAATCAAGGAAAGTATAGATGATTAACGGCTACATTAATGGCTGACTCCTAAATGTCGCTCTGAAATGGATTGGTCATGCGTGTATAAATTGCACTAATTTTGCAGTAACGATATAAATAGACAGAATTTGAGTTTGGTTATTGTATAGGAACAAAGTTAGGTCGTAATGTACTTATCGTCGCCTTGTGGCTGTTTTCTTGTACAAAGAGGGCATCTTTAGTCGAGACAAGGTTGGCAGGGTCGGGCCCAGGGCGCAGATGGAGATTTATCACGCCCGCCGGAGCCGAGACTACAAGTTCGCGCATTAAACGAGTCCGGAACATTAGCCGCGTGCAAGATGCCGCCCGAGATCATAATTAAGTGCCGCCCAATTTATCGGTGCCGGTGCGACCCGCCGCGCCCGAAAACTCCTCCTAAACTTCCCTTATCGTACGTACTAAAGACTCTTTATTTTGTAGTTAACCCGCTTTAACGTTATCGTCTTTTATCTTTTCGAGACGATCCGGGAATATGATAATATTCCCTCGCCTTAACAGCCGCAGCAAAAAAAATAATGAAATGTCTAAGTTTACCAATGGGACAGCTCTCGACAAAATGAAACTACGAATCTGCAGATAGAAGACACTAACTACCTCACTCCCGAAGCGTCGTGTCATTTGAAAGAAGCCGATATCGCTCAACGGTTTTCTATTAACTTCAGTACAAAAGCAGAGAAAATACCGTTAAGGAAACGTCCCAGAAACCATTGTTGTGATACAACTATTGTTGTCTTCAACACTAGCTGAAACAGATAAGCAGAAAGTCCGAAACGTTGTTTTGGCATTTAGTCCTTGGTTGTGGTGTTACTGAATTTAATTTACAAGATGGGCTTCTTGATGATCGAGTTGTGGAATTAGCACCATTTTTTTTATGTAATGTAGTGGCATACAAGCAAGCAGACTGCCCATCTGATGGTAAGCGATTTCCGTCGCCTATTGACAATTGCAACACCAGGGGCGTTACCAAAGCGTTGCCGACCTTGTAAGTCTCTTTTAACACCCTTTTTGAAGAAATCCATCCTGTAACTGTTCGGGAAAATGCTAGATGGAAGATCATTCCTCATTTTGCAAGTATGCGGTAAGACGCATAAATCGAGCTATGTGAGACTTCTTGATTTGATTGACTTTATTTGGATCGATTGTGAATAGTTTGGTTGTTTTGCTGTAATGGCCCAGTGGTAACCAGTACCACTGACAGTCTGTCCTGGAGGCCCACCCTAAGTTCGGTCAGCTTACGATTGTTACTTCGGCATCACTAACCAACACAAGTGCTATATTGGTCAATGGCTAGCCTATAAGCAAATAAAAAAAACATGTAATATTGGTAAATATAATTGAGTTTGTGCCGACTGTCGCTACTCTTGCAGCCCTATTCCAAAGTCGGAACGATCTTCATAGTACGCTTCATGCACGTGACACAGTGCACCGTCTAGCTGCTCAGACTAATTACTGCATCAGACTAAACTGGTTAGTCCCCGTCCGGGTGACGCAGCGCGGCTCCATGTCGGTTTGCATTACACTCACGCTTGTCTCTTCGCTAGATTTTGCCCAAGAAAATGCACTTGCAACGTAAAACAGGAATATGCTAATTGCGTGATGAATACCACTTATCTCTTATATAGTTAATACCAATATCGTGTTGGTATCGCAACATAAATAGTCTTATTATCCGCAGCGTCTACCAGCTAATTAAAATACTTAGAACGAAACAGGTGGCTGCAGAAAAATCTCTCGTCGGCTTCACAAACGGTATTCATTGTGAAAGCGTTCACTGACCTTTGTGTTTTTGCTCACCCCACGCCACGTTAGGAAAACAGGCAATTTACGCGAGCCTATAAGTAACAAGATTCATTAAGGCTGTTACAAAGTGGCGCGGGCG
The DNA here is from genome assembly GCA_963854805.1 of Plagodis dolabraria. Lineage (NCBI taxonomy): Eukaryota > Metazoa > Arthropoda > Insecta > Lepidoptera > Geometridae > Plagodis > Plagodis dolabraria. The sequence continues at coordinate 23,552,563 of OY978444.1, forward strand.
TTCTTAAAGAGAATGGCCCTCGAGCTTGCAGCGCTCATAATGGGCGTACGAGCCAACGAGGTGGCCGAGGCGCCGCCGCCGCGCAATTTAATGAAACACCTGGAGAGGTCGCGCCCGCTCTCGTTGCATTAATCTCGCACCCGCAGTCCCGCGTCCGAGTTCCACTTCTCCGCCACTCTGCCAACACATCGCTATATTACCACCTCACTACGGCGCGACGACGTTTAGATATTGTTTGCTCTGTCCACACTCAGCCAATTTAGCCGTAATATACCGTTTTAATAACGCGTGAACTGAAGAGCACTATCCTTTACTTAAACAAAGTGTATAGACGTAGCGCTAATATTAAAACCAGGATAAACAGCAGTGACCGCGCCGGACGGCGGCGGCGGAGGCTTGCGGGGCTGACCGGCCGTGGGCAAAAGTGGTCCGAGATAACTTCAAATGCATATTTTAACGTTAAGCTACGGCTCCCTGCCATGCAAACTTGTTGGAAACTTTCTCACAGTGAATAATTCTTACCCTGAAAACTTTTTGCTTAGCTTTCTCTTGTTATCTACGCTTCAGGTAGGGATAATATATTTGTGTTTAAACATAAGAGTACGGTACAGTACAGATAATTTTCAATATCAAAATGTCAAAAAACACGTGTTTTGTTTTCTACTCTGCTATGAGCTCTGATATCAGTATTCTTAGGTACCTACCGCGTAACCGGGGGTGGGCAATATTGTTACGTAATTGAATTTATAAAAACAAACACTGCTAAACGGTTTCAATTAGACAGGTGGGTGTTAATTATATTTGTAGGCGTGTTCAGGATTACGTCAGCAATGCTCACAGCAGCACGGCACCGACGGCGGCGGCGACAGCGCCGCCCAGAGTCCGCTCTAGATAAAATACGGCGGGCGCCAGCCGTAAACACGCGCCCCTCCTGCATGACGCCTCATTAGCCACTCCCCTGCGCCTTCAATAAATCATTTTAAATTCAAATTCTACTTACTTTCAGAATTGACTTTGCTTACCTAATTCCCTCTCCGGCCACAAAATTCAGCAAATTAGATTTCACCTTTCCCTCGCTCCGGCTTGTCGAAAAAATTATTCCAAGTATACGGTTCGGATCTTGGCCTACTATCCTATCGTGAGCACGATTGAAAATTATTACACTTCCCAGCGTTTCATTTTACATGTTATGAGACTTCATATTTTTGCGGAAATTACTCGTATATCATAAACTCTTGCAATAACATGGAACATCTGAGAGACTAGAATAGAATGCTTTTAAAATAACGCGAATTTCTAAACACATTGAACATTCTTGTAACCGAACGAAAATAATTCTTGCTTTGAAAATGGAATCACAACAATGTTGAGGCGGTGAAATGCCACTGCAATACTAATGCGAGATATAAACCTGCGGGTGAGCGTGTGTGGCCACGTGCCACTGATGCCCGCTGCCTTCTCGATGCAGGAGTTGGCACGGATCGCCGGCCGCTTTTATTTCCGTCTGTCCCCAAATATTTCTGGCGCCCACTTTCGTGCGTGCAAGTGGACGTTCGGGTTAGCGACGGTAGCGTGTCATTCATCTGCTCGTTAGTCCATTGTTTTCCTCTCGTGTCGATTTGTAGCGTGGCGTATCACTCGGCCAATAGTAAAATGTGCTATTATAGAACGGTCGGCATGTGCGTACGCTTGCCGCGCATCGCCGCGGACGGCGTGTCGCCGCCATCCATCAATCCTGATCGAACGTTCCGATCGATTAGCGATAGTACGCCCCGCCTGACACCGCATTCTTGACAACGTATTTGGCTCTTCGCTTTGTACCGGCAGCGTCCAGTTGGATAATTAGTCTCATCTAATTATGCAGGCAATTTGTCAATGCTTTAACTGAAACGTTATATATGAAAGTGACAGATGTAGCAGAATCAAAACATTTACAAGTTCATAACGGGCCCGACCTCACTCTTCTCTCGAACGGCAATCAGACCGTATCACACTTGGCAAACAAATATTGTGGACCGCGCCAAGAGGTCTAAACATAACGAGGCAGAGATGGTTCGTTACAATACAACGTATTTGTCGCAAAAATAAAACCTTATACAAAACGTGTTAATTTTCAGCTACATTTCTCAGGCTTTTCCGCGTGGTTAATGAATGCAATATTCGAGAATGAATCTCAGTGCTGTTGAAACTAAGTTAAAATTGGATGTAATTATAATAGTATCTTGAGAAAGTGGGTGAGCTGTTCGCAGAGCAACGAGAGCGGCGGCGCGTGCCGACTGCCGCCAGCGCTGCACTCAAGGGTTGTTCGTTATACACGTCATAGTTTGTGAGTGCACTCGGCCGCTGCTCGCTTCTAACGAGACACAAGGCGCCTCGCTTCATTGATGTCGTTTTTACTTTAATCGTCTGACACTGCCAACTCGAAACGGGAAGCTATTCACCTCAAAACTCGAACCGCACTCTCCACATCCACATTACATTCCCCCTTATGCGGGTGTATATTATTTCGTGCCAACCTTATCTTCCAGGAAGGAAAGTGGTGATGAAACTGAGTCTCGGCTAACCCCTTATTGTATTGCAAGTGCGCATTGTTGTGTTATAAAGGACACGGCGGCGAGGGTAGCGCGCTCGGTTTGCTCCTTCCACTATCACACAAAAATGTTATTAGTTTTGGGCGGTTATTGCCCACCCGCGCCCGGCTGACCCTCCGGTGTCTATCCCGACCAAATAGGGCATATTGAAAGTTTATGTTTAATTCTTGCTGCCTAACGTGCTCATTCAATACATGCTACTCAATTGGATTACAAATTTGTTCGTTTATGTATTTCATTAAAACTAAAAATTATTTCAAAAATCTATAGTAAACTCTAATTATTTACCTTAACTGACTTCATTCGCCACCATCAAAGTGCTCGCATATTTCTTCAGTAAAATTATTATAAACCATTAATTAATCAGTGATTATGTTAGCACGTCTTATCATATCCCAATTGCAACGATAACATTCTGTCTTTCACGAGAACATTAGTGGAATCTGATACATACTCTCACTAACCTGTTGGTTAGGTAGTGACAGCGATCAATGGCTAGTCAATTAGTTCTAAGAACAGCTAACTAAACTATCTTTAATCGACATTATGTGGATGATGAGTGCACTCGTCGCGCGTTCCGTCTCACGTCGGGCACACAAGCCGTCCTGACGATGCTCGCGGGCATTACCTACTCTTACACTTTAACTCCTGGGCTGCGCCGAACTACACCTCTTTCAGTCTCATAACTTGCAACAACAATTGAATTTAATCTAATGCTGTAATCAGACGTAAATATTGCATTTAATGTGTGGAAATTCCTGCTGATGGGCGGGCGGAGGTGGACGCTTGGGTTATTCGTCTTAGCGACGTGGCCATTTGTTTAGCTTGCAGCATTGCTCACCGCTAATCGCTTGCCGTGACACACCTGCAAAGCTCGCCACATACTACACACACCCTAAATAAATTGTAAACTAATCCCTCACGTTGATTTTATAAATGTGCTATTGCTAATTTTGGAATAAAAGCACAAGTATTTCTATTCTCCCAGATATTAAACCTGATACCGTCTTATCATCTGAGTTCATGAGTAGGTGGTACGGGTAAAATTATAAAGGATATTTTATTTTTAGATATTTAGCTAGGTCGATCGTAGCGTGGGCAAACAAAAGTCTCGTGTTATCTAAGTTGATTTTATTAAATAAAATGAAAAAATATATTAATAAGAATATTACTAAATCTACAGTAATTTGAAGATAAGAAGGTGTATAAATCTATAATCATTGCAAAATCCTAAATCTATGCTCTGTCAAAGATCGAACCTGTCTAATGTATATATCAGCTAATAAATACAATAATTCTCGTAGCCCCTGATCATAGTTATAATACTTATTATAATGTTGATACGTCACTGATCACCCATTCAGAAACGGTTGGGTGCTAATCGAAACTCAGTGCGAGGAGACGACGCCGACTAACAGGAAATAATAACTTTATCCTGAACTTAAACTGAGAGGACCGTCCAACTAACTAACATTATGCCTGCCAGTAACAAGTTAATCTAAATGCAGCCGACTGCTTTCACTAGCTGGTTATGGTACGCATCGACGAAGTTTAATAACTGAGAAAATTTGGAGCATGCCTGCTTCTGATTCAGCTTTCAGCCTAAGATTCACACTTTGCCATGGTTGCTCTACGTTTCCGTGTCAACGAGCAGACGCAAAATTCTACATTTGAATATAGACGGCAACTATTGCGATACCATCGGACGCGCTTTAGAAAAGTTAGTGTGTAAATCACGCTAAAGCTGCTTCGCGGACTTTATCAGAGAACGCGTCCCCTTGACGAGCGCTGAATATTCAGATGCCGTTTGTTTGTACTTATACGTATTTTCTTTGAAAGTGAGATAAGGGCTTTTCCGTTTTTTCATTGAATAAAATATTGCTTGAGAGGCTCGATGGCTGGCGCGCGACGATAAAATGTCTGCGAAGCCTTTCCCGTCACGTAGTGCGACAGTTAATTACGCGGATGTAAATAAATCATCATAGACGGGTGCGGCGGAGGGCTTCGATGCCGAAACGAAAGCCAATTATCTCGCGCCTCATTGGCCTCGAAAATGAGCAAAGCGCAAAACCACTCTCCCCAACACGCCTTAGAAATATTTGACACCGCCTAAGACGCGGTTATAAGGAAAAACCGAGTAGAGAATTTCTGGTGGCTACGTGCCGGGCTCACGGCAATTGTGATGCATGGAGGGATTTCCGCGCATCGCCTGATATTGAGCCGAAACCGCGGTCGCCGCCCGCTCCGTTACACATATATTGCTTATCGAAATGATATCGAATGAGGCTTGCCATTTTCACCTATTCTTAAAGCCCAGAAGTGCCACCCGGCTGGGGTGCGACCGAAAATTCTTATCTTTTTCAATATCCACAAAAAAGGCAAAATATCGTACGCCTATTTTCTTTAAATGGGTTGGTAGTGATATTTAATACTTTTCTTTTTCTCGTCGCATACACGTCATTGCTACAAATGTTTATTTTTTGTAATTTCAGGGTCGGTGTAACCGTGAGAAGCCTCCCTGCAAGTACTTCCATCCGCCCCAACACCTCAAGGATCAGTTGCTAATCAACGGAAGGAATCACCTAGCACTGAAGAACGCCCTCATGCAGCAAATGGGCCTCACACCGGGCCAGGTCCTACCCGGCCAAGTTCCTACCGTGGTGAGTTTCAACTTATCTCTATATCAACACTAAAAAGTGCTTTGAGCGATCGGTCCTTACATGTAAACTCTGCACGCAACACGCAGCTTTCGGTGTTCTCGCTACGATTGTAATGTAAACGTAACTATAAGCATTCTTATACTACATAGAATTCAAAGACCAGTTTAAGTTGTGCCTCGCATAATTGTAGTACATAGCTAATAATGTTAGTGAGTAAAACATAGAGCAGTGCTGAGCTGTGCAAATATTTCTTTTCTAAGTAAATTAACTCTTATTTCCACGTAAACTTTTCTCGGAAACTTAATCATGTGCACGTGGAAAGTTAATGGTAATTTACTTTCTTGGAGGCGCTCTTGCATCGAGTTCCGCGCTGCAATTTAAAGTTTTCGCTTCAAGTGCGTGAACCTATAATACTAAACAGCAATCTGTGTATAGTTACGTACGTAGTATATTATGTACTAGTACGTATTATATTTATTAGATTATTATAAATATGGCACAACTTAAACATATAGCCGCATCGGTGGCCGATCGCTCCTCCACTGCTTGAGCATGTTTGTAAGATACGTTCCTGAATAGCATGAAGGTTGAATCTAAACTTACTCACATTATGTATGACTTGGGTTAAAGCGGTAATGCACAAATTAATCACCCGAACATTTCTGTCCCTCACTGTTCACCCTAACATCGCGTCCTGATATTCCTCGACGTCTCTTCGCACCGCTCTGGCGAGTGAGGTAGTGTAGAAAGGAAGCTAACGCGATTCGCTTCGTGTAGTTCTGTAATTCGGAGTGTGGTTGGTCAGTGGTGTGGAGCGACGTGGAGGGTGTCTCGACGCGGACGCTGCCCGCACGATGAGTAGCGTTTGTGTGGTTTTGTCTCGAGGTGGGCGGTGTGAGCGGCGCAGGCGCAGCTGCCGGACACATCACCGCGCTGGATCCGATCAGTCTCGCTCTGCTCGCTCCGCAGGTAACGCCACTGAACACGTCGCACCGCCACCGGCCCTCTCTTTCCTACACCACTATCCCTTCCTTACCTATACTTTAACACTCTACGACACTATAACCCTGTGTAGCGTTTGCCTGGTATTATTTCCTTGTTATTTACTTCCCGGTTTTCCTATTGTAGAACTACTGGTGGCCGGTGGATAGCTTGAATGGACAAACCGTATGCTTCTTTAATATTTCTATTTGATTCATTTTTGCATGACTAAAGCTTGTCTGGCTAATGATTTTCTCAATGCTCGTAACTTTTGGATACGTTAAACTATTTAATGTCGCTTTTATTTGGTGATAGGGGGCTTGCTTAGTACCTAACCAAGATGGTATATGTTAATCAAGATGGATATATTTTCCTGAGCACTGTTTTTTATGCAAATATAGAAATTACTCGTAGATATTTCTTATAGAATGTCACAAAAATTGTGAATTCGGTAAATTTAAAGTAAAGAAACACAATAAATTTAAGAAATTGTGCTCAAGCGAGACCATCAAATATATAAAGGCTAACCCTAAATACATGATAAGAAATTGTCCGTGATAAGGGTTAACGCTATAAGTAGGCGTGTATGTGTACGCAGGCGACGTCGCCGTACTTGTCGGGAGTGCCTGGTGTCGGTTCGACGTACGCGCAGTACTACGCGCCGCAGCTGGTGCCGGCCGTGCTGGGACACGACCCGGCCGCCGCCGCCGCCTCGCCGCTCGGCGTCATGCAGCAACCGGTGCTGCAGCAGAAACTGCCGCGCACCGACAGACTCGAGGTGAGACCTCTTCCTTCACACATTACCATTTTAACCAATGTTCGTCTTCCATCTACACCCGAGTAGTGCTTCCCGATGTTCGCCACTTTCGCCGGGGACCGACTTTTTCATCGCCTCTATTTCGTGCACAGTAGTATGCTATAATAATTTCCCGTCGATACCGCTCAACTGTAATTTACAGTTGTTGGGATTCTAAGGAGATAAATTTTTGTGGTTCTGTGCAACTGTCGATACTATATTCATCAGAATACAGACTGGATTCTGAGTCATATTCTTATTCTGAACCCCAATGTTCAGTCAATAAGTTTAAGAACCGCTTGCTACTGACTTCCACGAACGTTTTACGCGCTGAAAGTTGGCGTTGTGTAATGTTTGATTTCTGTTAACGAATAATCATTTTGCAAATTGATCGAAAACTAATGTTTATGGTACTAATTGGTTCATACATAGTTCATGAAGATGTTGAATATGATGTAATGGCTACCACAAAGGACGCGCTATATTGGCGACAGAGTCGGTCCCCGATGCAATAAGGCCGATGAGCGCCATGCCCGTCCCGTGTGTCCGTAGCGCGGACGCACGCATCCGCATGCGTGCGCCCGCGCATGCGCTTTGCGAGCAGCACTCGCTTACTCCCTCTGGTGAAGGTACATCTACACTGTTGGCACTCTTACCCTCATTTCTTCTCAAGACTTGTTGACTAAGAACTAGTAATTGTTGATATATTCCGAAGTGCATAACTCGCACATGAAAAATCTAAAAGTTCTTCACTGAAATACACATGTTTTGTCTAGAAAAAATGCGAAATCTCTATAACTAATAAGAATGTAAGCTCCTCATGTACTCCACTGAGGTTTACTTCCAGGTAGGCAATTTGCTTCGATGATCATTCACAAAAGTTCTTGTCGACTAGTCTTATTATTATGAAAATCTATTATTAAAAGTATGAGCGCTCACAGTGTAGTTACCTAACGCTTCTTCGATGGCCCAATAATAAATCAACGGTTGAAAATTCTTAGATCCGAATATGCTAGGTGTAAAATCATGAATTATTTAAATAAAAATGACCGTGTAATTGATGCGACGGATGCGTTTTAAGTAAATGAAAAGCACTAAGTGCTCTAAATTCTTGTACTGGTTTATAAAATTGGATCGAATTGATTAAAGAAGCGGCGTCCGGTTGAGTTGTAAAAAACTGAATCTGAACTAAAATCTTGCTAAATAAATTCGTGAATTTTCTACTTTACTCATGGGAACATATTAACATTATAAACATTATTGAATAAAATTAATTTATTGGTGAAATGTGATATCGCTACTTTAGTTGAATTTGATAAGTAGTGATGTGTTGTTTAATTATGTAAAGCTAAAATCTTCTATATCCACGTTTATCTACAGAAATCGTCATATAGAAATATATCGAATATTGATCCACAATTTTTATCGACACGAAAGATAAAATTGTTAGAACTAGAGATTCTGTATTATTTTGTAGCCGGTAGGCTAGCCTTTGAATAAAATCTCACCGGATGTTCTAAGCATGTGCTTATTTATCTAATGTGGATAATATTTCGAAATTCGATATGGGAATTCTGGCGCTCCGAAGCGTTGAGTCGCGTGGTAGGGTTTAGCTCCGAGTTACCTAGATAAGAGTAGGGGTCGGGTAGAGTAGTGTAGTGGGGTGCGCGTAGTAGATTAGAGTATAGTAGAGTAGGGTAGGGATGGGCGACGCGACGCGGCGCGGCAGAGGGCTTCGGCTCGTTTCGTGTGTCGGCTAAGCGGACATGCGTGGTGTGTGGTGGTGCAGGTGTGCCGGGAGTACCAGCGCGGCGCGTGCAAGCGCTTGGAGGCGGAGTGTCGGTTCGCGCACCCGCCGCCGCCGGTGAGCGTGAGCGCGCTCGAGGACGGCTGTGTCACGGTGTGCATGGACGCCGTCAAGGGCCGCTGCGTCCGCGACCCCTGCCGCTATTTCCACCCTCCCCTGCACCTGCAGGCGCACCTTAAGGCGCAGGCGCGCGGCGCGGTACGCCACCAGGCTGCACGCTCTCGCCTCGCTCGATCGCGCTTCTCTTCTACCGCTGCGCTTGCTCGCCGCGACGCCGCTTTCGTTACCAGAGCTTCGTTCTGTTCAGTTCGCGCCGGCTCGCGCCACGCTTCCGTCGCACTCACGCTTCACTTTTATTTTATTTTTTATCTATCGCATAATATCACCTTACGCAGAGCTTTAGGTGTATTCTGTGCATCTACTACATCGTTATTGTTTCCGTCCCGTCCTGCGACGCTTCGCTTCACGTAGACGGCCGCCGCAGCCCAGCAGCCGGGAGCGAGCGCGACTTCGGAGCCGGGCAAGAAACGGCCGGCGCCCGCCGAGCTCGAGCCGCCACCGGTACAACGCCCGCTTTGCACGCTTCACTCCTCCCCGCTCCCTCTTCCTCTCCTTCTCCTTCTCCCGCCCGCACGCTCCCTCCGCTCCATTCGCGGCCGGCGCGCGGGACAGGGCAGGGTCCCCCCGCCCCGCGCCCCGCCTCGCGCGCCGCCGCCGCCCGCCCGCTCTCATCTCCGAATCTCCGCTAAACCGTATGTTTCTCGTTTCAGATGGACATGAAGAGCGTCGGATCCTTCTATTACGATAACTTTGTAAGTATTCAAATCTACAAGCGTCGACGCCGACCACTAACCCTACTTCGCCTTCGGTCAGATACGATAACGTACACCGTTTCGTTTCGCAGGCGTTTCCCGGCGTGATGCCTTACAAACGACCCGCCGCCGACAAGGCCGGCGTCCCCGTTTACCAGCCAGCGACCACTTATCAGCAACTGATGCAACTACAGCAGCCGTTCGTGCCAGTTTCATGTGAGTACCCCGCACCCGCTACGTCAGCCCCGCCGACCGCGGCGGCGGCCCCGGTGGCTCCCGCGCCGCCCTCCGCGCCCGCCCCACCTCCTCAGCCGCAGCCGCCTCCGCCCGCGCCCGCGCAGCCTCCCATGCCCGCCACACCGCCCTCGCCCTCTGCGCCACAGCCGCCGCCCCCGCTCGACCCGAGCGGTGCCTCTGACGCGGCACAGCTCGCCAAGGAGGTGGCGCAGAAGAACTACGTGGCCGCGCTCGCGTTCGCGGCGCACCAATCGGCCATGGCGCACGCGTACACGCAGCACGCGCTAAAGGCGCGCGCCGGCGCGGGCGCGGCCGCGGCTGCGGCTATGCCCAGTATGATGCGAGCTCCACTGATGATGCGCGGCGGGTGGCCCGCGCCGCCCATGCCCATGCACCCCTACTACCAGCAACAGTACATGTACGCCATGCCGCCGCCCACGCAGCCCAGCGCCGCGGCCGCGGTCGCAGCCGCCGCGGCCGCCGTCAACCCCTACAAGAAGATGAAGACGACATAGGCTGTGGCTCTGCGGGGCACGGGGCGCGGGGCCGCAGTCGGCGGGGCGCGGGGCGCGGGGTCTCCGCGTAGAGACTCATTACGTGTGCGACAGTGTGCGTCCCGGCCTGTCGGGGCCTTTAGCGCTAGTACCTAGTGTCACCATTATTTTGTATTGTAAGGACGAAGCGAGAGGACGAGCCCTCGCCGATGTCTCAGTAGTTTTACGCTATTATTATCTATTGTATTTTACTCACCGTTAATATTCCTATGCGTGTATATTTCTCTTATCTACGATCCCGGTAATAATAACGCTTGAGATGCATGACTGTACGTTTTTTTATTACCTCTGTCGATTATCGTGTTATCGTGATTACTACTCGTATCGTCGTACTGAGAGAGTTGAGCGCTTGGTCCGTCGATCCCGCTACGTACACGCTTGTTCCCGGAGGAACGCACGGGTGCGCTTTGGCCGATGTGTCGATCCCGTACCTACCTAGTGATTACCGGCTTGCAGCAGCAGGCCCGCACCTAACACAGCCGCCTTCTAATTTTCGCATGGATAGAATCCACACCCCTATACGTTTGGCTCATCAGGTATTATTCTCATTTTTCTAGTGGCTCCTCGTGTGCGCTATGTGTGCCGGCGTGTTCATCGGTAGTGCCACGGGGGCGGCGAGCGCCGTCCCCGGTTTTTCTTTCGGTCGCACTTCTTTCTATTTATTTGACTCGCTTTCTGTTACATGCCTTCCGAATGACCGCTTCGGCTGTCGTCCGCATTGCAAATCTTTTGTCGCTTTTTGTGTCGAGCGGACAGGCTGTGCGCCTCCGAACGCGCCTTATGTCGTGTACACGGACGAACGCGGACAGGTAACGAGTGCCGCGTGCCGCTGTCGAACCTTCCTCGACTCCAACTCCAACTCCCCCACCCCACTACACTCCAATAGCCGCGCAATCACACGCTTGCACTCGTCACGTCACGTCACTTCACGAGCGATTTGCGCGCATGTCGCTTATTAACGCAACGCAACACATACCTACCCCGAGTGTCCGCTCTCAACACCAGCCCTCGTTTCACGAGCTCCTCGCCTCGCATCGCCTCGCTCTAACTGGTACGCTACCGGCGCATAATCAATCACCTCTACCTCCACTGCGCTACCAACGCAAACCGCTTATTTTGTTTTGTTTGTAGGCTCGATTTAAACATGACGTGTGAACTAATATCATAAAAACAGGCCTAATATCACAACGAGATGAGACTGAATGATGACGTATGGTTTTGAAATCAATCTGTATAAGCTAGTATACGCAAAGCTCGCAAAAATCATTGACTAAGCAGTAACATTAACAGCAGTTCAGTACGAATTCGAGATTGCTTCTTCACCCGCTTTAGTAGAGATATATTTAGTTTGATTTAGTTTGTTCATGCTTTGAGCGGGCTTGATAGTGGATACCGAGCTCCAAAAGTCCACTCATTTGTTAGCCGACTGTACACGATAGCGGGGCCAAGGTAACGCTTGGTGAAAGAGCTTTTTAACTACATACCTGACGACACGCACCCGACGAAAGCGTATAGGAACCGACATAATGCACTCGACCGCAATTATTTCATAACAAATACTCCTTATAATTGAAACAGGTGGCCTGAAAACACTTCCTTCTATGAATCGCCTTATAATATTGTGATAACTTGTACAGCAATGACTCTTAAGCTTAAACAAACGGCAGCGAGACCGAAAAGGACGGTCCCGAGCTGTATGTCCGGCCATTTCATGTGTATTTATTATCAACGTCATCATCCACATCATTTTAGTCATTATGCTGTAACTGTATCGAATATTATTCTATTGAACAGTTTATGCTACAACTTACCTGTTGATGATTTTTAGTTTTTGTATAGTGATACATACTCGCTTTCAAATGTGGAAGAAGTCACTCTACAGTATTGCCTTGCTTACACCTGGTAAGATACAATCAGCTTACTATAATATCCTCAGTAATAAGTGATTTTTCCTGTATGTGCGCCTCTACTGAAACACGCCGCTTTGACACACTCGCATGTATTTATTGAACAGTACAAACGCTATGTCTAAAGCTTTCACTAATTACTAAAGCAAATATAAAATACCAATTAAACTCTCCGGCAGTTTCAGTAAAGGTGATTTTATTAATCGAATTTTAACGAAGCCATTTTATGACTCGCTTAAAAGTTGACCCTTAATAACGTGCTCGTTAAAACATCATAAATGCCTTTTGAGTTTAAATGAAATTACTTAACTAATAATTTAATTGTAAGTGTAAAAGTTTACAAGGTTTTTTTTTTTATTTTGGACAAAAGCTAACGTCCGTTATAAAAGATCAAATTCATAATGTTCGTGTATTTTTCAATGATGGTCAACTCTTTAGCACATAAATATTTCACCTTAGCCAGTTTCAACTATCAACTGCTATAAGGGGGTTTTAGTTTCACTCATTTATACGCTTTTTGTATTAAATTATTTTGTTTATGCGTAAGTAGTTGGTAGTTGAAATGACGACGGTGGAAATTGAAAAATCGAAGTGTTCAACTTTCACGTATTCGGTATGTAAAGTTCTATCTACAATTGTGTCAGAATCACTCGATGTGTTAGTCAGCTGTCACTTTGGTCAAATCACTTCGAATTTTCTTGTAAAATGCTTAAAATGCTTCGCAAACGCGGCTTCAATTCCTCGCTTCCGACTTGTTGAGGCCTCTCTGATGCTTATTTAAAATGTTCACGTAGACGTAATAATTACTTGGTTTTCTTTTGTTTGTCGTACAGTAACCGCACTTCTCTAATGGTCATTATGTTGCAGTTTGTACTACCACTAACATGTCACGTCCAGAACTGTCATGTAAGCTAAAGGTATAAGTTTAATTTGTCTATTTAAACCATAATCATTGGCAATCTGCCTACGAGCATGACCGTCCTTTATATCTCTACTGAAAAAAAAAATATAAGCAAAAACAAAGATTTGACTAAAATCATCACAGCCGACGCAGCCACATGACGTAACTCTCCCTTCACAGCCTCTTATTATAGCTTTATTTTAGCAAGATTTGGTAATTATGGGTACACTTTGGACGCTCAAACCTCTAGAACGCCCTCGCCCTGGTAAAAGTTGTCTAGCATCATGCTTTAGCTTTTTTGTAAAATATAGTCACGCTTAAATAAGATTGGCTGCGCAATAATGATTATACTTCAAGCGTTCTGCATGCCATTTAGATATACTTATTCATTCCTACTATGTGCATAGTGCTGCGTACTTAACACAACTCTCTTGACGGTTACGGAAGCTCGTTCACGAGAATAACTAGCGTTCAAATTTGTATTAATTCATTAATTTTTGTGTAATTGCTCATGTTTATTCCCCCAACATTAATGATATTACAATATAAAGGTGACACACGTCAGCGCGCACGTACACAGAGAATGCTTGGAAGATCCAATCATATTGTGCAACGAATCTTGTAAAGTTCTTGTAATATTGAAGCAGCAAAGTATTGGTTTCGAGCGATTTTTGCCTTCCGTGTGTCCCGTTTGTGTTAATATATATGTAGCAGAGAAACTACACACGCATTGAATATGTCGACCGGTAACTCCCATTTGACTCGCAGAGTAGGGACTCCAATGTCACGTGTCGCAGCTAGGTCATTTCCATCTTTCCCTTGCTCTTTGATATTACAAAAACTACTGTAGCGTTATTCCAGACGGCTGTGCAATGAGCGTAATATTCAGTGTCCTATGTATGAATGTCAAAGTGATCAGATAGAGTTAGATTAACACTATTAACATATACCATTTCATAAACCGTCGTACAAATTGCGAACTAAATATTTTAAGATGCAAAATGAACATTTAAAATAACATGGAATTTTATACTTTGTACTTTTATCGACTGTTTATGAATATAGTTTTAGATTTAATAAATGTACATACGAATGTTCCACTATGTTAAACTTTCTATTCTCAAGACTGCATCGATCCTTTGGAGGCATATATAGTAAATATCTATATAAAATGGCCATAATTGAAGTTCTTGAAATGGTTCTACTAGTTTGTATAGCAACAATGTGTGCGTTTAATAGTCATTCCTGAACCGAATATCTGAAAATGTCTACCTCATGAATTCAGACAACGAATTTACAACGTTAAGAAATTTTATTAGAAAACTAGAAAGACGACTTTGTTAAAAAAGAATACGTATTTGACAGTCTGAAAAAAATGAAGCATTGTGGAATCATCCGTCTGTACGTTATGACGTAATTGATGACAATAAATACTTATGAATTCTTTGTTATATTTGCAGTTACTGGACACCCTCCCGGTGTGCCAAGATTTTAATCGGCAAGGATGTACAAGGCCTACCTGCAGATTCGTTCACATACGCGAAGGTATGATATCACAATTATTACTTAGCACCTAAGTCTCTAAACGTTACCGTAAATTCATTATCATGACTTAATCAAAGCATGAATACATCCATCTCTGACTTTAATGAATCGAAATTGATTACTAGAAAATTTTAAATTCTTTCTTAAAATACCCCTACTAATTCCTTTTTCCTGACTTTGTGCATGCCCACTCTAGTTCTTAGTTATCTCGTTAGCCATAATAGCGGTGTAATCTTTACAGTAGCGTTCATGTATTTTACTCGTTCTTAGACACACTGTTTCTTTTCAAGTAGATTTCTATTCATAATGTTAGTGATGTACTCGTACCTAGTCTATCTTAACTTTAGTAGTGTTGTTTCCCAATATTTACCTCTGTAGCTAGAACTATTTACTCATATAATAAACCTCTACTGTGATTTGTTTTCCCGGTTCAGTGTTAAGAATTACCCTGTTGAAAATCACAACTACCCTCCATTCCGTAAAATCATCTATTTTGCTATATATTCATCTATTTTTCATGTTTAGTAACAAAAATAAATCCCTTGAACACCAGGCCTATTTGGCGTTCATTTTTATTGAATTTGGGCTGTGCCAACAATACCTATCTTGTGAAGAGAGCGTTTCCCAATTATTGTTATGACACGGTTAGTAAATAAACGATTTGAATTCAAATTGGCGCCGCTGAACCTCACATTCGCACACTATTGCTGTCTATAGTGTGCGAGTGAGAGGCTTAACGGCGCCATATTCTGTCTATTTCTTTACTTAATCGGGATATACTGTTGGAATTAGCTCTTGGTAATTTATATACGTTAATAATAATGATTGACTTATTTGTAATGTCAATATTTACTACAGTGTAATGTGTAAGATAATTGTGTATGTAGTTAGTAATGGTGCATATGTGGTGTGTTGCAGGATGCGGGCTGCAGGTGGTGGGTTGTCGCGTGGTGGTATGTCGCGACGCGGCGGCCGGCACGTGTCGCCGTGCGGCTTGCCGCTACTACCACATCCCCGTTCAACTGCCGCCGGCCCTCCGCCCTCCCTAACCTACCCCCCACACCTCACCCCTTACCCCTCGCCCGTCCACACCTGCACGACACACCCCACTCCACTACTCACCTAACAAACCCCTCGTCCATTCCATCCTCCAAGCAAGTCCTCCAGCGTCGCGCCTCTGGTACACTCAGGAAAGGCAGGTTCGGCCGGATAGCACCGTCACGCATCCGTCGTGATATCTTAGTGAATATCGGTTAGTGTAAAGCGACGGGCGCCTTGGCCCCCGTCTGTAACGTCTGTTTGTAGTCTTCGGGAAGGAGTGTGTACATAGTAGCGGGATATGTTTCTCAGGCACGGTCATGCGATTGTGATATGAATAGATTTCGAGACGCCGGAGCCCTTCGAGTAATATTAACGAGATCGTACCGAGATCGTCGAATAGTAGTTAGTGAGGTTTCAAATGTTTTATTACTATTGTATAATTTTTTTTAAGATACGATATGAGTTCCTGTAAAGATCGGCGCGGACGCCGATTGGCGCCGCGCGGAAACTTTGTTGTATATATAAGCGATGTAATTTATCGGGTGCGGCGACGGATAGAGCCGCGCGGGTAGACGCGACGGTGTTTCCGGTCGCTTCGCCCCCCCCACTCCTAATGTGAGCATTTTTGTGAGAATTATGTTACTTTTTTTACGTACGTTGTAAAATTATAATTTTTCTAGATGACAAGTTTTACACTAGATTAGAATAAGCGAATCAGTAATGAAACACCAATAGAGTAGCCGCTTCTCTCCTTCGGCACCGATACTTTTGACGCCGGAGCACAATTCACGTAAAGTGGCGCGGCTGCCTCCCCCTGGCGCCGTCCACTCCACTCCACACATTAGCATAGGTCGCGACACTCGTAGAGTGATAGAGAACAGACAATCGAAATACAATGAACATTATCGGACAATATTTAAACGAAGAAGGCATACTTCCAAGCTATTAACCTAAATTTTAGGATAGAACGTCGGCTTTTATTCCGGTTAGATTTTGCTAGATACTCATTATTTCGACCGACGACGACGGGATCCGTCGTTCGATGCACAAACCGTTACCGACGATCGAATCCGATTACCTCTCGGTGAGTGCAGCATCATGAAATAGCTTAAATATTGTTTTCAACAACAACAGTATTAAAGTTTTGATCAAATTTATCTCGTATGTATGTAGAGGTGATATGCGTTAAAGAGAGAGGCGGGATCGCGCGCGCCCGCACGCTAGCGTGGGTATACGCGCCGCGCCGTCCGCACGCGGTGACGTCACGTCCGCTGCGAGCGCGCGCTTCCCGAGGGCATGGAAGCCTAATGCCTAATATTATTCCTAGTCCATATCCTTTTTGTTGATCAGTCATGCGATTAATGTTAGAGTAAATAATAATAATTTGATTTATTCCTCCCATTTAGTGGATATTTTGATAATGATATATTAATAATGAAATATTTAAGACATAATACATATTTGATTCTAAATCCTGATAAAGTGACACTAAGTTAGTAATTTAGTCGGAGGGATACTTGTGCCGTGATTATATTTTTAGGTATATATTATGGAATAATTCCTAGCGTCGGAATTAATGAAGTGATTAATGTGTAAGCGTGTTATATTTATTGTCGTAACGTAAGTGGAATGCCATATCGATAAAAGGTGAATATCGGAGCGGAGTCAAACTCGTTAGGATCTGGTTGCGTTGCGTTGCGTTGTGTTGAGTTGGTTGGTTGGTTGGTTGGTTGGTTGGTTGGTGTTGTTATGTCGGTCCGTGCTGGTTGGTATTAGTAGTTGTTGTCTGCCCTACCTACACTGTAGTAGAGTAGCGACCGACAGCAGCGACAGTCATGCAAGGTGAACTAAAACGTTTCACTTTTATCAATACGGCACTATGACTCTTAAATGTACCTATAAGTTGTCATTTTTATTTTTTTGTTAAAATTTATTGTTTCACGAGTTATTTTGTTGCCTTTAATTTTTAAATCAAAATTTATGATCTGACGCATTTATTGTAAGACAATCGATTACTTTTATAATTGTGTAATTAGTGTGATAATAATAATGAATGGTATGAAATTGCCGAAATGAAAGATAGAACATCGAAAGTATCCTTCCTGTTAGAAGGGACTCTTCTGGCCCAACCCAAGGTTTCTAGTGGTTTTTTATATTTTTCTTTTTGTTGTATTATTAATGTTGCGTGTGTCTTACACATAATATATTTCATTTTTGTGATATTTTTAACTATAAAGTACTGTTATTGTAAATCCAAATGGAATAATGATGACCTAATTAATATTCAAGAATTTATTTGTAAATCACAAAAAAAATGTAAAACTGTAAATATATTGTCAAAAAAAAAATGAACTGCAACACAATAATTGATTAATTATTATTATATCTCTTCATCAAATACACTGTAAGTTGTTTGAGTACCTAAAGTATTGGTACCTATCTTACCTTATAATGTAGTATGTACCTACAATCTACTTATATAAAGATAAACCGGTCCAGTGAACAAAGTATTCATTATATTGTGAACATTTTTTTATTCACGAACAATCACAGAAAGTACATGACATTGTAATATTATTTATAAAATTACTATGTGATGTGATCTTCGGATCAATTTTGAGTACAGTATAGATAATAAACAACTGAATATGTGATATTTTCTTTTATTTACTTACCTACATATATTAAGTAATAGTCCTGAATTTCAATGAGAACATTTAATGCTTAAAGATACAGGCGTTAATTTATGGAAATCCATAATTATTATAATATTGATATTTTTACAAATTACGTACATAACTATAATTTGTAAACTATGAAGGGGTGGATGACGCGGGTTCGAATCCCGCACATGAATATCATTTTTTCCTCTCGTAAATTTGTAATTTTGTTAGTAATAATGTAATCCGCGCAGTGTTATTATTTAGCAAAGTATAAACAAAAATAACCAAAAAACCTTATTTACTACACAGCCGATAAACTTCAAAACGACATTTAGAATAGCCGAAATACTTTACGAAGCGTTTTGATACTAAACGAAGCATCTTGAGGTCTTGACTTTTCTTTTTAACTTTAGTTATTTGTTGTGCAAAGCTGCAAGTTGTTATTTGCGTGTTCTTTTATTGAAACCTGAGGAAGTAAAGGATTCTAGGATTAGAGAAAATACAGAATCCTGACCGTACTGAACCTGTTGGTTCAAAGGTACGAGACGTAAAATACCTTAGCGAATACCTTAGCCGAGCGCAACAAACAATTTTTCACCTCATTTCAGCGAGGAAATGCATAAAGAAACGGCTTAAATAATGTAGTAAATTTGCCGTAATTAATATATAAAATTATAAGTGATCGATGACTACACTTGGTAATATTTAAAGTATATTTTTGTGGAACTTTAACAAGACGTCCGAACTTTTATGAACATAAACATTTTCCGTGCTAGCTGATAAAAAGAGACCTATCCACGCAGATTTCGAATGATAGGTACAGAACACCTTTCTGAGCTTGTGAAATGAAGAAAATATCAATCATGTATATTTTTTTTATATGTTTAATATGAAATAATAATTGAATGTTTCCATAAAATATGTGTTGACATAATGCCCGTTGTATTAGAAACAGCAGAAAGTAGGTAAACTTTATTTATTTCTCTCATATCAATTCTCTCATTATCATTTAAATATAGGTTTAAAGGACGTCTAGTTAGTACCATCAGACACAGATCAGTTAATAAACGGATATACCATTGCTGGTATATATGAAGCTTTATTCCTTGTAGGAAACTGAATTACATATCAGTATCAGTACCATATTAATATTATAAATGCGAAAGTAACTCTGTCTGTCTGTTACGCTATCACGCCAAAACTACTGGACCGATTTGAATGAAATTTGGTATGGAAATAGTTTGAGACCCGGGAAAAAACAGGATAGTTTTTATCCAACTGCGCAAAAAGAGATCTGTTTTTGCGCGATAACCGACATACGCGCAGGCGGAGCCGCGCCCGGAAAGCTAGTACTGAATAAAACAAACAGTACCTAACGCACATTAGATTCATTGTCTATGTAGGTAATATATACATTTTTTGAAAGGTTGTAGGGGGAGCTGCTCATATTATTATTATACTATGAGTAGGTGTTTACGTATAAAAAGTAGAATTAGCTCTGATTCCTCACAACTTTCGCAATACAACAGAGTTCAGACAATAGTCGTTAACACTAAATATGTCCGGAAAACAAATTCCTCTACGATATTATCTTCTATCTTAATTAGCGCTACTGAGCAACGGGGATGAGATGGGAGTCATGTGGAAAGTACGGTGTTTTTCTCATCGGGACAGCTTCTTATCCTTTCTCAAATAAGGTTTTGTGTGTAGGGGAAAAATCGGGATCTTAAGCTTTTTGATATATGAGATCAAATATAGTCTGATCTACGAATCTTTGTACATCGAATCGCATCCAAAACCATATTTTATAGTAGGTACGTATAACCCTAACACAAAATAGAGGGTTTCACTGGTTTTCTGTATATGGCATAACATTAAAAGATCACAAGTCTTTTTCTTATACGAATGGGTTGTCATTTATTTGCTGTATTGAATTTCAATTTGCATGTTTAAATTCAAAAGATGTGTGAGATGCAGGGCTAGAATGTAATGCCACGATTTTTTCTCGTGGGTGTCGTAAGAGGCGACTAAAGGTAAAATACCGTAAGGTGGGCAGTAGCGCCTGCAGAAAAACTGGGATCCCCAAGCCACAAAGCCTCTGGTGATTATGGCAACACCACCAGACCTCTCAGAGCAACAAATACATGTGAACCAATGACAGTTTCAAAAGGAGAAGACGAGTGACACAAATATTAGGCTGGTCCAACGAAAGTGTGTCGGCCGACACACTTGCACCTTAGTTGCGGTTGAACGCTTGTGGTGAATGCTTGTGTTCTATTACATACTCAAAAACGCATCAAAATGCCTTCCTGTGTTTTTAAAAAATATTTTTCAATCACTCCGGAAAGAAAAATAAATCTCAAGGATTTACTTTTCACGCGTAAGTATGGTTATAAACGTTATTTTGTGAAAATGACAATATCAAACAATAATAATTTACTTCGCCATATTTGAAAGAGAAAGATAGACAATACCTCTATCATATCATGAACTACGTCTGACGATCTTAGTATTCGGTGATTCGTTCGGTTCCGAGCTCCGACCTGTCTCTGTCTCGCTTGAACGAACGTTCATGCGCCTCACTCTATCCTTGTCATACGAGTGCCGTGTCGTTACAGTCGGGAAGTTTCGGAAGTAAGTACTCGAATGCCGAGCCGGCCCGAAGAGCCGAGCGGAACCTAGGTTTATTATTGCTATGTTGGAGCGTCACTCGTCTTCTCCTTTTGAAACTGTCATTGATGTGAACGCACATCAAATTACCTTTATGATTAACTATCGCGCTAATTGGATAAATCTATCGCAGTTATCGCCAACTATGAGTATATTCCGGCAGCTGTCCTTGAGCACTAGTTTATATTCTATGTTGAGCCTGCTTAGTATTTTCTACTACATCATCAGTTGTCATCAAGTGAGATTGTGATCGAAGGATAGTCTAAAAATAGACAAGTCATAAGTAGCTACGTTTTTTTTATGTTATTGTGATGTAACAAGCTCGAGGCCAACCAGATGTTAAGCGGACTAACCTCTGCCTATAACAGATGCATTTCGTCACAAGTCACTAATTACCCTGCGCCCGTCACCTTGACACAGTTGCTAAGTCTCATGTGCCTGTAATTTCACTGGTTCTCAAGGATTGGTGCCGGAACACACCGTTAGATGCTTGGCGACAGATTTTCTACTTGAGGGTGGTCGCTAGCCATGCGAGTCATGAATTCGAACCATGGACCCGCTGCGCAGCAGTCCATGGCCAATGCCACTGAGCCATCACTGCTACGCGTGCCGTTTGATCGATATCATTGATAGGAGAATAACGTACTATTTCTTAAAATGTATAATATATGAAAGACGTAACGACATCTTTGGCGAATAATTAATGACCTAACACGACCAAAAATACTGTTAGTTATAATGATAGTACCTACAATAGACTACATAGGCTACGCAGACTTCTCTTGTAGACTATGTTCGCGACTTCCAATATGTACTATCGTCGCCGGACGCACGGACGCCGGACGGTGTCCGCTGTCCAAAGACGTTCGACCATTCGGCAGGAATTAATCGTCTAGCGCCACGTCAGCGAAGACCAGTTTCTTGAATTGGCAGTTATTTGAACTGTGGTCAACCAAAAAAATAAAAGGGAGAGTTTCGGTTCATTATTTAAGATTTCGTTTAGCTCTTCGCGTAGTTTGCTTTTCGTACCTAACTGATCAACTAAGTTAAGCAACGTCTGCTACGGTCATGACTTGGATTACTTCTGAGCGCTTCCGTGCTTCGGATCTGGTTGTTGACTTAGGATGAATCGTTAAAAGATTGGTGGTAGGGTATCTGGCGAATGCTCGCGTCTGGCTAGTAACTAGAAAATCTGTCACCAAGCACTAAACATTGTGTGCCGGTAGTTGCCTTGAGAGCCAATAATTCTAGGTTAGCCTGAACAACATCTTCGAGCTCATCATCACTTATACCATTAGGTAGGTGGGATAATGGTCAGAGGCTAATAAAAAAAACGTTTTCTATCAGTATTTATGTATTCCTTTGTTTATAAACATTCGTAGAAACGATTTTTTCCTTATGCTATCGTAATGGAACTAGGACGAATTCTACAGTGTTAACCGTTAAACTTCTGCGTATAAAATTTGCTATCCGTCTCAAATGGCGAACTGCGACCATCACCCTGAGAAATAAAGTTGTTAACACAGTAGATTCAATATTACTGCATGGTTGGCGGGAGAAATAGGGAGATATGGTGGCAGTATTTACCCGGACGAACTCGTACGAAGAGTTCTACTGCTGCTTAACTGGAACTGTTTCTTTAAGTTCATCATTCATAGTGGAAGCATAGAGGTAGCTAGTCAACACTCCTGCGCGGCCGGCGACTAACTGCCGCCCGGATGCACCGAACTCCCGTGGATACCATGATTGTGAATTCGTGGCTGTTGGAAAGATACGGTGAGCGTCCAAGGTGGTATCTGCGACTTACATGTAATGTACGTTATTAGCCAAATACGACATCAGTCGTGACTTAGTCTCAATCTCAGTCTATCTATCTATCTGTTTCAATACAAATAATTATTCGACGCGTCATTTAATTTGTTTGTAGCTTAAAGATAACAGGCGTTATTATTTTGCTACCTAACAAATAATTATGCGCCAAGAACGCATGGATAATATAAGGGGGGATGCCCCGTCAACCCACTGGACTTTCCCACTGGTGGGTGGAAGATTCAAGTTTCCCCACCACCCACGACACTTTTAGGATGATATTTTTAACGAGAGCCTTATCGACATTAGGCCTTCACTACAGTACGTTATAGCTACTGAGCCTACACCTAACTAGTACTTACTAACGCTCCGAAGATACCAAAGCTATTATAAAGCAACATTGGTGATGACATCCTCATCGCCGCTCGCCGCCGCCGCCGCCCATGTCCCGTCTTCGGCTCAAGTCCCAACAGTCACAGCGCTGCAAACCGACGTCTCGACGATGAAAGTACCCTTGTTATGTGGTGTACCCACTGTAGGTGTAATAAACTCTACCGCATGATTTTCTTCTGTATGAAAGAAATTAATCAGTACTTCAGTACTATTATAAATGCGAAAGTAACTCTGTCTGTATGTTACTCACGCCAAAACTACTGGATCTATTTGAATGAAATTTGGTATGGATATAGTTTGAGACCCGGGAAAAAACATAGGGTAGTTTTTATCCAACTGCGCAAAAAGAGGTTAATGTTTTTGCGCGATAACCGACATACGCGCGGACGGAGCCGCGCCCGGAAAGCTAGTTGTATATAAAGGAAAATACTTAGTCTAGTAGGTATCTCGGCATTTGCGGATGTTTCCTAGTGGTCCTACATAATTTTTCTACAGGCAACGACGAGGGAGCCTTATTTCTCGTGGTCAGTGTTATCCACTTGTGTCAGTACTCAGTAGTACCATGGACGGTACAATAAATATAATACAATATCTATATATTCTATCCCGTGTTCAATCGCTGAAGTTTTACTGATGGCAGTACTGACACATTTATGTCATTAGTACCATTAAATAAAGTACTATGACAGTCTTTGATAATATAATAAACGCGTATGGGGGCAGGAGAGGTCAGCGTTCATACACTACTACGAGTATCTTAATGATTTGGGATCACTTAATTCTCGTAATGATGTCGCTTCCCCTTTAGATTTTTGAATATATGACAACAAGCACTATTGCGGACTACCTAAGCGAAAATCACATTCCTTTACACATTTAAGAGTACAAAATTTCTCACCTAGTGTGTGAAAATCGAATCCACGTCCCCCGATCGTGTGACTAACTACTAGATCATCGACCACCAACCACCTGCAGATTTAAGAAGTGCAGCTTCCGCCAATATATATAAACGACAACTAAAATGCTACTTATAATTAAGGCTTATTATAATGTTAGAGAATATTTAAAAGACGACTTTTCCACTACCACTCGTGGTAAATAATATTTTTTTATGCTTTATAATTACAATTTATGACATGTTATATATATATATATATATATTTTCCTGGATATTTAATGTAACTTGGTCTAATGCTGGACATAGGTGACGTAAATTTAAAGTGCAAGAGTGAAGTTGAATAAGTGGAGGCTTGTTGGACGCGGAACGGCTTGACACTCTAAACGCAACAACTTTTGCCTTGTCAGCTTTATTAGAGTGAGTAAGTTGTTACTAAGCCACTTCACTATTGAGCGTAGACCTCTATTGGTTACGATGGACAACAAATTCCAACAAATTTAATGAAAAATTATAGCTGCATCGTCAGCGAAGGAAAAACTTGAGTTACTTCAAAATTTCTGCATTTCATATCTGGCCTCCGAAAATATGACTCTGAATTCTGCAATAAATTCCTTCCCATACCCGTCGCCGGAATGTCCATTTATTATCCCTTGTTTACAGTATCTTTTTATATGCCTATTCTCCGTGCTATCTGCGACTGAAATTTTTCGTACCTTCATGACCCAAACGCTTAGAATCTTTTGAAAACCTGAGACTGCACCCAATATTTTAAAGTAGACTGATATAAAAGGGCTGAAAGGAATTCATTCCCGCACGAGGTATTTACAGTATAGTCCAAGTAAGAATTGATCACTTTCACCAGAGTTAACACTCAACTTTTCATTTCAAAGAAAAGTTAAAAGTTTTAGTTTTTCTAAAATACGAGTATTATTTTTTATTAAGTAATTACTTTTATTTTTTCAATATTTGGTAATTTTTTTATATTTATTTTATAATTATGTAGTGAGTATCCCACTAAATCATATTTATGGTCTTAAGCTTTTAATTATGGAACGCATCCACCGCGTCACAGCTACGTATGTGACTATAAATTACTTTTTCATTTCTCATACTCGGAAAGTAGTGTTTGTTTGATTCGAGTAGCGGGTCGAAGACGTTGCTATTAAGCGGGATGGGACAACCGTATTGTATTCCATATTTAAAATAAGAAAAAAACTGTATAATTTGGCAGTGTAGTAACTAAATATAAGGTAGTATATTATTAAAAAAAACTAACAAACATTTTCCTTAAATTTGACAAATATTAGCTTTATATATGTATCATCTATTCATGTTTAGTACGTACTACTATTATTATTGCTACTAATGTACCGATTTTTTATTTTATATATCAAGAGTATGTTTTTATTTTTCCTTATATTTGTAGTGAAAAGAAGAGTGTTAAACACGGGTGGAAGTTATCAATTCATATTCGGACTATAGCCGCCCGTAAATATTCCAAACAAAATTTTACTTAACATTTCACAAATAAGTAACTAACCTCTCAATTGATTTTTAATGTGTTAATGTAAGCACAATTTAATTTAACTTTCCTTAAATTCGAAATGAAAAGTAGGTAGAAATACGTCAATTCCTACTTGGACTATAACCGCCCACGCTAGGCTCGGGCGAGATCTGTGCTCGGGCGTTTAAACACCTCGTATTTGAATTGATTCCTTTCGACCCTTGTATGACAAAACAACCTACTATTATCTATGCTGCGGGCCATCGAGCAGTGTTTTTTTTTAATTCACCCTAGCCCACCCTGTCTTCTACGCTCTACTGTAATACTTATATATATGGCCTTGGCTCTGTAGTTCTTATATAGAAAGAACATGGAAGTAATAAATACTACGTTGTACGTAGTACTTATTACTTCTATGAGAAAGAATAAGTGACCAGAGTCGCAGATCTTAAAAATATTTTCCTTGGAGGAGTTATGAAATCACATTTTTTTTTCTATAAAAAAAATCTACTGTAATTTTGAAGAAAATTTAGTTTCTTGCCATCGGGTGTAAGAATTTCCTATAAAACGTGTGCGATTTTCTTTTTTAAAAGGATTTAGAAGATAAAAGACGATCAAGATTGATTTTATATGCTTTTACTAAATTACAAGCGAACATTCTTACAGAAGAAATTCGTCTCGTCCACAAATTATATAGATATGTCTAAAGACAGATAGGTAACAGACCTTCATACGACCAAACTTTAGTCGCTGATCTTTTTTTTCTTTTATACCTGAGACGAATACTGGCAAATGTTTTGATCAAATTAATAATTACATACTATCCATTTTACTAAGGAGTTTATTGACATATTGTTAACAGGTTGTACTCCTATGGTATATATTTTTATATCGTATTCTTATTATTCTAAAATAGAATTAAAACAAATGTAAGTTTATATTGGCATTTATTTTAACGTACAAGTAGCAATTTCTTTTTCCTCCATATCACACTATTAGGGTTATCCCAAAATGTACATATATCTTCCTCCACTCCGCTTCAATTTTAGTGTGTTAAAAGCCAATGGGTATCTACACTTTGGATACTGCAACACGTTTCATACGCTTGATATGTCCTGTAAAATAAAACCTAATTTAATAATAGATATCTGTAAAGCGATTATGATGTCTTCAAACACTTGAGCACATCATCAGTTTCCCTCTCGAACTCGAAATCTCATCAGTTATTTTCAAATCGTTATTCACATTCTTAATGGCTTAAATATTACATACATTTTGATATGTTAACTGTTTCTGGAGAACGTTTATATATGGTAAATATCTAAGTAAATGGTAGAAAATATATAATTACTTTTGTAAATATATACATAATATTGCACTTATATGCAAAAAACATTAGACATGTTATATTTATCATTATTTTTGACCCGGCGTTTCAAACAAAGCAGTGATCGTTAAAGTTTTTTTTATTACTATGTGTAATAATCGCGTTTACTTAAAATTATAATACTTGTTATTTTTTTATATATTTACAAATTGATGACCTACTTCCACGTTCAAGTTATGCCATTGCGTGCTATTTGCATACAAATATCCGTATCATGGTAAGGAAAACACTACGATCTCAATAGCGTTTTTAGGGTGCCAGGTCTAAGTTGGTTCACATTATTTATGCAATTGCACCTTAGACGTTTTGATTAGAATCAAGAGAAAATAGTTCAAAACCACCCTATGTATTAAATACCTAGAATATAAGCGTGAATCGCGATTAAGTGTACCTACCTAGCAAATATTTGAAGCGCTCGTAGCGATGTTTGCTAAGCCGTTCTTAATCGATCAACTAAGTTAAGCAACATCCATCGCGATCATGACTTGGATGGGTGACTGCTGGTGATATTACTACTGAGCGCTTCCGTGCTTCGAAGGGCGCTTTAAGCCGTCCCCGGTTGTTGTCTTACGATGGCAGTAGTGTACAGCATGGTGGTAGGGCATTTTTCATTTTGAATGCCCGCCTGGTTGTTCCGGCAGCTGTCCTTGAGAGCCAGTAATTCTAGGGTACCCTGAACAATATCTTCGACCACATCATTAATAGCCATCAAGTGAGATAGTGGTCCAAGGCTAGCCTATCAGTAATTATAAAAAAAACATGCATTTATTAATACTCGTAAGTAGAATGATACACAAAGTTGTCAGTGGCTATGATTAAATGAAATCATAAACATTCAATTTATCACCCTTGTGGCAAGCCCACAGTAGCCACTTAAAGAAGAAGTTGGATTTGATTACCTCTTTTCATACCACACTATGCTTAAGTTGGCGGGGTGGGCACCTAAAACGTATTCGCAAAAATAGAGCAAAATTGCGTCCGATATGTACCTACCTAATGGGTGTGCACCTCGAGCACTTGTTTATTATGTGATATCTTGTCCTATCCTACCTAATAGATGCAGTGTTCATTATGGCAGACTAAGGCTATGTCGTTTGTGACTAAGGTTGATTAATTATTAATAATACATTATTAAATGATTGATTAATATAAATTTTTAGTTCACGACCGTGTAGAATTAGTTTCACTCGTCTGTGGAATCTGCGGTGTAGTTGTACTCTAAAATTATCTCTTATCTGTTACTCTTTCTCTCATACTGATCTATGTTCTTGAAAGAAAACAAAACAAACGAAATAATTCCTACATTTTTACTAATACTTCCCAATTATTCGTTTATGGGCACTACAGTATTTCAGACAAACATTTCCAAAGAAATAAGAGCAATGATAACGTGGTTATCAAAGAAGCATTGTAACATATTTTAGATAACCTCTTATGAAAAACAAAATTTAGAACCTCACAAAAAAGCTCATGAACTGATTTAAAAAACTGATTGAATCGCAAAAAAAACGGATTACCTTATAGTACTATACGACGACAGTGGGTTTCTTGACCTAAAACTACAATTTGGACACAAATCTGACCAGGGTACTGGTTAAATTACACCATATATGTACTGCAAGCAATAATAGATATTGTAATAGTCAAAGTTATACCATACAAACCATGCCATAGAAAGGATACTTCACTAGTTACTAGCTATGAAGGAAGGATTGCTCAAGAGAGATCAGTATACCGTGAACTTAAGTATTTTCAGTAAAAATTACTTCATTTAAAGTTGTTTTATTGATATCTTTACTGAGATTGCCATTATATGTCATGAGTACAAAAATTATAGGATAAAATTATGTAAAATAAATGCATCTAGTTATTTAATTTCTTTTCAATACTTTCATATTTCAGATTGCTCTTTAAGTATTTTAGTGACCTATTTAATGTAATGTATCAGCTGGATTGTACACTGTTGAAAACAGCCTCCCACATTATGGGGGGTTTGCAGTGTGAGATATCAGTTCCTCAGAAAGTGCTGCTACCTTCAGGTGTTTACCCTTAGTCGCCTCTTACAACACCCAAGGGTAGAGATGGGGGAGTGACATTCTAGCCCAGCACCCCACAGGCTATTGACCTATGCCAGGGTGTAATAGTGTCAGAACTTAAATCTTAGATACTGTTATTTGTTAAGTTAGTTATTCTTTACTTATCAACCAGGTTAAGCTACATCTATTGAGGTTATTAGGTACTTGGATGAGTGACCACTAGTGTTCAGTGCTAACCTAACATTTTATTTCCAGCAGTCTTTCAGAGCCAATAACCCTAGGTTAGCCTGGATAACATCTTCACTTATCATCAGGTTCGATAGTAATCAAAGGAGAACTGAAAAACAATAAAAAAGCTTTTACTTATGTTCCTATTATACATATCCTAAATTAAATCTCACTAATATTGTGAATGTGAAATTTTGTGACTGTATATGTTTGTAACTCCTTCACACTGAAGCGGCTTAACCTACTTGTATGAATTTTGAAATATTGGTAGTGTAGGCCCTGGATTAACACAAGATATTACTATTTATATCTGTTAACATAATTGGTCTATGCGGGTGAAACCATGGGGTGCAGAACTAGGAAGCAGACTGTTCTGCTTCCTAAAGCTGTGGCAGAGTAGTACCCATTATATTCATTTGTTCTAGCAAAACTTGTCACTACCTTATAGTTTAACAGCTTGTCAGGGTACTAGTTATGTCATCTATCTCAACACAACTAAGTCCTACTCTCATTTCTGGGAATTATAGATTAAGAGCATGGTTTCCCTGCTATTAATATTACTACCTAATAATATAATTACCATAATCACATCTAATTTTTTCAGCTGTTCAGCACTCAGGTAAAAATAATAATTATCCTCTTCATGGATGTTGTAAAAGTCTATGAAGAGAAAAAGTATGCTTAATGGGCAGCATGCCACTAATTATGTAAATAAGGTGTTATTGCAAATTATGTCCTCAGAGCTCTATCATTTTAACAAACTCACCTGCTATCTTGTGGTAGCAGGTAGGTTGCTGGTAGTAACAAGCATTATCTTCATAGCATCAGGAAAGCAGCCAGCCTTACAAGGATGCTTTCCTAAGGAATAGATTGTTATGACAATCTATAATAAATAATATGTTCTTGTATCTACCTTATGTGTTAGTAAGGAGAATGGACCAACCCCACATTCATGGGATAAGGGTTGGAAGATGATGTTGCACAATATTTTTTATCAGTAGAAATATTGCATCTATTGTATAAACTAATATGTTTAAAACTTACTTGTATTCCTCAAGTTGAATCAGTTCATTCATAGTATTTTTTAATTTTCCATGTTTCTGAAGAAATTCCTTTACCAAATAGTTCTTCAATTATATTCCTGAAATGTCGAAAATTAATCCTTCATCATTCTCTCAACAAGTTTAGTTGTCACAGTTTCCAAATCAGAAAACCAGGAGGCTTAATTACACATACTTAATACTTATTATCCTGATTCCTACTTACCTAGATTACCTAGGTAAGTATGAGTAGGTTGTTTATTTTCTGAAACCTTATCAGGTTATATATAAGTAAAACCCATACAACCCATAAGTAACTTCTGTTGCACTAACATGTTAAAGTTGTCAGCAGGGCAGGCTTAATATGATTTGTCACACAATGACAGCTTATGGTACACACACACCATCAGGGAATTTAGGGAAGTAGCCCCTTATTACATCCAGAGGAACCTATTACCATACCGATATATATATACCGACGCATCAAAACTACTCGATGATACCGTCAAAACATCGAAATGATCCGATGTATCACAAACAAGAATGTATTTTTAAGATACAATGAACCCCGTTTTTACGGATATTATAGTGAGACACATGTTTTCTGTAACAAACAAACTTATTAAATGTTATAGGTGAATATATGAAACAAAGGTGATTTAGGCGTTTACAAATATAATGTAACAAAACAATCAATCGCGGTAGCTCACTGGAATAACTGGAGATGGCGCTGTTTTTACGGAATTCGTGCGGGATGCGGACGGTGGTGTTGGCGGTTAAGACCCATTGGTTGGAATTGAATTAAAAATTAAAAAAAAATTGAATCCATAATTCCCAGAAATAAGAGTAGGACATAGTTGTGTAGAGATAGATGACTTAACTAGTACCCTGACAAGCTGTTAAACTATAAGGTAGTGACAAGTTTTGCTAGAACAAATGAATATAATGGGTACTACTCTGCCACAGCTTTACTGTTCTGCTTCCTAGTTCTGCACCCCATGGTTTCACCCGCATAGACCTATTATGTAAACAGATATAAATAGTAATATCTTGTGTTAATCCAGGCACTACACTGCCAATATTTCAAGTTTCATATGAATATGTTAAGCCACTTCAGTGTGAAGGAGCTACAAACATACACAGTCACAAAATTTCACATTCACAATATTATTGAGATTTAGGGCCTGTTTCAGAATGTTCGTGTAAATTCCAGTTATACTACCCAGAACATATTTATTAAATAAAACACTATCATTGCGTTTCACAGTCATCGATTTAGCTTATCCATCGGTTAAAGCTTGCAACGCGCTGCATGTCAACTGTCATTTTTATCATTCAGTTATTTTATGTGTTGGTTACCAATCCAAAACTTTATTAAGACATTCTGAACCTGGGCCTTAATTTATGATATGTATAATAGGAACATAAGTAAAAGCTTTTTTATTGTTTTTCAGTTCTCCTTTAATTACTATCGAACCTGATGATAAGTGAAGATGTTATCCAGGCTAACCTAGGGTTATTGGCTCTGAAAGACTGCTGGAAATAAAATGTTAGGTTAGCGCTGAACACTAGTGGTCACTCATCCAAGTAATAACCTCAATAGATGTAGCTTAACCTGGTTGATAAGTTAAGAATAACTCACTTAACAAATAACAGTATCTAAGATTTAAGTTCTGACACTATTACACCCTAGCATAGGTCAATAATTTGCCTGTAGGGTGCTGGGCTAGAATTTCACCCCCTATTTCTACCCTTGGGTGTTGTAAGAGGCGACTAAGGGTTAACACACCTGAAGGTGGGCAGCAGCACTTTCTGAGGAACTGATATCTCACACTGCAAACCCCCCATAATGTGGGAGGCTGTTTTCAACAGTGAACAATCCAGCTGATACATTACATTAAATATGTCACTAAAATACTTAAAGAGCAATCCATGGATACTTATGAAAGTATTGAAATGAAATTAAATAACATAAATAACTAGATACATTTATTTTACATAATTTTATTTACGGCATATAATGGCAATCTCAGTGAAGATATCAATATAACAACTTTAAATGAAGTAATGTTTGCTGAAAATATTGACCCCGTACGTTACAAAAGTCCACAATAATCTGATGATTCAAAAGGCTTAGTGTTAAATTAAGAACATGTTGCATCATTCACGGTTATATAGTAAAAAAATCTAAAGTATATCCAAAATGTATACGATTTATGTGATGGCGTTGCATCGGAAAAAATCGATGCTACGTATCGATGTATCACATCGATTAAAAACAGTTAAATCTTTTATATGGACATGCCTACCACAACTGAATAAGTTTTTTTTATTATGATTGTGGTCTGAATATAGCTACAACTACCACAGGAATTTGCGAAACTTATTATTAGTCTGAAGTTCCGTCATCAGTTTTCAAGATCGCGTCTAATGACATCGGGATTGTTCGGTTGTTTCCGACGCCTGGTCTCGTCTACCCCAACGACGTACCACAGACAAGTGCCGGGTTTTTAGTATTGCCATAGTAAAAAGTATTATTTGTAACTAAATATATTTAACAATTTATATAATATAACTTAACACTTGCATATGATAGGCGTACTGCGTTGCCGGAGACGTAATTTTTTATGTGTAGGTAATACACTATGGTAGGCAGTAGAATTGACTATGTTATTCTCGTAATGTATGAGGGTATGGTGTGTACCTAAGGTGAACTTTTAAGTATTTTAATTCCAAAAATTTGTTTTTAAAATGAAAACTACTATTCCGATCGCACTCAAACTAACGGAAACAATCGGGGACCGTGGCCCGCTCGTATTGAAGCGATGGAACTACAAAAATTGACAATAATAAATTAATTGTTTAGAAAATATACACACTATTTTGAATAAAATTAACAAATAAATTTTAAATTTTTTTGGGTGTGGGACGGTCCGCTATCGGTGTCATCGGTCGCAACTTTATACCAAAAACAAGACGCATACACTTTGAGGACAAACAAAAAAAACACAAAATAATTGTACTGTTAAGCTGAATATTTATTTGTAAAAAAAATTTACTTCAAACTAGGAGCAAGTATATATCGCTCACCTAGTAATATAAAGGCACATGTGCAAAAATGCGAAGTTGACTTTTCACGGCATAAGTGTCCAAAACTGCATAATGTATAAGGTAGTAAAACGGCACAGAGCTAGTATCTGTATCCATCGAGAGAGGGCTTCAAGTGTCATTATATTATTATTGTTGTTCCCCCCCCCCCCCGCGTCCGCGTCTAACAACGGCTCATTAGTCAGTTGTGCGGGGCTCTTCGCAAGTGTAGTCACTTCCAGAACTGCGTTGCCGTAAGTGACAGTTGTGACATTTTGTAAATTAATTTAATAAGTAATAGAATGGCACATTTGACAGACGTGCCTTTCCAATTATAGTGTAGGTAAATTATTGCTACTTATAATATGACTAATGTGCCGTTCATTACTTTACATTTCATTACATGAAATGAGGGCAGGTATGCCGCGTCAGCAGGACTGCTGACGCGATATACCTTGCCTACCCTGGCTATGTTCTTGAACATAGTTTCAAGGCTAAGGCGGGAGTTTGTATGTATGCTCGCGATGACATTTGCTATCGGCGTCTCCGCAACCTTGAAGAACCCAAATTCTCTATCATATTGTGGGTTCTGGTGGACAATGGCATGGAGAAAATTCTTTATGCTAGTGTCTACCGTTCGCACAGCGGAGATGAGGAGAAAACTACCTTAGCGAGGCGGCCGATGTGGCCCAACAGAGGTATCTTTCAGCTCAACTAGTGCTTCTGGGGGATTTCAACGCCCACCATCAAGACTGGCCATACCCATACCAGAGCACGCTGGTCGAGAGATGCGCAAGCTTGCTTTGACGCTAAACCTCACTCAGCTGGTCCAAGGAGCCACAAGGATACTGGATGTTGATGGCCACACAGCCAATTACTTGGACCTTCTGCTGACAACAGATCCAGACCGCTACTCGGTGTCGGTTTCATCACCCTTAGGTAGCTCCGGCCACTGTCTGGTGAAGTCTGTATCAGTGTACTCCCCACTGGATCCCAGTCCAAGAGGCACCCGGCGGGTGTGCAGATACAGGTCAGCAGATTGGGATGAGATGCGTTATTTTTTCGCGTCTTACCCGTGGCAGCAGGTTTGTTTTTCTTCAAGCGATTCCTCTACTTGCGCGGATGCTGTGATTGAGGTGTTACGTCAGGGTATGGAATACTTAATACCATTTTCTGACGTCCCGGATGTCATCTGATGTCCAGCAAAGCTCGCCCATGGTTTAATGCTATATGTGGAGATGCAGAAGCGTCAAAACATGAGGCCTATTTAGCCTGGGCTGATGCTCGAACCCGCAAATCTAGAGATGTACGTGAAAAGAAGAAAGCATTTAACCTAGCCGCCAAGTCCTAGAAAAAAGCTATCAAGAAGGCTCGCTTCGAACACATACGCCGAACAGGAACAAACTTGCTTATTACCCCTCGGGTAGCAAAGCGTTCTGGTCCCTGGCAAAGTCGATCGAAGAGAACTTCTACCGTCCCTCACTGCCTCCACTGCTGAAACCTAACGGCTCACTAGCGCACACTGCGGAAGAGAAAGCAAATTTATTTGCCTCTCTGTTTGCAGAGTCTTCACCTTTAGATGCTGGCAATGCTGTACCTTCTAGCCTGCCAAACTGTGGGACGTTAATGTCAGAAATCCGCATACGACAGTCTGAAGTACGCAAAGCGTTGCGCGATCTGGACGTTAACAAAGCTAGTGGTCCAGACGGTATACCAGCTGTAGCCTTGAGGATGTGTGCGCCTGAGTTGACTGCAATATTGACTCGCCTCTTTCGCTTATTCTTTATTCGCTATGACGACTAGTCAAGTGCCTAAGTCCTGGAAGCTTGCAAACGTGTAGCCTGTGCCCAAAAAGTGTAGTCGCACAGACTCTGCCAATTACAGGCCTATTTCAGTCACTTCCATACTCTGTAATACGATGGAACGTGTACTGAACCACAGGCTCCTGGAATACCTAGATGTGAATGATCTCCTCAGTGACCGACAATACGGGCATCGCCGCAAAGTCGCTTGCTTATCGGTTTTTTATCGGATACATTTTGGGGAGTGTGCCACAGAACTACATTATTTAATTCCGCCATCCCCATTCTTTAACCGGACATCCAGGGATACTCAGAAGCGCCACTGCTATATTGTAGATATTCCATTTACCCGAACAAAGCGATTTGCTTCTTCGTTCATTATACGAACCGCTAGGGAATAGAATACCCTGCCCGAGTCTGTGTTTCCGGTTAAGTACAATATGGGGGTCTTCAAAAAGCGAGTGAACAGGTATCTTCTGGGTAAGCGCGCTCCATCATCGACCGCATCATCACTTAACATCAGGTGAGATAGTGGTCAAGTGCTACCCAGTTAAGTATATAAAAAAAAAATTCCTACCCTAAAATTTTAACAAAGTTCCTATTATGCGTAATATTATATATTTGTTTCGGGCTTCTTCATTTAATTAAAATATATAACAATAAGTTAAACAGCTGAATGCTATTGGATTGGTTAAGTAAAACCTAATTTGAATCTGGATTAGATATTTGTTTTTAAATTCATTAGACTTAAGGAACTTAAACCAATAATAGCAATTAAGTTCTTGTGTTTTTTTATATAGATTTTATCTGATAAAAATTGTATTTAAAATGTGATATTCAACTAGTAACAAACTGCTTATCATAAACATAACAAATGGAAATAGGGTGGCGACTAATGCAGTCTCGAACGAAAACGAGTAAACGTATGAGTATCTCTTACTAATTACATTTAATACCAAGGATTTTATTATTTTGAAGAAAAAGTAGTTTTTTTTATATACAACTGCATACCAACCTAAACGGTTGTATGACGCAAAATGTGCATAATTAGAATAATGCACATTTTGCGTCATGAAAACATTAAAAATATTAAAACTGTGTCGCTTTGACTGCTTGATCAATATTTGCCTAAAAAAATTAGAACCCTGCCAATTTATTGAATTAGAAAGAACTGGCAATAGCTTATTAAGTTTTTGGTTAACTGCATAATAAGTTTCCATTTCATAAACGGTGATTATTCAAGATTTATATAAAGATAGTCATTATTACATTTTTATTTCATTTTTCTATAATTTCATGTTGATTATATTTAAGGGGCCAAAGGCAACTTCCACCTTTAAATAACTTTGAGTACATTATTCATGTATGTTAATTTCACAATAAAAAGTTTATTTTCCATCGACGAGTACTTTATTTTTTTGTATATATATAGAAACGTATTATGGTTCCACGTGTATAAATGAAATTTTTGGATGTGGTGACAACGGCACAAATGCATGTCAAAGTGACAACGGCACAAATGCATGACTTTTCCACTTCATTGACCTTTGTGAAGTGTATCCTGAAAACCTGAAGCAAATATTTTTTCTCTGATTATATATTGACGTCTATACTAGTAGACAAATCTACAAAATCTGCAAAAAGGCGTAAAATGAACCAATAAAACAATTTCAATCAAACTTTTATAAAATCTTTGATCCTTGTTCCTGTAAAATATGAAAAAAGTAGATGTGCCAATATATTACTAGGTGAGCGATATCTCCGATAAAATCTTTGTCAAAAATGCTTTCAATCAAACTGACTTTATGAACGACAAAATGCGATGTTATTGAAAGCACCCCTGGGGTGCGTTCTTATTTGTCGTCCGACGACGTCCGACGACGCCCCGAGCGTTTTTATATGCCCGGGGCGATCGTCCGATGATCATCCGGAGCGTTCTTATATATCGCTCGACGACGCACCGGTCGCCCCACGAAATCGGTGGATAAATATCGCCCTGACGTTTCATTTGACAGTTGGGACTTGATTTTTCTTTGTTTTAAGTTACTTTTTGTTTACGTAGACTTCTGTTTACAAAATTTTATTATTATTATTGTTATATTATGTATGTTTGTTTTAGTTATGTATTCTGGAAAAGTACATAATTGTAAATACATTTCTTCTGAGTCAGTGAAACATTTTAAGTAGTGTTCTTGATACAGATATGATACAGAGCCGTTCTTAAAAGGCGGACGACGAGCGTCGCTCTGCTTGGAGCGATCATCCGTCGTCGGACGACATATAAGAACGCACCCCTGGATTTTAGACGTCTTGTTTTGTTGTCATTGTCAATGTCATTAGTGAATTTGACTCAAGTAAAGATAAAAAAAAGAAAGATCAAACTCACTCACTCAACAGAAAAGAAAATCAAGGAAATCAGTGGTTTTCGTATTCGTGAAAAGTGTCGTATTGATAAACAACTCTAATTTAAGACATGTTTGGGGAGGTGGTCCAAGTTTCTAATGATTAAGGCTATACTGTAGTGATTTGTAACG
Organism: Plagodis dolabraria; assembly: GCA_963854805.1. Lineage (NCBI taxonomy): Eukaryota > Metazoa > Arthropoda > Insecta > Lepidoptera > Geometridae > Plagodis > Plagodis dolabraria. The sequence continues at coordinate 23,590,446 of OY978444.1, forward strand.
TCGACAAACGCAACTGTAGACCACAGAGTTGGTAAGTTAGGTCAATGTGCACTTTTCAAATCACACAAAACTTGCATCCAGTTTTTAATATCTATATCTAACTATTTAAGATATTGGCAAGTAAATACAGGCAGAAACAATAGTATTGAAATGTAAGTTGATAGCGGGAAAAACCGTTCAAGAGGGCAATGCCAGACTCTTTGGGCTAGCTATATTTTTGTTTCTGACGCATTTACAGTACAACAATACTCAATAATTAGTTCCATATAACTAAAGTCTTAGATCACGCTACATTTAATGTATATAAATTTTATTTAATGCATACATTGTTGTTTTAAAGGACATGAAATAACTTTTAGTAAATTACAAAAAATAATGTAGAAACTTAGTTGTATGTGGTCATGACAACTATTGATGAATATATGTGGCACTTGAGACAAGTAGTCTTATCATGACATTTTACAAATAATTAGGTATGGTCAATTCTCTTAATACTTAAGTATTTCACAATCAAAGCCAAAGTAAGAGATAGAATATAAAACACTTTTATAGATTGCCTTTTCTGTCCTGTATATTTATGTTGCCGATTCTCTTTTATGGCTTCAATGCTTTTAATATCTCCCTCCAAAACTATTTGTCTCTCTATCCCATTCATTAGCTAAAATGCAACGATTAAGGAGCCATAAAATAGCTTGCATGTAATCCCAGCATCAATACACATTCTAACCAGTTAAACCCATAAATTCATGCAGTGAATAAAAACATTGTCACTAATAAGTAGATGTGGTACTAGTTTAATATGTAACAGGTGTGAGAATTGGCACAGCCAATCTCAAATGGTTTACCATTAGAAACAATAGCCATAACATCAACCACATCATTATATAACAATAGGTGAAATAGTGGTCAAAAGTGTAGCTAACTGCAATATAAATAAACCACCCAAAGTATGTTAAAGTGGACACATATGCTTAATTATAAACAAATATGCCGTTAAACATGCTGTAGGCTTTTCTTTACTTTACACTTTGCATATCAATTGTAGTGGTTGGCATACCTTAGTCTTGGTTGGTTGGTTTTGACATGTTCCTGTTAATAAATAAGTCTGAAGGTCTAAATAGCTGCCCAGTCCTTTCTGGAAGTTAATTTGTAGGGACAATAGCTTAAAGCCATTTTTTTTTTTAATTTCTTATAGGTTTGCCTTTGACCACTATCTCACCTGATGGTAAGTGATGATGTGGTCGCAGATGTTGTTCAGGCTAACCTAGAATTACTGGCTCTCAAGGACAGCTGCCGGAACACACCGTTAAGTGCTTGGTGACAGATTTTCAACTTGAGGGAACTAGCCAGGCGGGCATTCGCAAAATGCTCTACCACCTTGCAAAAGAGATTAGAGAAACTAAGCATCTTCCAGTGGCGACATATGACTAATCTCGAGTTGTCATATCAGTAATTTGCTTTTACTTCTGCCATGAAATTATTTCTATTTTACTTTTGCAATGTAAAATAGTATATATCCTTCTCGTAACTTTTGTTCTCCAAAACACACCATACCGAAAACAAAATTCTTTACATACATACCTAAGTTCAAAATTTCCTTCAAATGTAATTCATCAACATTGATTTGAAAAAAAATTTTTTTTTCTTCCATTGCTTTGACTTGTTTGTAAACAGTAAATAATAAATGTGTGTCAAAAGTTACTTGTATATTTACTTTTTTTTATGTTCAGCCAGAGAAGATGTTTGCCAGTTTAAAGAGCAAAATCAAAGAGGAAACTGGGAGTGATATCAGTAAATTGACGAGTAGCTGGCGTACTGGTGGTTTATTGGGTAGAATCACACTCAGGGATGATTCTGTAAGTATTACAAATACCATTGTAAGGTCTGTAAGTCAATACTCAAGGGGCTGAGTATTTTTGGCAGTAAAGTATTTAATTGGTTTGTTGGGATAACCCAATGCAATATTAAGTACCTTCTATAAAGAATATATTAGCAAAGCATAAATATGCGCTCAGATTTGAATATGTTTTAGTCTTTAAAAAAACATTTGTAAAGACAATGCTTTTTCCTCATAACCACAAACTTTGCAAATGTGTACTTAGTCTACATGGGTTCAGTACTACACTGGATTATACTTCTACAAGCTGTTATTAATCAATGTTATGAAGATGCCTTGATATCTGTACCACACCTTGAGTTTGTGCTTTTGTTAAGATTCAAGGGAGGAAAGTTATTTATTTATTTTTATAGATTTTTATTATTATATTCTTATGTCACAGGAAAGTCAAAAACAAAATAGATCATTCTACATCATTGTAGTGCCAAAAAGCCCTAAAGTGACTAAAACTGTTGATTATGATTTTTAGATTATAGATTATAATTAATAGATTAGCCAACAGTGTTCAGCCAACAGTGGGAAACGACATCCTAGACCTTCCTAAAAATAAAAAAAAATAATAATAGAACATAAATAACTCAGGGTTCAATCAACTTGAAAAATAACACATTAGTATTTTAATTTAAATTAACCTCTATTCTAATTGTTTCCCATCAGCAGGGAACAATATATATAATTTTCAATCTCTATACTTGTTAGTACCCCGGCACCCCACGGTGGTTAGAACTGCACCTCCCCATTTCATCCCGTGTGGGTGTCGTAAAAGTCGACTAAGGGAAAAATACTATTAGAAGGTGGGTAGCAGCGCCTTCTTAAGAACTATGCTATCTGGCACAGCAATCCCCAAGCCGCCTGCCAAGCGTGGGGTTTATGGCAAACACTCCCTACATAGGGGAGGCTGTGTTCTGCAGTGGACGATCTGGCAGATACAGTATACCTGTTAGTAAGGGGATTACGTACCTTGACATTGGTTGCTTGTAATCAATTTATGTCAAAAGTATTTTGGTTCACTGCCTTCTATTAATCCTGGCATATCATAAACAATGATTACAATTGAATTTCATACATAAATGCCTAAATTAGGGTGTGCGCGATGTTAATGTGATAATATATACATCGTACATGTATTGCAGTTGCAAAATTATTATTATTCCCGAAGGCTTGCTTAAGGCAATTTAAGAACTATCCATGCATCCATCAGTATGTAAGCTGGTGAGATCATTTTAATGTGATGTTTGGCTGGCAGAAAAATTTGGCAGTTACTACCAGGCCCAACACATGAGTATGTAGATCAATGTTCTATGGCAGTGGGGCTCCGTTGCTAACTAGCATTGTTAGAATGTTTTTTATACCAAACTAGGTAGCACTTGACCACTATCTCACCTGATGATAAGTGATGATGGAGGCAACTTACTCAGAAGATACCTATTCACTCGCGTTTTGAAGGCCCCCATATTGTACTTAACCGGCAACACAGACTCAGGCAGGGTGTCGCCATTCCCTGGCGGTGCATATGATGAACGATGAAGCAAATCGCTTTGTTTGATAAATGGAATATCCACTATATAGCAGTGGCGCTTCTGTGTATCCCTGGATGTCTGAGTATAGAATGGGGATGACGGAATCAAATTATGAAGTTCCATTGCACACTCGCAATTAGAATTGTAATGTGAAGCTTATAGTCTTTATTTTCATACTTTGATTTAAATAATAAAAAGCATATAAACAATTTTCCTTTCAGTCTACAGCAAGCCCTTCAAGTTCTGGTGGACATGGCGATACAACATCAGATGTAAGTTAAAAATAATCAAGGCTGATAAATAAATAAAAAAATTAATGGAATTCATAATTATTGTTCAATAATATGCTGCAGAATGTTCAGCACCCGACTTCATAGCATGTTCACAAAGTGTCATGACTTATCTGTTTCAAATCCTGTTGGAAGTCTAAGTATCAAGTTTAAAATAAACAAAATAAATTAGAACTAAAAGTAAAATGATTAAAAACCAACCATCATTTCATGTTATAGAAATATTATTTCATTGGGATTATTGTTATTAACATGAAAGTTTGATAACATAGAACTCTTATGAGGTCATCAACTTTTTTCTCCTGTCTCTGTTGATTCTCTAACAACAGAAGAACACAATTAAACTTGTAAAAATGTTTTGGCAACGGTTGTATTTCCGGCCATATATCTGACGCCAACTCTACATGGTGATGCTTATATTGATAGTATTTCAGTTAATGAAGTTAAGATGGTAAACAGCCCAATTGTGTATTTAACGCGCAGCAACACCCTACTCATGTTGTCGTGAGTAACGTCACCTCGACAGTCGGCGCATTCATTCTTAGTTAATCAAAAATTAAACTAAATTTCGTATAATATGTAATAAAATCTTATGCTGAAATACCAAAAATATTATCAGGCGAGCAGTGTCGTGTCGTGTTGTGCTTTTTTGGATAACACTACGTTATCACATTTTTGTTGATGTTATCATATCAGTAAAGCACAGATAAAATTTACACTTACAATTCACTAAGCTTAAGCCACTTATGACTGTTAGGAATTAAAAAAAATGTAACCATAGTTGATTACTACTCGTAGGCGGGTGCTGGGCTAGAATTGCAGCCGCCCTAATTTTCCATAAAGGTTCTAAGGAAGTAAAACCGGGTATATGCGTACCTTCTAAAAAGGGCAAGCCCCTTTTGATTTTACTTTTATCTAAATGACTGTTAGGCCTTATGACCCATCTACACTAATAGTTACTATAAAGAGGAAAGAATTGTATTTTTGTAAACAACGAATAAACTTAAATACTACTGGACCAATTTGAATGAAATTTGGTATGGAAATAGTTTGAGACCCGGGAAAGGACATAGGATAGTTTTTATCCAAGTGCGCAAAAAGAGGTTAATGGTTTTGCGCGATAACCGACTTAGGCGCAGGCGGACTAGCCGCGGCCGGAAAGCTAGTATCATATACATATATTGGTAGGGATGATGTGATCAAAAAAATAATCAAGCTGGGCCTATTGTAAGAGTAGCCAAATAGCCTGCTGCGGCAGAGTTTGTACTAACAATTGCCCGATCGTCAATTGACTCTTACAATCCATTGACGACCAATATTGTTTCGTACATAATGTGAAAAACATATAATGTTCGGAGTAAAATGGCTCTGATGATTTCCAGTCTATATCACCCCAAATGGAGTCATACCTGAGTGACCGCACCGGAGGACGAGTAGACCAGGCGGCGTTGACACAACAGTATTCCACTCAACTAGAAAGTAAGCTACGGGAGAGGGACACGTACTGGGAACAAAGAATAGAGGAGCTGAAGCTTTCTCTTGCGTCTGTACAAGGTTGGTCAGTGCAAGGCTGTTTTTTGCTGTAATGTTTGAAAGTTGAAGGTTATTCTTGTTTTCATGTAGTAGTTTAGCAAATGTTATCAGACTAATAATAATTTTGCCTATATGTCTTTTAACAATGTGTTGCAATATTATAGAATAAAGTGATTACAATATTTGTTTTAATTACATAGGTGTATGTATGTATTTGGGAACTTTGTCATACAATCGCACACAATTCCCTAAGATGGATATTTTATTTGTCTGTGTAAATCTTAAACCTGGCAAGCAACTTTGGAAAATCGAGTTTGACACCACTGGTTTGTGATCATTTTTCTGAAATTGAATTATACATTATGGCATGGTTTTATATCGGTTTCAAGAATACTGTGAGTATATTTAGCTCTTCCTCGTAGTTTCGGATGTAGCCGTAAAGGCCTATTTGAAAAATTCAGCCTGTATGTGTCTAATAGTTGTTATTTCCAGGGATTTTATAATACCATGGAAAGTAGATTTAGTATAATGAATACATGATAATATTCGTTTTTTGCTTCATTATTTGATTTTTGTTTGAAGTTCACGTTTCCTTCTGTTTATTTTTTATTTCTTTCTGTTCAAATTTGGCGCATATTACTTTTTTCACTTTTACTGCTCGTAAAGTTCTTCTTTATACACAGTGTAAGCTCATTAGAACGGCTTTTTATGCTATAGTGAAGAAAAGCCTGCTTTTTAAGCACAAGTGCATAAAAGCATGCATTTTTAAGCACAAGTGTATAAAAATTATTAGCACCAAGGATGTGCAGGCTGTGATACATTTCACGTAGGATATTTTTCTGGGTCTTTCATAATATCTATAGAATGGATAAAGGATGCTATTAAAGACCCATAACTATTTTTTGCCGAAAACTAGACATTATTCAATTAACAAGTTTTTTTTAAATATTATTTAATATAACTTAATAATTTCCGCGCAAACAAAGTGAAAAATATTGTCAATATTATCATATCCAGTGTTCTAGAACCACTGGGTCTAATCCTCAATGATGTCATGAGGCCCAATTACTACATAACTTTAGTCCTTGGCTCCCTCTCACATGGCAAGGTCCATTGTCAGGCCTTCATCAACGCCGTAAGCTGTTGAAAACTCCAAATGCGAAGTAATTTGCGACAGGGTTCCGTATTCGTCCGGTTTTTTTTATATATCTAAGCCGGATTAGTACAGTACCAGACAATAGATATTTTTTATAACAATAGGTAATTTTTGCGTCAATCTATACGCATCTGGCCTTACAGAGCCTTGACTTCGAGGTTTTATATATCTGAGTCACGCATTACAACAAAAGAGATTTTTTGCGGTTGTATTGACAAATACAGCGGCGGAAATGGCTCTAAGCAGAAGATTTTTTTCTTAAACTATTGTTTTTATTAACATTATGGATTCAAATTAAATGTGAATAAAGGATAATTTTTAATTTTGTTTAAAATGAAAGTTTTATGTATCGGAAAATTTCTTCTGAAATTTTCCTCTGACCGACTGAACTTACATGACAATGATTCATAACTCTATTTTTTCCTCTCGTTCTTTAACCATCTTATGGGGATGAAGCGACACCGATAGTTCAATTTGCGTTGTACTATAATCAAGACTAATTTTGCAATTAGCTTTAAACATGTTAATGATGACGCAACCCTATAATTTATGGATTACATTACAAAAATTACAAATTTACGAGAAGAAAAATTTAAGTCGTGTGCGGGATCCCGCAAATATTAATATGGAATCCACTCAATAAGCACCACTTAAAAAAAATCTGCGTTATTAGATTTTCGGAAACTAAGTACCCAAGTCTAGCTGGTTTCCTTTTCCAATAACAGCTATATAATAACTATACCATAATTATATTACTACTATAGCATAGTCATTATATAGTTATATTGAAAAAAAGTCACTGTATAATTGCATCAGCCGATATTGAACTTGATCGTAAACTTTATTTGTAGGGGAAGAGGCTTTAGCTGCGCAAGCAGTGGCTCGCACAGCGCAAGCCGAAGCGGCTAAAGCGGCAAGCGAACGCGACTCAGCTGAGAGACAACTCAACGAGCTGAGAACTCGACTCTCGGCTGCAGAGAGGGCACAGGACAGACTTGACGAACTCACTGTAAGTTTAAATATAATAATTGCATAATTACCTGATTTCCGCCGATTTGTCTACAGGAGTTTGGAAGCTGAAACTGCGCACTGGACAGATTATGAACTATACAATATATTTTTCTGAAATAATGAGCTATTTATATACAAATTATACAGCTTACATTAAAAGGGTGTGTCCGACCTGCGCTTGACCAGTTTTTAGTATTTGCTGTTGTACGTTAGATATTGGACTATAATCACACCAAATTTGACGCTTGTATTAAATGATCGATACAGGTAAAGATAAACACGTTTCTTGTATAATGACCCCCATTATCTTTAATTCAGTTGGTATTATTATTATTTGTTAGTAGAATAAATGCATTGGAGATGAGAGCATTAAGAAGCATGATTGGAGTCAAATGGAGTGACAGGATATGGAATAGTGTGATAAGGGAACGATGTGGTGTGAATGAAGATATAGTGACAAAAATTGAGAAAGGTATGTTAAGATGGCTTGGACATGTAGAGAGAATGAATGAGATGAGACTGACTAATCAGGTATACATGGGACAAGTGAACGGAAGTGTTGGAAGGGGAAGACCTAGACGAACGTTCTGAAATCAAATTGAAGACATTTTGAAAAAAGGGCAGGTCAAGAGTACCCTAAACCGACACTCATGTATGAAAGAATTGATGAATGTAGATGAAGCGAAAGAGATTTGCAAGATCGTAGCAAGTGGAAATCTGTGGTCTCTGCCTACCCCTACGGGAAAGAGGCGTGATGTTATGTTATGTTAGGCAATGCCCTAAACTGAACACATACACCTACTGTGAAAATTTCAAGCGGCTATATGGTACCTTTCCAAAGATTTTTAAAGGACCTACGGACGGACAAGTAATAGGGTTCCTCTTTATAGTACGGAATCCTAAAACACCCTTTAATTTTGTTGTAGGAAGAACTAGAGCAAGCAAGAAGAGAATGGTCCCGCGAGCGTGCCGAGCTAACCGCGGCACTGAGCGAGGCGGACGCGCGAGCGCGGGACTTGACAGATGAGGTAGCGCTTGTGAAGGCCGCCTTGCCGCCTGACAACCCACATCATCACATGCATGAAGACGGTTAGTCCAGTCATTTTATATTAGGAAACCGTCTCGTTACAGTAGATGGCGTTATACACTTCTACGTGATGATGTAGAAGTGTATAACGACAGCACGTGCTAGAAAAAATTTACTATTACTAATCTCACTGAAACAACGCGATCAAGGAAATTCGATTGGTCAGTCCTTAAAAATTAAGACCTAACTATACATAGTTTATTATTCGAATATGGGTTTCCGAAAACTATAAAAATAAATCTAGTTTTTATTTTCAGTGACTTCTTAAGAAAATTTATTGTCATCCTGTTTTTAATTTTCAGGATGCTAGTACATTGTCTCAAAGAATATTTCAATGTTGAATTTCTAATTCACATACTAAATGAGTTCAATGCAACAGCAATAACTTTTTTCAAACTATTTTTGTGATGTTAAACTATTTCCTCTGCCTAAAACTTTAGTTTTAGGCAGGGAAATAGTTTAACATCCGTCGGACCACCTATATCTGACATGTAAATATGTTATAATTCCTGAATCTTTGCTGAGGCAACAAGAGATACTTATTATTTCCGCTGAACTATGCCCTTGCACACAAAGCAGCTTTTTATTTCAACATTTATGACAACATCGATGACTGTTATAACTGAGTGTGTCCTACCTAACCGTCCTGACATAGCTATATACATACGTGGACACTATGTCTCAGCTATATTCGTCTTCTGGTTTTGCATAATCGTTTTTTTTTTTTTTAAATATGTATTTCATGCTATACAAGCTGAAAATGTTCTTTTTGTACAAAAATGTATTATTGAATTTTTTTTTACCGGCGGTATGCCTTTATTAAACAAAATACTATGAACTATATACAACACTACAGCTACTACAATAAAAGCATTTAGACACCTATAAGTCATAGCAGACTCATAGGCAGTCCAAATGCTCCAGCCCACTCCCAATTGGCAGCGTGCCCAGCATGCTGGCAGCATTGCCCCGTTGAATTGCAATGCTTATTCGTTGAGCCAAATATGTGCCAGCATTTTGATCACGCGTCGCATCGACCAAGCGCTCAGATAGGTTTTGGAAAATACGATGAGCTCCCGGTCCCCACGGACCCAACGTCTCCACACCAAACGGCTCAAATATGTAACCCATACCGAGGTTAGCATATTTGCGCCGCTTGAGTTGCTCCGCCGAAGTAGCCGCAGCGCCAGCCCTCACGTTGGTTTCAGAAAGATGTGACGGCGCTAAAGTGTCCACGCACGTAGCGTCCCACACTAAGGGCCGTCCTAACTTCCACGGAACCAGAGTCATGCCGTCAGGTCTTTTACCATCGTCACGCATCAGACCATTCGGTTCGAGAATAGCTGGAACATTGGCGCTGGTAAAAGCCCGGCGAATGATATCGTTAAGGCTGGCGTGGCGGGAAATTCGACCAGCACTTCGAGAGCAGGAGAGGCCATGGTGACCGAGTTGATCAACTGCAGTACCACACTGGCAGTGATGTGCAACACAACACCTTGCACCCAAGCGTAAGCTAATAGCTAGACGAAAAGCGGATGGATCTATGAGGCTACCAGTTTTGTAAGAAGGAATGGCCTGTAACCAAAGACCGGATTCCCACACAGAAACAGCGAGAATACGAGCACGATCTGCGATGCTAGAACACGTATTTAAAAGATTATTATTGAATTGATTCCAAAAAAGGAGGAGGTTCACAAATCGTGGGTATTTTTTATGTTTGTTACCTCAGAACTTTTGACTGGGTGAACCGATTTTGAAAATTCTTTATTCATTTGAAAGCATATGCTTGTCCTTTGGTTTCATTTAAATATCATCAAAATCGGCCAAGCCGTTTTTGAGTTGACCGTTTTTGAATAACTGAAAAATATTTTCCTATCTTGATTGGTATTATCGTTGACAATGAATGATAATCGATCCCGTAAGTAGATAGCAAGGGTAAAAAAAGAGTAAAAAAATTATGAACTAAAAAATGGAACCGACTTCACACATTCATAGGTACTTTTGAACTATCATGGTACCGACTTCAACAACTTATATAAATAAATAACTATGAACTATGAAAAAAAAAAGAAGTTGAAATAAAAGTTAAATCACATCTGTGGTAACCCCGAAGTCCGCCTTATTAATTTTGTAAAAGGAATTGAATGTTTAAATGTTTTGGATCCAGACAAACGTGAACTGTCGACGTCTGGCTGTGCGCAGTTCGACCGAGTTTGCCGCGAACGGTCCGTGCTGACCAGACAGCTGCAAGAGGCGAAGATGGCTCTCGCTGATGTTAAAACATCTTGGAGTGGGCAGATTGCTTCTTTGGAAACACAGGTATTAATATTATGATATCCGATATTATTTTAATAGGTAAATTACGCCTTATGGAATTTTCAACTGCCCTGCTAACTACCTAAGAATTACCATATTCTGAGACTTTAGATAGTAAAGTATTTACAAAAAATAAATCCAGTGTTATGCAAAAATAATGTCTTGGTTTTGTAAATATGATTGGTGTGTGTTTTTGCATGTGGTATTGTGTGGCATGTAGTTTAAATAACAGACTAAAAATGAAAATAGACATTACAGCTGTGATTTTTTTGGATCTAAAAGTAGGTACCTACGTCTCTTCCATACAAAATATATATAATTGATATTAGTGTTTTATTTTCGTAATTCTTAATCATGTCCTGCCAGACAACTTCCATTGTACCGTTGCTCACCATACAACTCGACTTGAATTAAAGTGCTCTACTATAACACGATACATTTCTTAAGCAATAATTATATGACTGCCCAAAAGGAGTGTAATGTTTTTAAGTTTCATGTAACGGACATTCCAATAGGGACTTCGGAACTTTGACAGTTGATAATGGTAGTGAAAGCTACATCTGTCAAACTCGATGTCTTTTATTAAGTCCGTAAAATTACTATGGACGTACATAGCGTTAATCAACACGTGCAAATGATTTAATTGTTTTATCAAAATGGGTGTTCCGTTCGGCCATCGTTCCGCGCGCTTCGCCCATTTTATGGTTGCCATAAGCGTCGTACCGAGAGGATAAATTTAAGTCCCCTGGTTCTGTAAACAATCAACCAACACCTGTACGTAGACAAAACGTAAGATATGTCGAAAACATCGACGCTGTCCGTAAGAGTGTGCAGAAGATTCCGAAGCAGTCGATTTCGCGTTGCTCATAAGAACTCGGCCTTTCGCAGACCATAACTAGGCAAATGGACTTGGACCTGCACCCGCACGAATTTCAACTGGCCATGGAGCTGAAAGTAAACGACCGTAGACAACGACGAGTCTTGACTGAATGGCTCTGGAGCAGTATGAAATTGATCCTAATTTACATCGGAAATTATCATAAGCAATGAAACCTATTTCTGGATGAATGGGTACGTCGACAAACAAAATTGTCGAATTGGGGACGATACTAATCCACGTGAGGTCCAAGAGCGTCCAATGCATGTCGAAAAAGTCACAGGATGTTTTGCTAGTACCTTCGGTCCTAAGGTACCTTTGCAGAATAGCGCATCTAGTTGCCACATGGGAAAATTAGAGTTTTAGTCACAAAACATTGTAGTCAAATCAGATTTTTAGTAATTCGGTATTATGGGTAAATAATTATATAGGTAGGTAATTAAATATGCCACAGTGACTTCTTTGCAAATGTGCTCAAAACCCATACATAGACTTTTCCCTGTTCATATTGTAGCTGAAACTTACAATGAATTGGGCTTATAGAAGTGGTCCATTAATTTCAGACGGAAATAGTGCAAGCAATTACACCAGTATATTTATTTATCTAAGTTCCTACTATCATTACTCCAACAATCAGAGCCAAAATAATGAAAACCTATAATATCACAACATTATTTTGACATCTAAACACGATAGTGGAAAGATGTTATTTTAGTAGTATTTGCTGATTTTATCCAACTATAGGTTGCGAGACTATCTCGACAAGCTGGCGAGGAGGGCTCGGAGAGGAGAAGGGTAGAGACCGAGAAGAAAGAGATGCAAGAAAAACTAGTCAACATGGCGGCTGAACTAGAGAAGGCCAAACAGAATCTGATGAATAGCGAAGCTAAGGTACAATTTCTTACTTGATATATGTATAGCTTGCGCTATCGTTGCTTTTCTAAATACACACAAAAATATATAGATTCTCGTGAATCATAACCATGTCTTATATTGTACCTTTTATTAATTGCAATTTTTATGGTGTGCCAATTCATTCATTGAATTGTATTTATTTGCTTTATGAACGATAATTAAATTCGCTTCGAGTTGCTATTCGTTCCAGCTCCTTACCGCTATATTCATGCTATATAAAGTGTATTAGGTTGAGCATACTTATGTAAGTATATGTACGGACGAAAACATCGGCAAGACGTGAGCGTTTAGACACCTCTGGTTGTCCCTTAAGGGTTATACAAGTGTGATGACATGTTTTATGGTGTAATCACTTTAGTAAAGCGTAAATATTCGCCTCCTTCGGGATCGAACCTGCGTCTTCTGCCTTTACATGACGTAGGTTTTAAAAAGAGATGACTCATTCATAAACAAGAATCCTGTGTGTGTGTAAATACATCAGCGGTGTTCAGTTGAAATTAGTGTATTTCTTATATTTGTAGTACTTAGTACTTTTAATCAATTACCACGCATGTATGTTTAGTATCTTCTAAACTGTTCAATAGCTTTGCTTAATATGCCATAATGTGGTAGTCCTCTGCATAAAAAAATATTGTACTGTCCTTGATAACAGTAATAGTAGGGTGGTGGTTGTAAAATTAATAATAACTACGATATGAAATAAAATTCACAGTCCCACGTACTATGTTAACTTTCAAAGGGTACAATTTTACGAATTCGTTAGAAAAAATGTATGTTCTGACTTCATGTTATAAATAATGAATCCGTATTAACTAATAGTTGCTTTTGATAAAAAAATATACTATTGGCTGAATAGATTCTTATCCGATAAAGAGCTATTTGCGCTGAAAAAATACGCCAAAATCGTCTATTAAATTGAGGCGCTTACGACGCTATTTTGTTGGTATATCATATTAATTTCACAGCATTTAAAGTGGCATTATATATATTTTAAATACTATTTATATCAGTGTTGGCACAAATATTGATGCTTTTCTCCCAAAATCCGAAATTCCCTGAAGTAGTTTGAGTCGCAATGTTTCCAACGTCGTTATATGGTATCTCTGGGGGTGCTAGGTGGTGCGTCTCAACTCGGAGGTCCACAGCCTGGCGATGGAGGTGAAGTCCCTGCGGAGCTCGGCCAACCACGCCGGCGTGAGTCAAACCCTGTACAGCATTTAGTAGCACTAGAGTTACTTAGTACTTTACACGCGCATTTATATTTTGCTGGAAAAAGTGAGCGGAGCGTAAGTAGCTATAGACCTACTGTTTAACTGAGGTAGCAGCGCGGTACGGGAGGAGTCTGATAAGCGAAGCAAGCTGCTCAGTCAGATATAACTTTACATCAAAGTTTAACTAACCTACAGAGTATAAATTATAGACAACCCAGAGAGTACAAATTATCTGAATATGAGCTGCTGCAGCCTTATTGTTTATCTAGAATTTTCATGTGAATTCAATTTAATTGACATTTGAACTCCTGAGTGGTAATGTCTTCTTATAATAATGTCTTCGGAGGAATTGCATAAGAACTTCATGGCAATGTGTTTGGAGAACGAATAACTGTACGCAAATGTAATAATATACTCTATGCATGGTCTAACTAAAGCATAGAGTATATTACCGTCATATACTACTTCTTGATTATGTACATACATACTCGTATATAAATATTATTTTAGAGTGGTATGGCAATCAAAGCCAGTGCATTAGTTTTCTCAATCTGGAGTTACATTTATTTATTCTAGTTAGTCAATAAGGACCCAGTAAGGTGGCGTTTTTATATGTATCGCCCATCTATAACTCCTCGTCAGTTTATTATCAAAACACGTTTTTTCTTATGAACTTGCTTGCAGTCTACAAGTGACTGACATTTTCGAGTATGAAAATAGATATATGAATTATAATATTTTGCGTAGGGTCCGCGCTAGAGTAGGCGTGGTCTATACCTATAACTGAACTGAACTGTTCAGTTATAGGTATAGAGCACGTTTACTTTAAAATATTATAATTTATATATCTATTTTCATACTCGAAAATGTCAGTCACTTGTAGACAGCAAGCAAGTTCATAAGAAAAAACGTGTTTTGATAATACACCTACATTGACGTGATGTTATACGTATAGTCTATACCTATAATACAAAATATTTGATTTATGTAATTTTTTTACTAAAACGCCAATTTCCTCTCTCACCGTGCAGTTACCTCAAGAACCAACTCAGTTAAGCAGTAGGCTTGTTTATCAAATGTTTTGTGTTATCCTTAGAATCCATAGGCGTATTCTGCAAACAAAATCATGACATTTATATAAATTAGATCAATTAGGAGTAATCTTCACAGCTATAGATATGTGATATACCACTTTCACTCCGCTCACTCTCCAAAGGTATTTTTAGATATTGGGCAGACCCCAATTTCAAAAGAAAAATGTGTTTATCACAAAAGTACAAATATAGCTGACCTTTTATTATATTTTTATGTACGGTTTATATAAAAATGCTGAAAATATAGTTTTATTTGTATTGGGCTCTGCACCTAACGTGTTTTCCATGGTTATGTAAGTTACCCGATGTCATCATTTTAGCTTCATAATATTTTATTGTATGTCGTTGAATCCTTGGGACTTCCATAGTCATGGGCTTAAAAAGAAAGGTTTAGTGCAATATGTGAGTCTAAAATAAAACCACTGGCTGCAAAGTCCAGATTTATGTAACTAATGCTTCCATCGCGCGCACTAATACGCAACAGCTACGTGTGACGATGCACTCCTTGGAATAACTGGACTTCTTGGGGACAAGATTGGACCGTATTGTAAGAAGGCATTCATGCACCTCGATACGGACGTTTTTTTTATCGGATTTCATGTCCAATCTGCCCTCAAACAAGAACTCTGAAGTCTTCAATATGGTTCTTAAATACGGGTCTCATAAAACTGGCCACAATTCTGAGATTCGATTCCTAATAGTTGAGAGGAAAAGTTTGCTAAAAATAAGCTCTGATATATGTACGGAGAAAAACTATTGCAACAAATGAGGCTGTAGAAATAGCATTTGTCATGTACTTTTCGTACTTCGAGCAAGTAAATCGTACATTCTAGGTATAGATAAAGCAATTTTAGTTTGTTGTGGTGATGCTTAAAAAGAAAGTTAAATTCAAGGAAATAAAGTATATTAATAATGTACAACTCTTATTTTAAAACATATATGCATATTTCAAATATTTTCCTTTAAGCGTCACCACAATATATTGAAGTATGTTTACATATAAATTGTTATTATATTAACTTTTCCTATTATTCCTATTACGTACTTAGTTGACATTGTGCTGTTTGTATAGAGTTCAGCGTATAAGTGTAATTTTGTTCTGCAGATTTGCTACTTACTGCGCTTTGCACCTGTTGTTCTACATTGAAGTATAAACAGTGTACTTAATTATGTATATATCAACAGAACAATTTTTATGAAATAGTCACGTTTATTAGATATACACTGTCCTACAACGGCGTACCTTAGTAGTCATCTGCAGAACCCGTTGCTTTGTGCACGAGAAACTCGGCTCTGTTGCCGTACAGAATATGTTAATTATTTAGTACGTAATGTGAAGTACACACAGAGCTTTTTCCTATAAAGGATTCGTCACTTTAGCTTTAGCCCTCTTAGAAAGACAATTGAATTGGTTTGCACTAGCTACATGGCAGCTTTTGTACCTATTTTTTTTTAGTTTTATTCCTATTGTTTATTTATATAGTGTAGATTTCTTGTAGTTTACATGTACTTATGATGACGTACTTAGGCTCAGTATAAAAAAAAACCTAGTGGAAAAAAAGGTTATTATGAAAATCTCTAATCTATGTAGGTAGATAATTCAAGGCAACAGCTAATTCAACGAAATTATTGATCTCTAATAAAACAGAATAAAGATATTAGTAAAAAATAAATTTCATTTTATGTAAGTTTAGATAGTATTCAACTTGAATCGGTTTCAGTATCGAAATTATCATATTGTTGCTTGATGTCTTAGAGTTTTGGGGTTTCGTTTTAACGTGTGTGCACTATGCTTTGTGATTGAGCTCACTGAATTCACATTTACTACATTATTATTATAAAAATCTCGTAGTAAGGACGCATAATGATAGTTTGCTAATTTCGAATCATTAGACCAAATTACGTGATATTCTAATTAGATACTTACTAATCACATAGTTTGGCCTATTTTAACTATTTAGGTCTAATAAAGTTTTTAGGATAATCGGTATCAGAAATATCAGATTCCCACGGATAAAAAGCCGTCTAATAGAAATGGTCCGATGATGCCACATAACTACCGGAAAGTTTGTTCGAAACAATATGCATTCAAAATATTCCAAAATGAAGAAACCTGTCATGCGAGGTTGCCAAAATATTCCGTTAATTATGTACCAGTTTGGGTCTGCGAATTGATTCGTGTCATTTAACCACCTGGCAGCGAGTAAAGTAAGGCGCTAATTTTTACTAAAAATAACTTTAATTTTCGTTTGTATGTAAACGAATCGGGTCGATGTTATCCGTCCTTACTGCCAGTCTTTGGTGTTATTGTTTTTTTTATCTAAAAGATAAAGTGATTGTGTACACAGCACGTGATGTCTGATTCCTGGGTAGATAGATATCCACCAGTTTGTTGATACAGTTGCGTCAACTTGGTGCGCTGTGAAATTTGTTACTGGTGCTCTTTGTGATTATTATATTCCTGTTAATTTTGCATTCCGTGTAAGTTGAACATATTTTATTTTATATTTTAAGTTATAGTGAAGTTTGGAAGAAATTTACAAACATATTTGATTTATTTTAAATGTTATACTTTTGTTTTGAGTTGGATAAGAGAATATAATGTAATAAATACCTATAATACGAAATTGTTAGTGAATCATCGTTTATATTCTAACTGAATGTTATGGACTTTGAATATTTGTATTTACGAGAAGCTAGACAGGATTATATTTTTATGAATTTTAATTTTATTACTTAGATATATTATAGGTATATATTTTTTATTTTGTTTACAATATTACTTAATGTAAAAGCACGTAGAACTATTATTATTATTGTTTGAAATAAAATAATATTTTGAGGATATTTTTATATTATTTTTCCCGTGCCTTGCATGGTAGAGAGCCGCTAACTGCTTCGCGATTAGCATCTACTGCATGTTTAACAATTTCCGTTACTAAACGTACTTAACTACTGCTTGTATTATCCTGCTTTAGTTTGTAACTAGTTAACAAAGTAGTGTAATTTTTTCAAAATTTTTTTTGAAGTTAATAGTGTCAATCTTTTTTAACTAACAGAAAAATGAGTATTTTTAAGTTTAACTATAGTTCCTTTCAGATCTTCCGTATTTTGTCTTGTCATTAAGAATTTATTATTATATAAAAAATACAAAATTATTCGTGGGTCTGTAGTTCCTAAATCGAATGTGTTACAAACCTGACATTTTCATATGTTGTGTAGAATGTTGACCCAAATACGAGTCCACTTTTCTGGGATGCTCTAATACATCAAAAAGAGGCCGTAAAATATTTTTTTCATCCAACCATCTCGGAAAGAGTATTTTTAATCTTCAATATCTGAGTGGAAAAGCCGTTTTTATTCTCTAGAGGATAAAGTAAATTGAATTTAGAACATCGTGTGCACTAAGTTTGTGAATTAAAAAAAACATTAAACCTATTTACTGCTACCTCTATGGTGCCGAATATATCATACAACTTTTTTTTAATTTGTTAAAAACTCAGACTCGGAACCTTCTTGGTGTTCTTTTTTCAATTTGCTTTGTACGCGGTTCTTTACGCGGCATTTTTTCACGTCATTGTTAAACCTTATATATTTCCTCGCTGAGGTGGAATGAAAAGTTACGTGTTGCACTCGAGTGCAAAGATTTTTCACCTCGTGCTCTTTTGATTCCCTCGCTAACGCTCAGGATTCTAATTTTGAAATCACGAGCGCATCGCTTGCTCGGTCATCAAAATTGAACACGCGGTTAAAAAGCAACTTTGCACTCTTGTATAACAAATAACTATTATTGCACCTTCAACCGGGGTGTCATCGTCCAGATCTCATTGACAAAGAATATATTTTATATATTTCTTTACCTAATAAAATTAATTAATTCATTCTCAAAATCGTAATGGAAAATACCCGTGTTACGAATACCCCGAGATCCGGCAATCTCAAACCTATTAACATAAGGCAGTGCTACAGGCCTATTTAAAAATATCGGTAATTAGATGCGAAAAGCTAGACGCTATTAGCATTATATTGTTTAATTCAAAAACTGGCTCCATTACTATTACCTGTACATATATGTTTCCCACATATATCTACATAATTATTAGTTAACAAGGTGCAATGAACTAAATCAGGATTGAAGTAGAAAATAGTATAACCATTTAATTTTGTAACTAAGAATTCACTTAGCTCTCGATTGGCTAACGCAGTGGGGCGCAGACTGTTTAGAATCTAAACAGTCCTTTAGAACAATCTGATTTTACATACTAGATAAGTAATTGTTCATGATGTCAAGGCAAATTTTAAAAGCCAAAGCGTACCCGCTTCAAGTAGAAAATTTGGCGCCAAGCACCTAACAGTGTGTGCCGTTAGAAGTCTTTGAGAGCCAGTTAACATTCCATACCGAAACGTACTTATGTGTTATGATAGGCAGAGAAGCTTTAATCTACACGTGGAAAAAAAAACAATGGGCCCTGAAGAGAAACAAATTTGAATCATTAACATTGTTTTCCTTAATGAAACATACTATATACTTTATTTTTAAAAAGAAACAATACTGCATTCACAGATTTCTTGAAATGCTTACCTTCTTTGGGAGCTGTCAGCCTCAGGGGCATTGGCTATCGACTGCCGCACAGCAGGCCCACGGTTCGAATCCCGCCGCGGGCTTGAGCTTCACCGCATGGTGGAAGGGCATTTTGCGAATGCCCGCCTGGCTAGCTACCACCCTCAAGTAGAAAATCTGTCGCCAACCCCCTAATGGTGTGTTCCGGTAGCTGTCCTTGAAAGCCTGTTAACACCTTCGACCACATCATGACTTACCATCAGGTGAGATTGTGGTCAACGACTTACTTATCAGCAATAGAAGAAAAACAAAAAACTTAACTGAGAATCAAACCAGCTAAAAAATCAAATCAAATTGCTTTTTTATTCCACTAGTCGATATAGTCAGTGATAAAGGTAAAAAAAACAAGAAATATTGGTTCTTAGAAGAAAAAAGATCATTAGATTTCTAATATTACTTAATTTTATTTTATCATTAATTCTTATAAGAAAAACACGTAAACATGAAAGATATTAAATTATTACCGAGCCAGTCCCCGACACTCGAACTATTTAAAATTACAATTGGGATACAATTTTATAATTTAACGATAAATTGTTCAAAATAAGATACACAAATTTACCCGCGTATCGAATACACAAATTTAATCATGTTTAAAATTCACTTCGTTCAGCCTTCTACAAAGTGTTGTGGTGAATGCTGCTGACAACATTTTCTACCTTAAAACTCAGGTCTTTTTGTGTAAAGACCAAATGTTTTTTGGAGATATCTTTAACATTGATTAAACGACTAGTGGAATAAAAAATAATTTAATTATAAAAATTAGTGTAATAAAAGAAAATAAAAATATCAATTTCTTAATTTTTTTTTATCTGTTTCGATTTTCGGTTCATGTAAGCTTTCCGAGAAATCAGTGAATGCAGTTTTTTTTAATAAAGGAATCTTGTCTTTAAATAAAATAGTAAATCTTAAATTGTTAAGAGGCGTGAATAGAGTCCTTTCTCTTAATGGTAGGCAACGCACCAGTAATGCTTGGGATATTACGGGTGTTCATAGGCGGCGGTGACCACTTACCATCAGGTGGACCGTCTACAAGCAGACGGTATCTCACTTTTTGTATAAAAAAATCCACCCTGTATATGATTGTCAGAGTGATGATAATTATGATCCAAAATGATGATGAGTAAGTTATATATAAGTACTCGTAGAACGGGAACTGAAAGGTATATTGCGACAAAGACTTTACATGAAACATTAAAATTACACGACTGATTGAAACTAGTACAGCGATTGCCTTGTTACCACTAACCGGATTGCAGAATGCTCAATAGTCGTGCATATTTTATAATTGAATTAATATCTACAAGATCGCGGCATTCTCGCATGTTTCTTTCAAAGAATAGCTGCTTATACTAAGAACTTAGATTAGTCTTGGATAACTGCTAAGCTATTCAGAAACTTATTTTTATAATAGCACATTTTTTTATAATATACGGAAATGAAATAGTGCAGGTGTTTGATCAATGTTCTGTGAAAAGTTGTGGAGTTGGCACCGGTTTTCTATCAAAGTAAGGAACGTGTTGATAACTTGAGCAGGCGGTTAAGTCGATGAGATTGTAACGAGATAATTTGCACGTGGCTTCAGATAATACCGACCAATATCTGAAAATTGCTGAGATAATAAAATATATTATATGACTTTATTTCTAACATGATAAAATTGGAAACTTATGTTTAAATGAATAAACTGAAATAATAGTTATGTTATAAAATACCCAGACTCCTAATTTTATGATAATTCTTGATTTGATTCTCACAAAAACTGTTGTTTTCTCAATCTGAAAGTTATAGAAATACATTTGCTTATCCTGCTTAGTTGAATATACTGTATATTTTTATCAAATACCAAGTATAAAATTGTTCAATATTTTCAATGGTACAATGTAAATTGAAAGATGTTTATTTTTTAAATAACCAAATTTTCAATCTTTTTCATAAATACAAAACGATAGATATTCGAACCAAAACCCTTACAGGAGAAAACTATGGACCTCGAAAGCCGTATAGAAGAGTTAACAGAAGAGAACAGAAGTCTGGCAGAAGCGCTAGAGAACGAGAGAACCCTCGTGAAGATCCTCCGGGAGAAGGTGGACAAGTCAAACCGGTTGTATGATGAGCATAAGGCGGAGGTGCACCACCTTAACTCGGTGGTCAATGAGATGCAACATGACTACGTTGATATGCAAAGAACTATCGAAAAGTAAGTGATTCTTTTGTATATGGTCAATACATTTGCTACAGAGATAGAATTACTAGTGAGGCTAGATATCAGGTCCATTCTAGTAGAAGTGATCAGTATATTGCTGTATTGGTGATAGAGAGAATAGGTAGAATATTAATATCAAAAATGTTAGGTTCGATTTGATTTCGTATGGCCATAAGATTGGTAGCTTTAAATTGTATTATAATTTCATTCATTAATTTATTAATATGATTATTCATATGTTATAATGATGAATAATATAATATTTTTTCTTGGTCCCTGCAACCTGATGCCAAGAAGAATTACATGTGGAACGAATGCAATTGAATATTCAAAAAATATGCCATACCTAAAAAGCGTAGACTTCACACCATAAAAATTAAAAATCTATATCCTAATGTAGATTCCTAATCATGCTATGTATAAGTTATCTATACCATAGATAAATATATCTATATCTTAATCTAACTATACTATATTAAAAAAATATAGAAGTCGGCAGCATAAATATTACATTGAACGTACAAAATTACGACAAAAAACCTAGATCATGTCCGGATGGTTGCTTGTCCGAATCTCGCCCGTGGGTTCATATTTTTCTTTTCGTTGTAATTTTGTAAGACTGTTCGCTTAGCAAAAATTACAATGAACCATCAGGGGTCCAACTCCCACCTTTTAAAACTATTATATTATGGAACACCAACACCGTTATTTAAAGTAATAAAGAGAAATACCGTGGCAGTTACGAAACAAAAATGTTCATATAGCGCTCTGCGCTATCTCTATCGCACAAATTACTTGATGCAATGCATGCCTTCGCTCTCGCGTTGAAGTTCTAATGCAAGTTTACTAAAACAATATGTGTTAGTGCGTAGTTAAAATTGAAAATGTAAGGTTAAAGTAAGACTGAATTAAGAAGTGAGAGTTGGCCCTCTGGATATCAACAGCAATGGCGCCGACTGTTTAAAATTATCTTACACTTAGAAGGAAGGCGGCTCATACTTTCAATAATTATTATGACGCATTATTATGTGCTGATACGAAATCAGATTCATTACTTTTATATATTAATGACTCATAAAACAAAATGTAGGTTAGAATGTTAAATATTTGTAAACATTTAAAAGCTATTTCCAAATTTTATTTTCCAGTGAACAGCTGTTAGGCATTTGCATTAATCGGCTGTATTTGCCGCGTCTTCCGTTTGCCAGTCGAAAGCCATTTTTCGCCTAGAACAGCCCGGTCCATCCACTTATCCGAAGCATAGAGTTTTGACACCTCCAGCGATGAAGGCTGCCTATTACCACTTCAACTTGCATAAGAGCTGTTTTAGTGACCGATCTTTGTTAAATATCCTTGTGGTCATCATTCTAAGTATACGTTTATTTTAAATATAATTAGTACCAAAAAGTAAGCGGCCCATGGACACGTGATACGCATGGTATTTGACTGTCATGTAACTTTAATGTGCGGTGCAAGTATGCATGTATAGATACCAATAAATGTATAGATTTTATTTATTTGTTTCAATTAATACATAATAGCCATTTAGATTAATGACACAATAAGTAATGCAGCAATTGATAAAATTATTTACAATAAATTGGAAACAAAAGTTAAATGAAATATATATTAAAATATACACAAGAAAAAAATAAGAACAGTCGAATTTCAAATAAGCAGTCAATATAAAAGAAAAAACTATGGGTCAAAAGATTCCACTAAGAACTTTTAAACAAAAGTTAGATTTCACAATAATTGAGTAGATACTTGTATATTCATGTCAAATTAATATACCTAATACAATATGTAATCATAAGGTCAATTAAATTTATATGTCACAGTGAAATAATATTATTGACTTAAATATTCATCTCCCTGTTGATTGCCGATGTTCTTCTTTTTAATGCCTGATAGGTTAGCCGTTGACCACTATCTCACCTGATGGTAATTGATGATGTGGTCGAAGATGTTGTTAGTAATACCAGTAATTCTAGATTGGCTAGCAATAATGTACTAGTAATTCTGTATGTAAAAAATTACTGGCTCTCAAAGACAGCTGTTAGAACACATTGTTAGGTGCTTGGCGACAGATTTTCTACATGAGGGTGGTAGCTAGCCAGGCGCGCATTCGCAAAATGCCCTACCACAATGCAAACTTTCTTCGTCGTTCATCGTCAACAATAATCACTGAGAAACATTGCTCGGCTGGAGGAACTGCTGGACTCTTTTGTTCCTAAAATGTTTTACAATCCGGCTACGAATAAATATGTAAAAAGAAGTGTAACTCTGATATAATTACGGCTTTCATTTCTGTTTCATCATGTTTGCAGTTAACAAAACACGCACTATCCTTCTAATTCAATTGAATTGGTTTTATTGATTTGGCGCATAGAAATGATCGCAGCAAGGTAATGTAGTAGCGCTACCAGTAGGTAGCCAGTAGGTACACTCTTTAAACCACGCCCGCAGCGGTAAAGTTTTGCGTTTCGTTTTTGAGCTTGACTTACATTTCTTTACATATTTATTCGTAGCCATCAGGTAAGAGGACGTGTTTGCAAATCATTTATAAATAAGCAATTTTTGGTAGATTTTGCGATCAAATGAAACCAAGTCTAACAATTGCCACACATAGATTATTTCTTTACCTGCAAAATGTTTGAAAATATTTTTAGTATTTTAGAATCGCGCGGCGGTGGGAAATTTCATC
The DNA here is from genome assembly GCA_963854805.1 of Plagodis dolabraria. Lineage (NCBI taxonomy): Eukaryota > Metazoa > Arthropoda > Insecta > Lepidoptera > Geometridae > Plagodis > Plagodis dolabraria. The sequence goes on from OY978444.1 coordinate 23,614,887, forward strand.
TTCACACAACATTAACGAGAAGTGGTCGATTTCAGAATAGTTTTTCTGTTTTTGTGTACCTAATGTTATTTATTTGGAAATATTGAAGGATAGCAGACATAATCAGGCATGTAGAAGTGGCGGTTTCAATGCCTACGAATTGCGGCATACGTCCTTAAGGCAATTGTCCCTACTTAATATTTACTGTTTCAGGGAAAAACGTGAAAAGGACGAAGCTTTACTCCGGAACGCTCACATGTCTCAAACGATAGAGATGAGTCATTGCAACGTGCGGTATCAGGAGACTGAGATCACCGAATTAAAAGCAAAGATAGCTGAACTGGAGGGTCTTATCGCACAGCATAAGGAGGTGAGCTTTGTAATAAGTCAGATTTTTAAGAACTTAATTTCATGATACGATTTTACTGAAGCCACTATTAAGTTTCGCACTCTGTACTGTATCAGCCGGATCGTCAACTGCTGAACACAGCCTCCCCTTTATATGTAGGGGGTATCTGCCAGAATCCCCACGCTTGGCAGGCGGCTTGGGGATCGCAGTGGAAGATGACATAGTTCTTTAGAAGGCGCTGCTGCCCACCTTCTAGTATTTTTCCCTTAGTCGACTTTTACGACACCCACACGGAAAGAAATGGGGAGGTGCAATTCTAACCCGGCACCCCACGGGGCTCGCACTCTACGTGCCTCCAAATTACATAGATATATATTTTAATGTTATTGTCAGGAACAAGTGCGAGTCCCACCTGATGTTAAGCGTGACTAACCTCTGCCTATAACATATGCATTTCATCACAAGTGACGAATTGCACTGAGACTGACCCGGTACACTGAGACATACAAGTTAAGTCTCTATGAGTAATTTTACTAGCTCTCAAGGAATGCTGCCGGATCACACTGATAGGTGCTTGGCGATAGATTTTCTACTTGAAGGTGGTAGCTAGCCAGGCGAGCATTAGCAAAATGCCCTTCCACCATGAGGTGAAGCACAAACTGGCGGTGGGGATCGAACCATGGACATGTGGCACGGCAGTCCACTCGTATTAGCGCTCGGCCATCATTGATTCAAAACATGTCTAGCCTACTTAATTCTTACTCAATGGTATGTTGCCCACAGATTAAAATAACGTCTTGTTTTACTACAGCAAAAAAAGGAGATGTTACATACATAAAACATAATGTTCTGTGCAGTAAATTTATTATACTACACAAAATGCTACTACACAAATTTATTATACTACACAAATTAAAAAAGTTATACTTGCGATTACTTAAATTTCATAATGTTATTCGAAACTCTTCATGAGTTATCACTCATTGATTAATTTTATTTACATTTATTATTTACAGAATCAAGCAGCGTGTATGATAATTAAAGAGAACGAAGAATCAAGAAAGGCTGAAATAGATGAATTAAAGCGACGGCTCGAACAACTAATTGAAAGTGAAAATACACTTAAAAAGAGTATACAAGACTTAGAAACTGAAATCTGTGATAAAAATAAGGTAAGTAATGTAAAAACATCAACAAACAAACATATTTTCACTCACGGAGGGAAGCGCTTTCCATGTTTTTTTGAGTGTAAGGTGTATACAACTACTGGTGTCTAACCAAGCGATCATTACATTTTATTGTTTTTCTGTATGTGCCATTAGCATTAAGCTAAAAATGCTTAAAATAAATAATAAAGCAGCCACACCCACACTAAGCCGTCGTGTACAGACGAGCCCAACTCGTACAAATACGTATAATTAATTTACACACACAAAATACACTAAAAACCGAAGGAGTATCACTCCTTCGTTAATGAACAGGTTTGTTACCGGATATATCCAATAGCAGTCTATTGGATATATCCGGTGTCAACCCTTGGTGGGTGCAATACGGATTATTAATATGCATATATTGGTTATTTAATGCATTGATCGTTATTCTCAAAAAATGCGTTTGTATAGCAATTTTTTGATAACTTATCTCACCAATTTGCTTCAAATCGAACTACCGATGACACTTTTATGTATTAGCTCTCAAAGGAAAACGCGTGCTCGTTTTTTGGTTTGATAAAAATATTGTAATTCAGTGTTCCATGCAAATAAATTGAATATAAATTATATGGACCGTACAAGATTAAGCTTTCAATACGTGTAACAGCGTAAAACAACAGATGTTTAGTGATAAACTCTCTCAATATCACGAAGTACAACTGTCAGACTCGGAGATACATACATACATAATACATAATAAATAGGGGTAGCCAGAGACCACAGATTTCCTCTTGCTACGATCCTTGCATATCTCGGAGATGTCAAAAAAATATTACGAAGACCTATGTTAGAACGCGTAGGACAAATAGATATAAATACTACGATATAAATTGTATCTGTTTTTTAGCCTCATATGACAATTGTTAGCATTTGTGGGTGTTGTTTTTACTAAAAGTAGGCTATCCAAACGCCCGAGTAAGTTTACTTGCTCTAGTTGCCTAATCGCGACATCGTCCTCGGCGTGAAATTTGTTGATATGCGCTGCCTCGGTAACTGCGTGTTAAATCGGATATAATGGAATTAATATAGATTAAAAGAAAAAAAAAAGAAAGTATGTACGTTTTTATGAGGATTAAAAATAATAAAACTAATCGGGAAGTCCTCGAAATTTGAGAGAAAGTTTATACAGGGAGGGATATACAGATAGACAAACAAAAAAGTGACGTATTAAAGCATTGTCATTCAGTTGTGAGCTACCCTTAAAGTTTCAGCTGAGAAGCTAATCGGGAAGTGCTCGAAATTTAATTTTCAAGATTGCACCCGAAACTACTGGCAGAAAGACAAACAAGAAAGTGAATTAATAAAAAAAATACTACTACTCTAGAGCCACAGTAGATTGTTACGCCGAGCGGAATTTGACTTTTTAACACCGAGAGTGTAACAGATAAATTAAATAAATCTTTCCAAGTGCGAGCCGGACTCGACTGGACCGGGGGTTTCGTAGGTAGAATACAAAAGAAAAACATTTTTTCAATACTAGACTATAATCATACCAAGTTTGACCCTTGTAGAACTAGCTCGTCTAGTCACATGAAAATCTCGTATTCTATCTTAAAAAAACAATTTTTTCGTATTTTCAGAAAATTAAAACGTTAGACAATCGGATATCGGACATGAAGAAAACATTGCAGAGAGAACTTCAAACTAGTAAATCGGATCTCAGCACGGCGGAGGAACAAGATATTAGTAGAAGGTGAGCTATACATACCTACCTATTTTTTTATAGGCTAGCCTTTGACCACTATATCTACTGAGTCATGATGTGATCGAAGATGTTGTTCATGCTAACCTAGAATTTCTGGCTCTCAAACACTACTGCTGGAATACACCGTTACGTGCTTGGTGACAGATTTTATACTTGAGGGTGGTAGCTATCCAGGCGGGCTTTCGCAAAATGCCCTACCATGTTTAACGACTACTTTCCAAAGACAATAAGACAATACTTGGCACCGACGGCTCAATGTGCCTTCCGAAGTACGAAATGCTACTAGCGGCTACTAGTCATGACCGCAGCAGATGTTGCTTAATTAAAAACGACTAAGCAAGCCATCCTACGAGCGCTTCTCAGTGCATTTGAAATGTAATGACTAATGATTAGGAAGCAGAGAGAGCCCAGTAGCTATTGGCTGCCGTGCATGAAGTCTGTTTTAGTGTGAAAATAATAAGAATTACCAGTCATAGTTTTAACGAAAGAAAAATATAGTCATGTACGAGATTTTTGAAGCAGTGGTGGCTCAGTGGCATTGGCTATGGACTGCCACGCAGCAGGTCCATGGTTTAAATCCCGCCGCGGGCTTGAGCTTCACCGCATGGTGGAAGGTTATTTTGCGAAGGCCATCTGGCTAACGACCTCAAGTAGGTGAGAAATCAGGTGAGATTGTGGACAAAGGCTTACCAATCAGCAATAGATATGTAGTTGTTTTTTTCTCTCGTTGTAATTTTGTACTCCGCGGAGTATGTATGAAATATCATTGCATGTGTAGAATTGACACCAGTTTACCTTTATAGTAGTGCAGGTCCTAATTAAAAAATGTAGAAAGGTCCACTTGCTTAATAATAGCAATGATTTTAAAATAATACAAGTAAACATTGAAGGTAAAATAAAAATTAGTAGGTAAATAAAATACAGGAAGGTGGGCAGCAGTGCCTTCTGAGGAAATGACATTTTAAACTGCGATCCCCAAGACGCATGGCAAGCGCGGGGATTATGGCAAATCTCCCTAAATGGGGATTTGATTTTAAGGCTGTGTTCAGCAGCGGACAATCCGGCTGTTACAGTACTGTATAAAATATATCTATTGAAAATTGAGCCTAATTATCCTGCTAAGCCGACGTGACTTCATAAACGCCGCGAAGCCAAAACGGAAACAATTTCGACGTGTTTCGTTTCTACGCGAAACAACATCAGTAGCTCTGGACTTTTCGAGCACACGAGTGAGACTCGGTTTCCGCAAAGTAACGCTCGAATCTATTAATTATCTTACACTTTTAGTATCACAATCGACGACCTTATCAATCATTGAGATCTTTTCGAAATATTTCCTATTTGGATAGCGTGATCTACTATCTACCTATCTACCTACTATCTTTCAGATACCTAAAACACGTGGTGCTACGGTTTCTAACTGCACGTGAGCTTGAAGCGAGACAGTTGACTCGTGCTCTGTCCGTGCTGCTTCGACTGTCGGCGCACGAAGAGGCGTTGCTTCGTGCTGCATTACCGCCGCGCACGGGAATCTCCGCCTGGTTTCCTTCACTCACTAATAACACTTGATATGGGGAAGTATGTTAATTTAGTATTCATTATCACATATAGCTATATTTTAAGCTGAGATGATTTTATAGCGAGATGTCAATATTATCTCGTGATTTCGGACAAAACCAAAAGAAAAACTTCGTCCGTGACGTCACAGGTTATAAAGATTTGCTTGCTTGTATCATATGTCTATCGGTGATATGTTTATACGGTTTATATTGAGCTTTGAAAAAGTGTTTTCCTGTGGTTTATTTTCAGGTAAGTTTTTATTGGCACAGATCAATTTACTTTTGACCATTCATCATGCCTGTCATATGGAGATTTGATATTACAATGGTTTTCGCGAATTTAATTTACATAGTACATTTATTCTAAAGGTATTGGAATCACCGATAGATTTTTAATTTTGTTATTATACTTATAAAATTTCATAAGCTTAGGTATATACTATTAGATATTGTTGTGTTCGGTAAATAGATTTATGCGTGATTTGTTTTTTTGAATAAAGTCCTAAAATATAAATAATATTTTCAAAATAATCAAAAATAAGGATTCTACCTTGCTTGGTAGGAGGTTTGCTCCGAGACCTCTTGCCATTGTCATAATTAATTATAATTTATACCACAATTAGGACATAGATTATTATATTTTGTACTTTGTTTTCGGTGCTAGGCCACCTTTTGTGATATTATTTAACTAAAGAATTAGGATACGTGACCTTGTTACAAATTATATTATTTTAAATCAGTCTTCATTATTTTCATAAACTTTAAAATGATATTATTATTTTTCTAGAAAAAATAATTATTATTAATATGGACAACGTTTATTTATACCTTTAAAAAATTTTCTATATTTTCGAATATTTATTTTTAGGTCATGATTAGTATTGTGCGTTTATATTATATAAAGAACAAATAGAATGAATTATGTCTACCCCTGCGGGGATACGATATATTTTTTTTGTGTACAAATGATTTATGATTGCAAGTCGAGGTTGCCTTAATAGCTGCTAGTCAAAAATATTGATAAAATGATTTGTACTTTTTTAGAAGTGGCAAATGTATAAAAATTGGTTTGGCATATCCTAAAGCTTATAAAAAAATATTTTTTTCAATCAATGTAGGTATGCTTTTTGATGTGAGGCATATTTGAAAACCCGTATAATGTACGTCTTGTATAGATACATAGTAATCCCGGCAATAAAACTCACTTAAAAATTACAAGACCGGAAATCTACTTGCTTTTGAATATACACACACGTGTGTGCGACGCTAGTACCAAGACATTCAGGGGGTAAGCAGGTAAGCATGACCCCCTGAAGGAATATTAGTATTCGTTTGAAGCATATGTAATAGAAATAAGACAGCGTATTTACACGGTTATAAATAACTACATCATAAAGATCCTTTTCAGGGAATTGTTTGCTAATTTATAACAGAATATACAGATAGATTTTCGGCTAGCACACCGAGAAAAAATCTAATTTGCATATAAAAAAAAATATAATTGAAAAAGGCTTTTTACTACACAGTTTTTGATTATTGAGACGACAACTTGCTTGGAACATCCAGCTCTGACGACCAACCGCAAGTTACCTATTATTTGTAAATGAAATCAACATTGTTACACAGGTCTACTAACATTAAGCAACAATGCATTTACATACACAATGAAGCTCTTTAACATTTAAAAAAGAACTTTGACATTTTAATATTATCATTGTTGTTAGACAATAAAGACGACTGGTTGGAGAATCGATCCGACGACGTTAATTTAAAGTGAGTTTTATTGCAGCTATTAAAAATTTTCGATACCCACGATAGTTTCAAACTATTTGTAGATTCATGTTAAGATCAGTATTTGTAGATTTCAATGTATTTATTCAATGTAAAAATCTAATTTTGTACAAAAATTGTATGTTGCGATTGACAATCTCATTGTATAAAAGAAACTGTATTATGTAAAATATTGTAACGATACTGTCGTTCAAAGTGAATCTTACACGATTATAGTGCCATCATAAATATCTGAGAAGTGCCGTCACCAATTATTCACTAAGTCATTTCCGCGATTAGGGCTCGTATTAATAAATTCTTCTCAAAGTTGAGATCGATCTTAAATATATATATATATATATAAGTATAATACGCATAATATAATGTATATATAGATAGAACCTCTGTCATTAACTGCATCTTAAGATTGATCACACCTTGAAATGCATTTAATACGAGCAGTTTGGTACAATACCAAACAACGATTTACAAATCAATGCACGTTTGGTCTTCACGGGATACGGTAGCATTCATTAACATTTAACATTTTCATAACAATTTAACATTAAGAACATTTCAACAATAATAAATTAGTGATTCAACATTTTAACATTTGTTTGCAACCTTGTATCATCCCGAACATATTGGTCCTTCGAGCCGGATTCGAACCAGCGATCTTTTATGCCAATTGCTCACACCAATGTTTAAAGCGATTGTTTTCAGGTGTGTTGTAGATTTTCCACTGACTAATCAAGCATTTTTTATTTAAGTATCTAAAACACGTAAAGCGCTCAGTATCTATTATACAACGAAATAGAAGTATCTATTATACAACTAAGTGGAGCCCATAGCTGGCGCTCGTGTATAGGGTTAATTTGACCACATGCTGGCGACACGTGCCACGCTCCCTTACCATATCCCTTGATATTCGTGAGGGCCACCAAAGTTGATAATGGTGTTACTGACAAAGAGGATAGTATGTGAGATTTAAAGTCGCTATAGGTGATTATAAATGAACATCGGGAACGCGCTTTATGTGGAAACCCATGTCTTTGGCTGGAAATTCAAAATTTGAACAGATATATCGTGTTGGCTGCGATTTGGTAACCACTCATAATTATTCGTGAGGTCAAAATATTAATAATTATATATATGGTAGTTTGACCAATATAAAAATATGGATGGTATTTTAAGATTAATTATCTCTTAAAATTTGTGTTCTAATAATTTTAAAATGTGACTTTTTGGCTCTTTTTTCTTTGCATTGCTAATTTGATGGCACTGTAAGATTTAAGTTTTGGTTTGAACGACAGGGTACCCTCTGAATTTATTGATCACTGCCCGTATGGTAATTTGTACATACTTACATTATGTATACGCCTTGAGTGTTATTGGGAGTGTGCTGCTGCTTTAAGTGTAAACAATTAAACATACATTTTATATTATCAAATATATATGTAATCAAATGTCCGTACATGACATCAATAATTGATATTAGATAAATAAATAACATGAACAATATTAAATGAAAAGATTATAAGAAATAACAAAATAAACTATTAGTCCTTTAATCAATATGTTTTTAAAATATCCAAAGGGAAAATATAGTTACACGTATAAAGAAGGGTACTAAATGAAAGCTTCACTACTACACGAACATCTATGTGTGCGTAAGTAGTCAGTCACTGTCGCGGTAGCAGCGGCCAGAGCGGCGCCCGCTCGGGTGTAGAACCCAGTTTGACCCAGCTCATTGAGCGGACAAAGTTGTCGTAACTGTCATTCTGTTCCTTTCTTTGTTCGTATGTTATAGTCGGCCAATGACGTCACGAACTGCTAATGGAACCTTATTGTATAACTAGAATGTTAGTGAACATAGATATTCATTTCAACTCTTTAATGGACTTCGTCTTTGAACAATATATCTAAATGACGATGATCACTATTAACCATTAGAATTGTATAATAGGGTGGTTCAGTTTCAATAGATTTGAAATCGTTTCCGTAGGTCAATTAGTTTCTAAACAATAGTTTTTATTTCACTGTTATCACGATGCGGCCTCTAAATATTACAGTAATATCATTCATAACATAATATTTTTCATATGTACTTAATTGCTTATTTATGCGTTTTTGGAATAATGTATGAAACATTTTTATTGATAAAAGCAATAACAGCAGCACGGTCACTAGAAGGCTCGATTTGTTATGAATTAAGAATATATTTGATGATCTGTCTTAAAGTTGTAAATCTAGTACATAATTATAAATTTTAAATATTATTTGCCCATGTCAATTTGCCTTTTACAAATCACGAACCAAAAATTAACACGTAACTAAGTATTATATAATTTTTGGATTCAAGCTTTAATATTGAGTGAATGTAAGAACGTTAATGAATCCGTATAAGGTTTAGCTACAAATGGTTACTTTGTAGGCAAGCGCTGTGATACAAGGCAGTTCTCGATTATACTGTGAAGCTAGGCACAAGAAGTTAAGCAATTTTAGTGTCAGCGAGAACAACCTTCGCTGTAGTCACCAGTGTTAAAATGTTAACAGATTTGTTTAAATGTCAGCTTTATTATGATAAGAATAGATTCTAATCTATTAACATATTAGCGCTCGTGGTCTGCACCTGCACTAATGGCGTCTGCAGCGCACATCACAGCTGCTATTATGATTACTTATAATATGCCTACGTCACTAGAGAAATAAAAATTTATCAAATGCGAGTTCAAGGCAAGTTTGGTCAAGATGCCTGAAAATGGCGATGGATGAACTTGCATCAAAATGCCTTCACCATCTTGCTATCTTTATTTCACTAAGGTTATATTGGCTGAATTGGCTAAGGTGCTCGTTTGTGTACCTATGTATACATATAAATTGTGGCAATTCACAAACAGCAGCAGTTGCAGTATTGACTATCGTATCGTGAATCGTTGTTTCCTTTGTGTGTTGCGTTGCAACATTGACTCCATTGTATGTTTGTGTTAAAAAATGTGACTCGATTTGATAATTTGTATGTTTGCAAGTATGAAAATGACTGGGCTTGTATATTTAAGTTAGGTTATTTATATATATTTATTGTGTTATTTTTCAGAAAATATAGTGTCGTTATACAAGAATATTCATTGTTTTATATAAAATTGAAATATGGATTACTGGGACGTAGGTAAAACTAGTTAGTTCCTACATATATATTTGTATGTACCACGAGGTAGCCTATTTTTTTTATTTTTTGATCTGACGAATGCGGGATTCGACGTAAGTGTACTACACCATTCGCAGCACGTAATGCGTTCTTAATTATGATATACAGGAGAATAAATTATGGGCGATGCCCTGTCCACCCACTGCACTTACCCACTGGTGGGTTGACGGGGAATTCAAGTTTCCCCGTCCACCCACTGCACTTGAGTTGGAACCAAATCAACTGCTTCATCCATATACGTCGCGTCCATAGCTGTCTTGATAATACGCACAGAATTTTGATATTGAGTAAACAAAGTGTCTATAAATCTGATGATGCTTGTTTTAACTATGACCATCATCTCACCAGTCGTTAAGTGAAGATGCGATGGATGATGAACTCAACTTAACCTTGAGTTGACTCAATGATATCAGCCTGAACACATAGATGCTTGGCGACGACACATTTCCTCGGTTGCTAGCCAAGCTAGTATTCGCAAATGCGCTACCACCATGCGAAGAAACTCAAACCCAACTACGCCACCACGGGATTCCTACTATAGTAAGTATATCAGATAAGGGTAAAGGATACGATTAAAGAGAAACATGATATTAATAGAATTATTTATTTACAGTTTTCCTTACAATTTGGTTTAGGGGCGATTTTGCAAAGCTCTAAGTTCTATTTTATTCAAGTGCAGCGGAGCATAATTCAAGGCACAAAATCTATTTATAATTTAGGTAAAAGTAGGTAGTACATATATACTTGTATATTATCAGTGTTGAGAAATGCAAAGGTATCGATAACTTGCTTCGTAATTACACGACAGTGATAAATTTTATATCCCAATATGATATTCTTTAACAATCTTCATAAATTTGAACCTATAAACAATGAATATTGCTATGTAATAATTGAATACAATAAATAATAGATTACCCATTATGAAAACAATTTCATATATCTACATTATATTATCTATACGTATCCAAAGTATATTTTGTTCCTGTAGAATATATATAATTATACTGTTTTTTCTATATATATATATATATATTGATGTACATACACAAAATTACAAAAATAATAAATTTGAACCACGAGCAGGATATTCAAGAGATATCATGAGTAAAACCCGCTCCATTCTGCTACGTCTTTCACACATCTCTTGGTAAATATTTATTAGTATTTAAATACCGGTATTCATTACCGGTAGTGTTTTTACATACAAGTAAATACTTGCCATATCTTGTCAACGACACCAAATGCCGTCATATTTTTTATATGAATTCGCCCTCTAAAAGCCCAGCGTGGGGATTATGGCAAATACCCCCTACATGGGGGAGGCTGTGTTCAGCAGTGGACGATCCGGCTGATACAGTACCCTCTAAAAACTATTGTATTTTGTTTACATTTTTATCCATACACTGTAAACACATTTTTATTATTATATTCCCAAAGCTGAAATTGGCCGTGTTCACCACGAATTCCCAAAGAAAAACTGTACTGTATATATTAATTATAACAAAAATGAAATTGCATATGCAGGTGACGATCAAATAGTATCAAAACTTAAATGCTCTAAAGCACATGTATTTAAAAAAAAATTGAGAAATACGGAAAAACTTTATTTTTCTACAGGCAAATACGATCATCTGTAAGGTGACGTCATGTCTTGATATTTCGAACGATAACTAAGTGATAAGAATATCTTAAACATAATCTTTATTATGGTATTATAAAAACTCACGCACATTAATTTTAATGCATTAGGTTTATATTCTTGTACAACCTTACTATGGCGATGTCAATAGCATTACCATAAAAAATTGTAAACGACTCGACAGCGTAGTGGTGTCGAAGACAAAACGTGGCAAACATCTATCAAGAATTGTTTGATCTTAAGGCCCGGTCGGACCTAATGGTGAAACAATTCTTAATTAAAAGTTTAAAACAATAACCATAACCAAAATAATGTAAACGATCCAGGATATCACTACGTAAGGATCGTCACAAGACTGTTCAGTCTTCAGTAACAAGACTTCTTTACACATCGTTCATTAAATATAATGCATCGACTTTGATTTTTCTTTCGTCGTTAAATATAACTAACCTACAGCAAAATATAGGAACCAAACATAGATTTGTGAGAACTGTTAGTTGAAATATTATAGATAACTTATTTGACTAGGTTGGGTGGAATGTAACTACATAATATGTTTCTTTGGAAATAGGTAAGTTTAATTATCGTGTAGTAACTACGATGCCACGACACTAGATCTAAAAAATACCTATGTATTATTATGTAATAATAACAAATCTTTTAAGAAAACATCAAATTAATATTTAAATAAAACACTTAAAATATATCTAGTGACGATTACACCTGATTTTCCTATTAAGCAGATGTGACGTCAAGCGCCACGCAGCCAACCCCGGAAAATATTTCGACGTGTTTCAAGTTTCGTCCTCAGGAGGACTTGACTACGAGGGCACGATCGAGAAATCATTCTCGATCGTTAACAGGAAAATTAGGTCACTATATATATTTTTATATTGTTTTAATTGTTTTTATTTAAACATTGATTTGATGTTTTCCTAAAATTTTTATTAAATATGGATTTCCGCAAAGTAATGCCGGAATCTATTCATTATGTTATTATATACACAAATATTTTACTATAATAACAAAAGTCACCCCGTAACCACGATCACTGCATTGTGTCAACGTAGGGATAAAAATAAAGATAAATATATAGAAGATACTGTTCAAAGTTGTTTAATTACCAAGTGTAATAATCACGAAAACCTAAACAACGTTTTGACAAAAAAGTTTGAATGCATAATAGAAACTGGCACAAAAAATAAAAATATTGCAGATCCCATTTAAAATGACGATATCCTTGCTTCGGACAGTTTCAACTATAAAGGCTAAACATTTTAATAACATTGAATATATTAACTAATTGAAATATATCTACAGTAACCAACCACAACTATCTAATTTCTGAGTCAAGGACTCGACTATTGCTTAAACCAATTGTACATTTCAAGTTCAACTTATCACTTGCGAACTATCAATAAATATTAATTATTAAGGCAACTTTCAGAGCAATTCATATCTATGGTACTGTCCATACAGAATGTCGTGGCCTTTACGCACTGCTCTGAAACTGCTCAAAATATACGCCATGCACAAAATCGTAAGTTTCTCCATGTTTTTTAGATGGTTTATAGTCATATTCACACGTCCTTATATTATTATTTAGTTCATCTATAAGAAACATCGCCTAAATAAACCAAACTTTTTCTTATGACAGTACAGTTTATATTCATTTTGGGTTCTTAGTGAGATCAAATCACGAACCCCGTTGAGCGGAACAACGGAGCATCAGACTTTTATACTGTTACTGCTGATTCATTCTATATTTGCCTTTTTTTATGCCTGATGTTTAGTCTTTGTCCACTATCTAACCTAATATGATGATGTGGTCGAAGATGTTGTTCAGGCTAACCTAGAATTACTGGCTCTCAAGAAAAGCTGCCGGAAACACCGTTTAGGTTGTTAGCGACAGATTCTACTTGAGGGTGGTAGCCAGCCAGGCGGGCATTCGCAAAATGCCCTACCACCATGCTGTAACGACTGCCATCCTAAGATAATAACCGAGAGCGACAGCTTCACGTATGCCCTCCGAAGCACGGAAGTGCTCAGTAGTCACTAGCGGTCACACATCAAACTCATGATCGCGGCGGAAGTTGGTTAACTTAGCCGATCGGTTAAGAACGGCTAAGTAAACTACGCTAGGAGCTCTTTTAATTATTAGGCAAAACATAATCATAATTGTTGTTTTCCTATTTATGTCAAATATATACACATTTATACCTACCTGACCAAGATAACCGACATAAATACAATGTTAACCAATGTTTCTGTATTCCAAAACCGCCACCACACTCACGCTCTCCGCATCGTTGTGCGTTTAGTTCAAGACGACTACACTCACTTTAATTGAAAGCCAATGAAATTGACATAGACTTGAGCCTTAATAATATGTGAGCCGGTTATAAACACTTAAGTACAAATTTATTGTATCGGAGGCGTCGAACCCCAGCAGAAAATAAATCTACCCTATCACTACCTTATATTGACTTGCACTGTGCTAGGTGTTATTATATTTTAAAAAGATTTAAGTGCTTATCACAGTTACTTTTTTTAATTTTGCTTTAAGCTTTATTAACATCCACAAACGCCTGACAACCAGTGCTCTTGAGTTAAGATTGAACTGGCCGGTCACTTCTCCATACAAACTCCCTTATTTGAGGTTTTTTGGTCCAGAATTAAGCATAATACCGATTGATCTCGTCTTTATCTAGGGTTGTATCGTGCCGAAATTTTAAAAAGATAATTAAGTTGAAAGTTATGAGCCTCGGAAGCTTTATATGAAAATGTGAAGCCCATAACTCTCAAGTTAAATATCTTATTTAAAAAAATGGTACGACACAAGCCTAGATAATAAAGAAATCAATCGATATTTTGGACCTAAATCCTCAATTTTAGTGTGTGTGATCACCCTTCGACGTTTGTATGGAGAACTAACTAGCCATTTCACTAAAGTACCTACAGTCGCTTCAGTGGACAAGGTATTTATTACAGTTGTAATTCTGTAAGTGCCGTGGTAATACTAGGTACCTAGTTATCTAAGACTCTACGACTCGTTGTGACAGCACTACCTGCATGCTTAAAGTACGAGCAAACGCGATACAAAACTAATAAGTTCGTAAGTGTATATTTGGACGTGGTTGTATTAAGAAATTATTTATATTAACGCAAAGCGAACTATTCCTCTTCTTTTCAATTGCATCTATTTTCAACTCTTAAGGAGGTGCTGTAACTAGTTTCTTTCCAAGAACATGGGGTTTTCATATAATAAATGTCACGTTCACGCTGTGTTCAAGCGTTATTTATTGCACGTTATGTTCTGTACACCGCGATCCAAATAAAGTAGCATAAGCTGCCACTTTGCTGAGTAATTGAAGATTGATATTATTTTGTTAATATTTTTATTAATAATTATAGACACAAATTTATATCAGAAAACCTAAACTGTTCTGCATGTGGTGGATGTATACCTTCTATAGGTAGATGCTTTGTATTTCACGAATAGGAGTAGCAAAGCAGCAGCAATTGCCAATAGGGATTAACTTTGTAATTCTTAATTATCGCTTTGGTCAACTGTTGAAAACTTCGATGATTGGTCAACGACTGTTTTATCAACTATCACGAAATGCCGTCATACGGCTACTAAGGTCTACAGCTTGACTCGTCCATGGCAGATGTCGGTGAAAAGTTGTGTCGTAATGAGCACGAACACAGGTCCGGACCGGAAGTAGAGAGGCTCCTTTATCACGTCAGGGTCGAAACCCTCCTTTTGATAATGCAGTTTCTTTAGTTTGAAGGTACCTGGAAAAACAAAGACCTCAAGGTACTTATTCGGTATACAAGATGAAAAGCAGTTTTTCGATAGCTAACCTATTTGCCATTATTATCCAAATGACAATATGTATCTTTGGTAAAAGAAAAGTTGGCTCACGAACGAATCACCAATTAAATTATTCCAAAGGTACATATTTAACAAAAATATTTTTTTTATAATATTCATTGATAAGTACTTAATTGAATATATGTAGTTAAGATATATATGAAAATATTTCTAATACTGCTGGTGTCCTACATTAAGTACTACCTTGGCTAAGGTAAGGCTACAACTGGGTTATTATATAGATGAAGCTCACAAGGCTGGCAAGTGAATACACCACATTATACTTGGAACTTGATTATGAACAATAATTTAATTTGGGTACCTACCACATAGCTTAACAAATAGTAATAGTTCAAACAAATAGTACGACACAACATGCAACTTAGAAAAAATACTAGGTATAGTAAAAGCTTCGCTTTGAAATGTCATGTCCCTGAGACGAAATGCAGCGCCCTATACTACATAGCATCTAGAACATATTTGCAAAAACCATCAGGACCAAAAAGTTGTATTCCCAGTATGTGGAACGCTTATAATTTTGAATTCTCAAAATGCGTATCTCATATATTTAATTGTTGTAAAAAATGTTTTATTCCCAAAATATAGACTTCCAAGTTCTTGTTTTTGTAACCAATAAACACGGAGGGTGGGACTTGATATGAATTATTGCTGACTGTACATTTATTCCAAAATCTGTAGATGCAATTCAGAACACCTTAAAAATTTATGGATAGTCTCCTAAAAACGTAACTATATCGGTGAAGGTACCTGCCCTTACTGTCCCGTCTCAAAAATTCACTCTGTAATCCTTACAATGCGTGAAGGTAAACTTCATTGCCTATTATTGTGTATGGATTTTCATAGTGTGCTTTACATAAATGTTTAAAATATGCCAGAAGACCAGCGCTGCTGGTTGTTCGCAGCCAGCATTATGCTAAGATGGGGTCGGTTTGTGGCAAAAAAAACTATGATGTACCTATAGGTATTGTACCTACCTACATAATATGTTGAAATGTTGTATTTTTTATTTTGTCTATTTTTTTTTGTCACAAATAAAGCAATGTCTGTGAAGGTATAACTCACCAGTAATCTCAATGTCGTTCATGATGCGTAGGAACAGAGGTCGGGCGTACGAAGGCAGAGAGTCGTCGAGGTCTCGCGCCAGTTTCACCAGGTCCAACGTACGAGTGGGGTCGGCAATGGCCACCATTCCCGCTCGACCCTCCGTCTGGGGGATCTGAAGATATAACAACATATTGATTGACTAAGACTACCAGAAAATGTGCTCGTAGCGAAGTTTGCTTAGCTGTTCTTAACCGATAAGCAAAGTTAAGCAACGTCCGTTGCGATCATGAGTTGGATGGGTGACCGCTTGTGACATTACTACTGAGCGCTTCCATGCTTCGGAGGGCACGTTAAGCTATCGGTCCCGGTTGTGTCTTAGGATGGCATTCGTTATAGCTACCACCCTCAAGTAGAAAATCTGTCGCCAAGCACATAACGGTGTGTTCCGACTGCTGCCCTTGAGAGCCATTAATTCTAGGTTAACCTGAACAATACCACGTCATCACTTACCTTCAGTTTCCTGTTCCCTGTTTTAATAAATCTACGGATATTGTTCTCTGTTACACCTCAAGTTTATTTGATTAGCTGGCAGACTATTGAGCGTAATTGTAACCAATAACGTAACAATTGACCAATGAGCGTTCAGTATTCAGATCAAGACTGACGAACCTTCCAGAAACTGGGAGTCAGTAATTTACACCGGAACATCATTTTTGAGAGTCAATAATCGGTTTGCTATGCCTGATATACGACCACTGATTCTCCAATCGGGCGGTCAAGCAGAATTGTATTTTTAGTACCTGTACCTACTATTGGTACTCCTTTTATACAGATATTTCTTAAGCAACGCAGGACTGCTTCCTCAGTGATGGCGCCAACGCGTCTTGTACTTCACTAATAGCGATGTCCTGTCCTTTCCTCTTGTATAAAGGTATAGCTTATGTTATATCTAAAGAACAGGACTTGAACCATCCATGTAAGATATGTTTGGTGTTTTTGTTTACTCACAGAAACTCCATAGACAACGCAAGACCGCTGGCCCAGTGATGGCGCCAACGCATCCTCCACCTCAGCAGTGGCCACATTCTCTCCCTTCCACTTGTACGTGTCGCCCGTGCGATCTCTGAAGAACAGATATCCGAGCTCATCTGCTACCAGAATGTCACCGCTGACAAACGCCGCATCACCCTTACAGAATATGTCCCGCTCTAGCTTCTTGTTGCTGTCTTTCTGTAATATGAAAATATACAAGGTTATTTTGCTGTTGGTAGGTGATTGTCGGTTAAAGAATTATTATGAACGGGGAAATTATGATGATAAAAATATGCAGCAGGGTATCTACTTATATATGAGAGTTGCTCCGACAACTAAAAAAGTGCCACCTGGTAACGAGCTGTCTGAACATTCAGCCTTAATGTGTAATTATAATATAACATAATGAGAATGATCATCATTTTGAAATTCGAAGAGAATGGGCATCGTTTCCAAAGGAAAAATTCAAAATTATGTGAAAATGAATCCGTTTCCATTACCATTCTAGTTAGATGATTAGGCCACGGTATTATTTTAAGTTCTATACCACGGGTGTGCTTAAAAAGAAATAGCATTTCATGAAAGGCGCATGGAATACAATTACGCGCCGCAGAGAAAGCCGGGTTTATTGTTTAAATGGCAGAAACTCCAACATTTGGCTGCGTATAACCACCGTAGATGTGGGCGAAGTTAAAATCCTCCAATAGGATAGTTTTATTTTTCATTAAACTGATAATAGCTAATCCAAATTTCAATGGCCAAAACCTCTACTGGTAAAATAAGAAAATAACGCATCACCTGGGAGCGGACTAGTAAATATAGCGTGTGCAGTTTGTTTTTAGACGCATCAGAAGCAGTTCCTCACGGACAAACCGTATTATGATGACAGAAATGTTTTGTCGTCGATTATATTACGGTAAATGACTGATTGGCAAGTATACTTGTTCCAATAGTAAAATAGAAATTACCTTATCGACATATCCGTGATACTCCCTCGATGCGTTCCCTTGAGCAATCAGGCCTATGAACATCCCAGGTTCATCTGAAATCATCATAGGATATTAGTGTCACTTCCACGAACTGGCAAAAAACTATGGTGTTTTTCCAAACATTTGAAGATGCATTTATATATAAGTTTCGAATATTTATATGTACCGGTTGGATAAGCTCGGGAAGCTTTGGAAGATTATGAAGACTCCTGAAGACAAGGCCACTTAAAAACTATTTTTAGGCATCACCAGATATGTGAAAAACTTGTTAAGAAAGCAATTTATCTTTCCATCATAGATGTAAATTGAGTTGTAATCTTGCCACTGAAGATTTTTATGAGGTGTGCCGTTTTAACGGCAGATAGCAGAAGCATAGAATAGAATAGAATTATTTATTGGCCTTATAACATCAACAGCTACAGCTAGGCAAGTCAATTTACAATATAAATTTGGTAATGGTAGGATATTTAAATCATTAAGCAATATATGGTTCACAAGGTTGATATAAAATAAAAAATAAATACAATTTCAAAACAACTTAGTAGGATTAATAATAACTATGTCTTAAATTTTCTTAGAATAGAAGATGTCAATAAATTAATTCAAATGTCAACAATACATACCAATTATTATTTTATACAATGGGTCCATTAAAGAAATTTCAATTCTAATTTACATCAAACATACGTTATTACCATTAATCCCAATTATCTTACTCATTATATTTACAAAATTATTTCACAAGGCTTCTTTGTGGCTGTGTTCTTTGTGGCTTAAAGGGTCTGTACAATGAAGCGAAACGTAAGTAGGTAATTTCCGCTGATGTTTTTATTTCCTATGTCAATCGGGTGAACCTCTTTATTGCCATCTACTGAGCGCTGTCTTATAGGAAAATCGAATAATCTGACAATCAATCAACCTTTAGATAGCCTCGCGGCTTGGGCATGCCTTTCGCTGTTCTGTTAAGTGCTTGATCTGTGGTTTGAGCATGACGTTGATGGAACTACGCCAACTAGTGACGAAGTGACTTTAGATTTACTTTTATATGTGAAATTCCTAATGACGTAACACTTACTAGGTTGACTTCTAATGCACAACCCGTCCGGTCCACGTATAAGCGCGCCTTGCTCGTCAGCACGCACCAGCGCGATGGGATGGAGGCACGTCGGGACCAACTTGGGTAGGAAACCAACCGCTCCTATTGTGTTGTCCACGTTTACTGAAAGAGATAACAAACTTGATTTATAGGTGAATAACAAATTAGTGTACGGCAATGTAAGAAAGTGCCGGTGTCAAGTGAGTTTGATACGTCATAAAGCAAAATACATTTTGCATAGGATGGGATATATCTACCTCCATTTCATATATTTTTTATGCCTGATAGGTTAGCCTTTGACCACTATCTCACCTGATAGTAAGTGATGATGTGGTCGAAGATGTTGTTCAGGCTAACCTAGAATTACTGCCTCTCAAGGATAGCTGCTGGACCACACCGTTAGGTGCTTGGAGACATATTTTCTACTTGAGGGTGGTAGCTAGCCAGGCGGGCATTCGCAAAATGCCATACCTCCATGCTATAACGACTGCCATCCTAAGACAACAACCGGGACCGACGGCTTAACGTGCCCTCCGAAGCACGGAAGCGCTCAGTAGTAATGTCACCAGCGGTCATCCATCCAAGTTATGACCGAGGCGGACGTTGCTTAACTTTGCGGATCGGTTCAGAACGAAATTACACAAAACGATTTCATGTTCACTACAATGATAACTTATTTACGATTACCTACATTAGAATGTATACCTATACTTAAGTAATAACTAAGGTCTATATTTATAAGCTGTGTGTAACCTATCTATAGATAAATAGGTTAATTGTATTCTATGCTACTGGTACATATACATACAACTGAGTCACATAAAGCTGCAGCTGGCGTAGATGACGTCATATCTGTGCTACGAGAGCAGGAGGCGCAATCACATTCCAACTAGGTGCTCCGACGAAAAACTAAATCTTTAATATCGGTGGTTAGGTCTAATTTCACCTATAACAGTAACTAATGAAATGTCCAAGTAGCATAATATTTATTTTTCACTGTTAAATAAATAGGCGTTGAGAAGGAGTCTCATTCCAAATGGACCACAGATCGGGTGACCGTGTTGTATGAAAGTACAAAGTTTATCCTGGTACTGTGATCCCGGTTGCATTGCGTTGTTGTTGTTAAATCGAATTATCACCTCGCCTATCTTGTTTACCTTTTCATTTATTATTTATAAAGAGCATAATTTATTGCATTACTCACTTATATTCGCGTTGCCCTCTGTAGCTCCATAAATTTCATTTATCTGAGGCACTTTGAATCTACAACGGAATAAAACATTGGTTATAAACACTTAAATTATTACTGACTAAAGTCCTGTTACTAGTAAGAACCAATCTACTTAATGAATTACTCCAGTAGGTCAATTCTGTAAAGTTCTATGTAAAACTGCGGGAAATTGTTACTCCAAGTACCGGAGAACGCGCTTTCAATTACGGTTACTAAGAAAAAGGTTGTGCTCTTTCACTTAGCATGCTTTGTTACCTACTTGAAATCATATTTAGATACCTATATATATAAAATATAACTATAAAAAATATCAGATTTTGAATTCAGATATCCAGATCAGTCCATGTTAGCCAAACAAATAAAATGCCAGTTCAGGTCCACAACGTTAAACTAAAAGGAAGGTGGAATTATTGTTTATGGATATGGATTCATAAGCAAAGTAATGTATAGAGCGTACGTATATACCTGTCAACAATCTGCTGCCAGATGGCTGGGCGCATGCCGTTGCCGACCATGATGCGCACGCGATGTTGCGCGTCCGTGTCGCGCGGCGTCTGCGCCAGCAGGTAGCGGCACATCTCGCCGATGTACTGCGCAACCTGCCGACAGTACCTCAACATTACTAGCCATTCTGCACTCCTAGCAAAGCTTGCCTATTCGTTCTTAACCAATTAACACAAAATCAAAGGTCGTTACTTGAATGGGTGACCGCTAGTGGCATTATTGCTATTGAAGTTGTGCTTCCGAAAACACTTTACGCCTTCGATTGAAGGTGTCAGAGCCCAGAGGCACCTCGATCATATCAGCATTTACCATGACGAAAACGGGGTAAATGCTTCAGAAGTAAAAAAATAATTTGGATTTGACCTGCTTGCGTGTATGGTGTATTTCATCCGCCAGCCATATAGTCATCCCAACTTCTGTATGGCTCTGTAGGCCAATTGCAGGCTTGAAGGCGGGGTGCTTATGCAGTAGCTTATGAAACTATAGATCCTCTTCTCCTCCATCCCTCTCCTATTTCGTAGCTATTGGTCCAAGGTCTTGGTATATGTATGGTAGTTTCCTTGTTCGCCGGGTAAGTAAGACTATAATATACATTAAACTGTTGACGTTTATTGATACCGATATCCTTTTATCCCTAATGACCCTTTTCCTCAAACTAATAGGTAAGTAGTAAATTATTATGTCCAAACACGATTAACTAATACCTACATACATACCTACTAGTATTTACAAGGTGATAGGTGACAGTGAGTATTCAATGTACAAAAATGTTTTTGCTGTACCAATTTTAGCTACCAGCTTAGAAAATTTGGGGCCATTTATTAGTTATCTACCTGCTCCCGCTACTTAGATATACCTATTCATCATCATAATCATCAGCCGGAAGACGTCCACTGTTGAGCCTCAAAAAGAAGAAACCCTCTCCCATAGAACGCCACAATGAACGGCTATTTAACGCGACTTTTACGATTTCGTTAGTCCACCTAGTTGGGGGCCTACCAACTCTACGTCTTCCGATATAATGTGGTAACCGCTCGAGAACCTTCATTTTCCGTATCGGTTATCAGTCCTTCGAGCAATGTGTCCTCGTACTCCAATTTTTTAGTAGCAAATATTGAAAGATGTGTTGGTGACTATGGTTCTTCGGTGAATATCCTCGATCCGGATTTTATCGCGCAAAGAGACTCCGAGTATAGCTCTCTCCATAGCTTAGTTGAGCGACTCTATGTGCTTGTCCATAAAGGCCACAGTTAAGGACCACGTTTCAGTGCCATAAGTCATCACTGGCACAACACTCACTGGTTGAAGACTTTGGTTTTCAGACTTTTATATACTTATCATTACCGTGTCCTCGTTTTTATTATCAATATTTAATCAATCAGATAGGACGTTACAAATGGGCTTACCGTGCATTCATACTTGATGCAGTCCGTCCAGAAGTTAGAAGCGGAGAACTTGGCCCGCAGCACAGACGGAATGCCGTCCACAAGGGCTGCCCCGGTGCCCACCACGCCACCCGCGGTATGGTATAGGGGCAGGGAATTGTACATCACGTCTTTGGAGTTAAGGCCCAGCATGTGTACCGTCGCCACCACCACCAATAGATACCTAGAAGAAATGTTCAAGAGAATTAGTATAGGTAGTACTTACACTCCGAGCCTAGGAGACGATTTATTATGGAACAGTCCTAAATGAGCGGACACTTTGTAAGTGAAGTGTGGCAATTATGCAGGTCTACTCTAAACAACAGGGCTTACTACCGTTTTGGCGTCACAACCACGCCCGCCGCTGCCGCTATAAGGTTTGCGTGCTGTTTTTGAGCTTGAATTACATTTCTTTATATATAAATTTGTAGGAAATACGATCCAAAGTGGTGTTATTTGTGTGAATGACACTTTAGCACTTTTTTGTCGCAATGTGCATGATGGCTCTCAATGACAAGTCCTGTTCGCGGCAGACATTGCTTAACCTAGTTGATCAGTTAAGAACAACTAAGCCAATTTCGCTACGAGCGCTTCAAAACGTATATTATTAATAATATGTATACGAATCAGCGTAGAGGAAGTAAGAAACGATGGCGCATTTTTTTATCCATCTTTGGCGTCAGAGCTTCGAGCGAAAAACAGGAAAACCTACGAGTTGAGTGATAGTTAAGGCTCACATATACTTTTGTATATATGACAGAATCATTATCCCTAATGCACTGTAGTGAGCCAGAATATTCCCCGTTCTATATGTAGGTAATCAATATCTATTAATAAATATTTTATCTCACAGTTTTCATGAGAAACGAGATATTTAGCGTGTATTTGATTGAAGTTGAGCTCTAAATGTTTTTTTTGGCTTCATGACAAACGCCAATATCACAAATAACTTAGTGTTTGTTAAAAAAATATTTTATCTTTGCAAACATTGCGAATACCTAGGTATCTATTTACTGTACTGTACTCTATCATCTATCAGCTGGATTGTCTGCTGCTAAACATAGCCTCCCCCAAGGGGCGGTTTGCCATAATTGCAGATTATTAATATTTTTTTAAAATAATGGCGCCATGTATACTATAGAGTAGTATTTTAAAGTTATGTTTTACTTTATCGTAAATCTATAAAGTTACTAGCGGCGACCCACAACAGCTTCGCACGGGTATTTAAGAAATATTTCAAATATTTTGATAATATTCTATAATCTATGTTCATCATGGACAATGTAGGATTCTAATGGTGAAAGAATTTTTCAAATTGGTCCAGTACTTTTTATGTTTATTCGTTACATACAAATATACAAGTCTTTCCTCTTTATAATATTAGTGTAAATAAGACATTTTATTACGTACTAGCTTTCCGGGCGCGGCTCCGCCCGCGCGTATGTCGGTTATCGCGCGATAACATTAACCTCTTTTTGCGCAGTCGGATAAAACTATCCTATGTTTTTTCCCGGGTCTCAAACTATCTCCATACCAAATTTCATTCTAATCGGTTCAGTAGTTTTGGCGTGAAAGCGTAACAGACAGACAGACAGACAGACAGACAGACAGACAGACAGACAGAGTTACTTTCGCATTTATAATATTAGTACTGATGCCTTTTTATATATTTTTGATACATATATTGTGTGTTACTATTTAAGTCCATGTATGCGAATCCATCACTCTGGTTTATATACTACTAGTTGCTCTTAGGCTGGGCATATTCCTGAAGTATTATGGCAAAGGAAAATCAAATCTCATTTGGGGTTTTTCCCAATTTATTACCTCATTGAAACATTTTGTTTGGACAAAGAATTTATTATCTAGCAGGAAAGCTAAACTGGGAAGTCGGTACTCATCAGTCCCTTGGTCACAGTGGGTTTTTAATATAACAAACAATGTTACTTTGGTATACATATATATATATGTCAACTGAATAAATAAAATAAATTAAGTAGGTAGGCAGATTACGTAATTGACCACAAATAAATGTACTTTATTTGAATTAAAGAGCCTATCACCTTACAACTAGGTACGATCTGAGTTCTAAGGTCAAAAGTTACGAGACTGGTATAAAAACAACAGCTTTTTAAACCACATTCATACATAACACAGTCTAAGTATCGTTTTGTCTACCTAAGCAGCTATGTGTTTTTTTGTGGTATGCTTATATTATTCTACAGATGATGATCTAAACTCTAAACATATATTTATCTTATGCAAACATAATTTGTTTTGATATTTCAGCGATATACATAATTTTTGGGTGTATATTGTATACTGTTTATAATATATTATATTTTAGGATTAATTGGATTATATATGTGAGGTTGCGTAATTTAAGAAATAAATATTGTTAAGTATATCTTAACTATAGTAAGTACCTAACTTTAGTAGCTTGTCAGTGATGTCTCCCAAACGGTTTTAACGGAAGACCAGTGCTGGTTGAACGACCAGCATAACGCTGACTTAAGGCCGGTTTGACAGAAGTATGTTTGTTTTATAATTTGTATGTTTTGTTGCTATTATTATTTATTTGTTGCAAAATAAACATTTTTTCTTTTCTTCTTCTTTTAAAAGCGCTGTGGCTAGAGATTTTCGACGCGCTGTGGTCAAGGCTGGCGAAATATCGCAAGGGGAGGTGACTAACCCGAAGACCTGTAGTTTTTAAGTATTGATTGGTGACAGATTTTCTACTTGAAGGTGGCATATTGCCATACCACCATGAACAGCCTGCAGTAGAATTCGATCTATAGATCCCTTGCGGACAGTGCATATAGCTATTGCCACTGCAAAATCACAAAATCAAAACGATGTGAAACCATGCCGCGACTTCGTTATCATGAGGCAAGACAACCCCCCTGCCCCTTGCAGACAAGATGTCTGGATTGGTACCAACGCCAATCAGTCTTGTCCAATCTTCCAGCTGCCAAGCAGTTTACCTATATCTTTGTGTTCGGTCTGAAGAAACAGTAATCCAAAAAACCGTACCAACTTGTTCTGAACGGTCTAAAGGTAAGTAAATTTTTAGGGCAGGGGCATTTTTTTATTGTTGTTAGGCCTGATTTTAATCAAAACCTGATCTGATGGTAAATGATGATATAATCTTAGATGGTATACAGGCTTAGAATGATGAGCGACTCTCAAGCAAAGTTGCCAGAACACATCTTAAGGTGCTTGGCGACAGACAGGCGAGTTTACAGGCCATCCTGAAGGACTCCGACATAGCCATATCAACTGCTAACAGCCATTACAACAACCTGACGTCGTCGCAGAAGTGCTCACTTGTTGAAGCAATTATAAGTGAAAGGTAGATCCATGGTTTGATCCCCATCGCTGGCTTATTTTTCACCGCATGGTGAAACGCAATTTTGGATATGCTCGTCTTGGAAAATATGTCGCCAAGCACTCAACAATGTGCATTTCTCTCACAAACTATCTGATAATCTGTTAACCGCCCAAGGCTTAGCGAGCTAGCCCGAAGTTACCGCTTGACATCTGGTGGGTCTTGTGCGTATTCCGTTACAATTCAATGAAAAACAAAAAACTGGTAAATGCCTAAATTCCACGGATAATGCTCACTCAACTCAAGTAGTAACACAAAGAACGGTGCTTATCCAAATTGATTTAGGAGGTCATCCTAACCTCTAGTTTAAGAGTCACTTGGTCGTCTCGCTAGCAACACTAACTCAAAAATGTATTTTAAAGAATAACTCACTTAGAGTTAGGCAGCACAGCAGCTTTAGGCATGCCCGTAGTGCCCGACGTGTAGATATAGAGAAGCGTGTCCTTGTACCGTGGTTTGTCTGTCACCACAGGGTAGTCGGGGGGATGCTTGTCCATCTCCGCGCCGAGGTCCAGGACGCCTGGTCCACACTCGCCGTACAGTTGAAACAGCATCAGCTCTGGTGGCAGCTGGTCGCGAATCTCTTCGATAGCTGTGAATAAAACGGAGATCGGATCAGAATTTTTTACACTAACTAATATTATACTTAAACAGCTTTGCTCGACGAACTGATAACCGTTGGGCAGAAAGGTTTTCGAGTGTTTACCACATTACACAGGAGCGTAGAGTTAGTAGACCCTCCACCAAGCGGACTGACGACATCGTAAAAGCCGCGGGTAACTCATGGTCACAAGTGACTAATAGCCGTGCATTCTATGCGGGAGGCAAATGTTGAAATGTGCAGCACGTCTTCCGGCTATTGATTCATATAATAATAGCGTAAGTTTGTGCGTAATTTTGTATGTTTGCTACTCCTTCACACTGAAACAGCTAAACCAATTTGGATGAAATTTGGAAAATAATAGTTTAGGTCCAGGATCACCATATGGGGATACTACTTATCATCATCATCAGGTTTCATCAATCACGTTCATTCATCACGTTGGTGAAACCGCTGAGTACAGTTAGTTATTACCTATTATTTACATATTTTCTACAATCATCACCACAGATTAAGAAAACAGAGCTTATTACCTATGACTAAGTTTACTCCATCAGGTTAGGCACTAGATGTGCCCTATGTAACCAGGCCTTCTGTTATGTACTGTGCATATTTCCATACTTCATTTAACTCAACTTCCTCGTTGGACAAGTGGCGTTAAGCGTATCATTGGAACGTCGAAGTTCTGGGTTTGATCCTTAGGTCGGAGAGTCAATGGCATATTCTAAGAAAGACATTTTCAGTAGCATTCCGGTGTCTGTGGCAGCTGGCAATAAGCGCGCTCAATGTTACGTGAAATATATCCAGGGAAAAGAAAGGATTATAAACTATACTGTACTGTAACAGCCGGATCGTCCACTGCTGAACACAGCCTATTAAGGGGGTATTTGTCATAATCCCCACGCTTGGCAGGCGGCTTGGGGTTCGCAGTGTAAGTTGGCAGTTCTTTAGAAGGCGCTGTTGCCCACCTACCAGTATTTTTCCCTTAGTCGCCTCTTACGACACCTACGGGATGATATGGGGAGGTGCGATTCTAACCCGGCACTCCACGGGGCCTAACCCGGCACTCCACGGGGTGTATAAACACCTCCACCAAATATGGGATATAACAGCTAGGAGTAATGGCGCATGTTATATTTCTATTGCACTGTATCAGCCAGGTCATGCACTGCTAAAGACGCATCAAGATCAAGTTCGGTTTGCCATTATCTCCACGCTGTCGTCTTGGGGATCAAAGTATAGGTGTTGCTATGTTATTGGTATTTTAAAATATGTAAGTATTATGAACCAATTGATAGCCGAGCAATAATAGCTATGGACTGCCGTCCCGCAGATTCATGGTACGATGCCCACCTCCGCGCCGGCTTGAGCTTCACCGTATGGTGGAAGAGCATTGCGAATGCTTGTCCTGGCTAGCTACCACCCTTAAGAAGAAAATCTGTCGCCTAGCACTTAAAAGTGTGTACATTATAACTTGATATGATAGGTGAGAATTAGTGAGACATTTAACATGTAAAAACAAATCTCCCATCTGAGATTTATTTTTTATTTACATATATGTTGTTATCTTAATTACTTTATATATTAAATTAATGTGATTATTAAGCACATACATAACGTTAATTTCTATTGCATATTCACATCTTAATCATATTATTTTCATTTATATATTACAATGATTTATATATAATAAAAATTATAAATCATATTAAGTATGTATTGTTTTGATAAAAATAATTCACTTTCATGTTGAATATATAAAGTTAAGCACGTTATTTTTGCATATTATTACTTATTTTATTAGTGTTCTATTGTTATTATATAATATAGGTATAATTATCGTTATTATTGTATATAGCGCATCAGAAGTATACCTACATTGTAACTACATATTCAGTATTAAAATTAATAAAATAAAATAAGTATTCGTATTGTTTCAGGTTTCAGTAATTGGTGTACTTTTTTTCCACGCATTGTTTAGCATGAATCGTTGTACGAGGTTTTTCAAGGATATCTAGCTCATGAACAAATTAAAATTAATTACTTAAGCATTACAAATTAAAATGAATTACAAATCTTGGGGTTTCATGGACTGAGTTTCGAACGAACGTCTCGATACTCTCTAGAACTCGGTATAAAGCAGCGTCTATATTCAATAGTACAATCTCGCATCCTTACATTCTTCGGACATGTTTCCCGGCGCGACAATCAGTCCTTAGAAGAACGCCTTGTCGTCCAAGGAAAAGTGGACGGCATTACACCGCGCGGAAGTGTAGTGAAGGAACGCGTGGGTGAACCCACGCGTTGTACTGACCAGATCAAGTCAGCCATCGGAAGTTCACTGAACCAGTGCAGCAGAATTACCTCCAAACGACTCGTCCACTGCTGAACATAGCCTCCCTATTAAGGGGGCATTTGCCATATTCCCCACGCTTGGCAGGCGGCTTGGGGATCGGAGTGTAAATTGGCAGTTCTTTAGAAGGCGCTGCTACCCACCTTCCAGTATTTTTCCCTTAGTGGCCTCTTACGACACCCACGAGATGATGAGAGAAGGTGCAATTCTAACCAGGCACCCCACGGGGAATTATCCTCTTGATGCTAGTAATATTTATAGTGAGTGTGGTGTAGTAATATTATATATGATTTATTTTTATAACATTTCAGATTAAAGGACACGTGGCGAGGACAGGACCCGTGAAATTATGGAAATTCTATTAGATACTTACCTAGACACCTACTCTTTCTATACTAAATGCAAAGTAGGGTATTTTACCTATATATAATTATATACCTTACATAATAATATCAAGCAGAATTAATAACCAGTCGCTTTTGTCGAATCATCTTAAAAGTACATGAGTAAAATTGAGTGATGTTTCAAATATTTTAATGGCCTAGAAAAAGTAAACGAATGATAAATTAAATGCGTCCGCACTACGTTGACCTAGTTAAAGGTGTAAATTGCGGCTTCCTATATCGACGTGCTACATCTGTGGTGATGCTATTATTAGATCTTTTGTTTTTTTTGAGCTTTTATTTTAAGAACTCAGGGGCGCGTTCCAGTAAATGTTGGTCGAGCAATATTTGCTCTAAGGCACCTGGAACGACCTATATAGGTCCTTTCAATATATATATGGAATTGACAGCGATGTTTTTAGGTGATAAAATACAGTCTACATTTTTAATAAATGGGGCATAATACGTAATTAAGCAATGTTAACATAGTATGCCACTAATCCTTGGCTTAGCTTGTACAAAATCTATTATTTATTTTAGAATCTGTCACATTTGACAGCTGGCCAAGATTTGGCCGATTCAAAAGATAGTAAAAATTTGCCCAGGCAGATCAAAATTTGCTCTGACAGGTCGCCCGGAACGGGTATGATCAAATCTTGACAGGATCAAATTAAGTTCGATTAGAGTGCTGAAACGGCGTATATCTGCGTTTAGACCATAATTTGTCTTGGCCGACGGGTAGGAGGAACACACCCCAGTCATCATACCAGAATTTAAAATTCAGGATTACCGGTACTAAGTTAACCTAGGCAGTTCAGCTTATATTTTTAGTCTAAAGCTAAAACCAAAGACTAACGAAATATCTGACATGCTCAAATGCTCGAAGCTACTTAAATGGTTTTTATAGGTGAGTAGGAGTTTTTTAGCACCAAAACGTCTACGATTCTGTGAAAGTGTTAAGTTTCTTTAAATCTGGTAAATAGGTAGGTTACGTGACTAATTAGTCATTATTTCATTTTAATTTATACTACTACTTTTAGAAAAATAAATATTCGTAAACGCAGATAAACTAACTAATTCCTTCCCTCCTTTTAGCATAATAAATACCTACCTACAATGGTTAGGTACCACACTCCT
The DNA here is from genome assembly GCA_963854805.1 of Plagodis dolabraria. Lineage (NCBI taxonomy): Eukaryota > Metazoa > Arthropoda > Insecta > Lepidoptera > Geometridae > Plagodis > Plagodis dolabraria. The sequence goes on from OY978444.1 coordinate 23,645,390, forward strand.
ATGCTATTACCTAGGTACCCGCTTTTACTTCATGGGTGCTGTGTGTGTACGTAGGTACCTCGTAAAATTCGATTAATATTGAGCAATAAAAACTAATGGTAAAAAATGTTAATCGATAACAAGTGGGCTCGTTCACACGAACTATAGTTAAGTACCTACGTACCTAGGTAGGTACTCAACAATAGTATTAGCACCTATGCTTACGTATACGCTCAATGTCAAACGATGAATTACTTTAAAATCAATAAAATCATGGCCAAGGATAAAATATTAACGTGAAGTTAATGTTTTTAGAACTTATTTAGAAATACTTACTTGCAATTTAATCTGACGTTTATAAAGTCAGTTTTCACCGATGTGTGAATATTCCAACTGTTGGGTAGGTGATGATGTGAGCGAAGCTATTAGCTGCTTAAGCCTTGAAACTAGCTTTCAAGAACAGCTGTCGGAATACATTGCTATTTGGTGCTTGGCGACGTAGCCGACAGACGTAGCAGACACGGCAAAATGAGACGTTAAACTATAGTCGACATACATATCTATATATATAATATAATAATATGTTCCTATACCTTCAGTCACAGAGCTGAGAAATAGAACAACGTGTTTGAAAAACCAAAAGAAACCCTGATGCCACTATAGACAAACATGTTACTAAAAAGTGCAAAACTAGAAAGAGCAGCTAACGCTAGTTGCAGTTACAGGTTGTGATGGAAAGTTTTTTTTATGTTATTGTTATGGAACAAGCACGAGGCTCACCTGATGTTACACGGTAACCCAGGTGCATTTCGTCATAAATGATGAATTGCACTGCGCCCGTCACCCTGAGACGTACAGTTTTTTATGAGCTACTATATGATTTGTAGGTAAGAAGTTTAAGTGATTTTATGACTAGAAGTTTAGTTTTATTCGTTGTTGTGTCTCATGTGCCTGTAATAATTTTACTGTTTCTCAAGGACTGCTGCCGGATCACACCGTTAGGTGGTCGCTTGGCGTCAGATTTTCTACTTAAGTGTGGTAGCTAGGCGAGCATTCACAAAATGCCCTTCCACCATGCGGTGAAGCTCAAGCCGGTGCGGTGGGGCACCGCGGTCCATAGCTATTACTGCTCGGCTATCATTGCTTCCAGTTTCGAGAGTTGGATCGCTTTCACTTCAGGGCGGCCTACCTGAGCAGTTTTCAGAGCATTAGAAATGCTATATAGTGATCAGCGCTGAAATATCTCTGAGCTTGGCCATGGCCAGAGTTGGCAAGGACGGACTCTGCCAGTAGCTTATATTATACAGAGCATACTCATTGCATTAGACAAAGGTTTACTAATCTAAAATAGTTGACCAGGAATAACAATTGCCTTCACCAAAGCGACATGGATGCTGTATGAGATCTTACCTACCTACATCAAAGGCTCGAAAGCTGTTGCTGAGTAGTTCAGAGCTACAGCTGCGAGTTTAGCTATACCTACCGAAAATCTGCCAAACTTGGGATGATCACACCTCGTTAAATTGTGATCAGCTTGAAGTATTACACTAAGACACTTAAGATCACAATTGATTTCGCTTTAGCAACCTGGCTGTAGTAGTGCATCAAGGTTTTGTGACCGAGGTTAATTTTGTCAAAAGTTTCATTAGAAGAGAACGCGCTCGGTGCTTGGTAAAGCCAAGTTTCTTCCTCGATGGAAAAAAGGTAGTTCCACCCACCGCAATATAAGACTCACCTTCGCCACTTACGTTTGCTACCACCGCTTCCACGATGTCTCTTGCAACCAGACAAATTACGGATAATTGATTAGAACACTGATGAACAATTAATACACTAAAATACTTACAGCTAGCAAGCTGTTCCGAGAACACGATCGCTTTCGCCTTAGCGGCTTGGATGCAGTGCAGCAGTGGCTTGTGACGCAGGTTGCTGTTGATCAGAGCAGAAACGGCTCCGAGCTTGGCCATGCCGAGCCAGGTCCACACGAACTCTGCACAGTTTGGCATGAACACGCAGACCACATCACCACGCGTCAACTTGATGTGGTCTTGCATCACGCGGGCTACTTGGTTGGACTTTTCAGCCATCTGCACAAAAAGATAATTGTGATAAGATATTGGTCTGCTTCAGTTAATGTCTGTTTTTGGTAACATCAAAATTTTTTTTCTTTATTTATTTCTTATCAGCTGACACTCGCCTTTCCAAAAAAAAGATATCTCGTTTACTGTAAGTGTATCTGTTTTTTTTATTATGAACAAGTTCAAATTAAAGTTATTTTGAGAAATATAAGTTTTGAGGACTATCTTTGAGCTTTTGATCTTCCATGACAGGAAGCAACTAAATTACTTCGGACATAATATATAGTACGCAACCCATAACATATACTGAACACACAGATTTTTTTTTTGAACCTCTGATCTTCTGTTTCACAACCTATACACAATATGATTTCAATGGCATACTTACTTCACCGAATGTCCAGGTCCTGTCTCCGACGACAATGAAGCAGGGTGCTTTGGGGTTCCGAAGCGCCCTGCGCGTAAACAAGGAAGCCACAGTTGCATCCTGTCGACCCCACGCTTTCGACCTGATCATACCATGTGCGTATCGCCATAGGAATCTAAAACAAACGAAAAATGTATTTGAAATTTTTTTACAAAATAATTTAGAAGTACCTAACTACATATCTATGTATTTATACGTACATTGCAAAATATATACATATATATTATAGAAATAAAGGGATAAATAAGCTATGCGTGTTACCACCGAACTGCCACGAGATATTCCGATCACCATTACGCTGCGATCTCTTTCACTCTCTCACACAAAACTATCCACACATCTCGCTCTTCCATTTCATTGTGATTAGTTCCTAAGATAAAACAAAATGACGATATTTTCTATTTTAACAATAAAAGCAATAATTACGCGTGAAATTAAACATTTTTCTTATCTCTCACAGTGCCTGTATAATTGGTGCAGTGTCTAAAGACTCAGGAAGGCATATTGTCCACAACTTATTCCTAAAAAACACGATTAGCGGCTACGTATTCACCGGACGCTCGGAAGTGCAAGACTCGTAGTAACGTAGTAACGTAATCATGCAGAGCCGTAGCCAAAACACAATTTAGAAACTGTTATTTTACTTATCAGTATAGTTTCGAAGCTTGTAAACTTAAAATAATGTAGGTAAGTACTTAGTAGTTTTACAAATTTTTAGAGCCCAATCTTTTTATCATCTCGTGGATGAATCACATTGGGTTTCTTAAGTAACATACCTACTTAGATGCTGGGCTACCGAGACCGGGCCAAATAACCCGTAATTTTGTAAATCTATTTAGCTTTGCACGTGGCAGTGCCTGAAATAATGTAGTAGGTACCTACTTAAGATCTCATTTTTGAATAGTTTTTAAAATTCGTTAGAGGGCTAATTGTGAACCAAAAACTGTAAGTTTATATTAAATCCTTAAGCTTTATGGAGCTACTTAGACCATAGTAAGGTAGTGAGTGTAAGTGGTAATCTATGGTAAGGTATAACTATGGTGGCCAATTAAATGTATTTAGTACTACGCTGTATATTACGAGTAATAACGGCTGGCCAGCAACTAGTTTCGCCTACATAATATGAGTTTACAGAATCTTCTAAGATTATATATAATCATGATTTTGCAAAGGACATCTGCAGTCTTGAATTGAAGCCTTAGACAGCACTGCGGCGCGGGCGGCGCGTTGTCACAGTCACGCGACACTATTGACGTTACCTATAATCCTATAATTAAATGAAGTATGTATAAATATATACTGAGACCTTCACACAGTACGTAGTAGAATATAACATACGACGTAGATAGTAAGCAGTACTTGCTGTGAAAATCCGACGCTCTAAAAATTGGGTCTAAGGGAAAGGATCCTCTGTCTGCTGCAATCGATATTGTCGACACTCGAGAGATAATTAACCGAAGCTAAATCGAAGCATCCTCCTTTTCCAAAAGATCTGGGCAGAGACCATATGGCCATAAAAAACCATACGGTTAAACATAAGTGGAACACATTCTGTTATCGATACTACACCATACCCCGAAGTATTGTTGATGAATTAATATCCACCTTATATATATGGGAAGAAAACGTAACTTTCATAGTTTTGTAACATATGAAAAACTCATTTTGTCTGTTTTTTTTTTACCTCGTAACTCTTATCTTTTGTATGGGTGAACTAATTTTGATAATTCTTTTTTTATTTGAAATCTGACGCTCGTCGTCCGCTGATCCCATTAAATTTCATTCAAATTGGTCAAGCGGTTTTTGAGTTACACTCCAATAACTGAAAAATATTTTCCTATCTTGATGATATCATCAATTTGGTTATTTTTTTTTTCATATCTTTAGCACGGCTTCATTTTGCCAAATTCTATCCATCCATACCGACTAATACATGATTAAATCAAGTATATCGACATGATTTCTCAACCATCATCATAAGATTTTCATTCACTCTACTCCATTACTTTATATATTCTTCTGTGGTTAAATTTTTTTTCTTTCATATTTCTCGTAAAATATATAGGTATATATATTTATGAAAACGGTATGCATCTTAAGTTTAAGCAAATGAATATGCGTTTGGAAAGGGAAACATCAGTATCAGTACTAATCAGTACTATTCAGTACTAATATTATAAATGCGAAAGTAACTCTGTCTGTCTGTCTGTCTGTTACGCTTTCACGCCAGAACTACTGAATCGATTTGAATGAAATTTGGTATGGAAATAGTTTGGGACCCGGGAAAAAACATAGGATAGTTTTTATCCAACTGCGCAAAAAGAGGTTAATGTTTTTGCGCGATAACCGACAAACGCGCGGGCGGAGCCGCGCCCGGAAAGCTAGTAAGTCTATAAATTCTTCGAAGATAAATGTATTATTGAATAATATAGTGGCCGGCTTCACATGTCACACCACGTAATTTTGAAAATAAGATGAATTTATTTTAGCAGGAGTTCCTCTTGGTTCCTATATACTGCCTCAAAGCAGTGGTGCAAGTCAAATTATTGTCTAATATCTTGGGGTGACTAGCGCAGTGCAAGGGCACTCAGATAATGGTGACAGTGCAATTGTAATGGCTGAGCCATTCACAGTTGACACTTACCATAAGGTTTCCGTATCTATGATAAAAAAGCTGAAATGAAATGAAATTTATTTTATCTTTTTAACAACCAGTATTTAACTTATATATATATCAGAGTACAATAATAATTAGTATACTTTTACATTAACATTGGAAATACATTGGTACCCAAATTAGCATCGACCTGTGATATGGCATACCAATGTCTCGAGGTTAAGCATATATTATTCTGTTGTTTAACTGATTTTATTAACAGGATAGTTACATACAGCAAGAATTAATTTATTATATTTAATAATAGGTATACTAATTAAATGGCTTGATATCACTAAGTACGTATTTAGATTAATGCATGCTTAATGCTTATATATTAGGTACAATACTTAGGTAGGTATTTTCCTTATTATACCTACATATTTACAAAATCACTTAGGGAAACGAGATTCCTTTTGAATTTATAGTACCTAGTGAGACTCGTTTCTGGAAAAAAAAATACATCTCCACGAACCGCAAGTAGAAAATCTGTCGCCAAGTACCTACCAGTGTGTGACCGCAGCAGTCATTAAGAACCAGTAAAAAAATTAAAGGCATTCGAGAGCTTTACAACTGTTTGTCTCACGATGATGGGCGAAGTGCTGTTCATCAATTGAGCAATAATCTGTTAAAAGCCCAGGTTGTCGCTTTACATCCAGTGTGAGCTCCGTCACAATATCATAAAAAAATATTATAGAAATGCAACATATATATGTACCTATAATATCGGTATCTATAGGTTTACATTTTATCATATTTAAGTTTTATATGTTATTTCATGATAAATTCCCCCAAGAATTTTCCCTCTGAAATCTCCATACATCGAACATCATTTGTTCTGGGTGAACAAGTTTCTCCAGAAATTGTGTTATGTTAAACTAAGACGCTAAGCGTACCTATTCTGAAAGTTGAGACAAGTAACAGGAACGCCCTGCAGCCAGTGCAAGGCAGAGAAGATTTTCTAACATGTTAATAAGCACAGAGCTTCTTATGCTATGCCTAGCTACGTACAATAGTTAACTCTGAAATCCTTCGTTACGTTCAGGATTTAAACTATCGTCCGTGAAATAAGACACCCCCTTACCTTTACCCCCTTGGCACATAGTCTACTACTGCCTGCTTACTTCTGTTATATGCACAGGTAAATCAATGCTTTTTTACGTCAGTAAAATATCAACAAAATTTCAGTTAAGCCAGACGCAATTATCCGGACACGTCTTATAGCATCTCTTCCCATAAACAGTCAACTTCGAAAACACACGACCAAAAATTGGCAATTATTCTCAGGAACAAACCAAAATTTGAACAGATAATAAATATTGGATACTATCCAAAACGCTATTTATTACTACTTTTTTGAGAGGAATAAATAAAGCAACTTCAGAATGCCAAAGCCATGAGATAGCCATCTAAGTCAATAGTTGTCGGGTCATTAACATCAATTCAGGAATATCATAACACTAACAGACAATCGTGGTAATTTTATTTTATATACAGCAAACCACAAATTATATTTCGATAAAAACCTTTTCAGCACCTACTCGAAAACTATTTCGAAGAACAAAGTCTACACGTTCTCTTGACCAATGAACAAAACGACCAAAAGCACATTACAAAATGTCTCAGTTCGAGTCGAGACCATACGAAGATCCGAACATCTAAAGGCTTACACTGAAGCTAGTGGTTTTGAAACTCAACATAAAGTATGTTGAGTGTCAAACCCACTCGCTCCAGTGAATAAGCAATGAAATTAAAAACAAAACACTTAAATCAGCCCCAGGTCCCAATGTTATCCATTAAGGTAGTGTATAAAATATGTCTGTCATTTTGTAAAGATCTTTTCAACACCCTTGCTCGTTAAGTGAGCTTTATTTTATCGTTCTTAAGGCCATAAACCGAACAATAACACCCTCGTAATATTATACACTAGTGTGTAATAGAATTATCCTTACAAAGTCAAGTTAGTACCTAACTGCAAATTATATGCGAGTAAAAAAAGCATTTTCAATTTAACCGGGTTATTTAACCCTACAAAGTTAAGTTATTACCTATCAAATTATACGCGAGTAAACAAAACATTTTCAATTTAACCGGGTAATACAGATTTGAAACAACAAAGAGGTACAACATACATTTGCCGCGCGCAAAAAAAAACTTGCGCACTATTTTCCATAATTTTCGTATGTTTTTTGTATCACATTTGTGCAATATTATTTTTCCTTGCAAGGGTGTTGAAAAAGTGAGTATGAAACTCGTGAGCAAATTGCTCATTATACAAAAGGCTGTGGGTTGCAGCCCGAGCCTTAGGCGAGGGCGTAAATCAGCCCCCTCGGCGGGCGCCGCCAAGGGGATCCTTCATCTCTATCGGTGAAACCTGGATCGGGGTCGAGTCCACGATTAAATACCTTGGACTCGTCCTCGATAGCAGATGGAATTTCCGTGAGCACTTCACTCACATGTCCCCACGTCTCATCGGTGCAGCTGCTGCTTTAAAGCGGCTGATGCCCAACATTGGAGGACCGAAAACAAGCAGCCGCCGCCTGTACTTGGGGGTGGTGCGATCCATGGCCCTTTATGGGGCACCGGTATGGTTGGATGCTCTGACGGCACACAACGTCACTGTGCTGAGGAGATCTCAGAGAGTGATGGCCGTCGGGGTCATACGTGGGTACCGCACCACCTCCTACGAGGCTGCGTGCTTGTTGGCGGGGTCTCCCCCTTGGGACCTGGATGCCGAGGTTCACGCGTCATTACATGAGTGGCACTCACGACTTCGTATCCGGGGAGAGTTTCCTTCACCAAGTGAGGTGCAAGCACGGAAATTCCATGCTCGACAGTCCCTCATTGGGAAATGGATGGAGCGGCTGTCCCAACCACAGGCTGGCCACTGGACTGTCGAGGCCGTTCGACCAGTCCTCCAGGACTGGTTGGATAGAGAGCACGGGTCATTAACTTTCCGGCTTGTGCAGATACTGACTGGGCATGGTTGCTTCGGAAAGTATCTGCACCGTATTGCCGGAAGGGAACCGACGCCAGGGTGCCACCATTGCGGTTGTGTCGAGGACACGGCGCAGCATACACTCGTGGAGTGCCCAGCGTGGCAGAGTGAGCGCCGTGAGCTCATAGCAGTAGTGGGGGACGACCTCTCGCTTCCATCATTGGTTAAGGCCATGGTGGAAAGTGACAGGTCGTGGAACGCGGGGAAAGACTTCTGCGAGGAGGTTATGACGCGGAAGGAGAATGCGGAGAGGGAGAGAGAGATCACCTCCACACTCCCTATCCGCACCCGTAGACCTGGGCGGAGAAGGAGGGCATACCAAGCCCTCCTCCAACCCCCATAACAGAGGTCTTGGCGATGGACATGGGGGTGTCCTTCGCCATATCACCAAAGACCTCGAGGTGGCACGTGCGGTGTTTCCGCGCGCCACATAAGGAAGCAGTGGAGTAAGTCCTCCTCCACTCCTCAACAGGACGGGACCCTACCAAGGGCCAACGCTGTCCGAGTCACGGTAGAGCTCACAAACGTTCCCGTTGCCCAGGCATTAAGGCGTCGAGCAGGAACATCGTGTGGTTTTTAGTCGGTAGGGGCACTTGCTGCTGTGGGAGTAGTTGGTGTCGAGTCCGACATATCCCGGACACCTCCCCCGGGGTGGACGGGAATGCGTAAATGCATTTTCCACACGTACAAAAAAAAAAAAAAAAAAAAAAAGGGCGTAAATCAGCCGAGAGCCAACTTAGCTCACTTGTATCATAACTACCCAGGTGCCAGTCAGGTGACGAATCAGGTGGTAGAGGCCGTCTTGGTGGGTACCGCCACAGTGTCAGATACTATATTCTACCTCCAAGCAGCAGTGTGGTGTTAAGGTTTGAAGGGCACTCAAGCAAGTGAAATTATTGGATAATCGATAATTAAAACGAATGTCTCGGAGTGTCGACCGCAGTACATTAAGCCACATCACTCTCAAAGTTGACACTGTAACGTACAGACGTGATGGTATCCATCAGGGACCAGCTTGTCCGTCTCGGTACTTGTAATTTTTTATTAAAACTGTATGTTTCGGAAGCTCTCATCAAGAGCCATTAATTCTAGGTTAGCCTGAATAACACCTTCGAACGCATCATAAGGTTAGATAGTTGCCAAAGGCTAGCCTATGAATAATAGAAAACACGAACTAAACATCCAATGTTTTTTATCTAAATTCGTGTTTTCTTCTCCCAAATGTTGAATTGGACCTTGTGCTAGTTACGGATTGTTTATCCGTAATTCCGTAACGACCAAGGTTGAATCCGCTGTAAAACGCAACTGAAAACAGATTGTGGAGAGGAATGAACTCATTTAACCTATATAAAGGACTTCCCTTCTTCTAGACTACAAAAACATGATATAGGAATGTTTGTAACTTTAACGCTAGAACGCTAAATCAATGTTGACTATATTTGGTACAAAAAGAGACTGGAGACTAAAAACTTTTTATCCCTCTACATAGTCCCAGCGATTACAAAAATTAAACAATTGTTTAAATAACTAGTATTAATTAAATGCGCCCGGAAACATGCATTGACGGTGACATGCATTGACAATTTTGCTTTCTCCTAAATTAGAGTGAATAATCGTAGTCACAGAGCTGAAATATAAATAATCTTTGCTCGTAGTAATGTTTATATATATCGACGCGATAGAAAAAAAAAACAAAGTTAACAATACCTACCAATAAATCTGTAAATTAAGGTCAACATTTTATTTGCTATAGTTTTGTTTCAAGCGGTTTTATTTAGTAGTTATCAGAAGAAGTTTTAACTTATAAAATAACATTTAATGTTGTCTTAGGTTTTCGCGATTGTTACACATAGTAATTAAACAACTTTTAAATCGCGTATATTTGTCATTATTTTGTCCCGACGCGACGTTTCAAACGTATTATGTCGATAAGTCTTTATTTTATACGGTAATATTATTAAAAGTATCTAATGCGTTGTTTCGTAGCAGGGACTTAGTCGCGATATTGCTCACCTCGACGTTAAGACCATTACATAAATCTCGATCACTACCACAACTTGCGTCTAATCGGCGAGGTTAATAAATCTTATAATTTGTTTTGCCCGACGGTTTCCACACGAACGGTAGTAGGTATCTATTACACTTCATATCAATAGGCGTTTGAACCAATGCCTCAACTATTTGCTTTTGTTGGGGGGTTTTGCCGTAATCGCCGCCATCAGTATTTAGGTATGTATGGCAGGTGAATTTGGGATCGCAGAAGGGGGGGAACCTTCTTGTATTTTGCCCTTCGTCCCCCAGGTCTATTACTTACAATTTATAACTGCTTGTATTGTATGGCTGCAATATACATGTCATGATTTTCTACAGATTTATAGATTATTTTATCTGAACCAATATTTTATTCAATATTTCGAAATTCTTATGAGGTCACCATACCAAGGTATTTAATAACGTATTATATTAGCATGGAAAAAGAGAGAAGGATTGTTTTGGCAGTCAGTATCTATATTGAAAATCATATTGTGAGGAGATTCATAAAAATATTTTTGGGAATACGTGTAGGTATGTATGTAGGGCGTGTAGTATTCTTGTTTAGCAAAAATGTAATACCGAATAAGTAGCATAGTAAAGTGGATGTCAGGCAATCTTCTCTGAAATGATGAGGTAAGTACTCGTATGATACGTGCTCGAGTTATATATCTCTTAAATAGTAAGGATTAAAAGTTATTATGAATTTGTCGTGAATTTCAAGATTTTTTTCAATAAATAGGTACAATCGTAACAATGACATTAGATATAAATTATACAAGTATTACTTATAGGTAATAAGTTTTACTTATGTATCATGTTACCCTGCTCAGCGATCCTTTATAGCTACCTATACAAAAGAAAAATTACTTAACACGAATTGAATCACATACATGAGTCAGCACATTTTGAAGTATTATGTTGATTTGAATTTTTGTGTAACATCCAATAGTTACTTTGAATGTATAAGTAATTTTTGATATACATATATTTGTGTATTCAACGCGAAGAATTAGGCCCTTCTTTCATTACGATACCACAGGTTACCACGACCCTCACAAGTACGCACTTCGGCCATTTGATTACCAGTAAGATACGTGTTTGCTACTCGATATCCCCACATTAAGCTACTCAAAATAAACAAAAGTATAGCATTGATTAGCAAACGCGTTTGGAAATTAACGTTACAAGTGTTTCGAGTGTGGTTCCAGTGACGAAGAAGTGCTAACATTCAATTTCTTTTAAAGGAACTAAAATACGTTAAGGGAAAAAGGTCCCGTGGGCTTCCTGGTTTATAGCATATCTTTCTGCAGAAATCGTAAGAGACGACGAAAGGCAAGTACCTACCAGAAGGTGGGCAGGAGTGCCTTTTGAAGGACTGCCATCTATTACTGCGATCCTCAAGCCATCTCGTACCTATGCATGACGATTATGGCAACACCACTCTTTCCCTTTCTTAATGAAGGAAGGTGCAGGGTAAAATGTATGGTTTCAAAATATAATTCGAAGCAATAGCAAGATATTGTCAAAGTTTGTGGAAATAACTGATACAAATGTAGGTATGTGGGATGCTCGGTGCAGACTAGTCTCCGAACTCAGAATACATAGGAGTATCGTTACGCAAGAAGGGCCTTAGAAAGGTAATAAGAAATAATAAGAATGTGTAGGTTCGGTATAGGGTATTTTTATAACAAGGTGACCTTTTCAGCGTATGAAATCTCATTCATCTTTACCACCTACAATGTAAGCCGACTCGCGCATCTATTTAAAACTTATTATTCTGTTAATAATTAGAAGATAATCCTTCGACACTAAAATATCTGTTGGTACATACATGCATAGTATGTAAGTATGTTTGTTAGGTAAATGATAGCTTTGTTGAATATTATTTAACAACTCACAAGCTCGGAAGATTTTGTTTATCATTCGAAATATGCGTGGAAAAATGATTTTTATCCGAAAGCGTGGCAGAGGTTTTTTTTAAATTCTAACCTTTATAAAAGAACCATTTTTGGTTCTTTTATAAAGGTTAGAATTTAAAAAAACCTCAACACAGTTTATCTTAAAATATTAAACATTTCAGTAATTTTATTTACATATTAACTATTTTTACTTTTTTCTACTTGACAAAAGCTTGCCAAACTAACATTATTGTTAAATTGATATTTTTCTCATGCCAGAGTACATAGATTATTTTAAATCAACGACATAATATTCTATTATCCAACTTAATTGTGTTCAGGAAAATAGTTTATAAAACATCTTGGTAACAATGGCTCTGTATTCCCACAATAGGAAAATAAACATCTTAGGACACTAAACCAAAATTATTGCAATGTAATTATGAGAACGGTTGAATTGAACTGCCGCCGTCGCTACGCGTCGTGTCGAGTATTATAAAAAAACGGCCGTAGGTATACCTATAGTAGGTGTATTACGATGACACAAAAACATGTCAAAGTGAATTACGCTGAGATGAAAACATTTCAAAGTGAATTACGCTAAGATGAAAACATTTCAAAGTGAATTACGCTAAGATGAAAACATTTCAAAGTGAATTACGATGACACGAGAAAAAAAATACAATGATGACAAAATTCCTTTTCAATTTTATAGATTACTGTTAATTTTGTAATTATTGCATTGTAATTTGTAATTATTGCATTCGTTCAACCATCACTGCTAAGTGATGGTTGAACGATATGAGCCAAGGGATAATTTGAGCTTTGGCACTGCGATAGCTCAGTTGGAAGAGCATGCCGGCTTTAAGGACAGATGGTCGCGGTTTCGAATCCCACTCGTTGGTAAAATAATTTTAATACTTATATAATTTCGTTGTAATTCTGTAAGAGTAACAAAGAACAAAAAAGAAAACCAATTCCGGAAAATATATCTAGATACGAAACTACTTAAAGCCATCGGAAAACTAAATTTTTCCATGACTTATTATGACAATAACAATTCGAGGCATTAACAGAACGACTGGAAAATAAAAACTCTTCATGTGACGCACAAGGTAATGTTAGTACAAGTTAAAAGTAACAAGTGAGGGTTGAGGGTTGGCCTCATAAATATTGAATAACTTGTTGAAGTCAGTGCCATGCTAATTCAAAACACTATAAGCTCACATTTTCATGGTTCGGCTTGCACAAGTAATTTTATAATTTTCAATGTGGATTCCGATTTTTTTCAATTCTTTTTTACTTATTTCTGTGAAGCTTACTGCTAACAAGATCGATTATCACTCGCCTGCAATACGATATGTATAAGAATACCCACCAATAATAATAATTGCAATTACCATAAAATCATCCAGATACAGGCATATTGGCTAAATAATAGTACATTACTGCAGCGGCCAGCAAAGGAGGCATTGATGGACGAACGTGTAAATATGTGCCGAGGCGAAGCCGAGGCACACATACGTAAGTCCATCAATTCCTAGTTGTGGCCAAGGCTTGTATAGTGCTTTTCTCAAATAATGCGCGGAAATTAAAACAAAGTAGTACCTAGGCAGATTTTTTATTTGAAGATACAGTTGTTAAATGTACAATTTTCAATAAACAGCGTTCTATTTGCAAGCCAGATCGAAATTTAAATAAAACCTTTGATAAGTTACCTTCTTGGTTGCCATGCTTCAAAGTAAAAGATCGTTCCATTTTTTAATTACACCACAGACATGATTATTAAATTTATTTGGCCGCTAGACACAACAGATATAGATTTTCATACATATTTTGCCAGCCGCTGCGCGCATGTATTGGACCAGTACAACAATTTCGAAGAAGGTTGTCAAAATAATGTTCACATTTCAAAGCATGTTTGAGAAAAGGTATTTTGCCTTGAGTGTAATTAAAAAACTACTCGATTAATATTGACGATGTTTAAATGGAAACAACTTAGAGGTATATTCTACCCAACAATTAAAAAAACACATCAGGATTTAATGTTCCATTAAAAAGCTATGCGCTGTACATATAGGTACACTAGCTTTCCGGGCGCGGCTCCGCCCGCGCGTGTGTCGGTTATCGCGTGAAAACATTAACCTCTCTTTGCGCAGTCGGATAAAAACTAACCTATGTTTTTCCCCGGGTCTCAAACTATCTCCATACCAAATTTCATTCAAATCGGTCCAGTAGTTTTGGCGTGAAAGCGTAACAGACAGACAGACAGACAGAGTTACTTTCGCATTTATAATATTAGTACTGATAAAATAAAAATAAACTAATTATTTTTGTAGAATGCTATTTTGCTATAGTTTAATTTTTTAATCATACTACATATTTTAATTAAAAAATATGTAATAAGTATTCAAGAAAAAATCTCTACTATCTTCATCTGTAGTAGTTCAAGTGCTTGATTTCAGCTGCACGCTCTAAACTTTACAGATGATTTTCGCTATAAAAGTAATTTTTCGTCCTATGGAAATCGGCAGATTATATTTTCCCCATCTCGACTCGACAATACCGAGGTGACTTTTTTGTGTCCTTGTGAAATATGTCTTTGTAAGTGACCCTCCGACTATGTGATGTAAGAGTCACTCTCATATTTTTACTACATTAGACATTAGACACTTTTTAGCGCGTAATTAAGCCACTATTTGCACCATAATCTGACACGCTCCAGTATTTCTTAGTTTCGATTTTGTTTACTACACGAGGACCAACTACCATCTGTTATTTTAATTTTTTACCTCTAAAGCTCGATGTTTTAACTTTACATATACAAATTTGTTTCCCACTACTGAGTATATTAGAACTTCAACGTGAGAGCGGGCTGATCGCATTGAATCAAGTCATGTGCGCTATAGAGATAGCGCTATATGAACATTATTGTTCTACGGAGCACAGTATTAATATTTTACGATTAAAATAAGGACGATTGTTTTCTAAAGTACTTTTTAAGAGCTGGGAGTTGAGCTCGGGTGTTCTAGACGCGATCCCTATATACAGAGCTTACCTATATGGTCGAGTCCCCTTTTATACTAATCTGCCGCGGTTGAGTGAATCCCAAAATCTTCTATTGGGCTAACGTACTATAAGGCCTTTCTCTGCCTCTGTCTATTCAAACTCATTCTCCATGCATGACATACCCAGTCTATTCGCTACACGCTAAGTTTTCATCTTCTCTGTGACTGTTGCTGCATTCAAATTATCTGATGCTTCTAATCCTATCCATTCAAGTTAGAACAAACTATCTGGCTTTTATGCACTTTTAATTTCATTTAAAGTCACTTTATAGTTGCAGATACCTTTCGGTATTTCATCCATCATGCTGTATCGTGTCCGGCAATGTAGTCTTTTGCATCATTGTTCCAAGATACCGAAAATCTTTTTCAGAGACGATTCGATAATATCATAATAATACATACACGGATACGGCTAAGCTGCAGGTAAGTACTTCCTATGCATTCACTTTTTGTTCAGAACCCACAACCACAGAACCTTAGGGGTACACTATCGAATACATTTTCGATATAAATATATATATATATATATATATATCTAATGTGTAGTTATATTTTATACAGATATTAAATATTTATAATAGGTACTTGTATATATTTAAGTAAGTATGCAACTAGTTTACTGATCTCACTTAGTTTTCCACTCTACCCTGATGTTAATCAAATTGATGTTTCTGCTTACGGTTGTCTGGAAGAGATTGCTGCCTAGCAATAAGGCCGCCGATTGTACTATCTTTTTATCTTAACATGAAATATTTTGTTAGTTATATTACATTAATTGTAATAAGAAAGTACAATAAAGTGTTATCTATCTATCTATCTACATTTGATAGGCAAAGAATATTATGTGGCGGTCTTTGACTGTAGTACCGAATTACCAGAGGAAATATTAGTCATGTGCGGGATATGTAATATATAATTATACATATAATTTTTCCTCTAGTTGTAAATTTGTAATGTAATCCACGGAGGATGCGTCACGGTAAAAAGAGATTAAAAAGGCACGGCTGTATTTTAACAATTATAATGAACTTTACTAATAAAGCCATACCACAGAGTAAATATCCATAGCTACATCGTGGCCATACATAGAATTGATGTAAGGACCAAGTAGGAAGTGAAACTTTTGTTTTTGAAACTAAACTATGTATAATGGACCGTATTATTACATAGTTACATCAGCTGCCACTATGTCTACTGATAAACAAAGCCTTCCTCATTAGTGGGTGTCCCATAAGATGGGCAGTTCTGCCAACTTATGGGAAATCGCTATAAGAAAATAAGATATGGGGCAGGTGGCATCTGGAATGCCTCTTTAAGTAATAACATCAAAGAATTAATAACCACTTTCATCCATCCATATTTAAAAACCATAAGTGCTTTAACAGGTATACAATCCGGTCCCAGAACGTAACTAACATGATTTTAAAACTTTTCGAGTGTACGGATACTATGGTGCAAAATTAATCACTCACCAGGTAGTTTTACTTACCTACATTTATTTTGCAGTGTTTGACTTGGGACTTCTGATGATGGAATAAATTATTTGCGTTGCATAGTTAACCTTTTGTTTATCTTGTTGACAAACAAAAGGTAAAGGTAACTTTTATCAATAAATGTGTTTACTGTTGCGGGGTGAAAGGTAGCTGCTTGAAGTGAAACCTCTCCTTCGTGGTTGGGTTTCGCATACACATTACTTATTCCTCCCACATATGCATTTTAGTCACTACCCATAATATACAACTCCTTATTTTCCCCTATTCCCATTATCCGCCACATCAAAATAATTCCAATTCTCTTTCACTTTATGATTGCATCCAACCTGCGGTGCCTACACGGTCAAATTATTTAGCAGTAAATCAGCGTTCATTCCTTTCACTGTATTATTAATCTATCATGCACCCTTATAAGCTCAGTCACACATTCTGAGAACTCTCTATGCAGTCACTCCATCAGAAGTAGCAGAAAAATAAAAAAACCTTCATCAATTTATCTAGCTTTCGTTCCCTTCAACTTGGTCTCTGATCTGCAGGAGTCTTTGCTTATTTAAGTTATTTCTCCTCTTTCGTGCTTACATTTCAAATCACCCTTCTCAAGTTTACTTCCTGGACTCGCTTAATTTGCTCCACTCGTCCCTGATACTATATAGGTATTTCAGACAGACGTATAAAAAATAAATGCGACATAAGTGTTTATTAGTATGGCCGTCACTAATGCAGAAAAAGAATAAGAAGAATACCCAGTGCTACAATAAATAAATTTAATCATATTTTAGTGATCTTGTGTGAAGGCAGCATCACGTTGTAAAATTCGCGCGTCAGGGATCAAATTACTGTGGTAAATAAATAATTAAGAAAATATTGTCAGTGATGAAACTATTCAGGCCGCCGGATTATGAAAGTATTGATCTCTAATCAAAACATTTCACAACAACAAATCTTTTATCAAACAATCAACATTATAAGTACTTTTATCAGGCAATACAAACAAACGAGCTATCATTCCAATTTCATGTAGAGATGAATCAAAGATAACAAACACAATGACTTATTATTACTTACTCACGGATTGTCGTAAATTTAAATCGTTTTGGATAGGAACTTTAGCGCGTGATATGTTTTTTAAATCACGATTAATAGATAAATTATTCATTTTATCGTGCCTTTGATACGGTCAGGAACTAGCTGGTACTTATGTATGGTATGGACTGACAATTAATGATAGGCCAATGAATAACACATTGGATAGCTAACCCATTCTACACCGTTAGGTACACAGTACATATACATTTAGTTTGTTGTCAATATGCGATTCCTACGAAAGGTCAAAGTTTCCCATTCTCAGGAATTGCCTTGAAATTGCTGGATTTGTTTAGAATTCTTTATGGAACTTTACCTACCAATATAAATTATTTGACACGCTATTAAATTAATATCTAATTACAAAATTACAAATTTAAGAGAGAAAAAATTATTGTCATGTGCGGGATTCGAACCCGCGTCCATCCACCCCTTTAGCCGGGGTATGCTCTAACCAATTGAGCTAACATGACACAATGACTCATAACTTTAATTCTTGCTCTCGTTCCTCAACCATCGTATGGGGATGGAGCGACACCTATAGTTCAACTTGCGTTGTACTTCAAACAAGACCAATTTTGCAATTGGTTTTAAACTATACACATATATAACACATGACTATAATTTTATCTCTCTTAAATTTGTAATATTGTAATGTAATTCGCCTAGCAGGCGTTATTGCAAACTTATCGATATTAAATTAATAATGTTGCATGCTATAGTATAGATACAACGGTACCTACATGTATTCATATCTCAAATTGTGTCAATGTATGGTTGGACTTAACAACTGTTTGTCTCAGGATGATGTATAATCAAGGCTATAATAGGGCCTTCCCTCGACTAATGTCCGGTGGAGTTGAACACCCGACAGCGGCAGTCAACATCAATGCCCTCTTTAAACAAACCAGGGCGCTGTGCATCTGTTATAGGCAGAGATTACCACTTAACATTAGGTGGGCCTCGTGCATGTTCCGTCACAAACGCATAATAAAATACAAAGTATTTATGTTAAAAATTAAAGCTGGTCCCCTTTCAAGAGACGCGTTTTTTAACGTTTTTTCTCTATCGTAAAAACGGTAATACGTAAGTGTCAATCGCGGATAACAACAAATAATGAAAAAGCAGCATGTCAGACTCTCGCTATGGAACTCTCGCTACGGAACAGTATTTTAATAAAATATTTTGTTGTACATTTTTTGTGGTTACGGAACCCTCGGTGCTTGAGTCCAACTCGCACTTGAACGGTTTAAATATATATACATAGGTATATGCATTGCCTATAATCATTTGCTACCTAAGTAGGCAAGAAGTATAATACGGAATGCGCAACTTTTATGGAGTTTTACTGATTATAGCAAGAGACAGGTAGATATTTGATATGAATAAGCATCAATACCTTATGTATGTAGGTACATAACATGTATATAAGTAGGTACGTAAAAGTAATAACTAATTAAATTGTGTTTTCTGAGTTATGCATGTATGATATGTACGTCGCATCCTGCATGCATTTTCTTATCGATTAAGGTAAAACTGCTGCATCGTTGTTGCAGTGTTTTGTGCTTGTTTATGCATATCACAAAAAAAACGATACAAGACCAACTGTTTGAAATTAGGAAATTCTATGGTCTTATGATTGCCTGGTATTTTCACAACATTATATTAAGATGTATAATGCAATGATATACTTAGTTACACAAATCATTTTTGTAAGTGTATTTTATTTAAGTGGGGTTTGCCATATATAGGAGTTTCATTCAATTATTAGGACGAACAGAAAGTGGTCTTCCTCGTAGCCCTATTAGTAGGAACAATTTGTAAGATCCCTAGAAATGCCCTAATAAACCCGAGAAATTATTTACTATATTTTAAAATTTATGTAAATATATTTTCATACCCACTTACGTAGTTTTTTAACATATAATCGACCTGAATGAATATAAAACAGGTAATATTTTCTTCTTGATGTAAGCATACCTATCTTATGTGCTTATACCCAAGTAAAGTTGTTCGTTGGTTTTTTCATAATCACTACGGCCATCATACGGCCGTACATTTGTATCAAACAACGTGACAAATACTAATAATATTAATTATTCTGTAGAGTTACAATCACTTGGACGGTAGGCAGTTTCTATACTTAACAATTTATGTGATGACTGCGCACCTACACCAAGTTAATTCTACGTAAGCGTAAACTCGGAACATAAAACCGAATAAAATATCAATAATAACAACAAGTAACGGAAGTGCACTCACTTGGTGTCCCTCGGTAGGGTCTTGATGAAGATATAGATGCGTTTCCTGTACCTGTAGACGCATGGCGCGATCGCAAGGAGCGCGAATATCGCCGCTTTGGAGAGCGTGCTGAGCACGGCGGCCATCGCAGCCGCCACTGCCATGAGCGCGACGAGCGCCGCCAGTATCGCGTCCATGTTGGCGTCTAGCCCAATAGGCCGCTATAAACAGACAGACAAGGACTGAGCGCGCGACGAGTACTGACTAAGCAGTGAGAGTCGGGAGTGCGGCAGACGCGGGCCGCGCGCGAGATCCCCCACGTCAATGACTCCGTGTTGGTACGCAGCTGCCGGCACATGCGCGACAACAGCTGATCCACCGCCGTGGGGTGGCGAGGTCGCGATGCGAATCCCCCCGGTGCTGCTTTCGCTTCTCAGAACATTGGGTACAAAGAGTATTATATCGGGAAATACCAAATAAACATATTAGGGAAAACACGGCCCGGACAAGTTTGACGTTTAGTATAACATTTTATTGACACGCAGGATCTGTTTCTCATGTTACGACATTTGTATGGTATATGACTAAAGAGGATGATAATAAAGGAACGGTTGTTTATGCTATTGTAAAATCTGCCCAGTGCGAGAGTACTTCCGTGCCGTAAAATATATTTTTTATTGCCTTTAACCACGATCGCATATGTTATGTGACGATGTGATCGAAGATTGTAAGCAGGCTTAACCTAGAATGGTAACTGACTTTCAAGGACAGTCGCCTGAACACCGCTATGTGCTTAGAGATAGATTCTCCACTTGAGGGTAGTAGCTATAATAGTTTTAATAGTTTTTTGTGTTTGCAGTAACGCATGCTCTGCGGATTACATTACAAAATTACAAATTTACGAGAGGAAAAATTTAAGTCATGTGCGGGATTCGAACCCGCGTCCATCCACCCTTTAGCCGGGATATGCTCTTACCAATTGAGCTAATATGACCAAAGAGTCATATCTCATTTTTTTCCTATCGTTCATTCTCTGACAAACTATCTTTCTTAATTGCTCTGAGCGGATCGTTAAGTCAACTAAGAATCTATAGTTCAACTTACGTTGAACTATAGATGTCGATAGTAATAGTATGTAAAGACATTTTGGCAAGAAATCCGTGCTGAAGGCATAAAGAAAAGTAATTATTGGCTGAAGGTTTTTTCATAACTGCTTGATAACCTAATAAATAAGTACAAAAATAATGCAGCTTTTTTCAAATTATTTTTTGGAACTCCTCCGTAATATTAATGTGACCAATTATATACCCAAGTAGTTAACGACTCCGTCCTGAGAAGTATTAGTGTCTCTATTTTTCGCGCTTTTTGGACTAACAAATGGTCGCAGCCGCCACTCGCACGAGGTTGAATTCCAATTTTGTTTTATGTTCCCTTACCAGCTCCTAATTGATCTGCATTAAGGGAGCGATGCAGATCATAGATAATGAGAACAAAGGTATTTCATTCATAAATGGACGATAATCTTCCACGCGCATGACAAGCAGTTAATAGGGATCCATATTGCCCTTTGGGTGCACAACGCTGAAGAGAAGCGAGGCAGATATGAGTCCGTGTAAACAGGCACGAGTTTACCTAATTTGAACAGTGCAAACGTCTTTGAGCTCCAACTAATGGAACTAGAACTAATCCAACTACTGAAGTATAGTTGGTAGACCCCTCACTAGAAGGACTAAGGACATTGTAAGAGTCGTCGGTGACCAAAATTTAGTGTCAATATGTGAAAATTATGGCATAGTATGGGGAAGCCTTTTGTTCAACAGTGGACCACTTCTAGCTGATGATAATGATATTACTAACTTATTTTTAAATATGTTATTGCCAAAAGTCGGTTTACTCCGATAATTTTTTCCTTTTTAAACACTACTACCTATAACTGATACAAATATTCTTTACTGAACAACAAAAATATTTAACATAAAACAACTTTACCATTACAACAGTTGTATATTTATAAAAAAAATACTATCACAAAAAATGCGTACAGAAATAAACAAAAAGAAAAAAAGCAGTAAAATTTACAAAAAGAACATTTACTTACTACTTAAGATATCCAAACAAATTCAGGACAAGAGCTCCAAGGAACAAAATGTACTGTAATCAGAACATACTGTATGAAGGAGCACAGTTCTATAACGAGTTACCTAAAGATCTCAAAGACTGTCAAATCAATTTATTTAAAAAGAAACTAGAAATATATGTATATATATTTGATAACATCTCGTAAGATCGCTGGACTAACATAACATATACAAACTTGGCTAATTCTAATTAGCCAAGTTTGTATATGTTATAATTCGTTTTTAAGTTAAATAATTAAGTGAATGTATGAGATACATTCACTTAATTAAAAGATATAAGTGAACTTTGTTCTTTATGAGAAAGTAAAAATCGCTATATATAGTTTTGAAAATTCATAATTTTACGAATAACCTATGTGGAAGGCCTAGCTCACGTTGACGTGAACAATTTCAAATCAATTCCGAGTTTAAAATCTAATATAAAGAAACTACCAACCTTTGAAACCAACTTGAAAACCTTTCACGTTCGGAAAGCGCTACGCAAGCTTCCAAACTTGCCACCGAGACTGCTTGGCTCGGTCAATAACTTTACTCCTTGATTTACTCACGTACAGTACAATCAAAATTAAACTTCATTTTGTAAAAAAAATACACATTTATTGAACCAAATAATTTAAAAAATAGCCCACATACACATATTAAAAATATTCATAACAGTAACAATAAATCAAATTCACATGCTGGTTTCAGTCTTAAAATAGACTGATACTTTTTTTAAACAAGTTTTACCGTGGTAATTGTTTATCAGATTTTATACAAGTACATTTTTATAGCAAATAAATATTGGACAAAATATTTTTTGAACAACGTCAGACTGTCAGCAAACTCTTCAATTACCAATCCAAATGTGAAACTAATATGTAACAGAAAATAACCGCTGGAATGCACCAAATTCATGGTTAAAACTGCGTAAAATACAATCCATATTCAACCATATCCCATTCATAATATGAATAATTAAATGGACAAACAATAAGTGTTATAACGTATTATTTTAAAGTAGAAGATTTCAACCGCTCTAAATATATTATCTTAATGAACCCCTACCCATTTTGGTTCACATACGAACAAATACACTTGAGATGCAAATTCTATTTACATGTATAAGCTACCATTCTACCAAATTCAATGAAGATAAGGCGTTGGAAAGTTCTAGTATGCTCAAGCCCTCAACCTACGCAAACTTACCACACAGACCGCGCTTCGCTTGGTCATATGAACATATAATTAGCACATGAAAAACAACTCAAAGAAGCTTGACCCCACTGTTCTAAATGTTTTTAATCAGATCTGGTAGTCCTAAGGGTTAACCACCCAGATAGCAGCGCGCGCGTAATCTGCATTTTTAATATCACTAGAATAAAAAATGGAATTCTCAGGTAAACACATTAAAATTAAATGGCTATTTATATATATATTTTTAAACTAAGATTTAATTTTATTAGTAGGTACGAATTAAATTCGAGAACTCTGTAATAACGTTTTTTGTTCTATAATAACTCCAAATAGATATTTCTGACGCCATTGTTCTTATTACTAAGTGAATATTAAGTACTAAACATAATTATTTAGGTACATTTACGTTATATAAAATCAGAGAGAATAATTTTTCACAAAATTTATTTCATATGCGGCAACATAACACCAGCCAACAAAGCAAGTTGCTGCATACTAAACGTGTTTAAAGACACACTTTTTAGGAAATATCGTTCATCGAAAATGTGTACAAAAGGACACAAGTAGCAGGCGCAGCTCAGGACAGGGCTGAAAAATATAATAAAAACAACAATATACACTTTGGCCAGAACACGTTTTTGCCAGTTGTTGGGCTAAAGCTGTATCGCTGCGTCCTGTTTTTTGCCCCGTGTACGTTGTAACCACGTTACGTATGCAGCGACCTTTACATATTTTTATTTAAATTTCAGATACTTTACACGTTTGGATTCTCATCTGATATCAATGTATGCGATGAAGTGGTCGAAGGCACAGTCACCTAACAAACCTGAATCTCAAGAAAAGGTACAATAACACAATATACTTAACATTGTGTTTAGTACATTGCTTGATGTTTAACTTTCTACTCGAGAGTGGTAGTGCTTTCTACAGGAGAGTGGCAAAACGCCCTATCACCATGCAGTGAAGCTCAAGCTCTCGGCAGGATTCGAAGCAAGGACCTACTACGCGGCATAGTCCATAGCCATTGCATAGTACATAGAACATAGTAAACTAACGTATCTGTGACACATTGTAAAGATACAAAGAGATTTCTTCATTTACACATGTTGGCGAATTATAAATTTAACGACCCCATCCATAATATAATTGAAACCAGTTAGCCTATCTACTTACGAAGGCTAGCCCGGTGGTGGTTGCAGTTACCCAAACATATAGAGATATATTTGGGTAACTGCAACCACCACCGCCTACCCAAGAGAGCATCTTTTACTGTTTCAATAATTAATTGTGGAGCGGCGCGCCTCCTTCGTGTACAGGTATGAAACGTTTACGTAACAAATAAGACGTGATGCGCAAATTGCAGTAGTGCTGGCCAAATGAAAGTCACTATAGACTACCATCCTCAAGGTCCATGGTTCGGGTCCACAGAAAATTGAATATGTACATTTGCACGGCCAGGCATCGTTTGGACACAGGAAAACAATAACATGTAAACAGTAGTAGTTGCACCTCCACTCAAAAAATATGAAAATATTGCAGCGCGCGCCTTTACGCGTAACTAAAGTCCTGTTTTTCAATCAACAGATAGTTACTATTCCTGAGAATAAATGTATACACATGTATATAAAACAACGAATACCGGTTGTATAAGAGAAACGTTTTTTTGGAATTTGTTTGGTCAATATTTTACCGGTCAGATATTTTTTTTATCTGACGTTTGATAAACCAGAAACATAAATAATATGGAAATATAGTGCCGATTGAGATTTATCGTAAGCTAATATAAAAATTAAATACTGCCCTAACATTCAATAGCTTTTACTTTATTAAATCATATCTTTTTTACGTTTTAAAGTGTTCTATCACTCAGTGATTTATGTAAACATGTTTATATAAAGCAACCAGTACATATTATCTTCGTTTGTTACAATGTAAATATTTCATATCTATAGTATATTTGTACACAAGCGGTACAAAGTGCGTTAGCATAATGATTGTGGGCATTGTGGCATTACAATTCTTAAATCATATTATGTATAAATGCAATTATTTTGAAATACTTATGATATTGAACTACTTGAGCTACCTGAAAAACACTGCAATTGTAATAGATAATAATACATAGTATAATTAATTTATAGCTCGCCTTAGTGACTGCAAGCTTTAGGTTTATTACGTAACTAAAATTTATAACTAATAACAGTTTCCAAACGGGAAAATATTATTAATTGCCCAGTTTATTACTAGTTATAGCTATGAATCAGAAATATATTTTCTGTTTTGTAACTATATTTTGTTATCGGTTCCAAACGAGAAAAGGAATATCCCTGTTGTTAACCAGTGATAAATCAGTAAACCTTTAAACATTTCGTAACTAGCATTTGAAACCAGTTTCTAAACGCAGAAAATATTATTATAGCTTGTTATAGTTTCAGTTACCAGAGGGGACGTAAAGAACTAACATAATTTTTAGTTTTGTATCGTACATCGTTTGCTGGCGTCATATATGAACAATTATTCACCTTATTTACATTCGTTAAAGGAAAATGAACACTGATATAAAGACAAAAAGATGACTTTGCTGTGACATAATTTATGATATGATAACAAGCCAAACGATGTGCTTGGTTATAGTTGGATTGGCGCGGTTAAGAGATTCGTTTTCCTTACATTGACCTTTTGTTTTACAACATGTTCATCCAGAAACTACCTCGTATTAATAAAAGTAAGTAATAAAATTAATGGCTAACATAATTTTCCTAATATTGTTAATTTGCATTAACGCCTGCTCAGCGAATAACCTCACAAAATTACCTCCGACGGGATGCGAACCCACGTCAAATATTTGCCCTTAGCTTGTGGACATGCTGTCGCCAGGTAATTTTTTTATTTTGATAGGTTAGCCTTTGACCACTATCTCACCTGATGGTAAGTGATGATGTGGTCGAAGTTGTAGTTCAGACAAACCTAGAATTACTGGCTCCCAAGGACTGCTGCCGGAACACACCGTTAGGTACTTGGCGACAGATTTTCTACACGAGGGTGGTAGCTAGCCAGGCGGGCTTCCGCAAAATGCCCTACCACTATGCTATAACGACTGCCATCCTAAGACAACAACCGGGACCGACGGCTTTACGTGCCTTCCGAAGCTACGAGCGCTTCAAATGGTGACTAATCACTTTGGGGTTCCTGTGTGTAAGTGTGTTTCTTTATTCCGCCATAACTGTTGAATGCTTCAACAGAATGGATGTATGGGTATCGTTAGTATCGGCACATCATCTTGACACTGGCAAGTATTTTATGGCCGGCGTGTATTTGATTTTTAATAAATTTGATTGTTCTTTTGGAGGTAATTTTCTAACATAATGATATTATAACTACACAAAACTTTAAGTTTCGATTTGAGCATTCTAAAATGAGACAATGTTTCTAAATCATATAATATTTATAAATACATAAACAGTGGTACAAGGAAGCACTATTACAGGGTGTTGGGTATCGGTGCAAATAAACTAATAACGACGATAAGAAAATATTTTACAGAAATGACTTTCTAGAGGAAATTTTCTTAGTTTCGGAAATCAGAGAAATAAGTCAAACTTAATAATACATTCGAGGATTCTAGGTTTTCTACAAGGATGAGGTGATTATAAACCTTATTCTTACACCATGATGTCTAACTGTAAAATAAATCAACTTTTCTGACCGGGTATTTTGTGCCAACTTGTGCTGGTGATAATTTCCCGTCACACCAGTCTTAACAATGCCATTTTCCGGGCTGTTATGTAGTCTTTTTTGCAGCTCAAAGAAAATGCATTGCAATTCAACGGGGAATGCTGCCAGCTTGCAGTTCACGCTGCTAACTGGTATTGGGCTGGAGCATTTAGACTGCCTGTGAGTCTGCAAAGACTTGTAATTAAATAATAAAATACGATATGTAAAATATAACAAATTTGAATAAACTTGTATGAAGTGATGTATACGCATATCCATAAAATGGCTATTATGAGATGTTATACATCGTTTGTATGCTTAAAATCTAATGCTTAAACAATATAAGTGGCTGCATCTGTTTATTATGAAAACGTAACAAAAATATGCTTGTACGAATCCTTTGAAAAGACTGAATAAAAATATATGCGATAACCGATTTTTACGCTATTTTATGCCAGTTCTCGATTCTCTTTTAACTTTCTTACTTACTACTACCTTGATATTTAATATCTATAATAACATAACACCTATATCAATACCTAACCCACAACTATACCTAATTTTAATAATTATTACAACATTCAAACATAGTTTAACATTTCCTATACTATTTATGTATGTTCGGATCACAGTCTGATTTGTCCGTTGACAATTTTATTATATTCTTCGACGCCCAATGGCAGGTATTTGCCTAGTTTTAAGTCTAAGAAGTAGAGTTTGTCTTTCTTTACCAGCTCTGGATTGAAACCCTCCTTTTGTAAGTCAGTCTTCTTCATTTTGAATGTACCTGAAAATGTAAACATTGCTTAAACAAGATCGATATATGTGGGGATATGGAGATAAAAAACGGACCAGCAGATACGGGGAGAGTATAGTATTGAAGTGAAAACAACCAAGTGGCGCTGAGAGCCTCGAACGGGCCGGTCGCAGGTTGCTTGTCAGGCTCTAAGGTCAATGACTCAATGGTAGTCGAGTATTCTGAGAATACTCACCTAGTTAATATGTTTTCTTCAACACAGGTGAGAAAGTGATCAAGGAGACCTTGTATTCTCTGTCATGTGTATCTAAGGTCTTCCCCTCCCTCTCTAATTATTAGCTTAACGATATTTCCATTATTATTAGATTTTTCTATACAACATACATGTTGAAAAATTCTTAATATGCATAGAATTACTGTTCAAGTAGGTGCATATAACTTCACTACTGAGTATAAAACAAAGTCACTTCCCGCTGTCTGTGCCTATGTATGCTTAGATCTTTAATACTACGCAACGGATTTAGATGCGGCTTTTTTAATAGATATGGTGATTCAGGAGGAAGGTTTATATGTATAATACACGCATAATATACAAGAGAATTGAACACTGAAAATTTAAGAGGTTTCTCATGTGATGTCAAATCTGATTTCAAGATCAACCTATAAAGAAAACATGTTTGTATTGTCTAATGACAAAAAAGCTGTGAACGTTGTATGTAAATATATTTTGTAGTATATTTAATTTCAGCATTGCACGGAAGCCGAAGTGGGTCGCTAGTATATGATATAGAAAGAAAGATAATAGCAGGTACAACAAAAGAAGGTCTATGATCAGTCGTACCCGTACTAGGCATGATTCGTACTAATGTAGGGCGTTCGTACGCCAGCACATGTCGTGCCCAACTTGTTGCGAGCTTCTCCACGTCTAGCGAAACGTTCAGGTCTATGATACAGACTTCAAGTACTTAAGTATCTCAGGTAAATTTAAAGTTTATCTTTATTTGCTGAGATACTAATTATTTCAGCTAAAATTCATGGGATGATTCGAGGGCAAAAGAAGAAAACACTGCATTGCACAGAAACAGACAGTCTTTAGTAAATTTTAGCAAGATTACATTTTTGGGCAACTGTTAGCAAAAGGAAAACCCACTATTTAAAAAAAATGTAATGGGTGTAATACTATATAAAAAAAACGATCTTATACATTTTAAACTTCACTATATTTTTTTATCTCAAAAATCGGGTTGAATTTTATACTGCCGTTAGCTGTCGGAAACTAAGGCTCGTATTAATATATGCATTTCAAAGTTGAGATCTTTCTTAAGATGCAGTTTTGACGTTTAATTTATAGAACATCAGTCAAAAACTGCATCTCAAGATCGATCTCAACTTTGAAATGCATTTATATACGAGCCTAGGGCAACCAAGTAGTCACCAACTTACTATGTCAATCAAGGTGAACACAGATTACATCAAATTATTTTGCTGGGGTTTATATAACATCAACTTATCTATATTCGAAAACACTGTCAACGATGTCCACTTAACAAGATGCACCAAATTGTTTGATGCGATGAATTAATCGGAAAGTTTTTAATGTTACCTAAAAGCATGTTTTTTGTTTTGATAAGCTCTGATTTTGGATACTAGGAGTTCAGTTTTAGCACTAAGCCATCTGTTGCAAAGCATCTAATGGTGTGGATCCGGCAACTATAAGTATGAAAAACACCTAGTTACAATTTAAATATTAATTTTATTTGCGAAAGTATAAAGGAGTCGCTTAGCCACTTACCCGTCATATCCATGGCAGGCATAACTCGCAGGAATGTAGGGCGCGCGTACGCTGGCAAGTCTCGGGCCAAGTCACCCGCGAGCTTCTCCAAGTCAAGCGAACCGTCGGTGTCTACGATACCACACATGCCCGCTCTACCCTCCGTATTTGGTACCTGTAGATCAAGGAGAACATGTTAAAAAACTGGAAGATAGAATTAGGTAGGATTAATCTGGAAATTCTTATTGAGTGAACACAGTCTCGTTGATCGAGTGGTGTGAAGTTGTGGCTTTGAATCCCGAGGTTAATGGTTCAGTCCCCAGATCGGACAATTATTGGGCTTTCTGACGAAGCAATTTTCAGTAGCAATTCTAAGTTATGTATATAGGCTTGCTCTGTATTACATATGGTCAAAAATCACAGCGAAAAGTGGATTCTCCAATATTTTTGCATCTGCATACCCATTTGAGATTCAGAATAAATATAAAAATTACATAGTTCCTGGTTTTAGATTAGTAACGTCATGTAATCGAAGCAGTCTTCGGGCATTGTGTGAGAATTTATAATAAAGTTCCTCAAGATCTCAAGAAGAAGAAAGAAATTAAGCACAACTCTGCTCACAGAAAGAATATTCAAATTGCACGTGAAACGAAGAAGTGAAAATACAATTTGTGATTATTGAAACGACAAATACACTTGGACCATTCCGCCTCTGTCAACCTACCAACTGTCACTGAAGTAATTAAAACTAAAAATTGTAATAATTTTGCGTTATGTATTTTTTTTAAAAGTATTGTAATAATTTTGGGTTATGTATTTTTTTTAAAAAGCATTGTTAGTAGAATAAGTTTAAAAAGAATAGCTCCGAGTATCTTACACGTTCTTCTAGCTTCTAGCGTGGGACTCTAAAAACTTTCTTTTCTTAATTTAGCAGTAGAATATTTCATTATTACTTTTGGTGAGAGTGGCGTGGAAGCCTGAATTGAATAAATGATTTTTCCTATTGACATTTATGATGATCAATATATTGTTTTAAGTTCTCGTCAATCTGACACGTTTTTATACAATAAGATAACAGACTGACACAAGTTAATTGTTTGAGATATTCGAACTTAGTTCCGGGATATCCGATGCTACCATCTGTTAAATTCCGCTTTAGGTTGCGAGAGTCATCATAATATTTTAATATGATCTCGAGTACTATCGTATAACGTGCGTATAACAATGAGACGCGGCGCGGCGAATGTTCGATAACCGCAAAAGATAGAAATTTTGTACTGCAAAAAATATTTGTAAATCATTTTTTTCCTTCTTTGATGCTGCGACAGTAATTCTTTAGTCACCATCTACCATCTAATGATGTGTTTCGCCAGCAGAAGCAGTTATAATTTTGGTCCATCAGCAAGATAAATATAACCTATCTTCTTGCTAGGCCATCTTCTTTCTTTCATATTTTAAGGTGATGAGTCGTGAAAGTCAAAGTCAAAACCATTTATCCAATTTAGACGTCTACGACGCTCTTATGATAAGCCATGCCTATCCATAACAGTTGCATTGTCACCGTCCCCGTTCTACTTGACACTGCACTGCGCTCGTCACGCCCGATACGTTAGTTGTATTTGCTTAGTAATTTCACAAGCTACAGTGCCCTTTACCTCTAAAGCACAGTAGTGTTAGCACAATACTGCTTCGAGGTAGAATATCGATACTGCGTTGGTGACCACCGTCACTTGCTGAAGAGACCACCACGTTAAATCAGGCATAACTAATTGCCCATGCTTCAAAAAGTCGGACTCGAATAAAAAAGTTTTTATGAATGATTGTTAAGATAAAAAGGTTTCCATAAATAGAACCACCGAGTAAATAACCCTTGGTCTTACTAGGAAAACCAGGCCACTGAAGCATGGGCAAGAGAAGATTAAAAATGAAACTTACCAATACACCATAGACAACAGCATCTCTCTGATCTGCTACCCTGGATACTGCAGCTTCCACTTCTGTAGTAGAAACGTTCTCTCCGCGCCAACGGAACGTATCGCCCGTTCTGTCGCGGAAGAACAGGTACCCGAGCTCATCCGCCACCAGGATATCACCTGGAACGAACGGACAAATTGATTTTACATTATTACAATTTCTTTTTAACCCTGAACTGTATTCGAAGCTAGGACCATCCCCGTCCTTCGGACCGGGTCATGCTCTGTTACAAAGAAAGGAAAAAGTCTTTCGTATTTTTGTATGCTTATTCGCTAAGCTTAGCAGTCAGATCATACCCCGGCTATAGGGGTGGGTGGCGCGGGTTCGAAACCTGCTCTTGACATAAATTTTTCCTCTCTTAATTTTGTAATTGATCTCTACGGTAACCGGAAACATGAATATGAAAACGACAATGGATCAGGGTTTGCACTCGCTGATCGCGACGCAGCCCGTATCTACATCGCTTCAACTAGTTCAGTATTCTTTGTATGGACCTCATGAAACGAATTACTTAGCATTCCATGGATTCACCGCGCGGAAGCCGGGCCTATTGCGTTGCAGAGGAAGAGGCCCAGGTCCAGGTGCCTGGGACTTACAACACAATGAGTAAGGTTAAGGGGCCCCTTTATATAATATATACTATATAAACAACACCGTATCGGTATCGCCTCAACTCTAGATAAACTTGGTAATAGTCGTGAATGAGATTTTGCGACTTTGACAGTCTGCGTGGTCCTAAACATTCCATCACGAGGGGTGGTAAGAAATGAATATTGTATATAATGAATAAACACTTATCAGCTAAAGCCCGTAGCTAAAAAAAGGTTTTATTTAGAGGAAGTACGACTAAATACTAACCCCCACTCCCTAAAACGATTGTCAACTCCTTGAATACTTGACAGAATAAATACTGTATGCTAATTGGTCAATGGCATTCTATGACGCTATAGGCGACCAATCAACGTTCAGTTCTGTTAACTGATCAAGACTTTGACAAACGTTCCAGAAACTGAGGCTTATCCCTACTGGATAAGCCTCAGTTTATATCTCTCTGTCTATAAGAGACTTTTTTATATCGATACAGAAGAAAAACGGTTCACGCAGCGGTATTAAGCTGACATGTAAATAATGACTGTTGTTCTTACATTAGAATCAAATTTAACCTCACCAGATATAAAAGCGGCGTCTCCTTTCGTAAACACGTCTCTTACGACCTTCTTGTCAGAAGCTTCCTTATCGACGTAACCCAAGAACTGTCGCGCGGGGTTGTTAGGTTGGATCTTGCCGATAAACACGCCTGGCTCGTTAGGTTGTGCTACCTGTAATTAAAGGAAATGTTTGGTTACTAAATAGTTATTTGTGTTAATGAAAGTTTTTATTTGGGATAAATACTTTTGAAACCTGAGGAAGCGAAGGATGGTAAAATTTAATATATAATATACAATCCTGAGGGTACCGAAGGTTTCAAACGTACGAAATGCCAAAAACTTTGCTAGCACACACACAATACTTCACTTCACTCCAGCGTGGAAAATGCTATATGCAACAAAACCAGCTTAAATAATACAGTTAATTAGAGTACATTTTAAATATTAAAAATTCAAAGCAAAATTATTACAATGTTATTTTAAGGGCCTGTTTCAGAATGTTCGAGTAAGTTCCGGTTTTACTACCCAGAACATATTTAATAAATAAAACACTATCTTTGCGTTTCACAGTCATCGATTTAGCCTATCCATCGGTTAAAGCTTGAAACGCGCTGCATGTCAACTGTCATTTTTATCATTCAGTTATTTTATATGTTGCATAGCAACCCGAAACTTTATTAGGACATTCTGAAACGGGCCCTAAGTAAATTTATTTTTCAGGAACCGTTGTACGGGTTCAAATTTCAAAAACTTTTTCCACGCTAGCGGATGTAAAGTACTTTCGCACGCAGATTTCGAATGACAATGACGATGATTGATAACAACGCCTTTTCAAGCTTGTAAAGTGAAACGTATATGATTGTGCTTTCAGTAGTGTTCTAATGGAATAGGAAGCGTACCTACACAAATAAGCTCACCTGGCAAAGTCCTTGAGAATCCCTCACGGGTTCACCCGTCTCTTGGTTCACCTTGATGATAGCGATCGGATACACCTTCGGGAATATACGGGAAACGAAGCCAATCGCACCGGGCGTGCCATCTGTATTGGCTGGAATCGATACAATACGATAAATACACTAGATAAATTAATATAACTATTGACACTAGATAAATAATGGAAACAATTAATTGAGAAGGTAAGTCTAATAATAGCTTCTCAATTTTCTTTCGCTTACAGAAAAACTTAGGATTAAAGTAAATGTCAAAAATATGAACGAATCGAAGCAGGTCGAGTTATCAACGTTAAGTTCCTACGACTTTTCCTGAAATTTATCATGCATATAGTACCTGACCGCTTGACCAAAGGGTCAAGTGGCGTTAAGCTTCGCTTTGAAGGCTTAGGACCTAAGACCTTGTTCGGACTAATATAAAGATTTTCTAACAATAATATTTTAGTAGCAGTCCGGTGTTGTAAGTACACCACTGCCTTATTTATCAGGGATAGCGCGATGCTATGTAAGAATATATTAATTTATCGTAGAATATTATAATTATTTTGTAACGAGATAAAATATACAATCTCTGCTTCTAAAAACGGCAAGTGAAGTTTGTTAAGTTTAGTCGTGTTATATTTTATTAAACAGATATAAACACAATTCACACAGAAGTGGCAGCGGGCGGTAGTTTCACTGACAATCTATCTTCAACTTTCTCTCTATCACTACAATGCATAGTATCGGTTAAGCCTGCACCGAGGCAGCGAGACGTAATTGTGGTTCGTTCGATCCCTTGCTGTATCTTTATTTCTTAATTGTGAGTTATGTAATTAATATATATTATATTTAAGGATTCATTCTTTAAATCATACACTTTGGAAACACTTATAATTTTCTTGATAAAACAAAAATCCAAAGTTATATCTAAAAAACGAAATAAACCTTTAGTTGAATTAATTTGAATAATAAAAAAAACAAAATGTTTTCTATAACGTATATACATTAAATTTTTCAAATAGTTATTTGTTTTTATTATACGAAGGAAATACTAAAATTCACGCATGTTCGGCCCATTTTAGTTAGAACCGCGATGCTTTGTCCCTATCCGCTTTAGTAATTCTTCGGCCGTCGGACGGGGACGGATGCTGTTGACGTGCCTTACTTACGCACACATACGCGGCGCGCCTAAAAAGCTCGGTGCGCCCTGAAAAGACATCAACCTTGACGGTGATGGACGTCTATACCTTATAGTGATATAGAGAAAGTAGAAAATGGTTTGTCAGTAAAATTGCCGGCCGCTACGTCACAAGAGTAAGATTCTATAGATACGAGAAATAACTTACCAATATTGGCATTGCCTTCTGTGGCTCCGTAGAATTCCATAACATCTTTGATATTGAATCTGGTAACGAAATCTTTCCAAATCTGAAAATAATATTTTAAATGGAAATGAGTTTGTTTTCTTTATAAACATTAATTTACATTAATATTTTTAGATTTTTGGACCCATCTGACTTTAGTGTAAATACATACCTATCCATAGAATAATTTACTAGTTTATTCATTAAATTAATTCAACAGCCATGCCTACCTTGGGCATCGCAGTATAAAAAATGGCAGCTCTTCAGAAGACGCTGCTACCCACCCTCTGGTATACTTTCGTCGTCTCTTACAGCAAGATATTGTCTTTCCGGTTAATATTACTTAACTTTGACTTACTGCCACGTTTGAATAAAAGAACAGGACCAGTGGCACTAATCATATTGCTACTAAAATGTAACTCGGGTCTTCTGGTTTTACGCAACGGGTGCCTTATCCGCTTGGCCATTGAGACTGGCTGCGCAGAGGCGAATTCTGTGTTATTTTTTGTGTACGGTGGGTATATTAGATGTTCGCTTAGCATGGAATAGTGCTTGAAATCATATTCAGAAATAAGTTGTTTATTACCTGAGGCCTCAGTCCGTTTCCATATATAATGCGTACATTGTGCTGCGTGTCCGATAGCGACGGCTTCGTGGCCAGAATGTATCGGCACATCTCCCCTATGTAGTGCGCGGCCTGAAGCAGTTAAAACACAAATCATTTA
Source organism: Plagodis dolabraria (assembly GCA_963854805.1). Lineage (NCBI taxonomy): Eukaryota > Metazoa > Arthropoda > Insecta > Lepidoptera > Geometridae > Plagodis > Plagodis dolabraria. Next base: position 23,681,044 of record OY978444.1, read on the forward strand.
TTTTCCACATGACCACATAACATCATATCGCGACTTCCACAAGTTATTTCATAATTTTTTTAGTGTTGAAAGTAGGTATTTTTTTGTTTTTTTTTTTTTTACATATTTGTTTCAAATTTTTCAGTGATTCTAACTCTCTTCAAGATCATTGACTCGCCTAAAATACTGTTCACTATCAAGAGTTACAATTAACATTAAATCATTCAGTAATGGATTTTATTTCAGTTAATTAACTATGACTTAAAAAGTACAAGCGATTTCGATGATTTAAATGGGACCAAACTTGGAGGACCTTGACCAAACTCTACCCAACAAAAAAATCCGCGAAATCAATTCATGATTAGCGGAATAATAGCGTAACAAACATATAGTCAAATTGAGGTCCTTCTCCATTTTTGAAAGTAATAATAACCTTTCCTTGTTATTCAAATCTTTCTGTCAAACCTTTTATACCTGTTTGGACCGAATACACACTGAAGTCGCACAACTCCGTCAGAGTAGCCTAAAATAACATCTACAGGCAGCTGATGGGGCTGTCCCGGAGCGTATGCTTTACGCTAGACTGGGTTGAAAGTATTTTCAACCCAGTCTAGCGTAAAAGGATATCGTCATTCATTTTCAGAGTTGACAGGTGTAAAAACGCCATTATAAGGACTCGGGCAGATCGCCTGCATCAGGCAGGCTGCAACGTACCGACGTTGGTTGGCCATTGCCACTTGATATATTTGTATTTAAGGTATCGTTAAGGTTGTAACATAAAAGTAAACTGTTAGTTACCGTAGCTTTGTACTTGGCGCAGTCAGGAAAGTATTGCGAGGCGGAGAACTTTTGTTTGATCGCGACTGAACACCCAAGCACTAGCGCTTGTCCCACACTGATGACGCCTCCCGCGGTATGATACAGGGGAAGGGGGCAGTAAATGACGTCATCACTTCGCAGTCCTAAGTAGTACAGGCCTGTCGCCATAAATATGAATCTGAAACATAACAGTAATTCTAAGAAAGTACCTTTAAAAACTTATTCCATTTATATTAGGGGCCTAAGCTCTGATACTGGTTGGTGGTGATTTAATTTTAAACAGAAAATTTTTAGCCATGCCATTATAAGCGAACAAATATTTGCCATTAATAAATATAAATTTTAAACGTATGTACTATTTTATTCATATTGGTAGCAGAGTAGTCCCCTTTTCAGGAAAGTAGCCCCAATGAAATAGGTACGCTTGCGGTTAGTCTCTTAGAGGTCTACGTCATTTTAAAATTTAATTGCACACGACTTAACGTTCTAATTTTAATTGCAAGTGCTATGTCGGGGCGGTGCTTTAACGTACTCAACGTAATGAAAATAAAATTGAGAAAATAATACTTTTCACATTGACGCCGTTCTTCGATTTCAAAATCATAGGTACCGATTAGATATATTCAATTATATGAGCGTTAAAGGTCTATTCTTACTAAGTTCAGGTCAAATGACCAATGATGATTTGCAGATTTATTTATCATAACGCCATCTATCTAGTATTTGAATAATAAACGCGCCGTCATTTTTGTTCTGTTGACAGTTAAGTACGGTTTTGAGCTCGAATTTGAACTAAATTAATGCGAATTTCTAAATTGGAAAATAAAAAATTGCCCAGTGTGAGTCGAGCTTCACTGTTTTAGGATTCCGCGTTGCAACAGCCCTTCAAATATGTTTATTGGTTTTGAGCACAGCTTCAAAACTACATAAACACACAAACATTTTAGATTTGTGTCTAATTCAGTTTTTGAGGTAGACCCCGAAATTTTCTGTAATTGATGTTTGTAATGGCCTCCAATTTATATCATATTGGATAAAAATTATGTATATTATATTTGTGTTCTACTCATTGATTTTTGTTTTTTGCTGCTTCTTATTATTGGAACACTCTTGAAAAATAATTTAATTGAATATCTAGTCCAAGCTATCCGAACGGTGTACGAAAAGGAGAATGTTCAATGGCAGGTCCCCTATATGGCGGAGTGTCCTATTAAAATATTATGCTAAAATCGTTACATATTTATTTGCTCTTCTCTCATTAACAGCGTATTTCTTTTCACCCTAGCATTAAAAGTTTTCTTAAAGAGTACAATTTTTATAAATTATTTATTTCCTGTTATTTCAAAACTAGCAACCAAAGATAATATGCACTACATTTTTTTTTATTGGCAACTGGATACATAGTCCTTATGCCTCACTAAATATTGAATTTAACTTAGAATTGCCAGTTATTTATAGTTCCCATTTTTCCAGGATCTTAGATCGATTAAAAATACATAGCTATGATTGAATTCATTGCTATTCATATAGTTGAATATCTATCGACAACACAGAAACAATCCATACCGTAAGTATACTTATTGAATATAAGTATTATCGGTACTATTGATAGTTTATGTATGTTATATTAAAATATTATGCTAAAATCGTTACATATTTATTTGCTCTTCTCTCATTAACAGCGTATTTCTTTTCACCCTAGCATTAAAAGTTTTCTTTAAGAGTACAATTTTTATAAATTATTTATTTCCTGTTATTTCAAAACTAGAAACCAAAGATAATATGCACTACATTTTTTTTTATTGGCAACTGGATACATAGTCCTTATGCCTCACTAAATATTGAATTTAACTTAGAATTGCCAGTTATTTATAGTTCCCATTTTTCCAGGATCTTAGATCGATTAAAAATACATAGCTATGATTGAATTCATTGCTATTCATATAGTTTTTTTACACGTTGTTAGTTTTACCTTTAATTAAATATCTATCGACAACGCAGAAACAATCCATACCGTAAGTATACTTATTGAATATAAGTACTATCGGTACTATTGATAGTTTATGTATGTTTATTATTTTATTTTTATAGCCTATGACCACTATCTCACCTGATGGTAAGTTATGATTTGGTCGAAGATGATGTTCAGGCTAACCTAGATTAACTGGCTATGTAGGCCAGCTGCTGGAACACACCGTTAAGTGCTTGGCGACAGATTTTCTACTTGAAGGTGGTAGTTAGCCAGTCGGGCATTCGCAAAATGCCCTACCACCATGCTGTAACGACTGCCATCTGAAGACAACACCGGGACCGACGGCTTAACGTGCCCTACGAAGCGCGGAAGCTCTCAGTAGTAATGTCACTAGCGGTCAAGCATCTAATTCATGATTTATGACGTTGATTAACTTAGCTGATCGATTAAGAACGGCTAAGCAAACTCCGCTACAAATCCTTTAAGATGTATATTTATAGATGCCTGGTATTCAATACAATATGGCTTGCTGTTAGGTGTGCCGCCGGGCTAGTAGCAAGGTGAACGTTAGAATTCAGCGAGTATAAAATATAATAAAATAACGATTTATAGCAGCCACATATAAAAGCATCAGTGATGGTATACCGTGGAAGCAAGGCTGTCTTAATACACTCTTAAGTCAGGAAAAATCGATATGGTGTGTCTCGATTTAAAAAATGTTAACTGGCAACACTACTAATGTTTACATGCTACTGTCAAGAGTGTCAAGTCAATGACGAGCTGATAGCGTGAAAGAAAATAATCGTTTCTTTTGAAATGTCTATTCTATTCCTAAATAGCATCAAGTTATACACTAACCGACAAAAAATTCACGTGTTTTGCCGGTTACTGTACTGTATTTACTGTACTTATTCGTTTCCTAAATTAAATGTAAATGATTTAAGCAGATTCGCATTAGGATAATCAATCAATACAATACAAACAGGCCAAATCTTACAACTTGGAGCATGTGCGAGAAAATAGTACCATATTTATTGTTATATTGTCTAGAAAAAAGCAATGAATTAGAAGAGGATTTGGCATTAATATTAGATCTGAATAATTATTAAGGACCAGAATAAAGTTGTTGATAATACCTCCTAAACTATCAGGTTGCGGATTTTGATACTTATGGTATCATTCGATTTGTCTAAAAAGTATTATAGTCTTAATATTATATAGATGATTGATAATTTTTATAACTTAAAAATTAAATTACTCTTAAAGCAGGGTAAAAATATGAAAAATGGCTACTGATCCTAAAATTAGACGTTTTTATTAACAAATTAAAAATAAAATAATCAGGACACTAATCATTTTCAGGGGACCTAAGTCTCCTAGTGAAATGGGCATTCTCCTTTTCAACACTATTTTCGTCCGCAACATACCAAAAGAAACGCCAAATATAATTATGTTTAGCATATGCGGATGTAAATTTTGCTTACTGTACTGGCTATCCGAACACCTTAAAATGATATAATTTTTCCTAATATAATATATATAGGTAAGCCTTTGACCATAATCTCACCCGATGGTAAGTGATGATGTGGTCGAAGGTGTTAAGACGAGGCTGCGGAAAAAATACTCTCATTCGACTAGTTTTTTTAACCAACTTAAATATGCAATCGACACGTTAACTTAAATATTTGATTTTCAAACCTTTTTCTATCCGTTGTTAAGACAGAAACACATTTGAAAGAAATTTACTCGATAGTTTTAATTTTTTTAAATGAAGCCTTTTCTTTAAATTATTGGATTTTTCTTGGAAACTACGTCAGTTACATATCAATAATAAATACACATAGAAAGGAAATGTAGTTTATTATCCACTGTAAAAGTAAAATTTACCTAGAGTTATTAGTATTCTCATAATAAATTAAATTGTGTTTTAGACTTACGACCTTTAGTTCTGTGCAGGATTACGGTCAATCGGAAGATTCGATATTCAACCTTATTAGCTTACGCTTACGAAATAAAATCAATGCGTAAGAGCTGTCCTTCAGTGCCGCGCTGTGCGCCGTTGGACGTGGACCTGTCGCTCGCGCTTTCAGCTGAGCAGTATAAATACGTATCTTGGTAGGTATATCAATCAATATGGGAAATAAAGATAACTAAAAAATAAAAAAAGGAAGCAGAAGAGTCGATACAAAGACTTTGCAAGAATTATGAGAGAGGCAAAAGCGTATAATATTTCAGTTTTTTTTTACCTATTGCACCTATGCAAATTTAATATTCGTTTGTGTTTATTCTATTCATGAAACATACTATCTCGACCGAACTAAGAGATTCTATACCAACTAGGTTTCCTATAGTACTGTAATGGAGCTGTAAAATAACTATATGTCGTACTAATCTAAGTATGATTAGTAGGGTACTATAATAATATCTGGTATATGTATAATTATGGTCTCACCTGATGGTAAGTGATGTGGTTGAAGGTGCCAAACAGGTGTAAACTAAAATTATCTGGCTCTAAAGTACAGCTGCCGTTCAACCGTAAATGGAGTTGAGTGTTGCTAAATAATAATAACACAAGCGTAGCAAATCAAAGCATTTGGTTTGGTGGGTAGGTATATCGCAATAAAACATCGAACATTCTTTATGTCCCTCAAGACTAGATGTAGATTTATATCAATGAAAGAATATTCAGAATCAGGCAAGTAGGTATATATCCAAGAGATTATCTACAAAGTCACCTGCATAGGTACTTTTAAATATACATTTTATCACTTAGACATGTACATATAAGTATCGATTTATACAAAAATAATAGAGTGGAATAAATAGATTGTGTATATACTCGTCTAATAAAAAAGACTGTGCTCAAAAATGCACCTTCTTTCTTAGGAAAAAAAATAATAAATCAGTCGAAGTCCGAGATCACTCGGAACAGGGAGAACTGTCGGAGTCGCCATCTCATATTATAAGTTTAGACTGTTCTTCCACTACACGAAAATAAGTGAGTAATTCTTTGAACATAATACTTTAGTATTGCTAAATTTGCAAATTTTATTCACAGGAAATTTCGTAAAGGAAATATTTTATATACTACCTATATTAGGCTAAAAATTATTTTGACCTATCCATAGCAGAGCAGCAGGTAAAATTAAATAAAATAACGTATAAATGTATAAATACAATGAAATTTTCTTTTTTACACTGAAAAAAAAACTTTACATTATTATCGCCCTGCACTTGTCACACCTCTGTAGGATCGGTATAAACAATATATTTTTTCTGAGTACCTACACAAAAGACAACGCATTGACATAATTGTGCGGAGTAAGACTTAAATTTTATGGCCGGCCTCCTATCTGAAGCAATACTCCTTTGCGAATGCCATCGTTGATACGTATTATACTTGCCTTCACCCCCTTTTCGGTTATTAGGGTATTAGATAGATGGTAAAGAGCGATGTTGTACTCTTGACGTGCAAATTATCTGAATTTATGTATTTAAATTCATTTATTCATATTCCCAACACCCCCTTTCTGAAGGCCGAGCTTCAGCAGGGGCGGAGCAATTTGTATGGTGGCCGTGTTGAAATCGCCATTTTGGATTTTTGACAGGTGTCATTCGACTGCTCTCCCGACATTTATCCTTACAAATTATATTACAAATTGTGCGAAATTGATTGTCGGACAAACAGAAATGTACAGTTGCTTTTCTGAAGGCTTCAGGTAACTGATTGTCTGTAAAATGTATTTTGCAGGTATATATATCAATCAAAAATCTGATTGATATTATCAAACTGAAGGCTAAATGCACATTTTGCATGGTGGTAGGGCACTTTGCGAATGCCCGCCTGGCTAGCTACCACCCTCAAGTAGAAAATCTGTCGCCAAGCACCTAACGGTGTGTTCCGGCAGCTGTCCTTGAGAGCCAGTAATTCTAGGTTAGCCTGAACAACATCTTCGACCACATCATCGCTTACCAACAGGTGAGATAGTGGTCAAAGGGTAACCTATCAGGCATAAAAAAAAAACATTTGTAATATAACTAAATGCTAATTTGCCGTGTAGTATGGAGACAACAAATTAAAAATAGAAATTCTACAAAAAGATGAAGAATTTTGGACGAAAAAAATGGAGACAAAACTAGGCACATTCTATATGAACTCCCTTCTGCCCGAGCTGGTCGATCCCCACCACCCTAAGAAAAGACTGATCCGGGATCAAGAATATGCGGATACTTCTAGAAAAAGATAAAATCAAGAGGAAGCTGTCGAGGGTGACTTGCAACATCAAAGTGCAAATGCTTTAGTACTTCCTCCCGCCATAAAAAGAAGACTTGACTTAATGTTGTCTTAGGTTTTCGCGATTGTTACACATAGTAATTAAACAACATTTAACGGTTTAAATCGCGTATATTTATCATTATTTTTGTCCTGACGTTTCAAACACTTTGCAATGATCGTGGTCACAGGGTGACGATCGGGGGGACTGCAAACTTGAAAAAAAACTTGACTTTCCGTTCCGATACTCGTTATTTCTCACGTACACTTTTGCATATCATTAATTCTGTATAATCATTAATACTGTATAAATTGAAAATAATATATTTTTTATTTCATAAATTATTTTTTGTTAATTTATATACATCTTAACTTAATTTGTCTATAACCACTTACTTACAATCTAAGAATCCACTGTTTTTATTTAAATGTCTAATTTAGTCACCTGTTCCAGTGCCACTCACTCTCTCACTTATCTGCCATGTTGCATTAAAAGAAGCTTGTATAACATGTTGTCTACAATGTTTCTGCAGTTGTGTTATTTTTAAAAAACCCTAAGTTTAAGGCCATTACAATTGCGTATATAGACTCTTCTGCAAGTTTGGTAAAAAATCTTATCCTGCTGTTAAGAAGTGGCTAGATCTATATCTGGTTGGTCTATCTAATTTTTACCATAGTTGGTATCTAAATGCAGAGTGGTAGTAAAATAACACCTTTCTGTTCACCAGTGTAACTGAAAAATAAAACGTAATAGGATGTATACGAACATATTTTCAACATTAGTAATTAATAGTTAAAAATTATATGATAGCAATAAAAAAACAACCTACTTTATATTATTATGGGAACGTGTACCGTAGCACAGTTATGAAAAACTATAATTCATATTTGTATGACGAGTCATGGTAAAATATATTGGCCACGACTAACATTTAATCAAATCAAATCCATTTATTTCAGGTCAACACCCCCCATTTATCAATATATATCGTGCCGTTTGGGCTGATATGTACCATCATCATATTCCGACCCTTGTCTCACTTTATTTTGGTTTGGTGCAATATGTTTTCTCTATAAACACAGAGACTGCGACACAACAACATAGCAAAGAAAAAAAAGACTTGAAAACAATTTTTTTAATTAAAAAGTCTGGTAACTAACTGGTTGATATCGGTGCAATATGATCTCAATTTTGTGCTCATGTAACTGACTTAGACAGGTTATTTGATATACTGATGACTACAGACTTTACTAGAGAGATTATTATTTACATAATATTATTTATAGATTTTATCACTATTTAACAATAACTTTCATCTATATTCATAGTTGCCACTTACATTCGTTGCTAGAAGCACTGCGATCGTCAAGGCATTTTGGCAAATTACTTTTTAGTAAGTTTGACTTTAACTGGCAAACCGTTCGACCGATGTTGATGAAATTAAAATGAAACCAATTAAGAGTTAAACTGTACTAGCAAATAAATAATCTTCAAGATTGTAAGGTTCAGTAAAAAAGTTATGTGTGGTCAAACATAAAATAAAAAATAGACAAGTCAATTTAAGAACCCTCTTTCTTTTGGGAAGTCAGTTAAATATGAATAATATATATACCAATACATTCATACATAATAATATATACCAATAAAGTCGAGCAGACATGATCATATTGTAAAAAGTAAAACTTTTGGCTTTAGTTTTATAAGCTACTGTCGACCGTAAGAATAATTTTGGAAAGTAAATCAAATAATCAATTTCTTACTAAGAAATATTAGTAATGTTGATAAAAATACAAACGTGACATCAATTTCAGTATATACAAAGTTACTTTATGTATCGAAATGCGTCACGTGAATAAGATTATAAAAAAAGTTGAAATCGTCTCAATGGTATCTGTGTTCGCGAATCTAATTTCAAGTACACAAATATTTTTATAAGCGAGACGCGTGCGCCGCTGCACATCGCGTCGTTCGGTGCAGCGGGGATCGTTGCGCCGCATGGGCGGAGCTAGCGTGGGAATTATTTTTGACTGCCTGGACTTAACAGGCTTATCCTAGAATTACTGGCTTTCAAGGACAGCTGCCGGACCACACGGTCAGGTGCTTGGCGACAAATTTTCTACTTGGTCGCTAGCCAGGCGGGCATTCGCAAAATGCCCTTCCACCGTGCTGCGAAGCTCAAGCCCGCGGCGGGATTCGAACCATGGACCTGCTGCGCGGCAGTCCATAGCCAATGTCACTGAGCCATCACTGTTTCAAAACTGTTAGACCCGATCTAGTACATAAACATTTGACGATAACAATATTTCAGCTGAGAGCTGTTTTATAGCCAGTTTTATTTCTAGACAAGTTTAAACCTTTGACGTATGGCGTAATTTAGGTTTGGAGGAGATACGAATTTTGTTCTGTACCTTACCGAAACTTCATTTCCCAAACAAAATTTTAGCTTAAGAAGTTTTGGCGTAACACAACTACAAAGTTGGAAATGTAGTCGTAGTGAAGATTTAACCATTCTGTTAAAATTCTTTTAATACTTTCTGTGAAAGTTGGTCGCTGTTAAAGCCAGATCTACTTACACATTCTCACTTGACGACTGTAAGGGTGTTGATTGTAAGGAACTGTAACCTGTGCCTCTAAAAGCCTACATATACGGAACGATTCGTCGTTACGATGGGCGAATCGTGACTATCCATCGCATAGAATTGCCGCTCACTGATGGTCGATTCGTTTTTGAGATCGATCGAAACCCGCGAAAAAGACGTGTGTCATCACAAAAAAATTATACGTGTATCATCACAAAAATTCAATACGTGCCCACTTCGAAATAGGATACGGAACTTCGGTATATAACCGGTAAGCTTAATCCAGCTACAGAAGAAAATAAGAAGCTATTAGAGCGAAATCAATACGTAAATATTTTAAACGAATTAAGATTCCACCCAACAAAGTTAAGCAACGTCCGCCGCGGTCATGACTTGGATGGGTGACCGCTGGTGACATTACTACTGAGCGCTTCCGTGCTTCGGAGGGCACGTTAAGCCGTCGGTCCCGGTTGTTGTCTTAGGATAGCAGTCGTTACAGCATGGTGGTAGGGCACTTTGCAAATGCCCGCCTGGCTAGCTACCACCCTCAAGTTGAAAATCTGTCGCCAAGCACCTAACGGTGTGTTCCGGCAGCTGTCCTTGAGAGCCAGTAACTCTAGGTTAGTCTGAACAACATCCTCGACCACATCATCACTTACCATCAGGTGAGATAGTGGTCAAAGGCTAACCTATCAAGCATAAAAAAAAAAAAAAAAAAAAACCCAAAAGACTGGAACAAATATATTCAAGTCGTAGGCAGACTGAGTCTGAGGCAAAAATCTAATCGTTGATCTACACTACACCTTCGATCTACAGTCATGATATTCATGATGTTTGCATTGGTTTCAGTTGCAATCACGATATTGTCTTCGATCAAGTAAATCATTAACGATCAGGACATACATCATCGATTCGTCGTTGCGATCAGTCTAAAACAACGGATCGTAAAGATCAACCGTTCCGTATATGAGGCCCTTAATGAACAGCGCACCATATTAAATTCTGACGGCGCGCGGTGGCACAAGTTTCATAGAAAATTCCTCTGGCACTCAACTATTTTCAATATCTTCGAAGCTTACCTAGCATTAGATATAACAGCTGCCTTCGGTAACCCAGTGGTTCCGGACGTGTAGATATACAGCAGCTTCCCTTGGAACCCGTCACCGTTTGCCTTAGTCCAGACAGCTGGACTCGATGCTTCTATCAGCTGGTTGATATCGTGGATTCCATCGCCGCTCGCCACTTCTGACTTAGAAGAACCCTTGGGGCGGTGGGTAAATTTAAACAACTTTATTGACGGGTTTAGCTCGCCTTTCACATCTTCGACAGCTGTAACAGATTAATTTGAGATATAGTCATATCTACTTTTGTAGCACATTGGATTGGGACAATAAATATTTCTTTTTGGCTTCGGTTTTATGCCAGCCAGCTGCCTTATTTAGGCAATAATAGTCACCTCTTTTATATAATTTTCTCTATATATAATTAGTTAATTTAGGCGTCTATGACGCTCTTATAAAAGTCAATTACAAATTTTAATACCGACATATTCTACATTGTTCGCCGCGTTGAGCAAACAAGTATAAATTAATTAAAAATTGAAAACCCAAATGCAAATTATTTATATTCGTTAAGCGTTTTACCGTTCCATTGAAATTAAAACTGAAAGTTATATATATTTATGGAATACTAACTTAAAGCCTTTCATTTTGATACCCCACTCGATGGTTTAGAAAGAATTCTTTATCTCACAATATGGCGTCCAATAACCACCAGTTTATTATTTCATTTTTTTATTATGTACCTAGTGTCACTTGCGCTTTAAAGAGGAATCTAACGAAATCCCATACATTAAAATCGGCTAAGCCGTTTAGAAGTTATAATGGAATAAAGAAACAGGGCAGTCGTGTGATAACTATATTTAAACGGAGCTTATTAAATTTGTTGGCATCTAAGTGATATTATTACCCGTGGGGTGCCGGGTTAGAATTGCACCTCCCCATATCATCCCACGGGTGTCGTAAGAGGCGACTAAGGGAAAAATACTGAAAGGTGGGCAGCAGCGCCTTCTAAAGAACTGTCAACTTACACTGCGATCCCCAAGACGCCTGCCAAGCGTGGGGATTACGGCAAATACCGCCTTAATAGGGGAGGCTGTGTTCAGCAGTGGACGATCCGGCTGTTACAGTAAGTGATATGATACAATTAAAGAATATCTAGATGAATAAATAACTTACGTACATGTACATTTTTTTTATATATTTTAACCATAATGACATCTTCATAATATATTTATCTGTATCTAACGAATTTTTTAATATTTTTTTTATAACACTAACCTAATCTCTTCCTGTACTATAGATGCGTTCCGTCACAATTGACGTACTGTACTGTGCTCATCACCCTGAGACACAAAGTTGTTAAGTCTCATGTGCCTGTAATTTCACCGACAACCAAACCCTTCAATCGGGAACACAGTAATGCGAACATGAATACTGGGCGGTAGAAATAGGTATGGTGGAGGTACTTCCCCAGACGAATTCGCACTAGGAATTGTACTGGTACAAAATTGTAATTTTCGTAATCAGATACACGAGTTTGAAAGTTATTAAAATGATATTAGTACGCACTCAAAAGCATGTTAATAATTCACTTTAATAATATAATATTGTATGTAATGTAATATTGTATATAATATCCGACATGGACAAAACTTATGATATAAAAAAAAAAGTTTTGTGCTATTTTGACGGAACAAGCTCAAGTTCCACCTGATGTTAATCGGACTAACCTCTGCCTATAACAGATGCATTTCGTCACAAGTCACGAATAGCACTCCGCCCGACACTTTGAGAGGTAATTGTTAAGTCTCATGTGCCTGTAATTTCACTGGCTCTCACGGACTGTTGCCGGAACAGAGCTTGCCGACAGATTTTCTACTTGAAGGTGATCGCTAGCAAGGCGGGCATTCGCAAAATACCCTTCCACCATGCGGTAAAGCTCAAGCCCGCGGCGGAATTCGAACCGTGTACCTGCTGCACGGCAGTCCATAGCCAATGACACTGAGTTATCACTGTTTAAATTATATATTATTATTTCACCATTCTGTACAAATTATCCAATAAAAAAATCTGATTCTTCTAAGACTTTTGAAGCGCTCGTAGCGAAGTTTGCTTAACCATTCTGAATCGATCAGCAAAGTTAAGCAACGTCCGCCGCGGTCATGACTTGGATGGGTGACCGCTAGTGACATTACTACTGAGCGCTTCCGTGCTTCGGAGGGCACGTTAAGCCGTCGGTCCCGGTTGTTGTCTTAGGATGGCAGTCGTTACAGCATGGTGGTAGGGCACTTTGCGAATGCCCGCCTGGCTAGTTACCACCCTCAAGTTGAAAATCTGTCGCCAAGCACCTAACGGTGTGTTCCGGCAGCTGTCCTTGAGAGCCAGTAATTCTAGGTTAGCCTGAACAACATCTTCGACCACATCATCACTTACCATCAGGTGAGATAGTGGTCAAAGGCTAAACTACCAAGCATAAAAAAAAAAACAGTCCACCTAATCCTTTCATTATATTAAGTGAAGAAATATCGATATAGGTCAAATACTTCTATCGCAATAGCCCTTTCAACAAAAATAACTAAATACTCATTGGCCGAGCGGATGGAATTTCATTACTAATGCTAATCGTATCATCCTTGCGCTATTATTTGGTGTGCGTCGTAACTTGATTTAAATTGCAAATGAAACGTTTTGAATAAGAAATATTTAAATGTCCAATATCGTGTGAATAGTATATTTAAATATACTTTGTTTTATAATCGTACGTCACGCGTCGTATGTACGCAGAAGTTTTCATGAAGACTTACTACCATATTGCCAAACTTTTTTCTCATAAGGACAGCGCCTCGATACGTACCATTGCATTGTGAACAAAATTATCCAGCCTCTAAGATACAGAATTACTAGCAATTCACTTTTTTAAACTATCACGATTTTGTACATAAATATTATTATCACTTATGGCGAAATATCGGGAGGCAAAACTAAAATTCGCCACGGCACAAATCCCGTGGGTGATAATAAGTAATAGCAATTGGTGACAAAAAGTCACGAATTGCTAGTGATTCTTAATGTTAAGCTATTCGATAGCTTTATATGTTCATCAGGGATAATGTAGGATTGTTATTGTGAAAGATTTTTTCAAATCGGTTGAGTAGATTTAAATTTTACACTTTACCATAGAACTTAGTCATGTGGGTCAAGTGTGCGCAGCGTCTAATTGTGCGCATTCAAAATATCTCGAAAACTATATAGAGCTAAGGAACGGCACTCCCCTCTCCGGGACGTCCTGTGTTGCGCTCGTATAATAGCGACTGCTCGCGCGCCGTTTTAATCTGACAGGTATATGAACATTTTTGATAAAATATTTACGATATTTTGACGGGTATTCTTTTGTAGTCATGAATTTTTACCTATGACGAAAATTTTAATAATTATATAATATTGTTTATATAATCTCATTCGGTAATATTCTAATTATGAAATTAAATACAGACTTTTATTGGCATATTTTATGTACATACTTCTTTAAGAAAATTAAAAAGTTAAATTAAAGCATTGTTCTCCTAACAAAACAATGCCTTAAAACAATTGTTTAATTATTAAAGTACAATGTGTCCCGACCAAGGAGGTTTCAATTCAATTTAAGTACATATTATCGGTGAGCGAGATGCGCGCGCAACGCGCTGCGCTGGTTCCGAGCCAATAGACCAATAACAGACATTTTCCATTTTGGCGCTATTTCGTACATACGAATTTGAGTAATATTTTATTGGATAAAACTTTAGTAGCAAAAATGTCAAGCAACACCCACGAAACTGATGATTTAACTCCACCTGACATTCTAGAAACAGCTACGAAACTGACGAATAGTCTTTTGCCAGAAAAATCAAGAAAAGCGTATAGCCACAGAGAGCTGAAATACAGGTAAAAAAAATGAATATAGCCATGAGATTAAATAAAGTAGTGTATGCAACTGCATATAATTAGGTATTAAAACGCTCGTGTAATCTTATTTTGAAACTCGCCTGCGGCTCGTTTCAAAAGACTACACTCATGTTTTAATACCCTCTATTATATGACAGTTGCATAAACTACTATTATGTTCTTAAAATATATAGCTAAATATTTATTTATTTACTGTTGCGTACACTTACCCACAGTGCTGCGTAGGGGAAACTGGGGATACTTGATCCTTACGGGAGACTAGGTACACGAGATTATCAGAACTTGTATGGGTAATATTAAATTTTATAGTGGCAGCATCGCTTGTCTATGGTACCCGCTAACTTTCTAAAGTTGGTACACCTGTCAAATTTGACGCGTTTGTAAATAGCGGACGACCGAGTGTTTGTTGTAGCAGAGAGAAAATTTCCGTAAGTTTACATTTTGATTAAACATTAATGTTAATATTGTTTTTAGGTGTGTATGAATTTAATTCGAGTCATTATCTATATAAGTAGCGATTTGTAGCATAGAAAAGTGGTAATCTAATAGACATTGAAAATATTCTTGTTTATAACCTTAAACTGCTCAGGGTACACTTGGTACACTTAGCTAAGGGAGATTTGATCCTCCCGGATCAAGTGTCCCTTAACTTTTCTTTTTCAATAAATTTCAGATTTCCGATATGCCCAGAGTATACAAAACAAGAGAAGGTGATTTTTCAAGTGGCGTGCATCGTCATCGAGAAGAGTCATCAGCTTTGAATTCCCGAAATCATTAAAGAAGTTCAAAATTAAGTAAATTGAAAAAAGAGAAAGATCAAATGCTTGATTAAATTAAGATAGGCACCTAGATGGTGAGACTTAATTAGACCAAAATTTATAATCAAATTTAATTTTTATAACTGTTTTAAGATTGTTACAGTAATATTTATTAATGTTGATTATTTTGCTAGAACACCTAAATGAAGCTTAAACGTAACTTGAAATTTTGTTACACATGTCCTGGGTTCAATTCAATAAGACAGTGTTTCAAGTCTTTATCTTAATTACGTTTAAATTTTATTCAGGGTGTCATTGCGAGACATTTGAGTTCTTTTATTATTGAAGATATGATTTTGTTTTGAGTTTGTTTTTGTTTTTTTAATACGAAGTGGAAGTTTCAAATTTAGAAATTGATTTATGTATGGAGACGGTGTGATATGCCTATGTCATATGATTTTGAAAACAATCTAAAAAAGTTTATCATATTCTAAAAATATTTTTTATTTATTTCCTTAGTAATAGTATCAAGTGAACCTGGATATGGGAGACTTGATCCCCAGGATCAAGTCATCCAGATGGGGGGATCAAGTCTTGCGTATATACGGGACACTTGATACCATTCCCTATTTTTACTTTAAGTCATATAACTTAACTCTTTGGGTCTTACATCAATTATAGGCAAATAAATTTCACGTATTTCAGTACCAATATCTTTTAAAATTGATAGTCACTAAGGAAATTAGGGATGAAAAACAAAAGGGGGATCAAGTGTCCCTAGGTTCCCCTACACTTACCCCTATTCTGGGATAAGTGTGGGCGTACGGAACGGTCTTTGGTTTCTATAGTTTATTAAACTTAATCTACCGACAATACTATTATTGAGCCTCAGTTGATAACAAATGAACAGTCTTACTAATTAACACAGTTTTGTTTCTTTCTACAAATAATTTTGAAGTTTTTGAAGCGTCAAAGTTTAAATGCGCACACTTTACCCACATGACTCTATAATAATACTACATACGTTACATAAAAAAATACAATCTTTCCTCTGTATAATACAAGTAATACAAGTAGAAAATCTGCCGCCAAACACCTAACGGTGTGTTTCGGCAGCTGTCCTTGAGAGCCAGTAATTCTAGGTTAGCCTAAACAACATCTTCGACCACATCATCAGGTGAGATAGTGGTCACTTACCATCAGGTGAGATAGTGGTCAAAGGCTAACCTATCAGGCATAAAAAAAGTAATAATTTGGCAGTTTTTAAAGACAGGTAAGTGACGTCGGTTAAGAACGGGTTTTATGTGCAGCATTAAGGGGGTTATTTTTAAATTGAAATTTGATATACGAATCCTATGCTTCAGAAGTTGGAAGCACAAAATTCAGTAGTAAAGTTTCGTGACATAAAATAAAAAGCACTGTCTTAAGATTTTAAGGGCGTCCGCTGCGTTAAGCGGGTGCACGGCGCGGGCGCCCGCGCGGCTTGCTGTTTCTTGTAATCTCATAGATCAGCGCTGCGTGCAGCGGGTCCCCCGTCGCACGAGGCGCGGGCGGCGGGACCCGCCCCGCGGGCGACGGGTGTCCGTATGACGGAGCACGCGAGCGGAGATGTTTCTATAAAATCAGTCAGCGCCGTTGTGTTATCCGTGCCGCACGTTTCGTGCTTGTACAGTCTGTTCCATAATTTGATAACAAACAGTATTATTGATGACATTTTAGAAGTCCAATGTCGCCTGCGAGAGGCGGGCGTCCGTCGCGGGCGTCCGCGACTGGTTAAAATTGTCCGCGACGGAGCACGGCGCGGGTCCCCGCGACGGACACCCGCGACTGACGCCCGCTTAACGCAGCGGACGCCCTTAAGATACGGGTGAATTAAATATTAATAGTATTGTACCTAATATTAATTATGAAAATGAGAATGTTTATATCAAATGTATAAAAAAAGTCAAAGTCAACGCGGGCGAACCATTTATTATTCATATTATAAATATAATTATAATAAATTTGTATTTTAATTTAGCTTTTTGTTGTTCCTCACAATCGTTTGCGTTTCAGATGCGTTCCGCCATCCGAGCTATTACCTATTTGTATTGCTGATGATAGGCTGGCCTTGAACCACTATCTCACTAGATGGTAAGCGATGATGTGATCGAAGGTGTTAAAACGTTAACCTAGAATTACATGTTCTCAGAGAGAGCTGCCTGAACACACCACATGCTACATCTTCGGCCACATCATCACTTTCCATCAGGTGAGACTTGCCAATAGAGTAGAAAAAAAAAATGTGCTTGGCGACAGATTTTTAGGGTTGAAAATGGTAGCCAGTTAGGCGATTTAGATAGCATACGAAAAATGCCCTACGAAAACACCATATTATTTAACGCACGGCAGGACTGGAACATAGTCATTGCGACAAAGCCGTCTTTGGTTCATAATTACTTATGACTTTTGTTAACATTGAAGTATTTTTTCTTTCTATTGTCATCACAGAACAAAAAGTTCAATATCTGGTTGAAAATTATGCTACTTGTATACTCTTAATGTTATATAGGACTGGTATATAAGGTCTTTTCGATTTCAGTGTAATAAGTTATAAAATTTGTCGTATGTGCTAGTTTAAAATCAACAAGCAGTAAACCAAAACTGTTTGATAGTATGTGTGATAGTTGAACTGTTTACGACACTTTTTTATTAGGATTCCGTGCCCAAAAGGCAAAACGTAGTCTTGTCTGTCTTTCAGTGCCATGCCATATTCGAGGTTCGGGTGCCGTTTCTCCCGTTTTTATATATTCAGTAGATAAATTACAGCAGATTTCATAATCATAAGCCTATCTAATTTCCAAAAAAGCAACACAGCCTTCTTTCGAAAGTGTCACATTATCTCACTCCCAGGGTGAGAGTGAGATAATGTGACACTTTCAATTTATTTTAGATATGTGGAATGTAAGAATACTTTTTTACAATCTCCACCCTCACATCCGAATTCACTTGCGGTTTGCATAATATATCATTTTTCATACAGCAAGTACGTCCACACTTTCTTCGGTCGTCGTCTTCCCTTTACCGTAGATGCACGTATATTTTTAAAACTGTTTTGGTTAAAATGACCATAATCCCTCCGCAAGACGTTACAAGACAACTAATCATCATCTACAGCTAAATAAAGCCTCTCCCATAAGTGGGGGGGAGGTATTCCATAATCCCCATGCTTGGGGATCGCAGTGTAAGATGGCAATTCTTGACAAGGCGCTGCTACCCACCTTCGGGTTTATTTCCCTTCATCGCCTCTTTATCTAATTCCTTTCCTCTATTACTTTCTACTTTTAGAACAGCGTATGGTCCGTTATCTAACACAAGACTTATTTTCAATGTATCGCTTGGCAATCAGTTAGAAATTAGCGTTAGTCGCTATTTTATGTAAACAAGAAATTAACTAGCAATGTTCTATCATTACGTCATTAGCAAACGGGTCAAGCAAGGTGCTTCTAACGTAAAATCTCAATAGGCTGACAGGTACTATTATGTATTTTTAGTGTGTACGTAACAACTATTGATTAATCTGTGATGTAGTTGACACTATTGAGCTGACTTTTCCGATGTGTATGTGGTGAAACAGGCAAGAGGGCTGACATAATACCGTCCAATACGCGCTATAATTCATTTAATCCGCCATCCAAACATCAGTACTTTTAACAATGGTGTGCCTTTAGCTCTACCAGCTAATTTGTCCATTAATGCAGATGATTACGTAGTAACCATCTTTGCCATACCAAGCGGCGGCGGAAGTATACCGTCATAACAAGGCGGAGCGCTGGATAGAGGGATTTGCCTAGTTGCATTACTTGGATGGGTAACCGCTACTAACATTTACTACTGATGAACGCTCCCGGGCTTCAGTGCATCACTTACTCGTACAATCAGTGAGATTGTGATCAAAGTCTAGTCTACCAAGAATAAAAGTATATTTGGAAGCGATCATAGTTTTTTTTTTTTTTTTTTTTTTATTGGTGATAGGTAAGCCTTTGACCACAATCTCACCTGATGGTAAGTGACGATGTGGTCGTAGGTGTTAGCAGGCTTAACCTAGAATTACTGGCTCTCATAGTATATAGCGTAGCATGCTTAGCCGAGCAACGTCCGCTGCGGCACGGTAATATTATTATCTATAACATTAGCGTGGCTGAGGTTATGACTTGGATGTGTGACCGCTAGTGGCATTACTACTAAGCGCTTACGTGCTTCGGTCGCAGTTGTTGCCCAACGCATTATGATGGCAGTCGTTATAGCATTTTATTTGAAATAAATAAAATAGTTGTACGGAATTTTACGAATGCCTGCTGGCTATAGCTACCACCCTTAAGTACAAAATCTGTGACCAAGCACCTAACGTTGGTTCCGGTCTCAATCCCTGAGCCAGTAATTCTAGGTTAGCCTGAAAAACGTCTTCAACCACATAAACACTTACCTCGATGGTATTATATTCAGGTAGCAAAAAATTTATAATTGCTTTCATTGAGAGTTCATCATCATCAATTATATAGTGAATATGTGGTACATAATTGGTATTGGTACAGTTGCAATAGCTGCGCGTTAGCGTGCGAATGTACCTCGTCGCGAACTCATTATACCTAGACTGTAACGATAAAGGCAATTGTCGTTTTGTACCAGTTTTGTATTTTACAACGATAATTTTATAGCTTTGCGACTAACTATTGTATGAGTAAGTACATAATCATGACTCAGGACATGAGCTTTGCGCGCGGCGTATGACAATTCTTATCTCGCATGCTCGTCTTATTTATCATAATAAATTCAACTTAGGACAAGGCATTTATATCAAAACTTGTGGTCATTGATGAAATATCCACTATATTTAGGTCAAAATTTAGCTCGTTGTTTCTAAATATGATTAAAAGCACTAGTGCGTGTTAACCGAAAATTACATTTACAAATTGTTGGAGCACAAAATTCACCGGCGCACCGTCACCTATGACGGTCAAAGTAATACAAAGTTTCGGCTCGAAAGAGTTAAGTTTCGCTTCCTGAGAGAAGAAGTTTCGAACCCCGTCCGAAACAAAAATAAATGTGCTCAAATAATTTGTAAATGTGATTTAGCACGTTGGCTACAGAAAGTAATTTTGATACGATAGCTACGGACCCTGACGATGCGTGGCTCAACATGCACTTGACCTGTTTAGGTATACGCTTAACCGCAATCTCAATTGATGGAAAGTGGCGATGCTTTCGTAGATGTAGCACGCAAGCATAAAAAACCCTCTCGCCTTTCACAAATCGTTTTGTCATTATTGTTATTGTTTTCATAACGGATACTTGCAAAGTACCTAACACCCGCTGGAGTGCTCTGATAAGGATTATAATACAACACTCTTGTGTTATATTGGATTGCTTCTATTGTAATCTCACTGGCAATAAAAATATCAGCATTTATAGCATATGAAAATAGGGGTTTTATTATCATGTATTATATGCCTATGGCGGTGCTTGTGAAAAATACATTATGTAGACGAGCCTACGAATAGTGATCAATATTCTTCATTATAATACCAACTATTTCAAGACAAGGAGTCTTGAAATAGTATATTTCTAAATATGATTACAAGCACTATCGCGTGCTAAGCGAAAATCATATCAAATAAATTATTGGAGTAATAAATTTTTTTTTTTTTCATAATTCCCCAATTAAAATAAAAGTTTCGGCAGAAATGCCAATGTCCAGGTGGCTGAGATGGTGTTAAGCATCCGACGCGATATCGGAGGACGCGGGTTGGATTCCCGCCTTGGGCATAAAATTTTGTACTCCAATAATTTGTTTGATATGATTTTCGCTTAGCACGCGATGGTGCTTGTAATCATATTTAGAAATAAGGTACAGAATATACTGGAGATCTCGAAAACTCTTGTTCAAAACCAAAGAGCTAGAGATACGAGTATACAGCAAAATCATGTGCGGACACGCGTCATTAACCCCTTTAGCCGGGGTTTGCTTTGACCGGCAGAGCTAACATGAAAATCTCGTACATTTATAATGTACCCCGCAAAGCATGCGTTTTTGCAAAATAAAAGTATTATATTAAAAAAATACAGCAAAGTCAATATCAATTTGTAAGCTAAACTATACGTAACAAACACTTCACCATCTGCGAAATAATTTTCAGTAAACAACCCTATTTTCATTACAAGAACATAATTATGATTTTACATCCAATAATTGTCAGGTGGTTTCATATAGAAATATGGAAAAAGACAAGTTATTTTTCTTAAACGTCGAACAATACTCAAAAGCATGAAAAATAACGACTTCGATTAATTGTGTACTTAAGAGAACAGGACGAGCGGGGTCGTTTAACCCTCTTGCTTCTAAACATAGGTAATGTGAAGTACCTAGTCACTAGACTACTACTTTATGTTAGATCGAAATAAATCCGTTCGAGAATATTCTCCGATAACGTTTTCCCGTTCATTGGAATTTTTTTTTTTTTGCTGATAGTGATGATGTGGTCGAAGGTGTTAACAGGCTTAACCTAGAATTACTGGCTCTCAAGGACAGCTGCCGGAACACACCGTTAGGTGCTTGGCGACAGATTTTCCACTTGAGGGTGGTCGCTAGCCAGGCGGGCATGCACAAAAATGCCCTTCCACCATGCGTTGATAATGTACTGGAGAACTTTTACCGTGCTGCATAGTAAATTGAAGACAAACGACATGCAGAAGCCATTGTCAAGCCTTAAGCAATGTAAGCTAGTAACTCTCACCTGATAGGAACTCGTCCGAGAATATGAGGTAGTCACATTTGGCAACGTTGACGGAGTGGATGAGCGCTTTGCCGCGCTGGTTAGTGTTGATGAGCGGAGAAACGCCTCCTAGCCGCCCTGCGCCGAGCCACAGGCAAGGCAGTTGTGGACAGTTGTTCATGAAAATGCCCACGATATCGCCTTTCTTCACGCCTTGAGCCTTTAGCACCGCTGTCACTCGCAAACTGTAGTCTTCAACCTGGGATGTAATATGTAGTTAGAAATGTAACACATGTCAATCAGTTCGATGAACTTGAAAAACACACCCGAGATGAATGCAAATCCTTATTGATAGGTACTCGTAGTTACGGCTAAGCCAGGATCATTCGTGAAAATAGTTCTGTAATCTATATGATTAGTATCTCACAATAAACAATTAATATTGATTTTTTATTTTACAGATAACAAGTCTTGTTTTTTTCTGGCCATAAGTGTTTTTACGAGTATCCTTTTTTAACAAATTATTGGAGCACAACATTTTATGCCCCGGGCAGGAATCAAACCCGCGCCCTCCGATTTCGCGCCGGATGCCTAAACCTCTCAGCCACCTGGGCACGCTATTCCTAGCTGAAATTTCGTGCTCCAATTGTACCATAAAATGTTGTGCTCCAATAATTTGTAAAAATATGATTTTCGCTGAGTACGCGATAGTGCAAATCATAATTTAGAAAAATAGAGTATCCAATTAAAAATGTAAAATTTATTTGATGGTGGCGTATTCTAAAATTAAAATATGTGAGAGCTAAAGGCAGTCTTAGAAAAAGGTCTGCAGCTTCATAGCACGTATTCTGTGGCAGAACCGGACAACTACCAAGTGTGTAATCCATTAGGGTTACATAACCAACGGGCGGCGCACGCGCGGTTAGCATGGTTGTCACTGAGACGTGATTTATTTTCATTTCATTGGTCGGAAAGAGTCTTTCCGACGGAAAGATCCTACTCGTACAGTGTATATATTGTTCCTACTATAAAGACGTTAAAGTTAATGTTACTTATCCATACAATGGAATTTTTACCCCTTAAAAACATATGCCTATTAGTACAATTTCTCGCTTAGTCTCCTCCAAAACTACTGACTGTAGTAGATAGCTACCACCCTCAAGGCATCATTTAAAAATGCCTCAACACCATGAATTTATTATTCTGCGATGGGGGTAGGTCTTGAGCTGGCGCCATAAACATTTTATTAACTTTTATATTTTTGAACTATATTGAATTAACGAAATAATTATCTAGGTAGGTATATGGTGACGAAATTATTCCAACACTATTCTCGCTACTTTACTAATTTTATATAATTTGACGAATCGAGTGATCTTATCAACGTGCAGTGTAGACCACTAAAAGTGAAACACAAAACGATTTAAAACTATATATCATATAAACCGTAACTTAAACCTTAAAGGGCACTAAATAATAATTATTTCAATCACAAGCCTGTTGCTATTGAAGTCAGGGACATTAACAGTAAGCCGGTTTATATATTTTTTTGAAATATTTTGTTTTAATTAATTATAAGTACCTAATGGTAACTAATAAAATAAACTAACTACAATATACTCTTCTGTTACTAAAACACATTGTATCGACCCCATTACATATACTAGTAATTAGGTAAAACGCAGACTTCCATGACGGAAACCACAACTTTGTAACATTTTTTTATACCTTTATTAACAACACACAACAAACTAAATACAACACTACAGCTACTACAACGGAAGCATTAAGGTGATCACCGTAGTGAAACGCGCACTTTTGGAATCATCTTTTACCGAAACTATTCGTTCAAAAAGTGCGAAAAAAATATATCATATTATTTAATTCTTTATTGAGTGAATTAGTTGATTAGTTTTTACTAAAACTTATTAGTTCTTCTGTACTAAATTGTAATCGGCGACCCTTTTTAGACTGTTTTTTATTAATTTAAGAGGCATAATTGATGTAATTGCAACATTTCTTTTTTTTTTAATAGCTAATACTATACTCTAATGAACTACTTACCAACTTTGTGTTGAAAACATTTTTATGAATTTTTGGCACAAAATTGCGTGATCGCGAGAAGAAATCTCAACGAAAATCAGTCTGCCCGCAGCGCTCGGGCCGTTTGGACGTGGGATCTGTGCCGTTCGTTACGCCATCATTTTTGTGCATTTATTTTACGAAATATACAATATTTTTTTACCATACGTTAATTTGCAAGTCATAAATTATTGAAACACAAGTAAAAAAAATATTGGGTAAGTACTTTTCTTTATATTGATTTATAAAATCTTTATAACAACGAGTTGAATTCAGACACGGCATTGTTAATTTCTATTTCAGTAGGTATCTAGATTTTTAACCCTTAGTAAAATACTTCATTTTGTTATTTATAAGCTACTGTACAATTAAACGAGAACTAATTTCTAATGCACTTAACACACTTTCCGAGACGACCAACTACTTTCTAGGAATTTAAATATTCAATCATTCAAATAAAGGGAAGTTATATATTTATTATAACTTTGGCTTTAATAGTTACTTAGTAGGTAGTTGTCGGATTGAAATTTGTGTTACATCTGTATGACTACTCTGTTCTTTCGTCCTACCTATAAAGACATGTGCCCGTAACATTTTTAACCGTAACTTTTTTAACCGAGCACGGATGGTGCGTGAGTTCGAAGGGCGAGTGCAAGGTGAGGCTGCAGTCTAAGCCGAGTCAGTAACTTGCAAGGCCGAAGGCTGAGAAGTTGGGAGTATTTTCCGTACCTCCAAATGTCAAAATCCAATCTCCAAATCTCCAATGTCTCCATGACGAATGGCCGCGATAACCGAAGCACCTACGAGTGGGGTTCTTTAACCAATGTGACTCAGAAACTTGGTACGATTCTGCCTGTACCACTTTTAGTAGCGGTAGGGTGAATCTTATATGGCGGTTTCATTACGGTTATCTTTTGTATTGAGCATTGCATAATTTTTTTTAACTTTGATTATATTATTATTTGTACCTATGTTATTTCATACTGCATAAAAATAAATGACACACTGCCTGATAAACTTGTTAGCATATAAGTACATAACATATAATTAAAAAGTTATGGTTACATAAGAAACGTAATTGTAATATTTTTTTTAGATTTGTAATACAATGGGAAATAAACGAAAGTATAAAGTGCTCCATTAACGTCTTGTAGTAACACAAACATGCATGGTGGTAGGGCACTTTGCAAATGCCCGCCTGGCTAGCTACCACCCTCAAGTTGAAAATCTGTCGCCAAGCACCTAACGGTGTGTTCCGGCAGCTATCCTTGAGAGCCAGTAACTCTAGGTTAGTCTGAACAATATCCTCGACCACATCATCACTTACCATCAGGTGAGATAGTGGTCAAAGGCTAACCTATCAGGCATAAAAAAAGAAAAAAAAAAAACTGTGAACGAGTTCTTGAGTTCAGTGAGTTATAAATCTCGTAAATAAACTTTAAAATTTCATAATGACTTTCTATAACTGAAATTATACCTATACATTACATTTATTCACCTATAAGATTTTTAGAAATATGATAAGGTAAAATTGTAAGTTTCTGTTTTAGAGTTGGTAAGTATATTACAGTAAGCCCAAACAAAAATTATTTGACAGTTTTTTGTAAACAAGGTTATATCGTTATCATACATAATAATAATAATAATGAATAATAATAATTTTATTTTAAAAAGTTTAACATGTTGGAGCAGTAAGGAACAAATAATGTATACATAGAACTATGAATAAGAACAACAAAACACATACATGTGTAGGTACAATGTAAGTCCTATAGGCACAATTATTATATTAATATATTTTTGAAGCAATGATAGCTCAGTGGCTTTGGGTATGGACTGCCGCGCAGCAGGTCCATGGTTCGAATCCCGCCGCGGGCTTGAGCTTCACCGCATGGTGAAAGGGCATTTTTGCGAATGCCCGCCTGGCTAGCGACCACCCTCAAGTAGAAAATCTGTCGCCAAGCACCTAACGGTGTGTTCCGGCAGCTGTCCTTGAGAGCCAGTCATTCTAGGTTAAGCCTGTTAACACCTTCGACCACATCACTTACCATCAGGTGAGATTGTGGTCAAAAGCTTACCTATCAGCAATAAAAAAAAAAAAAAAAAATTGTGCTTTAGGACGTTGTCCGCGCCAACCCAGTGGTTGGTTGAATGTCTTTACTGTAGTAGTACTGTTTATGTGTAGTTTCTACACATACAAGCTACGTTTCGTACCGCTTCATGAAATCGATTTACTTTTTTGAGCACAATACTGACTTTTGAACTAATACGGTACCAACTTTGACAAGTAATTTCACACTTATCAGGAACATAAGTCGGTTCCATTTTTGTTTTTAAAATATTATCTACAATTTTAAATTATAAGCTCGTTTTATGGATCTTATAATCTCTGCTAACCACCAAACAATTAAGACTTTTACTTACAAATTATGTTGATATGGCAGATAGGCACCTTTTTAACAAAATTTCAAGAAGATCGGATCAGGCAATCGAGATAATGACTGGGAAATATACACTGCGCAGACCTCCACCGAGACCACGCTTCGCCTAAGCGAAGCGAAATATTAATTAGACTAATCTAATTAATATTTCTATACTTACAAGCGATGATATTTTTTACCGTATAGGTTCGCAGTAACTGCAGATAAAATGTTGTTATGTACACTTCTGTTCTGCCGCTTCTAATAGCACACGAAACTCTACAATTTTAGCGATGCTACCTGAATATTTTTATGAGTTAAAAGTTAACGCTATTTCTTTTAGCTCCGCCCGAATTAGAAATTATTTTGACTACTGTCTTGCCCTTAAGGCAACCACAGGCGATCCAAATGCTCAGCCCAGTACCAGTTGGCAGCATGCCCAGCTTGCTGGCAGCATTGCCCCGTTGGATTGCAATGCTTATTCGTTGAGCCAAATAAGTACCAGTATTTTACTCAAGCGTCGCATCGACCAAGCCCTCTGAAGTTTTGGAAAATAATATGAACTCCCGGCCTCCACGCACCTAATATCCATACACCAAACGGCTCAAATATGTAACCATTACAGAGATTAGCATACATATTTGCGCCGCTGAGTCGCTTCGTTTGTTTCAGAAATAACTGAATTATGACAATTTATGATTATTAAAATGAATTATCAATAATTTATATTAATTATGTATTTTTCAGTTTTTGTTCTGTTTGCTGGGTCGTCCGTTTGATCGCGTAGGTACTTCATACGCAATATTTTTGTAAGTTAGGTATATAATGATTTTTTAAACAAACATAAAGTAAGGGAGCCGTCGATGCAACGGTGATTTAATCGATTGTCGTCGAGGGCGAGGGGGACTATTAGAATTTGTACATTAGTAAAGTAATATACATTTTTACCAGGGCGGGAATCGTGACCAGGCTTTCAAAAACTCAATCGATGTACCGTCTTACCACAAAAATATTATAAGACATGGTTTCAACGCCTGTTTAGCTAGACAGCGTCTAAAAGTTAAATATCGCTTAAACTGGTTTTATTTTTTTTACCACAAAACCATGTTTAACACGTGTTTCCCTAAACACTGCCTAACTCGATACTCGTTTTATCTGCCTGTTTTATAACTTTAGGGAACGTTTCGTTACATGTAGAAATAAATTTATAATACCAGTACACTTTTGCATGCACACAACCAAATTATATATTTTAGTTATGATTTACATTCAATATAGATAGGTATTCAGTACATTAGAAGGCTTGAGTGTATCTATTCGTTTAAAACACAGGCAAAGAGAACAGAAAAAATGCTATCCTATGATTTTTGTTGTTAATCGATTCGGTATCTCGGAAAAATATATATTATAATTTGTGTCAAGTTTGTTGCGTCTTTATATAAACTCTAAAACTAAAAAAAAACTATATATATATATATAAAGATAGAGGTCAAGGCTATCCTGTTAGGCTTAAATAATAAATTCATAATAACATGCTACATAACATTCCTGGCTTACCTAATGTCGAGCCCAGCACCGTAGGCGCACGCAATATGTAATTGGAAACTTGAGGATCCACCCCCAGGATCACATGGAAGGTAATCCTTTCCCAGATCCACAATTTTATTACAAAAAATCTTCGGTAAATCTGTATTACTATACAAACGTGTTCACGCGTGCACGATGTATATATATATCTCTATAAGTTGTCCACATCCATTGCAATTATCAATTTTAAAAATCATAGAACCAAGTTAGACACTTCTTAAACTAAGGCTTGGGGCTGTTTAAATATAAACACGTGACTAAGGGATTTTTAATACTAAGCGCGTGTTAGGCGCCGTTTTGTGGTACAACATTTTTGAAACATCTGTTCAACACATGTCTAAGGCGTTCTTAAGTCTTTTGTGGTAAGACGGCTGATGTTGACTAAGACCAGAACACACAGGGAAACGCAACTGCAACGAAACCCTTTTGAAATTAATTTCAAACCAGTTTCAACAATTTTCCACACACGCTGCAACCGCAATCATTTCAGTTTTCGTTGAGAAAAGACGTCTGCATAATGAGTTCTTTAAGTGACGAAGAAATTGTGGTTATGTATTTGTATCTTCGACAAAGAAGAAGGCGCAAAAGGAGAACTATGTGGATACATCCCTTCATTGAGAAGAATATCATTTGTCGTATGTTTGTTGCTGCCAAAGAATTACAAGAAAATTCTTGGATTGTTATCGTATGAGCAAAACTACATATCTTGAGCGTGTTGAAATAATGACACCTCATTTGCAGAAAGAGAATACTAATATTAGAATGTGTGAGTCCTCAAGAAAGACTATTAATAACACAAGTATTTTGATATATTTATTTTACCCATCAATCATCATTAAAAATTAAATTTTACACTTAAAAATTAAATGAGCTTAGTCATTTTAGATACCTAACAAAGCATTCATACGAAGTGCTGTCACGTACATTCTGTGGATATTCCGATATCCGAAATAAAAAAGACGCTAAGACAAAAAATGAATTAAACGCAAAGCGAGTTTCCTGCACGCCGCGCCGGTTTCGATGCGACTAATTTGCATCGCGTTTCAAATCGGTTTCAAACTGGTCGCGTCATGTGTGGTCTCTCAACGGCAGAAACTTAAATGCAACTCAAAAGTAGCTAGTAGTTGCAGTTTCGTTGCATTTGCGTTTCACCGTGTGTTCTGGGCCTAAATATTAAAAAAAAACTCTGAATTGGATGAATTTGGTATGGAGGCGCTGGATTGACACAGGATACTTTTCATCAATCATCACGCTGGTGGAACCAGGTTAATCTTGTTAACTCAAGCAAGTGTGTCAAACATAGTGAAATTTTGCACACTACCTTCGGGTCTCCAGTATTCGGTAAATTGTGTATTTTTTTTACATTATCCGGTATCATTGTTATAATCGTTTTGATTTAATCGATATAACTAGACGAAATGTGACGATGAAAGATAAATTTTATAAAACAACCATATATAATTCTATTTTTTTTACTTAATTTTAACGCATTGACGTTAGTATTTTGAT
The DNA here is from genome assembly GCA_963854805.1 of Plagodis dolabraria. Taxonomy (NCBI): domain Eukaryota; kingdom Metazoa; phylum Arthropoda; class Insecta; order Lepidoptera; family Geometridae; genus Plagodis; species Plagodis dolabraria. The sequence continues at coordinate 23,710,781 of OY978444.1, forward strand.
ATATCGATTTTAATTATTTCAATTTGTATATAATTCATAATAGCTTTCAAAATTAATAGACATACTCTTTTTTCTTTAATTTGTACGCCACATGTGGCAAGGACATGTGCTACGAAATGTAAGTGACTGTACCACCTTGTATGCTATTGTATATTCACCGTGTTCTAACAAATAAATTATTTGAATTTGAATCGTTTTGTATGGAAATTCTTATTTTAACATTCCAAGATTAAATATATACTTAATGAAACGGAAAACCGACAAACTGGGTGGATAGGAGTGTTTGCATGTATACATTTGATATTCCAAATATGGCAATACTACGGTTTATATTGAAAGCGCGACGCAAATACTATCCTTAAGCATCACTGCCTATCTATTCAGGATATAGTTTGTTAAGCATCAATGCCTATCAGATAGCATATTTTGCATATCATTCAGGATATAAGGCGTGATTATATGTAATTTCAAGTCTGGAAACAGAGTTGGGCTGCGGAGAGGCAGGTAGTGTGCTATAGTATATTTTTTCCATCATAAACACAAAGTGGCACTAATATAGTGTGTTTATTCACTATTATATATTGTCAGGCAATTCAATTAACCCATAGTAACTCAATGAATAACCTTACAATACGAGCATATAGGTATCTATACAAATGGCAGATCAAGTAATCATACAACTGCTGCAGGCATTATTATTAATTAGATGAGATGTGATTCAGTGATCATTATCTGCATTATGTCAATAGCCCAGGGGATTTTTATAGGACCAACATGAAACTCACTGCAATACACATAACAATCAAAAAGGTGGTGCTTCAAGCATATAGTAATAAGTAAAGTACAAGAAATTGATTGTTGAAACCAGTATAGATAAAAACATCTCTTCCGTTAAAGCTTGTAATATCTAGGTACCAACCTCTTGGAACGTCCAAATTTCATCCTGAAACATGAAGCAGGTTTTGTCGGGATGCCGCTGCACTACATCGTGAAATATGTCTGGTATTGTGAGGTCCTGCTTACTGAACTTGCGAGTGATCCATAGAATTTGGAGGTAGCTCATCAGGGCCCTGAAATAATTATAAAAAATATACTAAATGAAGACGTGGTTAAGACATCAACTACATTTAGTGTTAACTGGCTTGATGGCTGCCAGAACACATTGCTAGTTGAGGAGTTATTTCATGGTAGGTACCCCCATTAGCTAACCAGGAGAGCATTCACAAGCGAAAACAGCATGCCCAAGATAACAGCGCTAGGAGGGCCACGAGTCACGACCTACAGTTGAGGCCCCCAACAAACGCCAGATTAACGCAGAGCAACTAGAAAAACTAAGGACTAAAAGTCCGACTCAAAGATCGGGCTGCACTAAGCATACTGCGATTGAACACTGCGATCAGGGGCCATCCGTGCCCGAAACTGCGTCCGTGCGATACACAAAGGGTCGTACGAAGAAGAAGTTATCGAGAGCATTCACATATTATTGTGCAATGAATGGTGTGGTGATTACTTTCATGCACATCTGTTGTTGTGTCACAATGTAACATAAAATACAAGCTAACATTTGACTGGATAATAGACATAATCAACATCACACAAAAAAATAACAAATTACACAGTTTTGTTGATTGTGTGACCCATTTACATAATGTAAGTGAACTGGCAGGTTGATAAAGTAGAGCAGTCAACTCATTCTATATTATCAAAAGCACTAAGTTGGTTCAAGATTTACTTCATACATTAACATTCAAAAAAATCGGCTAAGTGCGAGTCGGACTCGCGCACGAAGGGTTCCGTACCATTAGCTATACAACATTAGACTACATATTTTTTTGTTTTAACGTGCGCGACTCCGACTCGCACTTGGCCAACTTTTTGTATTTGTTGTTATAGCGGCAACAGAAATACATCATGCATTGTTGAATGGGTAACTATCACAAAATCACGATACATTATTGGCTCTTTTGTATTAAAAAAAACTGTACCAACACAAAAGCTATCACAAAATCATATTTTTATTCATACAGGTTGTGGTTCTTATTGTATTTCTGACCACAATTGGCCAGTTTTCATTAGTTGTTGTTATAACCCAGTCAAATAAAGAAACAAATCAAAGATGACACTACAAATCATCACATCTCACCGGGACACTATAGACATTATGTGCAGTTGAGTATAATGTTCCATTTATTTCCTTATTACACTGAGTTATAAACGTTAGATTTGGGACTATAATCACACAAAGCTTGACACTTGTATGTGTTAGGTTTTTATGATAAAGCAAAAAGAAATAAAATTGAAAAAAACATGCTGTTTCTATGGGAACTCCTTTTTCTTTTATAATTATTTAGGCAATCCGCCACACTAACACATACTATGTCAAAATTTCAACTGGATACCTATTACAGTTCTAAAGAAAAGGACAGTGGACTAACCAAGGCCTAGTAATAGGGACCTATTTACTAGTACGGAACCTTAAAGTTAACGGAGTATAAGATACTTAAATAATATAGATGACTATTCTTCAACAAACAAAATATAAGTACAATTTTTTACATGTAAGTATAAGAGATAGCAAATAATATACAGTTATACCTTCGCATCACTTACACGACGGATACATTCCGGAAAAAAGTAATAATAAGCGTTAACTGAAATTCGCGTATATCGAGGTTTATGATTAAACATAGTCAAAATTTAATACAAAAAAATACGAATCATTTTAATCCATTACTTTAATTCTAAGAAATGTTTATGCAGTACATACTATTAATTATATTTTATGGAAAATACATCTATTGTCTTTTGGGTAGGTAGAGTTTTTTTTATGTTCTTGCAAAATACATTCATAACACCCAACACTGATCTTAATTGTTTGACAAGGTCATCATTATTGTCTATACACTGCAATATGTCCAAACCTGAATAAATTTTTAAAAGAGCAAGCGATGAACTTGAATTTGAACATGAAATTTGAAATTAGTGATATAGTAAAACCACGCATAACAGGGTTGTGTAAAGCGAGGTATCAGTACTAATATTATAAATGCGAAAGTAACTCTGTCTGTCTGTCTGTCTGTCTGTTACGCTTTCACGCCAAAACTACTGGACCGATTTGAATGAAATTTGGTATGGAGATAGTTTGAGACCCGGGAAAAAACATAGGATAGTTTTTATCCGACTGCGCAAAAAGAGGTTAATGTTTTCGCGCGATAACCGACATACGCGCGGGCGGAGCCGCGCCCGGAAAGCTAGTTACTGTATATAAGAGAGATAGCAACATTTAAATTTTTTTTGCAGTAAAATTAATAGCCTATAACAAATATTTAAAAATTTATGAGTAGGTGGAATTGCCACTCAATATATTTGTACATTTTTTAATTGTTTTTCTACATTAATTTTAGTGTTTTCTTAAAATATGTTTTAAATATTTGTTAAAACACTTTTTGGAATTACTGTCTCTGCCTGTTACTTAATGGTAAATGTTTTGTAGGAAATTTTTTGGTATTTTTAGTTGGTACAATTTTTGTTTGTAATCTGACTTCCACAGAAAACTGATGAGTGCTTTCAAGAGCAATAATCAAGTATATAAAAAAAATATTACTTCAGGAGTGTAGATAAAGCAGGTAATATGCTACTTGAAGTAAAGATATAGTTAAATGATACTTTATTTGTAAGAAATTTGGTCTATCTAATCTAGTTCTTAGTGTTTAATAAAATCTTTCTAGCATATTTTAACAAACTGACATGCAAATATTTTTATTCATTTACAAGTACAATATTTTTTTTTTCATATGCCAATCACATTACTATAGTCTATTTTTTTTAACAAACAAGTACTGAGTATTTCTCTCGCACATTTCCGATATTGACAGAGTGAGATGGGTCATTGCCGTCATTGGTCAATGCTTATGTTCTTGTTTTGAAATTGTAAAGGCCCGTTCATATTGAATAGTACTTCTAAAATTTACTGTAGAAAAAATTACTTTATTATATTATGATTTTAATTTGCATACTTAGTATATTCGTTACAAAATTTTCTGTTCGCGTTGGTGATATAAAACTATATTGTAATAGTATTTATATTATGCACTAGAACATAGAAATCAAATAATTCTACTACAATTTATGTAATCTTAAAAATTATCGTCATCCTTCGAATGAACATTCTGCAGATATGTCAATAATAAATTGCTCTAACATATTTTGTACATGACCATCAACTCCGTATGTTTCTATCTTGGTTGTCACATGATTGAGACATGACCACCATTTTTATCTATCCACTTAACCTAACTAAAGTAACAAAAGAGTAATTCCTTGTAACACAAGAGTTCAGACTTCATCAATTTTATAACTTTTATTATTTCCTGCCCTAACTCTTCATTTGATACCAAATGAGTTCAATTGGGTTGAGCTCACTGTGAAACATCGACAAACGTATGACGAGACGATTTGCTGACTAAGCAACAACATTTTTTTCAAAACAATCTTTATTTTGCTTACCTTAATTCAAATTTGCAACTTTAGTATTGATTCATTACAAGCAATATTTTTCGATGAACGAACTGAATGTTAAACTGAAACCTTCATGTAACTACAGAGTTCGTGTGGAATGAACTTTATGTTGATTACGTGGGCCAATAGCAACGCAGTAAATTTTTCGGTACTTGTCTGTTAAAAAAAATAGACTATAGTAAATATTTCATCACAAGCAAATATTCATCAATTTAGTTTTTTTGTTTTTTTTTTTGTTATTGTGACGGAACAAGCTCGAGGCCCACCTGATGTTAAGCAGTTACCTCTGCCTATAACAGATGCATTATGTTACAAGTGATGAATTGCACTGCGCCCGTCACCTTGAGACATAGTTGTTAAGTCTCATGTGCCTATAATTTCGTACCTAATATAATTGGATAGAATTATTCAACGAATAATGCTGAGCTTAGGTTATTATCAACTTTCAAAAATCAATAACCACTAGCTACCCTATTTATACATACCTATGATATTAGCAGTATTCTGTTGATATAAATGGACAACAGAATCTAGAGGGTGCCTAGCACTGGCAATCCAGGTGAAGGGTTAAGAAAGCCCTCTCTAAGATATAGACATAAATGATCCCCTTCACACAAGCTGTCTCCTAACAAAACTTGATAAGATAAAGTACTCAAAATAAACAGTTCTAAGAAGTATGTTACAATACCTAGTTCTTAGGTTTTAGTTCTTCAGTAAGTTGTAAAGATTTAGCTGGTATACCCCTAGCTCAAACTTATTACAGTTTCCATCCCCTATGAATAACAATGTAAAGAAATATAACCACTTTGATTTCAGACTCATCAACACCAACAGAACATGCAGGCCATTCAAAATTTAATTGGATTGTTTAATTGATTTGGAGCTTAGAAATGAGGACTCGATTGGTTGCGTCAAGGTGCTGTTGTTGCACCGCATGGTACACTTATTAAACCATGCCTGCCACAGTATGGTTTGGGTTCTACTGTTTTTGAGCTTGACATACATTTCTTTACATATTTATTCTATGTATACATTTATATCATCTAAATAAATTCTGTTATAATTTAGTAGTGTTAGTTCCTAACACACTACATATAGGATACTTTTATCTCAATAATTTAGTAGTGCCAGATAGAGAGTGATATATATATAAGTAGATTGTGCACACCAGAATTCTGTAGCTTTGTAAAGTTATTGTCTTTTGCCCTGAAACTATAACTTAAAAATACTACAGAATAAAAAGTTCTACTCAAGATGTTCCAATTTAGGCTGAAGAAAGTAACTGTTGTGAAGACAACATGAACTTACTTTAAATCTCTCTTGGATGTCCGCAAGGCTACATAGCACCATCTTGTATGAAATACAAGTAGGTAGCCAACTCCAAAGATTATTGCGGCTGCGATAGTGCAAAAAAACCCTTTATAAAGCCACACAGCGACGCAAGCAACGACAACAGCAATAACTGCGAGCGTCATCGCGACTGCTTTTCGCCACGAAAAGCGACTAACTGCAGAACGTCGACCCACCGTGACTTGCTTTGCTTGAGCCGCTTTGTCAGCTCAGCTGGCATACAATATACATTCACTTCTCTTTAATTCAATCGCGGACGAACATCACACAACGCGATGATTCGCGATTCAGTTCAAATTATAATATCCATGTAACAAAGTGTTTCAGGCCTGAGGAAGTCCACGGTACTTGGAGCAAATTTAGCAACGCGCAACTAATTTCGTAAATTATTATTTTATTGTGATACATAAATGTTTTAATAATAAACATTGATATAAACATTGCTGGCAGTGTTGCCAACTTGCGCTAGCTCTTAACTTAACTATAGATCAAATAGAATATATACCATAACAGTATGACAGCTCTTTCTTTGCTACTGACATGGAAGTAATAAGTACTACGTACAACAGGAATGATCTGTTATCGCAAAATTGAAGCCGAATGAGAGCGCAATAACTGTACCTCTTATCTCTCTCTGGCAATGGTGACAATATTGAAATATGATTTAAGGACATTAATTTTACTATAAAAAATATTTATGATCTGACGTCATCAGATCATTGCTTGAGATGAATTTTAATCGAAGATGCTAATGATGAACTTGCCCTTTGCGGCACTGTACATTTCCTGTTTTTGCTTGCTTTTCACACTCGCGTCATATAGGCACGTTAATGTTATCTATACAGTATCTTAACTCGCCTCTCTCGTTGAAATAACTACCTACAACCGTGCTGTACGTAAACATGCGATAGGGCAACCCGCCTCCATTATTTTAATTACATATGCCTACTTTGTGTTTCAATTAAGTTCTGTGATTATAAATATACTTTTTTTTATATGAACAAATTACTTTAATTAATTTATTATTATTAATTCTTTGTGAAATGAACAGGAAGTGTTCACTAAAAATGCTTGTTGTTTTTTGACGTAGGTAGATTTAATTAAAAAACCTATATTTGTTTAAAAAGTCAGTCTTAAAAATTTGCGACCGAAAAATATTTGTGAGACGTACGAAATGCTTTATCATTAAATTTTAGAGTATTAAAAAATCCGCATTCTAATATATAGCTTATAAGTACCTATTGCACTCGTGTCAATCACTTCCCTTTACTCTATTCCCTTTTTTATTAATCGAGACATTTTTTTTCGGGGGATTAAAGGAAATACATGTCCATTAAAAAGACACACATTATGTACCGTCAACTATGTAGACTATCAAATAATGTTACTTACTAGTAAGTAAAATTATTTTTTATTATTACCTTTCAGTTTCCAGGTTATCTAAAGAAGTTATCTCTGGTTGCGTTTTTGACGAATTCATGCAACCAAAAACAGCACAATATATCCTACTCGTCATATTAAATATGTAATATGTACATTGTACATAAACTTATTTTTAGCGAAAATATCGTGCGTTTATTGTTACAAAAATAACACACCGTCTATTCGTTACTGCGGCATAGACGCGTCTGTCTGCGTACGGAGCGCGGGCCGAGATCGAGGCGCGTAGGTATAACTCGCGTTTCGTCCGTTTATATGAAGTTGAAATACTGTATAGATAACATTACCGTGCTACTGGTCCTAGTGGTATACGACATGCAGTTGGACTAAGATATAATTACGATAAACTACCTATTGTGGTATATTTCATTAATTAGGTAAGAAAAAAACAGTTAAATGTAATTCTAAATCAAATATTGTTAAATAAAAAAGTCTTGTGAAGTTTCTGTCGCAAACCCAGCTTATTCCTTAAATGTTTCATTGTTTCTTATTTTGCATTATGAGTTAAACTAACATAAGGATCTTTAGGATATCTGAAATTGAAACAAAGTTATTTTAATAAAGAAAGGAATAAAATATACATAAGTATTTAATTCATTTGTTCTTGAACTATAATTATAATTGGATAGTCATGCATGGTCACCGTAATTCCTCACTAACAAATTATGTTTAAAGTATTGCCTTTAGTATTACCTTGAGAGCCAGTCATTCTAGGTTAAGCCTGTTAACACCTTCGACCACATCGTCACTTACCATCACGTGAGATAGTGGTCAAAGGCTTACCAATCAGCAATAAAAAAAAAAAAAAAAAATTACCCCCACGACACGAATTCTCCCCATTTTTACTAAAATTCTTCAAAAATGTCACGAAATCAAAAAACACTCCGTTAAAAAACGTCCGAGTCCGCAATTTCATGTGGGGTTGTCAAGTCAGGAGTCCGTATTTCATACAAATAAAAGAAAACCTATACTAGTTAGTATGGCTTTACACGTAGCAACAAATAATATTGCTTTAACATGTTGGTACAAAATTATTAATTATGTTTAGAAACATTTTAGAAGTAAATGTTTTTACTTCATTACATTACTTACATTAATCGCACATTTTTCGACAAACAATGAAAGGATTGAAATCGACTTAGCTCTGGCAACTCTAGGTCACTGTTAGAACGAGACACAGGGTTCAGTGGTAGCCTTATCACTCGGCTTCATTTTTATTTTGCGCGCAACAAGACTTTTATTTCCTTAGTATAAGGTTTTATTTTCTTTATTTTAGCTGCATGATGCACAGATAGAGCTCATTCCTGGTACGTAGTACTTATTACTTCCATGGCTACTGAGTACCTACTGACATTTAGTTTAGCGTGCGTTGAAAATAATAGTACTAAGAAATGAAAAGGATAGTATTTGTAATAAAAATTTGCGTCAAATCAATAAAATAAAAAATATGAAAAATCGGCCAAGTGCGAGTCAGACTCGCGCACGAAGGGTTCCGTACCATTAGCTATACAACATTAGACTTCATATCTTAACCTTATTTTGTTTTAACGTGCGCGTTTCCGACTCGCACTTGGCCAACTTTAAGTATTTGTTGTTATAGTGGCAACAGAAATACATCATCTGTGAAAATTTCAACTGTCTAGCTATCACCGTTCTTGAGATACAGCCTGGTGACAGGCGGACGGACGGACGGACAGTGAAGTCTCAGTAATAGGGTCCCGTTTTTATCCTTTATGGGTACTGAACCCTAAAAATGGGTGCCTCATGAATCGACTGATCTGCAGAAAGAAACGCGTGTTGTCTTGTTGAATAGATACAGAAATGAAGGGATATTGGATAGAACAAACTAAGAAGGACTTATGTAATTGCTCTGAACCACCCTCAAGTAGAAAGTCTGTCACCACTCACTAAGCACCGAAAGGTGTGTTCCGGTTCCGGCAGCTGTCCTTGAGAGCCAGTAATTCTAGGTTAGGGGCCGTCCATTAATCACGTGATGTTTTATTTAGCATTTTTTAAACCCCCTTCCCCCGTGATACTTGGTAAGGTTAAATACTTACAACCCCCTCCCCCCACCCCAAATCACTTATTTAAAGATAATATCCCATTGACCACTATCTCACCTGATGGTAAGTGATGATGTGGTCGAAGATGTTGTTCAGGCTAACCTAGAATTGATTGATTACGGTAATATGCATTCTAATGAACAGAATTCCCAGTTTACACTACGTGTAAGGTGCAAATGAAACAACAAAATAAAATATAAAAAAACTATTTGTCATTCTTTCTATTTTCTGATATGAACTACACACTAAATCCAAATAGGTAAGTACTTATTATTTATAATCTTAAAATCTTATAGCTATCCCATGTATATGAACTAAGATCTTAATAATTTTATCCATAATTAACTTCTAATAATAAATAAATATTTACCTAATTAGTTTTATGTAAGAAATTCTATACTTACACAATTAGGTCATGATTTTTAAAGACATAACATTTAACATAAAAGTCTATACACATAATTGAGCAAAATAGATACAGTTTGTACCTATATATAAAAACATAGATAGGTAAGTATTCAAAAACACGCCTTGACTTATAATATTGTGGTAAAATTAAGGCCTCCAGAATTAAGGCACTATCGTGATCCATCATTTGCTATAGTTACAAAGTAGGTAATGAAATTTTATTTTGGCCGCCAATGGTCATTAATGTCATTATGAATGTCACCGAACGGCCATTAGACTTCTATAAAACATGCATTACGCACGAAATTATGGCCAGTCGACATAAAATTGGGCATTCGCACCTAGACGATACAGATATTTTTCTTATTTCCCTATATACCAGGTAGATTATAGGTACAGTCGCCTGCAATAAGAAGTATACACTTGGTAATTTTCAAAATAATGCGATGTCGCTAAGTTTATAATTATTGAAGTTAGTATAAACATGAGTAAAAATATTCAATTTATTCTTTGATTTTAAGATACTTCTGTGTACATTAACAGAAACAGAAGATTTTGGCACAATTTTGAAAATTACGAATTGTATACGTCTTATTGCAGGCGACTGTACCTAAAAGATTACAAAACTTAATGTGTGACAATGTTTGTAAATTGTAGAGTTTATTGTATACATCATACATTTTACTTACACAATTTTACATAAATGCAGTAATAGATTTCATTTTTATTAACACAAGCACGTTGATTATAACCATAACTACCATGATCTTGAGTCAATTTTTATCTATCTTATCGTCAACACATCACACGTGCTCACAACCCTTATCAATTATCACATAACATTACAGTCCAACTCAAGATAGTTAAATCATTACTTATTACGAAATCACAGTCTAATTTGTCCCGATAATATGTTACCGTACTCTTCTAAGCCTAGATGTACATATTTGTCTAATTTAGGATCTAGGTAATACAGTTTATCTTTGACTACTGATGGATTGTATCCCTCTTTCTGAAGATCCACTTTTCTCAGTTTAAACGTACCTGTAAAAAAGAAAAACGTTAATTGAATGTCCCTTATAATATAATAAACATGTAGGTAATAGATACTTAGGTAAATTAATATCTATTTTTTAATATTGACAGTATAGTCTTAAACTACAATTTTGTATGATGGTAAGTAATGAATAGGAATTGGCTCTCACGGACAGCTGCTGGGGCACGCCGTAAGTGCTTACAGACAGATTTTCTATTGGGGGTGCTAGGAAAGTAGCTTTTGGTGGGCATTCGCAAAATGCACTACCACCATGCTATAGCGACTGCCATGGTAAGACAACAACCGGGACCGACGGCTTTAGCTGACCTCAGAATCACGAAAGCGCTCAAATCACGATCTTAAACGCGAACAAAAAACTATTCAGTACTTAGTTTATTTCTGACCTACAGTTTGTGTTTGGCTTAAAAGCAACACACTATTTAACTGCGACAGTTGATATAGTTACAAGTCTCAAATCCGGTATGGACTGTTTAAACATATTCCTTGGTATCATTATCATATTTATAGACATAAAGAAAGCATTTAATACAGTCTGTAATACTTTGCTGATTAAAAAGCTAGAAAGTATGGGTGTTACTGACAAAGCACATTTTTTTTTTAAATCTTACATGAAAATATCATTTCATCAAAGTAATAAATTTAAATTCATAAAGTAACACCATGCTCATAACGTGCGGTATCCCATAGGGATCAATTTTGCGCCCATTGTTTTTTCTGACCTTCAACTATGTCATATAACATATAATAATACTACGCACTGCCTTCATCTTTATACGCGGACGATACTTCTTAGTTTTCATTTTGAATATTCAACTCATAACTTAATTTTACAAGTTAACGATCTCAACAAAATGGTGTTATAGTTCCAGTATAATTTACGAACAATTAATATACCTAAGTATTAAAAACGTGCTACATCATATGCAAAGAATGAATAAAATCATTCCATCTTACGATCCATTAGTGAACCATTACAATCGAAAAACTGTATCTTTATTTACGGTTACGGGGAATTCTTAAATATATTCACTATGGGTGCATCACTCTTCGGCTGTCTTCAATATATAGTTCGTTGTATCTAACGTTGGTTGAGGTACACCGTATAATTGAAGATTTTTTGTGCCTTTTTTTGTAACCGTTTTCTTACTAAACCATCAAAATAATTGCCACATATTTTAGAATATACTTATGTATAAAAATCTACTTTTCCTATAAATGCTTATAGTCAGACTAATTTATTAAGAAATGTTTAAAAATCTGATTAAGTTAAGATATATTTTTCAAAAATACCTGCTTCTTCAATCACTTACTGACATTAATAACAGCGATTATGAAAGGTTATCTACAAACGTACTGCAAGAATAGGCAAATATTTTTACAAATGTAGTTCAATGAAAACTTACCAGTCATATCAATGCTAGTCATAAGCCTTATAAATACTGGTCTGGCGTACTTCGGCAGGTCCTTTGCCATATCCTTGATGAGTTTGTCGAGATCTAATGTACCTTCGACGTCCAAGATGCCACACATACCCGCTCTACCTTCCGTGTTGGGAATCTGAAACCATTAACAAACATGATTTAAAGCACTGAGTAATTTAAGAACTTATACAGAAAACAATCGAAGGCCAATTCGTTTGAACTCCTGAGGTGTCAAGTACAAACATAAGGAATCCTATAAAATTTATAAATGCTTCCTATCCCACAAACCGGTAACTACTCTGAGTACGAATTAACCACCAATCTCCGAGTCTACTTTTTCTACTCCTATATAGGATCGGTAAAAGGTACCGGCAATATGCAAACCCAAGCAATATTTTTATTTACCTATATAATTTCCCAAAAGTATTAACATACCTCGACACCATAAACCACAGCATCCCTCTGGTCTGCTATTCTGGATATGGCAGCTTCCACTTCTGTAGTAGAAACATTCTCTCCACGCCAACGGTACGTATCGCCCGTTCTGTCGCGGAAGAACAGGTACCCAAACTCATCCGCCACCAGGATATCACCTGCAGATATGATATAATTAAGGCACATAATCTCCGTTCATCACAAGAGACTTGTGGTGGGAAGAAAACAGCCATCAAAAAACTCCAAAATCCATGCCCTTGTCTTAGTTCTGTTTAGCTGATTGTAAGTTTTGTAAAAATCAGGATTGTGATATTTACTCATTTTTCATACAGCTGCCTTACTAATTCCGTGTTAGACAACGACGAAATATTACCGTTGTCTTGTCTACTATGTAATTTTTTATGTAAATACTTTATAATTCTATACTAAAACTTGTTCAGAAAGGACTCCTTCGTTACTTCTCTCGGTTTTAGACATTTAAACTATTATTGATCCATCAGGCGTTACGTAACAGGTGTTCATCTTGTAAAAATATTGGAGATCCATCAGGTTCAACACTAGGACCTTTTTAGGGTTCCGTACCCAAAGGGTAAAAATGGGACCCTATTACTGAGACTTCGCTGTCCGTCCGTCAGTCCGTCTGTCACCAGGCTTTAACTGCAGAAGAACGGTGATAGCTAGACAGTTGAAATTTTCACAGATGATGTATTTCCATTGTCGCTATAACAACAAATACTAAAAATAAAGTAAAATAAATATTTAAGGGGGGCAAGAAATGGTAAAAAATCAAGTTTGTTGTATTCCCATACAACAAACTTGATTTTTTACCATTTCTTGCTCGCTACTAATAACGGTGACAGGTAGACGCTTTAACTATTCACAGAATATTTAGTTTTATGTTCTCTTTAAATATAATTAGTAAACATAAAATAAATAATTAAGGGGGCTCCCATGCAATAAAAGAGGTTTTCGCTGTTTATTCGCTAAAAATAATAATAATGAAAACAGGTATAAACTTGAAATATTCACCGAATATTTACCTTAAAAATAAACAATTGGTGAGATAGATAACTATACAGGGTTCGTATCTACCTAGGATAGGTGTATTGTTGTAAAGTGCAGCAGGTGTCAAGAGACCTCTACACTTTTAAAAACGTGTTTGTATATGAAATTGTTCCATGCAAACCTTTAATTGCGTTTAGAAATATGTTTTTACCAATACAGAAAAAAAAACATTAAAATAACTCTGGTCACAAAGTCTGCAGTAAATATAAATTAAACAGCCACTATCACAATACACTAGGAATAAAGATAAAATGATAGCAGTGCCAGGATTTAGATAAGATACATTTGCAAAGACATACAAAATCATTCTTATCGGATTAAGTTTTTTAAAATAAAATTCAAATTATTCATCAGTGCTCACAGAGGAAAAAATCTAGTAACGTTTTGATTACAAACAATATTATTATTGTAATCAATACGCTATTTCATACCTACATCAAGTTAATTATGTTTGTGATTATTTTGTCGACAAAACTCGACTAAAGCTTAGCCACCAACTGATACGTTACTAAAGTAAGTACCTAATAAATATATGTAAAATAATAGCTCAAGTTTCTAGCCCGTTTTTGTCGCATTGGCTCTATCAACTTTGCTCAACTAGACAGTAGGGAATCTTTTACTGGTATATTTTGTAATTTGCCTTCATAAAAACGCCGCCAACTACAGCATTATGTTACAGCGACCGTTAATTACCTACCCGATATGAAAGCAGAATCTCCACGAGTAAACACATCCCTGACGATCTTCTTGTCGGAAGCCTCTTTGTCCACGTATCCAAGGAAAGCTCGAGAAGGATTGTTCGGTTTGATTTTCCCTATGAACACGCCAGGCTCGTTGGGTTTCGCCAACTGAAATGGAAGAATAGATTTCATTTAGTACAATAATTATTGTAATTATTTATACCTAGTAAAATCATTTCTAAATTAGCTAGATAATCATAAAGAATAATGGAGAATTATAAAAATTAGAAGCTGTAAACTTTACATAAGCAGATCATCATCATCAGTCATCCAGGTACATAATTTTTGTAAGGAAATTAACTTATCGAATCTACGAATATTGTAGTTATTTAATGCAAACTTACTTTTGAACGATGAACGTTCTCATTATTAGTACTGAAGAAATAATCATACCTATATTTCTGCTGAATTCGTCATAAATCTTTCTACAAAAATTCATAGTAATAATTTTCTTCACAGTCTTTAAGTTAGGTATGTCCACTGCATAGTATAAACCTCCCAAAGATTCCTTAAACTTTTTTTAGCTTACTCATCATTAGTATTGACTAACATCACTTGGTAAGCACACTGCTACCCTTGGCGAATACCTCACTAAGTGCTTATAGGAGCGTCCGGAAGAAGTAAAGACGATACAAAGTAAAACCGTTGCTATTACCTGACATAATCCTTTGGAATTTCTGATTGGCTCTCCAGTCTCTTCATCCACCTTTAAGATAGCAATGGGGTAAACTGCTGGAATTATTCGGGACACGAAGCCGATCGCTCCCGTCTTGTTGTCGATGTTCACTGTAGATTTTTAGATAATCGATTAGTGACTTATACAGACATAAATTAAATATAAGCGGATTCCTAACTATCCTAACTTTAAGAAAGTACGTAGCTCAGGTTAGGTTCTCGATGTGCCCTAAGCATGCAGCGAAATTATGTAAAGCACGAAAATGTTCTAAAGTAATAGTTTCTATTAATTTTTGGACACCTAATATTATAAAATGACTCCTGACTGAGAAATAAAAGCGTATATAGTGGAGACGGAAGTTATGAAGTAAACAGCTGTAAAACCTTTAGAATTGAAGTTTTTGCAAACTCTGAAACATAAAAGTATTGCTACCGTCTGAACTTGTAAATATAATTTTCCATTTTCTAGCGCATGCTTACCGAATATTACTTACACATGTTTTGAGAGCGGATGTTATAGAGATTGTTAAAAAATAATCGAGTCGGTGTGGTTGAGGAACGAAAAATAAAATGTTTACCTATGTTAGCGTTTCCTTCAGTGGCTCCATAAAATTCGACCACTTTCTTGATGTTGAAACGTTTCACGAAGGGAGTCCAAATCTGAAAAGGTGGATTGCAAAATTACGCGTCGCTATAAAGGTAGATAGGTTGCGTTGCGTACTTTGATACAATAATTTAGATGCAAAAAAAAACGTTTCACATTTTACTTTACAAATTACAACATTCTCAACTACAGAAATATATCAGTGCCATGAAATCTTTGGTTTTATTGTTGTCTTAGGTTTTCGCGATTGTTACACATAGAAATTAAACAACTTTAAACGGTTTAAATCGCGTATATTTATCATTATTTTGTCCCGACGCGACGTTTCAAACACTTTGCAGTGATCACTGCAAAATGTAAAAATATACGCGATTTAAACCGTTTAAAGTTGTTTAATTACTACCTTGGTTTTATGAGCTGCTGTCATTTTTTATATACATGTAACCGGAGGAGCAGTTAATGTAAGCACATCTAATAAAATAAAAAAGAGGTTTGTTTTAGAAAAGGATCCTTCTTGAGATTGATACCGTAGACGGGGTAAAGTTTATATTCAAAACATAATAATATAATATACTAACCGTAGGCCTCATCCCGTTTCCATAGACAGTTCTAACTTTGTGTTGCCGGTCAGTGGGGGCAGGTGGAGTTGCTAGCACATATCTGCACATTTCGCCTATGTAGTGAGCAGCCTGGAAGAAATTATATAGATACCATAAATTATGTATGTAGGTAGGTACTCATCTAATATGTATTCACATGAAGATAATGTATTCCTAGCCTGGAACGTGATTCTGCAAAAATATAATAACATCTAGGTATATGATAAGTATGGGACTTACAGGTGTTGTAACAAACTTCAAAAAAGGAGGAGGTTCTCAATTCAATGTTTGTTACCTTAGAACTTAAGACTGGATGAACCGATTTTGATAATCCTTTTTTATTTGAAAGCTGACGCTTGTCGTTTGGCCCCATTTAAATTTCATCAAATCGGTCAAGCCGTTTTTGAGTTACACTCCAATAACTGAAAAATATATTCCTATCTTGATGATATTGACGGTGAATGACAATCGATCCCGTGAGTAGCGGCCACAAAAAGTATAAAAAATTTTTTTTTACCAAAAAATGGATCTAACTTCACACTTTTAAGTGTTGAAGTCGGTTCCATTTCTTGTTTATTTTTTATGTAACGTTTCAAGTACTATCGCAGGCGAAATTGGTGCTTACCACCCCCGCTGCCGTACCAGTTTGGTGTTGGTTCGAGTTGAATACTGTGTGCTCAATTTATTGCATTAATTATACATGCCATAATGTAGAAATGTGCCTGTCTTGGAATAATCAGTTCTAGGTAATATTATAAATGCGAAAGTAACTCTGTCTGTCTGTCTGTTACGCTTTCACGCCAAAACTACTAGACCGATTTGAATGAAATTTGGTATGGAAATAGTTTGAGACCCGGGAAAAAACATAGGATAGTTTTTATCCAACTGCGCACAAAGAGGTTAATGTTTTTGCGCGATAACCGACATCGCGCGGGCGGAGCCGCGCCCGGAAAGCTAGTGTAGAAATATTTTTCTTGGAATATTAGGGTAAACTGAGTAAACTTGGTGACATTAATGAATTTAAATTGTAAAAAATAAATTTCATCAAATAAGTTAATATTATTCATTGAATATAAAAACAAAGCATTACCTTTTTATCAGCTATAGTAATATTAAAATGTTTTCAGTATAGGTAGGTATACCAGTTTATGGCAAATGTAAAATCTACCATGAATCTGAGCTTACTTAGTGACTTGAGATTAGATAACTTAGTGAATGGGCTTCACTATCTTGGTGATATATGGAGTAAGAGAAAAAAAAAAGACGTGTGGCACTCGGAGACTGCTGCGGTAAAGCAATTTTATCAAGTAAAGTACACAGCATTTCTATCAACTTATGCAATTATAAATCTCGACACGTTAGTTGTCAAAACCTTTTTTTCTGCCAAAATTTAGTTCCTTTTACGCATTGTAGAGGCGCTGGTCAAATATAGTATCACCGCTGTGCCGGTCGGAGTGGGGGTGTTAGGTTATTTTAGTGTCGGAATTTCTGGATTCGGTCTCCACGCTTAAGGCCCGCGATAGAAGCTATGCAATACTATGAAGTATTTTTTTATTACTATTTATATCGGTATTATGTATACATTCATAGTAGTATGTACCTATATATAAGTACAAATTATAGCAAGGTGTACTTTGTACCTACTTGTACTCATTAACGAGTAGGTACGTAATTTTATCATACCTATCATATCTAAATATACCTACTATGCTAAAATTACTTGCATAATTATTCGTACGTGGTCGATTACCTACTCTGATATTGTTAGCAAATAAATAAATAAGTTAACTACTTACATAGGTGCTTAAGTACCTACATGTGGTATGGGTAAGATCGTGAACACCTTATTTCATTGATTACATTTATACATATATAAATACTCGTAATAAACTGTGACTTTACTGGGGGTAATTAAAAAAGTATTTGCACTTATGCATATACGTTTTTAATCGGGCACCACTTTCGGTGGCAATTTTGATATTTGTAATAGGTATATAATACGATTTTCATATTCTGGCCTTTGTCCCACTCGCGTGAGGTAGATTCAAACCAAACAGAACATTGTTCACTAAAATATGTTTTCGATAACACCACACCGAACAACACAAGGACAATATATGGATCTCTCTATATCATTCATCTGAGCTATATTATTCTTGGAGTTTCTCTGAAGGACTAAATTCATAATGAAGTGATCCGACAGAGCATCAAAAGTGGTTGACATAGCTGAAAGGATAAGCAAGCTAAAGTGGCAGTGGTCGGGTCAATTTCCCGAAGAACCGAAGCGTGTAGAGGTGTGTATACCATAAACTTAGGCAAACAACCTGCCTGACGACTTGCGAAAGACGGAACTTGATGCAGAGAACCAAAGACCGAGCTCAATGGAGTGAATTAGAAATGGCATGAGTCCAGAGGTGGAAAAATATAGGCTGATGATGATGATGGTTTTTTTGAATACAAAGTTCAGTCATTGACCAAGAACCGAAGAATCACAAATATCACCGTTCTCAGCACTATCACAATATTCTGCTTATCCTCGCTTGCTTTATTCTTTAATTACATAAAGCATTTATCGCAATCTCACTGGAAAGCGGCAGATGACGATACTCAAAAAAATTTAAAACTCAAACAGCTATACCATACACATCAAAATGTTGTTATGAATTGAGTAATATATTGAAATTCGAATACATTTGTATCGATATTTGTTACGTGAGCTATGATCATTAGCGCAATTGCTTTCCATCGAACGGGCAAAACCATAATGTCAATAATAATAAAACGTGCGCTTTCTCTCCTTTATGTTTAGTTCACGTTTAAGCACTGCATTCATCTTTCGCAAACATCGCGTCTTGCATCCGCTGCGCTTTCACTGCCTTTCACTTCACTTGCAAACTGTCGAAGGCAAACCGACATCTTATGAGAGATCGCATTGTTCATTGAACAATCTCATAATGGCTTTAGGCACATGTATCTTACGGTCGGAAGATTTTATCTATGACATTAACGGAGGCTGTGGTGGAGATATAATCTGACCTCGAGATAGAAGATTTCTTTGCACGGTTTTTTTGTAGATCTAAATTAAAGATGTTAATATTTCACAGTACTTCTTAAAGCTATTGACCATGCCTCAGTACTTAAGTTCGTTACGTAGCATATTTAAATTTTGAAGTCTATAGTTTTAGGGTCTGTCGTCGTTTATACAGACAATTTATTAGAAAACACAGTTATTGGCTTATGCAAATTAGATAATAAATCATTGTCGTTCCGAAATCAAATATAGCTGCATAACGTTTGTCATATTACAAATACTTAGTAGCTGTGAAATTATAATGCTTCTTATTCTGCATCGACCGGATCGTCCACTGCTGAATACAGCCTCGCAATAATCACCACGTTGGCCAGGCGGCTTGGGGATCGCCGTGTAAGATCTTAGATGGCATTCTTGACAAGGTGCTGCTACTAACCAGGTAATTTCCTTTCGTATCAACAACCACTCGAATCGAGAAGCGGACAAACCGATAAGCAACCCTGTGCCCAGCTTCACAAAAGCAGTCCATTAGTTTAGACCAGGGTATAAAAACTTACAAAAAGTCTTTGATTATTAATATGTAACGCAAACAATTTAGATTTCGCATAGGTATATAATATTCTAACATTAGTAGGGATGACTTCTTATCTCAGCAATTGATTGATGACCACCTAAATAAAATATAAAATCATTTAGGTACCTAACACGATTAGAAACTATACCTACCTAGCTAATCTGACGGTCAACCGCCTAGAAACGTTCGCGGTAATACCCAAATAATCGATGATAAAACTAGTAAATGTACCTTCTTACCAATTAATATACAAATTTTAAATGGCCACGCGATACTATACGAAAATATTGACAAATACCTACATTGACATGCGTAACAGTTGATGCAAAGCTTCGCTGAAAAGCACACGTAGAACTACAACTTACTGGCAACTTTGTACAAGACAATGAAGCCAGTAAGTTCTAGTTCTTCGTGTTATATATATATATATTATAAGTCCTTATGACAATATTTTTTTTGTGTTATAATGTGAGGAGACGAACAAGCCGGTGCCTGATGGTAAGCGTCACGCCTGCCCATTACAGTTACAGTGTCACCATGTAAAAAATTTGAATATTTACATCAACAGAGAGACACTGGCTATATTTTTTTTTAGCAGGTCAGTCGTGTTTTATAAATTTTCATAAATTTTTTAGTGTTGATGTTTATATGTTTATTTCAATCATTTAGATCACTGTGACGTAGTGAATAGATTTCACTACCCACTACTACTTGATGTCCACCCTTTGGGACTCATATAATTTCAAACCACCGAAAAAACTCCGACAGTAATTCATCCCTACCATTGACCTACGTATTATCTCGATGTTCCCTACTCGTATCGTCAACACTTACAAGTTTCTTTTAATTTGTCCATCCATTCCATGATCCATTTTCAAGTCAAAAAGCTTTACACAGAAACATTACTATGCTTAAAAAAAAAACAAAAAAATATGCAAATCTCTTATTATTATATCTCTATTGCACGTCCCCACACCAGCTCATACACAAACACTCCCTCCCACTCTACAATAAAATAAAAATATACAAAATTCCTGTACATTACTATACCTTAAATAATTATCATTAACTTGTAATTAATAAAAAAAATTATATGTAAATTAAATACCAATAACTATTAACACCATTTATTGTTAAAAACTATAGAAATATTGTAATCACTTCTACTTCCTTTAAAATTAGGATACCTTGTTATTGATCTTTCTTTCATAATACGAGTACATGTATATTTTTTTTAGGTGCTGCTGTAACTTCAAAACACTTGTATGTTTTGCATGGTGGTAGGGCATTTTGCGAATGCCCGCCTGGCTAGCTACCACCCTCGAGTAGAAAATCTGTCGCCAAGCATGAGTGTTCCGGCAGCTGTCCTTGAGAGCCAGTCATTCTAGGTTAGCCTGAACAACACCTTCGACCACATCATCGCTTACCATCAGGTGAGATAGTGGTCAAAGGGTAACCTATCATGCATAAAAAAATATAAAAAATAATGTGACAAGCACGGTAGTATAGGTATTAGGTACCATTATTACCACCATTCATACTTAGTTACATTCACACTATTCTAAACCGCCTAAAACAACATTTTTAATCTCACTGTTTATTTGCTAACATGAGTTCATTTTATAGTCCAGTTTTCGAGGTCATATTGTAAGTACAAATTGGCCAAACAGCCTATAACATTCACTGAGAGGTTGTTGCTATCGAGGTAAACACCTAGTTTCGATTTCGTGAGATTCAAGTTATAGAGATCCAGAGAAAGATTACACAACTCACCGTAGCATTGTACTTGATGCAATCTGGGAAGTAAGAAGAAGCGGAGAATTTTGTCCTGATGACGACAGTGCAGCCGAAGATCATCGCCTGGCCCATAGTGATGCATCCTCCAGCAGAATGGTAGAGGGGCATTGGGCAGTATATAACATCACTCTTACGTAAGCTGCCCAGATAGTGCACTCCTGACGCCATGAAAACCATTCTAGGACAATCATTTTGTAGGTTAAAAATAAGTATATGATGATAGCATTATTGATGAAATTACATCTCTTTTTTTACCGGCGGTGTGCCTTTATTTAACAAAATATTACGAACTATATACAACACTACAATAAAGACATTTAAACAAACTATAAGTCATAGCAGACTCACAGGCAGTCCAAAACCAAATGCTCCAACTCACTACCAGTTGGCAGCGTGTATACAACCATCTCTTTTAAATATGTATGGGTTACTATTCAAATATTTTATTTGGGCAAGTTCTAAACTATTTGTGACCTTATTTTGTTAGTAGAATGGGTGATGGCTAGGAACTCATTTTGACACAATCTTTTGAAACCGATGTCCATTAATTATTTATTTAATATGCATGGCAGTTCTTACACTTATTTATCGTAATTTAGAAATTGGATTATGGAGTACGAATTTCAAAATGGAGATCATTTTGGTTCACATTTCAATTAAACGATAAGGCCTTAAATAAGCTTATGAAGAACGAAATTATTAAGTACTAGTAAATTAATATGAAAGATTTTCATTTAGAGACTAAAATATTAACGATCTTCAATAAAATACATATTTAATTGAGCTCCCTGATGATGTGATATCATTACTGCATAAAACCGTAGGTGAAATGTATTAATACTTTTCGAAAGCCTGAATTGTGTTATGTTCTACAAAAGCTTGTAGCACATACGTGTTATATAAGTGAAATTGCTTTACTTTTCAGGGTCCTTTCACCTTCCATTGTTTATTTAAAATGATTAATTAAAACAGTAATAAAATATGAAAGTGCATTTCCATGGATGCTGAGAATTCCTACATCATAAAATGAGGGTACTTCAGCTCTTGCACCTTCATGGTTATGCAATTAGGTACTCAGTATGTATTGTATGCAGCAGTATCTCAACTATGCATGCCTAGTATTTGTAGATGTACGCCTTTACGCATATAAAATGAAATCAAATATGTAGTGTATATGCAAGAATACAAGTAAAGAAGATCTTAAAAATTTAAATACACACTGGTCTAGAGTACTGTCTGCTTGCAGCTGTGCAAATATTTCATGCAGTTAAATTGCGATTTAAATGAGTCTTATACTTTTCATAATTTAATTTATACATTTATATTCCTTGAATTCCTTAACACTATTAAAACAATTATTTGACAGCCATGCAGTCAGCTCTTTTTAACAATTAGGTATTTCCAGATTCCAGTATTATTATGTTATTGGGTAAACAGTTTTAAATTTATAGCGACATATAATAACGTTTCGCTTGTATAAATCCTTTCGGGCAGGAGGTTCAAATAAAAGATTTAAAAACTAGATCTAGACATAGAATAGATGTTGGTGCATGTTTTGAGAAGGTTAAATAGCACCATAATTCCGAAAGTTAAGTTTAAGTGTATGCAAAAGCCCTTCTCTGACGCAAATTCAAGTAGCCTGGTTCTTCGATTCACACCGTCCTCTATGACTATAAAAAATCAATTAGGTATAGAACTTTGGTTGCGGAAATGGATACCGTTCCGGCACGTAGGTATACCCGGAAGATGTATGTTCAATGCCGGCAGGACGCGATGGTTATGTAGTCCAAATATATATGAATGAAATTATATCTCACCTAGAAGAAGATATAACAGCTGCCTTTGGAAGTCCAGTAGTACCGGAAGTATATATGTAGAGAAGTTTGCCGTTGAAACCTGTTCCGTCTGCAAGGGACCACGGGGCTGGTGCTGTAGTCTCCAACATCGAAGTGAAGTCATGAGGTGATTCAGCGACATTGACAGAGTCACTGGTGTTCAGGGGACGACGGGTGTATACGAATAGCTTAATGGAGGGGCTCAGCTCTTTGGATATGTCATGGAACGCTGCAAAAAAGGGAGAAGGTACTAAGAAAGTGTGCCAGTGGCTGCAAGACTACATTCTATTTAAAATAATATATTTTTGGAGTTTTTCCATTTTAGATTATTTGCCTATGGTCTATGCGCATAATTCGTGGATGCTTTCTAACATAATAAAGTTACGGATGTAAGATAATCTGGTGTTAGCCTCGGAACAAATATGATCTATTTTAAATATTTTTATATTTGCAATAACGCATGCTCTGCGGAGCTTAGGATCTAATTGAAAAAATTAGTCTTGTTTGTAGTACAACGTAAGTTGGTTATGTTGGCTTAGCGGTAAGAGCATACCCCGGATATAGGGGTGGAAGGCGCGGATTCGAATCTCGCACATGACTATAATTTTTCTTCGCTTTGTATTTTTTGATTAGGACTAATTTTATTAATATTTTGTTTAATTAGCCTTTGATCACAATCTTACCTCATAGCAAGTATTAACAGGTATACAGGTCGTATGTGTTAACATATCTACAACCTAGGCTCTTAAGGACAGCTACCGAAACACGCCGTAAGATGTTTGGCAACAGATTTTTTACTTGAGGGTGGTAGCTAGCCAGGCGGGAATTCGCAAAATGCCCTTACGCCACGCGGTAAAGCTCAAGCTTGCGGCGGGACTCGATCCATGGTCCTGCCGCGGAAAAACAGAATTTCTTGTCCAATTTTCGTCTCTAGTAATTTCGTTTTTCTACATAAACAAACCTAAACTTCAGGTTTGTAACTCAAAACGCTTAAGAGCTATAGAGACCCGTTACATATTCAGACAGACAAACAGCTGAGTCTCTATATAATACGGCTCAGTTGTGTCTTTCGGGCACGGAACCTTAAAAAGACCGGTGATATACGACAATTAGTTGACTCCTAAACTGAAATTGCAAGCAGGTGTACGCTTACTTCCGCTACTTGCAGTGTGTTGTTTTTACAGAAAACACACAGAATATATTTACTGAGATAGAAGCGATGGTGCATCAGTCCTATCTGTGACACTTAATCTTTCTCTTAAGATGATCTCTTGCCTGTTTTCTTCTTCAATTCGGAACAGTATATCTTTACTGTCATTGATGAATATGAGGCCGATGAGGGTTTGTTGCATACGCCCCTAATGACATTTCCCCACTTTCAGTTACACACAGTCTCAGATACCCCCGATAAATTTAATTGAAAGAAATATCTTTTTTTTTATGCCTGATAGGTTAGCCTTTGACCACTATCTCACCTGATGGTAAGTGATGATGTGGTCGAGGATGTTGTTCAGACTAACCTAGAGTTACTGGCTCTCAAGGACAGCTGCCGGAACACTTGGTGACAGATTTTCAACTTGAGGGTGGTAGCTAGCCAGGCGGGCATTTGCAAAGTGCCCTACCACCATGCTGTAACGACTGCTATCCTAAGACAACAACCGGGACCGACGGCTTAACGTGCCCTCTGAAGCACGGAAGCGCTCAGTAGATGCCCAACCAGCGGTCACCCATCCAAGTCATGACCGCGGCGGACGTTGCTTAACTTTGCTAATCGATTCAGAATGGCTAAGCAAACTTGGCTACGAGCGCTTCAAAATATCTACCTTACTACATAACATATATTAAATGTACTGATAACAAAAAAGAGTTTCTCTTGATAATAATATATATATATTGATACATTTCTTGGTAAAAAATATACAAATATAGATATGTACCTATGTATCATATACTCGTCGAGTAGGTTAAAAAGCCTTGATATTATTTCCACAAGTTACAAAAAGATACAAAGTCGTGTTGGTAACTCTTAGAAACTACAATTGTGTGCAACACAATGTAATGCTATTATAATACATTAATAACACACTAATAACGTACTATTACGCATGTAATCACTGAGCAAAAAGATAATCTAACTGCAATAACCTAACAATTAAGTACTATATAAATTAATGTTACCCTAATTAATTAGGTAATTGCACATAGGTTACATTGTAGATGGTTTTAGCAGGTAATGTATGAATTTAGTAGTTGTTTTATTGTAATTAAGACACGTATGTCAATACTTAAAAAAGTGACGTATTTAAGAAACGTCAGACAGACGAATATAAAAGAAATGTAAATTAGATTAAGTTTATCGAAATAAATATTTGTATTTGTTTGTTATGTATTTGTATTGTGCATTTAAAAGCAGAATATATTTTACGAACTTTATAATTACATCTATAGTCTTACTAAATTTAGAGTAAATTAGATATCCTGTAGGTGGCCCAAAAGAAGTCATCCGATGTTGTTTGGCTCTCTTTGTTTCTAAATGAAAAACTTCGATTTTTTTTTTGATTATGTTTATTTGAACCTTTAGAATTTTATTGGTCAAGTCGAGAAGATTACCATCGGCCGAATGGGTGCCGTCACAATTGAATACGGGCTTGTTTTATGGCATTTTTCATCACTTCGGCGAGAACTTCGGGCGACAGATTCTCGCACTTATGTCAAATGTTGTCCTTGAGGGCTTCCAGAGTCTCGGGCTTCTTCACGTAAACACGGGACTTCAAAAAACCTCACAAAAAAAGCCTGGAACGCTTAAATCGGGATCTTGCGGGCCAGTGCAAATCGCCAAAACGAGAGATGGGGCGACCCAGGAACGCTGCCTTTAGAATATCGGTTGTGACTCGCGCAGTGTGTGACTTTGCTCCGTCCTGTTGGAACCACATGTCACTCCTAATTCGTCCACTTGCGGCAGAAAAAACTCGATCAACACGGCCATAGCGCGCACCATCCACTGTTGTCGTTTGGCCAGCGGCATTCTCAAAAAAAATTGGCCAAGGACTCCTCTAGCGTGAACAGCGCACCATGCAGTCAATTTGAGCGAGTGCAATGGCTCCTCGTGCATCACTCGTGGATTTTCGGGGCCCCAGAAGCGATAGTTTTGCTAGTTCACCTACCCTCTGACATGGGAATGAGCCTCATCGCTCATTGACATTTTGGTCGAAAAATCGTCCACTTCTTCCTCGAGATTGAGGATGGCTTGGGCGTAGGTTACGCACGTTTGGCGGTCGGCAAGCAGCAGCTGATGCACGACTGGACTTTGTAGTGGAACATGCACAGGTCTTGACCAAAATTCGCCTTAGGGACGTCCGGCTGATGGCTAATTGCGTGGCAAGGTCGATGTTTCCGGCGACAGCTCGACATCCGTGGCAACAGCGGCGATTTTCTGGGCAGAACGTGCGCTCCGGGGCCGGCCACTCTTGGCAACGTCTCGTGTGGTCCCATACTCTTCAAGGTTGGTGGCCAAAAGGCGCAGTGTTTGCGCAGTCGGTGTTGGACGGCCGGGGAAACGGCGACGAAATTCGCGCTGCGCCAACACCATAGACGAATTGTTACGCAAAAAAATAGATACAATTATTCCGCGTTCTTGGGGAGCGTACCACTCCATGGATTGTTCACTTGTATTCTGCATCTGTCTAGTCCATAAATGTCAAA
Source organism: Plagodis dolabraria (assembly GCA_963854805.1). Lineage (NCBI taxonomy): Eukaryota > Metazoa > Arthropoda > Insecta > Lepidoptera > Geometridae > Plagodis > Plagodis dolabraria. The sequence goes on from OY978444.1 coordinate 23,738,095, forward strand.
ACAGATTTGACATTGGTGGCCATTTGCGAAAATGAGAGCATTTTCCATTAGGGTGATTTCTTTTGGCCCACCTTGTGAAATAAGCAAAAATCAATAAGATCGTCTCATTGATGACTCCCTTGTTGTTTTTTGTGTATTGGTATACGTATACATTTTATTTTGTAATATTGCTGATAGTTCAGCCTTTCACCTCAATCTTCGTTACATCAACCAGAATGACCACCGTTGAAAAAGGTCTCCCCAATTGAGGGGAATTTGCCGTAATCCCCACGCTTGGCAGGCACCTTAGGAATCGCAGTAGTAAGTAAATAGTAAGTTCTTCAAAAGGCGCTGCTTCCCACCTCCTGGTACTTTTTCTTAGTTGCCTCTTACAAAACCTAGGCTTCTAAGTTCTCTATTGGATCAATCATATAATGTATATCTGCGCTTTTTTTAAGGGGTTTTATTTTTATCACTGCAATAGATCATAATGACTTCTCCAGTATGTAATCGCACGCTGGCGCGCGCATTTTTATGGTTCCACGAGCGCAAAGCCTCAACTGATATACTTACTAGATTTTTTGAAATTAAAAAATTAGTACGCACTAAACAGAGAAAAGTGCGTCATACGGGTCATACCTTGATGGGGCATGTGCGTCATAGACACAGTGACGCTCGTATCCCATCAAGAAAAAATGCAAACGTTTTTGTTTAAGGTCATAACTCATAATGATATATACTAAAGCTATTTGCATATATCATTTTTTTTTTGTATGCAGTAAATAATTATGCAAATTGATGTTTAAATAATTCGGTTTATGGCTGTGTTTCTCGCAGAAATGTTTTTTTTTAAACCTGAGGTAACATTTAATGTATTTTTTAATGCTTCTCATAGGGCATTAAATGTTCTAAGACAAGCATCAAGAGGTGGGAAAATGATAAAGATACATTAAGTAGTTATATAAGTTAGTTTGAAATACGCTATCAGAACCGAATCTCCCAACAAATGCTTTGTTGCGGTCATATTTTTAAACCAACTTCCAAAAAAGGAGGAGGTTTTCAATTCGTCTGTATATTTTTTTTTATGTTTGTTACCTCAGAACTCTTGACTGGGTGAACCGATTTTGAAAATTCTTTTATTGATTGGAAGATGATGCTTGTCGTTTGGTCCCATTTTAAATCATATCAAAATCGGTCAAGCCGTTTTTGAGTTACGCTCCAATAACTGAAAAATATTTACCCATCTTGATGATATAGTCGTTGACAATGAATGGGGATCCATACCGTAAGTAGCAAGGGTCACTAAAAGGAGTGAATTTTTTTTTTACCAATAAATGGAACCGACTTCAACACCCAAAAGTGTGAAATAACTTGTCGAAGTCGGTACCATGTGCACAATTTTGTGATAATAGGTACTTTTAAACTATCATGGTACCGACTTCAACAAGTTAGTTTCACACTTTTGGGAGTTGAAGTCGGTTCCATTTTTTGGTAATTTTTTTTTTAATGGGAGAAACTAATCCACTTTGATAACTTTAGTGCAGAAGGGCCTGCACTAAAATGAGCGAAGTCGATTCTTCTCTTACAGAGAGTTATTACAGTCAGAATTTAACTAATGTAATTGTCATTTACAGTAATATTACAAAGAGGAATGATTTCTATTTTTAACCAACTTCAAATAAAGAGGAGGTTCTCAATTCGTCCGTTTTTTATGTTTGTTACCTCTGAACTCTTGACTGGTTGAACCGATTATGAAAATTCTTTTTTGTTTGAAAGCTGATGCTTGTCGTTTAGTCCTATTTAAATTTTATCAAAATCGGTTAAGCGTTTTTGAGTTACACTACAATAACTGAAAAATATTTATCTTGATGTATAGTCGTTGACAATGAATGACAATCGATTCCGTAAGTAGCTATGGTCACTAAAATAAGTGTTTTATTTTTCAAAGAATGGAACTAAATTCAAAAAATAGGGCATATTTTAATGGAGTTCCAGCTTTCAGCATCATCGAAAAGTATCAGCTTTCAAACAAAAAAAAAAGAATTTTCAAAATCGGTTCGACCAATCAAGAGCTCTGAGGTAACAAACAAAAAAAACAGACGATTTAAGAACCTCCTCTTTTTTGGGAAGTCGGTTAAAAAGGGTGAAATAACTTGTCGAAGTCCATACCATGTGCACAATATTGTGGTAATAGGTCTTTTGATCTATCATGGTATCGACTTCAACAAGTTATTTGACACTTTTGAGTGTTGAAGTCGGTGCCATTTTTGTTTAATTTTTTTGTATGTGAAAGTAACGATAAAACTTAGAATATACGGGACCGATTTGAAAAATTCTTTTACCATTAGAATCCTACATTATTCCCGATGAACATGATCTATAGAATATGTTGAAAAAAGTTGATTTTTATTTTATTAAGAAAAACTCGTGCGAGAACGGGGTGAGTCGCTATAGTAATTTGGTAAATCAAAAGTTAAAAAGTTATCTAAGTCATAAAAGATAACGTCCCGGTATCGGTACCAATCCAACCACAAACGGTGGTAAAGATTTTGTAAAAGTTCAAGCAGACCGGTTCTGCGTTCTAATAATTGTGACTCAGTCACTCACTCACTTGACCCACATCGCATGGTGAAGCTTTACCATGAATACATCGAAATTGATCGTAATTTACATGTTTATGAATATATTATTTTTCTATAATTTATTTTACATATTTAAGTAATTATAATTGATTTGGTGATTTATTAAAGTTGATTGAAGTGAGTCTCAAAAGGCAAATCAATATGATAAATCGTTATTAATTAGTAAATCGTATCTAATTGATTTATTCCCATTTAAACCTACATATTGCCTTAATTATAGACAATTCATATGTATTGTCTATATACATATAGAAAATCGTATCAAATCAAATTTTATTACTAATTATTGAGTAAAAACCATGTGTACATGAAAGATTTTTAGGGTTCCGTACCTCAAAAGGCAAAACGGAACCCTTATAGGATCACTTTGTTGTCCGTCTGTCTGTCAAGAGTCAAGACACTTTTTCACAAGAATGCGTCCTTATGCATACCTCCTTCGACATGCAAAGTAATCAAAACCTACAGGGTACTTCCCGTTAACTCAGAATCTTGAAATTTGTTACGAAGGAAAGTCTTAAAGCATAGATAAAGGAAAAATTGCGAAAAGTATAAATTTTTAGTTTAAATGTGCATAGTATTATACAAATATTTTTAAAAATTTTAGAATATTATGGATTTCATTTAGTAATAAAATGATACCTACAGGTTTATACGGAACCTTCGGTGTGCGAGTCAAACTCACACTTGGCATTTTTTTTCATCACACGTTCTCGTAAAGTGTTTCTTATTACATCGTTTTAGGGTCAGAAACCAAGATTTAAAACACATAGGTATGCTTTTTATTTTACCATTACTTACTGTACATGTATACGTATAAAAGAATTATCCCAAACAAGTTCAATTTGTATCTCGTTACATGTTTATAAATGAAGTAATCTTAATTTACCCGGGTAAAACTTAATTTTTCAACAACTTTATTGAGTTTCACTTGTTAATACTCACAAAGAGTTTTATGTGCATAGCTAAAAATAGTACACATTTACACAATTAATAAATTAAATTGTAGTAACTATGAATAAAAAATATTATATTTTATCAGATTGTTCATAATTCACAATAAATTATGCGATAAATATGAAAATAGTCGCTTTATTGTAATTTTTGATATCTGTTGAATGTCAATGCCGTGCGCGCCCTAGCTTTCAACATTGCGAGATTCGCAATCGCGGCGCGGAAAAAATATACAAAATAAATGTTGCACACCATTTTGTTTCAAAATTTAGCTATGGTATTTGCTGTGTGGTCGATTATTATCAAAAATGTTAACTTCTAGTAGGAAAGAAATATGAAGGTTTAACTCCGCCGGAAATAACAATTGAGGCACGACACGCGTGTGTTGCCACCAAAATCTACAAAGGAATACCGTGCGCTTTACGAAACCTTCATAAAATGAAAAAAAAGCAAAAATGAAATCATTTTCTGAGTACGTATTTTTGGCATACTTCAAAATATAACTGAAATTGCAAATAAATACAAGCAACTCGCTTTGGTGTATCTATTCTGTTAAAAATCACTGTTATGTACGTCAAAACTTATTGTATCTTGACAGCATTTCTAAAGAGACGCTCGGACGGATATGTTTTTCGGAAATCTAAAGTTTTGTCACCTACATAATTATGTTAAAAAGTTTAAAAAAAGACCCGGTTAATCAATACCTGGCAACAAAGTTCAGTGATTCTAAGGGCCCTTTTCAGAATGTCGTAATAAAGTTTCTGGTTGCTATGTAACACATAAAATAACTGAATGATAAAAATGACAGTTGACATGCAGCGCGTTTCAAGCTTTAACCGATGGATAGGCTAAATCGATGACTGTGAATCGCAAAGATAGTGTTTTATTTATTAAATATGTTCTGGGTAGTAAAACCGGAACTTACTCGAACATTCTGAAACAGGCCCTTAATGTACCATCTATTTGTTAGAGTTTTTTTAATGTTATTGTGACGGAACAAGCTCGAGATCCACCTGATGTTAAGCGGACTAGCCTCTGCCTATAACAGATGCATTTCGTCACAAGTCACGATTACCACTGCGCCCGTCACCGGCGCCGATTTAGTTGTTAAGTCTCATGTGCCTGTAATGTCACTGGCTCTTATGGACTGCTGTCGTAACACACCGTTAGGTGCTTGGCAACAGATTTTGTACTTGAGGGTGGTCGCTAGCCAGGCGGGCACTCGCAAAATGCCCTTCCACCATGCGTTGAAGCTAAAGCCCGCAGTGGGATTTGAACCATGGACCTGCTGCGCGGCAGTCCATAGCTAATGCCACTGAGCCATCACTGCTTCAAAACTATAAGTTATATAACTAATGTAACTATTTGATTTCTTTGCAGGTTGCGTTAATTTTCGGTATAATTGGTGCATGTCGGTGTCATTACAATTAAAGATGTAGAAACCCACGGAGACGTGCTCCTCATAAATATTACTAATCCTAAACACAAGATTTCACGGTCAGATACAATCCATGGCTAAATTACGAAATGGTAAAAAAATATCAAACTCTTCGTTCAAGAAATGCTAAAAATGACCGCTTTTTCAAAAATGCGAAATGTACAGTTCAACCCATGAATAAATTTGGTTTTGGATGTTGATGATGACGATTGTGGATGTTGACCATTACACACTCGGCTCTCTTATCGCGTTCGCCTATACCAACGGCTCGCGCACTATATCGCCTCGTATGTTATTATGACTGATCCACGCCCCACACTTGTATCATCATAATGTACTATTTCCGTTATTAAATAGCGTAAACGTCTCCTTAAGCTTCGGCCAAAATGCTTTAGTTTACTCGGATTTCCGGTTGTGCACTTCTGATATGGAGACAGCTATGCTCGGAGTTTCTTTGCGCGATAAAATCCGGTACGTGGATAATCGCCAAAGAACAAAAGTCACCGACATAGCTCTCAGAATTTGCAAGTTGGAGTGGCAATGGGCGGGCTGCATTGCTCGACGAACTGATAACCGATAGGGAAGAAAGGTTCTCAAGTGGTTACCACACTACACCGGAAGACGTAAGTTGGTAGGCCCCACACTAGGTGGACTGAGGACATCGTGAAAGTCGCGGGTAGCCAATGGCTACAAGTGGCTAATAGCCGTTCTTTGTGGCATTGTATGGGGGAGGCTTTTGTTCAGCAGTGGACGTCTTCCGGCTGATGATGATGATGATGGTGATGACTTCTAAAGAACACTTTTCTCAATCAATCACGTGCATTTTTGTGAGCCGGCTTGATAATTATTTTGTTTATAAATGGAATTACTTTGTTGATTCAGTTTCTAGAGACGGCGTCGATATGGGGGTTGAAAAGTAAAAAAAATGCTGTGTTGTGTTGCAGTTGCGAAGTTTTCAACTTACGAGCCTATGCCCTATACCACAGATCACAGAAACTCCCTATACTTAGTATTAATATTGTTAACTTTAAACTTACCGGATTCAAACTCCTTCCCATAGATGACAACGTCGCACTTGGCGATGTTCACTGAATGCAACAATGTATTACCAGCTTGATTAGTATTTATGAGGGGGCACACGCCCCCTATTCTGGTAGCACCGAGCCAAATTGAGGGCAATTCTGGATTGTTATTCAGCATGATGCCCACAGTATCTCCGCGTTTTACACCCTGGGCTTTGAGGACAGCTGATACTCGCAGGCTGAATTGCTCCACCTGTAAGAAAATAGTATATATCATTTTTGAAACTTGAATTTTTAATTCTACGAAGTGGGAGTTCCCTATAAACAACATATAGAATCTCGAAATATACTTATAATATACTGTACTGTATCAGCCGGATTGTCCACGGCCGAACACAACCTTCCCCTTGGCAGGCGTCTTGGAGATCACAGTTTAAGATATCAGTTCCTCAGAAGGCCGCCGTTGCACTGTATTTTATCTTTAGTCGCCTCTTACGACACCCACAGGTAGCAATGGGGGTGACATTCTAACCCGGCACCCCACAGGGATACCTACCACAATCTAATTCCTACCATTAATAAAATAAATCGTTCGAAAAATATTGAATTTACTCAAACTAGTAAAGTTTGAGAAAATTCAATATTTTTCGGATCTAGGAAGAGACAATAATATACTCGTAGATATTACAAAATCAGTTGATATTATAAACCAGTTCCAGGTATTACAGGTCTATGATTGATTAAATACACCTATTGTTCATATTCGTATTACGTACGTAGGTATAGTTTTTACTCCTTTGTACTCCAACTTTATGTACTTAACTCAACATCGCTTTTTGTTGTTTTGACCTGTTTTTAAGTATGTTGTAGCTTTACTATCTATTTTGAATTTTTATTTATCTTTCCAACACAAAACAAAATGCTTCAGTAGGTCTCTGACAAACAGTATGGATAGGTATAGGTGAAGAGATTTTTGACCTCATTCCTCCTTCACGCTTTTATTACCGAACTGGCCGCTATCGTCAGAAGGGCCACCCACACATAGATACGTGGAAGTCTCGCACTACCCGATTTAATCGTCTGTATCTGCCACGTACCTGTAAGTTGTGGAATGCTCTTCCCCCTGAGGTTTTTCCTCAGGTCTACAACCTAAACCGCTTCAAAAGAGGCGTGAATAGAGTCCTTTCACTCAATGGTAGGCAACGCACCAGTAATGCTGCGGATATTACGGGTGTTCATAGGCGGCGGTGACCACTTACCATCAGGTGGACCGTCTCGTTGTTTGTCACCTTATGTATAAAAAAAAAAAATAGGTATTGTACCTAATAAATGTTTATTTTGTAAATATTATGCTGGCTTGTCTCTCACAAATCAGTTTAATAGGATCCCATTTTTAGGACGGAACTCTAAGAGAATCGTCTATACCTGGTTAGGTATGCCGGTTAATGTTTATGCGTGGGTCTTCATAGCGCTTTCTATAAAATAATTATTTCGTCAAAATTCAATTACAATAATAGTTAAAATTCGTTGATGTTTTGCATGTATGTCCTTGTTGGTTTGTAAGTTTTCCGTAAAAATTAGTATAAGTATTCAAAATTATTTCGAAAAATCGCTTTGTTAGTGAATTCTTATTTGCACATTAAGAGATAAATTAAATAATAAAACTAAAACCTGGCAAAACAGAAGCATACATACAGATATTAGGTTCAATGACATGCAAAATTTCAACGATTTTGAATACTTGGTATTAGAAATAATATGATAAAACTACGTTTGTACACCCCGTGGGGTGCCGGGTTAGAATTGCACCTCCCCATATCATACCATGGGTGTCGTAACAGCCATCGTAAGAGGCGACTAAGGGAAAATTACTGGAAGGTGAACAGCAGCGCCTTCTAAAGAACTGTCAACTTACACTGCGATCCCCAAGGCGCCTGCCAACCGTGGGGATTACGGTAAATACCCCCTTAGTAGGGGAGGCTGTGTTCAGCAGTGGACGATCCGGCTGTTACAGTGCGTTTGTATGGAGAGAGCTACGAAGACAACTGCCTTAATAAAAAAAATTATACCTACCTACCTATTTACCCGTCGAATTTTATGAAGTTCGTTTTTTTTTCTGCGTGATAGACTATCATTTGGCCGCTATCTCACCTGATGGATAGTTATGATGCGACCGAAGATGTAGCATGCTTGTCTAGAAGATACCTACCTATTCACTCTAGACTTAAAAACTCCCAAATTATATTGGTCGGGAAATTTTCTTCATAAAAATTCTTCTATTCCAGAAGTCTTTTTTTTTTTTTTTTTTTTTATGCTTGATAGGTTAGCCTTTGACCACTATCTCACCTGATGGTAAGTGATGGTGTGGTCGAGGATGTTGTTCAGACTAACCTAGAGTTACTGGCTCTCAAGGACAGCTGCCGGAACACACCGTTAGGTGCTTGGCGACAGATAAATAAAATATAAAATTAAAGTCAGGAAAAAATGGAAGATGTATACATGTATACATGCTGAAATACATGACACATTCGATGCCAGCCTTAGAACATATAAAAAACTTTTAAGACAGATAAAATTATGAACAATCAAGGTCTTTTCTTACGTCAAAGTATCAAGTATCTACAAGTACGTAATGTGACTGAGCAGATCAAGATTGTTACTTAGATTTATATATTTAATGACCTTTTAGTTCGTTATCCTAATCACCCTAATCGGTCGAATAACGATGGGAACGAATTAAAAACAGTAGTTGCTATGCTAGGTAGTACCTAACTTGTTTTACGTACGCACGTTTTATACGTTTTTGATGAAGGCAATATTTTTTTCCTCATTTTTAAACGAGGTGGATAATCTTTCATTATAACGTAAAGGAAGCAGACAGATGGACTGCATTATGATGCTCATGAAATGTATATAAAGGTCAAAAAGTCTTCAAACATATAGGCCAGGCAACACTACCTTATAATTTAAAATAGATATACGTAGTATTTCATAAAACTAAAAATTCATATTGCTGCCCTTAGCCCACTCATGTGAGGTCGGTAACGGTGTAAATAAATGGTAAGTGCTTGGGCTTTTTGTCCAAAAATCCCTTTCGCAGGGGGTCATCTAAGGGGATTCTGTAATAAGTTCTGTTTGGTGTAGTATAAACTTTGCCGCCAAGAAACTAACGGTCCGTTCCGGCAGCTGTCCTTGAAACCAGTTTCAAGGCGGAGCCATGTTTATCATCTTCGACTAAATCTTCACTTATCAACAAGACGTGAGGTGGAGATCAAAGACTGGCTAATCAGCGATAAAATATGCTGAACTAGGTTACACTTTCTACTCAGGTAACAAAGAGGCAATTAGGGAGTTGACCGTGTTACGAAGTTTTATTTCGAAAAGCTATAAAATAAAAATGCTTTTGATGATTTTTTAAGTCAGGTACCCAGACAAAAGTAACCTCTTAAAACAAAAATGGTGCGTCAATGTGTGTATAATAATAATTATGTATTTTTTTCCTGTTGCCCAATGCTCTTACCTGTTCAAAAGTCCACGTCTCGTTTTCGAATAAGAAACACGCTTTGTTTGGATGTTTCTTCACCATTTGATGGAAGATGTCGGGCATTGACCAGTCCTTCTTCGTAAAAGTTCGGGTGAGCCATAATATCTTGATGTAGCACCATAGGGCCCTGAGGAAATATAATAGTAGGTAAACTTTTTTGTGTTATGGGGTGATTCTCTGTTTGGTTTCAGAAAATATATTTACTATGTGCGTACATTTCGGCAACATATCCATACTGAATGTTTTTTTTTCTGCTAGTTTTTTTTTTTTTTTTGAAGACCACAAAACTGGAAATAATTCGTAGCGAACATAATTGAAAATAATACAAAATAAACATCGGAATACACATTTCCTTCAAGAAGTGGACCTAGCATATATATTACATTAAATTCTTCAATCTAATTACATAGTAATAAGCAACCCGCAAACAATATCATGGGTATTGATGAAACTTTCTATTTAAAACTCCGGTGCAAAGAGATGATGATTTTTAATAATTAGTGAAACAAATAATGAAAGTGACTTATTTAAAATATATTCACCGAGGAAAGCGAATTGCGGTGAAATATATTGAAGTCGGTATCGTAACTTTCACACATACGATAAACCGGCGAGTGCTTTAACATATTAGTTTTACAAATTGGTAGCCTAAAAGTTTCTCTATCCGATAGGCGATAAGTATATATAGATTATTAATACGAAGAAGAAAAAAATATATTTGAAGATTGCATTACGGAATCGTACAAATATTCATGGAAAGCTCTTATATATATTATATAGTATATCAGTCATTGTATTCAGTCTGCATGCCGGTGTGTAAATATTTACACATGTGTGACACAATAATTTATACATAATTTACAAATTCCATTATATATAAACAATTATGCAAGAGGCCACATATGCATTTCCTTAAATTTATGTTCTTGTAATGATAAAAACTCCCTAGGAAGCATGTTCTACTAATAAATACACATATATACGCGTTTCTTTTATAAATGTATCTATCAAAAAAAATATTGATTACATACACAATTTTTAACTAGACATTAACTTCGCTAATATGATAAAATAAGTTAGTAAAGTTGTTTCCAAATATATCTTTTGGAACTCCTAAACAATTATCCTCAACGACAATGAATTTTTACATCTAACTCATGCTGAAATGTGACCAGTTATAATCTTAGCCAATAGGTGCTAAAAATTTTAAAATCGTACTACCCCATCCATGTCAAAAGTATTTTTTTTTATTGCTGATATTGCTTCTCTGATTATCGCGCTTTTTGGTCACAAAAAGCCCATGGCCGCCACGCGCAGCGCACATTGAGATTGAATTATTGGTTTAATTCCAATTTGGTTCTAAATTCCGTTACAAGCTTCTGCTTTACCCCTAACACGGACAAGTCACCCGCGTCATAAGCCTCACTCCATTCCAAGTCACCTTTCTCGTTCTTCTCGACATCAACTGCGCTCGCCACTGAGCTGAGACATTCATTGTAGGCATTTTGCTGCGTAGACGTTTTGATTACACTAGGCAGCATGATCAAAAATGTGCGAAAGTTCTTATGTCTCGTTCGCCCAGTAATTTTACTTGCCAGTTGCCGCAGTGCACTTTACGCCTAAACAAAGTATTATTTGCACTCTACTGTTTCCCAGTAGAATATCTGATACTGCGGTGGTACCCACCAATACGGCCTCTTCCTAAAGAGACCTACCACCTGGTTAAATACTAAGTGGATGATGTAGAGTAACGTTGCGCCACTTAGCCATAGCACTAATAGTTGGTACATAAATTCTTTTACCGTCTCCCGGACATAGTTCAAGACTCCAGACTGCTATATGCTGATAAAGATATTTATCCAATAATCTGTCTACCAGGACCTGCAGATTCTACTGTTCAATAGGAATAAAAGAAAGCACTCGTCCATTATTCTCCGTTCGTAAAACTATCTCTGTCCCAAATTTCAACATAAATGACTCAGTGCTGCTGGATATAGAAAAAACTTTAGAACGCTACGTCGTTTTCTCGGAGTATGAACAAGTCCACTAGGACTAAACTATACCTACTTGACTGCTAGAAGTATAGCTATGTACCTACGTTGGTAAGTATGTACGAGTTCGGAACAAAAACATGCACACAATCATCTATGGGTCGATAAAGATCAAATCTGACATAATATATATAAGCATAATAATATAATAATACTATCTATATACGTAAGGTAAGCTTCCTGTTGATAGGCATGATTATGAGACTATAAGTACATGAATAAATACTGGTAGAATATTCGAAATTCCTTTGAAGGGAAAAATATTTTATTTATTATGGGAATTTGAGGAGAGGTTAAAGTCTATATATTTTTTACAACAGTAGGTGGTCTCTGTCCGGGGTAGTACTGTCATCGTAGCTATTCCTACCGCCAAGCAGTAATGTTTGTATTTCTGTATTCAGGTTTGAAGGTTATATGGGTGTCGGTGCAATTACAGTCACATGAGACTTAACAACTTTATGTCTTTGGGAGATGGGCGCAGTGCAGTTCGTCATTTGTGACAAACTACATCTGTTAAGGTAGAGATTACCGCATGACAGGGCTTCGTGATTGTTCCATCACGCACGATAACATAAAAAAGTGTTGTAAAAGGTATATTGCAACTAGGTCTTATAAAGTAAAAATAAAACCAATTAGTCACCCCGTGACCACGATCACTGCAAAGTGTTTGAAACGTCCGTCGGGACAAAAATAATGATAAATATACACGGTTTAAATTTGGTTAGTTACAACGAATATGTGTAATAATCGCGAAAACCTAAGACAATGCAAATAAGCTCGTTTTGAACTGTATTCGCTAACGGTCGATTCACAATATGCTAAACAGCCACGATAGTAGTGCCAGGATAGCAATTAATTACGCCATCTATGAAAATGTCAACCCTTATATTCACCAGAATCATAACTTTGGTCCCCTTTTTCATCCAAGTGACATCTGTCAAAATGAGAGCAACTTTCACTCTACTATTTTTCAGAGTGCTTGAAGCGTCCGGTCGCCGACGTCAGATCATTTTGGTGAACCACTTGAAGTGATCACAAAGAATATGAAACTGACTTTGTAAACGCTAACTTGCAATCGGAGCATCGTCGAGTGATGTTACGTGAACACTCTCCGGTTACTAAAAATTAAGTACCTATTTCGTCTTTGCCAGGTACTAATATATCGACATGGAAGTAGGAAATCTACTTCCATGAATATTGTTATTAAAGTCAAGGTTAATGGGGATGGCAACTGTCAAAGTGGCGCGCGCTAGCTTAACATGTACCTACCATTTACTATGAATTTTACGATCATAGAAATGTTATATTTGTTTTGACGTTTGGCATATTCCAAAAACAAAAGAGTAGAGTAAAGAGCTATGCTGGCGCCATCTGTAAATAGTTTCTAGCGGCTAACCCCATTGCCAATAAACAAGATGACAGATGTCATAAGCGCGGCTGCTAGTCGGTTCAGATTGTTTGCGTGCAAACAGTGCAAGTGATCACTTCAATCGAGCGTGCATGTCAATGTATCAAAGATTAATAGGGAATCTGCAACGTTATTTCGAATTCTATCTGTAACATCACCATTTCTGAGAAGTATCAAAACAAAAAGATATCGGTACCGAATACTATTTCATTTATATTATACGTATAAATATGTTCATGAGATATGAATATATGCATTACTACTTACGAGAAATCTCTTGGAGCAGTCCTAGCGGCGACATAGAGCCACCTCCAGTAAAACGCTATCAAGTAGACCACCAGGAATATCGCCAGCACGATGAGACTCGTCTGCCAATCTTGGAAGACCCACGCGACTGCACATGCAGCCACCAGCACTCCCAGCGCCACGATCATGATGAGGATCTTACTCCAGGGTATGTCATCTGAGGATAATCCTCGGCTCCCTTTCTCCAAGTCTGCGTTCTTGCGTGTGAACTAGAACGAAAAGCGCGGTTGAGGTCTAAATCTGAACTGGTGGTATTCATTGAGGAAAATAATTATCGCGTAGTGCGTCATTATTTCGAGAAGGAAACACTATTATCGTTCGTAGGTACGAGTATGTATCTACTACATACAATAACTTAAAGTATTGGTGGCCCAGTTATAATACTTATAATAGCCATGAACTGCTGCCCAGGGTGTTCATCGCAGACTTGAGCTACATCGCTTGATGGTACAGCAATCTGAATGCTCGCGAAGCTATTAGTTACCACCCTCATGTAGATAATCTGTCCCCAAACACCTAACGGTGTGTTTTGGTAGTTGTCCTTGAGTGCCAGTATCTTCTAAGTTTTTTATTGTTGTGACGGAGAAATCATGAGGCCCACCTTCTGCCTATAACATTTGCCACCAACTGCACTGCGCATTTTATCGTGAGTCTGGTCTCTTGTGTCTTTTATTTTACTTGCTCTCAATGAATGCCGCCGGAACACACTGTTGCTTGACGACAGATTTTCTATTAGAGGGTGGTAGTTAGCTAGTTGAGCATTAGCAAAATACCCTTCCATCATACGGTGAAGCTCAAATCGGCGGTGGGGAACGAACTACGGATCTGCGGCTTGGCAATCCGTATATTATTGCTTTTTTGATCCGCCTATTTACGCCATCCTCAAATACATCATCACTAAGCAACAGGTGAGATAGTGATCAAAGGCCAACCTATCAGCTGTAATAAACTGTAGGTTCTTAATTTACCACAAACTTTGGGATCTTGTGACAAACTATACGCAAAGATCATAAGTTTTGTTGTGGCTCAAGTAGAACCAAAGTAGCCAAAGAGAAGAAGCAGAACATGATATGTTGGATTCTAAATCCTTATATGAGTACCTACTTTAGCATAACAATCACCTATGATTATTACTTACTTAGTTTAAAAATAAATTTATAAAGATAATTTGAAACTTTATACACTGACGCACGACTTGTTTATTTTGATACATATCAGCGTAGGTATTGATATATAATACAAGAATACTTTAGGCATCCACGGTTGAACAAAAACCTTCCCCATTTGGGGAAGGTTTTTGTGTTAGTATAATCATGTGTTTAGTATAATCATCACGCTTGGCAGGCGTCTTGGGGATCGCTGTCTAAGATGGAAGTTTTGCAAAAGGCGCTGCTGCCCACCTTCTGGCATTTTTCTCTTTGTCTCGTATTTCATGGCTCTCACAGGAAGATATGCGGGGTACAATCCTAGCTCGGCACCCCACGGGCACTTACTTAGTACTTACTTACCAGAGAAATAACAGTGATAAGCTAATTCCAAACGCCACAAACACAGAATAAAATTAAAGTAGTAAACATAATTTAACTGTAATATTGAGGAACTGTTTTGTTTACAATATATAGGTAAATAATTGCCTCGAGGCATACAGTTGAATTCTATTAAGTCTACATATAAACTAAAAATGTATCGCAGTTATCGTAACAATGAATCAGGGATATAAATAATGAATGATATCATTGGTTGTAGATGAAGTTATCGGTTAAAGACACCTAGTCACAGATATAATAATAGTTTTTATTGATGATATATTATCTCTTTGCTAAACCACGGAGCAACAAGCTGGATTTTCGAGTAACGCATATTATTTTTCGTAAGGGATGATAGGTACGTGCAGTAACTGTAAACATACCTATATATTACAAAAGATGAACAATTGAATTAACCTAAAATAAATATAAATAAAATTTGTTACGAGTTTATGGGTAGTTATATTTACATATATCCAAATCCGTCCGGCCATCAGGCTAAGGATATATTGATGAAATTTTAAAAATCTATGTGTCCTTGAATAACATACAGGATACATTTTATACAGTCGTTCCAATATTGACTATGCAGCAATTGAAATGATGCAATCACAAAATGATAATGTTGAAAGAGTTATTTTCATTTTCCTGAATGGGAAATGGTGAAAAGGAAGGAATTTACTTACTGTCGATTCTGTAAGATCTATTCACAACATTATAGTTGGAAAATGAGACATTTTTATGAAACAATTGTAAGCTAATATAAAAATAAAATCAGCCAAGTGCGAGTGGGACTCGCGCTAAGGGTTCCGTACCGTTATCTGTAACCTAATCTTGCAAGTTACAGACACTCTTCGCAGTGTCCGATTGAACTGGGTAGGTACGTTCCTATCCTAGGTAGGTACGAACCCTAAATAGTGATCTCACTAATTGTTCATTTTTAAAGTAAATATACAACTAAATATTCGGTGAATATTTCAAGTTTCTGCTATTTTCATTATTATTATTTTTAGCAAATAAACGGCGAAAACCTCTTTTATTGTAAGGCAGCCCCCTTAATTATTTATTTTATTTTTATTATTTATATTTTAAGATAACATAAAACTAAATATTCTGTGAATAGTTAAAGCGTATACCTGTCACCGTTATTAGCATCGAGCAAGAAACAGCAAAAAAAAAAAAGTTTGTTTTACGGGAGCCCCTCTTATATATTAATTTTATTTTATTTTTAGTATTTGTTGTTATAGCGGCAATAGAAATACATCACCTGTGAAATTCTGTCTAATTGTCACCGTTCTTGAGATACAGCCTGGTGACAGATGGATGGACCGGACGGACTGACGGAACGGACGGACAGCGAAGTCTCAGTAATAGAGTACCGTTTTTACCCTTTGGGTACGGAACCCTAATAATGGGTAACTTCATTGAACATTAAATTTTACATAAATTATGTATTTAGGTACTATATATTTGAGAACGTAATACCTAGATATTAAGTTTGTGTTGAATACCTACTTAACTGTTAACAAAGGGTTGATAAAAAATATGTGTACTTAAGTAGTACTTATGCTTATTCGACTTAGAATATTTCTTCTTTTATTTGTGTAAACATTTCGACATCTTGATATTCTTGCTGCATTCCGTCGTCGGCCACATCCGGAAATTTCCGGATGTTTACGAACCCTACATACAATTGAATTTTGAATTCGAATGTATTATAATGTAATGTACCTACCTATATATCTAATGGATGGTTAATTTGAAGATAAACTATTTAGGTATGTATACTTATGATGTTTTTTTGTGTTAATTATTTATAAATTGTATATTAATTATTAATTATAACAATAACATTATAATACTAGTAATTAATTTGCGACACCCTTACAGTTTAAATGTACTTGTTTACCTAATAAGGTGCTGAGAACTTAATTTAAAACACCTTTAGAATGAAATGCACATTTAAAAAAACAATGAACATGAATTCAAAGAATACAAAACATCCTGGCAGTTTTACAAAGGTAACAAGACAAAGGTGTTTGAGTTCAAAACACTCGACAAACTTTGCTTTGTATTTTTTAATTTAAATTCGATTATTGGCCGATCAAGGGAAAAATGCGCTAAATGGCAGCATCCCACTATTCTAAGATCAAACTCGTTCTTTTTTTTTATTATTAAACAAACAACGCTCTACAGACTCGTGGTCCGTGCTCTATTTAGATCTATTTTCATGTTACTACATATTACAATTTTACAAAATTCGTACTCCATTACATCATTGACTTTGACACTTAGATGTAGGTTAGTGTTATGGTGTTATATCTTAAAAACTATGTGAGTCCATATGTATCAAAGTCTTTGAGACTGTTTCTACACATTAGGCGCATTATATGGCACTTTATTATCCTAGCGCCTTTATGAACAGAAAAGTAGCTATATAATAAGTAATGTAACTACCAATTAGAGAATTTCCAAGGAAAAGCGGCCTGTCAAAACAACCGAAGCACCATCACAATCTTTGGAAAGTACGATAACAACGGATAATAACGTATCTTGATTAAAACGTGATTCCCCATGACTCCACCAAAATAAAACCACATGCAGTGGTGTCATCGAGTAGGCAATAGCAAAGTACTTATAATCAATATGCAGAGTTCATTATCACGGCATGGGTAAGTAGAGTCAAGGTAAAATGACAAATTAGCGTTCTGCCAACTCTTTGTTTCCGCGTTTTTTCTCATTGTTAATTTTATAATGTATGTTGCATAGTTTATGCAGAGTCAGTGAATCACGAGGAGAGTAAAGGATAGATAGACAAAATATACCTAATATTTTTATATTCTGTGCATCCAAAATAGATTGGGAAGTGAGCAAGAAATCGTAGTTACACAATTTTTTTTTTGATTGTGCGCCATCCAAACATTAAAGTGTTTACAATCAGTACACTAACAAAATAGAATAAGGGTTAGGCGGAAACTAATAAATAAAATAAAAAACCTATTTAATTGATTTAGTTCTTCAATAACTCCTTTGTTAACTTTTCCTCTCTTGAATAAATCGTTATTTCCATATAGGCAGACTTATTATTTAAGATAATGTTAATGGAGTTCAATTTAATTTGACACTTGAACTGCACAATAATGGGCATTGTTATCGAAATAATTTTTCAATACACTTGTGCAAAAAATAATACAAAAAACATTTAATTTGAACAGTGAAACCAAGTTGTGACAAAGTTTTCGCAAGGCGGGAAAAAATAATCAGTTTTCCTATGCCCGCGCATGGTGACCGGCCATAGACTAACCAGAGAACCAGAGAATGAAGTTTAATTTTTTTTGCTTTTCACGGATAGCGTTTTAGCCACGTAGGTACAAATGGAGATTTTAAAGTTTTCTTTATTACAGAGAAAATAAAACTTATGTTTGAGTAAAAGTGTAATTTATTAAACACTTATAAATTGAAATGATCTATTTAAATACGAAGTTGTATGAAATGAGCAAACAAAATATACAATTTTGTATCGAAACTTTTTTAAGCACAAAGGACTTATAATATAAAAAAACTCTATAACTCGCTTTTGAATAACAGCAATGAAAAAATCACAATTTGACGTGTCATTATGTGCCTAATTGCGGTGAAATAAGAGCCAACAATGCCCTTCATCAGGTGTGTTCACGAGACTAAACATCGAAGACCATTCCGCGCAACGTAGACGCGTAAACTAACCTGATGAAAGCCATCAGATAATGCTCGAAACCTAGGTCGATAATATCGACATATACGCTTGAGTACAGCCGATTATTTAAAACATTAATATGTCTCATACTCACGAGGACTTTCAAACTAAAATGCATTTATTATATTCCGAAGGAGTATCTAGTAAGTCTCGTTGAGAAAACCAACCATATAAAATCTTGTACCTACATAGCTACGCGAATAAAGAAGTAAATTTTATTCAAAAGGTAGAGCGACGTGATTTACTATTCAGTCTAACTAATTATTATGCATAGAATGGAACGAAAGTCATTAAACTCATGTTTCATTAATTTAATTGACGTGCATGTCGAAATGGTGACCCAAGTTTCTTCACTTCGGACTATCATTTGACCGTGGCTTAGCTCACGTAATGATGATTATTAAAAAGGTATAAGTACCCTTACTGATGGCCCTATCATTTGTCCTCAGGATATTTTAAAGTAAATAAGATAAATAAAAAGGTTGGTATGGCAAAAAATCTGGAAGACTGAAAGTAATAAATGGTATTAAATATCAGTGGGAGAGGTACTTATCGCCGGAGATACTTTATCAGCACGAACTACACGGTCGTTCACGACATTTTGAACTTGTGAAAGTTTGTTAAACCACCTGCTTGAAAATTTCAGATATCGTGTCATGTAAATCTAACTTAGGTGTAAAGAGCTTTATTTCTCATAAAAGAGGTAATGTTCGCTTAAAATGAGGTACAAAACATAGAGTTTCTTCAAAAGTAATAAGTTTTGAAATCAAAAACTTCGCGTCAGGAAATTTGTCACCAACGTTCACGATCCAAAATTACAAGTTTCTACACCTTTGAGTAACTACTAAAATAAACTCCACCACAACATTAATTAATGCACCGAATAAAAATTATGCTCTATCCTTTTATAGCTGAACTAATGGATCCAACATCAATAGCAACTTTTGATTTAAGTATATTAATTACAAAAAACTAAATTTATAAAGCTCTAGCTTTTTATTGTCTTGCAGATGATGTAAAAAATAGATTATGCCCTCCTGAGATAAAGCCTGCCTTCACCTTGGGCAGCTCGAACCCTCTGGCTTCATTCAGGACTCTTTAACTCGAGATTCCTTTTTGACGCTCAGGGTTCAATTTCAATGCCACCAGTGACGCACTCGTAAAAAACTATGTATCCCCTTGGTTATGCGAAATCGATTACATATTATACTTACTCGTAAGGTTGTTGCTTTTTATTTTCTCTAATTCACAATTTTTTATTACTATCCTAGCTAGCTGCTGTCTCTAAATCATCTCACCCTATGAATAAATAATAATATAGACCTGTTAGGAAATGATAATGATGTGTTTAAGTGTCTAATCTTAGTGGAAAACGGATCTCCACCAGAAAATACCTTGTAACTTTTGTCACCAACATGGGTTGAAAACACAAAAGTTACCAACTTTGTTTGGTGCAGACTCGATTTTATGTATGGTTCACTTACCTCTACTTTAAGCCCATTATTATCAGCCTTCGTATTGTTCATATTACTGTCTACGTTCACCTCGACATTTGACATCTCTGCTTGCGTGTTTCACAATGCAATTATTAATTACTTATACTTTGTGTATGTATGTGAAAATTCTAGTGGGAACTTTCCAGAATCATCTTCACCTGGTCACGTTCCTGAAACAAAGATGAAGTTAAGAATTAGAATAGTCTCATTTTGGCACATTTACGAGATTTCGACCAGAGATTTGAATCGCCTGTTCTTGTTATGTCTAGTAATTTTATTTAAGTACAGAAAAATAAAAACGGCTAACTAAAAATGATATCCACGACTTCCACAGTTGAACAGAGCCTCTCCCATTAGTGGGGCTTGTCATAACCCTCACGCATGGCAGGCGTCTTAAGGGTCGCAGCGCAGTGTAGATGATAGACCTTCCGAATGCGCTTGTGGCCAAACTTCTCGTTGGTTTCCCTTTCGATGCCTCGTACGACTCCTATAAAAAGATATGGCGGGCACACTTCTATCCCGAGAACCCCACGGGCTGCTGTATGTGTTCTATGCCACGGGTGAACTAACTATAAGGTAAGTAGATCTATGTATTTAAAAAAAATGGTATGTACCTATATTACATGATAACACGATTCTTATGTGTAGTACTGTCCCTAACAAACTCCTTTTCTGCAGAAAACGAGGCTCATGTATGAAAAGATTGACGAGTAGGAGTTTCAGGATCGTAGCATGTGAAAGCTGTGGTCTTTACCATCCCTACGGGTGCGTAACACATTTATTGTATGCCTTCAGTAAAGTGTCCTTTATTTAAATGCATGTATGATTTAAAATTCAATTACGATTTTTTCAGGGGGTCCAATTCGTGTTACCTTAATATACCAGGCTTGATCTATTATAACCCTCGCCTACGGCTCGGGCATAAAAACCTTGAAAATCTTCGCTTACTTTTCGTTAATAAACTTTCGGAACTCGTATCATAATGTACTATTTATTTTTATCATTGGGTGCCGTCAAAGTTGTCTATATTAAAATATTTTTGATGCGGGGTCTATTTAAGAAACTAGGTACATATGTAAACTAGTTAGAAATATAAAATTTGAGTATGTTATGTACCATTTCCTCTTATGAACCAATAAATACTGGCAAAGGCGATCAATTATTACAAATTTTTAGATTCAAACAACTTCAGAACAGAATGTGTCTAAAATTTTTTGTTTGATCAAATCAACAAACATTTTTTTTTCAAGAGCTGTGCGATGCTGAAGCTCATTGCGATGCCTGACTCGCACTTGCCAAGTGTTTTTTAAAAGTAATTAGGTATTATTCTGTGGTAGGTACATATTAACACCTAAACAACCGGCAGACTCACATGCAGTCCTAATGCTCCATCCAACTACCAGTTGGCAGCGTGCCCAGGATGCTGGCAGCATTGCCCCATTGAATTTAGCATGCTTATATTGTAGTAGCTGTAGTGTTTTATATAGTTCGTAGTATTTTGCCAATAAAGGCAAAAAATTTAACCATGAAATGGAACCGACTTCAACACCCAAAAGTGTAAAATAACTTGTTGAAATCGGTACCATGATAGTACAAAAGTACTTATTATCACAATATTGTGCGCATGGTACCGACATCGACAAGCTATTTCACACTTTTGGATGTTGAAGTCGGTTCCATTTTTTGGTTGAAATTTTTTAACGGTGACTCTTTTTGGTGACTCTTGCTAGTTGCTACTTACGGGATCGATTGTCATTCATTGTAAACGACTATATAATCAAGATAGGTTAATATTTTTCAGTTATTGGAGTGTAACTCAAAAACGACTTGACCGATTTTGATGAAATTTAAATGGGACCAAACGACAAGCATCAATTTTCAAACAAAAAAGAATTTAAAACATCGGTTCCCCCAGTCAAAAGATCTGAACAAACCAAACATAAAAATAATACAGAACGAATTGAGAACCTCCTTTTTTGAAGTCGGTAAAAAAACGATCTTCACATCTGTTCACATCAGCTGTGAAGTAAGTAAGTACCTACTACTATATAAACTATAATCATACCTACTAATTACCTACATTCATAAGAGGATATGCATATGCAGGCGTAAATACTTATAGGTTACCTACCTACCTTAAAAGTAATAAAATAATGGTGTCAGACATGATGATTACAAAAAGAATATTATCCTCTTCATTGTAAGGATTGGCACGTATGTGCTAAGAGTTATTATGTAATGAATGATAATGGACCCATCTCGTCTCTGTTAAGGTTACTATATCTCAGAATTTATTCTGAGATAAGTATCAGGATTTCTAAGCTCATGACAGAATTGCGGTCGGATTTCTTAATATCTCAGTATTTTTTGATATCTCACCATTTTTGTTCAAATACAATACTCACAGCAGATTTTTCAGATGTTTTATAGAAAATTCGAATTCCATAAAAAACATAATTATCCTAGAATAATATTACACACTATAAGCGCGGTACGGTGCGCGTTAATTCATAGGTAGTAGGTAGGTACTAGAAAAACAAAAAAAACCCATAACAGGCTTGCCGAGACCTCGTTCAACGGCGGACGTTCTGGTTGATATGATGAACCCGCCATTCCAATAATAATTATCCGAAAATTTAAATATGTAGGTTAATACTAAATTTTATAAATCAATCAAATATTAATTTATCATCTTATTATAATAACTTAGCATAATATAACTAACCTAATAGAATAAAGAATGAGAAAAAAAAGTATGAAATAATAAGTACGTAACTATTCAGTAACGTATGTCTGAGAATCCAAACTCGAGTACTGTGGATCTAGAGCTATATATAGCCCTACCTACGAATAAATATATTTATTCGTAGAGTCCTACCCAATAAAGCCTTTTTATTCTGTGACCAAAGTCCAATTTTGTCTCACTTCCGTACATTATTCGTTACTAAATCAGAGTTTAGCTTACTGTAGGCTAAACCATAGAGATATAAATTGCTTTCTCTTTTCTGTGGGCTAAACTCTAATTTGGAGGTGAATCAAAGTCTAAATCACATTCCCAGTGTATATAATTATTGTGAAGGTCATCAACTCACAAAAGAAACAAAAATGTAGCCCTTCAAATGTTTTTCTACTGAAACTAGGTTGATTTGATAAGAAGGGGTCACGACACGAACCGCAAATAAATGGGCAGATTACAATAGCGTGTAGCTATATTATAATAGTACCAGTTACTACCAATCATGAAATTTGGCTGTCATTGAAGCCTTTAATTAAAATGGTGTTAGCTTGATAACACGATATTATGACGATAAGTTAACGATCTAACAACGGAATTACTTATAAAATTTTGTTTTTGACTAGCTGTGTTTCAGAGCCCATAATAATCAGGGTATATATAAGGTGGATATTAACATATAAGCAATACTCCCGGGGGAGTTGGCGTGGAATCGATGATTGAATGTGGCCACTCGCGCCACTGTTTAATTAAAAGTTAGCTTACTGATTTTGTTTATTAGAAAATTAAATATGAGTGGAACACATTCAGTTTTCGATTCTACACCACCCCCCGCAGTATTTAGGGTTCCGTACTAGAAAACGGGACTTTATAACCTTCCGCACTGTCCATCCGTTAGTCCATCGATCAGTGCGACCTTTTATGGGACTATATAAAATAGGTTGCTACCTATTTGAAATTTGACTGAATATAGTAATTAAACAACTTTAAACGGTTTAAATCATGTATTTTGTTTCAATATTTTGTCGCGACGGCGACGTTTCAAACACTTTGCAGTGATCGTGGTTACGGGGTGACTAATTGGTTTTATTTGTCACATGAGTTATTAAGAAATTATTTGGTCTTTAATTACCTATGTGTAACAATTGCGAAAACCTAAGACAACATTTCGGCATAATATGTTAGTATGGCAGATTGCAAAAAGTAATGTAAATATTTAATTTAAATTAAGTAAAAGCTTTTAAAATTTTACCCCATTATAAGAAACATATAGTATTTTAAACGTATTTTCATTTTTCTCTATCGTAAGTAAGCGCACATAAGCATCTAACTTTTTATGATTATGCTAAATATCTAACGCAGGTATACCAAGATCTTAAACTCTAAAAATAGAATATTCGAAGGCATAAAACAAATAATTTTAGCCGAGATATTCAACAGCCCGTGCCAAAATCGAGGGCTCGTATTTAGGTCGATTATCACTGATAAATAAAACAGTGATATTATTTGTAATATTTTTAGTCTCGTATTTTTTTTTATAATAAATAATATTTGTTTTTAAACATCTACGTGAGGTTGCAGATCGAACATTGATCCTAAATGTATATAATGTACTCTGGAAATTGATACTCACCAATTGCAATACATCTTGGGGTGGGGCGTGTCCTACCTAAAGAGAGGTAGCAATGTCCAAGCCACGAATGTTTCCTACCGCAGAGTTTCCTACCGCACTTCACAATTGTGTATCAAATTTGTGAAGTGAGTTAAACGAAGAAGGGACCCAGTTTTTCGCACACAAAAAATGCCAAATCAGCCAAACGTCATCAATGCTTTCTATGTTCATGTTTATATGATAAACCAAGTAAAATTATACCTAATCTTCCCAAGTAAAATTATACCCAATTCAACATACAATAAGAGAAGCTAAAAAAGACAATTAGTTATGAAGAAACTCAACATTTGCTACATGTTATCACTTAGTATTACCTATAATATCTTTCAAAATACATCTCCTACTCATGATACATGATTGTATCTAACCCATACATTCTACTGACATACGCACTCACATATACACTCTAACACTCTCAACGCACAAAAACTTGCATACATACCTACATCTCCACAAACATTATTATTATCATTATAAACATACCCGTTAATTTCATTTAAGATTATAGAATTAGTTCATAGATTATTATTATATATATGCATTCCATGGTAACTACCAATATTGTGAATTTGAAGGAAGCAAACGCCCTCAAGAATTTTCCTAGTGAAGGCTTTGCAAGTCATGTATAATTTAGTGAGTAAAACATCCCATACTATTTTGAACTTCTTAAGTATTGAATTTTATTTATGTGTGTGTTTTAATGAACCATAAACGTATTATTATTATTTTAAATTGAAACTGATATTTCAATACTATTCCATTATGTTGTCTTAGGTTTTCGCGATTGTTACACATAGTAATTAAACAACTTTAAACGGTTTAAATCGCGTATAAGTTTCATTATTTTATCCCGACGTTTCAAACACTTTGCAGTGATCGTGGTCACGGGGTGACTAATTGATTTTATTTGTCACATGAGTTATTAAGAAATTATTTGGTCTACCGTCAGAAATTTTTATATTAATCATAACGTTCCCTATTCACGTAGTTCACAGTGTCCAGAGGTCTTGCAGATTTGTGTCGGCCTTGGGATTTAATTAATTTGATAACAGGATCCCAAGCACTTTAACCAACAAGCACCTAACATCTGGCTATCTATTCTGGGAAAATAACTTCTACATGCAGATTGATGGTGTAGCTATGGGCTCTCCAGTCTCCCCTGTTGTTGCCGATATTTTCATGGAAGAATTCGAGGAGAGAGCTCTCTCCACAGCTGTGGCTATGCCGAAGATCTACAAACGGTACGTAGATGATACTTTTACCATCCTTCCCAGTAATAAAGTTTCTGCACTTCTAGACCATCTAAACTCCTTACATAATAAAATTCATTTTACAATGGAGCCTGAGGTCAATAAATGCTTAGCTTTTCTTGATGTTATAGTCATCAGGAATCCTGACAACTCCCTTAGTCATACAGTGTATAGGAAACCCACCCATACAGATAAATATTTCAATGGTAACTCCCATCACCATCCATGTCAGTTGGCTACCATAGGCAGATCAACTAATTTTTAAGACCTGTTAAGTGCAATATTCCCTTACAAGATGCAGGTGTTTACAAACTTGATTGTGAATGTGGGCTGTCATACATTGGGCAAACAAAGAGGAGCGTTGGTATCCGAATAATAGAACACATTGCTGACATGAAGAACAGACGCTCGACTAAGTCTGCGGTTTGTGAACATGCCCAGGACAAACCCAACCACTACATTCGGTTCGATAAGCCACAAGTCCTCGCCAGAGAGACCCGGTTTATGCCAAGAATGTTACGCGAGGCTATTGAAATCAAAAAGTACCCAAATTTCAATAGAGATGATGGTTGGCAAGTACCACCTGCTTGGAATCCTGTTATCAAATTAATTAAATCCTAAGGCCGACACAAATCTGCAAGACCTCTGGACACTGTGAGCGAATACTGCGTGAATAGGGAACGTTATGATTAATATAAAAAATTCTGACGGTAGACCAAATAATTTCTTAATAACTCATGTGACAAATAAAATCAATTAGTCATCCCGTGACCACGATCACTGCAAAGTGTTTGAAACGTCGGGATAAAATAATGAAAAATATACGCGATTGAAACCGTTTAAAGTTGTTTAATTACTATACTATTATATAAAAATATATAATTAACATATCTGGGCCCATACTACCCCGGATCTATGAGTATCATTAAGGACCTTGTCAATTTTTATACCCAAAATATATGAGAAATTGAACCTCTTTGAACAAATAAAAATTATCAATTTTATGCAAGTAGACTTTTGTGCACTAGTGCATAAAAAGCCGTTTTAGTCTGTTTACACCGGGCATAAACAATAACTTTTAGAACATTCTGTGTTGGAATGGAACCCTCAACCTCGGTGGCCTGTCCATCTCGCACTTGGCGGTTTAGTGTGACAAATTATAAATCAATTATTTTTGTTTCTTAAAACAATCTTGCGATTATATTGTCCGAGAGTTATATAGTTTTTGAAACAAGTTTTGCTTTCCTGAAAATAACAATTTTAGAATGATATAATTTGACACAAGAGCTAGCAATTTCGGAATTACTTTCCCAAATGACCTCCAATGGCCATGTCGTAGTCAAGTGTCGTACGTAGTCCTAGAGGTAACTATATATATAACCATTAACACTAACGACCTGCAATCAGGTTGTCAAATCGAGATAGACTCACGCGAGAAAGTTCACGGTACCACGGAATAAAAAGGAGAGTACCCCTATAATGAAAGTTCAGGCACAGTATACGTGATTGTTACTAAGAGTAATATACGTTCAGACTGTTTCTTACATGAAGCTCTGATGTATTGTGTAGAGTCAACGAACTTTGATGGAGGCGAAAGTGAGGTCATATGCTATTAAACAACAGAATGACTGAAATCAATTGCAACGAAATTGCATGAAATATTTTTTTTAACTTCAGTAGCCCAAAAACATGTAGGCTGCTTGAAATTAGAGAGCAAAATCGCAATTTTGTTCACTGAGTGAGACAAAGTAACTTTTTAATTTTTATTTTCAGATAGTCGCGAATATCTTATTCAGCCTTGGGTTAGCCATACAATTCGAAACTTTCACACTCTATCTCTTTCCCAACATTAGAAAGAGCTGCCCTTTCGAAGTTCAGATTTTGAATTGACGACCTCAAAGACAAACGATAAGTATGTTTCTTAGTGTACATAAGTTATTGAATTTTTGTTGTATTTCTACGAAAATGAGTATTTACTGCAAATAAAACTGATATTTAACCTGTCAATATTTTAGTCTAGTGTCAAAATGTTGAGTAATAAAATATCATGGGTTCTATTTCCAAACACGCCTTAATTTAAATAAAAGAGTGGGCATAAAATTTCGCTGCTGGCGTAAAGAGTTGAATAAGTTAATAGTTATTTCAATCTATTCCTGTTTATTATTTTATCTCCTAAAATGTTGAATGTTGAAGTGAAAAGTTATGTGTGTTACACGAAAGTAAAGTTTTTTGCATCTCGTGCCTTTAAATCCCTCGCCATACTCAGGATTCAACTTTAGAATCACTCGCTACGCTCCTGATTCAATCATTGAATCCTTCGCTTGCTCAGGATTCAAAATTAGCACTCGCAGCAAAAAACAACTGCTCTCTTTATGCACAAATAACAATAGTTTTAGTGCCGGTAACCTAGTCTTTGACCACTATTTCACATGACGGTAGTTGATGATATGATCAGAGATGCTGTTAAATAATATAAGCCTAAAATGAGAACAGTCACTGGGTCACTGTTTGGCGCTTGGCGATAGATTTTCTGACCAAGCAAGCATTTACGAAATGCTTTACCACAATGCAATACTGTTTGTTATTTTTGCTGGTGATCAGGTTTCCAATAATAGCCTTTGAGATGTTCTTGGATCTTATGCTATAAGCGTAATAAATATAAATAAATCACCTATGTAGGTATTACTTTAAGGATACAAATAAATAGAAATATATATTTTCATACATATAAAATTTTTTACAACGATTTTTTGTTATATTTTGTCTCTATACAAATGTTTATTTTTTTGTCAATCGCGTCAATTATCAATATATCCAGTTCTAACAAATTATAATCTTCTGAGGCGTAAAAGGGAAAAAAGCATTTAATAACTTGCAGTGCAGGTAAATTTATTACGCCGAACCTATCAAAAGTGTTTTTTACTGTTGATGTAGTCTAGGCTTTGACGACAATATCAACTTATTGGTAGCGATGATGTATTCGAAAGAGGCAAAGTGAACAGGTTCTCAAGGCCAGCTGCCGGAACAACCACCGTTAGCAGCCCGGTGGCAAATTTTATACATAAGGATGGTAGATAGTCTAGCTACCGACCGGAGGATTCGCAAAATATCTTGCACAATACAAGTGCCATAAAGGCAGAAAGAAGGATGATTCCGTCCGTACCTACCTAATATGACCACCATTTTACCCGCTAGTAGCCTTCTCAACAAGAATCTATAGCTACCACTAGATCGTCAGATATTCTGCCTTAAATCAGCGGTGTGCAATCACTTGCTAATTTATATTCATCAAGTGAAATTACTGGACAGATGAGACGTAAGAACTAACGTCTAGGAGTGACGGGAGCAGTGCAGTGTCATGCAGAATGAGGATAGTGATACGCCAACTGTAATAGGCGTAACTCTTACGATCAGACGGACTAGTCACCCGTCTGAGTACCTGAGAAAACTACCATTCGAAGCGAAGGTCATTATAGCAAGTTGTACTTAACCTTTCAGGCATAGAAAAAACTCACCTGATGGTAAGTGATGATGTGGCCGAAAATGTTGTTCAGGCTAACCTAGAACTACTGAATCTCAAGAACAGCTGCCGGAACACACAGTTAGGTGCTTGGCGACAGATTTTTTACTTGAGGGTGGTAGCTAGCCAGGTGGGCATTCGTAAAATGCCCTACTACCATGCTGTAACGACCCATCGTAAGACAACAACCGGGACTGGCAGCTTAACGTGCACTCCGAAGCTTGCATGGAAGCGCTCAGTAGGCAGTAATATCACTAGCCATATAACTAGCTAACCCATACAAGTCGCTTAACTTCTGATCGGTTAAGAACGGCTAAGCCAGACTTCGCAATGAGCGCTTCAGAACGTCAACACAGATAAGATACCCAGGCAAGATAGGTGGCATCTTCTCTGTGAACTTAAATCATCATAACTCACAAGATTCTTACCTCGAAACTTCGATCACATTAGGTTAGGACAGTCAGGTAGGTATATATACAGGCCTACGTATAAATACCTATTTCTCAAACATGCTTGGAAATGTGAGCATTATTTTGACAACCTTCTTCGAGATAAATCGAAATTGCTGTACTGGCCAAATACATGCGCGCAGCGGCCGGCAAAAAATGTATGAAAATCTATATCTGTCGTGTCTAGCGGCCAAACAAATTGCATAGTAAACTCATATCTGTGGTGTAATTTAAAAATAGAACGTTCTTTTGCTTCGAAGCATGGCAACCAAGGAGGTAACTTATCAAAGGTTTTATTTAAATTTCGATCTGGCTTGCAAATAGAACGCTGTTTATATCTTCAAATAAAAAAATCTGCCTAGGTACTATGTACTTTGTTTTAATTATTTGAGAAAAGCACTATACAAGCCTTGGCCACAACAAGGCATTGATGGACTTACGTATGTGTGTGTTACACGTGCGTCCATCAATGCCTCCTTTGCTGGCCGCTGCAGTAATGTACTATATGCTCAAAACCCCGAAAAAATGTAGGAAATCATACATAATAATAATGAGTTACCTTGAACCAACTGATACATTGAAGTATTATCTCATATCGTTAGGATGTTGACACATTGTTAACTAAACACAATCTTTAAGTATAAGTAAACATCAATTAACTACATCCTTTGAAGAAATCTAAACACCTATGCAGACTTCTTAACTACTTGTGTTGTACTCGTAAGTACCATATCACAAGGACTACTAAGCAAATACTAAGTTTAATGGTTCCATACTTATATAGAATTTACATGTTTGTATTTATATATATGTATGTATATGTTAGTGTGTAGATATATTTACATATAGCTTTATCAGTACATATAATATTATAAATGCGAAAGTAACTCTGTCTGTCTGTCTGTCTGTTACGCTTTCACGCCAAAACTACTGGACCGATTTGAATGAAATTTGGTATGGAGATAGTTTGAGACCCGGGAAAAAACATAGGATAGTTTTTATCCGACTGCGCAAAAAAAGGTTAATGTTTTCGCGCGATAACCGACATACGCGCGGGCGGAGCCGCGCCCGGAAAACTAGTTAAAAATATTTTCGCATTCAATTTGTTTCTTAGAGACCTAAGTGTCAGTATAGAACTTGTCATAAGTAGTCAGGTCCTCACGATACAGGCAATGCCTAGTGTATAAACATACTGCCGTTAATCAGTACCTATTCACTTAATCAGTCTAATATCTTACATATAACTAGTAATAATAAAAATTAAAAACATTTTAACCAAAAAATGGCACCGACTTCAACACTCAAAAGTGTGAAATAATTGTTAAAGTCGGTACCATGATAGTTCAAAAGTACCTATTATCACAATATTGTGATAATATATGATGATACCGACAAAATATAAAGGTAGTAAAAGTGACAACTCAATCATTCCGAACCCCTGAAGGATACAATCTTTTAACTACCCGTTCTTCTCGCAGTGGCTCTATAAATTTTTTTGCTGAACGTGGCAGTACAATGTAGAATATTTCAATATTAAAATTTGTAATTGACCTTCATAAGAGCGTCGTAGACGCCTAAATTGATTAAATGATTTTGAATTTGAATTTTTGAATTTACTATAAAACTAATCTTTTAACTTTAAACTATAAAAGTAGTTTTTTAACTACCACAATGAATATACATGTTATTTCTTTGAGCTACACGGCAAAATATTTTTATATATATTTAGGTCCCTTTCGGTAATTTTCGTGTTTATTCCATGAGTGAATAAAACTACAATTCCTATGAGGCTGATATTTGGCAAGTAGGTCATTAAAGAAAGGAAATGTCTTCGGTTAGTAACGGATTTTACAACAGGGCTGAATTAAGTGAGGGAAATTGGGGCTCTAAGTTTGTATGAAAGCCAATGTAATAAAAGCTGCATGCAAAGGTGCATATAACTGGGCAGATATTTTTGAAGTTTGGAGTATGTATAGTGGAGTAGTTAGGTTCGAGATATAAAATAAAAAATATTTTACTAAGATTCTCAAGATATGGACGAATTAAGAGACATAAATAGGGGTACAAATGTATGTGCAACTCCTATGCTCCATAATTTAAAGACATCAGAGCTAAGAATTGATTTTTTGAAATGGGGTATAGAAAGGAATAAATTTCGAAAACGACTGGACCTATGAGGCTGAAATTTGGTATGTAGATAGGAGACATCAGATCTTAACGGGTTTTATGAGAGGGTAGGATTAAGGATCGAGGCTTACATTATGTATGGCAATAAGGCAGTTTACAGGTCTTTACAGTAAGAGAGAACTGGTTTTATGAAAGGGCAGCATTGCGACGATAAATTTGGAATTGAAATTATGTACGAAAATCCAATGCTTCTGAAATTGGGAGCATGAAAATCAGTAGTAATATTCGTGACATAAAATAAAAAGCACAAGATAAGATTGAATTAAGGGTCACAAATAGGGAATACAATTTTTTAAGAAAGTCCTATGTTTCAGCTAAAACTGGGAAAAATTACAGTCATGTGCTGGTAATGTTTTCCTGTGGTAAATTTGTAATATTGTAATGTAAACCGCAGAGCATGAGTTATTGCAAAAAAAATATATGTATGAATTTGTAATATTAATTGTAAAATGATTATAATCTTTATATCAGATGTAAAGTATAGTTGGAAGAAGACAAAAGTAAAAATCTAAAACTTAGATTTTTTTAATACCGCTTCTTAAATATAGTACATATAATTATTTCTTTGCTATTATTGCGTTCAGCAAAGCACTAAAAATGGAAATTTAAACTTAAAAATATGTGCGTAAGCTAATGACTTCCCGTTTATTGGTTCAAGACGACCATTTTATTTGAAACTGGCGAGTTATGATCTTCACTACAAATAAAAGCATCTAAGTAGCCTCATAAAATATACATTAATACATACAGGTTACACAATGTACATAATGGTTACACTTTTAATTACCATCTGGTCAATAATAACGTAAGACTTCTTAAAATATTGCAATAATTAGTATTCAGTCAAATAGGACTATGTTTATCATCTTTTTAAGTGCCTATGTATATTGGTTTATGCAAGAGACCTGTAAGTGTAAAATGATACTTAAAGAACATATGTTTCATCATTCGCTACAATGTATTAATAATTAGTTTGTTCTCATAATATATACTATTACATATAGAGTTGCATAAAATAAATCATGGAAGTTCAGAGAAGTTGCATATGTACCTAAGTTTTGCTGTCACTCCTTTATGCGTTCCACAACAGCAATTAGTTAAAGTAACTCATGTAATTATTCCATATATAAATTGTAAAAGTAGGTACTAATTATATTATATGGGTCTACCAGGACTTGCACTGGATTCCTTTTTTTTTTTTTTTAGATAAAAACTAAGGGTACTTACTTCATTCGTTCAAAACTGTATTTCGTGTACACCATTGGCAACCTAAAAAGTTAACAGATGAACGAGTGAGATATGAAGGTACACAAACGTGGATAAACTCGACACATGACTGACTATCCAGCTCAAGGGACCATTCTACCACCTTGAGATCACGTTTCACCAAATTACCACATAACTGTTCTCTGACAAAACTAAGTTATAAAATCTTCTGTTGTAGCTATTAGTGCAAATGCCGCGGGCTTCGGCTTCGCATCCAAGATAGATCATAATACCTTCTCAATACAAGCACTAACGCGTGCTAAGCCAAAATTACATTTCACAAATTTGTGCGGGAATCAAACACGCATCCACCGATTTTTACGAAAATGTTGTGCCAATAATTTAAACTAAATCAAATTATACTTTTACGTTTAGGTGGCTCAAAGAAGAAATTTTGGTTTTGTTTCGGCATACGAATATATAATTACACAAGAGCCATTATATTGGTTTACCTTGTTAACACCTATCACATCATATCTTACCAACAGTTTAGATTATGGTCAAAGTCTAACCCATCAGCAATAAACAAAACAAATTATTGGATTTAGAGATTAGGCCATTTAGGTAGACTTAGGAATAACAAGTATAGTACATAACTGCGAAATTTGTTAATTTGTAGATATTTGCGAAGCTCAATGCCGTCCATATTGTAATATTAGCTAAAATCTTCATAGTAACTAAGCACTACGCTTTGTTTGTGCCTTCTATTGCTACTATGTACAAAGTGTATGTTGCAAAATGAAAGATTAGTCACATTCAGTGAACGTTTACCTGTTTTGTATGCAAGCGACATCTCCAGTCAAAGACATCTCTAACTGCTTTGTGATATTGATTTATGTGTCATGGACGTGGGTCACGATAGGTTTTTGAACTTAGAACAAACACTGCATGAAATAAGAGCTAGTAAAAAGTTCGTTACGACGAACAAGTGAATTAAATAGGGCCTTAAACTTATATGTATATCGCGATGTCCGTATTGTTTTTGATAAGTTTTGAGTTATTTTAGCAAATTAATGATGAATGTTATTTTTGCAAATGGATGACGGGTTCAAATCCCGCACATCACTATAATTTTCCTCTCGTTGAAATTTTGTAAAATTAACCTCCTGTTTTTTTTTCGGGAGGACATATATGTTGGCTGCCTCTATCGGCCGTCCAATTCCACCGGA
Organism: Plagodis dolabraria; assembly: GCA_963854805.1. Taxonomy (NCBI): domain Eukaryota; kingdom Metazoa; phylum Arthropoda; class Insecta; order Lepidoptera; family Geometridae; genus Plagodis; species Plagodis dolabraria. The sequence continues at coordinate 23,772,441 of OY978444.1, forward strand.
TTTTGGGCGAGGGAAGGCCCTCTTATAGCCCGGGAGGGGGAAGTGCCGAAGGTACTTCTCTCGAGACCGGCGCGGCGGTGTAGAAAGCGAAATCTCCTACGGGTGACGAGAACGCACTGCTAGTTGCTACTACAGGAGGGGTTGACAGCGAGCTCAAGGGCACCGCTGTGGTACGGACTTCAGCTTGAGTCGTTGGCGAGAGACATTGGGAGTGTCGGAACTAGAGACATATATAGGGAGGGTCGGAAATCAGACATAGAGAGGGTCGGAACTCAGACATAGGGAGGGTCGGATGGAACTTATCACCTTGTTAAATCAGCTGTTTATTTACACTTATTATAATTCATCCAACGTTATCTCCCACCTCCAATACATCCATTCTCCATCAACATTGTTCGTTTGTACACCTTATGATTGTGTTCCCCTGAGCCGGCTGGTGACCTCTCGGGGAACCTCCCACTCCCGTTACAAGAGAATATAAAACTCACCATTTGTGACAACAAACAGACAAACCAACTCTTAATAATTATTTTGTTTCGTATTAATACTCTCTCACTCACTCTAGTATTTATATTCCAATGGTTAGATAAAGAAGGAGAGATTCAATAGCTATTGCAATCATGGTAAAGAAGGTTAAAAATATTTTAAATCGGTCCGCAATGTTATAACTACAACGAGTACAAAACCTTCAAACAAAAAACAATATTGTTAGAATGATGCCACAAAATTGGTTTTGATAACGATATTTTTTCCTATTTACATGACCTTGTTCTTTCGGATATTAGTTATGAGGAAATCAAAAAGTTCTCAGGCAACATTGTAGCTTCTAACCTATCAACTGTCGAGAAAAAAAAAATAACAAATAGCATGTTATTAAGTATTTAGTTTACTCAGTATTTATGAAGTTCCTGATATCACAGTATAAAATAAAATAAAAATATTTGCCTGCAAATTCGGAACAGCCAGGGTATAGCTCTATATTACAATAAATAATTGGCTTGCTCGGCCAATTATTTATTGGATATTTAATGTAATAGTACGGGAAGCGCCAGCGAAGCAATTGGCGGATTTCCGGATGTTCTCCTCTACCAGGTCGCATTTCTCAACCGATCAACGATTGTTACAGGGATAGAGCCGGAAGGCAGGCGCTAGAACTCTAACTTCTATGTAGGTATACTCTTAATCTGTTTGGGGTTTTTAGGACAGTTTTTAAATGTATTCTAGCCATCAAATCAGTTTTTTAAACAAGCTTATTATGTATTATTTTTAAGGAGATATTTATGCTAGCCTTGGAGCACTCCTAACTGAACTGTTGGTTAGTGATGATGTGGTCGATGATGTTAGCAGACTACACCTAGAATGCATTCTTTCCATGGTAACTTGGTCTAAAGGATTCTCCGTTAACTGCTTGGCGAATATTATATTCTATTAAAGACTTGACAGCTATTCCGATTAGAGAGATAATATTTTCATTTTACCTAATTTTATAAAATTAAATACTAAGGTGGTTGACCACATGAAACGCATTTTAACAGTATGTAGATGAAAAGTCGAAATCAGGGAAGGTGCGCTACATGAAGGTGGCCAGAAAAGTATATATCCAAGAAGGATGTATGAAAAGTGACTTACAAACAGAACAGGAAGACCCCGGGAAAAGTATTCTGACAAAATCAGAGATGTTCGGAGAATGTGGTGAGAGCGAATAATATGAAAGTGGTATAATATGGTGGTGTCTGATTGCTAGGCAATTCGCAAGGGACGTCGTGAGCGGAAATCCGTAAACTCTGCATATATCTCCGAGAAACCGTGTGATGGTATTTATGTACTGAAAGTTTATGAAGATGGAGGGCTCAATAAGAGTAGCATATTGACGAAGGGACACGTTCAAATAGCAGCTCTCAGTATTATTCATTTACTTAGCAGACTTAGGGCCTTGCTATAGTATAATATATGATAATTAATATATTTTAGAATACGTACGTATATTTGTTAAATTATTTAAGACGTTAACTTCCTCACATGTAAATGTACTCGTAATTTAGGTATTTGCATAGCCTTAAAATATATTTAATTGATTTGTTCGCAATTGCCATTAAACATTTGTACCTACTTATCTTCCTGGACGGCTGAGCATTGCCCGGTAAACCGGTGTAAAACGAGTTTGCCCAGATTCATCGTCCCCGAAAACCTCTACGTGTATGTAACAGTATACAATTTATCGAAATGATTCGTCATCTCGGAGAATGATTGCAAATAATGTCAAAATTACAAATAAATAAACTCTTGTTGCTAATTTTTAATTTGATAAAGAAAAAAATTGGTAATACGTGACTTATTCATTGTCCAAAAACAAGGATAGTGGTACGCGAGCAAAACTTGGGAACTGTCAGTATTGAGGCATGTAAAGTTTATGGAAGTATTGTATAAATAAAATGACATCAGGGTTTTTCGGTGAGTATTTGAAAAATTGAAAGTAATGAAAATTTCGTCTGCCAAATAAAAATGGATGACATAATAAAACGGTGTACCTAAGTATATGTATAAGGCGTTATATTCCAGAATATGTTTTCGGAGGAACTGTAAAAAAATTGTGATAATGGACTTGGTGGAATTGAACGAATTGGAGAAAATGTATATATGTATAACTTATGAATTTATTAAATAGCAATCTCTTTAATGAATTCCTAAATTAAATTTTCATTTATATTACGTTGAAAAATCTTAAATGTCAATATTTAATTTATCTCCGTAACCGTTTTCGTTACTAAGTATGTACTTGTATGTATGTTACAAAAGACTGACATATTATTTTAATATGTCAGATAATAGAAGACGCATAATAATATACGATTTATAGGTAACCTCTGTTGGGAGCCAAACCTGATATTATGTTGAGCTAGTTTTCTGTCCGAAACTTGTTTAATTTTGGTAAAGTAGGTAATAACAATACATATTGCAAGTATTGCAACGATGACCAACGGATATATATTTTTCGCTGTAAGCCATCAGAACTTCGTCGAAATAATGTAAAAATTATTTTAACCTTTCTCATCTAAATTTGGTATATACTATATTATACCTACCTACTTACGGTAAAACGGTTTCTCGGAAATAAGAACAACCGATATACATTCCGTAAAATTAGGAGCCAGGGCTTTATATAGTGCCAAATTTTCGCCTTGTGTGGAAATTGAACCCGTATCTATCGGCTATAAGCCCAAAATATAAATAAAAATCGGCCAAGTGCAAGTCGGACTCGCACACGAAGCGTTCCGTACCATTAGCTATACAACATTAGACTTTATATTTTTACCTTTTTTTGTTTTAACGTGCGCGAATCCGACTCGCACTTGGCCAACTTTTTGTATATATTATTTATATTATAGCGGCAACAGAAATATATCATCTGTGCAAAGATTTCAACTGTCTAGCTATCACCGTTCTTGAGATACAACCTGGTGACAGACGGACGGACGGACGGACGGACGGACGGACGGACGGACAGCGAAGTCCCAGTAATAGGGTCCCGTTTTTACCCTTTGGGTACGGATCCCCAAAATGGCTAAATCCGCTGGGTGCGTTCTTATATACGCTATAGAGACTGGTAGTACTGGTAGTAAATGCGCGTAATTTGATTAGCGTTGAAATATTTTTTTTAGATATCTGTCATAGGAAACAAAGTGTTTTTTACAAACACTGAATTACTGACGTCATTTTTTATATTAAAAACGTGACCGGCGCATAACTTGAAGAAACGGGAAGAACTGAGCCTGAGGCGCTTGGTCCCATCCTCATCCATGCTCTCGTTCCGCTAAAGGGACAGACTATAATAATATATTATACAACCTTTTTCAATATATTATCTGAATATGCCATAGTGCTTAAAAATCATATTTCTCGTAGAATTAAGTACATACTAAACTAACTACTCGAATTGTACGTCTACAAACTCTTGTTGGAACTTAAGGTCACAAAAGACTTGCAGAATCGACAAAACGTAATCCTAAGACCATAAAAATTGTGAATAGGTTTCGGCAACATTTGTGCAACAAGCGAAGGGGCTGTTGACTTTTAGGACAACGAACGGCGGCGGGCGGCCGCGGCATGGCGAACTCATATGAATGACGCAACGTATGAAGGTTGAATAATATGACTGACAGATTCCATCCGCCTAATTTTGTTGATATATTAAGTATGTATACTTACATGAGGAATTATGATTATAAAGTTGAAATATTATTCTTTATAATTGATAAATTATACTTAATTAACACGCATCTACAAATTCTCGTTTTTTGACGGTGTAGGTACCTATATGTATCCACAAGAGACCTTGGCTTTATAAACACGTGACTACCATGATTAATATCATATAATTTGTTAAAATCTCTCAAGTTTAACTAGTTCAGTGAGTATTCAAATTGTTGCTAGTTTGACACACTATAACTCATAACTGAAATCGCTTAAATCGAGTTTTCTATTGTGCGTGGGGACTCCAGAAAAAAGTACACGTGAGCACAAATTTAACTAAATAAACAGGTAGGCTCAAAATAAAAACTTATTTCTTTTACAACAATGTATTTAATTTATTTTTTCCATCAACAATGAGTATTGCTAATGACTGTGTTGTCTGTCATTAGAGGAACGTAAATGGCTGGTGTAGGTAATGTGCTCATCACGACGATGCATTCTCAAACCAATCTTAGCGAGATGGCTTTACAAACAACAAGACGTATAGGTATTATATTAGATGTATCGTAAACTAAAAGCCTGTGGCACTCTTGTACAACTATAGCAAAAAACGAAATACCTACTTTTGGCTTACGCAGATGTACTGTCAGAGATGACCACGATGATCACCATGACCGATATTGACACTGCAAGAGCAAAAGTATTGAGGACTACTTATAAAATTTGTGAAGGTACAATGTTTATACGTTGTTGAGACGATTTCAATATTTGCTGTAATGGGGGTGACATAGTCAAATATTGACGAAACCTCAAAAAAAAAAGGAAAAATATTTATAGCCGTATTTTAAAGTGTTATATGCACAACACTATTTTATTTCAGGATTGTGGTGCTAGGTACTTCATTTTTATGAATTTTATATAATATTTTTCTAGTGACGATAACGCACATAGTATTTTTTTATTAAATATTTACTATTTATCATACTACCTAATTATTGATGATTGTAATGTATACATAACTAGTATTTGTGGGGGCTATTGGTACCACAGATTTCTATATACCTACCTACAATGATTACAATGATTTTCATAAAACATATTATTTCATTTAGTGATAATACGTTTACGTAAGTCTTAAATACTGTATGAATACATCTTTCCGAATAAATAAATTATCATCACCACCAAACAGGTTTCCTCACCACGGTTATAGGCATCCTGATTCCTGACGTAAAGGAACTTGCGTCAGGTCGCTCACCACGACCGGCGGCGGCGCAGCAAAATCTCTTCCGTCACTAGTACTGGAGTTAAGCCAAGTCATGGCCGTAGCCAGGGGGGGGGCATTGTGGGGCAATGCCCTACCTTAAAATACCAATGCCCTACCTTAAAAATTCCAAGAACTAAAATAAATTATTATAATTAAATTGATTGGTTAAATTTTGAGATAAAAATATTGTATCGATATGTATCTAAAGTTTCAGAAGATACCACAGTTTGTGACATTCATTTCATATTATAATAATCCTTTGTTTTGTGTAAAAGTAGATGGAATTTGAAGCGCCATCGCATGAAGAAATGAGTCTATTTAATTATTATATCTGTGATGCAGAGGGGATTCTCCACACCATAGATTAAAAAAAAACATAGAGATTGATTATTATTGTTTGTACCGGCCATAGGATGTAGCACTGGAGTGTGTGAATGTACGTTTTCTACTTTAACTGCAATCAAATGTGTCACGAGAGAATGGCTGGTATGGTATTTCTTGCCTTTGAAAAATAAAAGAACGAAATAAGTTGATCTAAATGAAGTTCTTCGCATTTTTAATAACATGGTGAATCGTAAAATTCGGTTGTTTTAAATATTTTTATTTAAAACAGCTGAATTCTACGATGACCCGTGGGGTGCCGGGTTAAAATTGCACTTCCCCATATCATCCCGTGGGTGTCGTAAGAGGCGACTAAGGGAAAAATACTGGAAGGTGGGCAGCAGCGCCTTCTAAAGAACTGCCAACTTACACTGCGATCCCCAAGCCGCCTGCCAAGCGTGGGGATTATGGCAAATACCCCCTTAATAGGGGAGGCTGTGTTCAGCAGTGGACGATCCGGCTGTTACAGTAAATACTTTTATTATTAAGTTAATTATTGTAATAAGTTTGCAGAAACGATATGCTCTTAACAGCATATTTACTAATCAACTACACCCAAAAATTTATTATGACCTCACTCTCACTCAGATGTGGATCTCTACATCCAAATCTGGAAGTTCAACCATCTTGTTCGCTTGTTCTTTATCATTGAGGATTGAATACTTCTTAGATTCATGCTCATGTTCTGTCACAGAAATTATTTATCTACAGATAGCTATTGAATTCACAGCACTGACCTGAGGTCAGTGATATACATGGTGATAGGTTTAGGAGACCGTGCTTCGAGGGCAGGTCGAATAAGATATTTTTTTACTTCCGCCCTACCTGTAACCAATGCTGCCCTACCTCAAATTTGACTCTAGCTACAGCCCTGAACCAAGTACATAATAAATATAAATCTCTACTAAGTATAATAGAGTATATATATACTCTACTTATTTAGTGACACGTCAGCACCAACAAGTTTTTTTTGCTAGACGGGCCTTTTACCTTTATCTCACCTGTAATTAGTATGTGATAATACCGATGCCTCGTGGGGTGCCTGGCTGGAACGTCACCATTGCTACCTGTGGCTGTCGTAAAGGTAAAATACCGGAAGGTGGCCAGCAGCGCCTTCTGAGGAACTGATATCTTAAACTGCGATATCCAAGACGCCTACCAAGCGTGGGGATTAAGTGCAAACCCTCCCTTAATGGGGGAGGCTGGTGTTCAGCAGTGGACATATTCGGCTGATACATACAGTAATACTGATGATGATTAACACGGCTTAGTAAAGAAATGAATCTAAAATGGCGCAGTTCATTATTACCTCTCACTTGCACACTATTGTTGTCTTCGTTTCTTTATTAAATCTTGTTATAGGCAAAGATTACATTATATGTACCTGATTACCTAGTAGATGCATAATTGTATTGGAAACTTTGGTGTAATATTCACAGGGAATAACTTAAAAAAAATCGCGTATGGGATGTAATGGGAATGGGCCTATTGCCGTCTATCGAGCACTGTTCTAGACCAAGGAAGGCTACTGAACATATTAAAGAACAATTACTTTTACAACACACTATCTCTCAACTCGTAGCGAGCCTTTTATTGGATCGATTTTAGTGTCATAATGTTGTCTATTACGCACGCGAGCTTTTTTTTCCAACTCTACCGTACTTTTGTTAATAATTGAAAAAACACAAATTTAACAAACTAGTCACCTAGGAGATTGTTGTTTGTTTCATTCGATTTCCTTATAAAGACAAGCCAAAGAGTTTTTTACCTACTGAGGTAAAACATTAGACGAATTCTTCGAAGTCTCCGAAAATCATCCAAGGACGACTGGATGTTGAACTCCTTATACAGCGACTTTTATTGCTATAAAAAACTAATAAAGAATATCCGCGGTCATGACTTGGATGGCTGACCACTAGTGACATTACTACTGAGCGCTTCCGTGCTTCGGAGGGCACGTTAAGCCGTCGGTCCCGGTTGTTGTCTTAGAATGGCAGTCGTTATAGCATGGTGGTAGGGCATTTTGGTGTCGAGCCCGACATATCCCGGCCACCTTCCCCGAGGTGGACGGGAATGCGTAAATGCATTTTTTACACGTAAATAAAAAAAATAGTGGTAGGGCATTTTGCGAATGCCCCCCTGGCTAGCTACCACCATCAAGTAGAAAATCTGTCGACAAACACCTAACGGTGTGTTCCGGCAGCTATCCTTGATAGCCAGTAATTCTAGGTAAGCCTGAACAACATCTTATATGTACACCACATAATCTCTTACTATTAGGTGAGATAGCAAACACTAGCTTATCAGCTACAAAATATTAAAAAATAGACCACTGGAAGCAAACAATATTTGTTCTAACCCTTTACTTTTGTTATTTCAAGATCTTAGTATAAAATATTCAAATACTAGTAAATTTAAAACAAAAATCTGTGTTCAATATTATTGAATATACATACATACATAACATCACGCCTCTATCCCGTAGGGGTAAGCACAGATTTTCACTTGCTACGATCCTTGCATATGTCTTTCGCGTCATATATACATTCATCAATCCTTTCATACATGAGCGTCGGTTTAGGGTACTCCTGACCTGTCCTTTCTTCAAGTGATGACCGGACCTTGTTTTTGTTACTGTGATGTTAATCAAGAACTTAAACTCCGTAGTAAGTACTTATTGTTCAATTAGATATTTTATTGTGGCTTTTATTTTGATAAAATTGCATACTGTCACAGACAACGGAATAGTTACTATAATATTATCCTCCCTTAAGGAGATGAACAAATTTTCAAATTTAAAAAATAATATTTATTTGGATACTAGCTTTCCGGGCGCGGTTCCGCCCGCGCTTATGTCGGTTATCGCCCATAAACATTAACCTCTTTTTGCGCAGTTGGATAAAAACTATCCTGTTGTTTTTTTCCCGGGTCTCATACTATTTCCATGCCAAATTTAATTCAAATCGGTCCAGTAGTTTTGGCGTGAAAGAGTAACAGACAGACAGAGTTACTTTCGCATTTATAATATTAGTACTGATAAGTACGAAAAATAAAACATAGCATAGAATTAGTTAGAGGTTAATGTTTCTATTTGAATAATTATGAAAGTGCATCGTAACAGTTTTATCACTACCGTCCTTTAATTAGTTGTCGATTTATTTACTTACAGCTTGAGAAATAGAAATAGTCTCCGAAAACGTCGTCTGAGGATGTCGTTTTTGAGATACTATATTATTTTTCAGGTTAATAAATAATTAAGGCAATAGACAATATACAATTATTTATTAAGTAATAGTGGATTTAAATAATTAATAAAAAAAAAATACAGCCTGTAACTTGTTCAATGTTAGTGATTGATTCTCTTAGGTAATTGGAACTTTTACTAAAAATTACCACATGCTAAATTCAAATCACTTTTAGACCCTCAAGGGCTTAAAAAACTATTTTACTCCCTGCGAAAAATAAACTAGCTCGTTTCGGAAAGATGTGATAAAAATAGTTTTTTTAGCGCGTAGGTTAGGCACTTATTTTTACCTATGAGTGTACTAATAAGTAATCTATGATGAATGACCTTTGCGCAAGCAATGGTACCTAAGTATGTAAATCTAAAATGCAGATAATACTTATTATTATATTAAATTAGGAATTAGATAAAAAGATAAACATTTGCAAATAAGACTCTAATTACTTAGTGGGCATTTTCATCTTATCAAATGAAGAGATAGGAAAGTAGGTTTCTAGCAAAAAAATATAATCCGCATAAATAATAATATTATGTTAGGCAAGGCATGTTATGTACATAATAAGTACCTAGATATTTTTGGTACCCAATAACAATCTTATAGAAGTGAAATTATTTGCTGTTTGCGTTGCAATTTTTTTTCCGTAGTGTTTCTCTTATATTTTTTTTATGGTAGATCAAGCCTGAGGTAGCGCAACGTCCCCACTGTGGGAGATGTTAGTATGGATGTTGAGAATAAATCCCTACAGTTACAGTAACGATCCGAGTCATAAGTTTTTAGATACTTATATTTAAATAAGGCTTTTGAAGCGCTCGTAGCGAAGTTTGCTTAGCCATTCTGAACCGATCAGCAAAACTAAGCAACGTCCGCCGCGGTCATGAGTTGGATGTGTGACCGCTGGTGACATTACTACTGAGCGCTTCCCTGCTTCGGAGGGCACGTTAAGCCGTCGGTCCCGGTTGTTGTCTTAGGATAGCAGTCGTTATAGCATGGTGGTAGGGCATTTTGAATTGCAATTTTTCACTTCTATGAATTAATCACAGAAGAGGAACTCCTGATTGACATCCTGCTGGTAGTCAATTATTTTATTGTCTAACAGATTTTTTATTCCTTATTATATTACTTGTACTGCGGTATATTCTTTTTATTTTTTTATGCCTGGTAGGTTAGCATTTGAACACTATCTCACCTGATGGTAAGTGATGTTGTGGTAGATGATGTTGTTTAATGCTTCGGAGGGCACGTTAAGCCGTCGGTCCTGGTTGTTGTGTTGTCGTTACAGTATGGTGATAGGACATTTTACGAATGCCCGCTTGGCTAGCTACCACCTTCGAGTAGGAAATCTGTCGCCAAGTACCTAACGATGTGTTCCAGCAACTGTCCATGAGGGCCAGTAATTATAGGTTAGCCTGAACAACACCTTCGATCACATCATCACTTACAATCAGGTGAGATTGTTGTCAAAGGCTAGCCTATAATAAAAACTAAAAAAAACAGAGTATGCACTTTCGAATCGGAGCCACGTTATTTAACTATAAAAATATAAAAGCTACGTGTTGCCTTATCCTGCCAAAAGTACTTCGCTTCAGTCAGTCAAATAAATAAATAGGTACCTGCCTTCATTACGATAACCATTGTTTGTTACCTTTCAGTAATTAGGTAAGTATATTATTATATTTAACAAAGTTAAAGAGTTAAACTTTTAACATGAAGGTGCAGTGAACTTAAAAAGAAATGAAAGTCCGTTGTAACCTAAGATTTTTTTACCTGGTTGTAACTTATAAAATTTGTTGACGTCAATGCATTAGACACAATTATTGGTTAAGTTATTTATATATTCGCAAAACCACTAAATTATACGTAACCACTCACTTGGTATAGGTATTTCCAAATATTCGTTTTATTATCTCGTGAATTGCATATGACGTCTTAGATCCAGTTCTTCGAAACTATCAGTAAGCTCAGAATAAAAACGCTTATTTCGATGTCTGTAAGTATATCTGTGCATTAGTGACGAACATCTGGAATACTTAAATCCAGGTGTACAGTTTTGAACGAGTGGGTAGCTAGCTATTAAGGTACCGACTAGTATTTCTTTTTAAAGCTGATTGGCTTGCCTTTGACTACTATCTCACCTCATGGTAAGTGATGATGTGGTCGAAGGTGTTGTTCAGGCCAACCTAGAGTTAATGGCTTTCAAGGACAGTTGCCGGAACATACAATTAGGTGCTTGGCGATAGATTTTCTACTTGATAACTGGCCAGCTGTAACGACTGCCATCCTAAAACAACAATCGGGATCGACGGCTTAACGTGCCCTCCAAATACGGAGCACGGAAGCACTCAGTAGTAATATCACTTGCGGTAACCCATAAATTACTCGATTCTAGATTTCATTCGTGAGAAGCGTCAAACGTAAAATAAAGGCATATATATATATATATATATATATATATATATATATGCCTTTATTAAAAAGTTACGGCATATATAATAGGGCACCTGTTTAAATAGGGCACCATAAGCATGTCTCCAAGTGATGGTGATCAAAATTAAGGTTAACATGAATTCCCCTGATGCGACAAAAGTTTTCTATGAATGTGCATGAGGGGTCCGCTAAGAAATGCTTATTGATATTGTTTTGGCTCATTGATTTTAAAGCCTGCAAGTGCGATACAGGCAGTGAAAGGAATAGACAGAGGAGAGTTAGCACTGCTGGTCCACATCCGGTCACCAACTAGCACGGCAATTCTACTGACTAGCGAGCGGCCAGCGGACAGCCGTTTGACCGGATCTCCAGATCCCCGACCTACCTCATCACGCCTACTAGGATGTTGCGGACTTAGCACTAATCCAGATCTAAAATATCGCTGACACTGTGACACTTTGGGAAGGTTCAAGAAGACTGAAACCTGGTTACTATTGCCGGAACACAACTTGAGATTGTTATGGTGGTATTCTCTAAACAATAGGTGGTAGCCATCCAGACAGACAAGCGTCCAATCACCAAGCAAAGGGTTCTTTGGTCGCCTCTTACGACAGGCCGGCCGCCTGCTGGAAAATGTATTCGTTCACCGTTCCTGCACGGATAAAATCTAATCAATCTAATTTTACCTCACTAATGTTAATGGCCTTCCTTACCGATTTCTCGTATCCATTTTTGTGGTTGGTACCCTTCAAATCTAAAAGTAAATTCGGCTTGACGAGATGTGCACTCTTTGGTGCCGTCGCGTCTTGCAAGATATGCGTATCAAATTTATTATAATCCCTCATTCGTAATAAAAAGAAGGCTTACAGACTCAGAGCAAAGCGCACGTCAGGCGTTTAATTATGTGCTTATTGTGGGTGGGACATATTATAAAAAATGTGATTGAAAATAGCTCAATATGTCCACAGTTCGTACCTATGCCTAGTCCCATCTGCAAAGATGAAAACCTTGTGAAGGACAAGTTCAGCAAGTACCCTTGACCTGACTCACGAGCCAATCGCCTTGTGGGCTGTTGACTCGAAGGTCATCATTATGCGGACAGCCGTCTCTGCAAACGGGTTTAGGTATAACGAAGAGCCTCGGACAACATCTCAAAATACTTTCGCAAGTTATTATTGCAAGAAAAACAATTATGTATAATCAAGTCGGTATGTTGTATTACAAATATCAGATCACGTTTCGTAACTGGGTAACACGACCGAATGATTATTATGTAGTGAGTAACGCAAATATTATCAATTAGCATCCGGTGCTCGACAGTGCAGCCACAGAATTAGTATAGGAATATAATGCTGCAAATTTACTTATACATTATATATTTTTTATACATATAGAATATGTATAAAAAATTTTAGTACACAATTTCTTACCTCAAGTGGGATTGTTAGCTAAACATTTATATAATTATGTAATTTTCGATTAGAACGCGAAACTCGCGAAAGTACATGGTTTTCTTTAATTTATAGATAGCTAGCCTTTGACCACTATTTCACCTGATGGTGAGTGATGATGTGATCGAACATATTGTATAGGCTAACCTAGAATTAGTAGCTCTCAATGCCAGTTGCCGGAACACATCATGTCATGACCGCGGTAGACGTTGCTTTACTTAGCTGATCGGTTAAGAACGGCTAAACAAACTTCGCTACGAGCGCAAACGCGAAAGTACTTATTAACGCCTTTGTGAGTGAATAGGTATGTAAGTAACTAATGTGGTTATATGACATTGGATAAATTGTTATGTCTCCTATACATAAGTACTCCCGGTTGTTGACGATAATAGTTTCCGTTATATAATACTCAATGGATAAGGAGACCTTAAATTTGAATTGGTTTCAACCCCGCGTTTTGACGGATTTTTTATTAAGCTTTTTACGCAGTTTTTATTATGTATTTTTAAATAAAATCACTTGGTTTTGAAGATAGTGAACTCTAACATATCGGCTGGACCGGCGCGGCGACTGATGGCGGTAACAGCTACGTTTTCATGAGCTCTACATAACGAGATCGGCACTTCCTTGTCAGGAGTGATGAATAGACAAGACCTGGACATCAGTGTCAGCAGTCTCGAAACTTTGCCGATTGTTATCACTGACAGTGATAACAATCGGAAAAGTTTTCACGAGAAATAGAAAAGTTACTGGCCGAGGCAGCTGCACCTTCATGAGATCTGCATAGCGAATAAAAATGTATACATCCCAATTTGATTCACTGTACTATGAAATTTTGTCATCTTCAATATTTCAGTATCGTGATTTTTAAATCTAAGCCATTAGAGCCTAGAGTTATGATCACTATATTAGCCATAGTTTAATTCATAAATTTCATAATGCTTAGATAATTATTTATAATTATTAAGTTGAAAGTAAAAATAAGTTATTCTACAATTTCCACTGTATAAAAATATAAATATATACTTACAGTAGAAAATATTGAATCTATTACTTATTCCTTTTCTTGCTGGTTAAATCCATTGTCATTGCTAAGTGCAGCTCTAGCTACAAATATTTACATATTCGTTCTGAATATTTTTGTTTTTAAATTTTGCTTCATTAAATAACAAATTGTAAGTACAATAAGCCTTCTTATCGTACAGGGTATGATTGATCGTATATCAATAAAAAGGATGCTTATTGTACGCAGGTTCAATCAAAACAAAACAGAATCCAAGTTTCGGTACTATGTTACTAAATTATACATTATAATTAATTATACTAAACTTTATAGTAGGTACACTACGAAGAATATAAAAATATATCTAGTGACAAGACAATTCCACCTAATTTTCCTGTACAGGGGACGTGACTTCACTCAATAGCTGCCACTAGATATATTATTAAGTGTATATCAAAAAAATATTTTTAAAATATTTTCTTAGGTAAGTATTCTACTATATTTCTGATATTGTCCCGAGGGAATACGTCATAAGTTACTGATATCCCCGCGGGCGAACCATAGATTTGTCAGGTGAAAGTCGAAACTAGAAACTAGGTAAGTACTAGGTAGTAATAAATTTATACACTCCGCGTATATTGCAGCGTAGTACGTACTTAGATTACTTTTTATCTCTTGCGTAAATACTGTCACCAGCCCGATATCGGTTGATTAAACATATTTTCAATGTTAATTAAACTCGAAGATAAGGGTATTAATAATGATGTATGATATTGATGCGAATTCTTTATCTTGTATTGATAAATATTGTAAGGGCAGTAAAGACTAGTTTTAATAGAGGTAGGTAGCAGTAGCTGAATCGCTATGCAGTATTTGTTATAGATTAAAAAAACTGGCTAAGCGGTTAAAAGGTTGCGTCGCTTTGATGTCCCCGGCTCGCACACTCGTGTCACTTATCAGTTATCAAGTATCAGACAAGTTCATCGGATTTTTCTGGTAAAGGCAATTTCAGTAGTAGAAGTCTGGAGTCTGGATCTTTGCCCGGTTGGACTCGACCTCTGTTACAAGGGACCAAAACATGTTCTGCGAAGCGTGGGTAGATTATTTTATTTTTAACGTCGTGTAATGAGTGCTCCATCAAGTAGAGTTTACACAGAAGGACAAAGCTCGTGGAATTCGACGTCATCGAACTGACTATCAGTCTGTACGATGGGACATAGAAACTAATATGAGAATGAGAATATGTACAGCTCATAATTATTGTTTAATTTATGTCCCTTTCTTTTTGCATCGAATAAAATATTAGAAACATGATAATTTGACAGTCCTAGATGTATAGAAAAAAGAGTAGGTAAGGACTTACAGTTCGCTGGTTCTAAAGATCTCCACTCTGCTTTTTTTTATTAGAATTTTTTATATGTAATTTACTTTACATAAATTCGTTTATAATTACGAGTCTAAATGATGAGTGAAATAAAGCGGAAATAATGTAACACCATCAAGCACGATACCCATACAGGGTTACTGACTTTATGGTGCTGGTCTAGGCCATGTAACCACCAAAAAGCCTGCCAGGAAGTTCGTGTTGCATACTTTCTTTGAATGTATCTGGCTTCCACATTTACTTATACACCTCTATGAGTAAATGTGGTAGCCAGGATCTTGAGGCACAGAATTAAAGTACATCTAAGCCGTAGGTTTTTGTAGGAGGGGACATACATAATTATGCTCTATATACTACACAGTACACACGTGGTGGTACTGGGGCGTCACAGACTAGAGATTAAGGGAAGAAAGAAGGTTATTTATTGCGAGGACAATGAGAGAGTTTTTTCTTTATTTCAAATGATAATAATGAGACATAATTAAATAGTAATTACAATAATATTTTTAAGCAGAAGACAGAAAAATACAAATATGCTAATTACCTAATGATCAATATAAAAATATTTCAACAGGAAAGTAGAAAATTATCTGTTGTGTGATAACCTGATAAGGTGTCAGAAATTCATAGATAAAAAGCACATTGCAATACTTAAGTACCTAAGTAGATTGCTCTGTTACCTTTGTATGTAGATTTTATTGACAAGAAATATATTCTTGCCAATAAAATCTACACAAAGTAGCTACGCTATTTCTTCTGTTCAAAAAATATCTATGGCTCTCGGAAAAACTTGATTTACCCACATTATTACCTAACACAAATAAAATCACTAAGTGGGTAGTTATATCAATTGTTTAGCCCTTTAAATATTAAAATAAGTGTTGAGTACTGTTATTAAGTTAATGTTTGAAGTTTTTGAGGTCACAATGCAACGAAGAGTAAATTAGCATTGAGTTGGTATAAATTGGTAACTTAATTCACATGCAGATGCTAATTCAGATAATATGTAGGTCTAATGGTACCAATGCACCTATAAACTCGTATATATATCTACTTACATTATGGTATGGTATTATGGTAGCGATGGTATCGCTTCTACATTCTTTATGATTAGTACTCACTTGTGTTGGATACAAACTTTCTAATTTAGCACCTAGATACAGCGGAGTTCTACACTTAGGCAGTTTATTTATTATATTAACTTATAATACTATTTAAAAATGGTCCTATATATACAGCTAAAGGCAATTGACCTATTAATTTAAATTAAATAGTCAGTTGTATGCAAATAACTAAAAAACTATGAATATTTATGTCTAAGCACAGTTCGGTAAAGCAAAATATTTGTTTATAAACATTACAAAGTAAAAATTAAGTAAAAACTCACCTAGATCACTTATAAAATATAAACAAAATATTCAGCCAGTATGTAGTCTCGTCTTCAAATGCGTTTTAATTTATTTTTTCCGGGAACCGAGTGTTTTATTTTTTTTTTACTTACGCGCGAGTATTGGAAAGTGTTTTACGCACTAAACAGGCGCGCGGTCGCGTGTTGGTGCCGCGAACTAGTGAGGTGAGTAGTTGAGAAGAGTTCGTGTGAGCGCCTGGCGGAAGCGTTTCGTTCGGTGGGGTGGCACACAGGTGATTGTAGTGATAAAATACACCTGTGATTGTCGCCGTGGGTACATTATCATAATTAATTACTTTTAGATATTCTGTGCCGTGGGAGCAGCGCTACTCGGTACTCACACGGGCTCGGGTGCTTGAAAATGGAGGGGATATTATACGAAGGAATATGCTACAAATGAGAGTGATGATTACACGATGTAGAGGGTCTGATTAGAAATATGCGCATGTCATTATTTCGATATCATTACGAATTTTTTACTTATCTTGTGTTGATTGCTTTTTAATGCCAGTTCCTTGTAAAACAATATGGGTTGTCAGAGAGCACGGAACAGGGACCCATATTATGAAAACTTTTTTCTTCATTTGCTTAGGAAAATACTTGAAGGAGGGCGAGAAAGCTCCTACTGAAGAACTGCCATCTAAAACTCTCATACTATGATACCCAAGACGGCTGCCAAGCGTGGGGATAATTTCAACTCCACCCCTCCCCAAGGATTTGTTCAAAATTATTATTTTAATTTTTTTAGGAAATATTGTAGTGTTGACTTTCTAATGGCTTCTCTACTTTTATGATTGGGATATGAGAAATAATTATTTAAGTACTTATATCATGTATAGGCAGGCACCACAATATTTTATTTTGGTACCTCTGTTCACTTCATCGTAATATATGCAGTATGCACATATTGTGCAAATCTATTTGACAATTATTAAAGAACAACAAATTTTCAGCAGTTGACCTGCAACGGTGCCCGATATATGGTAAACGGTTGTCAAGCGTTGGGGCACATTCAGAAGAAATAAACAAAAAGTACTTAGGTACCTAACCTACTTCCAACATTGAAAAGTATTAAATAATTTGTGCAAGTCGGTAGCATGTGAATTCAAAGCACTGAACTCGCATTATCATGGACCGACTTCCACAAGTTATTTCATACATTTCAGTTATGGAAGTCAAAAAGGAAAATAAAGAAAAATTTCAAATTAAATAATTTATTTGCTAAAATACATGTCACATAAGATCTTATTTTAATGGTTAAGATACAATGTATTTAGTCTGCAAGCTACCAGAGCAAATTTTTATGTAGGTATGAATTCAGTCAATATAACATTTTACAAAAGTCTTTAAATTCTTGAACACTGTAAAAACAGTTTATAAGAAGCCAGTGAGTCAAAGATCTTTTAAATGTGTTACCATCCAATATTCTGATATCGTTAGGTAAACAGTTATATATTTATAAATACATAGTAATATTTTTTTTTATATATGTACTTAAATTCACTCTTTTTAGTTATGCATACTGATCACAAGATCATTGTCACTAGCCCAAAATTTTTTTTTTTTTTTTATTGCCGGTAGGTACGCTTTTGACCACAATCTCACCTTATGGTAAGTGATGATATGGTCGAAGGTGTTAACAGGCTTAACCTAGAATGACTGGCTCTCAAGGACAGCTGCCGGAACACACTAGAACAACCCCAAAATACTGTTCGACATCATCTATACCATTAAGTCATCCAGATATGCAAATTATATATTTTTCAGTTGATTGACTGTAACTAGTATTATTATATGTTCTATGCTGTAACTTAAAAACTGCTCGACCGATGTTGGTAACATGTATTTATGGTTTAACAATTAATGTCTACTGGATACTGCGAATAAATAATGAATTATATGTAATTCAAGCTCAAAAACAACAGAACGCAAACAGTACCGCGGCGGGCGTGGTTTAAAAAGTGTACCGTGCAGACTGCAGAGCTGTCAGTTCGCCGCGTGAGCTCGAGACATGCAGTGGTGCCGTGGGAAGTTTCAACTGAATTTATCAATGTTCTTCTGGGTTGATTATTTCCGAAAAAAATATTATAGGGTCTTGTAAAATTCTGGTGAAGCCATACGTAACGGATATGAAAATTTTTACAATATCTTTCATAAACGAGTAAATAACAATATTTTGGATACCAATACTTGACTACCCTGGATATTTATATCCAAAAGTAGTTCGGAACATTGTTAGTCTTAGAATTCTCTGTATGAAAATGCGGGAATGACGGCGGTGACAACATGACCTTGACGCGACCAATCAGATGCGACCATTTCTAAGCGCGAAATCAATTAACCAATCCGATTGAATTTGGAAGGTTGTGCGTGTTACTTGAGGAGTCGACGAGTCCGAAATCAAAGCGGTCGCTGTATGAGAGTTACACCACGGTAATATTATCTATATAACATTACCGTGGTTACAGTTCTTTACATATTTGTTCGTAGACTGAACAGCTATTTTCCTAGTACCTATCAGCATAAAGGCACACATCGTGCCTATGTCTACACAAAAATGGTATGAAAACATCTATAGTAAATTATCATCCCATTTCTATATTGAACGACTTAGTAAGTTGCTTGAGAGAGTAGTCCATCATCATACGTATCCTGTCATTGCCACTCAATCCTTTTGAACGATATGTGTTTATGAAGGGATGATCTACGGCGACTATCTTATGAGTTTTCGTAGACCGCATATCAAGTCTGCCAATTACATGTTCATATTCAGTTCAGTATAGATTCATTCCGAGTCGATTACGTTAGGAGTCGGTAGTCTGCTAACCATATATGAATATGAATCTTCATTTAAAAAACTTTACTTGAATCCGTTATTGGCTATAAGTTTATTCATAATGTTTATTGTCAAAGATTGGGTTTAGTTCAAATAAATAATTCTTGGAGGATCCATTTACTTACACTCAATGAAAATGAATCATAAAAAGCAATGCATAAGGGGCGCAGTAATCGTGTTACAATCATAAAAATAAAAACATTGAGTTTTATTGAGAACCTCCTTCATGAAAATATTTTTATAATAAGGTTAACAAATAAGATAACAATCTAAATATTATAAATAAAACCGGCAAAAACACTCACGTTGGGGATCGAATACGTCGACCCGGGTTTCGAGCATATCAGATACTCATCATCAGGGCTATAGTGCTACCAGCCGACAAAGGGAACGCAACAGTAGTTGTCGATACGGAGGCGTACGAACACAAGATCTCGCAAATGGTGAGTGACAACACTATATACAAGAAGGTGAACTATAATCCTACAGCCAGAGTTACCACGAAAGTAGTGAACTTGTTACGCAATAATGCGGATATAGATTTGTTAGCACGTCTGCGTCCACACAACCCAACACCACCAAAAATCTACGGCCTACCTAAAATACATAAGCCAAACTGGCCATTACGCCCTATAGTCAGTCAAATAGATTCGCCGACATACAAGCTGTCAAAATACCTAGCTTCTGTCCTGCTAAGGTTCACAGGTCAGAGCAATAGCTTTGTGAAAGATTCAACGCATTTCGTTCAACTGTTGGAAGATGTGCGAATCCAACCCACCGAAGTCATGGTGAGTTTCGACGTAACTTCTTTGTTCACTAGTGTACCAGTAGACGAAACTATACAAATGATAAGCTGTATGATACAGAACTCACCCTTACCTACTGAGTACATTGAGTGGATAACGTTATGTTTGAAGAGCGGATACTTCGTGTGGAGAGGAGAATTCTACCTACAGGTGGATGGAGTAGCGATGGGCTCACCTATAGCTCCAGTGGTAGCTAACATTTTTATGGAATGGTACGAATCCCTAGCCCTAAGCACCGCACTCGTAAAACCGCGCTATTGGTGGAGGTATGTAGATGACATCTTCGCAATTATAGACAAAGATGGATTATCTGGTTTTACGGATCACCTCAATAATTTACATCATAAGATCAGCATCACCGTGGAAGAAGAAAAGGAAGGGGTATTGCCGTTCTTAGATGTGCGTGTTATCCGGATGCCAGACAACAGTCTGACGCACACGATTCATCGAAAACCGACACACACGGATCGATATCTTCATGCTAGCTCACATCATCATCCTGCACATTTGTCCTCCGTACCAAGAGCATTGATGGACCGAGCTCTTAGGCTATGTGACCCTCCATTTATAGAAAAAGAGCTCCAGCACGTGAGAGGAGTACTGGAGGACAATGGATACAGTTGGCGACAATGTTGTCGCTGGGCAAAGAGAAGTGAACGTAAGCGACCAACTAGAGTGGAACGTTCTCCTGCTTATCTTCCTTTTGTAAGAGGAATAACGGACAAAATCGGATATCTCTTGCGACGGAAATATGATATCAAAACGTTCTTCCGTCCACCCGGTCAAATAAGACAGATGCTGCGTTCACCGAAGGACAAAGACCGCCTTAACGTACCGGGCGTATATAAAGTACCATGTGACTGTGGCAAGAGTTATGTAGGAGAGACTCGACGCAACATCGCTACTAGACTGACCGAGCATATTAGGAGTATTAAGAATATGGACATTACTAAATCAGCACTCGCAGAACACGCTCATCTCTTGGACTCCAATCATTATATTCGTTTTGATAAAGCCTCCGTATTAGCCAGAGAAAAGTTTTATGTACCTCGTAAAATACGTGAGGCTATAGAAATCAACAGACATCCAAATTCAACAGAGATGGGGGTTGGACGCTACCACCAGCCTGGATTCCTACCCTTAATGTCACCTCAACGCAGAAGATGTTAGGCAGTCTAGAATGCGACACGGTCAGTACTGTTTGTCACGGTACGTGTGCGGATGATGATGATGCGATCACAGACGACGAAATAGGCCCACCGTCTTCCGCCGGGCACGCTAGGAGCTCGTCACCTAGCACCAGCAGCGCTGGGCTCGCTCCGCCCCCACCCAGCTCCCCGCTACCGCCGGCGCCGATATCGCGCCGAGCCGCGCGGGCCGCGCGCCGCAGTGCCCGTCGGGAGCTCGCAGACGCAGCTGTGCACTCGCCCTGATGATGAATATCTGATATGCTCGAAACCCGGGTCGACGTATTCGATCCCCAACGTGAGTGTTTTTGCCGGTTTTATTTATAATATTTAAATATGTGTGAAACTCACGAGAATTTCATTTCAAAGATAACAATCATTAGGTACGGGCATAGATAAATGAATAATAGATACTTCCTCCTAGGGAATCCTTTATTATTTATCTATGGTATGGATCAGGATCAATAGGTAGTAAAGACATACATTTTTGGTTTCCGTATCAGAAAATGGGATTCATACTCATTGCCACCGGAGGCAAATGGGAATAAAAATTCCCAGTCGCCACCGGTGGGACTATTACCTACTAATTCTCGGCGTATGAGTCAACTCGCATATGGCTGGTTTCATTTATTCTACAGATCTTATAGTAGTCTGTGATATAGCTTCAGTAGGGTCAAAGCATTTTATTTACATTTTTAGGAAAGACTGGGTACTGTTTGGCACTGCGGCAATACACAGACATACAACTCCACCGGGCTTAAGGTCATAGCATTTTGTATGGGCTGTGGTACTGGGTCCATTTATATTAAATAATTAAAGCTTTTTATTAAATAAGGAATTATGTACATATATCAACTTATTATATTTTAATCATCATAGTGTATAATAGTGTAAAAATAATTATGTATTCTGAATGTTGCGAACGCTGTCTGTGATAATATATATGTTTTATATATGTAAATCTAATAGAATAACATAAGCATCACTATAAATTATTATTATATATTCATATTTAAAATGTTATTATTAATATTTATAATCTGAACAACATACTTAGTTAATATCTATATGAAAAGTATTTTTTTGTCATGTTTTCATGCATTTTGCTCAAACAAAAGGTCGTAGCCGCCACGTGCAGTGCGCATTAATATTGAACTTTATATAATTTACGTTTTGTATTAATTTACGTTACAAGTCCCTAATTAATTAGCATTGTCCCCTTAATAGTAGTGAAATAGTCCTAAGCGAAAGCTATTTAGTACTTAGACCTACTTACACATTGTTAAGGAATTTAAATTAGTCTCATTATCAGTACTAATATTATAAATGCGAAAGTAACTCTGTCTGTCTGTCTGTCTGTCTGTGTGTTACGCTTTCACGCCAAAAACTACTGAACCGATTTGAATGAAATTTGGTATGGAAATAGTTTGATACAAAAAACATAGGATAGTTTTTATCCAACTGCGAAAAAAGAGGTTAATTTTTTTGCGCGATAACCGACATACGCGCTGGCGGAGCCGCGCCCGGAAAGCTAGAATTAATTATATATGACTGTTAGCTTATATTTTGTCTAACTTAGGATTATTCCTAAGCTAGTTGTAAGTGTAAGAAAAAAATAACATTTTCATTTCCCGAAAATCATAAATGTTAAGCACCTAATTTATTAGTACATAGTACCGAGAAAGTGACCTATTATCAACGAGAGTGTATTTTCATAAAAACTAACGTGAGTTGACATATTTATTAATAATAACAAATACTTTTATTTTAGTGTTTTATTAAAATATTAAATAATATTTTAATAAAACACTTAAAAAAGCATAAAACTATATATCTAGTGACAATTCCGCCTAATTTTCCTGTTATCTACGTGACGTCACAAACATCACGCAGCCTAACCGGAAGAATACCCGACTAGTTTCGCTTCTAAACGAAGCATCTTCAGGAGGTCTTGACTTACCGAGCGCACGATCGAGACTATTTATTAACTTCATATATACCGGCACACACGGTGTTTAGTCGTTTTTTTTTTTTTTGCTAGCCGGTATATATTATGTAGTAGTTTTGCTTTATGTTAGTTTGAGAGACGTTTTGTTCAAAAGTGATTTCTTGGAGCTTTGTTGCTAGTGGAGTCGAAAGTAATGTCTTATGGCCATTGGTCCGATAATTTGAATTATTTACAGATGTCTTAGGAAATAGGATAGGAATGCTATTTTGTGTTCCCTATTGCATTTGTTAGAGCAATCTACGTATCTAAGCTCTTACCGTTTCCGAGATACTGCTACCAATGGAGTTGGCATCTGGCAGTGGCGCTAGCATAGCTTGCTTGCACCATTAGTTAGGGGTACTTTGTCATCAAGACATTTTTATATCTAACAATCGGCATATTCCAAAAACAAATAGACCCTTTTAAATTTTCCTGTAAGCTGTGCTGGCGTCACCTGTAAAAATTCCCACCGTATTGCACTTGGCAAACATTTTAATTTTTTGACCGGTATACATTTACTACATAGGAATGTTCTTTTCATTGCCCATGAGATTTACTCAGGCACTCTATTTCTTAACGTTTTCGAGATACTGAGCACCTCCATGTGCCAGACGACATTTCATTAAGGAGTGTTATAGAAATGCTTTTTCCATTCCTTATGAACATTGAAGAAGTTCAAGCGCTACATGCCATACCTCTTGCCACTACGGAGCCGAGTTATTGCTACCAATACCAGCATACCTACTTAGAAACAACATTTATCATTATTTTTGCTTTTACTGTCCACTATTCCTAATGGGAGAATATTTATAGTGAAGGAGTCAAGTCAATGGTAACAATGGATTTCCATCCACTTTTCCCTTCCACATATTTGGAAAGTAATGATGTAAGTCATGAAAGTACCGTTTGATTCATTTTTAGGGTTCCCTTCTAGATAACGGGACCCTAATACACGTCCGTACGACTTTTATTTAAAGGGCTATATCTATATAACGGTAATAGGTAACTGGTTAACATTTTATGATATGGCAGATTACCTAACAAATAATAACAAAAGGTAGTAAATAAATCGGGGTTTCATACAAGAAACGTGTTTCTTACATTTTTCCTTATTGCTCTATGGCAAAACGGCAATATATCAACGTCAATACAAACTTGGTGTGATTACAGTTCTATAACTAAAGGAAAAATTGAAAATGCTATAAACCAGCCAAGTGCAGGTCGGACTTCCGCAAAGGATCTCGATCTGTATGAAAAAAAAACTATATTATGGTATAATCTGTGTTGATCCTATTATCGATCAAGGTAATTTATAATAAAAACTCCAGCAATATCACTTAAACACTTGGTTTATTCTTCAATCCACAGTTTTATGGGGGAAAACCCCCAAAATGGCCTCCCCCTATAGCCATTCCAGTCCTCGCCTAGCAGAACACTCTCTGCACAATCTCACTCTGTTCCTTTCTGGTCATATTCCATTAATCTTTTTGGCGCGTGTGCCATAACGTGTCACGTATGTCGTCTTCAGGTATACTATTCCAGATGCTGATGTCATCTTCCATCATCATGACGTACACCGATTGCGGTCTTCACTGTTAATGCTAGTTAGCATTGACAATCCCTGTTTTCACTCCTTAGGTTGATGTCGGCGGCTAGCATTATAGACTCTCCTTTTGCAATCTTCCTGTGGCGGCCATCATGGCGTTACCACCATGGCGCCACTTAGTCCTTCCGTAGTCAACTGCGCTTCTTTTATGAGATACATTTGAAATAAACAAATACATGTTATATTTTATTAATGTATTAAATAAGTAACCGAACAATACGGAACCTTCGCCTCGGTGTGGGACTCCAACTTACACATGGCCAGTTTTATCAAGAAAGCTTATAGTACTTTCCGAGTACAAAAGGTATTTTACAAACAGTTATTATTTTACCGGCGGTATGTCTTTATTATTATTTAATATAGTTTGTAGTAATTTTAACTGACTCCAAAAAAAGGAGGAGATTCTCAATTCGTCTGTCTGTTGTCAATCCTCAGAACATTTTACTGGGTATACCGATTTTGATAATTCATTTTTTATTTGAAAGCTAGTGCTTGTCGTTTGGTGCCATTTAAATTTCATCAAAATCAGTCAAGCCGTTTTTGAGTTATACTCCAATAACTAAAAAATATTTTCCTGTCTTGATGATATAGTCGTTGACAGTGAATGACAATCAATCCAGTAGGTAGCAAGGGTCACTAAAAATAGTAAAAAAAATTAACCATAAAACGGAACCTACTTCAACATTCAAAAGTGTGAAATAACTTGTTAATGCTTAATTTTTTTTATAAACAGTATAGATACTACGAACTATATACGACACTAAGCAGCTACTAAAATAAAATCATTTAGACAACCTACAAGTCATTGCAGACTAACAGGCATTCCAAATGCTCCAGCCCACTATACATTTTGACAAAATACGAAAAAATGAAATAGAATAAAAATAAAACAGTAAATTAAAAAGACAACCTAATAAAATGCCTGAAAATTTTAATATTTGACTTTGTACAAGGAAAAATTTGCAATCACTATTCGGGTACAAACTCAACTATAAAAGTTCATTTTGTACTATTATACACATATTCAAATACTCACATTTAGGTACCACTAGTCCTAGGTATGGTAAAATCATTTTATTTCCTGAACAGCTAAATCTTATATAAACATAACTCACAACTAATAAAAAGGGTTTAGTTTGCCCGCAAGAAAGTTGGGGCATTATTAGTCTAGAAGGGGCGGAACCAAATCCATTACAAGAGTTCCATTAAGTTGAGGACGCTGGAAAAGAAGATACAGACATATTAGAATTTATATGTATTGCTTAGGTTAGCTTATGACCACCACTCACCAAATAAGTAATGATATGATCGAAGATGTTTAACAGCCGGACAGGAAGACACCGATATGTGTTTCTGGCGACGTAGCGTGATGGCTATCCAGAGTCCAGACGAGCATTCGCAAAATGCCCTTACACTATTTAAGAAAATAAATCATTGATGCTATGATAGCTCCGTTAGTTATGGCTGACGGTCATGCAGTCACCAGGTTGGAATCCTACCGACGTAAATATATGAGCATCGTTGAAGGGTAGACATTTTGCGAATGCTAGTTTGGTTACCCACCACCAAACATAATGTAATAATATGCTACCACACTTTTTCCCTAAGTACTCGTAGGCTCTTATGATCATCCAATTGAATTGCACTGTACTGCTGAATGAGCTTTTTAGTAAGAAAGGCTTTTATATAAAGTTAAGCAATACTCAATAGACCTCTTGAATATGATGGTTATTTGCTATTTTCTAGGCGCTATACAGGTGCATTAGGATTTCCGCAACCTAAAATTCAGATATGGTGTATTTCCTCTGGAACGTAATAATATCTACTCATTTTTTATTCATCTGACTTCCTCTACTTTTGTTCGTTTTTTTCACTAAATCGGTCAGAGTTACTACATAATTAAGTAAGAGATGGTCATAAATATTATACCTGCAAGTCTTCAATATAAAAAATATATTATTCCTACGTCTGAAGTTGTGCTTCTCCTACAAGCAACTCCTATATCCATTTTTTTATTATCCTCCATAAATTACAGTAAAATGTATTTACTTATTAGATATTACGTTATGCTTACGTATAGATACAAACTTAAAAGAAATACGTGCCTCTATACATTTTGGCATTATTCAGAAGTTTCGCCTTTTCTGCAAGAGCTTGCTCACCTAGAGCCCGTCTTTGTTGCTCTTGCCTTGCCTTTTCCTCGATATAAAATCTGAAATAGAGTGCACTTTAAACAAAAAAATATTTTATATCTAATTTTTAACATGAGTGTTGATAAAATTGTTTTTTTTTTGACCCCGATCATTGTGTTGCCGTTTTGTCGCATTTGGCGCTAGGTCTAGAATATTTCTTGGGTGTTTTCTCATTAACGTACGCTAAAAATTAAAAAATTATAGTCATGTGCGGGATTCGAACCCGCGTCATGCACTCTTTTAGCAGGGGTATGCTCTAACCGACTGAGCTAACATGACAATTGTCATGCTAGCTCAGTCGGTCAGATCAGAGCATACCCCGGCTAAAGGGGTGGATGACGCGGGACCGCACACAGCTATTTTTCCTCTCGTATATTTGTAATTTTCTAAAGTAAAAAGATCTTGAGCTCGTAAAAATTTAAACTTGTTAGGTAGGTAAGTACTTACTTTTAATTTACACATAAATAGCTGTACCGTTTTGGGTAAGTACTTAATCTACGTAACCAAACAAGATGACTTCAAAAATGTTGATACTATTAGTTTGTAGTTTCTAACTAGCTACTAATAGTTATTTGATTATTTATTAAACCAAAAATTATAATTTATTTCTAATTTGATGCCAAATAACAATGCTCCTCATTATTTTTACCACCAGATTGTCTCAGAAAGAGAAGAGTGAATAATTATACATGTTTGTAGCACTGCAGTTTTTGCGCAAATAAGCTGTATTAATGAAAAAATTGGTATGAACTTTGTTTTCTTGGGTATCCGGGGAAAAACTCAATTTCACCAAATGTCCGGGTTTTTTTTTAGATTGTCCGGTATCGGTGGTTTAGGTGATGGCAGCCCTATGTGCACATCACTCTTACTGTCTTGCTTCACTCGTCTCATAGTTACGTAGTATTATTATAATATGTTTTATGTCATAGTATAATCAGTATAATGATGTCCTTATTTAATTTCGGGGAAATTCCACAAAACTAGTTGAGAAAATGTGTTATGAGTAGGTAAAAACAATTCAATCTGTAGCAGTAATATTATAGTAGAAAATTACTGAATAGATTACATTCTTGTGTTACGTTATCACTCATCAATGAATTAGAGTGTTATAATTTCACACACCGAGTATGATTTATTCAGTTTTTATTTAGCAGAAGAAATATTACAAATTTTTTAGGAATTTCATTTACGATGTACAAATCAAAACCCGCCTTTGAAGTCTCGATCTCGATAAAGTACTTACTCGATACCTGAGAACCCTCGATATATTTGTCCCGATGTCGATATATATACCGGCAGATGCTTTCGTTGCGATTAGTACGGCATCAATCCGTCAATACTTTAGTTTTCTTACCATACAGAACCAATATTTAATATACAATACGTATAAAATATTACTGTATTTTATAAGTATTTTATATTAAATATTGTTGTTACAGTAATGTTTGCCGCTACATAACCGGCAGCACCTGTTTAATATTGCATAAATATATATATAGGTACCAACATACTCTGTTACTTCTGTAAGAGCCCCGGTCACAATGACGACGTCATCGGTAAAGTATTTTCGACATAGGCCCGACCAATATTCAGCAGGTTCATTCAACAGCTCTTTCAGGTGCCATTTAGGGTTCTTAAGCATTGCGCATTCAAACTGAAATACAATACAGCATACGTCATCGTCTGCCTACACTTATCCCAACCATGTTGAGTTGGTACTTGGTACAATATGACTTTTCTAACAATACAAAGATATAATTTTAAGCAAAAAATGAATTCGGTTCTATAGCCGGCCGCTTTTCTCCTCTTTGTAAATGCTTTTGTTAGTCGTATACCACTAGATGGACTGACGACATGGTTAAAGTCGCGGGTAGGCAATGCGGCGGCTAATAGCAGGTTCTTTGTGGCGTTCTATATATAAGGCGCGGAGGCCTATGTTCAAAAGTGGACATCTTCCGGCTGATGATGATGATGAAGATACCGGCTACCTTTCGGATAATCAGGGCGTTTAGATGGTACGGAGCCGCATTGTATCACGAGGTGCAGCTAAACTTCATCCACATCATATGAGTGGTGTATGCTGCTCATTAAAACACGAAGTACAACATACATGTTATACACACCAATAGATTATTTTCTAACTATTATCGGTACAATTAATCATTTTCTAACAACAAAACTACTTACTTATTTACACGCTAAAGCCTGCTTGTTACATAGTAACACTACACGGGAATCGCCTTTCAAGCAAATACCGCACGACGACACCAAATGCCAACGTAGCGTTTATCGGACATCGAATTCCTCACTTTTGCAACTAGCATCGGGCAATTGTCACGTATTAATTCGATTAATTATTCATAAGATATTAATTGTAATTTTTATAATTAAATTAAATTTAAATAAATTTTGTATTTTTTTGCATCCTCTGGCTGTGGCCCTCGTATTTGGCGCAGTCGGTAGGATAGTCAAAATTAGAGTCAGTGAATCGATCACCGGCGCCGGCTATCCGAACCTACAGGAGCTGCAGCCCAGGAGGAGTATCAGGACATAGATACAGGCAGAGAAATCAAAATGCGCATGTAAGTACCTAGATCTATCTAGAGTTGCTTTCCTATCCTATTTTAAGTTTTCCTATAATTTTCCAAGATTTTCCACCCACGGCAATCGCGGACCCCTAGGTTAGGTAGTCATAGTAGAATATCACGAGTAGACTCAAGTAGAAATTTAAACGTAGTTGAAGATTTAAATATAACTGTAGACTCTAATTTAACCTCCACAATGTCTGACGCTATCATTGACCAAATTTATAAGGCTCTTAGGCTAGTACCCGACTTCGACGGGAACTCAAATGTACTGACACGTTTTATAAATCTATGCGACCAATTGGTTAGTCAGTACATGAAGGAAGAACCTGGACATGAACTTAGTAATTTAGCGCTCATAAACGGAATCTTAAATAAGGTAACAGGACCTGCAGCGCGAACAATTAATTCAACTGGCATTCCGGAAACCTGGGATGGCATTCGCAGCGCGCTCGTTAGTAACTTCGCGGACCAGCGCGATGAGACCTCGTTGTATAACGATTTAGCTCTTCTCACCCAGGGCTCCGCGACCCCACAAGAGTTTTACGAAAAATGTCAGAACCTTTTCAGCATTATTATGACGTACATCAGTTTGCATGAAACCTTACCGAGCACTGTAGAAGCTAAACGTTCACTCTATAAAAAGTTAACCCTTCAGGCTTATCTGCGTGGTCTGAGAGACCCACTAGGATCTCGTATAAGGTGCATGCGACCTGATTCTATAGAGAAGGCTTTAGAATTTGTTCACGAAGAGATGAATACTTTATACATGCAGCAACGGAACGAGCACTTACCTGAGAGAAAGCAGTCTACGTCTTCATTTAGCTCACCGAAAAATTTTTTCAGCTTTCAATCGCCAACCATGTTACCTCCCCAGAGGGCTTTCACTTTTCCACCCGCAGTAAACATGCCAGGCCCCTCGAGGCCAATGAACTTTCAGCCACCGAGGCCAATGCAAATTTGGAAACCCCAAATGCCTCCCATTCGTGGCCCAACGCGAACTCAACAAATGTTTAGCGCACCCCCGCCTAACTATAGACCTCAAAGTAATGTCTTCAAATTGCCTCAAACTAAACCCAGTTACCAGAACCAGCCTCCGAACAACACAGGCCCTCAGCCTATGAGTGGAGTAAGCCATTATGTAGCAAAGACACTCCCTCTAAGACCTCTTCATGATTGGACTAAGCACGGGAATCCACCCCCATCAAACTATTTCAAGACAAGGGAACTAAACTTCAATGAGTTATATGACCCATCATACTGCTATGACCCTTACGTTGACCACTACAATGACTGTTACTACCAAGACTTTTATGAACAAACCTACCCTGAATCGACATACTATGACCCGTCATATGAGCAACAGTCTTATCATCCAGACCCAGAATACGTCCCTGCGTATGTAGAAGAAACTCAGGAATCTTCTGCTGAGAACTCGGATTTTCAGAAACAACCGAAATCCGAAAAACTAAAATAGAAATTAACCTTCAAACGCAACGACAGCTACCTTATATTCAGATATCAGATCCACCCCTAAAACTTTTGATCGATACTGGCGCTAATCAATCCTTCTTGAGCCCGGAATCAGTGGTTTTTTTTTTTCGAATATACCTTGCAATTACGACCCTTTTGAGGTAACAAATATTCATGCCACAACAAGGAACAATTATTCCATTACCTTGCCATGTTTTAAAGAGTTTAATGAAAAAAGTGATATCACTCTTTTCATCTAAAAGTTTCACGATTATTTTGATGGTTTAATAGGCTACGACTTACTAGAAAAATTAGAATCAAGCATTGATTTAAAAAATAAATTGCTAATTACAAAGCATTCTACCAACCCATTGTTAATGTACGACTCCCGGAACTGCAACCTCTACGAGGAAATAATACCAGCCAATACATCAAAACTAGTTCTGGTACCGATTAACTTCCATGATGGTGACGTTTTAATTTCAGAACAGGCTATCTCTAATTGCCTTATAAGTGACTGCGTCACCACAGTAAAAAATAACCGTGGCGTCATTGAAATAAAGAACCCTACTAGATACGACGTCGTGTTCTCTATGGACAGACCAGTTAGTGCAGAACTTTTTAATACCGAATGCAAACGCGACAAAGAATCTCGCGATCGTGTGACCGAAGTACTATCACGCTTGCGTACTGACCATCTGAATCCTGAAGAGCGTGCCAACCTTGAATCTCTCTGTGCTCAATACGCTGATGTCTTCTATCTAGATGGTGAACCTCTCACCTTTACCGACAAAATTAAACACAGCATTCATACCACTGATGAAGTACCTGTCTATACCAAAAGCTATAGATACCCTTTCGTTCACAGACAGGAGGTTCAGGAACAAATCTCAAAAATGTTAGATCAAGGGATAATTCGTCCTTCTCAATCGGCATGGAGCTCACCCATCTGGGTCGTTCCCAAAAAGAGTGATGCGTCCGGGAAGGTTAAATGGCGCATTGTAGTAGACTTTAGAAAACTAAATGAAAAAACGATCAATGATAAATACCCAATTCCAAATATTAATGACGTATTAGACAAATTAGGCAACTGCCACTACTTTACAACGTTAGACCTTGCCAGCGGCTTTTACCAAGTAGAAATGAATCCAGATGATATCTCTAAAACGGCATTTAACGTAGAGCACGGACATTTCGAATTCTTACGCATGCCAATGGGACTCAAAAATTCTCCATCAACTTTTCAACGAGTGATGGATAATGTCCTCAGGGACCTCCAGAACGTAGTGTGCCTAGTCTATCTCGATGACATCATCGTATTTAGCGTCTCATTACAAGAACACATTGTCAATCTAGAGAAAGTTTTCAAGAGGCTGAGAGAGTCGAACTTTAAGATTCAAATGGATAAGTCAGAGTTCCTAAAACTGGAAACTTCTTATCTAGGTCACATCATTAGCAAAGACGGAATAAAACCAAATCCTGATAAGATCATAGCTATCCAAAAGTTTCCACTGCCTAAAACCGCGAAAGAGATTAAACGTTTTCTCGGTCTGCTTGGATACTACAGGAAGTTCATCCCAGACTTTGCTCGCATCACTAAACCCATGACTCAGTGTTTAAAGAAAGGCTCTAAAATAACAACTTCTGACCCTAGCTACATTGACTGTTTTGAAAAATGCAAAATACTACTCACAAACGACCCTATACTACAATACCCAGACTTTAAAAAAGACTTCATTTTGACTACAGACGCTTCCAATTTCGCGATTGGCGCAGTTATTTCTCAAGGAGCTCTAGGCAATGACAAACCAATAGCTTACGCATCAAGAACCTTAAATTCAAGTGAAATTAATTATAGCACAATTGAGAAAGAACTTCTAGCAATTGTCTGGGCAGCTAAATACTTTCGACCCTACTTGTTTGGCAGGAAGTTCAAAGTTGTGACAGATCACAAACCATTGCAGTGGATGATGAATTTGAGAGAACCAAATTCTCGTCTCACTCGATGGCGACTAAGACTAAGCGAGTATGACTTCACCGTAGTCTACAAAAAAGGGAAGAATAACACGAACGCGGATGCATTATCACGTGTAGAAATACACACGAAAGAAGCTTTGAACTTGATAGAAAATCTAGGAGCTCTTTCATTAATAGAAAAGATTGATGACCTAAACTCTTTATTAGCAAATCCATCAATTGTACCGCCAAGTTCAACTACGATAACAGCTGTAGATGCCCCAGATAATACGTCAGAAACAATCACAATCCCACCAAATTCAACCACATTAACAGCTGTAGCACCAGACAACTCATCTACTATGACTGTCCATACCAGTAATGAAAACCCCATTTTAGAAATACCTATATCAGACGATCCCCTTAATAAATTTAGCAGACAAATTTGCCTTGTTGTAGTAGGAGACATAAAAAAGCGACCAACTGTGACAAAGCCTTTTGAGACCCACACTAGAACCACTATTCAACTCTCTGAATCCAACCTTGATAACGACGTGATCAATGCTGTAAAAGAATATGTAAATCCAAAAGTCAAAACTGGTATAATTATACATCCACCTCTAGCCATGTACAAAATTATACCAATTATACAAGACAAATTTAGAAGCTCTGCCATGAACCTTGTTCTAACTAAAAAGGAGTTAGAAAACGTCAAAGAGTACTTAAGACAGCAAGAAATCATTCAGAAGTACCATGAAGGTAAAACCAACCATCGTGGTATAACAGAATGTCATTTAGCCTTATCTTCCCGTTATTACTGGCCTAAAATGAAGGAATGTATAGCAAAATACATAAATGAGTGTACTATCTGCGGCCAAGCTAAATATGATCGCAACCCAATAAAGCAAAGATTTACAGTTGTCCCACCACCATCTAAGCCTTTCGAAAAACTTCATTTAGACCTTTTCACAGCTCAAAATGAAAAATATCTTACGATTATAGATGCTTTTTCTAAATACGCCCAAGCTTATTACCTAAGAGATGGTACAGCCCTTAGCGTAGTACAGGCATTTTTAATATTCTGCACCCACCACGGCGTCCCTATGACAGTAGTGACCGACCAGGGACCAGAATTCACTAATCAAATTTTTACCGAATTTACCAGGCTCCACAAAATCCAACATCATAAAATCCTTGCTCATAGCCCAAACGATAATGGAATGATTGAACGATTTCACGCTACTATTCTTGAACATCTGAGAATACTCAAACTTGAGAAGCGGAATGAGCCCGCAGTTAATCTTATGCCATATGCTGTTTTGGCATATAATAGTTCCATACATAGTTTTACTAAATGCAGACCTTTGGATCTCATAACTGGACACTTTGACCCACGTGACCCACTAGACATTGACATAACTGAACGACTATTTCAGCAGTACTCGCAAGATCATCGTAAGCGCATGAACCAAGTTTATGACATAATTAACGAGACTTCCTTACACGACAGGACTCAACTCACTGAAAATCGAAATAAGGACCGCGAACCTGAAAAGGAATACACTCCTGACCAACAAGTATTTGTACGCAATCCCATGGCATCTCGACAAAAACTAGCGCCACGTTACACACAAGATACAGTACTTGCAGACCTCCCTATCCATATATACACAAAAAAGAAGCGCGGCCCCGTAGCTAAGTCCCGCCTTAAGCGAAGTCCTAAAACTCCTACCTTGTTACAGGACATTACTACTGACGTTACTACTGCATCAGAACCAAGGACAAGATGTAACGATTGACTCGTTAGGTAACGGACCTGGACTTCTCCCTTTAAACTAGGAGATGCAAAATTAATTTCTCATTATCACTCATTCTTAAATTACATTGATTTAAACAGCATTAATACGCAGATAGAGTCAGTAAAAAATCAAATATCTGAAATAAGACCACAGTTGAACAATAAAACCTTGTTCCTTTTTGATCCTCATATTATTCATCTTAATAACAAACTCACAGACATTTCTAATCAATTACTCATGTTTCAGCCTAATCGTATCAAAAGAGGACTCATCGACGGTCTTGGCTCAGTTATAAAAAGTATATCAGGCAACTTAGATTATACCGATGCTCTTAAATACGAGAATGCCATTAGGGTTATCCAGAACAACGAGCAGAAGTTAGAATCTGAACTAAATAACCATGTTAGTTTAAATAAAGATTGGATTTCTCATAGCACAAAAATTATAGATAATATCGCGTTAAACCAAAATAAGATAAGTAAAATCTTAAATGTAATTATGCAAAGTGACGCTCAAAGAGAAACTGATTTAATCAAATACGCACATCTAGCACAACACATTTTGATCCTAGGCGACAACGTCGAAGACTTGTCGGAGGAGTTACATAATTTAGAAAATACAATGACATTTATTCGTGCACCGAGCACTCCATATTCTGTAGTTAGATTAGAAGAAATAAAAAGCATACTAAGTAAGCTTAGGGTTATGTATTCAAAGAATGAAATACTAGATATAGATTATAGAAACTTTTATGAAATAGTGAAACTAGGATATTTCTATTTAGGCAATCAGATAGTTTTAGTTATCAAGGTCTCGATAACCTACCCTGCAACCTATGATCTTTATAAATTATCTTTAGTCCCTAACCAAAACCATAAAGTCCTTATACCCACCTCACCATACATAGCAATTTCTGGAAAAGACTCTAGGTACATGGAGACAGAATGTCCGAAGTTCAACTCATGGTTTCTCTGCGCTTCGAAGCCTAACTACAAGATCCAAGACAAGCCTGACTGTGTCCAGCAGCTCATCATCCAGCAGAAACTTAATGAATCCTGCACACTAACTCCAGTTACTCTTACAAATGAAG
Organism: Plagodis dolabraria; assembly: GCA_963854805.1. NCBI lineage: Eukaryota > Metazoa > Arthropoda > Insecta > Lepidoptera > Geometridae > Plagodis > Plagodis dolabraria. Next base: position 23,808,712 of record OY978444.1, read on the forward strand.
CCTTGGAGGAACTTGACGATAAACATTATACGTTAAGTTTTCCTGCTCCCACTAAAGTCAAGACATCATGCGGTCAAGAACAATATTGGACTCTTCAAGGAAGCTACTTAGCAGTAATCCCACTCAATTGTCACCTGAAAACGCCTGGATTTACAATTTCTAACACATATGGTCGAGTCAAAGGACATGTTGTTCGAATTATGGAAATGCCGCAATATGACGATGCGAAACCCAAAGACCGCCCAGCTGTCATCCTGAACTCACCAGACCTGCAAAATCTACACGCTGTCAACACTAAAATGGCACTGGAAACTCCTACCCACATAGAACAAATCACTAACGAATCTATCTACCACACTACAATACCTGTCTACACCTTACTAATGAGTGCAGCCGTACTAATTAGTGCACTTTAGTATCTCCGCTTGCGAAGAAAACGTCATCAACGAGACAACCAAACACAGACGTTCCTGAAATGATGTACGCCACCCCTTCTACAAGACATAGCAATCCTAGCAAAATTAGGGTTGATCATAAAAGCCTATCAGCGACCCTCTCGAACAAGGCTCTCGAATAGTCGCTGATCTACGGGGGGAGGTGTTACATAGTAACACTACACGGGAATCGCCTTTCAAATAAATACCGCACGACGACACCAAATGCCAACGTAGCGTTTATCGGACATCGAATTCCTCACTTTTGCAACTAGCATCGGGCAATTGTCACGTATTAATTCGATTAATTATTCATAAGATATTAATTGTAATTTTTATAATTAAATTAAATTTAAATAAATTTTGTATTTTTTTGCATCCTCTGGCTGTGGCCCTCGTATTTTGCTGAAGACGATTTGCGCATTCTTGACACCCAAAGGAATGACAAAACAGTCTATAATAGATTGGAGAAATTGCCTACGTAAAAAATTTGGTATATGTGAAGTATTTCCGAACCGACACGACTTAGGAACCTTCAAAAAGAGAGAATATTCCCTCCTCAAAGGCCGGCAGCGCATTTGGATGACAGTGACTATTAAATACTAGATGAGCCACTTGTTATTTCGCTCTCCATACCATACAAAAGTACTTAATCTAAACATAAACCAATAATTAGCAACAGCACCGTATACAATACTGTGTGTGAGTACTCCGAAGTGCTGTCGGGTTGTTAATGATACAGTTTGAGGATTGATTTTAGAACGACAATTGTTTAGTAGACCATATCTACCCAGTTATAGAAATCTTTGTGTGAGATGGTCTCAGCAAGGATGGCTGAATATGTATGCCATGAAATAATATATCTTCGAGGAAGTAACCCAGAAGCTCATGGATCCTTTTTCTCCTACTGTTTTTTCCTACTTTTGCGTACAAAATAAGAATTACCTCATCATCCGTCTCCAAATGTAAGCAGGTCACACATCTCGTGGTCATATCCAAATGAGGATCCCAATCTGTGGTCTTTTGCATGTCATTTATCTCATCATGCACGAAAATGTTTATTATCTCCATACCTATGGGGTTTTTACTAATACCGACACCTTTTAGGTAATCCAATGTTATATCTCGCGTTATTTTCATCTTATCCAGTGGGATATCGAATATTTCTATACTAATTTGTGTGTGTTTAATTCTACTTAGATCTGATGATACCTGTTAAAAATAAGAAAAATTACTAGAAACATCTAATAACAAAGTAATTTATAAAAATGGCTATGTCAGGGTAAAAAAGACCTTTATGTTACCTCTACGACTCAAAACATGTCAAAATAACCCAAAGTATTATTAAATGTTAAGCCTGTTAACACCTTCGACCACATCATCACTTACCATCAGGTGAGATTGTGGTCAAAGGCTTACCAATCAGCAATAAAAAAAAAAAAAATGTTCTTTGCCCAAAGTCTGTGCCGTATGGAATGATTAGAAGCAAACACAGTAATGGTTGTTTCTGTATTCAGGCGTTAAGGCGATTAGAGTCGCCAATGGTCTTGAGCATCTGGACCTAATCGAGCTTACTTTACTCGCGCATCGCCGCATGCGTTCCGCGCTCGCTGCACAAATATAACGGTCAAAGAATATGCAGATACGCGATGCGCTCCGGTAACATGGCACTTTATATTCCTACCGTACGATTCTAGTGAGTATCCGCAATTGCAACTGCGACTGAGATCAGTCGTCAAATGAAAATGTATAGTGTACCTACCTAGGTTGTTCTGGACGTCTTTATTCCTTTTCTTTATTTTTCAATGTCATCTGCCGAGTGAAGAAAGTTACTCAGATTTGTCTGATACTCGATATTTAGGCTGTGCTGAGAGTCATTATTCCGAATTTGGAATTATTTTTTCAATGTCATCTGCCAAGTGAAGAAAAATGCTAATATAAGGTTTTACTGAAAATTGATATCTAGGTTGTTGTAGACGTTATTATTGCATGTTAAGAATTTGTTTTACGTTAACGTCTGCCAAGTGAAAAATGTACTTCGATTTGGCTGAAAATCGATATCTAGGTTGTTTTCAGTTCGCACACAGACTCTTTAAAAAATCTGCAAATTTTAGTAATATGCTACATAAACGAGTTTTCCAATTAAAATAACCTGTCATTCGTACAACTTTTGCAAGAAGATTTAGCCCTTTTATTAAAACATATTTATATAATCAAGTCCTGAATTTTTCAGTTTATATATCACCATATAGCATCATACATACAAACACGTAAATAACACAAATTTAATTAAAATATAAATACCACCTGTGTGGATAATTTATAAAAAAAAAATTATGAAACTGAACAAGATGTTATTTTATGGACAATTTGTAAGTTAAATTTATGTTTATAACTATTTTGCGTGAAAAATTGTACTGAAGTCAACTGTGCACTGTACAGCTATCAATTAAGGTCTTAACGATACAAACTTCAACGTCGAAGTGTGAAGACCACCAGCAATACAAGATTTGGAAAAAGTGTTATTGGCTTAAATAAAGATTTATATTATTGTTTATATTATTATTATTATTATTCCTTTTATTCCAAATTTGGAATTTATTTTTCGATGACGTCTGCCTAGTGAGAAAAGTTACTAAGATTTGGCTAAACATCGATATCTAGGTTTTTCGGGGCGTCATTATTCCGAATTAAGATTTAATTTTTTAATGGCGTCTGTCAAGGGAAGAAAGTTACTCCGATATCTAGATTGTGCTGGGCGTCATTATTCTACATTTGGATTTAATTTTTCAATGACGTTTGCTAAGTAAAGATAGATGACGTATCTTTAAAACGCTAAGATATATCGGATAAGAGTAAGAAAATTATAATAATCAATCGTTTATTCAAATCTCCTTATAAATGAGATTATAGCCGACGCGGGTTTACCCGTTTAAAAACGACGATATAAAAGGAAGATTTGTATAATGGCGAAAATACATTGAAAAATAAGAATAGGGACGACTGTGTCGTACGCAAAAATACAAAATAGCTAACGTTTGTGCTATTGGACATGTCGGCCCTTGAGAAGGAAGTATTTACCTTTAGATTTTCCCGCCCATAGGTGAGAAGCAGTCTTCCACCCGCTACTCGCATCAAACAAACACTACTTTCCGGGTACGAGATATGAGATGAATAATTTCTTGTCTAGGAAATAATAATATGGGCAATTTATCTACAGCTATATTGTAAAGATTGGTTCCATCGTGAAAAGGTAACCGATATACTTTCTCATTTATTAGGAGATTTGAATAATTGATTTATAAGTACTTTTCTTTAAACTTTCGTGAACTAAACTCATGTTTCTAAATTACATTAACGAAAACCAAGCGGGGTAGATTTAAATCGCTCCCGCCGCTCCTCAAGACGATGACACCCGCTTCTTCAGTCTACTCGTGACCACGGTCAATGCAACTTGATCGAAACGTCGAGGTTAGTCAAAATATTATTTTGATGTTAATTCGTGTGTCTTTGATAAGTAATCATAATTTTCCTACTCTTATCGTACTGCGGCGATAGGGAACTGCTAATCATCCCACGGCCAGCAGGTAGGTAGGTAAACTCAGGGAGTAGGTTTGAAAAGTTTATTAGGCCAAGCCTTATCAGGTTGCACAGCCAGACAGTTCTACTGAAGTTACATAGACCGGAGGGAGACACTGGCCTGATAGTACACGTGATCCAGGTCCCAGATGTGGCGGTCTTGGCGTCAGCTGATAGTTCTGGATCTCGGTAGTGAGTGCTCGAAACACCCGTCCTCGGATTAAATCAGTGAAGTGGAATCCTGGAAGGAAGACACCGGCTTAGTAGCTGATATTCCTCAGCCAACTGTTGCCAAGCCGCGCCGACACGATCGTGGTACTGTTACCAGCGACTCACATTTTAAAACTCACAGTCTAGCGCGGTAGGGCAGCACAGCTGTTTACGTTACATAGGTTTTAGTCAGCACTATGAAATAACAATTATAAATAAGGAACTCACCCTAGAGGGATTCACGCACTTCACAACAAGTTAATAACAATTAAGATCGATAGTACGAATAGAAAAGCGTCCAGGAAAACCAAGATAAGTATCGATTTGTAGCCAAATCAAAGTAACTTTTTCCACTTGGCCGACGTCATTGTTAAATAAATTCTAGATTTGGAATTAAGACGTCTAGAACAACCTAGATCGATATCTAGGTTGTTCTAGACGATCGATCTTTTCAGCTAAATCGAAGTTACTTTATCTACTGGGCATACGTCATCGTAAACAAATTCTAAATTTGGAATAATAACGTCTAAAACAACCTAGATATCCATTTTTAGTCAATTCTGAGTATTTTTCTTCACTTGGCAGACACCATAGATAAAATTATTCCAAATTTGGAATAATGACGCACAGCACAACCTAGATATCGATTTTCAGCAAAATCGGAGGAACTTTTTCACTTGGCAGACGTCATCGGAATAGAAATTCCTAATTTGGAATAAGGACGTCCAGAAAAACTTAGATATTGATTTTCAGCCAATTCAGAGTAACTTACTTCCCATGGCAGACGTCATCGAAAAATTAATTCCAAATTCGGAATAAAAACGTCCAGAACTACCTAGATTTTGAATGTTAGCCAAATTGGAGTGACTTTCCTCACCTAGCAGATGTCGAAAAATGTATGCCAAATATTGAACAAAAACGTCCAGAAAAACCTAGATATCGATTTTCAGCCAAATAGGAGTAACTTTTTTCACCTGGCAGACGTCTTCAAAAAATTAATTCTTAATTCAGAATGACGATGTCCAGAACAACTTAGATTTTCAATTTCAGCTAAATCAGAGTTACTTTCTTCACTTGGCAGATGTCGTCGAAAAAATAATTTCAAATTTGGAAAAAAGACGTCCAGAAAAACCTTGATTTCGATTATTAGCCAAATCAGAGCAACTTTTTTTACTTGGCAGACGTCATCGTAAAATACATTCCAAATTCGGAATAAAGACGTCCAGAACTACTTAGAGTTTGAATTTCAGCCAAATCGGAGTAACTTTCTTCACTTGGCAGACGTCATTGAAAAATAAATACCAAATTCGGAATAAAGACGTCTAGAACTACCTAGATTTTGAATTTCAGCCGATTCAGAGTAACTTTCTTCAATTGGCAGACGTCATCGAAAAATAAATACCAAATTCGGAATAAAGACGTCTAAAACTACCTAGATTTTGAATTTCAGCCAAATCGGAGTAACTTTCTTCACTTGGCAGACGTCATAGAAAAATAAATTCCAAATTCTGAATAAAGACGTCTAGAACCACCTAGATTTTGAATTTCAGCCAAATCTAGGTAACTTTTTTCACTTGGCAGACGTCATCGGAATATACATTCCAAATCCGGAATAATGACGCACAGCACAACCTAAATATCGATTTTCAGCCATATCGGACTAACTTTTTTCACTTGGCAGACGTCATCGAAAAATAAATTCCAAATTTGGAATAAGGACGTCCAGAAAAACCTATATATTGATTTTCAGTACTGTAACTGTAACAGTCAGTTCGTCCACTGCTGAACACAGCCTCACTTTTTAAGGGGGTATTTGCCATAATCCCCACACTTGGCAGGCGTCTTAGGGATCGCAATGTAAGTTGGCAGTTCTTTAGAAGGCGCTGCTGCCCCCCTTTAAGTAGTTTTCCCTTAGACGCTTCTGACGACACCCACGGGATGATATGGGGAGGTGCAATTCTAACCCGGCACCCCACGTGGCTGCCCACCTTCCAGTAGTTTTCCCTTAATCGCCTCTTACGACACCCACGGGATTATATGGGGAGGTGCAATTCTAACCCGGCACCCCACGGTGCTAATCTCCCTTACCTATCTCTCACTATTTTCGAGATACGTTATCCATCTTCACTTGGCAGACGTTATCTTTATGTAGTATTAATTAACCTATATCAAAACACCTAATACAATTATCAAGAAAAGCTTAGAACTCCAAAAGATGTATGTAGCCCCATACAAACTCTAAATGTAGTAGAGAACCATTTTGTACCCTACAAACTACTAAAGCCGGAAACTATTTACCATAATATAAAAAAATATATTATCTTTAGTTAACCAGTTATAACATGAGAGCGTTATAGATATTACTAATTAATTTTGTACATATATTATAAAACTTTTCATTGATCTTATTGATAAGGCCGCCCATTGTAATTTACCCACAACATTGTCAATTTCAAGTTTTGATTATTTTCATATGTGAGACAATTCGAATAAAATTTGTCTACAAAATACCAATAATAAAGCATCACCGCGCATACTTCACGTCGCAATCAAGTTGGCCCTCTGCAGGGAGCGAATCATTGCACGCACACAGCTACGAATCTCGCGTGTCAATGCACTAATACAAAGACAAGATCGTTATCAGTCGAAAGCGCGAGCGGAGCTACGAGCGACACAGCCTCCCCGTGCCAACGCTTGCGCAACACTGCCGCCCGCGTCCGCGCAGAGCACCTCGGAACCGCAAGCGTTCTGAATCTGAATAATTCGACATTTTCTTAGGAAAATATCAATGGATTTACAAATGCTATGTTATAATTGTAGTATAACAATCTAGAAATTTAATGGTACAATTCATTTTTCAAAAATCGTAGCCGTTTAGAAGGAGTTCGCCATATAAGTCAAGAAATAGTATGTAGTTTGAATTTTTTTTAAGGCAAAAGTAATAGTAATACCGTAAAATCATATGTTGCAAATGTTGTACTTGAATTCATCTATAAAATATATTTTTTTCAAGTCTTCAACTTCAGCGGTTACGGAGGAGTTCGCTTTAGAAAGTACGAATTTCACGTACCCAAGGGCCTTAAGAGCACAGTAGCAAGTAAAATGGCTAGGTGCAGTCCAGAGTCAAGCAGAATGAGAAAGTTGACACTGCGACTCTAGTGGACACGCGTAACGCTTACCGCGTGAGACTTTTCCGTCTCATCACTCGTCATCATCAATAATCGAAAGACGTCCACTTTAGAACAAATGTCTCCATCATAAATGTTTGGGGTATAATAATCCTCACGCTTACCAGGCTTCTTGGAGATCATAAGATGGTCTTAATAATCGATTTTAATCGTTTTTTGTACCGACTTTTTTTTTTATACTCCATTATGACTGCATACTAATGTAAGTATTTATAATGTAAGTATATGAGCGATAGCTCATTGGATTCGGAATCACCTCTAGAAAAATGTTTTTGAAGGATTTTGGTGCAGATAAAAAATTGCAATTGTTATTAACAAAATAAGACGAAAAAAAATGATATATAGTATTTTGTTAATAAAATATATAATGTAAGTATTTGTGCCCTTAATGTTTCTGAATAAAACATTTGTATAATCTGTGGTGTGGGTAAAAAGCCCGGCATCCGCTTGTGCTGACTTATGTATTAAAGCTATAATTCATAATCATTTACTCGCAAATGTGATAAATAATACGGGCGTACTAGAGTAATTCCGTACTTACCGCCCTTCATACACAATGTACTATTTTATTATAGTCTATTCAACAAGTTCAATAACGTGAAAAATAGAAATAATAGGTCCTAAAAATATGAGCGATAGCTCATTGGATTCGGAATCACCTCTAGAAAAATATTTTTGAAGGATTTTGGTGCAGATAAAAAATTGCAATTGTTATTAACAAAATAAGACGAAAAAAAATGATATTTAGTATTTCGTTAATAACTCGAAAAATATTATTATGAAGGGATTTGGAAAAAAGCTCGTTAAAGAAGAGGAAATTTCCGATAAAAATGTCCGTACTCCCGGAACTCTATCTCTATTATTTATAATTTTAATTTGACGTTGAAAATAGGGCTCCGCGCGGCTGTTACGGCATGCGCGCGCCACCGCTAAAATGAGTTCATCAGATTAAATTATTTTTTCATAACATAAAATGTCATTTTAAAAATTTGAATAAATTCTAGTATCTTCTTAACACTTGAAAGAATCGAGCCCCGTTAGAAAAAATGTTTTATCACCACTTTTTTTTGCTATTTTTTTCGTCTCATTTTGTTAATAACAATTGCAATTTTTTACCTGCACCAAAATCCTTCAAAAAAATTTTTCTAGAGGTGATTCCGAATCCTATGAGCTATCGCTCATATTTTTATGACCTTTATTTCTATTTTTCACGTTTTTGAACTTGTTGACTAGGCTATTAAACTTACAATGCCAGCCAACCCCGCGTCGACGAGTAATTTATGAAGAGGAGCTGCAGAGCGCCAAGTGATGTAGTTCAAGAGTATCTCGCAGGCTGTTATATCCTTTTGTGAACTTGCATCACCCCTCACAGGACCGCGCCAACCAAGGAATATCTAAGCCACAATATCGAACCAATAGTCAGTAAATACAGAATACATAACCGCTCGGAATACAGACTTCACTCTTTTTAGTGACACTTGCTACTTACGGGATCGATTGTCATTCATTGTCAACAACTATGATCATCAAGATAGGTAAATATTTTTCAGTTATTAGATTGTAACTCAAAAATGGCTTGACCGATTTTGATGGAATTTGAATGGGTCCAAACAACAAGCATCAGCTTTCAAACAAAAATAATTTTCAAAATCGGTTCACCCAATCAAAAGTTCTGAGGTAAGAAACATTAAAAAAACAGACGAATTGAGAACCTCCTCTTTTTTGGATTTCGGTTAAAAATAATATTCATGGCTCTCTTGACAATGATAGCCTTTGTAACGATAAAGCAGTTGATTTTGTATCCAATCCACCATATTACAGTGGGTACGTGGGTAAGGTAATTATTAATTACATGTCCTGACCAGTAGGGAAGTCCAGGGGCATGTCCCGTTTTTATAGTCTCGGGTCGCCGTCTGGATAGCTGTATATTGAAGCTGTAGCAAGGGCAGAAACTGCAAGGTACTCACCACACCAACAGGCAAGGTGGAAGAAGTGCTGTCGATACACAAACTGCCCTGAGTGTCATTCTTGTATTCGTTGGGCTCGCTGGTGGAACCGACTGTACTGTATTCGCCATAATTAGGCGTTGGTGGAATACTCTGCCACGGTTTCATCCACTTCTTAACTGGTTCTAAATCTCTCTGTAAAATAAACAATACAAAGATAGATCTAGAATTTAATACAAAATATAGAATTACCTACGCAACACAACAAAACATACATACATCCTTTAAAAAATTTAATAATTCCTACCTGATTTCTCACCCGTTACATTTCCACCGAACAAATATCTCCCCCCTCACTCACCCCACGGACAAAAAAACTTGATTACTTACATTACTTAATATTTAAGAAATTCGTCCGTCTTTCATTAAGAAGGATATTTACTTAATTGTTGATATTATACAAACAATCACTTAATATAAACAAGGAAGGGAAACTCACCAAGGCAATGATTTCATCCTCAAATTCCACGAGTTTTTTCAATACGTCGTCACTGTGGTTTATTTCTCCCGTTATGACCATTGTGATATTTTCGGGGCGATAGTATCTCTCGTGGAATTGTCTTAGCTGTAGAAGAAATAAATCAATTGGTCGGTACTTTATTTGTTTATACGTCCGTGATTGGTACTATTTAAGCCGGTACTCTATTCGTCTATCAATGACGTAATACAGAACTTACAAAATTACAACGAAAGGAAAAAAATTAACTACGAGCGAGTACCATTCGTCCCTATAGCCGGGACATACTCTCATCCAACTTCATAACGCAACGGCCACTAAAATGTACAATAAATTACTGGTTCAAACAATTAACACAAATTCTTAAGAGTCCTAAAATAGGTATATAACTTAATTACATGTATACATATCCTTAGAGCATTAATCCAGATTAATTATCTAAGATACATATCGCTCGAAAAGTGCTGGAATGTTTTTAAGGATGCCTTAATTAAGGAATAGACTGGCCCACTTCGCAACATGTCGCTATTCCATCAGGGTCATTATGTACAATTCCACCTTAATGTGCTTTATTTAAGTATTTGCATGTTAACCTTTTTTGAATGCACATACATAATGGTTGCAATAAATGATTAAAGTACTGTAATGGAAGCTGTCCAGTTTTACAAACATGAAGAGCATCAAAATCAAAATACCTTTGAAATGTTGGCAGAAGTTCTTATATCAGGTGCTGAACCACAATGGTCATATGAATAGCCACTGCCTGGGTACATTTCCTTTTGGAATTTCAAGACCATTCTGAAACAAAAGTATTTGTTCTAATAATATTCGAAAAATATCTTGCTAAAATCTGTGAAATGTCAAATGACTATTTGAAAATTTATAAGAGCGCAAAATTAACACGTCTGACATCGGTTTTGGTAGCTGACATGGAAATGCGTGCGACACTTATGACCTAAAGCCATGTTTCCGATCAAAATCAAAAAATTCACGCTATAAATTTTTGTAGTATTCGCTAGGCTTGCGATAGTGTTTAAAAATCCTACTGAGACCTGCAGGAACTTTGCAAACATCAATCATATTCAATAATAAAAAATATTTTAATAAAACATTAAATTAATATTTTATAAAGATACTTAAAACATATATCTAGTGACAAATCTGCCTAAAATTATTTGATGTCAGTTCTTCAGAGGGAGCTGCTTCGTACTTTCTGGTATTTTTATAACCTGACTCCCACAGTAAGTTTTGGAGGGAGGGGCGGGAAGGTATAGTTCTAGCCCTCTACTCCACGAGTTAAGTATAGGTAATAATAAGCATATCAGGAGCTTCTGCTCCTTATATGCTTATTTGAAATGAGTAAAATATAAGACTAAAATCATGTTTGAATAAATAGTGCACATTTAACTAACCTTTTATACGAATCATCGCTGGTATCCTTCATTTCCTCATAAACCAAACCACCGTCTTGTCCATGTCCATCAATATGATGGAAATCTAATAGATAATCTTCTTCTGTTAGTAACGGAAACATTATATGGTCTAATACTATGGGTATCAGGTCCGAAAAACATTTTTCTCCTGCAGTTGAAAATGATACGATAGTGTGGTCAACGTTACTCCCAGCATTTATACCTTCAGCAAGTTTATTCAAAAAACCCCTTTGCGGGTATTTCTTGGAGCCGTTGAATATTAAATGTTCTAATGCGTGAACGTACCCTTCATCATTTTCGGGTTCCGTCGCTGAAAATTTTCAAACACTCCATCTGAATTGTCTATCGTTTATGTTGGTAGGTAATTATATTTTTATTTTTAGGGTAAACTATCCTGCTATCGGCTAGTATCGGCCGTTGACGCAATAGTACTGTCACAAACAGATCCGTTGCAGTGTTGATTCATTTTCTTGTCAATAATTATATTAGTGATTATGTAAAAACAAATTTCAATCAATAATAAACTAAAATATTCTTCACTTTAACTTACTTATGAGCTACTCTTTGACCACAATCTCACCTGATGGCAAGACATGATGTGGTCGAAGAATGATGGTAAACAGGACTGGAAACTGGCTCTCAAGGACAGCTGCTGAAAGATGCCGTTAGGTGTTGTTTCGCGAAAGATTATTCGACTTGAGGGTGATAGATGACCAGGCGAGCATTGGCAAAATGCCCTTCCACCGTGCCGTGAAGCTCCAGCCGGTGGTGCTTTCCGTGCAGAAAAACTTTCAGAATTGTCAGGTCAGATCAGCGCAGCGGGGTGGAAAGAATCTGATCATTACGACCGTCCTAACAGTAACAGGGATCGATGCGATGGCCATGCGAAGTACGGAAGCGCTAAAGCAAGTAGTATCTAGTGCTAGCGTTACAGTTATTTAATCATGTGCTAGCAGTACACAAAAAAAAACCTGCAAATGGTATTAAAACGATGAAAATGAGAACGATTGATCTTTAGGCCATACGAATCAGTTTGACTAGCAGCACGAAAAAAGAACAATAAAGGGGAGGAGTTATGACGTCATTAATTTTGTATGGGAATTTTTTTTTTCTGAAATCTATCGTGTGTGGTATTGAATGAAAGGGCTTACTAAGCCGTTTCTAAAAATATATTACATCGTTATATTTCAGTCACTTGTTTTAAATTAAAATAATAATCTTTTTCTAAACACACCAAGTTTGGATATGATTCGGTTGAATCATTATTTGTAAAATAAACCTAAAATTATATATCGTATCCAACCACAAGAAAGCAATTTAGTTTTTTTTTTGCATTTAGTATTTTCTTATTAGATACCTTTTAATATTACAAAATGTAATAAAAAAGTAGTTATTAGTTATTATTAGTTATTATTTAGTGGTTATTTTTATTATTTGGGAGTTGTTTTGCAGTGGCGACAGAGCCTTGACATCTATTCCCGCAACTAAAAATGCTCTAATGCTGCACGCGAAACGGGCGGGATATTAAGCTGGAGAATTGTGGGGAAAAGCTGACAATTATGAGTAGAGACCAACTCAGAACTGGGGATGAAAGCAGCCAAGTGATAAGATTTGGGAACCATTGTGGACCTCACAAGATCACTGGGAAGTTTGTACAGAATTGACGCGATTTGGGTGTGCTACAGACTGCCAAAAGATATCGTGCATAAGCAGACGGAATAAATTCCCTTGTGCAAAACCATGCGCCCATCTGCAAAAAATCCAAGGACAAGTGCTCTAATAAGACGTCAACAAATGCCGATCTTGCTTCTGAAGAGGAGTTAATCAACATTACAGAAAATCGAAAGTTTAGTTTTTATTTTTTATTAATTATTTTAATAATATTGCTACGAATTAATAATAATACGACATAAAATCATTATAAGCTTTCTCGTATTTGTCTCGAGACTTCTCTGGAAGTAAGTTCTTTATGACTTCACAGCATTGTTTATTACTGGTGGCATCATTATTATAAAATCATCACTTTCACTATCAAATTATGTAAATAATGGAAAATTATTTAGAATAATTAAAAGCCAAGATACTGTTAAATTATCAATTATGTAGGTATGTAAAAAAAACTAAATTTATCAAAACCATAGTTATTTGTTATACAAGAGTGCAAAGTTGCTTTTTAACCGCGTGTTCAATTTTGATGACCGAGCAAGCGAAGGATTCTAAAATTGAATCACGAGCGCAGCGAGTGATTCAAAATTAGAATCCTGAGCGTTAGCGAGGGAATCAAAAGAGCACGAGATGAAAAATCTTTGCACTCGAGTGCAACACGTAACTTTTCATTCCACCTCAGCGAGGAAATGACTTAATGCAAAAAACATTTAGGTAAAGCTCATTTGCGCATTATTAACAGTTTCAGTCAATTCTGTTGGCGGCAAACAAACTTCAAGTTTGTTTAAACTGTTTTCAAGTTTCTTGTTTTTAATATAAGGTTTAACAATAACGTGAAAAAATGCCGCGTAAAGAACCGCGTACAAAGCAAATTGAAAAAAGAACACCAAGAAGGTTCCGAGTCTGAGTTTTTAACAAATTAAAAATAAGTTGTATGATATATTCGGCACCATAGAGGTATCAGTAAATAGGTTTAATGTTTTTTTTAATTCACAAACTTAGTGCACACGATGTTCTAAATTCAATTTACTTTATCCTCTAGAGAATAAAAACGGCTTTTCCACTCAGATATTGAAGATTAAAAATACTCTTTCCGAGATGGTGGGATGAAAAATAAATTGCCACGCGTTTTTTTTTCGTAGTTGAGAAAAAGGTTGCCAAACTCCTTGCGTTGAAAATCGAGTACAAAAAAACCCTACCTCTTTTTTCAAATTATTTGAAAATTAACCTTTTTGACGACGCCAATTTTATTCCCCACAACGTAGAGGGAAAAAAACCTTTTGACATTTGTATTTTTTTATGTTTGCAGCCAAACAACAAAATAACGTATGGGTTTTCATAATAAATGATGATTGTTATATTACTTTGGTAGGTAAGTATATACATAATCTTCTACCAACTACCACTAAAATTGCGCTTGCACAGTCTCTTTTACTCCCTATTCTTGACTATGCTGACGTCTGCTATCTTGACCTCACGGAGGATATGTTAAATAAACTTGAGCGTTTCCAAAACTTGTGCATTAGGTTCATATTTGGATTACGCAAGTATGACCACGTCTCTGAATTTCGTACTAAGTTCAAGTGGCTCCCCATTCACCTTCGTCGGAATGCTCATATTTTGTCCCTTCTATTTAGTATTCTATTTCTATTTCACCCCTCTTCCCCGCGCTATTTCAAGGAACGTTTTCGTTTCCTTCATACTACTCACTAATAATAATAATAATAATAATAAATGCGTTTATTTTCCTTGCAAATAGGTCTACAATTCATAACACATATCATACAAGCTATACTTACTAATATTGCTGTAATGTAAACCCGCATTGCAAGGACTGGTGCCTGAAGTAGACATAGTCTGTATCACAGGTCACCAGGCCCCACTCAACGGATCTGACATCATAAGTATTAGACTATAACTCATAACTAGTAACAGGGTTTAAACCGAATTAACATAACTATTTTTGTATTATTACTATGTTCAATGAAATTGTGAAGGTAGTTTTAAACAATTCTATCAGAATAATTTCACAGTTTAATGTGTATGTGTGTTGTGTCGGTGTACGTGTGTTGTGTTGGTGCTATTGTGCGTGAATATGAACTTGTAAATTTATCAAATGAAAGGAGCACCCAAGAATGTGTGAGTGCACTGCGGACTGCATTGTTTGTAGTGTGACGTATTGTAAGCGTGTGCGCCAATCGTGTTCATAATATTGGTATATTGGTGATAATTGCTTTAGAGTGTGCGTGAACACATCGTATTGCTTTCAATTTTTTGCGTGTGTGCACGCAAGCTACGTAGGCTACGTAAATGACCCTAATGTTTGTGAGTTGTTGTTGGGAGATTTTGTGTAAGGAGCTTATTGTGCTTATTGCTGTGTGATTATAGTCAGAGAGGTGGAATCATTTTTCAAAGGTAAAATGGAAACTAAAATTTTTGGATTAAAATATATATACATATATATATATATATAGTTGCTCCATATCTATATTATAGAACAAGCAGGAATAAAAAAAAATAAAAAATTTACTACTGTATCAAAGCAATATGAACGGTATAAGATAAAAATAAAATAAATAATTCCGAGGTCTGAATCAGTTTGAACAGTACTCATTGAAATTGAAGTTTAGTGGACCGCTCGTGCCTGTTAACTATAGAACTTCAGGAAACACAAAAGATTATTGGACTACCATTCAGATATAGTATAATCAGGAAGGAACAGATAGTAAGTTTTCAGTTTCGTCATAGGTGAGGTTTTTTAAAAAAGCTGTTACGTTTTTCTTACACTGAGACTTAGTTTGAGGGTAAATAGTTAGTTCGTTATTCAAACAGTTATAGAGGTATGGACCCATGAAACAAAAAAAATTATGAGATAGATTCGTATGGAGTTGTAGTGCCCTGCAAACTGTGCCCTTACGGCGCTTGTCCTTCACCAGCTCAGGATCATATTTAGTTATGGAGTGCTGTTTAAGGACTGTGCGCAAAATGAATGTTTGTCGTACTGTTAGAACGTCCCACTTTTTGTACAAATCTGTCGTGGGGTAACGGAAAGGAAGACAAGCACTCACTTTAAGAACAGATCGCTGTGCTCTTTCAATCTCAATGAGATGAGTCTTGGCTGCCCCACCCCAGGAGGTTATGCAATACTCAACTATAGACTGACAAATGGCAGTATAGACTTCTTTAATAATATAGTGGTCAGCTACATGTCTTAATGATTTAAAAATGTATATAAGTTTTCTAAGTCTGCAAGCCAGTATTGCAATATGGGGTTTGAAAGTGAGCGTCTGGTCTAAAATGATGCCCAAGTATTTGACAGTTTCATTTCTGCTAAGGGTGGAGCACATGCAATTACTAAAAGTTTTGCAAGAATGTGCAGTTAAGGTTAAGTTCTTTGGTGGAAGGTGGTTTGATCTCAATGCAAATGTGATATAATTAGTCTTTGAAACATTTAGAGTTAGGATATTGTTACGCAACCAAGTGGAAGCACAGTTGAAACCCTTTTGTGCCAATAGAAAAACTTCATTCCAGCTGTTTCCGCTGAAAAAGAGAGCTGTATCATCAGCAAAAGTAAATATACTACCCTCCTGCAGTTTGAGGCGACAGAGGCCATCTATATAGATCAGAAACAGCGTCGGTCCAATAACACTGCCCTGCGGCACGCCATAAGTGATCCTTTGTTCATCACTCAACAAGGTGCCGATCTTTACGCGCTGTGTCCTGTTAGTCAGATAGTCCCGGAAAAGTTGATGTGGGACCCCACGAACTCCGAGCTGATCAAGCTTGGTTAGAAGATAGGGAATAGAGATTGTGTCAAAAGCCCGGGCTAAATCCAGGAAAATAGCGATGCATTTACGCTTTTCATCAAGATTTTGAATAATAGAGTTAATAAGTTCATGAACTGCGTCCCCAGTGGACAGTTTGGCATGAAAACCAAATTGTCTTTGTGATAACAGTTTATTAGATTCTAGATAGTTTACTAGTCGCTTGTTCATGAGTCTTTCCAATATTTTTGATAGTGTAGGAAGAATTGAAATAGGCCTAAAATTATTGACACAGTCTTTATCACCATTTTTATGTATAGGCTTGATGAGTGCAATTTTAAAAGCTCGTGGGAACACTCCCGTGGAAAGCGCTAAGTTCGAAATATACACAATAATAGGTATGACTATATGAGAGTATCTTTTAAGGAACTTCCCAGTTATATTATCTACCCCAACAGCACATTTATCTTTAAGGCTTTGGATGAGTTGGAAAATTTCTAGTTCATCAGTAGGGAGCAATACCAATGAATTTACTGGTATTGTGTATGGAGGATCTAAGTTACTAGTGGAAGGGTTAACATTCAAACTTGATTGGGTTGATTCTGCAAGATTTTTGCCTACATTAGCAAAAAAATGGTTAATTGCATTGATGCTTAAGTATGGATTTTCTACCGATAACAGACTAGATGCATAATCAGACGCTTTTTGCTGACCAGAAATGTTTTTTATGACTTCCCAAAGTTTTTTCTTGTTTCTTTTTGCCGCTTCAATCTCCTGCTTCTCATAGTTCCTTTTAGCTTTTTTTAGTTGACTATTGCAAAAGTTCCTATAGTTTTTGTACGTCAATTTAAGCACCTCATTATCTGGATCCCTTTTTAGTTTCCTATGCAAATTGTCCCTATTACGCATACAACGAACCAAGCCATTAGTCATCCATGGTTTGATCAACTTTTTTTCTACGCGATACTTTGCGAGACTTAGTGTGTTTCGTGATTGCAGTAATAAGTAGGTTTGTAAATATGTCAGTAGCTTCATTGGCATCAATTGAGTTTAGAACTGGTTGGAAATCTAAAATGCGCATGGAGCTATCAAGGGATTCAAAGTCGATATAAGTAATAGGTTTATTAGTGAAGTTAGGCTGAATTTTAAGATTCATTGTTAGGGCAACAGGATCATGATCTGTGATCGATGACTCTATTACATAGCAGGTAGCTTCATACTTTGTTTTTAAGAACATGTGGTCTAGGCACGTCTGACCATGAGTAACCATTGTGTGCGCTGGAAGTAGGCTATGACTTGCTAGGATATTTAGGTATTCATATGATTTATTATCCGAAGTATTTGGGACGATGTCTATATTTATATCGCCACAAAAAATTATATTTTTATATGCAGAAAGTGTCGATAGTATCTTATCTAAGGAGTTGAGAAAATTGGTAACATTGCGCTGTCCCCATGGTCGGTAGGTAGCCATAATACATGTATCAGAGTCAAGGCATAGTACAAGAGAGTTAGCGTCGCACAATGAAGAGCTATCGATTTTAATTTTTATATGACTCTTGTAGTATACGACAACTCCCTCGTTTTGGGTATTGTGGATAGTGGAAGCTACATAGTTATACCCCTCTAGTGGGGGGATGTGTTTGTCACCCATTAACCAGCACTCAGAAAGGACCAGAATATCCCAGTCCACTTTAGATCTATGGATAAGAGTGACGAAGCTATTAAGATTGCAGTTAATGCTTCTGATATTTAGCGATATCAAGTTAAGTGACTTGAGGCAATTATTGTCTTTATTTACGTGTACGCTCAGTTCTTCTATGTCACATCTTATGGTGTTTGCAACCGAGAAGGAGTCCAGACCCAAGTTCAGAGTTTCAATACTATTAAAATCCATACAAATTTATTGAATGGATAGACTCACATCTAGTCCATTCAACAAATAACATAGGATAGTTTAAATATCTAAAATATATGGTTTCAGAACTTGGTACTGGACGTAGTAGGATATTTGGTTGCAACAAATTAATGGTAGGCGTTAACGTAGACAGATAATATATTTTTGCTGTGGAGGTCAAAGTCAATGGTATTGTTTTGATAAGCATATAACAGCTCAAGGCTTTCTCAGCTCGTTTGAGTGAGTTTGTGTGATTGTTAAGATCAGTGCTTAGACACCAACAGTGATGTGTGCAATGTGTGTTGGAAGAAGTGTGTGGATGTGAGTTTCGCATATGAATGGATTTGATCAAATGGTTATATCTGTGAAATGACATCATAAAATTATACAACAATGTGAATCCTAATACTAATATAACTAGATAGAAAGTAAGCCCTAGTAATAAATTGTCCTTTAAACATATGAAAAAGAAATAGAAATTATTTAGTACATCTAGTCACTTGTCCATATTACGTAATTCCTTTTCTTCGACTATGCGGGTCGGCGGGACTCCCTCCTCTACTTTGACGTACAATTGTCCATATGATGTCCAAGCAGTCCAGAGCTTCTTATTCTTCACAAGCTCGCGGGCTAAGTGGAGTAGTTTACGGGTTTTTATAGTTAGCGCCTCGGATACATAGATTGTACGAGCGGGCCCGCTTACTTGTATATCAGAAGTATTGAGTTGGGGATCTTTACTATCTCGTCGTGATTTATTAAACAATTTGTATGCCGAGATGAATGATTCCTTCGTATTTGTGCTGATGAAATCCACCACAATAGTTTCTGACTTGTTACGAAAAATATTTCTTATATCAGAACTTGTGATTGGGCTTACTAGGCCTATCGCAGTGCCAATAGTCTTAACTAAGTTGACGGTCAGCTCCTTGCTTTCGTTGGCTTGTTTTGGTAGGTTACGAATCTCAATTGTCGATTTGACGGAGTTTTTTTCTGACAGTTCCATTTGACTTTCTAAGGAATTCTTCTTTACTCGCATTTTAAGCTCGGAGTTTTCCTTCTCAAGGGAGCCGCATTTGACCATGAGGTCTTCGTATTGTCTAGACATTATTTCTATAGATTTATAGATACCCTCGTTTTGATTGATTATCTGGCTCATGGCTTTAGTCAACACCTCGAATTTTTGATCCTGCTGGATTTTAATATCCATGAGAGTTGTTTGAATGTCTACGTCTGCGTGGATTTCTACATTTTTATGCGAGCAGTCTAGAAAATCTTGAAAATTTCGCTTCTGTCGCTTTGTGATGTTCAGCTGATGATCAGCAAAGTTAGTATTTGCCGAGGTGCTTAAAGCAGGATCAGAGTGAGAATGGGTAATTATAGGCGTTATATCCAGTAAATTATTTTGTGCTGAGCTTGGCGGGGATCGCTGAACCGACATTGTACTATAAACAGCTGCTCACTTTATCTTACCAGTCAGTACACTATACAGTAGTGTGAGTACGCCTATTGATACACCGACGCTGCTAGTGTGTTGTAACGTACACTGTTGCACTAGTAAGATACGTTTTAACGTTTATGCACTCCTAGTAGATCACTTAATTTTTCGCACACAAATTTCAATGATTTTTATATTTAAAAGAAAAATAGCGAATTTAGTGTAAACACGTCTGATCTGGTCAGTACCCAAAGAGAGAAGGTTTGTATGTTCTTTACGATCGTCTTTGTATCTTCAGCTTGAAGTGCCTGAGCGTAAAACGATTTTTTTTAATGGATCATTCACCTCTGAAGCTGTACGTCTTTGGAACTCTTTGCCTCTTTCAATTAATATTTTCAAAAAGCTTGTAAAAGTTTTTTTTTTTTTTTTTATGCTTGATAGGTCAGCCTTTGACCACTATCTCACCTGATGGTAAGTGATGATGTGGTCGAAGATGTTGTTCAGGCTAACCTAGAATTACTGGCTCTCAAGGATAGCTGCCGGAACACACCGTTAGGTGCTTGGCGACAGATTTTCAACTTGAGGGTGGTAGCTAGCCAGGCGGGCATTCGCAAAGTTCCCTACCACCATGCTGTAACGACTGCCATCCTAAGACAACAACCGGGACCGACGGCTTAACGTGCCCTCCGAAGCACGGAAGCGCTCAGTAGTAATGTCACCAGCGGTCACCCATCCAACTCATGACCTAGGCGGACGTTGCTTAACTTTATTATTGTAATTAATATATAGATTATTGTAGATCATTATCTTTCTCCATCATGATTGTATACATTACTGTTAGCTATATAAATAAATTGCTACTAAGTTCTTAACTTTATAGTTCTGTGTCAACTACTTATTATTTAATGTTATATACTATTATTATGATCATATACGTCGCGGACCGGAGCGAGGGACGAAACAAAAATGCTGCCGGCAAAAAGATATGCCTGCAGGTTTAGAAGTTATTTGATTTATCCGGACTTACCCTGTATCCGAACTTACCCTGATGCACCTTATATATTATTTTATATATGTATTTATATGTTTATGTACGTATATGTATAATTAATGTAGTATGAATGAACTGTGTTAAATGTTTATTAATTTAATTATATTTATTTTATATATAATTGTACATATTTTAGATGCTTTCTATGTAATTATTTTGTTTGTATTATGAAAACTACCGTCTATGTATTTTTAGTAAAATATTGTCCTCCAGTAATATAGGTCGTCTGGACTCTGGAAGAGATCGCTATAAGCGATAAGACCGCCTATTGTTACATCATTTTTGTATATTGTTATCTTTATACCTAAGCTTTTTATGGTCACTCAATAAAGTGTTATCTGTGTATAGGTACCTACATAACTATGCTTACCTATCAGGACGGAACACTGCACGGTGAATCCTTTCACATATGTTATTAAAACAGTCAGGCCAGTTCTTGAAGATACATATTTCGTTACTGGATAAATATTTGAAGCTAATGTGTTAATACATAACTTGTACATTTTAACATATAATTATGTTTTTGTTTTCAACACTACTAAGACAGTGGACTTGGAGTTCACAACTGAAAATATTATGCAATATTGCATTAAGGCAAGTAAATGAATGAGTGGATGAATCATCCTACTAGATACGAGAAAAGTGGACTCGAGGAACTCCCGCCCGTACAAACAACAAAACCGTCTAAGTGCGAGTTGACTCCCTCACCAAGGGCTTCGATCCAACAAAGGCATTTAATATTATTCTACATTCATCCTCCTTTTACAGAACTCTTTCACTGCGACTGTGGCACAACCATGGAAGTAATAAGTACAACGTAGGTAGTAAGTACTTATTACTTCCATGGGCACAACAAAGACATGAATGATACGTGTTAGAGATAAAATAGCAAATTTGATCTATACCGAAAATCTATACCGATACTAAAGTCAGCACTAATACCACGGTCTAATACTCCTCTAATTACTTTATGTATTTTTTATTCCATTAAAAAAAACACGGAATTATATACATTTATAAATTAAACATATTATCATAGAACATATAATAATATAATATAATGTGGTAACTTATTATCCTGAAAGGTTACGACAACAGTCTGCAAACCACTCAATATTGTAGATACACGAGAGCGTCAATAGTTAAGCAAAATGTAACCTTTCGGCAACGCTGATTTTGCCTATGCCTAATTTGTATTTGCTGGCTGGCCAGATTTGTGCGCATCTGTACAAACCGGCTAGCCGGTCGGCGGTCAATAGTCGTGTTAAATAATTTAACATAAAATTCGTCGGAATGCTCGTATTTTGTCCCTTCTATTTAATATTCTATTTCACCCTCTTCCCCGCGCTATTTCAAGGAACGTTTTGGTTTCCTTCATACTACTCACTAATGTTCTTTACGATCGTCTTTGAATCTTCAGCTTGAAGTGCCTGAGCGTAAAAAAAATTGCATTCACAATGCAAACGGTTTTCGTAAGGATGGATGGCCTATGAAGGGCCTATACGAGAAAAAATCTATATTTTTCTGAGATAGAAACATTTTTAATATTTTTATGAAATCTGAAACCAGCTCAAATTACATTTTGCGCCAAAATATTACGTCATTTAATAATAATCTAGTAACTACTTCTACAGTATTGAACCTAAGAGCTGTTATTTTACATATATATAGGGAACAAGTCAATAACGATGAAAGGATAAGGATTGAATTTTTTTTATTTGACCCTCTTGTGTCCCTAACGGATTCCGGTTGTCTGAAAAAAAGGTTTAGTGTGAAGCTTGTATATATCCGATCGTTATTATGCAAACGTCGTTAGCAAGCCAGTATCCTTGGCTATACAAATCAAAAAACCGCATCACGTTACGGTAAAGAGAAGTTATTCAAATCGTGAAATGACAGTAAAAAACTTTCACTTGATACATTTTGCCGCGCAAACACTCACCGGTGGAAACTTACATAATAAATAAACTCTAAGTACTTTTAAACTACTAAACCTAAACATCTGAAATAATTCAAGTGTATAGATTACATGTAAATAATCATATCAAAAGAAAAACCAAAGCCATAGGTGGTATATTTTTTAAAGAAAAAAAAAATGCGCTTCCTTAGAGTATTCCCGCCAAAATTCTTTAAAAAAATCGCGTTAATCTTGTTACTACTTTTAACAAAACAATCTGTAGTAATTCATGGGTAAAGAACTTAGACAAAGAAAGGTATAGACTGCTGGTAGTTCCATTTCATTCCCACAGGAAAAGCATACAGTATTGAGTTATTATAAGTAAAAGAAAAGGACAAAGCTCTACTATTGCTATATCTCAGTGCGTGCCAGTTTTTTCAAGGCCAGCAACATATGTAGCTCAACAAACTTTGACAGTCATGGCATCTTTGTGAAAATGTGAAATTTACTTTGGCACGTTTCTGCATAATGAATTATTATATATGTGATTTTTGTTGTTGTTTCTATACTAAGATAAACCTTTATTACAATTCGATGTAACTAGTGTGCTTAACCGTAAAAGCGATAGTGAGCGGAAAATACCAGGATTGTCCTTTCATATGTAAGTTTCAAGTTTTTCTTTATGTTTTGGTTATTGTAACAATGTTTTGTGTTTTAAGTGTTTTATCTTAGTAAAGTACTGCCAGTTTTTTTCATAATAACACTGGTTAAAAGGCTTAAGATCACGATACAAAATAACGTTTACTAAAATTCAGTGTTGCTAGTTTCGGGTCGTGCATTTACCCCTTTGTCCGTCTCTAATCTAATAATAGATAATATTGAATTATTTGATCCAATCATTTCATTACGTAATATGTTTAATTAAAATTTTATCTTTTATTACAGTTTTCCGTATATCCTGATATACGAAAAAAATGGAGTGCTGCATGTGGTCGATATCAATGGGTCCAAAACAGAATTCCAAAATTTGCAGCAGACATTTTAATGCGGAGCATATATTAAGAAAAAATAGACGGTAAGAATCTTAATAGATCCACCAATAATATGGTCTAATAGAAAAGTAGGGTTTTGGATTCTATATAAGTATTCAGAAAAAAGAAGTCTGAAAAATTTTTACCGAAACGTAATTACTTCCAAGATTTTAAATTTTGTGCCCTTGTACAAAATGAGCCAGAGTCACCTGGAATGTATTTTTAGCTCTATTAGTGCCAAAGGTGGATTTAACAGTTTGAATTCAATTTAAATGCGCATATAAAAGGCTATTTATACACGGAGATAAAAAACATATTACTTCAGGAAATTGCATCCCCCTGGAAAACATAAACATTATAACGTTTCGTGAAAAGTGGTATGAAAAGAAAATTTATTTACGCATACGACAGAATCTAAAGAAAATTACGAGACATAATAAAGTTTACCAGTTATTGATAGTGACTAGTTGTAGACCCCTCTACTTTCTTTGTATGCACAAGAATTCATTGAGTACATAGCCGGATTTGTTGTTAAAAAAAATAAGAAAACTAATTAACTGTGAAGAATGCTTCCAACCTTTTATGTCGGATAATTATATGATGGATTAATTGCCCAGAAAGATAATAGACGGTTGATCTATCCATCGAGAGGCGTAATCAAAATATGCGAACGTGCTGAATAAATATATATATATATATATATAGCGTTCACATGAAGGTCAGGACAAGGACAAGGACACATCAGCTTTTACAATGAGAAAAACTTAATGCAGAAATGAATACTTTCATGTTTTTAGGGCTGTGTACGTGATATTTCTATATTTGAAAATCTGCACAATAATGATGCCCAAACATTGATTGGAAATCATAGGATAATGCTATTGAAAGCAATCGCCATGAAATACTTTGAAGTAAGGATTCACCACAGTACTGAACAGTTTTTTGCACCTAGCAAGCTACCAAGGATTCGAAATATACACAATAAACTAGTGCCATTCAAGGGGCAATAAATGTTTATCTCTGTGCTGTTTGATCTAGTATATTATATTTACATTAATAAATGTTTATTTATTTATTTAAAGAAGACCAACATCACTAAAATATTTATAGGCTACGAATAGATTACAGTTAGGTAATACAAGCAATTACAGGTCTCCCTAAATTATTTTACTAAATTATATATCTAAGTCATTATAATCATATATTTACACTGATTAAATAGAAGTACAAATAATAAGTAGATGGTCACCTAAATAATATACATATAATTTAAAAATACATGAGCCGTGCTTTGAAGCTTATGTTAGGCAAGGAAGAAATATAATATTACTTGTTCAATAAGTAACTGGTTTGCTTGTGCATTCCTACATGTATGATTGTAGGTGCAGTTGATGTGTGATTGTATACCTACGTTGTGTGCCTAAAATCTAAGCGCGCTCACGTTGCGCTCAGAAATAACTTAAACTTTATACCTTTATGTTATCCGCGGGACATGAATAAAGATGTAGGCATGTAGTGTAGGTAAGTAAATTTTTTTTAATAAAAATAAATATCATAAAATTCTAAGAATATCGTATAATTATATATCAAGGTATAGTATATAATGGTTATTAGTAAGATATTAATACACTAAAAACAAACATAATGAGTATATAAACATATAACGTGTAGGTATTTATGTTTATAGACTGGGATATTTAAGCATCGATGAATTTTCTGAAGTACTGTACATGTTCATGTCCTCACTACACAAGATAATGATGGATACTTATAATATGAAATCAAATAAGGTTTATTACGTACGTGTGTAAAGAAACACATAGGGTGCCTATATAGGTGTGTTATGCACGCCGTCAGAAACATAAAACCATCCAGACATCTATCAGCACAATACAATACATAAACGTCCTATTTGTTTGTTCTCATATTTTTAATTTTTGTATTCACAGCATTTAAACTCATACGTGTATTAGATGAACTGTTATTTAGAACTAGAAAATTTATTACTTATTTTATAATTATACAGGTAATGCTCTAAGGCTTTCAATCACTTTGTGACCATGATCACTGCAAGGTATTTTAAACGTCGTCTGACAAAAATAATGATAAATATACGCGATTTAAACCGTTTAAAGTTGTTTAATTACTAAATTATATAGGCACTTACTTCCAAGATTGCATTGCAATAGCTAGTTAGGTGTTTATATATTATTTGCCGAGTATCGAGCGTTCGAATACTTTTCCTTTGAAGACATTTTTAGACATATGGAAGAGGTCCAAGTCAGAAAAAATATGATTATACGAATGGATTATCCGAGTGATTGGTGCAATTTTGCATATTGGATATGACATAACCTAGGCGAATTTGTTAGGTTGATTGTGATTGAGGTAAAGTTTTTATTTTTGAATCCTTGATCTGTTGTATGTAGCCTTCGAGGAACTAAAATATTAAGATATTGACATAATTAACCAAAGATCTTGAATCAATATGTTACCATAATAGTTTGGTAGCTACGTTATATTTATAATCTTTATATCTCAATTGAATTTATTATAATTTATATAATATTATCGCTTCTTGTCTTAGTAATTTTTTCTTGGGAGGGTAGTTAAAAAAGTAACACTTACTGTAATTAGCTCTATTTTTATATTTGAATTAATAATAGTAATCTGCACTTTTTTGAATAAATTTATGTAAATTATTACTGCTTAGCATCCACTACCTGCCACTGTGTGTTATCTCCTCAAGACAGAAACAGTTTCCAAGGATTCACTAAACTTCCACTAATTCACTATCTCACTCAAAATGGAAGCAATCAAAGAATCCATAGCACAGTTATCTCACATAATGTACCAGAAAATAGATGCTTTCGAGAGTGAGTACCATAAGAACACCACTGCAGCAGCAGCTACCACCTCCAGCTTATCATCAGAGTTCAATTCTTTCAAGATGTTTGTTGTAACTGCTCTTAGATCACTTCAAGATCAGATTGAGGTGCTGGACAGGGGTGTAGATGATCAGGAGATGCGAGGGCGCCGGAAAATCCTCCTTTTTCATGGCCTTCAGGAACACAATAATGAAGATGGAGCTGCTGTTGTTGCAAAATTAGTTGTAGACAAGCTCAAGGTTCCTGACTTTGTGAAGAGTAACATAGTTCGTTGCCACCGAATAGGGCGAGCTTCTGTTCCTGGCAAGCCGAGACCTATGCTTGTAAAATTCTGCAACATGGCACTGCGTAGTCATGTTTGGTCTTCAAAAACCAACTTTAAAGGCTCGGGAGTAACTGTGTCAGAGTTCTTGACAAAAACCCGACACGAGACCTTTATGGCTGCTCGGGAACGCTTTGGCGTATCAAAATGCTGGACTCGCGACGGTTCGATCTACATCCAAGACGCCGAGGGAACAAAACATCGAGTACGGTGCATGAAAGAGTTGGAGTGTATCATATCTGGGGCCACAAATGTCGCGATTTCACAAGCGTCAGCTGAGGTCGTAAAGAAGATCGCTACACCACCGCCGGCACCAGTACCGACCAAGCAAAGACGAGCCGCTGCTACAGGAAGGAAGTATTAAATACATTGTGATTTTCGCATTCATCACGAGTCGCACTTGTGGGTAACATATGTCTATATGTACAAATTTTTCTTCTACCTGCCTTGCACACATTTATTTTATGCACATTATTTCCTTTCCAATGCAGGTATTAGAACTTATTTAATATTTTCTTTTAACTTTCAACTTTATCAACATGACCATGACATAATATTATACTTTTTTGAAATGATGAGACTGTCAAGTGTCAACTTCAAATCAAGCGCTATGTCATAATTCGTGTGACGGCTGCTTCGGGTCCAGGGATACGTTCCTGCAAGGCATTAGCCAAACATTGGTCGAGGTAGATTTGCTCGATGCTCCTGGAACTACCTTAGTAGCTACTTTTAAGATATAGCTTGATATCGATGTTTTTATGTGGTAAAATAATTTCAGTATGTTTTGGAAATCGGGCTTATAATAATAATAGTAATTTAGTAATCACTAATTTATGGCATAGCTTGTACGTAACTTACTATGTATTGTAAAATCTGTCACATTTGAAATTGAATTTAATTTGTTAATTTTGTATTGGTATCTTCATCTGCGGTGATATATATTTTGTAGCTTATTTCTTCTACTGATGGCATGTACTTATGATATACATGCTTCATGTCACGCCGTTAGCCTTTTAGTACTAAATAATTATAATGTTACCTACTTTATAATTTACTCGTGATTAACATTACCATTTTTTTTATTTTTTTTTATTTTTGAATTGTTTTGTTTATTTTTTTTCTCTCATTTATTTGTGTTGTGTTTCTTGTCTTGATTGTTTTAATAATCTTTTTTTGTAGATCTAGTTACACATATGGCGGGTAGAGATGCAAATAGTTATTTAAGTTTATTAGAAGTTATTTAAATTTTTAGGTTAGCAAGTTTATATATATATATATATATATTAAATAGTTACTAAAATGTTACAATTACTAGATAACAATAGCGACGACGACTACGTGTCGATTTCTTCTGCCCACAGTTCAAGCGATGGTAACGATAGCTATGTAAGTATTCCAACTCTTTCCGACTCCTTGTCATTGTATTTCTCTGATGTGCCTAGAAATCTCAATGTTGTTCACATAAATGTGCAGAGTATTCCAGCTCATTTTCCTGCCATGCTGGCTGCTTTTGAACACCAAAAGAACATTCATGCTATACTTGTCTCTGAAACCTGGCTAAAGCCATCCTTACCTTCAGTTTGCTACCCCTTACCCGGTTTTCACCTCATCCGTAATGACCGTACTGGCAGTCGTGCTGGTGGTGTAGCGATCTATCTCCGAGCTCATATTCCATTTTCAATAATTCATATGTCTGCTCAACCTCCGCCTGACGATTCTGGTGAAAACCTCTTCATTGAAGTTCTTCTTTCTCACACAAAAATTCTTCTCGGAGTCTATTATAGCCCCTCATCTCTTATTAACTTCTTTCCCTCCTTTGAAAAAATCTTAGAAGATCTACTTCCTTCTTACAGTCATTCCATAATAATGGGTGACTTCAACACTTGTCTCCTCAAAAAAGATAACCGTTCATCTAGACTGGAGTCCATTATACATTCTAGCAACATGCATATTCTTCCCCTTAGCGCAACACATTATTTCCCAAGCTGCTCACCTTCACTTATTGACTTACTTATTGTATCTTCTCCAATGAATGTTGCTAAGCATGGTCAATGTTCGGCTGATTCTTTTTCGTATCACGATTTAATCTATCTATCATACAAAGTTCGTTCTCCTAAAGTTAAGCCTAAAACTATATTGCAACGCAATTTTGGTGGTATGGACCTTGGAAGACTTCGCAGTGACGTAGAAAATATTGATTGGTCATCATTGTTAGACACTGTATCAGTCGACCATAAAATTAATATTTTTAACAACATTATTATGCAAATTTATGACATACATGCCCCTTTAAAACCTGTAAAGTTAAAACATTCTCCTGCACCTTGGTTAACAGCTGACATAAAATTATTGATGCACAAAAAAGATGTTGCTAAGTCTAAATATAAACTCTATCCCAGCGAAGTGAATAAATCTAAATACAATTCATCTCGAAATAATTGCAATAGGGTGTGTAGGGATGCCCAACGCCGACATATACATGAATCTGTTGATAATGAAGATCCAGCTAAAGTCTGGAAATTTCTAAGGTCATTGGGAGTGGGTAAACCAAGACAAGATTCTATTCCTCATAACTTGGACATTAACGCCCTTAACACATATTTTTCAACAACTTCCGTTATGGATGTAACTGCAAAAGCCAACACTCATAAACTTCTTTCAACCACTACAGCTCCCGCCTTTTCTCCGTTCAGTTTCACTCAATTTTCGGCTTGTGATGTTAGAAAGAGCGTACTCTCTATTACGTCAAATGCTGTTGGTATCGACGGTATTAGTCGTAATATGATAGTCCCAATCCTTGATCTTATCCTTCCTGTTCTATCTCACATCCTTAACTACTCCGTCACATGCGGAGTTTTCCCTACATTATGGAAGGATGCTCTTATCATTCCATTACCAAAAAAATTGAACCCCAAATGTCACTCTGAGTACCGTCCAATATCTATTCTCCCTTTCTTATCCAAAGTATTGGAACGCCTTGTTCACAACAAACTCAATACTTTCCTTACCAGAAACAGCCTTCTTAATCAATTTCAGTCCGGTTTCCGTCCTGCCCATAGCACAGTTACTGCATTACTTAAGGTCACTGATGACATCCGCGATGGTATGGATAAGGGCAAATTAACTGTGCTTACCCTTCTTGATTTCAGCAACGCGTTTGATAGCGTTGATTTCGATATTCTCTTGAGTCTTCTGCGCTCTATTAACATATCTCCTTCCGAAATTGACTTTTTCCGCAGTTATCTGTTTGGACGCCGACAGAGGGTTCGCCTTGAAGATTCATTTTCTTCATGGTGTAACACAACAGCCGGCGTCCCTCAAGGAGGCGTTCTCTCTCCTCTTCTTTTTGCTGCTTTTATCAATTCAATTTCTCAGAATTTAGTTTCTTCCTACCACCTCTATGCTGATGATCTGCAAATTTATTCACAAGCTAATCAAGAAAATATTTCTGTTTGTGTGGAAACCATCAACAGTGACTTAAAACACATTGTTGAATGGAGCAACGCTTTCGGATTAAGTGTCAATCCAACAAAAACCCAAGCTATTATAATAGGTAGCTCCCGTATGCTGGTTAAGCTAGACTGGAATATAATGCCACCAATAATTTTTGATGGTGTTACGATATCATACAAAAAGCAAGTAAAAAATCTTGGGCTCATTATAGACGAGTCACTGTCTTGGGCTCCTCAGCTAGAAGAAACTAGTCGTAAGATGTTTGCGTCTGCGGGCTCCTTGAAACGACTTCGGAACTTTCTTCCGACTGCCACCAAAGTTGCGCTTGCCCAATCTTTATTACTTCCCATTTTGGACTATGCTGATGTTTGCTACCTAGATCTAACGGAGGACCAGCTAAATAGACTTGAGCGTCTCCAAAACTTCTCTATTAGGTTCATATTTGGTTTGCGCAAATATGACCATGTTTCCAAATTTAGACATAAGCTCAAGTGGCTTCCCATACGCCTTCGCCGGAATACTCATATCCTCTCTCTACTTTACAATATTTTGTAAAGTAGAGAGAGTATTCAATTCAAAAATGAAAGGGTAAAAATTGTTATGAAAGTTTGTTTTTGTACATCATAGTGGTTGAAATGTAACGAGATCTTTGAGACTTGGACGTGAAGGCCTACTTCAGGATACATCCAGGCTAATTCAAGCACCTAATCCGCTTTCCCCGCGCTATCTCAAAGACCGCTTTGAGTTTCTTGAATCAACACATTCTTTGTCATTAAGGTCATCAGAAAATTTACTTCTTAAATTACCCCCGCACAGAACATCGTTTTATGATAAATCTTTTTCTGTACATGCTGCACGACTTTGGAACAGTCTGCCAGTATTAATTCGTAAGTCGCAGTCGCTATATATCTTCAAAAATAGAGTTAAAGAACATTACTTATCTAGTAATAGCTAGCTTTTATCATTCGCTTTCCTGTACTTGTATTAGTAGGTATTAATAGTATTTAGGTATATGTATGTTTATTTATTATGTAGTATGTATATAGGTATTCATATATGTGTATTATTACACGTAAGTATATACATGGTAAAATTTTAATATAGGTTAAATTATTTGTATGCAGTACCTTTATGATAATTTCAGTAAGTTTTATAATTTTCGTAATACTGCCTCCCACATCGAATATATTATAAATCCTCTATTCTTGGTTGTCTGGAAGAAATCGCTATAAGCGATAAGGCCGCCATTTTGCACTTGATTATTTTATATATAAGCCTTTTTGTAATGCTATTTTTTAAGTTCTTGTGCAAATAAAGTGTTTTCTATCTATCTATCTAATTTGTTGGTACTTATATCTCCCTGTTGCTGGGTAAAGGGTAAGGTTTATGGTATCACTGAGTTCCGTAAACGGTTATGTTTATAATATTTTGTCTCATGTGGCCACACTACCCGTCTCCTGAAGTTGTAGGTGGAATAGCGTCAGAAATTAAAAAAAAAATGCTGTTTTCCGTCATTTTCGTCGTCTGTTCAAACCCCTTTTCCTGTAAAATTTTCCATGAAAAGGTCTAGTTTCATTTCTTTTCCCATAAAGAGAATATGATGAGGATTGCATTGGTGCCAAGAAAATTATATGATGATTGGAGATTACATCAAATAAACTAGATTTCAAAACAATAAACGTCAAAATCTGAAAAAATATATTCACATCTCAAACTAAATTGATGAAAATGTTATTTTTGTATGGTATAGGTATTAGGGTATGGGGATATTAGGGTGACATTTTTAGGTAATGGAAAACAACTTTACAAAAAAATCGAGGGGAAAAAAACGTCGACAGTTTACTATCGATGCGCCATACCCGATCTATAGATTCAGCTTTTGCACGATTTTGATGAAGTTGATTGTTCTGTGATCTAGTGGTTACCTATGTATGGCAATAGATAAATCATTTGAGGTTCAATTTTTAGATGGTTCTATTTACCAAAATTCACGGAGAATCTGGCTTTTCAGACAAGCGTCCCGTGCATATTATTATCGCTCGGTATGTTTCATTTAACTTGGAGTAGTATTATTATAGGTATGTTCTATACTCAGGGTTTGACATTACCGGCCTGATAGTTCGTGTACGTGGATGTGAAATACTTGGTCGCCAATTATTGGGCCGGTAAATCTCAATTATCAAGTTGGCAATTATCATGGTCAGCTAGTATCTTCACCTCTATCCCATATGTTGTCTGTGGCTGTATTGTGTTGTATGTCTGTGTTGTCTGTCATGTCTCTACTCTCTGTTTTACATCCTCTTATTCCTCTCTGCTCAGAGGACTTACAAAATATGACGGTTTTACAATACAATAAAACCGATATTATGTGCCGAAAGGAAAACATACAGCATTGCTGTGAAGAAGCAGTCGTATACTTATCTTGTAATCTGTGGTCGTCTATATCATCTGTTGTACCACAGACATTTTAGTTCGCCTGTCAGCCACTGTGTGGCGCCAGCAAGGGCGCCGGAACCGACGCCATCTTCTACGAAGTTCATAGTCTTCACCAGGAAGTACTTTCCGCAATGCTGTATGTTTTCCTTTCGGCACATAATATCGGTTTTATTGTATTGTAAAACCGTCATATTGATGTGCCTTCCGGAAAACATACAGCATTGCTGTGAAGACGTGTTTGTTATCTGCTGGTGAAGAAAGCTTTCTTTTGTTATAAAGCACAACGCTATGATGAGTTTTAAATCAGTACTTTTTAATGAAAAGTTATTAATTACAGATATATACAATGATTACATGTGCCTCATCGATCTATCTGACTTATGGTTTATGTTGTCTATTGATTTGATTCTAATTAACAATTATCAATTGTCATATAAAATAGATATATACTACACTCAGAGAACTAGCATTAATCACAATTTTTACCTAATAAGTTTTAACAGGATGGAGTAAATGTGTTAAAAAATGTGTTAAGACCATCCCTAGGAATTTCTATCTCGCGACAGTAATGATTGAAAAAAGTGTTGGGTGATTTCCAATTTCCGCAAGACAGGATATCATCAATCGGTTGATTATCTAGCCACCGTAGAGAAGCTACTGCTGATCTGCAGCTTCCCGGAGATGCACTGATACCACTGTCCTTGAGAACTGTGCGTACCCAATTCCCAATTACAGTGCGTGAAGCTGCTTTTATACTACCACATACCGTAATGAAAAGATTATTAAAATTGTTATTGTTTTCAGATCTTCTAGGTTGCGTTTTTTCTATTAAGGATCTAATTAATGTGACTGGACATATGTTTCTGTCTTGATGTTTTGATAGTTTCCAAGCAGATTGACGACGATTGTGAGTGTCGGTTTTAGATCCAAAGACTGGCACTAAAAAAATATTATCACCATTATCGTAGAAACTATCTGATGAGATCCTTAAAAGCGTCAAATCGTGAACTCTGCGGCCCGACGCCAATAAAAGAACAGTAGCTGTCCTTCGAGCTAATTCAAATAAAGTGTCTTTGGCTGGGTTAGACGACAGCCAATTTAGTACGATTCTGGGATCCCATGTAATTGAAGATTTTAACGCTTTAGGTTTAGCTATGCCGATTGCTTTGAGAACGTGTTTGATAATGAAGTTTGAAAAAGCTTGTTCTTCTACATGAGGCCCACAAAATGTCATAACAGCCGATTTGTGCACCAGAATAGTACTATACGATAAATTTTCGTTCAATAATAGGTGTATAAGAAATCTGGCTACATCAGTAGACTGAGGAGTTTTCGGATTCACAGCAGCTCTGGAACACCACGATAACCATCGTTTTATAGCTGGAAGGTATGTTGTGAGTGTAGATTGTCGCCAACTGTTTCTTAATATATCTTTTTCATGTATGGACCAATCTTTTATTTGCTCTCCCCACCCCCAATTTTCCAGATTTTCAGGGTTAATGTCTGCACTTGTGGAGGGGGTTGTGATGTCGTGACATCTATCAGAGTTTCTGATAAGTTCTGAAGCTCGTGAGGGGCGTCCAGTGCCCTCGACTTCAGGTCTTGTAGCCAGAAGGCTTGGGGCCAATCTGGAGCCACTATCAAGTAAGTTCCCTTGTCTCTGTTCAGATGTGCTAACACTCTGGGTATTAAGCTGGGAGGTGGGAACACCCAAGCTAGACCGTAATTCCAAGTTCTGCTGAAGGCATCTGTGTAACTTGCTGATCGATCTTTGCAGTCTATCGATACGTAGTTCCGCACTACAGCAGTCTTTCGTGACGCAAATAGATCTATTTCCGGTCGGCCCCATTTCTGGAAGACTTCCGCAGTGGCCTTGGGCATGAGATGCCATTCTGCAGGGTATTTCCCTCGAGATAACCTGTCTGCTATTATGTTGTACCTGCCCGGGAGGTAATACGCTGACAGTGTTATGTTGAGCTTGTCTGCAAGTTTCAGAAGTTTGACTGTCAGATACAGCAACGTTAGCGATTTTGTCCCTCCTTCTTTCCGAATGTACGCTATCAAGGTTCGATTGTCTGACTGGATCAGTACATGTGAATCTACAAGTCTTTCCGAGTTTATGTCGATTGCTGTGAACACTGCGTATAACTCTTTTTTGTTGCTGTGCCATCGTCTTTGATGGGTTGACCATACACCTGACATTGCTTTCCCATCGAGTTGGGCACCCCAGCCCACATCCGAAGCGTCCGTCGCAAGGAAGTGAGACACTGGTTTCTTGTATATCGGTAAGGAGTGTTGTGTAGCTCCGCGCCACCACGTCATCTCCTGATACACATTCTGAGGAATAGTTCGTACATGACGGGGGTGTTTCTTGTCGAAACGTCGTAAGAAAATTTGGGAATTTCGACAATGTAGTCTGCCACGGGGGATGACAAAATTTGCAAAATTCAACTGCCCCAGTAATGTTTGTAATTGCCTTAAATTGATGTGAGTTTTTTGTATGTGGAGGTTTAGAGTTTCGTTGAGCCTGATTATTTTCTTCGGTGGCAGAGCCATTTTGTTCTTGATTGTTTGCCACCGTATCCCTAGATATTCCAAGTCCTGTGTTGGTGTTAATACAGATTTTTGGAAATTGATTCTCCAGCCCAGGTGCTCCAAGTGTCTTACGGCTTCCGCAGCCTGAAGACTTAGCTTGGTTCGGTCTTGGTGTACCAAAAGAAAGTCATCTAAGTAGATTAGCACTCGACATTCTTTTGCACGCAAGGTCTCCGCGACCCAGCATGTTACAGAAGAGAAAAGGTGAGGTGCTGAAGCCAAACCAAAAGGAAGGCAGGTCATCTCGTAGAGTTG
This sequence comes from Plagodis dolabraria, assembly GCA_963854805.1. Lineage (NCBI taxonomy): Eukaryota > Metazoa > Arthropoda > Insecta > Lepidoptera > Geometridae > Plagodis > Plagodis dolabraria. The sequence continues at coordinate 23,844,708 of OY978444.1, forward strand.
GTTTTGGTAACTGATCCTTAGGAAAGGCCTGTGCGCATTTTCGATAGGGACATGAAAATAGGCCTGCGAAATGTCGACTTTTACCATCCAATCTCCAGGTTGGAGAAAGTCTGGGACCGTTGCATGTGAAATCAGTTGAAAGTGTTTGGCCTTTACATGTTTGTTTAGCTCCCGAAGATCGAATATGGGGCGCATTGATCCGTCGCTTTTCTTCCGCAGAAAAAGCTTGGAGATGAAACTCGGAGTTTTCTTTGCCACAATCTGAAGGATATTTTGATCCAAAGTTCCTGAATTATTTGAGACATGGCAGGAGACGTTTTTGTAGCAAAACGATTCATTACCGTTTCTGACGGCCAAATCAAAGGGGGTTTTTTGAAAAGGGGTATTCGTGCACCCGTGATTGTAGACATAATGAATTTGTTGGCATCCATTGCCTGCCACTTTTCCTTGAACGTGGCTAGTTGACCCCCCTTGAATAACTGTGTCGGATAGTCATTTTTTTCTGTCTTTGTTACGAAATGTAAATTTTTTGGTTTGTTTATTATTGTCTGCCTTGCCTCTGTAAGTCTGTTTAGTCTGTTGTTTCCCATCATTGATATGATAGCTAGTTTTTGATTGGCTATTTTGATAGCCTCTCGAAGTTGAAGGTTCATTAAACTTTCGCTTGTTGGGCTTCTCATTCGATTTGAAGGCTTGTGTTGGCGTTAACCAGTGATGGGGTCCGCCAAGGGACTGAACGAGCGAAAGTAGCTTTGTTTTATCGAACAAAAATTCCTCACTGGGTGGTATGTTGTTCAAAGCAGCTTGTATATTTTTATTCGGTATTTCCGCTAGTAATCTCGAACGTCTTATCTCCACGCATTCAGCCCTTTTACCGCAGACGATTTGTAAAGTTCGTTCCGAGTTTTTATAAGAAGCAGACGATTCACCGAATGTCGTACTCATTTTGTTAAAAAGATTATCGACATTAAATTCACTTGGATTTTTTACTGCCCAATCTAATATATCTTGTAAGCCTGATTGTAACAATTCCCTCTGATACAACAAAGCATTGGTTATTCCAGCCATAACTAGTTCAGTAGGCGCCAGGAAATCTTTTCCTTTATTCAAACAACACAGTTCATCATTTATCTTAAGATTGCAGAATCCTGGGGTTGCTGTCATATCAGCCAATGCATTAGTGTAACGTACATGTTGCCATAACGGCGTATTAAAGTGTTGTAAATTGACAAGTTGATTTAATCTCTTTGCATCAGCGGGATTCAAGCATTTTTTCTCATTAAAATCCGTTTTACATGTACCTAGTTCCAGAACTTTCGACGTTGAAGCCGAAGGGTTGGTCAGAAAACTTGAACTTTGATTAATTGGTTGGTCTGAATTAACTTGAATGCTGGATCCGTTACTATCAGGCATACAATTTTGATGCATTATAAAATTAGTAAGGAAACTGACCTGGTTGTATAATGCGTCGATCCTCGGATCGACCGTTACCTGCGGATCCAGCCTTCGCTTCTTCCGCGGAGGGTCCTCGCCTTCTTCCTCGTTACTGGAACAACTCGAGCTTGAATTTTCCTCATCTTCTCGGCACGAATCCTTTTCTTCCGGTGTTCTGGAATAATTATGGTCATTAGTATTCTGATCGGAATTGCGATCCATTGTTCCGAAAAGGTTTTAGCCGGTAAAGGGTGTTCAATTAGTATATGTAACACCGCGTGGCAAGATTTTTGCTTTAAATATTTTCCGTAAATTTATTTATTGAAATCAGTAGACTAGTCACTACGATTTTAGTTTATTTTACTATTAACGGATACAAAGTTTTTAAATTTTAATGGATTTAATAGATTTTTGTGGATTTCGACCACTCGCGACGAAAGTACACAACGCTATGAACTTCGTAGAAGATGGCGTCGGTTCCGGCGCCCTTGCTGGCGCCACACAGTGGCTGACAGGCGAACTAAAATGTCTGTGGTACAACAGATGATATAGACGACCACAGATTACAAGATAAGTATACGACTGCTTCTTCACAGCAATGCTGTATGTTTTCCGGAAGGCACATCAATAGAAGAAAAGATTGAGGCTCGTAAAACATCAAACTGAAGCCACACTTTTATACATGTGTGTGATAGAAGTGTTGTCATATGAAAGCAAAAATAAGTAAATTGTAGAATTTATGGGAGAAAAATTTTAGAAGATATAAATATATGGCAAAATCTGTTCGTAAGAATACTTCTCAATAACATAATATTATTTATATTGTGCAATATTATTTGCAAAAACTTCACGATTATTGTTTAATATGTTTCGCATTTTTTTTAAGATATTCTAGACTTTACGTTCTCTAGGATAATAAATAATTGACCAAAGGCATGTTAGGTTACGTATATGGTATGGTTTCGCCGCAGGTGCCGCTTTTTTGTGTGTGTTTTTTTATATTTTTTGACGGAATAAGCAGAAAGTACAAAAATTCAATACTTGCTTGTGAAAAATAATTCCAGATAACTTTTTCTTCACTTAATATGTTCTGTTTTTGCAGTGTTTTAACATGCAAGTGGGCATTTTTAGTTTATTTATTCCGTTGTGTGACGTGTGTTATGTGCGACGGTCTATCGTGAACTCAGAGAAGGAGTGCACGATATATATAGATATTACAAAAAATATCGATATATGAACACGATATATCGCTTCCGATATGTATATCGATACATCAATCGATATTAATCAACCGATACAACACCATAGCTCACTTGACATGTTTGACCAAAACCTTTACAATTTCAAAAGGGATGTTAGCAAAGTAGTTTTTTATGGCAAATTGGTCGTAAACGTTGCTAACACCACTTTAATTTTATCATTTTCTACTAACTTTTAACAGTATAATATAAGTGCATACTGCTAATTATACTGATCATAATGTGTACACATATTTAGGAATATAGTCCGGCTCGTAAATGTTAACCTATATCATATGTGTTCTTTTAGTGATTGTATTCTGTTTTGTGTATCAATATAAATAAATAAATAATTAGATACTGATTTATGGTGGCAACGTATTCAAAAAGTAAAACCCCTAATTGTGAATAATTAGCCTTAAACAAAACCTTCGTAATGGCATTTTTTTATGCAAGCCTATATTTTTTATCCAAGGTGTAGAGAAAAAAATATTGCGTATCAAGAAAATAAAGTTGATTTGTTTCTTTTCTGTACCTATTTTTACTTATATCAACATGTCAAATATTTAATATTATATACTGGCTAAATTAATTAAACAAGAAAAACATTTTCTACGATATATCGACAATATCGATACATTTTTTGCTTGTTAAAAAGTTACATTAGCCTCTAAGATTTCACTAATCAACATAAGCTTGTTTATTTAAAGCATATAACCTTAGTAAGTAGTGATACGTACACCGACTTTTGAAAACTGCACACTTTTGGAAACAATCTAAAATGTATGTCTGGCAACACTTTTGTTTACATTTTTATTCGAAATTATAACCTAAATTGCGTTGTTTAATATTAAAGAAAGTACATTGTGGGCTACTCCCACATTTGCATATTTTATTCTATGTAAATAACTACAGTATATATCACACATATATATATTCCAAATTATTTCATTTATTCACACAGTCACACATACACTTCAACATTCATTGCATACAAACATTATATTTATAACACATGCACATTCTAACTATTTATTGATATTTACATATATAATAACCACAACAAATATTCATGTATAAATATCAGCAGGCCGCGCCGTACCAGTGGACACACGCTCCACAAGCGCGTTCTATTGTTCTCCGCAGCGAGATAACGGTACCGGCCGGCGCGACGCACGGGCACCGCACCGCACCGCCACCGCGAGCTTCGCTCGCCAGTCCGCAATACCCTCCGACGTTGGACGCACGTCAAGTTGCCTTATGCCTTTCTATTAATTTACGCACGCGCTTCTCGCTAACACTACGGTTTAAATCACGCAAATACTGGTGTCACAGCATACATTGCAAAAGCTCGGTTCATAACTGAAATACGAGAATATGCATTGTTTGCGCGCAAACGATGTGAACCGATATGTAGGCGCGCTAATAGCATCTGCTAACTGTCAATTTGCTTTTTCGCAATTGACCCAAAATCTTATTATTGATAATAGAAGTATTCCATTTCGAGGCATTCTTTTGTGAACAGATGTTGGTACGATCAACTTTCTAACTACAACAATAAAAATTTCTTCATCTATCTGTCAAGATTTGAGTTTGACGTTTGTGCATACATTGCACTACCACTTTTCTGTGAGCGTTGTTTGCGGCCGGAGATGACGTCATTATGCTATCGCGGTGTCCGTTTAGCAAGTTATGAACCGACCGTTTGCGTGCACACAGTGCAAATAGCGCATATTTGCGTGACATGATTCACAGGGTAAGTTATAACTTGCTTATTGTAATCTTTCTTTCTTTCTTGTGTTTACTGTTTCTACCTATCTGCTGTGCTCGTATTCCTTCTATAATAACTGTTTATGTGTGTAATTTTGACTGTGATAATATATGTGCACTATTGGACTATTCGCTCGGATTCTTTCACCCATCATCCCGCATACCAGCTAAGTACATCCATCACCTACTTACACATAAATACTTGGCCATCACACATTGGTGATCATCATCACCAACCATCACCTTGGCTAAAACATTATATTTAATACGTCTGTGTGTTTTAATACTCAAGATGGTTTTTATTTTTTTATTCTGTTATGTGTGACGTGCATAGCGTGTGATGGTCTATCGTGAATGAGGACAAAATTGGCCGAATTTGGATACGTTTGTGTGAGTGAGTTGAGTATTACATAAAATTGGCCGAATTTGATGCTTCACTTTTGATTTTCATTAGACTCCCTCTTCCTTATTCATTTCTCTGAGTCAGAGGACTAGGTAATCTGTGCTCTGCTCTGATCTGTTGTCTGTCTGTTGTGACAGGACAGGCAGGACAGGGAAGTAGTTTTAAAACATAAATTCAAAATTCATCACTTCTTCCTTCAGTTTGTCTACATCGCGGCACTCCTTGTTAGTCCGTTCAGGATTTTCTACTATTATTTTGTATTTTACTATCGGCCGTGTTTTTATATAATTTGAACAGAATGACGCATTTCAAACTAATATCTTCGACAAGAGCAACAGACGTGATACCGGTAAAGAAATACGTGTCGGAGAAGACTGGCATAACTGTGGTCATCGGCGAAGTGGAAGGTCCAATCGTAAATGGTTTCTTTTGTCTTGGTAAGTTTAGCCTACCCACATAAATTAACTGACTTTTAAATACAACGCACCGTCTTGTAGAGTAGATACAGAAATTTTCTCTTTATATTCCTTCCGGCATGTAGTGGGTTACAAAGGCCCGCAATTTTTTGCATCGCATGTAGATATCTCTAAGAAATGTAATGGCAAAGAGCGCAAAACAAATAAATTAAAATCTAGAATAATAATATATTGTAAAGCACTATTAATTGACTAATATGGGCAGAATATCCTATAGGCTAGGTTTTAAGTAAACTCTAGAATACCCCAATCTCCTCAATCAGATCTCTGGCACATCTGCTGTTCTCTTCAGGGTTCACAAGTCTACTATACATAGTTTGATTTTAATAATTAGATTTCATAAAATATGTTGAAGAGCTGTGACATCATCAGTATCAGGCACTCTCCCAGGCCAGATAAATTGAGTTTGCTTCTTGTTTTGTATAACAAGAAGTACTTTGCACCCTACCTGTAAGTGCCTGGATATACCTATTGCCTCGTGAAAAATGTAGCAAGATTTTTCGTTGGCTTTTTCCCAATAATAACGTGCATTTAAGGCGGCATTAGTAGGATCTTACCGAATTTGGTTAGGTAGAGGAGGAGGCTCGAGCGGGTAGGGGAGCATTGATATATCATAAAGAGGCCTCTTAACCCTGCTCCTGGGTTGCAAGCCCCAGGCCCCTATAGCCTCTTCCTCTACAACGCTATGGACCCGGCACTCGCACGGTGAATCCATGGAATGCTAAGTAATTTGTTTCTTGTTCTTGCAGAGTCATCTAAAAGGCATTGAGATAGAATTTTAATTAGGTAGGATACCAACCGTTTTTCAAGGGGTGCCACTTCACAACCAGAGGGAGATTGAGACTCAGAATTCATCCATGTTTATTGTACTATATAAGCAAAATAGGGTGATTACGTCAGTTTTCGGCCTTTTAGTGGAAAAACAAACTTTAAGATACCCCCAAAAAATAACTGCAAGGATTATTATTACACAATTTATGTTTCTTGGTAGCTTATATATTGTAGTTTTCCATCACAAAATTTCTTGACTTCAAGGAGCTTAGTTATTTTACTACATAATTTTAATTACAAAAGTGGTGAAAACGCTAGTTTTCGGCCGTTTGTGTCAGTATTCGGCCTCATATATTTTAGTTTTCGGCCACTGTTTAAAATTATAATCTTTTAAATATATTCACATTAAAAATAAGATAATTTGAACTCTTTATTTCGAATCGATTAAATTATTCATCCAGCAATAGATTCATGACAAGACAACATTGATTTATTATTTAAAATTAATTAAGGGCAGTCCGTAATAAGTAAAAAATTGATACGAGTACTTATATTCCTTATTCAATTTACTCACAAATTTCATGAAAGATGTCAGAGAGTTAGTTTAGTTATATTATTATGAGTTTCGTTGCCATAATCAACATCAGCTTTTTTTAAGTTTACCTAACTGAATAAAGCATTTACCAAGGGAATATACACTTCCTTTAGATACTGCTCTTTGTCATGTTATGATTAATAATTTGAGAGACTTTATGATTTTTATTTAACTAACAGTCATAAATTCTCTCAAATCAATAATAGTTACTATCGCCAATATCACAATAAAAATAATGTTATAGGCAGGTACCTACCTCTCTCAATTCTATTTTTAAAAAATGTTCCTTGTATTTATATCTTAGTCATTTTAATAAAACCGTCATTATATGTATGAGTAATTATTAAAATGTAACATTTATGGGATTATTTTTGTTTAAACTCTTCTTAAACAAGTAATACGTATTGAACCTAATGCTTCAAATTACTTCTAATCATGAAGTTAAGTTTAATGGTCTTGTAAAAAACTAGTCATCAATATATAATATCTTCATAATTAATTTTCAATTAGATTTAATCATGCATTGAGTTTGAAGGATTTATAATGCATATCTTCAAATTTGTCCCCAACATCTTAAATTATACAATTTAGAGCAGAAGTCACAACTAATATTCTTTAATCATTTTCTTCTGTGTCGCTTATTAAACATATAGCAATTTGCTTTTCTTCTCTTGCTTTTTATTTTCTTTTGACACATTTCATTAAATTTATGCACGCAGTGACCGTTCCATGCCGGTGTCGTTTTTAATGATTTATTATAACTCACTTGTATATGCTACACGCGTAAAAAAAATATATGATGTTGTCCGACTATTTTAAGAGATATTGAACGAAAATAAGAATGAAAAAGTACTATAAAAGCTCTATTTTCTTAATTTTACTTTAAGGCTTCCACCAAAAGGCCGAAAAGTAACGCTGGCCGGCTAACTAACGCAATGACCCTATTTAACAATGTCTTTAACCATAATTTTCTTCCTAGTTGGTGTTTCGTCTTCCATACCAGACATATTTATATACTCAAAAATCTAAAATGCATAGTACTTACAGAGTTCACTGTGCCGTGGGAAAAAAACATACCTAAAGACCACACAATAAAAACAAACAAATATTACAACCTAATAAATGAATTTACCAAAAATGGTTATGTGGTTAATTTATATGTTGAAGAAGTTGGAGCAAGGGGTATACCAAGGATATCTCTATATAACCTACTTAAAGACCTGCTAAGAACAACCGTAACTTCCATCCTAGAACATGTATCTAAGGTGGCATTAGTAGGATCTTACCAAATTTGGTTAGGTAGGGGAAGAGGCTCGTCATCATAAAGGGGCCCTTAACCTTACTCCCTGGGTTGCAAGTACCAGGCCCCTCTAGCCTCTTCCTCTGCAATGCTATGGATCCGGCACCCGCACAGTGAATCCATGGAATACTAAGTAATTTGTCTCTAAAATGAAATTGACACTTTTATATTCAAAAATATATCTACAGCATTCCTTTGCCTGTCATATCCTCATCCTTAACATGCCTTTTATGTTGTGTTTATTATTTAACATTAAATTTAACTATTATTTTTAGCAACTGAGGCTCATGATGACGATGGTCTACCCCACACTTTAGAACATCTTGTATTCCTTGGATCTGAAAGATACCCTTATAAGGGCATCCTGGACTTATTGGCTAACCGGTGTATGGCCCATGGTACTAATGCTTGGACTGACACAGATCACACTTGTTACACTGTATACACTGCGGGTGATGAAGGCATGTTGACACTGCTGCCTATATACCTTGATCATATTCTATTTCCAACATTAACGGAACACGGGTTTATTACTGAAGTGCACCATATTGATGGAGAGGGTGAAAATGCAGGTGTGGTGTACTGTGAAATGCAGGGGAGAGAAAATTCTGCTGATAGCAGGTGACGTAATTCTTTTATGTATTAAATATATGGAGGCAGGCTGCTATCTATAAAATTAGCTAAAACTTTTTGACTATGTTTTTGTGTTATAATCATACTGTGTTATTTTAGAGGGAATATTTATAGCCTTTTGTGTTTGAGAAAACGTATATACCGATACTACATACATCAGTGTAGGAAGATGATTTAGTGATTGCTTTTTATATGGTATTGTGATGCAATAAGCAGAAGGCATACCTGGTATGCGTTAAACTGCCTATAACAGATGCATTTCATCATAAGTGACGAACTGTACTGGGCTCATCACATTGAGACATAAAATTGTTAACTCTCATGTCTCATGTGCCCATAATTTCAATGGCACCCATAAACCAGAATACAGTAAAGTGAACATTACTAATGACTAAAGAACAAGTAGCTATATTGCCTTATTATGCATTTTGCATGCTTCGTACTTGTAACTTTAATATGCACCGTTCATAAAACCATATTCTGTTTTCTTTTCTAGATGTAACTTAAAGCTGTTAAGAGCAATGTATCCTGACAGTGGATATTCATCAGAGACAGGAGGTATCATGAAGAATCTCAGAGAATCTACAGATAACACAAAAGTGAGCATTTCATAGGCTCTGACGTCATTTTGCAAACAGTTATATCAGCTCGCTTTTATTTCACAATAATAATTATTATACAGGGGAGAAACACAGGGCAGGGTTGGTGGTAGGTCCCAGTGGTAGGATAGTGCCTTAAAAATTTGTGATGGCAATGTTAAATTTAAAAAGAATTATACTGAAACTAAACAAATTGAATTCCATGTTCTTTTTGTATACTACCATATCAACAGGATGTAGTCTTCAAACTTGTAGAAACATTGTGTTAGCAAAATGTATCACTTTTCAGGTAAGAAACTTCCACAAGAAGTTCTACCGGCCAGAGAACCTCACCATAATCCTTACTGGTCAGATAAAAGCTGAGGATGTTTTCGAAGCAATATCTGTGGTTGAAGATGACATCATTGCCAAGGTGAGGATTTTTCAAATTAAATTATCTTTGAATGCATGACGTGAGGTAGGTATAAACTTAGTTGTCTACATATATATATTATACTTTTTCATTTGTTATTGATGATGCCATAATTTTGTGATATCATTGTACTCACTCGCTTTTCCTCCAAAAAATATACTGTTGTGTTAGAGGAAATATTGTACCGACTGTGTACCTAAAATAAACGGAGAAATGAGTTGATGTACTTAATTTAGTAATCAAACAACTTTAAACGGCTTAAATCGCGTATATTTATTATTATTTTTGTCCCGACGCGGCGACGCTACGTTTCAAACACTTTGCAGTGATCGTGGTCGCCGGGTGCACCCCTTCAAACTAAAGAAAAACAAATCATTACCTTTCAAACACTTTGCAGTGATTGTGGTCACGTGGAGCATTTTCAATGCTCTTTGTTTTTCTCTGTAGTAAAATGGCTATACATGCAAGCGTCAAACTCTAAAGTAAAACAACAAATTTGGCTAAGTACAAGTCCTACTCCCACTCGAATCCTGATAAATAACGATTCAATTGAAGCAGTGATGGCTCAATGGCATTGGTTATGGACCGCCGCGCAGCAGGTCCATGGTTCGAATCCACCGCGGGCTTGAGCTTCACCGCATGGTGGAAAGGCATTTTGCGAATGCAGGCCTGGCTAGCGACCACCCTCAAGTAGAAAATCTGTCTCCAAGCACCTCCTCCAGTCTCCAAGCAAGATATATAGTTCCATTATCGAAGATCTTAAATAATCGCAGGTATATACTTATATAGTAAAGTTAATTTATTTCCATAACAGCCATATATACTATAAGTTAGGTATCATATAGCACAATGGTGTGTTCCGGCAGCAATCCTTGAGAGCTAGTGAAATTACAGATAAATGGGACTTAACAACTATGTCTCAAGGTGACAGGCCCACTGCAATTCGTGACTTGTGACGAAATGCATCTGTTATAGGCAGAGGTTAGTCCGCTTAACATCAGGTGGGCCTCCAGTATGTTCCTTCATAATAACATAAAAAAAAATGTGTTTTGGTCCAATTATCGATGTCTGACTAACAGTTGGCTCGAATTGGAGAATTACGTCAAGATAGCGTTTATATATATCTGCCCCACGCTGACGAATTTGAAGAAACTCGAATGTGTTGTATTTAAGAAAAACGTCATAGGTCAAATCAATGAGCAACAAAATTACGCCGACACGCGTTGAGTCTCTAACATTTAGGTGCATTCATTGTAAGGTGACCCGGTTAATATTCTAAAGATGATGTCATTTATCCGCATATTATTGGCACTCGCAAACCTACCGTAAGTTCTCGTTGTATGTTTTTTAGGGTTGTCACGTGTGCATTTGTTTATATGCTCGCCCGTTGCTTATGTCACAGCCATTTTATTCAGAAACTAAAGGTGTTTACTACACTTTTTACGCGATGCAAGATAAAAGACGTGAATGCGATAATGGTAGATGCATGGTCTACGGCTAATCCTGGTCCAGATTTGATAGGTGAAATGCAGATCGTCCAACGGTACTATGGTACGACAATATACAAATAATAGTGGGATATATATAATAAATTAATACCTGGATGTTAATGGCGAGGGTCAGAAAAGATGGAGGCATATCTTCAGCAGTGGTTATCCACAACTTTTTTACTTTTCCACAGAGAGCTTCTGAACCTGCTGAAGAATGGGTGAAACCATGGCAAGTTATCCCTCCATCGCCCATCCTTGGGGAGATGAAGGAGCAGTGGCCTGCAGACACTGAAGATTGTGGACAAGTGAGTGACTGACCCTGAGTATAGGCTTTATTAAGCTTCTTAAAAGTACAATAATTATTTATTCAGTTCGAAATGATTAATTAATGTAATACATTATTTTCTTTACCATAGTTAGAGTGATATATTACTTAGAAATCCGTAGGCACAGGATAAAACGGAACCCTATAATTGTCATTCTGCTGTATGTATGTCTGTTCCCATGTCCCGGATCTCTTGCTCTAGCCGGAATGAGTTACATACCTGAAATTTAGATATTTTGTTTACGCTTTTGATTCAAAAACCTATTAAAATATTTTATCAGGGGGCACAAAATCTAAAAGCAAGCGATAAATACACTTTGTATTTAATTAGCATGTGTGGGACATTTTGAGATTTCCTTAAGTATTTTAATGAGAGAAATAAGCTTTATTATTTATACCGTAATGGTGCATTTTTAAGTTAAATTTCCATTTTGCAACGTCGACAGCCTGTACTTTATAACACAATATTGGTCACAAGGCAATATTGTTACGTATTGATTCCCTTCGCGAGGCCTCCACTCGGAGTAGCAATTTGCGCGCCAAGGATGTGGTTGACCGACCATTGTAATATTCGTATTGTAAATCGCGCTAGGCTTGATAAAATTAGATACAATAGATTTATAGTTCCATTATCGAAGATCTTAAATAATGGCAGGTATATACTTATATAGTAAAGTTAATTTATTTCCATAACAGCGATATATACCATAAGTTAGGTACCATATGTAATAACAATAAATCATATAAATTGGTTATATACAATTTTACAATATAATAATACGTACTATATAGGTATACAGGTACCTTACCTCACCAACTAGTATTTTTAAAAACTATGTCTTTTGCATCCAACACGGCCTCTAGTTATCGATAGTATATAGTTATCCTTTCCCTTAACATTTTGCGATATTTTGCTTATTAGAGCATTTGGCACACCCCACCACGAATCAACCGATTAAATTAGCCAGCTAAAATATCGCGCCAATTATCTGGCAGCCATATGCATCAGCTCCATTGAAATGTTATAAATATCTTTCGACTTTTTATCTGTGGTGCGTTCGTTTTGGCTCGGTTGCGTTTGTAGCAGTTTCAAAAGTGGCATTTGTATCTTAGCGTTCGGAAAGAAGCTTCTGCTATTTTTGACCACCAATGACTGTATGCTATCCGAACGTCTTATACTTATTTTGACAACCGCTGAAACCCAAAATAACGTTTTCTGGAACTGCAGCTAAAGATATAGGTGCAACAACTGAAGCCAAAGATATAGGTCTGTAATTAAATCTGCCGGAGGCATCGCCAGTTCTATTTATTATGATAGGAACAACAATATTTCTCATAAAATGTTAGCTGTCAAAAAACGATCACAACGATCCCACGGTAAGACGTGGGTCAAAAATAGCACTTTTCTCTGTCATTTGTAGCGTTTTCAAAGCTATCCGAACGGTGAGCGAAAACGATATTTATGCTCACGAAGTCCCTATCCGAACGCCCTGTGTGATCATTTGTAGCGTTTGTGAGTGTTATTTTTGGAACTGATAGGCTATCCGAACGCCCTACTGGAATGCGTTTAGTGAGGATTTCATATACTTCGTCTGTGGTATATCTGCGCTGAATCTACGAGCAATAAATGCGGTCCAAATAATTGACAAAACGAGCCTGTAGAACGAGCGAAGCGTCTCCGTTTCAGCTTCGTCAAAAATGCTTACGTATGTCTATGCGGATGACCAGATTTCCTGTTGTTCCCTTCTACAGGTCGCATTTGCTCAACTGATTCTTATGAATATTTATGAGCAGGCTCAATGAATATGTTTTTTAATATTAATTCAGTTTTTGGAACTTTTCAATTCAAATGAGATATGGGGGTTAAATACATAAAAAAACACTTCAATTGCGAGGTCTTCAGCTCACTGAGTCATTAGTATAGTATATTTAATTATAAAAAAAAGTAGACGTTGTTTGCCCTCAGCAGTAGGCAGGGCTCAGGCTACCGGTGCCGGTAGCCAAACTGGCAGAAGTGAGGAGCCTTTTGACTATGCGTGCCGTGCCGAGGAATAATTTCTGTATCTGACCAACTGTAACTGTATTTAACAGTCTACTGAGAGCCTCTTGACATGTTGGTCAAGGCTTCTGTTGTTGCCTTATTGTCCATAAATCACGGACTAGGTTCGTCCCATAACAATAGTATGGGTGGAGCCGAACTCCACAACTCGGAGCTCTGTTTAAAATAATAAATACAATACATTATTTCTACATGATTACATAGCTAGTAAAGTAGTAAATATAAATAAAACTAGTTAGATAATAAAAATGGCATAGACTTAGAAAAAGTACCATGATAATGTTTATGTACTACATTAACTAAGAAAATATTGTATTATGAGAATAATGATTGATAAGATAAAATACTTTTTAAAAATTTCCGTACGGGAAATGAAATAGAATTCGGAATAGTTTGTTAAATATAAAATATAAGTAATACCTACAAGACCTGCATATTTGGAGGAAATACATTGGTGTCGACTGTATACTTCATTAAGGGCCCGTTTCAGAATGTCATGATAAAGTTTCGGGTTGCTATACACACATAAAATAACTGAATGATAAAAATGACAGTTAATATGCAGCGCGTTTCAAGCTTTAACCGATGGATAGGCTAAATCGATGACTGTGAAACGCAAAGATAGTGTTTTGTTTAATAAATATGTTCTGCGTAGTAAAACCGGAACTTACTCGAATATTTTGAAACAGGCCCTAAATTTACTTAATTAAAGTGAATAATTACTACTTAAATAAAGTTTAGAAACTTAAAATTCTTTAGATTTTTCTAATTTATGGTAGTTCTTATTAGTACATTAAAATTCAAATTTGTATAACGTTTGCTAATAGCAGTCCTGACACAATGGAACAAAAGTTGACTTTTGTGTTCAATTGTGAATATGTTTTACTCAAATTCCGTCGCCATGTACTCGGTACTCTCGAAACTGATACACAATTACCTACAATTGACTATCCACCTATAATTAACGACGAGTATTATAATTTCTCAGGTGTTATTCGGTTGGCGTGGTCCCGTGCTCACCGAGCCGACAGCTATGAAGGAGCTAACAGCGTGTGCGACGCTTCTTCGTTACCTGTGCGACCTTGCAGTAGCTCCACTACAAAGATGTCTCGTGGAGAGAGAGGACGCACTGGCTGGAGATGTGAGTAACTTCTTGTGCGACCACATCATCAGGGTCAGGCTGTGACATCCTAAAGGAAGCTGACAATGTGTACAATGCTTCTTGTTTATCTAGGTGAGCAATAGTGCACGTACAGAGATATCTCGTGGAGAGACCTAGCCTAGCCTTGAGGTGTGAGTAACTTCTATGCAACGTCATCATCGGTGTCAAGCCGTGACATCCTTAAAGCAGCTGAAGTGCGATGCTTCTTGGATTGCAAACTTGCAGTATCGCCTCTCAGTGGAAAGGTGAGACATAATAGAGAAGTGACTCTATTATGTCTCACGGTGATAGAGGACGTATTAGCTCGACGTGAGTAAATATAGTATGACGTCATGATCGGCCTTCGTCGGGTCGTGCTATGTACGACAAATCCGTCTTTGGTGGCTTGGTGGCTCGTGCTCACCGAGCCAATAGCTTTATGGAAGCTGGATAAATTCTCCAGCTAACTCAATTATGTATAGAAGCAATGTAAGTCGAGCGGTATCACTTAGTTACTATCGTGCCGCAGATCCAAGTCTTAGTTTCGATCCCAACCGCCGGTTTGAGCTTAACCGCACTATCTCATCTCATGGAAAGTGAAGATGTGGACGAAGATGTTGTTGCTAACCTAGAATTACTGGCTTTAAATGATAGCTCCCACTGTCAGGGGAGCATTCACAAAATGGTGGGAAGGCTCCGCTTATAGTGAGATAGTGGTCAAAGGCTAGCGTATCAGTTATAAATTAAATAAATTTAAAAATGCTGCAGAGAGAGATTACACGCAGGCAGAAAATCGTATAATCGTTAGCCAGTAAGTAATTATAAAATTTGGAGCACATGGGACTTAACAACTGTATGTCTCAGACTCATGACCGCAGTCCAGTTCGTCACTTGTGACGAAATGCATCTGTTATAAGCAGAGGTTATCGCTTTACATTAGGTGGGCTAATAAGAGTGTTCCGTCACAACACTACTACAAATATTTTAAAAATTGTTTTTGACCACAATTTCATTTGATGGTAAGCGATGATGTGGGCGAGGATGGTGAACAGTCTTAACCTCAAATTCAAAATCATTTATTCGACTTAGGCGTCTACGACGCTCTTATGAAGGTCAATTACAAATTTTTCATATTGAAATATACTACATTGTACTGCCACGTTCAGCAAACAAAAATTATAGAGCCACTGCGAGAAGAACGGGCAGGAAACTCGGGGCCATTCTTTTAAACGTTTTTTTATCAATGTGTTACATTCTGCATAGTAAAATTGTTACAATGTTTATTTACATTACGTAGGTGACAGGCGCTGTAGCTTGGCAGAGGCGAACCAGTCGTCTTCTTCTTAGTATCTTTATTCCTAGTGTTATAATCGTGATTGTCACTGTTTGATTTAAATTTACTCAATTTTTTACGAACATGCATAATATTTTCATATATATAAGGGGGATATTAATTCATCAACAATACTGCGGGTGATGTTATAGAATCGAGAGCGGAATGTGTTCCACTCATGTTTAATTTTCACATACAAAAAATCAGTATAACTATTTTCTAAGCGCGGCGCGTTGCCTTGGTATAGATAAAATATCAATTTCTTTAAAAAGATCTCTCAGGGATTCCCTAGGATCCATTTCATATATGGCTCGAATTGCACGCTTTTGTAAGATAAAGATTGTCTCTATCTCAGCAGCAGCTCCCCACAGCAATACACCATACGACATAATACTGTGGAAGTATGCGAAATAAACTAGCCGTGCAGTAAACTAGCTGTCTTATCTTACGAACTGCATATGCAGCAGAACTAAGTCTTCCTAGAATGGAACTAGACATTTAATACGCACACAATATATCTGAAAATAGATTTAAAAAAGGAAGACTGAAAAACGGAAAAAATATAACCTGGTGGCCGACATTTATTTATATATATATATATATACGAGGGTGAATCAAAAAATTCTTGGAATCAATATTAAAAAATGCAAAGATTTAAATAATAATATTTTATTTTTCTACATAATCTCCCTCCAATGCAATGCATTTAGAATAACGCGTTTCTAACTTCCTTATTCCTTGTGAAAAAAAATTATTTTCTTGACTCTCGAAAAAGTCCTCTACGGCAGCTATAACCGCGTCATTATCGTGAAATTTTGTTCCACGAATTTCCTCTTTTAATTTTGGAAACAAGTGAAAATCACTTGGGGCTAAGTCCGGAGAATATGGTGGGTGGTCAAGGAGATTGAAGCCAGCACAGCGGATTGCGTTGACCGCAACTTCCGATCGATGAGCAGGAGCGTTATCTTGAAGGAACAACACGCCCAACGACAGTTTTCCACGACGTTTTTCTTTAATCGCTTCACGCACTTTCGGGATTAAATTTGCGTAATAGGGTCCAGTAATCGTCTGGCCTTTTGGCATGTAATCAATAAAAAGGATTCCTTCACTATCCCAGAACACAGAGGCCATAACTTTGCCAGCGGTAGGAGCAACTCGAAATTTTTTAATGGATGGAGAGGATGGTCGTTTCCAAGACATGCTTTGTCTTTTAGTTTCAGGATCAAAATGGTGGACCCACGTTTCTTCCATGGTGACAAGACGACGGCAAAAATTATCCGGATCACGCTGGAACATTTCGAGATTACGCTTGGAAATTTCCAAACGTCACTTTTTGTTTTCGTCGGTTAACATTCGTGGCACCCATCTTGCAGACACTTTTTTGAACCCCAGTGAATCAATTAAAATGGATTGAACGCTACCAAAAGATATCTTTAGGATCTCAGCTATATGTTTTATAGTCATTCTTCTGTCTTCCAAAACCAGATTCTCAACCTTTTTGACATTTTCTTCTGTAACGGAGGTTGAAGGCCGCCCAGAACGCGGGTCATCTTTACAGCTTGATCTACCTCTTTTAAATTCAGCCACCCAGTACGCAACCGTAGAATAGGGTACAGCATCACCCCCTAATGTCTGCTGAATGTCCAAAAAAATTTCCTTCGTAGACATTTTTTTCAAACTGAGATATTTTATCACCGCACGTAACTCACTTTTATCCATAATTTTGACTTTTTAGCAACTCGTTGCACAAAAAAATTTATTACATGCGAACGAACTGACAAAAATAAGTGACAGTCTGCATAAATATAGTGTGATAGACACTCTTTAATTTGAATATCGAACTTGATCCAAAAAGGTTTCATATATATGCACTTCTAAGAACTTTTTGATTCACCCTCGTATTATTTGTATTTACGGGAAAAATACATGATTGACGTTGATCATTCGCAGGTGTCATACAATATAACGGAGAATCTGGCTACCTTTATTAAGATTGAATTGGACAATGTTCCTGTAGACAAGCTAGAGGCGGCCAGAGATGAAGCCAAGAAGTGTTTGAGGAGTGTGCGGGAGAGGGACGAGGTAAGGTCACTTCATAATAGTTTTTAATTGTCAATACATTGTATATACAGGGCGTCCCACGGATATGCCACATGGAGGGAAATTTCAAATTAATGGTCTTCCTTTTATTTCTGCCAAATGTTATGTAGAAAAAAATTATCCTTACGATGAAGCCTTTCCATCGGTATGATAAAGCTACAGACTAAGAGAAAAATACCGGAGCAGCGCCTTCTGAGAAATTCACAACCATAACTGCGATTCCCAAGACGCCTGCCTAGCGTTCGGATTATGACACCCAATGGGGGAGGCATTTGTTCAACAGTGGACGTCTTCCGACTGATGATGATGATGATGAATAGATTACATTAATAGTAGCAACAAAGTGCGAGCCCGTCCGATGAAGTACTGTGACCATATCTATATCTACCGCCAAGCAGTAAGCTTCACATTACTTTGTTGGTATGGGTGTCGGTGAAATTACAGGCACATGAGGCTTAACAACTGTACGTGTATGATATATCTCTAGTTGATGGATGCAGTGCAGTTGTGATGAACTGCATCTGTTACAGACAGAGGTTACCAATGAAAACCACGCGGGTCTCGTGCTTGTTCTATCAGAATAGCATAAAAAAACCCCGTGGGGTGCCGGGGTAGAATGTCACCCCCGGACGGGATGAGATCATCCCGTAGGTGTCGTAAAAAGAGACTAAGGAAAAAATACCTAAATAGGTAGGCAGCAGCGCCTTCTCAGGAACTGTAATCTAATGCTGCGATCCCCAAGACGCCTGCCAATCGCAGGGATTATGGCAAATCCCCCTTAATGGGGGAGGCTGTGTTCAGCAGTGGACAATCCGGCTAATACAGTACAGTACATGCAGTTCTCATGCTAAGGGCGATATACGAAAAATTCTGGTCCAGTCCTACAGTTATACTTTATAAGTAGTAGATTTAGTTATTATTACTTAGTTTATTATTACTGACTATTATTATTATTATTTTTTTACTTTAATTTGAATTGACATTATTATTCTTATTTTAATTTTAAATTGTGTAAAACACTTCATAATTTTTATCAATAATTTTATCTATAATATCATACGTGTAAGCCGTGCTAATTGACTAAATAAAATAAATCATATAAAAACAGATATTTTTTAATTTCTTTCTCATGCTGCAGCCTATCGATCTGGAGCGCATCGTCCGCTTGCTAAAGAAGCAACTGCGCGAGAGCAACGTGAGCCTAGAGTCGGACCCGCACCACGTGGTCGCCTTCCGAGCCATCGCGGATGCTCTCTACTCGCAGAATGAACGAGACGTAAGTGTTACACCTTCTCCTTATTGTAACCTATCGACTTATAGTGAATCGACCGTTTGCTCAAGAAGTACCTTACTTTGGGAGAGTAAGGCTGGGTTGAATCGTCTTTGGTTAATCTGAAATTGTTCGTCAATTTATTCTTTTAGATAATGTTAAATAAATAATACGGATAACTCTCTTGAATCAGTCAGATAGCTCCGACTACAGTTTCAACCACATTCGGTGGTCTTTTTCAAGGAGAGCTCGGATGTGACTGATTCACGTGAGTTATCCCGTATTATTTACTAAAATTAGTGAAAACCACGTTAGTTTTTATAATAAAATAATGTTAAATAGATAACATTTTTGCTGATATAACCATATTGCTACCTGTGGGTGGGGGCCTTAACGGGGGAGGGTGTTTTCAGCAGTGGACAATCCAGCTATCCTACTGATACAGCAACCATTGACAAATTTGGTACAATCTAGTCTTATGACAGTATTAATAAACCGATGTTAGTCGTTGTCTCAATAATGATCTCAGCTGGTAAACACTCAAGACCTGGACAGCATCTCATCACCGTCTCGTGAAATTCCGTTCTTAAGAATCAGTATCTTAACATCCACACCAAGGCCGCTCTGGAAAACTGAGACTGATTTTTGGTATCAGTTGCGAGGGATCTACCTTATATCGTCTCAAGATTGATTCAATAGTTCAGCATCTTTGCAGTATTAAAATGCCCTTTGAAGCTTTCCCAAAGATGTGATTGATTTATTAATACCGACCTTAAAGAGGTTAAAGTGAAGCCGACTCGAAATTAAAACTAATGCCTAAAGTTTTTTTACAATATGTTCTTGTAAGTACTGTCGCTTAGGGTGAGGCCAAACGAGTGTAGTTTTGTGAGTTATGAGCCGCGTATTTTCGGTCGGGTAATTTTCTATTGCATTCGGTTTCGTACAAAAGTACAGTTTTGCCACACGACGACTCAAAATGAGTTATCCACATGTATGCAACAGAAATTACGCGACTCACAATTCACAAAGTTACGCTCGTTTGGCCTCACCCTTATTCGAGAAAACAGTGTTCTGACCCCAAATAGGTGGGATAAGGGTATGAAGATGATGATGATTTTAAAACAACATATTGACACGTCTCTATTTCCCGAAGGGAAGGCAGTATCTAACACTTAATTTCCACCTTTTCATCTTTGTGTCCCATGTAATAAGAGCGAGCCTATTGCCTACCTATGATTACTTTTTATACGTTTTATACTGACACACTTTGATTTTACTGTGGGAAAACTGTATTTTTCCGTTTCTGTTGCAGTTCTTTTCCCGAATGAACCCGCAAGTAGATATAGTCGAATTAATGTCGGAGCCGGTCGACTACTGGGTGGGCATCCTGCAGAAATACTTCACTGATGACGTCATCACTATCGTCGGCTCGCCGAGCATCCAGCTGCAAGCTCAGTATGTATATTTACTAGCAGATAGTTCAGTTCTCAGCTGAAGAATATAGTCTATTCAATTTTCTCCCGTTTGAAGTAGTAAAAGGCAACTTAGGGAGAAATGCGCCTGATGAGCAATAGTCATTACTCACATCAGTGTGGGTGGGATTTTGCTGCACAACGTGTAATGGGGTTCTATACGATTTTAACGCTGTGGAAACCGAAAAAATATATACACATATACATCAAACGAAATAATTCTCAAAAAGAAATTGCGTGAGACTCGCTGTCTCACTGGGCAGAAAACGAAGCCAAAACCTACAATAATGTTAATGTTTTTTTGTACCGGGATATCATCCGAATACATTATCTTCTTTGGCTTAATAATTTGAATCAAGCTAAGCAGAGAGTATATTTTAGACGATCTTTTAATGGTATTGTAAAGGTATGAACGTATTTATGCGCTAGATAATAAAATCTAAAATTCAGATTATCCAAAAGCTTTACATCGAATGCCAACTGTGCTTCTATGAAGCCTTACAGTAATAACTATCTTCGAAGACATTTAATTCATTAGAATTACAAACGAAGTTCATTTAATACACAAAATAACTCGAAACGTACACAATGCGGCCAATATTGTCGATCTCACGTGAAACGAAGTTTTTTAATCTAGTATATATTCTGTTGCATTATTTTAGTAAATCTTTCTCTCTTTATTAGATTATGTGTAGAATATTCTCTGAAACTCGGATATCACATGTTTAAGTATGAGAAGTAAACCGCCCTAGTTACAAAATATAAAAATAAAAAATCTTTGATTCTTTGTCAAAAATATCAACATACTTGGAATACTATCCGGTTTAATACACGTTTTCGTGTGTTCAATCGAATTTATTTTAGTACGAAATTTTAGCTGGTTGGAGTTTTGACAGATCATTTTTTTATATCATAGGATGGCAGAAGAAGAAACGAAAAGAATCTCGGAGCAGAGGCAACAACTTGGTGAAAGTGGATTAGCCGAAAAACTAAAATTGCTGAAAGAAGCTGTGGATTACAATGAGGTTTGTTCATTTAAACGAATAAATAACTATGATATATGAACTTTGAATAGTATGTAAGGTGTGAATTTGGAAGATGAGAGAAGAGACTAAGGAATAGCGTCATAATCCATACTAATATTATAAATGCGAAAGAAACTGTCTGTCAGTCTGTCTCGCTTTCACGCCAAAACTACTGGACCGATTTGGATGAAATTTAGTATGGAAATAGTTTGTGACGCGGGGAAGGACATAGGATATTTTTTATCCGATTGCGTAAAAAGAGGGTAATGTTTTTGCGCGATAACCGACATAAGCGCGGGCGGAGCCGCGGCCGGAAAGCGAAAACTTCTAAATATAGTAGCCGAAGGCATTATTTTAGATCGAATGATTTATTGCCACTAGTTGTTTGTTATAGGTCTGTAATCTGTATATAGAGCTAGTTATACTTCTTGGCCCATTAGTTTTGTAAATAAAAATACTAACTTTACACCCCGGGTCCGGTCGTAATTTATTGTAATTATTCTCAGTAGTTTTGTATACATATTTTCTGGTAATGGGATAGGAGAACGGAGGAATGTATTAAATGTTAATATACTTCTTGGAGATTGCAAGGTTCTCGAAAGTTTAATGGAAGAGCTCTCAAAACATGGCCGTACATGTGGTTATCGTGCAAATGAGAAGACATAAATCACTAGATCAATCTTGGTTCGACCTTAATCCACAGTTTATGGGGGGTGATCCCCGAAATGGTCTCCACCTTCCCCCCTGTAGCCATTCTAATATTGGCCTTACAGAACACTGTTCATAGCTCATCATCACTGTGGCGTGTTTGCCATAACTTATCAAGTATGTCGTCTTCAAAGTTTGCTGCTGCAGGAACTGTTGTCATCTTCCATAACTTATGTAACCCGATCACGGTCTTTACTGTATATAGTTTTAGGCGGCTGGTACAAGACTACCGAGTCAACCGCAGTGTCTTGTAGCGTAAACTTCAAAGTCACATTCTCTCAAATGCCTATGGACTAGCAGCGATACAGACTAGAATAACGTCGATAAATCAAAGTCTCTTAGCAAACTCGTAACTTGCCTGATGGGTGAACGCTGAGAAGAACACAAACCGTCGCAGTCCGTGCTCACGATCCGACATACTATAGATGGTTTCAGGAGATTGCATTGAATCAATTAAAAAATCTTTTTTTTTATTTGTTTGTGACGGAACAAGCTTGGGGCCCACCTGGTGTTAAGCGGATTAATCTCTGGCTATAACAGATGCATTTCGTCATGCGACAAATTGCACAGCGCCCTGAGACATACAGACTTTAAGTCTTATTGCGCCTGTAATTTTTCTGGCTCTCAAGGACTGCTGCCGGAACAGATTGTTAGATGCTTGGCGACTGATCTTCTACTTGAGGATGTATAACAATCATATGCAGTTCGGTTGTTTGTGAACACAATACACAATAGCTATAAACTGCAGGAATACACATGGCTGCTTTTCAAAGTTATGTTAGCTTTCAAACAAGAGCTCTGTTCTGTTAAAGATAAGCATTTAATGTTTTAATTTGTGACCGTCAGCGGCCGCCTCTGCCCGGCACGCTGGCCTCAGTGCCGATCCCGTCCTGTGAGAATCTCAAGTGCCACAACATCGCCTCGTGGAGTAGTGACGCAGAGCCCTGTCCACACTTCGACCTTAAGGAGCTGCCTATGTATGCTCGAGTTCACAGTCTCAACACTAACTTTGTTTACGTAAGTATACTTACTGTTACAGCAGGGAACTTGATATGTCTTTAAATTGTACATTTTTAAACCCGAGATATACCATAATTTCACGTATTATATATATTATATATTGTTCGAAAGACGAGCAGAATTCTTGCGTGGTGGTAGGGCATTATTCGAATATCCTGGAAAGCCTAGGTTTATCCTGTTTACACACCTTTGACCACATCATCACTTCAGGGGAGATTGTGATAAAAAGCTAGCTTACAAGGTAAAAAAAAAACTTGAAAGTGTAATGCATGAAATCACCTGACATTATCCTGATACAATGTGAGGAGAGTAAGATGTTTTGTTTTATCCACAGCGTTTTAATTAACGTCAATACCGCCAATTAATGAAAAACAAGGTTTAAATGAACGCTTTAAACCTTATTATGGCTTTGACTTAGATATTATTATCGTTCTTCGCTATGGAGTTCTTGAGGATACCTTTGTACACTACCAGTAAAAACGGCCTACATCTACTCTTATCAGTACTTAATATTATAAATGCGAAAGTAACTCTGTCTGTCTGTCTGTCTGTTACGCTTTCACGCCAAAACTACTGGACCGATTTGAATGAAATTTGGTATGGAGATAGTTTGAGACCCGGGAAAAAACATAGGATAGTTTTTATCCAACTGCGCAAAAAGAGGTTAATGTTTTCGCGCGATAACCGACATACGCGCGGGCGGAGCCGCGCCCGGAACGCTAGTATCTTATATCGCAGCCGAACCCGATCGTAAAATTAGTTATGTCGTAAAAAGTATAATTAGATCCATACCGATGTTCCCCAAACTGTTAACGTTATTGGTAGTTTAAACTAATAAATATTTTTTAGTTCTTTAGTTCCATTGAAATTCGCTATGCTAATATATTCATTTCTATAATACGTCGCTAGTACTTCGATTTAAAAAGTTGTCCCTCGCGCCACATAAAACTTTACAGACTTGTTGAACAAATATCTTTGAGTATTTTATGTGTGGTAAGGAAAAAAATTGTTATGTCGGTTCTGCGCTAACAAAAAACGGATACGTACTACAACCTCTGTCAGTAAATGCAGCAATAAAATGCGCCACAACCAATCAAAATGAACGAGAATGAAATCGAAGTTACTTTTTTTTTATTTTATTTTTATTTTTTTGTGACGGAACAAGCTCGGGGTCCACCTGATGTTAAGCGGTTACCTCTGCCTATTACAGATGCAGTTCGTCGTTCAAGTGACGAATTGCACTGCGCCCGTCACCTTGAGACATAGTTGTTAAGTCTCATGTGCCTGTAATTTCACTGGCTCTCAAGGACTGCTGCCGGAACACACCGTTAGGTGCTTGGCGACAGATTTTCAACTTGCGCTTCTTGTAGTATATATTGGAAATAGTTTCGATTTACCCAAGTTTTTATTGGCCTTTTCGATGAAGCCTTGAGATATAATATCAAAATATCATCGGTTTGTAATTGTGCCCGGGCACATCGTTGTATGGTTAATTTTACGATCGGACTCAGCATGAAATGTTATATCTTAATAATAAAGTATATCTAATTTAATTACAGATTAGCCTCATCCTAGACACGTCATCAGTGGACCAGAAGACACGCAAGGGGCTGCCGGTGCATTACAACGCATTCGGAGAGTTGCCCGTCCGTCGGGGAGACACACTGATCCCTCATGAAGAGGTTATAGCAACTAGTGAGGAACTGACGGCATCTATGGGAGCAGAAATCGGCTTTGGAAGAGGGGGGAATTTTTCAGTTGGATCTTTTGGGAATTTCATTCACATTGAGACCAAGGTAAGTGGGTTCCCTGTAGGATGCTGGGTTAGAGTTACCTATACCCCTTCTTTACTCTGGTTGTCATTAAAATTAAAAATCGGCTGCGAACATGTAAGCTGCAATCCTCAAGATTACCCGCCAAACGTGGAGATTTACGATTATACGAAATTGTTTATTTTTTAAACTACATCTTCCTACATTTCTATATATTATGATTACAAGCACTACCGCGTACTAAGCGAAAATCATAAATTTATATTGGAATACAAAATGTTTTGCCCCGGGCGGGAATTGAACCCGCGTCCTTCCGATTTCGCGCCGGATGCTTTGCGCCGAAATTTCGGCGACACAGCCGTACCCCCGGTAGCTTAATAGATAAAGCATCCGGCGCGAAATCGGAAGGACGCGGGTTCAATTCCCGCCCGGGGCAAAACATTTTGTATTCCAATATAAATTTACATCTTCCTACGCTTATCCCACTCATGTGGAGTCGGTACAGTAAGTATTTTCTATATCGGTACATATAAGAAAATATGTTAACGCTAACAACACAAGCTATTTCTGCTCGATCCCATATTAGATAATTAACGAGAATATGTACTAACTAACAAACAGGTAGTGAGGTGACTAGGGATTCCTGTGAAACGCCCAACTCTGCGTTAGAAGTGCTGCCAGCCCAGCAACCAACGACAAAATCTCTACAAAATGTGCATGATTGTTTAGAAAATCACAAGATACCGACCTCGTCTCAGCGTGGGATAAGAGTATGAATATTTGTAAAGTTACCTATCCCACGGTCGTGAATTAATTAAGCTCTAGAAGATGGAGAAGTTAGGGACGCAGTTGCATTGTATTTTTCCGATAGTGAGAAAACTTTTATTTGAAGGATACACAGGCGTTGAGTAATCCAAATTATTCCAAAAAATTCGTCTGCAGGAGCCTAATATTGAAAAGGAAAATTAATTTTAACTTTTTTTTACTGTGTGTATTACATAATATATACCCTATTCCGCTAAATTTAAAACTCCCTCTCGTACTAATGAGGCATCACAACAGTATCCGTCACAACTGATCGTTATTAAAAGGATCCGTTTTGACGTTGTAGAAGCCGGACTTTAGTCACATTTCGCTAAGAATTGAAATCTCTTTGAAAAAATGAAATGGGACAAATATTCTTCAAAAATCTTTGTGTTTCTTTATTTCAGTGCGAGCCTGAATATTATGAGAGAGTAGTAAATCACCTCTACGAAATCTTACATGCAGTTGAAATAACGAAGGAAAGACTTTTAGTGTTCGCGCAGAGGATGATCAACGATGTCGCGCAGGTATGTTTAAAATACTTCACAAATTACATAATTACTGTAAGGTTTTTTTATGCCCGATATGGTTAGCCTTTGACCACTATCTCACCTGACGGTAGGTAATGATGTGGTCGAAGATGTTGTTCAGGCTAACCTCGAATTACTGATGATCTTAAATCTGACGTCTTCAGTCGGATCATTTTACTACATAATGCGCGCGCTGAATGTATCCTTTTTCAACAGAAGCTTTGTTGGATTTCTGTGCTCGCGAGCAAAGAGTTCCTAAAATATCAGCTGTTATGCCTTAATATAAACTTTTTATTGTATCACAAGGATTCCCTTTAGGATATCACAACAAAGTCAAGAATATCAGCACCAACTTACGCAATTTTGCCACGATACCAAATCAATGATATACAAACCATCAAATTTCAGGTTCGCAGAAACGGCAACAAGATGGTGTACGATGCTCTTCGCGACTCCCTCTACAGTAAAGACAGCAACGCCCATTGGTGTTCAGTGCTTCGACAACAGAAGTTCCTCAAAGAACTCATAGAAACCTTGAATGCTGGCGGAGATTCCGCCCAAGCGGCCGTCGATGAAGCGAAGTTGACATTATCGAATATAACACAGAATATTTGGCTCCATCTGGCGACGGACTTCGATAGGTTCAAACTTAGTACGGCACCTTGGAAGAAATTTGCGAGGGAAAACGAGATTGTACCGTTACCGTGAGTATCTTTAAGTTTTGTTATTTTAAAGTGTTCATAGATTTATTATCCCGAAAAACTTTAATATTCTTCAATCAGCGATTGTTTCCTACACCGATTCTGCATGTCTGCGAAGAGAGAATATAAAATAAAAAATTGGGGGCGATGAAATACTTAGCATTCCATGGATTCACCGTGCGGGTGCCGGGGCCATCGCCAACTCCATTGCTTTCAGACGACATTGTCTATCAATAAGTATTTTATAACGATAGTGTTGATCTGTCGTCTGTATTACGCACTGATTGTCTGAAATTTCCCTTAGATACAAATTTATAATATTATATCTACAAATGATATCATAGTCCACAAAATTGCTTCAAAGAAACAGTTTTAAACTTAAATGTATCGTGTAATATAAAGCATGAATCTATGCAAATGATTGTTAGCACTTCACATTCGTACAAGTTTAAGGGCCTGTTTCAGAATGTTTGAGTAAGTTCCGGTTTTACTACCCAGAACATATTTACTAAACAAAACACTATCTTTGCGTGTCACAGTCATCGATTTAGCCTATCCATCGGTTAGGGCTATTACGCACTGTCGACTAGTCGCCGGCGACTCAGTTGTCGACGACTGTAATATTGTATAGTTTAAATAGGTGTTTACGCACTAGTCACCGGTTGCCCGGGCGACTCGGCGACTCGCCGCGCAGTGGCGACGCACAGGCAACTGCCGGTCGCCGGCGACCAATAGGAGCACGGTTTCAAATGAAAGCATTCACACTGCGAGCAACTGTCGTAACGACCGGACGGCCGCGCACAATGAGTTTTGACACGGATAAATTTATATCGGAAATACAATCCCGAAAAGCTATTTGGGATTTACAAAGTGAGGAATATGCTAATCGGGATTTGAAGAAAAAACAGTGGGAAGAAATAGTGGAGTTATTTGGAGGTGAAGAATTATCAGACGAAGAAAAAAAAAACTCAGGTAAGTAAGAAATGCCATTTATTTTTTATTAATTAATACTGCTCATCTGCCAAGATAATTGACCCTCAGTTGTAAAGTAATCAGCAAATACATCTCTGTATGATGCACCACGTCGCGTAGCTCTTTGGAAACCGTTTGGGACTTCTTCAAAGCCAGGAATGCTCAGGGTATCTTCAAATTTATATCTGTCTCTTTCTCGGACATAGTTGTGAAGAGCGCAACATGTTTTGATGATGTATGATACTAGATCTAAATTCACGTTGATAGGTCTGTGAAAAATCTGCCACTTGTTTGCTAATATGCCGAATGAACATTCAATATGGCGTCGTGCACGAGAAAGCCTAAAATTAAATATTTTTTTCTTTGTTGTTAAATTTGATCCACCGAACGGTCGCATAATTTTGTCAGTTTGTCCAAATGCTTCGTCACCCACAATAACAAACGGTACTGGTATAGGGTTTGTCGATGAAATGGGCTTAGGTTCGGGTATTTGCAAATATAAAATTGTTCATTAGCTTTTGATAAAACGTTGAATTTGTAAATATAGTTGAATCGCAATCCTTTCCATAGGAACCAACGTCTATGTATATGAACTTATAGTCAGAGTCACAAATGGCAAGCAAAATTACAGAAAAGAAGTGTTTGTAATTATAACACAATGATCCACTGTTGTATGGTTTTATAATTCTTACATGCTTACCATCTACGGCACCTATGCAATTTGGAAAATTGGCCCGTAAATGAAAATCTTTTGCGATTTTTAACCAATTTTCTTTTGTCGGTTGCGGTAAGCACATGTCTTTTAGTACAACCCATATAAAATGACAAACTTCTCTTATTATTTCAGCTATAGTTGAAATCCCAAGTCTGTATGAGTAATGTAAATCTACAAATTTATAACCGCTTCCAAGATATCTGGAATTAAAAAATAATTTAAATATATACATTATTTACAGGTCATTCACTTCAAAAAAAATGGAAAAATATAAGAAGCTGCTTTTCGCGAGAAGTACGAAGATTAAAAAATACTAAAAGCGGATCTGCTGCTTCCCATAAAACTCCCTATATTTATTATAATCAGCTGTTATTTTTGAAGAATACCGTTGGTAATTTGAACACAGAGAGTAACATTGCTGAACAAGAACATTTGACAAATGATCAAGAACCTTTAGGACCTTACTCGAGAGAAAATATAGTCGGAAGAAAAAAGAAAAAAACGTCAGATGATGGCGCAAGCGAACTGTTAACCACATTAAACAAGTGTATTGAAACTCGCAAAAATAAGGAGGATATTTTGGAACAAGATGAGGACAGAATGTTCCTGATGTCCCTATTATCATCATTTAGGGCAATTCCGGAGCACTAAAAGTCAGCTGCGAAAATTCAATTAATCAGTGTAATCGAATCATTCCGATCATCTACTCAAAATAATATATATCCAAACACAATGTGGCGAAATTTTAATGAGTACGAGTATACTTCACACCGGAGGCCGGGCGTTCAACAGCACCAAGTCAACAATCACGCCCTGAAGCACCACATTATTATACGCTACCAACTTCAACTCCTTCAGAACGTGAACGCCCAGAGTCGCGATTTTCTACTGTCACTTCAAATACCTCGCAAGATTCTGACATTTTGGATCTATTTTGAATATTTCCTTTTGTGGTGCGTTCGTTTATAATATTGATTTCATTAAGTACTTTAAAAAAATACATGTTTTATAATTATTTACCGTATATTTTTAAATTATGTCATCGAAGAGTAGACTTACAGATAGTGCCATCCACGAAGACGCGCCCCACTCTTTGTTCAAATGCATGTGTGCTATCTTCCGCATGTGTTAAACATCTGTCGATACACGCTAATTATCGATGAATGCAAACGCATAATAGAAATTGACTAATCAGGAAAGAGTATTATGAACAGCACGAAAGATGCTCTATTTAAATTTAATCGCGCGTCTTCGTGGATGGCTTTATCTGTAACTCTAAACACACTCCCGGACACTTCTATCGGCCCACCTTGAGTTTTAAGTTTTGACTGGAGACCAGCTAAAAATAAATGTTAGGAGAAGCAATAAGTTTTTGCAGGTGTGAAGCTGATTTACTGGCCATCGTTTTCGTAAAAAACTGCATAAAAACTTATTGCACCACTTAACATTTATTTTTAGCTAGGGATTGTCAACACTTTAAACACTAGGTTTGGCCGATAGATGTGTCCGGGAATGTAATGTAAATTGTGTTAAAATCCCGTAAAAAATAAATGTTAGGAATGAATTTTATTTGAATTGTCACTTACCTTAGTGTTATAAAAGTTTTTCTTCCGGAGAAATACATGGTCGCATATTTGTATCTATGCCAGTTATATGTGGTTTTAGAAGACACAATAAGTCCTCAAACGAACTCACAGACATTCTTGCATAATTAAAAAATTTACGAGGATATTTTCTAACGTCTTCATAAAATATTTTAAACATTCCCTTTGACCTCCGTTCTTCTAACAAAGGATGCACCCAATACTCTTTTGATTTTTTTTTATTTTTCTTTCTTTTTATAAATTAGTAGCGCCGCTACTATTGCAAGTTCTTCAACGTCCATTCTGCACGAATGTACTTGGAATACTGTCGCTCGGCTCGGTCTCCGGCCCTAGTTTCCCATGTTTCGGTCGCCGAGGGACTGAGTCGCCGGCGACTAGTCGACAGTGCGTAATAGCCCTTATAGCTTGAAACGCGCTGCATGTCAACTGTCATTTTTATCATTCAGTTATTTGATGTGTTGGTTAGTAACCCGAAACTTTATTAGGGCATTCTGAATAAGTGTAATAAATTACAAATAGGAAAAACTGTAAAAATGTAAATTCCTCGCCACAGACGTGTTACTCAACTGGTCCAATTTATAGATGTCTGCGTTTAATCCAACCACAGACTTATATATTTCGTCGTATATTCCAGACCCAAGCTGTACTGGGACGCGGATCTGATGTCGCCCCCCGGCGGCGATGGCGGTGGGTTCGTGATCGGCGTGGGGGGGCTGGAGTCCTCCTTCTTGGTGCAGCTGTCCCGCGGCCCGAAGGGACACGCGCTGCCCGATGTCGCGCCGCTTATGGTGGCGCTCAACTACTTTACACAGCTAGAGGTCTTAATATATTTATTGATAATGTTACTTTGATTATTATTATTATTACTATGATTATTTTAAATATATTTGACGATGTTATGATGTAGTTGACGACTTTAGAGTTACATTTAATTGTAACACGTAATTTGTAGTTGCTTTGTGACATATTATGATTTGATTTTGCCCGTGGTCTTAGTTTCATTTGACTACCATATAAATGATTTGCTTGTAATTATCTAATGAGCGTAATTGGTTTATCCGTGTTAATTAAGTAAATAAATAAACCACAGTTCCAGATATGAAGCGCTCGCAGCGCAGGTTGCCTAGTCATTAAGGCGACTGCCTATGGGGTATATCACGTCTATGAAAAGGGAATTTTTGTCATTATATCGTATAACTATTATACTTGATCACGTAAAACGACTAGTACAGAGAATTAATTTTACAATATTTATTTTTTCATTAATAGTTATCCGATTGAGATTTATCTACCATGTGGCCCACTTAATGTTAAGCGGTATCTGTAACAGCTTGGCGTAAGATTTTCTACTTAGGGGAGTAGCTAGCCAGGCTAGTATTAAGGGAAAATTGCCCTCCCACCATGCGGCGAAGCTCAAGCCGGGTGTGGGTATTAAACCATGGACCTGCGGCATAGCAGTCCACACCTAACTTAAAATGCATATATATTATATTTGTTAATGATAAACGTATTTTTCATATATTTGACTGTATTAAGGGAAATTTATTGTATCATGTGCATTTGTGTCCAATAGCTCCAATATAATTCGAGATATAATATTTTAATCTCCAATACCATGATGGTGTAGAATGGTTACGAAGTCTAGCTACAGGCGTGATATAAACTGTTAAAATTTTAAGTTAAGTTAGTTGTGTTTTCCTCCAAAGGCGTGAGCTTCCATCCTATCTAATCAAATATGTTAAGTTAAGCAATGTTTGTAACGGTCATTACTTGGATGGGTAACAGCTAATAATATTTACTACTGAGCTTCTGTGCTACGAAAGGCACGTTAAGCCGTCGGCGGTTTATCATATTAGACCATATAATTTATAACAATCGGTTGAGTTTGTGGTCAAAGGGTCATTCTTCAGCTCGGTGGCCGAAGGGTCGAGGTGTCCGGAGGATAACATCGAGAGATTCAATTTCAATTAAGAAAACAAAATATAAATGTGATATATACGTTTCTTGATACATAACCCATTATGACCCAAATGACGCATTTAGCTTACTTTAAAGTAAAATTCAAGCCTGGCATGGAACGGTATAATGTTTATGTTTATTCTATCATTGTAAATTGTTTCTATATATTATATAAGATTGAGCACTATCGCGTGCTAAGCGAAAATAATATTTACAAAATATCCATCTCGTGCGGGAACCGACCCACGTTCTCCGATTTTACGCACCGGGATACTTTGAGCTATCGAGACTGGCTAGCCGAAACTAAAACATTTTGTATAGTGATTATAATATTTTGAATATTGTAAGTATAATAAATGGTACGATCGTGAATACTTTACCATAGTTTGTTGTTGCAGGGTCCAATGTGGCGATTGATCCGCGGGTGCGGCCTCTCCTACGGCTACGGAGTGCGCATGTCACACAGCGAGGCTGCGCTACAACTCTCGCTGTACCGCGCTACCAACGCTGTCGGTGCTTACACTAAGGCTAAAAATATCCTGGTATGTACCCCTCTATGTAAATGGTACAATTCCCAGATATCAGAGTAGTGTTACTATGGCACAGAACCCACCTAGAATACGTGAATTCGACATGACTTGCAGCATTACTCTGACGATACGTCGTCAATACGTCGTCAATAATACTCATACACGTGTCAAACTATACTACACCAGTCAAAGTGACACGTTAGATGTCTCATCGAGATCTTCATTTTAAGTGACAACTGTCAAATTGTATCTCTTAGGGCCCATTTCAGAATGTCCTAATAAAGTTTTGGGTTGCTATGCAACACATAAAATAACTGAATGATAAAAATGACAGTTAACATGCAGCGCGTTTCAAGCTTTAACCGATGGATAAGCTAAATCGATGACTGTGAAACGCAAATATAGTGTTTTATTTATTAAATATGTCTGGGTAGTAAAACCGGAACTTACTCGAACATTCTGAAACGGGCCCTTAATCTAGTGATCTCAGATCATTATAGAAATGATGCTCTTCTTAAGAATAATAGTTTCAGAGACCCTTCAAGTTTTATAGTTATTTCCCTAAATTAAAATCTTGATTTGGTCTATTAATTTGACAAAGTAACTAGTCTGTAAGCAATAGTTAGAGTTTTAAAGAACAAATCTAACATTTAAGGCTGTTATCCAAAATGAAGATATTGGTCTACTGCTGTAAAGAAACTACTTGTCTGAGATCAATAGTTACAAAGATAAAAGTGTTTTGAATAACTTAAAAACCTGGAATTATCAACTTTCCAGTATCTAATCTCTTAAAAATAGATTATGAAACCATTGAACTACTGGGACAAAAAGCTCCCACTAGTTCAACTTTAAAAAAAGATTAGACGCTGTTGAACTACTGTGTACAAAACTCCCACTAATTCATCGGTTGAACTAGTTAGTTGTACTACTCAGAAGTACCCCTACATTTCTATGGTATAAAATTAAAATATTTATCAGGTTTTTAGGGTTCCGTACCCAAAGGGTAAAA
Organism: Plagodis dolabraria; assembly: GCA_963854805.1. NCBI lineage: Eukaryota > Metazoa > Arthropoda > Insecta > Lepidoptera > Geometridae > Plagodis > Plagodis dolabraria. The sequence continues at coordinate 23,878,878 of OY978444.1, forward strand.
GTCTGTCACCAGGCTGTATCTCAAGAACGGTGATAGCTAGACAGTTGAATTTCACAGATATAACAACAAATACAAAAAGTCGGCCAAGTGCGAGTCGGACTCGCGCTCGTTAAAACAAAAAAAGGTTAAAATATGAAGTCAAATGTTGTATGGCTAATGGTACGGAACTCTTCCTGCGGGAGTCTGATTCGCACTTGGTCTTTTTTTTTCCAAACCTAGCTTTGAATGGTTATGAGGCGCAGCTGTGTGAACAGCAGTTATAATACGGAAACATCGAGATTATTGCCATCTACCTGGCACATTAACAAACTCATGACAAATTTATTCGTAGATATTTGTTTCACTAGCATTATGCTGATCATCGACATTATTATCTATTTACAATTCCAGGAGGAATACTTGGCGAATCCTACATTTGAAGAGGATCTGTTCATATCTGCGAAGAGCACGGCGCTGTTCGAGGTGGTGGAGATGGAGAAATGTCCTGCGGACGTCGTCAAGCAGTCGCTTTTATATTATTTGCAGAGGGTCGAACCCCATTATATGAGGTATACTAAATAATTACCTACTATACCTTTTCTAGTTATAGTGATAGAGTTATTATACCTCTGTAATCGTCAAACCCCGTATTCGCTCTGTTCTCCTATTTAGTACTAAGTACCTCGTTTTTGATATTTATTTTGCTTTTATTTCGTCAGAAATGACATGACGTAGATACTAGTACAATATTATGTATAATACTTAATTTAAAAAATAGTCTATGCTCTATCATAACTATGTCTCGTATCATATTTTTTAATGTAATCATTCAATTTATTGCTGACAGGGACTTAGTATTGAAACAAAACACTACAAACTATATGAAACACTACAGCTACTACAACGGAAGGATTAAGGTAGCCCAAAGGCCATTGCATACCCACAGGCAATCCCAATTCTCCAGCCTGCTGCCAGTTACTTGCTCTCAAGGACTGCTGCTAGAACACACTGTTAGGTACTTGATAACAGATTTTCTACTTAAGGGTAGTATATAGCCAAGCGAGCATATGCAAAATGGCCTTCCGCTATATGGTGAAGCTCAAGGCGGATAGAGAGATCGAACCTTGGACCTGCGGCACGCCAGTCCTATTACCGCTTAGCTGTCATTGCATCGTTGAGCCAAATAAGTGCGAACAATTTGATCATCAAGAGACTTAATAGATTTATAAAATTGTTTTAATAATATCTTACAGTAATATTTCGTTTAACTTTTTCTGTACATATGATTAACCTGAGGAAGAATTGAAGCGCTCGTAGCGAAGTTTGCTTAGCCATTCTGAACCGATCAGCAAAACTAAGCAACATCCTCCTCGGTTATGAGTTGGATGGGTGACCACTGGTGACATTAATACTGAGCGCTTCCGTGCTTCGAGGGGCAAGTTAAGCCGTCGGTCCCGGTTGTTATCTTAGGATGGCAGTCGTTATAGCATGGTGGTAGGGCATTTTGCGAATGCCCGCCTGGCTAGCTACCACCCTCAAGTAGAAAATCTCGCAATAAGTCGCCAAGCACCTAACGGTGTGTTCCGGCAGCTGTCCTTGAGAGCCAGTAATTCTAGGTTAGCCTGAACAACATCTTCGAACACATCATCACTTACCATCAGGTGAGATAGTGGTCAAAGGCTAACCTATCAAGCATAAAAAAGGAACTAAATGTACCCTACTTAAAACTTTCGTGAACCAAACTCATGTTTCCAAATTACTGACGTGTCTATCCACGCACGAATTAACAAAAGTAGTCAAAATATTGTTTATAAGTTAATTCGTGCGTGGATAGATCCGTCAGTAATTTAGAAACATGAGTTTAGTCCACGAAAGTTTAAATAAAAATACGGCACATTTAGTTCCTCAGGTTAATCATACAGTATATACGTACCAAAATATTATTTTGATGTTAATTCGTGCGTAATTTAGAAACCGTAGCGTAATTTAGTACCGTAGTTTTTAAAAAGGAGGGCGTTAGTACCTGCAGCACAGTTTTTCTACACACTTTCGCGGTTACCATTGCAGAGGTCGAAAATGGTCAGTAAAGTCAGTATTTTGGAAAAATTCGAAGAGGGTTTTAGAACTGAACAGTGGCCGGCAATAGTTGAATATTTTACACAACGTTTACCGAAGTCTAAAATGCCGCCAACATCTATGGCCTACAAGAATATTCTTAGCTTCCCGTAGAGCACTACAGAGAAATTAAAATGTGCCGTGGACACTACCACAGCACATAGTGCAAGGACATTCATGAATTTCACTGGATTTTTCCAATTTGATGAACCTTTTGTAAAAAGGTTGACTAAGAAGTTAAAAGTTAAGTGAAAAGTTGAAAGAGTTGACTAGGCTGATTAAAATTCTGCTTCATCGCATATAATGTGACGAAAGCGCCAATTACCACACAGGCAATTTCATCAAAGTGTTTTTTGCCTTTTTGTGGAATAAAATGTTTTAGAAAATTACCACGGCACATAGTGCAAGGACATTCATGAATTTCACTGGATTTTTCCAATTTGATGAACCTTTTGTGGGAAGAGTTGACTAGGCTGATTAAAATTCTGCTTCATCGCATATAATGTGACGAAGCGCCAATTACCACACAGGCGGCAATTTCATCAAAGTGTTTTTTGCCTTTTTGTGGAATAAAATGTTTTAGAAAATCCCGTACCAGATGAGCTTGAATGCATTGACAAAGCTGATCGCATAACCTTTTTGCTATGGGGCTGGTGGAGCCAAAGAGAAAAAAAATATTCTTTTACTTAACTTTAAGCGCTCGTAGCGAAGTTTGCTTGGCCATTCTGAATCGATCAGCAAAGTTAAGCAACGTCCGCCGCGGTCAGGAGTTGGTTGGGTGTCCGCTGGTGACATTACTACTGAGCGCTTCCGTGCTTCGGAGGGCACGTTAAGCCGTCGGTCCCGGTTGTTGTCTTAGGATGGCAGTCGTTACAGCATGGTGGTAGGGCACTTTGCGAATGCCCGCCAGGCTAGCTACCACCCTCAAGTTGAAAATCTGTCGCCAAGCACCTAACGGTGTGTTCCGGCAGCTGTCCTTGAGAGCCAGTAATTCTGGGTTAGCCTGTACAACATCTTCGACCACATCATCACTTACCATCAGGTGAGATAGTGGTCAAAGGCTAACCTATCAGGCATAAAAAAAAAAAAAAACAATCCGCAATAGTTGTTTAAGCTTCATAAAGTTGACTTTTACATGCGAAGTCTCAAGTCATCTTTTGCGAGTATTAATCTGTCATAAACCACCTTATTATACATTTGAGAGATTAAAGTTAAGACAGTAAAAGGTCAGTAATAGGTCAGTATTTTATAGTCTTACAGTCAGTAAAATCAGTATATTTGACTGTACAATCAGTTTCGACCCCTGCCATTGTGTTTCATTTAATATATGCTATCTGTTTAGTTCCAAATAAATATTTTGAATTTGGCTCTGATAATGAGTATTGAATTGTCAGGGACCTGGTGTGCGCGGTATCGGCTGTGACGCGCGAGTCGGCGGGCGCGGCTGTGGCGCGGTGGCTGCCCTCGCTGCTCGACCCGCGCTCCAGTACCGTCGCCATCGTCTGCCATCCCACCAAGGTCAACGAGATGCAGGCAGCTTTCGACAAGTATGTACTTATCATGCATGGTGGAAGGGCATTTTTGCGAATGCCCGCCTGGCTAGCGACCACCCTCAAGTTGAAAATCTGTCGCCAAGCACCTAACGGTGTGTTCCGGCAGCTGTCCTTGAGAGCCAGTCATTCTAGGTTAAGCCTGTTAACACCTTCGACCACATCATCACTTACCATCACGTGAGATTGTGGTCAAAGGCTTACCTATCAGCAATAAAAAAAAAAAAAGAAATGTACATCTACTTAACTATTTATAGATACTAATTTATTTATTTGCTTGAACATGGGTACAGAAAATAGGTAGTGCTTCACATTCCACCATAATGGTATGCAAAATCGTACGTTAAAATTATAAAGGCGACTTGTTCAATTTGGAGAATAGTTACAAAATTTACATCTCATATTTTGCATCCTAACCTTCAAACATACATGCGCAGGATTTAATTTTATGTCAGTTATATTACATTATAAATACTTATTACTTAATACCTACCACCACTACTAAATACTTTCCCGTCGGGTGCTGGGTTAGAATAGCACCTCCCATAACTTCCTTTGAGAGTCTTAAGAGGCGATGAAAGGAAAATACCAGAAGGTGGGCAGCAGCTACTTCTGATGAACTGCCATCTTACCTTACACTGCGATCCCCAAGGCGCCAGTCAAGCATGAGGATTATGGCAAACATGGCGATATTTGTTCAATGGTGGATGTTCAGGTTGATGAGATGATATGATGAAATGATGTTCTTTAAACTGTCGTGAACTCATGTTAATATAATTACAACTAGCTGGTGTTTTTAAGCTAGTTATTTTAATGTTTATTTATTTAATAACATTTTGATTAACTTCGAAGTTTCGATCGATTTGCATTTACCTTGGTCCCGAGTAAAGTAATTCAGTCTAGTCATAATCATGGTCAATGCATTCAAATACTACTGAATGCCTTGCTTAAAATATTACATTCTTCGCTTTCACTAAGCCTCCAAAGTTCCATTACTCAATGAGATAATTAAATCATATTGGCATGAGTTTAAATGTCTGATGAAATATTTGGGCGTTGTTACGGATACTTTGCCAAACTCCCAATGAAAAATCTTAGAGAATTGCCTCCAAATAGAGCCTGGTTAAGCTGAATAAGGACAGCAACACAAGTATGATCTCGTATGCCCAGGAGTGCCGCGCTAGTGTTCTACAGTTAATCACTCTTTGCTGTATGTTCTACTGTATATGTTAGATTTTTCTTCTCCACTAAGACAATTCCACCATCTCTGATTCGGCTCAAAATATAGAAGTAAATATGTTTTTAGTAGAAGATCTACTTAAAACATATTAATTACTACTAGTTATCTCAATATAATCTACTGTCGGCCGCTGTAATAAGACTTCTGTTTCAAGACATCGTTATGTTTATCCATATTATTGTTAGACGCTATTTCTTGTCTTGTTTGCTCAATCATTTTATTTGCTACAGTGGCCTTCGCGTCTAAGCACAGTACTTAGCATACTGCAGCTTTTTGGCAGATTATCTGACATCTGGTGGAGAGAGGCACTCTTGCTGAAGAGACCTACAGCCCGGACTACCAGTATATACTAATACTAAGATTATTATGTCAACATTGGTTACATTACAAAATGACACCGAGAGCGAAAATAGTCATGTGCGTCTATAGTCGGGGTATGCTCTGACCGCATGCCGTATGACTAATTTGTCCTTTCGTTCTTAACCATCGTATGGGGATGGAGCGACATCTATAGAAATTTACGTTGTACTACACACAACTTAACTGTAAATCTTAAAGTTAGGTATATTACTAGTATTTTGTTATATTTAAAAAAGTATAGCTCCGATCGCGCTCAATCCAACGTGACACGATCGGGGATCGCGGCCCGCGTGTTTTGATGCGTGGAGCTATTTAAAAAGGTTGAAATCTGCAATTAGCTTTAAACTGTTAACGACGCAACCCTATAATTTTAATGTCTATATGGGGATGGAGTGACATCCCCATACGATGGTTAAAAACGAAAGGGCAAATGGGTCATGAGTCATGTGTTATGTTGTCTTAGCGGTCAGAGTTATTGCGTGGATTCGAATCCCGTACATGACTATAATTTTTCTTCTTGTTGTAATTTTGTAATGTAATCTACGGATTATGCGTCATTGCAAAAATAAATCTAATATTTTTTTTATACTTTCAGGGTGGGTGTGAAGTTAGAAGCATTTGAATCCATGGAAGTATCGCATTTTAATAAGTAGGCATACAATATTTATATGTATTAGTTATAAGCGTTACAACACTTGTTTATATTTTAATGTTTTGCTACTAAATAAGTATTTTAATTGATATGTAAATGATTAAATATATATATATATATATAAACTGCTTGGCTGTGCCTTACGTAAAAGTTTATTCAATTATAATAGTGCATATATTTTTACTTACTCATGCATGTTTGAATAAATTTAATGTTGTAACATTTTTTTTGTTTCATTTCATATTAAATTAACAATGTATTGTGTAATGCTGGCGTTCGTCAATTTCGTTATTTTATAGTGAAAAAAAATAAATTATGCTACAATGAGCCATAGATGAAGACACCACATGCAGGCTACGAAAAACGACTTTTATTTAACTTTGTTTTCATGTTTAACCTTTTGAATTACTTAAATTCTGATTCTAATCGAATTTATTAGCCGTTGGTGTTATATGCGATTACTACAAATGGGTACTGAAACGTAATGATGCTGCGTGATGGCATACATAATTTAAGTAGGACTCTCTATGGTGACTGATAACTCCGTCTACGACTTGGAAAAGTGCGTGATGGACAAATAACGATATTGGTGAATACCGGCTGTTCATAGACCCAAAACAGAGAACATTTTCTCATGCTCGGAAAGTAGTTTGATCAGAGTAGCGAGTGGAAGGCGCTGTACCCACGTTAGACCGGGAAATTCATAGTAATGGCTCCTGTAACGAAACGACCCTGCCGATTGCGGTCCTTGACGTTACTCTGGGTCGGAGGACAAGTAACATTGAAGTCTCCGCCGTTAATAGAAGATTGAGTATGGTTCAGTGGAAGTGTATGTCTCCAGCTTACTCAATTGAAATTTCTTAATTCTGAATATGCCAATATTTAGCGCAGATTTAGTGCAATTATGAATACTAACTCAAAATTTAGGTGCCAAATAAACTTCGATGCTACATGTGATTATTAGTGTGTTAGCTGGCGTTATGGTCTCCAGCTGACACATGCTGTATATACGAAACGGCTGAAGATGTGATTATATACTATAGCCAGGGATTTAGCGCATAATTTGTGCCAGTGGCACAAAAAAATTGAAACGCCCTACTTGAAAACTGTAGTAGTAATGACCCGATTACAACGTGTAAGCTGGAGACCACGTGTCTACAGCTGCTCATCTGTATCTTCTGAACGAATGGGCCTACGACTTTGTTTAATATGTCAAAATTTAGCGCCAAATTTGTGCCATCGGCACTAAAATTTTCAAGTCTGTAGCTATTAAGGTTTTGGAGCTACAAGCTCAAATAAACGTGTAAGCTGGAGACACATGTCCCCAGCTAGCACATGCTGTACAGCTCAAACGGGAAAGGCTAGACTACTGTTTAATAGCTTAAAATGTTGGGTAGAATTTGTGCCATCGGCACCAAAATTTTCAAAACAATGGGCCTCATAGTTTTTGCGTAATAAGCAAAAACATTTCTTCCCGCCTAAATATTTAAATATTTCGTTGAAAACGTTACTGAACGCGGCGTTGCCGTCCGTTCGCTGTAACTGCAATCTGTTTTGAACCTTATTTCTATAGTGTTTGAACTTACTTTTTGCTTTCACGTTAAGGATATGTAGAAGAAGTTACAAAGAAACAGTAAATGTATAGACCAGGAGAAGGTGTTGTGTTGTTTGACAACCATAACATGTGCCAATATTTACAAAATATGTTGGTAGGTATGTTTTCTCTCAGAATGTTGACCTATTTACTAGATCTTTATTACATCCTCTTTGTTTGACCAAGATATTGCATTCTAATCTAATCCTTCACTCTATATCTATAAGTGATAACTGGTTGGTTATGAATATACTGTTATGTTGTCTTAGGTTTTCGCGATTGTTACACATAGTAATTAAACAACTTTAAACGGTTTAAATCGCGTATATTTGTCATTATTTTTGTCCCGACGTTTCAAACACTTTGCAGTGATCGTGGTCACGGGGTGACTGTCGACGATCGTGTCACCCCGTGACCACGATCACTGTGTGTGAACTCGCACAGTTTTATATTTCAATTTACAAAAATACCGAAACGTATACCGGTATTTATATCGGTTACCGTAATCATACGGGTAATCGTAAAGGAAACGGTACAACCGTTTCATTGCGGTGACCGTTTATATCTGTAACCCATACATACGGTTATCGTTTCAATCGGTAACCTTTATGAAGCGGTATTTAAATCCCTGCTAGAAACATAGTAGTTCTGCAATCGCAACCAAAATAACAGGCCACGTTTGAAATGATCGTATGTGTATCACGCACACGGTATGCGAAGCTACTATTGTTATTATAAACGGAGTGCATCACTGATGGTAAAGACATGCTTAGTGATACCAGGTTTTAAAAGCTTTTTCATAAAAGTAGGTGAAATATAGGTATGTTTTGATTTTGGGGTACCAATGAATTACCTTAAATTGATTTAAACATCTTGTCATCATGTTCGCCTTAACTGATGCCACCGGACTGACCATGGCAACGCCATGCACTTGGAAGTAGTGTTTGTTACGATAGACGAAATAATATAAAATTTCAGCCAAACAGTGTCTTAGTAGAGCGTTGGAGTTCTCTAGAAGGTGGTTACTTGCCAACTTTACGTTTATAACCTCAAGACACTATTTTACCGGAACATTAGTAAAAATAAACTCACTATAATCTCGTCTGGTTCAAGAGTAAGTTTTTCTATAATTAAGATAATATGGCGAGAATCTTTTACATAAGACGGAGTTTTACGTACGAGCGTTAAGTCCTGTGTAATACTTATAACTATGTGTTCAAGTCGCGAAATTCCAAAGGTTCCATTCGATTTTTTCTTATCCTTCATCAGATCTCAGAATTTTATGTCCAGAATAAAGTGAATGAGCTCAATCAAATAAATCTAAACACGGTGCACTCGCTATATGCATGCACAGGTCCCTACGATCTAGTTCTTTTCCATCATTAGACCGCAGGAGTTTATGTACAGAATATGCTCACCGAGTCTAATTAAGTAAGCTTAAACACGGTGTAAACATATTCAATAGCGTATGCCGGATGCCGTCACAGAATAGGTACTTACCAAACGACGGCGTTGCTATGGTAAATAAATGATGATACGGAATGTGAAAGGGAAGTAATTGTAAATTTGTTATAAAAAACTTCGTGGGTACTAATCCCGCACAAGACTATATTTCTCTCTCTCGTATTTTTTTTTATTTATGAGTAGTAACTCTGCCGAGCTAACTATAAACAACGCATGTGACAATTTTTGTGAAATTGAGTTGTATATATATTCGGAATCTACGAAACGAGATCTATTTGAATCTTTTACCCAATTTTTTTTTTATCTAAAGTGCAATATTTTCATTTTCTAAGGAGAAACAACGTTTTGTTCTATGCGTTAAACATTTTTAACATAGATCCTAAACATAAGCAGCTTAAGAGCAGATGTGATTTTAATCTTTGGGATAATTCGATTAGTTTTCAAAGGCTTAATAAGCATAGGAAGTTTATATCCACCTAAAATGTTTATGACTAGTATTCAATAGAATTATTGTTTTCGAATACTACAAATAAAAACGCAATGTTACATAGGTACTGTTTTAGTATTAGTAATGAAAACTTAAAATCAATATCTAGTAGGATACCGATTGCGGCATGAAGAGTGCTGCCGGGCTAAGAATTCAGTCAGTCATTGAATCATATTTTGAGTTCCAAGATGGATCCACGGTCGTCACGTCATCGTTGATCGAAATAAAAATGGTAAGTTCAGTTCTCTTATATTAATTACTAATCAAGGGCCTAAGGCCTGGACACAGATTACCTACTAATAGATATAACACTGTACTTTCAAAGAGAAAAAACATCTACAAATTTAATCGCTACCACTCTCAGATCAGTAAACGCAAAAACGTGTCTAATGCGCTAGACTTAGCGTTACTTTCACTATGTACAGCCCGCGATATGATAGCAGCATTCACCATGGAATGTGTGGTTCCTAATGTGTGTGTGGAAGACACGTTTTTAGTTTGGTAGAAAGACACAAAAACGGGTAAACAGGACAACCGAAAATTCTTATTTCCTTTAAAAATACCGAATTTGCAAAGGAAATAAGAATCGAAATAACAGAAGAAGAGAATTAAGATTTATCCAGTAAAACAGGAAACGAGTTAACAGAAGGACATAATATTGATTATAAACATACCTAATACTGACCAAAATCCTAGCACTAGTAAAGGCTGCAACATATATGGAAATCATAGAAAGAGCAGACAGTTTGAAGAAACGTTTCAAAATAAGCAATTTAAAAAAGAAAAACATGACGAAAAGCTTTTATTAAAAGATACATACAATATCATGACATGCAAACACAAATGCACCATTATAATACCTAATTGATGACATTTAATACGTTCCTTTGGGAATATTCGACGACCTTCAGGATATAATTATATAAAATTATCAGTCCAGTCGAAGAAAATGTATACAGCTTTTTTTTTTATTGCTTACAGGTACGCCTTTGACCACAATCTCACCTGATGGTAAGATACGATCTGGTCGACGGTGATAACATGCATAACCTAGAATTACTGGCTCTCAAGGATAGCTGCCGGAACACTCCGTAAGGTGCTTGGCGACAGATTTTATACTTGAGGGTGGTCGCTAGCCGGGCGGGCATGTGGTGATGCTCAAGCCCGCGGCGGGATTCGAATCATGGACCTGCTGCGCGGCAGTCCATAGCCAATGCTACTAAGCCATCACTGCATCAAAACCTTTTTCTAATCTAATTTCCTGGTGAAACACCGTAATGCTTATTTTCACAGAATATGTATGGCAGATTGCCATACTAACACATTCACACACATTCTGTTAAAATTTCAATCGGCTACCTATTACCGTTCCAAAGATACAGACCTATAAAGGTTCCTGTTTTCTAGTACGGAACCCTAACATCTGTTATTTAGCTACTAAAGTGTGTAGGTATTTACACTTACTAAGTAGGTATCTATAAACAAATATTTAACATTTTATTTGTTCACATTAACGAAATACACTACGACCTTCCCTACCTAAATTTAAAAACAGACTGCAAAAACATCGCGCTCTATCAAATAATACAAACAACAGCAAGCTAGTGAGATAGGTATATACCTGCTATACATACGAGTAGGTACTACATGCAATGTAGCGACTAGCGAGTTAGCGACCCGACGAAACTCGAGTGTGTCCAAGTACTATGTACCGAATGTTTCCGAAACCGATGGGAGCTTATTATACCTATACAGCCGAATGAAATATGCGCTAGCTAGCTACAAACGTGGACTTCCGCGTAATATATCCTTATTCAATACATCGTCAATCGTATCCATTTTCAAAACTCAGAATATCTAAATAGTTTCATTTCAGAACGAAAACTGAAAAACCGCTATTGCAACGATAGGAAGATTGTTTTCGAAACCAGTAACGTTTTAAAACGACCACTCGTAAGTAGTGACGGCTTCAATACTTTTGAAATCCGGAAAGCATGAATAGTATAAAATATATGTCAGATTATATTGACACCTTCATGCTCCTAGCCTATATATCAACGGCGTTTATTATGTATGAAAGCGATAATAGGTTCCAAGTCTATAGAAATAAGGTTCAAGACAGATTGTAGCTACAGTCATCAGAACGGCAACGCCGCGTTCAGTAACGTTTTCAACGAAATATTTAAATATTTAGGCGGGAAGAAATGTTTTTGCTTATTACGCAAAAACTATGAGGCCCATTGTTTTGAAAATTTTGGTGCCGATGGCACAAATTCTACCCAACATTTTAAGCTATTAAACAGTAGTCTAGCCTTTCCCGTTTGAGCTGTACAGCATGTGCTAGCTGGGGACATGTGTCTCCAGCTTACACGTTTATTTGAGCTTGTATCTCCAAAACCTTAATAGCTACAGACTTGAAAATTTTAGTGCCGATGGCACAAATTTGGCGCTAAATTTTGACATATTAAACAAAGTCGTAGGCCCATTCGTTCAGAAGATACAGATGAGCAGCTGTAGACACGTGGTCTCCAGCTTACACGTTGTAATCGGGTCATTACTACTACAGTTTTCAAGCAGGGCGTTTCAATTTTTTTGTGCCACTGGCACAAATTATGCGCTAAATCCCTGGCTATAGTATATAATCACATCTTCAGCCGTTTCGTATATACAGCATGTGTCAGCTGGAGACCATAACGCCAGCTAACACACTAATAATCACGTGTAGCATCGAAGTTTATTTGGCACCTAAATTTTGAGTTGGTATTCATAATTGCACTAAATCGGCTCTAAATATTGGCATATTCAGAATTAAGAAATTTCAATTGAGTAAGCTGGAGACATACACATCTTGAACTTCAGGGAAAACTATCTCGATGGCGTAGGGTAGGTTCCTTCTGCGCGCCCGTGAGATTGCCTTTTGGTGGTACACAGCTAAGTTTATATTAGAAATTGTTTCACCACACTTCACTGTCGTTTTGGGAAGTAATACCGACGGTTTTCTTCTTGATGTTGATTAAGATGCACACGAGTTGCTTCACCTCAAGACGACGCTCATGCACTGACTGCCGGAGCCAATTAGAGACGAGGCAAGGTACGTATGCTCTGGGTTACAGAGCCTTGTTATTGGTTGACCACCGAACCAACAAACAGAACGCGCTAATTTAAATATAAGAAGAACGAATAGTGAACAGCTCCTTTCTAGGGCGGGAATGAATCTGACTTTTTCAAGTTACTATATATGACACTTCTGTTAATTACCTGAATTTAAAAAAAAAAGCTCGCGGCGATGGCGCGTTGGGCTTCATATTTAAAATTTATTTTTACAAAGTAAGGGATAGCCAATCGCCTCGAGTGGGGATTACTTCCTTTCGACCCCTGCATAACAATCTACTAATTTGATTCGGATCTGTAAGTTCTGCAACTCCTTACGTGATGTTAAATGAATAAAACAACCTGTTTGATACCGAGGTCCTTGCAGCAATTTTTAAAACTAAACTGTGATAAAGCAAGTTTGTGAAATTATGTTATCTCCGTATAATACTAGTTAACAGTACAAAATGTTTCTAATACGAGTGTTTTACGAGTAAAATGTACCTATTGAACAATATTTACCGTCTTTTCAGTTGACATTTTAGTTTTTAGTTCCCTACGGGGTAACGGGACACGGGACCCAATAAATACGTAGCCTACACAGTCGTTCGTCCTATCTTTCGATTTCTTTTTAACCATTATAGGTAGCCGGTTGAAATTTTTAGGCTGTGGTATATGGGAGAATGACTAACGAATAATAATATAAACAAAATTAAAATCGTACAAGAAACTCATTTTGCTACGTGTTTTTTTAACTGTATCGTACAAAAGTTATTACTACCTACGAGTACATAAAAGTGTCAAACTTCGTTTGATGTGATTATGTTACAAACTCAAGCAATAAATCCAATGCGACAGTCGGCATACAGCCAAGGATATAATAATATCATAACTTACACGAGGTTTTATTAAATTTAACCAACTTATGGCGTCGAAATTTGGTTCTTACGATACAACGTAGTGAGTAACACTCGTATATTAAAAAAAACGTGTTATCTTAATCTAGGTAACTTAGTCGATTGCTATCAAAATATTTTTCATAAATTGCTAACATCGTGTTTAAGACGAAGTGGTCTTTGACAAATTGTTTCTTTGTTTCAGTAAAAAAGACAGGGCTATCTCTCTGGATATGGTTTAAATCTCCATATTTTTGGTTGTATAGTGCGATCATGCGATATTAACATTGCCTTTTCATGCCCGCGAATATGATATTCAAACAATAAAATTCCCGCTTGTAGATCTAATCTGCGAATCCCATCTTAAGCTCTTAAACGTAGTATGACCGTTCGACTAAATTATGAATTACAACCTCGGTTTTACTATAAAGCCCTCGCCAGCGGCTTAAAAGTTCAAAGCTTGTACCTATAGCTCCGTCATACAGAACCGTAGCAAACGACAACGGCAATAATCATAATGACGATAAATATTTTTTTATACACATAAAACACGTAAATGTTTTGTGATAATAATTTTAATCACCATTTAACTTACCGCTAGTTCTATACAAAAAATATAACTTAATATTAATCAGATAATTAGTGAACATTATTATAAATCATCTCACAACCGCTGCAACATGTCCGTCATAAATTCAAACCCATTCATAGAATATCTTCAATGTTCAACATTTAATTTGTCCATTTCGTAAATGAAAAGGTTATTAACAATTTCCAAAGAATGTAGTGAGAACTTGATCCTACTTAGTTTTAAAATACTATAAAAGACGCTACATGATTTGTAGATAAATACACAAGTAAATTGAGCTCACCACTACACTCCCGTGACCAAAACATTCAATATAATATATTTTCCACACTCATGATTTATGAAGTACCTAATTCCATAAAACTATTTTGTTCCAAATAAAATTCTATATTCTACTGACATATTTCACCAACTTAATACTTGTTATTACATGATTGGCTCCTGTAAATTGGATAAAAGTGTAGTATAAATCAAGGTACAAAAATAAAATGACCTATTTGACAATAAGATGAATAATGGTTATATTGTAGGCCATGCAACCGTCCTCTCCCACCACAAACGACTGGTGAGGTATATATTAAATATGTTAGACGCTAAAATCTTTATCATAATTATAATAAATTGTACATGCAAAGATATTTACAAGTTATTTAACCAACTACATCTACGTAGAGAAAATAAGTATATTTTTAACAATAAATTTCAAGGATGCATATTTTATATGCACATCTATGACTGCTAAAGCACCAACATGTATGAATATATTTTGGAAATATCTGTAGCATAATATTTTTTTTCAACTGGGATATAATCTTAACTTTGCCACATAATTTACATATATTTTACTGCGAACTTCAAAATAGCATTAAATATTACTTTTAATTAGTGCTTTGAAGAGAGATTTGGTAAATTGTTATTATTATATAACGAATTAATTATTATTAATATTACATTAATAAGCTATACACATCTACCTGGCGAATACAATTGCCTAATACATGAACGTCTAATGTTATAATTAAACTACGTAATAATAAAGAGGCGGCCCCATTTACACTACCTAACCGTAGTCAGAACTATGAATATTGAATATACAAGCAGGAGGAACGACGGCACCTCCGCATCGACATGACGCGACAAAACTACTCAAGTCGGCTTCTCGCTATTCAAACTAGTATGCGTATCAGCCAACTACACATAAACATTAACTATTCGTTTTCGATATAACGACACATGCGTATTGGTAATGTAAACCTGCCTCAGTCTATCACGAAATTATCTCTGTATACAATTTTAGGTACACTTAGCATCATCCGTATCCAGTCTTTGTCATAAAAAATAAAATATCACTCCTTTGGGCTAACGCGTTGTCTATCCGCACTTTCTATGTATATTTGGGGCATATAAAATTAAATAATGGAATTAAATGTTAAAGATTCTTCGTTCCACGTGATATCGTTCGGAGCACACGAAGTGCGCTTATAAGTAGTAACTGAATGAAACTTGCACAACAGTAATTAGTATTCAATGCTTGTCCCGTGAACACTGATGCATATTGTAAGCCTCTAGGTCTCTATATGCATTGATAGACATCGTCCTACAACATGCTAGTGTCGATTGTAGGTACGTGGTTCCGCAGCGCCTCTCGGATGTACGTGCTTATGCTGGCTTCAGCGACGAGGTGGAAAAAGAATAAATGTTCGAAACACTTCAGTGATATAGAGCGCAGAGCGGGCAGCCGGAGCAGCAGTGATGCAAATCTACCCTCTTCTGTGCTGTGAACCCGGCGGCAGTACTCGTCCAGGCAGGAAAACATCTAGAAGTCAGAAAAATATAATTATTTTAAACCATATGCCAACCATGAACCTCCAAACTAAGGTCGTAATCAACTAAGGGCGGATTTATGACAACTAAGTTTAAAAGCTAAATCGAGGTCAAGTTCTAAACGTCCAACTTTCTTTCTTACTAAACACGTTCAAGAGCTTTGCTTGGCATGACCAAATTGCAGCAAATCGCATAGGGCATATTTGACATTCCAACCATGTTCCAAGAAAACAAGGTCTTCTACTCCGAAAGAAACACAAGCGTACGTCACAATCGAATTGGGGCTTTATAACAACACGTTCGCAGCATTATTAAATAATCAAATGCAACATTTTTGTTATTTTTCTTGTGAATGTTTTGTTGTAAAATATCAATAAATTATTACAAACGCCTAATTGAACGTAACAATTGTTGATTCAATTATTGAACACATGAATCAATGTTTGTCAAAGAAAACGGTATGAAAAAAGTTGTCTTCCTATGGTTCCACCATTTCGTCAATTTTCGCCATATCTGTCGACCATATAATTACACTCATGCATATATAAGCAATTAATAAATAAATCACAATTGGTTGAAACATGTGTAAAAACTTCAATTTTAGACACTATATAGTGATAATTTGTTGGTCACACAATATAAAGTTTAAATGGCATGGATTACAAGATAATTTTGGCTATATTGTATATTTCACAAAAATTAACCCCCAAATTCGTTGAATTAATTGATTTGTAGGTATAACTTAACCTGTATTTTATGTCGCAACAGAGAGGACAACAAATTTTACCCCAATTATAATTTTATGTCGTTTACGGGACCTAGAAGAGTAAAAAGTTACTTACGAAATTAGATAGATACCTAGATGAACTTTTTATTGAAAAAAACATAATTTAGACAACTATAACAAATAAAAAATAGGACTAAGTGTTACAATGGGCGGTCTTACCGCTCAAAGCGATCTCTTCCAGACAACCCATTTGTAAGAGAGATTAAATTAAAAAGGCGACTTGGCAAAAAAAATATTATTCAGTCAATCTTTATGGGAAGTTTCTAACAAACGTAGCATCGTCACATTTTAAATAAAGTACTCAAACTCGGTGACATTTTGCATGCATAGTTCAACCAACCATAGAAGCTCAAGGACATGCCTGCAAAATATCACTAAGTTTGAACTTCATTCTTCTTTCATATTCAGAATGAAACTACCTTTAAATGGAAAGTGCTAAGAATATACTATCTAAATGATTTCTATCAACTCATCATTATGTTCACATAACCTATAGAATATGGCATGACTTTAGTGACGAGGCGAAAAGATTACAAGTAAATATGTATACGTGACAAGATTATTCTGTGACGCACGACGTTTTATCTTAATGACATATATCGGTACTTCTTAAGCCAAAACGTAATGTCATGTATCGTCTTCGACAAGTCCATGTAGATTAATGGAAAAGAAATGGAATAGTTGTTATTTCGACTGAAAATAAACAATTAACAAGGAAAATTGCTATAGAAAAAAAATTTCTGTAGACTTTCACTACCAAACCGCTCTCAATGAAAAGTATGCTCAGAACAGCTAACAAGGTACTTTTTTCTCAATCTGGTACTTATACAACATGGCAAGCAGAACAGAGTAGGGGGTCAACTCGTCCGTTCACAGAAATACCAAACTATTTAATAAATATCAGCAGATATTTTTAGAGACTCCTTGGCAAAAACAATTTAAATTAATAAAATCAATTTGAAGTAGCGCAGTGAGTTTTACTACCCAGAACATATTTATTGAACAAAACACTATCTTTGCGTTTCACAGTCATCGATTTATCCTATCCATCGGTTAAAGCTTGAAACGCGCTGCATGTTAACTGTCATTTTTATCATTCAGTAATTTTATGTGTAGCATAGCAACCCAAAACTTTATTAGGACATTCTGAAACGGGCCCTAAATATTCAAATTACAGCCATAGACGTCGTCTGCATATAACTTAAATTTTATAAACGAATATATCGTACGTGCTACATCAGTGTAGCGCAGTGATAGGCTAGCGTTTAACCACTATCTCACATGATGGTAACTGATGATGTGGTCGAAGACGTTGTTCCGACTAACCTAGAATTACTGGGTTTCAAGGACAGATGCCGAAACACACTGTTAGGTGCTTGGCGACAAATTTTCTAGTTGGGGGCGGTAGCTAGCCAGTCGGGCATTCGCAAAATGCCGTCCCATCATGCTATAACGACTGACATTCTAGGACAACAACCGGGTCCGACGGCTTGACATGCCCCCCGTAGCACGGAAGCGCTCAGTAGTAAAACCACTAGTGGTCAGCCACCCGAGTCATGACCGCGGCGGACGTTGCTTGACTTAGGTGATCGGTTACGAAAGGCTACGCTAACTATGCTACGAGAGCCTGAAATGCTTTCTTTTGAGCCAGTGCCCAGTCTAGCCTTGATTTGTCGAAGTCTTGAGCATCGTCACAGCGTGGTAGGACATTTTGTGATTGTGCACCGAGCTAGCTGTCACACCAATTTCACAGACAATTTCACCAAACACCTAACGACGTGTTCCAGCAGCTATCCTCGAGACCCAGTTTCATATCTAGGTTATGTCTGATTAACATGTTTCTCCGTGGGATGCCAGAATTATCTAGAATTTTACCATATCTTTATCTTAAAGTTGTAAGAGGCGACGAATGGAAAAACATCAGAAAACGGGCTGCAGCGCCTATTGAAGGACTGCCATTAAAAACTGTGATCACAAGATGCCTGCCAAGCGTAGGGACTATGGCGAACCAATCCTAATAGCGGAGGAATTTGATCCACGGTGGACGTTATGGCTGTTGATATGAAGATCTTTGCCTGGCTACATCATCACACACCAACAGACGGTGATCAAACGCTATCCATCAGTGAAATATTTATTAACTAATATAATGTGTTTTACCTTTTCCCGTAGAACGTCGACTTCTTGTTTGTTTTTCAGTCCTTTAACATCTGTAATAAGAGAAAGAATGTTCTTCAACAAGATGCAGTTCAGTCTAAGCATTTTTACGTATGTTAAAATGGAATGCCTAAATCGTCCTGTAACGTCTGTAAATCTTTTACTTAATCAATATCGTTCTATAACATGTCAAGGTTAATACAAAACTAGGTACAAGCAAGAACACGACCAATTGCAGAAAAATTAACAGTACGGGTATTTTTACGGTTTCCGAAAAGGCTTGCACCATAGACTACATCGATACGCTCCGCCAGATTATACGGAAGACTGAGGAGTATAATCGGTCATAATGTCTTGCGTTTATGGACTACTAGCTGCGCCCCGCGGTTACACCCGCGTGGTGCCATCACCAATCGATGGATGATGATGATGAAATGTATGATATGTGTTAATCAAGTGCCTTATCTACCTCCATACCATATTTTTTTTATAAGATTTATATATGGCTTACGAAAATATGATCATGTCTCCTATTTTCGTAATAAGCTCAAGTGGCTCCCTATTCGTCGTCGCCGGAATGCTCATATATTCAGTGAGCACTATGTGGGGTGAACACTACTTCTAATTTCCCTTTGGTGCTCTTCAGGAAGCTAAGGATGTTCTTGTAGGCCATAGATGTTGGCGGCGTTTTAGACTTTGGTAAAAGTTTTGTGAAATATTCAGTTATTGCTGGATATTTGTTGTTCTAAAACCTTCTTCGAATTCTTCTCACCGCCCTAGCCACCCATCAAAAAGTTATGCAATCACGGTATTTTTTTGTCAGTGTCCAGTAGGTAAGCGCTATTCCAAAAACTGACCAAAACTGACTTTACTGACCAATTTCAGGAAATACTGACATTTACTGACCGAGGTTAAAAAAACTGACTTTTACTGACTTTACTGACCATTTCCGATATTCTGCGCCAATAGAAGGAATATTAGTGTAATAATCAAAGCAAACATGAATATTTTTTTATTTGATGTTTGGTTTCTCCAAGTTTCCCTAAATTGCGACAATGATCACCTCCAATACTTTCAGGAAAATTTCCATTACATTTGTTGCTACAACTCTAAATGCAACATTTACTGTAATCTGCAGGAACAGTTTTCTTCGTCAACAGTGTCTGTTAATCACTTTCTGTAATATAAGACAGACCACGTTTATTTTTTGCTAAATTTCTCTTCCACGTGGCTGGGTCACTGTCTTCTGTCACTCTTCTTACTTCTTTTTCGGATATTTTGGATTTCATCATACTATGAATTATATTTCATAAATCGCAATACATTATTTCCTGTAACGATTAAAATTCATACTTTGAGCAATGAGTATTCGTGGATATAGGTACCGTGATGTCGTGTCGTCGGTGTTGATACTAACCAGGGTTGAGCAGGACGATGGCCTTGAGCGCGACGTACTCGGACTGGTCCATGCCGAGAGTGCGCATCTTCAGCGAGAGCTCGGACAGCACGCGGTCGAAGATCTGCCCCACGCCCGCCTGCTGCGCAGAGTTGCGGTGCAGCGTCATGCCTGGAAACAAACACCGGGCTATTCTATAACTGGATATCCATGTATTTCGCCAGGATATTATTAAAATCTTGGGATATGACAAAAGTCAAATCGTTTTTTTTCCCCCGAGAAAATCTAGTAATTTAATAAAATGTCTAGATGACTTAACAAGAAATATGGAAGTAATGATTGACGACCGGTTATAGCTATCGACTACATTGCCCCGCAAGTCCATGTTTCAATCCCCACCGCCACCTTGAGTTTCATAACATGATGGACATTTTGCGAATGCTCGCCTGGCTAATTACTAGTCTCAAGTAGAAAATCTGTCCCCAAGCACATAAGAGTGTGCTCCATCAACAGTCTTAAGAGCCAGTAAAGTTACAGCCACATGAAAACTCAACAACTGTATGTCATAGGGTGACAGGCGCAGTGCAGTTCGTCACTTCAACGAAATGCATAATGTATCAAGTGAGTTAATATTAAGTGAGCTTCGTGTTTGTTCTATGACATTAAAAAAAGGAATATTCTTATAAGGTAAATTTTTCTACAACATTTTTTAATTGCCTACGTTAAGTGCTGCGGAATTGCAGCCTCTTCACATAACAAGTCTTCTATGCTATATGTTAGAACACTTTACATGTTTAATAATTTTACTTAGGTTTCTGCTACATAGGTATTATATAAAACAATTAACGCCATATTTGAACAATTTACTGTAGGTCTACCAATTCCACGATGGAAAGGCGACAAAAACCATAGAGAAAAGTACACCTTTACGCGAATGTCGAGGGATCGTAGCGAATGACATTAATCAAATAGAGACCTATGCTAGTTAGGCGAGGTGATTGCTGATAATAGTGTATGAAACTTCAAGTAACCCACTGAAACTGGTTCCATCAAACCAATAACCCCTACCTTACAATTATCACGGTAACCCCACTGGTAGACATAGATATATTTACTGAAAGTATAGTAGGAACAAAAATGGTTATTTCGCTCATCCCATCCCCGTCAATATACACTTGATATAGAAGTTATAGTGCAACAGAAGGCAGTCATGAATATAGCATATTATTAACTATATCAAATCGTAAAACGATTGGGGTAGTAGTATAGTTTAGTAGTAGTACTTTACCTTGCAAATGAAGTCGCTTATTAGGTTATAGTTTTTTATTAGGTACTGATAAGCTAGCCTTAGATAAGCTGACTACTATCTCTTTTGTAAGAAATTATGTCGTCGCAGTTATTAAACATTCTAAACTTAAAATGGTTGGCTCTTAGCTGCTCGAACACAGCGCTAGGTGTTTGACGGCAGATTTTCTACAAGGTAGCTACAAAGGCAAGCATTTCTAAAATGTCGTACACCATGTGTTTAAGATCAAAACACGGATGAAACTGTACCATTAAACCCCTGCTCAGTCCATACTCACTGCCGTTGAGTAATCATCGCTCCATTAACACATTAGCCAAGTAACATACATATTTTTTTTTTAAACTAGCTGCACCCGCATTTTCATCTGCGTAGACAACGATAAAAACTGATCAATTTGATGAGTAGAAAGTTAGCAATGTGTTAATCCAGGACCTAAACTATCAATACTCCAAGCTTCATCTAAATCAATCAGATGCATTTCATCTCAAGTGACATACTGCACTGCGCCCGTGCCTGTAATTTTACTGGCTCTAAAGGACTGCTGACGGAACACACTGTTGCTTTCACCATGCGGTGAAACTTAAGCCGGCGGCGGAGATGGAACCATGAACCAGCGGAATCCATAGCTATAACCGCTCGGCTTTTCACGCATTGCTTCAAAATTGTTTACAAATTACATGAAATAATATGAAAGAAAACAATAACAACCTGTGGTAGAGTGACTCATTGAATCGATTCTCACAACGAAGTTCAAATAGATAAAAATAGCGAGTTGCGACAACCCTATAATTATCCGTAGAGGTGTAACTTTTGGTAGAATTCTTTGTGTAGGTGGTTAGGTAGAATTCGTTGGAATAACTTAACCGAACTCATTATATAGTCATAGCTACTCCAACAAGGTCAGATAAGAACTTTTCAAGTATATTTAAGTTGACTCCTTGACTTCAGTCAAGTGACTCAAATTAGATCTAATTTGAGTCACTTGACTGAAGTCAAGGAGTCAACTTAAATATACTTGAAAAGTTCTGCGGCGCGCTTGCTCACGTCGGATTGCACTTTTGCTCCTTATGGAGAAGAGACGTTATCTTCCCTCAAAGAAAAGCACTCCGCCCCCTTGGATGCCCCGCGTATTCCTCCACTCCCCAATAGCACGGTATCGTGTCTCTTCGTTGAGGCGGAAAACGTGTCAGCTGCACTTCAAACATTCCATCGTGGCTCTGCCGCGGGGATGGATGGGTTGCGCCCCGACCATCTAAAGGAGCTGACTTCGCCTTCAGCCGGTGATGGTGGAC
This sequence comes from Plagodis dolabraria, assembly GCA_963854805.1. Lineage (NCBI taxonomy): Eukaryota > Metazoa > Arthropoda > Insecta > Lepidoptera > Geometridae > Plagodis > Plagodis dolabraria. The sequence goes on from OY978444.1 coordinate 23,901,656, forward strand.
AAAGGTTGCTCGAGGCGACTACGAGACTTTGTAACTTTTTGCTGGAGGGAAATCTCTGCTCAGAAGTTTGCCCCTACCTCTACGGTGGTTCTCTATGCGCACTCCAGAAGAAGGACGGTGGCATAAGACCGATTGCTGTAGGCAATGCATTCCGGCGGTTGGTAGCTAAACTGTGTTGTCAGGCCGTGAGGAGCGAAATGACTCCATACCTCCAGCCCCATCAGGTGGGATTCGGTACACCGCTGGGATGCGAGGCAGCCATACACGCTGCTCGGTCTTTTGTGCTGCGGGAGGGAAGTGACGACGTGCTTATTAAGCTTGACATCCGAAATGCTTTTAACAGCTTGGACCGAGGGCCGATGCTGGAGGAAGTCAGGGAATTGACGCCATCCATCTTTCGCTTCCTTCGGCAATGTTACTCAGAGCCAAGTTACCTGTTCTATGAAGGATATCGTATATTGTCTCAGGTCGGGGCGCAGCAGGGGGACCCCCTGGGGCCCCTCATCTTCAGCATGGCAATCCACAAGGCCATAAAAGCTATGGAAGCCCCTCTTAATATTTGGTACCTTGACGATGGAACCATAGGTGGAGACCCGGATGTGGTAGCAAGGGATATTAGTGTACCCAGCGCTGCGGAAATTGGGTCTGGAGGTCAACACCGAAAAGTGTGAATTCTTCGCCTGCAGCCCAGTAGCCGCGGAGTCAAGCACCACGTTAAAGTCCCTCATCCCCGGCCTCAAAATAATGGATAGAGGATCCCTCTGTTTGCTGGGTGCTCCTATCTTCCCCGATGGCGTGCCTGACAGCCTTAAGTCGAAGATGGCTACCTTGACATCATTGTCGACTCATTTTCAGCACCTCCCGGCACATGTTGCGTTGACGCTTCTGGGGACCTGCTTCGCGATGCCTAAGATGACCTATGTTATTCGGACGGCCCCGAGTTGGAGGTTCCCAGAAGAGGTGTCATGCTTTGACAGCGCTCTGAAGCAAATTGTTGAAGAGACGCTGAATGTGTGCCTCAGTGAGTCACAGTGGTGTCAGGCTAGCCTGCCGATACGGTTCGGTGGTTTGGGCGTGCGACGGCTACATGAAACTGGACCTATTGCCTTCCTCGCCTCATCACATGGAGTCGTGAGCCTTGTCACTCGTATACTAAGTAAAGGTGACACGGTTCGCATCCCATTCGCTGAGGAGGCTTTTACGAGGTGGTCAGTAATGTGCCCAGGCATCGACCCACCAGCAAAACCTGAATGGCAAAGAAGCTGGGACGACCTACTGGGTAAACGGCTCGTTGCGCAGTGGCGTGCGGAAAACACGGGTGTTGAACTCGCCCGAATAAACGCCGTGACCACACCGGAGTCTGGCGCGTGGCTCTACGCTCTTCCTTCTCCGCACATGGGCACGCTTTTGGATGATGACTCGTTGAGGGTGGCTGCCGCTCTTTGGCTTGGATGTCCTGTCTGCGAGCCTCACACCTGTATCTGCGGGGCGAGGGTTGAGGCGGACGGGCATCATGGCCTTAGCTGCACCCGGTGTGCGGGCAGAAGACCGCGGCACCACGTTATCAATGACATCCTTAAGCGGGCCTTTGTGTCGGCTGAGGTTCCTTGTGTCCTTGAACCCCCGGGACTCTTGCGTTCCGACGGTAAGCGGCCGGACGGCCTGACATTGGTTCCATGGCAGAAAGGGCGCAGCCTCGTGTGGGACGCAACATGCGTGAGCACGTTTGCATCCTGTCACATCTCCGTTACTCAGCAGTCGGCTGGTGCGGGAGCAGAAGCAGCCGCCCGACGCAAACGCCTAAAATATGCCAGTTTGGAACCACTGTATGAGTTCGTTCCTTTTGCCGTGGAGACGTCGGGCCCCTGGGGCTCTGAAGCCAAAAAATTAGTCCGAAACCTCGGCCGCCGTTTAAGAGAGAGAGGGCGGGACCCCCGATCTGGTTGGTTCTTGACCCAACAGATCTCCTTGGCGATACAACGGGGTAATGCGGCGAGTGTGCTGGGTACATTGGGACCAGGTGCCAAGTGCGGGACTTATTTAGAAGTAGAATAGAAGTAGAAATTTGACTCACGGTGTTATATCCGAATGTATATCAATTTGTTGTAATATTATATCTACTAACACTTAAATTTATTTATTCAAGAAAATAAAGAGTTTTAATATAAAACGAAAGCAGACTTTTTGATGGAAATCTAGATTTTTCAACTTAGATTTTACTCATATCCGATGCCCTTCATCAAGTTCACGCAGTTAGAACGATTGTTGGTTCAATGGTATAAGCGTCTTGTCTTAACGAGGTTCGCAGGTTCGTTTCTCGGGGACTAAATGCTTTGATTTTTTATGACACTAACTTTTTTTGTAACAGTCTGGAATACCGAACTGTGCCCAGTAGACCACAATAGCTTGTCCTTCTAATCAATGTCCTCTGTATTGATATTCAAAGGAATGATAACAATCGCATTCTTCAAATCGGAACGTTTACTATATTCAAAATAATATGTCACCTATATGTACCTATTTTTCGTAAGTTTTTTTTTGTGCTCAAATAATAAAGATTGATGCAGCGCATTTAAAATAGATATAAAAACTTGTTAAAACCTTTTTCATTCCAATAATGTATACATCGATTTTACTAAATATCAAGCTTATTTCTTTTAGAAACATTCGTGATCCTAATCACTTAGCATGGAGTTATTTAAGATTATAGATAATAATTCCTAAGTTTTATCTTGAGTCCTTATCGATTACTAATCGACAATTTAAGGATATAATTATGCGAGAAAAGCGTCGGAGGCGAAGGTAGCTCCTTAATCCAGCTATAATTTAATTCCAAGCATGTTATTCTAAGAATTTTGCGATTGGACAACCTTCAATTAGTCGTGACACGGTGAGTTGACTGGTGTTATTCGTCATTTAGCAAACAAATTGACGTCCGACCGGATTTTGAAGCGGACGTGCTAACTCGTAAATTACACTCATTTATACTGTAAAGATCTGATTGAAATCATGTATACCTGCTTGATTGAATGTTGAATTATACTTAATAGGTATAGCTTTAAAAGGAGTTAACTTCAATAAAAAAAGGGTCATATAATGAATATTGAAATTCGTTTAATTCGCTACATTAGGCGAATATTACATCGAATATTTAAAGAATCTCTATCAGAATACCCACCTAACAAAATAGCGAATTGGCCACCACGGTCTTGATTGTTACTAGGGATGGGCCGAATATTCGTTTTATATTCGGTATTCGGCATATTCGGCAGGTTTGCCGAATATTCGTATTCGGCCGAATGTTCGGTCAAATCACCGAATATTCGATAAAAGGGTAGGTACTCAAAGTTAATACTGTATTAAACCGATTGATCATGAGTTGAGTGTTAAATGTGTCCTATATTTTGTTTTTATGTGGTAAGTAATTTGCAGTATTTTTATGTAGACACTGTAGTTTTATTTCCAATAACAGCAAATAAAAAATATGGTTGTTAAAAACAATTTATAGGTATGTAGCTGTTTTGGGTTTAAAATACTGTACGGTGCAACCGCATATTCGCCCGCGTAATCATTTTTGGCATCGTTCTAAGTAAATGACGAGTTCTTAATTAGTATCGATTTGATCGTATCTCACGCGGCTCACTGTCATTAAATCACTATATTTATTATACATATCAAATAAACATTTATATCAACCAGCAAATCAAGGATTTATTTCTCATTGCTCTTTTTGTCATGTTATCGGATATTTATGTGTTCTAATATCTTTACAAAATTACGTAAGAGCTATTCTTGGACTGTTAGGAATTTCATAATTATCCTATCCTACTAAAATAATTAATGCGAAAGCTTTTTGTGTTGGTTACATCTTCAAAATGGCTGAAAGACTGTTTATCAAATTTGGTAGGTATGGGATATCATTTATACTAATTTACCCAAGCGCTATATAATTCAATTGCAGGCGGGAGAAGCCGCGGTCGGATCTAGCGATATCTAGATAATAATCTGCTGAAGATCTCTCTCATCAATCCCCGCATTACAAGAAGTATACTTCGAGCAGTGGATTGGTATAAACTGATGATGTATAAATTTATTTCAAATTATTTATTGAAAATAGAAATGAAAAAATCTGCAGTTCACATACATTTTTAGCAAGAGAAAAATAAATCTCAGGCGAAATAAAATATGAAATAACAACCTCAGAAATTATACTGAATACAATATGGAGGTAAGCATATCATAAACATAATGAGGGTGGGTTGGAATTAGATTGCCCTACATAGTCCCTTTGCGGGCGGTCTATGTGTATAATTAGATGTTTATTACTCAAAAAACCTAATTTCAAGGCACCCCGTGGACTTCTAAAACTGGCTAAAAACAAGGAAAGCCATCTATATAAAAAAAAAACATTAACTTACCAGGCATAAGACACATGAGCTGCGGAGGCGAGCTATTCCGTGAGTCGTCAGTCAAATACTGAAATACAAAATATAAAACATTGAATTTATGGTCAATTTATTAAATTAGTTTTATCCTATAAATTGCCAATGAATTATAATTGAATTATATTAAAACGTATCAAAGTAACAAAGGTTTGTGTTTTTTAGTGTTTTTTTTTTTCAAATTAATAAATTTTATATTGTAAGCGAGTACATGTCAATGCTATTCTTGGAGTAGACATTATCGTGTGAAGAGCAAAAAGCCAAACAATATATAAATGTAGTTAATTATTATGTTCTTTTCAGACTTCACTTTATCTTTGGGTGTTGTTACCTTAAAGGATAATAAGTAATGAATTCAGATTCAAATCATTATTTTATTTTTTGTCTCATAATAAAAATTATATTAATTGAATGTTTTCCTAAAATATTTTGGTATTGTTTGATATATATTCCTACAGAAATAAAAAGGTACTTCTTAAATGCAAAAATATTAAAAAAAAATTAAAGTTGATCTGTCATTAACGATTCTGATATTATAGCCAATATAATGATCTCGATACCCTTATATTTATTATATATAACCATATATTTTCGTCTTACATATTGGATCCCTTTAGATTTTTTTTATTATTATATTTCTAGTCCAATAGTCTCCGGGTCACTACGTATATAACTCTGGGTGAGTTATAAACTTATAATTATTTTTTTTTAGCAGACGGTCTGACAGAAAACAGTCTCATTAATAATGCTCTTATTGAATATGGAACTCCAAAAACAATGTCCACGAAAGGTTAAGCAAAACTGTGTACCCATATAACACTTGTCCCAATCGGGAATTGAACTCGGGATTTTGAACGTCGTCATGATCGCACATGCCAATAGGCCAACACGGCAGCATTACTTTTATATTAAGGCCGAGTGTCCCTTCACGCGATTCAATTTATTAAGCTAGTCGCAGGTTTTATCTCATAATTTAATCTAGCCAGTCTAGTCATGACGCCTTCAAACAAAGAACTTATAAACAGTTACGAGTTGTGCTGTGACTTCTTTACGTTATTATAATAGAATAATAGAAGTGCATTAGCCATACAAAACTTTAAATTTAAAGCGTGAGTTTTGCTTCTAGATACTCGTATATCTTTGTCAAAACTTGCGTTTTTAGTTGTACGTTTTCAATTTAATGTGCTTCTATTTAAGGGTTGATTATTTTCATAGTAAGTATGTATTACCTGCATATATAGTTTACTCGAAACATAAAGAAGTTAACAAGCAAACTATTAAAAATATAACTGCCCAGCAAATAAGTTTATAGTGTCACTTGGGATGATGTAAGGATTCTAATGATACCCCATACATACAAATCAGTTCAGGAATATAAATGTTATAGCGGAATAAAGAATTAATAAATTATTATATAACATATTATATTATGTTAAAATTATGATATATTAGACATAAATACAATAATATCATAATTTGCATACGTAAACCTGAAAACTTAACACTCCTTTAGCAGGAGTCGTATACAGTGACAAACAGGCTAACTATGTGAGCTTTCGTTGCGTTCTTCTTAATAACGCTCCTAACGGTGTGTTCCGGCAGCTGTCCTTGAGAGCCAGTCATTCTAGGTTAGCCTGAACAACATCTTAAACCACATTATCACTTACCTTCAGGTGAGATAGTGGTCAAAGTGTAATCTATCACGTATAAAAATATACATATATTTAAAATGAAGTATAATAAAACTAATCGCAACGTAGAAAATTATAACAATAGAAATGGACGATATCGTCCACTGCGGATGCCAAGAGATCAAAGAATAAGGAGGATTTTCCGGACTAAAGCGTTGGGTTAAAACTACTTTCATAAGGAATAAGTTGTGATGGCTAGACTCACCTCCATAGACCGCCAGGCGATCGCGAACAGCAGCAACTCGTTCCAGGAGCCCTTGATGAGAAGCACCTGGTCGTCGAGCTCTAGCTGACTGAAGTGAGGAATGTCACGCGCCCATATCACCAACGCAGCTATTTGTTTGTTTCCTGGAATCGATAACCATTCTCATAAGTTCCAGATTACGGATTTCCCACATTACATTATGGTAATTTTGGTCTTATTATCTAAGCCCTGTTGACTACAAAATACGATTTAAAAAAACCTCTATAAGTGGAATAAAATTTCAAAAGTTATCTATATTATGCATGTGTATAAAAATATAACATCAAAATAGAAAACCTTACCAAGATGGACAAGTTATCTCACATTTTTTAAAGTTAAAATTAGTTTAAATTGTATATTTTTTCACCTAAACTGATCGCATTTTCACTATCGCTGCCTCACTTTCCTTCCTAAGCAGTCTGATAGTGATAGAATTTCAACTATGAGAGCCAAGGCAAAAGTTGTCAGCGTCAGAAGGACAAGATAAAACTGAAGATTAAACTTATAAAACACAAGCATTTAACTCATGTACCGCTAATTCGAAGATTATTTTAGACAACAACCACAGTTGGACATTAACCTATGCATTAACCTTATGTGAAAGAAAACTTACTTGTTCATTATACCATAAAAAGAGGGTAATTTATCAAAAAGAAATCGGCTTAGGCCAGCCTAAGGCATAATGAGGGTTGATTATACTAGGGACTACTTTGGAAATATAGTGAAAACAGTCATATAACAACTCTTTCAAATATTATAGATTGAATTAGATTACCTCAGTAACACAATGGGTCAAAGATTATTTTTATGATAAAAAAATATAGTCCAGCATAACACGAATAGAAACAGCCTTTGAGTATTTCCGTTGTGGACTTTACTCGGAACAAAAGTTCATGGCAAAGCAATAGTTCATTAAATTACTAGTAAGTTTGAAATGGCATGTAGGTAGGGTGTGATTGATTAGTTACTTTTCTAACAAAGTGTTTTATTTCTAAATATTATGATTACAACAAGCACTACCGCGAAATAAGCGAAAATCATAAATTTACAAATTATTGGAGTACAAAATGTTCCCGCCCGGGGCGAAACATTTTGTACTCCAATAATTAGTAAATTTAAAGTGTTTTATATAATATTGCAATAGTCCAAAATACTTTCTCTGCGATAATACTGGCACGAGTACAGATCTGATCGGTTGATGACTATCTAACACTTTCAGAGTAGTCTGTGCTCATTATGGGCTAGAGCACAGAATAAAAAGGGCAAGGTACCAGACAGGATGCTTGTATATTATTCCACAGTAGGTTTATAAAAAACGAACTTTTTAATTTGACATTGTTTATCTTATAAAATTTACCGAACGTCTTCCATTTAAGTGAATTGACATCATTATTATGTACCTAAAATTAAGTATTTTAATTATCTTACAATGGATCAATGTAATTTTAAATACTAGATTTGTATGCCTTCAAGGGATTCAATAAGACCTAGCATGCTCGTTTAGTATGTATACCCATGTTAAAAATAAATAGTAATAAAAAAAAACGATCAAGTGTGACTATAATTTTAGATATGACTCACTCACCACGATAGCTCAATTGGCAGTGCATGTCCAGACTCTAGGGACGGATGGTCGCGGGTTCGAATCCCACATGTGGACATTTTTTCCCTTTCATTCTAATTTTGTAAGTTTGTTCCCTTAGTTATATTAATCCAAAATTGCATTCCCTGCATTGATTGATTTCAATGTTGGTATAATTTTAATTAACCGTCTTAGTGCGACCTTTAACATGATTCGGACTTCATCTGACTGAAAGAAGTGCTTTTTGAAACACTTAACTCTTGATGTCGTTACACTTCTACATTTCTAAATATGATTACAAACACTATCGCATGGTAGGGGAACATCACATTTTCAACTTTTTACACCCGTACCCGGTGTGTAAGGTCAGGCAACGCGGGTTCTAATCCATATAGAGCCGAAATGATTGTGCTCTAAATAATTGTAAATCAGTACTAATATTATAAATGCGAAAGTAACTCTGTCTGTCTGTCTGTCTGTCTGTTACGCTTTCACGCCAAAACTACTGGACCGATTTGAATGAAATTTGGTATGGAAATAGTTTGAGACCCGGGAAAAAAAATAACAGGATACTTTTTATCCAATGCGCAAAAAGAGGTCAATGTTTTTGCGCGATAACCGACATACGCGCGGGCGGCGCCGCGCCCAGAAAGCTAGTATAATAATATCTTTATTAATAAAATGTATCCATACTATTTTTATCAAATTTATTTAATTAAATTTATGCACACAGATTTTTTTACTTTTGAAGTAATTATCATCAGACGCAGTTCGAAGAAAGACAACATGTTTCAATATAGCTTGTTTGTTAATATAAGTAGTATCCAGTTTCATCGATCTGTAGAAATTAATTATACGCAGTTCAGATATGGAATGACCTCTTTTACTTACCAACAGAAAAGATAAATTATAACTTAACATACAATGATTTTACTTTGGAACATAATTGTATTGTAGACAGTAAGTGAGTTAGGTAAGAGTATGCTAATTATTAGCATGCCCTGCGCTTGTGAATGAAAACTCCAGTCACACATTTCAGAGAGATTGTACGTCACTTTTTTCGTTGATATATTTAAATGTTACATGGAGAGTGAAATGGTAGGCAACTATCATAACCAAAACTCAAAGAAGTTTCTATAGCTATACTAAATTATACGTTAATATACGTCACCTACCCTACGTTCATAGGATGTTGATGAAAAGTACTGACAAATGTTTCAGTATAGCAAATATATGTGCATGTGGTGCATTATCTCCATAAAGTGATAGGAAAAAGTTACATAGATGTCTAACGATGATTCCGGGAATCAAAAATTTAACTTTCAATAGTAAAAAATCAGTTTATTTAGTTGAGTTTGGTATTTAAGAAGAAAAACGACATTTTGGCATTCATATCTTTTGCTGGGCATTGGATGTATATATGAGAAAACTTTATTATTATATCATATGTCCCTAAAAAAGGCTCAAGAAAAATTTACTACCAAGTCGTTTTATGGGTGTATAGATTTTTGAAGAATTGAAGATGTTACATACATAACAAATGACTAAAATAGTGCCTAATTAAAATACATAATGTAAAATCCGTTTGACGTGCCATGTTACATTCTCGGCTTCTGATTGATGTCTTATTATAGGACTTAGGACTATGTCACAAAGGCATTTTCCCGTGAAAAAGGGTGTTTTAGCTATAAGTTCCAAGAAGGATTTTAAGGCATCCCTGTCCAAGCAGACACTTCTGTTATAGGTATAGGTTCCTATAAACCACAACATACATTAATTGTCGTGAATAGCTTATCACGTCAACAAACTACCAAGTTACACCCAAGAGAAATAGAGGTCATACAAAATTACCTACAGAAAAGATATACGTAAGTAAACAAGTTGAATCGTTCTACCTATAATTATAGTCATAAGAGGGGTGAGGCGAGGGGAAGGAAAAGAGATTCCCAGTAACCGATCGAAGCAAAAAATTCCTCATCAATGCCATGTAGGTACCTATTCAAAGTTATGTTAAGGCTCATGTTTTATAAAGTGACATAGAATAATTTTACGAATGTGAAATGAAAAGGTAGGCGACTAATCTTAAGAAGATATTCCATCCAAACAACGTTATTCAATATATCAGAATAAATAAATAACTTCGAGAGATTTCTTGATACGCTATCTTTTTATATTATTAGAACGTTGTATTGTTTCACTGAGACCATTTGATAAGAGTTGTGATAGTAAAAACCAGTGAAGCGTTTGACCTACTAGATAAACTAATAATCCCCGATGATATATCAACAATAAAGATTAATAATGAACATTCATATCTCTCGTGCAATCCTATTCTACTAATATTATAAATGCGAAAATGTGCGCGTGTGTTTGTCGCCAGTAATTTCCGAAACGGTTGAACTTTGTACTTGGATTATCTAACGAAAGTTAGTAAATATATTCTTTGAGTCCTGGATAGAGACATAGAATACTTATTAAATCCTGTGAGATTATGAACCCAAACACGCCCCCAACGGGGGCGGGAGGCATGTTTATATATAAGAAAAAAAAATTCTATTGTATCAGCCGCATTGTCCACTGCTGAACGTAGCCTCCCAATTAAGGGGGCGCTTGCCATAATCCCCACGCTTGGCAGGCGTCTTGGGGATCGCAGTGTAAGATAGCAGTTCCTCAGAAGGCGCTGCTGCCCACTTTACGGTATTTTTCCCTTAGTCGCCTCTTACGACACCCACGGGAAGAAATGATGGGGTGACATACTAGCCCGATATCCCACGGGAATAGAAACATGTCCAAACATAATTAATATTGGTTCTACATACCAATACTAGTAGATTTAGGATCGTATGCATTATTAATTTATTACCCAATATATTATTATGATATATTTATAACGACTTTTAGTCGGTGAATAAATTATCACTATTTTATTTCACAAAAGTATAAAAAGGATGTTACTGTTGTGATGCTATTATGAGAAAACTCAATTGAAATAATTATGTAGCACATCAATATGTTATTAGTGACATAAGTACCTTAAATAGTGCTATAAAAATATATAATCAAGTATATTACAATAACTTGTTAACTATATACGATTTAAATGTAAATACTATCAGTTCTCGAATGACTAAGTACATTATTCTCGAATAACTAAGTGTGTTATTAAATAATCTTGATACTTATTAGGTATTCTTTAACTGACTCGCACACATTCTAAGTAGCTCAACAATCTTCAAGTCTCCGTAAACAAGATAAAGTACCCATCGGGTAAATTGTGTAGTTTCGACTATTCTGTTTAGTAACTACGCACAGATTAAATAATGTAACATTTATGTCATACTCGCTTACGACAATTGAACATTTCATTAAAATAATAGACGTCAAAAAGTTGGCATTGGTTTTTAGGTATAACCTACTGGTATAATAACATTTTGGTACTTTTTCTTAGTAATACATTTTCGTCATTTCTTTGTGATGTCTAGAAAGTGTCACAATTTTAAAAGATTGTTGAGTGCGATAAAGTGCTAGGTAGCAAAGTTGTGTACGAAAACGCGACGCAATCTTAAACCAGTTTTGTTTTACGTATGCCATAGTTATAATGTATTTATGTACATAAATATATTTGTACATACCAGAGTTTTTGTGTGCTGGAATGTTTGTGTAGGACTATGTGACCAACCCAACCGTACATAACATTAAATTTTATTAATATTAATGTATTCGTATCATGTTCATACACACCTTTTCAATTAATCTTCCAATGACAACTTAACTTTTAGCATAACTTCGATTTAGTACTTTTCGACATGCAGGTGAGAGGTAAGACGCTCCGCATGTAAAGCTGCGTTCAGACGCGCGCCGCACAGCTAGGCATGCAGCCCGGGAAGCATCTCGACTCGCGTCGGGGGACCAAGCAAACTTTAGACACGAACCGCGGCACGGTATTTAATTCGTGCGTTAGGACGCGCTCCACGCAGCTTGGAAAACAGCCCGGCGGCATGCATTTGCAAGTAGATGCGCGACGGCGGGTACTTTATTTATGATTAGTAGTTAGTACACTATTCTGTAGCATACAATATTTGGAACAATATGCCTACACTGTTACAATTTTAATGACTTTCTGATACCTTTAATTCACGATCCATCGATAGTTTCTACTGCGCAGCGCTTCCCATATAAACTTAGTTTCGTCTTAATTTAAATGCTAAATGTTTACATGGATTGCATGCGTGTTCTTGAGCCTAATATCAATGCTTCAGGTTTGCATTATTTGGTTATATTATCGAGCGCGAAGCGTCTCCATTTCAGCTTGGGCCAAAAGACTTCCGTAACTCTATCCGGACGTCCGGTTGTTCTCCTCTAAATGTCGCATTTTTCATCTGATTCTGTTGAAATATTGTGAGCAGGTTTCTCCTATTTGACAAAGGCTCGATACGGGCGCCAAGTACCGATACTTGGGTGGCACGTTACTATCAGGCCATACTCGCAGGCATTCAAGTGCCTGCGAGTAATACCTTACTGCAACGTGCCTCTTCGCTAGGATCCAGAACAGCGCTAACGACTCTTTGACCGACTATGGTTTTTAAAATCTGTTTAGTGCATAAACATTCCTCACCTATCTGACAAAGGCTGGAGACGGGCGCTCGGTACTTGGGCGGCACGTTACTGTCGGGCCCCACCCGCAGGAACTGGAACTCTTCGCTAGGATCCGCCACCAGGGACTCCATTTCGAGTAGCCGCTCGATTGACAGCTCCTGGACATTACATACATTGGTTTATTATCAATACAGATAGGCAAATAAAAATGAAAAAAAAGGAAGTTTCATATACCTATTAGAAAAATAGTTTACGTCCTATTCTCAGAGCTACTGAATATACACACAAAATTTCATAGGAATCGGTCAAGCTGTTTCGTAGGTGTTATGTTACAAACACTGTGACACGAGAATTTTATATATTAGAAAGATGGTATCTTTAAAGAAAAAAATCGGGATAACTCAGGTAAGCCAGTATTTTTCCTTTAATGATAAGTGCAACCCATGGGAGTTTTATAACAAAACAGATATCTTACTTGTATGATTCCTAGCACCATCACATTCTTAGCCAATATAATAAAAAAAATACATTATTGTAATAAAAAGAAAATAATTTCATAATCATTTAATTTTCCATAACTTATCAGAGTGCTTGGTCGATATAACGCGTAATCAGAATGCTGGCACTGGCTCAAAGAATAAGCATTGTAATCCATCGGGGCAATGCTGCCAGCATGCTAGGAACGCTGCCAACTGATAGTGGGCTGGAGCATTTGAACTAGCTGTAGGCCTGCAATAGCATCGCTAAATGTAAATTAGATTGCTTAAATGCCTTCGTTATAGTTGCTGTAGTATTGTATTTAGTTTTTAGAAATAATAGGCTGGCATTTTGCTACCACCCTCAAATAGAAAATAAGTCACATCTAACCATGTGTTCCAGCACCTGTCTTTGGGAGACGGTAATTTTAGAATAGCCTAAACAACATCTTCGCCCGCATCATCACTTACCATCAGTTCGATAGTGATAGAGGTAAAAGTCTAGACAATAAGCTATAAATAAAAACACGAAATTATCAAAATATGCAGCTGATAATGAATTGTATGTATAGGGACAATAATTAAAATATATATACTCTATACTCTATACTATAAGCTAAACATATATATATATTTCTAAATATATTTATAAAAAAATGTTGTAATCCAATAATTTTGGATATAAACATATATGTATTTGAATAGTTTAGGGCGCTAAAAAGCATTGCTCATCAATTCTATGAAACCCACATTAATAGACATTGACATTAAAAAACGTCACCCATGGCAAGGACGACAATATTTTTATTATTACCGACTTCGCATAACTATAAAACGTGGTTCGTGACTTCTCAAGTCGTTTATTATAATATTTATAATTATCATGTCACCCTTATAGCATAATCTGATAATGTTAACGCGACATAGCGACCGGGGTAAACTAGACCATATTGCGATTTACTTCATCTTTATTTGTAGTTAGTGAGATCTGTGAAAATTTCTAGTTAAAACTATAGTAGGAACGATTAAATTTTATACATCAGAGAAACACTCGTTAATATATTCAAAAACCGTGAAAGAAATAAAGAAAAATTAGGGGAAGCACATGAATTTTGAAAATCGGAATGATACAAATTGGGTAGTTTTTATATAGATCAGTTTCTGGGCTTTCAATTATAATTTCTCCCTTAGGGCTCGTACTGTATAATAGTTGCATTTAGCCGCAAGTCACAAATTGCACTACGCCCATTAAGTCTCATGTGCCTGTAATTTCACCGACAACAATACCCTTTATTGGAAGTATGACAAAATAGTGGAAGCAAAGTTGATGTTTTTCTTTTGTCTCAGACATATCACTTCTATTTGACACCCAATCCTAGCTGCAACTCATTCTCAAAGTTATTTATTTGTAGTAGTCAAGTCTACAAAAAATACCTGTTATAAAAAACATATGTTATGGTACCTGAGTACCTATTACCTATTAGGTATACTTACCATCATTCATTTGTCAGATAAAAGTTTCATACTTTTTCTCTCCAATCTGTTTCTAACCATTGTCTGTACAACTAATTTCTCTGTGTTTCTACTGCTTAACATATTTCCTGTTTCTTTTTCCCTTTTATCTGTTGCATATATGAATGTAAACAAATAATAGATATGTTATGTAGGTTGTACTGTTTTCAAACTTGATTGTTGATTTTGTTTACAATATTAGGTATGCACCATTCTTATAATTTATATATAAATTAATTGTAACTTTGAGATTGAATTGTGAGAAATACATACCATAACACTCCCCTTGCACTTAAAATACTTTTTGAAACGGTAACTTAGCTACTTTTATCTGTTTTGCAGACATTGTTCGGAGTTGTTGATGCTTCAGTATGCCTGTAACTACTAGGAAAACCTTGGCAAGAGAACTGGAAGAGAAACTAAGAATTTCTCTGCAAGATCTTCAAAAGTACAAAGAACTCTCTGATCAGCTTCTACAAGAAAGAGAAGACAGTGAGGTTGAGGTGAACAAAATTGTCTCAAAAAACACTGAGCTCAAGAATGAACTTGCTGGTTTATATACCAATTACTCAGAAGCACTCTATCAAAATGAACAGCTACAGAACATTGTATTGTCATTTAAAGAATGTAGCGAGACACATGAACAGGCCTTGAGCCGTATATCAGAATTGGAGTTTGAATTAAGCAAGGCTCAAGATGAAATCTCAGTGTTAAACTCAACAAAGTTCAGTGAACAGGCCGCTGACACCTTAAATTTATATAATGAGCTGGTCGGTATTGGCATGGAATCAGCAAGCTCCCTGCCACCAATTGAAACTATTGACTTGACTGATGAGAACACTATATGCAGTCAAATTCCAGTCTTTCGGAGCCATAAAAAAGTCAAAAAGTATTTTAAGCTTAAGAAACTGATGTTTAAGTGTAAAAAACAACTTAAAAACCTAAACTATTTCAAGAAAAATGTGAATTTGGTGAAAGATAAGCTACTATTACAGGAAAAACTTCAAAATTGTCTGGATGAAGTAGAAATCACAAAACAATTGTATGATGATGATACTCTGAGTCTTCGCTCTGAGCTGCTAGACAAAGAGAAATTATTGCAAAATATTTTCTCTAGCTACTTATCAGCTCAAAACCATCTTAGTGAGCACTACAATGAAGCGATAAGTTTATTAGATCTTGTGACCACCAATATGGAGAGTGTGAGAACTATTGAGTGTGCATGCTCAAGGTCTATGGGTCAGCTTCAACCAACCAGAGAGCCCCATGCAATACCAACAATTTGCCATACACCTCTGCCATTGAACAAAACATGCACAGAAGCAGCGCAGAGGAAGAATCAGAGTATCACCACTAACCAGGATATGGTTACCAAGGTTTTGGTATTTTCAGATGCAATAGGCAAAAACTTTGGTTCATTACTAGGTAATTCACTTCACTGCTCTGTAGAAAATTACTGCATGCCTGGTGCTTCTTATCAACAGATTGAGAAGAAAATTATGGCTTCTGAAATTGATAGGAATACCATTGTTATATTGTACTTAGGCCAAAGTTTAGGTATTGACAGGAAACAGTTAATAGCAAATGTTACCTCATTGATAAGCCTTAGTGCATTTAAAATTATGTTATGTGCTTTTCCCTATTCAGAGGCACTGACTAAAAATCAGAATGAGCATATTCATTCTTTAAATACCATATTATTTAATATGACATGTCGTCATAGTGACAAACTTTTATTTTTTGACTGTAATAAATTTATTACTAAATTTATGTTGACTCGGGATAGGATGTACCTACCTAAGAAATATAAAAATCTGATTGCTACTTTGGTAGCTTATAATATTGAGTCGGTTATAGGAAATATAACCAAGTCTTCTATTGACGCTACAGATTTTAGTACATGTACTAATAGAAATGTTGAGTCAGACTATTTAAACTTTTAAGTCCGACAACAGGGAAGTGTTCTGACATAGCACTGTACTACCAAAATATAAATCGCTTCCCTGGCAAAATACTTGAAATTGAAATGCTCTTAGATAAATATCCTTTTGATATATTATGCTTTACTGAAACATGGCTAAGAGCAGATACAATGTTATTTAATGTTAAGAATTTTAGTGTAGGCAGTGCGTTTAACAGATCATCTGCAGAAGGAGGAGGGTGTATTATTCTTGTAAATAATAACTTAAAATTTAAAGAACGCCGTGACTTAGTCAGATGTTCTGTCGAACGTGTCTGTGAAGTTGCTTGTGTGGAGGTGGACAGGCATCTTGTTTTGTGTGTATATCGACCACCAACAGATCAAGGTCGTGCTCAAAATTTTGCAGAATTTTTATCCACTATGGAAAGTATACTGCGGAAAATCTCTAAATGCAGAAAACCCATATTTGTATGTGGTGATTTTAATATAGATATTTTAATGAATTCTAAAAATAAGACTGATCTTATTGCATTATTTAAGTCATTTAATTTGAAATTTCTGTTCTGTGAGCCCACTAGGATAACAGACACTTCATCTACCTGTATAGACAATATATACTCAAACTGTAAGATTAAAGAAAAGTTAATATTGAAAGGTATTAGGTCTGATCATGAGGGCCTTGCGATAAAATTTGATGGAAATAGAGAAACAGAGAGGTATGAAGTTGAACATAGGCCGTTCACAACCAGTAGGCTAGAAATTCTCGGTACCAACATAGAAGCTAAGCTTGGCATAACAAGTTTTTCTCACTGTGACCCGAATGACATCTACAATAACTTATTTTCTTTAGTAAATATTGAGTTTCAAAAAGTTTGTCCAAAAATAAAGAAACAAATAAATGGAAAATTGAAGTTTGGTGATTGGGCAACTAGAGGTATCCGAAAAAGTAGAGATTATTTGTTTGATCTGTATCGCAGGAAAAATTTAACATCTTGCAAGCAGTTTCATGATTATGTTAGGAACTATTCAAAAATGTTTAAGTCTGTTTGCTTGTGTGCTAAATCTCTTTTTATTAGAGACAAAATTAGCAAGTCTAAAAATAAAATAAAAACCATTTGGAAGACTATAAATACTGAGACTGGTAAGAATAAACCTAGAGATTCAACATATGTCTTAACTATATATAAACATCAAATCTCTGATCCAATAAAAGTGGCGAATATATTTGAAATTTTTTTTTCTAACTTACCCCTAGAAGCCACTAAATCATTGGATTCTTGTCCCAATGTAGCAGAAGCCCTATTAAAACATAATTTTCCCTGCAAAACACCGGACTTCTCTTTCAGATACACGACAAACTTTGAAATTATAAAGACATTCAAAAGTTTAAACATAAAGAGTACTGAAGACTTGTGGGGTATGTCAGTTAAAGTGGCAGAGTCTATTATTTGCATTATTGCACCATACTTAGTAACAATATTCAATCTTTGTGTTGATAGAGGAAGTTTCCCCGACTTAATGAAACTAAGTAAAATCACTCCAATTTTGAAGTCGGGGGCTGCATCTGACCCTTGCAATTATAGACCTATTTCCATCTTACCCGTTCTGAGTAAAGTATTCGAAAAAATTATGCTCAAACAACTTTTATCTCATTTTAATGAGCATAATATATTGAATGAGAATCAGTTTGGTTTCACTAAGAGCAGATCGACAACAGATGCAGGTGTTCAATTGATGTCACATATACTTGAAGCCTGGGAGAGTTCACATGATGCTATTGGCGTATTTTGTGATCTTTCCAAGGCATTCGACTGTGTAGAACACTGCACTCTGATTCGTAAGCTTTCACACTATGGTGTTCGTGGAAAAGCTTTGAATCTAATAGAGTCATATCTGTCTGACAGGCTACAGATGGTTGGAATAAATGGCAATACTTCTTCCGGGTCTTTCGTAAAAATAGGTGTACCGCAGGGATCAATTTTGGGACCTTTTCTGTTCCTAGCGTATATTAATGATCTGCCTTGCATGGTCAAAGATTTCTGTGATATTGTTTTATTCGCGGATGATACCTCTCTGATTTTTAAAGTAGATAGGAAAGATAGTGAACTCATTCATGTAAATAATGTGTTATCTATGATCTCTGGATGGTTCGCCGCTAATAATCTTCTGTTAAATTCAAAAAAGACCAAATGTTTAAAGTTTTCATTACCAAATGTTCCTTATGTTGAACCAAACATTAAGCTTGGCCTAGATAAACTCTCTATTGACAAAGCGACAGTCTTTCTGGGAATCAAAATGGATTCAACTTTACAGTGGGATCCACATATACATGATCTAGCCGGAAGACTTAGTTCTGCTGCATATGCAGTTTGTAAGATAAGACAGTTAACAGATGTAGCTACTGCACGGCTAGTTTATTTCGCATACTTCCACAGTATTATGTCGTATGGTGTATTGCTGTGGGGAGCTGCTGCTGAGATAGAGACAATCTTTATCTTACAAAAGCGTGCAATTCGAGCCATATATGAAATGGATCCTAGGGAATCTCTAAGGGATCTTTTTAAAGAAATTGATATATTAACTTTACCGAGTCTGTATATATTTGAAAATATTATGTATGTTCGGAAAAAATTGAGTAAATTTAAATTAAACAGTGACAACCATCAATACAACACTAGGAACAAATATAAATTAACGGTACCATGTTTTAGATTAGCAAAGACAAATAAAAGGTCCTTTTTAGGTAATTGTGTGCGGTTTTATAATAAAATTCCCGAACATATTACAATGCTCACAGAAGGAAAATTCAAATTGCACGTGAAAAATATTTTGATGAAGAAATCCTACTACACAGTTTGTGATTACTTAAACGACAAAAATGCTTGGAAAATTCCACCTCTGCCAAGCCATCACATGTCTCCTACGTAATTTAAACAAATATTGTAATAATTGTATTATATTGTTTATAACACATTGTAAAAAGACGTTTAAAAGAATGGCCCCGAGTTTCTTGCCCGTTCTTCTCGCAGTGGCTCTATAAACTTTTTTTGCTGAACGTGGCAGTACAATGTAGAATATTTCAATATTAAAATTTGTAATTGACCTTCATAAGAGCGTCGTAGACGCCTAAATTGAATAAATGATTTTGAATTTGAATTTGAATTTGAAGTCGATTATAGTTCGATTAGGCACATCACTAATCTTATTGTCTATGGAAACATTGTTCGTATCGTTACACATCTCTTCCTAATATAATATGGCGTAGGTGAGGATTTCTTAACTACTAATTAAATGCTAATTAAACTTCTCTTGGTTTGGGTGTTTCTCTTATATATCTAATACCGACCCTTCAAAACCGGAACGCAGTCATGCGACCATTACAAGAAATATGTATGGTAGCAGTAATTCCCCGCAATAACTCGTTCATAAAGTGTTCTACTGCTACTAAAAGGCTTTGATCAGTGATCACCTATTTGTCTCTCAATATAACCTATTTGTAGAAGTTATATGTAGTGGTACATTGGATTTGAACATAATTAACTGAGCGACCGAAACTGTATCTCAAATTCAAATATCAAATTTATATTATTTCTTTGTTACAAAAATGTTTTTCTTAATAATCTCAAAACTATTCTAAATAGACAATGCTTGCAATTTTAAACTTACAGAAAGATAGCATCAATAACTCTAGCTCTCACGGTAGGATTCCCTGTGATTATGAGAGCTAGTTCACTCCATTAGGGGCTAAGTTAACATAAACATTTCGGCAAGTAAATATTTTTGTGTGTAAGTGTGTGAGTTTGTGAGGTGTGTGTATGTATTCATACATGTTTAGTTGTTGATATGTAGCAAATTTTCGGACCCTTAAAGTCCTATATAAGTAGGTAATCTGTGATTGTCCGTTAACTTAATATCATAGTATAGTGAATTAAATTAAGCGCTTTGTTCAGTTGTTTATAAATATAGTGACCTAGATAATTATAACACCTTTTTCCTATTGTTTTCTAAGTTAATGTTGTTTGCCATAAACATTTGCGACTGGAATAAATTTGGTTTTGATCTCTACTGAAGAGGGCTGGGTGTATCTGTGACTTCCTAAGTGAAGTATCGCTACAGATCTTTTTAATATAGAGGGTTAGCTCTGTATAAGTTAGCTCAGAGTGGTACCGTTGCTTTTACACCCCAGATTTTTTGTTTTCAGTAGTACATAATTATACTCGTCTCACGACTTACAATCTTAAAATTGGTATACTAAAGAGAGACGACGCGACGTTTCCAAATTACTATGTATCTAAAATATTTAAGTGTATAATATGAACATTTATTTGGATGCATTCATCATATATTTTGAATAATTTAAAACTGCATAGAGTAAACGAGAAAGGCAGAGAATAACGATCGCGACGTTGGTTTTCCCCGATGACGTCACGTTGTACAACTGGTTATTGAGACCTCTTTACGTTGCAGTGCAACTTAAAATATTTGTTTATTGTGAAATTCGACGAAATTTCGCAAAGGATGTGTAAACATAAGGCGATTTTGTCAAGTATCTTATAGAATGGAGAAGGTCAAAGCCGTATTGAGACGTTTTTTTTAATGTTATTGAGACAGATCTAGCACGAGGCCCACCTGTTGTGTGATGTTAAGCGGACTAAGCTCTGCCTATAACAGATGCATTGCGTCTGAACGAATTGCACTGCGCCCGTCACACTGAGACATACAGTTGTTAAGTCTCATGTGCCTGTCTCACTTGCTCTCAAGGACTGCTGCCGGAACACACCATTAGGTGCTTGGCGGCAGATTTTCTACTTGATGGTGGTAGCTAGCCAAGCGGGCATTCGCAAAATGCCCTGCCAACTTGCGGTGAAGCTCAAGCCCGCGGCGGGATTTGAACTATGGACCTGCTGCGCGGCAGTCCATAGCCAGTGCTACTGAGCCATCACTGCTTCTAAATCAGATTATATTCACATCGTGTCACCACATAGTTCACCCCGATACTAACTCTGATGATACTATACTCGTATCGTGTCAACCGGTATGCAGATCAGAGTACTCGGATTCACAGTTGACACGATACGAGTAACATCCGAGTGAACTCTCAGAGTAGTCTGATCGAGTTCATACTGCTTAAAGGAAGTGATTCCCGATGTTCGTCTTGGGAACTAACTTGGGAAAAGTATCAAGTATGCGTTACATATCCAATACGAACAAAATCGCCAGCTGGTATTTCATTATATATTAATCGTACTTCGGACCATACTCAGGCCTCCAGATAATTTAAGATACACGTTTCACGTCAGCACATGTTTAATATTTATATTAAACATGTATACTTAATGTTTTGCTAATAAAGAAAACATTTATTGGCATATGCCAGGTATAGACCGTTTAATTATTTTACAATGGTGCGTGGCGAAGGGTGGGCCCCTTCATTACCATAGGGAAATATGCTGATATGGTAATTAGTAACACGTGGTTATAGTGCGATTTAATTATAATACCTAATAACCGTATAACCACGTAAGTAGTATAGAGGTACTAAAAGAACAAAAAAAAATTAAATACTGTATTTCTTATTGTCTTCCTGCCTTTATTCCGGGTATGTGAAATCGGTACAATTTTATTTATATTTTTATGTTATGATGCGCCATTCACATCGCCAAAGATAAGAACAGGTGGCGACAAATTGTTAAAAGAAAGGTTATTTCCACGGGGTATCACGACCCTCAGCTTTGAGGATAACAACGCAAGGAGGGAGATGCGATCAGATGGGCAGCGGACAAGTCGCCCGCCTGATAGTAAACTTTACAACTGGCCAATACATCGCAGTAACTCCGTTCTCGTTCTACTTGACAATGCACTGCGTTCGTCACTTTGAGATGTTAGTTTTATGTCTTGTTGGCCAAGTCATTTCACTTGCTGCAGTGCCATTCACGCTTGCTGTAGTCATTCTTTCATTTTGCATCAAAGGCTAATTGGCTCTTAGATAATTTTTGTCCATTGGGAGTCCACCTGCACGGCCCTGTAAGATGCATACTTGAGGTCTAGTGCTTGCTCACTGCTGCTATGAGGCAAAACATCCAATTTTGCGGTGTTTTTTTTTATTGCTAATATGTAAGCCTTGTGTGGTGCCCACAAAGACGGACTATTGCTAAAGTGACATAGGTACTACCAAGGGATTTGTTTTAGTTTTTCTTTTACTGCTGGCCGCCTCCTTGAGTTTACTCATCTTTGTAACCTGTTCTGCGCCGAATGCGAATCAACACCCTATTTACATCATGGTCAATGTTCATTAGGCTTTATTTAACTTAATCACCTTCTACTGCATCAGACATGACATGGAACTGTCCTTACTTATACTGACTCTTTTAAATAGATCATATGGTATGATTTGTAAACTTATATATGCTTTGGTTAGTAGTAAATATTGTATTAAACGCAGACTTGCGTGCAAACTCGTATCTCTGTATAAATTCCATCAAACCTTTGCAAAGCACCTACATTAAATATCTTTTTCAAATAAAAAGCGCTCGTCATCAAGTTTACCAAACAAGTCAAACGAAACCCGATCGATAGGCGAGCCATAAACAAAGAAATCTGCTCCGAAGCGCGTCGTCGTCGGCAACCTTATTTATAGAGACGCAATTTTAATTAATTTTCGCCACCAGCCTCTGAACGGCAAGCGGCTCACTGTTGAACTTAATTGGAAGGCGATTGGAAATTAATCTATTGTTTAATTTGGATCTATAGGTACAAATGTATATTAGTAATATGTTTACGATTCCAAAGGTGGCTGAACATACGCGCCGGATAAAACAAGAGTGCAGGCACGCGAAACGATGCTAAATAAATGTGCAAACGTGCATCGTGAATCATTCGAACTAGAATATCGGTACGGGAAAATTTGTTTTGCATCTCAAAGCTGCCAGTTCTAAATTCTTTAGTAACACGTGAAAAATAGATCCCGGGGCCGCTCAGAAATTTACACGGTTAATCATCGAGCCGACCGTTAATTTCACTGAAAATTGTCTCTTGGGATTCTCAGTTTATACCCCAATTGCCGCATTTGTCATTTCCACAATGGGCCGCCTGTTCCACAATCGCCTGATTTGGATAATGACAGTGACGGATCACTTCGATTCATCCGCCGATAATGTGGAAGGAAAAGTTACATAAAAAATATCTCTAGAGCCTCGTTGGAATTGTGGAAATTGTGAAAAACAACACGCAATGACTGCGTTAATATGTTACAGTGTAATAAATTGTCAGCAATATAATATGGATTTGAATCTCTATATTAGCTATGATATTATTTAGTAATTTTCACCATGTAAACTTCGTTCTTATGGATAATAAAGTAATAGTAATAAATATACCCATATACCAGTCATATAAGTAATACATTTTTTTTATGTTATTGTGACGGAACGAGCACGAAGCCCATCGTAACCACTGCCAGATGATATAACTTCATCACAAATGCATTTCATCACAAATTATTCATTGCACTGCGCCCGTCACCCTGAAACGTACAATTGTTGAATCTCATATGTGCCTGTAATTTTACTGACTCTCAAGGACTGCTGCCGGAACTCACTGTTAGGTGCTTTGTGACAGATTTTCTACTTGAGGGTGGTAGCTAGCCAGGCGAGCATTCGCATGCGGTGAAGCTCAAGCTGGCGGTGGGTACGTACGGCACCGAAGTCCATAGCTATAGCCGCTCGGCCATCATTGTAATTTAGTTTTGTTTTTTCCTAGTAATGTGTGCACTGTGCACATTATATCCCCCTCCGCCCCCCCTTTAGAATAATATCTAACGGGAGAATATGAAAAGTTATAATAATCTAAGCCGGGTTATCTCTCTACTGTTAAATATTTCAAATTCGGGTGCATTCTTTTTAATGAATGGAAGCATCCCTACCTGCACGGAACTGCTTGGGTGCGCGTCTTCGGCGCCTCGCTGAGCCCGCTGGCGCTCCTCTTGCACCGCCTCCCTCTTCATGCCGCACGCGAGACATTTCTGGTACCGACAATATTGACACCGGTTCCGTTGCCGCTTGTCGATGATGCAGTTGCGATCTTCGCGGCACGCGTACGTCAAGTCTTTCCGCACCGTCCGCTTGAAGAACCCCTTGCAGCCTTCACAACTGAAAGGTTTAGAACTAGATCAGTGTGTTTAGAGTACAAAGTTTTTTTTTTATGCCTCATAGGTTAGCCTTTGACCACTATCTCACCTGAAGGTAAGTGATGATGTGGTCGAAGATATTGTTCAGGCTAACCTAGAATTACTGGCTCTCAAGGACAGCTGCCCGAACACACCCTTAAGTTCTTGGCGACAGATTTTCAACTTGAGGGTGGTAGCTAGCCAGGCAGGCATTCGCAAAATGCCCTACCACCAGATTTCAAGATATTTAAAACTATAAAGATACCGATAACTTTGAGTCTTGCACCATGCAAGATTTAAAGTTATCGGGCTAAATATAAAATGTTGCTAGGACAAACCATTATACTCCTAGCAATATATTTTACTTGAAAGGTCTAATTTGCAAAATGCACAAATCGAGGGCAGAAGCCATTAAACGACATGTTGGTCGACTCCATTTCAACATCAATTATAATGATTTTAATTGTAAATTGTTAAATGATAACATATTCGTCCAAGAGGAAACTTCAATAGCGATAATGACATGACAAACAGAAATCAAGACAATAGCATACTGAGTTGTTCACCACCCGTGACTTAGGGTTAACACTGCACTGCAATTTGCTGTCCCCACAATAAACACAATATTAGACGTATGGAGTGTAGACGAGTAAATTACCAGTGTAGACTCTCTCTGTTTATATACTGGTGAAATATTCTAGACAGTAATTAATGCAGAAATGTATTTAAAAATCTGTAATAACAACTTTCGAATTTCCCTCTGCTTTTAGAAGAAGGAAATTCACTCATAAGCAACGCACAGACGTTGTTAAATGTATATCTGTCCATCATTATGTTTATTGCTTCGTCCCGCCTAACCTACTGAATCGATTTTTTTTTATTTTTGGCACATAGACAGTAACACAGAGAAATACATGACCCTTTTTAAAAATTGAATCAGTGTAATAGAACTCTTTCTGAACGTGTTAGTCCGGGGATGTATTGCCACCATATCTATATCTCCCACCAAACAGTAATGTTCGGAGTGACGTTGAAATTACAGGCATAGTCTCAGGGTGATGAGCGCAGTGCAGTTCGTCAATTATGAAGAAATGCATCTGTTATAGGCAGAGATTATCGCTTATACCAGATGATCCTCGTGCTAGTTTCGTTACAATCTGATTATAAAAAAAGATTTACTCAGACTAATCGCGAAAATATGTAATACTAGCTTTCCAGCTGCTTCTCCGCCCGCGCTTATTTCGGTTATCGCGCAAAAACATGTAACCACTTTTCGCGTAATTGGATAAAACTATCATATATCCTTTCCTACTCGAACTATTTCCATGTCAAATTTCATCCAAATCGGTCGGTAGTTTACAATTTTATTCGTTGCATACAAAAATACAAATCTTTCCACTTCATAACATTAGTATATATATATAAATGGCCATATAAACATTCAAAAACAACATGCAATACAAAACTGGAACAATAACGCTTCGAATAAATACACATGCAAAGCACCATTGGCATAATTTTCTCGTATCTGTCTGTTCAATTTGAAATGATAGTGATTGCTAGTAAATTAGACTTTATTGTGATGGCTAATGAATTCCCGACAGTCGCACGGAGAGCAAATAAACCTGTCTGCGTTGATGGTTGCTTTGTTTTATCACTCTTATAATTATATTTTAAACCATTATGAGTCTTCAAGGTTATTGTTGTGGTATATTATTCAAACATAACAAATCCTGCATAAACACTACTTCTATACAGAAGCCGGTAGGATCATCCTGGAAAGTCTTGTCACACAAATGACAGGTATGTATAGCTTTGTTAAACAGTTGGTACGTAAATAATACTAAATATATTAAAATAATTTTTTGTATCGTGATATTTTTTTTTTTTTTTTTATTGCTGATAGGTAAGCCTTTGACCACAATCTCACGTGATGGTAAGTGATGATGTGGTCGAAGGTGTTAACAGGCTTAACCTAGAATGACTGGCTCTCAAGGACAGCTGCCGGAACACACCGTTAGGTGCTTGGCGACAGATTTTCAACTTGAGGGTGGTCGCTAGCCAGGCGGGCATTCGCAAAAATGCCCTTCCACCATGCGGTGAAGCTCAAGCCCGCGGCGGGATTCGAACCATGGACCTACTGCGCGGCAGTCCATAGCCAAAGCCACTGAGCTATCACTTCTTCGAAAAAAACTACATAATAACTTTAGGATTTTTGATTTAATAAGTTTTTGATGCAAATTAACAGTTATATTACTAGTGGCTCTGTGACCTGAACACCTCGCGTTTAAATATGTTTTTCAACGTTTTTTGTAGAGGTTGAAAAATTTACAAAGACTGAATAAAAATCCATATAATTATTGAACCTAAACTACATGAGAATTCGAACTAAAATATGTATTATATTGTAAAGATCGAACAAATATCACAACGTTCTGACAAATAAACGGATTTTAATTATTAAATTAAGTTGCAATGATTTATATGTATTTATCTTTCATTGCAAAATTGTGTCAATATCAAATTAAGAAAGAAAAAGACATGTAAGATAACTCGAAATTCCGCGTCTTTAGTCTAAGACAATTCAGCATGGATACAGTTAATAATTTTATTATTACTAGCCCGGTGCGTCACACTGCTGAACAATACTGCCTCTTTTCCCTCCTTCCAGAGTTTTATATTGATATAATCTATTAGTATCTGATCTGTATAATATTAAGTGTTGTATCTGACCAGAGGACCTATCATCCCCTCAATACTTTGTAAAGCGCTAGCAAAAACCCGGAACAATGGGAAAATGTCCCCGGGCGGCGCGTGGCGCGGTGGCAGATAGGTTACGGTGTACGGTGTGGTGGTATTGTAGTCGGAGCAATATCCGGTAAATATTACGCGAGTCCTAGCCGGTTACTAAATAATAATTATTGTAGTCCTGTTCTGGTACAAATATCATTCTGAATTAGTCTCCCATGCTTTCATTGCTACCGCCATTTCTGTTGCATTCGTTAGGAAAATAATTTAAGATCTTGTCGAAACTTCTTCTTGATGCCAGTTTTAATGGACACATTATTGTGAAATAATAGCAACTTACACGCTTGTCTGTTACAGAAACATTTCTAGCTCGTTAACGGAATGAGTTGACCCATAATGGATAGTGAACCAGAAATTCAATTAAATTATTTTTCAAGAGGTTCCAATCAGAAAGAAGAAAATAATTACATCCTAGCATATGGTTTTTCACATACCTAGAGCTCATGGGTAGTACGAGTACACAAATTTATTTTAAGTACTTATATAAATAAATGAGGAACTGTCAAAGTTGTACATTTTAGACCATATTTGTTATGGGTCTAAAATGTAAACAGGTCCTCAATAATTTGAAACTTTTTTTTTACATTTACGGGCTGTTACATTGGGGAATCATACAAGAGCCCGTCTCGCACTTTGCCAGTTTTTATATTAGTGATAGAACTAGTTTCAGATTATGAAAAATGGAAATGTATTCAGTTCGTTGCAAATTTTTTAAGCTTGTAACCTGAAATAATCAATTTAGGGCTGAATGTTACATGCAGAATGTTGGTAGGAGCGCCTTTTGAAAAACAGTCACTTCACACTGCTCTTCTAAAGATAGGAGAAAGCCAAGCGTGGGGATTATGGCAAACCTCTTATATGGTGATGATTATTTGCGTGTACCTCATAACTTTTTACATGATGTACTGATTTTAATGATTATTTTTGTATACGAAAGCTGGTGGTTGTCATGTTGTCCCAGTTAAATTTAAGTGACATCTAACGAGTAGTATTTCAGTTATCCCTAAGAATGAGTTTTTTACGATTGCATCCGGTTTTTTTATAAAATTTTCCTCGTTTATACTTGTTCGTGTAAAAAGAAAAAAAAAACTGTATACGATGATCTACTTTTTAGTGCAATTTTATTTTATATTATCTATTTGAAGTCGATTTTTTTGTTGTAATTCTAGGCTACCCTGAACAACATCGTCGACCATCAGTTACCATCAGGTGAGACGGTGGTCAAAGCTAGCCTATCATCAAAAAAAAAAAATAACACATCGATTATTCAAAATTGTTTAGGTAAATTAGCTTTTTTAAAGTGATTATAATGACAAAGAATAATTTATATAGACCAATCAAAGCGGAAAGTCGCATAAACATTGTAATGTTAAAGAAATAAAAACGTGTGAGCACAAAGTTATAACTAAAGGAAAATTTTTAACCATTAAATCTCATAAGTGGACGGAGCTACGTACCTACGTGCATTACATCTAGAGCCAATTTGAGTGGACCTACAAACAAGAATTTATTTAGGTTGTAATGCTTTATTGAAAAATGTATCTTATGGCGATAATGATAATGGGATAGAAACTTCGAAGTAATTCAGACTATGAGTCATTATCACGATAACTCAATTGGGTGGAGATTTTTTTTTTCCCTTCTTGATTTTTGCATTACTTTATTATTTGCTTAGCGAAAAAGGAGTTCAAATGTTCGGAAAATAATATGCACTGCAATTACTCTAAGGTTTTTTTTTATTTTTATAAATTTACACTCCTCAAGCACCAGAGTCCGTGACTGTTTTCAATTCTGTTTTTTTTAATTTAAAACGAAAAAAAAAATTGGAAACATGCATCATTCCAAGAGGGAACAGTGTTAGAAGAAAATGTCATTAGCACTAACATCCAGAGCAGACCAGTGTCCTCTAGCAGCACCCGTTCACGAGTTGATTACTTTGAGGTTTGGATACATACAGATTAGTGAGATTAAATTTTTTTGGCGATTAGTTCTTTAAGCTTTTGTCATATACACTTTATATACGTTGTTGTTAATTGTGACGACATCACTTAAATAAAAGAAGTAAGTATTATAATATGTAAGCGATGGTAAGCAATCAATTACAGGTAAAGTGTCACCGTTTTATTCTTTCTGTTTAGGACACTACTGCTTTGAGGCAGAATATCTTATAAATCTTTTAAAAAAAGATCCAGCAAAAAGTTCTAGGCATCTACATAAAAAGAGGTCCAAAAACAAACGACGTAGTCTACTTCGCCGTTAAAAGAAATGTATCCCTCTAGACTCTAGATATAATTTCTTAATTAAATTAATTCATTAGTTTGGATCTCTGCGAAATACACAAAACTTTTCAAATGCTTTCAAAATATCTTAGTTCTTTCTATTATTTTTTCTTTGCAAATTTCATACAATTAAATAGAATGTTGTTTTTTATGTCTGATATGTTAGCCTTTGACCATTAAATCGCGTGATGGTAAGTGATGATGTGGTCTAAGATGTTGTTCATGCTAACTTAGAATTACTGGCTCTTATGGACAACTGCCGGAACACACCGTTAGGTGCCTGGCGACAGATTTTCTACTTGAGGGTGGTAGCTAGCCAGGCGGGCATTCGCACAATGCCCTACTACCATGCAAAATATTTTATAAGTTATAAAAAAGTATTTTTATAACTATTATAAAATATGGATTTGAACTGAATAAGAGTATATTAATCTGAGTCTATAATACTCTCCATTATACTTATTTACTACGTATAGTAGGTATACATGTAGTTAACTCCCCAAGTGCAGTTTTAATGGCCCCGACCACGTCTCGCCTTCTACATGACACGTGTTTCGCAAACTTACCGAGTTATTGAGAAATTACTTTCACTTTTATCTCACACGGATTCAGGACTCGTGACTCATTTCAAACTTTTGTTTAACGATTACGAGTTTAAAAATTGGTTTTCTCTTTCAATTTAATATTCATTTCACAAGTAAGCGAGGCATTATCTCAGCGAGTCCAAGTTGGATGTTTTATGGCTTGGGCTTAATATTACGAGGCTGACTAAGTTGGTAAGTATGGCACCTCTATAGCTATTGAGAGCATAGTATTATACTCGTAATATAACAGTAGATAAACTTCACACGTACAGCGGCGTCACATATCTCTGGTGCCTGCTTCTATTTAAATAGATCCATTACGTTTTTATATTCCCGAAGTTGTACGAACAGATGACCCAGGTTTAGCAGGATATGGTATGGTCCCATATATAAGGGGCCCAGCCTATTGACATCTACCGAGCACACCCGGACTGCTACTGAAAATGTTTCTGTAAAAAATGACCGACAGCCGGGAATCGAGATTCCAAAACTACGTAGGCAATATTAGCAAATCGTTGCGTGTGTGTACGAAAATCAAATGAACTACTTATGAATTACGGTTCATATCTTCGCGCGCTACATATGGTAGTAACGTCGCTTTCGTTGTTCGAAATCTGTGAAAATCAGAATTAATAAAACTTTTAATGGATGCTGTGAAAATAAAAACAAAGTAAACAATAAGCAGATTGTAACATAACATCATTATTTGTTTTTTTTTTTGGAATTTTTATATTAATTTTATTCAGTAGCTTTCGCGACTATTTTCAATTATGTCAGATTAACGTTTAGCTTGAGATTTTTTGTAAAAATATGTAAAAATATTTAAGAGTTATAACAATACAATTTGTTTAAGACGAAATGAAGGTGATATAAAAATTTTACCGTCTCTACAGAACCAATGGGATCGTCAGTAAAATTACATACAAAAGTAAAGATTTCACAATTTTTACTCTCTCAAAGTTTACAAATGGAACGCAGTATATCTGCATGAAAAGAGAAACAACTTCCTCATGAAATATAGACAGGCCTGCTAACTTTGATATTGGCAAGCGGAGTGCATGGGGTGCACAAGGAGATTTCGCGTATCGTTTCATCAAACAGCATATTCTTCGATGTCTCAAGTTAGTATATGAAACTTTCCTCCTTAGTTCCACTTATACTCCTTGACTTTAGTCATACTGCCTCATTATGCACTAATGTTCAATCCCCACCTTAAATTTTGAAGGTTAAAGCATTAAACCAATACGACGGTAGGCCCGTACATAAATCATACAGGTATACCTTTATGCTATGGAATTATTTGAGTCGACTATACCTTTACAGCCAATATTATTGTTTTAAAAAGACGAATTTAAAGTCTTTGTGAATATATTGGTCATTAACATGTCGATGACTGACTGTAACTTTGTTTTATGAGATATTTAACGCGATGCAATTAAGAACATTTTATAGATATTAATGTGCAAATGTTTGATTGCTCTCTTGGAAGTTATTACCAGCGGAGAGACGTCTTTATTACTGCTTAGATGAATTTCAAAAGATTTAGGTAGGCACATCACAAATCACAATAATCATCAGCTTCAGTGGTGGATTTATGAGTCAGATGAAAGGTGTTTTTTTACGCCTTTGTCCTAGATAACGAGACCTTATTGCTAAAACTCGACTGTCCGTGTGTATTACCTTTTAGGATACCTAATTTGGAACCGTAAAAGTTAGCCGGTTGAAATTTTTACATATGTATTAATATGGCGGATTGTCTATCAAACAATAACAATAACAAAAAGTTATAAGTGGGTCCAATTACCTAAAAAGTGTATTTTAACCTTTATTTGTTTTTTCCTGTATACTAAAAAAGGGTTACAACTACAAGCTTAAAACTAGATATTATTAAAGTCAAATATCTAAAGCAAAAGGTCATATAATGAAATACCAGCCAAGAGCGGGTTTTTTGATGTAT
The DNA here is from genome assembly GCA_963854805.1 of Plagodis dolabraria. Classification (NCBI taxonomy): domain Eukaryota; kingdom Metazoa; phylum Arthropoda; class Insecta; order Lepidoptera; family Geometridae; genus Plagodis; species Plagodis dolabraria. The sequence continues at coordinate 23,933,912 of OY978444.1, forward strand.
ATATATATCTTCACTACGCCGGTTTTTTCTTTTTACATTATACATAAGTTGAAGTTTTTTAAAATAGTCGTCACTTGCAGGGCACTTGCACTTAACAGTGGCAAGTTTTATATGAAGCTTTGTATTTAGCATTGTAGCCAGTGTCACAACGTGTTTATATTCTTTTCCTATTCAGATTGACTTTTGTATACTCTAAAAGTATATAAGAAAAACCGTTCAAGTACGAGTCGAACCTGGCTCTATTTCTACATCGCAACAACCCGAAAACAAAATATCAATAGGTATTTCTACTAAATTATTTTCCAAAACATTTCATGGATCTCAATGTCTTAACTCTATGTAAAAAATACTAAAAGATTTAACTCTACTCGATAACACGGTGATATCTTACATGACATATATAACATATGTCATATATTATAAAATAATGTAATTATTTACTTAAATTGAATTTATGACACTCAATTATTAGTATTTTACATAAAAATATTAAATCTTCTGGTCTAGAACTCTATCAGCTTACGTGCTAGATACCCGTACGGACGAACATACATAGAGACAAGACAGCTCGAAACCCCAAAAAACATAATAATTATTGTTTAAATTAAAACCTCAATACTTGAAACTTTCCTGTTTATACAAAGTGCGTTTATTTTTAAAGACATTAAGACAAATATCACATTATGACCTGCTAACATACATTTGCAATATCCTCGACCTAGAAACTCTTGTACTTACTCAAGGAAATATTAATTGTCATGTAGGTATAAAGGGTACAATGTACGTGGGGGAAAATACTTTTGGCGATTATATTTACCACAGAGTTGTGTCAGGCCTGGCTCACTCTGTACTTTAGGTACAAAACTGCAGGTACATCGGCGTATTTGTCCGGACGAGATCATTCTACGGTGCGTGCCGAGTAAGAAGAGATCAGAGCTATGCGTGGCTATGCAATAGAAAGAGAGACGCCTTATACGTGAATATAAATATTAGGAACTACGTGCTTTGCAAGCTAAACTGCACTTTATTGCTTCGTGCCTATAGTTGCTTATGTATTGTAATTGCTTGCGGAGTGATTCCTCTAGTCCTTTTATTTTGTGGTTGTGTTGGTACCGACAATATATATATGTATAACTTACATAATTTTAATATGGTTTACTGGCTTATCGTTGGCGAAGCCGAAGGTGCTTGAAGTGATCTGTACAATTTACAGATTGAGCGTTATTACGGATGCAGTACAGATAAGGTTTCCGTCAAGTTCTAAGGCCTGGTTTTTCAATTATTAAATAAAAATATGTAATTTAATGATAACGAATGTTTCTTTAAGTCAACAAACATTCGTTATTTTAATATTGATTGTGTTATGCATGTAGGGGCTGTTTCACGATATAAAGTCTCGGGTAGGCTAATTGCCGGTTAGTCACCAGTAACCATGCATTTCACAAATTTACTAACCCACAATAGCTCAAGCTTAGTGTTTTATATTCATGGACAATTTCAGCCAAATTCCCAAGGTCAGATGCCCTAGTTAAATTTAGATGTGCTATCTCTACCTTGTGCCAAAGACTGATATTTTCATACATTACGTAGAAAAGGACATCAAAAGATGTAATGTGTAAGCTTTAAAATAATCATCATACTCCTATCTCCATCCTACTTTATATATATAACAATAAATTTTGATATATTATAATGGAAAAATTTCAATTATCGTATATACTATACATTTTTATCAAAAAAATGGAGCCTACTTCCTAAACCGAAAAGTATCAAATAACTTGTGGAAGTCAGTACCATGCTGATTTAAAACACCGACCTCACATTAGCATGGACCGACGTCCACAAGTTATTTCATACTTTTCAGGAGTCGAAAAAACAACTCTTTATAGTGATAAATAGACTGCTTACAAGACCATTCACTCGCCTACAATAATGTTCATCGTCGAAAACAGCAAATATGTACAATTCAATCATCCAGGTAAACGAATACATTTTTCAGTTAATTGACTATAACTTATAAACTACTCTACCGATTTTGATGAAATTTATATGGGACCATCTCGGAGGTATGCCCTATATAAAAAAAAAGAATTATCAAAATCGGACTACTCTTTAAAAAGTTATATGTAAAAAAATATATATAAACTTATACGCGTCGAACTGAGAACCTCATTCTTTTTTTGGAAGTCGTTTAAAACTAACTATTAAAGATAACTCTCTCTAAAAATAACTATTAATGTAATTCCTCCACATTCATACGAAGATGCATTAATTTCTTTCCTCAACATACCTTTTACAAATAATACCTACACAGCGGTAAAGTGTCAAGTCAAATATCCGCAAGATGTTATTTGAATAAATTAAAAAATTGTTGAAATATTGTTATATTTGAATAAAATTCAATTGAATGTCATAGTTTAATGTCTCCGAGAACCTTTTAGATACACTTATAACCACTTTTGTTTTTTTATATTTTAATAGGTATCACTCTATACTGACTAATGGGACGTGTGGACGTCCAACATGACTAATAATATTAAAATCAATAAATTTGCATTTTATTATCTTCGGATTTGTTTTGCCTACAACTTGGCGTGTGAAAAATTGATTTTTAAGTTTAGAGGAATGAATACTTGTTACAACTTAGAACAGGCAATAGCAACAAAATGATAGTTAATTATATTTAACAAATGTTTTAAATTTTAGGCCTCTGTAGTAAAATTAAAAACTGTATAATGGCCACCACAGAATGAAGCGTATTTGTGCATTAAGTTTTTTTCAAAAGTAATGCTTTCAATTGAACGAGTAGTGATTTTAAAATTAACATTATGAGATTTCTTTCCTTGAGGGTTTTCGATATGTACTATTTTTTATTTACGAAGTACTTGGTTGCAAAATTGTTTTATGCCAAAGATTATAGCAAAGGCTCATGCTGCGAGATATAATAATATAAATATCATTATAATCAGAACCAAATCAACAAAATCAAAATGTTTTACCAGTAGCTATCGATTTACTCGTATATCCAATCGAAAGTTGTAAATGGAAATAGGAAATAAATCATTTTAAGTGAAAAAAAATATGTTTTTTATACATAACGTAATATGTAAACCTCTTCAATATGAATAATTTTACTCGTACTACTAAGTAGCTTTGTATATCATCGGGCTGTGCTGTGACAAAAGCAAATCAAACAAGATTGATTACAGCCAGATATAAGTAATGGCGGTTATACTTTGTAAACGCAAGTGCGAAACAAATGAGCTTCGTAAAAATACACTGATATATTTCGCTACATAAGTCTTCATTTTCGACGAAGGTTTTACGCGGATAGATATATTGGCATGACAGGTCGAAGCATTTGACTAGTTAAACGACTGGAATGGCTTAGTGACTGCCTATAATAGTGTTTTTCTTTAGGGGATATTCAAATACAATAAAATACTGCAGTTTCTCCTTTTCAAAAGGAAACAATTCTCAGTTCACGTTCGTCACAAAAATAACAGCATATATTTTATTCTGACGAAAGCGGAAACTTACTCAACACTTGCTAACTACTACATTCGAGTAAAATAATTGTCACTAAGCACCTAACAGTGTGTAATTCTAGGCTTAGTCTTTTACAATAAGGACATGGTGGTCATAGGCTCCAATAATTTAAAGCGAAAAAAAACTTCGTAGGTTGCATAGCTACAAAACCACATAGTTACCAAAATAGCTATGATCAAACTGTGACAAAAGTGAAACGATCAAAGATGTTTAAATTATTAGTCAACGCGCAAGTACACACTAAACAGTATAGTTAGCCACGCCTTATCAACCACCTCAGTTACGACGTGATCACTTGGTTACGAACGAACAAGCCTTTGTTGATATGATAGCTACGAAAACTTAAAAGTTACCCAACTAGATATCATCAAACTGTGACAAAAGTGAATCCATGATCAAATATAATACTTATAATACTACTAAAAGTCGCCCTCTTTGCAAGTAGTTAACCACGCCTTGCACGGTTACGAGATCATCATTTGGTTACGTGCAGGTCTTCGTAGATATAACACCTACATGATAGCTACGAAACCTTTTAAGTTCCAAACTAGATAAAAATATTATCAAACTGTGTCAAAAGCAAAACTGAACCGATCACCAACGATTAAATTAAGTCGCCGTCAATGCAAGAATTGATAAACGGTGTATTTACTTGATGAACATTTGGTCACTGAGAGGGCTTCGCAGATATTATTATAACTATGAAATCGAAGAGATAGATACCTTACTACACTGGCTTTCAACACATAATACCATACTTTTCAAAATGCAATTATCTCTCTTAAACTATAGAAGTTAATGTCATGATATAAAAAAAAAAAAACGTTTACTTATAGCAAAATTCATAAATTTTCTTTGAAGCTATAAGTTTGTTTAGCTAAAATTAGTAACGCTTTGAGCTTAAAATATATCAAATTTATATAATAGCCATTTTGAACGTATTGGCAAAAAACTCTAACATCACTTAAGTATTTCTTAATCCTTGTTTACATTTTTAACCGGTAGTGCGACGTCAGTCATTAATTGCAGCTTCAAGCCGGTTTTAAATACTTTAGGCAAGGTTTCGGATGTGATTGTTGGGGAATATTCTCACATTCTTCCATCAGGGCGTATCCCAGGTGTTTTCGATCAGGTTGAGATCAGGATTTCTGTGATGACCATGCCACTAAAACTGATAAAAACCTCCTGAATGTATCCTTGTAAAACCCGAGCAGTGGCCGGGCGTTATTCTGGATCAGCATCGGTTTATCACCCATATTTACTAAATATGCTCGGCATTAGTGTGCAGAGCCATACATCAATAAGGATCTCTTAAGCACATCTTTCAAGATCACCTGTAGACTTCACGTTCCATCGGAAGTGAATAGTGAAAATCCGGACTTATCAGTGAACAAAACTCTAGCTAATTCTTCTCCACCCCATTGTATGTGTTCATGGGCGTAGTCTTCAAACTCAATGTCGTCTCTTGAGTTTAGAGCCACTTGCTGGCCTTTCAAGATCACCTGTAGACTTCACGTTCCATCGGAAGTGAATAGTGAAAATCCGGACTTATCAGTGAACAAAACTCTAGCTAATTCTTCTCCACCCCATTGTATGTGTTCATGGGCGTAGTCTTCAAACTCAATGTCGTCTCTTGAGTTTAGAGCCACTTGCTGGCCTTTGAGACTCCGAGTTGCTTCATCAAGTCTTCTTCTCATTGTACGACAGTATAGTCCAACAACAGCTTCTTCAGAGATTTCAACATCATCAACAAATCAACATCAGAGGAAATAATATAGCGGTTTTCCCGATTAATAGTACACCTGAGTCTGCCTTTACAAGGTCTCCTCCTACAGGTTGTTAATATTACACCCTACAAGCCTAGTACCAGAAAAGCACATAATATATATGCACATTCTTCATATTAAAGAGGTAAGATAGATAACCTTACGTGTTGTTTATTCCTTGGCTTATGAAACAAATTTATGATCAATGGGGATAAATAAATGTGAAATAAAAAACAGGACCAAAAAAGTCAAAAGGAAGAGAGCAATTTAAAGTTTTTGCAATTTTAAGGGTGGATTTGATGACTGGTGTAATCTTCAAACTAAGTCAAAATTAAATCGATTACCAACGATGAAATGCATATATAATTATATACCTACTTTAATAAATCGCCGTCAATGCAAGGCCTCGACAAACGGTGTAGTTGACTGCGCGTTGCACAGTTATAGGATCAACATTTGGTAACGGACAACTCTTGCGTGCGCCCAACGAGTAACAACGCCAATCGGTACCTAAGTTGCATTTTACGACATCCATTAGGAGGATATGGTACGAGTCCTTATTTATTCCAATTCAAGAAAGCAGGACCTATTTGTCAAGAATTTAAATTGTCCTTGAGAAAAAGGCAAGTGCGCAATAAACGGTCTAGTTACCCACGCCTCATACCGGTGCGAGATTAGGTCATTAGAGAATCGCTCTGAGCAGATATACCCACTATAATGTAATTCACAAAAAAGCTTGAGATAAAAATAGAAGCACACGCCGCGCCACGTAGGTACTGTACCTACCTATATACGAGCCAGAAAACAAGTTTGCATCGTGTATATCGCATCATAAGACAATCATTTATTTAGGTATCTCAAGAGAAACTAAATACGTAAACGTTGGTGGTGTTATATACCAAATTGTTCCCACCCTTCTCTCTCGTATAAAAGCGAAAGCTCGCGGTATAGTATTTTATCTAACAACAATACGGACAGCACAAGAACAGTTTTTAAAAAGTTTTGCCTTCCAGACGCCAACCATCCTTGTTTAAGCTCTTGTTTAATATACTCACAACCTCAATGAAGGCAAAAATGATGGTGAAGATCTCCTTTGTGAGTCTTATATGCAGCGAAGTCCTACGCGTGCATTGTAGTCATGTCATGCCGCTTATTCAGCGTATTATGTCCCTAAGTCGCCTTTTATTTTATGACATCCAACAAGTGGTTATTGAATAGTCTATAATGTCTACATATTCTTATAATGAGCCAAGAATCAAATTTCAAAAATCTATAATATTTGCTTTCCACCTTCGTCCACGATTCTTCATTCTATGTTGTCGGTAATAGCAGAATGTATGCACGACGGATATGCGGTAACAGACTCTTTGGCAGCAGATAAATGTCCATAATAGGGAGGGTTTACCTGGCCTGAAGACAACTAATCGGAAACTACGTGAAATCGTGAATTTTAAAGAGAATTTAAAAATCTTCAAACACCTACCTGCCCTCAACAACGTGATTGTCAGATCAACATAAAAATTCTCAAGGTGAAAAAAAATGTCTTTCGTATGACATTACTGTAGACTCGGCTGCCGAGTGCCGATCGATAGAATTGTAAATCGCTCTCCATAAACTTTAGCATGAATAAAATATATCCCACTAAATATATTCACTAGTAAATATCTGCCAGGATGTGTTAAAGAACAGACCAATTAAAATATTGCTAGAACAATAAGGTGTAAAATCTTTAATTTTGCGCATGCCATAACATAATATTCGTTTCACACGCAACCAATAAACTATGTATGTGTAGCATATTGGAGTTATTCGATATATACATTGTGGAGTATACAATAGTGTGCCCAGTATAACATCTACGTGTGCATGTATAGTAGGTATAACTCGTTATAAGCGTCTAGACTGTAGCAGACAGATAGTTGAATTACTCTCACAAATATAATAATATAAAGCTGTAATAGCGCGAATACAGCGCACAATGATTCAATTTGTTGCTTTGATTTTATCGGCTTAGAAATAAAGATTGTTTGTTTTTTTTAATTGCTTTTACGGAAGTATCCTGGGTAAAGATTATAAGGCTCGTTCCATATGCTACTGTTGGATATGGTAACAGATAACGAATGGGCAAAATGCGCCCAAAGAGCAGCATGTCGTCACTTGTGAGATGGATGTTAATTCACCTTGAGGGCATAAACTAGCCCCTTGCCATAATAACGCCCTGACTACCCAACGGTAGCTGGTTTCATAAGATCTTTGGTTTTCCTTTGTCTAGTTAGGTAAGATACTGACCACAGGATGTGCACAACTTCACAACATGTATATTATTCCTGCACTTTGACCTGATCTGTTGCTTTCACAAATATCCTTCTTTACGTAGTCCACCCTTAACCTCTTTGACCTCGTTATGTTTTTCGTTTCTCTTCACGACATGCCCAATATAAACTACAAAGTGGTCTATAACTTTTCAACTTTTCTATCACTGGGTGCATCCGTAATGAGGAGGAAAAATATAATGGCTCAACTACGATCCCTGGTGTAGTGTCCAGCCATACATTGAACGTATCAATAACGCCGACATCGAACCGGACGGCGGCGCTGGCTGGCCGATCTGGCTACTTGCTCGATTTTACATGCAACTGGTAAGCTGCCGGCACACCCCGAACTCTCTTTTATCATTTAGAGCTCACAATTGTCCATGTACACGATCGTACTCCTTCTCTAGATCAACGAACACGTGCACGTTTGTATTTTTCGCTTAGTTGCCGAAGTGTAAGTATGGCGTCTGTTGTGTCACATCCTGACGTACACCCACAGGTTTTGCGTCACCTCCTGTGGTCACCTTCTATTCTTTTAGTCGTGTTTCTATCATTTTTACTCAAGTTTCCAGATTATGTGACATAAGCTTCCTCGGTAGTTATTACTTTTCATCGCCCTTTTTTTTAAATCTAGGTAATCGCAAACCGTTGATCCAATAATCGGGGGTGAATCCCTTTTCTTTTTGAAATCTTCTATACTTTAACAGGTTAACTATCCAGCCCATATACGGTTTTTCATGTCTTCGTACCTTTTACGACTACTTTCACGTCAACCACATTCACTTTTTTCACCACATTATGTATGGGGGGCTATTTAGTATATCTTTGTTACAATATTTTCACCTCTCATTATGTTGTATTTAACAGTTATTTTATCCTTATCATTCATCAAGACCTTTCCCACCTCATCTTATACTATTGCACTCTCTCTCTCTCTCTCGCTTTTCCTTAACCGCTACAGTTATTTTTTCCCTGAAATGTCCCGAAAAAAAATTCAACATATTTTGTACCTTAACCATACAATTGCAATATTTTTCTAGCATTCTGCTTACTTTTCTTGCCCCTAGATTTTTTATTCTTTTAAGCCAATGCATTTCTACGATTAATACTTTTCCGTTCATTAAAAGCTTTCTTCACAGCATTTTGTATTGCTTTACTCCACCACCTTATAATATGAGCTATATTAGTTTATCCTTATAATCTTACTCTTGCCTTCCATTTCTCCAAAAATCATACGTACTCTTTATGAAATTTGCAATTTCATTACTTATAACTTCTATACCACTTTTGCTTTCATATCCTTCATTTCTCACATCTTCATCGGTCTACAAGTCTGTGTCTGTTTTTTTACATATTCTTATTTAGCATGTACTCGTGCTATTAACTATGGATCGGGGCCTTTTTCCAGTGTTCTTAATGTTAGTTTTAATACCGACGCCTCATGAATGGGATAAGAGTAGGAAGACGACATTTTTGGTTATACCAACTAATTTAAGATACACATATTCTTTGTGTTCTTTTATGGAAGCATGTTGCTATTATAATTATTGAATGAATAATAACATAAGCCGATGAATTGATTACTAAGAATATAAATCTCTTAGTTACATTCTCAAACGAATTTATCGTTCCAGCAATACCTAAACATCAATATTCCGTCTACGATTTTAATAAAACTCGAAAAGCCCGTATTTATAATTGTGTCAAAATATTTACAAAGGCGTTCCTATTAATGATTCAGAGAACGTAAGCTAATTTTACAACGAACGACATTATTTTTTATCAGTCCGCTGACAACGATCCTTTTAGGACTCGGGTCGCGGTATGCGTCAGACCATTTATATCTCGCACATGGAATAAGCGAGCGAAAAAAATGGGACAAAAAGTTCACGTCTATATTCTTCATTTATCTGAACATCTGGTCCAAGGTTGGGATTGTTGGGAATGGGCCCGGGTGCGCGGGAAACGCTTGAAGACCATACCTCCTTCGCGTTTGCACCACGTATAATTTACGATTATGAGAAAACGTTCTGTAGGTATATAAATGTGAGTGAATAACGAGGATTCTGCTATAAATTACAAATACATGTTCCAGTAGCTCATAAAAGATGAAAATAACATGACGTATATAACTAGTTACCGTAGATGATGTGATGACACATTATTATAAACACTGCTTAAATATTTTGCGTGGATTGCTTGATGCAGTTCTGCCCAGGTGCACTAGTACATTTTTTATGGCCACAGTAGGTATTTATATAATGTTTTGCAATGATGTTTCACACAGATCATTAATGTTATGCGACCGCGACAATTCATTTTTCACCTCTCCAGCACCAAAAATACGGTTGTGGTCATCTAAACTAAACACGCAGCAAATAGATTTTTGCTGCGAACGTGAAGAAATATGATTTCCCGACAAAATTGTTTCTTTTAACCTACAGAACTACAGAAACTTTACTTTTAATTCGTATAGCTATTGTTTATTTTAAATATCTTAAATTTGTAAATTATAATAAACATATTGTTTAATATTGCCTTTGTGTGTTTTTACCTGTTTTTTTCTTACTGGTAGAGGTGAAACGTATTATGTATCACACCACACGAGAGCATTTTTTTAAATCCTTCACTATGCTCGGTAGTCTAAATTAGAATAACTCGACACAATCGTGATTCAAAGCAAAATATCGGGATTATAAGTCAGCACTCGCATCAATAAACAACTTTGCTCACTTGTTGAACAAATAACTATTTTTACGTATCTATTAATCAGCAAGAAGAAACATCTGTCTGGAAAGCTACCTATATAATTTATCTATGAAATCCATCTATTACCTGTAAACGCCGTAATGTTTCCCCGACGCCCTGTCCCCGCAAATCGAGCAGAGATGTTTGGACCCACTGAGGGGATGGTTGGGTGGGTAATTCTTGAAGGCAGGCGGGGGCGTGCCGTCGTCTCGAGAATGGAGGTCGAGCATCGCAGTGTCTGGCTTCAAGTCTGGCGGCGACATCGGTGGCATGAAGCCTGTATCTAGCCCTGCAACAATAGAACCAATCAGCGTCTCATCAACTACCGACATAGTAGTCGGTAAACACAGACATTTGTTTGGATCTCTACTCCTTAAGTCGCGATTAGTACGAATCTTTGATTGACGTCCAGAATTTCAAATAGGTATTCTCCTGAGATTACAATTAGATGGAGTGAAGTCTTTAATCTCCATTGTTTTTTTTAAGTTGGGTTCATCAATGATTAGAGGAATAGCTAACATTTTCTCCCACGCTTTTAAAAGCTAATGAATATATTGACCTGTTTGGAAATAGAAACAAGTGACATTATTAAAACTCACGCACATTAAAACTTTGATATTGCTTAAAACATGAAGGACTTTTCTACGTGAGAATCGCGTTGCCGATATGAAGATCCAGGAATTGTGTCGGCGCTATATGTATCCCATTTCAGGTATCTTTTCTCCTTTGGGGCCTTGAATGAGGAATACTACAAGTTTTAGTAGCCTGTTTCAGACAACCATATGAAAACATAGCAATAAAACCTTATATAAGCAGAAATTTCATCAACAAATTGTCACTTTGTAATTAAATAACAATTCCGGAAAACATTAAGTATTTTTAAACTAAAATAAAATCTCGCGCAATCTTATAATCCATTTGAATTCGAAAATTTACCTATAATGATGATAAATGCACATTGATATCTAATTTACATGGAAAGGTAGACGACAATAAATAACGAATGTTCAGGAAAATGAAAAAAAAGTATGAATGGTGGTGGTCGTTTGAAAAACCTACGAAACCGGTCTGTCCGTCTGGGTCTCAGAGCTTCAGGACCAGACAGAAAAGAAAATAAACCACACTCCACCCTCCTTCCCTTTTACATGTTAGAAAATCGTTGTATAGCTGACTAGGGATAAAAAAAGGTACAAAAATTGGCGTCTAAAGAATATTTTAAACTAAAACAGTAGGTACTTTGCATTGGTGTATGCACTATGTACTTTAAACTCCTATACTAAACTCTATTTACTTCAACACCTAAGCACTCGTATTGCATTGAAGCAAGTTGTAACAACACCAAAAATATATTAGAAGATTTTCAAAATCGACAGAACCAACGGAGTTAAGATAGAACAGTAATCGGCCAGTTCGCAGTTCACCCTTCCATACGAGTAAACAAGGGAGCTATAAACAACCCACTATGATTCAACTGTGAATAATCGGAGGATTTCATTAACAATCGTATTGACATCCATAAACTTCTTATATCATAACATGTATTTTGAATGTGAGCAAAAGATTCGAAATATATCTAATTTATTAATTCACAGGACACGGAATTTTACCGCCTTCTAACACGTGCGCAACTGCGCATAGCCGCCTAGTAAGAACATTTATTTATACTTACTAACTATTGCTTGCACTGCAATACATTGAAGTTAGAACCAGTATTGTTTTCATATTACTATTATTTAACTACTTCTTTTCAACCACGCAAATAATGATGTTTGGCATCAGAAATTCAGAATATACAAAGAGGAACTAGAAGAAAAGGAATACAACGAATAAAAAAAATGTTCACCTCATAGCTAAATTTTGACCACTATCCATCTTATGGTAAGTGATGATATGGTCGAAGATGTTGTTGAGACTAACCTAAAATTACTGGCTCTCAAGCACAGCTGCCGGAACACAACGTTAGGTGCTTGGATTGGATTTTCTACTAAAGGGTGGTAGCTAACCAGGCGGGCATTCTAAAAACACCCTACCACCATGCTAAAACGACTGCCATCCTAAAACAACAACCGGGCCCGAAGGCTTACAGTGCCCTCGGAAGCATCGAAGCCTTCAGTAGAATTGTCACTAGCGGTCACCCATCCTCAGTCATGACTGCGACGGACGTTGCTTAACTTCGCTACGAACGCTTCAATACTCTCAAGAAATCTAACCATCACGTATTTATTGTTCATATCTATACTAGTCAGATAAATAATAATTCTAACGATAGCAGCTACGTTTCAAATAACATATTCTCTGTTTTAAATTCCAAAGACAATGTGACACGTCACACTACATTATGATAATGGTGCACAAATATGCGAAGCTTGGTTAATGTGTGTGCATTCTGCTTCAAGTCCGTTGTTTTTGCTTGTATTTTATTGGATACTGATATACACGCCACACCCACTATCGACTCAATAGTGACATCACTCGCCAGATAGGATCCTAATTAAAATGTCGGTGCAATAACTTATTTGTAGATACTAGATACCAAAGTCACCTTCGATGTATCAGAATGCGATTAGCATTCATTGGCAAATCTAATCAATCTTCCGTAAATAATCCACATATCGAATAGGGCTTTCGAGAATATATGAGAGCAACGTAAAAGTTCAATTCAAATATTTACAGAGCGTATGTTGATAGACTCCCACGTAAACATCCAGGGGTCGCAAATGATAAGTGCCGCTGTGGAATAAATCAGACGCGTTCTAGAAATCGTTAACAATATCATCAGCAAGTTGTTTACAGCAACACTATATTCAGCTGGTTCAACTATATTCACTATATCTGGTACCAGGTAGGTCTCTTTAGCAGGATTCCGTCTTGGTGGGTACCACCGCAGTGTTTGATATTCTGCCACGAAGCAGTAGTGTGCAAACAATACTGTGTTAAGGCACGAAGGGCATTGCAGTAAGTGAAAATACCTCTACCTCCGTGTAAGCTTCTTCTAAGAAAAGGCCATGAAATGGTATTTTATTAGTTAATTACAATTTATATGACCTGAATTTTTCATGATTGGATAAAAGAAAATGGGGATCCAAACCCAGAATATCGAGATCATAAGCATTCGTTGTAACGCATCATTCGTCTAACAAGCCAATAAAAAAATAAATACCAACCAATTTTCACAAAACCGTACAATAGGACTCTCTATATTAATAAAATAAGTCACAGTAAGGTTACAAACGTCGATACCTTTAAATGGTTACATCAAATAATATAATTTTCAAGTATAAGCCCGTCACCTACACCACTCCTAGCATAAATAATATTGAAAACGGGATATATATTACATTTTAACATTGTATACATTACTTGGGGAAGTTAGGAACATGTACAAAATAAATACGAGTATACGACAACGCACACTTATTGATTCGATAGCTGAGTGATTCGATTACTGGAAAGAAATGACTTATCAGATGAAAGTATAATTCAGTATACAATTAGGTAAACAATAAAAACGTTCATAAAGTCATACTTATTTTCCAGCAGAGGGAAGTTAGAGCTGATAGTACCTGATGCTTGAACTTTTGCCCATTATCAAACCATTAATAAATGATGTGGTCGAGGATGGTGGTAGGCTAGGTCTAAGACACTTTCATACTAACACCATACAGCTTACTAGTAGGTACTTGAGCACCTGAAATACTAAAGATGCTAAGACAGTCAAGACCAACAAATGCCTCAGAACACTCGTTGCCTATTTACACCACACTAGGTCACCTTTAAACGTTAAATTTTAATGGCATCAACATTAAGGGTCAAAATTCATGTTTTAATTCGAACAAAACGATTGTCTAAATCAACAGTTAACAGTTTCAAAGCGTGTTAACTGGATCTTTTGAAAGGCATTGTAAAACGGCCTACAAGTTGAAAATTATTTCATTACACTTGGAAGTGTTCTGTTATTGCCAATAAGGGCAAGGTCCTTTATTGTGTTTTCCGGGAAGTATAACTTCAGCTTTTTGATGGAAGCCTTCTATGCGACTGTTATATTTTCTAAATAGAATGTATAAGAAATTAGACGAAAAATATTTAAGGCATTTGTTGATTTTCTTTCAACATTATATTTATACTGAGTAGGTACCTTCATTATGTACCTTCTTCAATAAGTTTTCATTTGATGCATAAGTTTGAAAACGAAGAACTAAACTATCCAATCCTACTAATGTGAAAAAATTAACTGTGTGTGTGTTTTAGAGTGTGAGTTACCGTGGATTTTATTGGATGCATATAAAGCGACTAAGGGAAGAATACCAGATGAAAACAGTTGACATAAAATAAATTGCGATGCCCAAACAATCGCCATCAGTAGGGGCTATGGGGTACCCTAAAAATGGATGCAGTCCCCAGTCAAAGATGTAAGGGTTTCCGCTCTTTTTGACAGAGAAGCTGGTGCTTATAATTTTCGGTAAATGTTTCAAATCACAAAAAAAACGATGATCTTTGGCTCTGATAACATGAAAGATCATTCCCTAGAAACACACAACATACGCATGGTCAGGAAAGATTGCCGAGCTGGAAGAAGAGATAAGCAAGTTAATGATACGTCCTAGGAGAATGTGAAGTGTAAAGAGAAGGACAGGATAGGATTTTCCTTGACTGCGGTAAACTTGTTATTCTAGCGGGATGGACATTATTAATCCAAGGGTGGTGAAAGTCACCCGTCGCAAGTCCCATCATTATTTCACAACACTGGGCAAATCGAAAGATTCTCGAGATGTACAGCATACTTCTCGAGAATCTCTAAAATTATACTCAAAATCACCGAACTTTATCTATTTAATAATATACAGACAATGAAGTAATGAGTATGACGAATAAATCCGAAGCCATGATTACCTCCAAAATATTTACATACATGGTCATATGGGCAGTGGAACCAGAGGCCAGCGGTTGGTCAATGTCAGGGAGAAGAAGGGACTCTATACAATGATTAGTTCTTCGAGATGGCATTATGCAAGAGACGGTAATTTTTTTTTCGGGTTAATCATGGGAGATTTTACAGCATTGAAGGATTTCATGATAACATTGGAAGGATATCAATTTATATGACATTTACTCGTACATGGTAAAATATACCTCACCTTCGATTTGCAGATGATATAGTCGCTTGAGAAGCTCAGTACATGCTCAGCGGTCCCGGTATAAAGGAAGGTCCAACTTCGACAAAGAAGACGCATGAAGAATCTAAGTCATCCGAGTTAGATACTAACTCAGATGAGTAAGGATTCTTCTAGCTAAGGTTACCTAGTTGGAAAAGGCTACAATCGTAGTATAGATAGATTTCCCACTGCACTGTGTGTATATACATAGACGACATATTAAAAATACGCATAAAGCTCAGCACCTTGCCTGATAGTTACAATATGGAATCAGCAGGCACAAACCACGGTCCTCAATCTACCATCACATCTGAATATCTTCAATAGGAGAAGGGGTAGCCAGAGTACCAAAGCACCCACATTTCCCCTGTTACGTTTTAGTCTAACGCCGCCAAGGAGGCGAGCCATAGGACGAAAGTACAAGATAATATTATCTAGATGGATATGCAGCGTAGTTATCTACGAATACATTATAGGTACTTCAATTGTCTACGAACAAGTGTTAATTTTTCTTAACAAAGAAACAACAAAGACGATAACAGGCACGTAGCATGTTTGTACTCGTAAATGCTAAGGTGCATCAGGTCCAATAAAGGTTAAAAGCCAAAGCAATTACTTATGTTGTTTTAGATAGAGCCATTTAAAAAGCAATATATTTCACGAGACGGTAAAATTTGAGATACGATTTAAGAACGACTTCTAGGTACCTGTCCGACCAAACTGAGATTTGGCATAACTATGTATCTTTTTAGCATATCAATAATTAAGGTGGAGATGATCACATGATTAAGTATGGAAGAGCCGTAAGAACGCCTCGAATAAGATATGTGTTTGTGCTCGGTGATTTTGTCTTGACAAGTACTGTAACCCTAAGTGGTTTCCAGGATCTGTAGTTGGGTTCGTGAGGTGGCCATAGGATTTTTTCAACTAATCAACTCTTTGGGCTCGTTGTATTTGTTGTTTCTAAAAGTGTCTACTACACAGGTAGCAAAAATATAAGTCGAAATACATATTACATTTCTCTGGAACTCCATTAATAAGTTTCAAATAAGTAAGTATAATTTGAATGGCAAAACAAATAGGTATAAGTAGTTCAATTAAAGAGACAACAACTGATTTAAACTTTATGATCCAGCCAGACTAATTTCAAAGTCGTTTTCATCCGAGCAATCACAGTTTTCACTCTCGCGAAACGAACGAGATACCTACCTCGAGCAATTACACGTTTATCTGAGTAATTAACTAAAATCGCTGGAAATGAGAGATTAAGACACATTCATAGCACAAAACAGGATCACAATCTCTACATTACATGAACGTCTGCATATTGTCTGCAATTGTATACACTTAAGAACTATTTATGACCACCTTATATTGGGAATGTTCACCTTATAATAGGAAGACTTCGACAAACAAATTTGAAAGATTTTATGGAGAAAAGCCAAGTCAAGTGTAGGTACCTACCCTGAGCCTGCGGGTAAACGTGTATGAATAGTGTGATAAAAATGAATAGGTATGTCAGAATAGTAACAAGTGCAGTTTGCAAGTAGAGATATATATTATTTTATGCATTATAAGTTAGTCTTTGACCACTATCTCACCTGATGGTAAGTGATGATGTGGTCGAAGATGTTGTTCAGGCTAACCTAGAATTACTGGCTCTCAAGGACAGCTGCCGGAACACACCGTTAGGTGCTTGGCGACAGATTTTCTACTTAAGGGTGGTAGCTAGCCAGGCGGACATTCGCAAAATACCCTACCACCATGCTATATCGACTGCTATCCTAAGACAACAACCGGGACCGACGGCTTAACGTGCCCTCCGAAGCACGGAAGCGCTCAGTAGTAATGTCACTAGCGGTCACCCATCCAACTCATGACCGCGGCGGACGTTGCTAACTTTAACTTTGCTGATCGGTTCAGAATGGCTAAGCAAACTTCGCTACGAGCGCTTCTAAAGTAAGATTCATTGTCATTGCCTACTCCTAGCTGACATCGGGCAAGCCACAGAATCGACATGCGTTTGTGAACTCTTTTGGTATGACTCTGGTTATTTCTCTGGTCGTCACATTACATAATACTCATGGTGATAGGATCGATGTAAAATGTATTTAGAGTATAATAGAAAAATGTACGAAAACTCTTAGCGATGAAGATAAACTAAAAACAGACGAGCGACAACGGTCACATTTTAAATAACTTCCTACTGAGTATTTCGTTTTTTTTCTGTTATTATTTGCGTTCTATCTCTTAAAAACTACTCAACCGAATAACAATAAAATTTTGGCCAGGCTGATCTTTTGGCATTAAAATTTAAACAAGAAGATACGTATAAGAGGGCCTGTCTAGGCTTGCCATTTCCTTTTATGTCGAAAATTTGTTCTCTGTTCATGTTAGTAAAGTTTTTTAGCAATATAATTAGTTATAAAATATGGATAAACCAAGTGGCTGTCATGTCGACAACCTCTTACACTGTTTAAAATATACTTGCGCCGGTATTTTTAAACTATTATTGTAAAGAAGAATAAATTCTTTACATTAGTTGTATAGGTACTTGCAATAAAAATCAAACAGTGTCTGTTCGTCATACGGGATTATTCTCAAAACTTCTATTGACGGGACTTCTGGCGAAAAATTCTCAACATCCGTCTGTCCGTCACGGGACAAATTCTACGGGGTAACTCTGGTTATACACGGCATTTGGGGTGTCATCGTATATCGCTCATTGAGTAGTAGAAAATAAAAAACATAAACATGAATATTTTTCATGTTCTAAACTGAAATGTCTATACAATGTATATTGTATATAGGTATATTTACTGTTATTATCAGAATCGGCATTTAGCCAGCAGCAAAAAAGAACGATATTTTTTGAAAATATCGATGGTTTTGCTTGCTTATTATCTGCCCCAAATTGAACAACAGATAACACTTTTTGACAACAGCTGTCATTCTCAAAGGAGTGTATTTTGAATTATTGTAGATAAATACTATAAAGCAGTCTTCCATTCAAACACAGCTAATATTACCTATGGACATATCATGATACTAAATTAGGTTTTCAAAACATAAGAAATAATAAAACTCTTCTATTATTACGAAGTTTCAGTGTCTTAATACGCAGTTGTTAAAAAATGATCACGTAAGACATTTAGTGGGACATAGGTCAAAAATAAAGCAGTTCGCTATGCCATTTGCAGCTGTTTTCAAAGCTTACCGAAGAAAACTTTATTTTTGTACACAAAACGAACGCCAAACATGATAATTTTGTGCATTTGTGTGTTAATTTTGCTACCACTAGGCTATCCGATCGCCCTGCTAGTGTTATTCGTGCATATTTTTCACTCAAATGAAATAACGTGCTTTTACATCCTTTAGTATATATACATTTACTTTTCATTGCTTATATATTCTACTTTTCTATAACGATCATTATCCATAAAGTCCAAATAAATATATTAGTTTAAGGTCAAAAAATATAGTTACCGTGGAGAACGCGGGTAATATTCGAGCTCGGGACAAGAATGTTGTGGTTTAATTATTTGTTAATGTGAATTCATAAAATAATTATAATACGAGGGTGGATTGAAAAGTTAGCGGCCTAATACATAAATACTTGAACAATTTTAATGTAACTGACCTTATTCGATTTGCTTACTCTCTGGTTGTCACATTGTAAAATTTTATCGCAATAGCATTATCAGTTTTTAAATTAGACTGAATTTTGTGAGCCTAGTAGTGCTACATTTTTCAAGAATGGAGAAATTTGAGCAACGTGCGGTCATCAAATACCTGTTTAAAAAAAACTAACTCCAAAAGAGATTCACGAAGACATGTCCACAACATTGGGGGAATCTGCTCCGTCGTATATGACTGCGAAAAAGTGGGTTGCTGAATTTAAACGCGGACGAGAGAGTATTGAAGATGACCCTCGCTCCGGCCGGCCTACGACGTCTACGACTGAAGAAAACATCGGGAAAATCTGTGATCTGATATTGGCAGATCGGAGATTGACCATCAGGGAGATTACAGACACTATTGGCATCTCGTATGAACGAACACAAAACATCATAGTCAATGAACTTGGATTTTCTAAGGTTTCTGCGCGGTGGGTACCCAGATTGCTTTCAGTTGAACAAAAACGAATACGGCTCACGATTTCTCGCGACTGTTTGGAAATGTTTGAGGCTGATCCACAAGTTTTTTTGGCCAGATTTGTAACAATGGATGAAACCTGGGTGCACCACTACACCCCAGAGTCAAAACAGCAATCCAAGCAGTGGAAAAAACCTGATGAACCGACTCCAAAAATAGCCAAAGCAATTTTGTCAGCTGGCATGGTGATGGCGTCAGTTTTTTGGGATGCTAAGGGTGTCATCATGGTGGACTACCTTGCAAAAGATGAAACTATAAACTCGGCTTATTACTGCATCCTTTTACGTCGTTTGCGTGAAACAATTAAAGCGAAAAGGCCAGGATTACTCAGCAAGAAAGTGTTGTTTCATCAGGATAATGCACGCGTTCACACGTCTGTTGAATCTATGGCTCAAATTCGCGATTGTGGCTTTGAATTACTGCCGCATCCCGCCTATTCCCCTGATTTGGCACCTTCAGACTTTCATTTATTCCTAAACTTAAAAAACACCTTGGAGGTCAAAAATTTTCATCAAATGAGGAGGTCGAAGCTGCACTGGGTGACTTTTTTGAAAGCCTTGAAGAAACTTTTTTTATGACTGGCATACAGGCGTTGGAATCCAGATGGAAGAAGTGCATTGAGTTAAGTGGAGATTACGTGGAAAAATAAAATTACTTTTGTTTATATTACAAATAGTTTTCTTGCTGAGGCCGCGAACTTTTCAATCCACCCTCTTATCTATAAAAGTTAATATCACATAACGTAAAATATTTAATATGAGTATGATATAGATGTTACTTATATTTTATTTTGAATAGAGAATCTTTACTCACTGCAGTAAGTTGTATGTAATGGCAAACGAAGCGTTAGAAAGACAGACGAACGGAAAGACAAGGAGAATCTATAGAAGTCCGTTTTGTACCGATCCTAGTATTGTTAAAGGTAAATAAAATTATATAGTACCTAAGTATATCCGTGCACCAATTTATTTCTTTGAACATACAGAAAAATCTATGAGACTAGACTATAAACAATTATCGGAATTGAATAAGTGTGTCAAAGTGGATTTCGAAGATCAGGATAAAGTCTGCCTTTGATTAATTAAATCTTGATATTAAAGAATTCTTACGATTATATACACCAACAAGCTTATTTTTATCTTGATAATGGGAATATTGGTATTAAAAACTTAATCACTATTGGTAGTAAGTAATACAAAATTGGTATTACACAAATTAATATCAATAATAAATTAACGTCAATAGAAAAGCAGGTACAGAAATATGAGAGCATTCTTACAAAGAATTCGGTAGGGGGGCGCAGATATCCACGGTATAGCAGAGGAAATCTAGAACAAGTATAACATACGTATGCACATAAATAACTAATGGTCACTCCTTCTATGCTATCAATAATAAATTAACGTCAATAGAAAAGCAGGTGCAGAAATATGAGAGCATTCTTACAAAGAATTTGGTAGGGGGCGCAGATATCCACGGGATAGCAGAGGGAATTTAGAACAAGTATAACGTACGTATGCACATAAATAACTAATGGTCACTCCTTCTATGCTATCAAAAATAAATTAACGTCAATAGAAAAGCAGGTACAGAAATATGAGAGCATTCTTACAAAGAATTCGTTAGGGGGGCGCAGATATCCACGGTATAGCAGAGAAAATCTAGAACAAGTATAACGTACGTATGTACATAAATAACTAATGGTCACTCCTTCTATGCTATCAAAAATAAATTAACGTCAATAGAAAAGCAGGTACAGAAATATGAGAGCATTCTTACAAAGAATTCGGTAGGGGGCGCAGATATCCACGAGATAGCAGAGGGAATTTAGAACAAGTATAACGTACGTATGCACATAAATAACTAATGGTCACTACTTCTATGCTATCAAAAATAAATTAACGTCAATAGAAAAGTAGGTACAGAAATATGAGAGCATTCTTACAAAGAATTCGGTAGGGGGCGCAGATATCCACGAGATAGCAGAGGGAATTTAGAACAAGTATAACGTACGTATGCACATAAATAACTACTGGTCACTCCTTCTATGCTATCAATAATAAATTAACGTCAATAGAAAAGCAGGTGCAGAAATATGAGAGCATTCTTACAAAGAATTCGGTAGGGGGCGCAGATATCCACGGGATAGCAGAGGGAATTTAGAACAAGTATAACGTACGTATGCACATAAATAACTAATGGTCACTCCTTCTATGCTATCAAAAATAAATTAACGTCAATAGAAAAGCAGGTACAGAAATATGAGAGCATTCTTACAAAGAATTCGGTAGGGGGGCGCAGATATCCACGGGATAGCAGAGGGAATCTAGAACAAGTATAACGTACGTATGCACATAAATAACTAATGGTCACTCCTTCTATGCTTGTTCTATTACAATTGGATCTCAATTCTAAAACTATTATGGTTGAATCATATTAATAAAAATTGAATATAAACTAAAGGGTATAGTTACATTGTATATCCAGATAATCGGTGTTGGGCAAGTTAGACTGCGTCGGTAAGGCAAAGCTGTTAGTCTGCAAGGGCGTCATCGGCGTCTGCGGCTGTGGAGTTGGCGGCAGCGGTCGTGCCCAATTATTGGGATTGTTGATCAGCGCCGTCACCGCTATAGATGGCTTGTCCTTCTTCGCCACGCTCGACATCATGATTACACAAGCTCCTTACAAAATCACATCACTATCAACACTGCACTTCAATGTCTACAAAACGGCACAAGTCAGTTCACAAACAGTTCGTCAAATATCAACACCGTGAATTATTGCTATAACTCCTGTATAAAACGTGCGATGTGGAATGAGCGTACATACGAGATACGGAGCGCAGACAAAAGCGTCAGTGCCGCTGTCGCCGGCAGGGACAAAGCAGTCGTCGTTGTGACATTGTGATAGCGGCTGTTATTGCACTCGCGCAGTGATATCGCGGTGCAACGCGACAACAGTGCGCCACGAACGGCACTGATGCTTACCAAGTGACTAATGCGCAATAAACTCAACGAGCTCGCTCGAATTTGACAAAAAAAAATACCCGTCAACTTCCGCGCGGTTACCGGCGTGAAGGTCTCACCCGGCGCGCTCAAGGTCCTCACACAATCCATACATGAATAAATCTCATATAATGTCGAAAACTAGTCGACTATAATCACGCTTTTTATCATTTAAAGCTTAAAACGAATCCGAATAAAACTAGATGATTAATAATATTTTATAGTCATATGTTAAAATGGAATCATCAAAATAATTGTAGTTGTTAGCCGTTGGCCTTCGTGATCGTGGCTGCGGCGCGTTTCTGTAATTAAGTTTTACGTCACTCATAGAACGAACTCCCTGCGATAGCCTCTACCATATAAAAATTCGCTATGTCACTTCACGCGGCCGAATAGGTTTACAGCCAATAGCTATTGTTGCGAAAACGAGAATCCCCTATCATCGACATCCAATTGTAAATATAAAATCATACTTAACAACACAAGTATTATGTACCAATACGACCCTCAAATAATAATTCGCAAATAAGTACTACTATCAAGGAAGCTAAGTACCACTGTACCAACACCAGATTATTTGCGAAACACAAATCTATCAAAGAGGCCGTTCATTCCAAACACGGCCGAGAGACTTTATGTTTGTTTGAAGACACATGCGCGGCCTTGGTTCTGTATATGTTTTGGGGACGTTCCTTGCACGTGTCCTGTTCAACAGAACAAAAACACATCCGGTATTTTAAAAATACTTTACAAAGTATTAGCCTTGGAGGGATTTCAGTGTTTCAACCTATTTATTTTGAATATTTACTACATGGATAGGGAATATCATTATCTTTGTCGTGGGCTCGTGATATCGACATGACTGTATGCTACGCGTTCGCATCCATTCATGTTCTGATAATGAGATAGCCACTTTTAGGAACCGGGTACTAATAATTATTTACAAACACAAGTTTATATCTTTATATTCCCTGTAATAATATTAGAAAATCGATAGCTGGATAGGACGCAGAAAAGAGATATAACTCAAGGGATTATTGAATTATTGCGGGACGAACTACTGGGACTAACCGTAATTTAATTTATATGATAGATTCGTAGCTTAAAGCCTAATATGATAAACATATTAGGAGGATATATGAAACGATGGCAAGCCAAGAAATGCGTTTGCGTAATTACTTAACGGGCATGGTCATTTAAACGTAAACGGCTTAAATTTTGTGGTATGGATTTTTTTTATTCTTCATTGTGTTGGCATAATGTATTTTTTCTGCATATCATAAAGCTCAGACAGCTATTAAGGGAGTGTAAAGACTTATTTACGGCGTGGGCGGCTTGGATATTATACACACCCAATTCAAAAGAAATCATCCAAGCGCGAATCCATCCATATCCTTTTACGCCTGGTTTAGGGTGTTGGTTGGTACATTATGGGGATACATTACCAGTCGCTGTCAATCAAGCGATATCCTTGACAAGCCCGATTCTATGTAATTGATAGCTTTTCGTTAGAAGGAAAGATTCTCTCGAAATGAAACTGCGTAGGAGGATTTGAGCGAAGCCTCAATAAATTGATGTATATGAAAACATGATATTGATAAGTAATAGCCAATCAATACAAAGGAGAAAAAGCCGTCGTTAACTATATAAGCTCAGATAAAGCTACGGAAACACATTACCTTTAGACGTGAAACGAATGAATTGAGCTATAATGGCTCAATATTGTTGGAATTGATGAACTATACAATGAGAGTAGTTTCGACAATGGGAGTAGTGTCGACAATGACTAAGCGGACACCACTGCCGGCAACACGATTGTCATAGGACACTATTCTATTCTTTTAAATATATATAGAGATGGTACGTAGAGTAGGTAACGTACAGGAACCAGCTCCGAAATTTCTATCCAGTTTTAAGAACGAATGCAGTTTCTTACAATACCAAAGTATAGAATTTTTAATCGCCAACAGATGAAAATTCAAACATTTTATAAAGACATAAACGCAATATTATTGAAGTTTCACTAACGCAGTTGTGCTGCACCGCTCAGTGAGACAGAAATGTCGATCGATCGGTGCTATCAAGGAATGTTACCACTTTCCTAGACTTTCTTCGGGTGGTATGACGTGCATACATGCATGCCGTCACCGTGGAGATGGAGGCCGGCTGGGCTGCGCCCCTCTCCGCCGCCGACGACGCTATCGATCTGCGCCGACCTTGACTGACGCGCGCCCGTCAGCCGCAATTAACATTGACAATAGCGACGCGCGCGCAACACTCCATCCGACTCAATGTACACACTTTCCTTTTCATTCTGTTTAACAACATGGCTTGTATTCTTTCCATATGTCGTATGATTTATAAGTTATTCAATGTCACTGAGCATTCCAGTGGTGATGAAGTTGGGTCTGACTGTCATAGCCTAGTCAGCGGTCGTGGTGCAGTATCAAGGTCCAGTTGCAGGTGATGGGTGAATCACGCGAGGGGGCGGCCGGCGCGGCGGCGTGCATTCCCCGCAGAATATGGGTAAACGGAACGTAGAGGAGCGAGCCGCGGGGGCTTGTGACCTTGGCGATTCGCTGACGACTACAGGTGTTTTTTGTTTGTGCACGAGATTGTTGAGCAATGTTCACCTTGTTGGCCACTCGGGCAGCTTCGTAGGTTAAACGATAGACGCGCGGCGAGGGGAGAACAACCGGAATTCGATTCGAAACAATGCTTACTTCCAATACTGCATGCGTTCATCGCAAGTTTGACGTAGACCTGGAAATAGCTTCTACTACAGTTGTATTATTATAACTATAGGCTAACAACGTCCATATTCCGGTTCAGTATCTAACTATCACGATAGGTGCACTAGTCGAGATCATTATCAGAAAGTTTGAAGTCTACAATCTTAGTCAACATTTATCAATTTCAGAAGGGTCTGTTTCAGAATGTTCGAGTAGGTGCCGGTTATATTACCCAGAACATATTTAATAAATAAAACACTATCTTTGCGTTTCACAGTCATTGATTTAGCCTATCCATCGGTTAAAGCTTGAAACGCGCTGCATGTCAACTGTCATTTTTATCATTCAGTTATTTTATGTGTTGCATAGTAACCCGAAACTTTACTAGGACATTCTGAAACGGGCCCTAAATTGAATTATTTTGCGGAAATCTATGTCTCAATTGTATACTTACAATGAAATTTCAAGCTCAATAATGCAGTACTAGTGCTTCAGAATCAAGGTGTACAATGAAGTCTAAAATATCAAGTACTTAATAGGTATGACCCAAATGAAACTTCGACGCAATTCAAGCATTCGACTCTTTGGAATTCCATTTTGATTCATAAAGTCTCCAGGAAATATGTATTCACTAAACTATGACATCCCTACTATTTCAATAGTAAACAACGTCTTTATCAAGATCCTAAAATCTGCATAGACGGCAATAAAAATATACGAGGGTGAATCAAAAAGTTCTTAGAAGTGCATATATATGAAACCTTTTTGGATCAAGTTCGATATTCAAATTAAAGAGTGTCTATCACACTATATTTATGCAGACTGTCACTTATTTTTGTCAGTTCGTTCGCATGTAATAAATTTTTTTGTGCAACGAGTTGCTAAAAAGTCAAAATTATGGATAAAAGTGAGTTACGTGCGGTGATAAAATATCTCAGTTTGAAAAAAATGTCTACGAAGGAAATTTTTTTGGACATTCAGCAGACATTAGGGGGTGATGCTGTACCCTATTCTACGGTTGCGTACTGGGTGGCTGAATTTAAAAGAGGTAGATCAAGCTGTAAAGATGACCCGCGTTCTGGGCGGCCTTCAACCTCCGTTACAGAAGAAAATGTCAAAAAGGTTGAGAATCTGGTTTTGGAAGACAGAAGAATGACTATAAAACATATAGCTGAGATCCTAAAGATATCTTTTGGTAGCGTTCAATCCATTTTAATTGATTCACTGGGGTTCAAAAAAGTGTCTGCAAGATGGGTGCCACGAATGTTAACCGACGAAAACAAAAAGCGACGTTTGGAAATTTCCAAGCGTAATCTCGAAATGTTCCAGCGTGATCCGGATAATTTTTGCCGTCGTCTTGTCACCATGGATGAAACGTGGGTCCACCATTTTGATCCTGAAACTAAAAGACAAAGCATGTCTTGGAAACGACCATCCTCTCCATCCATTAAAAAATTTCGAGTTGCTCCTACCGCTGGCAAAGTTATGGCCTCTGTGTTCTGGGATAGTGAAGGAATCCTTTTTATTGATTACATGCCAAAAGGCCAGACGATTACTGGACCCTATTACGCAAATTTAATCCCGAAAGTGCGTGAAGCGATTAAAGTTTTTTTTTGCCCTGTGGCAACACTATTTTAAACATGTCATAATGATTGCTCCGTATTTTAATAATAGTTTTAAATAGTAAATAAGGCTAAATTATAGTGTTATTGTTTAATTAACGTTAATTAAAAGTAGCTTTATAGTGTGATTAAATTTATATCGTGGCATATTCATTAAACAGTGAATAAATATAATAGTACGTCATCCTGCAGCAGCGGTTGAGATTTCAAACATCTTGGATTTTACTGGGGAGTATAATGTCTAATATCTAACTTTAAGTACACATTTATCACATTTTCACTGTAACTCACTTGATTAGCTACGTTAATAATCTCACACTGGAAGTGTACTGACTCTCTTTCCTTGACAAAATAGTGGAAGCAAAGTTAATTATTTTTGCCTCAGACATTTCAACACTATTTGACTCCTAATCCTAGCTGCAACTCATTCTCAAAGTTTTATATTTGTAGTAGTATCCGTAGGCACTGGTATCCAAAGTGGTCGTGCTCACAGAAAGGTGTTGTCTAGTGGCGGTGTTGTGTGTCGGGTCGCCATCTTCCCTCAAATATGGTTGAGGAAGGCGATGGCTGGCACATGCATCAACTCGTGAACGGGTGCTGCTAGAGGACACAGGTCTTCTCTGGATGCTAGTGCTAATGACTGTGGAGTGTAGATTTATACAAATTTGTAGTAGGTAGTCAGGTCTACAAAAATTACCTATTAAAACATATGATAAGGTACCTATTACCATCAATCATTTGTCACTTTTGTTATCAGATAAAAGTTTCATACTTTTTTCTCTCCAATCTGTTTCTAACCATCATCTGTAAACTAATTTATCTGTGTTTCTACTGCTTAACAAATTTCCTCTTTCCTTTTTCCCTTTTATCTGTATATAGCATAGGTATTTAAATGTAAACAAATAATAGATATTTGTGTAATAATTACTGTTCTCAGACTTGATTGTTTATTTTGTTTATAGAATTAGGTATGCACCATTATTGTAATTTATATAGAAAATAGTTGTAACTTTGAGTTTGAATTGTGATAAATACATACCTTACACTTAAAATACTTCTTGAAACAGTAACTTAGCTACTTTTATCTGTTTTCCAGATATTGTGCAGAGTTGTTGGTATCCAAATATGCCTGTAACTACTAGGAAAACCTTGGCAAGAGAACTGGAAGAGAAACTCAGAGTTTCTCTTCAGGACCTTAAAAAGTATAAAGACCTCTCTGATCAGCTCCTACAAGAAAGAGATGACAGTGAGGTTGAGGTGAACAAAATTGTGTCAAAAAACACTGACCTCAAGAATGAACTTGCCGGTCTATACACAAATTACTCAGAAGCGCTCCATCAAAATGAACAACTACAAAACATTGTACTATCATTTAAAGAATGTAGTGAGACTCATGAACAGGCCTTGAGTCGTATATCAGAACTAGAGTTTGAATTAAGCAAGGCACAACATGAAATCTTGTCGTTAAAATCAACAAAGTTTAATGAACAGACCGCTGACACCTTAAATTTATACCATGAGCTGGTCGGTAGTGGCATGGAATCAGCAAGCTCCCTGCAGCCTATTGAAACTATTGACTTGACTGATGAGAACACTATATGTAGTCAATTTCCAGTCTTTCAGAGCCATAAGAAAATCAAAAAGTACTTTAAACTTAAGAAACTGATGCGTAAGTGCGAAAAACAACTTAAAAACCGCAAATATTTCAAGAAAAATGTGAATTTGGTGAAAGATAAGCTAGTTTTACAGGAAAAACTTCAAAATTGTTTGGATGAAGTAGAAATTACTAAGCAATTGTATGATGATGATACTTTGAGTCTTCGCTCTGAGCTGCTAGATAAAGAAAAATTATTGCAAAATATTTTCTCTAGCTACTTATCAGCTCAAAACCATCTTAGTGAGCACTACAATGAAGCTATAAGTTTAATGGATCTTGTGACCACCAATATGGAGAGTGTGAGAACTACTGAGTGTGCATGCTCAAAGTCTCATAATCAGCAACCAACTAGAGATTCATTACCAACAATTTGTCATACAGTTCAGCCATTGAATAAAACATGCACTGAAGCAGTACAGAGGGAGAATCAAGGTATCACCTCAAACCAGGATATGGTTACCAAAGTATTAGTTTTTTCAGATGCAATAGGCAGAAATTTTGGTTCTGTGCTTTGTAATTCACTAGACTGCTTTGTTGAAAATTACTGCATGCCTGGTGCTTCTTATGCTCAAATTGAGAAAAAAATTATGTCTGCTGCAATTGATAGCAATACCATAGTCATTGTCTATTTAGGCCAAAGTTTAGGTATAGACAGGAAACAGGTTATAGCAAATGTAACCTCATTGTTAAGCCTTAATGCATTTAAAATTATGTTATGTGCTTTTCCTTACTCAGATGCACTAACTAAAAGTCAGAATGAGCATATTAACTGCTTAAATACAATTTTATATAATATGACATGTCGTCATAAAGACAAACTTTTATTTTTTGACTGTAATAAATTTATTACTAAATTTATGTTGACTCAGGATAGGATGTACCTACCTAAGAAATGTAAGAATTTAATTGCTACTTTGGTAGCTTATAATATTGAGTCGGTTATAGGAAATATAACCATGTCTTCTATTGACGATACAGATTTTAGTACATGTACTAATACAAATGTTGAGTCAAACTGTTTAAACTTTTAAGTCCGACAACAGGGAAGTGTTTTGACATAGCACTGTACTACCAAAATATAAATCGCTTCTCTGGCAAAATACTTGAAATTGAAATGCTCTTAGATAAATATCCTTTTGATATATTATGCTTTACTGAAACATGGCTAAGAGCTGATACAATGTTATTTAATGTTAAGAATTTTAGTGTAGGCAGTGCGTTTAACAGATCATCTGCAGAAGGAGGAGGGTGTATTATTCTTGTAAAAAATAACTTAAAATTTAAAGAACGCCGTGACTTGGTCAGATGTTCTGTTGAACGTGTCTGTGAAGTTGCTTGTGTGGAGGTGGACAGGCATCTTGTGTTGTGTGTATATCGACCACCAACAGATGAAGGTCGTGCTCAAAATTTTACAGAATTCTTAGCCACTCTGGAAAGTATACTACTAAAAATTTCTAAATGTAAAAAACCCATATTTGTATGTGGTGATTTTAATGTAGATATTTTATTGAAATCTAAAAATAAGACTGATCTTATTTCATTGTTTAAGTCATTTAATTTGAAATTTCTATTCTGTGAGCCCACTAGAATAACAGATACTTCAGCTACCTGTATAGACAATATATACTCGAACTGTAAGACTAAACAAAAGTCAATAATGAAGGGTGTTAGATCTGATCATGAGGGCCTGGCAATTAGATTTGATGGAAGCAAAGAAACTGCAAGGTATGAAATTGAACATAGGCCGTTAACAACCAGTAGGCTAGAAATACTCAGTACCAATATAGAAGCTAAGCTTGCCATTACAAGTTTTTCTCATAGTGACCCGAATGACATTTATAATAGTTTATTCTCTCTAGTAAATACTGAGTTTCAAAAAGTTTGTCCAAAAATAAAGAAACAAGTAAATGGAAAGTTGAAGTTCGGTGATTGGGCAACTACAGGTATTCGAAAAAGTAGAGATTATTTGTATGATCTGTATCGCAGGAAGAATTTGACATCCTGCAAGCAGTTTCGTGATTATGTTAGGAACTATTCAAAAATGTTTAAGTCTGTTTGCTTGTGTGCTAAATCTCTTTTGATTAGAAATAAAATTAGCAAGTCTAAAAATAAAATAAAAACCATTTGGAATACTATAAATACTGAGACCGGAAAAAATAAACCTAGAGATTCTACATATGTCTTAAATGTTGATAAAAATCAAATATCTGATCCAATACAAGTGGCAAATATATTTGACAATTTTTTTTCTAACTTACCCCTAGAAGTCACTAAGTCATTGGATGCATGTCCCGATGTAGCAGAAACTCTGCTAATACATAATTTCCCCTGCAAATCACCGGACTTTTCTTTCAGACACACAACAATATTTGAAATAATAAAGACATTTAAAAATTTAAATGTTAAGAGCACCGAAGACTTGTGGGGTATGTCAGTTAAAGTGGCAGAGTCTATAATATGCATTATTGCACCATATTTAAAAACAATATTCAATCTTTGTATTGATAAAGGAAACTTCCCCGACTTAATGAAACAAAGTAAAATCACTCCAATTTTGAAGTCGGGGGCTACATCTGACCCTTGCAATTACAGACCTATTTCTATCTTACCTGTTCTGAGTAAAGTATTCGAAAAAATTATGCTCAAACAACTTCTATCCCATTTTAATGAGCATAATATATTAAATGAGAATCAGTTTGGTTTCACAAAGAGCAGATCCACAACAGATGCAGGTGCTCAATTGATGTCACATATACTTGAAGCCTGGGAGAGTTCACAGGATGCTATTGCCGTATTCTGTGACCTTTCTAAGGCATTTGACTGTGTAGAGCACCGCACTCTGATTCGAAAACTTTCACATTATGGTATTCGTGGAAAAGCTCTGGATCTTATAAAGTCATATCTGTCAGACAGGCTACAGAAGGTTAGAATAAATGGCAATACTTCTTCCGGGTCTTTGGTAAGAATAGGCGTACCGCAAGGATCAATTTTAGGGCCTTTTCTGTTTCTAGCTTATATAAATGATCTGCCTTGCATGGTTAAAAATTTCTGCGATATAGTTTTATTCGCAGATGATACCTCCCTAATTTTTAAAGTAGATAGGAGGGATAGTGAACTTATTCATGTAAATAATGTGTTATCTATGATCTCTAAGTGGTTCGCGGCTAATAATCTTCTCTTAAATTCAAAAAAGACCAAATGTTTAAAGTTTTCTTTACCAAATGTTACTTATGTTGAACCAAACATTAAGCTTGGCCTAGAAAAACTCTCTTTTGACAATGCGACAGTCTTCCTGGGAATTAAAATGGATTCAACTTTACAGTGGAATCCACATATACATGATCTATCTGGAAGACTTAGTTCTGCTGCATATGCAGTTCGTAAGATAAGACAGCTAACAGACGTAGCTACTGCTAGGCTCGTTTATTTCGCGTACTTCCACAGTATTATGTCTTATGGTATATTGCTGTGGGGAGCTGCTGCTGAGATAGAGACAATTTTTATCTTACAAAAGCGTGCAATTCGAGCCATATATGAAATGGATCCTAGGGAATCCCTGAGAGATATTTTTAAAGAAATTGATATTTTAACTTTACCAAGTCTGTATATATTTGAAAATATTATGTATGTTCGTAAAAATTTGAGCAAATTTAAATCAAACAGTGACACTCACGATTATAACACTAGGAATAAATATAAAATAGCGGTGCCAGGTTTTAGATTAGCAAAGACAAATAAAAGGTCCTTCTTAGGAAATTGTGTGCGGTTTTATAATAAATTGCCCAAACATATTACAACGCTCACAGAAAGAAAATTCAAGTTGCATGTGAAGAATATTTTGATAAAGAAATCTTACTACACAGTTTGTGATTACTTAAACGACAAAAATGCTTGGACTGGTTCGCCTCTGCCAAGCTAGCGCCTAACACCTACGTAATGTAAATTAAGTATTGTAATAATTTTATTATATAGTATGTACTTAACACATTTTTAAAAAAACCTTTAAAAGAATGGCCCCGAGTTTCTTGCCCGTTCTTCTCGCAGTGGCTCTATAACTTTTGTTTGCTGAACGTGGCAGTACAATGTAGTATATTTCAATATTAAAATTTGTAATTGACCTTCATAAGAGCGTCGTAGACGCCTAAATTGAATAAATGATTTTGACTTTGACTTTGACTTTGAAAAGAAAAACGTCGTGGAAAACTGTCGTTGGGCGTGTTGTTCCTTCAAGATAACGCTCCTGCTCATCGATCGGAAGTTGCGGTCAACGCAATCCGCTGTGCTGGCTTCAATCTCCTTGACCACCCACCATATTCTCCGGACTTAGCCCCAAGTGATTTTCACTTGTTTCCAAAATTAAAAGAGGAAATTCGTGGAACAAAATTACACGATAATGACGCGGTTATAGCTGCCGTAGAGGACTTTTTCGAGAGTCAAGAAAATATTTTTTTTTCACAAGGAATAAGGAAGTTAGAAACGCGTTATTCTAAATGCATTGCATTGGAGGGAGATTATGTAGAAAAATAAAATATTATTATTTAAATCTTTGCATTTTTTAATATTGATTCCAAGAATTTTTTGATTCACCCTCGTATAAAAGTACATCAATTTCCAGAAAACGCAAAGCATCCAACATACGATACCAATGTCGATTGAGTAATATGAAATTGTATTGTGATAGATAAACTATCACTTACTTGTTTTATCAATTTATTCGAGGGTTACGTAACAGCGACCAGCGCAATGTGTCGGCTAAGACCTTGGCCGTGACCAAGCCAACGAGTAGGCAACACTTCCCGCGCCGCGCCAACTGACGTCCGTCACTCAGATTAGGTACACGCAAAACTACAAGCATAAAAGACTAAAAAAGCTAAAATCTTTCTACGTTTATCATTACATTAATAAACAGTATTGTACTTAACAGAATTGACGCATTAAAAACATTTTTAACATAGGTTTTATACTGATGGAAACAGATAACTTCATCCGGACCTGAACCCGCAACCCCAGTATCAAAATATCGTCCTGTCCCATTACCAATTATGTAACGGGTGCTGGACAGTCGATTTTTATTCAATCCTATTTGATTTCACGATTTGTCTTTCTCACGATAGCGTAAACTAACCAAATAATGATTAACTATAAATTACTAAGTCAAGTTCGCCAGAATTGATAGGGTCTCAAAAGAAGTCATCTGCTTGAACATATTTCTGTACTGAATTTTTTTTCTTAAGAAAAACCCAATAAACGACCTGGGGATCAGACGCAGGATCTCAAGATGCCAAATTGACACTTTCTCATATAACTGCGTCGTTGGCTACGCAGCCGAAAGCAAGAGTAGAAAGCTTCCCAAACAAAAATAAGTATCTAATTAAACCACAATCAATAACGTAGGTACTATATTACTGCCTGCCGAAACACCTACCAATTGAAGGAAGGAATTATTTATTGGTTCTAAACAATGAGGCGAAACCTAACAAGGATTCTAGAATATTTCAATGTTCTAGAACAAAACAAATCGTTTGATTGAAAACGTTAAACTCGTGCCATTTGGCTTTGAAGCAGCGAAAACTTATATGTATTGTTGAAGAATTCTACAGTACACAATATTATGAAAGGTTTCCGCCGCCAAAGTTGAACTGTAATTCAAAGTAAAACACTTTAGAATAGGACTTCGATAAAGGGCATGTTTCAGAGTAAAATCGAAAATAATGTCTGGAAAACGAAGAGAATCTTAAGAATTTAAGATGCAGTAAAGTAATGACAAGTTTTCTAATAGTCGCGTCCATAAAATTTCATTGGAAGTACAAGAGGTTTATGGATCAGAAGAAATATAATTCGACTTCTAACAAATTGAGCTTGAAGTTTAATTACGTTAAAGAATGTACTAAAAATTTAAGACAACAAGTGAGACATAACAACGTACTCAATATATAAAAAGCAACGCACGCAGTCCTAGTCAGTAAATTATTTCGCACAAAAATAATAGGATAGACGATAATGCTCTACAAATAAAACATTAGTCACTACATTTAATTGTTTAACGTCCAGTCTAATGTGAAACAAAAAGTAGGAAACCTGTAAACGTGAATTTACATTAACAAAAAGTAAAGTAACGTATTAGTATTCCAAAAGTGAGTTAGCATGAAGGCGGCAATGAATTCTAATAGAGTAGAAGACCTTGACAATGATACAATCGTCTTGGATAACCGCTCTATAAAATAATAAGCATGTACGTAATACCAAAATATTTTGCTGGTTATTATTATGTAAACGTTCAATATCTAATTGAACCGATAGTTACGACTCATACTCTCCATCAAATGTTCTTAGTTCTTACATCGTGTAAGAAAATCTGTTTTTAAACAGACTATGCACAGAATATAAATGTTATTTCGACGCTAGTGAAAATATATATTACAAACCATCTCGAAACAGGAAAATTTTAATTGCAAATCATTTATAATCTCATTTATTATTAGACTGTTTATAATGTCAGGGTTATAATAAAAGTGAGTAGTTATACAGTCTAGGGAGCGTTTAACGGCAAATAAATCAATAATGGAAGAGCCGATAGTAGTTATTTATTGATAGACTTAAGGATTGAAATAGACATGGAACAATGACTAAGTGGCATGTAAAGCAACATAAAATCGATAACGAGTAGGTACAAAATGTTGGAGCAGCGCAACGACGATGTGGACAGCTAAATAGTTATTATTTTAGAGAATCCATTTGAGGTTTTCGATTCAATTTCAATTTGCTTCACTATCATTAGATCAGACGCACATTACAATATTTCGAAGAGGTGTGTGAAAAATGCTCACCAAAATTACTCGAATATTAATAATAACAGGAGCAAAAAGGAAAATTAACAGTAGCGGTTATATGGAAAGAGGAATCAACCGAACTTCGGGTTATTTCACCACCTTTGAAGGGAGAATTAAAAGTTCAAAATATTTTTTTTTAAATGAGTGATAAAAAATGTTATCCGGGGTTTCCTTTTCTGATAATGCGTAATCCATGAAAGTGTGACGAGGTGCCTTCATCACAGTTGAGTTTGGCACGATTTCGTGCCTGAATTACATCACCCTGACGTCAAACTATTAAATGAGAAAAGTTCTATCTTATCTCCAGACGGTAGCTATTGAACAAGAATGGAAATGCAATCGCTAGAACTATAGAGCACAAGATAAATTTATTCAAAACACTAGGTACGAGTCAATACACTTGCAACCTTGCAATGCTCTTTACGACTCGCGTCAGATAAAGACATAAGGGCATTAAATATTACTTTATATTTCAATAGTGGCAGATATATATTACGCCGTAATTTTTTCCTTTACAATAGCAAACGTGGAAATATTTCTTTGAATACATATTGTACATATAGACTGGTAATCAAAAGACCTTAACATGTCCTGCATAACATTGGCAATAGTATCATTGCATTGTGTGATAACATTTTATCTTAAGTACAAATAAATACACGACGAGTAAGGAATCTACCCAATTTAACATTTGCAATATGTAGATATTCTAAAATGAATTTAATTTTGGGGTCATAATTGATTTCCTAATTTTAAATAACTCTATTATGAACATGCTATTTTGTTCACGCCAGATAAGAGCTGGATTCTTATTGTTCAATTCTATCGTATTATAGATGCAGTTTGATTAAAATTCTTACAAAAACTTCAATATATAAATATTGCATACGCATTTAACAGGTTTATCTCCAGACTCGGTTGGCAAGTTCAACTCAATTGTGGCATCCGTGATCATACAACATTCAAGCGAACTTCCAGACAGAACAGTGCGAAACGAGATAAAGTAAAAGTGAAACAAAAATTGTAGGATCCATGAGCGCTCCGCAGGTTTTCAAAAGTTGACAGGAAAGTCATGGGACAGCTCTACGTCGTCGGAGACGCGAGAGATGCATCACAATCACGAGAGGTAAATGCACATGGGGATGAGTGACGCCACTCATAAAATATAAGTATCGGATTTACGAGTGTCGATTTATATGTTGAATGCCGGTTGCGGATCGTGCATCGATTTTCGTGTAGGTCGCGAGCGGCGCCGGTCTCACAGCCGATGCGGTCGGCGTCGCTGCTCTGACTGGCGCGCCGTCCCCGCCAACCCCGCGCGCCACCGTTTGTTTTGCTGTATTTTCGTTGTTAATCATTCTCCTTGACCTTGTGCGACGTCGAGTGGTCCACTGCACACGACTGCGCACCCCTCGCCCGGCCGCCCGCCCGCGCTGCCTGGCAAGCCACATCACACGTGCTCTAGTCCTTCGAACCGCACCATGCAATGTGACCAGCCAGACAACTCGACCTTTCTTGCACTCTAATGCCCAACAATATGTTTACCTACATGCTGCTGATAATATTTAAGGTGAAAACTAGCCTTACATCGCAACAACGAAAAGTGTGCACAAAACGTATAATTTAGATTTTCCACGGAAAGGCTCGCTCGCTCTCTAAATATCGCAATCCGATCGTAAATCAAAGCTCATAAGTTAAGCCTACCCTAATAAGGGCTATCAAACCGTGGTATATCTTTTCGTCTACAGGGTAAATTCTATTTAAACCCTTAATTTGTTTTCATTATTCTGTACTATAGGGTAACATCTGCTATTATTTGAGATACATGTAACGTTCCGTCAAATATACTTAATAACGTTGACCCTGTCGACCAAATCTCGTCCACTTTACGTAGGTCTGAAGTTGAATTAGGATTAGCGGCCCACACCACATCGCTAACAACAACGTTGACCGTTGCAGAAGCAAGGTACTTATCATCAATGAACTGATAGATGTAGGGCAGGCCGTTTATTTCCTCAAAATGTAGGCCAACTAGTCCGAAAACGATGTTTTTGTAGTTCTTTGGGGGAGCCAGATCAGGAAAGTGACGCTTAGCTAAGGAACGTATTCTGATCTGGTTGCTGAAAAAGATTTCCCCAAATAGAAACAAGCCTACACTTTGACTGGGATAGAACACTTTTCTAGAATGTATTTCTATTTGTTTTAATTTGTCGAATAAAGATATGTTTACCTACGCTGTCATTCCGTCAGTCCGTTGTACCTTTATCTTCTAAACCGTAATCGGTATTCGATTGAAAATTTCAAGTAATACGTGTTATCATGACGGACAATAATATTTAGCAAAATTTAATATATTTACTAGAAGTTATTCAAATGGTCAATGGAATGTGTCGTGGAATTGCGGAGCTATTGTAAATGGCACTTTTACGACAGTCAACAGACTTGGGTTATTGAATTGATTAATTTTAGTCGAATCAACTGAGTGACATCATACTCAAGCAAAAACTCAACTTGATACAAAATTCAACCACTGCTCTCCTGTACTTTGCCAGGTAGAGCATAATTACTTGAATGTCAACAAAATAAATCATTGATGTTCACGACAAAATGAGTCGGAGCTAGAACGGACCTTTGAGGTACGCCACCGTTACTGGGAATAGACTCGGAGCAACGCAGCGATCTACGAGTACAACCACCACTTTTACTCTCCGACATGACAAACAAATGGGCAATCCACGTGCGAGATCACTCTACGAAACTTCTGAACAGCCACGAACGGTAAACTTCTACTCACGGGAGTGCGCTTCGATGTCCAAGCTTGATGGGAGGGAATGTGCATGGTGAAATTGTAATCAAAACTTTTTAAATCATAAGTATTTTTAAATCACAATCATAAATTACCAAAATTTTGATGTGTTCCTTGTCCATTGTCACCCTCAGCTGCAGCCCTGATTTGGATGTGTGACTTCTTATATTTAGAAATAAAAAATCAACCACATTTTTTTATTTCTAAATATAAGAAGTCACACATCCAAATCAGGGCTGCAGCTGAGGGTGACCCAAACGGTGCGCTCGCTGTCCAGGAAGTCCCTCATTTTAAGCGCTGTGTGCGCGGTGTCATAATAAGAAGTAGCCCACCACCTTTTTCGGTTTGTTACTCACAGCTGCGAACTCTTCAGGGAAGCAGTACAGTATACCATTCAACAAAAATACTAATAGGTCCTTACATATGCATATGTAGTATGGTCTTGCGCTTGTCCTGAAGCAGCAGTGGGCTAGAGCAATCTTTCTCTTGTCTCGGTTGTTTAACGGCTAGCTTTTCCATCACGGCTTTCAGTTGTTGACAATACAGAATCAGATATACCGAAGTCGCAAGGCCAGATAGGATATACCTATAGGGAGCTGTAGTGGATAACACCAGCCCTGGTCCATCAGGCTTTCACCAGTACCTTTTTTTGAGTCAGTTTTCCTTAGGGTGGGATTTGGTAGGTGCTCCTAAGTTCAGCCAATTGTGATGAGGGTGTCTAATTATTATACAGTATTTATTTTGCAACAGAAGTATAACGATACGCTTCGACAGCCTCTCGTTATTGTGACGTGTAAGCAATGTAACGCAGCACTCGACGCGTGTTTGTTAGGGTGCAATATTTTAAGTGTTCCATATTGTTGACAAAACAATGTTCAAGAAATATAAAACGGTGCGAAAACAAATGAATCATTAAATACAAAACAATACATTTGAATTTGGAATCCAATCAAACGCCAGATATTTGAGATCAAAATGGCCCGTTCGACAAATCGCCGATTTATATGTAAGGATAGTTTCTTACATACATACTTCGATTAAGCAGAATTTAAAAGAATTTTACACTAGAATTCTACAGATACCCGTCAAAGTGAAAACAATCTGTAGTATGTGCTAAATCTCTTTGTTCAGATTTCGCTATTCGCTATTCACTTATATTTTGACTGGCGTTTAGTTCCGTATATCCAAAAGGGCAGCGAATTGTTTCTTCATCTCGAAAAGTTAATAAAACCCGCTTAAATTTATCAGCTTTTATGGGGTCTATCGAACAAACAATCCGATTTTAAACGACTCAAATGGTAAATAAACAATAAAATTGGAAATTTTAAGTAACCCCCGTCACAGATCTTCATTAATTTTAGCAAAGAACCATCTCGATCACGTCAGCTTTTAAACAAAAAAACTGCATCAAAATCGTTCCATTCGTTTAGGAGCTACGATGCCACAGACATAACACCCATTCTTTTGCATCATTGGTTAATAAGTAAGTAATCGCACAAAATGTTTTGGACGCAAATCCATTGTTCGTTGAGATATTTAAATGTTGTAGTTTAGTTCAAATGAGTCAAAACAATTCGAAATTGGAACATTCGTATTTTCTGCGTGGAACTGCTTAGACAGATTTTCTACTGGCAACGAGGCGGGCAAAATGCCCCACCACCATGTGGAAAGCTAGATGATTCAGATTTATACCGAAATATTTGAGAGGCCTAGGGATTGTTGAGTCGGAGGGTTTGAAATTTTCGATTTAATTTCTTGTATGTATGCTTTTTAATTTAATTCGAACAGTTTACTATTTGGGTAGCTCTACCATCACTCTCGTTCATTCATTGGACGATTTCGCCAGTCGATGGGGGTAGCAGCTGTCTTCGGTTGTCTGTACCTTTAACCCGTAAACTTTTTACTAAAAATGCTTGTAACGTGGTCATGATTTTGACAACCTTCTTTGAGCATAGTTGACTCTAATTTGCGCGCTACTCGAATAGACATCGAAGTTGTATGCAATTTCATTGCTGGTGAGTTTAAGTTGAGCTCCCTTGAAAATTAATTATTGTCAGGTGCATAAAGCCTTAATAAATTCGTCTTATACTATGTTGGTTTTATTTCAATTTCCTACTCGCATTTTTTGAGTGAAGTCACCAGAACTCCTATTACGAGTTTTCATACTCTTCTTTCAATAGGTACCTAAATTTTTAGGGCCCCATACCCAAAGAGTAAAACGGAGCCCAATTTATGAGACTCGGCTGTCTGTCTGTCCGAATAAGTCACGGGTCTTTAGCTCTTAAACGGAATTTTTTTTTTTTTACTTTAACAGTTTTTTTTTTATTTTGTGTAGATTGACCTATATTGACGTTGACCCAAAGATGATTATTGAACTTGGGCTTGAAATTCAATAAAAATATTATTCAGGGGAGCTCTAAAACAAGATTATAGCTGCGTAATATATTTTTTGTACCCCTATGTAGGGTGGTATCATCTAGACGTTAATGAGCACTTATGGTATATATATGTACCATGGGTGCTTGTGACGTGGTATTTGTATAATATGTATATATTTTGTATTTTATTTAAAAAGTAAACAATTAGCCTCCGTCCAAGTTATCATATTTAGGCTATTTTTGTACCGTGAAAAGCAAATGTTTTGTAAAGTTTTAAAGTTTTTTTTTCTTTTTAAAAGCCAGCAAGCTTTTTTAAACAATTTTTTTTTTCTATTTAGAGAAACCTGTAGAGCGAGGCCCGTCTCGCATGTGGCGTTCTTTAGTTCAATCAAGATGCCGCTAGGGGCGCTGTTCGAAATGTATTGAAGAAAACTTCAGTATTTATGCTTCAGTAAACGCACAGAATTTAAATAAATCATTCATTTTCACCAAACTAATGTCATGTTCTAATGGTAGCCCAAGAAGGTCTACGAATTTATCACTAGTACCCTTAGGTCAAGTTTTCGTAGCGAGTTTTTGAAAGGTGACGCTTTTCTTTCAATACCTTTCTTAGAAAGACAGTGGAGGCTTAGTCATAAGGTTCCGGTTTGTAGTACGGAACCCAAAAATCTAACGTATTTGTCACTAATTGAATATATATTTATATATCACTATCCCACAACTTGAACATTTTGTAGCCCCTTTTACTGAAAAATTGAAAGAACAGCAGTGCAGCGCGGGCAGCTCCCTGTCTCTGTGAGAAATCCGGGGATTGAACCCAAGATTCATATATTTCAAGGTGAGGCCACTCGTCCAAAGAGGCAGTTTGAGATAATAGTTATTGCTCTACTGATAATGATTGTCATCATAATTTATTATCATAGTGAATTACCGTTTAGTGGAGATCACCACCTGTTATTTTATAATTTGAGTAACTTATTTTTTTTTTATACACTAGGTACGTTACGTTTACACATAAAACTTAATTTGTAATAATTAGTAATGTAAATGTAAAATGAAACCTCACTACTCACGCCATCTAGTTTCTTACTGATGTACTATACAACGCCATCTGTTACATATTGTAGTAACCAAGATAAGTGAATGAAGGGCGCAGGCAGGTGTTAATTGAATTAACTTGTGGAATTCAACACCACACAGAATACTAATAAGACCAAGTGAGTGTATGTATACTGCTTCGAGGCAGAATATCTGACACTGTGGTGGAACTCACCAAGAAGGACTCTTGCCAGAGAGACTAATACCTGGAAGGTTACGGTAATACCTGAAAATAATGCGTACTTTCTTCTAGCGGCAATCTTCCATAGGTTTAGAGCGGCTCAAGTATCAAGTCCACCTCTGTAGGTAGGAAATATCGGCTAGGAAGCGTAATCGGAGACAGGGCCAAATTGGGGCTGAGAGCTTGTATGAAAGTCCTATGTTTTGAAAGTAGGAACAAATGACGTAAAGTTTAAAAGTCCTGTAAACGTAGACGTAAAAGTCCTATACGTAAGCTTTTTAGGATAAGGAAGAATTAAAGGAAACCAATCAGGGTTTTTTTAGCATTTATATTAAACTCCTATCAGGGTAAAGCTCAATGTTAAAGTTTTAACAGAAACTTACTTACCTTCATATATTTC
Source organism: Plagodis dolabraria (assembly GCA_963854805.1). Taxonomy (NCBI): domain Eukaryota; kingdom Metazoa; phylum Arthropoda; class Insecta; order Lepidoptera; family Geometridae; genus Plagodis; species Plagodis dolabraria. The sequence continues at coordinate 23,976,307 of OY978444.1, forward strand.
TCATAGTGTGTATATATTTCTTATTATTATGTATGTATTATAAATGTACATATTTGCATGTACATCAGCTAAGAAATTATTTTATCAAAGGGCAGAACTAAAGTTGTCAAGTTTATGGAAGGGAGTAATGTGTGAGGTAGTGGTGTGCACCGGTTCTCAAAAAACCGGATAATCACCGGTTGGGATGGGTACCGGAGACTAATCGATGTTTCTATTAACTACCGGTTAATTGATTATATGACGGGCAACCATTTCTGAACGCGCGATTCAGCCGCGATTAGGGTAGGGATGTATCTTCGTTCGATACTACTCATATGAATATCATAAAATGATAATATTAATTTCATTTCATCTCATTCGTACTATACATGCGTTTTGCTTCTATTAACCTACACGGGAAACCATTATTACTACTACCCCATTGAGCTCTCCTCCGTTTATACCCACGAAAAACACTTGTTCTCGGTAGGTAAGTATTTTAATGATTAGAAGTATTTTTTTTTTTGGATTGCATTCAAAAATATTTTATATAATCTCATTCGGTAATATTCTAATTATGAAATGAAATACAGACTTTTATTGGCAGAATTTATTTACATACTTCTTCAAGAAAATTAAAAAATTATATTAAAGCATTATTCTCCTAGCAAAAGAATGCTTTAAAACATTTAAAAAAAAAATTAAAGTACAATGAGTCCCGACCAAGGAGGTTTCAATTCAATTTAAATACACATTATCTGCGGAGAGCGTGCTGATCGCGCAACGCCCTGGTTCCAAGCCAATAGACCAAAAACAGACTTTTTTCTTTTGCCAGAAAAATCAAGAAAGCTTATAGATAGATAGATAGAAAACTCTTTATTGTTACACCACTTATGAAATATAAAAGTTTACAAATTAAATAATAATAACATAGTGTTACAGTGGGCGGCCTTATCACTAAAAGTGATCTCTACCAGGCAACCTTAGGATGGAGTTAAACGAACAAAACAATTGTTGAACAAAAAAATTAGCCATGTGATTAAATAAGTAGTTTACGCAACTGCATATAATTAGGTATTAAACCACTCGTGTAATCTTATTTTGAAACACGCCTGCGGGGCTGCGGCCCGTTTCAAAAACTACACTCATGTTTTAATACCCTCTATTATATGACAGTTGCATACTACTATTATTGGTCACATTTACTTCGATTGGATGTCAAGTACTTTCTGTGCATCAGTAATAAAATATACTGACTATCCGGAGAACAACCGGAGAAACACCGGTTATTCAAGAAAATCTCCGCAAAATCTCCGGAGGCTGAAATTGCCTCCGGTACACACCTCTAGTGTGAGGACGAAATCTCGAAAACTGCTTGACCTGTGAAACTCAAATTTAGCAGGTAGGTAATAAAAGTCCTATTTTAAAAACTGTCTAAAGAAAACTTACATTTGTGGCGGGAAATTCTAAATATAAACAGTTATATGGCTACAAGCAGCTAGGTTTGCTAACCTTTCTACATGATCATTGTATTCGTAAGTTAAAAATAAAATTGCTCGTAAATTAACTTAAATTATTATTAATTAAGCACAAATTCACGTGGTTCTGTAAGATCCCTCTAAAACCGTAAAAACTATGATTGCACATAACAATGTAATAGAATCAGTAATTATGAAATAAAAACTGCTAATATTGCATAATATTTGATCAAGTACCAACACTAAAGACACAACAGCACCAAAACATTAAAATAAATGATATTATGCATAATATACTGAAACTTGAGATTTCAGTATATTATGTGTAATTTCTAAACAGCATAATTTTTAAGACAGAACCCATAATAAAAATGGGCTAAAATTGACAAATTGGAATGTTTTTTATCTTGAATATCTTCTTTATGAACTCTACTCTGATCTCTAGACAACAACAACCCACAGCCGAAGGTGCATAGAAGATACTTTATTCAGGCTACCTTCTCATGTATTGGATGGAAGTTGGAACATCCCTGATATATATTTTAATAAAATTTTTAGTCCAATGGTTTTGTATCAAAGTTCTACACAAAATATCAAAATTTCAGGTATGGAACTCATCCTGGTTACGAGCTACAGACCTGTGAAAGACACAATATAGTCAGACAGACAATGGAAATTTACTATAAGGGTCTTTTGAATATATTGTACCCTAAAATTCTCCACTTTCCTGTTCTCCACTTCCTCCACATACGTTGGTACTAGGGAATATAATCTCGCGAGATCTCTCCAATTTGAAAAACTTGTGAGATGGTTTTGTGTGTTTATTCTTGCAAATTATCACAATATTTGGATAAATTTGGAAAAACATAATAAGAAAGATAGGTATTATGAAACACTTTTATGTATTTAACATTGCTTGATGCATCAATAATTTATTTTAATAGTAAACTTTGATGTGTTTAATCAAATAAGAAATGAAACAAACAACAAGTTTTCTCTTCTACATCTTTTCTCTCAATTTTTCTTTCATCTTTTTTTTCATCTCAAGGCTTTTAATAATTAAACAGTTCTTTTACAACAAAACAACTAGAAGTCATAACTAAAATAATACTCATTAAATAAATTGAAGATTAGAATCACAATATTATGCCATTGTGATATTAATATTTGGAAGTTGGTTAAAAATTTAGGAAATTTTAAAACTGTATTCCTACATTTTTTTAATTAATTTGTAATGAGTACATACTATTGTGATATTAATATATTATATATATTATTTTTAATATATTAATATCACAATAGTATGTACTCTATATCACAATACTGTGTAATGAGTACATACTATTGTGATATTAATATATTAGTATCACAATAGTATGTATACATTATCATAGATAGTATACCTAAATTTGTAACCGACTTCCAAAAATAGAAAAATTCACAATTGGACTATGTTTTTTTTGTAAGTTTGTTGCACAACGACTCCGCCAATCTATTTTTGTACAGAAGTATATAGCTTAAGTTGGTTCCATTTAAATTTCATCATTGGTCGACTAGCTTTTAAAGTAGTCAATTAACTTAAAAAGGTATTTTCATTTTGCATTAGTGAGAAATGAAAATACTAAGCAGTATTCATCACTAAAATAAGAGAAAAACTAAATTTCTAAAAAATTTGGATATGACTTCCAGCACTAAAAAGTATTAAATAACTTTTGGAAGTCGAACCAGGATAATGTGAGGTCAATGTTTTGAATCAGTATGGTATATGGTCAAATTATTTTATACTGTCCCATTTTGAATTAAAATATTTTTATTATTGTGATTATTTATAATTTTACGACTAGTCTACATTAAACATGGCGATATGGTCAGCAACTGTTATTTGTATCAAAATTTGACGATGACACGACATTCGCGTCATTTATATTTTTTTAGCTATTTTCTTTTATTACGGTTAAAATCTGGCCAGGAAGAACAAAAAGCTGCATTTATATTTTTTTTATCTAACAATTGTTTCTATAAACACAACAACAATATAGGTATACCATATTATTTAACTATTTTAAGAAAAATAGTTGTAATCTGGCAAACAATGACCAGCTACTTTTTTTGGACTTATGTACTATTTAACAATTGTTTCTATTAGCACAATGCCAATTTGTCGAATCAGCCCTATTTGCAATGGCAAAATTTTACCTGTGTCCAACATGCAAAACCAGTTTATATTTTAATGCTTCGAATAAAACATAACTTAGTTATACCACTACTTGGTCTTGTTAAACTCATATTGATAAACCAAATAAGTTTCTTCTAGATAAATCTCTACAAGACATGAATGAAATCTTTTATATAATGAATGAAATATTTCAAATATATTTATATAGAACATGTTAAGATCCAAACCATGTATTAAATATAAATTTACTTTTTATGTTATTGTCTGTACTGAACCTGTGAAATGAGAACCAAACAATTTGAGAAACATAAATTTGCTAATCAGACCAAATGATAAAAATGTTTCTATACTTGTTTATCATTCAAAGCATAAATTAAACATTAAACATTTAAACATTACACAAACAGACGATTGTCTGTGTACACACTAATACAAAACATCATTCCAAAGCTAAACAGCTACTATACCAAAGATTGTTGAAGAGGTTTATTGACCAATCTTTATTTAATTTCATTACTTTTACATGCTAAGACTACCTGTTTTAGAAGTCCAACCCCACTTCCCCTATCTAAGTGGGAATAAGAAAAATTACTGGAAGGAGGAAGCAGTGGCTACTAAAGAACTATCATCTTACACTGTGATCCTAAGCTTCCTGCCAAGTGTGACAATTATAGCATCCCCTCTTAATTGGGGAGTTTGTGATCTGCAGTGGACAACTACAAGCCAAGAAATTAAGCATGAAGTAGGGAATGCCTATGAGGCAAAAATTTTACAATTTCCTACTTCTAAAATCATAATATCCTTTTGCAGCAATAAAGCATGATATCCTTTTGCAGCGCTTGATCGACGCTGGTCTGGATGGTAAAGACATTAGAATCATCAAAAACTTGTACTGGAACCAAGAGGCTACTGTCAGAGTCGAGGATTCAAAAACAGATCTCTTGGAGATTTGCCGAGGAGTTAGACAGGGATGTATTTTGTCGCCACTTCTCTTCAATTTGTACTCAGAAGCGATTATATCTGAAGCACTGGAGGGACTAGAGATCGGTGTCAAGGTAAACGGCAAAGTCGTAAATAACATAAGATACGCTGACGACACGGTACTTATAGCATCATCCGAGCAGGACCTCCAGACATTACTAGACAGAGTACAAGAGTGCGGATTGAGGGCAGGGCTGAACATGAATGTGTCCAAAACCAAATTCTTGATTATATCAAAAAACCACCTGAACCCCAGACTTACTGTAGCAGGAGCAGATTTAATGCGAGTTCGGATGTATAAATACCTCGGTGCTTGGGTGAATGAAGAATGGGACAGTGAACAAGAAATTCGAGCCCGGATTGAAATTGCCCGAGCCACTCTGAAGAGAATGGAAAAAGTGTTATGCAGCCGCCAATTATGCATAAAGCTCCGAGTGAGAATACTCCATTGTTATGTCTGGCCTGTAGTATTATACGGTAGTGAAGCCTGGACTCTGAAAGCTAATACCCAGAAGTTCCTGGAAGCTTTCGAGATGTGGTGCTATCGTAGAATGCTACGCATTAGCTGCACACAGAAAATTTCCAATGAGCGGGTATTCCAGCGCGTCGGCAAGAACCGCGAATTGTTGCAAACTATCAAGAGAAGAAAAGTCACGTACCTCAGCCATGTCTTACGTCACGAGAAATACGAGCTTCTTCAGTTTATTATGATGGGCAAAATTGAAGAAAAGCAACGCGTGGGATGTAGGAAAAAGTCTTGGTTGCGTAACATCCGAGAATGGACGAGTATTTCCAGGGTGGAAGAACTATTTCGCGCGGCACAGGACAGGAATAAGTTCGCTGAGCTGATGGCCAACCTCCAGTAATGGAGAGGCACCTCAAGAAGAAGAAGAAAATCATACTTTTACAGGGCAGTATGGCATTTTGCTAGCCTGGCTAGCTACCGAGTTCCATCTGTCACCAAGCACATAATGTTATGATCAACTTATTTTTGTGTTGCCACAATTTCGTAAGTGTTGAGATGCATGGACAAAGTAGGAAACAAACAAAAGCAAATAATCAGTTGTGAGAAAAGGTGATTGGTAAATTGATCTTTGCTACTTGATAAAGTTTAACTGAAAATAGGACAACACAAAACAAACAATGAAACAGATTATAATGTATATGCAGACACTAAGTAACTGTTATTGACATCCAATTTCAGGCTAAACCTGAACATTAACAATCACATTGCCATTTGATAACAGCCAAACAGGCACAGTGGTCAAAGGTTAGCTTATCAATATAAAAAAATGCTGATCACATTTGAATCAGACTGTCAGCCTGTCAAAATTAAATGCATCATCTAATAAATTTTGCTTCATAAACCACTACAGCTGTGATTATGTGATAATACAAGTCATTTATGGCATATTCCAGTTAAAACATACCTACACATAAGAAATAGTCCACAAGTATAGGGAAATCATGGTATCCTCCCTAGATGTGTAAACAGCAGTGGGTTTCGCTGAAGAAGCTACCTACTTAACCAATAACCCTTCTTTGAGTTGCTTTATTCGGTGATTGGTATTGTTTATTAAAACTATGAAGCTAAAGCTGTCTTACCTGCGTCTCTCGAGGGCTCCATCATTGGTAGCAGTTTAATTATCGCTAAAGATACACCACTTTCATAGAACAGTTCAGTTGCTGGCGATGAACCTGTCAGAAACAAGGTCGTTGAACTAAATATACCTATACGAACATGGAACTATACACCCCCGTTATTTAAACACAAATGTTCTGTTTCTGATGTCTATATGACCACTTATATTGAATCGATGCAAAAGAAACGTTATCTACATTCAGTTTTTAGTAATTAACCAACAAATAAATCATAATTTTCTTAAATCTACAGAAATGACAAACATGGATAGAAGTTGATACATTGACAATTTGACATAAAACAACGCGTCACGCAGTGTTGCTACTTTGGCTTCTTCTTCGCTAGATCTAGCAACATTTTCGGACTTGTCAGTTACAATTTAAATGTTATGTGGCTACATGATACAATAATAGGTATTGTTTTCTTGGATCATGGGTGGCTATTTCTTTTAGCTTCACTTTTTCTAACACTTAATTATGTATTGCTGGCTTATTAAATAACCCTTTCACGCGAGTTGGCTTTGACTGCTCTGTAATTACCTCCCTACAAAACGGAGAAGTTGGAATAAAATGGGTTCACTCACGCTTAATATGTTAATATGTAGTACATTAAATTTTACATTCATTCATATACAGGATATATTCCTAAAAGAACAACTAATGAGGTATGTATTCTATACCCAACATCCTCCAAACATTTCCAAAAGTAGCTGGTCATTGTTTGCCAGATTACAACACTTTTTCTTAAAATAGTTAAATAATATGGTATACATATATTGTTGTTGTGTTTATAGAAACAATTGTTAGATAAAAAAAAATATTAATGCAGCTTTTTGTTCCTGCTAGACAGAAGCGTAATAAAATAGCTAAAAATATATGAATGTCGCGAACGTCGCGTCGTGCCGTCGTAAATTTTGATACAAATAATAGTTGCTGACCATATCGCCATGTTCAATGTAGACTAGTCGTAAAATTATATATAATCACAAAAATAAAAATATTTTAATTCAAAATGGAACAGAATGAAATAATTTGACCATATTACCACACTGATTCAAAACATTGACCTCACATTATCCTGGTTCGAATTCCAAGTTATTTACTACTTTGGAAGTCAGATCCAAATTAGAAATTTTGTTTTTCTCATATTTTAGTGATGAATACTGCCTCTCCTAATATTTATTAATGATTATATAATAATAAGGGCAAGCGAAGCGATCTTTATCACTATCCCACAGCGTGTACCTACATTTTGTGGCCCCTTTAAACTATCACGCCTATAGGTTTGTGCTTTAATATAGTAATGTAACTCCATATCTAGATGTGTTATCGGTCAGAAAAATTCTAAATTTTTAATCATTAAAAAATGAATATTTACAATGTTATAATCATAGTATAGAACTTAATTGTACTACTAATGCATCTTTTTTATACCTGAAAGGCTAGCGGCTAGCCTTTGACCACTATCTCACGTGATGGTACTAGATGATGTGGTCGAAGATGTTGTTCAGGCTAACCTAGAATTACTGGCTCTCAACAACAGCTTCTAAATGGCTATCTAACTCATATGAATCATGATAAAAAATTAACCTTATGAGAAAAATAACTAATTTTTGGCATACTACTACCACATGAATAAAGAACTGAATAATCTGTGCAAAAGCAATCTAGGCTTGCAATATAAGAATAAGGAACCTGTTCTTATTACCTTTATGAGGTACCGATACCTAGTCGTGAGTTACCCGATGCTCTGATAGTTAACGTATTACACGACGTTTTATTTACCTAGATTAACTGACGAGTGTGACACTAGTTAGAAATCACTTGTTTCCTTTTCAAGATTACATTTTTGCTTACTAAAATTTTACGTGTTATAATTATGGTACAATACAAATACTATTCTTTTAATTTCTTGGAACAACAGGTAATTTTCAATGAACCTAAATTGAAGCCTGGCTTAAATAATGAATAAATAAATAAATAACAAAATAAATAAGCCTTATATTTCTTACTAAAGAGTACAAAAATAAACTTATTTCTAATTATCTAATAGTATACATATATAAACTTATGCCTCATATATTTCTAGGTATAAGAATAGGATCGGCCTAGCACCAAGTAGTGACGTCAAAACTAGAACATGGTACAGTGTGCAAAAAAACAAACAATGATGTCCTGAATGATGATGAACGCTGATGGCCGACTGAGTCAGACTAATCGTACTCATGGTAACGGGTAACACAAAAACATTTAACAATCAACAAAAAATTAAACGAGAAGAGCAACAAGCACTCAGAATCGTGTCGCGTAGTACACTGACGAAGAAATAAGACCCTGACGCCCGCGATGTCATCAAACCAAGATAGCGTCTGTTCTGTCAATCTTAAAAATATGAATTTATTAAAATTATCAATTTCGGACCACTCAGTTAAAATTACGTATAAATAAATGGCACTGCTCTATTTTTAAGTTTGTTTTGCTGATCGTATTTATATGAGAGAAGTTAGACGAGAGCCCGTCCTATTCTTATTTTAATCGCTTTGTAATGAGCCAGATTTTCACAACAGTTTTTCCACATAAATAAATCGCTATCAAACTCATATTTTGATAGTGAGTATCATATTATATTGTTCAGAAAATCGATCAAATCTAGCTTGACCAATATTTGGCCAAGGTACTGCGTACCCCCGGGGTGCGTTCCCGCAAGCCTTCCGCCATGACAAATTTTGGTGTAAACGCGGATATCCCGTTCCAGCACTCCAATCGAGCTTAATTTGATCCAGACTAGATTGGATCATATCCGTTCCGGGCGAGCGACCTGACGTCAGGGCTAATTATGCTCTGTCTAGCCAAAAGTTTACTAACTTTTGAATCGGCCTAATCTTGGCTAGCTGTCAAATGTGACAGAGCTACAATAAATAATAGATTTTGTACAAGCTAAGCCAAGGATTATTGACATACTGTGTTAACATAGGTTAATTACGTAATAAGCCCCATTTCCGAACAATGTATATAATATTTTATCACCTTTCAATAATCGCTGTCAATTTCATATTTTGAAGGGCTTTATAGGACGTTGAAGGTGCATTGGAGTAAATCTATGGTCAATTTTTTTAACAGACGAGTACCGAATAATTTACTGCGTTGCTATTGGCCCACGTAATCAACATAAAGTTCGTTCCACACGAACGCTGTAGTTACATGTAGGTTTCAGTTCAACATTCAGTTGAGTCTTAAACTACCTGCGCGGCGAAAAATATTGCTTGTAACGATTCAATACTAAATTTGCAACTATTGAATCAGGGCACGCAAAACTAAGATAATTTAAAAAAAAATATGTTGCTTAGTCAGCAAATCGTCTCGTCATACGTTTGCCGACGTTTCACAGTGAGCTCAACCCAATTGAACTCTCAAGTGATGGGCTTTGGCAGGAAATAACAAAAGTTATAAAACTTATGAAGTCTGAACTCTTTTGTTGCAAGGACTATGTCTTTTTTACTTTACTTAGGTTAAGTGGATAAATAAAAATGGTGATCATATCTCAATCACGTGACAACCACGATAGAAACAAATATTTACGGAGCGACAATTATGTACAAAACAGATTAGATCAATTTATTATTGACGTATCTGCAGAAAGTTCATCAGAAGGATAACGATCATTTTTAAGAATTGTAGTAGAATTATTTGATTTATATGTTCTAGTGCATAATATGTATACTATTACAATATAGTTGTGTATCACGAACGCGAACAGAATATTTTGTAACGAATATACTAAGTATGCAAATTTAAATCATAAAATAAAAACGTAATTTTTTCTACAGTAAATTTTAGAAGTAAGTACTATTAAATGCGAACTTGTTGAAGTCGGTAACATAATGGTTCAGAAGTACCTATTATCACAATATTGTGCGCATGGACTTCGACAAGTTATTTCACACTTTTGGGTGTTGAAGTCGGTTCCATTTTTTTGTTCAAAATTTTTTTCAATCTTTTTAGTGACCCTTGCTGCTTACGGGATCGATTGTCATTCATTATCAACAACTATATCATCAAGATAGGTACATATTTTTCAGTAATTGGAGTGTAACTCAAAAACGGCTTGATCGATTTTGATTAAATTTAAAATGGGGCCAAACGACAAGCATCAGCTTTCAAACAAAAAAATAATTTTCAAAATCGTGTCATCCAGTCAAGAGATCTGAGGTAAAAAACATAAACAAAACAGATGAATTGAGAACCTCCTCCTTTTTTGGATGTCAGTTAAAAAAACAGACTATAGCTCGACCAATATTTGCAGGAACGCGCCTCTGGGCTGGCCTAGTTGGGAAATGTTCCTGAAATGCTAGTAGGTTCAAAAATTTTACCACAGATATTTTACTTTAGGTGCGGTCCGAAACGCGGCAATGGTACTACTGTGCTAACATTAGTGACGATTGGACAACATGCTTTTGCATGTTCCGAATTGATATGCAAATCAATATCAATTCGGACCAAGCAAAAGCATGTTGACATCATCCATCTATCTCATCACTTACATTATCTCCTTACCTTCTTAAAAATTACGAATTTCAACTGTAACAGACTACGAATAAATAATGAAAAGAAATGTATTTCAAGCTCAAAACCAACTGAACGCTAAATGTACCGCGGCGGGCGTGGTTTAAAAAGTGTACCGTGCGGCGCTCTCAGTTCGCCGCGTGGGTTCGAGTCAAGCGGCGTACCGCGGGAAGTTTCAACTGAATTTATCGATGTTCTTCTGGGTTGTTTAATCCTGCAAAAATATTATAGTATATTGTTAAATTCTGGAGAAGCCATAGATATGAAAATATCGGTAATAGCTTTTATTAACGATAAAAAGTAGTTCGGAACATTGTGAGTCTTAGAATTCTCCGTATGAAAATGCGGTTTGGCCTCGACAACATGACCTTGACGCGACCAATCAGATGCGATCACATTTAAGCGCCAAATCAATTAACCAATCCGATTGAATTTGTAAGCGTGTGCGTGTTTTGTTACTTGTGGAGTCGACGGGTCCGAAATCAAAGCGGTCAGTTTATAAGAGTTACACTTCGCAAATACGAATAAATATGAAAAGAAATGTATTTCATGATTAAAAATAACAGATCGCAAACTTTTCCGTGGCGGGCGTGGTTCGAAAAGTGTACCGTGCGGTGCTCTCGGCCCACCACGTGGGCTCGAGTCATGCGGTCTGAATTTAGCAATGTTCTTCTGCGTTGTTTAATTCTGCAAAAATACCATAGTATGTCATTCATAATAATACTATGGAGAAGACATTCGGATATGAAACATTCGGTTATATATTTAATATTTATATTACAAATGACAAAAGTTTTTTGGTGTTGAAGTCAATTTATAGGTAACTGTACCTATAAATTGACTTCAAGTGTGACAGCTGTTGGTTTTTTATCCATATTTTGGCTCCAAATGCGTATAAATTACATAGAAATACGTCCGAAGTGTGACATATATAAATTCAATTTAATGCCTATAACACTAACCCAATTGATATTAAGATCACCTGCAATAATCAGCAAGTTAATGAAGTTGAAAATTGAATTTTAAGGGATTTAATTTATTCCTTGGCCACTTTCTATATAACTGTTAGGACTTTATAATGAAAATCACTATATTATATAAGAAAGTATTTATTAGAACTGAAGCACGGTACAATAAAATAGACAACGGAACAAAAGTATTCATCATGAACACCAAGATGGCTGTCTCGGTGTTGCCTACCATAAAATATGTTATTGATACGTTCACACCACCCCTCAATGATATATTTTACAAACTATTACTGTTATTACCTTTAATATATAAAAATTCTTTCCCTTAAGCGCTTAAATGCAACTCCTCCCAATGCCTTAGTCATAATATCAGCCAGCTGGTCACTGGTGTTTATATAATGCAACCTTAAAATATTCATATCAATCCTTTCTTTTACAAAAGCTTGTTTAATTGACAAATGTTTGATTCTAGTGTCACCAGTGGCCATCTGTGCTAACTTAATGGTAGACTGATTGTCTTCATACATGTCAACAACTAACTCAAACCCAAAAGTTAACAAAACATCTTTAAGCCAAGAAGCCTCACTAGAAGCTGTACATAATGCAATAAACTCAGCTTCTGTTGAAGACAATGATACAGTTGGCTGTTTTTTACAAAACCAAATAACTGAACAACCAAATACTTTAAAAATGCAGCCTGTTGTAGACTTACGGTCAATACAGCCTCCTAGGTCACTATCAACATAACCTTCTACCATATCTGTACTATTTTTAAAATAGACCAGTTTCATGTCCATTGTTCCCTTAATATATCTTAACACATTCAATAATAGTTTATATAATAACTGAGAAGCACATGTTTGGTACCTACTTAAAAAATTAACAACAGCACAAATGTCAGGTCTTGTACCTATTGATGCATAAATTAAGCATCCAATTAATTTTCTACAATTATGTTCAATTTCAGGACTTTCAGAAGATTCTCTCTTTAAAATATGAAAGTTAAAATTCTTATCAATGGGTAAAAGTAAATTTTTAGCATTACTCATATTATACATCTGTAAAAATTTCTCTAAATAGTCCCTTTGTGAAATACTAGTACATACATCCATTTTTCAAATTTTGTTCTACTTCAATTCCCAAAAATTTTTTAATCTTCCCCAAATCCTTCATTTTAAAAGTTTTACACAATGTATCCTTTAAGTTTAATATTTCAATATCAGAATTCCCAAAATATAAAATGTCATCAACATACAGCAATAAATAAACCCGTTTACCATTTACACATTTAAAGAAAAGACAATTATCTTTATCACACTGCTTATACCCCATAGATAACATAACATTCCTAAAAGTATCATTCCAATATTTGGGTGACCTTTTTAGACCGTAAATTGATTTGTTTAGTTTGACATATTTAATATTTGTCCCCTTGGGTAATTCTAAGTACAAATCTTCATTTAATTTGGCATTTAAAAATGCACCACATACATCCATTTGCCTTACCTCTAAGCTGAGTTTAGTTGCAACAGACATCATAATTCTGAATGTATTTAGCTTTGCGACAGGAGCATACAAGTCAAATTTATCATTACATTGTTGTTCAAACCCTCTTGCAACTAACCTCGCTTTAAATAAACCGTCACTTTTTTGTTTAAGCACCCATTTTGAGGTGACTACCTCTTTTCCTTCTGGTATGTTTTTAACTTCCGTCCAGGTTTCATTTTCTTTGAGCTGCTCTAGCTTAGTGTTAATTGCCTCTCTCCATTTATCTGCATGGGAAGACCTCATAGCTTCTTCATAGCCCGGTTCCTCTTTGAGTGCCAGAAAATTCAAATCATAGTCTTCCAAGTAATTTGGTATTTTAACTATCCTCTGTTCTCTCCTTAAGCTTTGTTGTTCCATGTCAACAGGTTCATTGCTTGGAATAATGGATCCACCGGCACTGTCATCTTCCACAGACCCATTTATATCTGCATCTTCCCACTCTTCCGCAGATTTACTTTGTTCTTCATCTTGATCAAGTGATAAGTCACTGTTTGCTTCTTCCTGATTTTCTGGTAGATCTAAGTAAATCACTTTTTCTTGTTCTTTTTCTTTCACGTCTGTACCACTCATCTGTGTTTCCTTTATAAATATAATATCTCTCCTTGTATGTACTTCCTTTTTCTCCGGAAAGTAGATTTGATATCCCTTAGATCCATCAAAGCCGACAAATATTCCTGTATCTCCTTTAGCATCTAGCTTAAACCTTTTCTGCTTAGGTATGTGTACCATAACTTGTGCACCAAAGATTTTGTCTAATTTTAACAGATCATAGTCTTTTCCTTGGAATAAATTATATGGAGTCTTCTTATCAACTTTAGTATTGCATGTTCTATTTAATACATACACAGTATTATTTATGGCTTCAGCCCACAATTCTTTTGGTAGTTTTTTCTTATTTAACATTGCTCTTGCAGCTTCCACTAGAGTTCTCATATCTCTCTCCGCTTTTCCATTTTGCTGGGGGGTATAGGGCACAGTTGTTTGGTGCTCTATCCCCGTGTCTTTACAAAATTCCTTCATTTCATCGTTCACAAACTCTTTACCATTGTCAGATCTTATAATTTTTACTTTCTTATCTGTAAGTCTCTCTGCCCATTTTATAAATCCCTTTATCTGTTTCACCGCTTCATTTTTTTTCTTTAAAAAATTTACCACTCTGTATCTAGTGTAGTCATCTTTAATTAACATGAAATATCTTGAACCTCCAACACTCTCAACTTCCATTGGCCCACACAAATCAATATGCACTAACTGTAGGGGTTCAGTAGTGCATGTGTTACTCTTGCCAAAAGGAATTTTATGTATTTTATTTTCAACACATGAAGTACACTGCTCTGTATCTGATGTAAACTCAATGTCTTGTTTCTTTAACAAATTTCGCACAAAGTCAAGGTTTTGGTGGCATAACCTTTCATGCCACTCACTCAAAGTAACTGTAGCTAATGAATTTTTTGTAAGATCCACATTCAACACATAAGAGTTCCCCTCTAAAGTCCCAGTAGCACATAGAATATTATTCTTGTAGATCAAACATTGACCATCACACATTATCACTTTATAACCGTTTTTGGTGGCACTAGTTACCGAAAATAGGTTGATTTTGAGTTCAGGTATGTACAACACATTACTCAATAACGATTTTATGTAATCTTCACCATCAAATATATGAATTTCGACTTGACCAATTCCGAAAACAGGTAAACAATGTCCATCTCCCACAATGACAGATCTATTTGACACTGACGTATAGTTTATAAAAATGTTTCGTTCGCCACTCATGTGCTCACTCGCACCACTGTCAATTAACCACTGCGACTGTCTACGGTTCAGATTTGAGTTTGTTCCTAATGACACCAATGTTTCGGTTGCTGTAAATGCATTACTTTTTTTGTTTGATGAATGTTCACCAGTATTTTTAGAAGAATGTCCACCACTGTTTTTAGCACTTCCTTTCCGATTTGGGCACATAGATTTGAGATGTCCTGTAATACCACATATAAAGCACTTTCGATTATCCACATTATTATTAATGCACTGTTTTGCATAGTGTCCACCTTTGCCACACTTATAACATTTGGAATCCCCTTGCTTAAAATTGTTGAATCTTTTTCTCACATAGAATGCTGAATTTTCTTCTTCTCTATTTGCTTTTATTCTTTCTTCCTCTACCATCAGCCGAGCCACCAGGTCATTATAATTTTGCTTTGAAGAATCTACAGATTCCCAGGCTGATATAAAATGCTTGAATGAATCAGGCAGTGACATCAAAATCTTAGTTAGTAAAAACTTCTCCGATAACTCTTCACCAGCTTGTTTGAGCTGACAAACCATCTCCTACATCTTTGATAGGAATACAGAAAGCTCTCCACCTTCAAATTTGAGAGATAAGAAACGCTGTTGTAACATGATGGTGCTAGTAGCTGATTTAGCTTCATATATACTATGGAGCTTTGTCCACATCTCATGAGCTGTATCACATGTTAGTATATGTACCATAGCTGCTTCACTCAGTCTTGACACAATGATAGTCTGAGCTTTGGCATCTTTCTTGGACCACTCTCTAGCTTCTATTTCTGTTTTTTTTAACTCCCCTGTTGTCACAGTATACACATCAGCTCCTCTAAGTGTAACTGCCACTTGGAATCGCCACACACTCCAATTCTTTTGCCCCTCTAACTTGATAGGTGAAGTCATCACTTGTGCCTCCATTTTTATGTGCCAACTTCAATGACAATCTCCGCAAGATTCCGGTGTTGTACTTTTCCCCGTACAACCTCCTCCAGAAAATGCTTTTACAAAGCGCACTACGTACTCCGCGCGCTACCACGTTTGTTGACACTCAAAGCACGACGATTGCAACCAGATTACAACCTACGCCACGCCGCTCCACGCCGCCAAGCCACGCATGTGAAAACGGCTTTTGCGACGAAATAAGTTTTCCTTCCTGCACTCTTCACCTAAACAAAGTCATTAGGCACTGGGCCGATAACCTGTTAGGACTTTATAATGAAAATCACTATATTATATAAGAAAGTATTTATTAGAACTAAAGCACGGTACAATAAAATAGACAACGGAACAAAAGCATTCATCATGAACACCAAGATGGCTGTCTCGGTGTTGCCTACCATAAAATATGTTATTGATACGTTCACAATAACATTAACACTTAAAATTATGTAAACAGAACTTATACTAAATTGAATACTTGTGCTGTAGGTTGCTGTTACATATCTTCTAGATGAACAATACATGTTATAATAGCAGGTATATACAATTTGCTTTATTTATTCTTTATATATTTCCTTAAAGTACTAATATAATGTTGTGTACATGCGAATGAGAGTGTGGGTGTGAAAGCGAGCAAGTGAGAGGGTGTGATAGTTTATGTGTGCGAGGACGTGTGAGTGAGTTTGTATAGCATCGAGAAATTTATGAAACTACCATTAGAATTTCTTCTGTCTCACCGTAAGTTAATGTATATAAGTAATTTATTAACGTTATCTTAGCCTCAGAGTTTCTAAATGGGACAAAATTGTTGATTAATCCATTAATTTTATTATAAACATAAGGACCAAGAAAAAATTCATGCTTTTTTGCTACATTAGTGTTCGTCCTATGTCGGGAAAAAATAAGGTCTTTTCGCCTTTTGCTAGTATTTAAATTTTGTATAATTGCTTTTTTGTGCATATTCAATACAATATTCAATATGTATAGCTGCCGTACAGACAATACTCAATAATCTTTATAAAGTTTGTCTGTACAATATAAAACTCTTAGGAGTAAATTTGGACAGACGTCTTCATTGGAAAATGCATATCGATCAACCGTGTCAAAAAGTAGATCGATATGTTTTTGCTTTAAAAAACTAAGGCATACAGTCTCGATGGAAGCTGCACTAACGGCTTACTATGGCTATGTAGATATTCGAAATTATAACCTAAATTGCGTTGTTTATATTAAAGAATGTACATTATATTCAATACTTACGTGTGTTTTAATACTCAAGATGGTTTTTATTTTATTTATTCTGTTATGTGTGACGTGTATAGCGAGTGATGGTCTATCGTAAATGAGGACAAAATTGGTCGAATTTGGATACGTTTGTAAGAGTGAGTTGTGTCTTACATAAAATTGGCCGAATTTGATGCTTCATTTTTGATTTTCATTAGACTCCCTCTTTCTTATTCATTTCTTTGAGCAAATACAAGCCAAGTTTGCAAAATTATTATACTAACCTCAATGTCGTAAAGATCTACAAACAAAAAAATATATAATAATTATATTAATATTTATAATTATAATAAATTATAAAACTTAATGAAATTAAAGTAATTAAAGGTAAAAAATCGATTATGTTTATTAGTTTATGTGTAGTGTAAAGGAGTTTATAGATCTAAGTGACAAAAATACTTTGTAATATTTGCACGCCTGCATGCAAGTAGAAACCAAGAACGAATTACGATAGTGCTTAAGACCTTATTATGACTATGTATTCTTGTAAATGAACAATTGGTTTGATTTGTTATGACTATCGGCGTAGCGTACCATAGTTTTCTGCTTAACTGTCTTTCAAAGTAGCCACTTGATCTCTTTTCACATATGGGGTGCTGGGGTTGTTTTATTTATACCTACCAATATTAACATAAATAAAAAAACATAACTGAAAATGAAAATGAAAAAAATGAAAAATATTTAATTACTGC
This sequence comes from Plagodis dolabraria, assembly GCA_963854805.1. Lineage (NCBI taxonomy): Eukaryota > Metazoa > Arthropoda > Insecta > Lepidoptera > Geometridae > Plagodis > Plagodis dolabraria. Next base: position 23,994,350 of record OY978444.1, read on the forward strand.
AAAATACATAGAGATATAACAGTACATGAGTTATAAAGCATACGATTGTAACAGCTGTATAATGTAGAAGAAACATATATCTCAATAAGTAGCTTTATTCTATGGTTTCCTTACTAGGCAAGCCTGTGACGATAATAGCCAATTATAAATAATTTTGTGAGCTTTTTTCACTGTTTTGTCTTTTATATTACATACTGAGACTACTCTGTCATAAACATACATTTGAACAAAATCACCAAAACGTTTAGCAGAATTACTGTTGACGGATGGTGTGGTCAATCTGTACACTCTACGACTTGCCAGAAACTCATAGTCGCAGGAAGAAATTACTGATCGGTGCATCGAAATCGTTGTTTTCAGTATAAACAGTTGACGCACAGAAAGCACTTCGGCTTCTTTATAAAGTTCAAAAGTTGAATACCTGAGAGGCTTTCGAAGCATTACCTTTAAAACCGATCGCTGAGCACGTTCAGCCCTTTTAGTATGTGTTTTTTGCAGCACTACCCCAACATGTTTGCAGTAGACAATTAGCGACTGACAGAGTGCATAGTATACAGATTTAAGGGTGTCAGCGCACTAATTCGTGCTGAGAGAACCTCAATATGTTTTTTGAATGTAAGATTCTCATCTAAGTGTACACCGAGGTATTTGAACCAATGAGTGCGGGTTAATGTTTCACAGGTACAGGGTTGGGCATTGCAAAACTGATCATGAATTTTGATATCTGTACAAGTGTCCGGCGCTGATGCAGCAGTTTTATGAAAATATAAATAGATTATTTTCTTAGTGTTTAAGGTAAACAAATTTTGCTTTGCAAAAACCATTTGGTTATTGCACGCATACCTAGTTCAGCAGATGAGCATACTGCAGACCATGTAGGTCCTTGAAATATTAAAGCAGTGTCATCAGCATAACAAACAGTATCAACATTTTCAAGAGAGAGATCGTAAATGTCATTAATATATAAAAGAAATAGTTTGGGACCAAGAATACTGCCTTGTGGCACTCCAAATTTAATGGAATTCAAGCTACTAATTGTCTGGCCAATCCTAACACACTGTTTCCGATCCGTGAGGTAGCTATGAAACCACTCTAAGGCAATTCCAAGGATTCCTAAGATTTCCAGTTTTCTCAGCAGTATCAAAACTGAGACAGTGTCAAAGGCTTTGGCTAGATCTAAGAAGATACCAACAGAGCATTGCTTATTATCCCAATGAGATGATGTAATTTTAATTAGCAGACTAACTGCATCTTCAGTATTTTTGCCTCTGCGGAAGCCAAACTGTTTAGGAGAGATTAAGTTTTGAGACTCTAAGAAATATACAAGACGCTTGTTAACGAGTCTTTCAAGTAATTTGGAGAATGTTCCTAAAAGCGAAATTGGTCTATAATTTTCAAGGGAATATTTAGAACCACTTTTAAAGATTGGAGATACGGCAGCTATTTTCCAATCTTGTGGAAAAACTCCAGTCCTCAAACTTAGATTGAATATGAATGTGAGGGGTATAATAATTTCGTTTTTACGTGTTTTATAAGTAAGTTAGCAAAACGTAAGTTAGTTAATTAGTCAATTCCTGGAGCTTTATCTTTTCGTAGGTTCATAATCATTTTATCGACCTACTAGTATCGGTTGGGCTCATGAAGAATTAGTTAACTGGGGATTTGTTGAGTCTGATAGAGTCCGCAAGTTCACTCTCAGTTTTTTCAGTGGTAGATAAAATGTTATCTGCTTATTGCTGCCCAACTGTGGAGAAGTGGGTGTTAACGCAATCAAAGGTTGTTGAGCGTTTGTACAGTTCTTAAATTTAAGTACTTCGGAGGGCTCTTTATTACTACAAGTAAGGTTACAGATGTCTTTAATGTAACGCCAGAGCCTTTTGGGATTATTTTTTTCGCGTTAAGTTTGCGGTTTTCAAATTCTGTTTTTAATTTTCGTAGTAAGTCTGTAAAGAAGTTTTGGTAATTGTTATAAGTAATTTTTAAAATTTTGTTGTTTGGGTCCTTTTTTGCATGTAAATGTATGCGATCACGATGCCTCATACATCGCATTAACCCAGGTGTTATCCATCCCTTTAATTTATACTTTGTGTATTGCTTGAGATAAGGTTGATTTTAGATTTGCAGGGTAAGGAAACAACTTTGTACGTATGCACTCGATGCTGGTTTATTGCAACTGAACTCGCCTAGCATTGTGCCGGCGCTTATATTAGAATAGCATTACAAAGGCTGAACGATACTATTTATTTGAAATTTTGAACAACATTCCGCCCACCAAAAGGACTATAAGGTCCTTTTTATAACTATTAACTGAGTACAATAACAAAATTGAGTTATGTATTGGCAAAATATCTAAATCTATTCATGCACATCTTAAACTAAAACTGAACTTAATCACATTATACGACTGTATTTAATCAGTTTCAATGGGAAGGGAACATAGTTTGGAAATTGATCTTTTCACTACACTATCACCACTCTTTACACTATAAACTCTAGTATACGAATCATCTCCAGGATGTTTGTTCATAATACGGCCTAGAGACCACTTCCCCGGAGGCAGACCATCAGTTTTGATCAAGACTATGTCTCCGATGTTGAATTCTTCTCTTTTATTTAACCATTTGGGACGTTGTTGGAGCCTCGTTAGATATTCTTGTTGCCAACGTCGCCAAAAATCACCAAGGAGTTTCTGCGTGTATTGCCAGCGTGATAGTCTGCTTATATTCACATCCTTGAAATTTGGTGATGGTACGACTATCGGGGCCTCACCTATCAAGAAGTGTCCGGGCGTCAACGGTTCTATGGAGTCTGGGTCAGAGTCATCGATGGGACATAGAGGTCTGGAGTTCAGGCATGCCTCAATTTGACACAATACAGTTGTCATTTCCTCATAAGTAAGGTTAGTGGTCAGTACGCGTCTCAAATGATGTTTTAATGACTTAACACCAATTTCCCATAGCCCACCAAAGTTCGGTGAATAGGCGGGTATGAAATGCCATTGGGTGCCTTCTAACGCCAAAGTATTTGATATTTGTTCTTTAAAATCTAAATTTGCTTCTGCCCATGCATCTCTTAACTCTTTATCAGCACCAACAAAATTTCTTCCTTGGTCGCTCCACAAATTGCTACATTTTCCTCTCCGGGAAACAAAGCGTTTAAATGCTCCAATGAAAGCTTCTGATGTCAAATTTCCAACGAGCTCCAAGTGGATGGCTTTTGTCGATAAGCAAATGAACAAAGAAATATATGCTTTCTGCGTTCTTATGCCTCTCCCTTGTGCTATGCTTATTTGAAATGGTCCGGCAAAATCCACCCCACTACATAAAAAAGCTCGTGAAGGAGTGACTCTCTCTTTGGGCAGATCTCCCATCAATTGGGTTCTAGATACAGCTCTATTTTTGGCACATATTAGGCATTTGTGGATGTAAGATTTCACCAGGCTCTTTGCTCGTATGATCCAGTATTTAGTCCGTAAGTAACACAGCATCAACTGAACTCCACCATGCAGAGTCTGAGCATGAGCATCTGCGATAATCAGTGTTACTAATTTGTTTTTGTGTCCCAGTATAATCGGATGCTTGGTATTTTCATCAAGATTTGAATGTCGTAAGCGACCGCCCACCTTGAGGATTCCAGCGTTGTCAAGGTAAGGATTTAATGTTTTTATGTTACTGTTTACTTTCATAGGTTTATTTTGTTTGATTCTGTTTATTTCTTCAATATACTCTTCTTCTTGAACTAGTTTAATGCATGCCAGTAGCGAGTTTTCTAACTCTTCCGTTTCAAAGTTTCTTTCTATATGTATTGTACTCTTTTTAAAGTTTAAAAATCTTTTACAGTAAGCTATTACTTTTACTAATTCTTTTAAATTTTCAAATTGATCGAATTGTGACGTTAAACATTCATTAATATTTTCCTTTTGTACATTTAGGTTAACATGTATTTTTTCTTTTTTAATTTCTAGATCTGTAGATTCAACTTCTGTGTGTATTAATTTTATTTTCTTTTCAGATAGCCATGCCGGCCCTGTCCACCATAACTTCGAATCTTTCAGATTATCAAGTAACATGCCTCTCGATGCAATATCTGCAGGATTCTCTTCGGAACAGACATGATACCATTGGTTGTAAGGTATATTTTCTTTTATTTCTACAACTCGGTTCGCCACAAACGGTTTCCATCGGTGAGGTTCGCTGGACAACCACGCAATCACAATTGTTGAATCGGTCCAAGCATAAATTTGTGTTCCAGGTATCCTCATAGCTTGTTCTATTTGTTTTAGCAGCCGAGACAACAACAGAGCACCTGCCAATTCTAATCGTGGTAAGGAGACGGTACGAAGAGGTGCTACCCTAGTTCTTGAAGCTATGATTCGTGTTGTCACAGTGCCATCTTGATTCTCTACTCGTAAATAAGCCACGGCAGAGTAGGCCATCATTGATGAGTCACTAAACCCATGAATTTGTACCCCTTTTAAATTAGTACTTATGGTACCAAGCCAACGATCGATATGAATTTCAGCAACATTCTCAAAATCTGCCCGAATAGTCAGCCACTCGTCTTCTAGTTTTTTACTTATTGTTTCATCCCAGCCGCTCTTGGCCAACCAAATCTTTTGTAATAAGATCTTCGCCATTATCAGACATGGTGAAATCCAACCAAGAGGATCAAAAAGTTTCTGAACATCTGACAATATTGTTCTTTTCGTAATATTAGTTGAGACTGGCGGCAGATTCAATTTGTATTGGAATTGATCTGTTCCCAAATTCCAAATCAATCCCAATGCTTTCACAGTTTTGTCTAACTTGATATCTAAATGTGTATTACTACTCCTTTCATTTGATTCAATAGATCTCATAAATTCAGGACAGTTGGATGACCATTTCGAAAGAGTGAAGCCACCCTTTTTCAGTATGCTTGAAACTTTCTGAGCTGTGTCTATGGCTTCATTGGTAGTGTCATTACCAGACATTAGATCATCCATATAGAAATCTTCTTTTATTATCTTCGCAGCCGATGGATGGTTTTGGCCTTCGTCTTCAGCAACTTGATGGAGAGTTTTTACCGCGAGATATGGTGCTGACGCCGTGCCGAAGGTTACCCTTAGCATACGGTATTCTTTTATACTTTGATAATCGTTCTCGCGCCATAGAATACGTTGGTAGGTGTCAGCGTCTTGTTTGTATACCAGGCATTGTCTGTACATCATTTTAATATCACTTGCATAACAGATGTGCTGTAGTCGCCATCGCATAATCAAGTTTCTTAGGTCATCTTGAAGCTGCGGACCTACAAGCAACTCGTCATTAAGTGATATTTGATTTGTGCCCTTTGCAGAAGCGTCGAATACCACACGAGTCTTGGAAGTTTCTTTGTCTTCGCGAATCACGGCATGATGAGGTAAATATACTACTTTCTCTTTCTTTGTTTCTGTTTCAGGTACTTCTTCCATATGGCCTAGTGTTAAATATTCTTTCATAACCTTCACGTAATCTTCTTTAAGTTTTGGTGTTCTTTTAAATCTTCTTTCTAAATGTAGTAGTCTATTTCTTGCTATATCTTTTGTATTTCCTTCAGGTGACTTTGGATTTTCAATTTTAAATGGTAACTTCACTATGTATCTACCTTCTTTTGTTCTAGTGTGTGTATCTTCATAGATGCTGACGCCGTGCCGAAGGTTACCCTTAGCATACGGTATTCTTTTATACTTTGATAATCGTTCTCGCGCCATAGAATACGTTGGTAGGTGTCAGCGTCTTGTTTGTATACCAGGCATTGTCTGTACATCATTTTAATATCACTTGCATAACAGATGTGCTGTAGTCGCCATCGCATAATCAAGTTTCTTAGGTCATCTTGAAGCTGCGGACCTACAAGCAACTCGTCATTAAGTGATATTTGATTTGTGCCCTTTGCAGAAGCGTCGAATACCACACGAGTCTTGGAAGTTTCTTTGTCTTCGCGAATCACGGCATGATGAGGTAAATATACTACTTTCTCTTTCTTTGTTTCTGTTTCAGGTACTTCTTCCATATGGCCTAGTGTTAAATATTCTTTCATAACCTTCACGTAATCTTCTTTAAGTTTTGGTGTTCTTTTAAATCTTCTTTCTAAATGTAGTAGTCTATTTCTTGCTATATCTTTTGTATTTCCTTCAGGTGACTTTGGATTTTCAATTTTAAATGGTAACTTCACTATGTATCTACCTTCTTTTGTTCTAGTGTGTGTATCTTCATAGATTTTTTCGCATAATTTTTCTTCTTGTGTTAGTTTTCTGTCATAATCTGTATCTATTTCCCACAATGATTTTAGCATATTATCCATGTCTATTTGATGATGAAGGACCAGAAATGATTTTTCTTCCAAGTTCGTCAAATTAATTTCTCCGAACAAAATCCATCCAAGGTTTGTTTCTTGTGCACAAGGTGACCCCGGAGGACCTTTGATAAGTGATTGTTGCACTATCTGTGCGTACTCTCTGACACCTAAAAGCAAATCAATATGGCCTGGAGTATGATAATTTGGATCGGCCAAATTGAGACCTTCTAGGTGTGTCCATTGACTTTGATCGACAGTGATAGCTTTGGAGGGAAGCTGCGTGGTAAGTTGTTTGTTCATTACATAAGCAGTTATATCTATTTTAAAGTTTGTATCCCATCGGGAACCAACTTGTAACTTAACCACGTGATCAACGTTCATTTTTGTAGACCCCACTCCAATGATACTTCCTCTAGCTGACTGCTTGGTAAGATGGAGCATTTGAGTTGCCTTTTCACTTAAAAACGCTGCCTGTGAACCTTGGTCAACGAGCGCGCGGAGAACAATGGTGTGATTGTGCTCATTTGTTACTGTCACCATTGCCGTCGCCAGTAGTGCTGTACTTGCGCCCTGTTTAACATTGTTGTGTGACGCAATCATTGTGTTAACTTGCTCTTCTGACTCTTCTACACTGTGATGTGATGCCTTTGGTTGAGTAGTGCTTACTGGTTCCGAAGTATCTGAGTTCTTATTTTGGTGAAGAAGAGTATGATGGCGCCGTTTGCATAAACGACAGGACATTTGCAATCTACATTGGTGTGCAGAATGACCTGGTGCTAAACAGTTAAAGCATAGGTTGTTTTTCTTAACATATTCTGTTCGTTCTACAGGTTGAAGCGTGGTGAATTCCTTACAATGGCTTAAAGTGTGGTTATCTTTGCATAATACGCACGTCTTCTTTGTTGGTAGTGACGACACGGTGGATATGGGTGATGGTGACGCAGTAGTAGCTACGTGAAAGGAGCGTTCCTTTACAGGTTTGTCACGGGAGCCCGATGATGCGACAAGTTCCAGTGTTCTATATTTTGATTGTAAAAAATTCTTTAAATCGCTCCAGGTAGGTAATGTATCTATTTCGCTTTTGTAAGCGTATTCTTCCCAATCTTTATGTGTTTCGGAATCTAATTTTTGTACGACGAGAAAAATAATTATAGGATCCCATGTCTCCGTTGATATACTTAAATTGTTCATATTATTCAAGCAGTCTGACGTCACGTCGAGTAAACACTTAATTTGTATAGCAGATTGGTTAATTAACTTTCTTTGATTGAATAATTTTTTCATATATGTGTTCATAATTAATCTCTTATTACCGTACCTTGTTTTTAGAATATCCCACGCAATTTTATAATTTTGATGGGTCACCTGGACATTCTTCAGCAAAATCTGAGCTTCTCCGGTCACACTGGTTTTTAAATAATGTAACTTTTGCACATCACTGATGGTGTCATTGTCGTGCACTAGCGAAATAAACAAGTCTTGAAACGTTGGCCATTCTTCATAATTCCCGCTAAATTTAGTTAACTCAATTCTTGGTAAGCGCACGAGTTGATTTGGTTGTAAATTAATCCTATTGTTTGAGTCGGTGGCGGAGTCGTATCCCGTCGGCGTTGTTGTCAAACTCGCTAATAAGTCCCTTAAGTCGGCAAGTAAACAAATATAGGCTTCTTCATAGTTATCATATTCATCATTCGTAAAATACGGCATCGAACTTCTTTTATCTTGAGATGTTATTTTAACTAAATTTTGATGTGCTGTTTTGAATATTTCCCAATATTCTTCGATGGTTTTTATTCGAATTTCTACATAACATTTTGTTAATCTCGCCTTCGGACATTTCTTCATATTAATTTGAGTTTTTTGTATTAAACTCGCTGTATTTTCCAATAAATTTAGTAATTCCGTCGTAGAAGACATCGCGCTAACTTATAAATCCTTATCGCTCAGGAATGCGGGCGTCTATTGTTCTCGCACCGGCCAGCGGGCCCGAGCCGATCACTCCGATAGCTCTTTAAAATCCGCTCGAATTCGACCATGTATTGCTTGAGATAAGGTTGATTTTAGATTTGCAGGGTAAGGAAACAACTTTGTACGTATGCACTCGATGCTGGTTTATTGCAACTGAACTCGCCTAGCATTGTGCCGGCGCTTATATTAGAATAGCATTACAAAGGCTGAACGATACTATTTATTTGAAATTTTGAACAACACTTTGTTATACTAATTTTGACTTCGATTGAGTGTTTGTTAACAATACTAGACAGTACATTACCAAATATTACACTGGATTAATTAACGTCAGTTAAACTGTTAAGATCTCTCCAGTCAGTATGTGTAAGTTCAAGTCCGCTTTCAGCCATGACACATTGAAATTCAAGACTTTTTTGTTCTTCACGCTTGCTTACTGTTTCCAAGATATTTACAATCATGTCTCCTGCTATCACAAAAGGTAGTCCGTCTGAGTTTTTAATGTAATTTTCTAATAAGGAAATAAATTTATCTAGGTACTTATAAGATGGTGAACGGTAGACTCCAAAAATGTGAATAATTTTGGCAATAATAATGCATGATGAGTCAGATTCATCTAAAAGCGTTTCCGAAGCTATTGCATTCCAAACTTCCTTTACATAAATAACTACTCCACAGTTCTGATTTGTATATCTACTGGTTTAAAAAGAAACTGTATCCAGGTATTTGTTGAATTATAATAGATTCAGATAGCCAGCACTCTGTAAGAACTAAGATATCGATCGAAAGATCCAGGCGCTTTAATACAACCAACATTTTATTTGAGTTTTTGTTTATACTCCTGATATTTATTGTAAGTATTTTAAAATTATGTTGGGTGGTAAAAATATATTTACAATTTTCAGCCTCGGTTACAAGATTGCAGTTCATTTCAGATGCATCTAATTCTGATCCAATATGGTCAGCCAGCATCATTTTTGTTTGCAGCTCTTGTCCAAAATCCAGTTTGACCACAACAACAGCACAGCAAATTGACTGTAGGTAATTTGCCATTGTACTTTTATAACTTTACATTCTAATAATGCACATCCAATATCCCGAAAACGTAGGAATGACACTAGAGTAGGTATTATTTCTGTAAATTCAAGACAGCTTTTTTATAATATAAGAATAATAACTTATTTTATAATGGTTGTAACTAAAACTACTTGAGTTTGGTGTAGGCTTATTAAAAATTAACATTGTAAGAAAAACGTCTATCTTGTAAATCTGAAAAAAATCGTAGTCTCTAGCCGGCGGTAGAGGTGGAAGATAGAGGGAGTAACCGATCCAAATCTCTGTGTGAAGATATAGACACGGCACTCTTTCCTTCCCGCTGCCTGACATATATGATTCCCTGAGCGCACCAGCAGAATATGTAACCGTGCTGTTTTGCTCTTGATCTGGTGTCACGAAATAATTATCTGTTCTCCTTTGTTAGTTTTTCATTAAAAAAAACTTTACGTTGAACGCCGGGTACCTCGAGGTCAGAACTGTTGATATTTTTCCGTGATTTTGTCGCTTTAATAAATTGATCACGTTTGTAACGCCGAAGGAGCCGTCGACAACTGGACGAGGCATCTTAACACCATCCTCAGGAAGTGTCGTAGTCATAGGTGGTCGACGTGGGCCTACTCGAGTAACCCAATCTATATCACTATCTTGTAACTCTACACCTACTTTATTGGCTGCAATAAGCACGGTGTGAAGAAGGTTTTCAGAGCTGGTCTCAGGGATGCCAATAATTTCTATTTCTTTTCGAAGACTATACTGCGTGTGCAATTTAATTTCACCCTGTAGTCTTGCCACGGTTAGCTCCAAGGATTCCACATCTTTGTCACGTTTTTCCACATATTTAACCCGTTCTTCGGTGGCAACTAGTTTCACCATCAGTTCTTAAATTTTCTCACTACTAAATGCACCCTTGCACTGGATCGTGTCTTCTAGCTTATTTTTCACCAAGCTAAACTTTGCGGTCAACAACCGCAGTTGCTCTGTGAGCTGACTCATTTCTGACCCAGTGGAATCTTTCTTCTTACGGGTAGTGACGTAGTAGTGACAGATCCGGTGCGGACAAGAGTACGGCTATTGTCTCCACCTTTTTTTGCACAGCACAGCAGTCGGGGCACTTCCAAATTTTCTTACGTTCAGCTGTGAGAGAGGACACATTTATGCACAATGTACAGAAGTTTTTTTCACAAACATCAGACGTGCATGTAACAAAGTTTAATTCTTTAGTGGGTTTCAAGCATCCAGCGCACTCCATTATTCTTTTTTTACAAAATAAAAAGATTAGAAAACAAATACAACTGCCTCACTGCGGCGACAGCGCAAAACGCATTTTTGTCCGTATCACTTCTGTGTGTTACGCTTTAATCCGTATGCTTCTGATGTGCTACAAATTTACATGTCGCGGTGATTCAAATTGTAATTGTCACTTCCACCGCCGTGTAGGTAATTTTGAACTATTGTTATGGTTACGTATAACTATGCATTAATAATGATATCGCACACGCTTCTTGTTTACATTTACGGGCCACACACGACGAACTACGTTTCGAACGTTCAGCGTTGAAATGGTCAATCGGCGTTAGTAAGCAGCGGCAAAATTGTACAAGTGAAATTAATAGGTATGCCATATATAACAGGCAACTGTTTAATTTTCACATTAATTAAAAACCAACGGACAATATTTTTTTTTTCCATAATAACACTGAAAAACAGGCAATTGTTTGATTTTCACATGAATTTAACACCGACCGACGAAAAGTTTGATTTCTTTCAATATTTATTTTTTCTAAATTTCACTCAATAACCAGGCAATTGTTTGATTTTTTTCTCTCTTTATTTCACTCAAAAACAAGGCATTTGTTTGATTTTCACATGAATTTAACACCGACCGACAAAAAGTTTGATTTCTTTCAATTTATTTTTTCTGAATTTCACTCAAAAACAAGGCAATTGTTGGATTTTTTTTGTCTCTTAATTTCACTCAAAAACGAGGCAATTGTTTGATTTTCACATGAATTTAACACCGACCGACGAAAAGTTTGATTTCTTTCAATATTTATTTTTTCTAAATTTCACTCAATAACCAGGCAATTGTATGATTTTTTTTTCTCTGAATTTCACTCAAAAACAAGACAATTGTTTGATTTTTTTTCTCTTAATTTCACTCAAAAACAAGGCAATTGTTTGATTGTTTTTTCTCTGAATTTCACTCAAAAACAAGACAATTGTTTGATTTTTTTTTTCTCTTAATTTCACTCAAAAACAAGGCAATTGTTTGATTTTCACATGAATTTAACACCGACCGACAAAAAGTTTGATTTCTTTCAATATTTTTTTTTTCTGAATTTCACTCAAAAACAAGGCAATTGTTGGATTTTTTTTGTCTCTTAATTTCACTCAAAAACAAGGCAATTGTTTGATTTTCACATGAATTTAACACCGACCGACGAAAAGTTTGATTTCTTTCAATATTTATTTTTTCTAAATTTCACTCAATAACCAGGCAATTGTTTGATTTTTTTCTCTCTTTATTTCACTCAAAAACAAGGCATTTGTTTGATTTTCACATGAATTTAACACCGACCGACAAAAAGTTTGATTTCTTTCAATTTATTTTTTCTGAATTTCACTCAAAAACAAGGCAATTGTTGGATTTTTTTTGTCTCTTAATTTCACTCAAAAACGAGGCAATTGTTTGATTTTCACATGAATTTAACACCGACCGACGAAAAGTTTGATTTCTTTCAATATTTATTTTTTCTAAATTTCACTCAATAACCAGGCAATTGTTGGATTTTTTTTGTTTCTTAATTTCACTCAAAAACAAGGCAATTGTTTGATTTTCACATGAAATTAACACCGACCGACAAAAAGTTTGATTTCTTTCAATTTTTTTTTCTGAATTTCACTCAATAACCAGGCAATTAAGGATATTGGCTATAGTCTAAATTATAACAAGTTGGCAATGATCACTAACCCTCTCAGGCAATTATTTATATTCTGCTCCGTTGACATTTCAGGTTTGGATACATACTGGATGTATGATGCTGCCGCTCAAAAGCTGTTATGTTTGCCCAACCGCCGCTGATTGCTTTCGTCTATTTTAACATGGTTAGTGTCAAAAGCAAATTTTATATATAGTATAATATATTCATAGTCTTCTTTGGCCAAACAAAAATCCATTTACCAGTGGAACAATCGATTTTATTTGTTCCATAATAGAAATAGGGGACCACCGTGTCTGTCTGTCTGTCTGACCTTTGAAGGGCAGCCATGTTTGGAACTGTAATGTGTAGCCGAAGCGAAATTTTCACAAAAGTCTCACCAAGTGTCTTGTGTTTGTCAACACTGTTACCAAGTTAATTAACATTAACTAGCTAATAAATTGCCACATATCCATGTGATATTATTAATCAAATTCATATTATTGAGAACAACTAATTATTAAGTTATGTATAAGTGTTACATAATATTTTGATATATGACTGTGTGTGTGTTTTTATCTGTAAACTCCATAGAAATGGTAAACATTCTACATTTACATAATATTAACTTTTTCATAAATTACACTGCTATCAGTGTGGAACTAAATTAACAGTTACAATTTTGTAAATTGCATAAGGATCGCATTGAAATATTTGATTGTTGAAAAGCTATTTGTTTTTCAATAATTATAATATGCACTGATCAATACACTATACAATAATATATAACTTGATCCATCCTCCGCTCTTGTATTTATTCGCTTACAAATTATTTATTATAACCGTCATCTCGATATTCGAAACGTTCGAAACGTAGCTCGTCGTGTGTGGCCCGTAAATGTAAACAAGAAGCGTGTGCGATAATATTATTAATGCATAGTTATACGTAACCATAACAATAGTTAAAAATTACCTACACGGCGGTGGAAGTGACAATTACAATTTGAATCACCGCGACATGTAAATTTGTAGCACATCAGAGATCAGCGTTGGAATGGTCAATCGGCGTTAGTAAGCAGCGGCTAAATTGTACAAGTGAAATTAATAGGTATGCCATATATAACAGGCAACTGTTTAATTTTCACATTAATTAAAAACCAACGGACAATATTTTTTTTTTCCATAATTACACTGAAAAACAGGCAATTGTTTGATTTTCACATGAATTTGACACCGACCGACAAAAAATTTGATTTCTTTCAATTTTTTTTTCTGAATTTTACACAAAAACAAGGCAGTTTTTTGATTTTTTTTTCTCTTAATTTCACTCAAAAACAAGGCAATTGTTTGATTTTCACATGAATTTAACACCGACCGACAAAAAGTTTGATTTCTTTCATTTTTTTTTTCTAAATTTCACTCAATAACCAGGCAATTGTTTGATTTTTTTTTTCTCTTAATTTCACTCAAAAACGAGGCAATTGTATGATTTTCACATGAATTTAACACCGACCGACAAAAAATTTGATTTCTTTCAATTTTTTTTTTCTGAATTTTTCTCAAAAACAAGGCAATTGTTTCATTTTTTTTTCTCCTAATTTCACTCAAAAACAAGGCAATTGTTTGATTTTCACATGAATTTAACACCGACCGACAAAAAGTTTGATTTCTTTCAATTTTTTTTTTCTAAATTTCACTCAATAACCAGGCAATTGTTTGATTTTTTTTTTCTCTTAATTTCACTCAAAAACGAGGCAATTGTTTGATTTTCACATAAATTTAACACCGACCGACAAAAAGTTTGATTTCTTTCATTTTTTTTTCTAAATTTCACTCAATAACCAGGCAATTGTTTGATTTTTTTTTCTCTTTATTTCACTCAAAAACAAGGCAATTGTTTGATTTTCACATGAATTTAACACCGACCAACAAAAAGTTTGATTTCTTTCAATTTTTTTTTCTGAATTTCACTCAAAAACAAGGCAATTAAGGATATTGGCTATAGTCTAAATTATAACAAGTTGGCAATGATCATGATCACTAACCCTCTCAGGCAATTATTTATATTCTGCTCCGTTGACATTTCAGGTTTGGATACATACTGGATGTATGATGCTGCCGCTCAAAAGCTGTTATGTTTGCCCGCCCGCCGCTGATTGGCTTCGTCTATTTTAACATGGTAAGTGTCAAAAGCAAATTTTATATATAGTATAATAATTATATTCATAGTCTTCTTTGGCCAAACAAAAATCCATTTACCAGTGGAACAATCGATTTTATTTGTTCCATAATAGAAATAGGGGACCACCGTGTCTGTCTGTCTGACCTTTGAAGGGCAGCCATGTTTGGAACTGTAATGTGTAGCCGAAGTGAAATTTTCACAAAAGTCTCACCAAGTGTCTGAAACGAAAATAAGCGATAAATTACCTACGTTAATAGATTGCTAATACATTTTCAAACGCAGATTGGTGGGTTGCTGAAACCTTCAAAAACTGACTGTTTGTCAACACTGTTACCAAGTTAATAAACATTAACTAGCTAATAAATTGCCACATGTCCATGTGATATTATTAATCAAATTCATATTAATGAGAACAACTAATTATTAAGTTATGTATAAGTGTTACATAATATTTTGATATATGACAGTGTGTGTGTTTAATCTGTAAACTCCATAGAAATGGTAAACATTCTACATTTACATAATATTAACTTTTTCATAAATTACACTGCCATCAGGGTGGAACTAAATTAACAGTAACAATTTTGTAAATTGCATAAGGATCGCATTGAAATATTTGATTGTTGAAAGGCTATTTGTTTTTCAATAATTATAATATGCACTGATCAATACACTATACAATAATATATAACTTGATCCATCCTCCGCTCTTGTATTTATTCGCTTAGTTTGATTTTTTTTTTCTCTTAATTTCACTCAAAACAAGGCAATTGTTTGATTTTCACATGAATTTAACACCGACCGACAAAAAGTTTGATTTCTTTCATTTTTTTTTCTAAATTTCACTCAATAACCAGGCAATTGTTTGAATTTTTTTTCTCTTAATTTCACTCAAAAACAAGGCAATTGTTTGATTTTCACATGAATTTAACACCGACCGACAAAAAGTTTGATTTCTTTCAATATTTTTTTTTTTTGCATTTCACTCAAAAACAAGGCAATTGTTTGATTTTTTTTGTCTCTTAATTTCACTCAAAAACAAGGCAATTGTTTGATTTTCACATGAATTTAACACCGACCGACAAAAAGTTTGATTTCTTTCAATTTTTTTTTTTCTAAATTTCACTCAATAACCAGGCAATTTTTTGATTTTTTTTTTCTCTTAATTTCACTCAAAACCAAGGCAATTGTTTGATTTTCACATGAATTTAACACACCAGGCAATTGTTTGATTTTTTTTTCTCTTAATTTCACTCAAAAACAAGGCAATTGTTTGATTTTCACATGAATTTAACACCGACCGACAAAAAGTATGATTTCTTTAAATTTTTGGTTTTCTGAATTTCACTCAAAAACAAGGCAATTAAGGATATTGGCTATAGTCTAAATTATAACAAGTTGGCAATGATCACTAACCCTCTCAGGCAATTATTTATATTCTGCTCCGTTGACATTTCAGGTTTGGATACATACTGGATGTATGATGCTGCCGCTCAAAAGCTGTTATGTTTGCCCGCCCGCCGCTGATTGCTTTCGTCTATTTTAACATGGTAAGTGTCAAAAGCAAATTTTATATATAGTATAATATATTCATAGTCTTCTTTGGCCAAACAAAAATCCATTTACCAGTGGAACAATCGATTTTATTTGTTCCATAATAGAAAAAGGGGACCACCGTGTCTGTCTGTCTGTCTGACCTTTGAAGGGCAGCCATGTTTGGAACTGTAATGTGTAGCCAAAGTGAAATTTTCACAAAAGTCTCACCAAGTGTCTGAAACGAAAATTAGCGATAAATTACCTACGTTAATAGATTGCTAATACATTTTCAAACGCAGATTGGTGGGTTGCTGAAACCTTCAAAAACTGACTGTTTGTCAACACTGTTACCAAGTTAATTAACATTAACTAGCTAATAAATTGCCACATGTCCATGTGATATTATTAATCAAATTCATATTATTGAGAACAACTAATTATTAAGTTATGTATAAGTGTTACATAATATTTTGATATATGACTGTGTGTGTGTTTAATCTGTAAACTCCATAGAAATGGTAAACATTCTACATTAACATAATATTAACTTTTTCATAAATTACACTGCCATCAGGGTGGAACTAAATTAACAGTAACAATTTTGTAAATTGCATAAAGATCGCATTGAAATATTTGATTGTTGAAAGGCTATTTGTTTTTCAATAATTATAATATGCACTGATCAATACACTATACAATAATATATAACTTGATCCATCCTCCGCTCTTGTATTTATTCGCTTACAAATTATTTATTATAACCGTCATCTCGATATTCGAAACGTTCGAAACGTAGCTCGTCGTGTGTGGCCCGTAAATGTAAACAAGAAGCGTGTGCGATATCATTATTAATGCATAGTTATACGTAACCATAACAATAGTTAAAAATTACCTACACGGCGGTGGAAGTGACAATTACAATTTGAATCACCGCGACATGTAAATTTGTAGCACATCAGAGATCAGCGTTGAAATGGTCAATCGGCGTTAGTAAGCAGCGGCTAAATTGTACAAGTGAAATTAATAGGTATGCCATATATAACAGGCAACTGTTTAATTTTCACATTAATTAAAAACCAACGGACAATATTTTTTTTTCCATAATTACACTGAAAAACAGGCAATTGTTTGATTTTCACATGAATTTAACACCGACCGACAAAAAATTTGATTTCTTTCAATTTTTTTTTTCCGAATTTCACTCAAAAACAAGGCAATTGTTTGATTTTCACATGAATTTAACACCGACCGACAAAAAGTTTGATTTCTTTAATTTTTTTTTTCTCATTTTCACTCAATAACCACGCAATTGTTTGATTTTTTTTTCTCTTAATTTCACTCAAAAACGAGGCAATTGCTTGATTTTCACATGAATTTAACACCGACAGACAAAAAGTTTGATATCTTTAAATTTTTTTTTTTCTGAATTTCACTCAAATACAAGGCTATGGAAGGGTTTTTTTTTCTCTTAATTTCACTCAAAAACAAGGCAATTGTTTGATTTTCACATGAATTTAACACCGACCGACAAAAAGTTGGATTTCTTTCAATATTTTTTTTTTCTGAATTTCATTCAAAAACAAGGCAATTGTTTGATTTTTTTTTCTCCTAATTTCACTCAAAAACAAGGCAATTGTTTGATTTTCACATGAATTTAACACCGACCGACAACAAGTTTGATTTCTTTCAATTTTTTTTTTCTTAATTTCACTCAATAACCAGGCAATTGTTTGAATTTTTTGTCTCTAAATTTCACTCAAAAACAAGGCAATTGTTTGATTTTCACATGAATTTAACACCGACCGACAAAAAGTTTGATTTCTTTCAATATTTTTTTTTCTGAATTTCACTCAAAAACAAGGCAATTGTTTGATTTTTATTTTTCTCTTAATTTCACTCAAAAACAAGGCAATTGTTTGATTTTCACATTTATTTAACACCGACCGACAAAAAGTTTGATTTCTTTCAATATTTTTTTTTCTGAATTTCACTCAAAAACAAGGCAATTGTTTGATTTTTTTTTTCTCTTAATTTCACTCAAAAACAAGGCAATTGTTTGATTTTCACATGAATTTAACACCGACCGACAAAAAATTTGATTTCTTTCAATATTTTTTTTTTTTGCATTTCACTCAAAAACAAGGCAATTGTTTGATTTTTTTTGTCTCTTAATTTCACTCAAAAACAAGGCAATTGTTTGATTTTCACATGAATTTGACACCGACCGACAAAAAGTTTGATTTCTTTCAATTTTTTTTTTTCTAAATTTCACTCAATAACCAGGCAATTGTTTGATTTTTTTTTCTCTTAATTTCACTCAAAAACAAGGCAATTGTTTGATTTTCACATGAATTTAACACCGACCGACAAAAAGTTTGATTTCTTTCAATATTTTTTTTTTCTGAATTTCACTCAAAAACAAGGCAATTGTTTGATTTTTTTTTTCTCTTAATTTCACTCAAAAATAAAGCAATTGTTTGATTTTCACATGAATTTAACACCGACCAACAAAAAGTTTGATTTCTTTCATTTTTTTTTCTAAATTTCACTCAATAACCAGGCAATTGTTTGATTTTTTTTTCTCTTTATTTAACTCAAAAACAAGGCATTTGTTTGATTTTCACATGAATTGAACACCGACCGACAAAAAGTTTGATTTCTTTCAATTTTTTTTTTCTGAATTTCACTCAAAAACAAGGCAATTATTTGATTTTTTTTACTCTCAATTTCACTCAAAAACAAGCAATTGTTTGATTTTCACATGAATTTAACACCGACCGACAAAAAGTTTGATTTCTTTCAATATTTTTTTTTTCTGAATTTCACTCAAAAACAAGGCAATTGTTTGATTTTTGTTTGTCTCTTAATTTCACTCAAAAATAAGGCAATTGTTTGATTTTCACATGAATTTAACACCGACCGACAAAAAGTTTGATTTCTTTAATTTTTTTTTCTGTATTTCACTCAAAAACAAGGCAATTGTTTGATTTTTTTTCTCTTAATTTCACTCAAAAACAAGGCAATTGTTTGATTTTTTTTTCTCTTAATTTCACTCAAAAACAAAGCAATTGTTTGATTTTTTTTTTCTCTAAATTTCACTCAAAAACAAGACCATTGTTTGATTTTTTTTTTCTCTTAATTTCACTCAAAAACAAGGCAATTGTTTGATTTTCACATGAATTTAACACCGACCGACAAAAAGTTTGATTTCTTTCAATATTTTTTTTTTCTGAATTTCACTCAAAAGTAAGGCAATTGTTTGATTTTTTTTGTCTCTTAATTTCACTCAAAAACAAGGCAATTGTTTGATTTTCACATGAATTTAACACCGACCGACAAAAAGTTTGATTTCTTTCAATATTTTTTTTTTCTGAATTTCACTCAAAAACAAGGCAATTAAGGATATTGGCTATAGTCTAAATTATAACAAGTTGGCAATGATCACTAACCCTCTCAGGCAATTATTTATATTCTGCTCCGTTGACATTTCAGGTTTGGATACATACTGGATGTATGATGCTGCCGCTCAAAAGCTGTTATGTTTGCCCGCCCGCCGCTGATTGCTTTCGTCTATTTTAACATGGTAAGTGTCAAAAGCAAATTTCATATATAGTATAATATATTCATAGTCTTCTTTGGCCAAACAAAAATCCATTTACCAGTGGAACAATCGATTTTATTTGTTCCATAATAGAAATAGGGGACCACCGTGTCTGTCTGTCTGTCTAACCTTTGAAGGGCAGCCATGTTTGGAACTGTAATGTGTAGCCGAAGTGAAATTTTCACAAAAGTCTCACCAAGTGTCTGAAACGAAAATTAGCAATAAATTACCTACGTTAATAGATTGCTAATACAATTTCAAACGCAGATTGGTGGGTTGCTGAAACCTTCAAAAACTGACTGTTTGTCAACACTGTTACCAAGTTAATTAACATTAACTAGCTAATAAATTGCCACATGTCCATGTGATATTATTAATCAAATTCATATTATTGAGAACAACTAATTATTAAGTTATGTATAAGTGTTACATAATATTTTGATATATGACTGTGTGTGTGTGTTTTATCTGTAAACTCCATAGAAATGGTAAACATTCTACATTTACATAATATTAACTTTTTCATAAATTACACTGCCATCAGGGTGGAACTAAATTAACAGTTGCAATTTTGTAAATTGCATAAGGATCGCATTGAAATATTTGATTGTTGAAAGGCTATTTGTTTTTCAATAATTATAATATGCACTGATCAATACACTATACAATTATATATAACTTGATCCATCCTCCGCTCTTGTATTTATTCGCTTACAAATTATTTATTATAACCGTCATCTCGATATTCGAAACGTTCGAAACGTAGTTCGTCGTGTGTGGCCCGTAAATGTAAACAAGAAGCGTGTGCGATATCATTATTAATGCATAGTTATACGTAACCATAACAATAGTTAAAAATTACCTACACGGCGGTGGAAGTGACAATTACAATTTGAATCACCGCGACATGTAAATTTGTAGCACATCAGAGATCAGCGTTGAAATGGGCAATCGGCGTTAGTAAGCAGCGGCAAAATTGTACAAGTGAAATTAATAGGTATGCCATATATAACAGGCAACTGTTTAATTTTCACATTAATTAAAAACCAACGGACAATATTTTTTTTTTCCATAATAACACTGAAAAACAGGCAATTGTTTGATTTTCACATGAATTTAACACCGACCGACAAAAAATTTGATTTCTTTCAATTTTTTTTTTCTGAATTTCCCTCAAAAACAAGGCAATTGTTTGATTTTCACATGAATTTAACACCGACCGACAAAAATTTTGATTTCTTTCATTTTTTTTTTCTGAATTTCACTCAATAACCAGGCAATTGGTTGATTTTTTTTTCTCTTAATTTCACTCAAAAACAAGGCAATTGTTAGATTTTCACGTGAATTTAACACCGACCGACAAAAAGTTTGATTTCTTTCAATTTTTTTTTTCTGAATTTCACTCAAAAACAAGGCAATTAAGGATATTGGCTATAGTCTAAATTATAACAAGTTGGCAATGATCACTAACCCTCTCAGGCAATTATTTATATTCAGCTCCGTTGACATTTCAGGTTTGGATACATACTGGATGTATGATGCTGCCGCTCAAAAGCTGTTATGTTTGCCCGCCCGCCGCTGATTGCTTTCGTCTATTTTAACATGGTAAGTGTCAAAAGCAAATTTTATATATAGTATAATATATTCATAGTCTTCTTTGGCCAAACAAAAATCCATTTACCAGTGGAACAATCGATTTTATTTGTTCCATAATAGAAATAGGGGACCACCGTGTCTGTCTGTCTGTCTGACCTTTGAAGGGCAGCCATGTTTGGAACTGTAATGTGTAGCCGAAGTGAAATTTTCACAAAAGTCTCACCAAGTGTCTGAAACGAAAATTAGCGATAAATTACCTACGTTAATAGATTGCTAATACATTTTCAAACGCAGATTGGTGGGTTGCTGAAACCTTCAAAAACTGACTGTTTGTCAACACTGTTACCAAGTTAATTAACATTAACTAGCTAATAAATTGCCACATGTCCATGTGATATTATTAATCAAATTCATATTATTGAGAACAACTAATTATTAAGTTATGTATAAGTGTTACATAATATTTTGATATATGACTGTGTGTGTGTTTAATCTGTAAACTCCATAGAAATGGTAAACATTCTACATTTACATAATATTAACTTTTTCATAAATTACACTGCCATCAGGGTGGAACTAAATTAACAGTTACAATTTTGTAAATTGCATAAGGATCGCATTGAAATATTTGATTGTTGAAAGGCTATTTGTTTTTCAATAATTATAATATGCACTGATCAATACACTATACAATTATATATAACTTGATCCATCCTCCGCTCTTGTATTTATTCGCTTACAAATTATTTATTATAACCGTCATCTCAATATTCGAAACGTTCGAAACGTAGTTCGTCTTGTGTGGCCCGTAAATGTAAACAAGAAGCGTGTGCGATATCATTATTAATGCATAGTTATACGTAACCATAACAATAGGTAAAAATTACCTACACGGCGGTGGAAGTGACAATTACAATTTGAATCACCGCGACTTGTAAATTTGTAGCACATCAGAGATCAGCGTTGAAATGGTCAATCGGCGTTAGTAAGCAGCGGCTAAATTGTACAAGTGAAATTAATAGGTATGCCATATATAACAGGCAACTGTTTAATTTTCACATTAATTAAAAACCGACGGACAATATTTTTTTTTTCCATAATTACACTCAAAAACAGGCAATTGTTTGATTTTCACATGAATTTAACACCAACCGACAAAAAATTTGATTTCTTTCAATTTTTTTTTTCTGAATTTCACTCAAAAACGAGGCAATTGTTTGATTTTTTTTTCTCTTAATTTCACTCAAAAACAAGGCAAATGTTTGATTTTCACATGAATTTAACAGCGACCGACAAAAACTTTGATTTCTTTCATTTTTTTTTTCTAAATTTCACTCAATAACCAGGCAATTGTTTGATTTTTTTTTCTCTTAATTTCACTCAAAAACAAGGCAATTGTTTGATTTTCGCATGAATTTAACACCGACCGACAAAAAGTTTGATTTCTTTAAATTTTTTTTTTCTGAATTTCACTCAAAAACAAGGCAATTTGTTTGATTTTTTTTTTCTCTTAATTTCATTCAAAAACTAGGCAATTGTTTGATTTTCACATGAATTTAACACCGACCGACAAAAAGTTTGATTTCTTTCAATATTTTTTTTTCTGAATTTCACTCAAAAACAAGGCAATTGTTTGATTTTTTTTTCTCTTAATTTCACTCAAAAACAAGGCAATTGTTTGATTTTCACATGAATTTAACACCGACCGACAAAAAGTTTGATTTCTTTCAATATTTTTTTTTCTGAATTTCACTCAAAAACAAGGCAATTGTTTGATTTTTTTTTTCTCTTACTTTCACTCAAAAACAGGGCAATTGTTTGATTTTCACATGAATTTAACACCGACCGACAAAAATTTTGATTTCTTTCATTTTTTTTTTCTGAATTTCACTCAATAACCAGGCAATTGTTTGATTTTTTTTTCTCTTAATTTCACTCAAAAACAAGGCAATTGTTAGATTTTCACATGAATTTAACACCGACCGACAAAAAGTTTGATTTCTTTAAATTTTTTTTTTCTGAATTTCACTCAAAAGCAAGGCAATTAAGGATATTGGCTTTAGTCAAATTATAACAAGTTTGCAATGATCACTGACCCTCTCAGGCAATTATTTATATTCAGCTCCGTTGACATTTCAGGTTTGGATACATACTGGATGTATGATGCTGCCGCTCAAAAGCTGTTATGTTTGCCCGCCCGCCGCTGATTGCTTTCGTCTATTTTAACATGGTAAGTGTCAAAAGCAAATTTTATATATAGTATAATATATTCATAGTCTTCTTTGGCCAAACAAAAATCCATTTACCAGTGGAACAATCGATTTTATTTGTTCCATAATAGAAATAGGGGACCACCGTGTCTGTCCGTCTGTCTGACCTTTGAAGGGCAGCCATGTTTGGAACTGTAATGTGTAGCCGAAGTGAAATTTTCACAAAAGTCTCACCAAGTGTCTGAAACGAATATTAGCGATAAATTACCTACGTTAATAGATTGCTAATACATTTTCAAACGCAGATTGGTGGGTTGCTGAAACCTTCAAAAACTGACTGTTTGTCAACACTGTTACCAAGTTAATTAACATTAACCAGCTAATAAATTGCCACATGTCCATGTGATATTATTAATCAAATTCATATTATTGAGAACAACTAATTATTAAGTTATGTATAAGTGTTACATAATATTTTGATATATGACTGTGTGTGTGTTTAATCTGTAAACTCCATAGAAATGGTAAACATTCTACATTTACAGAATATTGACTTTTTCATAAATTACACTGCCATCAGGGTGGAACTAAATTAACAGTTACAATTTTGTAAATTGCATAAGGATCACATTGAAATATTTGATTGTTGAAAGGCTATTTGTTTTTCAATAATTATAAAATGCACTGATCAATACACTATACAATAATATATAACTTGATCCATCCTCCGCTTTTGTATTTATTCGCTTACAAATTATTTATTATAACCGTCATCTCAATATTCGAAACGTTCGAAACGTAGTTCGTCGTGTGTGGCCCGTAAATGTAAACAAGAAGCGTGTGCGATATCATTATTAATGCATAGTTATACGTAACCATAACAATAGTTAAAAATTACCTACACGGCGGTGGAAGTGGCAATTACAATTTGAATCACCGCGACATGTAAATTTGTAGCACATCAGAGATCAGCGTTGAAATGGTCAATCGGCGTTAGTAAGCAGCGGCTAAATTGTACAAGTGAAATGAATAGGTATGCCATATATAACAGGCAACTGTTTAATTTTCACATTAATTAAAAACCGACGGACAATATTTTTTTTTTCCATAATTACACTCAAAAACAGGCAATTGTTTGATTTTCACATGAATTTAACACCGACCGACAAAAAATTTGATTTCTTTCAATTTTTTTTTTCTGAATTTCACTCAAAAACAAGGCAATTGTTTGATTTTTTTTTCTCTTAATTTCACTCAAAAACAAGGCAATTGTTTGATTTTCACATGAATTTAACACCGACCGACAAAAAATTTGATTTCTTTAATTTTTTTTTTCTAAATTTCACTCAATAACCAGGCAATTGTTTGATTTTTTTTTTCTCTTAATTTCACTCAAAAACAAGGCAATTGTTTGATTTTCACATGAATTTAACACCGACCGACAAAAAGTTTGATTTCTTTCAATTATTTTTTTCTGAATTTCACTCAAAAACAAGGCAATAAAGGATATTGGCTATAGTCTAAATTATAACAAGTTGGCAATGATCACTAACCCTCTCAGGCAATTATTTATATTCTGCTCCGTTGACATTTCAGGTTTGGATACATACTGGATGTATGATGCTGCCGCTCAAAAGCTGTTATGTTTGCCCGCCCGCCGCTGATTGCTTTCGTCTATTTTAACATGGTAAGTGTCAAAAGCA
This sequence comes from Plagodis dolabraria, assembly GCA_963854805.1. NCBI lineage: Eukaryota > Metazoa > Arthropoda > Insecta > Lepidoptera > Geometridae > Plagodis > Plagodis dolabraria. The sequence goes on from OY978444.1 coordinate 24,019,438, forward strand.
AATTTTATATATAGTATAATATATTCATAGTCTTCTTTGGCCAAACAAAAATTCATTTACCAGTGGAACAATCGATTTTATTTGTTCCATAATAGAAATAGGGGACCACCGTGTCTGTCTGTCTGTCTGACCTTTGAAGGGCAGCCATGTTTGGAACTGTAATGTGTAGCCGAAGTGAAATTTTCACAAAAGTCTCACCAAGTGTCTGAAACGAAAATTAGCGATAAATTACCTACGTTAATAGATTGCTAATACATTTTCAAACGCAGATTGGTGGGTTGCTGAAACCTTCAAAAACTGACTGTTTGTCAACACTGTTACCAAGTTAATTAACATTAACTAGCTAATAAATTGCCACATGTCCATGTGATATTATTAATCAAATTCATATTATTGAGAACAACTAATTATTAAGTTATGTATAAGTGTTACATAATATTTTGATATATGACTGCGTGTGTGTTTAATCTGTAAACTCCATAGAAATGGTAAACATTCTACATTAACATAATATTAACTTTTTCATAAATTACACTGCCATCAGGGTGGAACTAAATTAACAGTTACAATTTTGTAAATTGCATAAGGATCGCATTGAAATATTTGATTGTTGAAAGGCTATTTGTTTTTCAATAATTATAATATGCACTGATCAATACACTAAACAATAATATATAACTTGATCCATCCTCCGCTCTTGTATTTATTCGCTTACAAATTATTTATTATAACCGTCATCTCGATATTCGAAACGTTCGAAACGTAGTTCGTCGTGTGTGGCCCGTAAATGTAAACAAGAAGCGTGTGCGATATCATTATTAATGCATAGTTATACGTAACCATAACAATAGTTAAAAATTACCTACACGGCGGTGGAAGTGACAATTACAATTTGAATCACCGCGACATGTAAATTTGTAGCACATCAGAGATCAGCGTTGAAATGGTCAATCGGCGTTAGTAAGCAGCGGCTAAATTGTACAAGTGAAATTAATAGGTATGCCATATATAACAGGCAACTGTTTAATTTTCACATTAATTAAAAACCAACGGACAATATTTTTTTTTTCCATAATTACACTGAAAAACAGGCAATTGTTTGATTTTCACATGAATTTAACACCGACCGACAAAAAATTTGATTTCTTTCAATTTTTTTTTTCTGAATTTCACTCAAAAACAAGGCAATTGTTTGATTTTCACATGAATTTAACACCGACCGACAAAAAGATTGATTTCTTTCAATTTTTTTTTTCTAAATTTCACTCAATAACCAGGCAATTGTTTGATTTTTTTATTCTCTTAATTTCACTCAAAAACAAGGCAATTGTTTGATTTTCACATGAATTTAACACCGACCGACAAAAAGTTGGATTTCTTTCAATATTTTTTTTTCTGAATTTCACTCAAAATCAAGGCAATTGTTTGATTTTTTTTTCTCTTAATTTCACTCAAAAACAAGGCAATTGTTTGATTTTCACATGAATTTAACACCGACCGACAAAAAGTTTGATTTCTTTCAATATTTTTTTTTTCTGAATTTCACTCAAAAACAAGGCAATTGTTTGATTTTTTTCTTCTCTTAATTTCACTCAAATATAAGGCAATTGTTTGATTTTCACATGAATTTAACACCGACCGACAAAAAGTTTGATTTCTTTCATTTTTTTTTTCTAAATTTCACTCAATAACCAGACAATTGAGGATATTGGCTATAGTCTAAATTATAACAAGTTGGCAATGATCACTAACCCTCTCAGGCAATTATTTATATTCTGCTCCGTTGACATTTCAGGTTTGGATACATACTGGATGTATGATGCTGCCGCTCAAAAGCTGTTATGTTTGCCCGCCCGCCGCTGATTGCTTTCGTCTATTTTAACATGGTAAGTGTCAAAAGCAAATTTTATATATAGTATAATATATTCATAGTCTTCTTTGGCCAAACAAAAATCCATTTACCAGTGGAACAATTGATTTTATTTGTTCCATAATAGAAATAGGGGACCACCGTGTCTGTCTGTCTGTCTGACCTTTGAAGGGCAGCCATGTTTGGAACTGTAATGTGTAGCCGAAGTGAAATTTTCACAAAAGTCTCACCAAGTGTCTTGTGTTTGTCAACACTGTTACCAAGTTAATTAACATTAACTAGCTAATAAATTGCCACATGTCCATGTGATATTATTAATCAAATTCATATTATTGAGAACAACTAATTATTAAGTTATGTATAAGTGTTACATAATATTTTGATATATGACTGTGTGTGTGTTTAATCTGTAAACTCCATAGAAATGGTAAACATTCTACATTTACATATTATTAACTTTTTCATAAATTACACTGCTATCAGTGTGGAACTAAATTAACAGTTACAATTTTGTAAATTGCATAAGGATCGCATTGAAATATTTGATTGTTGAAAGGCTATTTGTTTTTCAATAATTCAAATATGCACTGATCAATACACTATACAATAATATATAACTTGATCCATCCTCCGCTCTTGTATTTATTCGCTTACAAATTATTTATTATAACCGTCATCTCGATATTCGAAACGTTCGATACGTAGTTCGTCGTGTGTGGCCCGTAAATGTAAACAAGAAGCGTGTGCGATATCATTATTAATGCATAGTTATACGTAACCATTACAATAGTTAAAAATTACCTACACGGCGGTGGAAGTGACAATTACAATTTGAATCACCGCGACATGTAAATTTGTAGCACATCAGAGATCAGCGTTGAAATGGTCAATCGGCGTTAGTAAGCAGCGGCTAAATTGTACAAGTGAAATTAATAGGTATGCCATATATAACAGGCAACTGTTTAATTTTCACATGAATTAAAAACCGACGGACAATATTTTTTTTTTCCATAATTACACTGAAAAACAGGCAATTGTTTGATTTTCACATGAATTTTAAACCGACCGACAAAAAATTTGATTTCTTTCAATTTTTTTTATCTGAATTTCAGTCAAAAACAAGGCAATTGTTTGATTTTTTTTTTCTTAATTTCACTCAAAAACCAGGCAATTGTTTGATTTTCACATGAATTTAACACCGACCGACAAAAAGTTTGATTTCTTTCATTTTTTTTTTCTAAATTTCACTCAATAACCAGGCAATTGTTTGATTTTTTTTTTCTCTTAATTTCACTCAAAAACAAGGCAATTGTTTGATTTTCACATGAATTTAACACCGACCGACAAAAAGTTTGTATTCTTTCATTTTTTTTTTTCTGAATTTCACTCAATAACAAGGCAATTGTTTGATTTTTTTTTCTCCTAATTTCACTCAAAAACAAGGCAATTGTTTGATTTTCACATGAATTTAACACCGACCAACAAAAAGTTTGATTTCTTTCAATATTTTTTTTTTCTGAATTTCACTCAAAAACAAGGCAATTGTTTGATTTTTTTTTTCTCTTAATTTCACTCAAAAACAAGGCAATTGTTTGATTTTCACATGAATTTAACACCGACCGACAAAAAGTTTGATTTCTTTCAATATTTTTTTTTCTGAATTTCACTCAAAAACAAGGCAATTGTTTGATTTTTTTTTCTCTTAATTTCACTCAAAAACAAGGCAATTGTTTGATTTTCACATGAATTTAACACTGACCGACAAAAAGTTTGATTTCTTTAAATTTTTTTTTTCTGAATTTCACTCAAAAACAAGGCAATTGTTTGATTTTTTTTTTCTCTTTATTTCACTCAAAAACAAGGCATTTGTTTGATTTTCACATGAATTTAACACCGACCGACAAAAAGTTTGATTTCTTTCAATTTTTTTTTTCTGAATTTCACTCAAAAACAAGGCAATTGTTTGATTTTTTTTCTCTTAAATTCACTCAAAAACAAGGCAATTGTTTGATTTTCACATGAATTTAACACCGACCGACAAAAAGTTTGATTTCTTTAAATTTTTTTTTTTCTGAATTTCACTCAAAAACAAGGCAATTGTTTGATTTTTTTTTTCTCTTAATTTCACTCAAAAACAAGGCAATTGTTTGATTTTCACATGAATTTAACACCGACCGACAAAAAGTTGGATTTCTTTCAATATTTTTTTTTCTGTATTTCACTCAAAAACAAGGCAATTGTTTGATTTTTTTTTCTCTTTATTTCACTCAAAAACAAGGCAATTGTTTGATTTTCACATGAATTTAACACCGACCGACAAAAAGTTTGATTTCTTTCAATATATTTTTTTCTGCATTTCACTCAAAAACAAGGCAATTGTTTGATTTTTTTTTTCTCTTAATTTCACTCAAAAACAAGGCAATTGTTTGATTTTCACATGAATTTAACACCGACCGACAAAAAGTTTGATTTCTTTCAATTTTTTTTTTCTAAATTTCACTCAATAACCAGGCAATTGTTTGATTTTTTTTTCTCTTAATTTCACTCAAAAACAAGGCAATTGTTTGATTTTCACATGAATTTAACACCGACCGACAAAAAGTTTGATTTCTTTCAATTTTTTTTTTTCTGAATTTCACTCAAAAACAAGGCAATTAAGGATATTGGCTATAGTCTAAATTATAACAAGTTGCAATGATCACTCACCCTCTCAGGCAATTATTTATATTCTGCTCCGTTGACATTTCAGGTTTGGATACATACTGGATGTATGATGCTGCCGCTCAAAAGCTGTTATGTTTGCCCGCCCGCCGCTGATTGCTTTCGTCTATTTTAACATGGTAAGTGTCAAAAGCAAATTTTATATATAGTATAATATATTCATAGTCTTCTTTGGCCAAACAAAAATCCATTTACCAGTGGAACAATCGATTTTATTTGTTCCATAATAGAAATAGGGGACCACCGTGTCTGTCTGTCTGTCTGACCTTTGAAGGGCAGCCATGTTTGGAACTGTACTGTGTAGCCTAAGTGAAATTTTCACAAAAGTCTCACCAAGTGTCTGAAACGAAAATTAGCGATAAATTACCTACGTTAATAGATTGCTAATACATTTTCAAACGCAGATTGGTGGGTTGCTGAAACCTTCAAAACTGACTGTTTGTCAACACTGTTACCAAGTTAATTAACATTAACTAGCTAATAAATTGCCACATGTCAATGTGATATTATTAATCAAATTCATATTATTGAGAACAACTAATTATTAAGTTATGTATAAGTGTTACATAATATTTTGATATATGACTGTGGTTACGCCAATATTTTTAATTCTAATATTGAATTAATAACTTAATAATATGACGTTGTTTACTTCAACTCCAGTCGACCATACAAGGGGAGTTACTTATATTTGTACGACGATGAAACCTGTTCTCGTCGTGTCACCCGCGTCTCGCCCGCGCCGCCTGCGCCGGGCAGTCTGCTGTGGGAACTTGTACTGAATGGGCCCACCCCTTCGCGGTCAATGAACGATATTACTCGCCTACTACTACTAGTATATAACATATAAGAACTTCATAAATTCTATCATAGCTGTGAAGAGTGATTGTGCAGTGCAGTGCACCATATTATAACTGTGCTCACCTACTGGATGGACTAGATACACCATCGCCGGCTGACACCTTCCAGAGACGTGGTGGATTCTTCTACAAAGGTCAGTAGCTCTCTTCATGGTTTTCTGGTATGTTGGGCTAGCAACGTCATTTAAATCTAGGATTTCGGCGAACCAGCAAAGTATCCTGTTCCACATTTCTAATTGTGGCAGGCGCGCATCATCCCCTGGTCAAACCCAGAGGTTGTATGCACCATTTTGGTCCTTCGAGCCGGATATTTTAAGTTTTGAATCCCTTTAAAAAACCTAATTTTCTAAAATTCAAGTCGAAATTTCTAGAATTAACTGAAAGTTATTGCATATCGTCATTCAAATTTAAATCTTATTTCATACGCGTTAAGGTCTATAATTCTCACTACGTGATATCGATAAACATGCATATTTATTTGCCGTATGCATTTAGTGGGTAGTATAGTGCAGTAGGTACGACCTAAGTTTTGGGTATATCCATTCAGATGTTTCAGCGACCCTATTCAGGGTTGTTTATGTACTGCGCGTAGCAACTAGTAAATTGAATAGTATTAGCTTCATATAGAATCGTCATAATTATTATTTTATACGAGTATTTATGACACACAGACTCACCGCATTTGACTAGATTAGTGTAATTTAGTCATCTTATTCGCATCGCTTGTGTTTTATGTCTAAGTAACCCGTGAGTTATAGACAGGGAAATTTAAATATTGAAACCATAACTATAACGTACTATCTACGTAAACTAATCGTAGGTAGACTTACGTTTACGCTATTGATATTTTGTTAACTGCCGTTAGCGTAGTTACATTATATTATAATCTACACCGCACCGAACGTTCATACATTCATAAAGTGCGTAGCTATATCTATCGAACTGATAAGATATTTCCGTGTTCTTGAGTTGGTTTTGTTTGGTACATTTAACAAGTTATTTTATTTGTATCTAAGATTAACTACTTAGTTACTATTGTCAGGGTTCTATATGCTCTGGACATATAACTTACGCACCTGTTTTGCATTTAATTGAATATCGCATCGCACCTTACTTGTTTAGGGTTCCGCGTGAATCGTGGAACGCTTTTCGTGTTAGATATTTATAACTCGAACCGCACTAGCGTAAAATATTCGTTAGTTTATTTTTATTTGTTAGCACTTAGGTACTTACTTACCTTTTAATAAGGAAGGTTCTAATTTGCCAATTACAAATATTTAAATCGCATAAAGGACAGACCTTTATTTAGGGTTCCGTCTGCATCATAGAAGTAAGAGGATCTGTACTACTGATATTTATTTGATATTATACTTACTGATTTAATATTTTAATATATTTTATCGCGTTATTTTAATATCAGTCTCGCATTATTACGCGGCATAGGTACGTTGCGTTTGGGTACAGCATTGCATTTTAGGTGGTTTCGTAGTGTAAAAATAAAGTTGTTGGGATTTTAATTATCTTTCGTTCACAATGGACGATAAAACAAAGCTTAGGCTTTATGAAAGTAAACGTGCGACTTATTTCGCTCGGATTCAAAGTATATATGATTCCATGAAAACTTTATCTACTGAAAGGTTACGGAAAAGTTTTATTGCGCAAGCGAAACAAATTGATACGATACGAAGTGAATTCTGTAACATTTTGGACAATGTGAACGCGTTAAGTTTGAAATTAGATCCTTCATATGAAATCAGTTATAGCGCATTAAATGCATTTGATGACTTGGCATGCGAAATTAAAGAAACTGTCTGTTCGTTAACTGAGCCAACGCCAAACGTAATGAATTCGAGTTCTAGTTCTAATGCTCACCATATTAAGATACCTAAGATTGAATTGCCAATCTTCGATGGTGACATTCAAACCTTTCCATATTTTTATGAGACGTTTAAACGAGTGATTCACACAAATTCAGACTTGTCAGATTCTGATCGCATTCATTATTTGTTGAGTTGTCTGAAAGGCAAGGCAAAAAATATTGCGGCCGGTATATCTCCTTCCGCTGACAATTATCGCGTTGTTTGGGATGCACTTATTGCAAAATACCTAGACAACCGCGCGCTGGCAGTCAATTATCTAAACCAGTTATTTTCTTTAAAATCTTCCGGTTCTTCGCCCGCTAATATTGAAAGGGTGTTCGATAGGTTCACCGCGACTATTGCTGGACTTAAACAATTAAAAATAGAAAACTTAGATGATTTTATTTTTACGCATCTAGGGCTTAAGTTAATAGACTCCGATATCGCAAAACATTACGAAATGTCTCTTCGTACTCAAAAGGATCCACAGACCGTAGATTACGATTATTTCGTGAAGTTTGTACGCGAACAAGTCAAAATTATGTACCGCACGGCGCCGCAGCGCTCCGAGCCTCGGCCCACCGGAAGTAATACTACGTCGGCCTCCACACCTTCCAAGGTGTCGCAGGTGTATGTGGCTACTGCAGCGAAGTGTTCGCTCTGTCATGCGCCGCACACGCATCTATTTAAGTGTAGTGCTTTTCAGAAACTGAATGCAAATGACAGATTTAAATTTATAAAGGACAATCACATATGCGGTAACTGTCTAAGTAGTCAGCATACCGTATCTAAATGTCAGTCTAAGACAACATGTAAGAAATGTAACGGTAAGCACCATAGCCTTTTACACTTCGAGCAGCCTGCAAAGCCGGAAACTTCCCCAATGTGTTCACCATCCGCTCCCGTCGCGGCCCCTGTCTTTGGCTCTGTAGACATGGCTACGAAAGAACGAGTGGCTTTATGTACGCATTCTGCATCAGTTCAGCAGCCCACTCGAACTACAGAGGTGCTTGCTACTGCTAAGGTGCTAGTGGTAAATAAAAGGGGAAAGGACACCGTAGTCAGGTGCCTCTTGGACCCTGGCTCGCAGAAAAACTATATAACTACTCGTTGTTGTCATAGGCTCGGTTTAACTATTCGCGAGAACACAATTAATACCGTTAAGGGTATTGGTGGTACCTCTCAACCAGTGAGAGGTTCGGTTGAAGTTACATTTAGTTCTCGGCTTCGGGCACAGCCGAAGTATAATATCGATGCATTAGTATTAGATCAGATAACAGGTCAGCTTCCGCTATGTTCAATAAACGTCACTGATTTATGTAACATTGATTCTAAACTACTTGCTGATGATACTTGGGGTGTGCCGGGTAATATAGATATTCTGTTGGGTGTAAAACTGTTTGCTAATTTGTTGCAACCAGGTCACGTGACTAGTACGCCAGGATGTCCCGACGCGTTGGAAACTGTACTCGGTTACATTCTTATGGGCGACGCGCCTATCTCGGAACTTGATACAGCTACGCTGTCATTCTGTGCGTTTTCCTCACCTCAGTGCTGCGATCTTCGCAAGTTTTGGGAAATTGAGGAAGTGGCAACATCCCCTATAGTGAATAAAGATGACACACATTGTGAACAATTTTATTGTTCCACTACTACTCGTACGGAATCGGGTAAATATGTGGCTGCTTTGCCCCTAAAAACTAATTCAACAGCGCTAGGAAATTCCTTTGAAATGGCACGTCGCAGGTTTTTTAGCTTAGAGCGTAAACTTAAGTCAAACCCTAATTTGAAATTGTTGTATGATGACGTCATTCAAGATTACATTGAACAAAACTACATATCTCTTTTGCAAAGAAAATTAACTCTAAGCGATCCGCACAATCGAGAAATTGCGTATTATATTCCGCACCACGCCGTCATCCGCGATGATAAAACCACCACGAAGCTTCGTGTCGTTTTGGACGCAAGTGCGAAGACGGACAGTGGCGTCTCATTAAATGATATCTTGTACGCAGGTCCAGCCCTTCAGAATGACCTTTTCAATATATTGTTGAACTTCAGGCTTTTCATTGTAGCCATCTCAGCTGACGTAAAGGCCATGTATCTCAGAATAGGCATACGTCTTGAAGATCGTCCGCTCCAACGTATTCTATACCGCTTTCGTGAAGATGAAGAACTTCAATGTTTTGAATTCTCCGTCCTTCCCTTTGGGCTCAAATGTTCGCCATTCATCGCTATCCGCACTGTCCAGCAACTGGTTCAGGACGAAGGTCAAAACCTACCTCTCGCGAGTGAGATCGTTAATAGGGATATATATATGGATGATATCGTCAGCTCAATTCCTTCCACTGCGCTTGGTGTAAACTGCGCTCAACAACTGATAAAGTTATTATCACTAGGTAACTTTCAGCTTACGAAGTGGTCTACTAACCGTACTGAGGTACTTCAGGCTATCCCTGAGTCATTGCGACTATCAAAGAGTGTAGACCTTTGCAAAGATCCAACGCAGAAAATTCTAGGGCTTCGTTGGCATCCAGATGATGATTGTTTCGCATTTCAAGTAAATCCTGATGATCGTCCCTGCACGAAAAGAAATATTCTATCATCTATCGCACGACTTTTCGATGTTTTAGGTCTAGTTGCACCTATGATTTTATACGCCAAGCTTCTTATAAAAGAGCTTTGGCTTGTCAGGATAGGCTGGGACGATGTTCCACCAATTCGCATTGTTCGTTTATGGGAGCAGTTTCAGGCGGAACTGCCTCTAATTTCGCAAATGAGATTCCCCCGCCATATTGGGGTGGAAGATGACTGTAGGGTATCTCTGGTCGGTTTCGCTGACGCTAGCGAGAAGGCTTACGGCGGAATGGTGTACGCTCACGTGGTCAAGCCAGACGGCAACATCGTCATCTCGCTGGTTTGTGCGAAGTCGAAAGTAGCACCCCTAAAGATGGTGTCACTTGCCCGCCTAGAGTTATGTGCCGCACTCCTTTTATCAACCTTGATAAAGCGAGTTTTTGACCTTTACGCAGCATGACATGTCATTGAGGCTGTCGTTGCTTTTTCTGATTCAACTGTAACTTTGAGTTGGATTCACTCCGCACCGCATCGCTGGCACACTTATGTCGCCAATCGCATCGCCAAAATTCACGAGAATTTATCTGCTGGACATTTCTTTCACGTTAAAGGATCTGAGAATCCTTGTGACTGTCTCTCTCGCGGTTTGACACCTGCCCAGCTTGTACATCATCCTTTATGGCTGAATGGACCACCATGGCTTAGGTTTTCTCGTACAGAATGGCCTGTCAAACCATTTGTCACCAGTGAAGCGATTGAACTTCCGGAAATGAAGCCTATTGCTTTACCTGCTATTTCGCAACAATGCTCGAACAGAAATCCACCAACTGAAGACGTTTTGTATGACCGCGCTTCCAGGTTCTCATCCTGGATGAAATATTTGACAACTATTTGCTTCGTGTACAAATTCATGAAACGGCTGCCTAAAGGACCTATTACTGCATCTGATTTAGAATTTGCGGAATCAATAGTGTGGAGATCGGTTCAGCGAGTACATTTTGAACCTGAGCTAAATCATCTGTCTCGTAATGAACTGTGTTCAAAGCAAGTGCAGAAATTGAGCCCTTTTCTTCATAATGGTCTCATTCATATTGGTGGCCGTCTAGCTAACTCTGAGCTAGATTTTGACTCACGGCATCAAATATTACTTCCGCGTCAAGATCATATAGTAGAACTTCTGGTTTCTCACTACCACTTAAATAATTTTCATACAGGTCCCAATCTGCTGGTATCTTTATTAAGACAGCGATATTGGATTCTGTCTGCTCGACGTATTGCACGCCACATAACCTTTAATTGCAACATATGTTTTCGAGCAAAACCACGGCCAGTCTTTCCTATTATGGCAGATCTGCCGCGTTCTCGCGTAGAGATGGCTCCTAAGGCTTTCTCCCACAGCGGCTGTGACTATATGGGTCCGCTATCTATAACGTCTGTGCGTGGTAGAGGACAAAGAAGTAGGAAAGCATATGTATGCCTATTTACATGCATGACAACGCGCAGTCTGCACCTCGAGGTGGCTTCAGATCTTAGCACCGCGAGTTTTTTGTCTGCATTTAAACGCTTTCTTTCACGTAGAGGTCCGGTAGAATGCCTTTACACGGATAATGGGACAAATTTTATCGGCGCTCGATCTTATCTACGCGAGCTTTATCAATTTTTAGAAAAAGAATATCGTCCCTTTTGGGAAACAGAACTAGCGAAGCATCGCATAACCCTTAAAAATATCCCTTGCAGAGCCCCTCACTTCGGTGGGTGTTGGGAGAGTGAGGTGAAAAGCGTCAAAACACATCTATTAAAGGTGATAGGTAACCAAATTCTAACCTTTGACGAACTCAACACGGTTTTGACTCAAATCGAAGCATTGCTGAATTCACGGCCACTGTACTCGCTTAGTTCTGACCCATCGGAACCGTCTGCACTAACACCTGCCCACTTTCTGCACACGATACCACTCGTTTTTCTCCCATCTCGCGAAGTAAGTGAAACGCGTTTACATCTTATTTCAAGATACGAACTTATGGACCAATTGGTCCAGTCTTTTTGGAAACGGTGGCGTCAAGAATACCTACATACACTGCAGTCCAAACAAAAATGGAACACACCAGCCAACCCAGTTCGAGTTGGCATGGTAGTGATCTCTATGCAGGATAACGTCATGCCCCTACATTGGCCGTTAGGTTTAATTACTGAAATCTTTCCGGACAAAAGGGGGGTCTGTAGAGTCGCTTCGGTTAAGACGAAAGGTGAGATATTACAGAGACCTGTTGTGAAACTGTGCCCACTGCCAAACCAATAAGATTTATTATTTGCCCTACCTTCTTAGCGTAAGATTTAGTTTTGAGTATATATAACCTTACACCGTAATAAATAATACCTACTATTAAATTTAGTAAAGTCATATAGTTATAGTTTAGAGGAATTTGAGACGATATGCACTTTAACCACTATCCTTTTAGCGTTTCGAAAGCAGGACCTTTCAAGCCGGGGGAAATGGTTACGCCAATATTTTTAATTCTAATATTGAATTAATAACTTAATAATATGACGTTGTTTACTTCAACTCCAGTCGACCATACAAGGGGAGTTACTTATATTTGTACGACGATGAAACCTGTTCTCGTCGTGTCACCCGCGTCTCGCCCGCGCCGCCTGCGCCGGGCAGTCTGCTGTGGGAACTTGTACTGAATGGGCCCACCCCTTCGCGGTCAATGAACGATATTACTCGCCTACTACTACTAGTATATAACATATAAGAACTTCATAAATTCTATCATAGCTGTGAAGAGTGATTGTGCAGTGCAGTGCACCATATTATAACTGTGCTCACCTACTGGATGGACTAGATACACCATCGCCGGCTGACACCTTCCAGAGACGTGGTGGATTCTTCTACAAAGGTCAGTAGCTCTCTTCATGGTTTTCTGGTATGTTGGGCTAGCAACGTCATTTAAATCTAGGATTTCGGCGAACCAGCAAAGTATCCTGTTCCACATTTCTAATTGTGGCAGGCGCGCATCATCCCCAGGTCAAACCCAGAGGTTGTATGCACCAGACTGTGTGTGTGTTTAATCTGTAAACTCCATAGAAATGGTAAACATTCTACATTTACATATTATTAACTTTTTCATAAATTACACTGCTATCAGTGTGGAACTAAATTAACAGTTACAATTTTGTAAATTGCATAAGGATCGCATTGAAATATTTGATTGTTGAAAGGCTATTTGTTTTTCAATAATTAAAATATGCACTGATCAATACACTATACAATAATATATAACTTGATCCATCCTCCGCTCTTGTATTTATTCGCTTACAAATTATTTATTATAACCGTCATCTCGATATTCGAAACGTTCGAAACGTAGCTCGTCGTGTGTGGCCCGTAAATGTAAACAAGAAGCGTGTGCGATATCATTATTAATGCATAGTTATACGTAACCATAACAATAGGTAAAAATTACCTACACGGCGGTGGAAGTGACAATTACAATTTGAATCACCGCGACATGTAAATTTGTAGCACATCAGAGATCAGCGTTGAAATGGTCAATCGGCGTTAGTAAGCAGCGGCTAAATTGTACAAGTGAAATTAATAGGTATGCCATATATAACAGGCAACTGTTTAATTTTCACATGAATTAAAAACCGACGGACAATATTTTTTTTTCCATAATTACACTGAAAAACAGGCAATTGTTTGATTTTCACATGAATTTTACACCGACCGACAAAAAATTTGATTTCTTTCAATTTTTTTTTTCTGAATTTCACTCAAAAACAAGGCAATTGTTTGATTTTTTTTTTTCTTAATTTCACTCAATAACCAGGCAATTGTTTGATTTTTTTTTCTCTTAATTCCACTCAAAAACAAGGCAATTGTTTGATTTTCACATGAATTTAACACCGACCGACAAAAAGTTTGTATTCTTTCATTTTTTTTTTTTCTGAATTTCACTCAATAACAAGGCAAATGTTTGATTTGTTTTTCTCTTAATTTCACTCAAATACAAGGCAATTGTTTGATTTTCACATGAATTTATCACCGACCAACAAAAAGTTTGATTTCTTTCAATATTTTTTTTTTCTGAATTTCACTCAAAAACAAGGCAATTGTTTGATTTTTTTTTTCTGAATTTCACTCAAAAACAAGGCAATTGTTTGATTTTCACATGAATTTAATACTGACCGACAAAAAGTTTGATTTCTTTCAATTTTTTTTTCTGAATTTCACTCAAAAACAAGGCAATTGTTTGATTTTTTTTTTCTCTTTATTTCACTCAAAAACAAGGCATTTGTTTGATTTTCACATGAATTTAACACCGACCGACAAAAAGTTTGATTTCTTTAAATTTTTTTTTTTCTGAATTTCACTCAAAAATTAGGCAATTGTTTGATTTGTTTTTTCTCTTAATTTCACTCAAAAACAAGGCAATTGTTGGATTTTCACATGAATTTAACACCGACTGACAAAAAGTTGGATTTCTTTCAATATTTTTTTTTCTGTATTTCACTCAAAAACAAGGCAATTGTTTGATTTTTTTTTCTCTTTATTTCACTCAAAAACAAGGCAATTGTTTGATTTTCACATGAATTTAACACCGACAAACAAAAAGTTTGATTTCTTTCAATATTTTTTTTTCTGCATTGCACTCAAAAACAAGGCAATTGTTTGATTTTTTTTTTCTCTTAATTTCACTCAAAAACAAGGCAATTGTTTGATTTTCACATGAATTTAACACCGACCGACAAAAAGTTTGTATTCTTTCATTTTTTTTTTTCTGAATTTCACTCAATAACAAGGCAAATGTTTGTTTTTTTTTTTTCTTAATTTCACTCAATAACCAGGCAATTGTTTGATTTTTTTTTCTCTTAATTCCACTCAAAAACAAGGCAATTGTTTGATTTTCACATGAATTTAACACCGACCGACAAAAAGTTTGTATTCTTTCATTTTTTTTTTTTCTGAATTTCACTCAATAACAAGGCAAATGTTTGATTTGTTTTTCTCTTAATTTCACTCAAATACAAGGCAATTGTTTGATTTTCACATGAATTTATCACCGACCAACAAAAAGTTTGATTTCTTTCAATATTTTTTTTTTCTGAATTTCACTCAAAAACAAGGCAATTGTTTGATTTTTTTTTTCTCTTAATTTCACTCAAAAACAAGGCAATTGTTTGATTTTCACATGAATTTAACACCGACCGACAAAAAGTTTGATTTCTTTCAATATTTTTTTTTTCTGAATTTCACTCAAAAACAAGGCAAGTGTTTGATTTTTTTTTTCTCTTAATTTCACTCAAAAACAAGGCAATTGTTTGATTTTCACATAAATTTAATACTGACCGACAAAAAGTTTGATTTCTTTCAATTTTTTTTTCTGAATTTCACTCAAAAACAAGGCATTTGTTTGATTTTCACATGAATTTAACACCGACCGACAAAAAGTTTGATTTCTTTCAATTTTTATTTTCTGAATTTCACTCAAAAACAAGGCAATTGTTTGATTTTTTTTTCTCTTAAATTCACTCAAAAACAAGGCAATTGTTTGATTTTCACATGAATTTAACACCGACCGACAAAAAGTTTGATTTCTTTAAATTTTTTTTTTCTGAATTTCACTCAAAAATAAGGCAATTGTTTGATTTTTTTTTTCTCTTAATTTCACTCAAAAACAAGGCAATTGTTGGATTTTCACATGAATTTAACACCGACCGACAAAAAGTTGGATTTCTTTCAATATTTTTTTTTCTGTATTTCACTCAAAAACAAGGCAATTGTTTGATTTTTTTTCTCTTTATTTCACTCAAAAACAAGGCAATTGTTTGATTTTCACATGAATTTAACACCGACCGACAAAAAGTTTGATTTCTTTCAATATTTTTTTTTCTGCATTGCACTCAAAAACAAGGCAATTGTTTGATTTTTTTTTTCTCCTAATTTCACTCAAAAACAAGGCAATTGTTTGATTTTCACATGAATTTAACACCGACCGACAAAAAGTTTGATTTCTTTCAATTTTTTTTTTCTAAATTTCACTCAATAACCAGGCAATTGTTTGATTTTTTTTTCTCTTAATTTCACTCAAAAACAAGGCAATTGTTTGATTTTCACATGAATTTAACACCGACCGACAAAAAGTTTGTATTCTTTCATTTTTTTTTTTCTGAATTTCACTCAATAACAAGGCAAATGTTTTTTTTTTTTTTTCTTAATTTCACTCAATAACCAGGCAATTGTTTGATTTTTTTTTCTCTTAATTCCACTCAAAAACAAGGCAATTGTTTGATTTTCACATGAATTTAACACCGACCGACAAAAAGTTTGTATTCTTTCATTTTTTTTTTTCTGAATTTCACTCAATAACAAGGCAAATGTTTGATTTGTTTTTCTCTTAATTTCACTCAAATACAAGGCAATTGTTTGATTTTCACATGAATTTATCACCGACCAACAAAAAGTTTGATTTCTTTCAATATTTTTTTTTCTGAATTTCACTCAAAAACAAGGCAATTGTTTGATTTTTTTTTCTCTTAATTTCACTCAAAAACAAGGCAATTGTTTGATTTTCACATGAATTTAACACCGACCGACAAAAAAGTTTGATTTCTTTCAATATTTTTTTTTTCTGAATTTCACTCAAAAACAAGGCAAGTGTTTGATTTTTTTTTTCTCTTAATTTCACTCAAAAACAAGGCAATTGTTTGATTTTCACATGAATTTAATACTGACCGACAAAAAGTTTGATTTCTTTCAATTTTTTTTTCTGAATTTCACTCAAAAACAAGGCAATTGTTTGATTTTTTTTTTCTTTATTTCACTCAAAAACAAGGCATTTGTTTGATTTTCACATGAATTTAACACCGACCGACAAAAAGTTTGATTTCTTTCAATATTTTTTTTTCTGAATTTCACTCAAAAACAAGGCAATTGTTTGATTTTTTTTTCTCTTAATTTCACTCAAAAACAAGGCAATTGTTTGATTTTCACATGAATTTAACACCGACCGACAAAAAGTTTGATTTCTTTAAATTTTTTTTTTTCTGAATTTCACACAAAAATAAGGCAATTGTTTGATTTTTTTTTTCTCTTAATTTCACTCAAAAACAAGGCAATTGTTGGATTTTCACATGAATTTAACACCGACCGACAAAAAGTTGGATTTCTTTCAATATTTAATTTTCTGTATTTCACTCAAAAACAAGGCAATTGTTTGATTTTTTTTCTCTTTATTTCACTCAAAAACAAGGCAATTGTTTGATTTTCACATGAATTTAACACCGACCGACAAAAAGTTTGATTTCTTTCAATATTTTTTTTTCTGCATTGCACTCAAAAACAAGGCAATTGTTTGATTTTTTTTTTCTCTTAATTTCACTCAAAAACAAGGCAATTGTTTGATTTTCACATGAATTTAACACCGACCGACAAAAAGTTTGATTTCTTTCAATTTTTTTTTTCTAAATTTCACTCAATAACCAGGCAATTGTTTGATTTTTTTTTCTCTTAATTTCACTCAAAAACAAGGCAATTGTTTGATTTTCACATGAATTTAACACCGACCGACAAAATGTTTGATTTCTTTAAATTTTTTTTTTCTGAATTTCACTCAAAAACAAGGCAATTAAGGATATTGGCTATAGTCTAAATTATAACAAGTTGGCAATGATCACTCACCCTCTCAGGCAATTATTTATATTCTGCTCCGTTGACATTTCAGGTTTGGATACATACTGGATGTATGATGCTGCCGCTCAAAAGCTGTTATGTTTGCCCGCCCGCCGCTGATTGCTTTCGTCTATTTTAACATGGTAAGTGTCAAAAGCAAATTTTATATATAGTATAATATATTCATAGTCTTCTTTGGCCAAACAAAAATCCATTTACCAGTGGAACAATCGATTTTATTTGTTCCATAATAGAAATAGGGGACCACCGTGTCTGTCTGTCTGTCTGACCTTTGAAGGGCAGCCATGTTTGGAACTGTAATGTGTAGCCGAAGTGAAATTTTCACAAAAGTCTCACCAAGTGTCTGAAACGAAAATTAGCGATAAATTACCTACGTTAATAGATTGCTAATACATTTTCAAACGCAGATTGGTGGGTTGCTGAAACCTTCAAAAACTGACTGTTTGTCAACACTGTTAGCCATTGCGTCGCCACAGGTTCGCATATATACGAGTGATTGCCGCGTGCCGCCACGGTTGCATGAAACGAAAACAGTGATTGCCACGCGCCTCTGTGGTTTCACGGAGATCGTCAGCGTATTTTTATCGATTTTCGTAAATTGGGTCCTTTTTTGCGAGATGGAATGTAGCCATAATAGACAATAGAATATAGCTACTCTTCGTTTTGATAACCATTTGCAGTAAAATGTATCTATGAAATAAAAAAGTTCAGTTGTTTGTTTACGTTTTGCGAAACCGGCGGGCCATCGGTATTATTAAACATGTTTTTTTATGGTTTTCTCATGAATATTAAAATGATATTTTGTCATATGCTTGACATTTGTCTTTCTATATAATTCAATAATAAAACAGTAGTATTTTTCTTAAAATCAATGGAAATCAATGGAATTTAGTACTTTCGTAGTACACCTCCGAACGTTTAGGTATCATTATGAATACATCATAAATGTTTATATTTCGTATTAATTGTTTATTTAGCTATCATGTACAAGAATATTTTTCCTTCCAAGGTAAATACTTCAGTCACAAGAGACAATTGTTTACATTACGCTGCGCTTAACGCACGGCCGGCAAATGCTAATACAACAAAAAGTTCGTCCGGTAAAAAGTAGTGAGTGCCGCATGCAACCACGGTTGCAAGTGGCGTCGCAGCGGTTACCAAGTTAATTAACATTAACTAGCTAATAAATTGCCACATGTCCATGTGATATTATTAATCAAATTCATATGATTGAGAACAACTAATTATTAAGTTATGTATAAGTGTTACATAATATTTTGATATATGACTGTGTGTGTGTTTAATCTGTAAACTCCATAGAAATGGTAAACATTCTACATTTACATAATATTAACTTTTTCATAAATTACACTGCCATCAGGGTGGAACTAAATTAACAGTTACAATTTTGTAAATTGCATAAGGATCGCATTGAAATATTTGATTGTTGAAAGGCTATTTGTTTTTCAATAATTATAATATGCACTGATCAATACACTATACAATAATATATAACTTGATCCATCCTCCGCTCTTGTATTTATTCGCTTACAAATTATTTATTATAACCGTCATCTCGATATTCGAAACATTCGAAACGTAGCTCGTCGTGTGTGGCCCGTAAATGCAAACAAGAAGCGTGTGCGATATCATTATTAATGCATAGTTATACGTAACCATAACAATAGTTAAAAATTACCTACACGGCGGTGGAAGTGACAATTACAATTTGAATCACCGCGACATGTAAATTTGTAGCACATCAGAGATCAGCGTTGAAATGGTCAATCGGCGTTAGTAAGCAGCGGCTAAATTGTACAAGTGAAATTAATAGGTATGCCATATATAACAGGCAACTGTTTAATTTTCACATTAATTAAAAACCAACGGACAATATTTTTTTTTTCCATAATTACACTGAAAAACAGGCAATTGTTTGATTTTCACATGAATTTAACACCGACCGACAAAAAATTTGATTTCTTTCAATTTTTTTTTTCTGAATTTGACTCAAAAACAAGGCAATTGTTTGATTTTCACATGAATTTAACACCGACCGACAAAAAGATTGATTTCTTTCAATTATTTTTTTTCTAAATTTCACTCAATAACCAGGCAATTGTTTGATTTTTTTATTCTCTTAATTTCACTCAAAAACAAGGCAATTGTTTGATTTTCACATGAATTTAACACCGACCGACAAAAAGTTGGATTTCTTTCAATATTTTTTTTTCTGAATTTCACTCAAAAACAAGGCAATTGTTTGATTTTTTTCTTCTCTTAATTTCACTCAAAAACAAGGCAATTGTTTGATTTTCACATGAATTTAACACCGACCGACAAAAAGTTTGATTTCTTTCAATATTTTTTTTTTCTGAATTTCACTCAAAAACTAGGCAATTGTTTGATTTTTTTCTTCTCTTAATTTCACTCAAAAATAAGGCAATTGTTTGATTTTCACATGAATTTAACACCGACCGACAAAAAGTTTGATTTCTTTCATTTTTTTTTTCTAAATTTCACTCAATAACCAGACAATTGAGGATATTGGCTATAGTCTAAATTATAACAAGTTGGCAATGATCACTAACCCTCTCAGGCAATTATTTATATTCTGCTCCGTTGACATTTCAGGTTTGGATACATACTGGATGTATGATGCTGCCGCTCAAAAGCTGTTATGTTTGCCCGCCCGCCGCTGATTGCTTTCGTCTATTTTAACATGGTAAGTGTCAAAAGCAAATTTTATATATAGTATAATATATTCATAGTCTTCTTTGGCCAGACAAAAATCCATTTACCAGTGGAACAATCGATTTTATTTGTTCCATAATAGAAATAGGGGACCACCGTGTCTGTCTGTCTGTCTGACCTTTGAAGGGCAGCCATGTTTGGAACTGTAATGTGTAGCCGAAGTGAAATTTTCACAAAAGTCTCACCAAGTGTCTTGTGTTTGTCAACACTGTTACCAAGTTAATTAACATTAACTAGCTAATAAATTGCCACATGTCCATGTGATATTATTAATCAAATTCATATTATTGAGAACAACTAATTATTAAGTTATGTATAAGTGTTACATAATATTTTGATATATGACTGTGTGTGTGTTTAATCTGTAAACTCCATAGAAATGGTAAACATTCTACATTTACATATTATTAACTTTTTCATAAATTACACTGCTATCAGTGTGGAACTAAATTAACAGTTACAATTTTGTAAATTGCATAAGGATCGCATTGAAATATTTGATTGTTGAAAGGCTATTTGTTTTTCAATAATTACACTGAAAAACAGGCAATTGTTTGATTTTCACATGAATTTTACACCGACCGACAAAAAATTTGATTTCTTTCAATTTTTTTTTTCTGAATTTCACTCAAATACAAGGCAATTGTTTGATTTTCACATGAATTTATCACCGACCAACAAAAAGTTTGATTTCTTTCAATTTTTTTTTTTTCTGAATTTCACTCAAAAACAAGGCAATTGTTTGATTTTTTTGTCTCTTAATTTCACTCAAAAACAAGGCAATTGTTTGATTTTCACATGAATTTAACACCGACCGACAAAAAGTTTGATTTCTTTCAATATTTTTTTTTTCTGAATTTCACTCAAAAACAAGGCAAGTGTTAGATTTTTTTTTTCTCTTAATTTCACTCAAAAACAAGGCAATTGTTTGATTTTCACATGAATTTAATACTGACCGACAAAAAGTTTGATTTCTTTCAATTTTTTTTTCTGAATTTCACTAAAAAACAAGGCAATTGTTTGATTTTTTTCTCTCTTTATTTCACTCAAAAACAAGGCATTTGTTTGATTTTCACATGAATTTAACACCGACCTACAAAAAGTTTGATTTCTCTCAATTTTTTTTTTCTGAATTTCACTCAAAAACAAGGCAATTGTTTGATTTTTTTTCTCTTTAATTCACTCAAAAACAAGGCAATTGTTTGATTTTCACATGAATTTAACACCGACCGACAAAAAGTTTGATTTCTTTAAATTTTTTTTTTTCTGAATTTCACTCAAAAATAAGGCAATTGTTTGATTTTTTTTTTCTCTTAATTTCACTCAAAAACAAGGCAATTGTTGGATTTTCACATGAATTTAACACCGACCGACAAAAAGTTGGATTTCTTTCAATATTTTTTTTTCTGTATTTCACTCAAAAACAAGGCAATTGTTTGATTTTTTTTTCTCTTTATTTCACTCAAAAACAAGGCAATTGTTTGATTTTCACATGAATTTAACACCGACCGACAAAAAGTTTGATTTCTTTCAATAGTTTTTTTTCTGCATTTCACTCAAAAACAAGGCAATTGTTTGATTTTTTTTTTCTCTTTATTTCACTCAAAAACAAGGCAATTGTTTGATTTTCACATGAATTTAACACCGACCGACAAAAAGTTTGATTTCTTTCAATTTTTTTTTTCTAAATTTCACTAAATAACCAGGCAATTGTTTGATTTTTTTTTTCTCTTAATTTCACCCAAAAACAAGGCAATTGTTTGATTTTCACATGAATTTAACACACCAGGCAATTGTTTGATATTTTTTTTCTCTTAATTTCACTCAAAAACAAGGCAATTGTTTGATTTTCACATGAATTTAACACCGACCGACAAAAAGTTTGATTTATTTCAATTTTTTTCTTCTGAATTTCACTCAAAAACAAGGCAATTAAGGATATTGGCTATAGTCTTAATTATAACAAGTTGGCAATGATCACTCACCCTCTCAGGCAATTATTTATATTCTGCTCCGTTGACATTTCAGGTTTGGATACATACTGGATGTATGATGCTGCCGCTCAAAAGCTGTTATGTTTGCCCGCCCGCCGCTGATTGCTTTCGTCTATTTTAACATGGTAAGTGTCAAAAGCAAATTTTATATATAGTATAATATATTCATAGTCTTCTTTGGCCAAACAAAAATCCATTTACCAGTGGAACAATCGATTTTATTTGTTCCATAATAGAAATAGGGGACCACCGTGTCTGTCTGTCTGTCTGACCTTTGAAGGGCAGCCATGTTTGGAACTGTAATGTGTAGCCGAAGTGAAATTTTCACAAAAGTCTCACCAAGTGTCTTGTGTTTGTCAACACTGTTACCAAGTTAATTAACATTAACTAGCTAATAAATTGCCACATGTCCATGTGATATTATTAATCAAATTCATATTATTGAGAACAACTAATTATTAAGTTATGTATAAGTGTTACATAATATTTTGATATATGACTGTGTGTGTGTTTAATCTGTAAACTCCATAGAAATGGTAAACATTCTACATTTACATATTATTAACTTTTTCATAAATTACACTGCTATCAGTGTGGAACTAAATTAACAGTTACAATTTTGTAAATTGCATAAGGATCGCATTGAAATATTTGATTGTTGAAAGGCTATTTGTTTTTCAATAAATCAAATATGCACTGATCAATACACTTTACAATAATATATAACTTGATCCATCCTCCGCTCTTGTATTTATTCGCTTACAAATTATTTATTATAACCGTCATCTCGATATTCAAAACGTTCGATACGTAGTTGGTCGTGTGTGGCCCGTAAATGTAAACAAGAAGCGTGTGCGATATCATTATTAATGCATAGTTATACGTAACCATTACAATAGTTAAAAATTACCTACACGGCGGTGGAAGTGACAATTACAATTTGAATCACCGCGACATGTAAATTTGTAGCACATCAGAGATCAGCGTTGAAATGGTCAATCGGCGTTAGTAAGCAGCGGCTAAATTGTACAAGTGAAATTAATAGGTATGCCATATATAACAGGCAACTGTTTAATTTTCACATGAATTAAAAACCGACGGACAATATTTTTTTTTTCCATAATTACACTGAAAAACAGGCAATTGTTTGATTTTCACATGAATTTTACACCGACCGACAAAAAATTTGATTTCTTTCAATTTTTTTTAATCTGAATTTCAGTCAAAAACAAGGCAATTGTTTGATTTTTTTTTTCTTAATTTCACTCAAAAACAAGGCAATTGTTTGATTTTCACATGAATTTAACACCGACCGACAAAAAGTTTGATTTCTTTCAATATTTTTTTCTAAATTTCTCTCAATAACCAGGCAATTGTTTGATTTTTTTTTTCTCTTAATTTCACTCAAAAACAAGGCAATTGTTTGATTTTCACATGAATTTAACACCGACCGACAAAAAGTTTGTATTCTTTCATTTTTTTTTTTTCTGAATTTCACTCAATAACAAGGCAATTGTTTGATTTTTTTTTCTCCTAATTTCACTCAAAAACAAGGCAATTGTTTGATTTTCACATGAATTTAACACCGACCAACAAAAAGTTTGATTTCTTTCAATATTTTTTTTTTCTGAATTTCACTCAAAAACAAGGCAATTGTTTGATTTTTTTTTCTCTTAATTTCACTCAAAAACAAGGCAATTGTTTGATTTTCACATGAATTTAACACCGACCGACAAAAAGTTTGATTTCTTTCAATATTTTTTTTTTCTCAATTTCACTCAAAAACAAGGCAATTGTTTGATTTTTTTATCTCTTAATTTCACTCAAAAACAAGGCAATTGTTTGATTTTCACATGAATTTAACACTGACCGACAAAAAGTTTGATTTCTTTCAATTTTTTTTTTCTGAATTTCACTCATAAACAAGGCAATTGTTTGATTTTTTTTTCTCTTAATTTCACTCAAAAACAAGGCAATTGTTTGATTTTCACATGAATTTAACACCGACCGACAAAAAGTTTGATTTCTTTCAATATTTTTTTTTTCTCAATTTCACTCAAAAACAAGGCAATTGTTTGATTTTTTTATCTCTTAATTTCACTCAAAAACAAGGCAATTGTTTGATTTTCACATGAATTTAACACTGACCGACAAAAAGTTTGATTTCTTTCAATTTTTTTTTTCTGAATTTCACTCAAAAACAAGGCAATTGTTTGATTTTTTTTTTCTCTTTATTTCACTCAAAAACAAGGCATTTGTTTGATTTTCACATGAATTTAACACCGACCGACAAAAAGTTTGATTTCTTTCAATTTTTTTTTTCTGAATTTCACTCAAAAACAAGGCAATTGTTTGATTTTTTCTCTCTTAAATTCACTCAAAAACAAGGCAATTGTTTGATTTTCACATGAATTTAACACCGACCGACAAAAAGTTTGATTTCTTTAAATTTATTTTTTCTGAATTTCACTCAAAAACAAGGCAATTGTTTGATTTTTTTTTTCTCTTAATTTCACTCAAAAACAAGGCAATTGTTTGATTTTCACATGAATTTAACACCGACCGACAAAAAGTTGGATTTCTTTCAATATTTTTTTTTCTGTATTTCACTCAAAAACAAGGCAATTGTTTGATTTTTTTTTCTCTTTATTTCACTCAAAAACAAGGCAATTGTTTGATTTTCACATGAATTTAACACCGACCGACAAAAAGTTTGATTTCTTTCAATATTTTTTTTTCTGCATTTCACTCAAAAACAAGGCAATTGTTTGATTTTTTTTTTCTTTTAATTTCACTCAAAAACAAGGCAATTGTTTGATTTTCACATGAATTTAACACCGACCGACAAAAAGTTTGATTTCTTTCAATTTTTTTTTTCTAAATTTCACTCAATAACCAGGCAATTGTTTGATTTTTTTTTCTCTTAATTTCACTCAAAAACAAGGCAATTGTTTGATTTTCACATGAATTTAACACCGACCGACAAAAAGTTTGATTTCTTTCAATTTTTTTTTTTCTGAATTTCACTCAAAAACAAGGCAATTAAGGATATTGGCTATAGTCTAAATTATAACAAGTTGGCAATGATCACTCACCCTCTCAGGCAATTATTTATATTCTGCTCCGTTGACATTTCAGGTTTGGATACATACTGGATGTATGATGCTGCCGCTCAAAAGCTGTTATGTTTGCCCGCCCGCCGCTGATTGCTTTCGTCTATTTTAACATGGTAAGTGTCAAAAGCAAATTTTATATATAGTATAATATATTCATAGTCTTCTTTGGCCAAACAAAAATCCATTTACCAGTGGAACAATCGATTTTATTTGTTCCATAATAGAAATAGGGGACCACCGTGTCTGTCTGTCTGTCTGACCTTTGAAGGGCAGCCATGTTTGGAACTGTAATGTGTAGCCGAAGTGAAATTTTCACAAAAGTCTCACCAAGTGTCTTGTGTTTGTCAACACTGTTACCAAGTTAATTAACATTAACTAGCTAATAAATTGCCACATGTCCATGTGATATTATTAATCAAATTCATATTATTGAGAACAACTAATTATTAAGTTATGTATAAGTGTTACATAATATTTTGATATATGACTGTGTGTGTGTTTAATCTGTAAACTCCATAGAAATGGTAAACATTCTACATTTACATATTATTAACTTTTTCATAAATTACACTGCTATCAGTGTGGAACTAAATTAACAGTTACAATTTTGTAAATTGCATAAGGATCGCATTGAAATATTTGATTGTTGAAAGGCTATTTGTTTTTCAATAATTAAAATATGCACTGATCAATACACTATACAATAATATATAACTTGATCCATCCTCCGCTCTTGTATTTATTCGCTTACAAATTATTTATTATAACCGTCATCTCGATATTCGAAACGTTCGAAACATAGTTCGTCGTGTGTGGCCCGTAAATGTAAACAAGAAGCGTGTGCGATATCATTATTAATGCATTGTTATACGTAACCATTACAATAGTTAAAAATTACCTACACGGCGGTGGAAGTGACAATTACAATTTGAATCACCGCGACATGTAAATTTGTAGCACATCAGAGATCAGCGTTGAAATGGTCAATCGGCGTTAGTAAGCAGCGGCTAAATTGTACAAGTGAAATTAATAGGTATGCCATATATAATCGGCAACTGTTTAATTTTCACATGAATTAAAAACCGACGGACAATATTTTTTTTTCCATAATTACACTGAAAAACAGGCAATTGTTTGATTTTCACATGAATTTTACACCGACCGACAAAAAATTTGATTTCTTTCAATTTTTTTTATCTGAATTTCAGTCAAAAACAAGGCAATTGTTTGATTTTTTTTTTTCTTAATTTCACTCAAAAACCAGGCAATTGTTTGATTTTCACATGAATTTAACACCGACCGACAAAAAGTTTGATTTCTTTCATTTTTTTTTTCTGAATTTCACTCAAAAACAAGGCAATTGTTTGATTTTTTTTTTCTCTTTATTTCACTCAAAAACAAGGCATTTGTTTGATTTTCACATGAATTTAACACCGACCGACAAAAAGTTTGATTCCTTTCAATTTTTTTTTTCTGAATTTCACTCAAAAACAAGGCAATTGTTTGATTTTCACATGAATTTAACACCGACCGACAAAAAGTTTGATTTCTTTAAATTTTTTTTTTTCTGAATTTCACTCAAAAACAAGGCAATTGTTTGATTTTTTTTTTCTCTTAATTTCACTCAAAAACAAGGCAATTGTTTGATTTTCACATGAATTTAACACCGACCGACAAAAAGTTGGATTTCTTTCAATATTTTTTTTTCTGTATTTCACTCAAAAACAAGGCAATTGTTTGATTTTTTTTTCTCTTTATTTCACTCAAAAACAAGGCAATTGTTTGATTTTCACATGAATTTAACACCGACCGACAAAAAGTTTGATTTCTTTCAATATTTTTTTTTCTGCATTTCACTCAAAAACAAGGCAATTGTTTGATTTTTTTTTTCTCTTAATTTCACTCAAAAACAAGGCAATTGTTTGATTTTCACATGAATTTAACACACCAGGCAATTGTTTGATATTTTTTTTCTCTTAATTTCACTCAAAAACAAGGCAATTGTTTGATTTTCACATGAATTTAACACCGACCGACAAAAAGTTTGATTTCTTTCAATTTTTTTTTTTCTGAATTTCACTCAAAAACAAGGCAATTAAGGATATTGGCTATAGTCTAAATTATAACAAGTTGGCAATGATCACTCACCATCTCAGGCAATTATTTATATTCTGCTCCGTTGACATTTCAGGTTTGGATACATACTGGATGTATGATGCTGCCGCTCAAAAGCTGTTATTTTTGCCCGCCCGCCGCTGATTGCTTTCGTCTATTTTAACATGGTAAGTGTCAAAAGCAAATTTTATATATAGTATAATATATTCATAGTCTTCTTTGGCCAAACAAAAATCCATTTACCAGTGGAACAATCGATTTTATTTGTTCCATAATAGAAATATGGGGACCACCGTGTCTGTCTGTCTGTCTGACCTTTGAAGGGCAGCCATGTTTGGAACTGTACTGTGTAGCCGAAGTGAAATTTTCACAAAAGTCTCACCAAGTGTCTGAAACGAAAATTAGCGATAAATTACCTACGTTAATAGATTGCTAATACATTTTCAAACGCAGATTGGTGGGTTGCTGAAACCTTCAAAACTGACTGTTTGTCAACACTGTTACCAAGTTAATTAACATTAACTAGCTAATAAATTGCCACATGTCAATGTGATATTATTAATCAAATTCATATTATTGAGAACAACTAATTATTAAGTTATGTATAAGTGTTACATAATATTTTGATATATGACTGTGTGTGTGTTTAATCTGTAAACTCCATAGAAATGGTAAACATTCTACATTTACATATTATTAACTTTTTCATAAATTACACTGCTATCAGTGTGGAACTAAATTATCAGTTACAATTTTGTAAATTGCATAAGGATCGCATTGAAATATTTGATTGTTGAAAGGCTATTTGTTTTTCAATAATTAAAATATGCACTGATCAATACACTATACAATAATATATAACTTGATCCATCCTCCGCTCTTGTATTTATTCGCTTACAAATTATTTATTATAACCGTCATCTCGATATTCGAAACGTTCGAAACGTAGCTCGTCGTGTGTGGCCCGTAAATGTAAACAAGAAGCGTGTGCGATATCATTATTAATGCATAGTTATACGTAACCATAACAATAGGTAAAAATTACCTACACGGCGGTGAAAGTGACAATTACAATTTGAATCACCGCGACATGTAAATTTGTAGCACATCAGAGATCAGCGTTGAAATGGTCAATCGGCGTTAGTAAGCAGCGGCTTAATTGTACAAGTGAAATTAATAGGTATGCCATATATAACAGGCAACTGTTTAATTTTCACATGAATTAAAAACCGACGGACAATATTTTTTTTTTCCATAATTACACTGAAAAACAGGCAATTGTTTGATTTTCACATGAATTTTACACCGACCGATAAAAAATTTGATTTCTTTCAATTTTTTTTTTCTGAATTTCACTCAAAAACAAGGCAATTGTTTGATTTTTTTTTTTCTTAATTTCACTCAAAAACCACGCAATTGTTTGATTTTCACATGAATTTAACACCGACCGACAAAAAGTTTGATTTCTTTCATTTTATTTTTCTAAATTTCACTCAATAACCAGGCAATTGTTTGATTTTTTTTTCTCTTAATTCCACTCAAAAACAAGGCAATTGTTTGATTTTCACATGAATTTAACACCGACCGACAAAAAGTTTGTATTCTTTCATTTTTTTTTTTTTTCTGAATTTCACCCAATAACAAGGCAATTAAGGATATTGGCTATAGTCTAAATTATAACAAGTTGGCAATGATCACTAACCCTCTCAGGCAATTATTTATATTCAGCTCCGTTGACATTTCAGGTTTGGATACATACTGGATGTATGATGCTGCCGCTCAAAAGCTGTTATGTTTGCCCGCCCGCCGCTGATTGCTTTCGTCTATTTTAACATGGTAAGTGTCAAAAGCAAATTTTATATATAGTATAATATATTCATAGTCTTCTTTGGCCACACAAAAATCCATTTACCAGTGGAACAATCGATTTTATTTGTTCCATAATAGAAATAGGGGACCACCGTGTCTGTCTGTCTGTCTGACCTTTGAAGGGCAGCCATGTTTGGAACTGTAATGTGTAGCCGAAGTGAAATTTTCACAAAAGTCTCACCAAGTGTCTGAAACGAAAATTAGCGATAAATTACCTACGTTAATAGATTGCTAATACATTTTCAAACGCAGATTGGTGGGTTGCTGAAACCTTCAAAAACTGACTGTTTGTCAACACTGTTACCAAGTTAATTAACATTAACTAGCTAATAAATTGCCACATGTCCATGTGATATTATTAATCAAATTCATATTATTGAGAACAACTAATTATTAAGTTATATATAAGTGTTACATAATATTTTGATATATGACTGTGTGTGTGTGTTTAATCTGTAAACTCCATAGAAATGGTAAACATTCTACATTTACATATTATTAACTTTTTCATAAATTACACTGCTATCAGTGTGGAACTAAATTAACATTTACAATTTTGTAAATTGCATAAGGATCGCATTGAAATATTTGATTGTTGAAAGGCTATTTGTTTTTCAATAATTAAAATATGCACTGATCAATACACTATACAATAATATATAACTTGATCCATCCTCCGCTCTTGTATTTATTCGCTTACAAATTATTTATTATAACCGTCATCTCGATATTCGAAACGTTCGAAACGTAGTTCGTCGTGTGTGGCCCGTAAATGTAAACAAGAAGCGTGTGCGATATCATTATTAATGCATAGTTATACGTAACCATTACAATAGTTAAAAATTACCTACACGGCGGTGGAAGTGACAATTACAATTTGAATCACCGCGACATGTAAATTTGTAGCACATCAGAGATCAGCGTTGAAATGGTCAATCGGCGTTAGTAAGCAGCGGCTAAATTGTACAAGTGAAATTAATAGGTATGCCATATATAACAGGCAACTGTTTAATTTTCACATGAATTAAAAACCGACGGACAATTTTTTTTTTTTCCATAATTACACTGAAAAACAGGCAATTGTTTGATTTTCACATGAATTTTACACCGACCGACAAAAAATTTGATTTCTTTCAATTTTTTTTTTCTGAATTTCACTCAAAAACAAGGCAATTGTTTGATTTTTTTTTTTCTTAATTTCACTCAAAAACCAGGCAATTGTTTGATTTTCACATGAATTTAACACCGACCGACAAAAAGTTTGATTTCTTTCATTTTTTTTTTCTAAATTTCACTCAATAACCAGGCAATTGTTTGATTTTTTTTTTCTCTTAATTCCACTCAAAAACAAGGCAATTGTTTGATTTTCACATGAATTTAACACCGACCGACAAAAAGTTTGTATTCTTTCATTTTTTTTTTTTCTGAATTTCACTCAATAACAAGGCAATTAAGGATATTGGCTATAGTCTAAATTATAACAAGTTGGCAATGATCACTAACCCTCTCAGGCAATTATTTATATTCAGCTCCGTTGACATTTCAGGTTTGGATACATACTGGATGTATGATGCTGCCGCTCAAAAGCTGTTATGTTTGCCCGCCCGCCGCTGATTGCTTTCGTCTATTTTAACATGGTAAGTGTCAAAAGCAAATTTTATATATAGTATAATATATTCATAGTCTTCTTTGGCCACACAAAAATCCATTTACCAGTGGAACAATCGATTTTATTTGTTCCATAATAGAAATAGGGGACCACCGTGTCTGTCTGTCTGTCTGACCTTTGAAGGGCAGCCATGTTTGGAACTGTAATGTGTAGCCGAAGTGAAATTTTCACAAAAGTCTCACCAAGTGTCTGAAACGAAAATTAGCGATAAATTACCTACGTTAATAGATTGCTAATACATTTTCAAACGCAGATTGGTGGGTTGCTGAAACCTTCAAAAACTGACTGTTTGTCAACACTGTTACCAAGTTAATTAACATTAACTAGCTAATAAATTGCCACATGTCCATGTGATATTATTAATCAAATTCATATTATTGAGAACAACTAATTATTAAGTTATATATAAGTGTTACATAATATTTTGATATATGACTGTGTGTGTGTGTTTAATCTGTAAACTCCATAGAAATGGTAAACATTCTACATTTACATATTATTAACTTTTTCATAAATTACACTGCTATCAGTGTGGAACTAAATTAACATTTACAATTTTGTAAATTGCATAAGGATCGCATTGAAATATTTGATTGTTGAAAGGCTATTTGTTTTTCAATAATTAAAATATGCACTGATCAATACACTATACAATAATATATAACTTGATCCATCCTCCGCTCTTGTATTTATTCGCTTACAAATTATTTATTATAACCGTCATCTCGATATTCGAAACGTTCGAAACGTAGTTCGTCGTGTGTGGCCCGTAAATGTAAACAAGAAGCGTGTGCGATATCATTATTAATGCATAGTTATACGTAACCATTACAATAGTTAAAAATTACCTACACGGCGGTGGAAGTGACAATTACAATTTGAATCACCGCGACATGTAAATTTGTAGCACATCAGAGATCAGCGTTGAAATGGTCAATCGGCGTTAGTAAGCAGCGGCTAAATTGTACAAGTGAAATTAATAGGTATGCCATATATAACAGGCAACTGTTTAATTTTCACATGAATTAAAAACCGACGGACAATTTTTTTTTTTTCCATAATTACACTGAAAAACAGGCAATTGTTTGATTTTCACATGAATTTTACACCGACCGACAAAAAATTTGATTTCTTTCAATTTTTTTTTTCTGAATTTCACTCAAAAACAAGGCAATTGTTTGATTTTTTTTTTCTTAATTTCACTCAAAAACCAGGCAATTGTTTGATTTTCACATGAATTTAACACCGACCGACAAAAAGTTTGATTTCTTTCATTTTTTTTTTCTAAATTTCACTCAATAACCAGGCAATTGTTTGATTTTTTTTTTCTCTTAATTCCACTCAAAAACAAGGCAATTGTTTGATTTTCACATGAATTTAACACCGACCGACAAAAAGTTTGTATTCTTTCATTTTTTTTTTTTCTGAATTTCACTCAATAACAAGGCAATTAAGGATATTGGCTATAGTCTAAATTATAACAAGTTGGCAATGATCACTAACCCTCTCAGGCAATTATTTATATTCAGCTCCGTTGACATTTCAGGTTTGGATACATACTGGATGTATGATGCTGCCGCTCAAAAGCTGTTATGTTTGCCCGCCCGCCGCTGATTGCTTTCGTCTATTTTAACATGGTAAGTGTCAAAAGCAAATTTTATATATAGTATAATATATTCATAGTCTTCTTTGGCCACACAAAAATCCATTTACCAGTGGAACAATCGATTTTATTTGTTCCATAATAGAAATAGGGGACCACCGTGTCTGTCTGTCTGTCTGACCTTTGAAGGGCAGCCATGTTTGGAACTGTAATGTGTAGCCGAAGTGAAATTTTCACAAAAGTCTCACCAAGTGTCTGAAACGAAAATTAGCGATAAATTACCTACGTTAATAGATTGCTAATACATTTTCAAACGCAGATTGGTGGGTTGCTGAAACCTTCAAAAACTGACTGTTTGTCAACACTGTTACCAAGTTAATTAACATTAACTAGCTAATAAATTGCCACATGTCCATGTGATATTATTAATCAAATTCATATTATTGAGAACAACTAATTATTAAGTTATATATAAGTGTTACATAATATTTTGATATATGACTGTGTGTGTGTGTTTAATCTGTAAACTCCATAGAAATGGTAAACATTCTACATTTACATATTATTAACTTTTTCATAAATTACACTGCTATCAGTGTGGAACTAAATTAACAGTTACAATTTTGTAAATTGCATAAGGATCGCATTGAAATATTTGATTGTTGAAAGGCTATTTGTTTTTCAATAATTAAAATATGCACTGATCAATACACTATACAATAATATATAACTTGATCCATCCTCCGCTCTTGTATTTATTCGCTTACAAATTATTTATTATAACCGTCATCTCGATATTCGAAACGTTCGAAACGTAGTTCGTCGTGTGTGGCCCGTAAATGTAAACAAGAAGCGTGTGCGATATCATTATTAATGCATAGTTATACGTAACCATTACAATAGTTAAAAATTACCTACACGGCGGTGGAAGTGACAATTACAATTTGAATCACCGCGACATGTAAATTTGTAGCACATCAGAGATCAGCGTTGAAATGGTCAATCGGCGTTAGTAAGCAGCGGCTAAATTGTACAAGTGAAATTAATAGGTATGCCATATATAACAGGCAACTGTTTAATTTTCACATGAATTAAAATCCGACGGACAATATTTTTTTTTTCCATAATTACACTGAAAAACAGGCAATTGTTTGATTTTCACATGAATTTTACACCGACCGACAAAAAATTTGATTTCTTTCAATTTTTTTTATCTGAATTTCACTCAAAAACAAGGCAATTGTTTGATTTTTTTTTTTCTTAATTTCACTCAAAAACCAGGCAATTGTTTGATTTTCACATGAATTTAACACCGACCGACAAAAAGTTTGATTTCTTTCATTTTTTTTTTCTAAATTTCACTCAATAACCAGGCAATTGTTTGATTTTTTTTTCTCTTAATTTCACTCAAAAACAAGGCAATTGTTTGATTTTCACATGAATTTAACACCGACCGACAAAAAGTTTGTATTCTTTCATTTTTTTTTTTTTCTGAATTTCACTCAATAACAAAGCAATTGTTTGATTTTTTTTTCTCCTAATTTCACTCAAAAACAAGGCAATTGTTTGATTTTCACATGAATTTAACACCGACCAACAAAAAGTTTGATTTCTTTCAATATTTTTTTTTTCTGAATTTCACTCAAAAACAAGGCAATTGTTTGATTTTTTTTTCCTCTTAATTTCACTCAAAAACAAGGCAATTGTTTGATTTTCACATGAATTTAACACCGACCGACAAAAAGTTTGATTTCTTTCAATATTTTTTTTTTTCTGAATTTCACTCAAAAACAAGGCAATTGTTTGATTTTTTTTTCTCTTAATTTCACTCAAAAACAAGGCAATTGTTTGATTTTCACATGAATTTAACACTGACCGACAAAAAGTTTGATTTCTTTCAATTTTTTTTTTCTGAATTTCACTCAAAAACAAGGCAATTGTTTGATTTTTTTTTTCTCTTTATTTCACTCAAAAACAAGGCATTTGTTTGATTTTCACATGAATTTAACACCGACCGACAAAAAGTTTGATTTCTTTCAATTTTTTTTTTCTGAATTTCACTCAAAAACAAGGCAATTGTTTGATTTTTTTTTCTCTTAAATTCACTCAAAAACAAGGCAATTGTTTGATTTTCACATGAATTTAACACCGACCGACAAAAAGTTTGATTTCTTTAAATTTTTTTTTTTCTGAATTTCACTCAAAAACAAGGCAATTGTTTGATTTTTTTTTTCTCTTAATTTCACTCAAAAACAAGGCAATTGTTTGATTTTCACATGAATTTAACACCGACCGACAAAAAGTTGGATTTCTTTCAATGTTTTTTTTTCTGTATTTCACTCAAAAACAAGGCAATTGTTTGATTTTTTTTCTCTTTATTTCACTCAAAAACAAGGCAATTGTTTGATTTTCACATGAATTTAACACCGACCGACAAAAAGTTTGATTTCTTTCAATATTTTTTTTTCTGCATTTCACTCAAAAACAAGGCAATTGTTTGATTTTTTTTTTCTCTTAATTTCACTCAAAAACAAGGCAATTGTTTGATTTTCACATGAATTTAACACCGACCGACAAAAAGTTTGATTTCTTTCAATTTTTTTTTTCTAAATTTCACTCAATAACCAGGCAATTGTTTGATTTTTTTTTTCTCTTAATTTCACTCAAAAACAAGGCAATTGTTTGATTTTCACATGAATTTAACACACCAGGCAATTGTTTGATATTTTTTTTCTCTTAATTTCACTCAAAAACAAGGCAATTGTTTGATTTTCACATGAAATTAACACCGACCGACAAAAAGTTTGATTTCTTTCAATTTTTTTTTTCTGAATTTCACTCAAAAACAAGGCAATTAAGGATATTGGCTATAGTCTAAATTATAACAAGTTGGCAATGATCACACACCCTCTCAGGCAATTATTTATATTCTGCTCCGTTGACATTTCAGGTTTGGATACATACTGGATGTATGATGCTGCCGCTCAAAAGCTGTTATGTTTGCCCGCCCGCCGCTGATTGCTTTCGTCTATTTTAACATGGTAAGTGTCAAAAGCAAATTTTATATATAGTATAATATATTCATAGTCTTCTTTGGCCAAACAAAAATCCATTTACCAGTGGAACAATCGATTTTATTTGTTCCATAATAGAAATAGGGGACCACCGTGTCTGTCTGTCT
The DNA here is from genome assembly GCA_963854805.1 of Plagodis dolabraria. Classification (NCBI taxonomy): domain Eukaryota; kingdom Metazoa; phylum Arthropoda; class Insecta; order Lepidoptera; family Geometridae; genus Plagodis; species Plagodis dolabraria. The sequence goes on from OY978444.1 coordinate 24,055,322, forward strand.
GTCTGACCTTTGAAGGGCAGCCATGTTTGGAACTGTACTGTGTAGCCGAAGTGAAATTTTCACAAAAGTCTCACCAAGTGTCTGAAACGAAAATTAGCGATAAATTACCTACGTTAATAGATTGCTAATACATTTTCAAACGCAGATTGGTGGGTTGCTGAAACCTTCAAAACTGACTGTTTGTCAACACTGTTACCAAGTTAATTAACATTAACTAGCTAATAAATTGCCACATGTCAATGTGATATTATTAATCAAATTCATATTATTGAGAACAACTAATTATTAAGTTATGTATAAGTGTTATATAATATTTTGATATATGACTGTGTGTGTGTTTAATCTGTAAACTCCATAGAAATGGTAAACATTCTACATTTACATATTAAACACTTGACCGTTATTTGAAGCTTACTTGATTGAGAGAGGCACTCCTAGTTTTCCGGTTTATTTACCCTCTCTTTTACTCGTTTGCAATCTATCTCTTTCGCACATCCGTTCTCCCACCAGGCCCCACTGTATCCGAACTGAAACTCGTTCGGTGTCGCATGGGTTTTATGAGTCATTGGCGTCAAGTTTTCCGTGAAGTGCAGACGTGGTCAAGACATCGTCACGACTTCAGATATTTTTTCATATTAGTGATTAAAATAAGTGCCTTTCATCGGCAGTAAAGCAGTAAGTAAGAAATTATTTTACGTTGCTATACAGTGGGTAAAGTTATATTATTTTGAAAACGGTTTTACCGTTCGCCTTTACCTTTTTACCATAATAGAACAATATGAATGCTATTTTTAGAATAGCTATTTATGTACTGCACTACCCTCTTGTGAATCATGACGCTAAATCGAAAATTTTCACGACAGTTTTATTGAAAGCACAGGAAAAATTTTTTTTTTTTTTTTTGTTACTTCATTTTTACTCAATTCTTTTACGAGTATCTTAAGGTATCGATAGTTGCTACAGTGCATATATATATTGTGCACTATAACGAGATTTTCTACGTTTGGAATCGATTTAACACTTTGTGTTTACTAGGATGGACAACTCAAAGGACGTGACCGCCGAACCGGTCCCAGGGCCATCAGGTCTTCAAGGGAGAAGTTCAGCACCACGCTATGAACAACGGACAAGAACCAGGTCAACCTCTTCTAGCGAAGGTAGTAGCTCAAAATCATCTTCAACTTCGTCATCTGCTAAATCGGATCGCAAAAATACACGTCATCGCAGCCGTCGCCATAAAAAAAGGGGGGGCAAACATAAGCGCAAAGATGATTTGTTGCACAAACTATCTCTTGAAGTAAGCGAACTCCGTAGACGTTTTTATGATGACGGTAGCGTTGTAGGACACCTTAGCAAGCACCCTACAACTACATCTGGTGTTCCACCACACGTACAGTTGGTTGATAACGATGACGAAATCTCCTTATTAGACAGCCGGGAGTGTATGTCTCTGGATTGTGACGAGGTTTTAGGCGATCAAAATCAACAACCGCGTAATTCTCAGCAATTCAATTTTGATATTCAGGTTAAATTAAAGGAACAATCTGTTCCTAAGGCTCCCGAAAGCTACCTTAAGGTGTTGCAGGACATACAGCACCTTGATAAAACTGAGTGGTGTGAGGTTAGGTACTCAGAGGTACAGAAATCGTATAATCACACTCCTGGCTTTACGGATTTGGAAATCAACGAAGAAATTAAGCCCTATGATTTACAACGACATTTAGCTTATGCTGACAAAGCCTACGGAGCTTTGACTTTTTGTCTACTGAAACAACAGGAAGTGTTACAGAATGCTATGTCAGATCTGATCGCTTGGACTCAGAACAATCTACTGCGTGTAACACCCAATCTACTGCGAGATAAGATTATTGAACTGTTTTCGGATGGAGCGGAGTATCATAAGGTTTCCTCTGATATGCTGCAGCTTATATGTGGTCATCGTGCAGAAACTATACAAATGCGTAGAGACGGAATAGCTAACTCTATTCGCGATCCCCTAGTAAAATCATCTGTACGCAAAATTCCACCTTCGAATCGGCATCTTTTCAACGCTGAACAGCTAACATTGGCTCTGGAAAAGGCTGGAGGGGTCAAAAAAGCATTTTTACCACCAAGCAAAACCAGTACCTATAAAGCTGCTTCGCAAGCAGTAGGTAAGAAAGCCAGTCACTACTCCTCGCAGGGGTTAGTTAATTTATCCGTACCCTCGCAGGGTTACGAACATACTCACGTTACTCAAGGGTGTAACCGTCCCTCGCAGGGCACTGGTAACAATACCTACAGTAGCGCACGTGGGTCCAACCAGAACACACGTGGATCCTTTCGTCCACGTGGAGGTAACCAACGAGGCAATAGACAGGAACCGTCCAGAGGTATTAGAAAACGTAATGCAGCCCAGGATTACCACTCAGGTAATAAAAGGGGCAGATTCTGACTATTTCAAAGCAGCCCAGTTAAAGCATTATGTCGATCGATGGAAGAAAATGGGTGCATCACACACTATTCTTCGCATAATAAAGGGCTACCGTATACCTTTTATCAAAAAACCCCCTCTTGTTATCCCCAAAGCCCAGAGCCCATTCGAAACAAGGGAATCCAAAGCGTTGTCAACCATCATTTTGGAAATGTTAAAACAGAGGGTTTTGGAAGAAGCGCCAATGTCCCCAAGCTTCTTATCGACAATGTTTTTAGTTCCCAAAGACGACGGGTCCCAGCGCCCAATTTTCAACTTGAAAAATTTGAACGAATTTGTTCTCACAGAGCCGTTCAAGCTCATAAACCTCTTTCGGGTTCCGGAATTCCTTCAAGCAGGCGACTGGCTCTGCAAAATAGACCTCTCACAGGCCTACTTCAATCTGTCAATGTCTCCATCACACAGGAGATTTCTAAGACTAATTTACAAAGGGAAATTGCTACAGATGACTTGTCTCCCATTTGGCCTCAGCACCGCACCCAAGGTGTTCGCAACACTGACCAATTGGGTTGCAGAAACATTAAGACGAGAAGGCATCCGGATACTTGTATATTTGGACGATTTTCTAGTAGTACACCAAAGTCAGAAAAATTTAAAAGCCCATATCCAAATAGTGCTAGACCGTCTACACTACTTAGGATGGCGGACCAATCTCCAAAAATCAGTCACAGTGCCGTGCACAAACCTAGTATATCTGGGTATCATGTGGGACACGCGGTTAAACATGAGATCCCTGCCACACAAAAAAATCCTAAAATTAAAGGAGATGGTTTTGGATTTGTTACACAAAAACACATCGACTTTAAAAGCACTGCAGCGCCTCGTCGGAGTTTTAAACTTTGCCAGTTTTGCCGTGCCCACAGGCAGACTTCACTTTCGAGAAACGCTGATGTTTTTAAACAAGATTTTGAGAATAAGTTCTGCGAGTGTGCATGTGCTACCCATAAGCGTAAAACAGGAGTTGAAATGGTGGTTTCTAAATTGCGATCGAGCGTCGCCAATCCATTACCCACCACCGTCACATTTCCTGACCACAGACGCCTCCGATGTAGCGTGGGGGCTCAGATCGACGGTTGCGCACTGTCAGGGCCGTGGACAAAAAGCGAGCAGCACCTCCATTGCAATCAAAAGGAGATGCTCGCTATACTGAAGGCTGTGAAAAAACAAGGAACACGCTTGAGCAGGTCAACAGTCCTTGTACAATGCGACAACATGACTGTAGTTGCATACCTACGAAACGAGGGAGGAACCAGATCCGCAAATCTGTTGCAGCTAACAAAAGACATTTTTGTACTTCTAGACAAGTATCAAATTCACCTAAAAATCCAACATATTCCGGGAAAGTACAACAGCCATGCGGATCATCTGTCACGCCACCGGTGTCCACCGGAATGGCATCTCCTACCTCAATGTACATCGATGATATTCAAAAAGTTTGGAGTGCCAATGATAGACCTATTCGCGTCAGAACGAGCGAAAGTAGTATCAAATTACGTGTCGCTAGACCAGAAGGACACACACGCAATATACCACGATGCGTTCTCCCAAACTTGGAATTATCCGCTCGCTTGGGTATTTCCACCGCCATACTTGATACCCAAAGTTTTGGAACATCTCAACACAACGTCCGGAGTATTTCTGCTGATAGTCCCTCGGTGGGAACAAGTGTTTTGGCGACCCGACCTAAAAGCCCGCGCGTTAGCACCTCCATTCACAATCAAGAAACTACACTTACACTTGATAGACGCTGTAACCGGCCTCCCACCCCCCAAAGTCCAAGATATGACAATGGAAGTATGGAAATGTGGGGGTGGGTGCAGAATTTAACTGGATGGAATGATTCTCAATTACAGCTTTTCCATTCATCTTGGCGACCATCAACCAAGAAGACTTACCAAGTAGCTTGTAATAGGTGGATTAAATGGTGTATAAAACATAAATTAAATCCGTTTCAACCAACAGGCTCAATCTTAGCGCGGTTTTTGGCAGATTTATATATTATAGATGGATTGGCATATAATACAATTGTACTTCACAAATCCGTTGTGTCTACGTTATCTAACTCAGAAAACGCTGGTAAATTAAGCTCTCATGTGTTTGTCAATCACATCCTTAAAGCTATTGCATTAAAAAAGCCAGTATCCCAAAGACCCGCCATCTGGAATATAGACAAACTAGCATCCTATTTAAGTAGCTATTCTATAGATGAAAATAGTATTTTTGCCATTTGTAGACACACAGCAACGTTATTGCTCCTTTGTTCTGGTAGAAGAATACACGATTTGACCTTGCTAGCAGTGGACTCAAATAACCTAGCCTTTCAAGATGACCATTTGATCTTATGGCCCATATTTGGATCCAAAACAGATACGGCATCATACAGACAGTCGGGCTGGAAATTATCCCCTAATCCTACTAACAGGAACCTGGACCCAGTTTTTTGGGTGAAACGAACAATAGTTATTCTAGAAGAAAAACGTCAGGCTGGAAGTTGCACTAGCCTCTTTTTGAATATTCGAGGAAAACCAAAGGCTGCTTCACGAACTGTCATTGCGGGATGGGTGAAAACTTTGTTATTGGAAGCGGGAGTAGTGTCTTCACCCGGGAGTATTAGATCTGCCGTCGCTTCTAGAAATTGGTCTGATAATTACCCTTTAGATGAAATTCTTTCGAGGGGTAACTGGAAATCACAAAATACCTTTACCCGTTTCTACTGTAAGGAGGTTATGCCATCAAATCCTAGTTGTGGTGTTACTAAAATGTTTAATCCAATCTAATTAACTATGCTTATTTCTGTATTAAAACTGAAATTATTAAGATAATTCTCTTATTGATGACCAATAATAAATTTTATAAGACAAGTTTTTGTTTATGTTGGTGTGATTTAAAATGGTTATATAAGTATTTAGACCTATTTCGATTTATAATAAATCAAATCACTGACATAGATGAATGTATCAACATAATACACGATAATTACATGTCAATCACAATAATTATTAAATGATTTTGTGTCCAGTAATAAAATCATCCATATATACACATCTTGTAGTTTTTATTAAGATTCAATTATCTTTCACCTTGATAGATATTTATATAAATACATTTATATAGTGATGTATATTATATAGTCACTCACATTGGCGCCATCTCCCACCAGGCGATAACAAACACGTCTCAATCAAGTAAGCTTCAAATAACGGTCAAGTGTTTAATAACGGTGTTTTACCTGAAATAAAACACATATTAAATACTTACCTTATTTGAAGCTTACCATTTTAAATTCTGCCTGGTGTTGCTTTCGACTCAATGACTCATAAAACCCATGCGACACCGAACGAGTTTCAGTTCGGATACAGTGGGGCCTGGTGGGAGAACGGATGTGCGAAAGAGATAGATTGCAAACGAGTAAAAGAGAGGGTAAATAAACCGGAAAACTAGGAGTGCCTCTCTCAATCAAGTAAGCTTCAAATAAGGTAAGTATTTAATATGTGTTTTATTTCAGGTAAAACACCGTTATTATTAACTTTTTCATAAATTACACTGCTATCAGTGTGGAACTAAATTAACAGTTACAATTTTGTAAATTGCATAAGGATCGCATTGAAATATTTGATTGTTGAAAGGCTATTTGTTTTTCAATAATTAAAATATGCACTGATCAATACACTATACAATAATATATAACTTGATCCATCCTCCGCTCTTGTATTTATTCGCTGGTGGCTTCGCAGCGGATAAACCGTAATCTCGATATTCGAAACGTTCGAAACGTAGCTCGTCGTGTGTGGCCCGTAAATGTAAACAAGAAGCGTGTGCGATATCATTATTAATGCATAGTTATACGTAACCATAACAATAGGTAAAAATTACCTACACGGCGGTGGAAGTGACAATTACAATTTGAATCACCGCGACATGTAAATTTGTAGCACATCAGAGATCAGCGTTGAAATGGTCAATCGGCGTTAGTAAGCAGCGGCTAAATTGTACAAGTGAAATTAAAAGGTATGCCATATATAACAGGCAACTGTTTAATTTTCACATGAATTAAAAACCGACGGACAATATTTTTTTTTTCCATAATTACACTGAAAAACAGGCAATTGTTTGATTTTCACATGAATTTTACACCGACCGACAAAAAATTTGATTTCTTTCAATTTTTTTTTTCTGAATTTCACTCAAAAACAAGGCAATTGTTTGATTATTTTTTTTCTTAATTTCACTCAAAAACCAGGCAATTGTTTGATTTTCACATGAATTTAACACCGACCGACAAAAAGTTTGATTTCTTTCATTTTTTTTTTCTAAATTTCACTCAATAACCAGGCAATTGTTTGATTTTTTTTTTCTCTTAATTCCACTCAAAAACAAGGCAATTGTTTGATTTTCACATGAATTTAACACCGACCGACAAAAAGTTTGTATTCTTTCATTTTTTTTTTCTGAATTTCACTCAATAACAAGGCAAATGTTTGATTTGTTTTTCTCCTAATTTCACTCAAATACAAGGCAATTGTTTGATTTTCACATGAATTTATCACCGACCAACAAAAAGTTTGATTTCTTTCAATATTTTTTTTTTCTGAATTTCACTCAAAAACAAGGCAATTGTTTGATTTTTTTTTTCTCTTAATTTCACTCAAAAACAAGGCAATTGTTTGATTTTCACATGAATTTAACACCGACCGACAAAAAGTTTGATTTCTTTCAATTTTTTTTTTCTGAATTTCACTCAAAAACAAGGCAATTGTTTGATTTTTTTTTCTCTAAAATTCACTCAAAAACAAGGCAATTGTTTGATTTTCACATGAATTTAACACCGACAAACAAAAAGTTTGATTTCTTTAAATTTTTTTTTTTCTGAATTTCACTCAAAAACAAGGCAATTGTTTGATTTTTTTTTTCTCTTAATTTCACTCAAAAACAAGGCAATTGTTTGATTTTCACATGAATTTAATACTGACCGACAAAAAGTTTGATTTCTTTCAATTTTTTTTTTCTGAATTTCACTCAAAAACAAGGCAATTGTTGGTTTTTTTTTTCTCTTTATTTCACTCAAAAACAAGGCATTTGTTTGATTTTCACATGAATTTAACACCGACCGACAAAAAGTTTGATTTCTTTCAATTTTTTTTTTCTGAATTTCACTCAAAAACAAGGCAATTGTTTGATTTTTTTTTCTCTAAAATTCACTCAAAAACAAGGCAATTGTTTGATTTTCACATGAATTTAACACCGACAAACAAAAAGTTTGATTTCTTTAAATTTTTTTTTTTCTGAATTTCACTCAAAAATAAGGCAATTGTTTGATTTTTTTTTTTCTGTTAATTTCACTCAAAAACAAGGCAATTGTTGGATTTTCACATGAATTTAACACCGACCGACAAAAAGTTGGATTTCTTTCAATATTTTTTTTCTGTATTTAACTCAAAAACAAGGCAATTGTTTGATTTTTTTTTCTCTTTATTTCACTCAAAAACAAGGCAATTGTTTGATTTTCACATGAATTTAACACCGACCGACAAAAAGTTTGATTTCTTTCAATATTTTTTTTTCTGCATTTCACTCAAAAACAAGGCAATTGTTTGATTTTGTTTTTCTCTTAATTTCACTCAAAAACAAGGCAATTGTTTGATTTTCACATGAATTTAACACCGACCGACAAAAAGTTTGATTTCTTTCAATTTTTTTTTCTAAATTTCACTCAATAACCAGGCAATTGTTTGATTTTTTTTTCTCTTAATTTCACTCAAAAACAAGGCAATTGTTTGATTTTCACATGAATTTAACACACCAGGCAATTGTTTGATATTTTTTTTCTCTTAATTTCACTCAAAAACAAGGCAATTGTTTGATTTTCACATGAATTTAACACCGACCGACAAAAAGTTTGATTTCTTTCAATTTTTTTTTTCTGAATTTCACTCAAAAACAAGGCAATTAAGGATATTGGCTATAGTCTAAATTATAACAAGTTGGCAATGATCACTCACCCTCTCAGGCAATTATTTATATTCTGCTCCGTTGACATTTCAGGTTTGGATACATACTGGATGTATGATGCTGCCGCTCAAAAGCTATTATGTTTGCCCGCCCGCCGCTGATTGCTTTCGTCTATTTTAACATGGTAAGTGTCAAAAGCAAATTTTATATATAGTATAATATATTCATAGTCTTCTTTGGCCAAACAAAAATTCATTTACCAGTGGAACAATCGATTTTATTTGTTCCATAATAGAAATAGGGGACCACCGTGTCTGTCTGTCTGTCTGACCTTTGAAGGGCAGCCATGTTTGGAACTGTAATGTGTAGCCGAAGTGAAATTTTCACAAAAGTCTCACCAAGTGTCTGAAACGAAAATTAGCGATAAATTACCTACGTTAATAGATTGCTAATACATTTTCAAACGCAGATTGGTGGGTTGCTGAAACCTTCAAAAACTGACTGTTTGTCAACACTGTTACCAAGTTAATTAACATTAACTAGCTAATAAATTGCCACATGTCCATGTGATATTATTAATCAAATTCATATTATTGAGAACAACTAATTATTAAGTTATGTATAAGTGTTACATAATATTTTGATATATGACTGTGTGTGTGTTTAATCTGTAAACTCCATAGAAATGGTAAACATTCTACATTTACATAATATTAACTTTTTCATAAATTACACTGCCATCAGGGTGGAACTAAATTAACAGTTACAATTTTGTAAATTGCATAAGGATCGCATTGAAATATTTGATTGTTGAAAGGCTATTTGTTTTTCAATAATTAAAATATGCACTGATCAATACACTATACAATAATATATAACTTGATCCATCCTCCGCTCTTGTATTTATTCGCTTACAAATTATTTATTATAACCGTCATCTCGATATTCGAAACGTTCGAAACGTAGCTCGTCGTGTGTGGCCCGTAAATGTAAACAAGAAGCGTGTGCGATATCATTATTAATGCATAGTTATACGTAACCATAACAATAGTTAAAAATTACCTACACGGCGGTGGAAGTGACAATTACAATTTGAATCACCGCGACATGTAAATTTGTAGCACATCAGAGATCAGCGTTGAAATGGTCAATCGGCGTTAGTAAGCAGCGGCTAAATTGTACAAGTGAAATTAATAGGTATGCCATATATAACAGGCAACTGTTTAATTTTCACATTAATTAAAAACCAACGGACAATATTTTTTTTTTCCATAATTACACTGAAAAACAGGCAATTGTTTGATTTTCACATAAATTTAACACCGACCGACAAAAAATTTGATTTCTTTCAATTTTTTTTTTCTGAATTTCACTCAAAAACAAGGCAATTGTTTGATTTTCACATGAATTTAACACCGACCGACAAAAAGATTGATTTCTTTCAATTTTTTTTTTTTCTAAATTTCACTCAATATCCAGGCAATTGTTTGATTTTTTTATTCTCTTAATTTCACTCAAAAACAAGGCAATTGTTTGATTTTCACATGAATTTAACACCGACCGACAAAAAGTTGGATTTCTTTCATTTTTTTTTTCTAAATTTCACTCAATAACCAGACAATTGAGGATATTGGCTATAGTCTAAATTATAACAAGTTGGCAATGATCACTAACCCTCTCAGGCAATTATTTATATTCTGCTCCGTTGACATTTCAGGTTTGGATACATACTGGATGTATGATGCTGCCGCTCAAAAGCTGTTATGTTTGCCCGCCCGCCGCTGATTGCTTTCGTCTATTTTAACATGGTAAGTGTCAAAAGCAAATTTTATATATAGTATAATATATTCATAGTCTTCTTTGGCCAAACAAAAATCCATTTACCAGTGGAACAATCGATTTTATTTGTTCCATAATAGAAATAGGGGACCACCGTGTCTGTCTGTCTGTCTGACCTTTGAAGGGCAGCCATGTTTGGAACTGTAATGTGTAGCCGAAGTGAAATTTTCACAAAAGTCTCACCAAGTGTCTGAAACGAAAATTAGCGATAAATTACCTACGTTAATAGATTGCTAATACATTTTCAAACGCAGATTGGTGGGTTGCTGAAACCTTCAAAACTGACTGTTTGTCAACACTGTTACCAAGTTAATTAACATTAACTAGCTAATAAATTGCCACATGTCAATGTGATATTATTAATCAAATTCATATTATTGAGAACAACTAATTATTAAGTTATGTATAAGTGTTACATAATATTTTGATATATGACTGTGTGTGTGTTTAATCTGTAAACTCCATAGAAATGGTAAACTTTCTACATTTACATAATATTAACTTTTTCATAAATTACACTGCCATCAGGGTGGAACTAAATTAACAGTTACAATTTTGTAAATTGCATAAGGATCGCATTGAAATATTTGATTGTTGAAAGGCTATTTGTTTTTCAATAATTAAAATATGCACTGATCAATACACTATACAATAATATATAACTTGATCCATCCTCCGCTCTTGTATTTATTCGCTTACAAATTATTTATTATAACCGTCATCTCGATATTCGAAACGTTCGAAACGTAGCTCGTCGTGTGTGGCCCGTAAATGTAAACAAGAAGCGTGTGCGATATCATTATTAATGCATAGTTATACGTAACCATAACAATAGTTAAAAATTACCTACACGGCGGTGGAAGTGACAATTACAATTTGAATCACCGCGACATGTAAATTTGTCATCAGATTTGTTTGCACATCAGAGATCAGCGTTGAAATGGTCAATCGGCGTTAGTAAGCAGCGGCTAAATTGTACAAGTGAAATGAATAGGTATGCCATATATAACAGGCAACTGTTTAATTTTCACATTAATTAAAAACCAACGGACAATATTTTTTTTTTCCATAATTACACTAAAAACAGGCAATTGTTTGATTTTCACATGAATTTAACACCGACCGACAAAAAATTTGATTTCTTTCAATTTTTTTTTTCTGAATTTTACTCAAAAACAAGGCAATTGTTTGATTTTTTTTTACTCTTAATTTCACTCAAAAACAAGGCAATTGCTTGATTTTCACATGAATTTAACACCGACCGACAAAAAGTTTGATTTCTTTCATTTTTTTTCTCTCTTAATTTCACTCAAAAACGAGGCAATTGTTTGATTTTCACATAATTTAACACCGACTGACAAAAAGTTTGATTTCTTTCAATATTTTTTTTTTCTGAATTTCATTCAAAAACAAGGCAATTGTTTGATTTTTTTTTCTCCTAATTTCACTCAAAAACAAGGCAATTGTTTGATTTTCACATGAATTTAACACCGACCGACAAAAAGTTTGATGTCTTTCAATATTTTTTTTTCTGAATTTCACTCAAAAACAAGGCAATTGTTTGATTTTTTTTTTCTCTTAATTTCACTCAAAATCAAGGCAATTGTTTGATTTTCACATGAATTTAACACCGACCGACAAAAAGTTTGATTTCAATATTTTTTTTTTCTGAATTTCACTCAAAAACAAGGCAATTGTTTGATTTTTTTTTTTCTCTTAATTTCACTCAAAAATAAGGCAATTGTTTGATTTTCACATGAATTTAACACCGACCGACAAAAAGTTTGATTTCTTTCATTTTTTTTTTCTAAATTTCACTCAATAACCAGACAATTGAGGATATTGGCTATAGTCTAAATTATAACAAGTTGGCAATGATCACTAACCCTCTCAGGCAATTATTTATATTCTGCTCCGTTGACATTTCAGGTTTGGATACATACTGGATGTATGATGCTGCCGCTCAAAAGCTGTTATGTTTGCCCGCCCGCCGCTGATTGCTTTCGTCTATTTTAACATGGTAAGTGTCAAAAGCAAATTTTATATATAGTATAATATATTCATAGTCTTCTTTGGCCAAACAAAAATCCATTTACCAGTGGAACAATCGATTTTAATTGTTCCATAATAGAAATAGGGGACCACCGTGTCTGTCTGTCTGTCTGACCTTTGAAGGGCAGCCATGTTTGGAACTGTAATGTGTAGCCGAAGTGAAATTTTCACAAAAGTCTCACCAAGTGTCTTGTGTTTGTCAACACTGTTACCAAGTTAATTAACATTAACTAGCTAATAAATTGCCACATGTCCATGTGATATTATTAATCAAATTCATATTATTGAGAACAACTAATTATTAAGTTATGTATAAGTGTTACATGATATTTTGATATATGACTGTGTGTGTGTTTAATCTGTAAACTCCATAGAAATGGTAAACATTCTACATTTACATATTATTAACTTTTTCATAAATTACACTGCTATCAGTGTGGAACTAAATTAACAGTTACAATTTTGTAAATTGCATAAGGATCGCATTGAAATATTTGATTGTTGAAAGGCTATTTGTTTTTCAATAATTCAAATATGCACTGATCAATACACTATACAATAATATATAACTTGATCCATCCTCCGCTCTTGTATTTATTCGCTTACAAATTATTTATTATAACCGTCATCTCGATATTCGAAACGTTCGAAACGTAGCTCGTCGTGTGTGGCCCGTAAATGTAAACAAGAAGCGTGTGCGATATCATTATTAATGCATAGTTATACGTAACCATAACAATAGTTAAAAATTACCTACACGGCGGTGGAAGTGACAATTACAATTTGAATCACCGCGACATGTAAATTTGTAGCACATCAGAGATCAGCGTTGAAATGGTCAATCGGCGTTAGTAAGCAGCGGCTAAATTGTACAAGTGAAATTAATAGGTATGCCATATATAACAGGCAACTGTTTAATTTTCACATTAATTAAAAACCGACGGACAATATTTTTTTTTTCCATAATAACACTGAAAAACAGGCAATTGTTTGATTTTCACATGAATTTAACACCGACCGACACAAAATTTGATTTCTTTCAATTTTTTTTTTCTGAATTTCACTCAAAAACAAGGCAATTGTTTGATTTTTTTTTTTCTTAATTTCACTCAAAAACCAGGCAATTGTTTGATTTTCACATGAATTTAACACCGACCGACAAAAAGTTTGATTTCTTTCATTTTTTTTTTCTAAATTTCACTCAATATCCATGCAATTGTTTGATTTTTTTTTTTGTCTTAATTTCACTCAAAAACAAGGCAATTGTTTGATTTTCACATGAATTTAACACCGACCGACAAAAAGTTTGATTTCTTTAAATTTTTTTTTTTTCTGAATTTCACTCAAAAACAAGGCAATTGTTTAATTTTTTTTACTCTTAATTTCACTCAAAAACAAGGCAATTGCTTGATTTTCACATGAATTTAACACCGACCGACAAAAATTTTGATTTCTTTCATTTTTTTTCTCTCTTAATTTCACTCAAAAACGAGGCAATTGTTTGATTTTCACATAATTTAACACCGACTGACAAAAAGTTTGATTTCTTTCAATATTTTTTTTTTCTGAATTTCATTCAAAAACAAGGCAATTGTTTGATTTTTATTTCTCCTAATTTCACTCAAAAACAAGGCAATTGTTTGATTTTCACATGAATTTAACACCGACCGACAAAAAGTTTGATGTCTTTCAATATTTTTTTTTCTGAATTTCACTCAAAAACAAGGCAATTGTTTGATTTTTTTTTTCTCTTAATTTCACTCAAAATCAAGGCAATTGTTTGATTTTCACATGAATTTAACACCGACCGACAAAAAGTTTGATTTCAATATTTTTTTTTTCTGAATTTCACTCAAAAACAAGGCAATTGTTTGATTTTTTTTTTCTCTTAATTTCACTCAAAAATAAGGCAATTGTTTGATTTTCACATGAATTTAACACCGACCGACAAAAAGTTTGATTTCTTTCATTTTTTTTTTCTAAATTTCACTCAATAACCAGACAATTGAGGATATTGGCTATAGTCTAAATTATAACAAGTTGGCAATGATCACTAACCCTCTCAGGCAATTATTTATATTCTGCTCCGTTGACATTTCAGGTTTGGATACATACTGGATGTATGATGCTGCCGCTCAAAAGCTGTTATGTTTGCCCGCCCGCCACTGATTGCTTTCGTCTATTTTAACATGGTAAGTGTCAAAAGCAAATTTTATATATAGTATAATATATTCATAGTCTTCTTTGGCCAAACAAAAATCCATTTACCAGTGGAACAATCGATTTTATTTGTTCCATAATAGAAATAGGGGACCACCGTGTCTGTCTGTCTGTCTGACCTTTGAAGGGCAGCCATGTTTGGAACTGTAATGTGTAGCCGAAGTGAAATTTTCACAAAAGTCTCACCAAGTGTCTTGTGTTTGTCAACACTGTTACCAAGTTAATTAACATTAACTAGCTAATAAATTGCCACATGTCCATGTGATATTATTAATCAAATTCATATTATTGAGAACAACTAATTATTAAGTTATGTATAAGTGTTACATAATATTTTGATATATGACTGTGTGTGTGTTTAATCTGTAAACTCCATAGAAATGGTAAACATTCTACATTTATATATTATTAACTTTTTCATAAATTACACTGCTATCAGTGTGGAACTAAATTAACAGTTACAATTTTGTAAATTGCATAAGGATCGCATTGAAATATTTGATTGTTGAAAGGCTATTTGTTTTTCAATAATTATAATATGCACTGATCAATACACTATACAATAATATATAACTTGATCCATCCTCCGCTCTTGTATTTATTCGCTTACAAATTATTTATTATAACCGTCATCTCGATATTCGAAACGTTCGAAACGTAGCTCGTCGTGTGTGGCCCGTAAATGTAAACAAGAAGCGTGTGCGATATCATTATTAATGCATAGTTATACGTAACCATAACAATAGTTAAAAATTACCTACACGGCGGTGGAAGTGACAATTACAATTTGAATCACCGCGACATGTAAATTTGTAGCACATCAGAGATCAGCGTTGAAATGGTCAATCGGCGTTAGTAAGCAGCGGCTAAATTGTACAAGTGAAATTAATAGGTATGCCATATATAACAGGCAACTGTTTAATTTTCACATTAATTAAAAACCGACGGACAATATTTTTTTTTTTCCATAATAACACTGAAAAACAGGCAATTGTTTGATTTTCACATGAATTTAACACCGACCGACACAAAATTTGATTTCTTTCAATTTTTTTTTTCTGAATTTCACTCAAAAACAAGGCAATTGTTTGATTTTTTTTTCTTAATTTCACTCAAAAACCAGGCAATTGTTTGATTTTCACATGAATTTAACACCGACCGACAAAAAGTTTGATTTCTTTCATTTTTTTTTTCTAAATTTCACTCAATATCCAGGCAATTGTTTGATTTTTTTTTTGTCTTAATTTCACTCAAAAACAAGGCAATTGTTTGATTTTCACATGAATTTAACACCGACCGACAAAAAGTTTGATTTCTTTAAATTTTTTTTTTTTCTGAATTTCACTCAAAAACAAGGCAATTGTTTAATTTTTTTTTCTCTTAATTTCACTCAAAAACTAGGCAATTGTTTGATTTTCACATGAATTTAACACCGACCGACAAAAAGTTTGATTTCTTTCAATATTTTTTTTTTCTGTATTTCACTCAAAAACAAGGCAATTGTTTGATTTTTTTTTCTCTTTATTTCACTCAAAAACAAGGCAATTGTTTGATTTTCACATGAATTTAACACCGACCGACAAAAAGTTTGATTTCTTTCAATATTTTTTTTTCTGCATTTCACTCAAAAACAAGGCAATTGTTTGATTTTTTTTTTCTCTTAATTTCACTCAAAAACAAGGCAATTGTTTGATTTTCACATGAATTTAACACCGACCGACAAAAAGTTTGATTTCTTTCAATTTTTTTTTTCTAAATTTCACTCAATAACCAGGCAATTGTTTGATTTTTTTTTCTCTTAATTTCACTCAAAAACAAGGCAATTGTTTGATTTTCACATGAATTTAACACACCAGGCAATTGTTTGATTTTATTTTTCTCTTAATTTCACTCAGAAACAAGGCAATTGTTTGATTTTCACATGAATTTAACACCGACCGACAAAAAGTTTGATTTCTTACAATTTTTTTTTTTCTGAATTTCACTCAAAAACAAGGCAATTAAGGATATTGGCTATAGTCTAAATTATAACAAGTTGGCAATGATCACTAACCCTCTCAGGCAATTATTTATATTCAGCTCCGTTGACATTTCAGGTTTGGATACATACTGGATGTATGATGCTGCCGCTCAAAAGCTGTTATGTTTGCCCGCCCGTCGCTGATTGCTTTCGTCTATTTTAACATGGTAAGTGTCAAAAGCAAATTTTATATATAGTATAATATATGCATAGTCTTCTTTGGCCAAACAAAAATCCATTTACCAGTGGAACAATCGATTTTATTTGTTCCATAATAGAAATAGGGGACCACCGTGTCTGTCTGTCTGTCTGACCTTTGAAGGGCAGCCATGTTTGGAACTGTAATGTGTAGCCGAAGTGAAATTTTCACAAAAGTCTCACCAAGTGTCTGAAACGAAAATTAGCGATAAATTACCTACGTTAATAGATTGCTAATACATTTTCAAACGCAGATTGGTGGGTTGCTGAAACCTTCAAAACTGACTGTTTGTCAACACTGTTACCAAGTTAATTAACATTAACTAGCTAATAAATTGCCACATGTCCATGTGATATTATTAATCAAATTCATATTATTGAGAACAACTAATTATTAAGTTATGTATAAGTGTTACATAATATTTTGATATATGACTGTATGTGTGTTCAATCTGTAAACTCCATAGAAATGGTAAACATTCTACATTTACATAATATTACCTTTTTCATAAATTACACTGCCATCAGGGTTGAACTAAATTAACAGTTACAATTTTGTAAATTGCATAAGGATCGCATTGAAATATTTGATTGTTGAAAGGCTATTTGTTTTTCAATAATTATAATATGCACTGATCAATACACTATACAATAATATATAACTTGATCCATCCTCCGCTCTTGTATTTATTCGCTTACAAATTATTTATTATAACCGTCATCTCGATATTCGAAACGTTCGAAACGTAGCTCGTCGTGTGTGGCCCGTAAATGTAAACAAGAAGCGTGTGCGATATCATTATTAATGCATAGTTATACGTAACCATAACAATAGTTAAAAATTACCTACACGGCGGTGGAAGTGACAATTACAATTTGAATCACCGCGACATGTAAATTTGTAGCACATCAGAGATCAGCGTTGAAATGGTCAATCGGCGTTAGTAAGCAGCGGCTAAATTGTACAAGTGAAATGAATAGGTATGCCATATATAACAGGCAACTGTTTAATTTTCACATTAATTAAAAACCAACGGACAATATTTTTTTTTTCCATAATTACACTAAAAACAGGCAATTGTTTGATTTTCACATAATTTAACACCGACTGACAAAAAGTTTGATTTCTTTAAATTTTTTTTTTCTCTGAATTTCACTCATAAACAAGGCAATTGTTTGATTTTCACATGAATTTAACACCGACCGACAAAAAGTTTGATTTCTTTAATTTTTTTTTTCTAAATTTCACTCAATAGCCAGGCAATTGTTTGATTTTTTTTTCTCTTAATTTCACTCAAAAACAAGGCAATTGTTTGATTTTCACATGAATTTAACACCGATCGACAAAAA
This sequence comes from Plagodis dolabraria, assembly GCA_963854805.1. Taxonomy (NCBI): domain Eukaryota; kingdom Metazoa; phylum Arthropoda; class Insecta; order Lepidoptera; family Geometridae; genus Plagodis; species Plagodis dolabraria. The sequence continues at coordinate 24,073,423 of OY978444.1, forward strand.
GTTGGATTTCTTTCAATATTTTTTTTCTGTATTTAACTCAAAAACAAGGCAATTGTTTGATTTTTTTTTCTCTTTATTTCACTCAAAAACAAGGCAATTGTTTGATTTTCACATGAATTTAACACCGACCGACAAAAAGTTTGATTTCTTTCAATATTTTTTTTTCTGCATTTCACTCATAAACAAGGCAATTGTTTGATTTTGTTTTTCTCTTAATTTCACTCAAAAACAAGGCAATTGTTTGATTTTCACATGAATTTAACACCGACCGACAAAAAGTTTGATTTCTTTCAATTTTTTTTTCTAAATTTCACTCAATAACCAGGCAATTGTTTGATTTTTTTTTCTCTTAATTTCACTCAAAAACAAGGCAATTGTTTGATTTTCACATGAATTTAACACACCAGGCAATTGTTTGATATTTTTTTTCTCTTAATTTCACTCAAAAACAAGGCAATTGTTTGATTTTCACATGAATTTAACACCGACCGACAAAAAGTTTGATTTCTTTCAATTTTTTTTTTCTGAATTTCACTCAAAAACAAGGCAATTAAGGATATTGGCTATAGTCTAAATTATAACAAGTTGGCAATGATCACTCACCCTCTCAGGCAATTATTTATATTCTGCTCCGTTGACATTTCAGGTTTGGATACATACTGGATGTATGATGCTGCCGCTCAAAAGCTGTTATGTTTGCCCGCCCGCCGCTGATTGCTTTCGTCTATTTTAACATGGTAAGTGTCAAAAGCAAATTTTATATATAGTATAATATATTCATAGTCTTCTTTGGCCAAACAAAAATTCATTTACCAGTGGAACAATCGATTTTATTTGTTCCATTATAGAAATAGGGGACCACCGTGTCTGTCTGTCTGTCTGACCTTTGAAGGGCAGCCATGTTTGGAACTGTAATGTGTAGCCGAAGTGAAATTTTCACAAAAGTCTCACCAAGTGTCTGAAACGAAAATTAGCGATAAATTACCTACGTTAATAGATTGCTAATACATTTTCAAACGCAGATTGGTGGGTTGCTGAAACCTTCAAAAACTGACTGTTTGTCAACACTGTTACCAAGTTAATTAACATTAACTAGCTAATAAATTGCCACATGTCCATGTGATATTATGAATCAAATTCATATTATTGAGAACAACTAATTATTAAGTTATGTATAAGTGTTACATAATATTTTGATATATGACTGTGTGTGTGTTTAATCTGTAAACTCCATAGAAATGGTAAACATTCTACATTTACATAATATTAACTTTTTCATAAATTACACTGCCATCAGGGTGGAACTAAATTAACAGTTACAATTTTGTAAATTGCATAAGGATCGCATTGAAATATTTGATTGTTGAAAGGCTATTTGTTTTTCAATAATTAAAATATGCACTGATCAATACACTATACAATAATATATAACTTGATCCATCCTCCGCTCTTGTATTTATTCGCTTACAAATTATTTATTATAACCGTCATCTCGATATTCGAAACGTTCGAAACGTAGCTCGTCGTGTGTGGCCCGTAAATGTAAACAAGAAGGTAATGAATAGATTCAGGCGTTACTTTGCGGAAATCCATATTTAATAATAACAAATACTTTTAAAAGTATCCTAAAAAACATTAAATAATATTTAAATAAAACACTTAAAAAAGCATAAAATTATATATCTAGTGACAATTCCGCCTAATTTTCCTGTTATCTACGTGACGTCATAAACATCACGCAGCCTAACCGGAAGAATACCCGACTAGTTTCGCTTCTAAACGAAGCATCTTCAGGAGGTCTTGACTTACCAAGCGCACGTCTCGATCGTGCGCTTGGTAAGTCAAGACCTCCTGAAGATGCTTCGTTTAGAAGCGAAACTAGTCGGGTATTCTTCCGGTTAGGCTGCGTGATGTTTATGACGTCACGTAGATAACAGGAAAATTAGGCGGAATTGTCACTAGATATATAATTTTATGCTTTTTTAAGTGTTTTATTTAAATATTATTTAATGTTTTTTAGGATACTTTTAAAAGTATTTGTTATTAGTAAACAAGAAGCGTGTGCGATATCATTATTAATGCATAGTTATACGTAACCATAACAATAGTTAAAAATTACCTACACGGCGGTGGAAGTGACAATTACAATTTGAATCACCGCGACATGTAAATTTGTAGCACATCAGAGATCAGCGTTGAAATGGTCAATCGGCGTTAGTAAGCAGCGGCTAAATTGTACAAGTGAAATTAATAGGTATGCCATATATAACAGGCAACTGTTTAATTTTCACATTAATTAAAAACCAACGGACAATATTTTTTTTTTCCATAATTACACTGAAAAACAGGCAATTGTTTGATTTTCACATGAATTTAACACCGACCGACAAAAAATTTGATTTCTTTCAATTTTTTTTTTCTGAATTTCACTCAAAAACAAGGCAATTGTTTGATTTTCACATGAATTTAACACCGACCGACAAAAAGATTGATTTCTTTCAATTTTTTTTTTTTCTAAATTTCACTCAATATCCAGGCAATTGTTTGATTTTTTTATTCTCTTAATTTCACTCAAAAACAAGGCAATTGTTTGATTTTCACATGAATTTAACACCGACCGACAAAAAGTTGGATTTCTTTCATTTTTTTTTTCTAAATTTCACTCAATAACCAGACAATTGAGGATATTGGCTATAGTCTAAATTATAACAAGTTGGCAATGATCACTAACCCTCTCAGGCAATTATTTATATTCTGCTCCGTTGACATTTCAGGTTTGGATACATACTGGATGTATGATGCTGCCGCTCAAAAGCTGTTATGTTTGCCCGCCCGCCGCTGATTGCTTTCGTCTATTTTAACATGGTAAGTGTCAAAAGCAAATTTTATATATAGTATAATATATTCATAGTCTTCTTTGGCCAAACAAAAATCCATTTACCAGTGGAACAATCGATTTTATTTGTTCCATAATAGAAATAGGGGACCACCGTGTCTGTCTGTCTGTCTGACCTTTGAAGGGCAGCCATGTTTGGAACTGTAATGTGTAGCCGAAGTGAAATTTTCACAAGAGTCTCACCAAGTGTCTTGTGTTTGTCAACACTGTTACCAAGTTAATTAACATTAACTAGCTAATAAATTGCCACATGTCCATGTGATATTATTAATCAAATTCATATTATTGAGAACAACTAATTATTAAGTTATGTATAAGTGTTACATAATATTTTGATATATGACTGTGTGTGTGTTTAATCTGTAAACTCCATAGAAATGGTAAACATTCTACATTTACATATTATTAACTTTTTCATAAATTACACTGCTATCAGTGTGGAACTAAATAAACAGTTACAATTTTGTAAATTGCATAAGCATCGCATTGAAATATTTGATTGTTGAAAGGCTATTTGTTTTTCAATAATTAAAATATGCACTGATCAATACACTATAAAATAATATATAACTTGATCCATCCTCCGCTCTTGTATTTATTCGCTTACAAATTATTTATTATAACCGTCATCTCGATATTCGAAACGTTCGAAACGTAGCAATGATGAAAAACAGGCAATTGTTTGATTTTCACATGAATTTTACACCGACCGACAAAAAATTTGATTTCTTGCAATTTTTTTTTTCTGAATTTCACTCAAAAACAAGGCAATTGTTTGATTTTTTTTTTTCTTAATTTCACTCAAAAACCAGGCAATTGTTTGATTTTCACATGAATTTAACACCGACCGACAAAAAGTTTGATTTCTTTCATTTTTTTTTTCTAAATTTCACTCAATAACCAGGCAATTGTTTGATTTTTTTTTCTCTTAATTTCACTCAAAAACAAGGCAATTGTTTGATTTTCACATGAATTTAACACCGACCGACAAAAAGTTTGTATTCTTTCATTTTTTTTTTCTGAATTTCACTCAATAACAAGGCAATTGTTTGATTTTTTTTTCTCCTAATTTCACTCAAAAACAAGGCAATTGTTTGATTTTCACATGAATTTAACACCGACCAACAAAAAGTTTGATTTCTTTCAATATTTTTTTTTTCTGAATTTCACTCAAAAACAAGGCAATTGTTTGATTTTTTTTTTCTCTTAATTTCACTCAAAAACAAGGCAATTGTTTGATTTTCACATGAATTTAACACTGACCGACAAAAAGTTTGATTTCTTTCAATTTTTTTTTTCTGAATTTCACTCAAAAACAAGGCAATTGTTTGATATTTTTTTTCTCTTTATTTCACTCAAAAACAAGGCATTTGTTTGATTTTCACATGAATTTAACACCGACCGACAAAAAGTTTGATTTCTTTCAATTTTTTTTTTCTGAATTTCACTCAAAAACAAGGCAATTGTTTTATTTTTTTTCTCTAAAATTCACTCAAAAACAAGGCAATTGTTTGATTTTCACATGAATTTAACACCGACCGACAAAAAGTTTGATTTCTTTAAAATTTTTTTTTTCTGAATTTCACTCAAATATAAGGCAATTGTTTGATTTTTTTTTCTGTTAATTTCACTCAAAAACAAGGCAATTGTTGGATTTTCACATGAATTTAACACCGACCGACAAAAAGTTGGATTTCTTTCAATATTTTTTTTTCTGTATTTAACTCAAAAACAAGGCAATTGTTTGATTTTTTTTTCTCTTTATTTCACTCAAAAACAAGGCAATTGTTTGATTTTCACATGAATTTAACACCGACCGACAAAAAGTTTGATTTCTTTCAATATTTTTTTTTCTGCATTTCACTCAAAAACAAGGCAATTGTTTGATTTTGTTTTTCTCTTAATTTCACTCAAAAACAAGGCAATTGTTTGATTTTCACATGAAGTTAACACCGACCGACAAAAAGTTTGATTTCTTTCAATTTTTTTTTCTAAATTTCACTCAATAACCAGGCAATTGTTTGATTTTTTTTTCTCTTAATTTCACTCAAAAACAAGGCAATTGTTTGATTTTCACATGAATTTAACACACCAGGCAATTGTTTGATATTTTTTTTCTCTTAATTTCACTCAAAAACAAGGCAATTGTTTGATTTTCACATGAATTTAACACCGACCGACAAAAAGTTTGATTTCTTTCAATTTTTTTTTTCTGAATTTCACTCAAAAACAAGGCAATTAAGGATATTGGCTATAGTCTAAATTATAACAAGTTGGCAATGATCACTCACCCTCTCAGGCAATTATTTATATTCTGCTCCGTTGACATTTCAGGTTTGGATACATACTGGATGTATGATGCTGCCGCTCAAAAGCTGTTATGTTTGCCCGCCCGCCGCTGATTGCTTTCGTCTATTTTAACATGGTAAGTGTCAAAAGCAAATTTTATATATAGTATAATATATTCATAGTCTTCTTTGGCCAAACAAAAATCCATTTACCAGTGGAACAATCGATTTTATTTGTTCCATAATAGAAATAGGGGACCACCGTGTCTGTCTGTCTGTCTGACCTTTGAAGGGCAGCCATGTTTGGAACTGTAATGTGTAGCCGAAGTGAAATTTTCACAAAAGTCTCACCAAGTGTCTGAAACGAAAATTAGCGATAAATTACCTACGTTAATAGATTGCTAATACATTTTCAAACGCAGATTGGTGGGTTGCTGAAACCTTCAAAACTGACTGTTTGTCAACACTGTTACCAAGTTAATTAACATTAACTAGCTAATAAATTGCCACATGTCAATGTGATATTATTAATCAAATTCATATTATTGAGAACAACTAATTATTAAGTTATGTATAAGTGTTACATAATATTTTGATATATGACTGTGTGTGTGTTTAATCTGTAAACTCCATAGAAATGGTAAACTTTCTACATTTACATAATATTAACTTTTTCATAAATTACACTGCCATCAGGGTGGAACTAAATTAACAGTTACAATTTTGTAAATTGCATAAGGATCGCATTGAAATATTTGATTGTTGAAAGGCTATTTGTTTTTTAATAATTAAAATATGCACTGATCAATACATTATACAATAATATATAACTTGATCCATCCTCCGCTCTTGTATTTATTCGCTTACAAATTATTTATTATAACCGTCATCTCGATATTCGAAACGTTCGAAACGTAGCTCGTCGTGTGTGGCCCGTAAATGTAAACAAGAAGCGTGTGCGATATCATTATTAATGCATAGTTATACGTAACCATAACAATAGTTAAAAATTACCTACACGGCGGTGGAAGTGACAATTACAATTTGAATCACCGCGACATGTAAATTTGTCATCAGATTTGTTTGCACATCAGAGATCAGCGTTGAAATGGTCAATCGGCGTTAGTAAGCAGCGGCTAAATTGTACAAGTGAAATGAATAGGTATGCCATATATAACAGGCAACTGTTTAATTTTCACATTAATTAAACACCAACGGACAATATTTTTTTTTTCCATAATTACACTAAAAACAGGCAATTGTTTGATTTTCACATGAATTTAACACCGACCGACAAAAAATTTGATTTCTTTCAATTTTTTTTTTCTGAATTTTACTCAAAAACAAGGCAATTGTTTGATTTTTTTTTACTCTTAATTTCACTCAAAAACAAGGCAATTGCTTGATTTTCACATGAATTTAACACCGACCGACAAAAAGTTTGATTTCTTTCATTTTTTTTCTCTCTTAATTTCACTCAAAAACGAGGCAATTGTTTGATTTTCACATAATTTAACACCGACTGACAAAAAGTTTGATTTCTTTCAATATTTTTTTTTTCTGAATTTCATTCAAAAACAAGGCAATTGTTTGATTTTTTTTTCTCCTAATTTCACTCAAAAACAAGGCAATTGTTTGATTTTCACATGAATTTAACACCGACCGACAAAAAGTTTGATGTCTTTCAATATTTTTTTTTCTGAATTTCACTCAAAAACAAGGCAATTGTTTGATTTTTTTTTTCTCTTAATTTCACTCAAAATCAAGGCAATTGTTTGATTTTCACATGAATTTAACACCGACCGACAAAAAGTTTGATTTCAATATTTTTTTTTTCTGAATTTCACTCAAAAACAAGGCAATTGTTTGATTTTTTTTTTTCTCTTAATTTCACTCAAAAATAAGGCAATTGTTTGATTTTCACATGAATTTAACACCGACCGACAAAAAGTTTGATTTCTTTCATTTTTTTTTTCTAAATTTCACTCAATAACCAGACAATTGAGGATATTGGCTATAGTCTAAATTATAACAAGTTGGCAATGATCACTAACCCTCTCAGGCAATTATTTATATTCTGCTCCGTTGACATTTCAGGTTTGGATACATACTGGATGTATGATGCTGCCGCTCAAAAGCTGTTATGTTTGCCCGCCCGCCGCTGATTGCTTTCGTCTATTTTAACATGGTAAGTGTCAAAAGCAAATTTTATATATAGTATAATATATTCATAGTCTTCTTTGGCCAAACAAAAATCCATTTACCAGTGGAACAATCGATTTTATTTGTTCCATAATAGAAATAGGGGACCACCGTGTCTGTCTGTCTGTCTGTCTGACCTTTGAAGGGCAGCCATGTTTGGAACTGTAATGTGTAGCCGAAGTGAAATTTTCACAAAAGTCTCACCAAGTGTCTTGTGTTTGTCAACACTGTTACCAAGTTAATTAACATTAACTAGCTAATAAATTGCCACATGTCCATGTGATATTATTAATCAAATTCATATTATTGAGAACAACTAATTATTAAGTTATGTATAAGTGTTACATAATATTTTGATATATGACTGTGTGTGTGTTTAATCTGTAAACTCCATAGAAATGGTAAACATTCTACATTTACATATTATTAACTTTTTCATAAATTACACTGCTATCAGTGTGGAACTAAATTAACAGTTACAATTTTGTAAATTGCATAAGGATCGCATTGAAATATTTGATTGTTGAAAGGCTATTTGTTTTTCAATAATTCAAATATGCACTGATCAATACACTATACAATAATATATAACTTGATCCATCCTCCGCTCTTGTATTTATTCGCTTACAAATTATTTATTATAACCGTCATCTCGATATTCGAAACGTTCGAAACGTAGCTCGTCGTGTGTGTCCCGTAAATGTAAACAAGAAGCGTGTGCGATATCATTATTAATGCATAGTTATACGTAACCATAACAATAGTTAAAAATTACCTACACGGCGGTGGAAGTGACAATTACAATTTGAATCACCGCGACATGTAAATTTGTAGCACATCAGAGATCAGCGTTGAAATGGTCAATCGGCGTTAGTAAGCAGCGGCTAAATTGTACAAGTGAAATTAATAGGTATGCCATATATAACAGGCAACTGTTTAATTTTCACATTAATTAAAAACCGACGGACAATTTTTTTTTTTTTCCATAATAACACTGAAAAACAGGCAATTGTTTGATTTTCACATGAATTTAACACCGACCGACACAAAATTAGATTTCTTTCAATTTTTTTTTTCTGAATTTCACTCAAAAACAAGGCAATTGTTTGATTTTTTTTTTTTCTTAATTTCACTCAAAAACCAGGCAATTGTTTGATTTTCACATGAATTTAACACCGACCGACAAAAAGTTTGATTTCTTTCATTTTTTTTTTCTAAATTTCACTCAATATCCATGCAATTGTTTGATTTTTTTTTTTGTCTTAATTTCACTCAAAAACAAGGCAATTGTTTGATTTTCACATGAATTTAACACCGACCGACAAAAAGTTTGATTTCTTTAAATTTTTTTTTTTTCTGAATTTCACTCAAAAACAAGGCAATTGTTTAATTTTTTTGACTCTTAATTTCACTCAAAAACAAGGCAATTGCTTGATTTTCACATGAATTTAACACCGACCGACAAAAAGTTTGATTTCTTTCATTTTTTTTCTCTTAATTTCACTCAAAAACGAGGCAATTGTTTGATTTTCACATAATTTAACACCGACTGACAAAAAGTTTGATTTCTTTCAATATTTTTTTTTTCTGAATTTCATTCAAAAACAAGGCAATTGTTTGATTTTTTTTTCTCCTAATTTCACTCAAAAACAAGGCAATTGTTTGATTTTCACATGAATTTAACACCGACCGACAAAAAGTTTGATGTCTTTCAATATTTTTTTTTCTGAATTTCACTCAAAAACAAGGCAATTGTTTGATTTTTTTTTTCTCTTAATTTCACTCAAAATCAAGGCAATTGTTTGATTTTCACATGAATTTAACACCGACCGACAAAAAGTTTGATTTCAATATTTTTTTTTTCTGAATTTCACTCAAAAACAAGGCAATTGTTTGATTTTTTTTTTCTCTTAATTTCACTCAAAAATAAGGCAATTGTTTGATTTTCACATGAATTTAACACCGACCGACAAAAAGTTTGATTTCTTTCATTTTTTTTTTCTAAATTTCACTCAATAACCAGACAATTGAGGATATTGGCTATAGTCTAAATTATAACAAGTTGGCAATGATCACTAACCCTCTCAGGCAATTATTTATATTCTGCTTCGTTGACATTTCAGGTTTGGATACATACTGGATGTATGATGCTGCCGCTCAAAAGCTGTTATGTTTGCCCGCCCGCCACTGATTGCTTTCGTCTATTTTAACATGGTAAGTGTCAAAAGCAAATTTTATATATAGTATAATATATTCATAGTCTTCTTTGGCCAAACAAAAATCCATTTACCAGTGGAACAATCGATTTTATTTGTTCCATAATAGAAATAGGGTACCACCGTGTCTGTCTGTCTGTCTGACCTTTGAAGGGCAGCCATGTTTGGAACTGTAATGTGTAGCCGAAGTGAAATTTTCACAAAAGTCTCACCAAGTGTCTTGTGTTTGTCAACACTGTTACCAAGTTAATTAACATTAACTAGCTAATAAATTGCCACATGTCCATGTGATATTATTAATCAAATTCATATTATTGAGAACAACTAATTATTAAGTTATGTATAAGTGTTACATAATATTTTGATATATGACTGTGTGTGTGTTTAATCTGTAAACTCCATAGAAATGGTAAACATTCTACATTTACATATTATTAACTTTTTCATAAATTACACTGCTATCAGTGTGGAACTAAATTAACAGTTACAATTTTGTAAATTGCATAAGGATCGCATTGAAATATTTGATTGTTGAAAGGCTATTTGTTTTTCAATAATTCAAATATGCACTGATCAATACACTATACAATAATATATAACTTGATCCATCCTCCGCTCTTGTATTTATTCGCTTACAAATTATTTATTATAACCGTCATCTCGATATTCGAAACGTTCGAAACGTAGCTCGTCGTGTGTGGCCCGTAAATGTAAACAAGAAGCGTGTGCGATATCATTATTAATGCATAGTTATACGTAACCATAACAATAGTTAAAAATTACCTACACGGCGGTGGAAGTGACAATTACAATTTGAATCACCGCGACATGTAAATTTGTAGCACATCAGAGATCAGCGTTGAAATGGTCAATCGGCGTTAGTAAGCAGCGGCTAAATTGTACAAGTGAAATTAATAGGTATGCCATATATAACAGGCAACTGTTTAATTTTCACATTAATTAAAAACCGACGGACAATATTTTTTTTTTTCCATAATAACACTGAAAAACAGGCAATTGTTTGATTTTCACATGAATTTAACACCGACCGACACAAAATTTGATTTCTTTCAATTTTTTTTTTCTGAATTTCACTCAAAAACAAGGCAATTGTTTGATTTTTTTTTTTCTTAATTTCACTCAAAAACCAGGCAATTGTTTGATTTTCACATGAATTTAACACCGACCGACAAAAAGTTTGATTTCTTTCATTTTTTTTTTCTAAATTTCACTCAATATCCAGGCAATTGTTTGATTTTTTTTTGTCTTAATTTCACTCAAAAACAAGGCAATTGTTTGATTTTCACATGAATTTAACACCGACCGACAAAAAGTTTGATTTCTTTAAATTTTTTTTTTTCTGAATTTCACTCAAAAACAAGGCAATTGTTTAATTTTTTTTTCTCTTAATTTCACTCAAAAACTAGGCAATTGTTTGATTTTCACATGAATTTAACACCGACCGACAAAAAGTTTGATTTCTTTCAATATTTTTTTTTTCTGTATTTCACTCAAAAACAAGGCAATTGTTTGATTTTTTTTTCTCTTTATTTCACTCAAAAACAAGGCAATTGTTTGATTTTCACATGAATTTAACACCGACCGACAAAAAGTTTGATTTCTTTCAATATTTTTTTTTCTGCATTTCACTCAAAAACAAGGCAATTGTTTGATTTTTTTTTTCTCTTAACTTCACTCAAAAACAAGGCAATTGTTTGATTTTCACATGAATTTAACACCGACCGACAAAAAGGTTGATTTCTTTCAATTTTTTTTTTCTAAATTTCACTCAATAACCAGGCAATTGTTTGATTTTTTTTTCTCTTAATTTCACTCAAAAACAAGGCAATTGTTTGATTTTCACATGAATTTAACACACCAGGCAATTGTTTGATTTTTTTTTTCTCTTAATTTCACTCAGAAACAAGGCAATTGTTTGATTTTCACATGAATTTTACACCGACCGACAAAAAGTTTGATTTCTTACAATTTTTTTTTTCTGAATTTCACTCAAAAACAAGGCATTTAAGGATATTGGCTATAGTCTAAATTATAACAAGTTGGCAATGATCACTCACCCTCTCAGGCAATTATTTATATTCTGCTCCGTTGACATTTCAGGTTTGGATACATACTGGATGTATGATGCTGCCGCTCAAAAGCTGTTATGTTTGCCCGCCCGTCGCTGATTGCTTTCGTCTATTTTAACATGGTAAGTGTCAAAAGCAAATTTTATATATAGTATAATATATGCATAGTCTTCTTTGGCCAAACAAAAATCCATTTACCAGTGGAACAATCGATTTTATTTGTTCCATAATAGAAATAGGGGACCACCGTGTCTGTCTGTCTGTCTGACCTTTGAAGGGCAGCCATGTTTGGAACTGTAATGTGTAGCCGAAGTGAAATTTTCACAAAAGTCTCACCAAGTGTCTGAAACGAAAATTAGCGATAAATTACCTACGTTAATAGATTGCTAATACATTTTCAAACGCAGATTGGTGGGTTGCTGAAACCTTCAAAACTGACTGTTTGTCAACACTGTTACCAAGTTAATTAACATTAACTAGCTAATAAATTGCCACATGTCCATGTGATATTATTAATCAAATTCATATTATTGAGAACAACTAATTATTAAGTTATGTATAAGTGTTACATAATATTTTGATATATGACTGTATGTGTGTTCAATCTGTAAACTCCATAGAAATGGTAAACATTCTACATTAACATAATATTACCTTTTTCATAAATTACACTGCCATCAGGGTTGAACTAAATTAACAGTTACAATTTTGTAAATTGCATAAGGATCGCATTGAAATATTTGATTGTTGAAAGGCTATTTGTTTTTCAATAATTATAATATGCACTGATCAATACACTATACAATAATATATAACTTGATCCATCCTCCGCTCTTGTATTTATTCGCTTACAAATTATTTATTATAACCGTCATCTCGATATTCGAAACGTTCGAAACGTAGCTCGTCGTGTGTGGCCCGTAAATGTAAACAAGAAGCGTGTGCGATATCATTATTAATGCATAGTTATACGTAACCATAACAATAGTTAAAAATTACCTACACGGCGGTGGAAGTGACAATTACAATTTGAATCACCGCGACATGTAAATTTGTAGCACATCAGAGATCAGCGTTGAAATGGTCAATCGGCGTTAGTAAGCAGCGGCTAAATTGTACAAGTGAAATGAATAGGTATGCCATATATAACAGGCAACTGTTTAATTTTCACATTAATTAAAAACCAACGGACAATATTTTTTTTTTCCATAATTACACTAAAAACAGGCAATTGTTTGATTTTCACATAATTTAACACCGACTGACAAAAAGTTTGATTTCTTTAAATTTTTTTTTTCTCTGAATTTCACTCATAAACAAGGCAATTGTTTGATTTTCACATGAATTTAACACCGACCGACAAAAAGTTTGATTTCTTTAATTTTTTTTTTCTAAATTTCACTCAATAACCAGGCAATTGTTTGATTTTTTTTTCTCTTAATTTCACTCAAAAACAAGGCAATTGTTTGATTTTCACATGAATTTAACACCGACCGACAAAAAGTTTGATTTCTTACAATTTTTTTTTTTCTGAATTTCACTCAAAAACAAGGCAATTAAGGATATTGGCTATAGTCTAAATTATAACAAGTTGGCAATGATCACTAACCCTCTCAGGCAATTATTTATATTCTGCTCCGTTGACATTTCAGGTTTGGATACATACTGGATGTATGATTCTGCCGCTCAAAAGCTGTTATGTTTGCCCGCCCGCCGCTGATTGCTTTCGTCTATTTTAACATGGTAAGTGTCAAAAGCAAATTTTATATATAGTATAATATATTCATAGTCTTCTTTGGCCAAACAAAAATCCATTTACCAGTGGAACAATCGATTTTATTTGTTCCATAATAGAAATAGGGGACCACCGTGTCTGTCTGTCTGTCTGACCTTTGAAGGGCAGCCATGTTTGGAACTGTAAATTGTAGCCGAAGTGAAATTTTCACAAAAGTCTCATCAAGTGTCTGAAACGAAAATTAGCGATAAATTACCTACGTTAATAGATTGCTAATACATTTTCAAACGCAGATTGGTGGGTTGCTGAAACCTTCAAAAACTGACTGTTTGTCAACACTGTTACCAAGTTAATTAACATTAACTAGCTAATAAATTGCCACATGTCCATGTGATATTATTAATCAAATTCATATTATTGAGAACAACTAATTATTAAGTTATGTATAAGTGTTACATAATATTTTGATATATGACTGTGTGTGTGTTTAATCTGTAAACTCCATAGAAATGGTAAACATTCTACATTTACATAATATTAACTTTTTCATAAATTACACTGCCATCAGGGTGGAACTAAATTAACAGTTACAATTTTGTAAATTGCATAAGGATCGCATTGAAATATTTGATTGTTGAAAGGCTATTTGTTTTTCAATAATTATAATATGCACTGATCAATACACTATACAATAATATATAACTTGATCCATCCTCCGCTCTTGTATTTATTCGCTTACAAATTATTTATTATAACCGTCATCTCGATATTCGAAACGTTCGAAACGTAGCTCGTCGTGTGTGGCCCGTAAATGTTAACAAGAAGCGTGTGCGATATCATTATTAATGCATAGTTATACGTAACCATAACAATAGTTAAAAATTAATGAATAGATAATGAATAGATTCAGGCGTTACTTTGCGGAAATCCATATTTAATAATAACAAATATTTTTTAAATATTTTAAGAAAACATCAAATTAATATTTTAATAAAACACTTAAAAAATACAAAAATATATCTAGTGACAATTCCGCCTTATTTAAAGATTTTTTCGTTAAAAATTACCTACACGGCGGTGGAAGTGACAATTACAATTTGAATCACCGCGACATGTAAATTTGTAGCACATCAGAGATCAGCGTTGAAATGGTCAATCGGCGTAAGTAAGCAGCGGCTAAATTGTACGAGTGAAATTAATAGGTATGCCATATATAACAGGCAACTGTTTAATTTTCACATTAATTAAAAACCAACGGACAATATTTTTTTTTCCATAATTACACTGAAAAACAGGCAATTGTTTGATTTTCACATGAATTTAACACCAACCGACAAAAAATTTGATTTCTTTCAATTTTTTTTTTCTGAATTTCACTCAAAAACAAGGCAATTGTTTGATTTTTTTTCTCTTAATTTCACTCAAAAACAAGGCAAATGTTTGATTTTCACATGAATTTAACACCGACCGACAAAAACTTTGATTTCTTTCATTTTTTTTTTCTAAATTTCACTCAATAACCAGGCAATTGTTTAATTTTTTTTTCTCTTAATTTCACTCAAAAACAAGGCTATTGTTTGATTTTCGCATGAATTTAACACCGACCGACAAAAAGTTTGATTTCTTTAAATTTTTTTTTTTCTGAATTTCACTCAAAAACAAGGCAATTGTTTGATTTTTTTTTTCTCTTAATTTCACTCAAAAACAAGGCAATTGTTTGATTTTCACATGAATTTAACACCGACCGACAAAAAGTTTGATTTCTTTCAATATTTTTTTTTCTGAATTTCACTCAAAAACAAGGCAATTGTTTGATTTTCACATGAATTTAACACCGACGACAAAAAAATTTATTTCATTCAATTTTTTTTTTCTGAATTTCACTCAATAACCAGGCAATTGTTTGATTTTTTTTTTCTCTTAATTTCACTCAAAAACAAGGCAATTGTTAGATTTTCACATGAATTTAACACCGACCGACAAAAAGTTTGATTTCTTTCAATTTTTTTTTTTCTGAATTTCACTCAAAAACAAGGCAATTAAAGATATTGGCTATAGTCTAAATTATAACAAGTTGGCAATGATCACTAACCCTCTCAGGCAATTATTTATATTCAGCTCCGTTGACATTTCAGGTTTGGATACATACTGGATGTATGATGCTGCCGCTCAAAAGCTGTTATGTGTGCCCGCCCGCCGCTGATTGCTTTCGTCTATTTTAACATGGTAAGTGTCAAAAGCAAATTTTATATATAGTATAATATATTCATAGTCTTCTTTGGCCAAACAAAAATCCATTTACCAGTGGAACAATCGATTTTATTTGTTCCATAATAGAAATAGGGGACCACCGTGTCTGTCTGTCTGTCTGACCTTTGAAGGGCAGCCATGTTTGGAACTGTAATGTGTAGCCGAAGTGAAATTTTCACAAAAGTCTCACCAAGTGTCTGAAACGAAAATTAGCGATAAATTACCTACGTTAATAGATTGCTAATACATTTTCAAACGCAGATTGGTGGGTTGCTGAAACCTTCAAAAACTGACTGTTTGTCAACACTGTTACCAAGTTAATTAACATTAACTAGCTAATAAATTGCCACATGTCCATGTGATATTATTAATCAAATTCATATTATTGAGAACAACTAATTATTAAGTTATGTATAAGTGTTACATAATATTTTGATATATGACTGTGTGTGTGTTTAATCTGTAAACTCCATAGAAATGGTAAACATTCTACATTTACATAATATTAACTTTTTCATAAATTACACTGCCATCAGGGTGGAACTAAATTAACAGTTACAATTTTGTAAATTGCATAAGGATCACATTGAAATATTTGATTGTTGAAAGGCTATTTGTTTTTCAATAATTATAATATGCACTGATCAATACACTATACAATTATATATAACTTGATCCATCCTCCGCTCTTGTATTTATTCGCTTACAAATTATTTATTATAACCGTCATCTCGATATTCGAAACGTTCGAAACGTAGTTCGTCGTGTGTGGCCCGTAAATGTAAACAAGAAGCGTGTGCGATATCATTATTAATGCATAGTTATACGTAACCATAACAATAGTTAAAAATTACCTACACGGCGGTGGAAGTGACAATTACAATTTGAATCACCGCGACATGTAAATTTGTAGCACATCAGAGATCAGCGTTGAAATGGTCAATCGGCGTTAGTAAGCAGCGGCAAAATTGTACAAGTGAAATTAATAGGTATGCCATATATAACAGGCAACTGTTTAATTTTCACATTAATTAAAAACCGACGGACAATATTTTTTTTTTCCATAATTACACTCAAAAACAGGCAATTGTTTGATTTTCACATGAATTTAACACCGACCGACAAAAAATTTGATTTCTTTCAATTTTTTTTCTCTTAATTTCACTCAAAAACAAGGCAATTGTTTGATTTTCACATGAATTTAACACCGACCGACAAAAAGTTTGATTTCTTTAATTTTTTTTTTCTAAATTTCACCCAATAACCAGGCAATTGTTTGATTTTTTTTTCTCTTAATTTCACTCAAAAACAAGGCAATTGTTTGATTTTCACATGAATTTAACACCGACCGACAAAAAGTTTGATTTCTTTTAATATTTTTTTTTCTGAATTTCACTCAAAAGCAAGGCAATTGTTTGATTTTTTTTTGTCTCTCAATTTCACTCAAAAACAAGGCAATTGTTTGATTTTCACATGAATTTAACACCGACCGACAAAAAGTTTGTATTCTTTCAATTTTTTTTTTCTGAATTTTACTCAATAACAAGGCAACTGTTTGATTTTTTTTCTCCTAATTTCACTCAAAAACAAGGCAATTGTTTGATTTTCACATGAATTTTACACCGACATACAAAAAGTTTGATTTCTTTCAATATTTTTTTTTTCTGAATTTCACTCAAAAACAAGGCAATTGTTTGATTTTTTTTTTCTCTTAATTTCACTCAAAAACAAGGCAATTGTTTGATTTTCACATGAATTTAACACCGACCGACAAAAAGTTTGATTTCTTTCAATATTTTTTTTTTCTGTATTTCACTCAAAAACAAGGCAATTGTTTGATTTTTTTTTCTCTTTATTTCACTCAAAAACAAGGCAATTGTTTGATTTTCACATGAATTTAACACCGACCGACAAAAAGTTTGATTTCTTTCAATATTTTTTTTTCTGCATTTCACTCAAAAACAAGGCAATTGTTTGATTTTTTTTTTCTCTTAATTTCACTCAAAAACAAGGCAACTGTTTAATTTTCACATAAATTAAAAACCGACGGACAATATTTTTTTTTTCCATAATTACACTCAAAAACAGGCAATTGTTTGATTTTCACATGAATTTAACACCGACCGACAAAAAATTTGATTTCTTTCAATTTTTTTTCTCTTAATTTCACTCAAAAACAAGGCAATTGTTTGATTTTCACATGAATTTAACACCGACCGACAAAAAGTTTGATTTCTTTAATTTTTTTTTTCTAAATTTCACCCAATAACCAGGCAATTGTTTGATTTTTTTTCTCCTAATTTCACTCAAAAACAAGGCAATTGTTTGATTTTCACATGAATTTTACACCGACATACAAAAAGTTTGATTTCTTTCAATATTTTTTTTTTCTGAATTTCACTCAAAAACAAGGCAATTGTTTGATTTTTGTTTTCTCTTAATTTCACTCAAAAACAAGGCAATTGTTTGATTTTCACATGAATTTAACACCGACCGACAAAAAGTTTGATTTCTTTCAATATTTTTTTTTTCTGTATTTCACTCAAAAACAAGGCAATTGTTTGATTTTTTTTTCTCTTTAATTCACTCAAAAACAAGGCAATTGTTTGATTTTCACATGAATTTAACACCGACCGACAAAAAGTTTGATTTCTTTCAATATTTTTTTTTCTGCATTTCACTCAAAAACAAGGCAATTGTTTGATTTTTTTTTCTCTTAATTTCACTCAAAAACAAGGCAACTGTTTAATTTTCACATTTATTAAAAACCGACGGACAATATTTTTTTTTTCCATAATTACACTCAAAAACAGGCAATTGTTTGATTTTCACATGAATTTAACACCGACCGACAAAAAATTTGATTTCTTTCAATTTTTTTTCTCTTAATTTCACTCAAAAACAAGGCAATTGTTTGATTTTCACATGAATTTAACACCGACCGACAAAAAGTTTGATTTCTTTAATTTTTTTTTTCTAAATTTCACCCAATAACCAGGCAATTGTTTGATTTTTTTTTCTCTTAATTTCACTCAAAAACAAGGCAATTGTTTGATTTTCACATGAATTTAACACCGACCGACAAAAAGTTTGATTTCTTTCAATATTTTTTTTTTCTGTATTTCACTCAAAAACAAGGCAATTGTTTGATTTTTTTTTCTCTTTATTTCACTCAAAAACAAGGCAATTGTTTGATTTTCACATGAATTTAACACCGACCGACAAAAAGTTTGATTTCTTTCAATATTTTTTTTTATGCATTTCACTCAAAAACAAGGCAATTGTTTGATTTTTTTTTTCTCTTAATTTCACTCAAAAACAAGGCAATTGTTTGATTTTCACATGAATTTAACACCGACCGACAAAAAGTTTGATTTCTTTCAATTTTTTTTTTCTAAATTTCACTCAATAACCAGGCAATTGTTTGATTTTTTTTTCTCTTAATTTCACTCAAAAACAAGGCAATTGTTTGATTTTCACATGAATTTAACACACCAGGCAATTGTTTGATTTTTTTTTTCTCTTAATTTCACTCAGAAACAAGGCAGTTGTTTGATTTTCACATGAATTTAACACCGACCGACAAAAAGTTTGATTTCTTACAATTTTTTTTTTTCTGAATTTCACTCAAAAACAAGGCAATTAAGGATATTGGCTATAGTCTAAATTATAACAAGTTGGCAATGATCACTCACCCTCTCAGGCAATTATTTATATTCTGCTCCGTTGACATTTCAGGTTTGGATACATACTGGATGTATGATGCTGCCGCTCAAAAGCTGTTATGTTTGCCCGCCCGCCGCTGATTGCTTTCGTCTATTTTAACATGGTAAGTGTCAAAAGCAAATTTTATATATAGTATAATATATTCATAGTCTTCTTTGGCCAAACAAAAATCCATTTACCAGTGGAACAATCGATTTTATTTGTTCCATAATAGAAATAGGGGACTACCGTGTCTGTCTGTCTGTCTGACCTTTGAAGGGCAGCCATGTTTGGAACTGTAATGTGTAGCCGAAGTGAAATTTTCACAAAAGTCTCACCAAGTGTCTGAAACGAAAATTAGCGATAAATTACCTACTTTAATAGATTGCTAATACATTTTCAAACGCAGATTGGTGGGTTGCTGAAACCTTCAAAAACTGACTGTTTGTCAACACTGTTACCAAGTTAATTAACATTAACTAGCTAATAAATTGCCACATGTCCATGTGATATTATTAATCAAATTCATATTATTGAGAACAACTAATTATTAAGTTATGTATAAGTGTTACATAATATTTTGATATATGACTGTGTGTGTGTTTAATCTGTAAACTCCATAGAAATGGTAAACATTCTACATTTACATAATATTACCTTTTTCATAAATTAGACTGCCATCAGGGTTGAACTAAATTAACAGTTACAATTTTGTAAATTGCATAAGGATCACATTGAAATATTTGATTGTTGAAAGGCTATTTGTTTTTCAATAATTATAATATGCACTGATCAATACACTTTACAATTATATATAACTTGATCCATCCTCCGCTCTTGTATTTATTCGCTTACAAATTATTTATTATAACCGTCATCTCGATATTCGAAACGTTCGAAACGTAGTTCGTCGTGTGTGGCCCGTAAATGTAAACAAGAAGCGTGTGCGATATCATTATTAATGCATAGTTATACGTAACCATAACAATAGTTAAAAATTACCTACACGGCGGTGGAAGTGACAATTACAATTTGAATCACCGCGACATGTAAATTTGTAGCACATCAGAGATCAGCGTTGAAATGGTCAATCGGCGTTAGTAAGCAGCGGCAAAATTGTACAAGTGAAATTAATAGGTATGCCATATATAACAGGCAACTGTTTAATTTTCACATTAATTAAAAACCGACGGACAATATTTTTTTTTTCCATAATTACACTCAAAAACAGGCAATTGTTTGATTTTCACATGAATTTAACACCGACCGACAAAAAATTTGATTTCTTTCAATTTTTTTTCTCTTAATTTCACTCAAAAACAAGGCAATTGTTTGATTTTCACATGAATTTAACACCGACCGACAAAAAGTTTGATTTCTTTAATTTTTTTTTTCTAAATTTCACCCAATAACCAGGCAATTGTTTGATTTTTTTTTCTCTTAATTTCACTCAAAAACAAGGCAATTGTTTGATTTTCACATGAATTTAACACCGACCGACAAAAAGTTTGATTTCTTTCAATATTTTTTTATTCTGTATTTCACTCAAAAACAAGGCAATTGTTTGATTTTTTTTTCTCTTTATTTCACTCAAAAACAAGGCAATTGTTTGATTTTCACATGAATTTAACACCGACCGACAAAAAGTTTGATTTCTTTCAATATTTTTTTTTCTGCATTTCACTCAAAAACAAGGCAATTGTTTGATTTTTTTTTTCTCTTAATTTCACTCAAAAACAAGGCAATTGTTTGATTTTCACATGAATTTAACACTGACCGACAAAAAGTTTGATTTCTTTCAATTTTTTTTTTCTGAATTTCACTCAAAAACAAGGCAATTGTTTGATTTTTTTTTTCTCTTTATTTCACTCAAAAACAAGGCATTTGTTTGATTTTCACATGAATTTAACACCGACCGACAAAAAGTTTGATTTCTTTCAATTTTTTTTTTCTGAATTTCACTCAAAAACAAGGCAATTGTTTGATTTTTTTTTCTCTAAAATTCACTCAAAAACAAGGCAATTGTTTGATTTTCACATGAATTTAACACCGACCGACAAAAAGTTGGATTTCTTTCAATATTTTTTTTTTCTGAATTTCATTCAAAAACAAGGCAATTGTTTGATTTTTTTTTCTCCTTATTTCACTCAAAAACAAGGCAATTGTTTGATTTTCACATGAATTTAACACCGACCGACAAAAAGTTGGATTTCTTTCAATATTTTTTTTTCTGAATTTCACTCAAAAACAAGGCAATTGTTTGATATTTTTTTTCTCTTAATTTCACTCAAAAACAAGGCAATTGTTTGATTTTCACATGAATTTAACACCGACCGACAAAAAGTTTGATTTCTTTAAATATTTTTTTTTCTGAATTTCATTCAAAAACAAGGCAATTGTTTGATTTTTTTTTTCTCTTAATTTCACTCAAAAATAAGGCAATTGTTTGATTTTCACATGAATTTAACACCGACCGACAAAAAGTTTGAATTCTTTCATTTTTTTTTTCTAAATTTCACTCAATAACCAGACAATTGAGGATATTGGCTATAGTCTAAATTATAACAAGTTGGCAATGATCACTAACCCTCTCAGGCAATTATTTATATTCTGCTCCGTTGACATTTCAGGTTTGGATACATACTGGATGTATGATGCTGCCGCTCAAAAGCTGTTATGTTTGCCCGCCCGCCGCTGATTGCTTTCGTCTATTTTAACATGGTAAGTGTCAAAAGCAAATTTTATATATAGTATATTACAAATACAAATAATACAAATAAATTTATTGTATCCATAGTGTGTTACATTTATGTTGAGTCTCTGGCTCTCAAACTAGGCTGGTGGCCTGTATTTCAAGAGCCAGGTCCTTCCTGGCTTTAGTGAATCTATACACAATCTATAATTTCTTATATACTATTCAGTAACAACTCAAAAGTTTAACCAATGCATTAAAAACAAATATACACAAGAAAAATATGGTAATTTTTTTTTTTTACACAAAAACAAAGTTTATATTTTTAAAACAATTAAAACCTACGGTTTATTATTGTGTGTATGAGTTTAAGTGAATGTTTGTGAGGGATATGAGAGGTGTAAATAATTCTAAATAAAAATTAAATCATTTAGCCAATTAATTATGTACCTTTTAATTTGGAAGTCATTGTATTTCCTACAGTCTCTAACGGTTTTCATAAATATGTTATATATGCGTGGCCCTGTATGAACATAATGTCTTCGAGCAAAACTTGATTTGCATGCTGGCATCGGACACATATAAATGCGTTTACTGTGATTAATAGGTAGCAGTGACGTGCAATGATGATATTTGCGTAAAACTTGACATAGATATAGCTTCCGAACACTCAAAACTTTGGCTTGGTTGTACACATCTGTAGTGGGATGTCGAAAAGGAAGATTTTGAAGTATTTTTAATATAGCTCTTTGCGCTCGCTCTATATTTAACATATATTCCTTTACGGCTCCTCCCCATGAGCTTATACAATATTCAATAATACATTGAACTAGCGCTTTATACATTTGAATTAACAACTTATTGCCAGCTATTGATCTCAAATTCTTAAATACGTAAAATAGTTTTCGTATTCTACCTATGGAAGCATTAATATGACAATCCCATCTTAGATGTTGATCGACCAATACTCCAAGGTACCTTATACTGTAGACCCTATCTAATATATTACAAGAACATTGGGTGTTCAGAATGGGAGAGCTGAGGTTACAGGGATGGGTGTGAATTTTCAAAGAAAAGTCGGGAGAAGGGCTTAATGCAGCAGTTTTACTAAAACAGATGTATTTAGTTTTTTCTTTATTAAGTGATTGGAGACTATGTTCCAGCCAATTTGTCACTTCTGCAAGTCCTATCTCCGCATTGGTATTTAAATTTTCCCAAGATTTGCCATGAAACAATAGCACAGTGTCGTCGGCAAACATAAAAAGTTCCATATTTATGACCCTCATACTGCACAAATCATTAATGTAGATAAGAAATAGTGTTGGGCCTAATGTGGAACCTTGGGGAACTCCATATGTGCAGACTGCACTGTCACTTATATATTTGTCAATCTTGACTCGCTGGTTCCTTCCAGTTAAGTAGTCCTTGAACCACTGATGAACTATTCCTCTGATACCTAAGTTTTCTAGCCGCTTTAATAAAATAGGTATTGAGACCGTATCGAAAGCTTTTTGTAGGTCTAGAAAAACTCCTAGACAGCTTTCCTTAT
The DNA here is from genome assembly GCA_963854805.1 of Plagodis dolabraria. Classification (NCBI taxonomy): domain Eukaryota; kingdom Metazoa; phylum Arthropoda; class Insecta; order Lepidoptera; family Geometridae; genus Plagodis; species Plagodis dolabraria. The sequence continues at coordinate 24,097,046 of OY978444.1, forward strand.
TGTCTAGGTATTTAGTTATAAGGGACGTCATATTTAATACTGCATCATTGGTCGACTTATTAGCTCGAAAACCATATTGGTTGTTTGCAAGAAGATTATTTGACTCTAGATAATGGACTAATCTTTTGTTGGCTATTTTTTCAATTATTTTAGATAATGTACTAAGTAGAGATATAGGTCTATAATTATTAGGAGTACTTCTGTCGCCTGATTTATAGATAGGTATAACAATAGCGCTTTTAAATATCTTTGGAAATTGTCCTGTTTGGAAGCTAAGGTTAACAATAAAAGTAAGAGGCTCTGCTAATAAAGTTCTACACTTTTGAACTACTTTAGTGGAAATATTATCCCACCCTGGGGCACTATTACTTTTCAGTGATATAATAATGGCCTCTACTTATTTTAGGTCTGTGAGATATAGTGGCATAGAATACAATGGTGCAGAATCTTGATGTGCTCTATTTTCTAAATATGATTCATTTACATCAAGTTTTGTCATAATTGAATTTGCTAATTTACGCCCAATTGTTATAAAATAATTATTTACAATATTAAGAGCTTGTGAAGGCAAGTCGTCGTTTGTCAATAAATCATTTGGTAAGGTTTTAGGTTGTTTTAAATTAGTCACCTCTCTAACAATGTCCCATGTACGTTTCATGTTCCCGATATTGTTTTGAAGTAAATTTTGATAATATTGTCTTCTAAGTTTCTTAACTATTTTATTGCATATATTTCTGAATGTCACAAAATTATTTCGACGTTCAATATCATCTGGAAATAATCTTGATATCTTGTGTAGTCTATTTCTTTTCCGAATCAATCTGATCACATTATTGGTGATCCATGGTTTTAGCGGCCGATTTCTGTTAGAATATTGTTTTTTTATAGTTGTATTCGTTTTTATAGCATTTGATAAGCAGTTAGTTAGATATTCAGTAGCTGTATGGACATCAGTCATTTTATAAAGATCTTCCCAAGTCATAGTTTTAAGATAGTTTTCTATAGCGATAAAATCTATTGAAATTTTATCGTAAGCTGGTTTTGATTTATTTAACTGTTTATCTGAGAGAACTATCATAACTGGACAGTGGTCAGTTAGTTCTGGCAGAACTACCGTTCTCCATGTTTTTGTAGTTTTAACCATTATGTGGTCTAAACAGGCAGACATTCTAGTTGGTAAGTCTACCCCCTGACACATGTTATGAGCTGCCATTAAGTGTAAGTAGTCGGTAGCGTAACTTGACACTGATTCTTGCTTCACATGTATGTCAATATTGACATCGCCTATGAGTATAATGTTGTTTGCTAATGTTGTTTTTAAAATGCCATCAAGAGAGTTAAGATAATTTTGATGGATTTTTGAAACAAGGTGGTCGGTATGTGCATAAAATGTCATATTGTTTGTTTATATTTAACACGAGACAATTACCTTCTATGATTTTGGGTTCATAGCAAGAACTTTCTAATTCTTTACGGACGTATACAACGACTCCATCGTTTTGGTTAAGAGTGTTCTTACTACTAAACATATTAAAGTCAGCCAAAGTAGGAATTATTGACTGTTCACTTGTCCAGCATTCCGTTAAAACAAAGACATCTACTTTTATGTCAATGCCAGACACATACGCCAAAAACAAATCGAAATTACGGTTAATGCTACGGATGTTCAATGACAGAATAGAAAACGGTATGCAATTATTTGTATAAAATTGTTTAAGTAGTTTTAAACAATTAAAATCTTCCGCCAGTACACAATTAGTATGGCGACTATTATCTATTTCCAACAAAAAAATATCTACACTGTCCATTGTGATATATATGAAATAATAAAAGCACGATTATATAGGTCACATTGAATACATTATTAGAATTAGTGTGTTAAAAGATTTACAAAGATAGATATGTTGACAGCTACAAGCTGGGATATTATGAAAACGTTTGTTACAACAGTATAATATTAATTGAAAATATATACGTATCACATAAATATTATTCTGTGTTCTTTTTATTAACTTAGATAAGTCAGACTGAGTTTCGCATATGGGTCAGAATATTTGTTTTAGAAAAGAAGACATTGTAAAGTCGCTTGTAAAGAGTTTGTGTAAGTGTATAGTGTGTTCGTTTTTAATAAGTGATAAACTAATATTGCTTAAAAGAAGTAGTCATGCTGCGATGAGTTTCGATAGATCTGCCTCGGAGTCAATTCTTGCGTGCCGGCCGCCTTCCGTTTTTCTAAGAAAAACTCTTCCATGAGCCGTCCAGCAGTGAGCATAGTTATTAGTTTTAGCAAATTCCCGAGATAAATAATATAGTCGTTTAGTCCTGCTAGTCAAGCTTTCCGATATAAATATTGGTTAGACGGGACCTGGTATCCTCATTTGAGTGGTAGAGAATCTGTTTCCTTTATTTTCTTTATTAAACCTTTTAACAGCCTCGATAACATTTTCTTTGGTGATAACTGTAGTAGATTCCACCAATAATGGTTTATTATTACCGGTTTTAGTTTGTACACGAAACACGTCTTTGATATCTGAGGTCTGTAAATGTAGTTTAAGAGAATTACCGGCATCTTTTACAAGCTTCATAAGATCCTTTTTCGTTTCCTGTTGCTGACATGGCACGTTTCGCATCTCAATAGTAGACGATCGCGCACATCGGTCAGAGAGTTCTAGCCTTTTCTCTAAATTATCGATATAACTAAGGGCCGAGTTGTATTTTCCGTCCAATGCCACACATTTATCCCGCATTTCATCATAGTTCTTACTCATATATTCAAGTGATTTATGTATCTCAGTGTTTTGTTGTTGCACTGTTGTCAAGGAATTATACAATTTTTCATACCTTTCATCTTGTTTTTTTTCCCAAGCCTTGAACGACACAGAAGCAGAAAGCCTATCAAATTTGTCATCTTGTTTCTTCTCCCATTTATCAAACATATACTGCAGTTCTTTCTTAAATTCCGTTTTAAATGACCCTAGTTCTTCTAGAATCTTGTCCTCACGTTTGAGGCGGGTTTGACGCTTAGCGGGGCCCGTACTCCTTTCCGAGTCACCGTCACTAGTGCCACACGGAATATCTGAGTCATAACGCTGCGAAGTTACGGCTAGCATTGCGGACGGCGAGGCTACGGGGGGTGTGCGTTTCAGTGGCATTATGCAGGGCCGATACAAGGAAAGCAGCAATATAAAAACGGTGTTCAAGGTGCAATACTTATTAAGTCTATAAATAGGCGTAAGTTGCAAATTATTGCACTTTCTGTTTTTATTAGCGCAATGTGATACCAGGAAAGCAGCAATATAGAAAAGGTGTTCAAGGTGCTGTACTTAGTAAGTCTATAAATAGACGTAAGTTGCAAATTATTGCACTCTCTGTTTTTCTTAGCACAATGCGCGATTATACCGTTTCGCTCTTATATACGCAAACAGTCAAACAAGTGCACACGTAATGCCGGTATGTAGCAAACAAAAATTTGCGTTCTTGTTTTAACAACGCACCATTCGTGATTATGTGTCTTGCTCGCTCAGGTTAGTTAGCTTGCGTGTGCAGCGCCGTAAGATGGTGTCGCGTATCTTGATTGTCTGTGTGAGTGTTCACATGTACGCATAGCGTTCCGTTGCGCGCAAAGCAACACACAGATAGAATATTTGTTTGTATTCCACTTACATGAATCGAGACGGTTGTGAGCGTATTGTAGCAGGGCGGGTACTGTACTCCTTGCACTCATGCACTCCTAATATTTATCGTGATTTTCAGTGGTTTAAAAATTAAATTTTAAAAAAGAAAAATACTTTTTTGGATTTGCTCTGTATAGACGTCTGATCTCCTCAGAGGTCCGGGAGGAAGGGGATATTATATTCATAGTCTTCTTTGGCCAAACAAAAATCCATTTACCAGTGGAACAATCGATTTTATTTGTTCCATAATAGAAATAGGGGACCACCGTGTCTGTCTGTCTGTCTGACCTTTGAAGGGCAGCCATGTTTGGAACTGTAATGTGTAGCCGAAGTGAAATTTTCACAAAAGTCTCACCAAGTGTCTGAAACGAAAATTAGCGATAAATTTACCTACGTTAATAGATTGCTAATACATTTTCAAACGCAGATTGGTGGGTTGCTGAAACCTTCAAAAACTGACTGTTTGTCAACACTGTTACCAAGTTAATTAACATTAACTAGCTAATAAATTGCCACATGTCCATGTGATCTTATTAATCAAATTCATATTATTGAGAACAACTAATTATTAAGTTATGTATAAGTGTTACATAATATTTTGATATATGACTGTGTGTGTGTTTAATCTGTAAACTCCATAGAAATGGTAAACATTCTACATTTACATAATATTAACTTTTTCATAAATTACACTGCCATCAGGGTGGAACTAAATTAATAGTTACAATTTTGTAAATTGCATAAGGATCGCATTGAAATATTTGATTGTTGAAAGGCTATTTGTTTTTCAATAATTATAATATGCACTGATCAATACACTATACAATAATATATAACTTGATCCATCCTCCGCTCTTGTATTTATTCGCTTACAAATTATTTATTATAACCGTCATCTCGATATTCGAAACGTTCGAAACGTAGTTCGTCGTGTGTGGCCCGTAAATGTAAACAAGAAGCGTGTGCGATATCATTATTAATGCATAGTTATACGTAACCATAACACTAGTTAAAAATTACCTACACGGCGGTGGAAGTGACAATTACAATTTGAATCACCGCGACATGTAAATTTGTAGCACATCAGAGATCAGCGTTGAAATGGTCAATCGGCGTTAGTAAGCAGCGGCAAAATTGTTTAAGTGAAATTAATAGGTATGCCATATATAACAGGCAACTGTTTAATTTTCACATTAATTAAAAACCAACGGACAATTTTTTTTTTTCCATAATAACACTGAAAAACAGGCAATTGTTTGATTTTCACATGAATTTAACACCGACCGACACAAAATTTGATTTCTTTCAATTTTTTTTTTCTGAATTTCACTCAAAAACAAGGCAATTGTTTGATTTTTTTTTTCTCTTAATTTCACTCAAAAACAAGGCAATTGTTTGATTTTCACATGAATTTAACACCGACCGACAAAAAGTTTGATTTCTTTAATTTTTTTTTTCTAAATTTCACTCAATAACCAGGCAATTGTTTGATTTTTTTTTCTCTTAATTTCACTCAAAAACAAGGCAATTGTTTGATTTTCACATGAATTTAACACCGACCGACAAAAAGTTTGATTTCTTACAATTTTTTTTTTCTGAATTTCACTCAAAAACAAGGCAATTAAGGATATTGGCTATAGTCTAAATTATAACAAGTTGGCAATGATCACTAACCCTCTCAGGCAATTATTTATATTCTGCTCCGTTGACATTTCAGGTTTGGATACATACTGGATGTATGATTCTGCCGCTCAAAAGCTGTTATGTTTGCCCGCCCGCCGCTGATTGCTTTCGTCTATTTTAACATGGTAAGTGTCAAAAGCAAATTTTATATATAGTATAATATATTCATAGTCTTCTTTGGCCAAACAAAAATCCATTTACCAGTGGAACAATCGATTTTATTTGTTCCATAATAGAAATAGGGGACCACCGTGTCTGTCTGTCTGTCTGACCTTTGAAGGGCAGCCATGTTTGGAACTGTAAATTGTAGCCGAAGTGAAATTTTCACAAAAGTCTCACCAAGTGTCTGAAACGAAAATTAGCGATAAATTACCTACGTTAATAGATTGCTAATACATTTTCAAACGCAGATTGGTGGGTTGCTGAAACCTTCAAAAACTGACTGTTTGTCAACACTGTTACCAAGTTAATTAACATTAACTAGCTAATAAATTGCCACATGTCCATGTGATATTATTAATCAAATTCATATTATTGAGAACAACTAATTATTAAGTTATGTATAAGTGTTACATAATATTTTGATATATGACTGTGTGTGTGTTTAATCTGTAAACTCCATAGAAATGGTAAACATTCTACATTTACATAATATTAACTTTTTCATAAATTACACTGCCATCAGGGTGGAACTAAATTAACAGTTACAATTTTGTAAATTGCATAAGGATCGCATTGAAATATTTGATTGTTGAAAGGCTATTTGTTTTTCAATAATTATAATATGCACTGATCAATACACTATACAATAATATATAACTTGATCCATCCTCCGCTCTTGTATTTATTCGCTTACAAATTATTTATTATAACCGTCATCTCGATATTCGAAACGTTCGAAACGTAGCTCGTCGTGTGTGGCCCGTAAATGTAAACAAGAAGCGTGTGCGATATCATTATTAATGCATAGTTATACGTAACCATAACAATAGTTAAAAATTAATGAATAGATAATGAATAGATTCAGGCGTTACTTTCCGGAAATCCATATTTAATAATAACAAATATTTTTTAAATATTTTAAGAAAACATCAAATTAATATTTTAATAAAACACTTAAAAAATACAAAAATATATCTAGTGACAATTCCGCCTTATTTAAAGATTTTTTCGTTAAAAATTACCTACACGGCGGTGGAAGTGACAATTACAATTTGAATCACCGCGACATGTAAATTTGTAGCACATCAGAGATCAGCGTTGAAATGGTCAATCGGCGTTAGTAAGCAGCGGCTAAATTGTACGAGTGAAATTAATAGGTATGCCATATATAACAGGCAACTGTTTAATTTTCACATTAATTAAAAACCAACGGACAATATTTTTTTTTCCATAATTACACTGAAAAACAGGCAATTGTTTGATTTTCACATGAATTTAACACCGACCGACAAAAAGTTTGATTTCTTTCATTTTTTTTTTCTGAATTTCACTCAATAACTAGGCAATTGTTTGATTTTTTTTTCTCTTAATTTCACTCAAAAACAAGGCAATTGTTAGATTTTCACATGAATTTAACACCGACCGACAAATAGTTTGATTTCTTTCAATTTTTTTTTTCTGAATTTCACTCAAAAACATGGCAATTAAGGATATTGGCTATAGTCTAAATTATAACAAGTTGGCAATGATCACTAACCCTCTCAGGCAATTATTTATATTCAGCTCCGTTGACATTTCAGGTTTGGATACATACTGGATGTATGATGCTGCCGCTCAAAAGCTGTTATGTGTGCCCGCCCGCCGCTGATTGCTTTCGTCTATTTTAACATGGTAAGTGTCAAAAGCAAATTTTATATATAGTATAATATATTCATAGTCTTCTTTGGCCAAACAAAAATCCATTTACCAGTGGAACAATCGATTTTATTTGTTCCATAATAGAAATAGGGGACCACCGTGTCTGTCTGTCTGTCTGACCTTTGAAGGGCAGCCATGTTTGGAACTGTAATGTGTAGCCGAAGTGAAATTTTCACAAAAGTCTCACCAAGTGTCTGAAACGAAAATTAGCGATAAATTACCTACGTTAATAGATTGCTAATACATTTTCAAACGCAGATTGGTGGGTTGCTGAAACCTTCAAAAACTGACTGTTTGTCAACACTGTTACCAAGTTAATTAACATTAACTAGCTAATAAATTGCCACATGTCCATGTGATATTATTAATCAAATTCATATTATTGAGAACAACTAATTATTAAGTTATGTATAAGTGTTACATAATATTTTGATATATGACTGTGTGTGTGTTTAATCTGTAAACTCCATAGAAATGGTAAACATTCTACATTTACATAATATTAACTTTTTCATAAATTACACTGCCATCAGGGTGGAACTAAATTAACAGTTACAATTTTGTAAATTGCATAAGGATCACATTGAAATATTTGATTGTTGAAAGGCTATTTGTTTTTCAATAATTATGATATGCACTGATCAATACACTATACAATTATATATAACTTGATCCATCCTCCGCTCTTGTATTTATTCGCTTACAAATTATTTATTATAACCGTCATCTCGATATTCGAAACGTTCGAAACGTAGCTCGTCGTGTGTGGCCCGTAAATGTAAACAAGAAGCGTGTGCGATATCATTATTAATGCATAGTTATACGTAACCATAACAATAGTTAAAAATTACCTACACGGCGGTGGAAGTGACAATTACAATTTGAATCACCGCGACATGTAAATTTGTAGCACATCAGAGATCAGCGTTGAAATGGTCAATCGGCGTTAGTAAGCAGCGGCTAAATTGTACAAGTGAAATGAATAGGTATGCCATATATAACAGGCAACTGTTTAATTTTCACATTAATTAAAAACCAACGGACAATATTTTTTTTTCCATAATTACACTAAAAACAGGCAATTAGTTGATTTTCACATGAATTTAACACCGACCGACAAAAAATTTGATTTCTTTCAATTTTTTTTTTCTGAATTTTACTCAAAAACAAGGCAATTGTTTGTTTATTTTTTACTCTTAATTTCACTCAAAAACAAGGCAATTGTTTGATTTTCACATGAATTTAACACCGACCGACAAAAAGTTTGATTTCTTTCATTTTTTTTTCTCTTAATTTCACTCAAAAACGAGGCAATTGTTTGATTTTCACATAATTTAACACCGACTGACAAGAAGTTTGACTTCTTAAAATTTTTTTTTTCTGAATTTCACTCAAATACAAGGCAATGGTAGGTTTTTTTTTTCTCTTAATTTCACTCAAAAACAAGGCAATTGTTTGATTTTCACATGAATTTAACACCGACCGACAAAAAGTTGGATTTCTTTCAATATTTTTTTTTTCTGAATTTCATTCAAAAACAAGGCAATTGTTTGATTTTTTTTTCTCCTTATTTCACTCAAAAACAAGGCAATTGTTTGATTTTCACATGAATTTAACACCGACCGACAAAAAGTTTGATTTCTTTCAATATTTTTTTTTCTGAATTTCACTCAAAAACAAGGCAATTGTTTGATATTTTTTTTCTCTTAATTTCACTCAAAAACAAGGCAATTGTTTGATTTTCACATGAATTTAACACCGACCGACAAAAAGTTTGATTTCTTTCAATATTTTTTTTTTCTGAATTTCATTCAAAAACAAGGCAATTGTTTGATTTTTTTTTTCTCTTAATTTCACTCAAAAATAAGGCAATTGTTTGATTTTCACATGAATTTAACACCGACCGACAAAAAGTTTGAATTCTTTCATTTTTTTTTCTAAATTTCACTCAATAACCAGGCAATTGAGGATATTGGCTATAGTCTAAATTATAACAAGTTGGCAATGATCACTAACCCTCTCAGGCAATTATTTATATTCTGCTCCGTTGACATTTCAGGTTTGGATACATACTGGATGTATGATGCTGCCGCTCAAAAGCTGTTATGTTTGCCCGCCCGCCGCTGATTGCTTTCGTCTATTTTAACATGGTAAGTGTCAAAAGCAAATTTTATATATAGTATATTACAAATACAAATAATACAAATAAATTTATTGTATCCATAGTGTGTTACATTTATGTTGAGTCTCTGGCTCTCAAACTAGGCTGGTGGCCTGTATTTCAAGAGCCAGGTCCTTCCTGGCTTTAGTGAATCTATACACAATCTATAATTTCTTATATACTATTCAGTAACAACTCAAAAGTTTAACCAATGCATTAAAAACAAATATACACAAGAAAAATATGGTAATTTTTTTTTTTTACACAAAAACAAAGTTTATATTTTTAAAACAATTAAAACCTACGGTTTATTATTGTGTGTATGAGTTTAAGTGAATGTTTGTGAGGGATATGAGAGGTGTAAATAATTCTAAATAAAAATTAAATCATTTAGCCAATTAATTATGTACCTTTTAATTTGGAAGTCATTGTATTTCCTACAGTCTCTAACGGTTTTCATAAATATGTTATATATGCGTGGCCCTGTATGAACATAATGTCTTCGAGCAAAACTTGATTTGCATGCTGGCATCGGACACATATAAATGCGTTTACTGTGATTAATAGGTAGCAGTGACGTGCAATGATGATATTTGCGTAAAACTTGACATAGATATAGCTTCCGAACACTCAAAACTTTGGCTTGGTTGTACACATCTGTAGTGGGATGTCGAAAAGGAAGATTTTGAAGTATTTTTAATATAGCTCTTTGCGCTCGCTCTATATTTAACATATATTCCTTTACGGCTCCTCCCCATGAGCTTATACAATATTCAATAATACATTGAACTAGCGCTTTATACATTTGAATTAACAACTTATTGCCAGCTATTGATCTCAAATTCTTAAATACGTAAAATAGTTTTCGTATTCTACCTATGGAAGCATTAATATGACAATCCCATCTTAGATGTTGATCGACCAATACTCCAAGGTACCTTATACTGTAGACCCTATCTAATATATTACAAGAACATTGGGTGTTCAGAATGGGAGAGCTGAGGTTACAGGGATGGGTGTGAATTTTCAAAGAAAAGTCGGGAGAAGGGCTTAATGCAGCAGTTTTACTAAAACAGATGTATTTAGTTTTTTCTTTATTAAGTGATTGGAGACTATGTTCCAGCCAATTTGTCACTTCTGCAAGTCCTACCTCCGCATTGGTATTTAAATTTTCCCAAGATTTGCCATGAAACAATAGCACAGTGTCGTCGGCAAACATAAAAAGTTCCATATTTATGACCCTCATACTGCACAAATCATTAATGTAGATAAGAAATAGTGTTGGGCCTAATGTGGAACCTTGGGGAACTCCATATGTGCAGACTGCACTGTCACTTATATATTTGTCAAACTTGACTCGCTGGTTCCTTCCAGTTAAGTAGTCCTTGAACCACTGATGAACTATTCCTCTGATACCTAAGTTTTCTAGCCGCTTTAATAAAATAGGTATTGAGACCGTATCGAAAGCTTTTTGTAGGTCTAGAAAAACTCCTAGACAGCTTTCCTTATTGTCTAGGTATTTAGTTATAAGGGACGTCATATTTAATACTGCATCATTGGTCGACTTATTAGCTCGAAAACCATATTGGTTGTTTGCAAGAAGATTATTTGACTCTAGATAATGGACTAATCTTTTGTTGGCTATTTTTTCAATTATTTTAGATAATGTACTAAGTAGAGATATAGGTCTATAATTATTAGGAGTACTTCTGTCGCCTGATTTATAGATAGGTATAACAATAGCGCTTTTAAATATCTTTGGAAATTGTCCTGTTTGGAAGCTAAGGTTAACAATAAAAGTAAGAGGCTCTGCTAATAAAGTTCTACACTTTTGAACTACTTTAGTGGAAATATTATCCCACCCTGGGGCACTATTACTTTTCAGTGATATAATAATGGCCTCTACTTATTTTAGGTCTGTGAGATATAGTGGCATAGAATACAATGGTGCAGAATCTTGATGTGCTCTATTTTCTAAATATGATTCATTTACATCAAGTTTTGTCATAATTGAATTTGCTAATTTACGCCCAATTGTTATAAAATAATTATTTACAATATTAAGAGCTTGTGAAGGCAAGTCGTCGTTTGTCAATAAATCATTTGGTAAGGTTTTAGGTTGTTTTAAATTAGTCACCTCTCTAACAATGTCCCATGTACGTTTCATGTTCCCGATATTGTTTTGAAGTAAATTTTGATAATATTGTCTTCTAAGTTTCTTAACTATTTTATTGCATATATTTCTGAATGTCACAAAATTATTTCGACGTTCAATATCATCTGGAAATAATCTTGATATCTTGTGTAGTCTATTTCTTTTCCGAATCAATCTGATCACATTATTGGTGATCCATGGTTTTAGCGGCCGATTTCTGTTAGAATATTGTTTTTTTATAGTTGTATTCGTTTTTATAGCATTTGATAAGCAGTTAGTTAGATATTCAGTAGCTGTATGGACATCAGTCATTTTATAAAGATCTTCCCAAGTCATAGTTTTAAGATAGTTTTCTATAGCGATAAAATCTATTGAAATTTTATCGTAAGCTGGTTTTGATTTATTTAACTGTTTATCTGAGAGAACTATCATAACTGGACAGTGGTCAGTTAGTTCTGGCAGAACTACCGTTCTCCATGTTTTTGTAGTTTTAACCATTATGTGGTCTAAACAGGCAGACATTCTAGTTGGTAAGTCTACCCCCTGACACATGTTATGAGCTGCCATTAAGTGTAAGTAGTCGGTAGCGTAACTTGACACTGATTCTTGCTTCACATGTATGTCAATATTGACATCGCCTATGAGTATAATGTTGTTTGCTAATGTTGTTTTTAAAATGCCATCAAGAGAGTTAAGATAATTTTGATGGATTTTTGAAACAAGGTGGTCGGTATGTGCATAAAATGTCATATTGTTTGTTTATATTTAACACGAGACAATTACCTTCTATGATTTTGGGTTCATAGCAAGAACTTTCTAATTCTTTACGGACGTATACAACGACTCCATCGTTTTGGTTAAGAGTGTTCTTACTACTAAACATATTAAAGTCAGCCAAAGTAGGAATTATTGACTGTTCACTTGTCCAGCATTCCGTTAAAACAAAGACATCTACTTTTATGTCAATGCCAGACACATACGCCAAAAACAAATCGAAATTACGGTTAATGCTACGGATGTTCAATGACAGAATAGAAAACGGTATGCAATTATTTGTATAAAATTGTTTAAGTAGTTTTAAACAATTAAAATCTTCCGCCAGTACACAATTAGTATGGCGACTATTATCTATTTCCAACAAAAAAATATCTACACTGTCCATTGTGATATATATGAAATAATAAAAGCACGATTATATAGGTCACATTGAATACATTATTAGAATTAGTGTGTTAAAAGATTTACAAAGATAGATATGTTGACAGCTACAAGCTGGGATATTATGAAAACGTTTGTTACAACAGTATAATATTAATTGAAAATATATACGTATCACATAAATATTATTCTGTGTTCTTTTTATTAACTTAGATAAGTCAGACTGAGTTTCGCATATGGGTCAGAATATTTGTTTTAGAAAAGAAGACATTGTAAAGTCGCTTGTAAAGAGTTTGTGTAAGTGTATAGTGTGTTCGTTTTTAATAAGTGATATACTAATATTGCTTAAAAGAAGTAGTCATGCTGCGATGAGTTTCGATAGATCTGCCTCGGAGTCAATTCTTGCGTGCCGGCCGCCTTCCGTTTTTCTAAGAAAAACTCTTCCATGAGCCGTCCAGCAGTGAGCATAGTTATTAGTTTTAGCAAATTCCCGAGATAAATAATATAGTCGTTTAGTCCTGCTAGTCAAGCTTTCCGATATAAATATTGGTTAGACGGGACCTGGTATCCTCATTTGAGTGGTAGAGAATCTGTTTCCTTTATTTTCTTTATTAAACCTTTTAACAGCCTCGATAACATTTTCTTTGGTGATAACTGTAGTAGATTCCACCAATAATGGTTTATTATTACCGGTTTTAGTTTGTACACGAAACACGTCTTTGATATCTGAGGTCTGTAAATGTAGTTTAAGAGAATTACCGGCATCTTTTACAAGCTTCATAAGATCCTTTTTCGTTTCCTGTTGCTGACATGGCACGTTTCGCATCTCAATAGTAGACGATCGCGCACATCGGTCAGAGAGTTCTAGCCTTTTCTCTAAATTATCGATATAACTAAGGGCCGAGTTGTATTTTCCGTCCAATGCCACACATTTATCCCGCATTTCATCATAGTTCTTACTCATATATTCAAGTGATTTATGTATCTCAGTGTTTTGTTGTTGCACTGTTGTCAAGGAATTATACAATTTTTCATACCTTTCATCTTGTTTTTTTTCCCAAGCCTTGAACGACACAGAAGCAGAAAGCCTATCAAATTTGTCATCTTGTTTCTTCTCCCATTTATCAAACATATACTGCAGTTCTTTCTTAAATTCCGTTTTAAATGACCCTAGTTCTTCTAGAATCTTGTCCTCACGTTTGAGGCGGGTTTGACGCTTAGCGGGGCCCGTACTCCTTTCCGAGTCACCGTCACTAGTGCCACACGGAATATCTGAGTCATAACGCTGCGAAGTTACGGCTAGCATTGCGGACGGCGAGGCTACGGGGGGTGTGCGTTTCAGTGGCATTATGCAGGGCCGATACAAGGAAAGCAGCAATATAAAAACGGTGTTCAAGGTGCAATACTTATTAAGTCTATAAATAGGCGTAAGTTGCAAATTATTGCACTTTCTGTTTTTATTAGCGCAATGTGATACCAGGAAAGCAGCAATATAGAAAAGGTGTTCAAGGTGCTGTACTTAGTAAGTCTATAAATAGACGTAAGTTGCAAATTATTGCACTCTCTGTTTTTCTTAGCACAATGCGCGATTATACCGTTTCGCTCTTATATACGCAAACAGTCAAACAAGTGCACACGTAATGCCGGTATGTAGCAAACAAAAATTTGCGTTCTTGTTTTAACAACGCACCATTCGTGATTATGTGTCTTGCTCGCTCAGGTTAGTTAGCTTGCGTGTGCAGCGCCGTAAGATGGTGTCGCGTATCTTGATTGTCTGTGTGAGTGTTCACATGTACGCATAGCGTTCCGTTGCGCGCAAAGCAACACACAGATAGAATATTTGTTTGTATTCCACTTACATGAATCGAGACGGTTGTGAGCGTATTGTAGCAGGGCGGGTACTGTACTCCTTGCACTCATGCACTCCTAATATTTATCGTGATTTTCAGTGGTTTAAAAATTAAATTTTAAAAAAGAAAAATACTTTTTTGGATTTGCTCTGTATAGACGTCTGATCTCCTCAGAGGTCCGGGAGGAAGGGGATATTATATTCATAGTCTTCTTTGGCCAAACAAAAATCCATTTACCAGTGGAACAATCGATTTTATTTGTTCCATAATAGAAATAGGGGACCACCGTGTCTGTCTGTCTGTCTGACCTTTGAAGGGCAGCCATGTTTGGAACTGTAATGTGTAGCCGAAGTGAAATTTTCACAAAAGTCTCACCAAGTGTCTGAAACGAAAATTAGCGATAAATTACCTACGTTAATAGATTGCTAATACATTTTCAAACGCAGATTGGTGGGTTGCTGAAACCTTCAAAAACTGACTGTTTGTCAACACTGTTACCAAGTTAATTAACATTAACTAGCTAATAAATTGCCACATGTCCATGTGATCTTATTAATCAAATTCATATTATTGAGAACAACTAATTATTAAGTTATGTATAAGTGTTACATAATATTTTGATATATGACTGTGTGTGTGTTTAATCTGTAAACTCCATAGAAATGGTAAACATTCTACATTTACATAATATTAACTTTTTCATAAATTACACTGCCATCAGGGTGGAACTAAATTAATAGTTACAATTTTGTAAATTGCATAAGGATCGCATTGAAATATTTGATTGTTGAAAGGCTATTTGTTTTTCAATAATTATAATATGCACTGATCAATACACTATACAATAATATATAACTTGATCCATCCTCCGCTCTTGTATTTATTCGCTTACAAATTATTTATTATAACCGTCATCTCGATATTCGAAACGTTCGAAACGTAGTTCGTCGTGTGTGGCCCGTAAATGTAAACAAGAAGCGTGTGCGATATCATTATTAATGCATAGTTATACGTAACCATAACACTAGTTAAAAATTACCTACACGGCGGTGGAAGTGACAATTACAATTTGAATCACCGCGACATGTAAATTTGTAGCACATCAGAGATCAGCGTTGAAATGGTCAATCGGCGTTAGTAAGCAGCGGCAAAATTGTTTAAGTGAAATTAATAGGTATGCCATATATAACAGGCAACTGTTTAATTTTCACATTAATTAAAAACCAACGGACAATTTTTTTTTTTCCATAATAACACTGAAAAACAGGCAATTGTTTGATTTTCACATGAATTTAACACCGACCGACACAACATTTGATTTCTTTCAATTTTTTTTTTCTGAATTTCACTCAAAAACAAGGCAATTGTTTGATTTTTTTTTTCTCTTAATTTCACTCAAAAACAAGGCAATTGTTTGATTTTCACATGAATTTAACACCGACCGACAAAAAGTTTGATTTCTTTAATTTTTTTTTTCTAAATTTCACTCAATAACCAGGCAATTGTTTGATTTTTTTTTCTCTTAATTTCACTCAAAAACAAGGCAATTGTTTGATTTTCACATGAATTTAACACCGACCGACAAAAAGTTTGATTTCTTACAATTTTTTTTTTCTGAATTTCACTCAAAAACAAGGCCATTAAGGATATTGGCTATAGTCTAAATTATAACAAGTTGGCAATGATCACTAACCCTCTCAGGCAATTATTTATATTCTGCTCCGTTGACATTTCAGGTTTGGATACATACTGGATGTATGATTCTGCCGCTCAAAAGCTGTTATGTTTGCCCGCCCGCCGCTGATTGCTTTCGTCTATTTTAACATGGTAAGTGTCAAAAGCAAATTTTATATATAGTATAATATATTCATAGTCTTCTTTGGCCAAACAAAAATCCATTTACCAGTGGAACAATCGATTTTATTTGTTCCATAATAGAAATAGGGGACCACCGTGTCTGTCTGTCTGTCTGACCTTTGAAGGGCAGCCATGTTTGGAACTGTAAATTGTAGCCGAAGTGAAATTTTCACAAAAGTCTCACCAAGTGTCTGAAACGAAAATTAGCGATAAATTACCTACGTTAATAGATTGCTAATACATTTTCAAACGCAGATTGGTGGGTTGCTGAAACCTTCAAAACTGACTGTTTGTCAACACTGTTACCAAGTTAATTAACATTAACTAGCTAAAAAATTGCCACATGTCCATGTGATATTATTAATCAAATTCATATTATTGAGAACAACTAATTATTAAGTTATGTATAAGTGTTACATAATATTTTGATATATGACTGTGTGTGTGTTTAATCTGTAAACTCCATAGAAATGGTAAACATTCTACATTTACATAATATTAACTTTTTCATAAATTACACTGCCATCAGGGTGGAACTAAATTAACAGTTACAATTTTGTAAATTGCATAAGGATCGCATTGAAATATTTGATTGTTGAAAGGCTATTTGTTTTTCAATAATTATAATATGCACTGATCAATACACTATACAATAATATTAACTTGATCCATCCTCCGCTCTTGTATTTATTCGCTTACAAATTATTTATTATAACCGTCATCTCGATATTCGAAACGTTCGAAACGTAGCTCGTCGTGTGTGGCCCGTAAATGTAAACAAGAAGCGTGTGCGATATCATTATTAATGCATAGTTATACGTAACCATAACAATAGTTAAAAATTAATGAATAGATAATGAATAGATTCAGGCGTTACTTTCCGGAAATCCATATTTAATAATAACAAATATTTTTTAAATATTTTAAGAAAACATCAAATTAATATTTTAATAAAACACTTAAAAAATACAAAAATATATCTAGTGACAATTCCGCCTTATTTAAAGATTTTTTCGTTAAAAATTACCTACACGGCGGTGGAAGTGACAATTACAATTTGAATCACCGCGACATGTAAATTTGTAGCACATCAGAGATCAGCGTTGAAATGGTCAATCGGCGTTAGTAAGCAGCGGCTAAATTGTACGAGTGAAATTAATAGGTATGCCATATATAACAGGCAACTGTTTAATTTTCACATTAATTAAAAACCAACGGACAATATTTTTTTTTCCATAATTACACTGAAAAACAGGCAATTGTTTGATTTTCACATGAATTTAACACCGACCGACAAAAAGTTTGATTTCTTTCATTTTTTTTTTCTGAATTTCACTCAATAACCAGGCAATTGTTTGATTTTTTTTTCTCTTAATTTCACTCAAAAACAAGGCAATTGTTAGATTTTCACATGAATTTAACACCGACCGACAAATAGTTTGATTTCTTTCAATTTTTTTTTTCTGAATTTCACTCAAAAACATGGCAATTAAGGATATTGGCTATAGTCTAAATTATAACAAGTTGGCAATGATCACTAACCCTCTCAGGCAATTATTTATATTCAGCTCCGTTGACATTTCAGGTTTGGATACATACTGGATGTATGATGCTGCCGCTCAAAAGCTGTTATGTGTGCCCGCCCGCCGCTGATAGCTTTCGTCTATTTTAACATGGTAAGTGTCAAAAGCAAATTTTATATCTAGTATAATATATTCATAGTCTTCTTTGGCCAAACAAAAATCCATTTACCAGTGGAACAATCGATTTTATTTGTTCCATAATAGAAATAGGGGACCACCGTGTCTGTCTGTCTGTCTGACCTTTGAAGGGCAGCCATGTTTGGAACTGTAATGTGTAGCCGAAGTGAAATTTTCACAAAAGTCTCACCAAGTGTCTGAAACGAAAATTAGCGATAAATTACCTACGTTAATAGATTGCTAATACATTTTCAAACGCAGATTGGTGGGTTGCTGAAACCTTCAAAAACTGACTGTTTGTCAACACTGTTACCAAGTTAATTAACATTAACTAGCTAATAAATTGCCACATGTCCATGTGATATTATTAATCAAATTCATATTATTGAGAACAACTAATTATTAAGTTATGTATAAGTGTTACATAATATTTTGATATATGACTGTGTGTGTGTTTAATCTGTAAACTCCATAGAAATGGTAAACATTCTACATTTACATAATATTAACTTTTTCATAAATTACACTGCCATCAGGGTGGAACTAAATTAACAGTTACAATTTTGTAAATTGCATAAGGATCACATTGAAATATTTGATTGTTGAAAGGCTATTTGTTTTTCAATAATTATGATATGCACTGATCAATACACTATACAATTATATATAACTTGATCCATCCTCCGCTCTTGTATTTATTCGCTTACAAATTATTTATTATAACCGTCATCTCGATATTCGAAACGTTCGAAACGTAGCTCGTCGTGTGTGGCCCGTAAATGTAAACAAGAAGCGTGTGCGATATCATTATTAATGCATAGTTATACGTAACCATAACAATAGTTAAAAATTACCTACACGGCGGTGGAAGTGACAATTACAATTTGAATCACCGCGACATGTAAATTTGTAGCACATCAGAGATCAGCGTTGAAATGGTCAATCGGCGTTAGTAAGCAGCGGCTAAATTGTACAAGTGAAATGAATAGGTATGCCATATATAACAGGCAACTGTTTAATTTTCACATTAATTAAAAACCAACGGACAATATTTTTTTTTCCATAATTACACTAAAAACAGGCAATTGTTTGATTTTCACATGAATTTAACACCGACCGACAAAAAATTTGATTTCTTTCAATTTTTTTTTTCTGAATTTTACTCAAAAACAAGGCAATTGTTTGTTTATTTTTTACTCTTAATTTCACTCAAAAACAAGGCAATTGTTTGATTTTCACATGAATTTAACACCGACCGACAAAAAGTTTGATTTCTTTCATTTTTTTTTCTCTTAATTTCACTCAAAAACGAGGCAATTGTTTGATTTTCACATAATTTAACACCGACTGACAAAAAGTTTGATTTCTTAAAATTTTTTTTTTCTGAATTTCACTCAAATACAAGGCAATGGTAGGTTTTTTTTTTCTCTTAATTTCACTCAAAAACAAGGCAATAGTTTGATTTTCACATGAATTTAACACCGACCGACAAAAAGTTGGATTTCTTTCAATATTTTTTTTTTCTGAATTTCATTCAAAAACAAGGCAATTGTTTGATTTTTTTTTCTCCTTATTTCACTCAAAAACAAGGCAATTGTTTGATTTTCACATGAATTTAACACCGACCGACAAAAAGTTGGATTTCTTTCAATATTTTTTTTTCTGAATTTCACTCAAAAACAAGGCAATTGTTTGATATTTTTTTTCTCTTAATTTCACTCAAAAACAAGGCAATTGTTTGATTTTCACATGAATTTAACACCGACCGACAAAAAGTTTGATTTCTTTAAATATTTTTTTTTCTGAATTTCATTCAAAAACAAGGCAATTGTTTGATTTTTTTTTTCTCTTAATTTCACTCAAAAATAAGGCAATTGTTTGATTTTCACATGAATTTAACACCGACCGACAAAAAGTTTGAATTCTTTCATTTTTTTTTTCTAAATTTCACTCAATAACCAGACAATTGAGGATATTGGCTATAGTCTAAATTATAACAAGTTGGCAATGATCACTAACCCTCTCAGGCAATTATTTATATTCTGCTCCGTTGACATTTCAGGTTTGGATACATACTGGATGTATGATGCTGCCGCTCAAAAGCTGTTATGTTTGCCCGCCCGCCGCTGATTGCTTTCGTCTATTTTAACATGGTAAGTGTCAAAAGCAAATTTTATATATAGTATATTACAAATACAAATAATACAAATAAATTTATTGTATCCATAGTGTGTTACATTTATGTTGAGTCTCTGGCTCTCAAACTAGGCTGGTGGCCTGTATTTCAAGAGCCAGGTCCTTCCTGGCTTTAGTGAATCTATACACAATCTATAATTTCTTATATACTATTCAGTAACAACTCAAAAGTTTAACCAATGCATTAAAAACAAATATACACAAGAAAAATATGGTAATTTTTTTTTTTTACACAAAAACAAAGTTTATATTTTTAAAACAATTAAAACCTACGGTTTATTATTGTGTGTATGAGTTTAAGTGAATGTTTGTGAGGGATATGAGAGGTGTATGTGTCGGTGTGTGTTTCTGTATGTTTGAGTATACGCGCATGTGTAGGTATGTGGTTTGAAATGTGTAGTTTTGTGTGAAACTATACAATTTTAGTAATTCTTACCAATTTAAAGACTTTTTGCCATCAATTTCTCTGTAGCATCATAATCTAAATCATTTAGCCAATTAATTATGTACCTTTTAATTTGGAAGTCATTGTATTTCCTACAGTCTCTAACGGT
This sequence comes from Plagodis dolabraria, assembly GCA_963854805.1. NCBI lineage: Eukaryota > Metazoa > Arthropoda > Insecta > Lepidoptera > Geometridae > Plagodis > Plagodis dolabraria. Next base: position 24,117,894 of record OY978444.1, read on the forward strand.
TTTCATAAATATGTTATATATGCGTGGCCCTGTATGAACATAATGTCTTCGAGCAAAACTTGATTTGCATGCTGGCATCGGACACATATAAATGCGTTTACTGTGATTAATAGGTAGCAGTGACGTGCAATGATGATATTTGCGTAAAACTTGACATAGATATAGCTTCCGAACACTCAAAAATTTGGATTGGTTGTACACATCTGTAGTGGGATGTCGAAAAGGAAGATTTTGAAGTATTTTTAATATAGCTCTTTGCGCTCGCTCTATATTTAACATATATTCCTTTACGGCTCCTCCCCATGAGCTTATACAATATTCAATAATACATTGAACTAGCGCTTTATACATTTGAATTAACAACTTATTGCCAGCTATTGATCTCAAATTCTTAAATACGTAAAATAGTTTTCGTATTCTACCTATGGAAGCATTAATATGACAATCCCATCTTAGATGTTGATCGACCAATACTCCAAGGTACCTTATACTGTAGACCCTATCTAATATATTACAAGAACATTGGGTGTTCAGAATGGGAGAGCTGAGGTTACAGGGATGGGTGTGAATTTTCAAAGAAAAGTCGGGAGAAGGGCTTAATGCAGCAGTTTTACTAAAACAGATGTATTTAGTTTTTTCTTTATTAAGTGATTGGAGACTATGTTCCAGCCAATTTGTCACTTCTGCAAGTCCTACCTCCGCATTGGTATTTAAATTTTCCCAAGATTTGCCATGAAACAATAGCACAGTGTCGTCGGCAAACATAAAAAGTTCCATATTTATGACCCTCATACTGCACAAATCATTAATGTAGATAAGAAATAGTGTTGGGCCTAATGTGGAACCTTGGGGAACTCCATATGTGCAGACTGCACTGTCACTTATATATTTGTCAATCTTGACTCGCTGGTTCCTTCCAGTTAAGTAGTCCTTGAACCACTGATGAACTATTCCTCTGATACCTAAGTTTTCTAGCCGCTTTAATAAAATAGGTATTGAGACCGTATCGAAAGCTTTTTGTAGGTCTAGAAAAACTCCTAGACAGCTTTCCTTATTGTCTAGGTATTTAGTTATAAGGGACGTCATATTTAATACTGCATCATTGGTCGACTTATTAGCTCGAAAACCATATTGGTTGTTTGCAAGAAGATTATTTGACTCTAGATAATGGACTAATCTTTTGTTGGCTATTTTTTCAATTATTTTAGATAATGTACTAAGTAGAGATATAGGTCTATAATTATTAGGAGTACTTCTGTCGCCTGATTTATAGATAGGTATAACAATAGCGCTTTTAAATATCTTTGGAAATTGTCCTGTTTGGAAGCTAAGGTTAACAATAAAAGTAAGAGGCTCTGCTAATAAAGTTCTACACTTTTGAACTACTTTAGTGGAAATATTATCCCACCCTGGGGCACTATTACTTTTCAGTGATATAATAATGGCCTCTACTTATTTTAGGTCTGTGAGATATAGTGGCATAGAATACAATGGTGCAGAATCTTGATGTGCTCTATTTTCTAAATATGATTCATTTACATCAAGTTTTGTCATAATTGAATTTGCTAATTTACGCCCAATTGTTATAAAATAATTATTTACAATATTAAGAGCTTGTGAAGGCAAGTCGTCGTTTGTCAATAAATCATTTGGTAAGGTTTTAGGTTGTTTTAAATTAGTCACCTCTCTAACAATGTCCCATGTACGTTTCATGTTCCCGATATTGTTTTGAAGTAAATTTTGATAATATTGTCTTCTAAGTTTCTTAACTATTTTATTGCATATATTTCTGAATGTCACAAAATTATTTCGACGTTCAATATCATCTGAAAATAATCTTGATATCTTGTGTAGTCTATTTCTTTTCCGAATCAATCTGATCACATTATTGGTGATCCATGGTTTTAGCGGCCGATTTCTGTTAGAATATTGTTTTTTTATAGTTGTATTCGTTTTTATAGCATTTGATAAGCAGTTAGTTAGATATTCAGTAGCTGTATGGACATCAGTCATTTTATAAAGATCTTCCCAAGTCATAGTTTTAAGATAGTTTTCTATAGCGATAAAATCTATTGAAATTTTATCGTAAGCTGGTTTTGATTTATTTAACTGTTTATCTGAGAGAACTATCATAACTGGACAGTGGTCAGTTAGTTCTGGCAGAACTACCGTTCTCCATGTTTTTGTAGTTTTAACCATTATGTGGTCTAAACAGGCAGACATTCTAGTTGGTAAGTCTACCCCCTGACACATGTTATGAGCTGCCATTAAGTGTAAGTAGTCGGTAGCGTAACTTGACACTGATTCTTGCTTCACATGTATGTCAATATTGACATCGCCTATGAGTATAATGTTGTTTGCTAATGTTGTTTTTAAAATGCCATCAAGAGAGTTAAGATAATTTTGATGGATTTTTGAAACAAGGTGGTCGGTATGTGCATAAAATGTCATATTGTTTGTTTATATTTAACACGAGACAATTACCTTCTATGATTTTGGGTTCATAGCAAGAACTTTCTAATTCTTTACGGACGTATACAACGACTCCATCGTTTTGGTTAAGAGTGTTCTTACTACTAAACATATTAAAGTCAGCCAAAGTAGGAATTATTGACTGTTCACTTGTCCAGCATTCCGTTAAAACAAAGACATCTACTTTTATGTCAATGCCAGACACATACGCCAAAAACAAATCGAAATTACGGTTAATGCTACGGATGTTCAATGACAGAATAGAAAACGGTATGCAATTATTTGTATAAAATTGTTTAAGTAGTTTTAAACAATTAAAATCTTCCGCCAGTACACAATTAGTATGGCGACTATTATCTATTTCCAACAAAAAAATATCTACACTGTCCATTGTGATATATATGAAATAATAAAAGCACGATTATATAGGTCACATTGAATACATTATTAGAATTAGTGTGTTAAAAGATTTACAAAGATAGATATGTTGACAGCTACAAGCTGGGATATTATGAAAACGTTTGTTACAACAGTATAATATTAATTGAAAATATATACGTATCACATAAATATTATTCTGTGTTCTTTTTATTAACTTAGATAAGTCAGACTGAGTTTCGCATATGGGTCAGAATATTTGTTTTAGAAAAGAAGACATTGTAAAGTCGCTTGTAAAGAGTTTGTGTAAGTGTATAGTGTGTTCGTTTTTAATAAGTGATAAACTAATATTGCTTAAAAGAAGTAGTCATGCTGCGATGAGTTTCGATAGATCTGCCTCGGAGTCAATTCTTGCGTGCCGGCCGCCTTCCGTTTTTCTAAGAAAAACTCTTCCATGAGCCGTCAAGCAGTGAGCATAGTTATTAGTTTTAGCAAATTCCCGAGATAAATAATATAGTCGTTTAGTCCTGCTAGTCAAGCTTTCCGATATAAATATTGGTTAGACGGGACCTGGTATCCTCATTTGAGTGGTAGAGAATCTGTTTCCTTTATTTTCTTTATTAAACCTTTTAACAGCCTCGATAACATTTTCTTTGGTGATAACTGTAGTAGATTCCACCAATAATGGTTTATTATTACCGGTTTTAGTTTGTACACGAAACACGTCTTTGTTTGACTGCAAACAGTCAAACAAGTGCACACGTAATGCCGGTATGTAGCAAACAAAAATTTGCGTTCTTGTTTTAACAACGCACCATTCGTGATTATGTGTCTTGCTCGCTCAGGTTAGTTAGCTTGCGTGTGCAGCGCCGTAAGATGGTGTCGCGTATCTTGATTGTCTGTGTGAGTGTTCACATGTACGCATAGCGTTCCGTTGCGCGCAAAGCAACACACAGATAGAATATTTGTTTGTATTCCACTTACATGAATCGAGACGGTTGTGAGCGTATTGTAGCAGGGCGGGTACTGTACTCCTTGCACTCATGCACTCCTAATATTTATCGTGATTTTCAGTGATTAAAAATTAAATTTTAAAAAAGAAAAATACTTTTTTGGATTTGCTCTGTATAGACGTCTGATCTCCTCAGAGGTCCGGGAGGAAGGGGATATTATATTCATAGTCTTCTTTGGCCAAACAAAAATCCATTTACCAGTGGAACAATCGATTTTATTTGTTCCATAATAGAAATAGGGGACCACCGTGTCTGTCTGTCTGTCTGACCTTTGAAGGGCAGCCATGTTTGGAACTGTAATGTGTAGCCGAAGTGAAATTTTCACAAAAGTCTCACCAAGTGTCTGAAACGAAAATTAGCGATAAATTACCTACGTTAATAGATTGCTAATACATTTTCAAACGCAGATTGGTGGGTTGCTGAAACCTTCAAAAACTGACTGTTTGTCAACACTGTTACCAAGTTAATTAACATTAACTAGCTAATAAATTGCCACATGTCCATGTGATATTATTAATCAAATTCATATTATTGAGAACAACTAATTATTAAGTTATGTATAAGTGATACATAATATTTTGATATATGACTGTGTGTGTGTTTAATCTGTTAACTCCATAGAAATGGTAAACATTCTACATTTACATAATATTAACTTTTTCATAAATTACACTGCCATCAGGGTGGAACTAAATTAACAGTTACAATTTTGTAAATTGCATAAGGATCGCATTGAAATATTTGATTGTTGAAAGGCTATTTGTTTTTCAATAATTATGATATGCACTGATCAATACACTATACAATTATATATAACTTGATCCATCCTCCGCTCTTGTATTTATTCGCTTACAAATTATTTATTATAACCGTCATCTCGATACTCGAAACGTTCGAAACGTAGTTCGTCGTGTGTGGCCCGTAAATGTAAACAAGAAGCGTGTGCGATATCATTATTAATGCATAGTTATACGTAACCATAACAATAGTTAAAAATTACCTACACGGCGGTGGAAGTGACAATTACAATTTGAATCACCGCGACATGTAAATTTGTAGCACATCAGAGATCAGCGTTGAAATGGTCAATCGGCGTTAGTAAGCAGCGGCAAAATTGTACAAGTGAAATTAATAGGTATGCCATATATAACAGGCAACTGTTTAATTTTCACATTAATTAAAAACCGACGGACAATATTTTTTTTTTCCATAATTACACTCAAAAACAGGCAATTGTTTGATTTTCACATGAATTTAACACCGACCGACAAAAAATTTGATTTCTTTCAAATTTTTCTCTTAATTTCACTCAAAAACAAGGCAATTGTTTGATTTTCACATGAATTTAACACCGACCGACAAAAAGTTTGATTTCTTTAATTTTTTTTTTCTAAATTTCACCCTATAACCAGGCAATTGTTTGATTTTTTTTTCTCTTAATTTCACTCAAAAACAAGGCAATTGTTTGATTTTCACATGAATTTAACACCGACCGACAAAAAGTTTGATTTCTTTTAATATTTTTTTTTTCTGAATTTCACTCAAAAGCAAGGCAATTGTTTGATTTTTTTTTGTCTCTTAATTTCACTCAAAAACAAGGCAATTGTTTGATTTTCACATGAATTTAACACCGACCGACAAAAAGTTTGTATTCTTTCAATTTTTTTTTTCTTCTGAATTTTACTCAATAACAAGGCAACTGTTTGATTTTTTGTCTCCTAATTTCACTCAAAAACAAGGCAATTGTTTGATTTTCACATGAATTTAACACCGACATACAAAAAGTTTGATTTCTTTCTCTATTTTTTTTTTTTCTGAATTTCACTCAAAAACAAGGCAATTGTTTGATTTTTTTTTTCTCTTAATTTCACTCAAAAACAAGGCAATTGTTTGATTTTCACATGAATTTAACACCGACCGACAAAAAGTTTGATTTCTTTAAATTTTTATTTTTTCTGAATTTCACTCAAAAACAAGGCAATTGTTTGATTTTTTTTTTCTCTTAATTTCACTCAAAAACAAAGCAATTGTTTGATTTTCACATGAATTTAACACCGACCGACAAACAGTTTGATATCTCTTTCAATATTTTTTTTTTCTGTATTTCACTCAAAAACAAGGCAATTGTTTGATTTTTTTTTTCTCTTTATTTTACTCAAAAACAAGGCAATTGTTTGATTTTCACATGAATTTAACACCGACCGACAAAAAGTTTGATTACTTTCAATATTTTTTTTTGCATTTCACTCAAAAACAAGGCAATTGTTTGATTTTTTTTCTCTCTTAATTTCACTCAAAAACAAGGCAATTGTTTGATTTTCACATGAATTTAACACCGACCGACAAAAAGTTTGATTTCTTTCAATTTTTTTTTTCTAAATTTCACTCAATAACCAGGCAATTGTTTGATTTTTTTTTTCTCTTAATTTCACTCAAAAACAAGGCAATTGTTTGATTTTCACATGAATTTAACACACCAGGCAATTGTTTGATTTTTTTTTTCTCTTAATTTCACTCAAAAACAAGGCAATTGTTTGATTTTCACATGAATTTAACACCGACCGACAAAAAGTTTGATTTCTTTCAATTTATTTTTTTCTGAATTTCACTCAAAAACAAGGCAATTAAGGATATTGGCTATAGTCTAAATTATAACAAGTTGGCAATGATCACTAACCCTCTCAGGCAATTATTTATATTCTGCTCCGTTGACATTTCAGGTTTGGATACATACTGGATGTATGATGCTGCCGCTCAAAAGCTGTTATGTTTGCCCGCCCGCCGCTGATTGCTTTCGTCTATTTTTACATGGTAAGTGTCAAAAGCAAATTTTATATATAGTATAATATATTCATAGTCTTCTTTGGCCAAACTAAAATCCATTTACCAGTGGAACAATCGATTTTATTTGTTCCATAATAGAAATAGGGGACCACCGTGTCTGTCTGTCTGTCTGACCTTTGAAGGGCAGCCATGTTTGGAACTGTAATGTGTAGCCGAAGTGAAATTTTCACAAAAGTCTCACCAAGTGTCTGAAACGAAAATTAGCGATAAATTACCTACGTTAATAGATTGCTTATACATTTTCAAACGCAGATTGGTGGGTTGCTGAAACCTTCAAAAACTGACTGTTTGTCAACACTGTTACCAAGTTAATTAACATTAACTAGCTAATAAATTGCCACATGTCCATGTGATATTATTAATCAAATTCATATTATTGAGAACAACTAATTATTAAGTTATGTATAAGTGTTACATAATATTTTGATATATGACTGTGTGTGTGTTTAATCTGTAAACTCCATAGAAATGGTAAACATTCTACATTTACATAATATTAACTTTTTCATAAATTACACTGCCATCAGGGTGGAACTAAATTAACAGTTACAATTTTGTAAATTGCATAAGGATCGCATTGAAATATTTGATTGTTGAAAGGCTATTTGTTTTTCAATAATTATGATATGCACTGATCAATACACTATACAATTATATATAACTTGATCCATCCTCCGCTCTTGTATTTATTCGCTTACAAATTATTTATTATAACCGTCATCTCGATATTCGAAACGTTCGAAACGTAGTTCGTCGTGTGTGGCCCGTAAATGTAAACAAGAAGCGTGTGCGATATCATTATTAATGCATAGTTATACGTAACCATAACAATAGTTAAAAATTACCTACACGGCGGTGGAAGTGACAATTACAATTTGAATCACCGCGATATGTAAATTTGTAGCACATCAGAGATCAGCGTTGAAATGGTCAATCGGCGTTAGTAAGCAGCGGCAAAATTGTACAAGTGAAATTAATAAGTATGCCATATATAACAGGCAACTGTTTAATTTTCACATTAATTAAAAACCAACGGACAATATTTTTTTTCCATAATAACACTGAAAAACAGGCAATTGTTTGATTTTCACATGAATTTAACACCGACCGACACAAAATTTGATTTCTTTCAATTTTTTTTTTCTGAATTTCACTCAAAAACAAGGCAATTGTTTGATTTTTTTTTCTCTTAATTTCACTCAAAAACAAGGCAATTGTTTGATTTTCACATGAATTTAACACCGACCGACAAAAAGTTTGATATCTTTAATTTTTTTTTTCTAAATTTCACTCAATAACCAGGCAATTGTTTGATTTTTTTTTCTCTTAATTTCACTCAAAAACAAGGCAATTGTTTGATTTTCACATGAATTTAACATCGACCGACAAAAAGTTTGATTTCTTTAAAAATTATTTTTTCTGAATTTCACTCAAAAACAAGGCAATTAAGGATATTGGCTATAGTCTAAATTATAACAAGTTGGCAATGATCACTAACCCTCTCAGGCAATTATTTATATTCTGCTCCGTTGACATTTCAGGTTTGGATACATACTGGATGTATGATGCTGCCGCTCAAAAGCTGTTATGTTTGCCCGCCCGCCGCTGATTGCTTTCGTCTATTTTAACATGGTAAGTGTCAAAAGCAAATTTTATATATAGTATAATATATTCATAGTCTTCTTTGGCCAAACAAAAATCCATTTACCAGTGGAACAATCGATTTTATTTGTTCCATAATAGAAATAGGGGACCACCGTGTCTGTCTGTCTGTCTGACCTTTGAAGGGCAGCCATGTTTGGAACTGTAATGTGTAGCCGAAGTGAAATTTTCACAAAAGTCTCACCAAGTGTCTGAAACGAAAATTAGCGATAAATTACCTACGTTAATAGATTGCTAATACATTTTCAAACGCAGATTGGTGGGTTGCTGAAACCTTCAAAAACTGACTGTTTGTCAACACTGTTACCAAGTTAATTAACATTAACTAGCTAATAAATTGCCACATGTCCATGTGATATTATTAATCAAATTCATATTATTGAGAACAACTAATTATTAAGTTATGTATAAGTGTAACATAATATTTTGATATATGACTGTGTGTGTGTTTAATCTGTAAACTCCATAGAAATGGTAAACATTCTACATTTACATAATATTAACTTTTTCATAAATTACACTGCCATCAGGGTGGAACTAAATTAACAGTTACAATTTTGTAAATTGCATAAGGATCACATTGAAATATTTGATTGTTGAAAGGCTATTTGTTTTTCAATAATTATAATATGCACTGATCAATACACTATACAATTATATATAACTTGATCCATCCTCCGCTCTTGTATTTATTCGCTTACAAATTATTTATTATAACCGTCATCTCGATATTCGAAACGTTCGAAACGTAGCTCGTCGTGTGTGGCCCGTAAATGTAAACAAGAAGCGTGTGCGATATCATTATTAATGCATAGTTATACGTAACCATAACAATAGTTAAAAATTACCTACACGGCGGTGGAAGTGACAATTACAATTTGAATCACCGCGACATGTTAATTTGTAGCACATCAGAGATCAGCGTTGAAATGGTCAATCGGCGTTAGTAAGCAGCGGCTAAATTGTACAAGTGAAATTAAAAGGTATGCCATATATAACAGGCAACTGTTTAATTTTCACATTAATTAAAAACCGACGGACAATATTTTTTTTTTCCATAATAACACTGAAAAACAGGCAATTGTTTGATTTTCACATGAATTTAACACCGACCGACAAAAAATTTGATTTCTTTCAATTTTTTTTTTCTGAATTTCACTCAAAAACAAGGCAATCGTTTGATTTTTTTTTCTCTTAATTTCACTCAAAAACAAGGCAATTGTTTGATTTTCACATGAATTTAACACCGACCGACAAAAAGTTTGATTTCTTTAATTTTTTTTTTCTAAATTTCACTCAATAACCAGGCAATTGTTTGATTTTTTTTGCCCTTAATTTCACTCAAAAACAAGGCAATTGTTTGATTTTCACATGAATTTAACACCGACCGACAAAAAGATTGATTTCTTTCAATTTTTTTTTTTTTCTAAATTTCACTCAATAACCAGGCAATTGTTTGATTTTTTTTGTCTCTTAATTTCACTCAAAAACAAGGCAGTTGTTTGATTTTCACATGAATTTAACACCGAGCGACAAAAAATTGGATTTCTTTCAATATTTTTTTTTCTGAATTTCACTCAAAACCAAGGCAATTGTTTGATTTTTTTTTCTCTTAATTTCACTCAAAAACAAGGCAATTGTTTGATTTTCACATGAATTTAACACCGACCGACAAAAAGTTTGATTTCTTTCAATATTTTTTTTTCTGAATTTCACTCAAAAACAAGGCAATTAAGGATATTGGCTATAGTCTAAATTATAACAAGTTGGCAATGATCACTCACCCTCTCAGGCAATTATTCTGCTCCGTTGACATTTCAGGTTTGGATACATACTGGATGTATGATGCTGCCGCTCAAAAGCTGTTATGTTTGCCCGCCCGCCGCTGATTGCTTTCGTCTATTTTAACATGGTAAGTGTCAAAAGCAAATTTTATATATAGTATAATATATTCATAGTCTTCTTTGGCCAAACAAAAATCCATTTACCAGTGGAACAATCGATTTTATTTGTTCCATAATAGAAATAGGGGACCACCGTGTCTGTCTGTCTGTCTGACCTTTGAAGGGCAGCCATGTTTGGAACTGTAATGTGTAGCCGAAGTGAAATTTTCACAAAAGTCTCACCAAGTGTCTGAAACGAAAATTAGCGATAAATTACCTACGTTAATAGATTGCTAATACATTTTCAAACGCAGATTGGTGGGTTGCTGAAACCTTCAAAAACTGACTGTTTGTCAACACTGTTACCAAGTTAATTAACATTAACTAGCTAATAAATTGCCACATGTCCATGTGATATTATTAATCAAATTCATATTATTGAGAACAACTAATTATTAAGTTATGTATAAGTGTTACATAATATTTTGATATATGACTGTGTGTGTGTTTAATCTGTAAACTCCATAGAAATGGTAAACATTCTACATTTACATAATATTAACTTTTTCATAAATTACACTGCCATCAGGGTGGAACTAAATTAACAGTTACAATTTTGTAAATTGCATAAGGATCACATTGAAATATTTGATTGTTGAAAGGCTATTTGTTCTTCAATAATTATAATATGCACTGATCAATACACTATACAATTATATATAACTTGATCCATCCTCCGCTCTTGTATTTATTCGCTTACAAATTATTTATTATAACCGTCATCTCGATATTCGAAACGTTCGAAACGTAGCTCGTCGTGTGTGGCCCGTAAATGTAAACAAGAAGCGTGTGCGATATCATTATTAATGCATAGTTATACGTAACCATAACAATAGTTAAAAATTACCTACACGGCGGTGGAAGTGACAATTACAATTTGAATCACCGCGACATGTTAATTTGTAGCACATCAGAGATCAGCGTTGAAATGGTCAATCGGCGTTAGTAAGCAGCGGCTAAATTGTACAAGTGAAATTAAAAGGTATGCCATATATAACAGGCAACTGTTTAATTTTCACATTAATTAAAAACCGACGGACAATATTTTTTTTTTCCATAATAACACTGAAAAACAGGCAATTGTTTGATTTTCACATGAATTTAACACCGACCGACAAAAAATTTGATTTCTTTCAATTTTTTTTTTCTGAATTTCACTCAAAAACAAGGCAATCGTTTGATTTTTTTTTCTATTAATTTCACTCAAAAACAAGGCAATTGTTTGATTTTCACATGAATTTAACACCGACCGACAAAAAGTTTGATTTCTTTAAATTTTTTGTTATTCTGAATTTCACTCAAAAACAAGGCAATTGTTTGATTGTTTTTTTCTCTTAATTTCACTCAAAAACAAGGCAATTGTTTGATTTTCACATGAATTTAACACCGACCGACAAAAATTTTGATTTCTTTAATTTTTTTTTTCTAAATTTCACTCAATAACCAGGCAATTGTTTGATTTTCACATGAATATAACACCGACCGACAAAAAGTTTGATTTCTTACAATTTTTTTTTTCTGAATTTCACTCAAAAATAAGGCAATTAAGGATATTGGCTATAGTCTAAATTATAACAAGTTGGCAATGATCACTAACCCTCTCAGGCAATTATTTATATTCTGCTCCGTTGACATTTCAGGTTTGGATACATACTGGATGTATGATGCTGCCGCTCAAAAGTTGTTATGTTTGCCCGCCCGCCGCTGATTGCTTTCGTCTATTTTAACATGGTAAGTGTCAAAAGCAAATTTTATATATAGTATAATATATTCATAGTCTTCTTTGGCCAAACAAAAATCCATTTCCCAGTGGAACAATCGATTTTATTTGTTCCATAATAGAAATAGGGGACCACCGTGTCTGTCTGTCTGTCTGACCTTTGAAGGGCAGCCATGTTTGGAACTGTAATGTGTAGCCGAAGTGAAATTTTCACAAAAGTCTCACCAAGTGTCTGAAACGAAAATTAGCGATAAATTACCTACGTTAATAAATTGCTAATACATTTTCAAACGCAGATTGGTGGGTTGCTGAAACCTTCAAAAACTGACTGTTTGTCAACACTGTTACCAAGTTAATTAACATTAACTAGCTAATAAATTGCCACATGTCCATGTGATATTATTAATCAAATTCATATTATTGAGAACAACTAATTATTAAGTTATGTATAAGTGTAACATAATATTTTGATATATGACTGTGTGTGTGTTTAATCTGTAAACTCCATAGAAATGGTAAACATTCTACATTTACATAATATTAACTTTTTCATAAATTACACTGCCATCAGGGTGGAACTAAATTAACAGTTACAATTTTGTAAATTGCATAAGGATCACATTGAAATATTTGATTGTTGAAAGGCTATTTGTTTTTCAATAATTATAATATGCACTGATCAATACACTATACAATTATATATAACTTGATCCATCCTCCGCTCTTGTATTTATTCGCTTACAAATTATTTATTATAACCGTCATCTCGATATTCGAAACGTTCGAAACGTAGCTCGTCGTGTGTGGCCCGTAAATGTAAACAAGAAGCGTGTGCGATATCATTATTAATGCATAGTTATACGTAACCATAACAATAGTTAAAAATTACCTACACGGCGGTGGAAGTGACAATTACAATTTGAATCACCGCGACATGTTAATTTGTAGCACATCAGAGATCAGCGTTGAAATGGTCAATCGGCGTTAGTAAGCAGCGGCTAAATTGTACAAGTGAAATTAAAAGGTATGCCATATATAACAGGCAACTGTTTAATTTTCACATTAATTAAAAACCGACGGACAATATTTTTTTTTTCCATAATAACACTGAAAAACAGGCAATTGTTTGATTTTCACATGAATTTAACACCGACCGACAAAAAATTTGATTTCTTTCAATTTTTTTTTTCTGAATTTCACTCAAAAACAAGGCAATCGTTTGATTTTTTTTTCTCTTAATTTCACTCAAAAACAAGGCAATTGTTTGATTTTCACATGAATTTAACACCGACCGACAAAAAGTTTGATTTCTTTAATTTTTTTTTTCTAAATTTCACTCAATAACCAGGCAATTGTTTGATTTTTTTTTCTCTTAATTTCACTCAAAAACAAGGCAATTGTTTGATTTTCACATGAATTTAACACCGACCGACAAAAAATTGGATTTCTTTCAATATTTTTTTTTCTGAATTTCACTCAAAAACAAGGCAATTGTTTGATTTTTTTTTCTCTTAATTTCACTCAAAAACAAGGCAATTGTTTGATTTTCACATGAATTTAACACCGACCGACAAAAAGTTTGATTTCTTTCAATATTTTTTTTTTCTGAATTTCACTCAAAAACAAGGCAATTGTTTGATATTTTTTTTTTCTTAATTTCACTCAAAAATAAGGCAATTGTTTGATTTTCACATGAATTTAACACCGACCGACAAAAAGTTTGATTTCTTTCATTTTTTTTTTCTAAATTTCACTCAGTAACCAGGCAATTGAGGATATTGGCTATAGTCTAAATTATAACAAGTTGGCAATGATCACTAACCCTCTCAGGCAATTATTTATATTCTGCTCCGTTGACATTTCAGGTTTGGATACATACTGGATGTATGATGCTGCCGCTCAAAAGCTGTTATGTTTGCCCGCCCGCCGCTGATTGCTTTCGTCTATTTTAACATGGTAAGTGTCAAAAGCAAATTTTATATATAGTATAATATATTCATAGTCTTCTTTGGCCAAACAAAAATCCATTTACCAGTGGAACAATCGATTTTATTTGTTCCATAATAGAAATAGGGGACCACCGTGTCTGTCTGTCTGTCTGACCTTTGAAGGGCAGCCATGTTTGGAACTGTAATGTGTAGCCGAAGTGAAATTTTCACAAAAGTCTCACCAAGTGTCTTGTGTTTGTCAACACTGTTACCAAGTTAATTAACATTAACTAGCTAATAAATTGCCACATGTCCATGTGATATTATTAATCAAATTCATATTATTGAGAACAACTAATTATTAAGTTATGTATAAGTGTAACATAATATTTTGATATATGACTGTGTGTGTGTTTAATCTGTAAACTCCATAGAAATGGTAAACATTCTACATTTACATAATATTAACTTTTTCATAAATTACACTGCTATCAGTGTGGAACTAAATTAACAGTTACAATTTTGTAAATTGCATAAGGATCGCATTGAAATATTTGATTGTTGAAAGGCTATTTGTTTTTCAATAATTATAATATGCACTGTTCAATACACTATACAATAATATATAATTTGATCCATCCTCCGCTCTTGTATTTATTCGCTTACAAATTATTTATTATAACCGTCATCTCGATATTCGAAACGTTTGAAACGTAGCTCGTCGTGTGTGGCCCGTAAATGTAAACAAGAAGCGTGTGCGATATCATTATTAATGCATAGTTATACGTAACCATAACAATAGTTAAAAATTACCTACACGGCGGTGGAAGTGACAATTACAATTTGAATCACCGTGACATGTAAATTTGTAGCACATCAGAGATCAGCGTTGAAATGGCCAATCGGCGTAAGTAAGCAGCGGCTAAATTGTACAAGTGAAAATAAAAGGTATGCCATATATAACAGGCAACTGTTTAATTTTCACATTAATTAAAAACCGACGGACAATATTTTTTTTTTCCATAATTACACTGAAAAACAGGCAATTGTTTGATTTTCACATGAATTTAACACCGACCGACTAAAAATTTGATTTCTTTCAATGTTTTTTTCTGAATTTCACTCAAAAACAAGGCAATTGTTTGATTTTTTTTTTTTCTTAATTTCACTCAAAAACCAGGCAATTGTTTGATTTTCACATGAATTAAACACCGACCGACAAAAAGTTTGATTTCTTAAATTTTTTTTTTCTAAATTTCACTCAATAATTAGGCAATTGTTTGATTTTTTTTTCTCCTAATTTCACTCAAAAACAAGGCAATTGTTTGATTTTCACATGAATTTAACACCGACCGACAAAAAGTTTGTATTTTTTTTTTTTTTTTTCTGAATTTCACTCAATAACAAGGCAATTGTTTGATTTTTTTTTCTCCTAATTTCACTCAAAAACAAGGCAATTGTTTGATTTTCACATGAATTTAACACCGACCGACAAAAAGTTTGATTTCTTTCAATATTTTTTTTTTCTGAATTTCACTCAAAAACAAGGCAATTGTTTGATTTTTTTTTTCTCTTAATTTCACTCAAAAACAAGGCAATTGTTTGATTTTCACATGAATTTAACACCGACCGACAAAAAGTTTGATTTCTTTCAATATTTTTTTTTTCTGAATTTCACTCAAAAACAAGGCAATTGTTTGATTTTTTTTTTCTCTTAATTTCACTCAAAAACAAGGCAATTGTTTGATTTTCACATGAATTTAACACTGACCGACAAAAAGTTTGATTTCTTTCAATTATTTTTATCTGAATTTCACTCAAAAACAAGGCAAATGTTTGATTTTTTTTTTCTCTTTATTTCACTCAAAAACAAGGCATTTGTTTGATTTTCACATGAATTTAACACCGACCGACAAAAAGTTTGATTTCTTTCAATTTTTTTTTTTCTGAATTTCACTCAAAAACAAGGCAATTGTTTGATTTTTTTTTCTCTTTAATTCACTCAAAAACAAGGCAATTGTTTGATTTTCACATGAATTTAACACCGACCGACAAAAAGTTTGATTTCTTTAAATTTTTTTTTTTCTGAATTTCACTCAAAAACAAGGCAATTGTTTGATTTTTTTTTCTCTTAATTTCACTCAAAAACAAGGCAATTGTTTGATTTTCACATGAATTTAACACCGACCGACAAAAAGTTTGATTTCTTTCAATTTTTTTTTTTTCTGTATTTCACTCAAAAACAAGGCAATTGTTTGATTTTTTTTTCTCTTAAATTCACTCAAAAACAAGGCAATTGTTTGATTTTCACATGAATTTAACACCGACAAACAAAAAGTTTGATTTCTTTAAATTTTTTTTTTTCTGAATTTCACTCAAAAATAAGGCAATTGTTTGATTTTTTTTTTCTGTTAATTTCACTCAAAAACAAGGCAATTGTTTGATTTTCACATGAATTTAACACCGACCGACAAAAAGTTCGATTTCTTTCAATTTTTTTTTCTAAATTTCACTCAATAACCAGGCAATTGTTTGATTTTTTTTTTCTCCTAATTTCACTCAAAAACAAGGCAATTGTTTGATTTTCACATGAATTTAACACACCAGGCAATCAACAAAATTTCACTCAATAACCAGGCAATTGTTTGATTTTTTTTTCTCTTTATTTCACTCAAAAATAAGGCAATTGTTTGATTTTCACATGAATTTAACACCGACCGACAAAAAGTTTGATTTCTTTCATTTTTTTTTTCTAAATTTCACTCAATAACCAGGCAATTGTTTGATTTTTTTTTCTCTTTATTTCACTCAAAAACAAGGCATTTGTTTGATTTTCACATGAATTTAACACCGACTGACAAAAAGTTTGATTTCTTTCAATATTTATTTTTTTAAATTTCACTCAATAACCATGCAATTGTTTGATTTTTTATTTCTCTGAATTTCACTCAAAAACAAGACAATTGTTTGATTTTTTTTTCTCTCTTAATTTCACTCAAAAACAAGGCAATTGTTTGATTTTCACATGAATTTAACACCGACCGACAAAAAGTTTGATTTCTTTCAATATTTTTTTTTCTGAATTTCACTCAAAAACAAGGCAATTGTTTTATATTTTTTTTCTCTTAATTTCACTCAAAAATAAGGCAATTGTTTGATTTTCACATGAAATTAACACCGACCGACAAAAAGTTTGATTTCTTTCATTTTTTTTTTCTAAATTTCACTCAATAACCAGGCAATAGTTTGATTTTTTTTTCTCTTTATTTCACTCAAAAACAAGGCATTTGTTTGATTTTCACATGAATTTAACACCGACTGACAAAAAGTTTGATTTCTTTCAATATTTATTTTTTTAAATTTCACTCAATAACCATGCAATTGTTTGATTTTTTATTTCTCTGAATTTCACTCAAAAACAAGACAATTGTTTGATTTTTTGTTTCTCTTAATTTCACTCAAAAACAAGGCAATTGTTTGATTTTTTTTTTCTCTGAATTACACTCAAAAACAAGACAATTGTTTGATTTTTTTTTTCTCTTAATTTCACTCAAAAACAAGGCAATTGTTTGATTTTCACATGAATTTAACACCGACCGACAAAAAGTTTGATTTCACTCAAAAGTAAGGCAATTGTTTGATTTTTTTTGTCTCTTAATTTCACTCAAAAACAAGGCAATTGTTTGATTTTCACATGAATTTAACACCGACCGACAAAAAGTTTGATTTCTTTAAATTTTTTTTTTCTGAATTTCACTCAAAAATAAGGCAATTAAGGATATTGGCTATAGTCTAAATTATAACAAGTTGGCAAAGATCACTTACCCTCTCAGGCAATTATTTATATTCTGCTCCGTTGACATTTCAGGTTTGGATAAATACTGGATGTATGATGCTGCCGCTCAAAAGCTGTTATGTTTGCCCGCCCGCCGCTGATTGCTTTCGTCTATTTTAACATGGTAAGTGTCAAAAGCAAATTTTATATATAGTATAATATATTCATAGTCTTCTTTGGCCAAACAAAAATCCATTTACCAGTGGAACAATCGATTTTATTTGTTCCATAATAGAAATAGGGGACCACCGTGTCTGTCTGTCTGTCTGACCTTTGAAGGGCAGCCATGTTTGGAACTGTAATGTGTAGCCGAAGTGAAATTTTCACAAAAGTCTCACCAAGTGTCTTGTGTTTGTCAACACTGTTACCAAGTTAATTAACATTAACTAGCTAATAAATTGCCACATGTCCATGTGATATTATTAATCAAATTCATATTATTGAGAACAACTAATTATTAAGTTATGTATAAGTGATACATAATATTTTGATATATGACTGTGTGTGTGTTTAATCTGTTAACTCCATAGAAATGGTAAACATTCTACATTAACATAATATTAACTTTTTCATAAATTACACTGTTATCAGTGTGGAACTAAATTAACAGTTACAATTTTGTAAATTGCATTCGGATCGCATTGAAATATTTGATTGTTGAAAGGCTATTTGTTTTTCAATAATTATAATATGCACTGATCAATACACTATACAATAATATATAACTTGATCCATCCTCCGCTCTTGTATTTATTCGCTTACAAATTATTTATTATAACCGTCATCTCGATATTCGAAACGTTCGAAACGTAGCTCGTCGTGTGTGGCCCGTTAATGTTAACAAGAAACGTGTGCGATATCATTATTAATGCATAGTTATACGTAACCATAACAATAGTTAAAAATTACCTACACGGCGGTGGAAGTGACAATTACAATTTGAATCACCGCGACATGTAAATTTGTAGCACATCAGAGATCAGCGTTGAAATGGTCAATCGGCGTTAGTAAGCAGCGGCTAAATTGTACAAGTAAAATTAATAGGTATGCCATATATAACAGGCAACTGTTTAATTTTCACATTAATTAAAAACCGACGGACAATATTTTTTTTTCCATAATTACACTGAAAAACAGGCAATTGTTTGATTTTCACATGAATTTAACACCGACCGACAAAAAATTTGATTTCTTTCAATTTTTTTTTTTTCTGAATTTCACTCAAAAACAAGGCAATTGTTTGATTTTTTTTTCTCTTAATTTCACTCAAAAACCAGGCAATTGTTTGATTTTCACATGAATTTAACACCGACCGACAAAAAGTTTGATTTCTTTCAATTTTTTTTTTCTGAATTTTACTCAAAAACAAGGCAATTGTTTGATTTTTTTTTTCTCTTAATTTCACTTAAAAACAAGGCAATTGTTTGATTTTCACATGAATTTAACACCGACCGACAAAAAGTTTGATTTCTTTCAATTTTTTTTTTCTGAATTTCACTCAAAAACAAGGCATTTGTTTAATTTTTTTTCTCCTAATTTCACTCAAAAATAAGGCAATTGTTTGATTTTCACATGAATTTAACACCGACCGACAAAAAGTTTGATTTCTTTCATTTTTTTTTTCTAAATTTCACTCAATAACCAGGCATTTGTTTGATTTTTTTTTCTCTTTATTTCACTCAAAAACAAGGCATTTGTTTGATTTTCACATGAATTTAACACCGACTGACAAAAAGTTTGATTTCTTTCAATATTTATTTTTTTAAATTTCACTCAATAACCATGCAATTGTTTGATTTTTTATTTCTCTGAATTTCACTCAAAAACAAGACAATTGTTTGATTTTTTTTTTTTCTTAATTTCACTCAAAAACAAGGCAATTGTTTGATTTTCACATGAATTTAACACCGACCGACAAAAAGTTTGATTTCACTCAAAAGTAAGGCAATTGTTTGATTTTTTTTGTCTCTTAATTTCACTCCAAAACAAGGCAATTGTTTGATTTTCACATGAATTTAACACCGACCGACAAAAAGTTTGATTTCTTTCAATATTTTTTTTTCTGAATTTCACTCAAAAACAAGGCAATTGTTTGATTTATTTTTTCTCTTAATTTCACTCAAAAACAAGGCAATTGTTTGATTTTCACATGAATTTAACACCGACCGACAAAAAGTTTGATTTCTTTCAATATTTTTTTTTCTGAATTTCACTCAAAAACAAGGCAATTGTTTTATATTTTTTTTCTCTTAATTTCACTCAAAAATAAGGCAATTGTTTGATTTTCACATGAATTTAACACCGACCGACAAAAAGTTTGATTTCTTTCATTTTTTTTTTCTAAATTTCACTCAATAACCAGGCAATAGTTTGATTTTTTTTTCTCTTTATTTCACTCAAAAACAAGGCATTTGTTTGATTTTCACATGAATTTAACACCGACTGACAAAAAGTTTGATTTCTTTCAATATTTATTTTTTTAAATTTCACTCAATAACCATGCAATTGTTTGATTTTTTATTTCTCTGAATTTCACTCAAAAACAAGACAATTGTTTGATTTTTTTTTTCTCTTAATTTCACTCAAAAACAAGGCAATTGTTTGATTTTTTTTTTCTCTGAATTACACTCAAAAACAAGACAATTGTTTGATTTTTTTTTTCTCTTAATTTCACTCAAAAACAAGGCAATTGTTTGATTTTCACATGAATTTAACACCGACCGACAAAAAGTTTGATTTCACTCAAAAGTAAGGCAATTGTTTGATTTTTTTTGTCTCTTAATTTCACTCCAAAACAAGGCAATTGTTTGATTTTCACATGAATTTAACACCGACCGACAAAAAGTTTGATTTCTTTCAATTTTTTTTTCTGAATTTCACTCAAAAATAAGGCAATTAAGGATATTGGCTATAGTCTAAATTATAACAAGTTGGCAATGATCACTTACCCTCTCAGGCAATTATTTATATTCTGCTCCGTTGACATTTCAGGTTTGGATAAATACTGGATGTATGATGCTGCCGCTCAAAAGCTGTTATGTTTGCCCGCCCGCCGCTGATTGCTTTCGTCTATTTTAACATGGTAAGTGTCAAAAGCAAATTTTATATATAGTATAATATATTCATAGTCTTCTTTGGCCAAACAAAAATCTATACAATAATATATAACTTGATCCATCCTCCGCTCTTGTATTTATTCGCTTACAAATTATTTATTATAACCGTCATCTCGATATTCGAAACGTTCGAAACGTAGCTCGTCGTGTGTGGCCCGTTAATGTTAAGAAGAAACGTGTGCGATATCATTATTAATGCATAGTTATACGTAACCATAACAATAGTTAAAAATTACCTACACGGCGGTGGAAGTGACAATTACAATTTGAATCACCGCGACATGTAAATTTGTAGCACATCAGAGATCAGCGTTGAAATGGTCAATCGGCGTTAGTAAGCAGCGGCTAAATTGTACAAGTAAAATTAATAGGTATGCCATATATAACAGGCAACTGTTTAATTTTCACATTAATTAAAAACCGACGGACAATATTTTTTTTTCCATAATTACACTGAAAAACAGGCAATTGTTTGATTTGCACATGAATTTAACACCGACCGACAAAAAATTTGATTTCTTTCAATTTTTTTTTTCTGAATTTCACTCAAAAACAAGGCAATTGTTTGATTTTTTCTTCTCTTTATTTCACTCAAAAACCAGGCAATTGTTTGATTTTCACATGAATTTAACACCGACCGACAAAAAGTTTGATTTCTTTCAATTTTTTTTTTTCTGAATTTTACTCAAAAACAAGGCAATTGTTTGATTTTTTTTTTCTCTTAATTTCACTTAAAAACAAGGCAATTGTTTGATTTTCACATGAATTTAACACCGACCGACAAAAAGTTTGATTTCTTTCAATGTTTTTTTTCTGAATTTCACTCAAAAACAAGGCAATTGTTTAATTTTTTTTCTCCTAATTTCACTCAAAAATAAGGCAATTGTTTGATTTTCACATGAATTTAACACCGACCGACAAAAAGTTTGATTTCTTTCATTTTTTTTTTCTAAATTTCACTCAATAACCAGGCAATAGTTTGATTTTTTTTTCTCTTTATTTCACTCAAAAACAAGGCATTTGTTTGATTTTCACATGAATTTAACACCGACTGACAAAAAGTTTGATTTCTTTCAATATTTATTTTTTTAAATTTCACTCAATAACCATGCAATTGTTTGATTTTTTATTTCTCTGAATTTCACTCAAAAACAAGACAATTGTTTGATTTTTTTTTTCTCTTAATTTCACTCAAAAACAAGGCAATTGTTTGATTTTTTTTTTTCTGAATTACACTCAAAAACAAGACAATTGTTTGATTTTTTTTTTCTCTTAATTTCACTCAAAAACAAGGCAATTGTTTGATTTTCACATGAATTTAACACCGACCGACAAAAAGTTTGATTTCACTCAAAAGTAAGGCAATTGTTTGATTTTTTTTGTCTCTTAATTTCACTCAAAAACAAGGCAATTGTTTGATTTTCACATGAATTTAACACCGACCGACAAAAAGTTTGATTTCTTTCATTTTTTTTTTCTAAATTTCACTTAATAACCAGGCAATTGTTTGATTTTTTTTTCTCTTTATTTCACTCAAAAACAAGGCATTTGTTTGATTTTCACATGAATTTAACACCGACTGACAAAAAGTTTGATTTCTTTCAATATTTATTTTTTTAAATTTCACTCAATAACCATGCAATTGTTTGATTTTTTATTTCTCTGAATTTCACTCAAAAACAAGACAATTGTTTGATTTTTTTTTTCTCTTAATTTCACTCAAAAACAAGGCAATTGTTTGATTTTTTTTTTCTCTGAATTACACTCAAAAACAAGACAATTGTTTGATTTTTTTTTCTCCTAATTTCACTCAAAAACAAGGCAATTGTTTGATTTTCACATGAATTTAACACCGACCGACAAAAAGTTTGTATTCTTTCATTTTTTTTTTCTGAATTTCACTCAATAACAAGGCAATTGTTTGATTTTTTTTTCTCCTAATTTCACTCAAAAACAAGGCAATTGTTTGATTTTCACATGAATTTAACACCGACCGACAAAAAGTTTGATTTCTTTCAATATTTTTTTTTTCTGAATTTCACTCAAAAACAAGGCAATTGTTTGATTTTTTTTTTCTCTTAATTTCACTCAAAAACAAGGCAATTGTTTGATTTTCACATGAATTTAACACCGACCGACAAAAAGTTTGATTTCTTTCAATATTTTTTTTTTCTGAATTTCACTCAAAAACAAGGCAATTGTTTGATTTTTTTTTCTCTTTATTTCACTCAAAAACAAGGCATTTGTTTGATTTTCACATGAATTTAACACCGACCGACAAAAAGTTTGATTTCTTTCAATATTTTTTTTCTGAATTTCACTCAAAAACAAGGCAATTGTTTGATTTTTTTTTTCTCTTTATTTCACTCAAAAACAAGGCAATTGTTTGATTTTCACATGAATTTAACACCGACCGACAAAAAGTTTGATTTCTTTCAATATTTTTTTTTCTGAATTTCACTCAAAAACAAGGCAATTGTTTTATATTTTTTTTCTCTTAATTTCACTCAAAAATAAGGCAATTGTTTGATTTTCACATGAATTTAACACCGACCGACAAAAAGTTTGATTTCTTTCATTTTTTTTTCTAAATTTCACTCAATAACCAGGCAATAGTTTGATTTTTTTTTCTCTTTATTTCACTCAAAAACAAGGCATTTGTTTGATTTTCACATGAATTGAACACCGACTGACAAAAAGTTTGATTTCTTTCAATATTTATTTTTTTAAATTTCACTCAATAACCATGCAATTGTTTGATTTTTTATTTCTCTGAATTTCACTCAAAAACAAGACAATTGTTTGATTTTTTTTTTCTCTTAATTTCACTCAAAAACAAGGCAATTGTTTGATTTTTTTTTTCTCTGAATTACACTCAAAAACAAGACAATTGTTTGATTTTTTTTTCTCTTAATTCCACTCAAAAACAAGGCAATTGTTTGATTTTCACATGAATTTAACACCGACCGACAAAAAGTTTGATTTCACTCAAAAGTAAGGCAATTGTTTGATTTTTTTTGTCTCTTAATTTCACTCAAAAACAAGGCAATTGTTTGATTTTCACATGAATTTAACACCGACCGACAAAAAGTTTGATTTCTTTCAATTTTTTTTTCTGAATTTCACTCAAAAATAAGGCAATTAAGGATATTGGCTATAGTCTAAATTATAACAAGTTGGCAATGATCACTTACCCTCTCAGGCAATTATTTATATTCTGCTCCGTTGACATTTCAGGTTTGGATAAATACTGGATGTATGATGCTGCCGCTCAAAAGCTGTTATGTTTGCCCGCCCGCCGCTGATTGCTTTCGTCTATTTTAACATGGTAAGTGTCAAAAGCAAATTTTATATATAGTATAATATATTCATAGTCTTCTTTGGCCAAACAAAAATCCATTTACCAGTGGAACAATCGATTTTATTTGTTCCATAATAGAAATAGGGGACCACCGTGTCTGTCTGTCTGACCTTTGAAGGGCAGCCATGTTTGGAACTGTAATGTGTAGCCGAAGTGAAATTTTCACAAAAGTCTCACCAAGTGTCTTGTGTTTGTCAACACTGTTACCAAGTTAATTAACATTAACTAGCTAATAAATTGCCACATGTCCATGTGATATTATTAATCAAATTCATATTATTGAGAACAACTAATTATTAAGTTATGTATAAGTGATACATAATA
The DNA here is from genome assembly GCA_963854805.1 of Plagodis dolabraria. Classification (NCBI taxonomy): domain Eukaryota; kingdom Metazoa; phylum Arthropoda; class Insecta; order Lepidoptera; family Geometridae; genus Plagodis; species Plagodis dolabraria. Next base: position 24,142,490 of record OY978444.1, read on the forward strand.
TTTTGATATATGACTGTGTGTGTGTTTAATCTGTTAACTCCATAGAAATGGTAAACATTCTACATTTACATAATATTAACTTTTTCATAAATTACACTGTTATCAGTGTGGAACTAAATTAACAGTTACAATTTTGTAAATTGCATTCGGATCGCATTGAAATATTTGATTGTTGAAAGGCTATTTGTTTTTCAATAATTATAATATGCACTGATCAATACACTATACAATAATATATAACTTGATCCATCCTCCGCTCTTGTATTTATTCGCTTACAAATTATTTATTATAACCGTCATCTCGATATTCGAAACGTTCGAAACGTAGCTCGTCGTGTGTGGCCCGTTAATGTTAAGAAGAAACGTGTGCGATATCATTATTAATGCATAGTTATACGTAACCATAACAATAGTTAAAAATTACCTACACGGCGGTGGAAGTGACAATTACAATTTGAATCACCGCGACATGTAAATTTGTAGCACATCAGAGATCAGCGTTGAAATGGTCAATCGGCGTTAGTAAGCAGCGGCTAAATTGTACAAGTAAAATTAATAGGTATGCCATATATAACAGGCAACTGTTTAATTTTCACATTAATTAAAAACCGACGGACAATATTTTTTTTTCCATAATTACACTGAAAAACAGGCAATTGTTTGATTTTCACATGAATTTAACACCGACCGACAAAAAATTTGATTTCTTTCAATTTTTTTTTTCTGAATTTCACTCAAAAACAAGGCAATTGTTTGATTTTTTCTTCTCTTTATTTCACTCAAAAACCAGGCAATTGTTTGATTTTCACATGAATTTAACACCGACCGACAAAAAGTTTGATTTCTTTCAATTTTTTTTTTTCTGAATTTTACTCAAAAACAAGGCAATTGTTTGATTTTTTTTTTCTCTTAATTTCACTTAAAAACAAGGCAATTGTTTGATTTTCACATGAATTTAACACCGACCGACAAAAAGTTTGATTTCTTTCAATGTTTTTTTTCTGAATTTCACTCAAAAACAAGGCAATTGTTTAATTTTTTTTCTCCTAATTTCACTCAAAAATAAGGCAATTGTTTGATTTTCACATGAATTTAACACCGACCGACAAAAAGTTTGATTTCTTTCATTTTTTTTTTCTAAATTTCACTCAATAACCAGGCAATAGTTTGATTTTTTTTTCTCTTTATTTCACTCAAAAACAAGGCATTTGTTTGATTTTCACATGAATTTAACACCGACTGACAAAAAGTTTGATTTCTTTCAATATTTATTTTTTTAAATTTCACTCAATAACCATGCAATTGTTTGATTTTTTATTTCTCTGAATTTCACTCAAAAACAAGACAATTGTTTGATTTTTTTTTTCTCTTAATTTCACTCAAAAACAAGGCAATTGTTTGATTTTTTTTTTTCTGAATTACACTCAAAAACAAGACAATTGTTTGATTTTTTTTTTCTCTTAATTTCACTCAAAAACAAGGCAATTGTTTGATTTTCACATGAATTTAACACCGACCGACAAAAAGTTTGATTTCACTCAAAAGTAAGGCAATTGTTTGATTTTTTTTGTCTCTTAATTTCACTCAAAAACAAGGCAATTGTTTGATTTTCACATGAATTTAACACCGACCGACAAAAAGTTTGATTTCTTTCATTTTTTTTTTCTAAATTTCACTTAATAACCAGGCAATTGTTTGATTTTTTTTTCTCTTTATTTCACTCAAAAACAAGGCATTTGTTTGATTTTCACATGAATTTAACACCGACTGACAAAAAGTTTGATTTCTTTCAATATTTATTTTTTTAAATTTCACTCAATAACCATGCAATTGTTTGATTTTTTATTTCTCTGAATTTCACTCAAAAACAAGACAATTGTTTGATTTTTTTTTTCTCTTAATTTCACTCAAAAACAAGGCAATTGTTTGATTTTTTTTTTCTCTGAATTACACTCAAAAACAAGACAATTGTTTGATTTTTTTTTCTCCTAATTTCACTCAAAAACAAGGCAATTGTTTGATTTTCACATGAATTTAACACCGACCGACAAAAAGTTTGTATTCTTTCATTTTTTTTTTCTGAATTTCACTCAATAACAAGGCAATTGTTTGATTTTTTTTTCTCCTAATTTCACTCAAAAACAAGGCAATTGTTTGATTTTCACATGAATTTAACACCGACCGACAAAAAGTTTGATTTCTTTCAATATTTTTTTTTTCTGAATTTCACTCAAAAACAAGGCAATTGTTTGATTTTTTTTTTCTCTTAATTTCACTCAAAAACAAGGCAATTGTTTGATTTTCACATGAATTTAACACCGACCGACAAAAAGTTTGATTTCTTTCAATATTTTTTTTTTCTGAATTTCACTCAAAAACAAGGCAATTGTTTGATTTTTTTTTCTCTTTATTTCACTCAAAAACAAGGCATTTGTTTGATTTTCACATGAATTTAACACCGACCGACAAAAAGTTTGATTTCTTTCAATATTTTTTTTCTGAATTTCACTCAAAAACAAGGCAATTGTTTGATTTTTTTTTTCTCTTTATTTCACTCAAAAACAAGGCAATTGTTTGATTTTCACATGAATTTAACACCGACCGACAAAAAGTTTGATTTCTTTCAATATTTTTTTTTCTGAATTTCACTCAAAAACAAGGCAATTGTTTTATATTTTTTTTCTCTTAATTTCACTCAAAAATAAGGCAATTGTTTGATTTTCACATGAATTTAACACCGACCGACAAAAAGTTTGATTTCTTTCATTTTTTTTTCTAAATTTCACTCAATAACCAGGCAATAGTTTGATTTTTTTTTCTCTTTATTTCACTCAAAAACAAGGCATTTGTTTGATTTTCACATGAATTGAACACCGACTGACAAAAAGTTTGATTTCTTTCAATATTTATTTTTTTAAATTTCACTCAATAACCATGCAATTGTTTGATTTTTTATTTCTCTGAATTTCACTCAAAAACAAGACAATTGTTTGATTTTTTTTTTCTCTTAATTTCACTCAAAAACAAGGCAATTGTTTGATTTTTTTTTTCTCTGAATTACACTCAAAAACAAGACAATTGTTTGATTTTTTTTTCTCTTAATTCCACTCAAAAACAAGGCAATTGTTTGATTTTCACATGAATTTAACACCGACCGACAAAAAGTTTGATTTCACTCAAAAGTAAGGCAATTGTTTGATTTTTTTTGTCTCTTAATTTCACTCAAAAACAAGGCAATTGTTTGATTTTCACATGAATTTAACACCGACCGACAAAAAGTTTGATTTCTTTCAATTTTTTTTTCTGAATTTCACTCAAAAATAAGGCAATTAAGGATATTGGCTATAGTCTAAATTATAACAAGTTGGCAATGATCACTTACCCTCTCAGGCAATTATTTATATTCTGCTCCGTTGACATTTCAGGTTTGGATAAATACTGGATGTATGATGCTGCCGCTCAAAAGCTGTTATGTTTGCCCGCCCGCCGCTGATTGCTTTCGTCTATTTTAACATGGTAAGTGTCAAAAGCAAATTTTATATATAGTATAATATATTCATAGTCTTCTTTGGCCAAACAAAAATCCATTTACCAGTGGAACAATCGATTTTATTTGTTCCATAATAGAAATAGGGGACCACCGTGTCTGTCTGTCTGACCTTTGAAGGGCAGCCATGTTTGGAACTGTAATGTGTAGCCGAAGTGAAATTTTCACAAAAGTCTCACCAAGTGTCTTGTGTTTGTCAACACTGTTACCAAGTTAATTAACATTAACTAGCTAATAAATTGCCACATGTCCATGTGATATTATTAATCAAATTCATATTATTGAGAACAACTAATTATTAAGTTATGTATAAGTGATACATAATATTTTGATATATGACTGTGTGTGTGTTTAATCTGTTAACTCCATAGAAATGGTAAACATTCTACATTTACATAATATTAACTTTTTCATAAATTACACTGTTATCAGTGTGGAACTAAATTAACAGTTACAATTTTGTAAATTGCATTCGGATCGCATTGAAATATTTGATTGTTGAAAGGCTATTTGTTTTTCAATAATTATAATATGCACTGATCAATACACTATACAATAATATATAACTTGATCCATCCTCCGCTCTTGTATTTATTCGCTTACAAATTATTTATTATAACCGTCATCTCGATATTCGAAACGTTCGAAACGTAGCTCGTCGTGTGTGGCCCGTTAATGTTAAGAAGAAACGTGTGCGATATCATTATTAATGCATAGTTATACGTAACCATAACAATAGTTAAAAATTACCTACACGGCGGTGGAAGTGACAATTACAATTTGAATCACCGCGACATGTAAATTTGTAGCACATCAGAGATCAGCGTTGAAATGGTCAATCGGCGTTAGTAAGCAGCGGCTAAATTGTACAAGTAAAATTAATAGGTATGCCATATATAACAGGCAACTGTTTAATTTTCACATTAATTAAAAACCGACGGACAATATTTTTTTTTCCATAATTACACTGAAAAACAGGCAATTGTTTGATTTTCACATGAATTTAACACCGACCGACAAAAAATTTGATTTCTTTAAATTTTTTTTTTTCTGAATTTCACTCAAAAACAAGGCAATTGTTTGATTTTTTCTTCTCTTAATTTCACTCAAAAACCAGGCAATTGTTTGATTTTCACATGAATTTAACACCGACCGACAAAAAGTTTGATTTCTTTCAATTTTTTTTTTTCTGAATTTTACTCAAAAACAAGGCAATTGTTTGATTTTTTTTTTCTCTTAATTTCACTTAAAAACAAGGCAATTGTTTGATTTTCACATGAATTTAACACCGACCGACAAAAAGTTTGATTTCTTTCAATGTTTTTTTTCTGAATTTCACTCAAAAACAAGGCAATTGTTTAATTTTTTTTCTCCTAATTTCACTCAAAAATAAGGCAATTGTTTGATTTTCACATGAATTTAACACCGACCGACAAAAAGTTTGATTTCTTTCATTTTTTTTTTCTAAATTTCACTCAATAACCAGGCAATTGTTTGGTTTTTTTTTTCTCTTTATTTCACTCAAAAACAAGGCATTTGTTTGATTTTCACATGAATTTAACACCGACTGACAAAAAGTTTGATTTCTTTCAATATTTATTTTTTTAAATTTCACTCAATAACCATGCAATTGTTTGATTTTTTATTTCTCTGAATTTCACTCAAAAACAAGACAATTGTTTGATTTTTTTTTTCTCTTAATTTCACTCAAAAACAAGGCAATTGTTTGATTTTTTTTTTCTCTGAATTACACTCAAAAACAAGACAATTGTTTGATTTTTTTTTTCTCTTAATTTCACTCAAAAACAAGGCAATTGTTTGATTTTCACATGAATTTAACACCGACCGACAAAAAGTTTGATTTCACTCAAAAGTAAGGCAATTGTTTGATTTTTTTTGTCTCTTAATTTCACTCAAAAACAAGGCAATTGTTTGATTTTCACATGAATTTAACACCGACCGACAAAAAGTTTGATTTCTTTCATTTTTTTTTTCTAAATTTCACTTTATAACCAGGCAATTGTTTGATTTTTTTTTCTCTTTATTTCACTCAAAAACAAGGCATTTGTTTGATTTTCACATGAATTTAACACCGACTGACAAAAAGTTTGATTTCTTTCAATATTTATTTTTTTAAATTTCACTCAATAACCATGCAATTGTTTGATTTTTTATTTCTCTGAATTTCACTCAAAAACAAGACAATTGTTTGATTTTTTTTTTCTCTTAATTTCACTCAAAAACAAGGCAATTGTTTGATTTTTTTTTTCTCTGAATTACACTCAAAAACAAGACAATTGTTTGATTTTTTTTTCTCCTAATTTCACTCAAAAACAAGGCAATTGTTTGATTTTCACATGAATTTAACACCGACCGACAAAAAGTTTGTATTCTTTCATTTTTTTTTTCTGAATTTCACTCAATAACAAGGCAATTGTTTGATTTTTTTTTTCTCTGAATTACACTCAAAAACAAGACAATTGTTTGATTTTTTTTTCTCCTAATTTCACTCAAAAACAAGGCAATTGTTTGATTTTCACATGAATTTAACACCGACCGACAAAAAGTTTGTATTCTTTCATTTTTTTTTTCTGAATTTCACTCAATAACAAGGCAATTGTTTGATTTTTTATTTCTCTGAATTTCACTCAAAAACAAGACAATTGTTTGATTTTTTTTTTCTCTTAATTTCACTCAAAAACAAGGCAATTGTTTGATTTTTTTTTTCTCTGAATTACACTCAAAAACAAGACAATTGTTTGATTTTTTTTTTCTCTTAATTTCACTCAAAAACAAGGCAATTGTTTGATTTTCACATGAATTTAACACCGACCGACAAAAAGTTTGATTTCACTCAAAAGTAAGGCAATTGTTTGATTTTTTTTGTCTCTTAATTTCACTCAAAAACAAGGCAATTGTTTGATTTTCACATGAATTTAACACCGACCGACAAAAAGTTTGATTTCTTTCATTTTTTTTTTCTAAATTTCACTTAATAACCAGGCAATTGTTTGATTTTTTTTTCTCTTTATTTCACTCAAAAACAAGGCATTTGTTTGATTTTCACATGAATTTAACACCGACTGACAAAAAGTTTGATTTCTTTCAATATTTATTTTTTTAAATTTCACTCAATAACCATGCAATTGTTTGATATTTTATTTCTCTGAATTTCACTCAAAAACAAGACAATTGTTTGATTTTTTTTTTCTCTTAATTTCACTCAAAAACAAGGCAATTGTTTGATTTTTTTTTTCTCTGAATTTCACTCAAAAACAAGACAATTGTTTGATTTTTTTTTCTCCTAATTTCACTCAAAAACAAGGCAATTGTTTGATTTTCACATGAATTTAACACCGACCGACAAAAAGTTTGTATTCTTTCATTTTTTTTTTCTGAATTTCACTCAATAACAAGGCAATTGTTTGATTTTTTTGTCTCCTAATTTCACTCAAAAACAAGGCAATTGTTTGATTTTCACATGAATTTAACACCGACCGACAAAAAGTTTGATTTCTTTCAATATTTTTTTTTTCTGAATTTCACTCAAAAACAAGGCAATTGTTTGATTTTTTTTTTCTCTTAATTTCACTCAAAAACAAGGCAATTGTTTGATTTTCACATGAATTTAACACCGACCGACAAAAAGTTTGATTTCTTTCAATATTTTTTTTTTCTGAATTTCACTCAAAAACAAGGCAATTGTTTGATTTTTTTTGTCTCTTAATTTCACTCAAAAACAAGGCAATTGTTTGATTTTCACATGAATTTAACACTGACCGACAAAAAGTTTGATTTCTTTCAATTATTTTTATCTGAATTTCACTCAAAAACAAGGCAATTGTTTGATTTTTTTTTTCTCTTTATTTCACTCAAAAACAAGGCATTTGTTTGATTTTCACATGAATTTAACACCGACCGACAAAAAGTTTGATTTCTTTCAATTTTTTTTTTCTGAATTTCACTCAAAAACAAGGCAATTGTTTGATTTTTTTTTCTCTTTAATTCACTCAAAAACAAGGCAATTGTTTGATTTTCACATGAATTTAACACCGACCGACAAAAAGTTTGATTTCTTTAAATTTTTTTTTTTTCTGAATTTCACTCAAAAACAAGGCAATTGTTTGATTTTTTTTTCTCTTAATTTCACTCAAAAACAAGACAATTGTTTGATTTTTTTTTCTCCTAATTTCACTCAAAAACAAGGCAATTGTTTGATTTTCACATGAATTTAACACCGACCGACAAAAAGTTTGTATTCTTTCATTTTTTTTTTCTGAATTTCACTCAATAACAAGGCAATTGTTTGATTTTTTTTTCTCCTAATTTCACTCAAAAACAAGGCAATTGTTTGATTTTCACATGAATTTAACACCGACCGACAAAAAGTTTGATTTCTTTCAATTTTTTTTTTTCTGAATTTTACTCAAAAACAAGGCAATTGTTTGATTTTTTTTTTCTCTTAATTTCACTCAAAAACAAGGCAATTGTTTGATTTTCACATGAATTTAACACCGACCGACAAAAAGTTTGATTTCACTCAAAAGTAAGGCAATTGTTTGATTTTTTTTGTCTCTTAATTTCACTCAAAAACAAGGCAATTGTTTGATTTTCACATGAATTTAACACCGACCGACAAAAAGTTTGATTTCTTTCAATTTTTTTTTTCTGAATTTCACTCAAAAATAAGGCAATTAAGGATATTGGCTATAGTCTAAATTATAACAAGTTGGCAATGATCACTTACCCTCTCAGGCAATTATTTATATTCTGCTCCGTTGACATTTCAGGTTTGGATAAATACTGGATGTATGATGCTGCCGCTCAAAAGCTGTTATGTTTGCCCGCCCGCCGCTGATTGCTTTCGTCTATTTTAACATGGTAAGTGTCAAAAGCAAATTTTATATATAGTATAATATATTCATAGTCTTCTTTGGCCAAACAAAAATCCATTTACCAGTGGAACAATCGATTTTATTTGTTCCATAATAGAAATAGGGGACCACCGTGTCTGTCTGTCTGTCTGACCTTTGAAGGGCAGCCATGTTTGGAACTGTAATGTGTAGCCGAAGTGAAATTTTCACAAAAGTCTCACCAAGTGTCTTGTGTTTGTCAACACTGTTACCAAGTTAATTAACATTAACTAGCTAATAAATTGCCACATGTCCATGTGATATTATTAATCAAATTCATATTATTGAGAACAACTAATTATTAAGTTATGTATAAGTGATACATAATATTTTGATATATGACTGTGTGTGTGTTTAATCTGTTAACTCCATAGAAATGGTAAACATTCTACATTTACATAATATTAACTTTTTCATAAATTACACTGTTATCAGTGTGGAACTAAATTAACAGTTACAATTTTGTAAATTGCATTCGGATCGCATTGAAATATTTGATTGTTGAAAGGCTATTTGTTTTTCAATAATTATAATATGCACTGATCAATACACTATACAATAATATATAACTTGATCCATCCTCCGCTCTTGTATTTATTCGCTTACAAATTATTTATTATAACCGTCATCTCGATATTCGAAACGTTCGAAACGTAGCTCGTCGTGTGTGGCCCGTTAATGTTAAGAAGAAACGTGTGCGATATCATTATTAATGCATAGTTATACGTAACCATAACAATAGTTAAAAATAACCTACACGGCGGTGGAAGTGACAATTACAATTTGAATCACCGCGACATGTAAATTTGTAGCACATCAGAGATCAGCGTTGAAATGGTCAATCGGCGTTAGTAAGCAGCGGCTAAATTGTACAAGTAAAATTAATAGGTATGCCATATATAACAGGCAACTGTTTAATTTTCACATTAATTTAACACCGACCGACAAAAAGTTTGATTTCTTTCATTTTTTTTTTCTAAATTTCACTTAATAACCAGGCAATTGTTTGATTTTTTTTTCTCTTTATTTCACTCAAAAACAAGGCATTTGTTTGATTTTCACATGAATTTAACACCGACTGACAAAAAGTTTGATTTCTTTCAATATTTATTTTTTTAAATTTCACTCAATAACCATGCAATTGTTTGATTTTTTATTTCTCTGAATTTCACTCAAAAACAAGACAATTGTTTGATTTTTTTTTTCTCTTAATTTCACTCAAAAACAAGGCAATTGTTTGATTTTTTTTTTCTCTGAATTACACTCAAAAACAAGACAATTGTTTGATTTTTTTTTCTCTTAATTTCACTCAAAAACAGGCAATTGTTTGATTTTCACATGAATTTAACACCGACCGACAAAAAATTTGATTTCTTTCAATTTTTTTTTTCTGAATTTCACTCAAAAACAAGGCAATTGTTTGATTTTTTCTTCTCTTAATTTCACTCAAAAACCAGGCAATTGTTTGATTTTCACATGAATTTAACACCGACCGACAAAAAGTTTGATTGCTTTCAATTTTTTTTTTCTGAATTTTACTCAAAAACAAGGCAATTGTTTGATTTTTTTTTTCTCTTAATTTCACTTAAAAACAAGGCAATTGTTTGATTTTCACATGAATTTAACACCGACCGACAAAAAGTTTGATTTCTTTCAATGTTTTTTTTCTGAATTTCACTCAAAAACAAGGCAATTGTTTAATTTTTTTTCTCCTTATTTCACTCAAAAATAAGGCAATTGTTTGATTTTCACATGAATTTAACACCGACCGACAAAAAGTTTGATTTCTTTCATTTTTTTTTTCTAAATTTCACTCAATAACCAGGCAATTGTTTGATTTTTTTTTCTCTTTATTTCACTCAAAAACAAGGCATTTGTTTGATTTTCACATGAATTTAACACCGACCGACAAAAAGTTTGATTTCACTCAAAAGTAAGGCAATTGTTTGATTTTTTTTGTCTCTTAATTTCACTCAAAAACAAGGCAATTGTTTGATTTTCACATGAATTTAACACCGACCGACAAAAAGTTTGATTTCTTTCATTTTTTTTTTCTAAATTTCACTTAATAACCAGGCAATTGTTTGATTTTTTTCTCTTTATTTCACTCAAAAACAAGGCATTTGTTTGATTTTCACATGAATTTAACACCGACTGACAAAAAGATTGATTTCTTTCAATATTTATTTTTTTAAATTTCACTCAATAACCATGCAATTGTTTGATTTTTTATTTCTCTGAATTTCACTCAAAAACAAGACAATTGTTTGATTTTTTTTTCTCTTAATTTCACTCAAAAACAAGGCAATTGTTTGATTTTTTTTTTCTCTGAATTACACTCAAAAACAAGACAATTGTTTGATTTTTTTTTCTCTTAATTTCACTCAAAAACAAGGCAATTGTTTGATTTTCACATGAATTTAACACCGACCGACAAAAAGTTTGATTTCACTCAAAAGTAAGGCAATTGTTTGATTTTTTTTGTCTCATAATTTCACTCAAAAACAAGGCAATTGTTTGATTTTCACATGAATTTAACACCGACCGACAAAAAGTTTGATTTCTTTCAATTTTTTTTTTCTGAATTTCACTCAAAAACAAGGCAATTAAGGATATTGGCTATAGTCTAAATTATAACAAGTTGGCAATGATCACTTACCCTCTCAGGCAATTATTTATATTCTGCTCCGTTGACATTTCAGGTTTGGATAAATACTGGATGTATGATGCTGCCGCTCAAAAGTGGTTATGTTTGCCCGCCCGCCGCTGATTGCTTTCGTCTATTTTAACATGGTAAGTGTCAAAAGCAAATTTTATATTATGCGTTCCGTTTGACGTCCGAAGTCCATTATGAGAGAGTACATCGTTTCCTTCCCGTCGCATGGTCCCTAGATGTCGCTACTTCCGCTTCCTTTACGCGCCAGCAGCGCCTCCTATCATTTCCGGTCGCCAAACTAAGACGCGCCAGCAGCGCCTCCTACCATATCCGGCCGGTAACTAAACTACCTACTCAACACAAGCCGCCATCTTCGACATTGTTGCGTCGTTTTTCGAACCGAGCAGATGGTCGTTACGAAAAAACTTTCAATATTTGTTAAATTTACAAATTTTTTTTTTTGTCGCTAGTATTAAAAATATTTTTAATTGTCTTTCGAGTTTTAAGTAGAAAGTAAATATAGTTTATTTTGTCTTCCGTTACCTTTAAAATAAGTGATAAATACGTAATCGCGCCTATTGAAAGCTCATGTGAAGTTCTTTGGATTGCTCATCGGAAGAAGTGGGCCACTACGGAGGATTTGGAAGAAAGGTTTGACCTATTGTCACATCAATTGGTGAGTCATTTAATTAATGTTCTAAATGCAAAGTTCGCTGCATCCACGACGGCAGCACCTTCAAACGTGCAAAAACCATTTTCTAATAACGACAGCATACCACATACTTAGTTTTTGCTGAATAGTTGTTCTCCAATACCCAGTGAACTTTTGTTTCCCAGTGAGTTTTTATGTCCACCTAAGTTAGATGCGGGTAGTATAGTCAATCTTAACGTCGCGGTCAAGGAACCGACTGTACCGAAAGCAAGACAAACACGTGTCGACAAAATTAAGGTTATGCAAAGGTTGGATTTGCCAGATTGGAACGCAGTTCAATACACAGAGGTTCAGAAAAAGTACGTGTCCTCTCCGGCTTTTACCGAACAAAGAGTAAATGAGGGGCTGCGACGTCTGGAAGATCATTTTGCCCCTTTACGTTGGTTCCAAATGGAATGTAATCTAATGCATTCTTGGCCCAAAATGAAGCCGTAAATTGTGCTTTACAAAATCTGGTAGATTGGTCGGCCTCTGTGGACACTCAGATTATTGCGTCATCTATTTAAGAAAAGTTGAACCAGTTATTTGGTAATGATTCTGATTATAAGACTGTGTCGCACGACATACTGCAGATAATTTGCGGGAAACGAGCCGAAGTATTAGAATTGCGCCATAGGGATATCCTTAAAAGATTAAAGGATTCTTGATTGATGAGATTCTTGCGAGTACTTGTTTGAACCTGGCCAGCTAGCAGTTTATTTACAGAAACTGGGTGGAGTGGATAAATTACAAAAATCTCGACTTCTACCCGCACCCGGGTGAAATCTCCAGAACCCTCGACCTCGTCTGCTAACCAAAAGTCGTTTTGAGGTTGGCAAAATAACAATTATAAATACAAACAGGCCCAAAAACAAACATTCTGAGGGATTTAATACCAATAACTCGTGAGCTAAAACAAAGGGGGGAAGACAATATAAAACATAGAGTAGAAGATCGGGAAATAAATGACTCGAAAGAGTTTTCAGGCGGCTGTCTAAGACGTTTTCAAAAAACTTGGGCTCTTTTCAATCCACCCAAATCAATAGGGAAGTTAATAACAGGTCTGAGAATACCATTCAACAAGACACCGCCATTTGTTCTCCCAACTTCAGATGTTTTAACAAAATATCCAACTCCAACATCACATTTCATGTCAACCGAAATTCAAAATTTAATTCAGCTAAAAGTCTTAGAGTCGGCGCCCTTGACACTGTCTTTCATCTCCCTTCTATTCATAATTCCCAAATCCAACGGAAAAAGACGAAAGATTTTAAACCTCAAAGCATTAAATCAGCACATGAAGCCGAGGCATTTCAATCTGTTCCATCATCATCAAGTGCCCAATTTTCTACAACAAGGAGATTGGATGGTAAAACTGGACTTAAGACATGCTTACTTTGACAATACATGATTATCTGCCAGTTAAAGAGCAACACAGGAGGTTTCTCCGGATTAGCTATCAGGGTCGACTGCTACAGATGACGTGTCTTCCGTTTGGCCTAGCAGCAGTGCCGCGGATTTTTGCCACGGTATCGAACTGGACCGCAGAAATACTGCACAAGAAAGGGCTGCGATTAGTAGTCTATCTAAACGATTATTTGATAGTACATCAAGACAGAAATGCACTCGCAGCTCAAGTAGAAATCGCAATACAGTTTCTGACCAGTTTGAAGTAGTGCGTCAATATGGAAAAATCGGTAACGACACCAACGAGGTCCATCGATTTTCTGGGAGTGGCATGGGACACCAAATTCAATTCGAAGTTCCTACCCTCAGACAAAATACAACGAATTCGTCGGATGTTGCGAGTATGACTCGCGGCTGGCAGAGGGAACCTAAAACAGGCACAACGCCTATTAGGACACCTCAACTTTGCAACCTTCATCACCCCCCGGGGAAGGTTGCATTGCCGCTTACTCTAACGACACTGCAACAAACTCAGGAAGTGTCCCAGATCGCAGATTCAGTATCCAGAAGAGGTACGTACAGAACTGAATTGGTGGGCGGAGAATATCAGCCAGAAGTTACCAATTCAGCCCCAAAGAATGCCCACGAACCACGTCATCACCGACGCGTCGGACATTCAATGGGGAGCCCTTGTGAGAACAAGAACATCAAACAAAATGGCATTGCATTCTGAAGGAAATGTATGCAGTAATAGCCGCTATATCAGCCAAAGCGATGGAGATTAAAAATTCAACAGTGATTCTTCAGAGCGACAACAGAACAGTCGTGTCCTACATAAAAACGAAGGAGGAACGCGATCACGGCAACTGCTAGATCTGACTCAACAGCTGTTAAACCTGGCGGACCACCTAAACATTATGCTCCGCCCTTACCACCTACCAGGTCTGTTCAACACCGAAGCCGATCACCTCTCACGGAATCGCGCTAACGCCGAGTGGCATCTTACAGACGAAGAAACGTCGAGACTGTTCAGCGTGTGGGGCATACCAGACCTACACCTGTTTGCTTCACAGACGGCACATGTCGTACCAAACTATGTTTCGCTAGACTTGTCAGACTCAAACCCCTACTTTCACGACGCGTTCAGCAGATCCTGGCATTATCGCTTTGCACGGTTGTTCCCGCCGTCCAGCCTTATACCCAGGGTATTGGATCACCTCAACTCACCCTCAGGTCAGTACATCCTGGTGGCACCCAAGTGGAAGAAGCCCTTTTGGAGGCCAGATCTGAAGAATCGTGCCCTGAAACGTACTGTGAAGCTCAAAGATCTGAAGAGGACGCTGGTGGACCACCGGCTCTAGCCTGCAAGTTACACCTAGAAGCCTGGCTCATTTCACGTGGGATGCCCTGACAGATACGTGGACGCAGTAGGAGAAAGAGTTATTGTCAACATGTTGGAGACAGTCTATTTTAAAAACGTATGCCCCATTTAGTGTACCCGAACCAACAAATGTAGCTAGGTATCTCGGCTATCTATTTTTAACTGATGGTCTCTCTTACCGAACAATTCTCGTTCATAAATCGGTTATTGCATCTGTTTGTGAAACTACATCTGATATTAAAATTATTGTAAATCTAATAGTAAAACACATACTTAAAGCTATTTCTTTGGCAAAACCTGCGCCTCCTAAATTACCGATTTGGGATGCAAGGATTTTGATTATGTCGTTAAAAAGTACAATATAAATTTGAATAGTTTGTATCAAGTATCCAGACACACTGCAGCTATTTTATTATTATCTGCAGGTCGTAGAGTACATGATCTTACTCTTTTGCTTTTAATTAGCACGGATTCTATTAGGAGTCAGTTTGACCTTTTTATCTGCACCTGATAAACGCATCGATGCAGTATATGGTTACGCACTCTAATAAATATGGCACAAGGAACCCGGGGAAATATAATTTATTTATTCTTAGCTACTAGAAGCCCTATAAGGCCAGCTACGGTAGCGATGATTGGTGGTTGGAGAAAGAGGCTTCTGGCTATGGCTGGTGTTCATGCGCCAGCTGGTAGTTGCAGAGCAGCGGTCTCATCTTTAATTGGGTAGAAAATTACCACATAAATGATATCCTAGCTAAAGCTAATTGGCAACACGTATGTAACTTTAGAAAGTTTTATCTGTAACAAATCATTAACTCTAATAGAAAAATAACGTCTGAAAAATCTCTGTCTCAGTATTTTCAGCCTGATTCATAATACATAAAGAACAATTCGTTGATTATACCTGGATCTTTAGTTAATGAGAAATTTAGTTTACATTTCGTTCAATCACATTGTTGCGTTTTAATTTAATATTATTACCACCAACAAGCCACCAGGAGATAACAAACAGTCTCTCATAATGGACTTCGGACGTCAAACGGAACGCATAATATAAAAATTTTACCTTCAAATAAAATTTGTATTATGCTTCCAATGACGTCCGAAGTCCCAGTAATGTCTTCCTGGTGCTATGGCATTATGAGCCGAACAATGTCGAAGATGGCGGCTTGTGTTGAGTAGGTAGTTTAGTTACCGGCCGGAAATGGTAGGAGGCGCTGCTGGCGCGTCTTAGTTTGGCGACCGGAAATGATAGGAGGCGCTGCTGGCGCGTAAAGGAAGCGGAAGTAGCGACATCTAGGGACCATGCGACGGGAAGGAAACGATGTACTCTCTCATAATGGACTTCGGACGTCATTGGAAGCATAATACAAATTTTATTTGAAGGTAAAATTTTTATATTTAGTATAATATATTCATAGTCTTCTTTGGCCAAACAAAAATCCATTTACCAGTGGAACAATCGATTTTATTTGTTCCATAATAGAAATAGGGGACCACCGTGTCTGTCTGTCTGTCTGACCTTTGAAGGGCAGCCATGTTTGGAACTGTAATGTGTAGCCGAAGTGAAATTTTCACAAAAGTCTCACCAAGTGTCTTGTGTTTGTCAACACTGTTACCAAGTTAATTAACATTAACTAGCTAATAAATTGCCACATGTCCATGTGATATTATTAATCAAATTCATATTATTGAGAACAACTAATTATTAAGTTATGTATAAGTGTTACATAATATTTTGATATATGACTGTGTGTGTGTTTAATCTGTAAACTCCATAGAAATGGTAAACATTCTACATTTACATAATATTAACTTTTTCATAAATTACACTGCTATCAGTGTGGAACTAAATTAACAGTTACAATTTTGTAAATTGCATTCGGATCGCATTGAAATATTTGATTGTTGAAAGGCTATTTGTTTTTCAATAATTATAATATGCACTGATCAATACACTAAACAATAATATATAACTTGATCCATCCTCCGCTCTTGTATTTATTCGCTTACAAATTATTTATTATAACCGTCATCTCGATATTCGAAACGTTCGAAACGTAGCTCGTCGTGTGTGGCCCGTAAATGTAAACAAGAAACGTGTGCGATATCATTATTAATACGTAACCATAACAATAGTTAAAAATTACCTACACGGCGGTGGAAGTGACAATTACAATTTGAATCACCGCGACATGTAAATTTGTAGCACATCAGAGATCAGCGTTGAAATGGTCAATCGGCGTTAGTAAGCAGCGGCTAAATTGTACAAGTAAAATTAATAGGTATGCCATATAAAACAGGCAACTGTTTAATTTTCACATTAATTAAAAACCGACGTACAATATTTTTTTTTCCATAATTACACTGAAAAACAGGCAATTGTTTGATTTTCACATGAATTTAACACCGACCGACAAAAAATTTGATTTCTTTCAATTTTTTTTTTCTGAATTTCACTCAAAAACAAGGCAATTGTTTGATTTTTTTTTCTCTTAATTTCACTCAAAAACCAGGCAATTGTTTGATTTTCACATGAATTTAACACCGACCAACAAAAAGTTTGATTTCTTTCAATTTTTTTTTTTCTGAATTTCACTCAAAAACAAGGCAATTGTTTGATTTTTTTTTTCTCTTAATTTCACTTAAAAACAAGGCAATTGTTTGATTTTCACATGAATTTAACACCGACCGACAAAAAGTTTGATTTCTTTCAATTTTTTTTTTTCTGAATTTCACTGAAAAACAAGGCAATTGTTTAATTTTTTTTCTCCTAATTTCACTCAAACACAAGGCAATTGTTTGATTTTCACATGAATTTAACACCGACCGACAAAAAGTTTGATTTCTTTCAATATTTTTTTTTTCTGAATTTCACTCAACAACAAGGCAATTGTTTGATTTTTTTTTTCTCTTAATTTCACTCAAAAACAAGGCAATTGTTTGATTTTCACATGAATTTAACACCGACCGACAAAAAGTTTGATTTCTTTCAATTTTTTTTTTTTCTGAATTTCACTCAAAAACAAGGCAATTGTTTGATTTTTTTTTCTCTTAATTTCACTCAAAAATAAAGCAATTGTTTGATTTTCACATGAATTTAACACCGACCGACAAAAAGTTTGATTTCTTTCATTTATTTTTCTAAATTTCACTCAATAACCAGGCAATTGTTTGATTTTTTTTTCTCTTTATTTCACTCAAAAACAAGGCATTTGTTTGATTTTCACATGAATTGAACACTGACCGACAAAAAATTTGATTTCTTTCAATTTTTTTTTTCTGAATTTCACTCAAAAACAAGGCAATTGTTTGATTTTATTTTCTCTTAATTTCACTCAAAAACAAGGCAATTGTTTGATTTTCACATGAATTTAACACCGACCGACAAAAAGTTTGATTTCTTTCAATATTTTTGTTTTCTGAATTTCACTCAAAAACAAGGCAATTGTTTGATTTTTTTTTTCTCTTTATTTCACTCAAAAACAAGGCAATTGTTTGATTTTCACATGAATTTAACACCGACCGACAAAAAGTTTGATTTCTTTCAATTTTTTTTTTCTGTATTTCACTCAAAAACAAGGCAATTGTTTGATTTTTTTTTTTTCTTAATTTCACTCAAAAACAAGGCAATTGTTTGATTTTCACATGAATTTAACACTGACCGACAAAAAGTTTGATTTCTTTAAATTTTTTTTTTCTGAATTTCACTCAAAAACAAGGTAATTGTTTGATTTTTTTTGTCTCTTAATTTCACTCAAAAACCAGGCAATTGTTTGATTTTCAAATGAATTTAACACCGACCGACAAAAAGTTTGATTTCTTTCAATATTTTTTTTTCTGCATTTCACTCAAAAACAAGGCAATTGTTTGATTTTGTTTTTATCTTAATTTCACTCAAAAACAAGGCAATTGTTTGATTTTCACATGAATTTAACACCGACCGACAAAAAGTTTGATTTCTTTCAATTTTTTTTTTTCTAAATTTCACTCAATAGCCAGGCAATTGTTTGATTTTTTTTTCTCTTAATTTCACTCAAAAACAAGGCAATTGTTTGATTTTCACATGAATTTAACACCGACCGACAAAAAGTTTGATTTCTTTCAATTTTTTTTTCTGTATTTCACTCAAAAACAAGGCAATTGTTTGATTTTTTTTTTCTCTTAATTTCACTCAAAAACAAGGCAATTGTTTGATTTTCACATGAATTTAACACTGACCGACAAAAAGTTTGATTTCTTTAAATTTTTTTTTCTGAATTTCACTCAAAAACAAGGTAATTGTTTGATTATTTTTTTTCTCTTAATTTCACTCAAAATAAGGCAATTGTTTGATTTTCAAATGAATTTAACACCGACCGACAAAAAGTTTGATTTCTTTCAATATTTTTTTTTCTGCATTTCACTCAAAAACAAGGCAATTGTTTGATTTTGTTTTTCTCTTAATTTCACTCAAAAACAAGGCAATTGTTTGATTTTCGCATGAATTTAACACCGACCGACAAAAAGTTTGATTTCTTTCAATTTTTTTTTTCTAAATTTCACTCAATAGCCAGGCAATTGTTTGATTTTTTTTTTCTGAATTTCACTCAAAGCAAGGCAATTAAGGGTATTGGCTATAGTCTAAATTATAACAAGTTGGCAATGATCACTCACCCTCTCAGGCAATTATTTATATTCTGCTCCGTTGACATTTCAGGTTTGGATACATACTGGATGTATGATTCTGCCGCTCAAAAGCTGTTATGTTTGCCCGCCCGCCGCTGATTGCTTTCGTCTATTTTAACATGGTAAGTGTCAAAAGCAAATTTTATATATAGTATAATATATTCATAGTCTTCTTTGGCCAAATAAAAGTCCATTTACCAGTGGAACAATCGATTTTATTTGTTCCATTATAGAAATAGGGGACCACCGTGTCTGTCTGTCTGTCTGACCTTTGAAGGGCAGCCATGTTTGGAACTGTAATGTAGCGATAAATTACCTACGTCAATAGATTGCTAATACATTTTCAAACGCAGATTGGTGGGTTGCTGAAACCTTCAAAAACTGACTGTTTGTCAACACTGTTACCAAGTTAATTAACATTAACTAGCTAATAAATTGCCACATGTCCATGTGATATTATTAATCAAATTCATATTATTGAGAACAACTAATTATTAAGTTATGTATAAGTGTTACATAATATTTTGATATATGACTGTGTGTGTGTTTAATCTGTAAACTCCATAGAAATGGTAAACATTCTACATTTACATAATATTAACTTTTTCATAAATTACACTGCCATCAGGGTGGAACTAAATTAACAGTTACATTTTTGTAAATTGCATAAGGATCGCATTGAAATATTTGATTGTTGAAAGGCTATTTGTTTTTCAATAATTATAATATGCACTGATCAATACACTATACAATAATATATAACTTGATCCATCCTCCGCTCTTGTATTTATTCGCTTACAAATTATTTATTATAACCGTCATCTCGATATTCGAAACGTTCGAAACGTAGCTCGTCGTGTGTGGCCCGTAAATGTAAACAAGAAGCGTGTGCGATATCATTATTAATGCATAGTTATACGTAACCATAACAATAGTTAAAAATTACCTACACGGCGGTGGAAGTGACAATTACAATTTGAATCACCGCGACATGTAAATTTGTAGCACATCAGAGATCAGCGTTGAAATGGTCAATCGGCGTTAGTAAGCAGCGGCTAAATTGTACAAGTGAAATGAATAGGTATGCCATATATAACAGGCAACTGTTTAATTTTCACATTAATTAAAAACCAACGGACAATATTTTTTGTTTCCATAATTACACTGAAAAACAGGCAATTGTTTGATTTTCACATGAATTTAACACCGACCGACAAAAAATTTGATTTCTTTCAATTTTTTTTTTCTGAATTTCACTCAAAAACAAGGCAATTGTTTGATTTTCACATTAATTTAACACCGACCGACAAAAAGATTGATTTCTTTCAATTTTTTTTTTTCTAAATTTCACTCAATAACCAGGCAATTGTTTGATTTTTTTATTCTCTTAATTTCACTCAAAAACAAGGCAATTGTTTGATTTTCACATGAATTTAACACCGACCGACATAAAGTTGGATTTCTTTCAATATTTTTTTTTCTGAATTTCACTCAAAAACAAGGCAATTGTTTGATTCTTTTTTTTCTTAATTTCACTCAAAAACCAGGCAATTGTTTGATTTTCACATGAATTTAACACCGACCGACAAAAAGTTTGATTTCTTTCATTTTTTTTTTTTAATTTCACTCAATAACCAGGCATTTGTTTTTTTTTTTTTTCTCTTAATTTCACTCAAAAACAAGGCAATTGTTTGATTTTCACATGAATTTAACACCGACCGACAAAAAGTTTGTATTCTTTCATTTTTTTTTTTTTCTGAATTTCACTCAATAACAAGGCAATTGTTTGATTTTCACATGAATTTAACACCGACCGACAAAAAGTTTGATTTCTTTCAATATTTTTTTTTTCTGAATTTCACTCAAAAACAAGGCAATTGTTTGATTTTTTTTTCTCTTAATTTCACTCAAAAACAAGGCAATTGTTTGATTTTCACATGAATTTAACACCGACCGACAAAAAGTTTGATTTCTTTCAATATTTTTTTTTTCTGAATTTCACTCAAAAACAAGGCAATTGTTTGATTTTTTTTTCTCTTAATTACACTCAAAAACAAGGCAATTGTTTGATTTTCACATGAATTTAACACTGACCGACAAAAAGTTTGATTTCTTTCAATTTTTTTTTTCTGAATTTCACTCAAAAACAAGGCAATTGTTTGATTTTTTTTTTCTCTTTATTTCACTCAAAAACAAGGCATTTGTTTGATTTTCACATGAATTTAACACCGACCGACAAAAAGTTTGATTTCTTTCAATTTTTTTTTTCTGAATTTCACTCAAAAACACGGAAATTGTTTGATTTTTTTTTCTCTTAAATTCACTCAAAAACAAGGCAATTGTTTGATTTTCACATGAATTTAACACCGACCGACAAAAAGTTTGATTTCTTTAAATTTTTTTTTTTCTGAATTTCACTCATAAACAAGGCAATTGTTTGATTTTTTTTTTCTCTGAATTTCACTCAAAAACAAGGCAATTGTTTGATTTTCACATGAATTTAACACCGACCGACAAAAAGTTTGATTTCTTTCAATATTTTTTTTTTTCTGTATTTCACTCAAAAACAAGGCAATTGTTTGATTTTTTTTTCTCTTTATTTCACTCAAAAACAAGGCAATTGTTTGATTTTCACATGAATTTAACACCGACCGACAAAAAGTTTGATTTCTTTCAATATTTTTTTTTCTGCATTTCACTCAAAAACATGGCAATTGTTTGATTTTTTTTTCTCTTAATTTCACTCAAAAACAAGGCAATTGTTTGATTTTCACATGAATTTAACACCGACCGACAAAAAGTTTGATTTCTTTCAATTTTTTTTTTCTAAATTTCACTCAATAATCAGGCAATTGTTTGATTTTTTTTTTCTCTTAATTTCACTCAAAAACAAGGCAATTGTTTGATTTTCACATGAATTTAACACACCAGGCAATTGTTTGATATTTTTTTTTCTCTTAATTTCACTCAAAAACAAGGCAATTGTTTGATTTTCACATGAATTTAACACCGACCGACAAAAAGTTTGATTTCTTTCAATTTTTTTTTTTCTGAATTTCACTCAAAAACAAGGCAATTAAGGATATTGGCTATAGTCTAAATTATAACAAGTTGGCAATGATCACTAACCCTCTCAGGCAATTATTTATATTCTGCTCCGTTGACATTTCAGGTTTGGATACATACTGGATGTATGATGCTGCCGCTCAAAAGCTGTTATGTTTGCCCGCCCGCCGCTGATTGCTTTCGTCTATTTTTACATGGTAAGTGTCAAAAGCAAATTTTGTATATAGTATAATATATTCATAGTCTTCTTTGGCCAAACAAAAATCCATTTACCAGTGGAACAATCGATTTTATTTGTTCCATAATAGAAATAGGGGACCACCGTGTCTGTCTGTCTGTCTGACCTTTGAAGGGCAGCCATGTTTGGAACTGTAATGTGTAGCCGAAGTGAAATTTTCACAAAAGTCTCACCAAGTGTCTGAAACGAAAATTAGCGATAAATTACCTACTTTAATAGATTGCTAATACATTTTCAAACGCAGATTCGTGGGTTGCTGAAACCTTCAAAAACTGACTGTTTGTCAACACTGTTACCAAGTTAATTAACATTAACTAGCTAATAAATTGCCACATGTCAATGTGATATTATTAATCAAATTCATATTATTGAGAACAACTAATTATTAAGTTATGTATAAGTGTTACATAATATTTTGATATATGACTGTGTGTGTGTTTAATCTGTTAACTCCATAGAAATGGTAAACATTCTACATTTACATAATATTAACTTTTTCATAAATTACACTGCCATCAGGGTGGAACTAAATTAACAGTAACAATTTTGTAAATTGCATAAGGATCGCATTGAAATAATTATAATATGCACTGATCAATACACTATACAATAATATATAACTTGATCCATCCTCCGCTCTTGTATTTATTCGCTTACAAATTATTTATTATAACCGTCATCTCGATATTCGAAACGTTCGAAACGTAGCTCGTCGTGTGTGGCCCGTAAATGTAAACAAGAAGCGTGTGCGATATCATTATTAATGCATAGTTATACGTAACCATAACAATAGTTAAAAATTACCTACACGGCGGTGGAAGTGACAATTACAATTTGAATCACCGCGACATGTAAATTTGTAGCACATCAGAGATCAGCGTTGAAATGGTCAATCGGCGTTAGTAAGCAGCGGCTAAATTGTACAAGTGAAATTAATAGGTATGCCATACATAACAGGCAACTGTTTAATTTTCACATTAATTAAAAACCGACGGACAATATTTTTTTTTCCATAATTACACTGAAAAACAGGCAATTGTTTGATTTTCACATGAATTTAACACCGACCGACAGAAAATTTGATTTCTTTCAATTTTTTTTTTCTGAATTTCACTCAAAAATAAGGCAATTGTTTGATTTTTTGTTTCTTAATTTCACTCAAAAACCAGGCAATTGTTTGATTTTCACATGAATTTAACACCGACCGACAAAAAGTTTTAATTCTTTCATTTTGTTTTTTCTAAATTTCACTCAATAACCAGGCAATTGTTTGATTTTTTTTTTGTCTTAATTTCAGTCAAAAACAAGGCAATTGTTTGATTTTCACATGAATTTAACACCGACCGACAAAAAGTTTGAATTCTTTCATTTTTTGTTTCTAAATTTCACTCAATAACCAGGCAATTGAGGATATTGGCTATAGTCTAAATTATAACAAGTTGGCAATGATCACTAACCCTCTCAGGCAATTATTTATATTCTGCTCCGTTGACATTTCAGGTTTGGATACATACTGGATGTATGATGCTGCCGCTCAAAAGCTGTTATGTTTGCCCGCCTGCCGCTGATTGCTTTCGTCTATTTTAACATGGTAAGTGTCAAAAGCAAATTTTATATATAGTATAATATATTCATAGTCTTCTTTGGCCAAACAAAAATCCATTTACCAGTGGAACAATCGATTTTATTTGTTCCATAATAGAAATAGGGGACCACCGTGTCTGTCTGTCTGTCTGACCTTTGAAGGGCAGCCATGTTTGGAACTGTAATGTGTAGCCGAAGTGAAATTTTCACAAGTCTCACCAAGTGTCTTGTGTTTGTCAACACTGTAACCAAGTTAATTAACATTAACTAGCTAATAAATTGCCACATGTCCATGTGATATTATTAATCAAATTCATATTATTGAGAACAACTAATTATTAAGTTATGTATAAGTGTTACATAATATTTTGATATATGACTGTGTGTGTGTTTAATCTGTAAACTCCATAGAAATGGTAAACATTCTACATTTACATAATATTAACTTTTTCATAAATTACACTGCTATCAGTGTGGAACTAAATTAACAATAACAATTTTGTAAATTGCATAAGGATCGCATTGAAATATTTGATTGTTGAAAGGCTTTTTGTTTTTCAATAATTATAATATGCACTGATCAATACACTATACAATAATATATAACTTGATCCATCCTCCGCTCTTGTATTTATTCGCTTACAAATTATTTATTATAACCGTCATCTCGATATTCGAAACGTTCGAAACGTAGCTCGTCGTGTGTGGCCCGTAAAAGTAAACAAGAAGCGTGTCCGATATCATTATTAATGCATAGTTATACGTAACCATAACAATAGTTAAAAATTACCTACACGGCGGTGGAAGTGACAATTACAATTTGAATCACCGCGACATGTAAATTTGTAGCACATCAGAGATCAGCGTTGAAATGGTCAATCGGCGTTAGTAAGCAGCGGCTAAATTGTACAAGTGAAATTAATAGGTATGCCATATATAACAGGCAACTGTTTAATTTTCACATTAATTAAAAACCGACGGACAATATTTTTTTTTTCCATAATTACACTGAAAAACAGGCAATTGTTTGATTTTCACATGAATTTAACACCGACCGACAGAAAATTTGATTTCTTTCAATTTTTTTTTTCTGAATTTCACTCAAAAATAAGGCAATTGTTTGATTTTTTTTTTCTTAATTTCACTCAAAAACCAGGCAATTGTTTGATTTTCACATGAATTTAACACCGACCGACAAAAAGTTTGATTTCTTTCATTTTTTTTTTCTAAATTTCACTCAATAACCAGGCAATTATTTGATTTTTTTTTGTCTTAATTTCACTCAAAAACAAGGCAATTGTTTGATTTTCACATGAATTTAACACCGACCGACAAAAAGTTTGTATTCTTTCATTTTTTTTTTTTCTGAATTTCACTCAATGACAAGGCAATTGTTTGATTTTTTTTTCTCCTAATTTCACTCAAAAACAAGGCCATTGTTTGATTTTCACATGAATTTAACACCGACCGACAAAAAGTTTGATTTCTTTAAATAATTTTTTTTTCTGAATTTCACTCAAAAACAAGGCAATTGTTTGATTTTCACATGAATTTAACACTGACCGACAAAAAGTTTGATTTCTTCCAATTTTTTTTTTTTGAATTTCACTCAAAAACAAGGCAATTGTTTGATTTTTTTTTCTCTTAAATTCACTCAAAAACAAGGCAATTGTTTGATTTTCACATGAATTTAACACCGACCGACAAAAAGTTTGATTTCTTTAAATTTTTTTTTTTTTTCTGAATTTCACTCAAAAACAAGGCAATTGTTTGATTTTTTTTTTCTCTTAATTTCACTCAAAAACAAGGCAATTGTTTGATTTTCACATGAATTTAACACCGACCGACAAAAAGTTTGATTTCTTTCAATATTTTTTTTTCTGCATTTCACTCAAAAACAAGGCAATTGTTTGATTTTTTTTTCTCTTAATTTCACTCAAAAACAAGGCAATTGTTTGATTTTCACATGAATTTAACACCGACCGACAAAAAGTTTGATTTCTTTCAAATTTTTTTTTTTCTGTATTTCACTCAAAAACAAGGCAATTGTTTGATTTTTTTTTCTCTTTATTTCACTCAAAAACAAGGCAATTGTTTGATTTTCACATGAATTTAACACCGACCGACAAAAAGTTTGATTTCTTTCAATATTTTTTTTTCTGCATTTCACTCAAAAACAAGGCAATTGTTTGATTTTTTTTTCTCTTAATTTCACTCAAACACAAGGCAATTGTTTGATTTTCACATGAATTTAACACCGACCGACAAAAAGTTTGATTTCTTTCAATTTTTTTTTTCTAAATTTCACTCAATAACCAGGCAATTGTTTGATTTTTTTTTCTCTTAATTTCACTCAAAAACAAGGCAATTGTTTGATTTTCACATGAATTTAACACACCAGGCAATTGTTTGATTTTTTTTTTCTCTTTATTTCACTCAAAAACAAGGCAATTGTTTGATTTTCACATGAATTTAACACCGACCGACAAATAGTTTGATTTCTTACATTTTTTTTTTTCTGAATTTCACTCAAAAACAAGGCAATTAAGGATATTGGCTATAGTCTAAATTATAACAAGTTGGCAATGATCACTCACCCTCTCAGGCAATTATTTATATTCTGCTCCGTTGACATTTCAGGTTTGGATACATACTGGATGTATGATGCTGCCGCTCAAAAGCTGTTATGTTTGCCCGCCCGCCGCTGATTGCTTTCGTCTATTTTAACATGGTAAGTGTCAAAAGCAAATTTTATATATAGTATAATATATTCATAGTCTTCTTTGGCCAAACAAAAATCCATTTACCAGTGGAACAATCGATTTTATTTGTTCCATAATAGAAATAGGGGACCACCGTGTCTGTCTGTCTGTCTGACCTTTGAAGGGCAGCCATGTTTGGAACTGTAATGTGTAGCCGAAGTGAAATTTTCACAAAAGTCTCACCAAGTGTCTGAAACGAAAATTAGCGATAAATTACCTACTTTAATAGATTGCTTATACATTTTCAAACGCAGATTGGTGGGTTGCTGAAACCTTCAAAAACTGACTGTTTCTCAACACTGTTACCAAGTTAATTAACATTAACTAGCTAATAAATTGCCACATGTCCATGTGATATTATTAATCAAATTCATATTATTGAGAACAACTAATTATTAAGTTATGTATAAGTGTTACATAATATTTTGATATATGACTGTGTGTGTGTTTAATCTGTTAACTCCATAGAAATGGTAAACATTCTACATTTACATAATATTACCTTTTTCATAAATTACACTGCCATCAGGGTGGAACTAAATTAACAGTTACAATTTTGTAAATTGCATAAGGATCGCATTGAAATATTTGATTGTTGAAAGGCTATTTGTTTTTCAATAATTATAATATGCACTGATCAATACACTATACAATAATATATAACTTGATCCATCCTCCGCTCTTGTATTTATTCGCTTACAAATTATTTATTATAACCGTCATCTCGATATTCGAAACGTTCGAAACGTAGCTCGTCGTGTGTGGCCCGTAAATGTAAACAAGAAGCGTGTGCGATATCATTATTAATGCATAGTTATACGTAACCATAACAATAGTTAAAAATTACCTACACGGCGGTGGAAGTGACAATTACAATTTGAATCACCGCGACATGTAAATTTGTAGCACATCAGAGATCAGCGTTGAAATGGTCAATCGGCGTTAGTAAGCAGCGGCTAAATTGTACAAGTGAAATGAATAGGTATGCCATATATAACAGGCAACTGTTTAATTTTCACATTAATTAAAAACCAACGGACAATATTTTTTTTTTCCATAATTACACTAAAAACAGGCAATTGTTTGATTTTCACATGAATTTAACACCGACCGACAAAAAATTTGATTTCTTTCAATTTTTTTTTTCTGAATTTTACTCAAAAACAAGGCAATTGTTTGATTTTTTTTTACTCTTAATTTCACTCAAAAACAAGGCAATTGTTTGATTTTCACATGAATTTAACACCGACCGACAAAAAGTTGGATTTCTTTCAATATTTTTTTTTCTGAATTTCACTCAAAAACAAGGCAATTGTTTGATTTTTTTTTTCTCTTAATTTCACTCAAAAACAAGGCAATTGTTTGATTTTTTTTTTTCTTAATTTCACTCAAAAATAAGGCAATTGTTTGATTTTCACATGAATTTAACACCGACCGACAAAAAGTTTGAATTCTTTCATTTTTTTTTCTAAATTTCACTCAATAACCAGGCAATTGAGGATATTGGCTATAGTCTAAATTATAACAAGTTGGCAATGATCACTAACCCTCTCAGGCAATTATTTATATTCTGCTCCGTTGACATTTCAGGTTTGGATACATACTGGATGTATGATGCTGCCGCTCAAAAGCTGTTATGTTTGCCCGCCCGCCGCTGATTGCTTTCGTCTATTTTAACATGGTAAGTGTCAAAAGCAAATTTTATATATAGTATATTACAAAAACAAATAATACAAATAAATTTATTGTATCCATAGTGTGTTACATTTATGTTGAGTCTCTGGCTCTTAAACTAGGCTGGTGGCCTGTATTTCAAGAGCCAGGTCCTTCCTGGCTTTAGTGAATCTATACACAATCTATAATTTCTTATATACTATTCAGTAACAACTCAAAAGTTTAACCAATGCATTAAAAACAAATATACACAAGAAAAATATGGTAAATTTTTTTTTTTTTACACAAAAACAAAGTTTATATTTTTAAAACAATTAAAACCTACGGTGTATTATTGTGTGTATGAGTTTAAGTGAATGTTTGTGAGGGATATGAGAGGTGTATGTGTCGGTGTGTGTTTCTGTATGTTTGAGTATACGCGCATGTGTAGGTATGTGGTTTGAAATGTGTAGTTTTTTGTGAAACTATACAATTTTAGTAATTCTTACCAATTTAAAGACTTTTTGCCATCAATTTCTCTGTAGCATCATAATCTAAATCATTTAGCCAATTAATTATGTACCTTTTAATTTGGAAGTCATTGTATTTCCTACAGTCTCTAACGGTTTTCATAAATATGTTATATATGCGTGGCCCTGTATGAACATAATGTCTTCGAGCAAAACTTGATTTGCATGCTGGCATCGGACACATATATATGCGTTTACTGTGATTAATAGGTAGCAGTGACGTGCAATGATGATATTTGCGTAAAACTTGACATAGATATAGCTTCCGAACACTCAAAACTTTGGCTTGGTTGTACACATCTGTAGTGGGATGTCGAAAAGGAAGATTTTGAAGTATTTTTAATATAGCTCTTTGCGCTCGCTCTATATTTAACATATATTCCTTTACGGCTCCTCCCCATGAGCTTATACAATATTCAATAATACATTGAACTAGCGCTTTATACATTTGAATTAACAACTTATTGCCAGCTATTGATCTCAAATACTTAAATACGTAAAATAGTTTTCGTATTCTACCTATGGAAGCATTAATATGACAATCCCATCTTAGATGTTGATCGACCAATACTCCAAGGTACCTTATACTGTAGACCCTATCTAATATATTACAAGAACATTGGGTGTTCAGAATGGGAGAGCTGAGGTTACAGGGATGGGTGTGAATTTTCAAAGAAAAGTCGGGAGAAGGGCTTAATGCAGCAGTTTTACTAAAACAGATGTATTTAGTTTTTTCTTTATTAAGTGATTGGAGACTATGTTCCAGCCAATTTGTCACTTCTGCAAGTCCTACCTCCGCATTGGTATTTAAATTTTCCCAAGATTTGCCATGAAACAATAGCACAGTGTCGTCGGCAAACATAAAAAGTTCCATATTTATGACCCTCATACTGCACAAATCATTAATGTAGATAAGAAATAGTGTTGGGCCTAATGTGGAACCTTGGGGAACTCCATATGTGCAGACTGCACTGTCACTTATATATTTGTCAATCTTGACTCGCTGGTTCCTTCCAGTTAAGTAGTCCTTGAACCACTGATGAACTATTCCTCTGATACCTAAGTTTTCTAGCCGCTTTAATAAAATAGGTATTGAGACCGTATCGAAAGCTTTTTGTAGGTCTAGAAAAACTCCTAGACAGCTTTCCTTATTGTCTAGGTATTTAGTTATAAGGGACGTCATATTTAATACTGCATCATTGGTCGACTTATTAGCTCGAAAACCATATTGGTTGTTTGCAAGAAGATTATTTGACTCTAGATAATGGACTAATCTTTTGTTGGCTATTTTTTCAATTATTTTAGATAATGTACTAAGTAGAGATATAGGTCTATAATTATTAGGAGTACTTCTGTCGCCTGATTTATAGATAGGTATAACAATAGCGCTTTTAAATATCTATGGAAATTGTCCTGTTTGGAAGCTAAGGTTAACAATAAAAGTAAGAGGCTCTGCTAATAAAGTTCTACACTTTTGAACTACTTTAGTGGAAATATTATCCCACCCTGGGGCACTATTACTTTTCAGTGATATAATAATGGCCTCTACTTCTTTTAGGTCTGTGAGATATAGTGGCATAGAATACAATGGTGCAGAATTTTGATGTGCTCTATTTTCTAAATATGATTCATTTACATCAAGTTTTGTCATAATTGAATTTGCTAATTTACGCCCAATTGTTATAAAATAATTATTTACAATATTAAGAGCTTGTGAAGGCAAGTCGTCGTTTGTCAATAAATCATTTGGTAAAGTTTTAGGTTGTTTTAAATTAGTCACCTCTCTAACAATGTCCCATGTCCGTTTCATGTTCCCGATATTGTTTTGAAGTAAATTTTGATAATATTGTCTTCTAAGTTTCTTAACTATTTTATTGCATATATTTCTGAATGTCACAAAATTATTTCGACGTTCAATATCATCTGCAAATAATCTTGATATCTTGTGTAGTCTATTTCTTTTCCGAATCAATCTGATCACATTATTGGTGATCCATGGTTTTAGCGGCCGATTTCTGTTAGAATATTGTTTTTTTATAGTTGTATTCGTTTTTATAGCATTTGATAAGCAGTTAGTTAGATATTCAGTAGCTGTATGGACATCAGTCATTTTATAAAGATCTTCCCAAGTCATAGTTTTAAGATAGTTTTCTATAGCGATAAAATCTATTGAAATTTTATCGTAAGCTGGTTTTGATTTATTTAACTGTTTATCTGAGAGAACTATCATAACTGGACAGTGGTCAGTTAGTTCTGGCAGAACTACCGTTCTCCATGTTTTTGTAGTTTTAACCATTATGTGGTCTAAACAGGCAGACATTCTAGTTGGTAAGTCTACCCCCTGACACATGTTATGAGCTGCCATTAAGTGTAAGTAGTCGGTAGCGTAACTTGACACTGATTCTTGCTTCACATGTATGTCAATATTGACATCGCCTATGAGTATAATGTTGTTTGGATGAAGTAGAAATTACTAAGCAATTGTATGATGATGATACTTTGAGTCTTCGCTCTGAGCTGCTAGATAAAGAAAAATTATTGCAAAATATTTTCTCTAGCTACTTATCAGCTCAAAACCATCTTAGTGAGCACTACAATGAAGCTATAAGTTTAATGGATCTTGTGACCACCAATATGGAGAGTGTGAGAACTACTGAGTGTGCATGCTCAAAGTCTCATAATCAGCAACCAACTAGAGATTCAATACCAACAATTTGTCATACAGTTCAGCCATTGAATAAAACATGCACTGAAGCAGTACAGAGGGAGAATCAAGGTATCACCTCAAACCAGGATATGGTTACCAAAGTATTAGTTTTTTCAGATGCAATAGGCAGAAATTTTGGTTCTGTGCTTTGTAATTCACTAGACTGCTCTGTTGAAAATTACTGCATGCCTGGTGCTTCTTATGCTCAAATTGAGAAAAAAAATATGTCTGCTGCAATTGATAGCAATACCATAGTCATTGTCTATTTAGGCCAAAGTTTAGGTATAGACAGGAAACAGGTTATAGCAAATGTAACCTCATTGTTAAGCCTTAATGCATTTAAAATTATGTTATGTGCTTTTCCTTACTCAGATGCACTAACTAAAAGCCAGAATGAGCATATTAACTGCTTAAATACAATTTTATATAATATGACATGTCGTCATAAAGACAAACTTTTATTTTTTGACTGTAATAAATTTATTACTAAATTTATGTTGACTCAGGATAGGATGTACCTACCTAAGAAATGTAAGAATTTAATTGCTACTTTGGTAGCTTATAATATTGAGTCGGTTATAGGAAATATAACCATGTCTTCTATTGACGATACAGATTTTAGTACATGTACTAATACAAATGTTGAGTCAAACTGTTTAAACTTTTAAGTCCGACAACAGGGAAGTGTTTTGACATAGCACTGTACTACCAAAATATAAATCGCTTCTCTGGCAAAATACTTGAAATTGAAATGCTCTTAGATAAATATCCTTTTGATATATTATGCTTTACTGAAACATGGCTAAGAGCTGATACAATGTTATTTAATGTTAAGAATTTTAGTGTAGGCAGTGCGTTTAACAGATCATCTGCAGAAGGAGGAGGGTGTATTATTCTTGTAAAAAATAACTTAAAATTTAAAGAACGCCGTGACTTAGTCAGATGTTCTGTTGAACGTGTCTGTGAAGTTGCTTGTGTGGAGGTGGACAGGCATCTTGTGTTGTGTGTATATCGACCACCAACAGATGAAGGTCGTGCTCAAAATTTTACAGAATTCTTAGCCACTCTGGAAAGTATACTACTAAAAATTTCTAAATGTAAAAAACCCATATTTGTATGTGGTGATTTTAATGTAGATATTTTATTGAAATCTAAAAATAAGACTGATCTTATTTCATTGT
Organism: Plagodis dolabraria; assembly: GCA_963854805.1. NCBI lineage: Eukaryota > Metazoa > Arthropoda > Insecta > Lepidoptera > Geometridae > Plagodis > Plagodis dolabraria. The sequence continues at coordinate 24,175,474 of OY978444.1, forward strand.
TTAAGTCATTTAATTTGAAATTTCTATTCTGTGAGCCCACTAGAATAACAGATACTTCAGCTACCTGTATAGACAATATATACTCGAACTGTAAGACTAAACAAAAGTCAATAACGAAGGGTGTTAGATCTGATCATGAGGGCCTGGCAATTAGATTTGATGGAAGCAAAGAAACTGCAAGGTATGAAATTGAACATAGGCCGTTAACAACCAGTAGGCTAGAAATACTCAGTACCAATATAGAAGCTAAGCTTGCCATTACAAGTTTTTCTCATAGTGACCCGAATGACATTTATAATAGTTTATTCTCTCTAGTAAATACTGAGTTTCAAAAAGTTTGTCCAAAAATAAAGAAACAAGTAAATGGAAAGTTGAAGTTCGGTGATTGGGCAACTACAGGTATTCGAAAAAGTAGAGATTATTTGTATGATCTGTATCGCAGGAAGAATTTGACATCCTGCAAGCAGTTTCGTGATTATGTTAGGAACTATTCAAAAATGTTTAAGTCTGTTTGCTTGTGTGCTAAATCTCTTTTGATTAGAAATAAAATTAGCAAGTCTAAAAATAAAATAAAAACCATTTGGAATACTATAAATACTGAGACCGGAAAAAATAAACCTAGAGATTCTACATATGTCTTAAATGTTGATAAAAATCAAATATCTGATCCAATACAAGTGGCAAATATATTTGACAATTTTTTTTCTAACTTACCCCTAGAAGTCACTAAGTCATTGGATGCATGTCCCGATGTAGCAGAAACTCTGCTAATACATAATTTCCCCTGCAAATCACCGGACTTTTCTTTCAGACACACAACAATATTTGAAATAATAAAGACATTTAAAAATTTAAATGTTAAGAGCACCGAAGACTTGTGGGGTTTGTCAGTTAAACTGGCAGAGTCTATAATATGCATTATTGCACCATATTTAAAAACAATATTCAATCTTTGTATTGATAAAGGAAACTTCCCCGACTTAATGAAACAAAGTAAAATCACTCCAATTTTGAAGTCGGGGGCTACATCTGACCCTTGCAATTACAGACCTATTTCTATCTTACCTGTTCTGAGTAAAGTATTCGAAAAAATTATGCTCAAACAACTTCTATCCCATTTTAATGAGCATAATATATTAAATGAGAATCAGTTTGGTTTCACAAAGAGCAGATCCACAACAGATGCAGGTGCTCAATTGATGTCACATATACTTGAAGCCTGGGAGAGTTCACAGGATGCTATTGCCGTATTCTGTGACCTTTCTAAGGCATTTGACTGTGTAGAGCACCGCACTCTGATTCGAAAACTTTCACATTATGGTATTCGTGGAAAAGCTCTGGATTTTATAAAGTCATATCTGTCAGACAGGCTACAGAAGGTTAGAATAAATGGCAATACTTCTTCCGGGTCTTTGGTAAGAATAGGCGTACCGCAAGGATCAATTTTAGGACCTTTTCTGTTTCTAGCTTATATAAATGATCTGCCTTGCATGGTTAAAAATTTCTGCGATATAGTTTTATTCGCAGATGATACCTCCCTAATTTTTAAAGTAGATAGGAGGGATAGTGAACTTATTCATGTAAATAATGTGTTATCTATGATCTCTAAGTGGTTCGCGGCTAATAATCTTCTCTTAAATTCAAAAAAGACCAAATGTTTAAAGTTTTCTTTACCAAATGTTACTTATGTTGAACCAAACATTAAGCTTGGCCTAGAAAAACTCTCTTTTGACAATGCGACAGTCTTCCTGGGAATTAAAATGGATTCAACTTTACAGTGGAATCCACATATACATGATCTATCTGGAAGACTTAGTTCTGCTGCATATGCAGTTCGTAAGATAAGACAGCTAACAGACGTAGCTACTGCTAGGCTCGTTTATTTCGCGTACTTCCACAGTATTATGTCTTATGGTATATTGCTGTGGGGAGCTGCTGCTGAGATAGAGACAATCTTTATCTTACAAAAGCGTGCAATTCGAGCCATATATGAAATGGATCCTAGGGAATCCCTGAGAGATATTTTTAAAGAAATTGATATTTTAACTTTACCAAGTCTGTATATATTTGAAAATATTATGTATGTTCGTAAAAATTTGAGCAAATTTAAATCAAACAGTGACACTCACGATTATAACACTAGGAATAAAGATAAAATAGCGGTGCCAGGTTTTAGATTAGCAAAGACAAATAAAAGGTCCTTCTTAGGAAATTGTGTGCGGTTTTATAATAAATTGCCCAAACATATTACAACGCTCACAGAAAGAAAATTCAAGTTGCATGTGAAGAATATTTTGATAAAGAAATCTTACTACACAGTTTGTGATTACTTAAACGACAAAAATGCTTGGACTGGTTCGCCTCTGCCAAGCTAGCGCCTAACACCTACGTAATGTAAATTAAGTATTGTAATAATTTTATTATATAGTATGTACTTAACACATTTTTAAAAAAACCTTTAAAAGAATGGCCCCGAGTTTCTTGCCCGTTCTTCTCGCAGTGGCTCTATAACTTTTGTTTGCTGAACGTGGCAGTACAATGTAGTATATTTCAATATTAAAATTTGTAATTGACCTTCATAAGAGCGTCGTAGACGCCTAAATTGAATAAATGATTTTGACTTTGACTTTGACTTTGACTTTGCTAATGTTGTTTTTAAAATGCCATCAAGAGAGTTAAGATAATTTGATGGATTTTTGAAACAAGGTGGTCGGTATGTGCATAAAATGTCATATTGTTTGTTTATATTTAACACGAGACAATTACCTTCTATGATTTTGGGTTCATAGCAAGAACTTTCTAATTCTTTACGGACGTATACAACGACTCCATCGTTTTGGTTAAGAGTGTTCTTACTACTAAACATATTAAAGTCAGCCAAAGTAGGAATTATTGACTGTTCACTTGTCCAGCATTCCGTTAAAACAAAGACATCTACTTTTATGTCAATGCCAGACACATACGCCAAAAACAAATCGAAATTACGGTTAATGCTACGGATGTTCAATGACAGAATAGAAAACGGTATGCAATTATTTGTATAAAATTGTTTAAGTAGTTTTAAACAATTAAAATCTTCCGCCAGTACACAATTAGTATGGCGACTATTATCTATTTCCAACAAAAAAATATCTACACTGTCCATTGTGATATATATGAAATAATAAAAGCACGATTATATAGGTCACATTGAATACATTATTAGAATTAGTGTGTTAAAAGATTTACAAAGATAGATATGTTGACAGCTACAAGCTGGGATATTATGAAAACGTTTGTTACAACAGTATAATATTAATTGAAAATATATACGTATCACATAAATATTATTCTGTGTTCTTTTTATTAACTTAGATAAGTCAGACTGAGTTTCGCATATGGGTCAGAATATTTGTTTTAGAAAAGAAGACATTGTAAAGTCGCTTGTAAAGAGTTTGTGTAAGTGTATAGTGTGTTCGTTTTTAATAAGTGATAAACTAATATTGCTTAAAAGAAGTAGTCATGCTGCGATGAGTTTCGATAGATCTGCCTCGGAGTCAATTCTTGCGTGCCGGCCGCCTTCCGTTTTTCTAAGAAAAACTCTTCCATGAGCCGTCCAGCAGTGAGCATAGTTATTAGTTTTAGCAAATTCCCGAGATAAATAATATAGTCGTTTAGTCCTGCTAGTCAAGCTTTCCGATATAAATATTGGTTGGACGGGACCTGGTATCCTCATTTGAGTGGTAGAGAATCTGTTTCCTTTATTTTCTTTATTAAACCTTTTAACAGCCTCGATAACATTTTCTTTGGTGATAACTGTAGTAAATTCCACCAATAATGGTTTATTATTACCGGTTTTAGTTTGTACACGAAACACGTCTTTGATATCTGAGGTCTGTAAATGTAGTTTAAGAGAATTACCGGCATCTTGTACAAGCTTCATAAGATCCTTTTTCGTTTCCTGTTGCTGACATGGCACGTTTCGCATCTCAATAGTAGACGATCGCGCACATCGGTCAGAGAGTTCTAGCCTTTTCTCTAAATTATCGATATAACTAAGGGCCGAGTTGTATTTTCCGTCCAATGCCACACATTTATCCCGCATTTCATCATAGTTCTTACTCATATATTCAAGTGATTTATGTATCTCAGTGTTTTGTTGTTGCACTGTTGTCAAGGAATTATACAATTTTTCATACCTTTCATCTTGTTTTTTTTCCCAAGCCTTGAACGACACAGAAGCAGAAAGCCTATCAAATTTGTCATCTTGTTTCTTCTCCCATTTATCAAACATATACTGCAGTTCTTTCTTAAATTCCGTTTTAAATGACCCTAGTTCTTCTAGAATCTTGTCCTCACGTTTGAGGCGGGTTTGACGCTTAGCGGGGCCCTTACTCGCCCCGGTACTCCTTTCCGAGTCACCGTCACTAGTGCCACACGGAATATCTGAGTCATAACGCTGCGAAGTTACGGCTAGCATTGCGGACGGCGAGGCTACGGGGGGTGTGCGTTTCAGTGGCATTATGCAGGGCCGATACAAGGAAAGCAGCAATATAGAAACGGTGTTCAAGGTGCAATACTTATTAAGTCTATAAATAGGCGTAAGTTGCAAATTATTGCACTTTCTGTTTTTATTAGCGCAATGTGATACCAGGAAAGCAGCAATATAGAAAAGGTGTTCAAGGTGCTGTACTTAGTAAGTCTATAAATAGACGTAAGTTGCAAATTATTGCACTCTCTGTTTTTCTTAGCACAATGCGCGATTATACCGTTTCGCTCTTATATACGCAAACAGTCAAACAAGTGCACACGTAATGCCGGTATGTAGCAAACAAAAATTTGCGTTCTTGTTTTAACAACGCACCATTCGTGATTATGTGTCTTGCTCGCTCAGGTTAGTTAGCTTGCGTGTGCAGCGCCGTAAGATGGTGTCGCGTATCTTGATTGTCTGTGTGAGTGTTCACATGTACGCATAGCGTTCCGTTGCGCGCAAAGCAACACACAGATAGAATATTTGTTTGTATTCCACTTACATGAATCGAGACGGTTGTGAGCGTATTGTAGCAGGGCGGGTACTGTACTCCTTGCACTCATGCACTCCTAATATTTATCGTGATTTTCAGTGGTTTAAAAATTAAATTTTAAAAAAGAAAAATACTTTTTTGGATTTGCTCTGTATAGACGTCTGATCTCCTCAGAGGTCCGGGAGGAAGGGGATATTATATTCATAGTCTTCTTTGGCCAAACAAAAATCCATTTACCAGTGGAACAATCGATTTTATTTGTTCCATAATAGAAAAAGGGGACCACCGTGTCTGTCTGTCTGTCTGACCTTTGAAGGGCAGCCATGTTTGGAACTGTAATGTGTAGCCGAAGTGAAATTTTCACAAAAGTCTCACCAAGTGTCTGAAACGAAAATTAGCGATAAATTACCTACGTTAATAGATTGCTAATACATTTTCAAACGCAGATTGGTGGGTTGCTGAAACCTTCAAAAACTGACTGTTTGTCAACACTGTTACCAAGTTAATTAACATTAACTAGCTAATAAATTGCCACATGTCCATGTGATATTATTAATCAAATTCATATTATTGAGAACAACTAATTATTAAGTTATGTATAAGTGTTACATAATATTTTGATATATGACTGTGTGTGTGTTTAATCTGTAAACTCCATAGAAATGGTAAACATTCTACATTTACATAATATTAACTTTTTCATAAATTACACTGCCATCAGGGTGGAACTAAATTAACAGTTACAATTTTGTAAATTGCATAAGGATCGCATTGAAATATTTGATTGTTGAAAGGCTATTTGTTTTTAAATAATTATAATATGCACTGATCAATACACTATACAATAATATATAACTTGATCCATCCTCCGCTCTTGTATTTATTCCCTTACAAATTATTTATTATAACTGTCATCTCGATATTCGAAACGTTCGAAACGTAGCTCGTCGTGTGGGGCCCGTAAATGTAAACAAGAAGCGTGTGCGATATCATTATTAATGCATAGTTATACGTAACCATAACAATAGTTAAAAATTACCTACACGGCGGTGGAAGTGACAATTACAATTTGAATCACCGCGACATGTAAATTTGTAGCACATCAGAGATCAGCGTTGAAATGGTCAATCGGCGTTAGTAAGCAGCGGCTAAATTGTACAAGTGAAATGAATAGGTATGCCATATATAACAGGCAACTGTTTAATTTTCACATTAATTAAAAACCAACGGACAATATTTTTTTTTTCCATAATTACACTAAAAACAGGCAATTGTTTGATTTTCACATGAATTTAACACCGACCGACAAAAAATTTGATTTCTTTCAATATTTTTTTTCTGAATTTTACTCAAAAACAAGGCAATTGTTTGATTTTTTTTTACTCTTAATTTCACTCAAAAACAAGGCAATTGTTTGATTTTCACATGAATTTAACACCGACCGACAAAAAGTTTGATTTCTTTCAATATTTTTTTTTTCTGAATTTCACTCAAAAACAAGGCAATTGTTTGATTTTTTTTTTCTCTTAATTTCACTCAAAAATAAGGCAATTGTTTGATTTTCACATGAATTTAACACCGACCGACAAAAAGTTTGATTTCTTTCATTTTTTTTTCTGTATTTCACTCAAAAACAAGGCAATTGTTTGATTTTATTTTCTCTTAATTTCACTCAAAAACAAGGCAATTGTTTGATTTTCACATGAATTTAACACTGACCGACAAAAAGTTTGTATTCTTTCAATTTTTTTTTCTGAATTTCACTCAAAAACAAGGCAATGGTAGGTTTTTTTGTCTCTTAATTTCACTCAAAAACAAGGCAATTGTTTGATTTTCACATGAATTTAACACCGACCGACAAAAAGTTTGTATTCTTTCAATTTTTTTTTCTGAATTTCACTCAAAAACAAGGCAATGGTAGGTTTTTTTGTCTCTTAATTTCACTCAAAAACAAGGCAATTGTTTGATTTTCACATGAATTTAACACCGACCGACAAAAAGTTGGATTTCTTTCAATATTTTTTTTTCTGAATTTCACTCAAAAACAAGGCAATTGTTTGTTTTTTTTTTCCTCTTAATTTCACTCAAAAACAAGGCAATTGTTTGATTTTCACATGAATTTAACACCGACCGACAAAAAGTTTGATTTCTTTCAATATTTTTTTTTTCTGAATTTAACTCAAAAACAAGGCAAATGTTTGATTTTTTTTTTTCTTAATTTCACTCAAAAATAAGGCAATTGTTAGATTTGCACATGAATTTAACACCGACCGACAAAAAGTTTGAATTCTTTCATTTTTTTTTTCTAAATTTCACTCAATAACCAGGCAATTGAGGATATTGGCTATAGTCTAAATTATAACAAGTTGGCAATGATCACTAACCCTCTCAGGCAATTATTTATATTCTGCTCCGTTGACATTTCAGGTTTGGATACATACTGGATGTATGATGCTGCCGCTCAAAAGCTGTTATGTTTGCCCGCCCGCCGCTGATTGCTTTCGTCTATTTTAACATGTTAAGTGTCAAAAGCAAATTTTATATATAGTATAATATATTCATAGTCTTCTTTGGCCAAACAAAAATCCATTTACCAGTGGAACAATCGATTTTATTTGTTCCATAATAGAAATAGGGGACCACCGTGTCTGTCTGTCTGTCTGACCTTTGAAGGGCAGCCATGTTTGGAACTGTAATGTGTAGCCGAAGTGAAATTTTCACAAAAGTCTCACCAAGTGTCTGAAACGAAAATTAGCGATAAATTACCTACGTTAATAGATTGCTAATACATTTTCAAACGCAGATTGGTGGGTTGCTGAAACCTTCAAAAACTGACTGTTTGTCAACACTGTTACCAAGTTAATTAACATTAACTAGCTAATAAATTGCCACATGTCCATGTGATATTATTAATCAAATTCATATTATTGAGAACAACTAATTATTAAGTTATGTATAAGTGTTACATAATATTTTGATATATGACTGTGTGTGTGTTTAATCTGTAAACTCCATAGAAATGGTAAACATTCTACATTTACATAATATTAACTTTTTCATAAATTACACTGCCATCAGGGTGGAACTAAATTAACAGTAACAATTTTGTTAATTGCATAAGGATCACATTGAAATATTTGATTGTTGAAAGGCTATTTGTTTTTCAATAATTATAATATGCACTAATCAATACACTATACAATTATATATAACTTGATCCATCCTCCGCTCTTGTATTTATTCGCTTACAAATTATTTATTATAACCGTCATCTCGATATTCGAAACGTTCGAAACGTATTTCGTCGTGTGTGGCCCGTAAATGTAAACAAGAAGCGTGTGCGATATCATTATTAATGCATAGTTATACGTAACCATAACAATAGTTAAAAATTACCTACACGGCGGTGGAAGTGACAATTACAATTTGAATCACCGCGACATGTAAATTTGTAGCACATCAGAGATCAGCGTTGAAATGGTCAATCGGCGTTAGTAAGCAGCGGCTAAATTGTACAAGTGAAATTAATAGGTATGCCATATATAACAGGCAACTGTTTAATTTTCACATTAATTAAAAACCGACGGACAATATTTTTTTTTTTCCATAATAACACTCAAAAACAGGCAATTGTTTGATTTTCACATGAATTTAACACCGACCGACAAAAAATTTGATTTCTTTCAATTTTTTTTTCTCTTAATTTCACTCAAAAACAAGGCAATTGTTTGATTTTCACATGAATTTAACACCGACCGACAAAAAGTTTGATTTCTTTCAATATTTTTTTTTTCTGAATTTCACTCAAAAACAAGGCTATTGTTTGATTTTTTTCTCTTAATTTCACTCAAAAACAAGGCAATTGTTTGATTTTCACATGAATTTAACACCGACCGACAAAAAGTTTGATTTCTTTAAATTTTTATTTTTTCTGAATTTCACTCAAAAACAAGGCAATTGTTTGATTTTCACATGAATTTAACACCTACCGACAAAAAGTTTGATTTCTTTCAATATTTTTTTTTCTGTATTTCACTCAAAAACAAGGCAATTGTTTGATTTTTTTTTTCTCTTTATTTCACTCAAAAACAAGGCAATTGTTTGATTTTCACATGAATTTAACACCGACCGACAAAAAGTTTGATTTCTTTCAATATTTTTTTTTGCATTTCACTCAAAAACAAGGCAATTGTTTGTTTTTTTTTCTCTCTTAATTTCACTCAAAAACAAGGCAATTGTTTGATTTTCAAATGAATTTAACACCGACCGACAAAAAGTTTGATTTCTTTAAATTTTTTTTTTCTAAATTTCACTCAATAACCAGGCAATTGTTTGATTTTTTTTTCTCTTAATTTCACTCAAAAACAAGGCAATTGTTTGATTTTCACATGAATTTAACACACCAGGCAATTGTTTGATTTTTTTTTTCTCTTAATTTCACTCAAAAACAAGGCAATTGTTTGATTTTCACATGAATTTAACACCGACCGACAAAAAGTTTGATTTCTTTCAATTTTTTTTTTTTCTGAATTTCACTCAAAAACAAGGCAATTAAGGATATTGGCTATAGTCTAAATTATAACAAGTTGGCAATGATCACTAACACTCTCAGGCAATTATTTATATTCTGCTCCGTTGACATTTCAGGTTTGGATACATACTGGATGTATGATGCTGCCGCTCAAAAGCTGTTATGTTTGCCTGCCCGCCGCTGATTGCTTTCGTCTTTTTTTACATGGTAAGTGTCAAAAGCAAATTTTATATATAGTATAATATATTCATAGTCTTCTTTGGCCAAACAAAAATCCATTTACCAGTGGAACAATCGATTTTATTTGTTCCATAATAGAAATAGGGGACCACCGTGTCTGTCTGTCTGTCTGACCTTTGAAGGGCAGCCATGTTTGGAACTGTAATGTTTAGCCGAAATGAAATTTTCACAAAAGTCTCACCAAGTGTCTGAAACGAAAATTTGCGATAAATTACCTACGTTAATAGATTGCTTATACATTTTCAAACGCAGATTGGTGGGTTGCTGAAACCTTCAAAAACTGACTGTTTGTCAACACTGTTACCAAGTTAATTAACATTAACTAGCTAATAAATTGCCACATGTCCATGTGATATTATTAATCAAATTCATATTATTGAGAACAACTAATTATTAAGTTATGTATAAGTGTTACATAATATTTTGATATATGACTGTGTGTGTGTTTAATCTGTTAACTCCATAGAAATGGTAAACATTCTACATTTACATAATATTAACTTTTTCATAAATTACACTGCTATCAGGGTGGAACTAAATTAACAGTTACAATTTTGTAAATTGCATAAGGATCACATTGAATTATTTGATTGTTGAAAGGCTATTTGTTTTTCAATAATTATAATATGCACTGATCAATACACTATACAATTATATATAACTTGATCCATCCTCCGCTCTTGTATTTATTCGCTTACAAATTATTTATTATAACCGTCATCTCGATATTCGAAACGTTCGAAACGTAGTTCGTCGTGTGTGGCCCGTAAATGTTAACAAGAAGCGTGTGCGATATCATTATTAATGCATAGTTATACGTAACCATAACAATAGTTAAAAATTACCTACACGGCGGTGGAAGTGACAATTACAATTTGAATCACCGCGACATGTAAATTTGTAGCACATCAGAGATCAGCGTTGAAATGGTCAATCGGCGTTAGTAAGCAGCGGCAAAATTGTACAAGTGAAATTAATAGGTATGCCATATATAACAGGCAACTGTTTAATTTTCACATTAATTAAAAACCAACGGACAATATTTTTTTTTTCCATAATAACACTGAAAAACAGGCAATTGTTTGATTTTCACATGAATTTAACACCGACCGACAAAAAATTTGATTTCTTTCAATTTTTTTTTTCTGAATTTCACTCAAAAACAAGGCAATTGTTTGATTTTTTTTTTCTCTTAATTTCACTCAAAAACAAGGCAATTGTTTGATTTTCACATGAATTTAACACCGACCGACAAAAAGTTTGATTTCTTTAATTTTTTTTTTTCTAAATTTCACTCAATAACCAGGCAATTGTTTGATTTTTTTTTTCTCTTAATTTCACTCAAAAACAAAGCAATTGTTTGATTTTCACATGAATTTAACACCGACCGACAAAAAGTTTGATTTCTTTAATTTTTTTTTTCTAAATTTCACTCAATAACCAGGCAATTGTTTGATTTTTTTTTCTCTTAATTTCACTCAAAAACAAGGCAATTGTTTGATTTTCACATGAATTTAACATCGACCGACAAAAAGTTTGATTTCATTAAATTTTTTTTTTTCTGAATTTCACTCATCAACAAGGCAATTAAGGATATTGGCTATAGTCTAAATTATAACAAGTTGGCAATGATCACTAACCCTCTCAGGCAATTATTTATATTCTGCTCCGTTGACATTTCAGGTTTGGATACATACTGGATGTATGATGCTGCCGCTCAAAAGCTGTTATGTTTGCCCGCCCGCCGCTGATTGCTTCCGTCTATTTTAACATGGTAAGTGTCAAAAGCAAATTTTATATATAGTATAATATATTCATAGTCTTCTTTGGCCAAACAAAAATCCATTTACCAGTGGAACAATCGATTTTATTTGTTCCATAATAGAAATAGGGGACCACCGTGTCTGTCTGTCTGTCTGACCTTTGAAGGGCAGCCATGTTTGGAACTGTAATGTGTAGCCGAAGTGAAATTTTCACAAAAGTCTCACCAAGTGTCTGAAACGAAAATTAGCGATAAATTACCTACGATAATAGATTGCTAATACATTTTCAAACGCAGATTGGTGGGTTGCTGAAACCTTCAAAAACTGACTGTTTGTCAACACTGTAACCAAGTTAATTAACATTAACTAGCTAATAAATTGCCACATGTCCATGTGATATTATTAATCAAATTCATATTATTGAGAACAACTAATTATTAAGTTATGTATAAGTGTTACATAATATTTTGATATATGACTGTGTGTGTGTTTAATCTGTAAACTCCATAGAAATGGTAAACATTCTACATTTACATAATATTAACTTTTTCATAAATTACACTGCCATCAGGGTGGAACTAAATGAACAGTTACAATTTTGTAAATTGCATAAGGATCGCATTGAAATATTTGATTGTTGAAAGGCTATTTGTTTTTCAATAATTATAATATGCACTGATCAATACACTATACAATTATATATAACTTGATCCATCCTCCGCTCTTGTATTTATTCGCTTACAAATTATTTATTATAACCGTCATCTCGATATTCGAAACGTTCGAAACGTAGCTCGTCGTGTGTGGCCCGTAAATGTAAACAAAAAGCGTGTGCGATATCATTATTAATGCATAGTTATACGTAACCATAACAATAGTTAAAAATTAATGAATAGATAATGAATAGATTCAGGCGTTCCTTTGCGGAAATACATATTTAATAATAACAAATATTTTTTAAATATTTTAAGAAAACATCGAATTAATATTTTAATAAAACACTTAAAAAATACAAAAATATATCAAGTGACAATTCCGCCTAATTTAAAGATTTTTTCGTTTAAAATTACCTACACGGCGTTGGAAGTGACAATTACAATTTGAATCACCGCGACATGTAAATTTGTAGCACATCAGAGATCAGCGTTGAAATGGTCAATCGGCGTTAGTAAGCAGCGGCTAAATTGTACAAGTGAAATTAATAGGTATGCCATATATAACAGGCAACTGTTTAATTTACACATTAATTAAAAACCAACGGACAATATTTTTTTTTCCATAATTACACTGAAAAACAGGCAATTGTTTGATTTTCACATGAATTTAACACCAACCGACAAAAAATTTGATTTCTTTCAGTTTTTTTATTCTGAATTTCACTCAAAAACAAGGCAATTGTTTGATTTTTTTTCTCTTAATTTCACTCAAAAACAAGGCAAATGTTTGATTTTCACATAAATTTAACACCGACCGACAAAAACTGATTTCTTTCATTTTTTTTTTCTAAATTTCACTCAATAACCAGGCAATTGTTTGATTTTTTCTTCTCTTAATTTCACTCAAAAACAAGGCAATTGTTTGATTTTCGCATGAATTTAACATCGACCGACAAAAAGTTTGATTTCTTTAAATTTTTTTTTATTCTGAATTTCACTCAAAAACAAGGCAATTGTTTGATTTTTTTTTTTCTCTTAATTTCACTCAAAAACTAGGCAATTGTTTGATTTTCACATGAATTTAACACCGACCGACAAAAAGTTTGATTTCTTTCAATATTTTTTTTTCTGAATTTCACTCAAAAACAAGGCAATTGTTTGATTTTTTTTTCTCTTAATTTCACTCAAAAACAAGGCAATTGTTTGATTTTCACATGAATTTAACACCGACGACAAAAAGTTTGATTTCATTCAATTTTTTTTTTCTGATATTCACTCAAAAACAAGGCAATAGTTTGATTTTTTTATTCTCTTAATTTCACTCAAAAACAAGGCAATTGTTTGATTTTATCATGAATTTAACACCGACCGACAAAAAGTTGGATTTCTTTCAATATTTTTTTTTTCTGAATTTCACTCAAAAACAAGGCAATTGTTTGATTTTTTTTTTTCTCTTACTTTCACTCAAAAACAGGCCAATTGTTTGATTTTCACATGAATTTAACACCGACCGACAAAAAATTTGATTTCTTTCAATATTTTTTTTTTCTGAATTTCACTCAAAAACAAGGCAAATGTTTGATTTTTTTTTTTCTTAATTTCACTCAAAAATAAGGCAATTGTTTGATTTTCACATGAATTTAACACCGACCGACAAAAAGTTTGAATTCTTTCATTTTTTTTTTCTAAATTTCACTCAATAACCAGGCAATTGAGGATATTGGCTATAGTCTAAATTATAACAAGTTGGCAATGATCACTAACCCTCTCAGGCAATTATTTATATTCTGCTCCGTTGACATTTCAGGTTTGGATACATACTGGATGTATGATGCTGCCGCTCAAAAGCTGTTATGTTTGCCCGCCCGCCGCTGATTGCTTTCGTCTATTTTAACATGGTAAGTGTCAAAAGCAAATTTTATATATAGTATAATATATTCATAGTCTTCTTTGGCCAAACAAAAATCCATTTACCAGTGGAACAATCGATTTTATTTGTTCCATAATAGAAATAGGGGACCACCGTGTCTGTCTGTCTGTATGACCTTTGAAGGGCAGCAATGTTTGGAACTGTAATGTGTAGCCGAAGTGAAATTTTCACAAAAGTCTCACCAAGTGTCTGAAACGAAAATTAGCGATAAATTACCTACGTTAATAGATTGCTAATACATTTTCAAACGCAGATTGGTGGGTTGCTGAAACCTTCAAAAACTGACTGTTTGTCAACACTGTTACCAAGTTAATTAACATTAACTAGCTAATAAATTGCCACATGTCCATGTGATATTATTAATCAAATTCATATTATTGAGAACAACTAATTATTAAGTTATGTATAAGTGTTACATAATATTTTGATATATGACTGTGTGTGTGTTTAATCTGTAAACTCCATAGAAATGGTAAACATTCTACATTTACATAATATTAACTTTTTCATAAATAACACTGCCATCAGGGTGGAACTAAATTAACAGTAACAATTTTGTAAATTGCATAAGGATCACATTGAAATATTTGATTGTTGAAAGGCTATTTGTTTTTCAATAATTATAATATGCACTGATCAATACACTATACAATAATATGTAACTTGATCCATCCTCCGCTCTTGTATTTATTCGCTTACAAATTATTTATTATAACCGTCATCTCGATATTCGAAACGTTCGAAACGTATTTCGTCGTGTGTGGCCCGTAAATGTAAACAAGAAGCGTGTGCGATATCATTATTAATGCATAGTTATACGTAACCATAACAATAGTTAAAAATTACCTACACGGCGGTGGAAGTGACAATTACAATTTAAATCACAGCGACATGTAAATTTGTAGCACATCAGAGATCAGCGTTGAAATGGTCAATCGGCGTTAGTAAGCAGCGGCTAAATTGTACAAGTGAAATTAATAGGTATGCCATATATAACTGGCAACTGTTTAATTTTCACATTAATTAAAAACCGACGGACAATTTTTTTTTTTTCCATAATTACACTCAAAAACAGGCAATTGTTTGATTTTCACATGAATTTAACACCGACCGACAAAAAATTTGATTTCTTTCAATTTTTTTTTCTTTTAATTTCACTCAAAAACAAGGCAATTGTTTGATTTTCACATGAATTTAACACCGACCGACAAAAAGTTTGATTTCTTTAATTTTTTTTTTCTAAATTTCACCCAATAACCAGGCAATTGTTTGATTTTTTTTTCTCTTAATTTCACTCAAAAACAAGGCAATTGTTTGATTTTCACATGAATTTAACACCGACCGACAAAAAGTTTGATTTCTTTAATTTTTTTTTTCATAATTTCACCCAATAACCAGGCAATTGTTTGATTTTTTTTTCTCTTAATTTCACTCAAAAACAAGGCAATTGTTTGATTTTCACATGAATTTAACACCGACCGACAAAAAGTTTGATTTCTTTCATTTTTTTTTTCTGAATTTCACTCAATAACCAGGCAATTGTTTGATTTTTTTTTTCTCTTAATTTCACTCAAAAACAAGGCAATTGTTAGATTTTCACATGAATTTAACACCGACCGACAAAAAGTTTGATTTCTTTCAATTTTTTTTTTCTGAATTTCACTCAAAAACAAGGCAATTGTTTGATTTTCACATGAATTTAACACCGACCGACAAAAAGTTTGATTTCTTTCAATATTTTTTTTTTCTGAATTTCACTCAAAAACAAGGCAATTGTTTGATTTTCACATGAATTAAACACCGACCGACAAAAACTTTGATTTCTTTCATTTTTTTTTTCTAAATTTCACTCAATAACCAGGCAATTGTTTGATTTTTTCTTCTCTTAATTTCACTCAAAAACAAGGCAATTGTTTGATTTTCGCATGAATTTAACATCGACCGACAAAAAGTTTGATTTCTTTAAATTTTTTTTTATTCTGAATTTCACTCAAAAACAAGGCAATTGTTTGATTTTTTTTTTCTCTTAATTTCACTCAAAAACTAGGTAATTGTTTGATTTTCACATGAATTTAACACCGACCGACAAAAAGTTTGATTTCTTTCAATATTTTTTTTTCTGAATTTCACTCAAAAACAAGGCAATTGTTTGATTTTTTTTTCTCTTAATTTCACTCAAAAACAAGGCAATTGTTTGATTTTCACATGAATTTAACACCGACGTCAAAAAGGTTGAATTCTTTCAATATTTTTTTTTTTCGGAATTTCACTCAAAAACAAGGCAATCGTTTGGTTTTTTTTTTCTCTTACTTTCACTCAAAAACAGGGCAATTGTTTGATTTTCACATGAATTTAACACCGACCGACAAAAAGTTTGATTTCTTTAAATTTTTATTTTTTCTGCATTTCACTCAAAAACAAGGCAATTGTTTGATTTTTTTTTTTCTCTTAATTTCACTCAAAAACAAGGCAATTGTTTGATTTTCACATGAATTTAACACCGACCGACAAAAAGTTTGATTTCTTTCAATTTTTTTTTTCTGAATTTCACTCAAAAACAAGGCAATTAAGGATATTGGCTATAGTCTAAATTATAACAAGTTGGCAATGATCACTAACCCTCTCAGGCAATTATTTATATTCTGCTCCGTTGACATTTCAGGTTTGGATACATACTGGATGTATGATGCTGCCGCTCAAAAGCTGTTATGTTTGCCCGCCCGCCGCTGATTGCTTTCGTCTATTTTAACATGGTAAGTGTCAAAAGCAAATTTTATATATAGTATAATATATTCATAGTCTTCTTTGGCCAAACAAAAATCCATTTACCAGTGGAACAATCGATTTTATTTGTTCCATAATAGAAATAGGGGACCACCGTGTCTGTCTGTCTGTCTGACCTTTGAAGGGCAGCCATGTTTGGAACTGTAATGTGTAGCCGAAGTGAAATTTTCACAAAAGTCTCACCAAGTGTCTGAAACGAAAATTAGCGATAAATTACCTACGTTAATAGATTGCTAATACATTTTCAAACGCAGATTGGTGGGTTGCTGAAACCTTCAAAAACTGACTGTTTGTCAACACTGTTACCAAGTTAATTAACATTAACTAGCTAATAAATTGCCACATGTCCATGTGATATTATTAATCAAATTCATATTATTGAGAACAACTAATTATTAAGTTATGTATAAGTGTTACATAATATTTTGATATATGACTGTGTGTGTGTTTAATCTGTAAACTCCATAGAAATGGTAAACATTCTACATTTACATAATATTAACTTTTTCATAAATTACACTGCCATCAGGGTGGAACTAAATTAACAGTTACAATTTTGTAAATTGCATAAGGATCGCATTGAAATATTTGATTGTTGAAAGGCTATTTGTTTTTCAATAATTATAATATGCACTGATCAATACACTATACAATAATATATAACTTGATCCATCCTCCGCTCTTGTATTTATTCGCTTACAAATTATTTATTATAACCGTCATCTCGATATTCGAAACGTTCGAAACGTAGCTCGTCGTGTGTGGCCCGTAAATGTAAACAAGAAGCGTGTGCGATATCATTATTAATGCATAGTTATACGTAACAATAACAATAGTTAAAAATTAATGAATAGATAATGAATAGATTCAGGCGTTACTTTGCGGAAATCCATATTTAATAATAACAAATATTTTTTAAATATTTTAAGAAAACATCAAATTAATATTTTAATAAAACACTTAAAAAATATAAAAATATATCTAGTGACAATTCCGCCTTATTTAAAGATTTTTTCGTTAAAAATTACCTACACGGCGGTGGAAGTGACAATTACAATTTGAATCACCGCGACATGTTAATTTGTAGCACATCAGAGATCAGCGTTGAAATGGTCAATCGGCGTTAGTAAGCAGCGGCTAAATTGTACAAGTGAAATTAATAGGTATGCCATATATAACAGGCAACTGTTTAATTTTCACATTAATTAAAAACCAACGGACAATATTTTGTTTTCCATAATTACACTGAAAAACAGGCAATTGTTTGATTTTCACATGAATTTAACACCAACCGACAAAAAATTTGATTTGTTTCAATTTTTTTTTTCTGAATTTCACTCAAAAACAAGGCAATTGTTTGATTTTTTTTCTCTTAATTTCACTCAAAAACAAGGCAAATGTTTGATTTTCACATGAATTTAACACCGACCGACAAAAACTTTGATTTCTTTCATTTTTTTTTCTAAATTTCACACAATAACCAGGCAATTGTTTGATTTTTTTTTCTCTTAATTTCACTCAAAAACAAGGCAATTAATTGATTTTCGCATGAACTTAACACCGACCGACAAAAAGTTTGATTTCATTCAATTTTTTTTTTCTGAATTTCACTCAAAAACAAGGCAATTGTTTGATTTTTTTTTTCTCTTAATTTCACTCAAAAACAAGGCAATTGTTTGATTTTCACATTAATTTAACACCGACCGACACAAAGTTTATTTCTTTCAATATTTATTTTTTTTCTGAATTTCACTCAAAAACAAGGCAATTGTTTGATTTTTTTTTTTCTCTTACTTTCACTCAAAAACAGGGCAATTGTTTGATTTTCACATGAATTTAACACCGACCGACAAAAAATTTGATTTCTTTCAATTTTTTTTTTCTGAATTTCACTCAAAAACAAGGCAATTGTTTGATTTTTTTTTTCTCTTAATTTCACTCAAAAACAAGGCAATTGTTTGATTTTCACATGAATTTAACACCGACCGACAAAAAGTTTGATTTCTTTAATTTTTTTTTTTCTAAATTTCACTCAATAACCAGGCAATTGTTTGATTTTTTTTTCTCTTAATTTCACTCAAAAACAAGGCAATTGTTTGATTTTCACATGAATTTAACACCGACCGACAAAAAGTTTGATTTCTTACAATTTTTTTTTTCTGAATTTCACTCAAAAATAAGGCAATTAAGGATATTGGCTATAGTCTAAATTATAACAAGTTGGCAATGATCACTAACCCTCTCAGGCAATTATTTATATTCTGCTACGTTGACATTTCAGGTTTGGATACATACTGGATGTTTGATGATGCCGCTCAAAAGCTGTTATGTTTGCCCGCCCGCCGCTGATTGCTTTCGTCTATTTTAACATGGTAAGTGTCAAAAGCAAATTTTATATATAGTATAATATATTCATAGTCTTCTTTGGCCAAACAAAAATCCATTTACCAGTGGAACAATCGATTTTATTTGTTCCATAATAGAAATAGGGGACCACCGTGTCTGCTTGTCTGTCTGACCTTTGAAGGGCAGCCATGTTGGAACTGTAATATGTAGCCGAAGGCAATTGTTTGATTTTCACATGAATTTAACACCGACGACAAAAAGTTTGATTTCATTCAATTTTTTTTTTCTGAATTTCACTCAAAAACAAGGCAATTGTTTGATATTTTTTTCTCTTAATTTCACTCAAAACCAAGGCAATTGTTTGATTTTCACATGAATTTAACACCGACCGACAAAAAGTTTGATTTCTTTCAATATTTTTTTCTTTTCTGAATTTCACTCAAAAACAAGGCAATTGTTTGATTTTTTTTTTCTCTTACTTTCACTCAAAAACAGGGCAATTGTTTGATTTTCACATGAATTTAACACCAACCGACAAAAATTTGATTTCTTTCAATTTTTTTTTTCTGAATTTCACTCAAAAACAAGGCAATTGTTTGATTTTTTTTTCTCTTAATTACACTCAAAAACAAGGCAAATGTTTGATTTTCACATGAATTTAACACCGACCGACAAAAACTTTGATTTCTTTCATTTTTTTTTTCTAAATTTCACTCTATAACCAGGCAATTGTTTGATTTTTTTTTCTCTTAATTTTACTCAAAAACAAGGCAATTGTTTGATTTTCGCATGAATTTAACATCGACCGACAAAAAGTTTGATTTCTTTAAATTTTTTTTTTTTCTGAATTTCACTCAAAAACAAGGCAATTGTTTGATTTTTTTTTTCTCTTAATTTCACTCAAAAACTAGGCAATTGTTTGATTTTCACATGAATTTAACACCGACCGACAAAAAGTTTGATTTCTTTCAATATTTTTTTTTCTGAATTTCACTCAAAAACAAGGCAATTGTTTGATTTTTTTTTCTCTTAATTTCACTCAAAAACAAGGCAATTGATTGATTTTCACATGAATTTAACACCGACGACAAAAAGTTTGATTTCATTCAATTTTTTTTTTCTGAATTTCACTCAAAAACAAGGCAATTGTTTGATATTTTTTTTCTCTTAATTTCACTCGTGTGTGGCCCGTAAATGTAATCAAGAAGCGTGTGCGATATCATTATTAATGCATAGTTATACGTAACCATAACAATAGTTAAAAATTAATGAATAGATAATGAATAGATTCAGGCGTTACTTTGCGGAAATCCATATTTAATAATAACAAATATTTTTTAAATATTTTAAGAAAACATCAAATAAATATTTTAATAAAACACTTAAAAAGTACAAAAATATATCTAGTGACAATTCCGCCTAATTTAAAGATTTTTTCGTTAAAAATTACCTACACGGCGGTGGAAGTGACAGTTACAATTTGAATCACCGCGACATGTAAATTTGTAGCACATCAGAGATCAGCGTTGAAATGGTCAATCGGCGTTAGTAAGCAGCGGCTAAATTGTACAAGTGAAATTAATAGGTATGCCATATAAAACAGGCAACTGTTTAATTTTCACATTAATTAAAAACCAACGGACAATATTATTTTTTCCATAATTACACTGAAAAACAGGCAATTGTTTGATTTTCACATGAATTTAACACCAACCGACAAAAAATTTGATTTCTTTCAATTTTTTTTTTCTGAATTTCACTCAAAAACAAGGCAATTGTTTGATTTTTTTTTCTCTTAATTTCACTCAAAAACAAGGCAAATGTTTGATTTTCACATGAATTTAACACCGACCGACAAAAACTTTGATTTATTTCATTTTTTTTTTCTAAATTTCACTCAATAACCAGGCAATTGTTTGATTTTTTTTTCTCTTTATTTCACTCAAAAACAAGGCAATTGTTTGATTTTCGCATGAATTTAACATCGACCGACAAAAAGTTTGATTTCTTAAAATTTTTTTTTTTCTGAATTTCACTCAAAAACAAGGCAATTGTTTGATTTTTTTTTTTCTCTTAATTTCACTCAAAAACTAGGCAATTGTTTGATTTTCACATGAATTTAACACCGACCGACAAAAAGTTTGATTTCTTTCAATATTTTTTTTTCTGAATTTCACTCAAAAACAAGGCAATTGTTTGATTTTTTTTTCTCTTAATTTCACTCAAAAATAAGGCAATTGTTTGATTTTCACATGAATTTAACACCGACGACAAAAAGTTTGATTTCATTCAATTTTTTTTTTCTGAATTTCACTCAATAACCAGGCAATTGTTTGATTTTTTTTCTCATAATTTCACTCAAAAACAAGGCAATTGTTTGATTTTCACATGAATTTAACACCGACCGACAAAAAGTTTGATTTCTTTCAATATTTTTTTTTTTCTGAATTTCACTCAAAAGCAAGGCAATTGTTTGATTTTTTTTGTCTCTTAATTTCACTCAAAAACAAGGCAATTGTTTGATTTTCACATGAATTTAACAACGACCGACAAAAAGTTTGTATTCTTTAAATTTTTTTTTTTTCTGAATTTCACTCAATAACAAGGCAATTGTTTGATTTTTTTTCTCCTAATTTCACTCAAAAAACAGGCAATTGTTTGATTTTCACATGAATTTAACACCAACCGACAAAAAATTTGATTTGTTTCAATTTTTTTTTTCTGAATTTCACTCAAAAACAAGGCAATTGTTTGATTTTTTTTCTCTTAATTTCACTCAAAAACAAGGCAAATGTTTGATTTTCACATGAATTTAACACCGACCGACAAAAACTTTGATTTCTTTCATTTTTTTTTCTAAATTTCACACAATAACCAGGCAATTGTTTGATTTTTTTTTCTCTTAATTTCACTCAAAAACAAGGCAATTAATTGATTTTCGCATGAACTTAACACCGACCGACAAAAAGTTTGATTTCATTCAATTTTTTTTTTCTGAATTTCACTCAAAAACAAGGCAATTGTTTGATTTTTTTTTTCTCTTAATTTCACTCAAAAACAAGGCAATTGTTTGATTTTCACATTAATTTAACACCGACCGACACAAAGTTTATTTCTTTCAATATTTATTTTTTTTCTGAATTTCACTCAAAAACAAGGCAATTGTTTGATTTTTTTTTTTCTCTTACTTTCACTCAAAAACAGGGCAATTGTTTGATTTTCACATGAATTTAACACCGACCGACAAAAAATTTGATTTCTTTCAATTTTTTTTTTCTGAATTTCACTCAAAAACAAGGCAATTGTTTGATTTTTTTTTTCTCTTAATTTCACTCAAAAACAAGGCAATTGTTTGATTTTCACATGAATTTAACACCGACCGACAAAAAGTTTGATTTCTTTAATTTTTTTTTTTCTAAATTTCACTCAATAACCAGGCAATTGTTTGATTTTTTTTTCTCTTAATTTCACTCAAAAACAAGGCAATTGTTTGATTTTCACATGAATTTAACACCGACCGACAAAAAGTTTGATTTCTTACAATTTTTTTTTTCTGAATTTCACTCAAAAATAAGGCAATTAAGGATATTGGCTATAGTCTAAATTATAACAAGTTGGCAATGATCACTAACCCTCTCAGGCAATTATTTATATTCTGCTACGTTGACATTTCAGGTTTGGATACATACTGGATGTTTGATGATGCCGCTCAAAAGCTGTTATGTTTGCCCGCCCGCCGCTGATTGCTTTCGTCTATTTTAACATGGTAAGTGTCAAAAGCAAATTTTATATATAGTATAATATATTCATAGTCTTCTTTGGCCAAACAAAAATCCATTTACCAGTGGAACAATCGATTTTATTTGTTCCATAATAGAAATAGGGGACCACCGTGTCTGCTTGTCTGTCTGACCTTTGAAGGGCAGCCATGTTGGAACTGTAATATGTAGCCGAAGGCAATTGTTTGATTTTCACATGAATTTAACACCGACGACAAAAAGTTTGATTTCATTCAATTTTTTTTTTCTGAATTTCACTCAAAAACAAGGCAATTGTTTGATATTTTTTTCTCTTAATTTCACTCAAAACCAAGGCAATTGTTTGATTTTCACATGAATTTAACACCGACCGACAAAAAGTTTGATTTCTTTCAATATTTTTTTCTTTTCTGAATTTCACTCAAAAACAAGGCAATTGTTTGATTTTTTTTTTCTCTTACTTTCACTCAAAAACAGGGCAATTGTTTGATTTTCACATGAATTTAACACCAACCGACAAAAATTTGATTTCTTTCAATTTTTTTTTTCTGAATTTCACTCAAAAACAAGGCAATTGTTTGATTTTTTTTTCTCTTAATTACACTCAAAAACAAGGCAAATGTTTGATTTTCACATGAATTTAACACCGACCGACAAAAACTTTGATTTCTTTCATTTTTTTTTTCTAAATTTCACTCTATAACCAGGCAATTGTTTGATTTTTTTTTCTCTTAATTTTACTCAAAAACAAGGCAATTGTTTGATTTTCGCATGAATTTAACATCGACCGACAAAAAGTTTGATTTCTTTAAATTTTTTTTTTTTCTGAATTTCACTCAAAAACAAGGCAATTGTTTGATTTTTTTTTTCTCTTAATTTCACTCAAAAACTAGGCAATTGTTTGATTTTCACATGAATTTAACACCGACCGACAAAAAGTTTGATTTCTTTCAATATTTTTTTTTCTGAATTTCACTCAAAAACAAGGCAATTGTTTGATTTTTTTTTCTCTTAATTTCACTCAAAAACAAGGCAATTGATTGATTTTCACATGAATTTAACACCGACGACAAAAAGTTTGATTTCATTCAATTTTTTTTTTCTGAATTTCACTCAAAAACAAGGCAATTGTTTGATATTTTTTTTCTCTTAATTTCACTCGTGTGTGGCCCGTAAATGTAATCAAGAAGCGTGTGCGATATCATTATTAATGCATAGTTATACGTAACCATAACAATAGTTAAAAATTAATGAATAGATAATGAATAGATTCAGGCGTTACTTTGCGGAAATCCATATTTAATAATAACAAATATTTTTTAAATATTTTAAGAAAACATCAAATAAATATTTTAATAAAACACTTAAAAAGTACAAAAATATATCTAGTGACAATTCCGCCTAATTTAAAGATTTTTTCGTTAAAAATTACCTACA
This sequence comes from Plagodis dolabraria, assembly GCA_963854805.1. Classification (NCBI taxonomy): domain Eukaryota; kingdom Metazoa; phylum Arthropoda; class Insecta; order Lepidoptera; family Geometridae; genus Plagodis; species Plagodis dolabraria. The sequence goes on from OY978444.1 coordinate 24,199,922, forward strand.
CGGCGGTGGAAGTGACAGTTACAATTTGAATCACCGCGACATGTAAATTTGTAGCACATCAGAGATCAGCGTTGAAATGGTCAATCGGCGTTAGTAAGCAGCGGCTAAATTGTACAAGTGAAATTAATAGGTATGCCATATAAAACAGGCAACTGTTTAATTTTCACATTAATTAAAAACCAACGGACAATATTATTTTTTCCATAATTACACTGAAAAACAGGCAATTGTTTGATTTTCACATGAATTTAACACCAACCGACAAAAAATTTGATTTCTTTCAATTTTTTTTTTCTGAATTTCACTCAAAAACAAGGCAATTGTTTGATTTTTTTTTCTCTTAATTTCACTCAAAAACAAGGCAAATGTTTGATTTTCACATGAATTTAACACCGACCGACAAAAACTTTGATTTATTTCATTTTTTTTTTCTAAATTTCACTCAATAACCAGGCAATTGTTTGATTTTTTTTTCTCTTTATTTCACTCAAAAACAAGGCAATTGTTTGATTTTCGCATGAATTTAACATCGACCGACAAAAAGTTTGATTTCTTAAAATTTTTTTTTTTCTGAATTTCACTCAAAAACAAGGCAATTGTTTGATTTTTTTTTTTCTCTTAATTTCACTCAAAAACTAGGCAATTGTTTGATTTTCACATGAATTTAACACCGACCGACAAAAAGTTTGATTTCTTTCAATATTTTTTTTTCTGAATTTCACTCAAAAACAAGGCAATTGTTTGATTTTTTTTTCTCTTAATTTCACTCAAAAATAAGGCAATTGTTTGATTTTCACATGAATTTAACACCGACGACAAAAAGTTTGATTTCATTCAATTTTTTTTTTCTGAATTTCACTCAATAACCAGGCAATTGTTTGATTTTTTTTCTCATAATTTCACTCAAAAACAAGGCAATTGTTTGATTTTCACATGAATTTAACACCGACCGACAAAAAGTTTGATTTCTTTCAATATTTTTTTTTTTCTGAATTTCACTCAAAAGCAAGGCAATTGTTTGATTTTTTTTGTCTCTTAATTTCACTCAAAAACAAGGCAATTGTTTGATTTTCACATGAATTTAACAACGACCGACAAAAAGTTTGTATTCTTTAAATTTTTTTTTTTTCTGAATTTCACTCAATAACAAGGCAATTGTTTGATTTTTTTTCTCCTAATTTCACTCAAAAACCAGGCAATTGTTTGATTTTCACATGAATTTAACACCGACCGACAAAAAGTTTGATTTCTTTCAATATTTTTCTTTTTTGTATTTCACTCAAAAACAAGGCAATTGTTTGATTTTTTTTTCTCTTTATTTCACTCAAAAACAAGGCAATTGTTTGATTTTCACATTAATTTAACACCGACCGACAAAAAGATTGATTTCTTTCAATATTTTTTTTTTCTGCATTTCACTCAAAAACAAGGCAATTGTTTGATTTTTTTTCTCTCTTAATTTCACTCAAAACCAAGGCAATTGTTTGATTTTCACATGAATTTAACACCGACCGACAAAAAGTTTGATTTCTTTCAATTTTTTTTTTCTAAATTTCACTCAATAACCAGGCAATTGTTTGATTTTTTTTTCTCTTAATTTCACTCAAAAACAAGGCAATTATTTGATTTTCACATGAATTTAACACACCAGGCAATTGTTTGATTTTTTTTTTCTCTTAATTTCACTCAAAAACAAGGCAATTGTTTGATTTTCACATGAATTTAACACCGACCGACAAAAAGTTTGATATCTTTCAATTTTTTTTTTCTGAATTTCACGCAAAAACAAGGCAATAAAGGATATTGGCTATAGTCTAAATTATAACAAGTTGGCAATGATCACTAACCCTCTCAGGCAATTATTTATATTCTGCTCCGTTGACATTTCAGGTTTGGATACATACTGGACGTATGATGCTGCCGCTCAAAAGCTGTTATGTTTGCCCGCCCGCCGCTGATTGCTTTCGTCTATTTTAACATGGTTAGTGTCAAAAGCAAATTTTGTATATAGTATAATATATTCATAGTCTTCTTTGGCCAAACAAAAATCCATTTACCAGTGGAACAATCGATTTTATTTGTTCCATAAAAGAAATAGGGGACCACCGTGTCTGTCTGTCTGACCTTTGAAGGGCAGCCATGTTTGGAACTGTTATGTGTAGCCGAAGTGAAATTTTCACAAAAGTCTCACCAAGTGTCTGAAACGAAAATTAGCGATAAATTACCTACGTTAATAGATTGCTAATACATTTTCAAACGCAGATTGGTGGGTTGCTGAAACCTTCAAAAACTGACTGTTTGTCAACACTGTTACCAAGTTAATACTAGCTAATAAATTGCCACATGTCCATGTGATATTATTAATCAAATTCATATTATTGAGAACAACTAATTATTAAGTTATGTATAAGTGTTACATAATATTTTGATATATGACTGTGTGTGTGTTTAATCTGTAAACTCTATAGAAATGGTAAACATTCTACATTTACATAATATTAACTTTTTCATAAATTACACTGCCATCAGGGTGGAACTAAATTAACAGTTACAATTTTGTAAATTGCATAAGGATCGCATTGAAATATTTGATTGTTGAAAGGCTATTTGTTTTTCAATAATTATAATATGCACTGATCAATACACTATACAATAATATATAACTTGATCCATCCTCCGCTCTTGTATTTATTCGCTTACAAATTATTTATTATAACCGTCATCTCGATATTCGAAACGTTCGAAACGTAGCTCGTCGTGTGTGGCCCGTAAATGTAAACAAGAAGCGTGTGCGATATCATTATATTTATATTGCATAGTTATACGTAACAATAACAATAGTTAAAAATTAATGAATAGATAATGAATAGATTCAGGCGTTACTTTGCGGAAATCCATATTTAATAATAACAAATATTTTTAAAATATTTTAAGAAAACATCAAATTAATATTTTAATAAAACACTTTAAAAAATATAAAAATATATCTAGTGACAATTCCGCCTTATTTAAAGATTTTTTCGTTAAAAATTACCTACACGGCGGTGGAAGTGACAATTACAATTTGAATCACCGCGACATGTAAATTTGTAGCACATCAGAGATCAGCGTTGAAATGGTCAATCGGCGTTAGTAAGCAGCGGCTAAATTGTACAAGTGAAATTAATAGGTATGCCATATATAACAGGCAACTGTTTAATTTTCACATTAATTAAAAACCAACGGACAATATTTTGTTTTCCATAATTACACTGAAAAACAGGCAATTGTTTGATTTTCACATGAATTTAACACCAACTGACAAAAAATTTGATTTCTTTCAATTTTTTTTTTCTGAATTTCACTCAAAAACAAGGCAATTGTTTGATTTTTTTTCTCTTAATTTCACTCAAAAACAAGGCAAATGTTTGATTTTCACATGAATTTAACACCGACCGACAAAAACTTTGATTTCTTTCATTTTTTTTTCTAAATTTCACACAATAACCAGGCAATTGTTTGATTTTTTTTTCTCTTAATTTCACTCAAAAACAAGGCAATTAATTGATTTTCGCGTGAATTTAACACCGACCGACAAAAAGTTTGATTTCTTAAAATTTTTTTTTTTCTGAATTTCACTCAAAAACATGGCAATTGTTTGATTTTTTTTTCTCTTAATTTCACTCAAAAACTAGGCAATTGTTTGATTTTCACATGAATTTAACACCGACCGACAAAAAGTTTGATTTCTTTCAATATTTTTTTTTCAGAATTTCACTCAATAACCAGGCAATTGTTTGATTTTTTCTTCTCTTAATTTCACTCAAAAACAAGGCAATTGTTTGATTTTCGCATGAATTTAACATCGACCGACAAAAAGTTTGATTTCTTTAAATTTTTTTTTATTCTGAATTTCACTCAAAAACAAGGCAATTGTTTGATTTTTTTTTTCTCTTAATTTCACTCAAAAACTAGGCAATTGTTTGATTTTCACATGAATTTAACACCGACCGACAAAAAGTTTGATTTCTTTCAATATTTTTTTTTCTGAATTTCACTCAAAAACAAGGCAATTGTTTGATTTTTTTTTCTCTTAATTTCACTCAAAAACAAGGCAATTGTTTGATTTTCACATGAATTTAACACCGACGACAAAAAGTTTGATTTCATTCAATTTTTTTTTCTGAATTTCACTCAAAAACAAGGCAATTGTTTGATTTTTTTTTTCTCTTAATTTCACTCAAAAACAAGGCAATTGTTTGATTTTCACATGAATTTAACACCGACCGACAAAAAGTTTGATTTCTTTCAATTTTTTTTTTTTTCTGAATTTCACTCAAAAACAAGGCAATTGTTTGATTTTTTTTTTCTCTTACTTTCACTCAAAAACAGGGCAATTGTTTGATTTTCACATGAATTTAACACCGACCGACAAAAAATTTGATATCTTTCAATTTTTTTTTTCTGAATTTCACTCAAAAACAAGGCAATTGTTTGATTTTTTTTTCTCTTAATTTCACTCAAAAACAAGGCAATTGTTTGATTTTCACATGAATTTAACACCGACCGACAAAAAGTTTGATTTCTTTAATTTTTTTTTTTCTAAATTTCACTCAATAACCAGGCAATTGTTTGATATTTTTTTCTCTTAATTTCACTCAAAAACAAGGCAATTGTTTGATTTTCACATGAATTTAACACCGACCGACAAAAAGTTTGATTTCTTACAATTTTTTTTTTTCTGAATTTCACTCAAAAATAAGGCAATTAAGGATATTGGCTATAGTCTAAATTATAACAAGTTGGCAATGATCACTAACCCTCTCAGGCAATTATTTATATTCTGCTCCGTTGACATTTCAGGTTTGGATACATACTGGATGTATGATGCTGCCGCTCAAAAGCTGTTATGTTTGCCCGCCCGCCGCTGATTGCTTTCGTCTATTTTAACATGGTAAGTGTCAAAAGCAAATTTTATATATAGTAATATATATTCATAGTCTTCTTTGGCCAAACAAAAATCCATTTACCAGTGGAACAATCGATTTTATTTGTTCCATAATAGAAATAGGGGACCACCGTGTCTGTCTGTCTGTCTGACCTTTGAAGGGCAGCCATGTTTGGAACTGTAATGTGTAGGTATATTGTCTTTAAATTTTTTTTTTTCTGAATTTCACTCAAAAACAAGGCAATTGTTTGATTTTTTTTTCTCTTAATTTCACTCAAAAACTAGGCAATTGTTTGATTTTCACATGAATTTAACACCGACCGACAAAAAGTTTGATTTCTGTCAATATTTTTTTTTCTGAATTTCACTCAAAAACAAGGCAATTGTTTGATTTTTTTTTCTCTTAATTTCACTCAAAAACAAGGCAATTGTTTGATTTTCACATGAATTTAACACCGACGACAAAAAGTTTGATTTCATTCAATTTTTTTTTTCTGAATTTCACTCAAAAACAAGGCAATTGTTTGATTTTTTTTTTCTCTTAATTTCACTCAAAATCAAGGCAATTGTTTGATTTTCACATGAATTTAACACCGACCGACAAAAAGTTTGATTTCTTTCAATATTTTTTTCTTTTCTGAATTTCACTCAAAAACAAGGCAATTGTTTGATTTTTTTTTTCTCTTACTTTCACTCAAAAACAGGGCAATTGTTTGATTTTCACATGAATTTAACACCGACCGACAAAAAATTTGATTTCTTTCAATTTTTTTTTTCTGAATTTCACTCAAAAACAAGGGAATTGTTTGATTTTTTTTCTCTTAATTTCACTCAAAAACAAGGCAATTGTTTGATTTTCACATGAATTTAACACCGACCGACAAAAAGTTTGATTTCTTTAATTTTTTTTTCTAAATTTCACTCAATAACCAGGCAATTGTTTGATTTTTTTTGTCTCTTAATTTCACTCAAAAACAAGGCAATTGTTTGATTTTCACATGAATTTAACACCGACCGACAAAAAGTTTGATTTCTTACAATTTTTTTTTTCTGAATTTCACTCAAAAATAAGGCAATTAAGGATATTGGCTATAGTCTAAATTATAACAAGTTGGCAATGATCACTAACCCTCTCAGGCAATTATTTATATTCTGCTCCGTTGACATTTCAGGTTTGGATACATACTGGATGTATGATGCTGCCGCTCAAAAGCTGTTATGTTTGCCCGCCCGCCGCTGATTGCTTTCGTCTATTTTAACATGGTAAGTGTCAAAAGCAAATTTTATATATAGTATAATATATTCATAGTCTTCTTTGGCCAAACAAAAATCCATTTACCAGTGGAACAATCGATTTTATTTGTTCCATAATAGAAATAGGGGACCACCGTGTCTGTCTGTCTGTCTGACCTTTGAAGGGCAGCCATGTTTGGAACTGTAATGTGTAGGTATATTGTCTTTAAATTTTTTTTTTTCTGAATTTCACTCAAAAACAAGGCAATTGTTTGATTTTTTTTTCTCTTAATTTCACTCAAAAACTAGGCAATTGTTTGATTTTCACATGAATTTAACACCGACCGACAAAAAGTTTGATTTCTGTGAATATTTTTTTTTCTGAATTTCACTCAAAAACAAGGCAATTGTTTGATTTTTTTTTCTCTTAATTTCACTCAAAAACAAGGCAATTGTTTGATTTTCACATGAATTTAACACCGACGACAAAAAGGTTGATTTCATTCAATTTTTTTTTTCTGAATTTCACTCAAAAACAAGGCAATTGTTTGATTTTTTTTTTCTCTTAATTTCACTCAAAAACAAGGCAATTGTTTGATTTTCACATGAATTTAACACCGACCGACAAAAAGTTTGATTTCTTTCAATATTTTTTTCTTTTCTGAATTTCACTCAAAAACAAGGCAATTGTTTGATTTTTTTTTTCTCTTACTTTCACTCAAAAACAGGGCAATTGTTTGATTTTCACATGAATTTAACACCGACCGACAAAAAATTTGATTTCTTTCAATTTTTTTTTTCTGAATTTCACTCAAAAACAAGGGAATTGTTTGATTTTTTTTCTCTTAATTTCACTCAAAAACAAGGCAATTGTTTGATTTTCACATGAATTTAACACCGACCGACAAAAAGTTTGATTTCTTTAATTTTTTTTTCTAAATTTCACTCAATAACCAGGCAATTGTTTGATTTTTTTTGTCTCTTAATTTCACTCAAAAACAAGGCAATTGTTTGATTTTCACATGAATTTAACACCGACCGACAAAAAGTTTGATTTCTTACAATTTTTTTTTTCTGAATTTCACTCAAAAATAAGGCAATTAAGGATATTGGCTATAGTCTAAATTATAACAAGTTGGCAATGATCACTAACCCTCTCAGGCAATTATTTATATTCTGCTCCGTTGACATTTCAGGTTTGGATACATACTGGATGTATGATGCTGCCGCTCAAAAGCTGTTATGTTTGCCCGCCCGCCGCTGATTGCTTTCGTCTATTTTAACATGGTAAGTGTCAAAAGCAAATTTTATATATAGTATAATATATTCATAGTCTTCTTTGGCCAAACAAAAATCCATTTACCAGTGGAACAATCGATTTTATTTGTTCCATAATAGAAATAGGGGACCACCGTGTCTGTCTGTCTGTCTGACCTTTGAAGGGCAGCCATGTTTGGAACTGTAATGTGTAGGTATATTGTCTTCAAATTTTTTTTTTTCTGAATTTCACTCAAAAACAAGGCAATTGTTTGATTTTTTTTTCTCTTAATTTCACTCAAAAACTAGGCAATTGTTTGATTTTCACATGAATTTAACACCGACCGACAAAAAGTTTGATTTCTGTGAATATTTTTTTTTCTGAATTTCACTCAAAAACAAGGCAATTGTTTGATTTTTTTTTCTCTTAATTTCACTCAAAAACAACGCAATTGTTTGATTTTCACATGAATTTAACACCGACGACAAAAAGTTTGATTTCATTCAATTTTTTTTTTCTGAATTTCACTCAAAAACAAGGCAATTGTTTGATTTTTTTTTTCTCTTAATTTCACTCAAAAACAAGGCAATTGTTTGATTTTCACATGAATTTAACACCGACCGACAAAAAGTTTGATTTCTTTCAATATTTTTTTCTTTTCTGAATTTCACTCAAAATCAAGGCAATTGTTTGATTTTTTTTGTCTCTTAATTTCACTCAAAAACAGGGCAATTGTTTGATTTTCACATGAATTTAACACCGACCGACAAAAAATTTGATTTCTTTCAATTTTTTTTTTCTGAATTTCACTCAAAAACAAGGCAATTAATTGATTTTTTTTTCTCTTAATTTCACTCAAAAACAAGGCAATTGTTTGATTTTCACATGAATTTAACACCGACCGACAAAAAGTTTGATTTCTTTAATTTTTTTTTTTCTAAATTTCACTCAATAACCAGGCAATTGTTTGATTTTTTTTTCTCTTAATTTCACTCAAAAACAAGGCAATTGTTTGATTTTCACATGAATTTAACACCGACCGACAAAAAGTTTGATTTCTTACAATTTTTTTTTTTCTGAATTTCACTCAAAAATAAGGCAATTAAGGATATTGGCTATAGTCTAAATTATAACAAGTTGGCAATGATCACTAACCCTCTCAGGCAATTATTTATATTCTGCTCCGTTGACATTTCAGGTTTGGATACATACTGGATGTATGATGCTGCCGCTCAAAAGCTGTTATGTTTGCCCGCCCGCCGCTGATTGCTTTCGTCTATTTTAACATGGTAAGTGTCAAAAGCAAATTTTATATATAGTATAATATATTCATAGTCTTCTTTGGCCAAACAAAAATCCATTTACCAGTGGAACAATCGATTTTATTTGTTCCATAATAGAAATAGGGGACCACCGTGTCTGTCTGTCTGTCTGACCTTTGAAGGGCAGCCATGTTTGGAACTGTAATGTGTAGGTATATTGTCTTTAAATTTTTTTTTTTCTGAATTTCACTCAAAAACAAGGCAATTGTTTGATTTTTTTTTCTCTTAATTTCACTCAAAAACTAGGCAATTGTTTGATTTTCACATGAATTTAACACCGACCGACAAAAAGTTTGATTTCTGTGAATATTTTTTTTTCTGAATTTCACTCAAAAACAAGGCAATTGTTTGATTTTTTTTTCGCTTAATTTCACTCAAAAACAAGGCAATTGTTTGATTTTCACATGAATTTAACACCGACGACAAAAAGTTTGATTTCATTCAATTTTTTTTTTCTGAATTTCACTCAAAAACAAGGCAATTGTTTGATTTTTTTTTCTCTTAATTTCACTCAAAAACAAGGCAATTGTTTGATTTTCACATGAATTTAACACCGACCGACAAAAAGTTTGATTTCTTTCAATATTTTTTTCTTTTCTGAATTTCACTCAAAAACAAGGCAATTGTTTGATTTTTTTTTTCTCTTACTTTCACTCAAAAACAGGGCAATTGTTTGATTTTCACATGAATTTAACACCGACCGACAAAAAATTTGATTTCTTTCAATTTTTTTTTTCTGAATTTCACTCAAAAACAAGGGAATTGTTTGATTTTTTTTCTCTTAATTTCACTCAAAAACAAGGAAATTGTTTGATTTTCACATGAATTTAACACCGACCGACAAAAAGTTTGATTTCTTTAATTTTTTTTTCTAAATTTCACTCAATAACCAGGCAATTGTTTGATTTTTTTTGTCTCTTAATTTCACTCAAAAACAAGGCAATTGTTTGATTTTCACATGAATTTAACACCGACCGACAAAAAGTTTGATTTCTTACAATTTTTTTTTTCTGAATTTCACTCAAAAATAAGGCAATTAAGGATATTGGCTATAGTCTAAATTATAACAAGTTGGCAATGATCACTAACCCTCTCAGGCAATTATTTATATTCTGCTCCGTTGACATTTCAGGTTTGGATACATACTGGATGTATGATGCTGCCGCTCAAAAGCTGTTATGTTTGCCCGCCCGCCGCTGATTGCTTTCGTCTATTTTAACATGGTAAGTGTCAAAAGCAAATTTTATATATAGTATAATATATTCATAGTCTTCTTTGGCCAAACAAAAATCCATTTACCAGTGGAACAATCGATTTTATTTGTTCCATAATAGAAATAGGGGACCACCGTGTCTGTCTGTCTGTCTGACCTTTGAAGGGCAGCCATGTTTGGAACTGTAATGTGTAGCCGAAGTGAAATTTTCACAAAAGTCTCACCAAGTGTCTGAAACGAAAATTAGCGATAAATTACCTACGTTAATAGATTGCTAATACATTTTCAAACGCAGATTGGTGGGTTGCTGAAACCTTCAAAAACTGACTGTTTGTCAACACTGTTACCAAGTTAATTAACATTAACTAGCTAATAAATTGCCACATGTCCATGTGATATTATTAATCAAATTCATATTATTGAGAACAACTAATTATTAAGTTATGTATAAGTGTTACATAATATTTTGATATATGACTGTGTGTGTGTTTAATCTGTTAACTCCATAGAAATGGTAAACATTCTACATTTACATAATATTAACTTTTTCATAAATTACACTGCCATCAGGGTGGAACTAAATTAACAGTTACAATTTTGTAAATTGCATAAGGATCGCATTGAAATATTTGATTGTTGAAAGGCTATTTGTTTTTCAATAATTATAATATGCACTGATCAATACACTATACAATAATATATAACTTGATCCATCCTCCGCTCTTGTATTTATTCGCTTACAAATTATTTATTATAACCGTCATCTCGATATTCGAAACGTTCGAAACGTAGCTCGTCGTGTGTGGCCCGTAAATGTAAACAAGAAGCGTGTGCGATATCATTATTAATGCATAGTTATACGTCACCATAACAATAGTTAAAAATTAATGAATAGATAATGAATAAATTCAGGCGTTACTTTGCGGAAATCCATATTTAATAATAACAAATATTTTTTAAATATTTTAAGAAAACATCAAATTAATATTTTAATAAAACACTTAAAAAATACAAAAATATATCTAGTGACAATTCCGCCTAATTTAAAGATTTTTTCGTTAAAAATTACCTACACGGCGGTGGAAGTGACAATTACAATTTGAATCACCGCGACATGTAAATTTGTAGCACATCAGAGATCAGCGTTGAAATGGTCAATCGGCGTTAGTAAGCAGCGGCTAAATTGTACAAGTGAAATTAATAGGTATGCCATATAACAGGCAACTGTTTAATTTTCACATTAATTAAAAACCAACGGACAATATTTTTTTTTCCATAATTACACTGAAAAACAGGCAATTGTTTGATTTTCACATGAATTTAACACCAACCGACAAAAATTTGATTTCTTTCATTTTTTTTTTCTAAATTTCACTCAATAACCAGGCAATTGTTTGATTTTTTTTCTCTTAATTTCACTCAAAAACAAGGCAATTGTTTGATTTTCGCATGAATTTAACATCGACCGACAAAAAGTTTGATTTCATTCAATTTTTTTTTTCTGAATTTCACTCAAAAACAAGGCAATTGTTTGATATTTTTTTTCTCTTAATTTCACTCGTGTGTGGCCCGTAAATGTAATCAAGAAGCGTGTGCGATATCATTATTAATGCATAGTTATACGTAACCATAACAATAGTTAAAAATTACCTACACGGCGGTGGAAGTGACAATTACAATTTGAATCACCGCGACATGTAAATTTGTAGCACATCAGAGATCAGCGTTGAAATGGTCAATCGGCGTTAGTAAGCAGCGGCTAAATTGTACAAGTAAAATTAATAGGTATGCCATATATAACAGGCAACTGTTTAATTTTCACATTAATTAAAAACCGACGGACAATATTTTTTTTTCCATAATTACACTGAAAAACAGGCAATTGTTTGATTTTCGCATGAATTTAACATCGACCGACAAAAAGTTTGATTTCATTCAATTTTTTTTTTCTGAATTTCACTCAAAAACAAGGCAATTGTTTGATATTTTTTTTCTCTTAATTTCACTCGTGTGTGGCCCGTAAATGTAATCAAGAAGCGTGTGCGATATCATTATTAATGCATAGTTATACGTAACCATAACAATAGTTAAAAATTACCTACACGGCGGTGGAAGTGACAATTACAATTTGAATCACCGCGACATGTAAATTTGTAGCACATCAGAGATCAGCGTTGAAATGGTCAATCGGCGTTAGTAAGCAGCGGCTAAATTGTACAAGTAAAATTAATAGGTATGCCATATATAACAGGCAACTGTTTAATTTTCACATTAATTAAAAACCGACGGACAATATTTTTTTTTCCATAATTACACTCAAAAACAGGCAATTGTTTGATTTTCACATGAATTTAACACCGACCGACAAAAAGTTTGATTTCTTTAATTTTTTTTTTCTAAATTTCACTCAATAACCAGGCAATTGTTTGATTTTTTTTTCTCTTAATTTCACTCAAAAACAAGGCAATTGTTTGATTTTCACATGAATTTAACACCGACCGACAAAAAGTTTGATTTCTTTCAATATTTTTTTTTTCTGAATTTCACTCAAAAGCAAGGCAATTGTTTGATTTTTTTTGTCTCTTAATTTCACTCAAAAACAAGGCAATTGTTTGATTTTCACATGAATTTAACAACGACCGACAAAAAGTTTGTATTCTTTAAATTTTTTTTTTTTCTGAATTTCACTCAATAACTAGGCAATTGTTTGATTTTTTTTCTCCTTATTTCACTCAAAAACAAGGCAATTGTTTGATTTTCACATGAATTTAACACCGACCGACAAAAAGTTTGATTTCTTTCAATATTTTTTTTTCTGAATTTCACTCAAAAACAAGGCAATTGTTTAATTTTTTTTGTCTCTTAATTTCACTCAAAAACAAGGCAATTGTTTGATTTTCACATGAATTTAACACTGACCGACAAAAAGTTTGATTTCTTTAAATTTTTATTTTTTCTGAATTTCACTCAAAAACAAGGCAATTGTTTGATTTTTTTTTTCTCTTAATTTCACTCAAAAACAAGGCAATTGTTTGATTTTCACATGAATTTAACACCGACCGACAAAAAGTTTGATTTCTTTCAATATTTTTTTTTTTTGTATTTCACTCAAAAACAAGGCAATTGTTTGATTTTTTTTTCTCTTTATTTCACTCAAAAACAAGGCAATTGTTTGATTTTCACATGAATTTAACACCGACCGACAAAAAGTTTGATTTCTGTCAATATATTTTTTTTCTGCATTTCACTCAAAAACAAGGCAATTGCTTGATTTTTTTTCTCTCTTAATTTCACTTAAAAACAAGGCAATTGTTTGATTTTCACATGAATTTAACACCGACCGACAAAAAGTTTGATTTCTTTCAATTTTTTTTTTCTAAATTTCACTCAATAACCAGGCAATTGTTTGATTTTTTTTTTCTCTTAATTTCACTCAAAAACAAGGCAATTGTTTAATTTTCACATGAATTTAACACACCAGGCAATTGTTTGATTTTTTTTTTCTCTTAATTTCACTCAAAAACAAGGCAATTGTTTGATTTTCACATGAATTTAACACCGACAGACAAAAAGTTTGATATCTTTCAATTTTTTTTTTCTGAATTTCACTCAAAAACAAGGCAATAAAGGATATTGGCTATAGTCTAAATTATAACAAGTTGGCAATGATCACTAACCCTCTCAGGCAATTATTTATATTCTGCTCCGTTGACATTTCAGGTTTGGATACATACTGGACGTATGATGCTGCCGCTCAAAAGCTGTTATGTTTGCCCGCCCGCCGCTGATTGCTTTCGTCTATTTTAACATGGTTAGTGTCAAAAGCAAATTTTGTATATAGTATAATATATTCATAGTCTTCTTTGGCCAAACAAAAATCCATTTAACAGTGGAACAATCGATTTTATTTGTTCCATAATAGAAATAGGGGACCACCGTGTCTGTCTGTCTGACCTTTGAAGGGCAGCCATGTTTGGAACTGTAATGTGTAGCCGAAGTGAAATTTTCACAAAAGTCTCACCAAGTGTCTGAAACGAAAATTAGCGATAAATTACCTACGTTAATAGATTGCTAATACATTTTCAAACGCAGATTGGTGGGTTGCTGAAACCTTCAAAAACTGACTGTTTGTCAACACTGTTACCAAGTTAATTAACATTAACTAGCTAATAAATTGCCACATGTCCATGTGATATTATTAATCAAATTCATATTATTGAGAACAACTAATTGTTAAGTTATGTATAAGTGTTACATAATATTTTGATATATGACTGTGTGTGTGTTTAATCTGTAAACTCCATAGAAATGGTAAACATTCTACATTTACATAATATTAACTTTTTCATAAATTACACTGCCATCAGGGTGGAACTAAATTAACAGTTACAATTTTGTAAATTGCATAAGGATCACATTGAAATATTTGATTGTTGAAAGGCTATTTGTTTTTAAATAATTATAATATGCACTGATCAATACACTATACAATTATATATAACTTGATCCATCCTCCGCTCTTGTATTTATTCGCTTACAAATTATTTATTATAACCGTCATCTCGATATTCGAAACGTTCGAAACGTAGTTCGTCGTGTGTGGCCCGTAAATGTAAACAAGAAGCGTGTGCGATATCATTATTAATGCATAGTTATACGTAACCATAACAATAGTTAAAAATTACCTACACGGCGGTGGAAGTGACAATTACAATTTGAATCACCGCGACATGTAAATTTGTAGCACATCAGAGATCAGCGTTGAAATGGTCAATCGGCGTTAGTAAGCAGCGGCAAAATTGTACAAGTGAAATTAATAGGTATGCCATATATAACAGGCAACTGTTTAATTTTCACATTAATTAAAAACCAACGGACAATATTTTTTTTTTCCATAATTACACTGAAAAACAGGCAATTGTTTGATTTTCACATGAATTTAACACCGACCGACAAAAAATTTGATTTCTTTCAATTTTTTTTTCTGAATTTCACTCAAAAACAAGGCAATTGTTTGATTTTTTTTTCTCTTAATTTCACTCAAAAACAAGGCAATAAAGGATATTGGCTATAGTCTAAATTATAACAAGTTGGCAATGATCACTAACCCTCTCAGGCAATTATTTATATTCTGCTCCGTTGACATTTCAGGTTTGGATACATACTGGACGTATGATGCTGCCGCTCAAAAGCTGTTATGTTTGCCCGCCCGCCGCTGATTGCTTTCGTCTATTTTAACATGGTTAGTGTCAAAAGCAAATTTTGTATATAGTATAATATATTCATAGTCTTCTTTGGCCAAACAAAAATCCATTTACCAGTGGAACAATCGATTTTATTTGTTCCATAATAGAAATAGGGGACCACCGTGTCTGTCTGTCTGTCTGACCTTTGAAGGGCAGCCATGTTTGGAACTGTAATGTGTAGCCGAAGTGAAATTTTCACAAAAGTCTCACCAAGTGTCTGAAACGAAAATTAGCGATAAATTACCTACGTTAATAGATTGCTAATACATTTTCAAACGCAGATTGGTGGGTTGCTGAAACCTTCAAAAACTGACTGTTTGTCAACACTGTTACCAAGTTAATTAACATTAACTAGCTAATAAATTGCCACATGTCCATGTGATATTATTAATCAAATTCATATTATTGAGAACAACTAATTATTAAGTTATGTATAAGTGTTACATAATATTTTGATATATGACTGTGTGTGTGTTTAATCTGTAAACTCCATAGAAATGGTAAACATTCTACATTAACATAATATTAACTTTTTCATAAATTACACTGCCATCAGGGTGGAACTAAATTAACAGTTACAATTTTGTAAATTGCATAAGGATCCCATTGAAATATTTGATTGTTGAAAGGCTATTTGTTTTTCAATAATTATAATATGCACTGATCAATACACTATACAATTATATATAACTTGATCCATCCTCCGCTCTTGTATTTATTCGCTTACAAATTATTTATTATAACCGTCATCTCGATATTCGAAACGTTCGAAACGTAGTTCGTCGTGTGTGGCCCGTAAATGTAAACAAGAAGCGTGTGCGATATCATTATTAATGCATAGTTATACGTAACCATAACAATAGTTAAAAATTACCTACACGGCGGTGGAAGTGACAATTACAATTTGAATCACCGCGACATGTAAATTTGTAGCACATCAGAGATCAGCGTTGAAATGGTCAATCGGCGTTAGTAAGCAGCGGCAAAATTGTACAAGTGAAATTAATAGGTATGCCATATATAACAGGCAACTGTTTAATTTTCACATTAATTAAAAACCAACGGACAATATTTTTTTTTTCCATAATTACACTGAAAAACAGGCAATTGTTTGATTTTCACATGAATTTAACACCGACCGACAAAAAATTTGATTTCTTTCAATTTTTTTTTCTGAATTTCACTCAAAAACAAGGCAATTGTTTGATTTTTTTTTCTCTTAATTTCACTCAAAAACAAGGCAATTGTTTGATTTTCACATGAATTTAACACCGACCGACAAAAAGTTTGATTTCTTTAATTTTTTTTTTCTAAATTTCACTCAATAACCAGGCAATTGTTTGATTTTTTTTTCTCTTAATTTCACTCAAAAACAAGGCAATTGTTTCATTTTCACATGAATTTAACACCGACCGACAAAAAGTTTGATTTCTTTCAATATTTTTTTTTCTGAATTTCACTCAAAAACACGGCAATTAAGGATATTGGCTATAGCCTAAATTATAACAAGTTGGCAATGATCACTAACCCTCTCAGGCAATTATTTATATTCTGCTCCGTTGACATTTCAGGTTTGGATACATACTGGATGTATGATGCTGCCGCTCAAAAGCTGTCGTGTTTGCCCGCCCGCTGCTGATTGCTTTCGTCTATTTTAACATGGTAAGTGTCAAAAGCAAATTTTATATATAGTATAATATATTCATAGTCTTCTTTGGCCAAACAAAAATCCATTTACCAGTGGAACAATCGATTTTATTTGTTCCATAATAGTAAAAGGGGACCACCGTGTCTGTCTGTCTGTCTGACTTTTGAAGGGCAGCCATGTTTGGAACTGTAATGTGTAGCCGAAGTGAAATTTTCACAAAAGTCTCACCAAGTGTCTGAAACAAAAATTAGCGATAAATTACCTACGTTAATAGATTGCTAATACATTTTCAAACGCAGATTGGTGGGTTGCTGAAACCTTCAAAAACTGACTGTTTGTCAACACTGTTATCAAGTTAATTAACATTAACTAGCTAATAAATTGCCACATGTCCATGTGATATTATTAATCAAATTCATATTATTGAGAACAACTAATTATCAAGTTATGTATAAGTGTTACATAATATTTTGATATATGACTGTGTGTGTGTTTAATCTGTAAACTCCATAGAAATGGTAAACATTCTACATTTACATAATATTAACTTTTTCATAAATTACACTGCCATCAGGGTGGAACTAAATTAACAGTTACAATTTTGTAAATTGCATAAGGATCGCATTGAAATATTTGATTGTTGAGAGGCTATTTGTTTTTCAATAATTATAATATGCACTGATCAATACACTATACAATTATATATAACTTGATCCATCCTCCGCTCTTGTATTTATTCGCTTACAAATTATTTGTTATAACCGTCATCTCGATATTCGAAACGTTCGAAACGTAGTTCGTCGTGTGTGGCCCGTAAATGTAAACAAGAAGCGTGTGCGATATCATTATTAATGCATAGTTATACGTAACCATAACAATAGTTAAAAATTACCTACACGGCGGTGGAAGTGACAATTACAATTTGAATCACCGCGACATGTAAATTTGTAGCACATCAGAGATCAGCGTTGAAATGGTCAATCGGCGTTAGTAAGCAGCGGCAAAATTGTACAAGTGAAATTAATAGGTATGCCATATATAACAGGCAACTGTTTAATTTTCACATTAATTAAAAACCAACGGACAATATTTTTTTTTTCCATAATTACACTGAAAAACAGGCAATTGTTTGATTTTCACATGAATTTAACACCGACCGACAAAAATTTGATTTCTTTCAATTTTTTTTTCTGAATTTCACTCAAAAACAAGGCAATTGTTTGATTTTTTTTCTCTTAATTTCACTCAAAAACAAGGCAATTGTTTGATTTTCACATGAATTTAACACCGACCGACAAAAAGTTTGATTTCTTTAATTTTTTTTTTCTAAATTTCACTCAATAACCAGGCAATTGTTTGATTTTTTTTTTCTCTTAATTTCACTCAAAAACAAGGCAATTGTTTGATTTTCACATGAATTTAACACCGACCGACAAAAAGTTTGATTTCTTTCAATTTTTTTTTTCTGAATTTCACTCAAAAACAAGGCAATTAAGGATATTGGCTATAGTCTAAATTATAACAAGTTGGCAATGATCACTAACCCTCTCAGGCAATTATTTATATTCTGCTCCGTTGACATTTCAGGTTTGGATACATACTGGATGTATGATGCTGCCGCTCAAAAGCTGTTATGTTTGCCCGCCCGCCGCTGATTGCTTTCGTCTATTTTAACATGGTAAGTGTCAAAAGCAAATTTTATATATAGTATAATATATTCATAGTCTTCTTTGGCCAAACAAAAATCCATTTACCAGTGGAACAATCGATTTTATTTGTTCCATAATAGAAATAGGGGACCACCGTGTCTGTCTGTCTGTCTGACCTTTGAAGGGCAGCCATGTTTGGAACTGTAATGTGTAGCCGAAGTGAAATTTTCACAAAAGTCTCACCAAGTGTCTGAAACGAAAATTAGCGATAAATTACCTACGTTAATAGATTGCTAATACATTTTCAAACGCAGATTGGTGGGTTGCTGAAACCTTCAAAAACTGACTGTTTGTCAACACTGTTACCAAGTTAATTAACATTAACTAGCTAATAAATTGCCACATGTCCATGTGATATTATTAATCAAATTCATATTATTGAGAACAACTAATTATTAAGTTATGTATAAGTGTTACATAATATTTTGATATATGACTGTGTGTGTGTTTAATCTGTAAACTCCATTGAAATGGTAAACATTCTACATTAACATAATATTAACTTTTTCATAAATTACACTGCCATCAGGGTGGAACTAAATTAACAGTTACAATTTTGTAAATTGCATAAGGATCACATTGAAATATTTGATTGTTGAAAGGCTATTTGTTTTTCAATAATTATAATATGCACTGATCAATACACTATACAATTATATATAACTTGATCCATCCTCCGCTCTTGTATTTATTCGCTTACAAATTATTTATTATAACCGTCATCTCGATATTCGAAACGTTCGAAACGTAGTTCGTCGTGTGTGGCCCGTAAATGTAAACAAGAAGCGTGTGCGATATCATTATTAATGCATAGTTATACGTAACCATAACAATAGTTAAAAATTACCTACACGGCGGTGGAAGTGACAATTACAATTTGAATCACCGCGACATGTAAATTTGTAGCACATCAGAGATCAGCGTTGAAATGGTCAATCGGCGTTAGTAAGCAGCGGCAAAATTGTACAAGTGAAATTAATAGGTATGCCATATATAACAGGCAACTGTTTAATTTTCACATTAATTAAAAACCAACGGACAATATTTTTTTTTTCCATAATTACACTGAAAAACAGGCAATTAATTGATTTTCACATGAATTTAACACCGACCGATAAAAAATTTGATTTCTTTCAATTTTTTTTTCTGAATTTCACTCAAAAACAAGGCAATTGTTTGATTTTTTTTTCTCTTAATTTCACTCAAAAACAAGGCAATTGTTTGATTTTCACATGAATTTAACACCGACCGACAAAAAGTTTGATTTCTTTAATTTTTTTTTTCTAAATTTCACTCAATAACCAGGCAATTGTTTGATTTTTTTTTCTCTTAATTTCACTCAAAAACAAGGCAATTGTTTGATTTTCACATGAATTTAACACCGACCGACAAAAAGTTTGATTTCTTTCAATTTTTTTTTTCTGAATTTCACTCAAAAACAAGGCATTTAAGGATATTGGCTATAGTCTAAATTATAACAAGTTGGCAATGATCACTAACCCTCTCAGGCAATTATTTATATTCTGCTCCGTTGACATTTCAGGTTTGGATACATACTGGATGTATGATGCTGCCGCTCAAAAGCTGTCGTGTTTGCCCGCCCGCTGCTGATTGCTTTCGTCTATTTTAACATGGTAAGTGTCAAAAGCAAATTTTATATATAGTATAATATATTCATAGTCTTCTTTGGCCAAACAAAAATCCATTTACCAGTGGAACAATCGATTTTATTTGTTCCATAATAGTAAAAGGGGACCACCGTGTCTGTCTGTCTGTCTGACTTTTGAAGGGCAGCCATGTTTGGAACTGTAATGTGTAGCCGAAGTGAAATTTTCACAAAAGTCTCACCAAGTGTCTGAAACAAAAATTAGCGATAAATTACCTACGTTAATAGATTGCTAATACATTTTCAAACGCAGATTGGTGGGTTGCTGAAACCTTCAAAAACTGACTGTTTGTCAACACTGTTATCAAGTTAATTAACATTAACTAGCTAATAAATTGCCACATGTCCATGTGATATTATTAATCAAATTCATATTATTGAGAACAACTAATTATCAAGTTATGTATAAGTGTTACATAATATTTTGATATATGACTGTGTGTGTGTTTAATCTGTAAACTCCATAGAAATGGTAAACATTCTACATTTACATAATATTAACTTTTTCATAAATTACACTGCCATCAGGGTGGAACTAAATTAACAGTTACAATTTTGTAAATTGCATAAGGATCGCATTGAAATATTTGATTGTTGAGAGGCTATTTGTTTTTCAATAATTATAATATGCACTGATCAATACACTATACAATTATATATAACTTGATCCATCCTCCACTCTTGTATTTATTCGCTTACAAATTATTTGTTATAACCGTCATCTCGATATTCGAAACGTTCGAAACGTAGTTCGTCGTGTGTGGCCCGTAAATGTAAACAAGAAGCGTGTGCGATATCATTATTAATGCATAGTTATACGTAACCATAACAATAGTTAAAAATTACCTACACGGCGGTGGAAGTGACAATTACAATTTGAATCACCGCGACATGTAAATTTGTAGCACATCAGAGATCAGCGTTGAAATGGTCAATCGGCGTTAGTAAGCAGCGGCAAAATTGTACAAGTGAAATTAATAGGTATGCCATATATAACAGTCAACTGTTTAATTTTCACATTAATTAAAAACCAACGGACAATATTTTTTTTTCCATAATTACACTGAAAAACAGGCAATTGTTTGATTTTCACATGAATTTAACACCGACCGACAAAAATTTGATTTCTTTCAATTTTTTTTTCTGAATTTCACTCAAAAACAAGGCAATTGTTTGATTTTTTTTCTCTTAATTTCACTCAAAAACAAGGCAATTGTTTGATTTTCACATGAATTTAACACCGACCGACAAAAAGTTTGATTTCTTTAATTTTTTTTTTCTAAATTTCACTCAATAACCAGGCAATTGTTTGATTTTTTTTTTCTCTTAATTTCACTCAAAAACAAGGCAATTGTTTGATTTTCACATGAATTTAACACCGACCGACAAAAAGTTTGATTTCTTTCAATTTTTTTTTTCTGAATTTCACTCAAAAACAAGGCAATTAAGGATATTGGCTATAGTCTAAATTATAACAAGTTGGCAATGATCACTAACCCTCTCAGGCAATTATTTATATTCTGCTCCGTTGACATTTCAGGTTTGGATACATACTGGATGTATGATGCTGCCGCTCAAAAGCTGTTATGTTTGCCCGCCCGCCGCTGATTGCTTTCGTCTATTTTAACATGGTAAGTGTCAAAAGCAAATTTTATATATAGTATAATATATTCATAGTCTTCTTTGGCCAAACAAAAATCCATTTACCAGTGGAACAATCGATTTTATTTGTTCCATAATAGAAATAGGGGACCACCGTGTCTGTCTGTCTGTCTGACCTTTGAAGGGCAGCCATGTTTGGAACTGTAATGTGTAGCCGAAGTGAAATTTTCACAAAAGTCTCACCAAGTGTCTGAAACGAAAATTAGCGATAAATTACCTACGTTAATAGATTGCTAATACATTTTCAAACGCAGATTGGTGGGTTGCTGAAACCTTCAAAAACTGACTGTTTGTCAACACTGTTACCAAGTTAATTAACATTAACTAGCTAATAAATTGCCACATGTCCATGTGATATTATTAATCAAATTCATATTATTGAGAACAACTAATTATTAAGTTATGTATAAGTGTTACATAATATTTTGATATATGACTGTGTGTGTGTTTAATCTGTAAACTCCATAGAAATGGTAAACATTCTACATTAACATAATATTAACTTTTTCATAAATTACACTGCCATCAGGGTGGAACTAAATTAACAGTTACAATTTTGTAAATTGCATAAGGATCACATTGAAATATTTGATTGTTGAAAGGCTATTTGTTTTTCAATAATTATAATATGCACTGATCAATACACTATACAATTATATATAACTTGATCCATCCTCCGCTCTTGTATTTATTCGCTTACAAATTATTTATTATAACCGTCATCTCGATATTCGAAACGTTCGAAACGTAGTTCGTCGTGTGTGGCCCGTAAATGTAAACAAGAAGCGTGTGCGATATCATTATTAATGCATAGTTATACGTAACCATAACAATAGTTAAAAATTACCTACACGGCGGTGGAAGTGACAATTACAATTTGAATCACCGCGACATGTAAATTTGTAGCACATCAGAGATCAGCGTTGAAATGGTCAATCGGCGTTAGTAAGCAGCGGCAAAATTGTACAAGTGAAATTAATAGGTATGCCATATATAACAGGCAACTGTTTAATTTTCACATTAATTAAAAACCAACGGACAATATTTTTTTTTTCCATAATTACACTGAAAAACAGGCAATTGTTTGATTTTCACATGAATTTAACACCGACCGATAAAAAATTTGATTTCTTTCAATTTTTTTTTCTGAATTTCACTCAAAAACAAGGCAATTGTTTGATTTTTTTTTCTCTTAATTTCACTCAAAAACAAGGCAATTGTTTGATTTTCACATGAATTTAACACCGACCGACAAAAAGTTTGATTTCTTTAATTTTTTTTTTCTAAATTTCACTCAATAACCAGGCAATTGTTTGATTTTTTTTTCTCTTAATTTCACTCAAAAACAAGGCAATTGTTTGATTTTCACATGAATTTAACACCGACCGACAAAAAGTTTGATTTCTTTCAATTTTTTTTTTCTGAATTTCACTCAAAAACAAGGCATTTAAGGATATTGGCTATAGTCTAAATTATAACAAGTTGGCAATGATCACTAACCCTCTCAGGCAATTATTTATATTCTGCTCCGTTGACATTTCAGGTTTGGATACATACTGGATGTATGATGCTGCCGCTCAAAAGCTGTTATGTTTGCCCGCCCGCCGCTGATTGCTTTCGTCTATTTTAACATGGTAAGTGTCAAAAGCAAATTTTATATATAGTATAATATATTCATAGTCTTCTTTGGCCAAACAAAAATCCATTTACCAGTGGAACAATCGATTTTATTTGTTCCATAATAGAAATAGGGGACCACCGTGTCTGTCTGTCTGTCTGACCTTTGAAGGGCAGCCATGTTTGGAACTGTAATGTGTAGCCGAAGTGAAATTTTCACAAAAGTCTCACCAAGTGTCTGAAACGAAAATTAGCGATAAATTACCTACGTTAATAGATTGCTAATACATTTTCAAACGCAGATTGGTGGGTTGCTGAAACCTTCAAAAACTGACTGTTTGTCAACACTGTTACCAAGTTAATTAACATTAACTAGCTAATAAATTGCCACATGTCCATGTGATATTATTAATCAAATTCATATTATTGAGAACAACTAATTGTTAAGTTATGTATAAGTGTTACATAATATTTTGATATATGACTGTGTGTGTGTTTAATCTGTAAACTCCATAGAAATGGTAAACATTCTACATTTACATAATATTAACTTTTTCATAAATTACACTGCCATCAGGGTGGAACTAAATTAACAGTTACAATTTTGTAAATTCAATAAGGATCGCATTGAAATATTTGATTGTTAAAAGGCTATTTGTTTTTCAATAATTATAATATGCACTGATCAATACACTTTACAATAATATATAACTTGATTCATCCTCCGCTCTTGTATTTATTCGCTTACAAATTATTTATTATAACCGTCATCTCGATATTCGAAACGTTCGAAACGTAGCTCGTCGTGTGTGGCCCGTAAATGTAAACAAGAAGCGTGTGCGATATCATTATTAATGCATAGTTATACGTAACCATAACAATAGTTAAAAATTACCTACACGGCGGTGGACCGACAAAAAGTTTGATTTCTTTCAATATTTTTTTTTTCTGAATTTCACTCAAAAACAAGGCAATTGTTTGATTTTTTTTTCTCTTAATTTCACTCAAAAACAAGGCAATTGTTTGATTTTCACATGAATTTAACACCGACCGACAAAAAGTTTGATATCTTTAATTTTTTTTTTCTAAATTTCACTCAATAACCAGGCAATTGTTTGATTTTTTTTTCTCTTAATTTCACCAAAAAACACGGCAATTGTTTGATTTTCACATGAATTTAACACCGACCGACAAAAAGTTTGATTTCTTTCAATTTTTTTTTTCTGAATTTCACTCAAAAACAAGGCAATTAAGGATATTGGCTATAGTCTAAATTATAACAAGTTGGCAATGATTACTAACCCTCTCAGGCAATTATTTATATTCTGCTCCGTTGACATTTCAGGTTTGGATACATACTGGATGTATGATGCTGCCGCTCAAAAGCTGTTATGTTTGCCCGCCCGCCGCTGATTGGCTTCGTCTATTTTAACATGGTAAGTGTCAAAAGCAAATTTTATATATAGTATAATATATTCATAGTCTTCTTTGGCCAAACAAAAATCCATTTACCAGTGGAACAATCGATTTTATTTGTTCCATAATAGAAATAGGGGACCACCGTGTCTGTCTGTCTGTCTGACCTTTGAAGGGCAGCCATGTTTGGAACGGTAATGTGTAGCCGAAGTGAAATTTTCACAAAAGTCTCACCAAGTGTCTGAAACGAAAATTAGCGATAAATTACCTACGTTAATAGATTGCTAATACATTTTCAAACGTAGATTGGTGGGTTGCTGAAACCTTCAAAAACTGACTGTTTGTCAACACTGTTACCAAGTTAATTAACATTAACTAGCTAATAAATTGCCACATGTCCATGTGATATTATTAATCAAATTCATATTATTGAGCACAACTAATTATTAAGTTATGTATAAGTGTTACATAATATTTTGATATATGACTGTGTGTGTGTTTAATCTGTAAACTCCATAGAAATGGTAAACATTCTACTTTTACATAATATTAACTTTTTCATAAATTACACTGCCATCAGGGTGGAACTAAATTAACAGTTACAATTTTGTAAATTGCATAAGGATCGCATTGAAATATTTGATTGTTGAAAGGCTATTTGTTTTTCAATAATTATAATATGCACTGATCAATACACTATACAATAATATATAACTTGATCCATCCTCCGCTCTTGTATTTATTCGCTTACAAATTATTTATTATAACCGTCATCTCGATATTCGAAACGTTCGAAACGTAGCTCGTCGTGTGTGGCCCGTAAATGTTAACAAGAAGCGTGTGCGATATCATTATTAATGCATAGTTATACGTCACCATAACAATAGTTAAAAATTAATGAATAGATAATGAATAAATTCAGGCGTTACTTTGCGGAAATCCATATTTAATAATAACAAATATTTTTTAAATATTTTAAGAAAACATCAAATTAATATTTTAATAAAACACTTAAAAATACAAAAATATATCTAGTGACAATTCCGCCTAATTTAAAGATTTTTTCGTTAAAAATTACCTACACGGCGGTGGAAGTGACAATTACAATTTGAATCACCGCGACATGTAAATTTGTAGCACATCAGAGATCAGCGTTGAAATGGTCAATCGGCGTTAGTAAGCAGCGGCTAAATTGTACAAGTGAAATTAATAGGTATGCCATATATAACAGGCAACTGTTTAATTTTCACATTAACTAAAAACCAACGGACAATATTTTTTTTTCCATAATTAGACTGAAAAACAGGCAATTGTTTGATTTTCACATGAATTTAACACCAACCGACAAAAATTTGATTTCTTTCAATTTTTTTTTTCTGAATTTCACTCAAAAACAAGGCAATTGTTTGATTTTTTTTTCTCTTAATTTCACTCAAAAACAAGGCAAATGTTTGATTTTCACATGAATTTAACACCGACCGACAAAAACTTTGATTTCTTTCATTTTTTTTTTCTAAATTTCACTCAATAACCAGGCAATTATTTGATTTTTTTTTCTCTTAATTTCACTCAAAAACAAGGCAATTGTTTGATTTTCGCATGAATTTAACATCGACCGACAAAAAGTTTGATTTCTTTAAATTTTATTTTTTCTGAATTTCACTCAAAAACAAGGCAATTGTTTGATTTTTTTGATCTCTTAATTTCACTCAAAAACTAGGCAATTGTTTGATTTTCACATGAATTTAACACCGACCGACAAAAAGTTTGATTTCTTTCAATATTTTTTTTTCTGAATTTCACTCAAAAACAAGGCAATTGTTTGATTTTTTTTTCTCTTAATTTCACTCAAAAACAAGGCAATTGTTTGATTTTCACATGAATTTAACACCGACGACAAAAAGTTTGATTTCATTCAATTTTTTTTTTCTGAATTTCACTCAAAAACAAGGCATTTGTTTGATATTTTTTTTCTCTTAATTTCACTCGTGTGTGGCCCGTAAATGTAATCAAGAAGCGTGTGCGATATCATTATTAATGCATAGTTATACGTAACCATAACAATAGTTAAAAATTAATGAATAGATAATGAATAGATTCAGGCGTTACTTTGCGGAAATCCATATTTGATAATAACAAATATTTTTTAAATATTTTAAGAAAACATCAAATTAATATTTTAATAAAACACTTAAAAAGTACAAAAATATATCTAGTGACAATTCCGCCTAATTTAAAGATTTTTTCGTTAAAAATTACCTACACGGCGGTGGAAGTGACAGTTACAATTTGAATCACCGCGACATGTAAATTTGTAGCACATCAGAGATCAGCGTTGAAATGGTCAATCGGCGTTAGTAAGCAGCGGCTAAATTGTACAAGTGAAATTAATAGGTATGCCATATATAACAGGCAACTGTTTAATTTTCACATTAATTAAAAACCGACGGACAATATTTTTTTTTTCCATAATTACACTCAAAAACAGGCAATTGTTTGATTTTCACATGAATTTAACACCGACCGACAAAAAGTTTGATTTCTTTAATTTTTTTTTTCTAAATTTCACTCAATAACCAGGCAATTGTTTGATTTTTTTTTCTCTTAATTTCACTCAAAAACAAGGCAATTGTTTGATTTTCACATGAATTTAACACCGACCGACAAAAAGTTTGATTTCTTTCAATATTTTTTTTTTTCTGAATTTCACTCAAAACCAAGGCAATTGTTTGATTTTTTTTGTCTCTTAATTTCACTCAAAAACGAGGCAATTGTTTGATTTTCACATGAATTTAACAACGACCGACAAAAAGTTTGTATTCTTTAAATTTTTTTTTTTCTGAATTTCACTCAATAACAAGGCAATTGTTTGATTTTCACATGAATTTAACACCGACCGACAAAAAGTTTGATTTCTTTCAATATTTTTTTTTCTGAATTTCACTCAAAAACAAGGCAATTGTTTGATTTTTTTTGTCTCTTAATTTCACTCAAAAACAAGGCAATTGTTTGATTTTCACATGAATTTAACACCGACCGACAGAAAGTTTGATTTCTTTAAATTTTTATTTTTTCTGAATTTCACTCAAAAACAAGGCAATTGTTTGATTTTTTTTTTCTCTTAATTTCACTCAAAAACAAGGCAATTGTTTGATTTTCACATGAATTTAACACCGACCGACAAAAAGTTTGATTTCTTTCAATATTTTTTTTTTCTGTGTTTCACTCAAAAACAAGGCAATTGTTTGATTTTTTTTTCTCTTTATTTCACTCAAAAACAAGGCAATTGTTTGATTTTCACATGAATTTAACACCGACCGACAAAAAGTTTGATTTCTTTCAATATTTTTTTTTCTGAATTTCACTCAAAAACAAGGCAATTGTTTGATTTTTTTTTCTCTTAATTTCACTCAAAAACAAGGCAATTGTTTGATTTTCACATGAATTTAACACCGACGACAAAAAGTTTGATTTCATTCAATTTTTTTTTTCTGAATTTCACTCAAAAACAAGGCATTTGTTTGATATTTTTTTTCTCTTAATTTCACTCGTGTGTGGCCCGTAAATGTAATCAAGAAGCGTGTGCGATATCATTATTAATGCATAGTTATACGTAACCATAACAATAGTTAAAAATTAATGAATAGATAATGAATAGATTCAGGCGTTACTTTGCGGAAATCCATATTTGATAATAACAAATATTTTTTAAATATTTTAAGAAAACATCAAATTAATATTTTAATAAAACACTTAAAAAGTACAAAAATATATCTAGTGACAATTCCGCCTAATTTAAAGATTTTTTCGTTAAAAATTACCTACACGGCGGTGGAAGTGACAGTTACAATTTGAATCACCGCGACATGTAAATTTGTAGCACATCAGAGATCAGCGTTGAAATGGTCAATCGGCGTTAGTAAGCAGCGGCTAAATTGTACAAGTGAAATTAATAGGTATGCCATATATAACAGGCAACTGTTTAATTTTCACATTAATTAAAAACCGACGGACAATATTTTTTTTTTCCATAATTACACTCAAAAACAGGCAATTGTTTGATTTTCACATGAATTTAACACCGACCGACAAAAAGTTTGATTTCTTTAATTTTTTTTTTCTAAATTTCACTCAATAACCAGGCAATTGTTTGATTTTTTTTTCTCTTAATTTCACTCAAAAACAAGGCAATTGTTTGATTTTCACATGAATTTAACACCGACCGACAAAAAGTTTGATTTCTTTCAATATTTTTTTTTTTCTGAATTTCACTCAAAACCAAGGCAATTGTTTGATTTTTTTTGTCTCTTAATTTCACTCAAAAACGAGGCAATTGTTTGATTTTCACATGAATTTAACAACGACCGACAAAAAGTTTGTATTCTTTAAATTTTTTTTTTTCTGAATTTCACTCAATAACAAGGCAATTGTTTGATTTTCACATGAATTTAACACCGACCGACAAAAAGTTTGATTTCTTTCAATATTTTTTTTTCTGAATTTCACTCAAAAACAAGGCAATTGTTTGATTTTTTTTGTCTCTTAATTTCACTCAAAAACAAGGCAATTGTTTGATTTTCGCATGAATTTAACACCGACCGACAGAAAGTTTGATTTCTTTAAATTTTTATTTTTTCTGAATTTCACTCAAAAACAAGGCAATTGTTTGATTTTTTTTTTCTCTTAATTTCACTCAAAAACAAGGCAATTGTTTGATTTTCACATGAATTTAACACCGACCGACAAAAAGTTTGATTTCTTTCAATATTTTTTTTTCTGTGTTTCACTCAAAAACAAGGCAATTGTTTGATTTTTTTTTCTCTTTATTTCACTCAAAAACAAGGCAATTGTTTGATTTTCACATGAATTTAACACCGACCGACAAAAAGTTTGATTTCTGTCAATATATTTTTTTTCTGCATTTCACTCAAAAACAAGGCAATTGTTTGATTTTTTTTTTCTCTTAATTTCACTCAAAAACAAGGCAATTGTTTGATTTTCACATGAATTTAACACCGACCGACAAAAAGTTTGATTTCTTTCAATTTTTTTTTTCTAAATTTCACTCAATAACCAGGCAATTGTTTGATTTTTTTTTTCTCTTAATTTCACTCAAAAACAAGGCAATTGTTTGATTTTCACATGAATTTAACACACCAGGCAATTGTTTGATTTTTTTTTCTCTTAATTTCACTCAAAAACAAGGCAATTGTTTGATTTTCACATGAATTTAACACACCAGGCAATTGTTTGATTTTTTTTTTCTCTTAATTTCACTCAAAAACAAGGCAATTGTTTGATTTTCACATGAATTTAACACCGACCGACAAAAAGTTTGATTTCTTTCAATTTTTTTTTTTTCTGAATTTCACTCAAAAACAAGGCAATTAAGGATATTGGCTATAGTCTAAATTATAACAAGTTGGCAATGATCACTAACCCTCTCAGGCAATTATTTATATTCTGCTCCGTTGACATTTCAGGTTTGGATACATACTGGACGTATGATGCTGCCGCTCAAAAGCTGTTATGTTTGCCCGCCCGCCGCTGATTGCTTTCGTCTATTTTAACATGGTTAGTGTCAAAAGCAAATTTTGTATATAGTATAATATATTCATAGTCTTCTTTGGCCAAACAAAAATCCATTTACCAGTGGAACAATCGATTTTATTTGTTCCATAATAGAAATAGGGGACCACCGTGTCTGTCTGTCTGTCTGACCTTTGAAGGGCAGCCATGTTTGGAACTGTAATGTGTAGCCGAAGTGAAATTTTCACAAAAGTCTCACCAAGTGTCTGAAACGAAAATTAGCGATAAATTACCTACGTTAATAGATTGCTAATACATTTTCAAACGCAGATTGGTGGGTTGCTGAAACCTTCAAAAACTGACTGTTTGTCAACACTGTTACCAAGTTAATTAACATTAACTAGCTAATAAATTGCCACATGTCCATGTGATATTATTAATCAAATTCATATTATTGAGAACAACTAATTGTTAAGTTATGTATAAGTGTTACATAATATTTTGATATATGACTGTGTGTGTGTTTAATCTGTAAACTCCATAGAAATGGTAAACATTCTACATTTACATAATATTAACTTTTTCATAAATTACACTGCCATCAGGGTGGAACTAAATTAACAGTTACAATTTTGTAAATTCAATAAGGATCGCATTGAAATATTTGATTGTTGAAAGGCTATTTGTTTTTCAATAATTATAATATGCACTGATCAATACACTTTACAATAATATATAACTTGATCCATCCTCCGCTCTTGTATTTATTCGCTTACAAATTATTTATTATAACCGTCATCTCGATATTCGAAACGTTCGAAACGTAGCTCGTCGTGTGTGGCCCGTAAATGTAAACAAGAAGCGTGTGCGATATCATTATTAATGCATAGTTATACGTAACCATAACAATAGTTAAAAATTACCTACACGGCGGTGGACCGACAAAAAGTTTGATTTCTTTCAATATTTTTTTTTTCTGAATTTCACTCAAAAACAAGGCAATTGTTAGATTTTTTTTTTCTCTTAATTTCACTCAAAAACAAGGAAATTGTTTGATTTTCACTTGAATTTAACACTGACCGACAAAAAGTTTGATTTCTTTCAATTTTTTTTTTCTGAATTTCACTCAAAAGCAAGGCAATTGTTTGATTTTTTTTTTCTCTTTATTTCACTCAGAAACAAGGCATTTGTTTGATTTTCACATGAATTTAACACCGACCGACAAAAAGTTTGATTTCTTTCAATTTTTTTTTTCTGAATTTCACTCAAAAACAAGGCAATTGTTTGATTTTTTTTTCTCTTAAATTCACTCAAAAACAAGGCAATTGTTTGATTTTCACATGAATTTAACACCGACCGACAAAAAGTTTGATTTCTTTCAATATTTTTTTTTTCTGAATTTCACTCAAAAACAAGGCAATTGTTTGATTTTTTTTTTCTCTTATTTTCACTCAAAAACAAGGCAATTGTTTGATTTTCACATGAATTTAACACCGACTGACAAAAAGTTTGATTTCTTTCAATATTTTTTTTTTCTGTATTTCACTCAAAAACAAGGCAATTGTTTGATTTTTTTTTCTCTTTATTTCACTCAAAAACAAGGCAATTGTTTGATTTTCACATGAATTTAACACCGACCGACAAAAAGTTTGATTTCTTTCAATATTTTTTTTTCTGCATTTCACTCAAAAACAAGGCAATTGTTTGATTTTCACATGAATTTAACACCGACCGACAAAAAGTTTGATTTCTTTCAATTTTTTTTTTTTCTGAATTTCACTCAAAAACAAGGCAATTAAGGATATTGGCTATAGTCTAAATTATAACAAGTTGGCAATGATCACTAACCCTCTCAGGCAATTATTTATATTCTGCTCCGTTGACATTTCAGGTTTGGATACATACTGGACGTATGATGCTGCCGCTCAAAAGCTGTTATGTTTGCCCGCCCGCCGCTGATTGCTTTCGTCTATTTTAACATGGTTAGTGTCAAAAGCAAATTTTGTATATAGTATAATATATTCATAGTCTTCTTTGGCCAAACAAAAATCCATTTACCAGTGGAACAATCGATTTTATTTGTTCCATAATAGAAATAGGGGACCACCGTGTCTGTCTGTCTGTCTGACCTTTGAAGGGCAGCCATGTTTGGAACTGTAATGTGTAGCCGAAGTGAAATTTTCACAAAAGTCTCACCAAGTGTCTGAAACGAAAATTAGCGATAAATTACCTACGTTAATAGATTGCTAATACATTTTCAAACGCAGATTGGTGGGTTGCTGAAACCTTCAAAAACTGACTGTTTGTCAACACTGTTACCAAGTTAATTAACATTAACTAGCTAATAAATTGCCACATGTCCATGTGATATTATTAATCAAATTCATATTATTGAGAACAACTAATTGTTAAGTTATGTATAAGTGTTACATAATATTTTGATATATGACTGTGTGTGTGTTTAATCTGTAAACTCCATAGAAATGGTAAACATTCTACATTTACATAATATTAACTTTTTCATAAATTACACTGCCATCAGGGTGGAACTAAATTAACAGTTACAATTTTGTAAATTCAATAAGGATCGCATTGAAATATTTGATTGTTGAAAGGCTATTTGTTTTTCAATAATTATAATATGCACTGATCAATACACTTTACAATAATATATAACTTGATCCATCCTCCGCTCTTGTATTTATTCGCTTACAAATTATTTATTATAACCGTCATCTCGATATTCGAAACGTTCGAAACGTAGCTCGTCGTGTGTGGCCCGTAAATGTAAACAAGAAGCGTGTGCGATATCATTATTAATGCATAGTTATACGTAACCATAACAATAGTTAAAAATTACCTACACGGCGGTGGACCGACAAAAAGTTTGATTTCTTTCAATATTTTTTTTTTCTGAATTTCACTCAAAAACAAGGCAATTGTTTGATTTTTTTTTTCTCTTAATTTCACTCAAAAACAAGGAAATTGTTTGATTTTCACTTGAATTTAACACTGACCGACAAAAAGTTTGATTTCTTTCAATTTTTTTTTTCTGAATTTCACTCGAAAACAAGGCAATTGTTTGATTTTTTTTTCTCTTAAATTCACTCAAAAACAAGGCAATTGTTTGATTTTCACATGAATTTAACACCGACCGACAAAAAGTTTGATTTCTTTAAATTTTTTTTTTTTTCTGAATTTCACTCAAAAACAAGGCAATTGTTTGATTTTTTTTTTCTCTTAATTTCACTCAAAAACAAGGCAATTGTTTGATTTTCACATGAATTTAACACCGACCGACAAAAAGTTTGATTTCTTTCAATATTTTTTTTTTCTGTGTTTCACTCAAAAACAAGGCAATTGTTTGATTTTTTTTTCTCTTTATTTCACTCAAAAACAAGGCAATTGTTTGATTTTCACATGAATTTAACACCGACCGACAAAAAGTTTGATTTCTTTCAATATTTTTTTTTCTGCATTTCACTCAAAAACAAGGCAATTGTTTGATTTTTTTTTTTTCTCTTAATTTCACTCAAAAACAAGGCAATTGTTTGATTTTCACATGAATTTAACACCGACCGACAAAAAGTTTGATTTATTTCAATTTTTTTTTTCTAAATTTCACTCAATAACCAGGCAATTGTTTGATTTTTTTTTTCTCTTAATTTCACTCAAAAACAAGGCAATTGATAGATTTTCACATGAATTTAACACACCAGGCAA
This sequence comes from Plagodis dolabraria, assembly GCA_963854805.1. Classification (NCBI taxonomy): domain Eukaryota; kingdom Metazoa; phylum Arthropoda; class Insecta; order Lepidoptera; family Geometridae; genus Plagodis; species Plagodis dolabraria. The sequence goes on from OY978444.1 coordinate 24,234,091, forward strand.
TTGTTTGATTTTTTTTTTCTCTTAATTTCACTCAAAAACAAGGCAATTGTTTGATTTTCACATGAATTTAACACCGACCGACAAAAAGTTTGATTTCTTTCAATTTTTTTTTTCTGAATTTCACTTAAAAACAAGGCAATTAAGGATATTGGCTATAGTCTAAATTATAACAAGTTGGCAATGATCACTCACCCTCTCAGGCAATTATTTATATTCTGCTCCGTTGACATTTCAGGTTTGGATACATACTGGATGTATGATGCTGCCGCTCAAAAGCTGTTATGTTTGCCCGCCCGCCGCTGATTGCTTTCGTCTATTTTAACATGGTAAGTGTCAAAAGCAAATTTTATATATAGTATAATATATTCATAGTCTTCTTTGGCCAAACAAAAATCCATTTACCAGTGGAACAATCGATTTTATTTGTTCCATAATAGAAATAGGGGACCACCGTGTCTGTCTGTCTGTCTGACCTTTGAAGGGCAGCCATGTTTGGAACTGTAATGTGTAGCCGAAGTGAAATTTTCACAAAAGTCTCACCAAGTGTCTGAAACGAAAATTAGCGATAAATTACCTACTTTAATAGATTGCTAATACATTTTCAAACGCAGATTGGTGGGTTGCTGAAACCTTCAAAATTTGACTGTTTGTCAACACTGTTACCAAGTTAATTAACATTAACTAGCTAATAAATTGCCACATGTCCATGTGATATTATTAATCAAATTCATATTATTGAAAACAACTAATTATTAAGTTAACTATAAGTGTTACATAATATTTTGATATATGACTGTGTGTGTGTTTAATCTGTAAACTCCATAGAAATGGTAAACATTCTACATTTACATAATATTAACTTTTTCATAAATTACACTGCCATCAGGGTGGAACTAAATTAACAGTTACAATTTTGTAAATTGCATAAGGATCACATTGAAATATTTGATTGTTGAAAGGCTATTTGTTTTTCAATAATTATAATATGCACTGATCAATACACTATACAATTATATATAACTTGATCCATTCTCCGCTCTTGTATTTATTCGCTTACAAATTATTTATTATAACCGTCATCTCGATATTCGAAACGTTCGAAACGTAGTTCGTCGTGTGTGGCCCGTAAATGTAAACAAGAAGCGTGTGCGATATCATTATTAATGCATAGTTATACGTAACCATAACAATAGTTAAAAATTACCTACACGGCGGTGGAAGTGACAATTACAATTTGAATCACCGCGACATGTAAATTTGTAGCACATCAGAGATCAGCGTTGAAATGGTCAATCGGCGTTAGTGAGCAGCGGCAAAATTGTACAAGTGAAATTAATAGGTATGCCATATATAACAGGCAACTGTTTAATTTTCACATTAATTAAAAACCAACGGACAATATTTTTTTTTTCCATAATAACACTGAAAAACAGGCAATTGTTTGATTTTCACATGAATTTAACACCGACCGACAAAAAGTTTGATTTCTTTCAATATTTTTTTTTCTGCATTTCACTCAAAAACAAGGCAATTGTTTGATTTTTTTTTTTTCTCTTAATTTCACTCAAAAACAAGGCAATTGTTTGATTTTCACATGAATTTAACACTGACCGACAAAAAGTTTGATTTCTTCCAATTTTTTTTTTCTGAATTTCACTCAAAAACATGGCAATTGTTTGATTTTTTTTTCTCTTAAATTCACTCAAAAACAAGGCAATTGTTTGATTTTCACATGAATTTAACACCGACCGACAAAAAGTTTGATTTCTTTAAATTTTTTTTTTTTTCTGAATTTCACTCAATAACAAGGCAATTGTTTGATTTTTTTTTCTCTTAATTTCACTCAAAAACAAGGCAATTGTTTGATTTTCACATGAATTTAACACCGACCGACAAAAAGTTTGATTTCTTTCAATATTTTTTTTTCTGCATTTCACTCAAAAACAAGGCAATTGTTTGATTTTTTTTTCTCTTAATTTCACTCAAAAACAAGGCAATTGTTTGATTTTCACATGAATTTAACACCGACCAACAAAAAGTTTGATTTCTTTCAATTTTTTTTTTCTAAATTTCACTCAATAACCAGGCAATTGTTTGATTTTTTTTTTCTCTTAATTTCACTCAAAAACATGGCAATTGTTTGATTTTCACATGAATTTAACACACCAGGCAATTGTTTGATTTTTTTTTTCTCTTAATTTCACTCAAAAACAAGGCAATTGTTTGATTTTCACATGAATTTAACACCGACCGACAAAAAGTTTGATTTCTTTCAATTTTTTTTTTTTTCTGAATTTCACTCAAGAACAAGGCAATTAAGGATATTGGCTATAGTCTAAATTATAACAATGATCACTCACCCTCTCAGGCAATTATTTATATTCTGCTCCGTTGACATTTCAGGTTTGGATACATACTGGATGTATGATGCTGCCGCTCAAAAGCTGTTATGTTTGCCCGCCCGCCGCTGATTGCTTTCGTCTATTTTAACATGGTAAGTGTCAAAAGCAAATTTTATATATAGTATAATATATTCATAGTCTTCTTTGGCCAAACAAAAATCCATTTACCAGTGGAACAATCGATTTTATTTGTTCCATAATAGAAATAGGGGACCACCGTGTCTGTCTGTCTGTCTGACCTTTGAAGGGCAGCCATGTTTGGAACTGTAATGTGTAGCCGAAGTGAAATTTTCACAAAAGTCTCACCAAGTGTCTTGTGATGGTCAACACTGTTACCAAGTTAATTAACATTAACTAGCTAATAAAATGCCACATGTCCATGTGATATTATTAATCAAATTCATATTATTGAGAACAACTAATTATTAAGTTGTGTATAAGTGTTACATAATATTTTGATATATGACTGTGTGTGTGTTTAATCTGTAAACTCCATAGAAATGGTAAACATTCTACGTTTACATAATATTAACTTTTTCATAAATTACACTGCCAGCAGGGTGGAACTAAATTAACAGTTACAATTTTGTAAATTGCATAAGGATCACATTGAAATATTTGATTGTTGAAAGGCTATTTGTTTTTCAATAATTATAATATGCACTGATCAATACACTATACAATTATATATAACTTGATCCATCCTCCGCTCTTGTATTTATTCGCTTACAAATTATTTATTATAACCGTCATCTCGATATTCGAAACGTTCGAAACGTAGTTCGTCGTGTGTGGCCCGTAAATGTAAACAAGAAGCGTGTGCGATATCATTATTAATGCATAGTTATACGTAACCATAACAATAGTTAAAAATTACCTACACGGCGGTGGAAGTGACAGTTACAATTTGAATCACCGCGACATGTAAATTTGTAGCACATCAGAGATCAGCGTTGAAATGGTCAATCGGCGTTAGTAAGCAGCGGCTAAATTGTACAAGTGAAATTAATAGGTATGCCATATATAACAGGCAACTGTTTAATTTTCACATTAATTAAAAACCAACGGACAATATTTTTTTTTTCCATCATAACACTGAAAAACAGGCAATTGTTTGATTTTCACATGAATTTAACACCGACCGACAAAAAGTTGGATTTCTTTCAATTTTTTTTTTCTGAATTTCACTCAAAAACAAGGCAATTGTTTGATTTTTTTTTCTCTTAATTTCACTCAAAAACAAGGCAATTGTTTGATTTTCACATGAATTTAACACCGACCGACAAAAAGTTTGATTTCTTTAATTTTTTTTTTCTAAATTTCACTCAATAACCAGGCAATTGTTTGATTTTTTTTTCTCTTAATTTCACTCAAAAACAAGGCAATTGTTTGATTTTCACATGAATTTAACACCGACCGACAAAAAGTTTGATTTCTTTCAATTTTTTTTTTCTGAATTTCACTCAAAAACAAGGCAATTAAGGATATTGGCTATAGTCTAAATTATAACAAGTTGGCAATGATCACTAACCCTCTCAGGCAATTATTTATATTCAGCTCCGTTGACATTTCAGGTTTGGATACATACTGGATGTATGATGCTGCCGCTCAAAAGCTGTTATGTTTGCCCGCCCGCCGCTGATTGCTTTCGTCTATTTTAACATGGTAAGTGTCAAAAGCAAATTTTATATATCTATACTTATAATAAAACTGTAACAGGTCCAATTCTGTACATGGCAGATATTTTGAAAAAAAAAAATTTACAGTACTTTGTAGCTGATACTGATGCCGAAACTATATTTTTTTTTATTTTTGTCTGTCTGTCTGTCTGTCTGTCTGTCTGTCTGTCTGTCTGTATCCCGGCCGCGTATCACTCCAAAACTACTGAATGGATTTCAATGAAACTTAGCATGATTGGAGTTCATACTACAAGGTAGGATAATTTAGCTTTTTATCCCGAAATTCAGCATGGTTCCCATGGGAGAGGGGATGAAAGTCATAATATACACTTAGTTGTAATTTATTAACGCGTAGTCCGATTTCAGACGTTCTTTTTAGGGTTCCGTACCCAAAGGGTAAAAACGGTCTGTCCCGCTGTCCGTCCGTCCGTCAGTCCGTCCATCCGTCCGTCCGTCTGTTACCAGGCTGTATCTCAAGAACGGTGATAGCTAGACAGTTGAAATTTTCACATGTGATGTATTTCTGTTGCCGCTATAACAACAAATACAAAAAGTTGGCCAAGTGCGAGTTGGACTCGCTCATGTTAAAACAAAAAAAGGTTAAAATATGAAGTCTAATGTTGTATAGCTAATGGTACGGAACCCTTCGTGCGCGAGTCCGACTCGCACTTGGCCGATTTTTTTGTTAGAATAATGGTACTTTAAAATTTATCCCGTAAATATTTCAAAGTCATCGGGTTTGAAGTTCAGAAATAACAGACATCACAACAGGTAGGGAAGCGCGAGGGGTTAGACGCTTAAATTTATCTATTTATACTTATAATAAAACTGTAACAGGTCCAATTCTGTACATTGCAGATATTTTGAAAATATGTTTTGAGAGCAATCTGTAGCTGATACTGATGCAAAAACTGTTTTTTTTTCTGACTGTCTGTCTGTATCCCAGCCTCGCATCACTCCAAAACTACTGAATGGATTTGAATGAAACTTAGCACGATTCGAGTTCATACTACGAAGAAGGACATACGATACTTTTATCCCGAAATTCAGTACGGTTCTCTTGGGAAAGGGGATGAAAGTCAAAAGGTACATTGAGTTGTAATTTATTAACGCGTAGTCCGATTTCAATCATTTTTTTTTTTGTTAAAATAGTGGTTATTTAATTGTTTTCCCGTAAATATTTCAGTCCTCAGTTTTGCAGTTCAGAAATTACAGATTTTTTTTTTTTTTTTATGTTATTGTGACGGAACAAGCTCGAAGACCACCTGATGTTAAGTAGTTTCCTCTGCCTATAACAGATGCATTTCGTCACAGGTGAAGAATTGCACTGCGCCCGGCACCTTGAGACATAGTTGTTATTTCTCATGTGCCTGTAATTTCACTGGCTCTCAAGGACTGCTGCCGGAACACACCGTTAGGTGCTTGGCGACAGATTTTCAACTTGAGGGTGGTCGCTAGCCAGGCGGGCATTCGCAAAAAGCCCTTCCACCATGCAAAAAGATATCACAAATTTCGTTTTAAATAACTTGGACCGCGGAATGTTGAGAAACCCTTGAACGTACGGCTCATCTTAAGCCCACAGGCAACCCGGAACCCCACGGGAAGCCCGACACCCCACGGACAGACCGGCATCCCACGGGCAGCCCGGCGCCCCACGGGCAGCACGGCTCCCTTATTTAGTATTCCAAGCTTGCTACGATAAAACTCTAAAATGTGGTACATTTGAAGCAGTGATAGCTCAGTGGTTTTGCCTATGGACTGCCGCGCAGCAGGTCCATGGTTCGAATCCCGCCGCTGGCTTGAGCTTCACCGCATGGTGGAAGGGCATTTTTGCGAATGCCCGCCTGGCTAGCGACCACCCTCCAGTGGAAAATCTGTCGCCAAGCACGTAACGGTGTGTTCCGGCAGCTGCCGGAACACACCGTTAGGCTCTCAAGGACAGCTGTCCTTGAGAGCCAGTAATTCTAGGTTAAGCCTGTTAACACCTACGACCACATCGTCACTTACCATCAGGTGAGATTGTGGTCAAAGGCTTACCTATCAGCAATAAAAAAAAAAAAAAAACATTCACCACAATCACTTTTTTAAACTACATAATTATCTTTCTTTTGACGGATACATTTCGGAGACTGCGCAATGAAAGTGCACAATGTAGTCTTAGGTTTTCGCGATTGTTACACTTTGTAATTAAACAACTTTAAACGATTTAAATCGCGTATATTTATCATTACTTTTGTCCCGACGTTACAAACACTTTGTAGTGATCGTGGTCACGGGGTGGCTGTCGGGACAAAAATAATGATAAATATACGTGATTTAATCCGTTTAAAGTTGGAAGTGCACAACTTTAGTAGATTGTTATACAAGGGTCGAAAGGAATTGGTAACTTTCACCCGCGGTCAGCTCTCTACTTTTCATATCGAATTTAAAGAAAGTAAATAAAGTAGCTTTTCTAAAAATTATTCATTGATAAAATAACATACTTACTAAAAATTTATTGAGAGGTTTGAACTATTTGTGAAATTTTACGTAAAATTTTGTTTGGAATATTTACGGGTGGCTATAGCCCGAATAGGAATCTCTCTGCTTTTCACTACTAATATAAGGAATAAAAATATAAATATAGTATGTTTTTTTATATTATTTATTTTGATTTTAATAACATGAGCAGTATATTTATAAAATTAATGCGGCTATAGACCAAGTAGGAATCGATGACTTACATCCGTGTTGAACACTCTACTTTTCATTTCAAATATGAGGAGGGTAAAAAAATAGTAGTTTTTCTAAATATTTACTAAAAATAATAAACATGAGTAGAAGATACAAAGATACACTAGGAGTTAGAACAATGAAATTTAGGGAAAGTTTTAATTTTTTTTTTACCTACACTTTCTACCTTATATTTAGTTACTACCCTGCCAAACATAGTTGTTATTAATTGTTTTACAACAACAGAATATTTTACAACGAAAAATCTTAAGACATATAACTTTGTTTACACCAATGTTTTGCCTTAGGTGGGAAGGAGCGTCTCCCACCCGCTACTCAGATCAAACAAACACTACTTACGGAGAAATTAAAAAAAAATCGATCTACCGTCAAACAAACCGCCGTTTTAAAATCGAAATTCTAAAGAAACGCACAAGGTACTTTGCTTCAACATTTATTGTGCGAACCGGGAAAGAACTCTCTGAGTTACTTAACTACTGTCTTCTGGAAAATACAACCCGGGAGTTTTGAAATCCAAAGTAGAAAGCTCCATTCTGAGCTATGGTTTACTATAAGAGTGCTTCACCGCAGACCACAGTGTTGCTTAATATGAGATAAACAGTGCAGAAATGTGAATAATTAGTGTGCAGGTACGGCAATCGCGAACGAAGTCGCGGGTACAGCTAGTAGTATAATATATTCATAGTCTTCTTTGGCCAAACAAAAATCCATTTACCAGTGGAACAATCAATTTTATTTGTTCCATAATAGAAATAGGGGACCACCGTGTCTGTCTGTCTGTCTGACCTTTGAAGGGCAGCCATGTTTGGAACTGTAATGTGTAGCCGAAGTGAAATTTTCACAAAAGTCTCACCAAGTGTCTTGTGTTTGTCAACACTGTTACCAAGTTAATTAACATTAACTAGCTAATAAATTGCCACATGTCCATGTGATATTATTAATCAAATTCATATTATTGAGAACAACTAATTATTAAGTTATGTATAAGTGTAACATAATATTTTGATATATGACTGTGTGTGTGTTTAATCTGTAAACTCCATAGAAATGGTAAACATTCTACATTTACATAATATTAACTTTTTCATAAATTACACTGCCATCAGGGTGGAACTAAATTAACAGTTACAATTTTGTAAATTGCATAAGGATCACATTGAAATATTTGATTGTTGAAAGGCTATTTGTTTTTCAATAATTATAATATGCACTGATCAATACACTATACAATAATATATAACTTGATCCATCCTCCGCTCTTGTATTTATTCGCTTACAAATTATTTATTATAACCGTCATCTCGATATTCGAAACGTTCGAAACGTAGTTCGTCGTGTGTGGCCCGTAAATGTAAACAAGAAGCGTGTGCGATATCATTATTAATGCATAGTTATACGTAACCATAACAATAGTTAAAAATTACCTACACGGCGGTGGAAGTGACAGTTACAATTTGAATCACCGCGACATGTAAATTTGTAGCACATCAGAGATCAGCGTTGAAATGGTCAATCGGCGTTAGGAAGCAGCGGCTAAATTGTACAAGTGAAATTAATAGGTATGCCATATATAACAGGCAACTGTTTAATTTTCACATTAATTAAAAACCAACGGACAATATTTTTTTTTTCCATAATTACACTGAAAAACAGGCAATTGTTTGATTTTCACATGAATTTAACACCGACCGACAAAAAGTTTGATTTCTTTCAATTTTTTTTTCTGAATTTCACTCAAAAACAAGGCAATTGTTTGATTTTCATATGAATTTAACACCGACCGACAAAAAGTTTGATTTCTTTAATTTTTTTTTTCTAAATTTCACTCAATAACCAGGCAATTGTTTGATTTTTTTATACTCTTAATTTCACTCAAAAACAAGGCAATTGTTTAATTTTCACATGAATTTAACACCGACCGACAAAAAGTTGGATTTCTTTCAATATTTTTTTTTCTGAATTTCACTCAAAAACAAGGCAATTGTTTGATTTTTTTTTTCTCTTTATTTCACTCAAAAACAAGGCAATTGTTTGATTTTCACATGAATTTAACACCGACCGACAAAAAGTTTGATTTCTTTCAATATTTTTTTTTTCTGAATTTCACTCAAAAACAAGGCAATTGTTTGATTTTTTTTTTCTCTTAATTTCACTCAAAAATAAGGCAATTGTTTGATTTTCACATGAATTTAACACCGACCGACAAAAAGTTTGATTTCTTTCATTTTTTTTTCTAAATTTCACTCAATAACCAGGCAATTGAGGATATTGGCTATAGTCTAAATTATAACAAGTTGGCAATGATCACTAACCCTCTCAGGCAATTATTTATATTCTGCTCCGTTGACATTTCAGGTTTTTATACATACTGGATGTATGATGCTGCCGCTCAAAAGCTGTTATGTTTGCCCGCCCGCCGCTGATTGCTTTCGTCTATTTTACCATGGTAAGTGTCAAAAGCAAATTTTATATATAGTATAATATATTCATAGTCTTCTTTGGCCAAACAAAAATCCATTAACCAGTGGAACAATCGATTTTATTTGTTCCATAATAGAAATAGGGGACCACCGTGTCTGTCTGTCTGTCTGACATTTGAAGGGCAGCCATGTTTGGAACTGTAATGTGTAGCCGAAGTGAAATTTTCACAAAAGTCTCACCAAGTGTCTTGTGTTTGTCAACACTGTTACCAAGTTAATTAACATTAACTAGCTAATAAATTGCCACATGTCCATGTGATATTATTAATCAAATTCATATTATTGAGAACAACTAATTATTAAGTTATGTATAAGTGTTACATAATATTTTGATATATGACTGTGTGTGTGTTTAATCTGTAAACTCCATAGAAATGGTAAACATTCTACATTTACATAATATTAACTTTTTCATTAATTACACTGCTATCAGTGTGGAACTAAATTAACAGTTACAATTTTGTAAATTGCATAAGGATCGCATTGAAATATTTGATTGTTGAAAGGCTATTTGTTTTTCAATAATTATAATATGCACTGATCAATACACTATACAATAATATATAACTTGATCCATCCTCCGCTCTTGTATTTATTCGCTTACAAATTATTTATTATAACCGTCATCTCGATATTCGAAACGTTCGAAACGTAGCTCGTCGTGTGTGGCCCGTAAATGTAAACAAGAAGCGTGTGCGATATCATTATTAATGCATAGTTATACGTAACCATAACAATAGTTAAAAATTACCTACACGGCGGTGGAAGTGACAATTACAATTTGAATCACCGCGACATGTAAATTTGTAGCACATCAGAGATCAGCGTTGAAATGGTCAATCGGCGTTAGTAAGCAGCGGCTAAATTGTACAAGTGAAATTAATAGGTATGCCATATATAACAGGCAACTGTTTAATTTTGACATTTATTAAAAACCGACGGACAATATTTTTTTTTCCATAATAACACTGAAAAACAGGCAATTGTTTGATTTTCACATGAATTTAACACCGACCGACAAAAAATTTGATTTCTTTCAATTTTTTTTTTCTGAATTTCACTCAAAAACAAGGCAATTGTTTAATTTTTTTTTTCTTAATTTCACTCAAAAACCAGGCAATTGTTTGATTTTCACATGAATTTAACACCGACCGACAAAAAGTTTGATTTCTTTCATTTTTTTTTTCTAAATTTCACTCAATAACCAGGCATTTGTTTGATTTTTTTTTTCTCTTAATTTCACTCAAAAACAAGGCAATTGTTTGATTTTCACATGAATTTAACACCGACCGACAAAAAGTTTGTATTCTTTAATTTTTTTTTTTCTGAATTTCACTCAATAACAAGGCAATTGTTTGATTTTTTTTTTCTCCTAATTTCACTCAAAAACAAGGCAATTGTTTGATTTTCACATGAATTTAACACCGACCGACAAAAAGTTTGATTTCTTTCAATATTTTTTTTTCTGAATTTCACTCAAAAACAAGGCAATTGTTTGATTTTTTTTTTTCTCTTAATTTCACTCAAAAACAAGGCAATTGTTTGATTTTCACATGAAGTTAACACCGACCGACAAAAAAATTGATTTCTTTCAATATTTTTTTTTTCTGAATTTCACTCAAAAACAAGGCAATTGTTTTATTTTTTTTTTCTCTTAATTTCACTCAAAAACAAGGCAATTGTTTGATTTTCACATGAATTTAACACTGACCGACAAAAAGTTTGATTTCTTTAAATTTTTATTTTTCTGAATTTCACTCAAAAACAAGGCAATTGTTTGATTTTTTTTTACTCTTTATTTCACTCAAAAACCAGGCAATTGAGGATATTGGCTATAGTCTAAATTATAACAAGTTGGCAATGATCACTAACCCTCTCAGGCAATTATTTATATTCTGCTCCGTTGACATTTCAGGTTTTTATACATACTGGATGTATGATGCTGCCGCTCAAAAGCTGTTATGTTTGCCCGCCCGCCGCTGATTGCTTTCGTCTATTTTACCATGGTAAGTGTCAAAAGCAAATTTTATATATAGTATAATATATTCATAGTCTTCTTTGGCCAAACAAAAATCCATTAACCAGTGGAACAATCGATTTTATTTGTTCCATAATAGAAATAGGGGACCACCGTGTCTGTCTGTCTGTCTGACATTTGAAGGGCAGCCATGTTTGGAACTGTAATGTGTAGCCGAAGTGAAATTTTCACAAAAGTCTCACCAAGTGTCTTGTGTTTGTCAACACTGTTACCAAGTTAATTAACATTAACTAGCTAATAAATTGCCACATGTCCATGTGATATTATTAATCAAATTCATATTATTGAGAACAACTAATTATTAAGTTATGTATAAGTGTTACATAATATTTTGATATATGACTGTGTGTGTGTTTAATCTGTAAACTCCATAGAAATGGTAAACATTCTACATTTACATAATATCAATATGTCAGGCAATTGTTTGATTTTTTTTTTCTCTTAATTTCACTCAAAAACAAGGCAATTGTTTGATTTTCACATGAATTTAACACCGACCGACAAAAAGTTTGTATTCTTTAATTTTTTTTTTTCTGAATTTCACTCAATAACAAGGCAATTGTTTGATTTTTTTTTCTCCTAATTTCACTCAAAAACAAGGCAATTGTTTGATTTTCACATGAATTTAACACCGACCGACAAAAAGTTTGATTTCTTTCAATATTTTTTTTTCTGAATTTCACTCAAAAACAAGGCAATTGTTTGATTTTTTTTTTTCTCTTAATTTCACTCAAAAAAAGGCAATTGTTTGATTTTCACATGAATTTAACACCGACCGACAAAAAGTTTGATTTCTTTCAATATTTTTTTTTTCTGAATTTCACTCAAAAACAAGGAAATTGTTTGATTTTTTTTTTCTCTTAATTTCACTCAAAAACAAGGCAATTGTTTGATTTTCACATGAATTTAACACTGACCGACAAAAAGTTTGATTTCTTTCAATTTTTTTTTTTCTGAATTTCACTCAAAAACAAGGCAATTGTTTGATTTTTTTTTACTCTTTATTTCACTCAAAAACAAGGCATTTGTTTGATTTTCACATGAATTTAACACCGACCGACAAAAAGTTTGATTTCTTTCATTTTTTTTTTTCTGAATTTCACTCAAAAACAAGGCAATTGTTTGATTTTTTTTTTTCTTAAATTCACTCAAAAACAAAGCAATTGTTTGATTTTCACATGAATTTAACACCGACCGACAAAAAGTTTGATTTCTTTCAATATTTTTTTTTTCTGAATTTCACTCAAAAACAAGGCAATTGTTTGATTTTCACATGAATTTAACACCGACCGACAAAAAGTTTGATTTCTTTCAATATTTTTTTTTTCTGTACTTCACTCAAAATCAAGGCAATTGTTTGTTTTTTTTTCTCTTTATTTCACTCAAAAACAAGGCAATTGTTTGATTTTCACATGAATTTAACACCGACCGACAAAAAGTTTGATTTCTTTCAATATTATTTTTTCTGCATTTCACTCAAAAACAAAGCAATTTTTAGATTTTTTTTTTCTCTTAATTTCACTCAAAAACAAGGCAATTGTTTGATTTTCACATGAATTTAACACCGACCGACAAAAAGTTTGATTTCTTTCAATTTTTTTTTTCTAAATTTCACTCAATAACCAGGCAATTGTTTGATTTTTTTTTTCTCTTAATTTCACTCAAAAACAAGGCAATTGTTTGATTTTCACATGAATTTAACACACCAGGCAATTGTTTGATTTTTTTTTTCTCTTAATTTCACTCAAAAACAAGGCAATTGTTTGATTTTCACATGAATTTAACACCGACCGACAAAAAGTTTGATTTCTTTCAATTTTTTTTTCTGAATTTCACTCAAAAACAAGGCAATTAAGGATATTGGCTATAGTCTAAATTATAACAAGTTGGCAATGATCACTCACCCTCTTAGGCAATTATTTATATTCTGCTCCGTTGACATTTCAGGTTTGGATACATACTGGATGTATGATGCTGCCGCTCAAAAGCTGTTATGTTTGCCCGCCCGCCGCTGATTGCTTTCGTCTTTTTTAACATGGTAAGTGTCAAAAGCAAATTTTATATATAGTATAATATATTCATAGTCTTCTTTGGCCAAACAAAAATCCATTTACCAGTGGAACAATCGATTTTATTTGTTCCATAATAGAAATAGGGGACCACCGTGTCTGTCTGTCTGTCTGTCTGACCTTTGAAGGGCAGCCATGTTTGGAACTGTAATGTGTAGCCGAAGTGAAATTTTCACAAAAGTCTCACCAAGTGTCTGAAACGAAAATTAGCGATAAATTACCTACGTTAATAGATTGCTAATACATTTTCAAACGCAGATTGGTGGGTTGCTGAAACCTTCAAAAACTGACTGTTTGTCAACACTGTTACCAAGTTAATTAACATTAACTAGCTAATAAATTGCCACATGTCCATGTGATATTATTAATCAAATTCATATTATTGAGAACAACTAATTATTAAGTTATGTATAAGTGTTAAATAGTATTTTGATATATGACTGTGTGTGTGTTTAATCTGTAAACTCCATAGAAATGGTAAACATTCTACATTTACATAATATTACCTTTTTCATTAATTACACTGCCATCAGGGTGGAACTAAATTAACAGTAACAATTTTGTAAATTGCATAAGGATCGCATTGAAATATTTGATTGTTGAAAGGCTATTTGTTTTTCAATAATTATAATAATATGCACTGATCAATACACTATACAATAATATATAACTTGATCCATCCTCCGCTCTTGTATTTATTCGCTTAGTTTGATTTTTTTTTCTCTTAATTTCACTCAAAAACAAGGCAATTGTTTGATTTTCACATGAATTTAACACCGACCGACAAAAAGTTTGATTTCTTTCATTTTTTTTTTCTAAATTTCACTCAATAACCAGGCAATTGTTTGATTTTTTTTTCTCTTAATTTCACTCAGAAACAAGGCAATTGTTTGATTTTCACATGAATTTAACACCGACCGACAAAAAGTTTGATTTCGTTCAATATTTTTTTTTTCTGCATTTCACTCAAAAACAAGGCAATTGTTTGATATTTTTTTCTCTTAATTTCACTCAAAAACAAGGCAATTGTTTGATTTTCACATGAATTTAACACCGACCGACAAAAAGTTTGATTTCTTTCAATTTTTTTTTTCTAAATTTCACTCAATAACCAGGCAATTGTTTGATTTTTTTTTTCTCCTAATTTCACTCAAAAACAAGGCAATTGTTTGATTTTCACATGAATTTAACACACCAGGCAATTGTTTGATTTTTTTTTCTCTTAATTTCACTCAAAAACAAGGCAATTGTTTGATTTTCACATGAATTTAACACCAACCGACAAAAAGTTTGATTTCTTTCAATATTTTTATTTTCTGAATTTCACTCAAAAACAAGGCAATTAAGGATATTGGCTATAGTCTAAATTATAACAAGTTGGCAATGATCACTAACCCTCTCAGGCAATTATTTATATTCTGCTCCGTTGACATTTCAGGTTTGGATACATACTGGATGTATGATGCTGCCGCTCAAAAGCTGTTATGTTTGCCCGCCCGCCGCTGATTGGCTTCGTCTATTTTAACATGGTAAGTGTCAAAAGCAAATTTTATATATAGTATAATATATTCATAGTCTTCTTTGGCCAAACAAAAATCCATTTACCAGTGGAACAATCGATTTTATTTGTTCCATAATAGAAATAGGGGACCACCGTGTCATTCTGTCTGTCTGACCTTTGAAGGGCAGCCATGTTTGGAACTGTAATGTGTAGCCGAAGTGAAATTTTCACAAAAGTCTCACCAAGTGTCTGAAACGAAAATAAGCGATAAATTACCTACGTTAATAGATTGCTAATACATTTTCAAACGTAGATTGGTGGGTTGCTGAAACCTTCAAAAACTGACTGTTTGTCAACACTGTTACCAAGTTAATTAACATTAACTAGCTAATAAATTGCCACATGTCCATGTGATATTATGAATCAAATTCATATTATTGAGAACAACTAATTATTAAGTTATGTATAAGTGTTACATAATATTTTGATATATGACTGTGTGTGTGTTTAATCTGTAAACTCCATAGAAATGGTAAACATTCTACATTTACATCATATTAACTTTTTCATAAATTACACTGCCATCAGGGTGGAACTAAATTAACAGTTACAATTTTGTAAATTGCATAAGGATCGCATTGAAATATTTGATTGTTGAAAGGCTATTTGTTTTTCAATAATTATAATATGCACTGATCAATACACTATACAATAATATATAACTTGATCCATCCTCCGCTCTTGTATTTATTCGCTTACAAATTATTTATTATAACCGTCATCTCGATATTCGAAACGTTCGAAACGTAGCTCGTCGTGTGTGGCCCGTAAATGTTAACAAGAAGCGTGTGCGATATCATTATTAATGCATAGTTATACGTAACCATAACAATAGTTAAAAATTACCTACACGGCGGTGGAAGTGACAATTACAATTTGAATCACCGCGACATGTAAATTTGTAGCACATCAGAGATCAGCGTTGAAATGGTGAATCGGCGTTAGTAAGCAGCGGCTAAATTGTACAAGTGAAATTAATAGGTATGCCATATATAACAGGCAACTGTTTAATTTTCACATTAATTAAAAACCGACGGACAATATTTATTTTTTCCATAATTACACTCAAAAACAGGCAATTGTTTGATTTTCACATGAATTTAACACCGACCGACAAAAAGATTGATTTCTTTCAATTTTTTTTTTTCTAAATTTCACTCAATAACCAGGCAATTGTTTGATTTTTTTATTTTCTTAATTTCACTCAAAAACATCTTTCAATTTTTTTTTTTTCTGAATTTCACTCAAAAGCATGGCAATTGTTTGATTTTTTTTGTCTCTTAATTTCACTCAAAAACAAGGCAATTGTTTGATTTTCACATGAATTTAACACCGACCGACAAAAAGTTTGATTTCTTTCAATTTTTTTTTTCTGAATTTCACTCAAAAACAAGGCAATTAAGGATATTGGCTATAGTCTAAATTATAACAAGTTGGCAATGATCACTAACCCTCTCAGGCAATTATTTATATTCTGCTCCGTTGACATTTCAGGTTTGGATACATACTGGATGTATGATGCTGCCGCTCAAAAGCTGTTATGTTTGCTTGCCCGCCGCTGATTGCTTTCGTCTATTTTAACATGGTAAGTGTCAAAAGCAAATTTTATATATAGTATAATATATTCATAGTCTTCTTTGGCCAAACAAAAATCCATTTACCAGTGGAACAATCGATTTTATTTGTTCCATAATAGAAATAGGGGACCACCGTGTCTGTCTGTCTGTCTGACCTTTGAAGGGCAGCCATGTTTGGAACTGTAATGTGTAGCCGAAGTGAAATTTTCACAAAAGTCTCACCAAGTGTCTGAAACGAAAATTAGCGATAAATTACCTACGTTAATAGATTGCTAATACATTTTCAAACGCAGATTGGTGGGTTGCTGAAACCTTCAAAAACTGACTGTTTGTCAACACTGTTACCAAGTTAATTAACATTAACTAGCTAATAAATTGCCACATGTCCATGTGATATTATTAATCAAATTCATATTATTGAGAACAACTAATTATTAAGTTATGTATAAGTGTTAAATAGTATTTTGATATATGACTGTGTGTGTGTTTAATCTGTAAACTCAATAGAAATGGTAAACATTCTACATTTACATAATATTAACTTTTTCATTAATTACACTGCCATCAGGGTGGAACTAAATTAACAGTATCAATTTTGTAAATTGCATAAGGATCGCATTGAAATATTTGATTGTTGAAAGGCTATTTGTTTTTCAATAATTATAATAATATGCACTGATCAATACACTATACAATAATATATAACTTGATCCATCCTCCGCTCTTGTATTTATTCGCTTACAAATTATTTATTATAACCGTCATCTCGATATTCGAAACGTTCGAAACGTAGCTCGTCGTGTGTGGCCCGTAAATGTTAACAAGAAGCGTGTGCGATATCATTATTAATGCATAGTTATACGTAACCATAACAATAGTTAAAAATTACCTACACGGCGGTGGAAGTGACAATAACTATTTGAATCACCGCGACATGTAAATTTGTAGCACATCAGAGATCAGCGTTGAAATGGTCAATCGGCTTTAGTAAGCAGCGGCTAAATTGTACAAGTGAAATTAATAGGTATGCCATATATAACAGGCAACTGTTTAATTTTCACATTAATTAAAAACCGACGGACAATATTTTTTTTTCCATAATTACACTCAAAAACAGGCAATTGTTTGATTTTCACATGAATTTAACACCGACCGACAAAAAGATTGATTTCTTTCAATTTTTTTTTTTCTAAATTTCACTCAATAACCAGGCAATTGTTTGATTTTTTTAGTCTCTTAATTTCACTCACAAACAAGGCAATTGTTTGATTTTCACATGAATTTAACACCGACCGACAAAAAGTTGGATTTCTTTCAATATTTTTTTTTCTAAATTTCACTCAATAACCAGGCAATTGTTTGATTTTTTTAGTCTCTTAATTTCACTCACAAACAAGGCAATTGTTTGATTTTCACATGAATTTAACACCGACCGACAAAAAGTTGGATTTCTTTCAATATTTTTTTTTCTGAATTTCACTCAAAAACAAGGCAATTGTTTGATTTTTTTTTTCTCTTAATTTCACTCAAAAACAAGGCAATTGTTTGATTTTCACATGAATTTAACACCGACCGACAAAAAGTTTGATTTCTTTCAATATTTTTTTCTCTAATTTCACTCAAAAACAAGGCAATTGTTTGATTTTCACATGAATTTAACACCGACCGACAAAAAGTTTGATTTCTTTAAATTTTTTTTTTTTCTGAATTTCACTCAAAAACAAGGCAAATGTTTGATTTTTTTTTTCTCTTAATTTCACTCAAAAACAAGGCAATTGTTTGATTTTCACATGAATTAACACCGACCGACAAAAACTTTGATTTCTTTCAATATTTTTTTTTTCTGAATTTCACTCAAAAACAAGGCAATTGATTGATTTTTTTTTCTCTTTATTTCACTCAAAAACAAGGCATTTGTTTGATTTTCACATGAATTTAACACCGACCGACAAAAAGTTTGATTTCTTTCAATTTTTTTTTTCTAAATTTCACTCAATAACCAGGCAATTGTTTGATTTTTTTTTTCTCTTAATTTCACTCAAAAACAAGGCAATTGTTTGATTTTCACATGAATTTAACACACCAGGCAATTGTTTGATTTTCACATGAATTTAACACCGACCGACAAAAAGTTTGATTTCTTTCAATATTTTTATTTTCTGAATTTCACTCAAAAACAAGGCAATTAAGGATATTGGCTATAGTCTAAATTATAACAAGTTGGCAATGATCACTAACCCTCTCAGGCAATTATTTATATTCTGCTCCGTTGACATTTCAGGTTTGGATACATACTGGATGTATGATGCTGCCGCTCAAAAGCTGTTATGTTTGCCCGCCCGCCGCTGATTGGCTTCGTCTATTTTAACATGGTAAGTGTCAAAAGCAAATTTTATATATAGTATAATATATTCATAGTCTTCTTTGGCCAAACAAAAATCCATTTACCAGTGGAACAATCGATTTTGTTTGTTCCATAATAGAAATAGGGGACCACCGTGTCTGTCTGTCTGTCTGACCTTTGAAGGGCAGCCATGTTTGGAACGGTAATGTGTAGCCGAAGTGAAATTTTCACAAAAGTCTCACCAAGTGTCTGAAACGAAAATTAGCGATAAATTACCTACGTTAATAGATTGCTAATACATTTTCAAACGTAGATTGGTGGGTTGCTGAAACCTTCAAAAACTGACTGTTTGTCAACACTGTTACCAAGTTAATTAACATTAACTAGCTAATAAATTGCCACATGTCCATGTGATATTATTAATCAAATTCATATTATTGAGAACAACTAATTATTAAGTTATGTATAAGTGTTACATAATATTTTGATATATGACTGTGTGTGTGTTTAATCTGTAAACTCCATAGAAATGGTAAACATTCTACTTTTACATAATATTAACTTTTTCATAAATTACACTGCCATCAGGGTGGAACTAAATTAACAGTTACAATTTTGTAAATTGCATAAGGATCGCATTGAAATATTTGATTGTTGAAAGGCTATTTGTTTTTCAATAATTATAATATGCACTGATCAATACACTATACAATAATATATAACTTGATCCATCCTCCGCTCTTGTATTTATTCGCTTACAAATTATTTATTATAACCGTCATCTCGATATTCGAAACGTTCGAAACGTAGCTCGTCGTGTGTGGCCCGTAAATGTTAACAAGAAGCGTGTGCGATATCATTATTAATGCATAGTTATAAGTTACCATAACAATAGTTAAAAATTACCTACACGGCGGTGGAAGTGACAATTACAATTTGAATCACCGCGACATGTAAATTTGTAGCACATCAGAGATCAGCGTTGAAATGGTCAATCGGCTTTAGTAAGCAGCGGCTAAATTGTACAAGTGAAATTAATAGGTATGCCATATATAACAGGCAACTGTTTAATTTTCACATTAATTAAAAACCGAAGGACAATATTTTTTTTTCCATAATTACACTCAAAAACAGGCAATTGTTTGATTTTCACATGAATTTAACACCGACCGACAAAAAGATTGATTTCTTTCAATTTTTTTTTTTCTAAATTTCACTCAATAACCAGGCAATTGTTTGATTTTTTTAGTCTCTTAATTTCACTCACAAACAAGGCAATTGTTTGATTTTCACATGAATTTAACACCGACCGACAAAAAGTTGGATTTCTTTAAATATTTTTTTTTCTGAATTTCACTCAAAAATAAGGCAATTGTTTGATTTTTTTTTTCTCTTAATTTCATTCAAAAACAAGGCAATTGTTTGATTTTCACATGAATTTAACACCGACCGACAAAAAGTTTGTATTCTTTCAATTTTTTTTTTTTTTCTGAATTTTACTCTATAACAAGGCAATTGTTTGATTTTTTTTTCTCCTTATTTCACTCAAAAACAAGGCAATTGTTTGATTTTCACATGAATTTAACACCGACCGACAAAAAGTTTGATTTCTTTCAATATTTTTTTTTCTGAATTTCACTCAAAAACAAGGCAATTGTTTGATTTTTTTTTTCTCTTAATTTCACTCAAAAACAAGGCAATTGTTTGATTTTCACATGAATTTAACACCGACCGACAAAAAGTTTGATTTCTTTAAATTTTTTTTTTTCTGAATTTCACTCAAAAACAAGGCAAATGTTTGATTTTTTTTTTCTCTTAATTTCACTCAAAAACAAGGCAATTGTTTGATTTTCACATGAATTAACACCGACCGACAAAAAGTTTGATTTCTTTCAATATTTTTTTTTTCTGAATTTCACTCAAAAACAAGGCAATTGATTGATTTTTTTTTCTCTTTATTTCACTCAAAAACAAGGCATTTGTTTGATTATCACATGAATTTTACACCGACCGACAAAAAGTTTGATTTCTTTCAATTTTTTTTTTCTGAATTTCACTCACAAACAAGGCAATTGTTTGATTTTTTTTTCTCTTAAATTCACTCAAAAACAAGGCAATTGTTTGGTTTTCACATGAATTTAACACCGACCGACAAAAAGTTTGATTTCTTTAAATTTTTTTTTTTCTGAATTTCACTCAAAAACAAGGCAATTGTTTGATTTTTTTTCTCTTTATTTCACTCAAAAACAAGGCAATTGTTTGATTATCACATGAATTTAACACCGACCGACAAAAAGTTTGATTTCTTTCATTTTTTTTTATTCTCAATTTCACTCACTAACCAGCCAATTGTTTGATTTTGTTTTTCTCTTAATTTCACTCAAAAACAAGGCAATTGTTTGATTTTCACATGAATTTAACACCGACCGACAAAAAGTATGATTTCTTTCAATTTATTTTCTGAATTTCACTCAAAAACGAGGCAATTGTTTGATTTTTTTTTTCTCTTTATTTCACTCAAAAACAAGGCAATTGTTTGATTTTCACATGAATTTAACACCGACCGACAAAAAGTTTGATTTCTTTCAATTTTTTGTTTTCTAAATTTCTGAATTTCACTCAAAAACAAGGCAATTAAGGATATTGGCTATAGTCTAAATTATAACAAGTTGGCAATGATCACTAACCCTCTCAGGCAATTTTTTATATTCTGCTCCGTTGATATTTCAGGTTTGGATACATACTGGATGTATGATGCTGCCGCTCAAAAGCTGTTATGTTTGCCCGCCCGCCGCTGATTGCTTTCGTCTATTTTAACATGGTAAGTGTCAAAAGCAAATTTTATATATAGTATAATATATTCATAGTCTTCTTTGGCCAAACAAAAATCCATTTACCAGTGGAACAATCGATTTTATTTGTTCCATTATAGAAATAGGGGACCACCGTGTCTGTCTGTCTGTCTGACCTTTGAAGGGCAGCCATGTTTGGAACTGTAATGTGTAGCCGAAGTGAAATTTTCACAAAAGTCTCACCAAGTGTCTGAAACGAAAATTAGCGATAAATTACCTACGTTAATAGATTGCTTATACATTTTCAAACGCAGATTGGTGGGTTGCTGAAACCTTCAAAAACTGACTGTTTGTCAACACTGTTACCAAGTTAATTAACATTAACTAGCTAATAAATTGCCACATGTCCATGTGATATTATTAATCAAATTCATATTATTGAGAACAACTAATTATTAAGTTATGTATAAGTGTTACATAATAGTTTGATATATGACTGTGTGTGTGTTTAATCTGTAAACTCCATAGAAATGGTAAACATTCTACATTTACATAATATTAACTTTTTCATAAATTACACTGCCATCAGGGTGGAACTAAATTAACAGTAACAATTTTGTAAATTGCATAAGGATCGCATTGAAATATTTGATTGTTGAAAGGCTATTTGTTTTTCAATAATTATAATATGCACTGATCAATACACTATACAATAATATATAACTTGATCCATCCTCCGCTCTTGTATTTATTCGCTTAGTTTGATTTTTTTTTCTCTTAATTTCACTCAAAAACAAGGCAATTGTTTGATTTTCACATGAATTTAACACCGACCGACAAAAAGTTTGATTTCTTTCATTTTTTTTTTCTAAATTTCACTCAATAACCAGGCAATTGTTTGATTTTTTTTTCTCTTAATTTCACTTAAAAACAAGGCAATTGTTTGATTTTCACATGAATTTAACACCGACCGACAAAAAGTTTGATTTCTTTCAATATTTTTTTTTTCTGCATTTCACTCAAAAACAAGGCAATTGTTTGATTTTTTTTTCTCTTAATTTCACTCAAAAACAAGGCAATTGTTTGATTTTCACATGAATTTAACACCGACCGACAAAAAGTTTGATTTCTTTAAATTTTTTTTTTTTCTAAATTTCACTCAATAACCAGGCAATTGTTTGTTTTTTTTTTTCTCTTAATTTGACTCAAAAACAAGGCAATTGTTTGATTTTCACATGAATTTAACACACCAGGCAATTGTTTGATTTTTTTTTCTCTTAATTTCACTCAAAAACAAGGCAATTGTTTGATTTTCACATGAATTTAACACCGACCGACAAAAAGTTTGATTTCTTTCAATATTTTTTTTTTCTGCATTTCACTCAAAAACAAGGCAATTGTTTGATTTTTTTTTCTCTTAATTTCACTCAAAAACAAGGCAATTGTTTGATTTTCACATGAATTTAACACCGACCGACAAAAAGTTTGATTTCTTTAAATTTTTTTTTTTTCTAAATTTCACTCAATAACCAGGCAATTGTTTGTTTTTTTTTTTCTCTTAATTTGACTCAAAAACAAGGCAATTGTTTGATTTTCACATGAATTTAACACACCAGGCAATTGTTTGATTTTTTTTTTCTCTTAATTTCACTCAAAAACAAGGCAATTGTTTGATTTTCACATGAATTTAACACCGACCGACAAAAAGTTTGATTTCTTTAAATGTTTTTTTTTTCTAAATTTCACTCAATAACCAGGCAATTGTTTGTTTTTTTTTTTTCTCTTAATTTGACTCAAAAACAAGGCAATTGTTTGATTTTCACATGAATTTAACGCACCAGGCAATTGTTTGATTTTTTTTTTCTCTTAATTTCACTCAAAAACAAGGCAAAACCGACAAAAAGTTTGATTTCTTTAAATATTTTTTTTTCTGCATTTCACTCAAAAACAAGGCAATTTTTTGATTTTTTTTTTCTCTTAATTTCACTCAAAAACAAGGCAATTGTTTGATTTTCACATGAATTTAACACCGACCGACAAAAAGTTTGATTTCTTTAAATTTTTTTTTTTTCTAAATTTCACTCAATAACCAGGCAATTGTTTGTTTTTTTTTTTCTCTTAATTTGACTCAAAAACAAGGCAATTGTTTGATTTTCACATGAATTTAACACACCAGGCAATTGTTTGATTTTTTTTTTCTCTTAATTTCACTCAAAAACAAGGCAATTGTTTGATTTTCACATGAATTTAACACCGACCGACAAAAAGTTTGATTTCTTTAAATTTTTTTTTTCTGAATTTCACTCAAAAACAAGGCAATTAAGGATATTGGCTATAGTCTCAATTATAACAAGTTGGCAATGATCACTAACCCTCTCAGGCAATTATTTATATTCTGCTCCGTTGACATTTCAGGTTTGGATACATACTGGATGTATGATGCTGCCGCTCAAAAGCTGTTATGTTTGCCCGCCCGCCGCTGATTGGCTTCGTCTATTTTAACATGGTAAGTGTCAAAAGCAAATTTTATATATAGTATAATATATTCATAGTCTTCTTTGGCCTAACAAAAATCCATTTACCAGTGGAACAATCGATTTTATTTGTTCCATAATAGAAATAGGGGACCACCGTGTCTGTCTGTCTGTCTGTCTGACCTTTGAAGGGCAGCCATGTTTGGAACTGTAATGTGTAGCCGAAGTGAAATTTTCACAAAAGTTTCACCAAGTGTCTGAAACGAAAATTAGCGATAAATTACCTGTGTGTTTAATCTGTAAACTCCATAGAAATGGTAAACATTCTACATTTACATAATATTAACTTTTTCATAAATTACACTGCCATCAGGGTGGAACTAAATTAACAGTAACAATTTTGTAAATTGCATAAGGATCGCATTGAAATATTTGATTGTTGAAAGGCTATTTGTTTTTCAATAATTATAATATGCACTGATCAATACACTATACAATAATATATAACTTGATCCATCCACCGCTCTTGTTTTTATTCGCTTAGTTTGATTTTTTTTTTCTCTTAATTTCACTCAAAAACAAGGCAATTGTTTGATTTTCACATGAATTTAACACCGACCGACAAAAAGTTTGATTTCTTTCATTTTTTTTTTCTAAATTTCACTCAATAACCAGGCAATTGTTTGATTTTTTTTTCTCTTAATTTCACTCAAAAACAAGGCAAAACCGACAAAAAGTTTGATTTCTTTAAATATTTTTTTTTTCTGCATTTCACTCAAAAACAAGGCAATTTTTTGATTTTTTTTTCTCTTAATTTCACTCAAAAACAAGGCAATTGTTTGATTTTCACATGAATTTAACACCGACCGACAAAAAGTTTGATTTCTTTAAATGTTTTTTTTTTCTAAATTTCACTCAATAACCAGGCAATTGTTTGTTTTTTTTTTTTCTCTTAATTTGACTCAAAAACAAGGCAATTGTTTGATTTTCACATGAATTTAACGCACCAGGCAATTGTTTGATTTTTTTTTTCTCTTAATTTCACTCAAAAACAAGGCAAAACCGACAAAAAGTTTGATTTCTTTAAATATTTTTTTTTCTGCATTTCACTCAAAAACAAGGCAATTTTTTGATTTTTTTTTTCTCTTAATTTCACTCAAAAACAAGGCAATTGTTTGATTTTCACATGAATTTAACACCGACCGACAAAAAGTTTGATTTCTTTAAATTTTTTTTTTTTCTAAATTTCACTCAATAACCAGGCAATTGTTTGTTTTTTTTTTTCTCTTAATTTGACTCAAAAACAAGGCAATTGTTTGATTTTCACATGAATTTAACACACCAGGCAATTGTTTGATTTTTTTTTTCTCTTAATTTCACTCAAAAACAAGGCAATTGTTTGATTTTCACATGAATTTAACACCGACCGACAAAAAGTTTGATTTCTTTAAATTTTTTTTTTCTGAATTTCACTCAAAAACAAGGCAATTAAGGATATTGGCTATAGTCTCAATTATAACAAGTTGGCAATGATCACTAACCCTCTCAGGCAATTATTTATATTCTGCTCCGTTGACATTTCAGGTTTGGATACATACTGGATGTATGATGCTGCCGCTCAAAAGCTGTTATGTTTGCCCGCCCGCCGCTGATTGGCTTCGTCTATTTTAACATGGTAAGTGTCAAAAGCAAATTTTATATATAGTATAATATATTCATAGTCTTCTTTGGCCTAACAAAAATCCATTTACCAGTGGAACAATCGATTTTATTTGTTCCATAATAGAAATAGGGGACCACCGTGTCTGTCTGTCTGTCTGTCTGACCTTTGAAGGGCAGCCATGTTTGGAACTGTAATGTGTAGC
Source organism: Plagodis dolabraria (assembly GCA_963854805.1). Taxonomy (NCBI): domain Eukaryota; kingdom Metazoa; phylum Arthropoda; class Insecta; order Lepidoptera; family Geometridae; genus Plagodis; species Plagodis dolabraria. The sequence goes on from OY978444.1 coordinate 24,260,105, forward strand.
CGAAGTGAAATTTTCACAAAAGTTTCACCAAGTGTCTGAAACGAAAATTAGCGATAAATTACCTGTGTGTTTAATCTGTAAACTCCATAGAAATGGTAAACATTCTACATTTACATAATATTAACTTTTTCATAAATTACACTGCCATCAGGGTGGAACTAAATTAACAGTAACAATTTTGTAAATTGCATAAGGATCGCATTGAAATATTTGATTGTTGAAAGGCTATTTGTTTTTCAATAATTATAATATGCACTGATCAATACACTATACAATAATATATAACTTGATCCATCCACCGCTCTTGTTTTTATTCGCTTAGTTTGATTTTTTTTTTCTCTTAATTTCACTCAAAAACAAGGCAATTGTTTGATTTTCACATGAATTTAACACCGACCGACAAAAAGTTTGATTTCTTTCATTTTTTTTTTCTAAATTTCACTCAATAACCAGGCAATTGTTTGATTTTTTTTTCTCTTAATTTCACTCAAAAACAAGGCAAAACCGACAAAAAGTTTGATTTCTTTCAATATTTTTTTTTTCTGCATTTCACTCAAAAACAAGGCAATTTTTTGATTTTTTTTTTCTCTTAATTTCACTCAAAAACAAGGCAATTGTTTGATTTTCACATGAATTTAACACCGACCGACAAAAAGTTTGATTTCTTTAAATGTTTTTTTTTTCTAAATTTCACTCAATAACCAGGCAATTGTTTGTTTTTTTTTTTCTCTTAATTTGACTCAAAAACAAGGCAATTGTTTGATTTTCACATGAATTTAACGCACCAGGCAATTGTTTGATTTTTTTTTTCTCTTAATTTCACTCAAAAACAAGGCAATTGTTTGATTTTCACATGAATTTAACACCGACCGACAAAAAGTTTGATTTCTTTAAATTTTTTTTTTTCTGAATTTCACTTTAAAACAAGGCAATTAAGGATATTGGCTATAGTCTCAATTATAACAAGTTGGCAATGATCACTAACCCTCTCAGGCAATTATTTATATTCTGCTCCGTTGACATTTCAGGGTTGGATACATACTGGATGTATGATGCTGCCGCTCAAAAGCTGTTATGTTTGCCCGCCCGCCGCTGATTGGCTTCTTCTATTTTAACATGGTAAGTGTCAAAAGCAAATTTTATATATAGTATAATATATTCATAGTCTTCTTTGGCCAAACAAAAATCCATTTACCAGTGGAACAATCGATTTTATTTGTTCCATAATAAAAATAGGGGACCACCGTGTCTGTCTGTCTGTCTGTCTGACCTTTGAAGGGCAGCCATGTTTGGAACTGTAATGTGTAGCCGAAGTGAAATTTTCACAAAAGTCTCACCAAGTGTCTGAAACGAAAATTAGCGATAAATTACCTACGTTAATAGATTGCTTATACATTTTCAAACGCAGATTGGTGGGTTGCTGAAACTTTCAAAAACTGACTGTTTGTCAACACTGTTACCAAGTTAATTAACATTAACTAGCTAATAAATTGCCACATGTCCATGTGATATTATTAATCAAATTCATATTATTGAGAACAACTAATTATTAAGTTATGTATAAGTGTTACATAATATTTTGATATATGACTGTGTGTGTGTTTAATCTGTACACTCCATAGAAATGGTAAACATTCTACATTTACATAATATTAACTTTTTCATAAATTACACTGCTATCAGTGTGGAACTAAATTAACAGTTACAATTTTGTAAATTGCATAAGGATCGCATTGAAATATTTGATTGTTGAAAGGCTATTTGTTTTTCAATATCTATAATATGCACTGATCAATACACTATACAATAATATATAACTTGATCCATCCTCCGCTCTTGTATTTATTCGCTTACAAATTATTTATTATAACCGTCATCTCGATATTCGAAACGTTCGAAACGTTGTTCGTCGTGTGTGGCCCGTAAATGTAAACAAGAAGCGTGTGCGATATCATTATTAATGCATAGTTATACGTAACCATAACAATAGTTAAAAATTACCTACACGGCGGTGGAAGTGACAATTACAATTTGAATCACCGCGACATGTAAATTTGTAGCACATCAGAGATCAGCGTTGAAATGGTCAATCGGCTTTAGTAAGCAGCGGCTAAATTGTACAAGTGAAATTAATAGGTATGCCATATATAACAGGCAACTGTTTAATTTTCACATTAATTAAAAACCGACGGACAATATTTTTTTTTCCATAATTACACTCAAAAACAGGCAATTGTTTGATTTTCACATGAATTTAACACCGACCGACAAAAAGATTGATTTCTTTCAATTTTTTTTTTTCTAAATTTCACTCAATAACCAGGCAATTGTTTGATTTTTTTATTTTCTTAATTTCACTCAAAAACATCTTTCAATTTTTTTTTTTTCTGAATTTCACTCAAAAGCATGGCAATTGTTTGATTTTCACATGAATTTAACACCGACCGACAAAAAGTTTGATTTCTTTCAATATTTTTTTTTTCTGAATTTCACTCAAAAACAAGGCAATTGATTGATTTTTTTTTCTCTTTATTTCACTCAAAAACAAGGCATTTGTTTGATTTTCACATGAATTTAACACCGACCGACAAAAAGTTTGATTTCTTTCAATTTTTTTTTTCTAAATTTCACTCAATAACCAGGCAATTGTTTGATTTTCACATGAATTTAACACACCAGGCAATTGTTTGATTTTCACATGAATTTAACACCGACCGACAAAAAGTTTGATTTCTTTCAATATTTTTATTTTCTGAATTTCACTCAAAAACAAGGCAATTAAGGATATTGGCTATAGTCTAAATTATAACAAGTTGGCAATGATCACTAACCCTCTCAGGCAATTATTTATATTCTGCTCCGTTGACATTTCAGGGTTGGATACATACTGGATGTATGATGCTGCCGCTCAAAAGCTGTTATGTTTGCTTGCCCGCCGCTGATTGCTTTCGTCTATTTTAACATGGTAAGTGTCAAAAGCAAATTTTATATATAGTATAATATATTCATAGTCTTCTTTGGCCAAACAAAAATCCTTTTACCAGTGGAACAATCGATTTTATTTGTTCCATAATAGAAATAGGGGACCACCGTGTCTGTCTGTCTGTCTGACCTTTGAAGGGCAGCCATGTTTGGAACTGTAATGTGTAGCCGAAGTGAAATTTTCACAAAAGTCTCACCAAGTGTCTGAAACGAAAATTAGCGATAAATTACCTACGTTAATAGATTGCTAATACATTTTCAAACGCAGATTGGTGGGTTGCTGAAACCTTCAAAAACTGACTGTTTGTCAACACTGTTACCAAGTTAATTAACATTAACTAGCTTATAAATTGCCACATGTCCATGTGATATTATTAATCAAATTCATATTATTGAGAACAACTAATTATTAAGTTATGTATAAGTGTTAAATAGTATTTTGATATATGACTGTGTGTGTGTTTAATCTGTAAACTCAATAGAAATGGTAAACATTCTACATTTACATAATATTAACTTTTTCATTAATTACACTGCCATCAGGGTGGAACTAAATTAACAGTAACAATTTTGTAAATTGCATAAGGATCGCATTGAAATATTTGATTGTTGAAAGGCTATTTGTTTTTCAATAATTATAATAATATGCACTGATCAATACACTATACAATAATATATAACTTGATCCATCCTCCGCTCTTGTATTTATTCGCTTACAAATTATTTATTATAACCGTCATCTCGATATTCGAAACGTTCGAAACGTAGCTCGTCGTGTGTGGCCCGTAAATGTTAACAAGAAGCGTGTGCGATATCATTATTAATGCATAGTTATACGTAACCATAACAATAGTTAAAAATTACCTACACGGCGGTGGAAGTGACAATTACAATTTGAATCACCGCGACATGTAAATTTGTAGCACATCAGAGATCAGCGTTGAAATGGTCAATCGGCTTTAGTAAGCAGCGGCTAAATTGTACAAGTGAAATTAATAGGTATGCCATATATAACAGGCAACTGTTTAATTTTCACATTAATTAAAAACCGACGGACAATATTTTTTTTTCCATAATTACACTCAAAAACAGGCAATTGTTTGATTCTCACATGAATTTAACACCGACCGACAAAAAGATTGATTTCTTTCAATTTTTTTTTTTCTAAATTTCACTCAATAACCAGGCAATTGTTTGATTTTTTTAGTCTCTTAATTTCACTCACAAACAAGGCAATTGTTTGATTTTCACATGAATTTAACACCGACCGACAAAAAGTTGGATTTCTTTAAATATTTTTTTTTCTGAATTTCACTCAAAAATAAGGCAATTGTTTGATTTTTTTTTTCTCTTAATTTCACTCAAAAACAAGGCAATTGTTTGATTTTCACATGAATTTAACACCGACCGACAAAAAGTTTGTATTCTTTCAATTTTTTTTTTTTTCTGAATTTTACTCAATAACAAGGCATTTGTTTGATTTTTTTTTCTCCTAATTTCACTCAAAAACAAGGCAATTGTTTGATTTTCACATGAATTTAACACCGACCGACAAAAAGTTTGATTTCTTTCAATATTTTTTTTTCTGAATTTCACTCAAAAACAAGGCAATTGTTTGATTTTTTTTTTCTCTTAATTTCACTCAAAAACAAGGCAATTGTTTGATTTACACATGAATTTAACACCGACCGACAAAAAGTTTGATTTCTTTAAAATTTTTTTTTTTTCTGAATTTCACTCAAAAACAAGGCAAATGTTTGATTTTTTTTTTCTCTTAATTTCACTCAAAAACAAGGCAATTGTTTGATTTTCACATGAATTAACACCGACCGACAAAAAGTTTGATTTCTTTCAATATTTTTTTTTTCTGAATTTCACTCAAAAACAAGGCAATTGATTGATTTTTTTTTCTCTTTATTTCACTCAAAAACAAGGCATTTGTTTGATTTTCACATGAATTTAACACCGACCGACAAAAAGTTTGATTTCTTTCAATTTTTTTTTTCTAAATTTCACTCAATAACCAGGCAATTGTTTGATTTTTTTTTTCTCTTAATTTCACTCAAAAACAAGGCAATTGTTTGATTTTCACATGAATTTAACACACCAGGCAATTGTTTGATTTTCACATGAATTTAACACCGACCGACAAAAAGTTTGATTTCTTTCAATATTTTTATTTTCTGAATTTCACTCAAAAACAAGGCAATTAAGGATATTGGCTATAGTCTAAATTATAACAAGTTGGCAATGATCACTAACCCTCTCAGGCAATTATTTATATTCTGCTCCGTTGACATTTCAGGGTTGGATACATACTGGATGTATGATGCTGCCGCTCAAAAGCTGTTATGTTTGCCCGCCCGCCGCTGATTGGCTTCGTCTATTTTAACATGGTAAGTGTCAAAAGCAAATTTTATATATAGTATAATATATTCATAGTCTTCTTTGGCCAAACAAAAATCCATTTACCAGTGGAACAATCGATTTTATTTGTTCCATAATAGAAATAGGGGACCACCGTGTCTGTCTGTCTGTCTGACCTTTGAATGGCAGCCATGTTTGGAACTGTAATGTGTAGCCGAAGTGAAATTTTCACAAAAGTCTCACCAAGTGTCTGAAACGAAAATTAGCGATAAATTACCTACGTTAATAGATTGCTAATACATTTTCAAACGTAGATTGGTGGGTTGCTGAAACCTTCAAAAACTGACTGTTTGTCAACACTGTTACCAAGTTAATTAACATTAACTAGCTAATAAATTGCCACATGTCCATGTGATATTATTAATCAAATTCATATTATTGAGAACAACTAATTATTAAGTTATGTATAAGTGTTACATAATATTTTGATATATGACTGTGTGTGTGTTTAATCTGTAAACTCCATAGAAATGGTAAACATTCTACATTAACATAATATTAACTTTTTCATAAATTACACTGCCATCAGGGTGGAACTAAATTAACAGTTACAATTTTGTAAATTGCATAAGGATCACATTGAAATATTTGATTGTTGAAAGGCTATTTGTTTTTCAATAATTATAATATGCACTGATCAATACACTATACGATTATATATAACTTGATCCATCCTCCGCTCTTGTATTTATTCGCTTACAAATTATTTATTATAACCGTCATCTCGATATTCGAAACGTTCGAAACGTAGTTCGTCGTGTGTGGCCCGTAAATGTAAACAAGAAGCGTGTGCGATATCATTATTAATGCATAGTTATACGTAACCATAACAATAGTTAAAAATTACCTACACGGCGGTGGAAGTGACAATTACAATTTGAATCACCGCGACATGTAAATTTGTAGCACATCAGAGATCAGCGTTGAAATGGTCAATCGGCGTTAGTAAGCAGCGGCAAAATTGTACAAGTGAAATTAATAGGTATGCCATATATAACAGGCAACTGTTTAATTTTCACATTAATTAAAAACCAACGGACAATATTTTTTTTTTCCATAATTACACTGAAAAACAGGCAATTGTTTGATTTTCACATGAATTTAACACCGACCGACAAAAAGATTGATTTCTTTCAATTTTTTTTTTTCTAAATTTCACTCAATAACCAGGCAATTGTTTGATTTTTTTAGTCTCTTAATTTCACTCACAAACAAGGCAATTGTTTGATTTTCACATGAATTTAACACCGACCGACAAAAAGTTGGATTTCTTTCAATATTTTTTTTTCTGAATTTCACTCAAAAACAAGGCAATTGTTTGATTTTTTTTTTCTCTTTATTTCACTCAAAAACAAGGCAATTGTTTGATTTTCACATGAATTTAACACCGACCGACAAAAAGTTTGTATTCTTTCAATTTTTTTTTTTTTCTGAATTTTACTCAATAACAAGGCAATTGTTTGATTTTTTTTTCTCCTAATTTCACTCAAAAACAAGGCAATTGTTTGATTTTCACATGAATTTAACACCGACCGACAAAAAGTTTGATTTCTTTCAATATTTTTTTTTCTGAATTTCACTCAAAAACAAGGCAATTGTTTGATTTTTTTTTTCTCTTAATTTCACTCAAAAACAAGGCAATTGTTTGATTTTCACATGAATTTAACACCGACCGACAAAAAGATTGATTTCTTTAAATTTTTTTTTTTTCTGAATTTCACTCAAAAACAAGGCAAATGTTTGATTTTTTTTTTCTCTTAATTTCACTCAAAAACAAGGCAATTGTTTGATTTTCACATGAATTAACACCGACCGACAAAAAGTTTGATTTCTTAAAATATTTTTTTTTTCTGAATTTCACTCAAAAACAAGGCAATTGATTGATTTTTTTTTCTCTTTATTTCACTCAAAAACAAGGCATTTGTTTGATTTTCACATGAATTTAACACCGACCGACAAAAAGTTTGATTTCTTTCAATTTTTTTTTTCTGAATTTCACTCACAAACAAGGCAATTGTTTGATTTTTTTTTCTCTTAAATTCACTCAAAAACAAGGCAATTGTTTGGTTTTCACATGAATTTAACACCGACCGACAAAAAGTTTGATTTCTTTCAATTTTTTTTTTCTGAATTTCACTCAAAAACAAGGCAATTAAGGATATTGGCTATAGTCTAAATTTTAACAAGTTGGCAATGATCACTAACCCTCTCAGGCAATTATTTATATTCTGCTCCGTTGACATTTCAGGTTTGGATACATACTGGATGTATGATGCTGCCGCTCAAAAGCTGTTATGTTTGCTTGCCCGCCGCTGATTGCTTTCGTCTATTTTAACATGGTAAGTGTCAAAAGCAAATTTTATATATAGTATAATATATTCATAGTCTTCTTTGGCCAAACAAAAATCCATTTACCAGTGGAACAATCGATTTTATTTGTTCCATAATAGAAATAGGGGACCACCGTGTCTGTCTGTCTGTCTGACCTTTGAAGGGCAGCCATGTTTGGAACTGTAATGTGTAGCCGAAGTGAAATTTTCACAAAAGTCTCACCAAGTGTCTGAAACGAAAATTAGCGATAAATTACCTACGTTAATAGATTGCTAATACATTTTCAAACGCAGATTGGTGGGTTGCTGAAACCTTCAAAAACTGACTGTTTGTCAACACTGTTACCAAGTTAATTAACATTAACTAGCTAATAAATTGCCACATGTCCATGTGATATTATTAATCAAATTCATATTATTGAGAACAACTAATTATTAAGTTATGTATAAGTGTTAAATAGTATTTTGATATATGACTGTGTGTGTGTTTATTCTGTAAACTCAATAGAAATGGTAAACATTCTACATTTACATAATATTAACTTTTTCATTAATTACACTGCCATCAGGGTGGAACTAAATTAACAGTAACAATTTTGTAAATTGCATAAGGATCGCATTGAAATATTTGATTGTTGAAAGGCTATTTGTTTTTCAATAATTATAATAATATGCACTGATCAATACACTATACAATAATATATAACTTGATCCATCCTCCGCTCTTGTATTTATTCGCTTACAAATTATTTATTATAACCGTCATCTCGATATTCGAAACGTTCGAAACGTAGCTCGTCGTGTGTGGCCCGTAAATGTTAACAAGAAGCGTGTGCGATATCATTATTAATGCATAGTTATACGTAACCATAACAATAGTTAAAAATTACCTACACGGCGGTGGAAGTGACAATTACAATTTGAATCACCGCGACATGTAAATTTGTAGCACATCAGAGATCAGCGTTGAAATGGTCAATCGGCTTTAGTAAGCAGCGGCTAAATTGTACAAGTGAAATTAATAGGTATGCCATATATAACAGGCAACTGTTTAATTTTCACATTAATTAAAAACCGACGGACAATATTTTTTTTTCCATAATTACACTCAAAAACAGGCAATTGTTTGATTTTCACATGAATTTAACACCGACCGACAAAAAGATTGATTTCTTTCAATTTTTTTTTTTCTAAATTTCACTCAATAACCAGGCAATTGTTTGATTTTTTTAGTCTCTTAATTTCACTCACAAACAAGGCAATTGTTTGATTTTCACATGAATTTAACACCGACCGACAAAAAGTTGGATTTCTTTAAATATTTTTTTTTCTGAATTTCACTCAAAAATAAGGCAATTGTTTGATTTTTTTTTTCTCTTAATTTCACTCAAAAACAAGGCAATTGTTTGATTTTCACATGAATTTAACACCGACCGACAAAAAGTTTGTATTCTTTCAATTTTTTTTTTTTTTCTGAATTTTACTCAATAACAAGGCATTTGTTTGATTTTTTTTTCTCCTAATTTCACTCAAAAACAAGGCAATTGTTTGATTTTCACATGAATTTAACACCGACCGACAAAAAGTTTGATTTCTTTCAATATTTTTTTTTCTGAATTTCACTCAAAAACAAGGCAATTGTTTGATTTTTTTTTTCTCTTAATTTCACTCAAAAACAAGGCAATTGTTTGATTTACACATGAATTTAACACCGACCGACAAAAAGTTTGATTTCTTTAAAATTTTTTTTTTTTCTGAATTTCACTCAAAAACAAGGCAAATGTTTGATTTTTTTTTTCTCTTAATTTCACTCAAAAACAAGGCAATTGTTTGATTTTCACATGAATTAACACCGACCGACAAAAAGTTTGATTTCTTTCAATATTTTTTTTTTCTGAATTTCACTCAAAAACAAGGCAATTGATTGATTTTTTTTTCTCTTTATTTCACTCAAAAACAAGGCATTTGTTTGATTTTCACATGAATTTAACACCGACCGACAAAAAGTTTGATTTCTTTCAATTTTTTTTTTCTAAATTTCACTCAATAACCAGGCAATTGTTTGATTTTTTTTTTCTCTTAATTTCACTCAAAAACAAGGCAATTGTTTGATTTTCACATGAATTTAACACACCAGGCAATTGTTTGATTTTCACATGAATTTAACACCGACCGACAAAAAGTTTGATTTCTTTCAATATTTTTATTTTCTGAATTTCACTCAAAAACAAGGCAATTAAGGATATTGGCTATAGTCTAAATTATAACAAGTTGGCAATGATCACTAACCCTCTCAGGCAATTATTTATATTCTGCTCCGTTGACATTTCAGGGTTGGATACATACTGGATGTATGATGCTGCCGCTCAAAAGCTGTTATGTTTGCCCGCCCGCCGCTGATTGGCTTCGTCTATTTTAACATGGTAAGTGTCAAAAGCAAATTTTATATATAGTATAATATATTCATAGTCTTCTTTGGCCAAACAAAAATCCATTTACCAGTGGAACAATCGATTTTATTTGTTCCATAATAGAAATAGGGGACCACCGTGTCTGTCTGTCTGTCTGACCTTTGAATGGCAGCCATGTTTGGAACTGTAATGTGTAGCCGAAGTGAAATTTTCACAAAAGTCTCACCAAGTGTCTGAAACGAAAATTAGCGATAAATTACCTACGTTAATAGATTGCTAATACATTTTCAAACGTAGATTGGTGGGTTGCTGAAACCTTCAAAAACTGACTGTTTGTCAACACTGTTACCAAGTTAATTAACATTAACTAGCTAATAAATTGCCACATGTCCATGTGATATTATTAATCAAATTCATATTATTGAGAACAACTAATTATTAAGTTATGTATAAGTGTAACATAATATTTTGATATATGACTGTGTGTGTGTTTAATCTGTAAACTCCATAGAAATGGTAAACATTCTACATTAACATAATATTAACTTTTTCATAAATTACACTGCCATCAGGGTGGAACTAAATTAACAGTTACAATTTTGTAAATTGCATAAGGATCACATTGAAATATTTGATTGTTGAAAGGCTATTTGTTTTTCAATAATTATAATATGCACTGATCAATACACTATACGATTATATATAACTTGATCCATCCTCCGCTCTTGTATTTATTCGCTTACAAATTATTTATTATAACCGTCATCTCGATATTCGAAACGTTCGAAACGTAGTTCGTCGTGTGTGGCCCGTAAATGTAAACAAGAAGCGTGTGCGATATCATTATTAATGCATAGTTATACGTAACCATAACAATAGTTAAAAATTACCTACACGGCGGTGGAAGTGACAATTACAATTTGAATCACCGCGACATGTAAATTTGTAGCACATCAGAGATCAGCGTTGAAATGGTCAATCGGCGTTAGTAAGCAGCGGCAAAATTGTACAAGTGAAATTAATAGGTATGCCATATATAACAGGCAACTGTTTAATTTTCACATTAATTAAAAACCAACGGACAATATTTTTTTTTTCCATAATTACACTGAAAAACAGGCAATTGTTTGATTTTCACATGAATTTAACACCGACCGACAAAAAGATTGATTTCTTTCAATTTTTTTTTTTCTAAATTTCACTCAATAACCAGGCAATTGTTTGATTTTTTTAGTCTCTTAATTTCACTCACAAACAAGGCAATTGTTTGATTTTCACATGAATTTAACACCGACCGACAAAAAGTTGGATTTCTTTCAATATTTTTTTTTCTGAATTTCACTCAAAAACAAGGCAATTGTTTGATTTTTTTTTTCTCTTAATTTCACTCAAAAACAAGGCAATTGTTTGATTTTCACATGAATTTAACACCGACCGACAAAAAGTTTGTATTCTTTCAATTTTTTTTTTTTTCTGAATTTTACTCAATAACAAGGCAATTGTTTGATTTTTTTTTCTCCTAATTTCACTCAAAAACAAGGCAATTGTTTGATTTTCACATGAATTTAACACCGACCGACAAAAAGTTTGATTTCTTTCAATATTTTTTTTTCTGAATTTCACTCAAAAACAAGGCAATTGTTTGATTTTTTTTTTCTCTTAATTTCACTCAAAAACAAGGCAATTGTTTGATTTTCACATGAATTTAACACCGACCGACAAAAAGATTGATTTCTTTAAATTTTTTTTTTTTCTGAATTTCACTCAAAAACAAGGCAAATGTTTGATTTTTTTTTTCTCTTAATTTCACTCAAAAACAAGGCAATTGTTTGATTTTCACATGAATTAACACCGACCGACAAAAAGTTTGATTTCTTAAAATATTTTTTTTTTCTGAATTTCACTCAAAAACAAGGCAATTGATTGATTTTTTTTTCTCTTTATTTCACTCAAAAACAAGGCATTTGTTTGATTTTCACATGAATTTAACACCGACCGACAAAAAGTTTGATTTCTTTCAATATTTTTTTTTCTGAATTTCACTCAAAAACAAGGCAATTGTTTGATTTTTTTTTTCTCTTAATTTCACTCAAAAACAAGGCAATTGTTTGATTTTCACATGAATTTAACACCGACCGACAAAAAGATTGATTTCTTTAAATTTTTTTTTTTTCTGAATTTCACTCAAAAACAAGGCAAATGTTTGATTTTTTTTTTCTCTTAATTTCACTCAAAAACAAGGCAATTGTTTGATTTTCACATGAATTTAACACCGACCGACAAAAAGATTGATTTCTTTAAATTTTTTTTTTTTCTGAATTTCACTCAAAAACAAGGCAAATGTTTGATTTTTTTTTTCTCTTAATTTCACTCAAAAACAAGGCAATTGTTTGATTTTCACATGAATTAACACCGACCGACAAAAAGTTTGATTTCTTAAAATATTTTTTTTTTCTGAATTTCACTCAAAAACAAGGCAATTGATTGATTTTTTTTTCTCTTTATTTCACTCAAAAACAAGGCATTTGTTTGATTTTCACATGAATTTAACACCGACCGACAAAAAGTTTGATTTCTTTCAATATTTTTTTTTCTGAATTTCACTCAAAAACAAGGCAATTGTTTGATTTTTTTTTTCTCTTAATTTCACTCAAAAACAAGGCAATTGTTTGATTTTCACATGAATTTAACACCGACCGACAAAAAGATTGATTTCTTTAAATTTTTTTTTTTTCTGAATTTCACTCAAAAACAAGGCAAATGTTTGATTTTTTTTTTCTCTTAATTTCACTCAAAAACAAGGCAATTGTTTGATTTTCACATGAATTAACACCGACCGACAAAAAGTTTGATTTCTTAAAATATTTTTTTTTTCTGAATTTCACTCAAAAACAAGGCAATTGATTGATTTTTTTTTCTCTTTATTTCACTCAAAAACAAGGCAATTGTTTGATTATCACATGAATTTAACACCGACCGACAAAAAGTTTGATTTCTTTCATTTTTTTTTTATTCTCAATTTCACTCACTAACCAGCCAATTGTTTGATTTTGTTTTTCTCTTAATTTCACTCAAAAACAAGGCAATTGTTTGATTTTCACATGAATTTAACACCGACCGACAAAAAGTATGATTTCTTTCAATTTATTTTCTGAATTTCACTCAAAAACGAGGCAATTGTTTGATTTTTTTTTCTCTTTATTTCACTCAAAAACAAGGCAATTGTTTGATTTTCACATGAATTTAACACCGACCGACAAAAAGTTTGATTTCTTTCAATTTTTTGTTTTCTAAATTTCTGAATTTCACTCAAAAACAAGGCAATTAAGGATATTGGCTATAGTCTAAATTATAACAAGTTGGCAATGATCACTAACCCTCTCAGGCAATTATTTATATTCTGCTCCGTTGACATTTCAGGTTTGGATACATACTGGATGTATGATGCTGCCGCTCAAAAGCTGTTATGTTTGCCCGCCCGCCGCTGATTGCTTTCGTCTATTTTAACATGGTAAGTGTCAAAAGCAAATTTTATATATAGTATAATATATTCATAGTCTTCTTTGGCCAAACAAAAATCCATTTACCAGTGGAACAATCGATTTTATTTGTTCCATTATAGAAATAGGGGACCACCGTGTCTGTCTGTCTGTCTGACCTTTGAAGGGCAGCCATGTTTGGAACTGTAATGTGTAGCCGAAGTGAAATTTTCACAAAAGTCTCACCAAGTGTCTGAAACGAAAATTAGCGATAAATTACCTACGTTAATAGATTGCTAATACATTTTCAAACGCAGATTGGTGGGTTGCTGAAACCTTCAAAAACTGACTGTTTGTCAACACTGTTACCAAGTTAATTAACATTAACTACCTAATAAATTGCCACATGTCCATGTGATATTATTAATCAAATTCATATTATTGAGAACAACTAATTATTAAGTTATGTATAAGTGTTACATAATATTTTGATATATGACTGTGTGTGTGTTTAATCTGTAAACTCCATAGAAATGGTAAACATTCTACATTTACATAATATTAACTTTTTCATAAATTACACTGCCATCAGGGTGGAACTAAATTAACAGTAACAATTTTGTAAATTGCATAAGGATCGCATTGAAATATTTGATTGTTGAAAGGCTATTTGTTTTTCAATAATTATAATATGCACTGATCAATACACTATACAATAATATATAACTTGATCCATCCTCCGCTCTTGTATTTATTCGCTTAGTTTGATTTTTTTTTCTCTTAATTTCACTCAAAAACAAGGCAATTGTTTGATTTTCACATGAATTTAACACCGACCGACAAAAAGTTTGATTTCTTTCATTTTTTTTTTCTAAATTTCACTCAATAACCAGGCAATTGTTTGATTTTTTTTTCTCTTAATTTCACTCAAAAACAAGGCAATTGTTTGATTTTCACATGAATTTAACACCGACCGACAAAAAGTTTGATTTCTTTCAATATTTTTTTTTTCTGCATTTCACTCAAAAACAAGGCAATTGTTTGATTTTTTTTTCTCTTAATTTCACTCAAAAACAAGGCAATTGTTTGATTTTCACATGAATTTAACACCGACCGACAAAAAGTTTGATTTCTTTAAATTTTTTTTTTTTCTAAATTTCACTCAATAACCAGGCAATTGTTTGTTTTTTTTTTTCTCTTAATTTGACTCAAAAACAAGGCAATTGTTTGATTTTCACATGAATTTAACACACCAGGCAATTGTTTGATTTTTTTTTCTCTTAATTTCACTCAAAAACAAGGCAATTGTTTGATTTTCACATGAATTTAACACCGACCGACAAAAAGTTTGATTTCTTTCAATATTTTTTTTTTCTGCATTTCACTCAAAAACAAGGCAATTGTTTGATTTTTTTTTCTCTTAATTTCACTCAAAAACATGGCAATTGTTTGATTTTCACATGAATTTAACACCGACCGACAAAAAGTTTGATTTCTTTAAATTTTTTTTTTTTTAAATTTCACTCAATAACCAGGCAATTGTTTGTTTTTTTTTTTCTCTTAATTTGACTCAAAAACAAGGCAATTGTTTGATTTTCACATGAATTTAACACACCAGGCAATTGTTTGATTTTTTTTTTCTCTTAATTTCACTCAAAAACAAGGCAATTGTTTGATTTTCACATGAATTTAACACCGACCGACAAAAAGTTTGATTTCTTTAAATTTTTTTTTTTCTGAATTTCACTCAAAAACAAGGCAATTAAGGATATTGGCTATAGTCTCAATTATAACAAGTTGGCAATGATCACTAACCCTCTCAGGCAATTATTTATATTCTGCTCCGTTGACATTTCAGGTTTGGATACATACTGGATGTATGATGCTGCCGCTCAAAAGCTGTTATGTTTGCCCGCCCGCCGCTGATTGGCTTCGTCTATTTAACATGGTAAGTGTCAAAAGCAAATTTTATATATAGTATAATATATTCATAGTCTTCTTTGGCCTAACAAAAATCCATTTACCAGTGGAACAATCGATTTTATTTGTTCCATAATAGAAATAGGGGACCACCGTGTCTGTCTGTCTGTCTGTCTGACCTTTGAAGGGCAGCCATGTTTGGAACTGTAATGTGTAGCCGAAGTGAAATTTTCACAAAAGTTTCACCAAGTGTCTGAAACGAAAATTAGCGATAAATTACCTGTGTGTTTAATCTGTAAACTCCATAGAAATGGTAAACATTCTACATTTACATAATATTAACTTTTTCATAAATTACACTGCCATCAGGGTGGAACTAAATTAACAGTAACAATTTTGTAAATTGCATAAGGATCGCATTGAAATATTTGATTGTTGAAAGGCTATTTGTTTTTCAATAATTATAATATGCACTGATCAATACACTATACAATAATATATAACTTGATCCATCCACCGCTCTTGTTTTTATTCGCTTAGTTTGATTTTTTTTTTCTCTTAATTTCACTCAAAAACAAGGCAATTGTTTGATTTTCACATGAATTTAACACCGACCGACAAAAAGTTTGATTTCTTTCATTTTTTTTTTCTAAATTTCACTCAATAACCAGGCAATTGTTTGATTTTTTTTTCTCTTAATTTCACTCAAAAACAAGGCAAAACCGACAAAAAGTTTGATTTCTTTCAATATTTTTTTTTTCTGCATTTCACTCAAAAACAAGGCAATTTTTTGATTTTTTTTTTCTCTTAATTTCACTCAAAAACAAGGCAATTGTTTGATTTTCACATGAATTTAACACCGACCGACAAAAAGTTTGATTTCTTTAAATGTTTTTTTTTTCTAAATTTCACTCAATAACCAGGCAATTGTTTGTTTTTTTTTTTCTCTTAATTTGACTCAAAAACAAGGCAATTGTTTGATTTTCACATGAATTTAACGCACCAGGCAATTGTTTGATTTTTTTTTTCTCTTAATTTCACTCAAAAACAAGGCAATTGTTTGATTTTCACATGAATTTAACACCGACCGACAAAAAGTTTGATTTCTTTAAATTTTTTTTTTTCTGAATTTCACTTAAAAACAAGGCAATTAAGGATATTGGCTATAGTCTCAATTATAACAAGTTGGCAATGATCACTAACCCTCTCAGGCAATTATTTATATTCTGCTCCGTTGACATTTCAGGGTTGGATACATACTGGATGTATGATGCTGCCGCTCAAAAGCTGTTATGTTTGCCCGCCCGCCGCTGATTGGCTTCTTCTATTTTAACATGGTAAGTGTCAAAAGCAAATTTTATATATAGTATAATATATTCATAGTCTTCTTTGGCCAAACAAAAATCCATTTACCAGTGGAACAATCGATTTTATTTGTTCCATAATAGAAATAGGGGACCACCGTGTCTGTCTGTCTGTCTGTCTGACCTTTGAAGGGCAGCCATGTTTGGAACTGTAATGTGTAGCCGAAGTGAAATTTTCACAAAAGTCTCACCAAGTGTCTGAAACGAAAATTAGCGATAAATTACCTACGTTAATAGATTGCTTATACATTTTCAAACGCAGATTGGTGGGTTGCTGAAACTTTCAAAAACTGACTGTTTGTCAACACTGTTACCAAGTTAATTAACATTAACTAGCTAATAAATTGCCACATGTCCATGTGATATTATTAATCAAATTCATATTATTGAGAACAACTAATTATTAAGTTATGTATAAGTGTTACATAATATTTTGATATATGACTGTGTGTGTGTTTAATCTGTACACTCCATAGAAATGGTAAACATTCTACATTTACATAATATTAACTTTTTCATAAATTACACTGCTATCAGTGTGGAACTAAATTAACAGTTACAATTTTGTAAATTGCATAAGGATCGCATTGAAATATTTGATTGTTGAAAGGCTATTTGTTTTTCAATAATTATAATATGCACTGATCAATACACTATACAATAATATATAACTTGATCCATCCTCCGCTCTTGTATTTATTCGCTTACAAATTATTTATTATAACCGTCATCTCGATATTCGAAACGTTCGAAACGTTGTTCGTCGTGTGTGGCCCGTAAATGTAAACAAGAAGCGTGTGCGATATCATTATTAATGCATAGTTATACGTAACCATAACAATAGTTAAAAATTACCTACACGGCGGTGGAAGTGACAATTACAATTTGAATCACCGCGACATGTAAATTTGTAGCACATCAGAGATCAGCGTTGAAATGGTCAATCGGCTTTAGTAAGCAGCGGCTAAATTGTACAAGTGAAATTAATAGGTATGCCATATATAACAGGCAACTGTTTAATTTTCACATTAATTAAAAACCGACGGACAATATTTTTTTTTCCATAATTACACTCAAAAACAGGCAATTGTTTGATTTTCACATGAATTTAACACCGACCGACAAAAAGATTGATTTCTTTCAATTTTTTTTTTCTAAATTTCACTCAATAACCAGGCAATTGTTTGATTTTTTTATTTTCTTAATTTCACTCAAAAACATCTTTCAATTTTTTTTTTTTCTGAATTTCACTCAAAAGCATGGCAATTGTTTGATTTTTTTTGTCTCTTAATTTCACTCAAAAACAAGGCAATTGTTTGATTTTCACATGAATTTAACACCGACCGACAAAAAGTTTGATTTCTTTCAATTTTTTTTTTCTGAATTTCACTCAAAAACAAGGCAATTAAGGATATTGGCTATAGTCTAAATTATAACAAGTTGGCAATGATCACTAACCCTCTCAGGCAATTATTTATATTCTGCTCCGTTGACATTTCAGGTTTGGATACATACTGGATGTATGATGCTGCCGCTCAAAAGCTGTTATGTTTGCTTGCCCGCCGCTGATTGCTTTCGTCTATTTTAACATGGTAAGTGTCAAAAGCAAATTTTATATATAGTATAATATATTCATAGTCTTCTTTGGCCAAACAAAAATCCATTTACCAGTGGAACAATCGATTTTATTTGTTCCATAATAGAAATAGGGGACCACCGTGTCTGTCTGTCTGTCTGACCTTTGAAGGGCAGCCATGTTTGGAACTGTAATGTGTAGCCGAAGTGAAATTTTCACAAAAGTCTCACCAAGTGTCTGAAACGAAAATTAGCGATAAATTACCTACGTTAATAGATTGCTAATACATTTTCAAACGCAGATTGGTGGGTTGCTGAAACCTTCAAAAACTGACTGTTTGTCAACACTGTTACCAAGTTAATTAACATTAACTAGCCATTGCGTCGCCACAGGTTCGCATATATACGAGTGATTGCCGCGTGCCGCCACGGTTGCATGAAACGAAAACAGTGATTGCCACGCGCCTCTGTGGTTTCACGGAGATCGTCAGCGTATTTTTATCGATTTTCGTAAATTGGGTCCTTTTTTGCGAGATGGAATGTAGCCATAATAGACAATAGAATATGGCTACTCTTCGTTTTGATAACCATTTGCAGTAAAATGTATCTATGAAATAAAAAAGTTCAGTTGTTTGTTTACGTTTTGCGAAACCGGCGGGCCATCGGTATTATTAAACATGTTTTTTTATGGTTTTCTCATGAATATTAAAATGATATTTTGTGATATGCTTGACATTTGTCTTTTCTATATAATTCAATAATAAAACAGTAGTATTTTTCTTAAAATCAATGGAATTTAGTACTTTCGTAGTACACCTCCGAACGTTTAGGTATCATTATGAATACATTATTAATGTTTATATTTCGTATTAATTGTTTATTTAGCTATCATGTACAAGAATATTTTTCCTTCCAAGGTAAATACTTCAGTCACAAGAGACAATTGTTTACATTACGCTGCGCTTAACGCACGGCCGGCAAATGCTAATACAACAAAAAGTTCGTCCGGTAAAAAGTAGTGAGTGCCGCATGCAACCACGGTTGCAAGTGGCGTCGCAGCGGGTATCTAATAAATTGCCACATGTCCATGTGATATTATTAATCAAATTCATATTATTGAGAACAACTAATTATTAAGTTATGTATAAGTGTTAAATAGTATTTTGATATATGACTGTGTGTGTGTTTAATCTGTAAACTCAATAGAAATGGTAAACATTCTACATTTACATAATATTAACTTTTTCATTAATTACACTGCCATCAGGGTGGAACTAAATTAACAGTAACAATTTTGTAAATTGCATAAGGATCGCATTGAAATATTTGATTGTTGAAAGGCTATTTGTTTTTCAATAATTATAATAATATGCACTGATCAATACACTATACAATAATATATAACTTGATCCATCCTCCGCTCTTGTATTTATTCGCTTACAAATTATTTATTATAACCGTCATCTCGATATTCGAAACGTTCGAAACGTAGCTCGTCATGTGTGGCCCGTAAATGTTAACAAGAAGCGTGTGCGATATCATTATTAATGCATAGTTATACGTAACCATAACAATAGTTAAAAATTACCTACACGGCGGTGGAAGTGACAATTACAATTTGAATCACCGCGACATGTAAATTTGTAGCACATCAGAGATCAGCGTTGAAATGGTCAATCGGCTTTAGTAAGCAGCGGCTAAATTGTACAAGTGAAATTAATAGGTATGCCATATATAACAGGCAACTGTTTAATTTTCACATTAATTAAAAACCGACGGACAATATTTATTTTTTCCATAATTACACTCAAAAACAGGCAATTGTTTGATTTTCACATGAATTTAACACCGACCGACAAAAAGATTGATTTCTTTCAATTTTTTTTTTTCTAAATTTCACTCAATAACCAGGCAATTGTTTGATTTTTTTATTTTCTTAATTTCACTCAAAAACATCTTTCAATTTTTTTTTTTTCTGAATTTCACTCAAAAGCATGGCAATTGTTTGATTTTTTTTGTCTCTTAATTTCACTCAAAAACAAGGCAATTGTTTGATTTTCACATGAATTTAACACCGACCGACAAAAAGTTTGATTTCTTTCAATTTTTTTTTTCTGAATTTCACTCAAAAACAAGGCAATTAAGGATATTGGCTATAGTCTAAATTATAACAAGTTGGCAATGATCACTAACCCTCTCAGGCAATTATTTATATTCTGCTCCGTTGACATTTCAGGTTTGGATACATACTGGATGTATGATGCTGCCGCTCAAAAGCTGTTATGTTTGCTTGCCCGCCGCTGATTGCTTTCGTCTATTTTAACATGGTAAGTGTCAAAAGCAAATTTTATATATAGTATAATATATTCATAGTCTTCTTTGGCCAAACAAAAATCCATTTACCAGTGGAACAATCGATTTTATTTGTTCCATAATAGAAATAGGGGACCACCGTGTCTGTCTGTCTGTCTGACCTTTGAAGGGCAGCCATGTTTGGAACTGTAATGTGTAGCCGAAGTGAAATTTTCACAAAAGTCTCACCAAGTGTCTGAAACGAAAATTAGCGATAAATTACCTACGTTAATAGATTGCTAATACATTTTCAAACGCAGATTGGTGGGTTGCTGAAACCTTCAAAAACTGACTGTTTGTCAACACTGTTACCAAGTTAATTAACATTAACTAGCTAATAAATTGCCACATGTCCATGTGATATTATTAATCAAATTCATATTATTGAGAACAACTAATTATTAAGTTATGTATAAGTGTTAAATAGTATTTTGATATATGACTGTGTGTGTGTTTAATCTGTAAACTCAATAGAAATGGTAAACATTCTACATTTACATAATATTAACTTTTTCATTAATTACACTGCCATCAGGGTGGAACTAAATTAACAGTAACAATTTTGTAAATTGCATAAGGATCGCATTGAAATATTTGATTGTTGAAAGGCTATTTGTTTTTCAATAATTATAATAATATGCACTGATCAATACACTATACAATAATATATAACTTGATCCATCCTCCGCTCTTGTATTTATTCGCTTACAAATTATTTATTATAACCGTCATCTCGATATTCGAAACGTTCGAAACGTAGCTCGTCATGTGTGGCCCGTAAATGTTAACAAGAAGCGTGTGCGATATCATTATTAATGCATAGTTATACGTAACCATAACAATAGTTAAAAATTACCTACACGGCGGTGGAAGTGACAATTACAATTTGAATCACCGCGACATGTAAATTTGTAGCACATCAGAGATCAGCGTTGAAATGGTCAATCGGCTTTAGTAAGCAGCGGCTAAATTGTACAAGTGAAATTAATAGGTATGCCATATATAACAGGCAACTGTTTAATTTTCACATTAATTAAAAACCGACGGACAATATTTTTTTTTCCATAATTACACTCAAAAACAGGCAATTGTTTGATTTTCACATGAATTTAACACCGACCGACAAAAAGATTGATTTCTTTCAATTTTTTTTTTTCTAAATTTCACTCAATAACCAGGCAATTGTTTGATTTTTTTAGTCTCTTAATTTCACTCACAAACAAGGCAATTGTTTGATTTTCACATGAATTTAACACCGACCGACAAAAAGTTGGATTTCTTTCAATATTTTTTTTTCTGAATTTCACTCAAAAACAAGGCAATTGTTTGATTTTTTTTTTCTCTTAATTTCACTCAAAAACAAGGCAATTGTTTGATTTTCACATGAATTTAACACCGACCGACAAAAAGTTTGTATTCTTTCAATTTTTTTTTTTTTTCTGAATTTTACTCAATAACAAGGCATTTGTTTGATTTTTTTTTCTCCTAATTTCACTCAAAAACAAGGCAATTGTTTGATTTTCACATGAATTTAACACCGACCGACAAAAAGTTTGATTTCTTTCAATATTTTTTTTTCTGAATTTCACTCAAAAACAAGGCAATTGTTTGATTTTTTTTTTCTCTTAATTTCACTCAAAAACAAGGCAATTGTTTGATTTTCACATGAATTTAACACCGACCGACAAAAAGTTTGATTTCTTTAAAAATTTTTTTTTTCTGAATTTCACTCAAAAACAAGGCAAATGTTTGATTTTTTTTTTCTCTTAATTTCACTCAAAAACAAGGCAATTGTTTGATTTTCACATGAATTAACACCGACCGACAAAAAGTTTGATTTCTTTCAATATTATTTTTTTCTGAATTTCACTCAAAAACAAGGCAATTGATTGATTTTTTTTTCTCTTTATTTCACTCAAAAACAAGGCATTTGTTTGATTTTCACATGAATTTAACACCGACCGACAAAAAGTTTGATTTCTTTCAATTTTTTTTTTCTAAATTTCACTCAATAACCAGGCAATTGTTTGATTTTTTTTTTCTCTTAATTTCACTCAAAAACAAGGCAATTGTTTGATTTTCACATGAATTTAACACACCAGGCAATTGTTTGATTTTCACATGAATTTAACACCGACCGACAAAAAGTTTCATTTCTTTCAATATTTTTATTTTCTGAATTTCACTCAAAAACAAGGCAATTAAGGATATTGGCTATAGTCTAAATTATAACAAGTTGGCAATGATCACTAACCCTCTCAGGCAATTATTTATATTCTGCTCCGTTGACATTTCAGGGTTGGATACATACTGGATGTATGATGCTGCCGCTCAAAAGCTGTTATGTTTGCCCGCCCGCCGCTGATTGGCTTCGTCTATTTTAACATGGTAAGTGTCAAAAGCAAATTTTATATATAGTATAATATATTCATAGTCTTCTTTGGCCAAACAAAAATCCATTTACCAGTGGAACAATCGATTTTATTTGTTCCATAATAGAAATAGGGGACCACCGTGTCTGTCTGTCTGTCTGACCTTTGAAGGGCAGCCATGTTTGGGACGGTAATGTGTAGCCGAAGTGAAATTTTCACAAAAGTCTCACCAAGTGTCTGAAACGAAAATTAGCGATAAATTACCTACGTTAATAGATTGCTAATACATTTTCAAACGTAGATTGGTGGGTTGCTGAAACCTTCAAAAACTGACTGTTTGTCAACACTGTTACCAAGTTAATTAACATTAACTAGCTAATAAATTGCCACATGTCCATGTGATATTATTAATCAAATTCATATTATTGAGAACAACTAATTATTAAGTTATGTATAAGTGTTACATAATATTTTGATATATGACTGTGTGTGTGTTTAATCTGTAAACTCCATAGAAATGGTAAACATTCTACATTAACATAATATTAACTTTTTCATAAATTACACTGCCATCAGGGTGGAACTAAATTAACAGTTACAATTTTGTAAATTGCATAAGGATCACATTGAAATATTTGATTGTTGAAAGGCTATTTGTTTTTCAATAATTATAATATGCACTGATCAATACACTATACAATTATATATAACTTGATCCATCCTCCGCTCTTGTATTTATTCGCTTACAAATTATTTATTATAACCGTCATCTCGATATTCGAAACGTTCGAAACGTAGTTCGTCGTGTGTGGCCCGTAAATGTAAACAAGAAGCGTGTGCGATATCATTATTAATGCATAGTTATACGTAACCATAACAATAGTTAAAAATTACCTACACGGCGGTGGAAGTGACAATTACAATTTGAATCACCGCGACATGTAAATTTGTAGCACATCAGAGATCAGCGTTGAAATGGTCAATCGGCGTTAGTAAGCAGCGGCAAAATTGTACAAGTGAAATTAATAGGTATGCCATATATAACAGGCAACTGTTTAATTTTCACATTAATTAAAAACCAACGGACAATATTTTTTTTTTCCATAATTACACTGAAAAACAGGCAATT
Organism: Plagodis dolabraria; assembly: GCA_963854805.1. NCBI lineage: Eukaryota > Metazoa > Arthropoda > Insecta > Lepidoptera > Geometridae > Plagodis > Plagodis dolabraria. The sequence continues at coordinate 24,284,446 of OY978444.1, forward strand.
GTTTGATTTTCACATGAATTTAACACCGACCGACAAAAAATTTGATTTCTTTCAATTTTTTTTTCTGAATTTCACTCAAAAACAAGGCAATTGTTTGATTTTTTTTTCTCTTAATTTCACTCAAAAACAAGGCAATTGTTTGATTTTCACATGAATTTAACACCGACCGACAAAAAGTTTGATTTCTTTAATTTTTTTTTTCTAAATTTCACTCAATAACCAGGCAATTGTTTGATTTTTTTTTCTCTTAATTTCACTCAAAAACAAGGCAATTGTTTGATTTTCACATGAATTTAACACCGACCGACAAAAAGTTTGATTTCTTTCAATTTTTTTTTCTGAATTTCACTCAAAAACAAGGCAATTAAGGATATTGGCTATAGTCTAAATTATAACAAGTTGGCAATGATCACTAACCCTCTCAGGCAATTATTTATATTCTGCTCCGTTGACATTTCAGGTTTGGATACATACTGGATGTATGATGCTGCCGCTCAAAAGCTGTTATGTTTGCCCGCCCGCCGCTGATTGCTTTCGTCTATTTCAACATGGTAAGTGTCAAAAGCAAATTTTATATATAGTATAATATATTCATAGTCTTCTTTGGCCAAACAAAAATCCATTTACCAGTGGAACAATCGATTTTATTTGTTCCATAATAGAAATAGGGGACCACCGTGTCTGTCTGTCTGTCTGACCTATGAAGGGCAGCCATGTTTGGAACTGTAATGTGTAGCCGAAGTGAAATTTTCACAAAAGTCTCACCAAGTGTCTGAAACGAAAATTAGCGATAAATTACCTACGTTAATAGATTGCTAATACATTTTCAAACGCAGATTGGTGGGTTGCTGAAACCTTCAAAAACTGACTGTTTGTCAACACTGTTACCAAGTTAATTAACATTAACTAGCTAATAAATTGCCACATGTCCATGTGATATTATTAATCAAATTCATATTATTGAGAACAACTAATTGTTAAGTTATGTATAAGTGTTACATAATATTTTGATATATGACTGTGTGTGTGTTTAATCTGTAAACTCCATAGAAATGGTAAACATTCTACATTTACATAATATTAACTTTTTCATAAATTACACTGCCATCAGGGTGGAACTAAAGTAACAGTTACAATTTTGTAAATTCAATAAGGATCGCATTGAAATATTTGATTGTTGAAAGGCTATTTGTTTTTCAATAATTATAATATGCACTGATCAATACACTTTACAATAATATATAACTTGATCCATCCTCCGCTCTTGTATTTATTCGCTTACAAATTATTTATTATAACCGTCATCTCGATATTCGAAACGTTCGAAACGTAGCTCGTCGTGTGTGGCCCGTAAATGTAAACAAGAAGCGTGTGCGATATCATTATTAATGCATAGTTATACGTAACCATAACAATAGTTAAAAATTACCTACACGGCGGTGGACCGACAAAAAGTTTGATTTCTTTCAATATTTTTTTTTTCTGAATTTCACTCAAAAACAAGGCAATTGTTTGATTTTTTTTTCTCTTAATTTCACTCAAAAACAAGGCAATTGTTTGATTTTCACTTGAATTTAACACTGACCGACAAAAAGTTTGATTTCTTTCAATTTTTTTTTTCTGAATTTCACTCAAAAACAAGGCAATTGTTTGATTTTTTTTTTCTCTTTATTTCACTCAGAAACAAGGCATTTGTTTGATTTTCACATGAATTTAACACCGACCGACAAAAAGTTTGATTTCTTTCAATTTTTTTTTTCTGAATTTCACTCAAAAACAAGGCAATTGTTTGATTTTTTTTTCTCTTAAATTCACTCAAAAACAAGGCAATTGTTTGATTTTCACATGAATTTAACACCGACCGACAAAAAGTTTGATTTCTTTCAATATTTTTTTTTTCTGAATTTCACTCAAAAACAAGGCAATTGTTTGATTTTTTTTTTCTCTTATTTTCACTCAAAAACAAGGCAATTGTTTGATTTTCACATGAATTTAACACCGACCGACAAAAAGTTTGATTTCTTTCAATATTTTTTTTTTCTGTATTTCACTCAAAAACAAGGCAATTGTTTGATTTTTTTTTCTCTTTATTTCACTCAAAAACAAGGCAATTGTTTGATTTTCACATGAATTTAACACCGACCGACAAAAAGTTTGATTTCTTTCAATATTTTTTTTTCTGCATTTCACTCAAAAACAAGGCAATTGTTTGATTTTTTTTTCTCTTAAATTCACTCAAAAACAAGGCAATTGTTTGATTTTCACATGAATTTAACACCGACCGACAAAAAGTTTGATTTCTTTCAATATTTTTTTTTCTGTATTTCACTCAAAAACAAGGCAATTGTTTGATTTTTTTTTCTCTTTATTTCACTCAAAAACAAGGCAATTGTTTGATTTTCACATGAATTTAACACCGACCGACAAAAAGTTTGATTTCTTTCAATTTTTTTTTTCTGAATTTCACTCGAAAACAAGGCAATTGTTTGATTTTTTTTTCTCTTAAATTCACTCAAAAACAAGGCAATTGTTTGATTTTCACATGAATTTAACACCGACCGACAAAAAGTTTGATTTCTTTCAATGTTTTTTTTCTGAATTTCACTCAAAAACAAGGCAATTGTTAAATTTTTTTTCTCCTAATTTCACTCAAAAATAAGGCAATTGTTTGATTTTCACATGAATTTAACACCGACCGACAAAAAGTTTGATTTCTTTCATTTTTTTTTCTAAATTTCACTCAATAACCAGGCAATTGTTTGATTTTTTTTTCTCTTTATTTCACTCAAAAACAAGGCATTTGTTTGATTTTCACATGAATTTAACACCGACTGACAAAAAGTTTGATTTCTTTCAATATTTATTTTTTTAAATTTCACTCAATAACCATGCAATTGTTTGATTTTTTATTTCTCTGAATTTCACTCAAAAACAAGACAATTGTTTGATTTTTTTTTTCTCTTAATTTCACTCAAAAACAAGGCAATTGTTTGATTTTTTTTTTCTCTGAATTACACTCAAAAACAAGACAATTGTTTGATTTTTTTTTTCTCTTAATTTCACTCAAAAACAAGGCAATTGTTTGATTTTCACATGAATTTAACACCGACCGACAAAAAGTTTGATTTCACTCAAAAGTAAGGCAATTGTTTGATTTTTTTTGTCTCTTAATTTCACTCAAAAACAAGGCAATTGTTTGATTTTCACATGAATTTAACACCGACCGACAAAAAGTTTGATTTCTTTCATTTTTTTTTTCTAAATTTCACTTAATAACCAGGCAATTGTTTGATTTTTTTTTCTCTTTATTTCACTCAAAAACAAGGCATTTGTTTGATTTTCACATGAATTTAACACCGACTGACAAAAAGTTTGATTTCTTTCAATATTTATTTTTTTAAATTTCACTCAATAACCATGCAATTGTTTGATTTTTTATTTCTCTGAATTTCACTCAAAAACAAGACAATTGTTTGATTTTTTTTTTCTCTTAATTTCACTCAAAAACAAGGCAATTGTTTGATTTTTTTTTTCTCTGAATTACACTCAAAAACAAGACAATTGTTTGATTTTTTTTTTCTCTTAATTTCACTCAAAAACAAGGCAATTGTTTGATTTTCACATGAATTTAACACCGACCGACAAAAAGTTTGATTTCTTTAAATATTTTTTTTTTCTGTGTTTCACTCAAAAACAAGGCAATTGTTTGATTTTTTTTTCTCTTTATTTCACTCAAAAACAAGGCAATTGTTTGATTTTCACATGAATTTAACACCGACCGACAAAAAGTTTGATTTCTTTCAATATTTTTTTTTCTGCATTTCACTCAAAAACAAGGCAATTGTTTGATTTTTTTTTTTCTCTTAATTTCACTCAAAAACAAGGCAATTGTTTGATTTTCACATGAATTTAACACCGACCGACAAAAAGTTTGATTTATTTCAATTTTTTTTTTTCTAAATTTCACTCAATAACCAGGCAATTGTTTGATTTTTTTTTTCTCTTAATTTCACTCAAAAACAAGGCAATTGATAGATTTTCACATGAATTTAACACACCAGGCAATTGTTTGATTTTTTTTTTCTCTTAATTTCACTCAAAAACAAGGCAATTGTTTGATTTTCACATGAATTTAACACCGACCGACAAAAAGTTTGATTTCTTTCAATTTTTTTTTTCTGAATTTCACTTAAAAACAAGGCAATTAAGGATATTGGCTATAGTCTAAATTATAACAAGTTGGCAATGATCACTCACCCTCTCAGGCAATTATTTATATTCTGCTCCGTTGACATTTCAGGTTTGGATACATACTGGATGTATGATGCTGCCGCTCAAAAGCTGTTATGTTTGCCCGCCCGCCGCTGATTGCTTTCGTCTATTTTAACATGGTAAGTGTCAAAAGCAAATTTTATATATAGTATAATATATTCATAGTCTTCTTTGGCCAAACAAAAATCCATTTACCAGTGGAACAATCGATTTTATTTGTTCCATAATAGAAATAGGGGACCACCGTGTCTGTCTGTCTGTCTGACCTTTGAAGGGCAGCCATGTTTGGAACTGTAATGTGTAGCCGAAGTGAAATTTTCACAAAAGTCTCACCAAGTGTCTGAAACGAAAATTAGCGATAAATTACCTACTTTAATAGATTGCTAATACATTTTCAAACGCAGATTGGTGGGTTGCTGAAACCTTCAAAATTTGACTGTTTGTCAACACTGTTACCAAGTTAATTAACATTAACTAGCTAATAAATTGCCACATGTCCATGTGATATTATTAATCAAATTCATATTATTGAAAACAACTAATTATTAAGTTAACTATAAGTGTTACATAATATTTTGATATATGACTGTGTGTGTGTTTAATCTGTAAACTCCATAGAAATGGTAAACATTCTACATTTACATAATATTAACTTTTTCATAAATTACACTGCCATCAGGGTGGAACTAAATTAACAGTTACAATTTTGTAAATTGCATAAGGATCACATTGAAATATTTGATTGTTGAAAGGCTATTTGTTTTTCAATAATTATAATATGCACTGATCAATACACTATACAATTATATATAACTTGATCCATGCTCCGCTCTTGTATTTATTCGCTTACAAATTATTTATTATAACCGTCATCTCGATATTCGAAACGTTCGAAACGTAGTTCGTCGTGTGTGGCCCGTAAATGTAAACAAGAAGCGTGTGCGATATCATTATTAATGCATAGTTATACGTAACCATAACAATAGTTAAAAATTACCTACACGGCGGTGGAAGTGACAATTACAATTTGAATCACCGCGACATGTAAATTTGTAGCACATCAGAGATCAGCGTTGAAATGGTCAATCGGCGTTAGTGAGCAGCGGCAAAATTGTACAAGTGAAATTAATAGGTATGCCATATATAACAGGCAACTGTTTAATTTTCACATTAATTAAAAACCAACGGACAATATTTTTTTTTTCCATAATAACACTGAAAAACAGGCAATTGTTTGATTTTCACATGAATTTAACACCGACCGACAAAAAATTTGATTTCTTTCAATTTTTTTTTTCTGAATTTCACTCAAAAACAAGGCAATTGTTTGATTTTTTTTTCTCTTAATTTCACTCAAAAACAAGGCAATTGTTTGATTTTCACATGAATTTAACACCGACCGACAAAAAATTTGATTTCTTTAATTTTTTTTTTCTAAATTTCACTCAATAACCAGGCAATTGTTTGTTTTTTTTTTCTCTTAATTTCACTCAAAAACAAGGCAATTGTTTGATTTTCACATGAATTAAACACCGACCGACAAATAGTTTGATTTCTTTCAATTTTTTTTTTCTGAATTTCACTCAAAAACAAGGCAATTAAGGATATTGGCTATAGTCTAAATTATAACAAGTTGGCAATGATCACTAACCCTCTCAGGCAATTATTTATATTCTGCTCCGTTGACATTTCAGGTTTGGATACATACTGGATGTATGATGCTGCCGCTCAAAAGCTGTTATGTTTGCCCGCCCGCCGCTGATTGCTTTCGTCTATTTTAACATGGTAAGTGTCAAAAGCAAATTTTATATATAGTATAATATATTCATAGTCTTCTTTGGCCAAACAAAAATCCATTTATCAGTGGAACAATCGATTTTATTTGTTCCATAATAGAAATAGGGGACCACCGTGTCTGTCTGTCTGTCTGACCTTTGAAGGGCAGCCATGTTTGGAACTGTAATGTGTAGCCGAAGTGAAATTTTCACAAAAGTCTCACCAAGTGTCTGAAACGAAAATTAGCGATAAATTACCTACGTTAATAGATTGCTAATACATTTTCAAACGCAATTCAACGGGTGGGTTGCTGAAACCTTCAAAAACTGACTGTTTGTCAACACTGTTACCAAGTTAATTAACATTAACTAGCTAATAAATTGCCACATGTCCATGTGATATTATTAATCAAATTCATATTATTGAGAACAACTAATTATTAAGTTATGTATAAGTGTAACATAATATTTTGATATATGACTGTGTGTGTGTTTGATCTGTAAACTCCATAGAAATGGTAAACATTCTACATTCACATAATATTTACTTTTTCATAAATTACACTGCCATCAGGGTGGAACTAAATTAACAGTTACAATTTTGTAAATTGCATAAGGATCGCATTGAAATATTTGATTGTTGAAAGGCTATTTGTTTTTCAATAATTATAATATGCACTGATCAATACACTTTACAATAATATATAACTTGATCCATCCTCCGCTCTTGTATTTATTCGCTTAGTTTGATTTTTTTTTCTCTTAATTTCACTCAAAAACAAGGCAATTGTTTGATTTTCACATGAATTTAACACCGACCGACAAAAAGTTTGATTTCTTTCATTTTTTTTTTCTAAATTTCACTCAATAACCAGGCAATTGTTTGATTTTTTTTTTCTCTTAATTTCACTCAAAAACAAGGCAATTGTTTGATTTTCACATGAATTTAACACCGACCGACAAAAAGTTTGATTTCTTTCAAAATTTTTTTTTCTGCATTTCACTCAAAAACAAGGCAATTGTTTGATATTTTTTTTCTCTTAATTTCACTCTAAAACAAGGCAATTGTTTGATTTTCATATGAATTTAACACCGACCGACAAAAAGTTTGATTTCTTTATTTTTTTTTTTCTAAATTTCACTCAATAACCAGGCAATTGTTTGATTTTTTTATTCTCTTAATTTCACTCAAAAACAAGGCAATTGTTTGATTTTCACATGAATTTAACACCGACCGACAAAAAGTTGGATTTCTTTCAATATTTTTTTTTCTGAATTTCACTCAAAAACAAGGCAATTGTTTGATTTTTTTTTTCTCTTAATTTCACTCAAAAACAAGGCAATTGTTTGATTTTCACATGAATTTAACACCGACCGACAAAAAGTTTGATTTCTTTCAATATTTTTTTTTCTGAATTTCACTCAAAAACAAGGCAATTGTTTGATTTTTTTTTTCTCTTAATTTCACTCAAAAATAAGGCAATTGTTTGATTTTTACATGAATTTAACACCGACCGACAAAAAGTTTGATTTCTTTCATTTTTTTTTTCTAAATTTCACTCAATAACCAGGCAATTGAGGATATTGGCTATAGTCTAAATTATAACAAGTTGGCAATGATCACTAACCCTCTCAGGCAATTATTTATATTCTGCTCCGTTGACATTTCAGGTTTTTATACATACTCGATGTATGATGCTGCCGCTCAAAAGCTGTTATGTTTGCCCGCCCGCCGCTGATTGCTTTCGTCTATTTTAACATGGTAAGTGTCAAAAGCAAATTTTATATATAGTATAATATATTCATAGTCTTCTTTGGCCAAACAAAAATCCATTAACCAGTGGAACAATCGATTTTATTTGTTCCATAATAGAAATAGGGGACCACCGTGTCTGTCTGTCTGTCTGACCTTTGAAGGGCAGCCATGTTTGGAACTGTAATGTGTAGCCGAAGTGAAATTTTCACAAAAGTCTCACCAAGTGTCTTGTGTTTGTCAACACTGTTACCAAGTTAATTAACATTAACTAGCTAATAAATTGCCACATGTCCATGTGATATTATTAATCAAATTCATATTATTGAGAACAACTAATTATTAAGTTATGTATAAGTGTTACATAATATTTTGATATATGACTGTGTGTGTGTTTAATCTGTAAACTCCATAGAAATGGTAAACATTCTACATTTACATAATATTAACTTTTTCATTAATTACACTGCTATCAGTGTGGAACTAAATTAACAGTTACAATTTTGTAAATTGCATAAGGATCGCATTGAAATATTTGATTGTTGAAAGGCTATTTGTTTTTCAATAATTATAATATGCACTGATCAATACACTATACAATAATATATAACTTGATCCATCCTCCGCTCTTGTATTTATTCGCTTACAAATTATTTATTATAACCGTCATCTCGATATTCGAAACGTTCGAAACGTAGCTCGTCGTGTGTGGCCCGTAAATGTAAACAAGAAGCGTGTGCGATATCATTATTAATGCATAGTTATACGTAACCATGACAATAGTTAAAAATTACCTACACGGCGGTGGAAGTGACAATTACAATTTGAATCACCGCGACATGTAAATTTGTAGCACATCAGAGATCAGCGTTGAAATGGTCAATCGGCGTTAGTAAGCAGCGGCTAAATTGTACAAGTGAAATTAATAGGTATGCCATATATAACAGGCAACTGTTTAATTTTCACATTAATTAAAAACCGACGGACAATATTTTTTTTCCATAATAACACTGAAAAACAGGCAATTGTTTGATTTTCACATGAATTTAACACCGACCGACAAAAAATTTGATTTCTTTCAATTTTTTTTTTCTGAATTTCACTCAAAAACAAGGCAATTGTTTGATTTTTTTTTTCTCTTAATTGCACTCAAAAACCAGGCAATTGTTTGATTTTCACATGAATTTAACACCGACCGACAAAAAGTTTGATTTCTTTCATTTTTTTTTTTCTAAATTTCACTCAATAACCAGGCAATTGTTTGATTTTTTTTTTCTCTTAATTTCACTCAATAACAAGGCAATTGTTTGATTTTCACATGAATTTAACACCGACCGACAAAAAGTTTGTATTCTTTCATTTTTTTTTTTCTGAATTTCACTCAATAACAAGGCAATTGTTTGATTTTTGTTTCTCCTAATTTCACTCAAAAACAAGGCAATTGTTTGATTTTCACATGAATTTAACACCGACCGACAAAAAGTTTGATTTCTTTCAATATTTTTTTTTCTGAATTTCACTCAAAAACAAGGCAATTGTTTGATTTTTTTTTTCTCTTAATTTCACTCAAAAACAAGGCAATTGTTTGATTTTCACATGAATTTAACACCGACCGACAAAAAGTTTGATTTCTTTCAATATTTTTTTTTTCTGAATTTTACTCAAAAACAAGGCAATTGTTTGATTTTTTTTTTCTCTTAATTTCACTCAAAAACAAGGCAATTGTTTGATTTTCACATGAATTTAACACTGACCGACAAAAAGTTTGATTTCTTTCAATTTTTTTTTTCTGAATTTCACTCAAAAACAAGGCAATTGTTTGATTTTTTTTTCTCTTAAATTCACTCAAAAACAAGGCAATTGTTTGATTTTCACATGAATTTAACACCGACCGACAAAAAGTTTGAATTCTTTCAATATTTTTTTTTTCTGAATTTCACTCAAAATCAAGGCAATTGTTTGTTTTTTTTTTCTCTTTATTTCACTCAAAAACAAGGCAATTGTTTGATTTTCACATGAATTTAACACCGACAAACAAAAAGTTTGATTTCTTTCAATATTATTTTTTCTGCATTTCACTCAAAAACAAGGCAATTGTTTGATTTTTTTTTCTCTTAATTTCACTCAAAAACAAGGCAATTGTTTGATTTTCACATGAATTTAACACCGACCAACAAAAAGTTTGATTTCTTTCAATTTTTTTTTTCTAAATTTCACTCAATAACCAGGCAATTGTTTGATTTTTTTTTTCTCTTAATTTCACTCAAAAACAAGGCAATTGTTTGATTTTCACATGAATTTAACACACCAGGCAATTGTTTGATTTTTTTTTTCTCTTAATTTCACTCAAAAACAAGGCAATTGTTTGATTTTCACATGAATTTAACACCGACCGACAAAAAGTTTGATTTCTTTCAATTTTTTTTTTTTCTGAATATCACTCAAAAACAAGGCAATTAAGGATATTGGCTATAGTCTAAATTATAACAAGTTGGCAATGATCACTCACCCTCTCAGGCAATTATTTATATTCTGCTCCGTTGACATTTCAGGTTTGGATACATACTGGATGTATGATGCTGCCGCTCAAAAGCTGTTATGTTTGCCCGCCCGCCGCTGATTGCTTTCGTCTATTTTAACATGGTAAGTGTCAAAAGCAAATTTTATATATAGTATAATATATTCATAGTCTTCTTTGGCCAAACAAAAATCCATTTACCAGTGGAACAATCGATTTTATTTGTTCCATAATAGAAATAGGGGACCACCGTGTCTGTCTGTCTGTCTGACCTTTGAAGGGCAGCCATGTTTGGAACTGTAATGTGTAGCCGAAGTGAAATTTTCACAAAAGTCTCACCAAGTGTCTTGTGTTTGTCAACACTGTTACCAAGTTAATTAACATTAACTAGCTAATAAATTGCCACATGTCCATGTGATATTATTAATCAAATTCATATTATTGAGAACAACTAATTATTAAGTTATGTATAAGTGTTACATAATATTTTGATATATGACTGTGTGTGTGTTTAATCTGTAAACTCCATAGAAATGGTAAACATTCTACATTTACATAATATTAACTTTTTCATAAATTACACTGCCATCAGGGTGGAACTAAATTAACAGTTACAATTTTGTAAATTGCATAAGGATCACATTGAAATATTTGATTGTTGAAAGGCTATTTGTTTTTCAATAATTATAATATGCACTGATCAATACACTATACAATTATATATAACTTGATCCATCCTCCGCTCTTGTATTTATTCGCTTACAAATTATTTATTATAACCGTCATCTCGATATTCGAAACGTTCGAAACGTAGTTCGTCGTGTGTGGCCCGTAAATGTAAACAAGAAGCGTGTGCGATATCATTATTAATGCATAGTTATACGTAACCATAACAATAGTTAAAAATTACCTACACGGCGGTGGAAGTGACAGTTACAATTTGAATCACCGCGACATGTAAATTTGTAGCACATCAGAGATCAGCGTTGAAATGGTCAATCGGCGTTAGTAAGCAGCGGCAAAATTGTACAAGTGAAATTAATAGGTATGCCATATATAACAGGCAACTGTTTAATTTTCACATTAATTAAAAACCAACGGACAATATTTTTTTTTTCCATCATAACACTGAAAAACAGGCAATTGTTTGATTTTCACATGAATTTAACACCGACCGACAAAAAGTTGGATTTCTTTCAATTTTTTTTTTCTGAATTTCACTCAAAAACAAGGCAATTGTTTGATTTTTTTTTCTCTTAATTTCACTCAAAAACAAGGCAATTGTTTGATTTTCACATGAATTTAACACCGACCGACAAAAAGTTTGATTTCTTTAATTTTTTTTTTCTAAATTTCACTCAATAACCAGGCAATTGTTTGATTTTTTTTTCTCTTAATTTCACTCAAAAACAAGGCAATTGTTTGATTTTCACATGAATTTAACACCGACCGACAAAAAGTTTGATTTCTTTCAATTTTTTTTTTCTGAATTTCACTCAAAAACAAGGCAATTAAGGATATTGGCTATAGTCTAAATTATAACAAGTTGGCAATGATCACTAACCCTCTCAGGCAATTATTTATATTCAGCTCCGTTGACATTTCAGGTTTGGATACATACTGGATGTATGATGCTGCCGCTCAAAAGCTGTTATGTTTGCCCGCCCGCCGCTGATTGCTTTCGTCTATTTTAACATGGTAAGTGTCAAAAGCAAATTTTATATATAGTATAATATATTCATAGTCTTCTTTGGCCAAACAAAAATCCATTTACCAGTGGAACAATCAATTTTATTTGTTCCATAATAGAAATAGGGGACCACCGTGTCTGTCTGTCTGTCTGACCTTTGAAGGGCAGCCATGTTTGGAACTGTAATGTGTAGCCGAAGTGAAATTTTCACAAAAGTCTCACCAAGTGTCTTGTGTTTGTCAACACTGTTACCAAGTTAATTAACATTAACTAGCTAATAAATTGCCACATGTCCATGTGATATTATTAATCAAATTCATATTATTGAGAACAACTAATTATTAAGTTATGTATAAGTGTTACATAATATTTTGATATATGACTGTGTGTGTGTTTAATCTGTAAACTCCATAGAAATGGTAAACATTCTACATTTACATAATATTAACTTTTTCATAAATTACACTGCCATCAGGGTGGAACTAAATTAACAGTTACAATTTTGTAAATTGCATAAGGATCACATTGAAATATTTGATTGTTGAAAGGCTATTTGTTTTTCAATAATTATAATATGCACTGATCAATACACTATACAATTATATATAACTTGATCCATCCTCCGCTCTTGTATTTATTCGCTTACAAATTATTTATTATAACCGTCATCTCGATATTCGAAACGTTCGAAACGTAGTTCGTCGTGTGTGGCCCGTAAATGTAAACAAGAAGCGTGTGCGATATCATTATTAATGCATAGTTATACGTAACCATAACAATAGTTAAAAATTACCTACACGGCGGTGGAAGTGACAGTTACAATTTGAATCACCGCGACATGTAAATTTGTAGCACATCAGAGATCAGCGTTGAAATGGTCAATCGGCGTTAGTAAGCAGCGGCTAAATTGTACAAGTGAAATTAATAGGTATGCCATATATAACAGGCAACTGTTTAATTTTCACATTAATTAAAAACCAACGGACAATATTTTTTTTTTCCATAATTACACTGAAAAACAGGCAATTGTTTGATTTTCACATGAATTTAACACCGACCGACAAAAAGTTTGATTTCTTTCAATTTTTTTTTCTGAATTTCACTCAAAAACAAGGCAATTGTTTGATTTTCATATGAATTTAACACCGACCGACAAAAAGTTTGATTTCTTTAATTTTTTTTTTCTAAATTTCACTCAATAACCAGGCAATTGTTTGATTTTTTTATACTCTTAATTTCACTCAAAAACAAGGCAATTGTTTAATTTTCACATGAATTTAACACCGACCGACAAAAAGTTGGATTTCTTTCAATATTTTTTTTTCTGAATTTCACTCAAAAACAAGGCAATTGTTTGATTTTTTTTTTCTCTTAATTTCACTCAAAAACAAGGCAATTGTTTGATTTTCACATGAATTTAACACCGACCGACAAAAAGTTTGATTTCTTTCAATATTTTTTTTTTCTGAATTTCACTCAAAAACAAGGCAATTGTTTGATTTTTTTTTTCTCTTAATTTCACTCAAAAATAAGGCAATTGTTTGATTTTTACATGAATTTAACACCGACCGACAAAAAGTTTGATTTCTTTCATTTTTTTTTCTAAATTTCACTCAATAACCAGGCAATTGAGGATATTGGCTATAGTCTAAATTATAACAAGTTGGCAATGATCACTAACCCTCTCAGGCAATTATTTATATTCTGCTCCGTTGACATTTCAGGTTTTTATACATACTGGATGTATGATGCTGCCGCTCAAAAGCTGTTATGTTTGCCCGCCCGCCGCTGATTGCTTTCGTCTATTTTAACATGGTAAGTGTCAAAAGCAAATTTTATATATAGTATAATATATTCATAGTCTTCTTTGGCCAAACAAAAATCCATTAACCAGTGGAACAATCGATTTTATTTGTTCCATAATAGAAATAGGGGACCACCGTGTCTGTCTGTCTATCTGACATTTGAAGGGCAGCCATGTTTGGAACTGTAATGTGTAGCCGAAGTGAAATTTTCACAAAAGTCTCACCAAGTGTCTTGTGTTTGTCAACACTGTTACCAAGTTAATTAACATTAACTAGCTAATAAATTGCCACATGTCCATGTGATATTATTAATCAAATTCATATTATTGAGAACAACTAATTATTAAGTTATGTATAAGTGTTACATAATATTTTGATATATGACTGTGTGTGTGTTTAATCTGTAAACTCCATAGAAATGGTAAACATTCTACATTTACATAATATTAACTTTTTCATTAATTACACTGCTATCAGTGTGGAACTAAATTAACAGTTACAATTTTGTAAATTGCATAAGGATCGCATTGAAATATTTGATTGTTGAAAGGCTATTTGTTTTTCAATAATTATAATATGCACTGATCAATACACTATACAATAATATATAACTTGATCCATCCTCCGCTCTTGTATTTATTCGCTTACAAATTATTTATTATAACCGTCATCTCGATATTCGAAACGTTCGAAACGTAGCTTGTCGTGTGTGGCCCGTAAATGTAAACAAGAAGCGTGTGCGATATCATTATTAATGCATAGTTATACGTAACCATAACAATAGTTAAAAATTACCTACACGGCGGTGGAAGTGACAATTACAATTTGAATCACCGCGACATGTAAATTTGTAGCACATCAGAGATCAGCGTTGAAATGGTCAATCGGCGTTAGTAAGCAGCGGCTAAATTGTACAAGTGAAATTAATAGGTATGCCATATATAACAGGCAACTGTTTAATTTTCACATATATTAAAAACCGACGGACAATATTTTTTTTTCCATAATAACACTGAAAAACAGGCAATTGTTTGATTTTCACATGAATTTAACACCGACCGACAAAAAATTTGATTTCTTTCAATTTTTTTTTTCTGAATTTCACTCAAAAACAAGGCAATTGTTTGATTTTTTTTTTCTCTTAATTTCACTCAAAAACAAGGCAATTGTTTGATTTTCACATGAATTTAACACCGACCGACAAAAAGTTGGATTTCTTTCAATATTTTTTTTTCTGAATTTCACTCAAAAACAAGGCAATTGTTTGATTTTTTTTTTCTCTTAATTTCACTCAAAAACAAGGCAATTGTTTGATTTTCACATGAATTTAACACCGACCGACAAAAAGTTTGATTTCTTTCAATATTTTTTTTTTCTGAATTTCACTCAAAAACAAGGCAATTGTTTGATTTTTTTTTTTCTCTTAATTTCACTCAAAAACAAGGCAATTGTTTGATTTTCACATGAATTTAACACTGACCGACAAAAAGTTTGATTTCTTTCAATATTTTTTTTTCTGAATTTCACTCAAAAACAAGGCAATTGTTTGATTTTTTTTTACTCTTTATTTCACTCAAAAACAAGGCATTTGTTTGATTTTCACATGAATTTAACACCGACCGACAAAAAGTTTGATTTCTTTCATTTTTTTTTTTCTGAATTTCACTCAAAAACAAGGCAATTGTTTGATTTTTTTTTTCTCTTAATTTCACTCAAAAATAAGGCAATTGTTTGATTTTTACATGAATTTAACACCGACCGACAAAAAGTTTGATTTCTTTCATTTTTTTTTCTAAATTTCACTCAATAACCAGGCAATTGAGGATATTGGCTATAGTCTAAATTATAACAAGTTGGCAATGATCACTAACCCTCTCAGGCAATTATTTATATTCTGCTCCGTTGACATTTCAGGTTTTTATACATACTGGATGTATGATGCTGCCGCTCAAAAGCTGTTATGTTTGCCCGCCCGCCGCTGATTGCTTTCGTCTATTTTAACATGGTAAGTGTCAAAAGCAAATTTTATATATAGTATAATATATTCATAGTCTTCTTTGGCCAAACAAAAATCCATTAACCAGTGGAACAATCGATTTTATTTGTTCCATAATAGAAATAGGGGACCACCGTGTCTGTCTGTCTATCTGACATTTGAAGGGCAGCCATGTTTGGAACTGTAATGTGTAGCCGAAGTGAAATTTTCACAAAAGTCTCACCAAGTGTCTTGTGTTTGTCAACACTGTTACCAAGTTAATTAACATTAACTAGCTAATAAATTGCCACATGTCCATGTGATATTATTAATCAAATTCATATTATTGAGAACAACTAATTATTAAGTTATGTATAAGTGTTACATAATATTTTGATATATGACTGTGTGTGTGTTTAATCTGTAAACTCCATAGAAATGGTAAACATTCTACATTTACATAATATTAACTTTTTCATTAATTACACTGCTATCAGTGTGGAACTAAATTAACAGTTACAATTTTGTAAATTGCATAAGGATCGCATTGAAATATTTGATTGTTGAAAGGCTATTTGTTTTTCAATAATTATAATATGCACTGATCAATACACTATACAATAATATATAACTTGATCCATCCTCCGCTCTTGTATTTATTCGCTTACAAATTATTTATTATAACCGTCATCTCGATATTCGAAACGTTCGAAACGTAGCTTGTCGTGTGTGGCCCGTAAATGTAAACAAGAAGCGTGTGCGATATCATTATTAATGCATAGTTATACGTAACCATAACAATAGTTAAAAATTACCTACACGGCGGTGGAAGTGACAATTACAATTTGAATCACCGCGACATGTAAATTTGTAGCACATCAGAGATCAGCGTTGAAATGGTCAATCGGCGTTAGTAAGCAGCGGCTAAATTGTACAAGTGAAATTAATAGGTATGCCATATATAACAGGCAACTGTTTAATTTTCACATATATTAAAAACCGACGGACAATATTTTTTTTTCCATAATAACACTGAAAAACAGGCAATTGTTTGATTTTCACATGAATTTAACACCGACCGACAAAAAATTTGATTTCTTTCAATTTTTTTTTTCTGAATTTCACTCAAAAACAAGGCAATTGTTTGATTTTTTTTTTCTCTTAATTTCACTCAAAAACAAGGCAATTGTTTGATTTTCACATGAATTTAACACCGACCGACAAAAAGTTGGATTTCTTTCAATATTTTTTTTTCTGAATTTCACTCAAAAACAAGGCAATTGTTTGATTTTTTTTTTCTCTTAATTTCACTCAAAAACAAGGCAATTGTTTGATTTTCACATGAATTTAACACCGACCGACAAAAAGTTTGATTTCTTTCAATATTTTTTTTTTCTGAATTTCACTCAAAAACAAGGCAATTGTTTGATTTTTTTTTTTCTCTTAATTTCACTCAAAAACAAGGCAATTGTTTGATTTTCACATGAATTTAACACTGACCGACAAAAAGTTTGATTTCTTTCAATATTTTTTTTTCTGAATTTCACTCAAAAACAAGGCAATTGTTTGATTTTTTTTTACTCTTTATTTCACTCAAAAACAAGGCATTTGTTTGATTTTCACATGAATTTAACACCGACCGACAAAAAGTTTGATTTCTTTCATTTTTTTTTTTCTGAATTTCACTCAAAAACAAGGCAATTGTTTGATTTTTTTTTTTCTTAAATTCACTCAAAAACAAGGCAATTGTTTGATTTTCACATGAATTTAACACCGACCGACAAAAAGTTTGATTTCTTTCAATATTTTTTTTTCTGAATTTCACTCAAAAACCAGGCAATTGTTTGATTTTCACATGAATTTAACACCGACCGACAAAAAGTTTGATTTCTTTCATTTTTTTTTTCTAAATTTCACTCAATAACCAGGCAATTGTTTGATTTTTTTTTCTCTTAATTTCACTCAAAAACAAGGCAATTGTTTGATTTTCACATGAATTTAACACCGACCGACAAAAAGTTTGTATTCTTTAATTTTTTTTTTTCTGAATTTCACTCAATAACAAGGCAATTGTTTGATTTTTTTTTCTCCTAATTTCACTCAAAAACAAGGCAATTGTTTGATTTTCACATGAATTTAACACCGACCGACAAAAAGTTTGATTTCTTTCAATATTTTTTTTTCTGAATTTCACTCAAAAACAAGGCAATTGTTTGATTTTTTTTTTCTCTTAATTTCACTCAAAAACAAGGCAATTGTTTGATTTTCACATGAATTTAACACTGACCGACAAAAAGTTTGATTTCTTTCAATATTTTTTTTTCTGAATTTCACTCAAAAACAAGGCAATTGTTTGATTTTTT
This sequence comes from Plagodis dolabraria, assembly GCA_963854805.1. NCBI lineage: Eukaryota > Metazoa > Arthropoda > Insecta > Lepidoptera > Geometridae > Plagodis > Plagodis dolabraria. Next base: position 24,302,597 of record OY978444.1, read on the forward strand.
TTTACTCTTTATTTCACTCAAAAACAAGGCATTTGTTTGATTTTCACATGAATTTAACACCGACCGACAAAAAGTTCGATTTCTTTCATTTTTTTTTTCTGAATTTCACTCAAAAACAAGGCAATTGTTTGATATTTTTTTTTCTTAAATTCACTCAAAAACAAGGCAATTGTTTGATTTTCACATGAATTTAACACCGACCGACAAAAAGTTTGATTTCTTTCAATATTTTTTTTTTCTGAATTTCACTCAAAAACAAGGCAATTGTTTGATTTTCACATGAATTTAACACCGACCGACAAAAAGTTTGATTTCTTTCAATATTATTTTTTCTGCATTTCACTCAAAAACAAGGCAATTTTTAGATTTTTTTTTTCTCTTAATTTCACTCAAAAACAAGGCAATTGTTTGATTTTCACATGAATTTAACACCGACCGACAAAAAGTTTGATTTCTTTCAATTTTTTTTTTCTAAATTTCACTCAATAACCAGGCAATTGTTTGATTTTTTTTTTCTCTTAATTTCACTCAAAAACAAGGCAATTGTTTGATTTTCACATGAATTTAACACACCAGGCAATTGTTTGATTTTTTTTTTCTCTTAATTTCACTCAAAAACAAGGCAATTGTTTGATTTTTACATGAATTTAACACCGACCGACAAAAAGTTTGATTTCTTTCAATTTTTTTTTTCTGAATTTCACTCAAAAACAAGGCAATTAAGGATATTGGCTATAGTCTAAATTATAACAAGTTGGCAATGATCACTCACCCTCTCAGGCAATTATTTATATTCTGCTCCGTTGACATTTCAGGTTTGGATACATACTGGATGTATGATGCTGCCGCTCAAAAGCTGTTATGTTTGCCCGCCCGCCGCTGATTGCTTTCGTCTATTTTAACATGGTAAGTGTCAAAAGCAAATTTTATATATAGTATAATATATTCATAGTCTTCTTTGGCCAAACAAAAATCCATTTACCAGTGGAACAATCGATTTTATTTGTTCCATAATAGAAATAGGGGACCACCGTGTCTGTCTGTCTGTCTGTCTGACCTTTGAAGGGCAGCCATGTTTGGAACTGTAATGTGTAGCCGAAGTGAAATTTTCACAAAAGTCTCACCAAGTGTCTGAAACGAAAATTAGCGATAAATTACCTACGTTAATAGATTGCTAATACATTTTCAAACGCAGATTGGTGGGTTGCTGAAACCTTCAAAAACTGACTGTTTGTCAACACTGTTACCAAGTTAATTAACATTAACTAGCTAATAAATTGCCACATGTCCATGTGATATTATAATTTAGAGTGTCATTTTTTTAATACCGGCGGTATGCCTTTATTAAATAAATGTGAATAATGTAAATAATGTGATATTATTAATCAAATTCATATTATTGAGAACAACTAATTATTAAGTTATGTATAAGTGTTAAATAGTATTTTGATATATGACTGTGTGTGTGTGTTTAATCTGTAAACTCCATAGAAATGGTAAACATTCTACATTTACATAATATTACCTTTTTCATTAATTACACTGCCATCAGGGTGGAACTAAATTAACAGTAACAATTTTGTAAATTGCATAAGGATCGCATTGAAATATTTGATTGTTGAAAGGCTATTTGTTTTTCAATAATTATAATTATATGCACTGATCAATACACTATACAATAATATATAACTTGATCCATCCTCCGCTCTTGTATTTATTCGCTTAGTTTGATTTTTTTTTTCTCGTAATTTCACTCAAAAACAAGGCAATTGTTTGATTTTCACATGAATTTAACACCGACCGACAAAAAGTTTGATTTCTTTCATTTTTTTTTTCTAAATTTCACTCAATAACCAGGCAATTGTTTGATTTTTTTTTCTCTTAATTTCACTCAAAAACAAGGCAATTGTTTGATTTTCACATGAATTTAACACCGACCGACAAAAAGTTTGATTTCGTTCAATATTTTTTTTTTCTGCATTTCACTCAAAAACAAGGCAATTGTTTGATAATTTTTTTCTCTTAATTTCACTCAAAAACAAGGCAATTGTTTGATTTTCACATGAATTTAACACCGACCGACAAAAAGTTTGATTTCTTTCAATTTTTTTTTTCTAAATTTCACTCAATAACCAGGCAATTGTTTGATTTTTTTTTTCTCCTAATTTCACTCAAAAACAAGGCAATTGTTTGATTTTCACATGAATTTAACACACCAGGCAATTGTTTGATTTTTTTTTCTCTTAATTTCACTCAAAAACAAGGCAATTGTTTGATTTTCACATGACTTAACACCAACCGACAAAAAGTTTGATTTCTTTCAATATTTTTATTTTCTGAATTTCACTCAAAAACAAGGCAATTAAGGATATTGGCTATAGTCTAAATTATAACAAGTTGGCAATGATCACTAACCCTCTCAGGCAATTATTTATATTCTGCTCCGTTGACATTTCAGGTTTGGATACATACTGGATGTATGATGCTGCCGCTCAAAAGCTGTTATGTTTGCCCGCCCGCCGCTGATTGGCTTCGTCTATTTTAACATGGTAAGTGTCAAAAGCAAATTTTATATATAGTATAATATATTCATAGTCTTCTTTGGCCAAACAAAAATCCATTTACCAGTGGAACAATCGATTTTATTTGTTCCATAATAGAAATAGGGGACCACCGTGTCTGTCTGTCTGTCTGACCTTTGAAGGGCAGCCATGTTTGGAACTGTAATGTGTAGCCGAAGTGAAATTTTCACAAAAGTCTCACCAAGTGTCTGAAACGAAAATAAGCGATAAATTACCTACGTTAATAGATTGCTAATACATTTTCAAACGTAGATTGGTGGGTTGCTGAAACCTTCAAAAACTGACTGTTTGTCAACACTGTTACCAAGTTAATTAACATTAACTAGCTAATAAATTGCCACATGTCCATGTGATATTATGAATCAAATTCATATTATTGAGAACAACTAATTATTAAGTTATGTATAAGTGTTACATAATATTTTGATATATGACTGTGTGTGTGTTTAATCTGTAAACTCCATAGAAATGGTAAACATTCTACATTTACATAATATTAACTTTTTCATAAATAACACTGCCATCAGGGTGGAACTAAATTAACAGTTACAATTTTGTAAATTGCATAAGGATCGCATTGAAATATTTGATTGTTGAAAGGCTATTTGTTTTTCAATAATTATAATATGCACTGATCAATACACTATACAATAATATATAACTTGATCCATCCTCCGCTCTTGTATTTATTCGCTTACAAATTATTTATTATAACCGTCATCTCGATATTCGAAACGTTCGAAACGTAGCTCGTCGTGTGTGGCCCGTAAATGTAAACAAGAAGCGTGTGCGATATCATTATTAATGCATAGTTATACGTAACCATAACAATAGTTAAAAATTACCTACACGGCGGTGGAAGTGACAATTACAATTTGAATCACCGCGACATGTAAATTTGTCATCAGATTTGTTTGCACATCAGAGATCAGCGTTGAAATGGTCAATCGGCGTTAGTAAGCAGCGGCTAAATTGTACAAGTGAAATGAATAGGTATGCCATATATAACAGGCAACTGTTTAATTTTCACATTAATTAAACACCAACGGACAATATTTTTTTTTTCCATAATTACACTAAAAACAGGCAATTGTTTGATTTTCACATGAATTTAACACCGACCGACAAAAAATTTGATTTCTTTCAATTTTTTTTTTCTGAATTTTACTCAAAAACAAGGCAATTGTTTGATTTTTTTTTACTCTTAATTTCACTCAAAAACAAGGCAATTGCTTGATTTTCACATGAATTTAACACCGACCGACAAAAACTTTGATTTCTTTCATTTTTTTTCTCTCTTAATTTCACTCAAAAACGAGGCAATTGTTTGATTTTCACATAATTTAACACCGACTGACAAAAAGTTTGATTTCTTTCAATATTTTTTTTTTCTGAATTTCATTCAAAAACAAGGCAATTGTTTGATTTTTTTTTCTCCTAATTTCACTCAAAAACAAGGCAATTGTTTGATTTTCACATGAATTTAACACCGACCGACAAAAAGTTTGATGTCTTTCAATATTTTTTTTTCTGAATTTCACTCAAAAACAAGGCAATTGTTTGATTTTTTTTTTCTCTTAATTTCACTCAAAATCAAGGCAATTGTTTGATTTTCACATGAATTTAACACCGACCGACAAAAAGTTTGATTTCTTTCAATATTTTTATTTTCTGAATTTCACTCAAAAACAAGGCAATTAAGGATATTGGCTATAGTCTAAATTATAACAAGTTGGCAATGATCACTAACCCTCTCAGGCAATTATTTATATTCTGCTCCGTTGACATTTCAGGTTTGGATACATACTGGATGTATGATGCTGCCGCTCAAAAGCTGTTATGTTTGCCCGCCCGCCGCTGATTGGCTTCGTCTATTTTAACATGGTAAGTGTCAAAAGCAAATTTTATATATAGTATAATATATTCATAGTCTTCTTTGGCCAAACAAAAATCCATTTACCAGTGGAACAATCGATTTTATTTGTTCCATAATAGAAATAGGGGACCACCGTGTCTGTCTGTCTGTCTGACCTTTGAAGGGCAGCCATGTTTGGAACGGTAATGTGTAGCCGAAGTGAAATTTTCACAAAAGTCTCACCAAGTGTCTGAAACGAAAATTAGCGATAAATTACCTACGTTAATAGATTGCTAATACATTTTCAAACGTAGATTGGTGGGTTGCTGAAACCTTCAAAAACTGACTGTTTGTCAACACTGTTACCAAGTTAATTAACATTAACTAGCTAATAAATTGCCACATGTCCATGTGATATTATTAATCAAATTCATATTATTGAGAACAACTAATTATTAAGTTATGTATAAGTGTTACATAATATTTTGATATATGACTGTGTGTGTGTTTAATCTGTAAACTCCATAGAAATGGTAAACATTCTACTTTTACATAATATTAACTTTTTCATAAATTACACTGCCATCAGGGTGGAACTAATAAATTAACAGTTACAATTTTGTAAATTGCATAAGGATCGCATTGAAATATTTGATTGTTGAAAGGCTATTTGTTTTTCAATAATTATAATATGCACTGATCAATACACTATACAATAATATATAACTTGATCCATCCTCCGCTCTTGTATTTATTCGCTTACAAATTATTTATTATAACCGTCATCTCGATATTCGAAACGTTCGAAACGTAGCTCGTCGTGTGTGGCCCGTAAATGTTAACAAGAAGCGTGTGCGATATCATTATTAATGCATAGTTATAAGTAACCATAACAATAGTTAAAAATTACCTACACGGCGGTGGAAGTGACAATTACAATTTGAATCACCGCGACATGTAAATTTGTAGCACATCAGAGATCAGCGTTGAAATGGTCAATCGGCTTTAGTAAGCAGCGGCTAAATTGTACAAGTGAAATTAATAGGTATGCCATATATAACAGGCAACTGTTTTATTTTCACATTAATTAAAAACCGACGGACAATATTTTTTTTTCCATAATTACACTCAAAAACAGGCAATTGTTTGATTTTCACATGAATTTAACACCGACCGACAAAAAGATTGATTTCTTTCAATTTTTTTTTTTCTAAATTTCACTCAATAACCAGGCAATTGTTTGATTTTTTTAGTCTCTTAATTTCACTCACAAACAAGGCAATTGTTTGATTTTCACATGAATTTAACACCGACCGACAAAAAGTTGGATTTCTTTCAATATTTTTTTTTCTGAATTTCACTCAAAAACAAGGCAATTGTTTGATTTTTTTTTTCTCTTAATTTCACTCAAAAACAAGGCAATTGTTTGATTTTCACATGAATTTAACACCGACCGACAAAAAGTTTGTATTCTTTCAATTTTTTTTTTTTTTTCTGAATTTTACTCAATAACAAGGCAATTGTTTGATTTTTTTTTCTCCTAATTTCACTCAAAAACAAGGCAATTGTTTGATTTTCACATGAATTTAACACCGACCGACAAAAAGTTTGATTTCTTTCAATATTTTTTTTTCTGAATTTCACTCAAAAACAAGGCAATTGTTTGATTTTTTTTTCTCTTAATTTCACTCAAAAACAAGGCAATTGTTTGATTTTCACATGAATTTAACACCGACCGACAAAAAGTTTGATTTCTTTAAATTTTTTTTTTTCTGAATTTCACTCAAAAACAAGGCAAATGTTTGATTTTTTTTTTCTCTTAATTTCACTCAAAAACAAGGCAATTGTTTGATTTTCACATGAATTAACACCGACCGACAAAAAGTTTGATTTCTTTCAATATTTTTTTTTTCTGAATTTCACTCAAAAACAAGGCAATTGATTGATTTTTTTTTCTCTTTATTTCACTCAAAAACAAGGCATTTGTTTGATTTTCACATGAATTTAACACCGACCGACAAAAAGTTTGATTTCTTTCAATTTTTTTTTCTGAATTTCACTCACAAACAAGGCAATTGTTTGATTTTTTTTTCTCTTAAATTCACTCAAAAACAAGGCAATTGTTTGGTTTTCACATGAATTTAACACCGACCGACAAAAAGTTTGATTTCTTTAAATTTTTTTTTTTCTGAATTTCACTCAAAAACAAGGCAATTGTTTGATCTTTTTTTCTCTTTATTTCACTCAAAAACAAGGCAATTGTTTGATTATCACATGAATTTAACACCGACCGACAAAAAGTTTGATTTCTTTCATTTTTTTTTTATTCTCAATTTCACTCACTAACCAGCCAATTGTTTGATTTTGTTTTTCTCTTAATTTCACTCAAAAACAAGGCAATTGTTTGATTTTCACATGAATTTAACACCGACCGACAAAAAGTATGATTTCTTTCAATTTATTTTCTGAATTTCACTCAAAAACGAGGCAATTGTTTGATTTTTTTTTTCTCTTTATTTCACTCAAAAACAAGGCAATTGTTTGATTTTCACATGAATTTAACACCGACCGACAAAAAGTTTGATTTCTTTCAATTTTTTGTTTTCTAAATTTCTGAATTTCACTCAAAAACAAGGCAATTAAGGATATTGGCTATAGTCTAAATTATAACAAGTTGGCAATGATCACTAACCCTCTCAGGCAATTATTTATATTCTGCTCCGTTGACATTTCAGGTTTGGATACATACTGGATGTATGATGCTGCCGCTCAAAAGCTGTTATGTTTGCCCGCCCGCCGCTGATTGCTTTCGTCTATTTTAACATGGTAAGTGTCAAAAGCAAATTTTATATATAGTATAATATATTCATATTCTTCTTTGGCCAAACAAAAATCCATTTACCAGTGGAACAATCGATTTTATTTGTTCCATTATAGAAATAGGGGACCACCGTGTCTGTCTGTCTGTCTGACCTTTGAAGGGCAGCCATGTTTGGAACTGTAATGTGTAGCCGAAGTGAAATTTTCACAAAAGTCTCACCAAGTGTCTGAAACGAAAATTAGCGATAAATTACCTACGTTAATAGATTGCTAATACATTTTCAAACGCAGATTGGTGGGTTGCTGAAACCTTCAAAAACTGACTGTTTGTCAACACTGTTACCAAGTTAATTAACATTAACTAGCTAATAAATTGCCACATGTCCATGTGATATTATTAATCAAATTCATATTATTGAGAACAACTAATTATTAAGTTATGTATAAGTGTTACATAATATTTTGATATATGACTGTGTGTGTGTTTAATCTGTAAACTCCATAGAAATGGTAAACATTCTACATTTACATAATATTAACTTTTTCATAAATTACACTGCCATCAGGGTGGAACTAAATTAACAGTAACAATTTTGTAAATTGCATAAGGATCGCATTGAAATATTTGATTGTTGAAAGGCTATTTGTTTTTCAATAATTATAATATGCACTGATCAATACACTATACAATAATATATAACTTGATCCATCCTCCGCTCTTGTATTTATTCGCTTAGTTTGATTTTTTTTTCTCTTAATTTCACTCAAAAACAAGGCAATTGTTTGATTTTCACATGAATTTAACACCGACCGACAAAAAGTTTGATTTCTTTCATTTTTTTTTTCTAAATTTCACTCAATAACCAGGCAATTGTTTGATTTTTTTTTCTCTTAATTTCACTCAAAAACAAGGCAATTGTTTGATTTTCACATGAATTTAACACCGACCGACAAAAAGTTTGATTTCTTTCAATATTTTTTTTTTCTGCATTTCACTCAAAAACAAGGCAATTGTTTGATTTTTTTTTCTCTTAATTTCACTCAAAAACAAGGCAATTGTTTGATTTTCACATGAATTTAACACCGACCGACAAAAAGTTTGATTTCTTTAAATTTTTTTTTTTTCTAAATTTCACTCAATAACCAGGCAATTGTTTGTTTTTTTTTTTCTCTTAATTTGACTCAAAAACAAGGCAATTGTTTGATTTTCACATGAATTTAACACACCAGGCAATTGTTTGATTTTTTTTTCTCTTAATTTCACTCAAAAACAAGGCAATTGTTTGATTTTTTTTTTCTCTTAATTTCACTCAAAAACAAGGCAATTGTTTGATTTTCACATGAATTTAACACCGACCGACAAAAAGTTTGATTTCTTTAAATTTTTTTTTTTCTGAATTTCACTCAAAAACAAGGCAATTAAGGATATTGGCTATAGTCTCAATTATAACAAGTTGGCAATGATCACTAACCCTCTCAGGCAATTATTTATATTCTGCTCCGTTGACATTTCAGGTTTGGATACATACTGGATGTATGATGCTGCCGCTCAAAAGCTGTTATGATTGCCCGCCCGCCGCTGATTGGCTTCGTCTATTTTAACATGGTAAGTGTCAAAAGCAAATTTTATATATAGTATAATATATTCATAGTCTTCTTTGGCCTAACAAAAATCCATTTACCAGTGGAACAATCGATTTTATTTGTTCCATAATAGAAATAGGGGACCACCGTGTCTGTCTGTCTGTCTGTCTGACCTTTGAAGGGCAGCCATGTTTGGAACTGTAATGTGTAGCCGAAGTGAAATTTTCACAAAAGTTTCACCAAGTGTCTGAAACGAAAATTAGCGATAAATTACCTGTGTGTTTAATCTGTAAACTCCATAGAAATGGTAAACATTCTACATTTACATAATATTAACTTTTTCATAAATTACACTGCCATCAGGGTGGAACTAAATTAACAGTAACAATTTTGTAAATTGCATAAGGATCGCATTGAAATATTTGATTGTTGAAAGGCTATTTGTTTTTCAATAATTATAATATGCACTGATCAATACACTATACAATAATATATAACTTGATCCATCCACCGCTCTTGTTTTTATTCGCTTAGTTTGATTTTTTTTTTTCTCTTAATTTCACTCAAAAACAAGGCAATTGTTTGATTTTCACATGAATTTAACACCGACCGACAAAAAGTTTGATTTCTTTCATTTTTTTTTTCTAAATTTCACTCAATAACCAGTTAATTGTTTGATTTTTTTTTCTCTTAATTTCACTCAAAAACAAGGCAAAACCGACAAAAAGTTTGATTTCTTTCAATATTTTTTTTTTCTGCATTTCACTCAAAAACAAGGCAATTTTTTGATTTTTTTTTTCTCTTAATTTCACTCAAAAACAAGGCAATTGTTTGATTTTCACATGAATTTAACACCGACCGACAAAAAGTTTGATTTCTTTAAATGTTTTTTTTTTCTTAATTTCACTCAATAACCAGGCAATTGTTTGTTTTTTTTTTTCTCTTAATTTGACTCAAAAACAAGGCAATTGTTTGATTTTCACATGAATTTAACGCACCAGTTTGATTTCCGACAAAAAGTTTGATTTCTTTCAATTTTTTTTTTCTGAATTTCACTCAAAAACAAGGCAATTAAGGATATTGGCTATAGTCTAAATTATAACAAGTTGGCAATGATCACTAACCCTCTCAGGCAATTATTTATATTCTGCTCCGTTGACATTTCAGGTTTGGATACATACTGGATGTATGATGCTGCCGCTCAAAAGCTGTTATGTTTGCTTGCCCGCCGCTGATTGCTTTCGTCTATTTTAACATGGTAAGTGTCAAAAGCAAATTTTATATATAGTATAATATATTCATAGTCTTCTTTGGCCAAACAAAAATCCATTTACCAGTGGAACAATCGATTTTATTTGTTCCATAATAGAAATAGGGGACCACCGTGTCTGTCTGTCTGTCTGACCTTTGAAGGGCAGCCATGTTTGGAACTGTAATGTGTAGCCGAAGTGAAATTTTCACAAAAGTCTCACCAAGTGTCTGAAACGAAAATTAGCGATAAATTACCTACGTTAATAGATTGCTAATACATTTTCAAACGCAGATTGGTGGGTTGCTGAAACCTTCAAAAACTGACTGTTTGTCAACACTGTTACCAAGTTAATTAACATTAACTAGCTAATAAATTGCCACATGTCCATGTGATATTATTAATCAAATTCATATTATTGAGAACAACTAATTATTAAGTTATGTATAAGTGTTAAATAGTATTTTGATATATGACTGTGTGTGTGTTTAATCTGTAAACTCAATAGAAATGGTAAACATTCTACATTTACATAATATTAACTTTTTCATTAATTACACTGCCATCAGGGTGGAACTAAATTAACAGTAACAATTTTGTAAATTGCATAAGGATCGCATTGAAATTTTTGATTGTTGAAAGGCTATTTGTTTTTCAATAATTATAATAATATGCACTGATCAATACACTATACAATAATATATAACTTGATCCATCCTCCGCTCTTGTATTTATTCGCTTACAAATTATTTATTATAACCGTCATCTCGATATTCGAAACGTTCGAAACGTAGCTCGTCGTGTGTGGCCCGTAAATGTTAACAAGAAGCGTGTGCGATATCATTATTAATGCATAGTTATACGTAACCATAACAATAGTTAAAAATTACCTACACGGCGGTGGAAGTGACAATTACAATTTGAATCACCGCGACATGTAAATTTGTAGCACATCAGAGATCAGCGTTGAAATGGTCAATCGGCTTTAGTAAGCAGCGGCTAAATTGTACAAGTGAAATTAATAGGTATGCCATATATAACAGGCAACTGTTTAATTTTCACATTAATTAAAAACCGACGGACAATATTTTTTTTTCCATAATTACACTCAAAAACAGGCAATTGTTTGATTTTCACATGAATTTAACACCGACCGACAAAAAGATTGATATCTTTCAATTTTTTTTTTTCTAAATTTCACTCAATAACCAGGCAATTGTTTGATTTTTTTAGTCTCTTAATTTCACTCACAAACAAGGCAATTGTTTGATTTTCACATGAATTTAACACCGACCGACAAAAAGTTGGATTTCTTTCAATATTTTTTTTTCTGAATTTCACTCAAAAACAAGGCAATTGTTTGATTTTTTTTTTTCTCTTAATTTCACTCAAAAACAAGGCAATTGTTTGATTTTCACATGAATTTAACACCGACCGACAAAAAGTTTGTATTCTTTCAATTTTTTTTTTTTTTTCTGAATTTTACTCAATAACAAGGCAATTGTTTGATTTTTTTTTCTCCTAATTTCACTCAAAAACAAGGCAATTGTTTGATTTTCACATGAATTTAACACCGACCGACAAAAAGTTTGATTTCTTTCAATATTTTTTTTTCTGAATTTCACTCAAAAACAAGGCAATTGTTTGATTTTTTTTTTCTCTTAATTTCACTCAAAAACAAGGCAATTGTTTGATTTTCACATGAATTTAACACCGACCGACAAAAAGTTTGATTTCTTTAAAATTTTTTTTTTTCTGAATTTCACTCAAAAACAAGGCAAATGTTTGATTTTTTTTTTCTCTTAATTTCACTCAAAAACAAGGCAATTGTTTGATTTTCACATGAATTAACACCGACCGACAAAAAGTTTGATTTCTTTCAATATTTTTTTTTTCTGAATTTCACTCAAAAACAAGGCAATTGATTGATTTTTTTTTCTCTTTATTTCACTCAAAAACAAGGCATTTGTTTGATTTTCACATGAATTTAACACCGACCGACAAAAAGTTTGATTTCTTTCAATTTTTTTTTTCTAAATTTCACTCAATAACCAGGCAATTGTTTGATTTTTTTTTTCTCTTAATTTCACTCAAAAACAAGGCAATTGTTTGATTTTCACATGAATTTAACACACCAGGCAATTGTTTGATTTTCACATGAATTTAACAGCGACCGACAAAAAGTTTGATTTCTTTCAATATTTTTATTTTCTGAATTTCACTCAAAAACAAGGCAAATAAGGATATTGGCTATAGTCTAAATTATAACAAGTTGGCAATGATCACTAACCCTCTCAGGCAATTATTTATATTCTGCTCCGTTGACATTTCAGGTTTGGATACATACTGGATGTATGATGCTGCCGCTCAAAAGCTGTTATGTTTGCCCGCCCGCCGCTGATTGGCTTCGTCTATTTTAACATGGTAAGTGTCAAAAGCAAATTTTATATATAGTATAATATATTCATAGTCTTCTTTGGCCAAACAAAAATCCATTTACCAGTGGAACAATCGATTTTATTTGTTCCATAATAGAAATAGGGGACCACCGTGTCTGTCTGTCTGTCTGACCTTTGAAGGGCAGCCATGTTTGGAACGGTAATGTGTAGCCGAAGTGAAATTTTCACAAAAGTCTCACCAAGTGTCTGAAACGAAAATTAGCGATAAATTACCTACGTTAATAGATTGCTAATACATTTTCAAACGTAGATTGGTGGGTTGCTGAAACCTTCAAAAACTGACTGTTTGTCAACACTGTTACCAAGTTAATTAACATTAACTAGCTAATAAATTGCCACATGTCCATGTGATATTATTAATCAAATTCATATTATTGAGAACAACTAATTATTAAGTTATGTATAAGTGTTACATAATATTTTGATATATGACTGTGTTTGTGTTTAATCTGTAAACTCCATAGAAATGGTAAACATTCTACTTTTACATAATATTAACTTTTTCATAAATTACACTGCCAACAGGGTGGAACTAAATTAACAGTTACAATTTTGTAAATTGCATAAGGATCGCATTGAAATATTTGATTGTTGAAAGGCTATTTGTTTTTCAATAATTATAATATGCACTGATCAATACACTATACAATAATATATAACTTGATCCATCCTCCGCTCTTGTATTTATTCGCTTACAAATTATTTATTATAACCGTCATCTCGATATTCGAAACGTTCGAAACGTAGCTCGTCGTGTGTGGCCCGTAAATGTTAACAAGAAGCGTGTGCGATATCATTATTAATGCATAGTTATACGTAACCATAACAATAGTTAAAAATTACCTACACGGCGGTGGAAGTGACAATTACAATTTGAATCACCGCGACATGTAAATTTGTAGCACATCAGAGATCAGCGTTGAAATGGTCAATCGGCTTTAGTAAGCAGCGGCTAAATTGTACAAGTGAAATTAATAGGTATGCCATATATAACAGGCAACTGTTTAATTTTCACATTAATTAAAAACCGACGGACAATATTTTTTTTTCCATAATTACACTCAAAAACAGGCAATTGTTTGATTTTCACATGAATTTAACACCGACCGACAAAAAGATTGATTTCTTTCAATTTTTTTTTTCTAAATTTCACTTAATAACCAGGCAATTGTTTGATTTTTTTAGTCTCTTAATTTCACTCACAAACAAGGCAATTGTTTGATTTTCACATGAATTTAACACCGACCGACAAAAAGTTGGATTTCTTTCAATATTTTTTTTTCTGAATTTCACTCAAAAACAAGGCAATTGTTTGATTTTTTTTTTCTCTTAATTTCACTCAAAAACAAGGCAATTGTTTGATTTTCACATGAATTTAACACCGACCGACAAAAAGTTTGTATTCTTTCAATTTTTTTTTTTTTCTGAATTTTACTCAATAACAAGGCAATTGTTTGATTTTTTTTTCTCCTAATTTCACTCAAAAACAAGGCAATTGTTTGATTTTCACATGAATTTAACACCGACCGACACAAAGTTTGATTTCTTTCAATATTTTTTTTTCTGAATTTCACTCAAAAACAAGGCAATTGTTTGATTTTTTTTTTCTCTTAATTTCACTCAAAAACAAGGCAATTGTTTGATTTTCACATGAATTTAACACCGACCGACAAAAAGTTTGTATTCTTTCAATTTTTTTTTTTTTTTCTGAATTTTACTCAATAACAAGGCAATTGTTTGATTTTTTTTTCTCCTAATTTCACTCAAAAACAAGGCAATTGTTTGATTTTCACATGAATTTAACACCGACCGACAAAAAGTTTGATTTCTTTCAATATTTTTTTTTCTGAATTTCACTCAAAAACAAGGCAATTGTTTGATTTTTTTTTCTCTTAATTTCACTCAAAAACAAGGCAATTGTTTGATTTTCACATGAATTTAACACCGACCGACAAAAAGTTTGATTTCTTTAAATTTTTTTTTTTTCTGAATTTCACTCAAAAACAAGGCAAATGTTTGATTTTTTTTTTCTCTTAATTTCACTCAAAAACAAGGCAATTGTTTGATTTTCACATGAATTAACACCGACCGACAAAAAGTTTGATTTCTTTCAATATTTTTTTTTTCTGAATTTCACTCAAAAACAAGGCAATTGATTGATTTTTTTTTCTCTTTATTTCACTCAAAAACAAGGCATTTGTTTGATTTTCACATGAATTTAACACCGACCGACAAAAAGTTTGATTTCTTTCAATTTTTTTTTTCTGAATTTCACTCACAAACAAAGCAATTGTTTGATTTTTTTTTCTCTTAAATTCACTCAAAAACAAGGCAATTGTTTGGTTTTCACATGAATTTAACACCGACCGACAAAAAGTTTGATTTCTTTAAATTTTTTTTTTTCTGAATTTCACTCAAAAACAAGGCAATTGTTTGATTTTTTTTTCTCTTAATTTCACTCAAAAACAAGGCAATTGTTTGATTATCACATGAATTTAACACAGACCGACAAAAAGTTTGATTTCTTTCATTTTTTTTTATTCTCAATTTCACTCACTAACCAGGCAATTGTTTGATTTTGTTTTTCTCTTAATTTCACTCAAAAACAAGGCAATTGTTTGATTTTCACATGAATTTAACACCGACCGACAAAAAGTATGATTTCTTTCAATTTTTTTTTCTGAATATCACTCAAAAACGAGGCAATTGTTTGATTTTTTTTTTCTCTTTATTTCACTCAAAAACAAGGCAATTGTTTGATTTTCACATGAATTTAACACCGACCGACAAAAAGTTTGATTTCTTTCAATTTTTTGTTTTCTAAATTTCTGAATTTCACTCAAAAACAAGGCAATTAAGGATATTGGCTATAGTCTAAATTATAACAAGTTGGCAATGATCACTAACCCTCTCAGGCAATTATTTATATTCTGCTCCGTTGACATTTCAGGTTTGGATACATACTGGATGTATGATGCTGCCGCTCAAAAGCTGTTATGTTTGCCCATGAGAGAAAAATGGTAAACATTCTACATTTACATAATATTAACTTTTTCATTAATTACACTGCCATCAGGGTGGAACTAAATTAACAGTAACAATTTTGTAAATTGCATAAGGATCGCATTGAAATATTTGATTGTTGAAAGGCTATTTGTTTTTCAATAATTATAATATGCACTGATCAATACACTATACAATAATATATAACTTGATCCATCCACCGCTCTTGTTTTTATTCGCTTAGTTTGATTTTTTTTTTCTCTTAATTTCACTCAAAAACAAGGCAATTGTTTGATTTTCACATGAATTTAACACCGACCGACAAAAAGTTTGATTTCTTTCATTTTTTTTTTCTAAATTTCACTCAATAACCAGGCAATTGTTTGATTTTTTTTTCTCTTAATTTCACTCAAAAACAAGGCAAAACCGACAAAAAGTTTGATTTCTTTCAATATTTTTTTTTTCTGCATTTCACTCAAAAACAAGGCAATTTTTTGATTTTTTTTTTCTCTTAATTTCACTCAAAAACAAGGCAATTGTTTGATTTTCACATGAATTTAACACCGACCGACAAAAAGTTTGATTTCTTTAAATGTTTTTTTTTTCTAAATTTCACTCAATAACCAGGCAATTGTTTGTTTTTTTTTTTTCTCTTAATTTGACTCAAAAACAAGGCAATTGTTTGATTTTCACATGAATTTAACACACCAGGCAATTGTTTGATTTTTTTTTTCTCTTAATTTCACTCAAAAACAAGGCAATTGTTTGATTTTCACATGAATTTAACACCGACCGACAAAAAGTTTGATTTCTTTAAATTTTTTTTTTTCTGAATTTCACTCAAAAACAAGGCAATTAAGGATATTGGCTATAGTCTCAATTATAACAAGTTGGCAATGATCACTAACCCTCTCAGGCAATTATTTATATTCTGCTCCGTTGACATTTCAGGTTTGGATACATACTGGATGTATGATGCTGCCGCTCAAAAGCTGTTATGTTTGCCCGCCCGCCGCTGATTGGCTTCGTCTATTTTAACATGGTAAGTGTCAAAAGCAAATTTTATATATAGTATAATATATTCATAGTCTTCTTTGGCCAAACAAAAATCCATTTACCAGTGGAACAATCGATTTTATTTGTTCCATAATAGAAATAGGGGACCACCGTGTCTGTCTGTCTGTCTGTCTGACCTTTGAAGGGCAGCCATGTTTGGAACTGTAATGTGTAGCCGAAGTGAAATTTTCACAAAAGTCTCACCAAGTGTCTGAAACGAAAATTAGCGATAAATTACCTACGTTAATAGATTGCTTATACATTTTCAAACGCAGATTGGTGGGTTGCTGAAACTTTCAAAAACTGACTGTTTGTCAACATTTACCAAGTTAATTAACATTAACTAGCTAATAAATTGCCACATGTCCATGTGATATTATTAATCAAATTCATATGATTGAGAACAACTAATTATTAAGTTATGTATAAGTGTTACATAATATTTTGATATATGACTGTGTGTGTGTTTAATCTGTACACTCCATAGAAATGGTAAACATTCTACATTTACATAATATTAACTTTTTCATAAATTACACTGCTATCAGTGTGGAACTAAATTAACAGTTACAATTTTGTAAATTGCATAAGGATCGCATTGAAATATTTGATTGTTGAAAGGCTATTTGTTTTTCAATAATTATAATATGCACTGATCAATACACTATACAATAATATATAACTTGATCCATCCTCCGCTCTTGTATTTATTCGCTTACAAATTATTTATTATAACCGTCATCTCGATATTCGAAACGTTCGAAACGTAGCTCGTCGTGTGTGGCCCGTAAATGTAAACAAGAAGCGTGTGCGATATCATTATTATTGCATAGTTATACGTAACCATAACAATAGTTAAAAATTACCTACACGGCGGTGGAAGTGACAATTACAATTTGAATCACCGCGACATGTAAATTTGTAGCACATCAGAGATCAGCGTTGAAATGGTCAATCGGCGTTAGTAAGCAGCGGCTAAATTGTACAAGTGAAATTAATAGCTATGCCATATATAACAGGCAACTGTTTAATTATCACATTTATTAAAAACCAACGGACAATATTTTTTTTTCCATAATTACACTGAAAAACAGGCAATTGTTTGATTTTCACATGAATTTAACACCGACCGACAAAAAATTTGATTTCTTTAAATTTTTTTTTCTGAATTTTACTCAAAAACAAGGCAATTGTTTGATTTTTTTTTCTCTTAATTTCACTCAAAAACAAGGCAATTGTTTGATTTTCACATGAATTTAACACCGACCGACAAAAAGTTTGATTTCTTTCATTTTTTTTTTTCTAATTTTCACTCAATAACCAGGCAATTGTTTGATTTTTTTTTCTCTTAATTTCACTCAAAAACGAGGCAATTGTTTGATTTTCACATGAATTTAACACCGACAGACAAAAAGTTTGATATCTTTAAATTTTTTTTTTTCTGAATTTCACTCAAATACAAGGCTATGGTAGGGTTTTTTTTTCTCTTAATTTCACTCAAAAACAAGGCAATTGTTTGATTTTCACATGAATTTAACACCGACCGACAAAAAGTTGGATTTCTTTCAATATTTTTTTTTTCTGAATTTCATTCAAAAACAAGGCAATTGTTTGATTTTTTTTTCTCCTAATTTCACTCAAAAACAAGGCAATTGTTTGATTTTCACATGAATTTAACACCGACCGACGAAAAGTTTGATTTCTTTCAATATTTATTTTTTCTAAATTTCACTCAATAACCAGGCAATTGTATGATTTTTCTTCTCTGAATTTCACTCAAAAACAAGGCAATTGTTTGATTTTCACATGAATTTAACACCGACCGACAAAAAGTTTGATTTCTTTCAATATTTTTTTTTCTGAATTTCACTCAAAAACATGGCAATTGTTTTATTTTTTTTTTCTCTTAATTTCACTCAAAAATAAGGCAATTGTTTGATTTTAACATGAATTTATTACCGCCCGACAAAAAGTTTGATTTCTTTCATTTTTTTTTTCTAAATTTCACTCAATAACCGGGCAATTGTTTGATTTTTTTTTTCTCTTTATTTCACTCAAAAACAAGGCATTTGTTTGATTTTCACATGAATTTAACACCGACCGACAAAAAGTTTGATATCTTTCAATTTATTTTTTCTGAATTTCACTCAAAAACAAGGCAATTGTTGGATTTTTTTGTCTCTTAATTTCACTCAAAAACAAGGCAATTGTTTGATTTTCACATGAATTTAACACCGACCGACGAAATGTTTGATTTCTTTCAATATTTATTTTTTCTAAATTTCACTCAATAACCAGGCAATCGTTTGATTTTTTTTTTCTCTTAATTTCACTCAAAAACAAGGCAATTGTTTGATTTTCACATGAATTTAACACCGACCGACAAAAAGTTTGATTTCTTTCAATATATTTTTTTTCTGCATTTCACTCAAAAACAAGGCAATTGTTTGATTTTTTTTTTCTCTTAATTTCACTCAAAAATAAGGCAATTGTTTGATTTTCACATGAATTTAACACCGACCGACAAAAAGTTTGATTTCTTTCAATTTTTTTTTCTGAATTTCACTCAAAAGCATGGCAATTGTTTGATTTTTTTTTACTCTTAATTTCACTCAAAAACAAGGCAATTGTTTGATTTTCACATGAATTTAACACCGACCGACAAAAAGATTGATTTCTTTCAATTTTTTTTTTTCTAAATTTCACTCAATAACCAGGCAATTGTTTGATTTTTTTATTTTCTTAATTTCACTCAAAAACATCTTTCAATTTTTTTTTTTTCTGAATTTCACTCAAAAGCATGGCAATTGTTTGATTTTTTTTGTCTCTTAATTTCACTCAAAAACAAGGCAATTGTTTGATTTTCACATGAATTTAACACCGACCGACAAAAAGTTTGATTTCTTTCAATTTTTTTTTTCTGAATTTCACTCAAAAACAAGGCAATTAAGGATATTGGCTATAGTCTAAATTATAACAAGTTGGCAATGATCACTAACCCTCTCAGGCAATTATTTATATTCTGCTCCGTTGACATTTCAGGTTTGGATACATACTGGATGTATGATGCTGCCGCTCAAAAGCTGTTATGTTTGCTTGCCCGCCGCTGATTGCTTTCGTCTATTTTAACATGGTAAGTGTCAAAAGCAAATTTTATATATAGTATAATATATTCATAGTCTTCTTTGGCCAAACAAAAATCCATTTACCAGTGGAACAATCGATTTTATTTGTTCCATAATAGAAATAGGGGACCACCGTGTCTGTCTGTCTGTCTGACCTTTGAAGGGCAGCCATGTTTGGAACTGTAATGTGTAGCCGAAGTGAAATTTTCACAAAAGTCTCACCAAGTGTCTGAAACGAAAATTAGCGATAAATTACCTACGTTAATAGATTGCTAATACATTTTCAAACGCAGATTGGTGGGTTGCTGAAACCTTCAAAAACTGACTGTTTGTCAACACTGTTACTAAGTTAATTAACATTAACTAGCTAATAAATTGCCACATGTCCATGTGATATTATTAATCAAATTCATATTATTGAGAACAACTAATTATTAAGTTATGTATAAGTGTTAAATAGTATTTTGATATATGACTGTGTGTGTGTTTAATCTGTAAACTCAATAGAAATGGTAAACATTCTACATTTACATAATATTAACTTTTTCATTAATTACACTGCCATCAGGGTGGAACTAAATTAACAGTAACAATTTTGTAAATTGCATAAGGATCGCATTGAAATATTTGATTGTTGAAAGGCTATTTGTTTTTCAATAATTATAATAATATGCACTGATCAATACACTATACAATAATATATAACTTGATCCATCCTCCGCTCTTGTATTTATTCGCTTACATATTATTTATTATAACCGTCATCTCGATATTCGAAACGTTCGAAACGTAGCTCGTCGTGTGTGGCCCGTAAATGTTAACAAGAAGCGTGTGCGATATCATTATTAATGCATAGTTATACGTAACCATAACAATAGTTAAAAATTACCTACACGGCGGTGGAAGTGACAATTACAATTTGAATCACCGCGACATGTAAATTTGTAGCACATCAGAGATCAGCGTTGAAATGGTCAATCGGCTTTAGTAAGCAGCGGCTAAATTGTACAAGTGAAATTAATAGGTATGCCATATATAACAGGCAACTGTTTAATTTTCACATTAATTAAAAACCGACGGACAATATTTTTTTTTCCATAATTACACTCAAAAACAGGCAATTGTTTGATTTTCACATGAATTTAACACCGACCGACAAAAAGATTGATATCTTTCAATTTTTTTTTTCTAAATTTCACTCAATAACCAGGCAATTGTTTGATTTTTTTAGTCTCTTAATTTCACTCACAAACAAGGCAATTGTTTGATTTTCACATGAATTTAACACCGACCGACAAAAAGTTGGATTTCTTTCAATATTTTTTTTTCTGAATTTCACTCAAAAACAAGGCAATTGTTTGATTTTTTTTTTTCTCTTAATTCACTCAAAAACAAGGCAATTGTTTGATTTTCACATGAATTTAACACCGACCGACAAAAAGTTTGTATTCTTTCAATTTTTTTTTTTTTTTCTTAATTTCACTCAATAACAAGGCAATTGTTTGATTTTCACATGAATTTAACACCGACCGACAAAAAGTTTGATTTCTTTAAAATTTTTTTTTTCTGAATTTCACTCAAAAACAAGGCAAATGTTTGATTTTTTTTTTTCTGAATTTCACTCAAAAACAAGGCAAATGTTTGATTTTTTTTTTCTCTTAATTTCACTCAAAAACAAGGCAATTGTTTGATTTTCACATGAATTAACACCGACCGACAAAAAGTTTGATTTCTTTCAATATTTTTTTTTTCTGAATTTCACTCAAAAACAAGGCAATTGATTGATTTTTTTTTCTCTTTATTTCACTCAAAAACAAGGCATTTGTTTGATTTTCACATGAATTTAACACCGACCGACAAAAAGTTTGATTTCTTTCAATTTTTTTTTTCTAAATTTCACTCAATAACCAGGCAATTGTTTGATTTTTTTTTTCTCTTAATTTCACTCAAAAACAAGGCAATTGTTTGATTTTCACATGAATTTAACACACCAGGCAATTGTTTGATTTTCACATGAATTTAACAGCGACCGACAAAAAGTTTGATTTCTTTCAATATTTTTATTTTCTGAATTTCACTCAAAAACAAGGCAATTAAGGATATTGGCTATAGTCTAAATTATAACAAGTTGGCAATGATCACTAACCCTCTCAGGCAATTATTTATATTCTGCTCCGTTGACATTTCAGGTTTGGATACATACTGGATGTATGATGCTGCCGCTCAAAAGCTGTTATGTTTGCCCGCCCGCCGCTGATTGGCTTCGTCTATTTTAACATGGTAAGTGTCAAAAGCAAATTTTATATATAGTATAATATATTCATAGTCTTCTTTGGCCAAACAAAAATCCATTTACCAGTGGAACAATCGATTTTATTTGTTCCATAATAGAAATAGGGGACCACCGTGTCTGTCTGTCTGTCTGACCTTTGAAGGGCAGCCATGTTTGGAACGGTAATGTGTAGCCGAAGTGAAATTTTCACAAAAGTCTCACCAAGTGTTTGAAACGAAAATTAGCGATAAATTACCTACGTTAATAGATTGCTAATACATTTTCAAACGTAGATTGGTGGGTTGCTGAAACCTTCAAAAACTGACTGTTTGTCAACACTGTTACCAAGTTAATTAACATTAACTAGCTAATAAATTGCCACATGTCCATGTGATATTATTAATCAAATTCATATTATTGAGAACAACTAATTATTAAGTTATGTATAAGTGTTACATAATATTTTGATATATGACTGTGTGTGTGTTTAATCTGTAAACTCCATAGAAATGGTAAACATTCTACTTTTACATAATATTAACTTTTTCATAAATTACACTGCCATCAGGGTGGAACTAAATTAACAGTTACAATTTTGTAAATTGCATAAGGATCGCATTGAAATATTTGATTGTTGAAAGGCTATTTGTTTTTCAATAATTATAATATGCACTGATCAATACACTATACAATAATATATAACTTGATCCATCCTCCGCTCTTGTATTTATTCGCTTACAAATTATTTATTATAACCGTCATCTCGATATTCGAAACGTTCGAAACGTAGCTCGTCGTGTGTGGCCCGTAAATGTTAACAAGAAGCGTGTGCGATATCATTATTAATGCATAGTTATACGTAACCATAACAATAGTTAAAAATTACCTACACGGCGGTGGAAGTGACAATTACAATTTGAATCACCGCGACATGTAAATTTGTAGCACATCAGAGATCAGCGTTGAAATGGTCAATCGGCTTTAGTAAGCAGCGGCTAAATTGTACAAGTGAAATTAATAGGTATGCCATATATAACAGGCAACTGTTTAATTTTCACATTAATTAAAAACCGACGGACAATATTTTTTTTTCCATAATTACACTCAAAAACAGGCAATTGTTTGATTTTCACATGAATTTAACACCGACCGACAAAAAGATTGATTTCTTTCAATTTTTTTTTTCTAAATTTCACTTAATAACCAGGCAATTGTTTGATTTTTTTAGTCTCTTAATTTCACTCACAAACAAGGCAATTGTTTGATTTTCACATGAATTTAACACCGACCGACAAAAAGTTGGATTTCTTTCAATATTTTTTTTTCTGAATTTCACTCAAAAACAAGGCAATTGTTTGATTTTTTTTTTCTCTTAATTTCACTCAAAAACAAGGCAATTGTTTGATTTTCACATGAATTTAACACCGACCGACAAAAAGTTTGTATTCTTTCAATTTTTTTTTTTTTTCTGAATTTTACTCAATAACAAGGCAATTGTTTGATTTTTTTTTCTCTTAATTTCACTCAAAAACAAGGCAATTGTTTGATTTTCACATGAATTTAACACCGACCGACAAAAAGTTTGATTTCTTTCATTTTTTTTTTTCTAATTTTCACTCAATAACCAGGCAATTGTTTGATTTTTTTTTCTCTTAATTTCACTCAAAAACGAGGCAATTGTTTGATTTTCACATGAATTTAACACCGACAGACAAAAAGTTTGATATATTTAAATTTTTTTTTTTCTGAATTTCACTCAAATACAAGGCTATGGTAGGGTTTTTTTTTCTCTTAATTTCACTCAAAAACAAGGCAATTGTTTGATTTTCACATGAATTTAACACCGACCGACAAAAAGTTGGATTTCTTTCAATATTTTTTTTTTCTGAATTTCATTCAAAAACAAGGCATTTGTTTGATTTTTTTTTCTCCTAATTTCACTCAAAAACAAGGCAATTGTTTGATTTTCACATGAATTTAACACCGACCGACGAAAAGTTTGATTTCTTTCAATATTTATTTTTTCTAAATTTCACTCAATAACCAGGCAATTGTATGATTTTTCTTCTCTGAATTTCACTCAAAAACAAGGCAATTGTTTGATTTTCACATGAATTTAACACCGACCGACAAAAAGTTTGATTTCTTTCAATATTTTTTTTTCTGAATTTCACTCAAAAACATGGCAATTGTTTTATTTTTTTTTTCTCTTAATTTCACTCAAAAATAAGGCAATTGTTTGATTTTAACATGAATTTAACACCGCCCGACAAAAAGTTTGATTTCTTTCATTTTTTTTTTCTAAATTTCACTCAATAACCGGGCAATTGTTTGATTTTTTTTTTCTCTTTATTTCACTCAAAAACAAGGCATTTGTTTGATTTTCACATGAATTTAACACCGACCGACAAAAAGTTTGATATCTTTCAATTTATTTTTTCTGAATTTCACTCAAAAACAAGGCAATTGTTGGATTTTTTTGTCTCTTAATTTCACTCAAAAACAAGGCAATTGTTTGATTTTCACATGAATTTAACACCGACCGACGAAAAGTTTGATTTCTTTCAATATTTATTTTTTCTAAATTTCACTCAATAACCAGGCAATCGTTTGATTTTTTTTTTCTCTTAATTTCACTCAAAAACAAGGCAATTGTTTGATTTTCACATGAATTTAACACCGACCGACAAAAAGTTTGATTTCTTTCAATATATTTTTTTTCTGCATTTCACTCAAAAACAAGGCAATTGTTTGATTTTTTTTTTCTCTTAATTTCACTCAAAAATAAGGCAATTGTTTGATTTTCACATGAATTTAACACCGACCGACAAAAAGTTTGATTTCTTTCAATTTTTTTTTCTGAATTTCACTCAAAAACAAGGCCATTGTTTGATTTTTTTGTCTCTTAATTTCACTCAAAAACAAGGCAATTGTTTGATTTTCACATGAATTTAACACCGACCGACAAAAAGTTTGATTACTTTCAATTTTTTTTTTCTGAATTTCACTCAAAAACAAGGCAATTGTTTGATTTTCACATGAATTTAACACCGACCGACGAAAAGTTTGATTTCTTTCAATATTTATTTTTTCTAAATTTCACTCAATAACCAGGCAATTGTATGATTTTTCTTCTCTGAATTTCACTCAAAAACAAGAAAATTGTTTGATTTTTTTTTCTCTTAATTTCACTCAAAAACAAGGCAATTGTTTGATTTTTTTTTTCTCTGAATTTCACTCAAAAACAAGACAATTGTTTGATTTTTTTTCTCTTAATTTCACTCAAAAACAAGGCAATTGTTTGATTTTCACATGAATTTAACACCGACCGACAAAAAGTTTGATTTCTTTCAATATTTTTTTTTTCTGAATTTCACTCAAAAACAAGGCAATTGTTTGATTTTTTTGTCTCTTAATTTCACTCAAAAACAAGGCAATTGTTTGATTTTCACATGAATTTAACACCGACCGACAAAAAGTTTGATTACTTTCAATTTTTTTTTTCTGAATTTCACTCAAAAACAAGGCAATTGTTTGATTTTCACATGAATTTAACACCGACCGACAAAAAGTTTGATTTCTTTCAATATTTTTTTTTCTGCATTTCACTCAAAAACAAGGCAATTGTTTGATTTTTTTTTTCTCTTAATTTCACTCAAAAACAAGGCAATTGTTTGATTTTCACATGAATTTAACACCGACCGACAAAAAGTTTGATTTCTTTCAATTTTTTTTATTCTAAATTTCACTCAATAACCAGGCAATTGTTTGCTTTTTTTGTCTCTTAATTTCACTCAAAAACAAGGCAATTGTTTGATTTTCACATGAATTTAACACCGACCGACAACAAGTTTGATTTCTTTCAATTTTTTTTTCTGAATTTCACTCAAAAACAAGGCAATTAAGGATATTGGCTACAGTCTAAATTATAACAAGTTGGCAATGATCACAAACCCTCTCAGGCAATTATTTATATTCTGCTCCGTTGACATTTCAGGTTTGGATACATACTGGATGTATGATGCTGCCGCTCAAAAGCTGTTATGTTTGCCCGCCCGCCGCTGATTGCTTTCGTCTATTTTAACATGGTAAGTGTCAAAAGCAAATTTTATATATGGTATAATATATTCATAGTCTTCTTTGGCCAAATAAAAATCCATTTACCAGTGGAACAATCGATTTTATTTGTTCCATAATAGAAATAGGGGACCACCGTGTCTGTCTGTCTGTCTGACCTTTGAAGGGCAGCCATGTTTGGAACTGTAATGTGTAGCCGAAGTGAAATTTTCACAAAAGTCTCACCAAGTGTCTGAAACGAAAATTAGCGATAAATTACCTACGTTAATAGATTGCTAATACATTTTCAAACGCAGATTGGTGGGTTGCTGAAACCTTCAAAAACTGACTGTTTGTCAACACTGTTACCAAGTTAATTAACATTAACTAGCTAATAAATTGCCACATGTCCATGTGATATTATTAATCAAATTCATATTATTGAGAACAACTAATTATTAAGTTATGTATAAGTGTTACATAATATTTTGATATATGACTGTGTGTGTGTTTAATCTGTAAACTCCATAGAAATGGTAAACATTCTACATTTACATAATATTAACTTTTTCATTAATTACACTGCCATCAGGGTGGAACTAAATTAACAGTAACAATTTTGTAAATTGCATAAGGATCGCATTGAAATATTTGATTGTTGAAAGGCTATTTGTTTTTCAATAATTATAATAATATGCACTGATCAATACACTATACAATAATATATAACTTGATCCATCCTCCGCTCTTGTATTTATTCGCTTACAAATTATTTATTATAACCGTCATCTCGATATTCGAAACGTTCGAAACGTAGCTCGTCGTGTGTGGCCCGTAAATGTTAACAAGAAGCGTGTGCGATATCATTATTAATGCATAGTTATACGTAACCATAACAATAGTTAAAAATTACCTACACGGCGGTGGAAGTGACAATTACAATTTGAATCACCGCGACATGTAAATTTGTAGCACATCAGAGATCAGCGTTGAAATGGTCAATCGGCTTTAGTAAGCAGCGGCTAAATTGTACAAGTGAAATTAATAGGTATGCCATATATAACAGGCAACTGTTTAATTTTCACATTAATTAAAAACCGACGGACAATATTTTTTTTTCCATAATTACACTCAAAAACAGGCAATTGTTTGATTTTCACATGAATTTAACACCGACCGACAAAAAGATTGATTTCTTTCAATTTTTTTTTTTCTAAATTTCACTCAATAACCAGGCAATTGTTTGATTTTTTTAGTCTCTTAATTTCACTCACAAACAAGGCAATTGTTTGATTTTCACATGAATTTAACACCGACCGACAAAAAGTTGGATTTCTTTCAATATTTTTTTTTCTGAATTTCACTCAAAAACAAGGCAATTGTTTGATTTTTTTTTTCTCTTAATTTCACTCAAAAACAAGGCAATTGTTTGATTTTCACATGAATTTAACACCGACCGACAAAAAGTTTGATTTCTTTAAATTTTTTTTTTTCTGAATTTCACTCAAAAACAAGGCAAATGTTTGATTTTTTTTTTCTCTTAATTTCACTCAAAAACAAGGCAATTGTTTGATTTTCACATGAATTAACACCGACCGACAAAAAGTTTGATTTCTTTCAATATTTTTTTTTTCTGAATTTCACTCAAAAACAAGGCAATTGATTGATTTTTTTTTCTCTTTATTTCACTCAAAAACAAGGCATTTGTTTGATTTTCACATGAATTTAACACCGACCGACAAAAAGTTTGATTTCTTTCAATTTTTTTTTTCTAAATTTCACTCAATAACCAGGCAATTGTTTGATTTTTTTTTTCTCTTAATTTCACTCAAAAACAAGGCAATTGTTTGATTTTCACATGAATTTAACACACCAGGCAATTGTTTGATTTTCACATGAATTTAACACCGACCGACAAAAAGTTTGATTTCTTCCAATATTTTTATTTTCTGAATTTCACTCAAAAACAAGGCAATTAAGGATATTGGCTATAGTCTAAATTATAACAAGTTGGCAATGATCACTAACCCTCTCAGGCAATTATTTATATTCTGCTCCGTTGACATTTCAGGTTTGGATACATACTGGATGTATGATGCTGCCGCTCAAAAGCTGTTATGTTTGCCCGCCCGCCGCTGATTGGCTTCGTCTATTTTAACATGGTAAGTGTCAAAAGCAAATTTTATATATAGTATAATATATTCATAGTCTTCTTTGGCCAAACAAAAATCCATTTACCAGTGGAACAATCGATTTTATTTGTTCCATAATAGAAATAGGGGACCACCGTGTCTGTCTGTCTGTCTGACCTTTGAAGGGCAGCCATGTTTGGAACGGTAATGTGTAGCCGAAGTGAAATTTTCACAAAAGTCTCACCAAGTGTCTGAAACGAAAATTAGCGATAAATTACCTACGTTAATAGATTGCTAATACATTTTCAAACGTAGATTGGTGGGTTGCTGAAACCTTCAAAAACTGACTGTTTGTCAACACTGTTACCAAGTTAATTAACATTAACTAGCTAATAAATTGCCACATGTCCATGTGATATTATTAATCAAATTCATATTATTGAGCACAACTAATTATTAAGTTATGTATAAGTGTTACATAATATTTTGATATATGACTGTGTGTGTGTTTAATCTGTAAACTCCATAGAAATGGTAAACATTCTACTTTTACATAATATTAACTTTTTCATAAATTACACTGCCATCAGGGTGGAACTAAATTAACAGTTACAATTTTGTAAATTGCATAAGGATCGCATTGAAATATTTGATTGTTGAAAGGCTATTTGTTTTTCAATAATTATAATATGCACTGATCAATACACTATACAATAATATATAACTTGATCCATCCTCCGCTCTTGTATTTATTCGCTTACAAATTATTTATTATAACCGTCATCTCGATATTCGAAACGTTCGAAACGTAGCTCGTCGTGTGTGGCCCGTAAATGTAAACAAGAAGCGTGTGCGATATCATTATTAATGCATAGTTATACGTAACCATAACAATAGTTAAAAATTACCTACACGGCGGTGGAAGTGACAATTACAATTTGAATCACCGCGACATGTAAATTTGTAGCACATCAGAGATCAGCGTTGAAATGGTCAATCGGCTTTAGTAAGCAGCGGCTAAATTGTACAAGTGAAATTAATAGGTATGCCATATATAACAGGCAACTGTTTAATTTTCACATTAATTAAAAACCGACGGACAATATTTTTTTTTCCATAATTACACTCAAAAACAGGCAATTGTTTTATTTTCACATGAATTTAACACCGACCGACAAAAAGATTGATTTCTTTCAATTTTTTTTTTTCTAAATTTCACTCAATAACCAGGCAATTGTTTGATTTTTTTAGTCTCTTAATTTCACTCACAAACAAGGCAATTGTTTGATTTTCACATGAATTTAACACCGACCGACAAAAAGTTGGATTTCTTTCAATATTTTTTTTTCTGAATTTCACTCAAAAACAAGGCAATTGTTTGATTTTTTTTTTCTCTTAATTTCACTCAAAAACAAGGCAATTGTTTGATTTTCACATGAATTTAACACCGACCGACAAAAAGTTTGTATTCTTTCAATTTTTTTTTTTTTTCTGAATTTTACTCAATAACAAGGCAATTGTTTGATTTTTTTTTCTCCTAATTTCACTCAAAAACAAGGCAATTGTTTGATTTTCACATGAATTTAACACCGACCGACAAAAAGTTTGATTTTTTTCAATATTTTTTTTTCTGAATTTCACTCAAAAACAAGGCAATTGTTTGATTTTTTTTTTCTCTTAATTTCACTCAAAAACAAGGCAATTGTTTGATTTTCAAATGAATTTAACACCGACCGACAAAAAGTTTGATTTCTTTAAATTTTTTTTTTTCTGAATTTCACTCAAAAACAAGGCAAATGATTGATTTTTTTTTTCTCTTAATTTCACTCAAAAACAAGGCAATTGTTTGATTTTCACATGAATAAACACCGACCGACAAAAAGTTTGATTTCTTTCAATATTTTTTTTTTCTGAATTTCACTCAAAAACAAGGCAATTGATTGATTTTTTTTTCTCTTAAATTCACTCAAAAACAAGGCAATTGTTTGGTTTTCACATGAATTTAACACCGACCGACAAAAAGTTTGATTTCTTTAAATTTTTTTTTTTCTGAATTTCACTCAAAAACAAGGCAATTGTTTGATTTTTTTTTCTCTTAATTTCACTCAAAAACAAGGCAATTGTTTGATTATCACATGAATTTAACACAGACCGACAAAAAGTTTGATTTCTTTCATTTTTTTTTTATTCTCAATTTCACTCACTAACCAGGCAATTGTTTGATTTTGTTTTTCTCTTAATTTCACTCAAAAACAAGGCAATTGTTTGATTTTCACATGAATTTAACACCGACCGACAAAAAAGTATGATTTCTTTCAATTTTTTTTTCTGCATTTCACTCAAAAACGAGGCAATTGTTTGATTTTTTTTTTCTCTTTATTTCACTCAAAAACAAGGCAATTGTTTGATTTTCACATGAATTTAACACCGACCGACAAAAAGTTTGATTTCTTTCAATTTTTTGTTTTCTAAATTTCTGAATTTCACTCAAAAACAAGGCAATTAAGGATATTGGCTATAGTCTAAATTATAACAAGTTGGCAATGATCACTAACCCTCTCAGGCAATTATTTATATTCTGCTCCGTTGACATTTCAGGTTTGGATACATACTGGATGTATGATGCTGCCGCTCAAAAGCTGTTATGTTTGCCCGCCCGCCGCTGATTGCTTTCGTCTATTTTAACATGGTAAGTGTCAAAAGCAAATTTTATATATAGTATAATATATTCATAGTCTTCTTTGGCCAAACAAAAATCCATTTACCAGTGGAACAATCGATTTTATTTGTTCCATTATAGAAATAGGGGACCACCGTGTCTGTCTGTCTGTCTGACCTTTGAAGGGCAGCCATGTTTGGAACTGTAATGTGTAGCCGAAGTGAAATTTTCACAAAAGTCTCACCAAGTGTCTGAAACGAAAATTAGCGATAAATTACCTACGTTAATAGATTGCTAATACATTTTCAAACGCAGATTGGTGGGTTGCTGAAACCTTCAAAAACTGACTGTTTGTCAACACTGTTACCAAGTTAATTAACATTAACTAGCTAATAAATTGCCACATGTCCATGTGATATTATTAATCAAATTCATATTATTGAGAACAACTAATTATTAAGTTATGTATAAGTGTTACATAATATTTTGATATATGACTGTGTGTGTGTTTAATCTGTAAACTCCATAGAAATGGTAAACATTCTACATTTACATAATATTAACTTTTTCATAAATTACACTGCCATCAGGGTGGAACTAAATTAACAGTAACAATTTTGTAAATTGCATAAGGATCGCATTGAAATATTTGATTGTTGAAAGGCTATTTGTTTTTCAATAATTATAATATGCACTGATCAATACACTATACAATAATATATAACTTGATCCATCCTCCGCTCTTGTATTTATTCGCTTACAAATTATTTATTATAACCGTCATCTCGATATTCGAAACGTTCGAAACGTAGCTCGTCGTGTGTGGCCCGTAAATGTTAACAAGAAGCGTGTGCGATATCATTATTAATGCATAGTTATACGTAACCATAACAATAGTTAAAAATTACCTACACGGCGGTGGAAGTGACAATTACAATTTGAATCACCGCGACATGTAAATTTGTAGCACATCAGAGATCAGCGTTGAAATGGTCAATCGGCTTTAGTAAGCAGCGGCTAAATTGTACAAGTGAAATTAATAGGTATGCCATATATAACAGGCAACTGTTTAATTTTCACATTAATTAAAAACCGACGGACAATATTTTTTTTTCCATAATTACACTCAAAAACAGGCAATTGTTTGATTTTCACATGAATTTAACACCGACCGACAAAAAGATTGATTTCTTTCAATTTTTTTTTTTCTAAATTTCACTCAATAACCAGGCAATTGTTTGATTTTTTTAGTCTCTTAATTTCACTCACAAACAAGGCAATTGTTTGATTTTCACATGAATTTAACACCGACCGACAAAAAGTTGGATTTCTTTCAATATTTTTTTTTCTGAATTTCACTCAAAAACAAGGCAATTGTTTGATTTTTTTTTTCTCTTAATTTCACTCAAAAACAAGGCAATTGTTTGATTTTCACATGAATTTAACACCGACCGACAAAAAGTTTGTATTCTTTCAATTTTTTTTTTTTTTCTGAATTTTACTCAATAACAAGGCAATTGTTTGATTTTTTTTTCTCCTAATTTCACTCAAAAACAAGGCAATTGTTTGATTTTCACATGAATTTAACACCGACCGACAAAAAGTTTGATTTTTTTCAATATTTTTTTTTCTGAATTTCACTCAAAAACAAGGCAATTGTTTGATTTTTTTTTTCTCTTAATTTCACTCAAAAACAAGGCAATTGTTTGATTTTCAAATGAATTTAACACCGACCGACAAAAAGTTTGATTTCTTTAAATTTTTTTTTTTTCTGAATTTCACTCAAAAACAAGGCAAATGATTGATTTTTTTTTTCTCTTAATTTCACTCAAAAACAAGGCAATTGTTTGATTTTCACATGAATAAACACCGACCGACAAAAAGTTTGATTTCTTTCAATATTTTTTTTTTCTGAATTTCACTCAAAAACAAGGCAATTGATTGATTTTTTTTTCTCTTAAATTCACTCAAAAACAAGGCAATTGTTTGGTTTTCACATGAATTTAACACCGACCGACAAAAAGTTTGATTTCTTTAAATTTTTTTTTTTCTGAATTTCACTCAAAAACAAGGCAATTGTTTGATTTTTTTTTCTCTTAATTTCACTCAAAAACAAGGCAATTGTTTGATTATCACATGAATTTAACACAGACCGACAAAAAGTTTGATTTCTTTCAATTATTTTTTTATTCTCAATTTCACTCACTAACCAGGCAATTGTTTGATTTTGTTTTTCTCTTAATTTCACTCAAAAACAAGGCAATTGTTTGATTTTCACATGAATTTAACACCGACCGACAAAAAAGTATGATTTCTTTCAATTTTTTTTTCTGCATTTCACTCAAAAACGAGGCAATTGTTTGATTTTTTTTTTCTCTTTATTTCACTCAAAAACAAGGCAATTGTTTGATTTTCACATGAATTAACACCGACCGACAAAAAGTTTGATTTCTTTCAATATTTTTTTTTTCTGAATTTCACTCAAAAACAAGGCATTTGATTGATTTTTTTTTCTCTTTATTTCACTCAAAAACAAGGCATTTGTTTGATTTTCACATGAATTTAACACCGACCGACAAAAAGTTTGATTTCTTTCAATTTTTTTTTTCTGAATTTCACTCACAAACAAGGCAATTGTTTGATTTTATTTTCTCTTAAATTCACTCAAAAACAAGGCAATTGTTTGGTTTTCACATGAATTTAACACCGACCGACAAAAAGTTTGATTTCTTTAAATTTTTTTTTTCTCTTAATTTCACTCAAAAACAAGGCAATTGTTTGATTATCACATGAATTTAACACAGACCGACAAAAAGTTTGATTTCTTTCATTTTCTTTTTTATTCTCAATTTCACTCACTAACCAGGCAATTGTTTGATTTTGTTTTTCTCTTAATTTCACTCAAAAACAAGGCAATTGTTTGATTTTCACATGAATTTAACACCGACCGACAAAAAGTATGATTTCTTTCAATTTTTTTTTCTGAATTTCACTCAAAAACGAGGCAATTGTTTGATTTTTTTTTTCTCTTTATTTCACTCAAAAACAAGGCAATTGTTTGATTTTCACATGAATTTAACACCGACCGACAAAAAGTTTGATTTCTTTCAATTTTTTTTTTTCTAAATTTCACTCAATAACCAGGCAATTGTTTGATTTTTTTAGTCTCTTAATTTCACTCACAAACAGGCAATTGTTTGATTTTCACATGAATTTAACACCGACCGACAAAAAGATTGATTTCTTTCAATATTTTTTTTTCTGAATTTCACTCAAAAACAAGGCAATTGTTTGATTTTTTTTTCTCTTAATTTCACTCAAAAACAAGGCAATTGTTTGATTTTCACATGAATTTAACACCGACCGACAAAAAGTTTGTATTCTTTCAATTTTTTTTTTTTTTTCTGAATTTTACTCAATAACAAGGCAATTGTTTGATTTTTTTTTCTCCTAATTTCACTCAAAAACAAGGCAATTGTTTGATTTTCACATGAATTTAACACCGACCGACAAAAAGTTTGATTTCTTTCAATATTTTTTTTTCTGAATTTCACTCAAAAACAAGGCAATTGTTTGATTTTTTTTTTCTCTTAATTTCACTCAAAAACAAGGCAATTGTTTGATTTTCAAATGAATTTAACACCGACCGACAAAAAGTTTGATTTCTTTAAATTTTTTTTTTTTCTGAATTTCACTCAAAAACAAGGCAAATGTTTGATTTTTTTTTTCTCTTAATTTCACTCAAAAACAAGGCAATTGTTTGATTTTCACATGAATTAACACCGACCGACAAAAAGTTTGATTTCTTTCAATATTTTTTTTTTCTGAATTTCACTCAAAAACAAGGCATTTGATTGATTTTTTTTTCTCTTTATTTCACTCAAAAACAAGGCATTTGTTTGATTTTCACATGAATTTAACACCGACCGACAAAAAGTTTGATTTCTTTCAATTTTTTTTTATCTGAATTTCACTCACAAACAAGGCAATTGTTTGATTTTATTTTCTCTTAAATTCACTCAAAAACAAGGCAATTGTTTGGTTTTCACATGAATTTAACACCGACCGACAAAAAGTTTGTATTCTTTCAATTTTTTTTTTTTTTTCTGAATTTTACTCAATAACAAGGCAATTGTTTGATTTTTTTTTCTCCTAATTTCACTCAAAAACAAGGCAATTGTTTGATTTTCACATGAATTTAACACCGACCGACAAAAAGTTTGATTTCTTTCAATATTTTTTTTTCTGAATTTCACTCAAAAACAAGGCAATTGTTTGATTTTTTTTTTCTCTTAATTTCACTCAAAAACAAGGCAATTGTTTGATTTTCAAATGAATTTAACACCGACCGACAAAAAGTTTGATTTCTTTAAATTTTTTTTTTTTCTGAATTTCACTCAAAAACAAGGCAAATGTTTGATTTTTTTTTTCTCTTAATTTCACTCAAAAACAAGGCAATTGTTTGATTTTCACATGAATTAACACCGACCGACAAAAAGTTTGATTTCTTTCAATATTTTTTTTTTCTGAATTTCACTCAAAAACAAGGCATTTGATTGATTTTTTTTTCTCTTTATTTCACTCAAAAACAAGGCATTTGTTTGATTTTCACATGAATTTAACACCGACCGACAAAAAGTTTGATTTCTTTCAATTTTTTTTTATCTGAATTTCACTCACAAACAAGGCAATTGTTTGATTTTATTTTCTCTTAAATTCACTCAAAAACAAGGCAATTGTTTGGTTTTCACATGAATTTAACACCGACCGACAAAAAGTTTGATTTCTTTAAATTTTTTTTTTTTCTGAATTTCACTCAAAAACACGGCAATTGTTTGATTTTTTTTTCTCTTAATTTCACTCAAAAACAAGGCAATTGTTTGATTATCACATGAATTTAACACAGACCGACAAAAAGTTTGATTTCTTTCATTTTTTTTTTATTCTCAATTTCACTCACTAACCAGGCAATTGTTTGATTTTGTTTTTCTCTTAATTTCACTCAAAAACAAGGCAATTGTTTGATTTTCACATGAATTTAACACCGACCGACAAAAAGTATGATTTCTTTCAATTTTTTTTTCTGAATTTCACTCAAAAACGAGGCAATTGTTTGATTTTTTTTTTCTCTTTATTTCACTCAAAAACAAGGCAATTGTTTGATTTTCACATGAATTTAACACCGACCGACAAAAAGTTTGATTTCTTTCAATTTTTTGTTTTCTAAATTTCTGAATTTCACTCAAAAACAAGGCAATTAAGGATATTGGCTATAGTCTAAATTATAACAAGTTGGCAATGATCACTAACCCTCTCAGGCAATTATTTATATTCTGCTCCGTTGACATTTCAGGTTTGGATACATACTGGATGTATGATGCTGCCGCTCAAAAGCTGTTATGTTTGCCCGCCCGCCGCTGATTGCTTTCGTCTTTTTTAACATGGTAAGTGTCAAAAGCAAATTTTATATATAGTATAATATATTCATAGTCTTCTTTGGCCAAACAAAAATCCATTTACCAGTGGAACAATCGATTTTATTTGTTCCATTATAGAAATAGGGGACCACCGTGTCTGTCTGTCTGTCTGACCTTTGAAGGGCAGCCATGTTTGGAACTGTAATGTGTAGCCGAAGTGAAATTTTCACAAAAGTCTCACCAAGTGTCTGAAACGAAAATTAGCGATAAATTACCTACGTTAATAGATTGCTAATACATTTTCAAACGCAGATTGGTGGGTTGCTGAAACCTTCAAAAACTGACTGTTTGTCAACACTGTTACCAAGTTAATTAACATTAACTAGCTAATAAATTGCCACATGTCCATGTGATATTATTAATCAAATTCATATTATTGAGAACAACTAATTATTAAGTTATGTATAAGTGTTACATAATATTTTGATATATGACTGTGTGTGTGTTTAATCTGTACACTCCATAGAAATGGTAAACATTCTACATTTACATAATATTAACTTTTTCATAAATTACACTGCTATCAGTGTGGAACTAAATTAACAGTTACAATTTTGTAAATTGCATAAGGATCGCATTGAAATATTTGATTGTTGAAAGGCTATTTGTTTTTCAATAATTATAATATGCA
The DNA here is from genome assembly GCA_963854805.1 of Plagodis dolabraria. Taxonomy (NCBI): domain Eukaryota; kingdom Metazoa; phylum Arthropoda; class Insecta; order Lepidoptera; family Geometridae; genus Plagodis; species Plagodis dolabraria. Next base: position 24,339,557 of record OY978444.1, read on the forward strand.
CTGATCAATACACTATACAATAATATATAACTTGATCCATCCTCCGCTTTTGTATTTATTCGCTTAGTTTGATTTTTTTTTCTCTTAATTTCACTCAAAAACAAGGCAATTGTTTGATTTTCACATGAATTTAACACCGACCGACAAAAAGTTTGATTTCTTTCATTTTTTTTTTCTAAATTTCACTCAATAACCAGGCAATTGTTTGATTTTTTTTTCTCTTAATTTCACTCAAAAACAAGGCAATTGTTTGATTTTCACATGAATTTAACACCGACCGACAAAAAGTTTGATTTCTTTCAATATTTTTTTTTTCTGCATTTCACTCAAAAACAAGGCAATTGTTTGATTTTTTTTTCTCTTAATTTCACTCAAAAACAAGGCAATTGTTTGATTTTCACATGAATTTAACACCGACCGACAAAAAGTTTGATTTCTTTAAATTTTTTTTTTTTCTAAATTTCACTCAATAACCAGGCAATTGTTTGTTTTTTTTTTTCTCTTAATTTGACTCAAAAACAAGGCAATTGTTTGATTTTCACATGAATTTAACACACCAGGCAATTGTTTGTTTTTTTTTCTTCTTAATTTCACTCAAAAACAAGGCAATTGTTTGATTTTCACATGAATTTAACACCGACCGACAAAAAGTTTGATTTCTTTAAATTTTTTTTTTCTGAATTTCACTCAAAAACAAGGCAATTAAGGATATTGGCTATAGTCTAAATTATAACAAGTTGGCAATGATCACTAACCCTCTCAGGCAATTATTTATATTCTGCTCCGTTGACATTTCAGGTTTGGATACATACTGGATGTATGATGCTGCCGCTCAAAAGCTTTTATGTTTGCCCGCCCGCCGCTGATTGGCTTCGTCTTTTTTAACATGGTAAGTGTCAAAAGCAAATTTTATATATAGTATAATATATTCATAGTCTTCTTTGGCCAAACAAAAATCCATTTACCAGTGGAACAATCGATTTTATTTGTTCCATTATAGAAATAGGGGACCACCGTGTCTGTCTGTCTGTCTGACCTTTGAAGGGCAGCCATGTTTGGAACTGTAATGTGTAGCCGAAGTGAAATTTTCACAAAAGTCTCACCAAGTGTCTGAAACGAAAATTAGCGATAAATTACCTACGTTAATAGATTGCTAATACATTTTCAAACGCAGATTGGTGGGTTGCTGAAACCTTCAAAAACTGACTGTTTGTCAACACTGTTACCAAGTTAATTAACATTAACTAGCTAATAAATTGCCACATGTCCATGTGATATTATTAATCAAATTCATATTATTGAGAACAACTAATTATTAAGTTATGTATAAGTGTTACATAATATTTTGATATATGACTGTGTGTGTGTTTAATCTGTACACTCCATAGAAATGGTAAACATTCTACATTTACATAATATTAACTTTTTCATAAATTACACTGCTATCAGTGTGGAACTAAATTAACAGTTACAATTTTGTAAATTGCATAAGGATCGCATTGAAATATTTGATTGTTGAAAGGCTATTTGTTTTTCAATAATTATAATATGCACTGATCAATACACTATACAATAATATATAACTTGATCCATCCTCCGCTTTTGTATTTATTCGCTTAGTTTGATTTTTTTTTCTCTTAATTTCACTCAAAAACAAGGCAATTGTTTGATTTTCACATGAATTTAACACCGACCGACAAAAAGTTTGATTTCTTTCATTTTTTTTTTCTAAATTTCACTCAATAACCAGGCAATTGTTTGATTTTTTTTTCTCTTAATTTCACTCAAAAACAAGGCAATTGTTTGATTTTCACATGAATTTAACACCGACCGACAAAAAGTTTGATTTCTTTCAATATTTTTTTTTTCTGCATTTCACTCAAAAACAAGGCAATTGTTTGATTTTTTTTTCTCTTAATTTCACTCAAAAACAAGGCAATTGTTTGATTTTCACATGAATTTAACACCGACCGACAAAAAGTTTGATTTCTTTAAATTTTTTTTTTTTCTAAATTTCACTCAATAACCAGGCAATTGTTTGTTTTTTTTTTTCTCTTAATTTGACTCAAAAACAAGGCAATTGTTTGATTTTCACATGAATTTAACACACCAGGCAATTGTTTGTTTTTTTTTCTTCTTAATTTCACTCAAAAACAAGGCAATTGTTTGATTTTCACATGAATTTAACACCGACCGACAAAAAGTTTGATTTCTTTAAATTTTTTTTTTCTGAATTTCTCTCAAAAACAAGGCAATTAAGGATATTGGCTATAGTCTAAATTATAACAAGTTGGCAATGATCACTAACCCTCTCAGGCAATTATTTATATTCTGCTCCGTTGACATTTCAGGTTTGGATACATACTGGATGTATGATGCTGCCGCTCAAAAGCTGTTATGTTTGTTTGCCCGCCGCTGATTGCTTTCGTCTATATTAACATGGTAAGTGTCAAAAGCAAATTTTATATATAGTATAATATATTCATAGTCTTCTTTGGCCAAACAAAAATCCATTTACCAGTGGAACAATCGATTTTATTTGTTCCATAATAGAAATAGGGGACCACCGTGTCTGTCTGTCTGTCTGACCTTTGAAGGGCAGCCATGTTTGGAACTGTAATGTGTAGCCGAAGTGAAATTTTCACAAAAGTCTCACCAAGTGTCTGAAACGAAAATTAGCGATAAATTACCTACGTTAATAGATTGCTAATACATTTTCAAACGCAGATTGGTGGGTTGCTGAAACCTTCAAAAACTGACTGTCAACACTGTTACCAAGTTAATTAACATTAACTAGCTAATAAATTGCCACATGTCCATGTGATATTATTAATCAAATTCATATTATTGAGAACAACTAATTATTAAGTTATGTATAAGTGTTAAATAGTATTTTGATATATGACTGTGTGTTTAATCTGTAAACTCAATAGAAATGGTAAACATTCTACATTTACATAATATTAACTTTTTCATTAATTACACTGCCATCAGGGTGGAACTAAATTAACAGTTACAATTTTGTAAATTGCATAAGGATCGCATTGAAATATTTGATTGTTGAAAGGCTATTTGTTTTTCAATAATTATAATAATATGCACTGATCAATACACTATACAATAATATATAACTTGATCCATCCTCCGCTCTTGTATTTATTCGCTTAGTTTGATTTTTTTTTCTCTTAATTTCACTCAAAAACAAGGCAATTGTTTGATTTTCACATGAATTTAACACCGACCGACAAAAAGTTTGATTTCTTTCATTTTTTTTTTCTAAATTTCACTCAATAACCAGGCAATTGTTTGATTTTTTTTTCTCTTAATTTCACTCAAAAACAAGGCAATTGTTTGATTTTCACATGAATTTAACACCGACAGACAAAAAGTTTGATTTCTTTCAATATTTTTTTTTTCTGCATTTCACTCAAAAACAAGGCAATTGTTTGATATTTTTTTTCTCTTAATTTCACTCAAAAACAAGGCAATTGTTTGATTTTCACATGAATTTAACACCGACCGACAAAAAGTTTGATTTCTTTCAATTTTTTTTTTCTAAATTTCACTCAATAACCAGCAATTGTTTGATTTTTTTTTTCTCTTAATTTCACTCAAAAACAAGGCAATTGTTTGATTTTCACATGAATTTAACACACCAGGCAATTGTTTGATTTTCACATGAATTTAACACCGACCGACAAAAAGTTTGATTTCTTTCAATATTTTTATTTTCTGAATTGCACTCAAAAACAAGGCAATTAAGGATATTGGCTATAGTCTAAATTATAACAAGTTGGCAATGATCACTAACCCTCTCAGGCAATTATTTATATTCTGCTCCGTTGACATTTCAGGTTTGGATACATACTGGATGTATGATGCTGCCGCTCAAAAGCTGTTATGTTTGCCCGCCCGCCGCTGATTGGCTTCGTCTATTTTAACATGGTAAGTGTCAAAAGCAAATTTTATATATAGTATAATATATTCATAGTCTTCTTTGGCCAAACAAAAATCCATTTACCAGTGGAACAATCGATTTTATTTGTTCCATAATAGAAATAGGGGACCACCGTGTCTGTCTGTCTGTCTGACCTTTGAAGGGCAGCCATGTTTGGAACGGTAATGTGTAGCCGAAGTGAAATTTTCACAAAAGTCTCACCAAGTGTCTGAATAGTTAATAGATTGCTAATACATTTTCAAACGTAGATTGGTGGGTTGCTGAAACCTTCAAAAACTGACTGTTTGTCAACACTGTTACCAAGTTAATTAACATTAACTAGCTAATAAATTGCCTCATGTCCATGTGATATTATTAATCAAATTCATATTATTGAGAACAACTAATTATTAAGTTATGTATAAGTGTTACATAATATTTTGATATATGACTGTGTGTGTGTTTAATCTGTAAACTCCATAGAAATGGTAAACATTCTACTTTTACATAATATTAACTTTTTCATAAATTACACTGCCATCAGGGTGGAACTAAATTAACAGTTACAATTTTGTAAATTGCATAAGGATCGCATTGAAACATTTGATTGTTGAAAGGCTATTTGTTTTTCAATAATTATAATATGCACTGATCAATACACTATACAATAATATATAACTTGATCCATCCTCCGCTCTTGTATTTATTCGCTTACAAATTATTTATTATAACCGTCATCTCGATATTCGAAACGTTCGAAACGTAGCTCGTCGTGTGTGGCCCGTAAATGTTAACAAGAAGCGTGTGCGATATCATTATTTATGCATAGTTATACGTAACCATAACAATAGTTAAAAATTACCTACACGGCGGTGGAAGTGACAATTACAATTTGAATCACCGCGACATGTAAATTTGTAGCACATCAGAGATCAGCGTTGAAATGGTCAATCGGCGTTAGTAAGCAGCGGCTAAATTGTACAAGTGAAATTAATAGCTATGCCATATATAACAGGCAACTGTTTAATTATCATATTAATTAAAAACCAACGGACAATATTTTTTTTTCCATAATTACACTGAAAAACAGGCAATTGTTTGATTTTCACATGAATTTAACACCGACCGACAAAAAGATTGATTTCTTTCAATTTTTTTTTTTCTAAATTTCACTCAATAACCAGGCAATTGTTTGATTTTTTTAGTCTCTTAATTTCACTCACAAACAAGGCAATTGTTTGATTTTCACATGAATTTAACACCGACCGACAAAAAGTTGGATTTCTTTCAATATTTTTTTTTCTGAATTTCACTCAAAAACAAGGCAATTGTTTGATTTTTTTTTTCTCTTAATTTCACTCAAAAACAAGGCAATTGTTTGATTTTCACATGAATTTAACACCGACCGACAAAAAGTTTGTATTCTTTCAATTTTTTTTTTTTTCTGAATTTTACTCAATAACAAGGCAATTGTTTGATTTTTTTTTCTCCTAATTTCACTCAAAAACAAGGCAATTGTTTGATTTTCACATGAATTTAACACCGACCGACAAAAAGTTTGATTTCTTTCAATATTTTTTTTTCTGAATTTCACTCAAAAACAAGGCAATTGTTTGATTTTTTTTTTCTCTTAATTTCACTCAAAAACAAGGCAATTGTTTGATTTTCACATGAATTTAACACCGACCGACAAAAAGTTTGTATTCTTTCAATTTTTTTTTTTTTTCTGAATTTTACTCAATAACAAGGCAATTGTTTGATTTTTTTTTCTCCTAATTTCACTCAAAAACAAGGCAATTGTTTGATTTTCACATGAATTTAACACCGACCGACAAAAAGTTTGATTTCTTTCAATATTTTTTTTTCTGAATTTCACTCAAAAACAAGGCAATTGTTTGATTTTTTTTTTTTTCTGAATTTCACTCAAAAACAAGGCAAATGTTTGATTTTTTTTTTCTCTTAATTTCACTCAAAAACAAGGCAATTGTTTGATTTTCACATGAATTAACACCGACCGACAAAAAGTTTGATTTCTTTCAATATTTTTTTTTTCTGAATTTCACTCAAAAACAAGGCAATTGATTGATTTTTTTTTCTCTTTATTTCACTCAAAAACAAGGCATTTGTTTGATTTTCACATGAATTTAACACCGACCGACAAAAAGTTTGATTTCTTTCAATTTTTTTTTTCTGAATTTCACTCACAAACAAGGCAATTGTTTGATTTTTTTTTCTCTTAAATTCACTCAAAAACAAGGCAATTGTTTGGTTTTCACATGAATTTAACACCGACCGACAAAAAGTTTGATTTCTTTAATTTAATTTTTTTTCTGAATTTCACTCAAAAACAAGGCAATTGTTTGATTTTTTTTTCTCTTAATTTCACTCAAAAACAAGGCAATTGTTTGATTATCACATGAATTTAACACCGACCGACAAAAAGTTTGATTTCTTTCATTTTTTTTTTATTCTCAATTTCACTCACTAACCAGGCAATTGTTTGATTTTGTTTTTCTCTTAAGTTCACTCAAAAACAAGGCAATTGTTTGATTTTCACATGAATTTAACACCGACCGACAAAAAGTATGATTTCTTTCAATTTTTTTTTCTGAATTTCACTCAAAAACGAGGCAATTGTTTGATTTTTTTTTCTCTTTATTTCACTCAAAAACAAGGCAATTGTTTGATTTTCACATGAATTTAACACCGACCGACAAAAAGTTTGATTTCTTTCAATTTTTTGTTTTCTAAATTTCTGAATTTCACTCAAAAACAAGGCAATTGTTTGATTTTCACATGAATTTAACACCGACCGACAAAAAGTTTGATTTCTTTAAATTTTTTTTTTCTGAATTTCACTCAAAAACAAGGCAATTAAGGATATTGGCTATAGTCTCAATTATAACAAGTTGGCAATGATCACTAACCCTCTCAGGCAATTATTTATATTCTGCTCCGTTGACATTTCAGGTTTGGATACATACTGGATGTATGATGCTGCCGCTCAAAAGCTGTTATGTTTGCCCGCCCGCCGCTGATTGGCTTCGTCTATTTTAACATGGTAAGTGTCAAAAGTAAATTTTATATATAGTATAATATATTCATAGTCTTCTTTGGCCTAACAAAAATCCATTTACCAGTGGAACAATCGATTTTATTTGTTCCATAATAGAAATAGGGGACCACCGTGTCTGTCTGTCTGTCTGTCTGACCTTTGAAGGGCAGCCATGTTTGGAACTGTAATGTGTAGCCGAAGTGAAATTTTCACAAAAGTTTCACCAAGTGTCTGAAACGAAAATTAGCGATAAATTACCTGTGTGTTTAATCTGTAAACTCCATAGAAATGGTAAACATTCTACATTTACATAATATTAACTTTTTCATAAATTACACTGCCATCAGAGTGGAACTAAATTAACAGTAACAATTTTGTAAATTGCATAAGGATCGCATTGAAATATTTGATTGTTGAAAGGCTATTTGTTTTTCAATAATTATAATATGCACTGATCAATACACTATACAATAATATATAACTTGATCCATCCACCGCTCTTGTTTTTATTCGCTTAGTTTGATTTTTTTTTTCTGCATTTCACTCAAAAACAAGGCAATTGTTTGATTTTTTTTTTCTCTTAATTTCACTCAAAAACAAGGCAATTGTTTGATTTTCACATGAATTTAACACCGACCGACAAAAAGTTTGATTTCTTTCAATTTTTTTTTTCTGAATTTCACTCAAAAACAAGGCAACTGTTTGATTTTCACATATATTTAACACCGACCGACAAAACGTTTGATTTCTTTCAATTTTTTTTTTTCTGAATTTCACTCAAAAACAAGGCAATTGTTTGATTTTTTTTCTCTTAATTTCACTCAAAAACAAGGCAATTGTTTGATTTTCACATGAATTTTACACCGACCGACAAAAAGTTTGATTTCTTTCAATTTTTTTTTTTCTGAATTTCACTCAAGCAAGGCAATTGTTTGATTTTTTTTGTCTCTTTATTTCACTCAAAAACAAGGCAATTGTTTGATTTTCACATGAATTTAACACCGACCGACAAAAAGTATGATTTCTTTCATTTTTTTTTTCTAAATTTCACTCAATAACCAGGCCATTGTTTGATTTTTTTGTCTCTTAATTTCACTCAAAAACAAGGCAATTGTTTGATTTTCACATGAATTTAACACCGACCGACAAAAAGTTTGATTTCTTTCAATTTTTTTTTCTGAATTTCACTCAAAAACAAGGCAATTGTTTGATTTTCACATGAATTTAACACCGACCGACAAAAAGTTTGATTTCTTTCAATATTTTTTTTTTCTGAATTTCACTCAAAAGCAAGGCAATTGTTTGATTTTTTTTGTCTCCTAATTTCACTCAAAAACAAGGCAATTGTTTGATTTTCACATGAATTTAACACCGACCGACAAAAAGTTTGATTTCTTTAAATTTTTTTTTTTCTGAATTTCACTCAAAAACAAGGCAATTGTTTGATTTTTTTTTCTCTTAATTTCACTCAAAAACAAGACAATTGTTTGATTTTCACATGAATTTAACACCGACCGACAAAAAGTTTGATTTCTTTCAATTTTTTTTTTCTGAATTTCACTCAAAAACAAGGCAATAAAGGATATTGGCTATAGTCTAAATTATAACAAGTTGGATCACTCACCCTCTCAGGCAATTATTTATATTCTGCTCCGTTGACATTTCAGGTTTGGATACATACTGGATGTATGATGCTGCCGCTCAAAAGCTGTTATGTTTACCCGCCCGCCGCTGATTGCTTTCGTCTATTTTAACATGGTAAGTGTCAAAAGCAAATTTTATATATAGTATAATATATTCATAGTCTTCTTTGGCCAAATAAAAATCCATTTACCAGTGGAACAATCGATTTTATTTGTTCCATAATAGAAATAGGGGACCACCGTGTCTGTCTGTCTGTCTGACCTTTGAAGGGCAGCCATGTTTGGAACTGTAATGTGTAGCCGAAGTGAAATTTTCACAAAAGTCTCACCAAGTGTCTGAAACGAAAATTAGCGATAAATTACCTACGTTAATAGATTGCTAATACATTTTCAAACGCAGATTGGTGGGTTGCTGAAACCTTCAAAAACTGACTGTTTGTCAACACTGTTACCAAGTTAATTAACATTAACTAGCTAATAAATTGCCACATGTCCATGTGATATTATTAATCAAATTCATATTATTGAGAACAACTAATTATTAAGTTATGTATAAGTGTTACATAATATTTTGATATATGACTGTGTGTGTGTTTAATCTGTAAACTCCATAGAAATGGTAAACATTCTACATTTACATAATATTAACTTTTTCATAAATTACACTGCCATCAGGGTGGAACTAAATTAATAGTTACAATTTTGTAAATTGCATAAGGATCACATTGAAATATTTGATTGTTGAAAGGCTATTTGTTTTTCAATAATTATAATATGCACGGATCAATACACTTTACAATTATATATAACTTGATCCATCCTCCGCTCTTGTATTTATTCGCTTACAAATTATTTATTATAACCGTCATCTCGATATTCGAAACGTTCGAAACGTAGCTCGTCGTGTGTGGCCCGTAAATGTAAACAAGAAGCGTGTGCGATATCATTATTAATGCATAGTTATACGTAACCATAACAATAGTTAAAAATTACCTACACGGCGGTGGAAGTAACAATTACAATTTGAATCAGCGCGACATGTAAATTTGTAGCACATCAGAGATCAGCGTTGAAATGGTCAATCGGCGTTAGTAAGCAGCGGCAAAATTGTACAAGTGAAATTAATAGGTATGCCATATATAACAGGCAACTGTTAAATTTTCACATTAATTAAAAACCAACGGACAATATTTTTTTTTTTCCATAATAACATGAAAAACAGGCAATTGTTTGATTTTCACATGAATTTAACACCGACCGACAAAAAGTTTGATTTCTTTCAATTTTTTTTTTCTGAATTTCACTCAAAAACAAGGCAATTGTTTGATTTTTTTTTCTCTTAATTTCACTCAAAAACAAGGCAATTGTTTGATTTTCACATGAATTTAACACCGACCGACAAAAAGTTTGATTTCTTTCAATTTTTTTTTTTCTGAATTTCACTCAAAAGCAAGGCAATTAATTGATTTTTTTTGTCTCTTTATTTCACTTAAAAACAAGGCAATTGTTTGATTTTCACATGAATTTAACACCGACTGACAAAAAGTTTGATTTCTTTCAATATTTTTTTTTCTGAATTTCACTCAAACACAAGGCAATTGTTTTATTTTTTTTTCTCTTAATTTCACTCAAAAATAAGGCAATTGTTTGATTTTCACATGAATTTAACACCGACCGACAAAAAGTTTGATTTCTTTCATTATTTTTTTCTAAATTTCACTCAATAACCAGGCAATTGTTTGATTTTTTTTTTCTCTTTATTTCACTCAAAAACAAGGCAATGGTTTGATTTTCACATGAATTTAACACCGACCGACAAAAAGTTTGATTTCTTTCAATTTTTTTTTTCTAAATTTCACTCAATAACCAGGCAATTGTTTGATATTTTTTTTCTCTTTATTTCACTCAAAAACAAGGCAATTGTTTGATTTTCACATGAATTTAACACCGACCGACAAAAAGTTTGATTTCTTTCAATATTTTTTTTTTCTGTATTTCACTCAAAAACAAGTTAATTGTTGGTTTTTTTTTCTCTTTATTTCACTCAAAAACAAGGCAATTGTTTGATTTTCACATGAATTTAACACCGACCGATAAAAAGTTTGATTTCTTTCAATATTTTTTTTTCTGCATTTCACTCAAAAACAAGGCAATTGTTTGATTTATTTTTTTCTCTTAACTTCACTCAAAAACAAGGCAATGGTTTGATTTTCACATGAATTTAACACCGACCGACAAAAAGTTTGATTTCTTTCAATTTTTTTTTTCTAAATTTCACTCAATAACCAGGCAATTGTTTGATATTTTTTTTCTCTTTATTTCACTCAAAAACAAGGCATTTGTTTGATTTTCACATGAATTTAACACCGACCGACAAAAAGTTTGATTTCTTTCAATTTTTTTTTTTCTGAATTTCACTCAAAAGCAAGGCAATTGTTTGATTTTTTTTTCTCTTAAATTCACTCAAAAACAAGGCAATTGTTTGATTTTCACATGAATTTAACACCGACCGACAAAAAATTGTACAAGTGAAATTAATAGGTATGCCATATATAACAGGCAACTGTTTAATTTTCACATTAATTAAAAACAAACGGACAATATTATTTTTTTCCATAATAACACTGAAAAACAGGCAATTGTTTGATTTTCACATGAATTTAACACCGACCGACAAAAAATTTGATTTCTTTCAATTTTTTTTTTCTGAATTTCACTCAAAAACAAGGCAATTGTTTGATTTTTTTTTTCTCTTAATTTCACTCAAAAACAAGGCAATTGTTTGATTTTTTTTTCTTTTAATTTCACTCAAAAACAAGGCAATTGTTTGATTTTCACATGAATTTAACACCGACGGACAAAAAGTTTGATTTCTTTCAATATTTTTTTTTCTGAATTTCACTCAAAAACAAGGCAATTGTTTGATTTTTTTTTCTCTTTATTTCACTCAAAAACAAGGCATTTGTTTGATTTTCACATGAATTTAACACCGACCGACAAAAAGTTTGATTTCTTTCAATTTATTTTTTCTGAATTTCACTCAAAAACAAGGCAATTGTTGGATTTTTTTTGTGTCTTAATTTCACTCAAAAACAAGGCAATTGTTTGATTTTCACATGAATTTAACACCGACCGACGAAAAGTTTGATTTCTTTCAATATTTATTTTTTCTAAATTTCACTCAATAACCAGGCAATTGTATGATTTTTTTTTCTCTGAATTTCACTCAAAAACAAGACAATTGTTTGATTTTTTTTTTCTCTTAATTTCACTCAAAAACAAGGCAATTGTTTGATTTTCACATGAATTTATCACCGACCGACAAAAAGTTTGATTTCTTTCAATATTTTTTTTTTCTGAATTTCACTCAAAAGCAAGGCAATTGTTTGATTTTTTTGTCTCTTAATTTCACTCAAAAACAAGGCAATTGTTTGATTTTCACATGAATTTAACACCGACCGACAAAAAGTTTGATTTCCTTCAATTTTTTTTTTTCTGAATTTCACTCAAAAACAAGGCAATTGTTTGATTTTTTTTTCTCTTAATTTCACTCAAAAACAAGGCAATTGTTTGATTTTCACATGAATTTAACACCGACCGACAAAAAGTTTGATTTCTTTCAATTTTTTTTTTTTTCTGAATTTCACTCAAAAACAAGGCAATTGTTTGTTTTTTTTTTCTCTTAATTTCACTCAAAAACAAGGCAATTGTTTGATTTTCACATGAATTTAACACCGACCGACAAAAAGTTTGATTTCTTTCAATATTTTTTTTTCTGCATTTCACTCAAAAACAAGGCTATTGTTTGATTTTTTTTTTCTCTTAATTTCACTCAAAAACAAGGCAATTGTTTGATTTTTACATGAATTTAACACCGACCGACAAAAAGTTTGATTTCTTTCAATTTTTTTTTTCTAAATTTCACTCAATAACCAGGCAATTGTTTCATTTTTTTTTTCTCTTAATTTCACTCAAAAACAAGGCAATTGTTTGATTTTCACATGAATTTAACACACCAGGCAATTGTTTGATTTTTTTTTTCTCTTAATTTCACTCAAAAACTAGGCAATTGTTTAATTTTCACATGAATTTAACACCGACCGACAAAAAGTTTGATTTCTTTCATTATTTTTTTCTAAATTTCACTCAATAACCAGGCAATTGTTTGATTTTTTTTTTCTCTTTATTTCACTCAAAAACAAGGCATTTGTTTGATTTTCACATGAATTTAACACCGACCGACAAAAAGTGTGATTTCTTTCAATTTATTTTTTCTGAATTTCACTCAAAAACAAGGCAATTGTTGGATTTTTTTTGTCTCTTAATTTCACTCAAAAACAAGGCAATTGTTTGATTTTCACATGAATTTAACACCGACCGACGAAAAGTTTGATTTCTTTCAATATTTATTTTTTCTAAATTTCACTCAATAACCAGGCAATTGTATGATTTTTTTTTTCTCTGAATTTCACTCAAAAACAAGACAATTGTTTGATTTTTTTTTTCTCTTAATTTCACTCAAAAACAAGGCAATTGTTTGATTTTTTTTTTCTCTGAATTTCACTCAAAAACAAGACAATTGTTTGATTTTTTTTTCTCTTAATTTCACTCAAAAACAAGACAATTGTTTGATTTTCACATGAATTTAACACCGACCGACAAAAAGTTTGATTTCTTTCAATTTTTTTTTTCTGAATTTCACTCAAAAACAAGGCAATTGTTTGATTTTCACATGAATTTAACACCGACCGACAAAAAGTTTGATTTCTTTAAATTTTTTTTTTTTCTGAATTTCACTCAAAAACAAGGCAATTGTTTGATTTTTTTTTCTCTTAATTTCACTCAAAAACAAGACAATTGTTTGATTTTCACATGAATTTAACACCGACCGACAAAAAGTTTGATTTCTTTCAATTTTTTTTTTCTGAATTTCACTCAAAAACAAGGCAATTAAGGATATTGGCTATAGTCTAAATTATAACAAGTTGGATCACTCACCCTCTCAGGCAATTATTTATATTCTGCTCCGTTGACATTTCAGGTTTGGATACATACTGGATGTATGATGCTGCCGCTCAAAAGCTGTTATGTTTGCCCGCCCGCCGCTGATTGCTTTCGTCTATTTTAACATGGTAAGTGTCAAAAGCAAATTTTATATATAGTATAATATATTCATAGTCTTCTTTGGCCAAATAAAAATCCATTTACCAGTGGAACAATCGATTTTATTTGTTCCATAATAGAAATAGGGGACCACCGTGTCTGTCTGTCTGTCTGACCTTTGAAGGGCAGCCATGTTTGGAACTGTAATGTGTAGCCGAAGTGAAATTTTCACAAAAGTCTCACCAAGTGTCTGAAACGAAAATTAGCGATAAATTACCTACGTTAATAGATTGCTAATACATTTTCAAACGCATGTTGGTGGGTTGCTGAAACCTTCAAAAACTGACTGTTTGTCAACACTGTTACCAAGTTAATTAACATTAACTAGCTAATAAATTGCCACATGTCCATGTGATATTATTAATCAAATTCATATTATTGAGAACAACTAATTATTAAGTTATGTATAAGTGTTACATAATATTTTGATATATGACTGTGTGTGTGTTTAATCTGTAAACTCCATAGAAATGGTAAACATTCTACATTTACATAATATTAACTTTTTCATAAATTACACTGCCATCAGGGTGGAACTAAATTAATAGTTACAATTTTGTAAATTGCATAAGGATCACATTGAAATATTTGATTGTTGAAAGGCTATTTGTTTTTCAATAATTATAATATGCACGGATCAATACACTTTACAATTATATATAACTTGATCCATCCTCCGCTCTTGTATTTATTCGCTTACAAATTATTTATTATAACCGTCATCTCGATATTCGAAACGTTCGAAACGTAGCTCGTCGTGTGTGGCCCGTAAATGTAAACAAGAAGCGTGTGCGATATCATTATTAATGCATAGTTATACGTAACCATAACAATAGTTAAAAATTACCTACACGGCGGTGGAAGTAACAATTACAATTTGAATCAGCGCGACATGTAAATTTGTAGCACATCAGAGATCAGCGTTGAAATGGTCAATCGGCGTTAGTAAGCAGCGGCAAAATTGTACAAGTGAAATTAATAGGTATGCCATATATAACAGGCAACTGTTAAATTTTCACATTAATTAAAAACCAACGGACAATATTTTTTTTTTTCCATAATAACATGAAAAACAGGCAATTGTTTGATTTTCACATGAATTTAACACCGACCGACAAAAAGTTTGATTTCTTTCAATTTTTTTTTTCTGAATTTCACTCAAAAACAAGGCAATTGTTTGATTTTTTTTTCTCTTAATTTCACTCAAAAACAAGGCAATTGTTTGATTTTCACATGAATTTAACACCGACCGACAAAAAGTTTGATTTCTTTCAATTTTTTTTTTTCTGAATTTCACTCAAAAGCAAGGCAATTAATTGATTTTTTTTGTCTCTTTATTTCACTTAAAAACAAGGCATTTGTTTGATTTTCACATGAATTTAACACCGACCGACAAAAAGTTTGATTTCTTTCAATTTTTTTTTTTCTGAATTTCACTCAAAAGCAAGGCAATTGTTTGATTTTTTTTTCTCTTAAATTCACTCAAAAACAAGGCAATTGTTTGATTTTCACATGAATTTAACACCGACCGACAAAAAGTTTGATTTCTTTCAATTTTTTTTTTTCTGAATTTCACTCAAAAGCAAGGCAATTGTTTGATTTTTTTTTCTCTTAAATTCACTCAAAAACAAGGCAATTGTTTGATTTTCACATGAATTTAACACCAACCGACAAAAAGTTTGATTTCTTTAAATTTTTTTTTTTCTGAATTTCACTCAAAAACAAGGCAATTGTTTGATTTTTTTTTCCTCTTAATTTCACTCAAAAACAAGGCAATTGTTTGATTTTCACATGAATTTAACACCGACCGACAAAAAGTTTGATTTCTTTCAATATTTTTTTTTCTGTATTTCACTCAAAAACAAGGCAATTGTTTGATTTTTTTTCTCTTTATTTCACTCAAAAACAAGGCAATTGTTTGATTTTCACATGAATTTAACACCGACCGATAAAAAGTTTGATTTCTTTCAATATTTTTTTTTCTGCATTTCACTCAAAAACAAGGCAATTGTTTGATTTATTTTTTTCTCTTAACTTCACTCAAAAACAAGGCAATGGTTTGATTTTCACATGAATTTAACACCGACCGACAAAAAGTTTGATTTCTTTCAATTTTTTTTTTCTAAATTTCACTCAATAACCAGGCAATTGTTTGATATTTTTTTTCTCTTTATTTCACTCAAAAACAAGGCATTTGTTTGATTTTCACATGAATTTAACACCGACCGACAAAAAGTTTGATTTCTTTCAATTTTTTTTTTTCTGAATTTCACTCAAAACAAGGCAATTGTTTGATTTTTTTTTCTCTTAAATTCACTCAAAAACAAGGCAATTGTTTGATTTTCACATGAATTTAACACCGACCGACAAAAAGTTTGATTTCTTTCAATATTTTTTTTTTCTGTATTTCACTCAAAAACAAGTTAATTGTTGGTTTTTTTTTCTCTTTATTTCACTCAAAAACAAGGCAATTGTTTGATTTTCACATGAATTCAACACCGACCGATAAAAAGTTTGATTTCTTTCAATATTTTTTTTTCTGCATTTCACTCAAAAACAAGGCAATTGTTTGATTTATTTTTTTCTCTTAACTTCACTCAAAAACAAGGCAATGGTTTGATTTTCACATGAATTTAACACCGACCGACAAAAAGTTTGATTTCTTTCAATTTTTTTTTTCTAAATTTCACTCAATAACCAGGCAATTGTTTGATATTTTTTTTCTCTTTATTTCACTCAAAAACAAGGCATTTGTTTGATTTTCACATGAATTTAACACCGACCGACAAAAAGTTTGATTTCTTTCAATTTTTTTTTTCTGAATTTCACTCAAAAGCAAGGCAATTGTTTGATTTTTTTTTCTCTTAAATTCACTCAAAAACAAGGCAATTGTTTGATTTTCACATGAATTTAACACCGACCGACAAAAAGTTTGATTTCTTTAAATTTTTTTTTTTCTGAATTTCACTCAAAAACAAGGCAATTGTTTGATTTTTTTTTTCTCTTAATTTCACTCAAAAACAAGGCAATTGTTTGATTTTCACATGAATTTAACACCGACCGACAAAAAGTTTGATTTCTTTCAATATTTTTTTTTCTGTATTTCACTCAAAAACAAGGCAATTGTTTGATTTTTTTTCTCTTTATTTCACTCAAAAACAAGGCAATTGTTTGATTTTCACATGAATTTAACACCGACCGACAAAAAGTTTGATTTCTTTCAATATTTTTTTTTCTGCATTTCACTCAAAAACAAGGCTATTGTTTGATTTTTTTTTTCTCTTAATTTCACTCAAAAACAAGGCAATTGTTTGATTTTTACATGAATTTAACACCGACCGACAAAAAGTTTGATTTCTTTCAATATTTTTTTTTCTGAATTTCACTCAAACACAAGGCAATTGTTTTATTTTTTTTTCTCTTAATTTCACTCAAAAATAAGGCAATTGTTTGATTTTCACATGAATTTAACACCGACCGACAAAAAGTTTGATTTCTTTCATTATTTTTTTCTAAATTTCACTCAATAACCAGGCAATTGTTTGATTTTTTTTTTCTCTTTATTTCACTCAAAAACAAGGCAATGGTTTGATTTTCACATGAATTTAACACCGACCGACAAAAAGTTTGATTTCTTTCAATTTTTTTTTTCTAAATTTCACTCAATAACCAGGCAATTGTTTGATATTTTTTTTCTCTTTATTTCACTCAAAAACAAGGCAATTGTTTGATTTTCACATGAATTTAACACCGACCGACAAAAAGTTTGATTTCTTTCAATATTTTTTTTTTCTGTATTTCACTCAAAAACAAGTTAATTGTTGGTTTTTTTTTCTCTTTATTTCACTCAAAAACAAGGCAATTGTTTGATTTTCACATGAATTTAACACCGACCGATAAAAAGTTTGATTTCTTTCAATATTTTTTTTTCTGCATTTCACTCAAAAACAAGGCAATTGTTTGATTTATTTTTTTCTCTTAACTTCACTCAAAAACAAGGCAATGGTTTGATTTTCACATGAATTTAACACCGACCGACAAAAAGTTTGATTTCTTTCAATTTTTTTTTTCTAAATTTCACTCAATAACCAGGCAATTGTTTGATATTTTTTTTCTCTTTATTTCACTCAAAAACAAGGCATTTGTTTGATTTTCACATGAATTTAACACCGACCGACAAAAAGTTTGATTTCTTTCAATTTTTTTTTTTCTGAATTTCACTCAAAAGCAAGGCAATTGTTTGATTTTTTTTTCTCTTAAATTCACTCAAAAACAAGGCAATTGTTTGATTTTCACATGAATTTAACACCGACCGACAAAAAATTGTACAAGTGAAATTAATAGGTATGCCATATATAACAGGCAACTGTTTAATTTTCACATTAATTAAAAACAAACGGACAATATTATTTTTTTCCATAATAACACTGAAAAACAGGCAATTGTTTGATTTTCACATGAATTTAACACCGACCGACAAAAAATTTGATTTCTTTCAATTTTTTTTTTCTGAATTTCACTCAAAAACAAGGCAATTGTTTGATTTTTTTTTTCTCTTAATTTCACTCAAAAACAAGGCAATTGTTTGATTTTTTTTTCTTTTAATTTCACTCAAAAACAAGGCAATTGTTTGATTTTCACATGAATTTAACACCGACGGACAAAAAGTTTGATTTCTTTCAATATTTTTTTTTCTGAATTTCACTCAAAAACAAGGCAATTGTTTGATTTTTTTTTCTCTTTATTTCACTCAAAAACAAGGCATTTGTTTGATTTTCACATGAATTTAACACCGACCGACAAAAAGTTTGATTTCTTTCAATTTATTTTTTCTGAATTTCACTCAAAAACAAGGCAATTGTTGGATTTTTTTTGTGTCTTAATTTCACTCAAAAACAAGGCAATTGTTTGATTTTCACATGAATTTAACACCGACCGACGAAAAGTTTGATTTCTTTCAATATTTATTTTTTCTAAATTTCACTCAATAACCAGGCAATTGTATGATTTTTTTTTCTCTGAATTTCACTCAAAAACAAGACAATTGTTTGATTTTTTTTTTCTCTTAATTTCACTCAAAAACAAGGCAATTGTTTGATTTTCACATGAATTTATCACCGACCGACAAAAAGTTTGATTTCTTTCAATATTTTTTTTTTCTGAATTTCACTCAAAAGCAAGGCAATTGTTTGATTTTTTTGTCTCTTAATTTCACTCAAAAACAAGGCAATTGTTTGATTTTCACATGAATTTAACACCGACCGACAAAAAGTTTGATTTCCTTCAATTTTTTTTTTTCTGAATTTCACTCAAAAACAAGGCAATTGTTTGATTTTTTTTCTCTTAATTTCACTCAAAAACAAGGCAATTGTTTGATTTTCACATGAATTTAACACCGACCGACAAAAAGTTTGATTTCTTTCAATTTTTTTTTTTTTCTGAATTTCACTCAAAAACAAGGCAATTGTTTGTTTTTTTTTTCTCTTAATTTCACTCAAAAACAAGGCAATTGTTTGATTTTCACATGAATTTAACACCGACCGACAAAAAGTTTGATTTCTTTCAATATTTTTTTTTCTGCATTTCACTCAAAAACAAGGCTATTGTTTGATTTTTTTTTTCTCTTAATTTCACTCAAAAACAAGGCAATTGTTTGATTTTTACATGAATTTAACACCGACCGACAAAAAGTTTGATTTCTTTCAATTTTTTTTTTCTAAATTTCACTCAATAACCAGGCAATTGTTTCATTTTTTTTTTCTCTTAATTTCACTCAAAAACAAGGCAATTGTTTGATTTTCACATGAATTTAACACACCAGGCAATTGTTTGATTTTTTTTTTCTCTTAATTTCACTCAAAAACAAGGCAATTGTTTAATTTTCACATGAATTTAACACCGACCTACAAAAAGTTTGATTTCTTTCATTATTTTTTTCTAAATTTCACTCAATAACCAGGCAATTGTTTGATTTTTTTTTTCTCTTTATTTCACTCAAAAACAAGGCATTTGTTTGATTTTCACATGAATTTAACACCGACCGACAAAAAGTGTGATTTCTTTCAATTTATTTTTTCTGAATTTCACTCAAAAACAAGGCAATTGTTGGATTTTTTTTGTCTCTTAATTTCACTCAAAAACAAGGCAATTGTTTGATTTTCACATGAATTTAACACCGACCGACGAAAAGTTTGATTTCTTTCAATATTTATTTTTTCTAAATTTCACTCAATAACCAGGCAATTGTATGATTTTTTTTTTCTCTGAATTTCACTCAAAAACAAGACAATTGTTTGATTTTTTTTTTCTCTTAATTTCACTCAAAAACAAGGCAATTGTTTGATTTTTTTTTTCTCTGAATTTCACTCAAAAACAAGACAATTGTTTGATTTTTTTTTCTCTTAATTTCACTCAAAAACAAGGCAATTGTTTGATTTTCACATGAATTTAACACCGACCGACAAAAAGTTTGATTTCTTTCAATTTTTTTTTTCTGAATTTCACTCAAAAACAAGGCAATTGTTTGATTTTCACATGAATTTAACACCGACCGACAAAAAGTTTGATTTCTTTCAATATTTTTTTTTTCTGAATTTCACTCAAAAACAAGGCAATTGTTTGATTTTTTTCTTCCCTTCTCTTCACTCAAAAACAAGGCAATTGTTTGATTTTCACATGAATTTAACACCGACCGACAAAAAGTTTGATTTCTTTCAATATTTTTTTTTTCTGTATTTCACTCAAAAACAAGTTAATTGTTGGTTTTTTTTTCTCTTTATTTCACTCAAAAACAAGGCAATTGTTTGATTTTCACATGAATTCAACACCGACCGATAAAAAGTTTGATTTCTTTCAATATTTTTTTTTCTGCATTTCACTCAAAAACAAGGCAATTGTTTGATTTATTTTTTTCTCTTAACTTCACTCAAAAACAAGGCAATGGTTTGATTTTCACATGAATTTAACACCGACCGACAAAAAGTTTGATTTCTTTCAATTTTTTTTTTCTAAATTTCACTCAATAACCAGGCAATTGTTTGATATTTTTTTTCTCTTTATTTCACTCAAAAACAAGGCATTTGTTTGATTTTCACATGAATTTAACACCGACCGACAAAAAGTTTGATTTCTTTCAATTTTTTTTTTTCTGAATTTCACTCAAAAGCAAGGCAATTGTTTGATTTTTTTTTCTCTTAAATTCACTCAAAAACAAGGCAATTGTTTGATTTTCACATGAATTTAACACCGACCGACAAAAAGTTTGATTTCTTTAAATTTTTTTTTTTCTGAATTTCACTCAAAAACAAGGCAATTGTTTGATTTTTTTTTCCTCTTAATTTCACTCAAAAACAAGGCAATTGTTTGATTTTCACATGAATTTAACACCGACCGACAAAAAGTTTGATTTCTTTCAATATTTTTTTTTCTGTATTTCACTCAAAAACAAGGCAATTGTTTGATTTTTTTTCTCTTTATTTCACTCAAAAACAAGGCAATTGTTTGATTTTCACATGAATTTAACACCGACCGATAAAAAGTTTGATTTCTTTCAATATTTTTTTTTCTGCATTTCACTCAAAAACAAGGCAATTGTTTGATTTATTTTTTTCTCTTAACTTCACTCAAAAACAAGGCAATGGTTTGATTTTCACATGAATTTAACACCGACCGACAAAAAGTTTGATTTCTTTCAATTTTTTTTTTCTAAATTTCACTCAATAACCAGGCAATTGTTTGATATTTTTTTTCTCTTTATTTCACTCAAAAACAAGGCATTTGTTTGATTTTCACATGAATTTAACACCGACCGACAAAAAGTTTGATTTCTTTCAATTTTTTTTTTTCTGAATTTCACTCAAAACAAGGCAATTGTTTGATTTTTTTTTCTCTTAAATTCACTCAAAAACAAGGCAATTGTTTGATTTTCACATGAATTTAACACCGACCGACAAAAAGTTTGATTTCTTTCAATATTTTTTTTTTCTGTATTTCACTCAAAAACAAGTTAATTGTTGGTTTTTTTTTCTCTTTATTTCACTCAAAAACAAGGCAATTGTTTGATTTTCACATGAATTCAACACCGACCGATAAAAAGTTTGATTTCTTTCAATATTTTTTTTTCTGCATTTCACTCAAAAACAAGGCAATTGTTTGATTTATTTTTTTCTCTTAACTTCACTCAAAAACAAGGCAATGGTTTGATTTTCACATGAATTTAACACCGACCGACAAAAAGTTTGATTTCTTTCAATTTTTTTTTTCTAAATTTCACTCAATAACCAGGCAATTGTTTGATATTTTTTTTCTCTTTATTTCACTCAAAAACAAGGCATTTGTTTGATTTTCACATGAATTTAACACCGACCGACAAAAAGTTTGATTTCTTTCAATTTTTTTTTTCTGAATTTCACTCAAAAGCAAGGCAATTGTTTGATTTTTTTTTCTCTTAAATTCACTCAAAAACAAGGCAATTGTTTGATTTTCACATGAATTTAACACCGACCGACAAAAAGTTTGATTTCTTTAAATTTTTTTTTTTCTGAATTTCACTCAAAAACAAGGCAATTGTTTGATTTTTTTTTTCTCTTAATTTCACTCAAAAACAAGGCAATTGTTTGATTTTCACATGAATTTAACACCGACCGACAAAAAGTTTGATTTCTTTCAATATTTTTTTTTCTGTATTTCACTCAAAAACAAGGCAATTGTTTGATTTTTTTTCTCTTTATTTCACTCAAAAACAAGGCAATTGTTTGATTTTCACATGAATTTAACACCGACCGACAAAAAGTTTGATTTCTTTCAATATTTTTTTTTCTGCATTTCACTCAAAAACAAGGCTATTGTTTGATTTTTTTTTTCTCTTAATTTCACTCAAAAACAAGGCAATTGTTTGATTTTTACATGAATTTAACACCGACCGACAAAAAGTTTGATTTCTTTCAATTTTTTTTTTCTAAATTTCACTCAATAACCAGGCAATTGTTTCATTTTTTTTTTCTCTTAATTTCACTCAAAAACAAGGCAATTGTTTGATTTTCACATGAATTTAACACACCAGGCAATTGTTTGATTTTTTTTTTCTCTTAATTTCACTCAAAAACAAGGCAATTGTTTGATTTTCACATGAATTTAACACCGACCGACAAAAAGTTTGATTTCTTTCAATTTTTTTTTTTTTCTGAATTTCACTCAAAAACAAGGCAATTAGGGATATTGGCTATAGTCTAAATTATAACAAGTTGGATCACTCACCCTCTCAGGCAATTATATATATTCTGCTCCGTTGACATTTCAGGTTTGGATACATACTGGATGTATGATGCTGCCGCTCAAAAGCTGTTATGTTTGCCCGCCCGCCGCTGATTGCTTTCGTCTATTTTAACATGGTAAGTGTCAAAAGCAAATTTTATATATAGTATAATATATTCATAGTCTTCTTTGGCCAAACAAAAATCCATTTACCAGTGGAACAATCGATTTTATTTGTTCCATAATAGAAATAGGGGACCACCGTGTCTGTCTGTCTGTCTGACCTTTGAATGGCAGCCATGTTTGGAACTGTAATGTGTAGCCGAAGTGAAATTTTCACAAAAGTCTCACCAAGTGTCTGAAACGAAAATAAGCGATAAATTACCTACGTTAATAGATTGCTAATACATTTTCAAACGCAGATTGGTGGGTTGCTGAAACCTTCAAAAACTGACTGTTTGTCAACACTGTTACCAAGTTAATTAACATTAACTAGCTAAAAAATTGCCACATGTCCATGTGATATTATTAATCAAATTCATATTATTGAGAACAACTAATTATTAAGTTATGTATAAGTGTTACATAATATTTTGATATATGACTGTGTGTGTGTTTAATCTGTAAACTCCATAGAAATGGTAAACATTCTACATTTACATAATATTAACTTTTTCATAAATTACACTGCCATCAGGGTGGAACTAAATTAACAGTTACAATTTTGTAAATTGCATAAGGATCACATTGAAATATTTGATTGTTGAAAGGCTATTTGTTTTTCAATAATTATAATATGCACTGATCAATACACTATACAATTATATATAACTTGATCCATCCTCCGCTCTTGTATTTATTCGCTTACAAATTATTTATTATAACCGTCATCTCGATATTCGAAACGTTCGAAACGTAGCTCGTCGTGTGTGGCCCGTAAATGTAAACAAGAAGCGTGTGCGATATCATTATTAATGCATAGTTATACGTAACCATAACAATAGTTAAAAATTACCTACACGGCGGTGGAAGTGACAATTACAATTTGAATCACCGCGACATGTAAATTTGTAGCACGTCAGAGATCAGCGTTGAAATGGTCAATCGGCGTTAGTAAGCAGCGGCAAAATTGTACAAGTGAAATTAATAGGTATGCCATATATAACAGGCAACTGTTTAATTTTCACATTAATTAAAAACAAACGGACAATATTATTTTTTTCCATAATAACACTGAAAAACAGGCAATTGTTTGATTTTCACATGAATTTAACACCGACCGACAAAAAATTTGATTTCTTTCAATTTTTTTTTTCTGAATTTCACTCAAAAACAAGGCAATTGTTTGATTTTTTTTTTCTCTTAATTTCACTCAAAAACAAGGCAATTGTTTGATTTTTTTTTCTTTTAATTTCACTCAAAAAGAAGGCAATTGTTTGATTTTCACATGAATTTAACACCGACGGACAAAAAGTTTGATTTCTTTCAATATTTTTTTTTCTGAATTTCACTCAAAAACAAGGCAATTGTTTGATTTTTTTTTCTCTTTATTTCACTCAAAAACAAGGCATTTGTTTGATTTTCACATGAATTTAACACCGACCGACAAAAAGTTTGATTTCTTTCAATTTATTTTTTCTGAATTTCACTCAAAAACAAGGCAATTGTTGGATTTTTTTTGTGTCTTAATTTCACTCAAAAACAAGGCAATTGTTTGATTTTCACATGAATTTAACACCGACCGACGAAAAGTTTGATTTCTTTCAATATTTATTTTTTCTAAATTTCACTCAATAACCAGGCAATTGTATGATTTTTTTTTCTCTGAATTTCACTCAAAAACAAGACAATTGTTTGATTTTTTTTTCTCTTAATTTCACTCAAAAACAAGGCAATTGTTTGATTTTCACATGAATTTATCACCGACCGACAAAAAGTTTGATTTCTTTCAATATTTTTTTTTCTGAATTTCACTCAAAAGCAAGGCAATTGTTTGATTTTTTTGTCTCTTAATTTCACTCAAAAACAAGGCAATTGTTTGATTTTCACATGAATTTAACACCGACCGACAAAAAGTTTGATTTCCTTCAATTTTTTTTTTTCTGAATTTCACTCAAAAAGAAGGCAATTGTTTGATTTTCACATGAATTTAACACCGACCGACAAAAAGTTTGATTTCTTTCAATATTTTTTTTTTCTGAATTTCACTCAAAAGCAAGGCAATTGTTTGATTTTTTTGTCTCTTAATTTCACTCAAAAACAAGGCAATTGTTTGATTTTCACATGAATTTAACACCGACCGACAAAAAGTTTGATTTCTTTCAATTTTTTTTTTCTGAATTTAACTCAAAAACAAGGCAATTAAGGATATTGGCTATAGTCTAAATTATAACAAGTTGGAAATGATCACTAACCCTCTCAGGCAAGTGCTGCACTTGCTTCCCTGCCGGTGCAAGCCACTCTCGCGGTTAAGCAGTGCACGCAAAGTCGAAATTGGTATGCTCGTTGTCGATGACACTGCTACCCACACGAAGTTCGAAATAAATACCACACTTATTTCGTTGATCTAACTTACGTCGTATTCATTCAATTATGCACTGTTTCGACCGGATACGTAGAAAAACACTTAATTTGGTTAACGTAGAATAACCGTACAAAATATTTCAGCACACATTCCACTTTATTATTTAAAAAAATATATTTACGAGATGTTTCTACACAGAGTTGTCTGTCTGACAGAGGCGTCAAAGATGAACTTGAAATCCGTTTCTTCTTTTTCGCCCCATTATATCAGGTTATTAGTAAAATGCTAACAACCTCTACGGGTTGACTTCTGCTAGTCCTAACAAAAATTTTATAATGTTTTTTTTGTTTTGAAAAATATTTTTTTTGTGTATTTTTTATATATATTTTTTCTGTTTTAAAGCCTACTCCGGGCCAAGAGCTCCCACTACTGCAACACTGGACCGCGCCGTGCTCCGTTTGAAAAGAGTTTTGACTATTTACATCGAGCAAAGTAATAAAAATATGAAGTAATACATTACTAATTTACTTATTGACATTTTTAATTTTCAATTTGTTATATTTGTTATTATTTGTACATATGTTCATATTTATTCATAATTGTATTAACTTCTTATTATTATTTGTCTTACTTTGACTGATTTGTGTAATTTTTATCTCATTTTTTTTTATATTCAACGTTTGTTTATGTATGTATAATAACGTGTATTAAAATGTTATAGAAAATGAAATTCAAACAAGCTTACATATTGTGGCATAACGCCATCCACGGGTCTCTAATGGTAGGACCGCACTACAGAGGCGCGGCTGTGAACAGCGGTGGCTGAGTGACTCAAAGTCAAAGTCAAAATCATTTATTCAATTTAGGCGTCTACGACGCTCGTATGAAGGTCAATTACAAATTTTAATATTGAAATATACTACATTGTACTGCCACGTTCAGCAAACAAAAGTTATAGAGCCACTGCGAGAAGAACGGGCAAGAAACTCGGGGCCATTCATTTAAACGTTTTTTAAAAATGTGTTAAGTACATACTATATAATAAAATTATTACAATACTTAATTTACATTACGTAGGTGTTAGGTGCTAGCTTGGCAGAGGCGAACCAGTCCAAGCATTTTTGTCGTTTAAGTAATCACAAACTGTGTAGTAAGATTTCTTTATCAAAATATTCTTCACATGCAACTTGAATTTTCTTTCTGTGAGCGTTGTAATATGTTTGGGCAATTTATTATAAAACCGCACACAATTTCCTAAGAAGGACCTTTTATTTGTCTTTGCTAATCTAAAACCTGGCACCGCTATTTTATCTTTATTCCTAGTGTTATAATCGTGAGTGTCACTGTTTGATTTAAATTTGCTCAAATTTTTACGAACATACATAATATTTTCAAATATATACAGACTTGGTAAAGTTAAAATATCAATTTCTTTAAAAATATCTCTCAGGGATTCCCTAGGATCCATTTCATATATGGCTCGAATTGCACGCTTTTGTAAGATAAAGATTGTCTCTATCTCAGCAGCAGCTCCCCACAGCAATATACCATAAGACATAATACTGTGGAAGTACGCGAAATAAACGAGCCTAGCAGTAGCTACATCTGTTAGCTGTCTTATCTTACGAACTGCATATGCAGCAGAACTAAGTCTTCCAGATAGATCATGTATATGTGGATTCCACTGTAAAGTTGAATCCATTTTAATTCCCAGGAAGACTGTCGCATTGTCAAAAGAGAGTTTTTCTAGGCCAAGCTTAATGTTTGGTTCAACATAAGTAACATTTGGTAAAGAAAACTTTAAACATTTGGTCTCTTTTGAATTTAAGAGAAGATTATTAGCCGCGAACCACTTAGAGATCATAGATAACACATTATTTACATGAATAAGTTCACCATCCCTCCTATCTACTTTAAAAATTAGGGAGGTATCATCTGCGAATAAAACTATATCGCAGAAATTTTTAACCATGCAAGGCAGATCATTTATATATGCTAGAAACAGAAAAGGTCCTAAAATTGATCCTTGCGATACGCCTATTCTTACCAAAGACCCGGAAGAAGTATTGCCATTTATTCTAACCTTCTGTAGCCTGTCTGACAGATATGACTTTATAAGATCCAGAGCTTTTCCACGAATACCATAATGTGAAAGTTTTCGAATCAGAGTGCGGTGCTCTACACAGTCAAATGCCTTAGAAAGGTCACAGAATACGGCAATAGCATCCTGTGAACTCTCCCAGGCTTCAATTATGTGTGACATCAATTGAGCACCTGCATCTGTTGTGGATCTGCTCTTTGTGAAACCAAACTGATTCTCATTCAATATATTATGCTCATTAAAATGGGATAGAAGTTGTTTGAGCATAATTTTTTCGAATACTTTACTCAGAACAGGTAAGATAGAAATAGGTCTGTAATTGCAAGGGTCAGATGTAGCCCCCGACTTCAAAATTGGAGTGATTTTACTTTGTTTCATTAAGTCGGGGAAGTTTCCTTTATCAATACAAAGATTGAATATTGTTTTTAAATATGGTGCAATAATGCATATTATAGACTCTGCCACTTTAACTGACATACCCCACAAGTCTTCGGTGCTCTTAACATTTAAATTTTTAAATGTCTTTATAATTTCAAATATTGTTGTGTGTCTGAAAGAAAAGTCCGGTGATTTGCAGGGGAAATTATGTATTAGCAGAGTTTCTGCTACATCGGGACATGCATCCAATGACTTAGTGACTTCTAGGGGTAAGTTAGAAAAAAAATTGTCAAATATATTTGCCACTTGTATTGGATCAGATATTTGATTTTTATCAACATTTAAGACATATGTAGAATCTCTAGGTTTATTTTTTCCGGTCTCAGTATTTATAGTATTCCAAATGGTTTTTATTTTATTTTTAGACTTGCTAATTTTATTTCTAATCAAAAGAGATTTAGCACACAAGCAAACAGACTTAAACATTTTTGAATAGTTCCTAACATAATCACGAAACTGCTTGCAGGATGTCAAATTCTTCCTGACGCTACCTAACGCATTTACGGATGCGAAGAGTAGTGTTGCAGCAAAGCGGTGCGACTCTTTCGTTCACAATAGAAATGCAGTGTAACAGAATGGTTCTGCCAACACATGGCAAAATGACAAAATCGTCAAAGAAGAAATAATCATGGTGTCTTACGAAGAGGCAGATACAGCTGAAAAAGTGTTCTATTTAAGTGAAGAATATACCAAATTATTGATTAGAAAAAACAATCTTCCAGGACTCTTCAGAGATAATAATCGATTTCACACAAATTTTAAAATGTAAAAAGAGACGTATGATTATGACGTATGACGTAGTATGACTTGATGAAACTTTGGTGGAACATGAACTGATTGGATAATTTACTACGCCGCACGTCTTTCTAATCTGTGTCTCTATAATGCCATTGATAAATCCATACAAATGATATTTCTTGAGCCACTCCGCTTTGCTGATGGGCCGCGCTGCAGTAGTGCGGTTTGGCCTTCAGGCAATGACGGTAATGACAACATTATCTTGACGCAACCAATCAGATGCTATCATATATAAGCGCCAAATGAAATAGCCATTCCAATCCAATTGAATTTGGAAAATTGTGCGTGTTTTGTTACTTGTGAACTTCACGAGTCAAAAATCAAGCGGTCTTCTTCTTCTTTTGACTATATTACATCTATTAGCTATGCAAAAGTTTGGTGTACTGTACTGCGTACTAATCGGAATTCGGACCGGGCGCGGCGTAGCGTAGTTGTGAGCGTGCTAGCTATCACAAATTATATAGATATGTCTAAAGACAGATAGGTAACAGACCTTCATGTGCCTAAACTTTAGTCGCCGATCTCTTTTTTTTTTAAATACCTGAGACGAATACTGGCAAATGTTTTGATCGAATTAACAATTACGTACTATCCATTCTACTACGGAGTTTAATAACATATTATAAACAGGTTGTACTCCTATGGTATTAAAACAAATTTAAATAGAATTAAAACAAATTTAAGTTTATTTTGGCATTTATTTTAACATACAAGTAGTAATTCTTTTTCCTCCATATCACACAATTAGGGTTAGCCCAAAATGTACATATATCTTCCTCCACTCCGCTTCGATTTTAGTGTGTTAAAAGCCAATGGGTATCTACACTTTGGATACTGCAACACGTTTCATACGCTTGATATGTCCTGTAAAATAAAACCAAATTTAATAATAGATATCTGTAAAGCCATTATGATGTCTTCAAAAACTTGGCGAGCACATCATCAATTTCCCTCTCGAACTCGAAATCTCATCAGTTATTTTCAAATCGCTATTCACATTCTTAGTGGCTTAAATATTGCATACATTTTTTTATGTTAACTGTTTCTGGAGAACGTTTATACATGGTAAATATCTTAGTAAGTAAATGGTAGAAAATATATTATTACTTTTTTAAATATATACATCATGAAATGAAGCACTTATATGCAAAAAAACTTTAGACGTGTTATATTTATCATTATTTCTGACCCGACGTTTCAAACAAAGCAGTGATCGTTATTATTACTATGTGTTATAATCGCATTAACTTAAGATAACATTATTATACTTGTTATTTTTTTATATATATTTACAAATTGTTGACCTACTTCCACGTTCAAGTTATGCCATTGCATGCTATTTGCATACAAATATCCGTATCATGGTAAGGAAAACACTACGATCTCAATGGCGTTTTCAGGGTGCCAGGTCTTAGTTAGTTCACAATATTTATGCAATTGCACCTTAGACGTTTTGATTTGAATCACAAGAAAAAATAGTTCAAAACCACCCTATGTATTAAATACCTAGAATTTAAGCGTGAATCGCGATTAAGTGTACCAACCTAGCAAATATTTGAAGCGCTCGTAGCGAAGTTTGCTTAGCCGTTCTTAATCGATCAACTAAGTTAAGCAACATCCATCGCGATCATGACTTGGATGGGTGACCGCTGGTGATATTACTACTGAGCGCTTCCGTGCTTCGGAGGGCGCTTTAAGCCGTCCCCGGTTGTTGTCTTACGATGGCAGTAGTGTACAGCATGGTGGTAGGGCATTTTGAATGCCCGCCTGGTTAGCTACCACCCTCAAGTAGAAAATCTGTCGCTAAGCACCTAACGGTGTGTTCCGCAAGCTGTCCTTGAGAGCCAGTAATTCTAGGGTACCCTGAATAATATCTTCGACCACATCATTAATAGCCATCCAGTGAGATAGTGGTCTAAGGCTAGCCTATTAGTAATTATAAAAAAAACATGCATTTATTAATACTCGTAAGTAGAATGATACACAAAGTTGTCTGTGACTAAGATTAAATGAAATCATGAACATTCAATTTATCACCCTTGTGGCAAGCCCACAGTAGCCACTTAAAGAAGAAGTTGGAGTTGATTAACTCTTTTCTTACCACACTATGCTAAGTTGGCGGGGTGGGCACCTAAAACGTATTCGCAAAAATAGAGCAAAATTGCGTCCGATATGTACCTACCTAATGGGTGTGCGCCTCGAGCACTTGTTTGTTATGACTTGTCCTATCCGACCTAATAGATGCAGTGTTCATTATGGCAGACTAAGGCTATCTCGTTTGTGACTTAGGTTGATTAATTATTAATAATACATTATTAAATGATTGATTAACATAAATTTGTAGTTTCCGACCGTGTAGAATTAGTTTCACTCGTCTGTGGAATCTGCAGTGCAGTTGTACTCTATAATTATCTCTTATCTGTTACTCTTTCTCTCATATTGATCTATGTTCTTGAAAGAAAACAAAACAAACGAAATAATTCTTACTTTTTTACTAATACTTCCCAATTATTAGTTTAAGGGTACTACAGTATTTCAGACAAACATTTCCAAAGGAATAAGAGTAACGACAACGTGGTTATCAAAGAAGCATTGTAACATATTTTAGGTAACCTCTTATCAACAACAAAATTTAGAACCTTACAAAAAAGCTTATGAACTGATTTAAAAACTGATTAGTAATATACCACGACAGTGGGTTTCTTGACCTAAAACTACTATAGGTACAATTTGGACACAAACCTGACCAGGGTAGGTACTGGTTAAATTACACCATATGCTGCAAGCAATAATAGATATTGTAATAGTCAAAGTTTTAATTACAAACCATGCCATAGAAAGGATAGTTCACTAGTTACTAGCTATGAAGAAAGAATGCGCGAGAGAGTAGCAGTATACCGTGAACTTAAGTATTTTCAGCAAACATTACTTCATTTAAAGTTGTTATATTGATATCTTCACTGAGATTGCCATTATATGCCGTAAATAAAATTATGTAAAATAAATGAATCTAGTTATTTATGTTATTTAATTTCATTTCAATACTTTCATAAGTATCCATGGATTGCTCTTTAAGTATTTTAGTGACATATTTAATGTAATGTATGAGCTGGATTGTTCACTGTTGAAAACAGCCTCCCACATTATGGGGGGTTTGCAGTGTGAGATATCAGTTCCTCAGAAAGTGCTGCTGCCCACCTTCAGGTGTGTTATCCCTTAGTCGCCTCTTACAACACCCAAGGGTAGAAATAGGGGGTGAAATTCTAGCCCAGCACCCTACAGGCATATTATTGACCTATGCTAGGGTGTAATAGTGTCAGAACTTAAATCTTAGATACTGTTATTTGTTAAGTGAGTTATTCTTAACTTATCAACCAGGTTAAGCTACATCTATTGAGGTTATTACTTGGATGAGTGACCACTAGTGTTCAGCGCTAACCTAACATTTTATTTCCAGCAGTCTTTCAGAGCCAATAACCCTAGGTTAGCCTGGATAACATCTTCACTTATCATCAGGTTCGATAGTAATTAAAGGAGAACTGAAAAACAATAAAAAAGCTTTTACTTATGTTCCTATTATACATATCATAAATTAAGGCCCAGGTTCAGAATGTCTTAATAAAGTTTTGGATTGGTAACCAACACATAAAATAACTGAATGATAAAAATTACAGTTGACATGCAGCGCGTTGCAAGCTTTAACCGATGGATAAGCTAAATCGATGACTGTGAAACGCAATGATAGTGTTTTATTTAATAAATATGTTCTGGGTAGTATAACTGGAACTTACACGAACATTCTGAAACAGGCCCTAAATCTCAATATATTGTGAATGTGAAATTTTGTGACTGTGTATGTTTGTAGCTCCTTCACACTGAAGTGGCTTAACATATTTATATGAAACTTGAAATATTGGCAGTGTAGTGCCTGGATTAACACAAGATATTACTTTTTATATCTGTTTACATAATAGGTCTATGCGGGTGAAACCATGGGGTGCAGAACTAGGAAGCAGAACAGTAAAGCTGTGGCAGAGTAGTACCCATTATATTCATTTGTTCTAGCAAAACTTGTCACTACCTTATAGTTTAACAGCTTGTCAGGGTACTAGTTATGTCATCTATCTCTACACAACTAAGTCCTCCAGCAGGCAAAGGTGGCGAAACATCGTGAGGCGCATCACATCTGCCCCTGCCAGTACTACTGCATAACGATCACGACCGCTCTGTCAAGAGCGTAACGGATAAGAAGAACTAAGTCCTACTCTTATTTCTGGGAATTATGGATTAAGAGCATGGTTTCCCTGCTATTAATATTACTACCTAGTAATATAATTACCAAAGTGTATGATAAGTATAATCACATCTAATTTTTTCAGCTGTTCAGCTCTCAGGTAAAACTAATAATTATCCTCTTCATAGATGTTGTAAAAGTCTATTAAGAGAAAAATTATGCTTAATGGGCAACATGCCACTAATTATGTAAATAAGGTGTTGTTGCAAATGATGTCCACAACAGAGCTCTTAATCAATTTAACAAACTCACCTGCTATCTTGTGGTAGCAGGTAGGTTGCTGGTAGTAACAAGCATTATCTTCATAGCATCAGGAAAGCAGCCAGCCTTACAAGCCTTACAAGGCTGGCTGCTTTCCTAAAGAATAGATTGTCTTGACAATCTATAATATATAATATGTTCTTGTATCCACCTTGTGTTAGTAAGGAGAATGTATTGTACCAACCCCACATTCATGGGATAAGGGATGGAAGATGGTGTTGTTCAATATTATTTTATAAGTAGATATATTGCATCTATTGTATAAACTAATATGTTTAAAACTTACTTGTCTTCCTCAAGTTGAATCAGTTCACCCATAGTATTTTTTAATTTTCCATTTTTCTGAAGCAATTCCTTTACCAATTAGTTCTTCAATTATATTCCTGAAATGTCGAAAATTAATCCTTCATCATTCTCTCAACAAGTTTAGCTGTCACAGTTTCCAAATCAGAAAACCAGGAAGCTTAATTACACAATACTTTTTATCCTGATTCCTACTTACCTAGATTACCTAGGTATTCTATTATCATAATTATAAATAGATCAACAAGCATTCGGGTCAGCTGAAAGTATGGCATATTAAGCAGCACTATAAAGATAGTACAAGTCTTACATACAGCGGTGGGCGATGAATGAGTAGGTTGATTTTTTATTTTCTGAAACCTTATCAGGTACCCATAAGTAACTTCTGTTGCACTAACATTTTAAAGTTGTCAGCCGGGCAGGCTTTTATATGATTTGGCACACAATGACAGCTTATGGTACACACACACCATTAGGGAAGTAGCCCCTTATTATATCCAGAAGAACCTATTACCATGCAATGACTGTGAAGATAAAAAACGCGGTAGTAATACTTTCGTTTGTAGTCTGAGACTGTGTTACAAGCTTTGTACAAAATAGTATTATACAGCTGGAGGGACTGCCCCACCACCACCAACTAAGCTGAGGGCAACTCCTTATTGAAAATCTAGGAACACTTACCGAGTATGATAAGTTTTTGACCACCAAGATGACTAGTATAACACAATATCGTAGTACGTCTTCTCAACCAATACTTTTTCTTGATTCCAGGACTTTTTTAATGACTCCTGATTAGCGATCCGACATTATATGCTGTTAATTTTGTAGACTAATTAAAACTATACTTATTATAATAGACGTAAAAATTATTTTAAATTTTGATAGAAATTATTTCCCGCCATTTTGTCACATAATCCACAATTAGGGATACTCGATATATACCGATGCATCAAAACTACTCGATTATACCGTCAAAACATCGAAATGATCCGATGTATCACAGACAATAATGTATTTCTAAGATACAATTAACCCCGTTTTTACGGATATTATAGTGAGACACATGTTTTCTGGAACAAACAAACTTATGTAATGTTATAGGTAGACAAAGGTGAGTTAGGCGTTAACAAATATAATGTAACAAAACAATAGATCGCGGCACATTGGAATAACTGGAGAAGGCGCTGTTTTTACGGAATTCGTGCGGGATGCGGACGGCGGCGGTGTTGGCGGTTGAGACCCATGAATGGCTGCAGGAACGAGTATTATTAGACGTGATAGGCCTGTTTATATAAGCTGGCGTTACACCGTTCTCTGATCAGGCCTGCCACATCCACCTTTCATAGCACAATTATGTGAGGCTGACCGTTACACACAAATATATTTATTTAACTTCTATCATTCTACCAATGTCAGAGGCGTCAGAGTAATGCGTGTGAAAGGGATCTTAAAAAAATCTGACAGCATCAATCAGTCACATCATGTGGTCTGTGATTCTTAACATTATTAACTTTTAACTTTACACAATCACACATATGAGCATTCCAAATAATGTGTTGTTCAAACATCACACAAAATGATGGATCGTGACTATGCTACCTTTCATATAAAATGTTCAAACTGTTTTGCATTTCTGAGGCCTACTTTTTTAGGGTTCCGTAGTCCTGACAAGGAAACTTTATAGTTTCGTCATGTCCGTCTGTCCGACGTTTTGCTAAGAGACCGTCAGTACTAGGAAGCTGTAATTTCATATGGATATGTAAATCAATTACGCCGACAAAGTGATAAAATAAAATTTTGAAAAATATATTTTTTTATGGTACCTCCCATACATGTGACGTGGTTATGAAATTTTTTTTCGTCGTCTATTATTTTGTGTGTGGTATGGTTGAATAGGTCTTTTAAAATGATTTAGGGGTTGCTAATACTGTTTTCCGATTTAATGCTCCATTTACGAAATATTAAACATTAAAGTGCAAATTTTTGTCGCAGCAGGGCGTCCCCCGCTCCCTCAAAAAGCTAAACTGCTGACTTGAAAAATCTGTAAAAATTCAAGCTGATAGTGCGTTTCATGAACTTTAAAGGAAAAGTATAGCGGTTG
Source organism: Plagodis dolabraria (assembly GCA_963854805.1). Lineage (NCBI taxonomy): Eukaryota > Metazoa > Arthropoda > Insecta > Lepidoptera > Geometridae > Plagodis > Plagodis dolabraria. The sequence goes on from OY978444.1 coordinate 24,375,427, forward strand.
AGATAACTTTATTAGTTTAGCAGTAATAGTCGTTGAACTTGGATGTTGGATAATTTTGTACCAAATATAAAATCTATAGAATAAATCCTTTAAAGTGACTCAGATGAAGTAGTTGGTTGTTTATAAGGGGTAAATACTGGCATTGAAAACTAAATCTTGAATAAAAAACTTAAAATAATAACTATGCCCTATGTCATACATACTAGATTTTTTTTTATTGCTGATAGGTAAGCCTTTGACCACAATCTCACGTGATGGTAAGTGATGATGTGGTCGAAGGTGTTAACAGGCTTAACCTAGAATGACTAGCTAGCTTTAGAATTACCATTGAAATAATAACTTGGCGGCAATCGTACTCTTATTTCTTAGATTTAGCAGGAAGAAAGTGGAGGAGAATGAAGAACTACAGAATCGTTCCATATCATGATAACGGGCTTCTACGGAACCCTACATTGTGCGTGGCTCGACACGCATTTGACCGTTTTTATTAATTATGAGGTAGTTAATATTCCTTGGAATACCTACCTATACGTATAATCATTACACACCCAATATTAATATAACTAATGTGGGTTTTTAAAAGAAAAGTTCATATGAGTTTTGGATATGTTCAGATATTAAAAAGTCTGTTTTTAGCTAGGATAGGAGGGTAAAGAGCAGATGATTCTCTAAGTGATTAGCATCGTCGCCTACGAATATCCAAGACACTAGCTTTCTTCATGAAGGTTCCTAAATCGGATCGATTCGGTAATACTTCACATGGCAGCTGGCTCGACATTATAGTAATACGGGGCAGAAAATGTTGTTTGAATCACACGGTTGTGAACTTCTAGACGTTGGTAGTGATGAAATTATTGCATCACCATGCTCTGTCGATGGTGAAATTCAGCTGTAGGTATTAAACCAAACTATCTTCAGAACACTTCCCATGAAAGATACGGTAAAAGATGCAGAGTATACTCCAACATCGCTACGCAGTGCCAGAGGGCTGAGTCGATCGAAGACATCATGATCGTTGATGAATCGAGTTGCGTTAACTGAGGTCAAATCGAAGAACCTGGTAGGTACTGCCCCCAAAGAAGTTAAAAGACGATTAAAAATAATGGCTCCGACTTTCTTACCCGTTTTTTCTTGGGTGTATAGCTCTTGGCCACTTTTTGTCAGCAGAATGTAGAATATTTTATTAAAACTTTCGTAAGTATTACACATATTATGTGAATAATATTCACACCGCTCTGCCGCCGCCGCCGCCGCAGACAACAGTGATTGCGCGGATGCGGTCGGGAGCGCACGTACTACATGACTCGAATGTAGAATAGGTACCTATTATTTCATAATTAAAATTATGAATATATACGATATACGAGCTATACGAGCTTTGTAGACATTTATAAATTGACTTAATCAGTTTGACTTTGAAGTGAGAAAGGAGGTGTTTGTTGGGGAGCATAATATTTGTGTTTCAGCCAAATAGATAAAACCTGCCTCAGAAGTCTACCGATGGTAATGGGTGTAGTTCAGATTCGATTATTGACCCCGTACATTACAAAAGTCTACAATAATCTGATGATTGAAAAGGCTTAGTGTTAAATTAAGAACATGTGGCATCATTCACGGTTATATAGATACACATAATATTTTATCCTCTCCGGTAGTAGGAGTAAAAAAAATCTCTAGTATATCCAAAATGTATTCGATATGTGATGGCGTTGCATCGGAAAAAATCGATGCTACGTATCGATGTATCACATCGATTAAAAACAGTTAAATCTTTTATATGGACATGCCTACCACAGCTGAATAAGTTTTTTTTTATTATGATTATGGTCTGAACATAGCTACAACTTCCACAGCAATTTGCGAAATTTATTATTAGCATGACGTTCCGTCATCAGTTATCAAGATCGCGTTTAATGACATCGGGATTGTTCGGTTGTTTCCGACGCCTGCTAGCTATGCCGCTATTGGTATTTGATTTGGTACTAAATGCGCAAATCGGGCCGTACCCTTTGAGTTGAGTTGGTCGACTATTTGAGTATTTGTTTGTTACAGTACTCTCTTAGGTACATAATTTCGATCATTATCACTTAATTGTCCATCAAATTCATATATAACCACACCTGTGATCACTAAATTCTTACAGTTATTATTTCCATAGTCGGCGAGTGGACGTGGACGCCACAATCAAAATGGAAAACAAATCTGAATTTCAATATCCTCACACTTTTGTGCTTCTCGGTGCTTCGGGAGACCTCGCAAAGAAGAAAATTTACCCTACTATTTGGTACCTCTACCGTGATGGGTTATTGCCGAAAAATACAAGGTTTGTTGGTTATGCGCGCACTAAACAGACATTATCTGATGTACGAGAAAAGTGCAAAAAATATATAAAAGTACGTCCTGGAGAAGAAGAACTATTAGAAGAATTTTGGAAGAATAACGAGTACTTTGCCGGCGCCTATGACAAACGAGTTGACTATGAAATGCTCAACCAATCTATCAGTAAGTTTGAGAAAGGACCTGTCGCCAACAGGATATTCTATCTGGCAGTGCCTCCGACGGTGTTTGAAGAAGTGACTGTAAACATAAGAAACGCTTGTATATCCATCAAAGGATTTACAAGAGTAATAATCGAAAAACCTTTTGGTAGAGATGATGTTAGCTCAAATAAGCTCAGCAACCATTTGGCTGGACTATTCAAAGAAGAACAAATCTACAGAATCGATCATTACCTTGGTAAGGAAATGGTTCAAAACTTGATGACTATTAGATTTGCAAACCAGATCTTCAATCCGGCATGGAACAGAGAAAATATTGCTTCTGTTCTAATATCTTTCAAAGAGCCATTTGGCACTGAAGGTCGAGGTGGATACTTTGATGACTTTGGAATCATACGAGATGTGATGCAGAACCATTTGCTACAGATTCTCTCATTGGTGGCAATGGAAAAACCTGTTACTCTGAACCCTAATGACATCCGAGATGAGAAAGTAAAGGTATTGAGACATATAAAACCACTTGATCTTGATGATTTGTTAGTTGGCCAGTATATTGGTAACCCTGATGGACAGGGAGAAGAGAAGTTGGGCTATTTGGATGATCCCACTGTGCCAAAAGGTTCTATCACTCCAACTTATGCCCTTGCAGCACTTTGGATCCACAATGCCAGGTGGCAGGGAGTTCCTTTCATTCTACGTTGTGGAAAAGCACTCAATGAAAGGAAGGCTGAGGTAAGAATTCAGTACAAAGATGTTCCAGGGGATATATTTAATGGCCACTCTAAAAGGAATGAGCTTGTTATCAGAGTACAACCTGGAGAGGCCCTATACTTAAAAATGATGAGTAAATCCCCTGGTATGAAGTTTGACTTGGTTGAAACAGAGCTGGATCTCACATACAGTATGAGGTACAGGGGCATGAATGTTCCTGATGCATATGAGAGATTAATTCTTGATGTGTTCACTGGAACTCAGATGCATTTTGTACGAAGTGATGAACTTAAAGAAGCATGGCGAATTTTCACACCAATTCTGAACAAGTTGCAAGAAAACCATGTTCAACCCGTACCTTATGTTTATGGCTCTAGAGGACCGATTGAAGCTGACAAAAAACTCCACAGATATGATTTCAAGTATTCAGGATCTTACAAATGGCAGCAACATAATGAGTAGTAGAAACTGACAAATCTCTTGAAATGTGGTGATGGTTGCTTCTGCTATGGTGATGTAAGTGCAAGTATTGGTGCTGAGCTCATGACAAACAAGTATACGGTTTATTTGGTATTACATTCCAAAAAATTTCCATAAACTTAAGTGTAAAGCTGTTTACACATTGTAAGGTCATTTTAAGGTTAAATAGTATCATATGTAAATTAATCCGATCTACATTCCTCTTTTTGATCAGTGAATAGGAGAGGCTCACAAGAATTATCATTTGATAAAATAGTAATTTGTTGTACTTTTTTGAATATATTGGTATGTTTTGTTATATTAGAATTATGCTAAAAATCTTGTTACATATATTTATGTGGAATTCTGGCTGTATGGTATTTGTATATATTCTTACATAAACGCCTAACATAGCCATCCTGACATAAAAATCAATGTTTTGATTCACTTAAAAATTGGAGTGTTATATAATTTAAATTATTAATAAAGGTTGTGGATTGTGCCTTATCAAAATTATCTTAGCTAAACAAGTTGACATACCTATTATAAATAGAGAAGAAAAGCTGTGATTGACATGTGATAGATACGATCAAAGTTTAAATGATTATACAGTATGTACAGAGGTCAGTATCTGTAGCACTATATTTACATATATACTATTTACTTTCATTGATATGAATGTATTCTAGTTACGGGTACTTGTAGTGTGGTACTGTATAATTAATGTTTGTAGGTCTTTGAAATTTTACATAATGCTTGTTATATACTTAGTGTATTATGTAGTAAGTGAAGCATATAAACTATATTTTTGTAATAATATAAACTGCAGTACATTTTGATACGATAATTTTACATTATACAGAAACTTTTTGCCTCTGAGGAAAACATTATATCCATCATTAAGCATATTTTCTCTGTAAAGTAGTAATTGACATTAAATAGTGAATTGCACTGCTATGACAGACAGTTTAAAATAATTAATATAAACACCTCAATAAACTTTACAATATGCGAGTTTTCAGTTCTCATATACTTATCTTAAAATTGTACCCACTTTAAACATTCTTAACTACCTAAATACAGGTAATAATTGTTCCTATTAAAGTTTATCATACTTTATCTATTTGCACAGTCATTTCTCATTAATTCATTATACTATCTGAAAATACTTTTATCATTATTTCTTATCACTTTGCAATCACATTTATATGATATTATTTCTGAACACTATTTTGAATAATTATACATATATATGGAACATATTTGGGAGATCAAGAAAGCATAATAGGTTTAATGGTTCTTTTTCATGCTTATTGTTGTATGTAGTTGATTAAGTAATAATAAAACATTGACATCACTGGAATACTTATTTATTGTAATAATCTTAGAAATAATAACTAATAGGTTGTTGTTATTGTAAGGAATATTTATATAATTATTTAAAATTATGAGTAATTCATAAATTACATCATAAAGCAATGACTATTCAATTAAATGCAGGAAAAATCTATGCTGGGCACAAAGATATACATGATTTATGATATTATAGTCCTTGAGAGTTTTTACTGCCGCTACTTTTAATCATAATTTGGTAACTTAGGTGTTTTTGTTTACAGCTTCCTTAATTGAAATGACTAAATTCTGAAAATGCCAATTTTTGGAGTATATAATGCAATTATGAATACAACTCAAAATTTGGTGCCAAATAAACTTCAAATCTACGTGTGATTATAAGTGTGTAAGCACTGTAAGCTAACATTATTGTACTCCAGCTGACATGCTGTATTGCCAATGCTGAAGATATGGTTATTTGTTGTATAGGTTGTCTTAGAAGTGCAGAGGTTGACCTTGGTGATGTGTGTGTGGACTGAGTGACCACATTTTATTTAGTTTATTCTTGTCTATTTAGTAACTTCAAGATTTAGTAAAAGTTATAAAATACCAGTTATCAGGACTGACTGAACTGATTATTAGGAGGACTGGCGAGACAGCTATAGGAACTCTTTTAATGCTAGTGTTAGAAATAGCGGATTTGAGCTTGTTTTATTTTTTATGATTAGACTTATCTGCTGGACAGATTTTGGAATTCAGAGACCTCTATTGGAACTTTTGTTAGGGTATGCCAGAAGTGCTAAATGCGAATTCCGAGAATTCCTAGAATTCGAATATGTAGTTTAATATTTCAAGTGCTACATATTGATTAGGGTAGGGGAACCGGTCCACCGGCCGGCACCTATCCATCGGCCATTCCTGATCCTCTTGCAGTATTATTTAGATATTAGCTACTTACTATTGCAATATAGGAACGAAAGTCTTGTAAGTACTCTTTGATTGAATCGCCTGATACCCTAAAAAAATATTCGGTTGGGTTACTATAACAAACGATTTTTAAAGATTTGTTAAATTTCACGTTGGCAGATGAGAAAGAGTTAAGCACGCAAATACAAAAAAGAAATAGTGACTCGCCTCTCGTTCAACCGTAAGTTTTTTACTGTTATACTAAGTAAATGTTGATTGTTAATAGTTTTATAGCTGAAGAAATAAGTTATAGTCATTCTTTCATAATTATTTTAATAGTATTCGATTTTAAATAACGATTTTTTAAGGGGCCGGAAACAGAAGCAAGATATTCTTTAATTATTCTATTTTCGGCCGGGGTGGCCGAGTTTTAGCGACATGCACCCTAAAATAGTTTTGTCTATTTTATTAACGTGGTAGTACACGTACGGGACTACTCTTTTTATTCAACTGCAATTACAGTTAAGATTTTAGTTTTCAGAATTCGGCCGTCAATTTGCATTAGTATGATTAAATAACGATATTCACATTTTACAGATGGCCGAAAACATAAGCCGTAATTAATTGACATTCTGTTTTCGGTCACATAATATTTGTATGAAAGAAATGCGACCGAAAACTGAGGTATGGTAAACGGTGGTATTAGTTCTTCGTCCATTTTTATTAATGTACTTAAATTCGTGTTAAAAAGTCTTGTTTTTGTACATAGTTATTGATATTCATTACCTACTTACGAAGTTACTAATCTCTAATATTGCTTTTAAGGATTATTTGTATTTTTTTAAATATAATAACAAAGGTTTTAATAATGTGCACCTGGTACCCTCTGAAGGCCCTATGTGACAGGTGTCTCAGGGAGGCAAATTCTCAAACAGTGGAAAAAGGGCAAGCTTCTCCTGAGGAAGGAAGGCCGTCCCGCGGATGAGCCTTCGAGCTATCGGAGAGGCGTATCGTGGCTGTCCGCCTTGTTAAGCACCTTTTTTTTTTTTTTTTTTTTTTTTCACCCGGGAAAATCCTTTATGGATACCACCCGCCCCGGGGGGAGCGGAGTGGTTATGTGGGAGTCCTCGCCTGAAGGGCCTTACTACCCCATCGGGGGGGTAGTAAGTGAGGTTACCCACTAAAAACCCGGGATGAGCAGTCTGCCGCCTAGTAGGGCGAAATGGGGTAGCGTTAGCAGTCACCATCTCGCCCCAGCGGCCGGCCCGTCACCGATGACGGGCCCCGGCCAATGGAGGAATGACCCGGCTCATTGGGGCCATCCCCCAGACGTGTGGGATCGTGCAAGCCAGTGGAGAATCCCCCGACTCTCCACCGATGATCCGCACAGCACTAGGAAAGAGCGAGAAGGCGCCCGAACCGCCTTCTCCTCCCCCCAGTTCGTCTACGCCGGAGCGGGTCCGCGAGGACGTCGTCCTCCCTCGCCCGCTCCGCAGCCCCTTTCTGCGCCATCACCGCTTCGCAGAAAGAGACCACCGCCTGCCACGATCCGTCGCTGCCGATCATAGCGTTAACCACGCTCGGCAGCGACAGATCTGCGCCTATGACCGCTGTGAGGGCGTGCCGCATGGGACTCCATGCGGCGCACTCCTCCAGCGTGTGGAGCGCCGTATCTTCTGGCGCTCCACACTCGTGACAGGCGGGGGTCGCCTCCCGTCTCGCGATGTGATGCAGATACCTTCCGAAACATTTGTGTCCGGAAAGCACCTGCACCAATCGGAAGGTCAGCGACCCGAATCGCCGCCCTACCCACCTCCGGAGGACCGGGCGAATGGCATCCACCGTCCTCTGTCCAGGGACCGGTGGAGCCAGGTCCTCCGTCCACCGCCTCAACAGGGCGGCCCGCGCCCGCCGCCGCATGCGCGTGACCTCCTCCCACGCTGGAGGCTCCCCGCGGGATCTCCTCGCCGCCACGAAGCCTTGTTAAGCACCTTAAGACAACAGTGCCCAACCTAGCACACAACCAGTTCGGGTTTCCGAGAGGTCACTCGACCCTGGATGCCATCTCCAGCGTCCGCGACCTCTCCAAGGAGGCGTCTCCAAGGCGCTCTCCAGTAGTGGTGTGTTGTTGGTCGTGTCATTGGACGTTGCCAACGCCTTCAACACGCTGCCCTGGAGCACAATACACGCTGGACTATTGTCTAATGCTCCAACCTTACGTAGTACTTAGTCGGCAAACTAGATGGCGCCATAGGTAAAATTAACCATCGCAAGCGTTTGTAACAAGATTCTTATGATGTATTTTGATGAATATATACTTTTTAACTTTTTCACTGGGAATAGTTGTGACTATTATTTGCTCCTGACCTCCTATAAGTAATAATTTCTACATGGTCCTATTCGAGTCGAATGGTCAAGTGACTTATCGGCATACAGTGAAAATTCAAGTGTGTGAGCGAGCACACTAGCCGGTGTTTTTTCGTCAAGCACTAGAAACCAGTGGTGGGTCGCCACTGACGGTGCTCATCGTATTTTAAATACGAATGTTCGGAGCGGGAAGTGCGGGAGCACTTTTTCTTCACCGAGGAGGCGCAGAAATACCGGAAGGAAGGAGGCACGGTAGCAATACCTACCCAGTGAAGTCAGCAACGACACAGCAGTGACGTTAACAGCAATGAGTGATAAGTGAGGTTTGCCAGTAAAAAATCGTGAGTACAATTAATTGTGATTATTACAAAGTTCTTTCAAATATACTGTGATAAAGTTCCATCGACTTAGAAGAATTTCATCTCGGACATTATCTTGGACTTGTAATTTCTATGTGCATGCTAATATTAACTTAGAATAGTTTCGCAAAAAGTGTTCAGACGGGGAATCCATGCCCGATTTCTCACTAAGTTGAATTAAATTCCAAACACTTAGAATAATTTCACTAATATTATCATCAACTTGTAATTTTTCAAGAAACAGAAAATTAATAGTTTATTTTAATGTGTTAAGTCTAGTAGAAATAAAGTGTTAGTACGCTTCTTTATAACTTGTGTAATTAATTTAAAGTTAAATTAAATATTAAAATATGGCAAGCATTATCAAGAGCTTGATATGTTTAAAAAATAGTTTGGAAAAATCATATGAAAATTTTAAGAAATCTCCAAAAGATCGGCTAGCTAAAGAGTCTTACTTGCTAACAAGATTAGAATCACTTGAAGCGCAATGGAAGTTGATTACGTCAAGTAATGCTAAATTATCTAGTGAAGTCACAGACACCTTGTTAGAGCATAAATACTTTACTGAAGATGTATACGCCGATATGGAGGAGATATATAAGTTATAAATCTGATATCAAAGAAATTTTATCCACTTTTCCAACAAAATGCTCTTCAAGCAACAATGTACCAAGTAGTAAAAACGAAGGCAATGTAAATTTACCAAAAATCAACATACCGATCTTTTCAGGTCAATATGCTGAATGGCCCAGCTTTAGAGATTTGTATGTATCACTGATTCATAATAACACTTCCATAGACAACGTGCAAAAAATGCATTACCTTAAAGGACATCTCTCTGGAGAGGCAGAGCAACTTTTGAGACATGTGCCTATTACAGGAGATACTTATTTAGAGTCGTGGTCTATTTTAAACGGAAGATACAACAATAAAAAATATCTAGCCAATGGTCTACTGAGGCGTTTTATGAATCAGCCTAGCATAGGAACTGAATCATGCAGTGCTATCAAAGAGATGTTAGATACGACTAATGACACGCTCAATGGTTTGAAAAACTTAGGAATTAAAGTAGATTCGTGGGATGTTATCATCATCTATATTATTTGTATGAAGTTAGATTCTGAAACGCGAAAATTATGGGAGGCAAAAATAAGCATTAGTGATGAGCTGCCAACCTTAGATCAAATGCGGGAATTTCTAGAAGCAAGATTTCGGTCTCTCGAATTTCTCGGTCCTTAAACAAAACCTAAACCAAGTTTTTCAACCCAAAAGCCGAAAGTAATGCATGCATTAGCAACTGGTTCCATCGCAGCCACAGATCCATGTTTATTCTGTAAAAACGGAAGCCATAAATTATGGCAATGTAAAGAATTTAGTAAGGTAGATTATGACGCTCGACACAGTTTTGTCCAAACTAGTGGATTGTGCTTTAACTGCTTAGGGAAAAACCACTCAGCCAATGCTTGTCGGACGTCTACCAAATGATAGCTGATCCTCAATTCAAAACGCCAAACAAAATAGATATTTTGCTTGGCGCAGATGCATATGGTCAAGTATTGAGAGAAGGATTGCTCAAGGGTCCCAACGGTATATTGATTGCTCAACACACTACTTTGGGATGGGTCATATCAGGCCCCACACATCGGTACTGTTATATATACCCCTAGTATGCCTTTATGCAGATAGCTACACTAAATACTTACCGTCAGCATTTATGAATTAGATTCAGTTAGTAGACCATTCCCTGTTCCTCAGTCTCCATCCACCCTCTGTCGCGTAAGGCTGCCTAAGGACATTTTATCTTGTAGTTATTAATTAATTTGCCCAAAGGGGTTTTCTTTAAATAAATCCCTAATTTTCATTTAGGAAATTTAAATAGTTTTTTTTAAAAACCAAATCGGCTCTAACCGTATAACATAAATGGTGGCAGCGTAAAAGGGATTACAAAAGTCCCTCGGTTCGCGTTCTCCGAAGTTCAGTAAGCTCAGTGAAAGGTGAAAAAATGAAAAAAAAAAAAAAAACTCAAAAAGTGAGAAATTAATAGATTCTCGAAAAGTGAAAGTGAAAAGCGAAGGATTTTTGAGAAGTGAACAGTGAACAGTACGTGTCTCATCACTTAACGTGATCACCAAAAGTGAACTATCTATCTCCAGTGTGCGTGATCTTCACCATCAACAAGCCCCATCAACTACTATTTCATCATCAACGGGGGCTATATTTTCGCCGAGTTCATCAAATCGACCCTTATTATCGAAAGTTTATCTACGGGTTATCATCATCACCCTTCCATCATCAAGCATCTTCAGCAAACTTAAACGACTACTTCATCACCGGAATCCAATCAACGGAATACTTCGAGGGGGAGACTCATCATCCGAGGTTGCATCATCATCAAATTCCACTCAGCGCACCGTCTCGTCGCGCCCATTAAACAAATATGCAGCTTATCGCAGCCGCCTACGCGTTCTACTTAATGTGAGTCTTTGGTCATTGCATAAGGCACATACTTTTATATTAATTGTTTATTAAAACCTTTCTTATATTATTCCTTCGATTACGTTTTGTGCTCTGTTTTCAGCAACATATATTTTAAAGCAAGTGTATTCAAACAAAGGTGTTATCACTATTCAATAATTTTGTAAAAGGTATATTTCTGTAACATTATTTCTAGCTTGAATTTAATTGTTTAAAGTTTTTATAATGGCACCTCCTAAGGACGAAGCACAGTCCGAACACATCCGTGGCATCGATCTACAAATCCTTGTGAGATTCATCAGCGCGTTTGACGGTTCAAGGGAAAAATTAAACCCCTTTATAACTAACTGCAAAAATGCCATCAGTCTTGCGACTGAGTCTCAAAAGGACATTCTTTTTAAATTCATCTTAAGTAAATTAGAGGGCAATGCACAAATCGCTTGCTCTATTAAAGAATTCGAAAACTGGGAACAGTTAGAGGAATTTTTAAACACTCAATTTGGTGAAAAGAAACATTATACACATTTGCTCTCTGAATTACAAGACTGCAGGCAATCACAAAACGAAACGGTCAACCAGTTCGCACTCAGAATCGAAACATGTTTAGCGCGACTTATTACAGAAATAAATATATCTATTCCTACCAAACGAAAAATGGAACTGGCTGGTCGAGTCGCAGCTATGCAGGACCTTGCCCTTCATACATTTGTCACAGGGCTCAATAATAAAATTGCAACAATTGTTAGATGCCGAAATCCTGAAAACCTTAATTCTGCTATCAACTTTGCCGCTGCAGAAGAAAAGTTCTCTGAGAGTATGTCACGAAAAATGACGTCATCTTCGCACAATAACCATAATAATTTTAATCGTAATCGAAGTTCTCCATCATCTCCTACCTCTTCAAACTCAAGTGGCCACAAGTCGTACTGCCGCTACTGTAAAGCGACTGGCCACGTCATCGAGAATTGCCGCAAGCGCGAGCATAACAATCGCCTTCGTAATGCTGACCACTCACAACACTCGAATTCCGGCTATAGGCCACAACCACCCTCTGGGTCTGGCTATAAGACGCCATATTCTTCTTCTTCCGGCTATAGACCTCAACAAGCCTCTGGCTCCGGCTATAGACCACAACAATCCTCTGGTTCAGGCTATAGGCCTCAAGTCCCATCGTCCCCACGACGCATCCACTACGTGGACGATGATGACTCTGATTCCAAACCCCAAGACGAGGGTCATGATGAAGTTGACATGTTCAATGACGAATCCAAAGATTCAAAAAACGAATAAACGTCTCGTATCCGTGTCGTGCGAGACATCGCACAACCAAAATCGACACATTCAATCTAAATCATAACTCGACGCCACAATATGGTCGTCATTCTATCTCGACACCGCTACATGGTTGTCCTCAGTCTTCTAAATCGACGCCGCAATATGGTCGTCATTCTATCTCGACACCGTTACAAGGTTGTCCTCAGACTTATAAATCGACACCACGAGTTGGTTGTCATTCTAAATCGACGCCACAATATGGTCGTCATTCTAACTCGACACCGCTACATGGTTGTCCTCAAACTTCTAAATCGACACCACGAGTTGGTTGTCATTCTAATTCGACGCCACAATATGGCTGTCATTCTAACTCGACACCGCTACATGGTCGTCCCCAGATTTCTAATTCGACACCACAAGTTGGTTGTCATTCTAACTCGACACCACAAGATGGTTGTCATTATAACTCGACACCACAAGTTGGTGCTCATTCATACTCGACACCACAAGTTGGTTGTCATTCTAACTCGACACCACAAGTTGGTGATCATTCTAACTCGACACCGCTACATGGTTGTTCTAAATCTTTTTTATCGACGACACAAAGTCGTTATTCAAACTTGACACCGATAAACGGTATTCGTCATTCTTCAAATCCAATGGCACCACAACACGCGTGCCAGCCTCAATCAAAGAAACCAAGTTCAAATGTTGAGCAGCAACATAAAGGTGTTCATGTACAACGACAATTACAAACACCATTTTCTAATTCAAAGCAAATACCTACATCCAAAAATTTATCAGCTTCAAGTAACGCCGAAACGATTGATTTAACAAATCCAAATGTCTATGAAATCTCAAACAACCCTGCAAAAACATTATTACCTCATGTTCTCGTTGACTCTCCCATATCTGATTCTCCACTTTCGCTGTTAGTCAATTCAGGATCTTCTGTAAGCCTAATCAAACTTTCTTGCATACAAAGCCAAACAAGACTCGTAAAAGATATTATTCAATTGAAAGGTTTCGATTCAAATGAAGATTCCTTTTCAACCCTAGGGCATTTTCAACTTAAAATGCACCTTCCTAAATCAAAAATATCTCATAAATTCCACGTCATTGATGGTATCAAATTCCCATATGATGGTATCATAGGCACAGATATGCTAAATGCTAACAACTGTAGCATCAATTATAGCGAAAACTTACTCCGCGTTGGTAAAACATCATTAAAGCTGCATTTCTGTGAACCAACCTACGTTATCCCTGCTCGCAGTGAAGCTATTATCGAATGTTCTGTACAAAATCCGGATATAAAAGAAGGAATCGTACTAGATCAGAATAAAATCAACGGACTACTAATAGCAAATTGTATAGTCCGTGTGAAACAAAACCAACGGATAAATATATCTGTCGTAAATACTACAGAAAAAGCATTAACTGTCAAGTCAGCTCTTAATCTAAAACTTACCTCTATTCCTGCTTCCGCATTCAACGAAACGTCAACCCAACCTGTAAATAATGTAAACTTAACTTTCCCTATTGATACTTTTAGACGAACAGAAGAAGTTCTAAACCAATTACGCGTCGGTCATCTCAACAAAGAAGAAGCTGATGCTCTCTTCCAACTATGCTCAGACTATTCTGACATCTTTCATCTTCCTGGGGAAAAACTAACATATACCACAGCTGTCGATCATAACATTAAAACAACAACGGATATTCCCATTCACACTAAAACTTATCGATTCCCGGAGATTCATAAAACCGAAGTCAATAAACAAATGGATCAGATGCTCGAGCAAGGCATCATTGAACCTTCCGTTTCACCCTGGTCTTCACCCATATGGGTAGTACCCAAAAAACCGGACGCATCCGGATTACAAAAATGGCGAGTCGTTATAGATTATCGCAAGTTAAACGATGTGACTATTGGTGACACATATCCAATCCCACAAATTACCGAGATATTGGATCAACTCGGTAACAGCAAATACTTCTCGACACTAGACCTGGCATCCGGTTTTCACCAAATCCGGATAAACAAAGCTGACGCAGCTAAAACTGCCTTCAATATTCCTCAAGGCCATTATCAATTTACTCGAATGCCATTTGGACTCAAAAATGCCCCATCAACATTCCAAAGGCTGATGAACACAGCCTTATCCGGTCTTCAAGGCACCCGGTGTTTCGTATATCTTGATGACATAGTCATTTACTCGCATGATCTGTCAAGCCAAATCCTAAACCTTACCACAGTATTCGAAAGACTACGACAATTCAATTTAAAACTACAACCAGACAAGTGCGAATTTCTAAGGCGCGAAGTCGCCTATCTTGGGCATGTCATATCCGAAGAAGGAGTCAAACCTAACCCCGAAAAAATCAGAGCAGTAACGCATTTCCCCGTTCCAAGGTCTCCAAAAGACGTAAAGTCATTCCTCGGCCTTGTTTCCTATTATCGCCGATTCATTCCTGACTTTTCCAGAATTGCCAAACCACTAACTAACCTTCTGAAAAAAGATATTGTCTTCAAATGGGAAAACCAACAACAGCTAGCATTTGACAATCTGAAACATAAATTGACATCCGCTCCACTCCTTACATATCCTGACTTCAGTCAGCCCTTCATACTTACCTGTGACGCATCTAATCATGCTATTGGTGCCGTCCTGTCCCAAGGATCTATCAGTAACGATAAGCCCATAGCTTACGCATCGCGTACCCTTAACAAGAGTGAAACCAATTACAGCACAACCGAAAAAGAGTTGTTAGCTGTCTTGTTCGGATGTAAAACGTTCCGACCTTACCTTTACGGTCATAAATTCCAAATAATCACTGATCATAGACCACTAAAGTGGCTATTTAATCACAAAGACCCAAGCAGCAAACTCCAAAGATGGAGATTAAAGTTAGAAGAATACGAGTATGAAATCATGTACCGAAAGGGTAAATTAAATAACGCGGCTGATGCACTCTCTCGATTTCCAGTAAACCCAGTATACCCTGATCTATCTTCTGAAATTCAAGAAGAACCATTAGTAGATCTTGGTCCCTCGCTTGATATCAGCCCTCATGATGAGAATCTTAACATTGACTTCAGTCCTCTTAATCCTCCAACACCTGCTCCAAATCCTGAAAATCAAAGAATCTTACCTTACCCTATTGAAAATCCAACTCCACTCCTGGAAAACTTACCTGTATCCTCTGAATCCTCTGCTCCCTTCCTGGACAGACATCTTGACTTAGAAGATCTATTACCTAGCCTAAATAATTCTAATGACTTACCTGTTCCGCGCAACCCTGAAAATAATGAAAACTTACCAAGTGTATTTGGCCCCGACTCTCCTTCAGTTGCATCACAATTGCCAATCTCTGGAACTCTTAATGATGACGATTATTCAACTTTCCTAAAAGAAATAGCTAAAAAGGATAAAACTTCAAATACTAACCTGAAAGAACACAACGATGCACTTATGAAAACACCTTCTAAAGTGATACTCATTCCAACGTCTTTAGATTTAGACGAAGCTAATCCCTATATTCCTGAAATATTATCCAACATGGAAAATCCTGACGAGTTCATTAATGCTGAAAAGGAACTGTATAGTTTCAAGAAACTAAATATAAATAATAAAGTAATTTACCTCATGTTTATAAAAGTTCATCATTTCGACGAATCCTCATATCAGGACATCTTCAAAGTCCTTAAAGCAATTAGAAACGAATTGATCATAACCCAAGATTGCAACGACGTCGCAATATCCGATTTCAAAAGTCCCTTTGAAAAACTTTCATTCATAAAAATCTATAATATGTTAATATATCTTTTCCATAATACGAACATCACGATTAACATCTTCCACAATAACATCATTTATCCAACTCTCAGTGAAATTAAGAAAATACTACGAGAAAACCACGACATTCCAATCGCAGGCCATTTAGGTTCGACAAGAATGCTCAAACGCATTAAAGAACGTTTCTACTGGAAAGGCATGCAATCAGACATAGAACATTATGTCAAGCAGTGCAGTCTTTGCCAACAAAACAAAGCCCTACGCATCACAAATAAATCTCCGATGCAAATCACTACTACTTCTACAAGTCCTATGCAACGTGTTGCATTAGATATAGTTGGTCCTCTTCCCGAATCTGGCACTGCCAAACTTAAATACATCTTAACACTTCAAGATGATCTCACAAAATACTCCGTAGCCTACCCAATACGATTAACAACAGCAGAAGAAACCATGGAATGCCTTATACATTTCATTTCCATATTTGGCATCCCCAAAACTATCCTAACTGATCAAGGGTCAAATTTCACAGCAGATTTATTCAAGAAAACTTGTGAATTTCTAAAAATTAAACAGTTATGGTGTACTCCTTATCATCCACAAACTCAAGGCGCGCTTGAACGCAGCCATTCCACATTAAAGGAATATTTAAAATCATTTGTAGACTCTAACCAAGAAAACTGGCCGAGATACGTTTATACAGCTATGCTCACCTACAACACCACAGTTCATTCTACGACAAATTTTAGCCCACATGAATTATTATTTGGTCACAAACCACTCCTTCCAGATTCTATCTTCGAAGACTCATCAGATTCAACATACCCTGAATACTTAAAAATGCTAAACCATCGATTGAAACTCTCTCGAGAAAAAGCAATTGAAAACATAACAAAGTCAAAAGAAAGATCAAAAACTCAATACGATGCGCATACTCGTCGCGTTCAGTACAAAATAGGCGACTATGTTTATTTAAGAAATCATCTCCGACTCAGAAAGGCCTTATCTCCGGTTTGGAAAGGCCCTTACAAAATCGTGAAAGTTCACAATAACAACACAGTTTCCCTGTTGATAAACAGACGACATGTTAAACATCACTACGATGAAATCAAACTCGCTACGGATAGTTCTCCGTAAATAAACAATTACTTCAAAATTGTTATTGACTCCTACTACTGTTAAAAAACCAATAGAACATTATATCATATAATTATAAAATAAAATAAAAATCCAATACTTACTAAATACAACCTTAAAAGCTAAAAAAAAATACTATATAAATAAATAATATTAATACAAATATAATAAATAATTAAGTAAACTACAAAACTACTAAATCAATATTTCTGTAGATATGTACAGAATAAAGTAACTACCTATTAAAAATCTTGAGCATACAATAATTTACTGTTAAAATTACATAACACAATTGTAATCTTCCTGCTCATAATCTCAGACAGAAAATAAGCCAATAGCAAACAATAAGTTAAATTCATTATTATATTAAACATTCTTACTCATACTTGCAAACTAGTAGTACCTATATATATTCCCTATATATATAACCCAATATAAAGCTTACATAAACTAGCTTCATAACTTGAACTCAAAAATGTTTACAAATATACCGATATATTTGAAACTAACTATAACCCTATTACGAAATAGAACATGTAAATAAACATCAATATATATATACCTATTATGCATATAATAGCACAAATTAAATGAAATAAGAAGTATATTTACTATAAACAGATTATATATGGAACTGTGAATTAAAATTTTAGAAAGAAAACTTCTATAAAAAAAAAAAAAACAATAACTTTTGGGTATATGTATTAAAATAAATACATGCAAAACGAATATATATATATAGATATAAATATATACAACAATATATAAAAAATACACTTCAACAAAATTAATAACTGTAACAACAATCTATATAATAAATATGAAACTAAATCAAGACTTATCATATAAGTCTATCAATACTAGAAAAAATATATTAAACTAAACGAAATCCTACTTAATAAATATAAAAAAAAAACCTAACAAATAGATTACACGTATATAAAGATATTATAAAAAAAATATATTACTAACCAATAATTAACTAGATAAAACCTTTTCATACCACCTTACAAACATTACCTAATGTTTATGTAACAATAGTCCTAAAATATTATCTATACCAGTTATAATACATATAAATATAATAATCAACAACAATTCTAGATTATGTATTAATACTTAATAAAGGCTCTATATATAATGGAAATAATACCTCTTTCACACTAAAGGTGAGTTACACTTAAAGTGATAGTGAATTCGGACAAAGGTAACCGAAATCTACCTTTTCCCGAACTGTTTACATATCCAATCCTAAACAACTTATGCTTCAAACTTGACTACTTTGTGCTAATAAAAGTATATTGTTACAAATAGTTACATAATTAATACTTATCATTTACTTAATAAAATTATGCATACTGACAATATATAAAAAATAAATAAAAATAATATAAAATTTATTTTAACTAAAAACCGCTCAAGTAACAAGTTTATCTTTATGATAATTTTAATTTGTAGTTATTACTTGATACTACAAATATATCCATATAAATACTATTAACTTCATACTGTTAATTTAACAAAATTATAACTGTTATATACAACCTTTATGAAGGAACTTGCACTATTTAATATATACCTTTAATTTACTTACGTAAATAGCTTATTTACCATTAAATTTATTTAATGGATTAAATTAAAGTTTGACTTTAATTATTGAAATACCTTGACTTCTTTAATGAGATTTTGTGTCATAGCCAACAAATCATAAATTGGAAAAAATAGGTACCCCTACTTAATTAACTAGTTACTTAACTACGATTAATAAGTTCCACTACGTTACAAGGTACTTATTACTGTCGTTTATTCCTTTCAGCGTCACCGCTGGAGCAACTCCAAACTTTATACAGCCTATCCAAACGGGATCCGGATTATATTCCGAATACGTCGGAAAAATGAAGGTTAAAGATGGGAACCTAAATATCATAATCCCTGTTGATATTTCCTATATAAAACCTCATTTATCTAATATTAATGTAGTTTTAGGTACTTTTAAGTTTTTATGTAGACAGTTAGAATCCATAGATATTTCCGAATGCTATAACTCAGTTGAACCTCTTTCGATCCGTTATCAGGACTTGATGAAGGAATTCGATTCAATTTCACATTTAATAGATAATAGGTTTAAACGTTCAGCATGGATTGGTGCGGGCGGTTCTATTTTGAAAACCATTTTTGGCACACTTAACGAAGATGACGCCATAATGTATAACAATGCTTTGAACTCAGTTCAAAATAATGAGAAAAAACTAGCTTCACTAGTTAAACAAAATATTTTAATGACATCATCAACTTTAACTGCGTTTAACGAAACTATAAATAAGGTCAAGCTGAACGAAGCTTATTTAAACATGGCTATCGAGGAGCTCTCAGGTAATTTCAAAAATCTTACTTTTATTTCAAATGAGTTATTGGTTAGAAACAAAATTGAAAGCATATTGAACCGTCTCGAGACTTCTTTGCTTACATTGTCATTCCAATTAGAAGACATAACAAACGCCGTGTTACTCAGTAGCCAAAACATTATACATCCGTCAGTAATAACGCCTATGCAGCTATACCGAGAACTCGCCGATAACCTTTTACACTTATCGACTGGTGTTAGCCTACCTGTTACTTTAGAATTAAGAAATATGTATATTATATTAAGTATGTCTAAAGTAATATGTTATTTTTATGATAATAAGTTAGTGTTTATTCTTAAGCTTCCCCTAGTTAACCCAGAAGAATATATATTATACCGTAACTTACCTTTGCCTATTCCTCACGATGTGCTGAAGCCGAATACATATAGTGTAATCATACCTAGTAGTAAATTTATTGCAATGACCAAAGACAAGACGCATTATTGCATTCTTAACGAATTAGAAAAGTGTGAAACCTCCATTCCCGAACATTACGTCTGTGACATCCCTAGTGTTTTATCATCGAGTGAAAGCCCTAACTGTGAAAGTGAACTTATGTCGCGTGTGATTATGTCTCTACCAGTGCAGTGTCAAACTAAATCTTTATATGGACATATAAACATTTGGAACTCTTTACGCCAAAATAAATGGATTTACGTTCAATCCGAATCAACAAAATTAACCATAGAATGTGAAAACTCCACAGTATATAATATAAATATTCTTGGTACCGGTATACTTACTATACCTACCTTTTGTCTAGCATACAGTAAAAATGTAAAGCTCATCCCAAAATATGATTATTTAAACGTAAGCATGGAAATTGTCAACACAGACTTCAACCTTATTAACGAATCATGTTGTAACCCTACTAAAATAAGTAAACTCAAACCGAGTGTGTCCCCTATCAAACTGGAAAATATTAATTTAAACGACCTTGGTGTAAACAACAAATTAGTAAATAGTTTAATAGATAACGCAGACGTTATCATAAATGAGGAATCCTTCCTAAACAGGTACGGGACACATTACGCAATAAGCACATCTACTTTTATTTTAATATTAATCATTTTATTTGCTATATACAAATTTTATCTATTTTATTATGTTAAGTCTGGCTGCAGCCCTAAAATTATGAAACCTACAGATGACGTTGAACTCTCTCGTAGGCCTTCGGTATCCGAATCCGAAGACAATCCCGTTGTCATTGCTCCTCCTCGTCTCAGACATATTGTCTGAAAATCCATAGCATAAACTTCAGTTAAACTTCCAACCCCTGAAGTTTAGTCTTGTTGGGGGGGTTGTTATATATACCCCTAGTATGCCTTTATGCAGATAGCTACACTAAATACTTACCGTCAGCATTTATGAATTAGATTCAGTTAGTAGACCATTCCCTGTTCCTCAGTCTCCATCCACCCTCTGTCGCGTAAGGCTGCCTAAGGACATTTTATCTTGTAGTTATTAATTAATTTGCCCAAAGGGGTTTTCTTTAAATAAATCCCTAATTTTCATTTAAGAAATTTAAATAGTTTTTTTTAAAAACCAAATCGGCTCGAACCGTATAACAGTACGATGATGATCAATCACCCTCAATACAATCTCATCATAACATAATTATGAGTATGCACGCTCATTTGGATGAAAATGAGCTTCTTAAGAAATTTTGGCAAATAGAATCTGACACCTTCGAAGAAAAAATTCTTACTCAAGAAGAACAATATTGTGAAGAATTTTACAAGCAGACAACACAAAGAGATGTTTCAGGAAGGTATATTGTGCAACTTCCATTTAAAGATGAAGATCCTCTGTGCAAGTATGGAAGTTCTAGAGATATTGCCCTCAAACGATTTCACCTTCTTGAACGAAGGTTCAAAAAGGATCCTGAAATGAAGAAAGGGTATACCGAAGTGATGCATGAATACCTGAGCCTTGGTCACATGGAGCGTATAACGAGCAAAGAAGAGAGCTCCGGTTGTGTGTTTTTGCCACACCACGCCGTTTTACGCCCTGATAAGATCACGAGCAAGGTTCGTGTTGTTTTCGATGCATCATGCAAGGGAACCAACGGCGTATCTCTAAACGACACACTGAGGGTTGGACCTACCTTACAACAGGATTTGCGCCATATTATAATAAGGTGGCGTACACACCCAATTTGTCTGAGCGCAGACATCGTTAAAATGTACCGCCAGGTGCTCGTATCCCCGAAGGACGCAGACTTCCAGCGTGTGCTTTGGAGAGATGATCCGGAATCTGAAATAGAAGAATTTCGATTATTAAGACTGATCTTCGGCACGGCATCAGCTCCTTACCTCGCTGTGAAGACGTTGCAGCAGCTTGCGATTGATGAGCCCGAAGAACCTGGAACCGGAACATCTGAAAAAATAATAACAGATTATTACGTAGATGACTTATTGACCGGATGTCAAACGGTAGAAGAAGGTATGCGGATTTACAAGGACATGACGAGAGTATTAAGGAAAGGAGGATTCGAGCTGCAGAAATGGATAACAAATGATAAGGTGTTGGCAGGAATAGTAACAAAGGGAGTGAGAGTCAAGAAGGGAAAGTAGATATAAAAATTCTTGACGAAGTAGTGAAGATACTAGGACTGTCATGGGACAAAGAATCAGATTCCTTTCATTACACTGCGCAGCTTCCTATTCTACAGGATCCTGTAACAAAAAGAAAGGTGATTTCTGACATCTCACGCTTGTTTGATCCCTTAGGCTGGGTAGCACCTTGTGTGATTGTTGCCAAGGTGATGATCCAAAAACTGTGGCTAGCAGGCATAGACTGGGGTGAAGAATTACCTGACGATCTACTTGAAGAATGGTTATCCTATCGCTCGGAACTAATCAACGTTCACAATGTAACTGTACCAAGGTGGATAGGAGCCAAAGAAAATGATACTCACCGGGAGATACATGGCTTTTGTGACGCTTCAACCACTGCATTTGCTGCTGTGGTGTACTTAAGAATAGTAGATGCAGATGGTAGCGTACACGTCAACATTGTAGCGGCAAAAACCAAGGTCGCTCCAACTCTTCAAGTGTCGATACCGCGCTCAAGGCGCGGGTGTTGAGTAGAAATTAATGGGTGCTGTCTTAGTGGCGAAACTATGCATAGAAGTGGCCAAAGTTTTGAACATCGACAGGGCAAACATTCATGGATGGACTGACTCAACCGTCGTATTATCTTGGCTTAGCAGTCATCCAAGTCGATGGACAACATTCATTGCAAACAGAACGTCGGAAATCTTATCAAGATTAGACAATTCGCAATGGTCACACGTGCAGTCCCTCCAAAATCCAGCAGATATTGCATCCCGTGGTTGTACTCCCTCAGAGCTAGCTCAGAATGAGATGTGGTTTCGTGGTCCTTCCTGGTTGACAAATACTGAACTGGAGTATAGCAGGCCAAAATCCATATCCACAGATCTGGAGAAACGTCACATCAAGGCTTTCGTGGCAGTAGATACTACAGCAGATCCCATATGGACAAAATTTTCATCGTTGGAAAGATTAATTCGCGTATTCTGTCGGAGATTCCTGAAAATCAAGGAAGTTAAAGCTAATCGTAACGAATTCAAAGCTTATCTAGGAAGTTCAGAACTCAGCGACGCTCTAGACACATGCATAAGGCAATGTCAGGCCACAGAGTTGGAAGAAAGCAAGAGCAAGTTGAAGCCACTGAATCCATATAAAGATGAAAAGGGAATTCTTAGAGCACAAGGTAGAATTCAACATTCCAACCTCACCGAAAATGCCAAACATGCAATCATTCTTCCGCATAAAAGTCATTTTACTAACCTCATCATTGATGATGCCCACAAAAGAACGCTGCACGGTGGACCCTTGTTGATGATGAATTACTTACAAACAAAATACTGGATAGTATCGATGAAAGGACTGGTCAAGAAACACGTTCACAAGTGCGTCACTTGTGCGCGACATTCGGCTACAACAAGGAATCAGTTAATGGGCCAGCTGCCACCGGCAAGAGTGACGCCATCGAGGCCTTTCCTCCGTAGTGGCGTAGATTTTGCGGGACCCATTAACATACGAGTATCCAAGGGACGTGGGAACCGGAGCTACAAAGGCTATATAAGTCTATATGTTTGCATGGCCACCAAGGCCATCCATTTGGAAGTCATAAGTGACCTAACTTCTCAAAGCTTCATAGCAGGCTTTAAGCGTTTTGTGGCAAGAAGAGGTCATGTCAGCGACATATGGAGTGACAATGGTACGAATTTCGTTGGAGCGGCCAAAGAACTTCGTATGCTTGTCGATGAAGAAAAATCTTCCGTAGCGACGGAAATTCGAGAGTGGTTGAGCTCTAACCGTGTCACGTGGCATTTTATACCACCTCACGCACCCAATTTTGGTGGCTTGTGGGAAGCTGGCGTAAAATCCACAAAATACCACCTCAAACGCGTTGTTGGTAACTCAACCCTCACCTTTGAGGAAATGACGACAGTCTTAGTGCAAATCGAAGCCTGCCTCAATTCCAGGCCACTGTCGACATTGCCCAATGATCACAGCGATCCTTCTCCGCTCACGCCGGGACACTTCCTCGTTGGAGAACCCTTAATAGTAATCCCCGACCGCAATTACGAGTCGAGCAATATTGGTGTACTACGACGATGGCAATTGACACAAAGGATGCTGCATGATTTCTGGCGTAGGTGGTCAAATGAATATCTTGTGCATTGCTTACAGATGTACAAGTCGTCGAAACTCACTCCAGAACCTAAAATAGGTGATGTGGTTCTCGTGAAGGAGGACAACCTTCCTCCAGCGCGTT
This sequence comes from Plagodis dolabraria, assembly GCA_963854805.1. Classification (NCBI taxonomy): domain Eukaryota; kingdom Metazoa; phylum Arthropoda; class Insecta; order Lepidoptera; family Geometridae; genus Plagodis; species Plagodis dolabraria. The sequence goes on from OY978444.1 coordinate 24,399,960, forward strand.
GGCTTTTTGGCAGAGTAGTTGCGAAACACCCTGGTTTGGACCAAATTACTAGAGTGGTAACTTTGAAATGTAAAGATTCTCTCATCAAAAGACCCACATCAAAATTGTGCATATTGCCAGTAACTGACTGAATAATCAAATGTATTGTATTTAACAGGTAGAATTCATTGAAATTTACTTTGCGCCATCTTTTCTGAATTGTTGTATTGTTTAATTGTATCTCCTCTTTCACGAATGTTTTTTCAACACCACTTTATGGTGGGCGGTGCTATGTATCAGTTATGTAATGAAGAACGTTCAATATCGTTCTTGGTGGGCGGTATGTCTAATGCTCCAACCTTACGTAGTACTTAGTCGGCAAACTAGATGGCGCCATAGGTAAAATTAACCATCGCAAGCGTTTGTAACAAGATTCTTATGATGTATTTTGATGAATAAATACTTTTTAACTTTTTCACTGGGAATAGTTGTCACTATTATTTGCTCCTGACCTCCTATAAGTAATAATTTCTACAACTATAGTATCAATGAGTTCCCCACTGCCTCTGAAGGCTAGTCGGGGACTATCTCACCGATAGAGAGGAAGTCTTCCCGACGACAAATGTGGAGGTTCGAGGTCCGCAGAGCTGAGTCTTGGGCCCCTTCTTATGGAAAGTCGGGCATTTGGCGGCTTTGGGGCGCCAACCTTCGTGGAGTTGACGTCGTTCGGGATAATTACAGAGAAGGGGAAATCGGATGGCCACGGATGCTGTCGGGACGGTCGTGGCCAGAATCAGAATGCTGTGCCTGGATAAGGCGCTCCATAAGTCCAAGGCCATATATTTTTATGGCCGATGATGGGCGCCATCTGCAGCCATTGTTGTGGGCGGAACCTGCATTCTGGTCAGGACAACGTTGAAATATCTCGGCGTTGTCCTTGATAGCAAATAGAGGTTTGAGGCACATGTGCGGCAGCTGGCCCCCCCATGGAGACAGCTGGTGCAATGAGTCGCCTCCTTCCAAACACCGGAGGAGGAGAGGGGAGGGCTTTCTGCGCCGCGAGGTCATCTCCATCTTGCTTGCGGTACAGAGAGTAATCGCAGTTAGAGTGTTTCGGGGCTACCGGACACTCAGCTCTCACCACGTAGGACAGGCTCTTCGCAGGACCCACACAAGAGGGGGGGCCGGTGCTCGACTCGAATCGATCCGGCCCGTACTCAGAGAGTGGGTCCAAAGAAGGCATGGGAGGCCCTATTTCAGACTTACACAGGTTCTCGCCGGACATGGCTGTTTCGGGAGATACCTGTGTAACATCGCACGAAGGGAGCGTTCCCCGGCCCCCAGTGTGGCTTCGCGGAAGACAGCTCGCACTTGAGGCATGCCCCGGAGAAGCGGTCGAATATGTGTTTATCGTATACCTATATATCCCTGATCGCAGTTATGAGGCCCGACCTCTCATTGCCGGCCATCATCGTAAAGATGGTCGGTGAAGAGAGGTCGTGGGAGGCGGTGGCCTCTCGTGTGGAACAATAGTTTCGCAGAGGGAGGCGCAGGAGCGGCCTCCCGATTCGAAGAGGCGAGCTAATCGAGCTCGCCGTCTCCGCTCATAGGACCTGGGGCGTTGGTTGTGGTGGCAGCCGGCGCCTCCCATCAGGGTTAGGTCCTCACAAGGTGTGGATGTCCCCCTGTGTTCCGGGGCATCCAACGAGGCGGGAGAGGGGAGGTATTCCCCAGAGGCTGGGCCTGCATAAGTGGGCAGCGACGTCGGTGGGGGCTGCGGAAGAGTGCACGACTGAACCCGCGGTCTCTGCTTCTAGTTGAGGACAGTGATACACCATGGGGTTTTAGTCGGTAGTGGGGTCCCTATTAACCCCGAGCCTGACATCGCCCAACTGCTCCCCGACGGTTGGGTATGCCTAAATGAATTTACCCCATGAAAAAAAAAGGTAAAGATAAATATGATTGTACAGTTTCACCTAGACGGATAAAAATAATTTATAGTGAATTATAGCTGATAGGCTAGCCTTTGACCACCATATCACTTGATAGCAAATTATGATGTGGGCGAAAATGTTGTTCAGGCTACCCTAGTATTACTATTAAAGTGTAACAAATTAAATCAAACATTTAACTATAGTTTTGAGTATGTACTGCCAAAACAATGAGGATGTTGGAATAAATGTGTGTTGGGCTAGTAGGATATCTTAAATGGATACATACATACATACATATTACACATAAAAATGTTTTTTTTAAATTAATTGTATGGATACATTAATTTTAAATCAATATTAAATGTTCTGACCGAAAACTGGGTACTGCTGACCGAAAACTAAAAAAAATGGCCGAAAACCGGCGATTTCGCTATATTTGGCTTTATATATTTTTCTAAAAATAAGGAAGCACTTGTCGTTCCATTAAATATTAAATACGTAAATAACATTATATAGGGTACATATATCAATAAACAGCGCAGGGCTCAATCAATTGTATAATTTTTTCTAGCGTCTTAAAGTTGAAGGGGCCACTAAATGGCCGAAAACTAGGTATTCTACCCTACATTCTTTTAGATGGTTGATGGTTTTTTGGGTTCTGTACCCAAAGGGTAAAAACGGGACCCTATTACAGAGACTGCTGTCCATCTGTCACCAGGGTGTATCTCAAGAACGGTGATAGCTAGACAGTTTAAATTTTTACAGATGATGTATTCCTATTGCCGCTATAACAACAAATACTAAAAATAAAATAAATATTTAAGGGGGCTCCCATACAATAAGAGGTTTTCGCCGTTTATTTGCTAAAAATAATAATAATAAAAACAGGTAGAAACTTGAAATATTCAACGAATATTCAGCTGTATATTTCCTTTAAAAATAAACAATTAGTGAGATCACTATTTACGGTTCGTACCTACCTAGGGTAGGAACGTTCCTACCCAGCTCAATCGGACACTCCGAAAAGGGTATGTAACTTGCAAGATTAGGTTACAGATAATTAATTAAATATACCGACTCACGGTGTTTAGTCGAAATCTGCGACCGGTGTTCGAACAGTAAAGATGTTCATTCTCAAGGAATGCGGGCAGCCTCGAGGGCTGCTTGACGCGCACTTAGTCAGTCACAATTAAATAAATCAAAATATTCTTAACTCATATTAGAGGAGCATACATTATGGTTTTTAACCTTTATTAAATTACTCTATTAGACCTTATTCTAATTATATATTTACAGCAAATAGCTTACACCCGTAATTATTAAAGGCACTCGTAGTTTCATATTTTAAAAATACTATTATTAATATTATTAAAAATAAATATAACTAAAACAAACATAACATGGCACTTGGTTGAATTATCACAATGCAATATGTTGGTAATAATAAAAAAGTTTTAAGAAAATTAAGTAATCAGTTTTACTTAAAATATTATTTAAAAAAATAGTCTTTAATTTCAGTCGTCATAAGTTAGTGTGAGATCAGCTGAACAGTCGTTAACTGGTAGGGTTTCCCAAAAACCTCTTCTGTTGTGAGGCATGAGTGGCCAAAGCTTGGAAAGTATAGCTGATTTACTCTCAGATGTTATACCTCGTGGAGAAAGCTTCTGCTTAGGTATTGGAATGCCGATTTTAAGATTTTTAACTCTTAAGAAATCCAATTATATTTGCTCTTCAGTGTCATGGCTGTTCTTGTAAAACATTGAATTGCTCCCTCTCCGAAAAGTGATTTCATACATGTTTCTTAAATAAGCTCGCGGCACAGAATATTGTAATTTATACGCCGAAGAGCAGTCTTCAAAATCGTGAAAATCCTGAAATGTCATTTTTCCCACAATATTTGAACCAGAATCAGCGACAGCTTTGCAAAAATTTTCAAAGTTATACACTCGCTTGTTCTTCTTAGTGATTGCTCTACTCCATGGTGAAATTCATCGCCAGCCATAAAAGTATGTCCAACTTCCAGACAACGCAGCACAACACTTTCAATATTTATAACTTTGGAATTGACTAAATATACCAAGTAGCAAAAAATGCACCAATTTTTATATATCTTTTTTTATTTTTCTTCATATTAATTTCATTCTTCGCAATTCCTGTGCCTTATTGCTGCGAGAGGGTTGTGAATAGAAAAAAAATCGCGCAATTCACATTCCTCGTGCCCCGGCAAGCGTGGAGTCACTTCGACGTTGCAGGCACAACTGGCGCGTTTCAATAGAACCCTGCCCTCATTTGCTCACCCCTAGTTATAAATAATTAAAAAAAAAGGCACAACTGGTTATTTGTGTCTTTTATACGTAATTTAATTGAGACATGCATAGATCATTAAAGAAGTTTTTAGTAAAAATCTGTATGAATTTATAGTCACATCTACGTAATTTGTGCCTTTTCAATATAATAGTAAATAAATGTGCCTTTTCATTCTATAAAACATGAATATTAGTCTCATTTGTGCCTTTTGAGCCTACAGTATCTCCAAATTCCTTGAAGATAAAATTCTACAAAAAATTGAGCAGATGCGCCCTTTTTTTCTGAATCTAAATATGTATATAACTCAAATTTAAAAAAAATGTTAGATGTGCCCTTTTTTCTTACGACGGCAGTATAGTTAGTCTGCTTCTTTTGAACTTTGAAGGAATCAAATAAGAAATAGTTATAAATTTATGCAACTATCACATGTAACTACTTTATACTTATTAAAATTGAAAATATAATTAAAAAACCCACAATTATAAATTAAAACTGAAACTTACGAACAAATAATGACTTAAATATTTTGGAAGCGCTCGTAGCAAAGTTTGCTTAGCCATTCTGAACCGATCAGCAAAGTTAAGCAACGTCCGCCTCGATCAGGAGTTGGATGGGTGACCGCTGGTGACATTCTACTGAGCGCTTCCGTGCTTCGGAGGGCACGTTAAGCCGTCGGTCCCAATTGTTGTCTTAGGATGGCAGTCGTTATAGCATGGTGGTAGGGCATTTTGCGAATACCCGCCTGGCTAGCTACCACCTGTCGCCAAGCACTTAACGGTGTGTTCCGGCAACTGTCCTTTAGAGCTAGTAATTCAAGGTGCCTGCCTGTAGCCTGAACAACATCTTCGATCACATCATCACTTACCTACCATCTGGGTGAGATAGTGTTATAAACGTATATTACCATCAGGTAATATATATTTAATAGATATTTCAGTCATAAGTACATATTATTGTTCAATTGCAGCAGTCATGTATCATCTCATCTTTAGCATCTCAAGCTATCAAAAAAAACACCAATCAGTTGCTTTCTTTGCATAAGACCTCAATAGTGTTTGTATTAAGTCCATTGCGTTGTTTTGTGTTAATTAAATTTATAGATGAATGGGACTAGAATGAGGTAAAAAACGAATGATATTTGTTTAAAAAGGAATTTAACCATAAATAATAGGTAGGTACATAATGATTTTTACACTGAATATCTTTATGACTTCAAAGGTTGTCGTGTATCTGAAAAAAATAGCCCGACATTTTTCAGGCCAAATTATGTTTTAACATAGCTTCTGAGACGACAGGACAAGAAACTAATGAATTAGTGACTTCTAGGGGTAAGTTAGAAAACAAATCAAAAATGTATAACATTTTAGACTTTTTAGTGTCCCATTAAATTTATACATACAACTTACATATATTTTTGTATTCCTCTTTTAATTTCTTTATTATGATACCCTATGCATAGGTTTGTTTTTTTTATTAACGTATTACTATTTTGTGCCAAAAATTCGCTTTTTAGATATATTTTTTCAAACACTTAATTCAAAAACCTTATCTCAACTGTCGAAATCCATCCAGCCCTTTCAATGAACGAGGTGATAAAGAAGTTTAATCACATAGGTACATTCATACAAGATTCACGCGGAAAACAACCTGTCCTTGGCAATTTTTCTGTCGCCAAGCACCTAACGGTGTGTTCCGGCAGCTGTCCTTGGGAGCCAATAATTCTAGGTTAGCCTGAACAACATCTTCCACCACATCTTCTACACTTTCGAGTGTTGAAGTCGGTTCCATTTTTAGGTAAAAAAATTTTTTTTCTTATATTTACGGTGCTGATACATATTCTAAATTATATATCTATATTGTTTTACTAAACATAATTGTGGGAAACTGCCTTCTGCAACAGTAAAACTACAGCAGTAGGCAGGGATTTCACCTTTAAATTGTACCCTATTATTATTCGGTAAAGTTATTTGTATTGTATCACCAAGACACTTTAGAACATGATTGTTTTTTTTATATCTGTTATACGAATGACGTCATGAGAGTTTACGATGACGACACGAAACGTGTACTTTTAAACGACTGTCATAATAAGTATATTACTGACATGTGGCTCTGCAGGCATAAGACTATGTCATGAGTCATGATGACCAATAATATCTAAAAACGTTTTTTACAGATACATAGAGATGTCGGCGAATTCGTAGAACGTAGTGCCTAGTGTGTTCGAAAACACTACACCGATCAAGAAGCCGATGATAATAAGTCCTAATAACAGTTAAGGAACATTCATCGTTTGATATAATATACCTACTTACTTAGATATAGTGAGACTCTTAAATAAGGATACTAATAATATTTTGTATGTGTGGTCTTTGTAAGTATGTAGAAGCTTATCCTCTTAAGAATAAGGATACCGATTCAGTAGCAAGTAGTTTAGTCAATAACGTCATAATATTACGTAACGGAATCTCAAAACATATCATATCGGACAAGGGCACAAAAGTTTCAAGAGTTATGAAAGAATGTGTGAAATTCTTCAAATTAAACAATTAACATGTACAGCTGACCTTTACCAATGCATAATATTTTAGAAAATATGTGTCATAAAATTTAATGTAATATTTCGGCATAAAAACGAAGATATAATACAACATTACACTAGGAAAAGAAACATACCTACCCAATATGGGCTGGTTTCATCTAAGCTTTTTAATAAACTCAGTTATGTGCATAGTGGAATTTATATATAACTTATATTATAACACAAACATTAATTTGTGCATATTACGGCGGCGGTACACTATTGAAAATGTACAGAAAATAATACGTAACGTGGTCAAAGTCAAAATCATTTATTAAATTTAGGCGTCTACGACGCGGTTATGAAGGTCAATTACAAATTTTAAAATTGAAATATACTACATTGTACTGCCACGTTCAGCAAACAAATATTATAGAGCCACTGCGAGAAGAAGGGGCAAGAAAGTCGGGGCCATTCTTTTAAAAGTTTTTTAACAATGTGTTACATACTATATAGTAAAATTATTACAATATTTATTTACATTACGTAGGTGACAGGCGCTAGAGTGTTATAACTTATAAAGATGATCCGATTTATTTAGGACAGTAAAATATAATAACGAAATGCCTTTATTCTACCGTTGTAATTAGCTGGGTAAGAATTAAGATATGCAAAAGATATTAATTTGTTCGTAACGTCCGTTTCTATATATATTATCTATTATATACTATGTATTTAAAATTTTAAATACATATAATTACCCAGTTATATCTAAATGTAATATTTATTAGTGCAAAGTAATATTGTTAACTAGTTCATCGTCCCTAATTACTTATTGATTGTATATTAACTGTATTCGAAATCAATGCTACTAATTTAATATTAATATAATGAATTAATACCTTATCAAAATGACTTACTAACCCTACTTTAGTTTACTACGTACCTAAACTGTAAATTTATAATGTAAACCCGACTTTTATATATTTAATTTAATATCTTAAAATTATAATATTTTATTTATTATTTATGAAGATTTAGTTCAAATAAAAGAATCCCAACATTACTGCTGCCAAGGCTTGTGATCGTCTATTTTTAGTTTTATATTAATTGAGTTAATTTATTATTAATTTATTGTATTAATAAATCACATTTAATTTTATGAGTGACATAAATACAACCAGTTTACACACTATTATGATGACTTATTAAATCCGCAAACTGTTAAGAACGAAATACCTGAATAGAATTACTATTCCAGAAGTAGTCACGAATGTAATATTAATTTAATTAATGGTAACCTTAAATATAATGCTGCTGTAAAATAATAAACATGAAAAAACATAGTAAAATCAATAAATTAGCAATAAAAGAGAAACTTAGAACTGGCTGAGGCACTTTCTGAATTTCAGGAGTGCAAGAGTTCTAAAGCGCTCCGTCTATTCTTTGATGTTGGATCTCATAGTCCTGTAGAGAGAATAATTAAATTGCCAAAAGGAGATTCTAACTACTTGAAGTTTTTTTTGCAATATTGACGCCTATAAGATCAATCTTTAACTTTAAAGAAATTGTAGTTAATTCAAATAAATATGCTAGCGCTCATTGACGTTATAATTATAGTTGTGGTTTAATGTAATTAAGTTCGTTCTTTCAGTGTAAAGATAAAATCAAGTCGTGTACAGTCGCTTTTCAACGCTTTCCACTAATACAAATTTACGCTCTTGTATTTCATGTACGCTCTGCCTTAATTAACCTTAATAATAGATAATTATTAATAATCAATTTGAACTTGGTATATAGCATGATAATTTGCTGCTACCTCGTGCATAGTAGAAAGAGGAGGTCTCACCCTTTCTAATATGCCTCGTGCGCATGAAAGCTTATATTCAACCCCAAAACACATTCTCAAGCTGTATATTATATGTGTCGTGACGTAACTGAGTTTAATTTGTTTAAGGATCTCTTGAAAGGTCGATGTCAGTCTACCAAGTGTGCCCTAATTTAGGTATATAATCAAATGATAAAGAAATATATTATTTTCTCGCCACGCGTGCTTTAGTGTACCTACTTGCAAATAAATTATTACTTACATATTTTTTTTTTTGTTGATAACCTTTGCACATTATATTCGCTTGATAGCGTAACTACCTACGCCACTGGTGGGTGCGCCGCAGTAGTGTTGTCCGACGTCAAACGCGTTTCACTACTGTAGGAAGAAATTGTTTTTTTTTATGCGTGATAGGTTAGCCCTTGACCAGTATCTCACCTGATGGTAAGTGACGTTCAGGCTAACCTAGAGAATTACTGGCTCTTAAGGACAGCTGCCGGAACACACCGTTAAGGGCTTGGCGACAGATTTTCTACTTGAGGGTCAGGCGGGCATTCGCAAAATGCCCTACCAACATGCTATAACGACTGCCATCCGAAGACAACAACCGGGACCGACGGCTCAGTATTAATGTCACCAGCGGTCACCCATCCAACTCATAAGTCACGGTCATGACCGAGGCGAACGTTGCTTAGCTTTGCTGAACGGTTCAGAATGGCTAAGCAGACTTCGCTACGAGCGCTTCAAAATTACTGTGATATTACTGAGTACCTCCCACGTAAGTGGGATGACAAACATGGCTCTTCCGAGCTTCTGTCTTGGTGAATGCTCGAATGGTTCTCTATCCATATGTTTAGCTAGGTATGCCCAACACAAGCCGAAACAGTAAGCTCTAAATTAAGTAGTTATTCATATGCCTTATATAAATTATCTAAGGTTGTAAACCAAGCTGCTATACTAACGTCGTATCATGCTCATGTGACGTCTACTCTACGGTATGGGATAATTTTCTGGGGAGTTTAGTACAGAGTAAGAAAAAAAATTCGGACGCAAAAGAAATGTCTTAGATCTGTGTGCCATTTGATATCAAGGGATTCCTGCAAACCATATTTATGACATTTCCGTGCCTATACATTTATGAAATTGTGCTATTCATAAGAAATAGCACTAACATTATATGAAAGACAGCGCAACAAAAATAACATTTGTATGGCTCGTCATACACTGTCGCTGTTTAAAAAAGGTGTATGGTATGGGTCCAAAAATTTATAATAATTTGCCTAAGACAATACTTGAATCGGAAAACATAACTATAGGTATTTAAAAGGAAACTTTTTATTTATTTATGTTGACATCTAAGTGCTATTATACAATTAAAGAATATTTTGATTATATAATAAAAAACATGTAATTTTTATATATTTTTTGAACCGCAGTATGACATTTTTATAATATTTTTATCTGTATTTCATGTCATTTTATTTTATTAATTGTATATTTGTGTTTGTGTTTATATATTATAATATATGTGTTTGTAAACTGATTTACATGCGATAAAAAAATAATTTTAGTACTTACTTGACTTGCATGATAATTAATAACTTTATTTAATAATATAATTTAATAATAACAAATAATTTTAAAAGTATCCTAAAAAACATTAAATAATATTTAAATAAAATTATTTGTTATTATTAAATATGGATTTCCGCAAAGTAACGCCTGAATCTATATATTGATATAATTTAATATTGTATGTCCGAAAAGGACGAAAATGTTGAGACTCAATGAAGCTTTGTTATCAGTACTATCAGTACTAATAATATAAATGCGAAAGTAACTCTGTCTGTCTGTTACGCTTTCACGCCAAAACTACTGGACCGATTTTAATGAAATTTGTTATGGAAATAGTTTGAGACCCGGGAAAAAACATAGGATAGTTTTTATCCAACTGCGCAAAAAAAGCTTAATGGTTTTGCGCGATAACCGACATACGCGCGGGCGGAGCCGCGCCCGAAAAGCTAGTAACACTATAACACCATTTTCTGTACAGCTTATGCAATAAATTATTCTGATTCTGATTCTATGAGGCAGAGCTAAGACTGGGAGATAAAGACAGTATCTATCTGTCTTGCGAGCGACGGGGCGAGATATAGAAAGTAGGTATCTCTCTCCCAGCTGGTTAGTGAGACAAGGATCATATCAGACATGGCAAAACAACACGGGAGATATCGGATGTTGGATTAGACCAAAGAATAATAAACCAATTGCCTTGACCTTGTGCTGACCACCGATCAAGGTCGTATTAGACAAGTAACTAACTGACAAACTGTCACGACATGACACGATTTCCGTCGGGACTATTATGTAATCTGTGACTTGAACTTGACTGCGACCAGGCCTACTCGTATGCAATTAAATTAATTTTATTTTGTGCTAGGTAATGTCGATCGATGTACCTACCTACTTAATTTATTTATAAAAATGTGAAATGATGTAGTCGTGTAAAAGACCTGATGGAATGATTCATGTTCCGCGGAAGTTCGTCAATGCGGACATTAGAATAATACGCTAAATTGCGTTGACTTCACACATGGTCTTGAGAGATGGCGCCGCGCGCCGCCACGCCTACTTCGGCGGAGTTGCAGCGCAGGATAAGAGCATAGAGAAAAGTATTAGTACTTTTCTCTATGATAAGATTAAGGTAAAAAAAGGAGGTAGGTAGGTATGCAAATCTCAGTAGTGGTTAGTACTAGGGACCTAAGTTGTGTCATTTTTTATGTTATTGTGACGGAACAAGCTCGAGGCCCACCTGATGTTAAGCGGACTAACCTCTGCCTATAACAGATGCATTTCGTCACAAGTCACGAATTACACTGCGCCCGTCACCTTGAGACATAGTTGTTAAGGCTAGGATATTCGAAATCAACCTATTTTTGATTCACCCGTAAACAATGAAATATTCATTATTATGATCTGAAAAAAATATATGTTGTAGTTCAATATGCTTGCTAAATTATTTTGTGGTTCAAAACATGATAATTACAACTTCATTCGATCATAAAAAATCACGAAAGAGAGAAATTTTGATCATTTTTTAGGTCATACGTATAATATATTAATCTTTTACTATAAAAAAATATGTCAAAAAACAGGCAATGATGTTTAGAAGAACATTTTGTGGTTACTTTTTCTCAAAACGGTTTATTTATTTTTAAATACAATATTATATAACAGAGCGCCCCGTCTGGCTTGATTCAGTCGTCTGTGAGACGTGTCTGACCTGTGTCGCTTTTGCCGACTCGCTGCATTCCGTCACTAATCGATCGCTTTCCTGTTAGAGTTATTCGTTGTACTTGCAGTTTTAAAAATGTAGCTCATTTTTACGTTTTTAATATCACAGTATACACGTAACAGAAGTGTAACTAATAAACATAGGTAGATTTTTTGCTGTTTCTTTTACTTTGGTTTCCGTTTAAAGATACTTAGATCTAAAGGAGTATTTACAACAAAAAAAAAAACACATGAAGAATAAGTACTTACATACCTAACTTTAAACTCGGTATTTTTGACCGAACGAGAACTTAGTTCGAGCGAGTTGCTTCAATTTAGAAAAAAATGCTTTCGTATGTCCGGTTGTTCTCCTCTACAGGTCGTATTTATTAACCGATTTCGACGAAATTTTGGGAGCAGGTTTGATAGTTCAATCTTTTTTTTTAATCAATTGAGTTTTTGTTTTTTTTTTCAAAATGACGGAGATATACATTATAAGGTGTTGAAAGTATGGACGCCTGCGCTAACTAAGTACTAAGTAGAAAATCTGTCGCCAAGCACTTACCTATCGATGTGTTCAGCAATGTGTCCTTGAGAGCCAGTAATTTTGCGTGGTGGTAGAGGATTATGCGAATGCGCACCTGGTAGCTACTACCCTCAAGTAGAAAATCTGTCGCCAAGCACTTACCGGTCTGTTCCGCTATGTGATCTTGAAAACCAGTAATTTTGCGTGGTGGTGGAGGATTATGCGAATGCGCGCCGGGCTAGCTACTACCCTCAAGTAGAAAATCTGTCGCCAAGCACTTACCTATCGATGTGTTCAGCAATGTGTCCTTGAGAACCAGTAATTTTGCGTGGTGGTAGAGGATTATGTGAATGCGCACCTGGCTAGCTACTACTCTCAAGTAGAAAATCTGTCGCCAAGCACTTACCGATCTGTTCCGCTATGTGATCTTGAAAACCAGTAATTTTGCGTGGTGGTGGAGGATTATGCGAATGCGCGCCTGGCTAGCTACTACCCTCAAGAAGAAAATATGTCGCCAAGCACTTACCCATCGATGTGTTCAGCTATGTGTCCTTGAGAACCAGTAATTTTGCGTGGTGGTAGAGGATTATGCGAATGCGCGCCTGGCTAGCCACTACCCTCAAGTAGAAAATATGTCGCCAAGCACTTACCTATCGATGTGTTCAGCTATGTGTCCTTGAAAACCAGTAATTTTGCGTGGTGGTAGAGGATTATGCGAATGCGCGCCGGGCTAGCTACTACCCGCAAGTAGAAAATCTGTCGCCTAGCACTTACCTATCGATGTGTTCAGCAATGTGTCCTTGAGAACCAGTAATTTTACGTGGTGATAGAGGATTATGCGAATGCGCACCTGGCTAGCTACTACCCTCAAGTAGAAAATCTGTCGCCAAGCACTTACCGGTCTGTTCCGCTATGTGATCTTGAAAACCAGTAATTTTGCATGGTGGTAGAGGATTATGCGAATGCACGCCTGGCTAGCTACTACCCTCAAGTAGAAAATCTGTCGCCTAGCTAGGCGGGCATTATGCCTTACCACCATGCTACCCGCCATCAAGCTACCACTCTCAAAGAAAAAATCAAGCACCTAGCAGTGTGTTACACTGAAAATCCTATTTGAAACTAATAATGTTATTGTTCCCACTTCCCGTCATTCATATCAAATAATATAGGTACGTGCTAATAAACTCTCCCCCCCGCAGCGTATCGCGCCACCGCATAACCGCACCCCCGCCCGCCTGCTGCACTCTCATTGACTAACATAAAATACATAATATACCGAAATGGAATTTGGTAATCGTATCGCAATTATGCTAACAGATATATACCTATTACCCTTATTTCATTACGGTATTTACCGAAATCGTATCGGTAAATACCCATACCGTAATATCCCTGCTACGTGGCTGCTTACATGTGCTCACCCTACATTTTAGAATCGTATTTCTACGGGCAGTGTTATTTTTTTAATCTTTTTTATCAGTTATATACAATAACAAAATAAAATAATTCCTTTTTATAAATTATAATATTAGCATCGATTAGTTTGTTGTATTTCAGAATACCTATGCCAAACTAAACTTACAAATCATTGAAAAGTATGCAATAACTTGTTAAAGTCGGTACCATGCTCATCTAAAATACTCTATTTTCAATCAATCAATCATTTTCTCCTCAGCCTTTCTGGCTGGTTGAGGCATCGAGCCATGGCTCATGGCCTCTGCTGGGTCTCGTGGGGCTACTGCCCCACGGTAACTCTTCACTACGTAGGCTTCACAATATAATTCCCGCTCTACGTAGTGTCTGTGTTCAATTCTCCGGCTTTAACCGAATTTTGACTTTCGGCTATGTCGATGATATAGTTGTAAAATTTCGCTTACTATCATTTCATGATCCTGCATATTTGCCTTCATGGCTTTGTGGTACGTTCCTTACCCCTCATGGGCTTCTGCAAGTTATTTCATATTAATTATACATTTACTCTACAGACGACCACATGCCAGAATTCAATTTTTCAGCTACTTTACTACGTATTGGTAACAAAAATAATAAAATAAATTAAGTCTACTCCACTATTCGCCGTTTGTTTCGGTTAGGTAGGTTTGTTACTTATTTCGTTTACGAGCTAAAGACCAATGACTTACGGACGGCAATACAGACAGACATCGGGCACTCATAAATATGCGCTCCATTTTGCGTTTAGAGTTCGGAACCCTAAAATATATCCGAACCAAATCTAATAAAAATAGGTACGTATTGTGAAACGCATATTTTTATTCTATAAGCGAATAAAAATGCTCACAAGAACAAAACAATTATTTAGATGCAGTTCTGGATTTAGTAGCAGATACCTAAAGTTGATCAACTAATACACTGTGACGCTAATAGCGTGCGGCTGGGGACATCGAGCGAGCGACCTGTCGCGCGCTGTGCGACTAGAGCGCAGCGCTGCGTAGTGTTAATAGCCCGCAACTCTCGGACGCTAAATTTGCCTACTGATTGAGAATATAAGAGCCTTAAGTCTCATGCATGTGCCTGTAATTTCACGTTGGGTGCGTGGTAAGCTCAACGTATTCTCCAAAACTAATTGCAGCACTCCAACTATGCAAGGTGTCCGCCTTTGGCTTTCCTGGCACGAGGATAGCCACATGCATCTTGCCCAAATAAAAAGTGATATCTGTCATAGATCATTATCATCAGCCTTGGAACAACACATTTTAGAACAATTATAGGTAGGTACATGCCTACCTACATATCACAATCGCCCGAGAGAGTAGGGGATACCTACTTACATTTTTCGTTGAACCAATTTCATCAGCTTACCGAAATGTTTAACGGTGGTATGTCATAATTAACAAAACACGCACTGCAAACTATATACACTACAACGAAACTATTTAGGCAACCTAACGACTACACGATCCACAGGCAATTCATATGCTGAAGCCCAGTAACAGTCGGCAGCGTGCCCATCATGCTGGCACTATTTCCCAGTAAGATTGCAATACGTATTCGTAAGGGATTTTTTCCTGTGATATGTATTTTGCGGATGACAGCACGCTCCTGGCCACACGCAGGACAAATATTTCGTTTGCTGCTGCAGTGTTGTGCGTGTCACCAATCCGCGTTCCGAGCGCGTCTGCCCATGTGATAGGAATAGTAGATTGTTATTCAAGGGTCGAAAGGAATCAATTCCCATACGAGGTATTTAGACGCCCGAGCGTAGCGAGGGTGGATATAGTCCGAGTAGGAATTGATGACTTTCACCCGCGTTAAGCACTCTACTTTTCATTTTGAATATAAGGAAAGTAAAAGATACTAGTCTTGCTAAAATATTTATTGACAAAAATGAAATAAGTGTGACTATTTAAAATTAATTGAAAAGTTACTACAATTTGTGAATTTTAAATTAAAATTTTTGTGTGGAATATTTACGCTGTTTGATATATTGTGACGAATTTGGCTGTTCTGGATGTGAGTAAAAGTTGGAGACTCTGGTATTTGATTAGACGGTGAAATCTATGGCAGCGGAGAATCCCTTAAAGTTGTAGGTTGTGAAGAACTAGCCCGTAAATTTATAGTCTCAGTTATTTTGCTTGAATACCTGCTCCATAGCGTAAAAGGCTGTATTTTGTTAGATATTCCATTGAAATATGTAAGAAGCACACTTTCTGAAAATGATTTAATTTTCTTGTCTGCTCGCCACTTCATAAAATTGTTGTATGTATTTAAGGCGATCCTGGCCAAAAAACGCCATACAAGAATTAACTTTTCTCAAAGAAAAAACTCGGTTATTAAACTGAAAAAAATATATGTTATTTTTAAGCATATTCTTGAGTTAATTCATAAATCTGATCCACATAATAAATAACTTCACTCGATAGAAAAAAATGCTAAAGTTACCTCTATTTCGAATTTAAAAACGATTTTTGACTCCCTTTTTACCAATCTTTAATTTTAAATTATTTTTTTATACATTACTTATCAATAAAAGTAATTAAATCATAAATAAAAATGTAAAAAAGTTATCATGTTAATTTTATATGATTTTTTAACATGAATTCATGGCATCAGAGCTCGCTCACTTGACCGCCAGTGCGCTCGCAGAGCTCGTCGACGTAGGACCTGTGTCAATTTTTCGATCTACGCAGCGCCACACAGAACAGGATCAAAATGAATATCAAACAACAAAATAAAACATGCTCTGGGCTAACTTTCGACTCGTTACGCTTATCTTGATGACTTCCTGATTGACGGTGAATGACAATTGATTTCGTAAGTAGTGAAAGTTAGTATCGTGAAGGTTAATATGTGTGTTAATATTAAAAAAAGGGCTTTTTTTTTTACAAATAAATGGAACTTTGAAATAACTTGTCGAACTCGGTACTGTGATAGTTCCAAAGTACCTATTATCACAGCAGCGCAAAATATTCTTCGAAAGGTTATTTTGTACTTTTGGGTGTTGAAGTCGGTTCCATTTTTTGGTAAATAAAATTATTTTTGAATCTTTTTAGTTACCCTTGCTACTTACGGGATCGATTGTCATTCATTGGCAACGACTATATCATCAAGATAGGTCAATATGTTTCAGTTATTGGAGTGTAACTCAAAAACGACTTGAACGATTTTGATAAAATTTAAATGAGACTAGACGACAAGCATCAGCTTTCAAACAAAAAAGAATTTTTGAAATCGGTTCACACAGTCAAGAGTTGCGGAGGTAACAAACGTAAAAAAACAGACGAATTGAGAACCTCCTCCTTTTTTGGAAGTCAGTTAAAAAAGGGGGAGGTCCTCAATTTGTCCGTTTTTTTTTTACCGAACCGATTTTGATGATTTATTTGATTTGAATGTTGATGATTGTCGTGTAATTTTATTTAAATTTCATCAAAATCGATCTAGCCGTTTTTTGAGTTACACTCCAATAACTGAAAGGTTTTTTCCTATCTTGATGATATAGTCATTGCCAATGAATGACAATCGGTCCCGCAAGTAGCAATGGACACTAAAACGGGTGAGTATTTTTATTTATCAAACCTACTTCAACACCCAAAAGTGTGAAATAACTCTTCGAAGTCGGAACCATGTGCACAATATTGTGATAATAGGTACTTTTGAACTATCACAGTACCGACTTCAACAAGTTATTTCGCACTCAAGTTGTTTTGTCAAGCCCATTTTTCGGTAAAAAAAAAATATTGAATTTAGTATTGAATTTGTTAGTAAATTTGAGGCGTCTCTTTTATGATTATAGAAATAATAAGTGACATTAAGCGATTTTTAAAACTCGATGGATATAAATTAAATTATAAGTAAAAACATAAATCTGGCTGTATGGAAACTCATGTCACGTCACGACCATGATATGCGATGTCACACCCGTGACTTGAACTAGTTTTTTGATAACTTTCTAGGTTCAATAAGCTTGCTAAAATGCAATGAAATTATTGTTTTTATATCTAGTTTTAGCCAAATGCCTAGTATTTCGTACCCAGGGTCTAAGATAATGAAGTTAATAATCAAAGCCCAGTGTATGGGTATACACTGGGCTTTGAGTATTAACTTCATTACCATATATAATCAAATCTGTACTTTATAATTTTTAGTATAGATTTACTCCACCCTTTTTTAATTATTACATGATAATAATAATATATATATTATAAATTCAAAAGTTAGTATGTGTTTTAGCTTCTTAACCGACTTCAAAAAAGGAGGAGGTTTTCAATTCGTATATTTATTTTAAATGTTTGTTACCTCAGAACTTTTTACTGATAAACCGATTTATATGATTCTTTTTTTATTTGAATGTTTGTCGTATGGTCCTATTTAAATTTCATCAAAATTGGTCAAGCCGTTTTTTAAGCCGTCGGCCCCGGTTGTTGTCTCACGATGGCAGTAGTATCAGCATGGTAGTAGGGCGTTTTGCATTTTGAATACCCGCCTGGCTAGCTACCACCCTTAAGAAGAAAATCTGTCGCCAACCACCTAACGGTGTGTTCCGGCAGCTGTCCTTGAGTGTTCTAGGAGTAATTCTAGGGTAACCTGAACAACATCCTAGACCACATCTTTAATAACCATCAAGTGAGATAGTAGTCCAAGGCTAGCCTATCAATAATTACAAAAAAAACATGCATTTATTAATACTCGTAGTAGAATGATACACAAAGTTGTCAGTGACTATGATTAAATGAAATCATCAACATTCATTTTAGCACCTTTGTGGCAAGCCCGCAGTAGCCACTTAATCGATCATTAATTATGTATTACTGATAATTAATTAACCTCAGTCACAAACGAGATGCCCTTAGTCTGCCATAATGAACACTGCATCTATTAGGATACTACTAGTCATAACAAGCGCTCTAGGCGCACGCCTATTAGTAAGGTACATATCGGACGAACTCAAAAATTTTGCTCTATTTTAGCGAACACGTTTTAGGTGCCCACCCCACCAACTTAAGCATAGTGAGGGGTAACCAACTCCAACTTCTTTAACAAATATTTGTAGTTCACGACCGTGTAGAATTAGTTTCACTCGTCTGTGGAAACCGCGGTGTAGTTGTACTCTTATCTGTTTTTTAGTTACACTCCAATAACTGAAAAGTTTTTTCCTATCTTGATGATATAGTTATTGCTAATTAATGACAATCGAATCCGCAAGTAGCAAGGGACACTAAAATGGGGGAATTTTTTTTACCCCAAAAATTGAACCGACTTTAACACTCAAGGGTGTGAAATAACTTGTTGAAGTCGGGACCATGCGCACAATATTGTAATAATATGTACTTTTGACCTATCATGGTACCGACTTCAACAAGTTATTTTGCACCTTTGAGTGCTGAATTCAAGCCCATTTTTCGCCAAAAATTTGCTTAACACCGCTGAATGGATTTAGATGATATATCATAAAACGTATTCTAATTTTTATCTCGATTTTCCGAACGGTTCCTGAAGGATCAGGAAAATCAATTTTGATGAATGGAATCTAGATATGTTGTAATTGATTGTTTGAAACTATATCTAACTCGTGTAGTTTTTAACGCAATTTGCGAACCATATACTATTAATATGTACACAATGGTTAAATTAAGGTTAGTAAATTGTTATCACTATTGTTAGGTCCAATGCCAAAAAATATGAGTTCAATTTATTCTGTTGTATCTCTTTATACTTGTTATCTGGGGAATCCTCAACTCAACTGTAATAAAATATATATTTAGATTTCTTTTATGTATATCACACATAAAAACTTTTTACATTTTCGCAAGCTCATTGAACCTAGAAAAATATTAAAATACTAGTTCAAAGTCTCGGGTGTGACATTGAGTACCATAGTCGTGACGTAACATGAGTTTCCATACAGCCAGATTTACGTTTTTACTTATAATTCAATTTATATCCATCTAGTATTAAAAATCACTTAATGTTACATATTACTTCTATAGTTATAAAAAAATACTACTTAAATTTACTAACAAATCCAATACTAATGCAATTTCTCAATATAAAAAAATGTTTACCGAAAAATGAAACCGACATCAACACTCCAAAATAACTTGTTGAAGTCGATGCCATAATAGTTCAAAAGTACCTAGTATAACAATATTTTGCGCATGAAACCGACTTCGACAAGTTATTTCACACTTGAGTGTTGAAGTTGGTTCCATTTTTTGTTTAAAAAAAATTAAACTCTTTTTAGTGATTCTTGCTACTTACTGGATCGATTGTCATTCACTGTCAAAGACTATAATATCATCAAGATAGGAAAATATTTTTCAGTTATTGGAGTGTCATTCATGATACTTGTCGTTCAATTTCATTTAAAAATCAAACGACAAGTATCAGCTTTAATAAAAAAGAATTATCAAAATCGGTTCACCCAGTCAAAAGTTCTGAGGTAACACACATAATAAAAAATATAGACTAATTGCGAACCTCCTACTTTTTGAAGTCGGTTCAGAAGCTAACACACATACTAACTAACTGAGTTTATTAGAAATATGTTAAAAACCTTATCTTACAATTTTCATAAACTACTTTTATATAGTAACTTAAAATTCATTTATTAATTTTTAATTCCAAATAACATTTTGATTTATAACAGTGCGCGTATAGACACATTATATCTAAATATAGTATATGTTGCCCTGTTTTATGACTTAATTTTTTTAGTTTTACGGGATATGGTTCTACTGTATCTTCAATAATGGACACTATCTGGCAAATTTTATTTTTATTTCTGGCCAATTTTGCTAGAAGGCAAATATCTGCCTGAAGATGGTTGCCTTAATGAGCGATGATTATGAAGTAAGATTTGTACTCATTGACTTTGAATTGAGCACTCTGTACAGGACAGCTTTATGAAATTTATTACAATGGGGCTCCTGTCACAACCAAGACAATTGATACATATTTTTAGTTTCAAAAATGCTCTCTATAAGCGCTCAACTTAACAAGTATCGTTTTGGATAATATCTTTTTTATTAAACTTGCAAAACAGTTCATTGGAATGAGCTTAAATTATATCAAAAATATTGTGAAATTTGGTTTTATTTTAAACGCGAGATATAATTCTTTGAGATTTGTTATTATGTTGAATACATGGTCTGAAAATAATAATTTAAAAAAACTTAACTAAAACTAAACGATTCTGTCTCGACCATGGGCCACTCGCCACAACCGTGGTTCTATGAAAACCACGGTTGTGACGTCCATGGATGTGAAATGTTCGCACCGTGCTATAACTACAAAGATTAAACAAAAGTAGCCATCTTAAAACAATCACTAGATTAATTGTTATTAAACACACCAAATTAATAAAAATCTGCGAAGACATATTCATAAATACATATTTTAAGAGCCACGGTCTTGACAGCATAAGGGTACTCGTTTTACAAAATAACTAATATCAAACTTATTTTTACGCAGCTATATCACTCGACGCCATTAATTAATAGGACAACTGTGACAGACAGACTTGTTACTGAATTCTGGGAATCTCACATGACACGGTTGTGACATTTAATGTGTTCTTTTAATGAAGTTTATGTATATATATATTTATTTAAAATATAATAATATTACCAAATTACCATTTATGAATAGGTGCATAAAACGGCTTTCTCTATAATCAGTACTAATATTATAAATGCGAAAGTAACTCTGTCTGTCTGTTAGGCTTTCACGCCAACACTACTGGACTGATTTGAATGAAATTTGGTATGGAAATAGTTTGAGACCCGGGAAAAACATGGGATAGTTTGTATCCAACTGCGCAAAAAGAGGTTAATGTTTTTGCGCGATAACCGACAAACGCGCGGGCGGAGCCGCGCCTGGAAAGCTAGTAAAAATATAATAGAACCTTAATATATTAATTTAATGTAGTTCTCACAAATAAAAATGTTTTTCTTAAGAATGATAATTTACCCATCTAAAATAACCGTAGGTACACAATAAACTGTATAGATATATAAACACTACTGTACTGATCGAACCCCTACAAGACCCGATTATTTTTCCGGCGTATGTACCAATACACGACAAATGTTAATTCCATTCTAAAATGTCATACTGACGTGATCTCCGCTACGTAGGTAGGACTGTACTGTACCTTACCTGGAGAGCTAAAAGCGTGCACGCGGCGCATCGCACACAACTCTGTGTTGCGTAAATGAATACGTCGCGCTCGCATAAAATACCTAAAGTCCGTGGAAAGCCTCGCCTTAAGTATCTATCCATTGAAATTTCTGGCAAAAGATTTTCAATAACTGTATTTGCCTCATCTCGGGTGGGAGATGCTGCTTCCCACCTAAGGGCGGGATAAACTCATAGTAATTACTTCCCTCTTAAGGGCGGGAATGAATTTTAAAAATAGAACCATATCTATTAAGGTTAAGGATAAAAAAACAAAAATAAGAAAAAAGGCGATAAAAATAAAGCAATGGCCGTGTGAATTAAAAAAAAACTTTTGAGCGGGATGGCCCGCGGGCCCCGCGGCGGCGACTAGGTGTGTTCCACATGTGAAATTTAAAAAAGATTATAATTTGGCGGGATACTAAGTACATCTGTAAACTGTACCGAAATTCAAAATCTTGGTTTTATGGACTAAAATTTGATAAAAATGAGTTGAAGCGATTCTGTGATGTTAACCCCAGATTCGGTTAAAGATGAGGCAAATACAGTTATTGAAAATCTTTTGCCAGAAATTTCAATGGATAGATACTTAAATACATACAACAATTTTATGAAGTGGCGAGCAGACAAGAAAATTAAATCATTTTCAGAAAGTGTGCTTCTTACATATTTCAATGGAATATCTAACAAAATACAGCCTTTTACGCTATGGAGCAGGTATTCGAGCAAAATAACTGAGACTATAAATTTACGGGCTAGTTCTTCACAACCTACAACTTTAAGGGATTCTCCGCTGCCATAGATTTCACCGTCTAATCAAATACCAGAGTCTCCAACTTTTACTCACATCCAGAACAGCCAAATTCGTCACAATATATCAAACAGCGTAAATATTCCACACAAAAATTTTAATTTAAAATTCACAAATTGTAGTAACTTTTCAATTAATTTTAAATAGTCACACTTATTTCATTTTTGTCAATAAATATTTTAGCAAGACTAGTATCTTTTACTTTCCTTATATTCAAAATGAAAAGTAGAGTGCTTAACGCGGGTGAAAGTCATCAATTCCTACTCGGACTATATCCACCCTCGCTACGCTCGGGCGTCTAAATACCTCGTATGGTAATTGATTCCTTTCGACCCTTGAATAACAATCTACTATTCCTATCACATGGGCAGACGCGCTCGGAACGCGGATTGGTGACACGCACAACACTGCAGCAGCAAACGAAATATTTGTCCTGCGTGTGGCCAGGAGCGTGCTGTCATCCGCAAAATACATATCACAGGAAAAAATCCCTTACGAATACGTATTGCAATCTTACTGGGAAATAGTGCCAGCATGATGGGCACGCTGCCGACTGTTACTGGGCTTCAGCATATGAATTGCCTGTGGATCGTGTAGTCGTTAGGTTGCCTAAATAGTTTCGTTGTAGTGTATATAGTTTGCAGTGCGTGTTTTGTTAATTATGACATACCACCGTTAAACATTTCGGTAAGCTGATGAAATTGGTTCAACGAAAAATGTAAGTAGGTATCCCCTACTCTCTCGGGCGATTGTGATATGTAGGTAGGCATGTACCTACCTATAATTGTTCTAAAATGTGTTGTTCCAAGGCTGATGATAATGATCTATGACAGATATCACTTTTTATGGCAACGAACCAAGAATTTTATAACTACCCAAAAAATCTTGCTACTAACTGAATTTAATTTGTTAGGTACGTATATATAGGTACATCAATACATTTTTTTTTTAATAATAATAATGTTTATTTCAAACAGTCATACATATAAATGAAAGTAGGTACATAAAGTAGTAGAAAACAAACATTGGAATTGGTAGGCTATACAATTGCCCAATATAATAATAGGGCCCTACCTCACAAACTATAGTTTTTAGACTTTTTAGCAAACTGTATCTTGTAAGACGTAAGTGTTCCTACACCAGCTAAATATAGCAATAAATATAGCCCAATATGCTATGAACTTAGTATAAAAAAAAGATGAATTATAACATGACGGCGTATGTGACTTATGATGTTTGTATATGACAGTTTATATCTCAAGTTAATTAGGTAGTTAGGTAGGTACCTAAACACATCAATACTAACTCATGTTTGCATAAAAACTTTTGTGCTGAACCAATTGATTTTCCGCGCAAAATTAAAATATTTTTGCATGGTGGTTCTCAGGGCATTTCGGAAAGTACGCCTGGCTGGCTACCACCGAATATAGAAAATATGTCGAAAAGCTTCTATCTCGAAGGTTACGACAGCTGCCCTTGACTGCCAGCTCTCACTTACCATTCTGGATTAGGCTTGCCATCTTTGAACATATCATCACTCATCATATTAACAGGTGAGTTTGTAGTGGTAATTGATACAGCAACCGATTTCGGAGCTTAGTGCCGACTTTCGCACTTTGCCGACTTTTGCATTATTCAATACAGGGTCCTTTTTAGGGTCCGTACCCAAAGGGTAAAAACGGGACCCTATTACTGAGACTTCGCTGTCCGTCCATCCGTCCGTCTGTCACCAGGCTGTATCTCAAGAAAGGTGACAGCTAGACAGTTGAAATTTTCATAGATGATGCATTTCTGTTGCCGCTAATAATATAACAACAAATACAAAAAGTTGGCCAAGTGCGAGTCGGGCTCGCGCACGTTAAATTAAAAAAGGTTAAAATATGAAGTCTAATGTTGTATAACTAATGGTAGGTACGGAACGCTTCATGCGCGAGTCCGACTCGCACTAGGCCGATTTTTATTCTGTGATACAGGAAAAAGCGGAGTGCAGATTTTAGGAAATTTCTGTGCAATTAATCGCTTATCGACGACTTTTTATACATTTTTGTATTTTATGAGCACTTTGCCTACTACAATAAACTTCAATACTTCTGAAAGCACGGTGCCGACCCCAAATAAGAGGTGCCTACAAGACATTGAGTCAAAAAATGTTGAGGCTTCAAGTCCGCGCGCCCGTTACTTCAGTTTTATACTTCCATTGCATGCTTGGGTTATTTCTGTTTACAGTGCATTGAGATCGTTCCGAGGGTCAAAGACGTAGGAGGAAAAAAGAAAAAGAAGTTTCCCCATCAGGTGAGTCATCGTCATGGTCCTCGTGAATAAAACTCCGTCTCAAAGCGATTTGTTCATCTGTGTTCTGTCATAAATCCAATATATAGTTCTTGGGTATATAGTCATGCTGTGCGTTTGTTTTAGAAAATAAATGATAGGTATTATCGTAAACGATAATATTCTTTTGAATAAATTCAAAAGACATGCTGTTCTTGTACACATTGAGACTTCGTACACATTGAGACTTCGTACGTCAACGCAATATTTGACAGTGATAAAAATATGTGCTGCAGAGCAGCTAGCATAATTATTTCAATTAGGTAGTAGTAGGTACTTACCTAATTTTTATAACGGGCCTACAGGACTCTCATAGAGCCTTAGAGATACCTTTTCATTATCGGATTTATTTAATTGCAATGCAAGGTATTATTAAGATAGAAGTCGATTTGCTATGTCCATAATAGTATATTAATAGACCTATTTTATTTATTTTGAAAAAACTACCAACTTTTCTTTGGTATATGTATTCTCTCTATAACTCAATTGCAAATATATTATCATGTCCGTTCCGTAGAATGATAATCATCGGGCTAGAATATAAGGCTCGAAGATGATAATGTACATTATTTATCTGATAAAATACCTATTATTATATTAAAATAGCTGTCTCATGCATAGGTACCTTAGCTCAGCAATTCATGTATCAATGAGACTTGAAGATATCTTATAATATACTGAAGTACATAATTACAATAAGATTTGATACCTACCTATTATATATATAATTATGTTATTTTTATATTTATTTATATTTTATTGGTAAGTAGCTTATGTGGTGGTTTAATTTTAAATAGGTACATTTTTTTGTGTTTCTAGTAAATTAAAGTCTCTCTCTTTGCGTCGTTTAACTCAATGATGAGGGTCGCGACCACCCTTCTGTATCATTTTCTCTCACACGATCTTTCTCCATCTGTTTCTGTCTGGCGGTGTGGAGGGCGTTGTGAACTGATGAACTAAAGAATCAAGAGCGGTGCGGATCTGATTGGACCTGCGCAATGGACTGCATTATGAGGCGCTCGTAGCGAAGTTTGCTTAGCCATTCTGAACCGATCAGCAAAGTTAAGCAACGTCCGCTGCGGTCATGAGTTGGATGGGTGACCGCTGGTGACATTACTACTGAACGCTTCCGTGCTTCGGAGGGCACGTTAAGCCGTCGTCGGTCCCGGTTGTTGTCTAATGATGGCAGTCGTTATAGCACGGTGGTAGGGTATTTTGCGAATGCCCGCCTGGCTAGCTACCACCCTCAAGTGGAAAATCTGTCGCCAAGCACCTAACGGTGTGTTCCAGCAGCTGTCCTTGAGAGCCAGTAATAAAACTTTCGATCACATCATCACGTACCATCAGGTGAGATAGTGTTCAAGGGCAAACCTATCAGGAATAATAAGAAAAATAGGATGGCTGTAAGTGACTCTACAATTACAAGAAGGTAGAAGGAACGTGGACTGGTACCACACAAGCTAGCAAATGGGCCGAAATTAACTGCAGACCATCGAAGAGCGCGCTTCAACTTTACACGTGAGCACCTAAATTGAAATTGTATTGTAAAATTATGCTTTATGGTAACGACGGTAAAAAAAGGTCTATATACCTAATAGCTGAAAAATGCTTTGCACAATGCTCTATTCAAGAAAAGTTTAGCTATCGTGGGGGTTCGTGGACGGTTTGAAGAGGAATGAGAGACAACGGTAAGACAGAGCTTGCCTTCGTGTCTGGCTCACGCACGTCTGCCTGCACTAAAATCTCATCGGTACGTCAAACAGTGTCTTGAGCCTCATGTGATACCCAGCACATTTTATTGGCAACGGCTTCATATTCATGTGCCTAGGTACGACAATGCTAGGGCTCACACCGCGGGCGTCGTACGAGATTATCTTACAAAAGTTGGTATCTCCATTACGAAATGGCCAGCAAGAAGCCCAGACAAACATTTCTTAGTGTTTTTCATTTACGTGTTTAGTTTTATCTCTTCCTTCATACTCCAGATACGGTAAAAAATTACCCATTAAACAAGATACGAAACCTATTAAGTAGTAGATTGTTTACCAAGGGAGCAAACAACCATTTTAAAGGCGAGATTGTTTCTTTGAATCCAGAGCGAAGGGTTCTGGAGTATATAGTAGTATGTATATAGTAATCTAAACTAAGGTATATTTTTTTTAACAAACGAGTACCGAAAATTTTACTGCGTTGCTATTGGCCCGCGTAATAATACGGGGGTGGATTGAAAAGTTCGCGGCCTAACACATAAATACTAGAACTATTTTAATGTAACTGACCTCATTCGATTTGCTTACTCTCTGGTTATCACATTGTAAAATTTTATCGCAATAGCATTATCAGTTTTTAAATTAGACTGAATTTTGTGAGCCTAAGTGCAGCATTTTTAAAGAATGGAGAAAATTGAGCAACCTGCGGTCATCAAATACCTGTTTAAAAAAACTAACTCCAAAAGAGATTCACGAAGACATGTCAACAACATTGGGGGAATCTGCTCCGTCGTCTCAGACCAAATAAAAAGTCAAGATAGAATGTTGTGAACAGAGGAGTGAGGCCGGTTTTCCAAACATGTGTGCGTGTGTCGGTGCTGCCATGATAATCAAACTACCTTATGAAAATAACGTTACCAATTTAATAACGTAATTAGTATATTAATACAAAAATAGGGTTCCGATGTAACGTGTCGGCAAAAGTAGTGTCGTTAAGTAGGGGAAGGTGTTTCAGAAATAACATTACTGGGTATTTAATTTACATGCATTTTATTTCTTGTAACTAATTAGTGACGGATTTTTTATGCAATCGGGGAAAGGAGCACAAAGCCCACCTGGTGTTAAGCTGTAACCTCTGCCGATACAGTTCGTCAAAAGTGGCAAACTGCACTGTGCCTATCACCTTGAGACATAAAGATGTTAAGTCTCATGTGCCTGTAATTTTACCGGAACATAGAAATGTGAACATTACTGCTTGGCGGTATAAATAAATATAAGTCACCGATTTTAAAATATTCCCATGATAGTTCCTTCTTACTTTTCCGAATGATTTAGATCCAATTTTGTTTAATTTTTGGACTCAATTAGGAAAATGAAAAAATAATTAAACAGTAACACTGGTAAGTGACCAGTAAAGCGTGAACAGTTAAGAGGGAACTTATATTTGCCTTTGTAATATCAATAATAATACGGTTATAATTCAACTCTAAACACAACAACGTTAAAACAAAAAACAAAAACAATGGAAATATGTTTTTTTTATAACGAAAAACAACATCATCTACTTCAATATCTTCGAAACCGAAAATCCAATACCAATGAAATGAATATGAGGTATCAGCAATTATAATTAAAGGTATCAGCTTTACAACAAAAAATAAAATGACGGAGTTATGAAGTAACAAAGATTTAATCAAATAAATTAAATTAAAAAAAATACAACAGAATTGAAAACCTGGTCCTTTTTGAAGTCGGTTGAAAATGGACTGAATGAATGAAATCCATCGTTTAAATTTGCAATTACACCACTGAACTGATTTTGATAATGATATTGCGTCGTAGGCATCTACGACGCAATAACTGTATTTAAAAAAAATACAGTCCAATTGAGAACCTTCTCTTTTTTCGGTTAAAACACATTGATCAACTATTAAAAAAAACTAATAGCAATAAGTTGTGTATTGTCACCAAATAATAGGGTAAACCTTATAGGCTTAATAACGGCAACACCAATGCCACCACGCCGCAATAGTTCCGACTGACGAGTCAAGGCGTAGTTTCGTTGTACATATGTGTGTGTAATTGTGTTTGTACACGGCGAGGCGTAGTTTTACCGGCCTCACTGTTCTTTACACAACATTCTGTCTTGACTTTTTATTGGGTCTGAGTCCGTCGTATACGACTGTGAAAAAGTGGGTTGCTGAATTTAAACGCGGACGAGAGAGTATGATGACCCTCGCTCCGGCCGGCCTAGGACGTCTACGACTGAAGAAAACATCGGGAAAATCTGTGATCTGATATTGGCAGATCGAAGATTGACCATCAGGGAGATTACAGACACTATTGGCATCTCCTATGAACGAACACAAAACATCATAGTCAATGAACTTGGATTTTCTAAGATTTCTGCGCGGTGGGTAGCCAGATTGCTTTCAGTTGAACAAAAACGGCTCACGATTTCTCGCGACTGTTTGGAAATATTTGAGGTTGATCCACAAGATTTTTTGGTCAGATTTGTGACAATGGATGAAACCTGGGTACACCACTACACCTCAGAGTCAAAACAGCAATCCAAGCAGTGGAAAAAACCTGATGAACCGACTCCAAAAAAAGCCAAAGCAATTTCGTCAGCTGGCAAGATGATGGCGTCAGTTTTTTGGGATGCTAAGGGTGTCATCATGGTGGTGCAAAAGGTGAAACTATAAACTCGGCTAATTACTGCATCCTTTTACGTCATTTGCGTGAAACAATTAAAGCGAAAAGGCCAGGATTACTCAGCAAGAAAGTGTTGTTTCATCAGGATAATGCACGCGTTCACACGTCTGTTGAATCTATGGCTCAAATTCGCGATTGTGGCTTTGAATTACTGCCGCATCCCGCCTATTCCCCTGATTTGGCACCTTCATACTTTCATTTATTCCCAAACCTTAAAAAAACACCTTGGAGGTCAAAAATTTTCATCAAATGAGGAGGTCGAAGCTGCAGTGGGTGACATTTTTGAAGGCCTTGAAGAAACTTTTTTTATGGCTGGCATGCAGGCGTTGGAAACCAGATGGAAGAAGTGCATTGAGTTAAGTGGAGATAACGTGGAAAAATAAAATTACTTTTATTACAAATAGTTTTCTTGCTGAGGCCGCGAACTTTTCAATCCACCCTCGTAAATAAAGTCCGTTCCACACGAACTCTGTAGTTACATGTAGGCGTCGAAAAATATTGTTTGTAAGGAATCAATACTAAAGTTGCAACTTTTGAATTAGGGTAAGCAAAACAAAGACCGTTTCGGAAAAAATGTTGTTGCTAAGTCAACAAATCGTCTCGTCATAGATGGCCGACGTATCACTGTGAGATCAACCCAATTGAATTCGTTTGGTCTCAAGGGTAGGACTATGGCAGGATAAAACAAAAGTTATAAAATTTTATGAAGTCTGAACTCTTTTGTTACAAGGAGTAGTTAAACAATTTCAACTACAATTTTTGTAATCTTAAAAATTTTCGTCAACTTTCTGATGAACTTTCTGCGGATACGTCAATAATAAATTGCTCTAACATATTTTGTACATGATTGTCGACTCTGTACATTTTTGTTTCTATCTTGGTTATTACATGATTGAGACATGACCGCCATTTTTATCTAACCAGAAATTTTTACTATTACAAGAATTGTAGTAGATTTATTTGATTTATATGTTGTAGTGCATAATATATATTCTATTACAATATTGTTTTATATCATGAACGCAAACGGATTTTTTTTACGAATATACTTACCATGCAAATGTAGATCACAAAATAATATAGTATTTTTTTCTACAGTAAAAGTATTCAATATGAACGGGCCTTGACAATTTCAAAACAAGAACAAAGACATTGACCAATGACAGCAATCACCTATCTCACTCTATCAATATCGGAAATGTGCGAGAGACATACTCAGTACTCGTTTGTTAATTAAACAGACTATAGAAGCCTGAGTGCAGTTAAAACGGTTGCTAGCTCTCGTGATGGACACTCTACTTTTCATCACCTCTATTAGAAAATAAGTAAGAGCAACTTATGAATACAAATAGTACTTACGTTTATTTATATAGATATAATTAGGGAAAATAAGACATAGGATAGAAGTAAAGGCTAATGTTTACCTATTTTTGAACAATTATGGAAGTGCATCGTAACAATTTTACCAATACCCACCATTACTGTTGTCGATTTAATTACAGCCTCAGAATTAGAGATAGTCTGAGATAAAAGAAGATATAAATATAAAAACCCTAAATAACAAAAAAAAAACAGCCTGTAACTTGTTCATACAATTGTTTGTGTTGATCTCTTTGGTGACTATAACTTTGAATAAAAATATCCACATTCTACATTCTAATCACTTATATTAATAAGGTATTTTAGTCCCTGTTAACGAAGAATAAACTTGCCGTAGGTATTCACTTTCTAGGTATCAGAATTTAATGTTATATGGGATACTTATAGAAACAGTTTCACAATCATTATATGTTTTAGGCAATCCCCAAGCAATTACCAAGAGCATGGAACAACATGAAAACACGAGCTAGAGATGCCAAATCAATAATTCAACAGGGATTGGCAGCCCTCTCTTGTTATAATGTTGGAGAGCATACTCCCCCAGCGTATGTATTACTAGCTTTCCGGGCGCGGCTCCGCCCGCGCGTATGTTGGTTATCGCGCAAAAACATTAACCTCTTTTTGCGCAGTTGGATAAAAACTATCCTATGTTTTTTCCCGGGTCTCAAACTATTTCCATACCAAATTTCATTCAAATCGGTGCAGTAGTTTTGGCGTGAAAGCGTAACAGACAGACAGACAGAGTTACTTTCGCATTTATAATATTAGTACTGATGACATTCCGAATGAAAGCCACTTGAGAACCTGTAACGGTTTATGAACCCTTCACATATTATGACGACGCGTCATAATATGATCATATATATTGCGAATGTGCATGGTGGAAAATCGGGGCAGGTTATACTGTTTATCACTAACATCAAAAATATTCCATTTTTTTTTTTAATTTTTTTTTTATTATTTAATTTTTTATCTGGAAATAATAAATCGCTATTTATTAATTTTTGTTAAATTATTATACATATCTCAATTCCAACTACATAGCACAGATGGCGGCGTTTTGGCACCGCGCGCCGTTTGAGTTCGGCTGGAGTCACCGATTTGGCGACTCAGCTCGTATCATTCTCCGCTGAGCATATACTCGTGCTCCATTAAGGCTGGAGTTTGAGTCTAGACTCATATTTTGACATAAACAAGTTTGAGTTTAAACTAGATCTCGTCTGTGAATGTCAGCCTAAGTCAACGAGTGTATCTTATCTATGTATCTCTCCATAGATCAGTAAGACTTACTTCATATCATAATTTAAAGTAGTGGACTAGTGATCACCAGTGTGACCATTTGTGACAGATTCTTACCATAAGGGAAGCTTTTGCACCTTCATTTTAGCTCTGGCAGATATCGCTGATGATTGAAAATAGAGGCAGGAATATAATATTTTTGTCAAAGTCAAAGTCAAAATCACTAATTCAAAATATAGGCGTCTACGACGCTCTTATGAAGGTCAATTACAAATTTTAATATTGAAATATTCCACATTGTATTGCCACGTTCAGCAAAAAAATATTATGGAGCCACTGCGAAAAGAACATTTTCCTTCTGTGAGCGGTGTAATATGTTTGTGCACTTTAATATAAAGCCGCACACAATTGCCTAAGAAGGACCTTTTATTTGTCTTTGTTTATCTAAAACCTGGCACCGCTATTTTATCTTTATTCCTAGTGTTGTAATCGTGATTGTCACTGTTTTATTTAAATTAACTCAATTTTTTACGAACATACATAATATTTTCAAATATTTACAGATTTGGTAAAGTTAAAATATTAATTTCTTTAAAAAGATCTCTCAGGGATTCCCTTGGATCCATTTCATCTATGGCTCAACTTGCACGCTTTTGTAAGATAAAGATTGTCTCTATCTCAGCAGCAGCTCCCTACAGCAATACACCATACGACATAATACTGTGGCACATTGACATATACTAACACTCTGTACATATTTATTTAAGTCTCAGCAAAAAAAAACAAAACAATATTCTATTGGAATGGCCACCTTTGGCTTATATACAAACTTTTAAACGGTTTGGCCACGAATCTATATTAAGGGCATATCCTGTATATTGAGCATCAAGCTTCAGGTCTCGTTTTATATTATGCGACAGAGTTCTAGCAGGAATCTTCATTTCTCACGAAATGATTTTTGCTTCCTAATGGGGTTTCAACGAGTTTTGGCTTTAACAGCATTAACAGCCTTTGTAGTTTTAATAGCACGCGGCCGCCATTATGGTCTCCAACAGAGTATGTGTTGTCGTATCTGTTGATAGTAGTATGTAACAGGCGTTAGCCTCTAAGCATTATTAAATCACTCCCCAGAATTTGTTTACACTTAATTTTTTACACTTTTGTTGAATTTGATTTGACAAGATTAGTCAACAACTTCTTGAAGATTATTTTCATTTATAATATTAGGAAATTTATTAGCAATGTTAACTGTTGATACAAAGTCTTTGTAAGCAACATTTTGTGAGTCTAAAAAAAATAAGGTTTTAAAAGTTTTTAAATAAGATCTAAAGGCTAAGGGTTAAAGCTTGATGTAAATGGAGCTTCAAAATATCGTAACATTGCTAACTTCACTATAGATCTCTTAAGTTTGCTAATGCGACAGAATATTTTCCCAAGTACACTTGATTAGAAATTCCTTTGAATAACTAGTATTTTATAGTCGTATTATTAGTGGTATTTTCTGGAGTCGTGTTTGGCAGAAGCAGATTTGTTGCAATTTTCCAGTGTCTGGCAGATTCAATATTTTTGTGATGGTCACACTGTAGTGGACTGTGGAAGTAAAGGAAAAGAAAAGAAAATGATTGTGATTTTGCAAATTCGAGAGCTGTAAATTATATTTCTCTTCGATGTTATGTCTCTGTTAGATTTCGTTATGTGTCCTCAACATGTTTGATTTCAATTGATTACTCTGTATAAACTGGTGACTATTTCTTCGACGAATCCGTGCGTGATTCTACCTGCGTAAGTGTAGATCTTTGTTGTTACATACCACTCGAATTATTTTCAAACGCAAACAAATAATTTTTCTTTTGATTACGATGTAAGTGGACTAAGTTATCACGATATTAATTGGTAATGTGAATAGGGTTTTATGATAATTATTACATCTTAGAACGTTGCAAATTATATATGACGTTGTTGTTTATTTTTGGAGAGATGTTGATCCATTACTAGAATAAATTGTTTAACTCCTATTAGCATTGCAAGCATTAAAAGAACCAATATTTTAAAATTTCCTCAATATTCAGTTGATATTATAAATAATATGTACTAGTGCTGAGGTAATGCCATAGCTACATGGTGAGAATCAGCTAAATATTAACCTAATGAGCCTGTGAATTATTATAGATTTAAGTTCGATTATTATGGCATATTTCCAGACACCTAAATCTGAATATTTCTTTGTTCTAAATCCTGTTCACTATCCAACCCTTGGGCACTAAACCTATGACTTTTCGATTCCAAAGCTATGAGCATCACTTGACCAACATAAATATTTTTTTGCAAATATGATAATGAGCTATACTATATCTGTGACAGAGTGGATACTTTTTTGATAATTCTGAACATATTAGCCTTGTTTATTCTGGAGTTGAATATGACTGGTTGGTTTTTTCCAGACCATAAAAAAGCTATGTAGATCCATAGCCTTATCACTAATGCTTAATAGCCCACAATATTTTTTTCTTATCCTATATGCTCACTATTAGTATGTGAATGATAAGTATGATTATTTGAAATCTATCTATGTGAAATTCTTAAGGGTTTTGCTCATATTCAGAAATGAAAGGTATAAAGATTGAAGTTGCCATGTAAATATAAAAGCAATCTCTGTGTCAAATTTGATTAAAATACTAAATAATACTATTAAAACACTTTCCAAGAAGATATATTAGTATTAGTAGTAGCATTTTTTAGATTTTAAGCAGTCTGTAATAAAGGTATGCTACTTTCTTTCACTGCTTATATTTATGAAAATAAGAATTCATGAACTTGATGTTTCAATATTATAATTATATTTGCAGTATGTATGGAGGACTGTGACAGAATTGAACAGTAGATGATAATCGGAACAGGAAGCTTGTTTTGAGCTGTGAGTGTGCAAATGTGCCAAGATGCTGTATGTGTTCCATGTTGACGCTGGTCAGATGACCACATACGACATGAGCCTGACATTGCAGAAGTAAGTATTTCACTGTTTTATTTTATTTTTACACATATTTTGTTGAGTTAGCTGTAACTTGCATGATAAACATGTATCATAAACATGGTATAGCACTGAAAAGGATATTGCTCCCAAATGTCATAAGAATAAGAATGTTACAATCTTATTGTATTTTGACTTTGTTGGGGTAAAAAATATTACTTGATTTAATATTATCTTTGTCTATGTTCAAATAATGTTTGCTAACATAAGTTAGCAAACATTATTAGAACACTTCTCATCAAATGTTGATGGAATTGATATAAGTGCCTATAATGTATAAGTAGAGTAACAGGGCATAATGGTGACATGTTTGTCAGAACAGGTTATAACCTACTGATTGATTATGTCTCATGATGTTTATGGTACAATGTCTGCTACAACATATATATATATATATTTCACCATTGTATGTTTTTAAATAATTTCTTTGGTATGATAATAATTTGTTTATTTGTCAGAATATCTGGTTTACAGTATATTAGTTCAAATATAACAGCAACAGATACAAGTTTTTAGAAAATGGAATAATGATGTTTCAGTACGTAGAAAACTCACAGCAGCATTTAGAAAGTAACATTATTATAGTAACACTCGATAATAAAATATGTTTACAATAATAAACTGAGTTTTTAGTTATTGATACTATGGCATAAACCATACCTAAGTTGTGTTATAGCCAGTCAAGTAGGTAGATCTAAAGTAATATTGCTCAAACAATTATATACACATACTTTTTATATGATTTACTTCATATTTACAAATATTACAAGTACAGATGTTTATTGTACATTACAAGAAAAAATTAACAGTACATATACTAATACAAAAATAAATAAATAATTTAACTATATCTACTTATGACCTAAAAATATTACACTTAAAAATTCTGAGCTCTGTTTTCTACCAGGAGGCAATCATAAGTAGAAAACAGATAATTAAACAGATATTTTTTTTTTAATTTAATATTATTATTTTAATTTTTTATTTATTATTTTTTCAAATATCTTCTATTATTTATTTTTTATTTACTTCATTATTCTTTGTTTCATACATGTATTATTTGCAATGCTAATATTTCCATGGAAAATACCTTTGTAGTTTTTTATTTTTACATAAGCTATATGAGTGATCTCTGTAGGCAGTTAGGCTAGTTTTATGGACATATTTCACAAGAATGATTACAACCTGATTCAGAGGTTTTCATTCATAAATGCCTGAATTTGGGTATGTGTGACGCAAATGGGTTAGTTACATAAATAATAAAAAAAATATGGTTTTGTTTATGTAGATAAAAGTATGTAATTATTTGTGTTTATTTTTGTAAATTGTAACGCTTTATTTTCATATTGTCGAAGATGATAAACAAGCCTTACTTAGAATGGAAATGTGCTCTCAAGAACAGAAAGTCAGTCCTAAATGTTTCTGAATATGATTATAAGCACTATCTTGTATGCACAAAATTCAGCTTAGTCGATAGCCTAGAGGTCAAAGTATTGGGCACGAATCTGAGTCTTGATTCCCCCTCAGGACAAGAATTTTGTACTCTAATAATTAGTTGTTGCTGTTTTTCTTTGCTTGGCATGCAATATTTGACAAACTGGGAAACTTGGCAATATGTTACTATTTGTATGGACATGAAATTGTAGACAAAATTTAAATGGTTGTTCTACTGTTTTCGAAAAGGGTTTAAACTATTAAAAGGTACATAGATTCCTTCCTGATTCTACCAATAATGTAAATATAACATTTACATTCATCCTTATGTTACCTAGGTGCATTAAAGTTTAACTTATTACATGCTACATTAAGGGTCCGTTTCAGAATGTCCTAATAAAGTTTCGGGTTGCTAACCAACACATAAAATAACTGAATGATAAAAATTACAGTTAACATGCACAGGATAAATTGATGACAGTGAAATACAAAGATAGTGTTTTGTTTAATAAATATCTTCTGGCTAGTATAACCGGAACTTACTTGAACATTCTGAAACAGGCCCTAAATATGACAAAATTAAATAGTATGCTAAATTAAAACTCTAATTATAGGACTACCGCACCATGGTGCGATGGTTCTTGGTCACCACAATCATACATTAGATACAAGTTAGAAAAGTTAATACTGAGGCTGTTCTTTACGAATAAACACAGTGTTCCTTGCACACTGCTATTAGGCCGAATATCTGACTCCTCGACCATAAACTCTTTTTAAAAACAAAATTCTAATGACCTAGTAAATTCTAAACTGTATTGTATCATCTGGATTGTCCACTGTTGAACACAGCCTCCACAATTATGGGGGTTTGCCATAATCCCCACGCTTAGCAGGCGTCTTTGGGATATCAGTGTTTGATATCAGTTCCTCAGATAATGCTGCTGCCAACCTTCTGGTGTTTTACTCCTAGTCGCCACTTATGACACCCAAAAAATGGGTGGGTGCCATTCTAGCCTAGTGGCTAGCACCACACTGGCTACATTCTACACAAGTAATTTGAATTTCTAGTTATTTACTCATTCTGTTGAAGAGCTTATTCAGTTTAAAGAGCTCAAAAGCTGATGAAGTATGGGCTAACAGATAGGCACCAGATTGACATTACTAGGGCTTTTTTTATAGATGTCTTCTATAAAATTGTAGTTCATCACTTTGCTATAACGTATATTCATCGCACTTTGTATCATATAACGTATTTTTATCGCGCTTTGGGTTATAACATCGCGAAAACCTAAGACAACATTATATCATCCAAGTTTTCACATTGATCCTTAACTTTTTTTATAATCTTCTATAGCGTATGTTCATCAGGGATAACATTGGATTCTCATGGTCAAAGAATTTTTCAAATCGGTTCAGTAGTTTAAGAGCCTATTCAATGCAAACAAAAAAACAAACAAATAATCAAATCTTTCCGCTTAATTATATAACTTTAGATAGGTACTTGCTATAATGCTTGAACTCTGTGGCAGGGAATTTTAATTTTTTTGGTTTGTTGCTACGTTGACTCTGCTGTACTTGATCACGTAAAACGCGAGATTTAGGTGTATTACTTATTATTATTACTATTGGTGTACCAAAACTTGTGAAAATTAATACAAGCAAGATTATTTTAAACTCGAGCTTCATACACTTTATATGAGATCAAACATGCATTATATTAAGTTTCTAATCACTCTAACACATTAATATAATATAATAAATGAGAAAGTATGTGAGTGTGTATGTTTGTTTCACTCTAAACAGCTACACCGATTTGGATAAAACTTGGAATATTGGTCTTGGAATAACACTTTTCATCCTTATCATCACCTTATGACTATGCGGGTGAAACCGCGCGGGTGAAGCTAGTATATGATGTTTTTCAAGGTGCGGCTTAATGTTTGTGATAATGACCTTATTTGTTTAAAATGTTTTCTGTTTGGGCCATTATGATTGATATTTTCGATAAAAGATGTCTCTTTGATATTAAACATAAAACTATGGATTTTAAATGTACAGAAGCCTTTGTTTTTGGTTTGAAGTGGCCTCAAGTACCTAGGCGTATTTGAATATGAGGAACCTGACTTTTCATACAGCTTATCTTAGAGCCGCTATGGAGAGCTGACTCACATATTAGATAATTGTATCATCTAAGATATTGTTAATAAATTTATAGAGTGTAGAGTGGGATTTGGAAAACCTTCCAAGACTACCATTTGCTTGGTGTGTCATTTGCACTCATACATGTTTTGCCAATGTTTGCCACAAAAGCACAATAAGAATGAGTCAAAAAAATCTCTCTTTTCAGTGTGGCAAGTCTAAAGCTAGCAATAGAAAGGAAGACAAAAGTGCCCTCGAACTCACTCGTGCTGCTCGTGAGCGGCGGCGAGGTGCTCCACCTGGATCACATGGTCTCATCTTATAGTGCTGGAACTGACACCAATCCAATATACATGTTTATAAAGCCGTCGGTTAAGGAGAGCCATTTGAAGCAGTCGAGTAAGTTTACATTGAGTAATTCTTATTTAACTAAATTAATTATTATAATACTATTATGGAAAATATATCAATGTTGAGAAGATCAACTTGATCTCTTGATATTGTTGTTAAACTTGTGCAAGAGGATGTCAACGAGATCAATTTTACGATTATGATATCTTTTAAGGTAGACAACTGGATAGCTAAGCTCTTGCCGGTTAATTTACCATCTTAAATTCTGAATTTATGATGCTTAATTAGCTGACAGTTCTTTTTTATTGTTCACAGACTACTAGTAGTTTTTGGCCGCTTTGTCTTCGAAAATGTTCAGGCTAAATATAATAAAAAAATATATATATTGACTATTCCGCCTACTTTTCTTGCTCAGCCGTCGGGCCGTCATAAACGCCACGTTTCCCAACTGAAAGAATTTTCGACGCGTTTCGTTTCTTCTTGTGATCAAGAGGATTTATAAATTCAGGCATTATATTGCGGAAATCCATATTTAATAATAAAAATATTTTTATAATATTTGTTATTATTCATATAACTAAAAATATTTTTATAATATTTGTTATTCCTTTGTATGCATATACGGAACATGCTTATGGTCATCTAACTAGTACTGCACCACACTTGAAGCAATGATGGCCGAGCGGTATTAGCTATGGACTGCCGAGCGACAGGTCCATGGTGAGTTCCCCACCGCCGCGCCGGCTTGAGCTGCTCCGCATGGTGGAAGGGCATTTTGCGAATGCCCGCCTGGCTAGCTACCACCCTCAAGTAGAAATCCGTCGCCAAGCACCTAACAGTGAGTTTTGGCATCAGCCCTTGAGAGCCAGTAAAATTGCAGGCACATGAGAGTTAAAAACAGAATGTGTCTGGGGTCGGGCGCAGTGCAATTCGTTACTTATAATATATCTGTTATAGGCAGAGGTAACTCCGCTTTGCATCAGGTGTAACTTAGCATCAGGCCTCGTGCTTGTTCAGTCACAATGACATAAAAAAAAAAACCGGTGCATAAACGAATATACAATATTTATACATATATACTTACATGTACATTATTATGAATCACAATCTTGTTTCTAGCGAATGGTACATTAACCTCTTAAGTGTCTTTGTCGTTCATGTCGCTTTATGTTTGCGATATGTGATACTATTAAGATTAACTATTGTATCATACATTAAAATAATATATATATATACATATAGGTAGTTTCTCATATTATGATCCGAGTGCTCAGAACTTTTCGTGCACTTATACATATCATCACGTCTTTAAATCTAAAGGTGCCGGAAGGGATGTCCGTAAATCTTCTATGTTTCGCCCTTATGTTGACCCCTTGTAATGTAGGTATAGCCATCTGTTTTTGAACACTCATATAAGTAATTCCCCTACCCTGGTTTGAACCCACCACCCCAAGATGTCATTGCGGCGTATTGGCCGCTCCACCAAAACAGGGCAGTCAATCTTTGTGTTTATGCGAATCTTTCACTTATTTTTTATTAAAGTAAGCATTGGAAGGGGAAGAGTTAGGCGAACGTTCCGAAATCAGATTGAAAAATTCTGAAAAAAGGCCTGGCAGGAGTACCCTAAACCGATGCATATGTATGAGAGGATTGACTAGGGTAGATGAAGCGAAAGAAGTACGTAAGGATCGTAGCGAGTGGAAATCTGTGGTCTCTACCTATCCCTACGGGAAAGAGGCGTGATTTTATGTATATATATATATGTGTATTATTATTGCTACACTGCCGTACAGTGGCGCGCTCTTTTTCGCCCAGCAGCAGCACCAGCGAGTAACCCAGAGAGCGCGGGTCCCTCACCGCACTCAACACTCTTGGCCGCCAATCTAGAATGTGATTTATTTCGGGAAGGATGGTCGGAATTAATGCCGGCGTGTTTAAGATATTGCGAAAGGGATGAATGATGTAACATTATTATTTGATTTTGTTATTTGTTATTTACAATTTATGATTATAATAAGACTGGTATCAATGACATTATGTACTCTTGAATTTTTTTTAATTTTATTCTAAGAATGAATATTTAATAATTTCTAATCGTAGTTAATAAAGTTGTGTAATTATTGTAACTGGTCTTTTGTGCCGTTTTAATTATTGATAAATTAATATTTTTAACCGAATTTAACGCAATTGTACAATTTTAGTGTGCAGTGACCTGAGTCCAATAGTGGAGCTAAGCATAGAATTCTCCAGTGACAAGTCTGTAGCGGAGTTGAAGCAAGCGGTGGACAAGTGTTGTTCGTTAGCGCCGACCGTGCAGACAGTGAAGACTTGCGCCTCGCTCGCGCAGCAGTTCAGTGACCTCGCGCACGAAGTCTCCAGGAGTTGCGAGCAGCTGGTGCACGAACAACACTTGCAGCATCAGGTGAGTTCTCTTGTCAACACCAGGTCTGAAAACGTGTATGCCTGTAAAGGTGGACTCACCTCTAATCTTTGTCCCATATAATCTTAGTTAAATCTTGGTTATATGCAATCGTTAAAGTAAATGACTTATTTCTGGCATGCCTATACCTTAGCCGCGTATCTGCTGAAAGTTACAAGATAAGCTTTTGCCACGCATCGAGTGAGTATCGGTCGGCGACAGGTACAGTTGTCATAGTTTTGCTAAACTTTACATCGAGTTTCGATCGGTCATATTTAACAAATAAAGAATTTTCTTAGAGACTTAAGTAATATTTTTATTTATTTATAGTTGATATGCATTCTTTGACCGCTATCTCAACTGATGGTAAGTGATAATGTGGTTGAAGATGTTGTTTAAGCTTACCTGACTTACTTACTTCATGGTGGTAGATATCCCAATCGGGCGCTCTCAAAATGCAATAACACCATATTGTTACGGCTGTCATCCTAAGACAACAACCTGAACCGACTGCCTAACGTGCCCTCCAAGGCACAGTAGCGCTCAGTAGTAATGCCACTCTCGGTCACTCATCCAAGTTTAATGTTACTGTTCGTAGGGCTGGGCAGCTGTGGTTGCAAATTTGGAGGATATATTCAACGAATTCTGTGAACGGTCTCGAAATTTCAAGGAAGCATTCAAGAAACACCGGCTAAAAAAGGAGGAGTACCATGAAAAGCTGAATGCGTGAGTATATTTAAAAAAAGATTTTTACATTGCATGGTATATCAGTTCTCTGTCTATGAAGTTGGCACATAAGCAACAAATGCTGTTTTTGATGTAACTATAGGATTTACTTCATCAGAGTATATATATATATATATATATATATATTCATAGTACATTATCACATATTATGTACATACCATAGTACATTATCTTGTTATAATGTAAGGCTGCATATCCACCAAAAAAGTGCGAGGAAGAATGTAATAGGTACAAAAAAAAATTAACAAAAAAAAACCGCTATCCGCAGTTGGTTCAATTTTTACTTACAATTTTCACTCACCTACAATACTCGTCACCATCGAGAAAACTTGCAACCACCAAGTCATATAGGTATATCAAGCATTTTTCAGTTAGGTATTGAAGTGTAACTTTAAAACTACTAATGATTTTGATGGGACCACCTCAGATGACCCACCCTTTTCAATAAAAAAAAAGTATTCTCAAAATCGGACTACTCTGTAAAAAAAAAGTGTCGAATTGGGAACCTCGGTCGTTCAAAATCTACCAATACGATCGCTGCGTTTAGCGAAGCTAGGAAAGTGAAGCGATTTTATTGCTCACCTTCCTCGCATAACCACTAGGTTATGCGGTTGCACTCCTCAACGATCTGGTTGCAGCAGATAGATTTAGACTTCTTTAATATTAGATTTTCCATTTTTGTAGATGTATGTTTTTAATTCTTATATATAATTTCTATTAATGTGTATGATTAAATTTCTTATATATAAAACTGGCTTATCACACGTCGTGGCGTAGCTGTAAGTGTGTAAGCAATTATGAATAAATAAATAAATAAATCGTATTCATCATCATCACATTCACCACTCTTGGCAGGCGTCTTGGGGAT
Source organism: Plagodis dolabraria (assembly GCA_963854805.1). Classification (NCBI taxonomy): domain Eukaryota; kingdom Metazoa; phylum Arthropoda; class Insecta; order Lepidoptera; family Geometridae; genus Plagodis; species Plagodis dolabraria. The sequence goes on from OY978444.1 coordinate 24,443,129, forward strand.
CGCAGTAGATGATGTCAGTTCCTCAGAAGGCGCTGCTTACCACTTTCTGGTATTTTCCCTCAGTCGCCTCTTACGACACCCACGGGAAGAAATGGGAGGGTGACATATACATAGCACTCGTTTTAGAAGCAACCCCCTAACCCGCAAGGTAAATCTTGTATTATTGTAGAATAAGAGATGTGATGTTTGTAGTGTTTAATAAACTGTAATTCATTACATCATTACATAACTTGTTGGGCCACAAAATTCATCAGTCACAATAACATTTAAAAAAATTACATTAGGTCGTATACATATATTATAAAAATGTGTAAATGCTCTTATTATTATATCATTACTGTCACTGTTTCAGCCAGGTCCTCCACTGCTGAACACAGCCTCCCCTTAGGGGGTATTTGCCATAATCCCCACGCTTGGCAGGCGTCTTGAGGATCGCAGTTCAAGATGGCATTAGTTCTTAAGAAGGCGCTGCTGCCCACCTTCTAGTATTTTTCCCTTAGTCGACTTTTACGACACCCACATGAGAAGAAATGGGGAGGTGAATTCTAACCCGGCACCCCACGGGGTAACATTAAATTATATAATTAATACATTAATTTGTCACGAACAGCATTAAATCCATCGCGACATTTCTTATTTTTATCCGACTTAAAAAAAGTGAAGTGGTCCCAATTAAATATCAGTGAGATCTGACGTTATAGTATTTGAGTTATCCCTAATAATGTGTATTTTGTTATGTTAGAAGTCGGTTATTTTTCTTAAAATTTTAATAATGCATAATTACGTTGACAAGTGACGAGGCGGAAAAGTCACCTCCTGTCCGTCTCGTCTGCACTGTGCTCATTACTGAGATATTAACTCTTCTATGTAACTCTATAATTCTGTGTATAAATTTAATTATTTTTCCGTAGCTTAAGCGATTCCAAAACCATCGATTCGTATTTCACCGGTCTCATTATAAATACGGCTTTATTCGGTAATAGTTTTTTGGCATGACAATGTTCAATATTGTCACGGATGGCAACTAGATTAAGTTTTATTAAACTTCTATATAAGTTCAACATATTTCTGCCGTCATGAAGTTGTAATCTACTATGAAAAATAAAATAAAAAATTTACAGCTTTGAGTACACCACAGTAACGAATAACAAAATTAAGATATTTTATCCTTACTATGGTACACTTTGCTGATAAGGTATATTATTAATATATATGATTACTATGATTGGCCCTTAGCCCGCTTTACGGACTACTCGTCGTCAACAATCTGCTAACTTAGCAACTTAAGGGTATATTTTAGATGAACGCCCCCATACAAACGCAGTTCCAATCTAATTTTAATAATTACGAATAATTATCCTACGTAATCACTATCCAAATATCTAGGTTTGTGGTGCATCAGATTTTCATTAAATTATACAGATTTGAAATTACACTAGTTCAAAAACTCGTAATCAGTACTAATATTATAAATGCGAAAGTAACTCTGTCTGTCTGTCTGTCTGTCTGTCTGTCTGTCTGTTACGCTTTCACGCGAAAACTACTGGACCGATTTGAATGAAATTTGGTATGGAAATAGTTTGAGACTTGGGAAAAAACATAGGGTAGTTTTTATCCAACTGCGCAAAAAGAGGTTAATGTTTTTCCGCGATAAACGACATACGCGCGGGCGGAGCCGTGCCCGGAAAGCTAGTTTTAGATAAAAGAAAGATCCAACTTTGAAGAAAAATAAGCATATTTTTAATATTTCTATTGCACCACAAACATGGCGAATATAATGAACTTTCTATAAAGTAATTAATACATGTGTACTATATTTTTTTAATAAATCTGGAACTACGAAATACGCTCGAATAACGCGCTCAAATTTCTAAAACGAGTGCTATATACTAAACGCTATAATATACTAAACTTTGTAATTATTAGTCAAAAAAAAAAAGAAACGAAAAAGAGAATACACGCGAGTTTTTTTTTAAATAACAATTTGAGTTTTAATAGTTTTACGCTTTGGCTGGCGGGTATATGTCCTTAATTATTGTAATGGTTTTATATCTGCGCCGCTCTAGCTCCCGCTTCCGTCTTGCGCCACCTCTGCTGTAATCTTCCTTATGATGGGCCTGAATGTATTTTCTAGAAAATCTGCATACATACTTGTGTAAAATGCCGTATTCGAATTCAATTGAATATAAGCGTTTGCCTTCGTTTTAGATACAAAGTTCAATGCAATTACAGCATTGTTAGTGGTAGCTCAAGGTCGTAGCCGATTTATTTATCTATTTGAACCATTGGAAATGGAACAAAGGAATACATTTTTATGTAGCGACTCGTCAGCTACGTTTCCACCTTTGTTTATCTTACATAGGAAATTAGTAAGACACAGAAAATATAGAGTAGGGCATCTCGGAGTCAACGTGGTTGTTTTTCCACGAAGCTACCCCTTCGGGTCTGCGCCTTAGGTAGACATAAGCGAGGGCAACCTTTGATTTTTAGCAGAGGCACTTATATTTTATTTCAACTTATTTCCCCTCGTACATCACATCACGTTTTTTATAGTAAAATAATGTCCATGAAATACGCTCGTCGCGTGTAACGAAAGATGACGGTTCGGTTTGCACGCGAGTAATATCGTAAAGCATTACCTACCGCAACACTGTTTCGCTTTTGTTTATTTTTATGAGTATTATGTCATATAGTCAACACTCTGCTCACCTACGTGGAATAATTCCACCTAACATGGGCAGGTGTTGATAGCATGACATAAATGAGCAGACAAATGTTATTGTTAATAAGGACTCGTCGCCACCGACCACAGCAGATTTTTTTGCCAGAATTGTAATAAATAACACATTTATTATTCTTAAATAAGGATTCCCGCAAATTAAAGCCTGTATTATGAATTATGTTATTTATACTTTTGTTTAAACTTTCGTGAGTACGGTCAATGCAACTTGATCGAAACGTTGAGGTTAATCAAAATATTATTTTGATACACGAATTAACATTCGTGCGTGGATGGACTAGAGGTTTAGAAATATGTTATTGATGAAATATGTCCTATGTCCTACACAACCTTATTATATTTAAAAAGCTCAGGGGCCAACTCCCGCCTTTTATGAAACCATCATAAAACAGTAGCATTTTGTTTCATGCTTCAAATAATCATTCGCAGACACGAACTATCACCGACCCACAAACGCGTCAAGCAATAATGGTTTGATCCTAAAGAACGAATGAAATATGTATCACGGATGTGCAAGCGAGATACAATATGTTTATAATATAGCGTTATCCCGCTCGCACTGTTCCGAACTGCGAAGTTATGGAACGGTTTTAACATAGTTTTAAATTTTTTGTATGCTTCACAAAAACTATCTGTAACTTTTTATAGTTTCACTCATCAAAAAAGTTTGCTGCATTTATTTTAAAGAATAATATGAATAAAAACAATGTACGTAATTTACAAATTAATTAAATCCATTTTTATCGTGAAATAATCAAAATCAAGTTTAAATGCGCTGCTAGAAAGTAACTATTTTAAGATGGATAAATTTGACGGATTTGTCGTTGGAACAGTAATACTTCATATTAAATGTCACGTCAGAGTTCACGAAAAGAGTGAACTATTTGTTGTGGCATCATCAAAGCGCCGAGCGATTCCTTTACCGCTTGTAAGCCTGCTTAACTGACGTGGAGGTATAAAGTTTAGCAGTAAGATCAAATTATTATTACTATAAGAGGTCAGAGTTGGCCCCCAGTTCGGCTATTTAGCCGTAAAAACGTCTACAAACAGATATAAAGACAGTATTACTTTCTTGGTTGTGGATTCTTAGTAAATTTACTGTCTGTTATTAGCCGACTATTACTAAACGTTAAAAAAGGCAGACCATAGACCACAGGTGATATATTTCCTACTTGATGGTCCCTACTAGCGAGCAGATCATCCGTAAAATGCCCTACCACCATGCGGTGAAGATAAAAGCGTCATGCGGCAGTAGAATACGAACCCTTGACATCCAGCTCTGCAATTTGATTCTATTATTGCTCATAAGAAAGTGAGAAGTGTACAAAATCTTATATCTCATATGATTAATGCAGTAGAGACGTGCTATGTATGTTACTCGACACAATATACAATATTACCTGATTGTTTGCTTCAATCCTTCTTCGAGTGATATCGATCTTTGTAGCCCAGTTCATAACAAATTTAACTCCCCTTGGCCCGATGTCTTACTATAACTGCTGTTTTCGTTACGTGCCTAGAATAATAGAGTAGGGCTCACGTACCTCTGCTTGTCTATAAAACGGTCTGCCGCGTTGTCACAGTGTACTTACGAAACAGTAGTAAATTAAGAAGAAAATTGCTTAGTATGTCATTTTTCTTGAACTTCTTATAGATTTCATAATTGTGTAGTTAGTTGCAGAACCTGCTAAAGCATTAAAAACTCCGTAGTGGACACATTTATTTATTTAAAACGCTAGCACATTACGGCACCTTTCAGTTATTTTAAATAAAACACTACAGAAGTAGTTTATGAAAATCCAGTACATTGCGGTTGCCATGGTTATGCTGTAAAAATAGGGAAGAAATATTGTATAAAAATCCCCAACTTGGGTCTAAGGAATCAAGAAGTCAGTTTCCGCTTTTTGTATCAATCTACTAATCCGTCTTATTTTAAAGCTCTCAGACGTTATTAATTTTTGTATTATTGATATAAAAAGATATACAATGGTTAAAAATACCTAAAATGTTTTTTAATAGATTACGAAAATTTACTGTATTTATTATGTTAATCTCTAAAATACATTTTCATAATTAAACATCCAAATAGGCATGAATCGTGCTTTAGAAAGCTATGAAATCTCCATAATTAAAAAATTAAATAATCCCGATGAAGTTCACCTACTACTTCAATTGAACTTGTAGCAACGCTGACCTTGGCTTTGGATCGGTTCACCTCCATCATAGGTCAAAATTGTATGTGATTTTGTAACCAGTTGCGGAATCCAGGCCATTTTATATACATTAAGTATCGTTATAACTATAGATAATACTCTAATAATAATTTTAGATGACTTTCTTCTGGTGACTTTATTTGCTCTATCTGGCTTGAACAGCCTTTCCTTTTTTAGGGTTCCGTATCCAAAGGGTAAAAACGGGACCCTATTACTGAGACTTCGCTGTCCGTCGGTAAAAACGGTGATGCCTAGCCAGTTGAAATTTTCGCAGATGATAAATTTCTATTGCCGCTATAATAACAAATACTAAAATTAAATATTTAAGGGGGCTCCCATACAACAAACTTGATTTTTTTACCGTTTCTTGCTCGATTCTAATAACGGTGACAGGTAGACGTTTTAACTATTCACAGAATATTTAGTTTTATGTTGTCTTTAAATATAATTAATTAAAATAAAATAAATAATTAAGCGAGCTCCCATACAATGAAATAGGTTTTCCGTTTATTCCTAATGGTACGGAACCCTTCGTGCGCGAGTCCCACTTGCACTTGATCGTTTTTTATGTTAAACTTACTTTGTTTTGTACTTACCGCGTGATCGATATTTTTATTGGTTTTAAAAAGCAGAATTTGTAGATGGAAAACGATTGCTATATTTAGCCGTTTTTTTTCCGGGGCTTAAAGTAGAGCGGTGCGTAAAGCTTGTATTAATAAATGCATCTCAAAGTTGAGATTGATCCTAAAATGCAGTAACGGCGAGTTTAATGGATAGAGTATCTGCCATAAACTGCATCTTAAGATCAATATCAAATACGATCCTAAGACTATTCTTTTAAATATGATTACAAGCACCGTCGCGTGATAAGCGAGCATTTCCAAATTATTGGAGTTCAAATTTTTTTTGTGCTGGGCGAGATAAAGTCTATAAGTATGTTTGATGACCGCGCACCATCCCCCGTGACGGTTTAAGTAATACAATTGGAGCACTATTATTCTTCCCGTGTTTTTATTTTATTTTTATTTTATTTATCCAACAAAATCCACAGCCCTTAATGTATATACAATAAAGATCAAACTTAACTTATCATACAGCCAATAAGGGATTTACATTTTTACAATATAAATACAAATACAAAGTGTAAAAAGTAAGTACGCTTAATTTACAATTAGGTGTTTCCTTAGTTATATAAAATCACTAGCTTTCCGGGCGCGGATCCGCCCGCGCGTATGTCGGTTATCGCGCGAAAACATTCACCTCTTTTTGCGCAGTCGGATAAAAACTATCCTATGTTTTTTCCCGGGTCTCAAACTATCTCCATACCAAATTTCATTCAAATCGGTCCAGTAGTTTTGGCGTGAAAGCGTAACAGACAGACAGACAGAGCTACTTTCGCATTTCTAATATTAGTACTGATTAAAGTAAAAGTGTTGGTCTTACATTTCAGTGTTAGGTGGGAAAACCAAATGTATACCTTTTGGTTAATGTTATCAGTTAGCAGAAACAAATGAAAGGATGCCGTTCTTCTTGGCGACTCCCAAATGTCTTATGTAAGATGCAAAAAAAATAAGGCAAAATGTTTTCTAGTGTTTATTTTCTATCTCAAGTATATCACGTATCAACAAGATATTTTATGCAATGAAATTCGTTAATTTCAAGTAGCAGAGATTCCAAAGCAATGATAGTCAAATACCAGTCTTATCATATTCTTATCTATCAAACTTAGGTACCAATGTTTCTTTTACACAACCTCATTAGCTCTCGACGATGAAGGGATCAGAATTGCAACACGTGTCATATTTATCTACAACCGATATTATATATACAATAACCTCCTTTTTCTAACAAAACACGTAAACTAGAAGATTACACATGCAGCTAGTTATTTATATTGATTGAATGAATAGTCTAAAATAGTCGATTATCATCACGCGATCACCGAATGTCTGCATGTCGCGAATCTCTGACCCTGACTAGTGACCTACTCCTATTTCGTCCACAATCCGTCTCGACAGACGCAACTGATAACGCCGATAGCAATGCTAACTAATAAATTTGATATTCTGACTCATATCTGTTTGTTATGTATCTACAGGAAATACTAGATGCAATCTCTCATGATTAAACTTGTTAAAGAAGGCATAAAGAGACTACAGAGATATCAAAAAGGTCCATTAGTATTTTAGGTCTATACAGCTAGACAAATTTTAGAACTCACTGTTCTGTTGCGGCTCTTCCTTCGTATCGCATACGTATAACGTGGAATGAACAATATAACCTTTAATTCCTACAAAAGACAAAATAATTTACTGTACAGCGCGAACTTCCAGTCTGTTAACATTAGCCAGAAGTGCCGACTGTACAAACCAGTTTTTCGTCATTTATCACATTTATATGTATGGCTCGTGAAGCTACCTTCTGTGAATAAACAGCGAGTTTCACAGATCTACAAACGAGCGCAATCCATAAGTAATTTTGAATCTCTAAAGGAAATATTTATTTAAGCGTAGAGATAAGAGCTCGAATAGGCGTTGTGAATATTTAGGCAATAAGATAAGAGCATAGTTACCTACTTATTATATGATTGTCTTAATCCTTGAAATCGTTGCAGACAAGGCACCACTAAAGATTCACAAACTTTATTGTATAGGTAACGAATATAAAATCTGATAGATGTATATGCTACAGTACAAATAATTCTATCTAAAAATGCACGACCCTCCAATACCGATACTCCTACATGTAAAATAGTGTATAGACGCAATACACGCAACCTCGCCAATATCACTGGTTTTTCAATCATCGTGGTGTGGGTGCGATCTGTGAGAAAGTGTCCAACTCCAAGTAGAGGGGCTTGCATTTGACTGAAAGATCTCTAATGCTAAGCTAGGTAAACCAGAATGAAATCAGTAATCAGTTGATGAAAAATATTACTCTACTTGTAGTATTGAGTTGAGGGGTGGAGTGCCGGTCTAGAATTAAACCCTCCCATATCCTCTTGTGGGAGTCGTAGGAGGCGGCGAATGGAAAAATACCAGAAAGTGGACAGTAGCTCCTTCTAAAGAACTACCGTCTTATACTGCGATCCCCAAGACGCTTGCCATACGTAGAGATTATGGGAAACGCCCGTAATGGGGGAGAACTTTGTTCAGCGGTGCATGTTATGGCTGTTGAATAAAAAGAAGAGAATGTATCAGTTTATTATGAAGCACGGTGTGTTGCACGTCATTTTTATAGAATAGGAAGATCTAGACATATATTATTAAAATCTTGTTTTTAAGAGTTCAGTGTCATACACATATTTTTTTGTGATACCCGAACTCTTATATGGCATCCTTTAAAAACCAAACCTTAAAAATTGTTTTATTTTGTTTACAGACTGAATGGGGTACTTGAATCTCTAGGCAATATACCAATATTGCCGGCTCTTCAGCTTATAGCCGAAGCGCATCGGTTCTCGGCGTTCGACGTGTTTGAAGAGACCGACTTCGAAGGGCAACCGTACAGGGTCAGCCAACCGCTCGACAGCAGCTCGGAGAAGCCAAGCCAAGACTTTGGAGTGGAAGCCTTCAAATTTTCAGAAGAAGATGGTAAGTGGAATTCGAAAATAGAATGTCATGTATTCGTTTTTCGAGTTACATTGATAAAAATAAACAGATTCCGTCAGTTATTCAATGGAGTTTGGTGATCCAATCTTGGATGTATATTGATGATTCATATATTTGTTTCTCCGAAGACCATCGAATGCTTGATCTTCGTTTGATCTTCGTAAAATTTGGTAGAAAAGTGGCTTAGATTAGTTTAGTAACAGTAGAACTTTGTGAACGAGTTCGTCCGGGAAAGTACTGTAATCACACCTTTTTCTACTGCCAAGCTGTTCCGATTTCAATGGTATGAGTGGCGGCGAAATTACTGGCACATGAGACTTAACAAATCTACGACTCGGGGTGGCGTTCGACACTTGTGACAAAATGCATCTGTTATAGGTCGCCGTTACCGCGTAACACAAGGTGGGTCTCGTGTTGGTTGCGTAACCTAATCACATAAAAAGAAAACTTCAAAGCGACCGATTTTTCTAACCGACCTTAGTTTATTCCTTCTGCCACAAATAACATACCGCGCACATCACGTGAGTGTTATACAAAACCGCTTTGTACAAACAGTGTTGTACAGGTCCAGCTCCAGACGTATATTATAAAATCGTGAAATGTAAAGTGCTCTTCGCATGACCTATATATGTTGGTTGTTGGAAAACGTTATCACATTCGTAGTTTTTGTTAAAAGATATTAGAAATTATAAAAGGGGACCTCAATTCCATATATACTTTTTTTGAAGCGCTATTTTATTGATTTTTATTTGAAGCGCTCGTAGCGAAGTTTGCTTAACCATTCTGAATCGATCAGCAAAGTTAAGCAACGTCCGCCGCGGTCATGAGTTGGATGGGTGACCGCTGGTGACATTACTACTGAGCGCTTCCGTGCTTCGGAGGGCACGTTAAGCCGTCGGTCCCGGTTGCTGTCTTAGGATGGCAGTCGTTACAGCATGGTGGTAGGGCACTTTGCGAATGCCCGCCTGGCTAGCTACCACCCTCAAGTTGAAAATCTGTCGCCAAGCACCTAACGGTGTGTTCCGGCAGTTGTCCTTGAGAGCCAGTAATTCTAGGTTAGCCTGAACAACATCCTCGACCACATCATCACTTACCATCAGGTGAGATAGTGGTCAAGGCTAACCTATCAAGCATAAAAAAAAATATATACTTGAAATATCTACCTATCTTAGGGTGGGTTATGAGATATTATAGATAATATGGAATAGCTAGATAGAAAATTCCCAATAAATAGTAATAATAAATGGAAAAAATGTCATATTGAAGCGTCCTTATTGGTGGTTTACTTCTATATCACCATACTATTATATCACTTTTACTTATACACACTACTTCTTGCATAGTTTTGTTGAAAAGGAACCATTATCATTGTTAATGTTGTCTTAGGTTTTCGCGATTGTTACACATAGTAATTAAACAACTTTAAACGGTTTAAATCGCGTATATTTGTCATTATTTGTTGTCCCGACGTTTCAAACACTTTGCAGTGATCGTGGTCACGGGGTGACTGTTATCATTGTTGCTTGTTTGAAATTCATCTGTAAACTGTGGTTTCGAAGTACTTATTCGACGGCAATAGGTAGATGGTAAGTGCTCATGAAATGGTGTCTCGGTATAATTATACTAAGGCCCGATATGAAAATCAGGATACACTAACATAATAGTTGTTTTTATTACTCTGCAGATAAGAAACCACTGGACATGCTACTTCCTATTTATCGTATTATTTACAAGAATGTTTTCTTGTCGAATGTGTTAAGTATCTATGGTTTTATAAGTTCAATTGAGCTCCATTGTCATTTTTAATAATTTTTATTTAGAATATTTTACATGAAGGCCGATATCGTCGTGCCCTCTTTGGCTTTGTCTAAAATATTTATTCCTAACCATTGAACCAACTTAAAAAAGGAGGAGGTTCTCAATTGGGGTGTATTTTTTTGTGTGTTACATCATAACGCTTTCCAGAGTGTACCGATTATAATATTTTTTTTTATATTCGAAAGCTGGTGCTTGATATGTTGTCCCAATAAAATTTGAGTGAGATCTGACGAGTAGTGGTTGTGTTATCCCTAATAATGCGTATTTTATGATTGAAGTCGGTTGTTTTGTAAAAAAAAAAATTTAATTTCCAGTGTTCGAACAAAAGGACGCATCTACGAGCAAAGAGATTGCTCACTCGTCAGAAGTGTTGCCTCAGATTGAGGAATCCGACGAGGATGGAGTCGCGTTCAAGTCACATTCTTACGAGAGCAAAGACGAACCTACCTTGCTACATTGGATCCTCGCACAAGGAAATAAGGCGTCTCTGCAGGATATATTGGACTATTGCCACAAAGGATTGGGTCTGGTAAGTTTATAAAATGTAAGCAACGTTAGTCTAACGTTATTTTTTCAGCTTTAAGGATACCTTGAATTAGATTCTCATTTCAGGGAATAGGTTATTTATTTTTTCAGTATATTGAATAAAAAATGTAATAGTGGACAAAAAAGTCTTAAAACATCTCCAAATGGTCGTAAACATTATTCTCAAATATAATGATTCAATGCTTTTTATCCCAAAATTCAGTATGGTTCTCTTGGGAGAGTCAAAATATACGCTTAGTTGTAATTTATTAACGCTTGGTCTGATTTCATACGTCCTTTTTAGGGTCCACTTTGCGTAGTTGTCAAATTGAAAATAAAAAGATAATATTTCATTACAATACTATCGCGAGTTTTGTCTATAATCGTAAGTAAATCGTAATCCAATTTCAGTAGCAGTAGATCTCTTTCTTCGTGGATCGTCAACCCTTTTCCATACTCTAGGTTGGATGAGGCGACGAGCCAGGGCTCATGGCCTCTGCCGAACCTCAAGAGGCTACTACATGTTGGTAACTTTTCACTGCGCAGGCTACACATGTTTATGGCTGCTTTGCGCAGTAGACCTCTTTTTTTTAATTGCTGATAGGTAAGCCTTTGACCACAATCTCACGTGATGGTAAGTGATGATGTGGTCGAAGGTGTTAACAGGCTTAACCTAGGATAGGCTCTCAAGGACAGCTGCCGGAACACACCGTTAGGTGTTTGGCGACAGATTTTCAACTTGAGGGTGGTCGCTAGCCAGGCCGTCATTCGCAAAAATGCCCTTCCACCATGCGGTGAAGCTCAAGCCCGCGGCGGGATTCGAATCATGGACCTGCTGCGCGGCAGTCCATAGCCAAAGCCACTGAGCTATTACTGCTTCTTTGTGCGAGTTCTTCTAGGGACGTACTGCCACCATACCTATTTCTACCGCCATTCAGTAATGTTCATATTACTGTGTTCCCGTTAGAAGGGCTTGGTTGTCTGTGAAATTACAGGCACATGAGACTTAACAACCTTTTGTCACAGAGATGGGCGCAGTGCAGTTCGCCAATTGTGATGAACTGCATATGCTATAGACAGAGTTTACCGCTTAAAGTCTCGTTGGCGTCGAGCTTGTTCCAAAACGAGAGCATAAAAAAAGTACCAATAGAAGATTTTCAGACCAGTTCGAAATTGGTCTAAATAGAATCGTTGTTTTTTTTATGTTTTTGTGACGGAACAAGCTCGAGGCCCACCTGATGTTAAGCGGACTAACCTCTGCCTATAACATGCATTTCGTTACAAGTAACGACTTGCACTGCGCCCGTCACCTTGAGACATAGCTTTTAAGTCTCATGTGCCTGTTGCCTGTTGCTCTCAAGGACTGCTGCCGGAACACACCATTAGGTGCTTGGCGACAGGTTTTCTACTTGAGGGTGGTCGCTAGCCAGGCGGGCATGCGCAAAATTCCCTTCCACCATGCTATGAATATGGTAGTTAAAATAAGTATTTAGATAGTATATTTATGACGCGCATTTGTTCGGGTAAGAACTCTTTGTGTACTACGCCTTAGTGTGGGTGAAAATGCTTATGTTACATAACAGAAAAACAATGGAATGTTTAATATGATCGCTACTACACTCATAAAATATAGTGAGCCGCGCCTTCGTGGGAAGGTCTGATAGGGTAAGTAGGTATACTGAATGAAAGGATTACATTTTCAAAAAGCAGATTGAATAACTTTTAACTAGTCAGTACCTGTCACACGTGGTGTACAATGTTAGTAGGCAATGTCTAGGTATAAAGGTGGACTGACGACATCGCTAGAGTCGCAGGCAGTCAATGGATACAAGTGGCTAATAGTCGCCATTGTGGCTTTCTATGAGGAAGGCCTTTGTTCTAAGGTGAACGTTATTCGGCTGATGATGATGAATGATTAGAATGAGACCAACTCTCAAGTACAGCTGCTGGAACACAACGCTAGTTCCTCAGCGCCAGATTTTTCTACTTATGGTGGTAGCTACCCAGGCAAAGCATACGCGAAATGTCCGTACAAGCAAGAAGCAAAAGCCTGCTGTACGATTCTAACTAGTACGGCAGATATTGTTAAAGAAGATTTTATAAAATTTCAAATAATTTGAGTGTCGGCGATAGCTTGTATTGCAAACCTATTTTCTGAGGCATCAACTAGGTAATAAATGTCCTGCTGTGCAATAAATCACGCCACGTTCCGAGATTACATTAGGTTGGTTGGAATTGTTTTATCAGAAATTACATAAAGTCTTTATCGAATTGTGTTTTTAGGTTACACTTCTTGCATAGGCACTAAAATATTTCCGTTGATATATTTATTGAAAGGAATAAGTTGATTGAACTGAGTTGGCTTTGTTTATGTTAATCCAACCAGGAATGCACCGACCTTAATGCGAAATGACCCCCCAAGTCTTAGTAATTAAATTCAAAATACTCACAACGCTCTGTGGTTGAAATGCTTTGTAGAACTTCGTACATAACGCAGTGCCGTGCGTTGTTAAAAAAAGGAAACTTGGACAAATTTCCCGCTTTTTTTCCTATTAAGGAACTGCCTGGGATTATTGTTGCATGTTATTCACCGGAAAGTTTCTGAATCACTTGCTCGCTTTGCGTAATGGTGAGGTTCAGGCGAAGGATTTCAAAATAGTCCAGTCTATTACAGACATTTCCATCAGTTCCAGCATGTTCCTACATAGAAATTATTAAGGATAAAACTTTTAAAAAGTTTTATCCTTAATAATTTTTTAAAAGTTTTGTCCTTAATAATCCTTTATGCTATAACGGTTTAAAAGTTACCAAGAGGTGGCCAGGCAATCGTTTTCGAATTGGCCTACCACCATAATAAATAAATGGAAAAAGAACAACTTGTGTTATTTTTATTTTGTGGATTTTAGACGTTTATATATCACAATACCTATCTCAACTCTGAGCTTAAAAACTGCAAATGCCATATATGTAAATATATCTTTATACATATAAAATTACTTGTCTCTTTGTTTGTTCGCGATTGACTCCTAAACTACTGAACCAATTTTAAATTTGTTTTGCTCACCGTGTGATTTTTGATCCAAATAGAAAGATAGGACAGCTTCCATGTCTATTTATAGTCGTAATTACCCGTGCGAAGCCGGGGCGGGCCGCTAGTATATTTACTTACTAGCTTTCCGGGCGCGGCTCCGCTCGCGCGTATGTCGGTTATCGCGCAAAAACAGTTCGCAGTTGGATAAAAACTATCCTATGTTTTTTCCCGGGTCTCAAACTATTTCCATACCAAATTTCATTCAAATCGGTCCAGTATTATTGGCGTGAAAGCGTAACAGACAGACAGAGTTACTTTCGCATTTATAATATTAGTACTGATATGAGTTTATTTTTAAAAATTTTATAAATTTATGGCATGTCATATATTGAAAAATTACATAAACGACGGTTAGTTTTTGACAGCCCGAGTGTGCAGTGTTTCGGAAGCGTGTGTTTTGTCGGATTTAAAGTGAATATAATATCGGTCACTTTCTCTATTATTCCAGATCGATGCCGAACCCCTGAAAGAGCGGGAAGCCGAGCTGTACAACATTTTAGAGTACGCCAATAACCATGGGTTGAAGCAGATCAAAGGCATCGAGGACCGTTTGTACGGCCTCGATCAGCTGTTGAATGACGTGAAGAAATTAGAGCGAGATCAACATGATCAGGCCGCATCTCTTATTCAGGTCAGTCATTTATTGGGTAAACATAATGGGTAATACGTAATTAGATGATACCTTTGAATAATATAATTTTTTGATCATAAGCCATTGAAATACAATGTTTGAAAGGGTCTTCTGGTATATCTTTTAGAGTTATATGTTTAAAAGAACGGATTCTTCAATTAGGCCATACCACAGAATATAAAGGATCAGAAGAATCATTCCGCAAAACCATTCCAATAAATAAGCGACTCTACGTATCAAACAATAAAGTAATACAATAGAATTATCAGAACCAAGGTGGTTTCACGTCACGTGTGTGGGTTTGCAATAATTATTAATACGATTTAAACCTTTTAAAGTTGTGTATGTATTAATATACGTATACGAAAGGGTGATGGGAACGTTGAGAAGCTCATTGTAGTTGGGAACACGGACGGAAAACGCTTACGAGGTCGATCCCCAACCAGATGGACGGATCAGATTAAGGACTCATCAACCCTCAAGTTCTACAACATCGTGCAAGATGCGATGAACAGAAGCAGATGGAGACAGATCATCAGATCTAAGTGCAGACCATCTAACGATGACCACGATCCTCAGTCATGAGGGGACGACTACAGAGAGAGAGATGTATTAATTGTAATATTTTATAATGACTTCATAAAAAGGAGGAGGTTCTTAATTCGACTGTAGTTTTTTTGTGTTTTTCCCTACGAATAAATGATAAGTCATTTATTCGTGGGTTTTTCCTCATAACTCTTTACATATCGTATCGATTTTGATATTTTTTTTTAGATTCGAATGCTGGTGCTTGTTAAGTGGTCCCATTTATATTCGGGTGAAATCTAACGAGTAGTATTTGAGTTATTTTTATAATGCGCAAATACTACTCGTATATTGAGTATATTGAGTTTTTCGAATAATGCGTATTTCATGATATAAGTCAGTTTTTTGTTAAAAATTTGTCTATTTGCTTTAGTACCGGGAACGTCTAAACTCAGCGTGTGATCCGTCCGTGCTACCCACGTTGGTGCAGTCACATTGGTGTCAACTGAAGAAGCTCCTCAAAGGCCATCAGCTGCTGTTCGACATTAGGCGACGCATAGCCAAGTCTAAGGACGAACTTTCACACATAGTGAAGGCGAGACTCGAGTGAGTACTTTCTTAAATGAACATAATATACAGGGTTATTGGTAAAATGTTTTTTTTTGTATGTATTTGACGGAATAAACACGAGGACCACCCGATGTTAAAAGCCTATTGTGCCTGTAATTTATTATTTCATATTTTTTATTAAAAAAATACATCTCTAAATGTTTGTTAGGACTAGCAGAAGTCAACCCTAAGAGGTTATTAGCCATTTACCAATAACCCTGTATATATAGGGTTTTGTAACACATATGTATCTAAAGTTCCTTGGAAGTTTTTTTAATGCACTGAGTTATGGCTG
This sequence comes from Plagodis dolabraria, assembly GCA_963854805.1. Taxonomy (NCBI): domain Eukaryota; kingdom Metazoa; phylum Arthropoda; class Insecta; order Lepidoptera; family Geometridae; genus Plagodis; species Plagodis dolabraria. Next base: position 24,459,187 of record OY978444.1, read on the forward strand.
ATACCTTAAATTTTGGGAACAAGGAAATTGCGTCTATCTATGATAAGGTCTTACTTATTATGTATTTACTAACGGGTGGGTTTTGTTGCCTGAATCAATATTTTACATTATGTATTATTATTATTAAATAAAAATATGCTTAACCAGGACTTAAAATTCGAAATCATCAAAAAATAACAGACATTTAAATCGGTAATTATAATTCGTATTTCCCACACCGCCATCATATCGAAAGCTTGATTAGCTGTAGTGAATAATAAAGAACACAAGTTTTTTCATGCATATTCTATTAAGGCAGTTTGAGACAAATACATTCATTGTACATACACTGTTTATGATATTTTTTAATAGCCAATAGGCGCGTCTCATATCACAATCTCAGCTGATGGTAAGTGATGATGTGGTTGAAGATTTTGTTCAGGCCAAACCTGATTTAATGGCTCTCAAGGAACACACCAACAGGTGCTAGGCGACAGATTTCTACATGAGGATTATTATTGTAGCTAGTCGGGTGGGCAGTCGCAAAATGCACTCCATACTATAACGACTGCCATCCTAAGACCACAAACAGTGGGCACCGTTCCAAGCACGGAAGCGCTCAGTTTTAATGCCACTAACGGATGATGGTCGAAAGACGGACTGATAGTCAAATGCTATCATACATATTATATTAAGGCATTATTACTACAGGTCATGAGCTATGTATAAAATATAAACAATCTGTTAACTTTATTTCCAGAGCTGTCCTAATGATCGAGAACAAGATGTCAGTGCAAGACGCGCACGCCATGTTGTCTTTCCAATGTTTCAACCGTTTGTCGCGTTACTTCGGCATCGTGTCGCAGCTTCACGCCGCTCCCACTGTGTACGTCAGAGCTGTGCACGAAGTGAAGCGCCGGAGAACATTTTCTTACGCACATCTTAAGGTATATATAAACCAATTATCCCGACATCTTGTGGCAAAATCAGCCTCTTTTACCACATTATCACCTCATTTCATAATTCGCTTTTTGTCCACATCTCAGTGACAACGAGCTGTTCCCCTGCGCTGGCAGGTATCTCTCGAGGAACCCACACCGTTGCAACCTAAGGCGATTAAGTACTTTGATATAGTTTGATTGTAAACATAAATGTCAAAAATTATTAGGGATCTCTATTAATACACGTACGCTGGACTGTGCAGCGGCAAAATGATTATTATTGTTGATTGCTTGCTCAAGACAATTTCAAATGTATAAGGCAATATTCTCAAGTAGATAGATAGATAGATAGATAGATAGATAGATAACACTTTATTGTACTTTCTTATTACAATCAATATAACTAACAAATATTTCATTAAGATAAAAAAGATAGTACAATCGGCGGCCTTATTGCTAGGCAGCAATCTCTTCCAGGCAACCGTAGGCAGAAAACTCAATTTGATTAACATCGGGGTAGATTGTAAAACTAAGTGAGGTTAGTAAACTAATTGCATACTTAAATATATATACAAGTACCTATTATAAATATTTAATATCTGTATAAAATCTAATTACACATTATATATAAATATATACATACATACATAAATAAATAATACATATTATATATACATATAGATACACAAATATAATTCATGGTAAAACAAAATATTTAATCGTGATCCATTGAGGAGAGGTAATACATTTTAACATCATTTTTAAATGAGATAATCGATGGCGCTTTTCTTATTGCTTCTGGTAAAGAGTTCCACAAACGAGCAGCTTGAATAGTGAAGGACTTGTCATAAAATGAACTCGAGTGTAAAGGTAACTCCAAAACAAAATTGTCTGATGATCTCAGATTAAGGTTATTAGAGCAGCTAAGGAATTTAAAACGATCCTTAAGATAGCGTGGGGCTGAGGGATTAAACAAAATACTATAAAGAACAGACAGAGTATGAGTATTCCGGCGAAGACGAATAGGGAGCCACTTGAGCTTGTGTCGAAAATAAGAAACATGGTCATATTTTCGTAAGCCAAATATGAACCTAATACAGAAATTTTGAAGACGCTCAAGTTTGTTTAACTGGTCCTCGGTGAGGTCAAGATAGCAGGCGTCAGCATAGTCAAGGATAGGAAGGAGAAGGGATTGTGCAAGCGCAATTTTAGTTGCTGTGGGCAAAAAGTTACGTAGTCGCCGTAAGGAACCTGCTGAAGCAAACATCTTGCAACTAACGTTCTCAAGTATTCGTAAAACAAGGTTAAATTTACTTCTATTCGTTAGGAAGGTCGGTCGGTAAATTTTGCTTTCATTTTCCGACGTTATTTATGTCCAGTGCACTTGTCTAAAGCTCAATGTTTCCATTGCAGTGGGGCTCCGTTGGTAACTATAATTAAATCTTTCAATCAGTAAAGGTTACGAACAAAATTACTCGATAGAAAAAAAAATAGTAACAAAAATACATAAATGTTCTTTGCCAATTCTATCTTCCCATCCATGTTCCACTCATGTGTTCTCGGTATAATATAACTCTAACAATGTAAACGAGTGCCTTCCTCAAGCCTTCCACCTTCCACCCTCCTTGGAAATGCTAAGGGCATTTCTAGTACTTATACCTGCTACCTCGCGGGTAAGCAGTACTTTATGATGGTAAGAAGTTTTGTTGTACACCAAATGTACCCCACGAATCGAAAATCGTCAGTGTGGCGGCACCTCCCTCATTCAGCGTAGTTTTCTCCTTACTTACCTGTTACAATAAAAAAATAGGGAGTCAATCCTTATTCATATTCGTAATCTGGGAACTGTATGGGAATATCATTTCTCACATAATATCAATATTTATATAAATGCATCATCATCATATATTTTATACAAAACGCGCCTCTAAGACCAACTACGGCTCTGATCATGTTTTTGCGAATTTACCCGATACATTATTGAAATTAAGTGTCATATATTGAAGCACGCATTTTGTTTTAGTGGGCGACAGACTTAGCAGAGAAGCTTCTAAAGTTACACGACGAAGAAGTGAGTCGTCGGCAAGAGTTCAATGCTCTTTTCGAGGGTCATTTCCTAAAAAGCTTGTTCCCGGGTATGACAGAGTTACCGCCGCCGTTTGCGACTCAAGCGCCGCCAGTGTTCGATGCGAGGCTACCGGAACTCACTGATGAGGACGTTGAAAACATTGCCAAAGAGTTCCCGGAATTAGCTGAAGAAATTCCAAAGCATGATATGGAAGCAGCTGTACGGTTTTTTCAGCAAAGGTGAGTCTAATGTGCATAAGTTTTCAACTAGATTTTAGTCCATGTTCTGTGTTATATGCTCTATTTTGTGCTTGCGAATGAAATATTTTTAAAACATATCAACCGCCCCTAATCATATAGGCATCTCGACAAAGCTTTTTCATAAATTTTCAACTACTTATGTAGTTTTTAGTCCTTCACTGTGTTAATTTAATAATGTACCTTGAATTAAAGATTCTTATTGCAGCTCTTTTAATAAGGGCGATTGATCGATTCTATTATAATACTCGCTGTATGTAGGCTGTGTAAATAATATATATCTGAACCCTTCAGACATAAATTGAGATAGGAACTTGGTTTAAACATATTAACCGCTATTTATACCTCGACAAACCAACTCACTCTAATTTTCTGTTTACATTCAACTTCTATTTTTAACCAGTCCATATATTTCATGTTGTTTATATCTGATAAATATATAATGGAAAAATATCATTATTTTCAGGATAAATGCTTCAGAAGGTGAAGAGAAAGATGCCATCATCCAAGTAGACTTCGACAAGTGAGTTAATATATGTTCGACTATCTTCTATAGTATCACTAAAAGAAATTATAATATTTGCCAACATCTTTGCAGAGATTTCGAATCTGAGGCGGGCGATTTCGAAAGGCTAAGCGGACAGAGTTCTTCACAAAAGCAAAAAGTCGATATATCCACGATATGCGTTCCTGAAACGATGGCGGTATCCACTGTGACTGAGGTGCGAACACTACCGACTCTACCTGCTATATTGGAAGCGGAGAGCCCTCTATACGATGAGTTCGACAACTCAGATATTTACATCGAAGAGTCTCTACCGTCGAGCTTGGAATGGGGCCGGCCTGAACGACAGGTGTACACTTATACCCTGTTACTGAACCACTTTCTGAGACCTCTGATCGACACAGTCTCATTATTACCATAGGTTCCACTTGTAGTATAAATGAATGGAGCTTTGATCATCAGCATTTCATAACATCAGATTATATTTGCACGATAAATATACTTTGTTCACATTATATCATGACTATAAAGCTGTTATTGCCTTGTATAATTACAGCTATTGTGCCATTCTATCGCCAAGGTAAAACAATGGTTGGAGGTCTTAACAAAGTGGTTGCATAATATTCGTTCTTATGTTGCTCCTGTCTTCACCGGCCCCTTATAAGCTGTAGAGTTTTATTTTTGCATTTCTATTAAACCTGTACTTATGCGTTATCTAGAATAGAAGATTATGCTTGTGCATTTTGATTATATATTTATTCTTGTATTTCTTGAAAAGTGAACTAATTTCATAGCATGTAAAATTAAATTTTCAGGACAATATGGACACTCATAGAATAAGCATAGAAAATTTACAACAATTCCTATTAAAAGTTTACGATGCGTGTAAATTTAATATTGTATATATAATGGAAGAATTAGTTAAGCTTAAAGACGAAGTAAACGAGCAGAAGAATTTCATAAACACCAAATGCACGGAGATTTTAAAAGAATGGGAGAAAAATAATGTAGAGACGGCTATCAAATTTCGTGAAGAAACTCAAAGGCTCACTGTTGACCACGAGTTAGAATTGAGTGATATGAAAGCAACTCTCACGGAAAAAGATGATTTGATCACAAACATAAAGTTAGAGACTGAAAACGTCAAACAAGGACATCGAAAAGAAATAGAGAGATTAGAACAAGAACACCAGAGTACGAAAGAGTTGCTTGAAATGACAAAGGAAGAAGTTAAGTCGTTTGATAAGAAATTCGAAGATGTGGAATTGTTGAAGCAAAAGGAAATCAAAGATTTGCAAGAGAAGATGCACATGGAATACAAAGCTGAAATAGAATCTTTGCGTTCCAGGTTAGTTTGCTCCCTTTACATATATTTGCATTTAGTTTACTCTTTTCTATTGAGTTTCTTATCTTCGATCTTTTTTTTACCGGCGGTATGCCTTTATTAAACAAAATACTATGAACTATATACAACACTACAGCTACTACAATAAAAGCATTTAGACACCTATAAGTCATAGCAGACTCATAGGCAGTCCAAATGCTCCAGCCCACTCCCAGTTGGCAGCGTGCCCAGCATGCTGGCAGCATTGCCCCGTTGAATTGCAATGCTTATTCGTTGAGCCAAATATGTGCCAGCATTTTGATCACGCGTCGCATCGACCAAGCGCTCAGATAGGTTTTGGAAAATACGATGAGCTCCCGGTCCCCACGGACCCAACGTCTCCACACCAAACGGCTCAAATATATAACCCATACCGAGGTTAGCATATTTGCGCCGCTTGAGTTGCTCCGCCGAAGTAGCCGTAGCGCCAGCCCTCACGTTGGTTTCAGAAAGATGTGACGGCGCTAAAGTGTCCACGCACGTAGCGTCCCACACTAAGGGCCGTCCTAACTTCCACGGAACCAGAGTCATGCCGTCAGGTCTTTTACCATCGTCACGCATCAGACCATTCGGTTCGAGAATAGCTGGAACATTGGCGCTGGTAAAAGCCCGGCGAATGATATCGTTAAGGCTGGCGTGGCGGGAAATTCGACCAGCACTTCGAGAGCAGGAGAGGCCATGGTGACCGAGTTGATCAACTGCAGTACCACACTGGCAGTGATGTGCAACACAACACCTTGCACCCAAGCGTAAGCTAATAGCTAGACGAAAAGCGGATGGATCTATAAGGCTACCAGTTTTGTAAGAAGGAATGGCCTGTAACCAAAGACCGGATTCCCACACAGAAACAGCGAGAATACGAGCACGATCTGCGATGCTAGAACACGTATTTAAAAGATCTTTCCGTGTTAGCTCGCATAGGGGCCGATCCCACTGTTTCTGAGATACAACATTTTTGGGAATTCAGTATTTGGACAAGCCAGTCTCCATGTGTTTTTGGCCTCAGCCAGATATGCTACATCGAAAGAGCCTAAAGATCGTGCAAGAATTTTTTCTACTAATTTGTGTGTACTGTGTACAGAAGACAAAAAAGCTGGTAATGCCACACTAGAAATTTTGCGTATCCCTATGCCCCCCAACCTCACAGGGAGGGAAGCTTGCACCCAAGCCCTATCATCCATCTCAACATTCAAAACCGACACTAACGTATCTTTTACTAAGTTGTCTAAGCTTAACAAAAGCTCACTGTGTTGCCACAGCTGACAACATCTTAAATAGTATGTAAATTTAGGAACGAAAAGGCAAAATCTTATAATTGTAAAAGCCATATGGGCGTTAATTTTGGATAATCTGCTAGAAGCATTTCTAAACTTTTGAATTTGTTCTTCGACAAATGGTGATAAAGATTCGTTAAGAATCGGTGAACCCAAAAGACGAAGCGAACTTTTTTCTATAAGTACTCGCAAGTCATCCAAAACCGTGTTCGCATCGCCTCCTAAGGTTCCGTCATCCAAATACCAAACGTTAAGTTTTGATTGGAGACGTTGAATTATTGAGTGGATCGCAAGGCTAAAAATGGCTGGTCCCAGAGGATCACCCTGTTGACATCCTACGGAAGATAAAATAACGTTATTTTGGTATGTTAATTTTGACGGTTTGCCGTAGCATTGCCAAAGAAAAGGGTATAATTCCGGAATTTTATCTTTCACTTCAGTCAAAAGAGTGCCTCTATCTAAAGAGTTGAATGCATTTTTAACATCCACCTTCAAAAGCACATCTCCACAATTTTGATCAAGAAATGTGCGAAGTGAATGTACAGCAGCCTCACAGCCACCCTGTGAACCAAAACCGAGTTGCAGTGGTTGAAAAAGATTACTTAAAAAAGCAACCTTTTTCCTAGAACCGCATTTGGCTGTGAGGCGACGATAAGTGGTGCCTACTGCTATAGGCCTAATACCACCATCTTTTTTATTTAGGGCACATAAATTCGCACCGTACAGAATTTCGGTAATTTCATTGTTGACCTGACCCGACAACATCAAATTAACCAAAGCCGTCACATCCCTTAAAAGTGTCTCGCCTACCTCACCAGAACTAAAAGATAAAATATCTTTTAAGTGCTGAGGCGTGAGGCCATCAAGGCCACCGGCTGAGCCACTTAAAAAAGATGCCACGGCTGCAGAAACATCCTGTGGGGTCACCTCAACAATGTCTTGTATAGGAGATTCGGGAGGGTGGAGATTATGTTATTATATATTATATTATTATATTATTATTATTATCTTCGATCTTATGCATGACCGATGTGGTTATAAAAGGTTTACATCATTAAGCATTACATATTTACTATCAATAAGTAATTAAAACAATATTAGGATCCACCTGAATTTATATAGGCACCCTTGGTGCTTATTTAAATTAACGTTTTTTTTATTCATCACTTATTTTTATTTGCTGAGCCCAGACATGGCTCTGGATTAGATAGATAGATATATAAACTCTTTATTGAACACCTTAAACTATACCAAAATTAAAAATATTTGGCTTATAATAGTGAACAATAGGCGGCCTTATCGCTCAAAGCGATCTCTTCCAGACAACCTTTGGAGAGGAGCAAGTTTGGATTAGTTCAGTTTAAGTTGGTATTTAGGTGTTTGCCATTAGTTATTATCATAGTTTCAAATGATGCATATATTATATTTATTTATACAAAACTATCATGCTAAGTTGATCTAAATACAAATTTACACTATGGGTCTTCCTCCGCGATAATGGCGTTTATGGTATGCGTTTTAATTTTGTAGCGTTTTAAAACCAAGTAAAACTGTTGAAATAATAAAATCATGAGACGTTTTGTGTTTTACTTGTATTTTTCGTGTACGTTTTATTATCTGGTGTAGAAATGAAACAGCTTTTACTTAAGCAAGACTTCTATTATTATACTTATTGTTATGAGATTTTCGATCACACACACCACGTACACCATCAGCTGTAGTAGGATGGCTGTATTTATTCCAAGAATAAGGAATTGTAACGTCTAAAGATAACATTAACATTCTACTTTAATAATACATATCATTATGTCCTTATACTTTTTTTTATTGGAAATGTCTACATGTTATAACATGATTGATATCAGACCAAGAGAATACAACAGCAATTAATAACAATAGTTTATCATTTGGACATAAATAGTAAATGGCAATCGGGATTCCGAGTAGAGGGTTTAGATATTCTTGGATGAATCGGCTCCAAGTGAAATTACATATGTACTATTGAAATGTAAATGTAATATAAAGTATCTTAAAATATAACGAAGGCATTGAAGATATGCAGCGACTTCACGACAGTATGTTTTTGTGATTGTCAAGGAAAATACCTCAACATGGTGCAGGCTTTTTGCTCGTTTTGCTACTTCATTACATTAAATAAACACAAAGTATATATACAAAAGATTTTTTTCTTAGGTTCCGCCTAGTAGCCCTAACCAACATGGACCGTTCTCCTTCTGAATCTAGCCTGGAAAAAATAGAGCGCACCGACATGATAGAAATAACCAGTCACAACGCTATCGTGATGCAAACAAAGGAAAACGCAGAAATAGAAAAAGAAGAAGCGGTCAGACTTGCAGTAGAGAGGTGTGAAGAGGAATGGAGAAGTAGATTCGACAATGAGACTAGTTCTATGAAACCCAAGTTTGATATTGAGAAACAGGTAAGTTACACAGAAGTAAGATGGGAAATAGAAGTTATGTATGTATTATTGTATAACACAAGCGTTAGGTTTCCAGGTGAGATCTTCCTCACCTGGAAACCTAACGCTTATGTTATACATCCACACCATATCTTTGTGGGACCAATGTATTGTCCGGTAAGAACCTGTATTCCTCATGTGACCTTTTATTCGCATTTTTTAAATATTTTTCATCACATCATTAGATGTGCTATTGAAAAATATACCCCCAGTTTCTGAAACGTTTGTCAAAGCTTTAATTTGTTGACAGATTAAATACTGTAAGCTGATTGGTCAGTCGTATTCTATGACGCGTTGGGTGACTAATGAGCGTTCAGTATACACTCTGATAACTGATCAATATACGTTCCAGAAACTGGGGAACAATCTAGTAACTAAAAGCCACTAATGATTAAAGATATTCTGATATAACTAACCTTAATGGTTAATGTTTATGCTTGAGCGGAAGAAACTTATTTTCTTATGTAAGCGTTGCTGTGTATCACTAGAATTAAGACACCGAATTTCTTGTACAACTTTCGCGCTCGAAAATTGCAGGGTTGAGAATCTACTGAGTTGAACAATCAACTGAATATTTGTAACGAATTAAATATTCTCGTAAGCTAAATTTCATTTTATCGTCGATTATTAATAGATCAAGAAATTATACCAATATTGGTCATATGCGATTTGAGTTTGTAATATCGCGGGTGGACAACGAAACTTATATGTATTTATATATTATATACATATTATATATAAAGTTCCAGTTCCTTGACTTTTTTGAGAAATGCTTAAGTAACGCTCGAAAACTCTAATCTCGTCACTTTTCTTTGTCAGGGTTTCTCGTAGAGAGCTTTCCACTCACGAATACATGCCTCTCCGCTTTTTGTGAGTTTAGTTATAACTACTACTGCTTACCCAAATAATCATATTTTATTGTTTTACTGTATATACCATTGGTATTTACACCCACACTACGATACTTACTAAGATGTAGGTGTACAAACGCGGCCTACCCGAACAAATGCCCATAAATTATTTACTGCGGGCGCGAATTCGTGTGTTAACAAGTCTGTAATAGATTTCTCTTACGACAGGTGACAATGAACGACGCGACCCGCCGTCTCCTATCAGAAAAGGACCGTCAGATAGAGTTGTTGAGGGAACGCGAACAGAATCTAATGCGTGAATGCACTAAGTATCGCGATACTATACAACAGCTGACGGATCCAGAGACTAACGACTATGACTCACTACTCAAAACTCAGGTAATTTTTGTTGTCTTTCACAATATCTCGCTAATCATCTATCTGAGTGCTGCGAAGCATTACATGTACTGTACAACTTTACGCGTATTGTACAACTGTGACTCCCATCTTGAGTTCATTACAATTATTTTCAGTTGGCAACCCTGGAAAACGAAAAAGCCTTATTACAACAACAAGTTCAGGACCTGAAGAAAGAGCTGGAAAAGAAATCGGAAGAAAGCGAAAAGAGCAGAGAAGACGATAGTGACGGAAGGTAAGTAAGAAGTCTCATTTATGTAACGTTAGTCAGATATGGGAACGATTGAATAATTAGCATCGCTTCTCAATATTTGAAAACAATTCACACATCATCACATGTTGTTTGCAGTTGTTGAAAAAAGGTAATAAAAATGGACTATAAAACGTTTTGGAATACCCCTGAGACTGAAGATGTGGGTCCGTAAATTTATCGCAATATTGCTTAATTATACTACGACCCGATTTTTCAATCATCAGTAGTTACCATACCTCAAAGTAAATGCAAACACAACTAAAATAAAAAATGTTGGTTGTTTCTAAGTAAAGTTGCATTGTACTGTATCAGCCGGATTGTCCACTGCTGAAGACTTGCCATAATCTACGATTGGCAGGCGTCTTGGGGATCGCAGTATTAAATAGCAAGTGACGAAGGGAAAAATACCAGAAGGTGGGCAACAGCGCCTTTTAAAGAACTTCAACTTACACTGCGATCCCCAATCCGCCTGCCAAGCTTGGGGATTATGTCAAAAAAATATATAAATACAATAATAAATTATATAAATACACATTTTTGCAGATCATCTCCGAAAAAAGACGAGGGGAAGAAGGTTAAGTCCAGGTGTCACACCCCATGTGGACTGACCGGAGGAACCCTTTCCCTTTCGTCGTGCCTTCCGGGACACCACGTTTTGGTTTTATGGGACCCCTCGCATCTCAACTATACCGTTATGCAGGTGCTTTATTTGTTAAACAAATATGTAAAATAACTTTCACATGAATGATTGATGCCAGATTAGATATGTTGTTGTTTAAAAATGTAGGTATAACAAAGTCTTGATCAACTATTTTAATAACTGTATTACGTTTTATGTACCACTGTTCATTAAACTTTCGTGAACTAAACTCATTTTTCTCCAACTGACTCTACTCGTCGTCACGAGTAGACTCTGGGACTGCTTGTCTATTTGTCGAGGTTAGTAAAAATATGATATTGATGTTAATTTGTGCGTGAATAAAGCCGTTAATGTAGATGAGTTGTGTGCCCTCCATATTTACAAGACGAATTCAGGGTAATTACCAGAGTCACTACCAGTCTTGCACTTCCGAGCGTCAGGTGAATACATCGCCGCGCTAATCGTGTTTATTAGGAATAATCTGTGGACAATATGCCTTCCTTGTGTCTTTAGACTCTGCACCAATTATACAAGCACTGTGAGAGATAAGAAAACTGTTTCATTTCACGCGTAATTATTGCTTTTATTGATGAAATAGAAAATATCATCATTTTGTTTTATCTTACTTAGGAACTAATCTAAATTAAATGGATGAGCGAGATATGTGTATCGTTTGCTGTGAAGAGATCGCAGTGTAATGGTGATCGGAACGTCTCGTGACGGTTCGGTGGTTACACGAATTGCTTATTTATCTCTTACAACAGATATGACTCATAATATTTGAACGTTCTTTCCTTGTCATTACAAACTGCATATACATGTGCGAAGGTAGATAAGATAAGATAGGTAAATTCTAGTAAGCTTTTATAGCAGTGGTGTTCGGATATAACTACTCTAGTATTTCAACTCTCTGTATCTAGTCTGGTTTTTTTTTTTCCGAGGGTAGTTGTGTTGTAAACATCTATTTGATTTAGCTCTGATAATTTATTACATTTATTAATAGAATTTTGCACAATATATACAATAATTTCATGAAATTGTAAAGTGTTGTTGACAATACCTGTCTGGAAGTGTTTTCTCCTCACAAAAACTAACTTGGAATTTTTTCACTACACTTAACCTCAACATGGAAGCTATTCAGGACACAATTGCACAAGTGGGAGCAAGCCTGCATCAACGGATGGACCAGTTTGAGAGTGAGCTGAAGAATTCATCAAATCCAACGACAGTAGCTACTTTAGCCGCTGATTTCACTGCATTTAAGGCCTTTGTTGCTGCTGCTTTGAGATCTCTACAGTTGCAGTCTGAGATGATTGCAAGTGCAGTTGATCAAATTGAAATGCGGAGCCGGCGGAAAATTCTGCTGTTACATGGTGTACCAGAATCCAATGAGGACACTGCATCAGTGGTTTGCAATACATTGGTCAGAAAATTGAAGCTCAGTGGTTTCAAAGTCAGTGACATCAACCGGTGTCATAGAATGGGTCGCTTGACTACTGCTGATAGACCGCGGCCAATATTGTTTAAACTTGGTGATATAGCACTGCGTAGCAAAATTTGGGGATCGAAATCATCTCTCAAGGGCACTGGCATCACCCTGTCTGAGTTCCTCACTAAGTCCCGTCATGAGCTGTTTCTAGCCGCTCGTGAGCGCTTCGGAGTGTCGAAGTGTTGGACCAAAGAGGGGACCGTGTATGTTGTGAGTTCTGACGGCACCCGCCACAGAATCAGCAATCTTCAGGACCTTGACCTCAAGCAGCTTGATACTTCAAAGCAGCCTCCTGCAGCTAAAGAATGTACAGCAGCCCCGTCGCTTAAACCTAGGCGCGCTGCAACTGTCGCCAGCAAGAAATAAACATTCATAGATCATATTTTAGTGTCGGTTTTGTGTTCAGTACTTTTTTTTTATAGTAGACTTTGTGCCTCACTGCTCAAACTTTGAGATTGAATCGACCTCCAAAAAACAATATTTATTCTTTCGTTAAATACCCACTTCAAGAATGATTCTAGGTTCAAAACTTCAACTTTGATTTGTTATTGTCCGTAGCAATTTTTCTTGTCATTTTGGATTTTGCCACTGGAACTGACTGACAATGACATATACTATTTTTACTTATTAATTCTTTAAAATTAGACTCGTATGATTTGTACTTTGCCATTCGTCAAGTAATAGAATTTTAGCAGCCAGAGTCATTCATTACTCAATAGTTAAGTCGTCATTTAAAAGTCGAGTCAGAAATAATTATTTAATATATATAAAATTGATCTGTGCATATATTAATTTAAGTGAAAATATGAATTAATATTATTTGCTTACATTGGAATGGGTTTAAGATAAGTATATTTTAATATAGTATGTAACGATACTGTGCTCTATGTACGCAATCTCATTGTATAAGCGGCAGATTAATGTTAGTTTTTAAGTTTACAGCCAACTTTTTCCAGTGACACAACCGGCAGGTAAAGTCTATCAATACACTTTATACAAAATATTTATTAGTATAGTAGAATATCGTGTAGTATTCAATTTTTTTTGTATATAACTGATTTTTATTTATATATATATATATATTATTTTCATTTTATTATAATTATTATTTTTATATAATTTACATATATATTTTATTATATACTTATAATGTCAAATCTGTTTCATAATAGTGATAGTGATTGTGATGATTTTCTCTCTATTCCTTCATCTCACTCAGATAGTAGTAATTGCAGTTTTTCTAGCATTCCCTCTCTTTCTGATACCTTAGATTTCCATTTTTGTGATGTACCAAAGAACTTTAATGCTATTCATATCAATGCACAGAGTATTCCAGCTCATTTCTCCGATATGCTGGCGTCTTTTGATAACAAAAACATACATGCAATAGTAGTCTCTGAATCATGGCTAAAACCCTGTCTCCCATCTGTTTATTACGCTTTACCAGGTTTTATTCTAATACGTAACGACCGGACAGGTGCTCGTGGTGGTGGTGTAGCTATCTATCTCCGTGCCCATATTCCGTATTCTATAATTAATATATCTACTCAACCACCTCCTGTCAACGCCGGTGAACATCTCTTTATAGAAATACTTCTTTCTCATACTAAAATACTTCTCGGAGGCTACTATTCATCGTCTTCTAAGGTTAATTATTTCACTTCTTTTGAAAAGATCATGGAAGATCTAGTTCCTTCCTATAGTCATGTCATTATAATGGGTGACTTTAATACCTGTCTTCTTCAAAATGACTCGCGTGCATCCTCCTTGCAGTCCATCGTTAAATCCAGTAACATGCATATACTTCCTCTGAATCCAACTCATCATTTTCCCAATGCTACCCCTTCACTTCTTGATCTTCTTATAGTGTCATCACCTATACATGTTGCTAAGCACGGCCAGTGTGCGGCGGATGCTTTTTCGTACCATGATCTTATATTTTTATCCTATAAAGTACGACCTCCCAAAGCGAAGCCAACTATACTTCTGCAACGCAATTTTAGTTCCATTAATCCTGAGAGTTTATGTAGCGACGCTGATAAAATAGATTGGACTCCGGTCTTAACGGCTGATTCTGTTGATGACAAAATTTCCATTTTCAATTCGACCTTGATGCTCCTTTATGACACGCATGCACCAGTACAACGCATTAAAATAAAACATGTACCAGCCCCGTGGCTCACGGAAGATATTAAAAAGCTAATGCATCATAAATCAGTTTCCAAGTCCAATTATAAATCTTCACCGAATGATCAAAATAGATCAAAATATAAACTTTCTCGGAATCTCTGCAATAAAGTGTGTAGGGATGCTCAAAGTCGCCACATTCACGAATCGGTAGAAAATGGAGATCCAGCAAAAGTCTGGAAATTTCTTAGAACTTTGGGAATTGGTAAATTACGTCAAGACTCTGTTTCGAACAATTTAGATATTAATTCATTAACTCAACACTTTTCTACTTCTTCAAGCATTGATGGTGATATCAAAGCTAAAACCTTACAATTTCTTTCAACTAATCCAACTCCCAACTCTTCGAATTTTTTCTTTAGCCCATTTACCTGTTGTGATGTTAAGACGAGCGTATTATCAATTCTGTCTAATGCAGTTGGAAATGACGGCATAAGTCGTAATATGATCCTACCTATCCTTGATACCATTCTTCCTATTCTTTGCCATATTCTGAACCATTCCATCACCATGGGTGACTTTCCTTCCATATGGAAAGAAGCGCTAATAATCCCTCTTCCAAAAAAAAGTAATCCTAAATCTTTCTCTGACTATCGTCCCATATCAATTCTGCCATTCCTATCCAAAGTTTTAGAACGCCTTGTCCACACTCAAATTTCATCATTTATAACCAAAAACAATCTCCTCAACCCCTTCCAATCCGGTTTTCGACCTGGCCACAGCACAGTTACAGCCTTAATTAAAATATCTGATGACATCCGCTTTGGTATGGAAAATGGCTTGCTAACTGTGCTGACTCTACTAGACTTTAGTAATGCGTTTAATGAAATCGATTTTGACATCTTATTGGGTATATTACGTTCTTATAACATATCTCCAACAGTATGTGGCTGGTTTCATAGCTATTTACATGGACGACGACAGCGGATTCGCCTTGAAGATAAATTTTCTTCTTGGTGTGATACGACGGCTGGTGTCCCTCAAGGTGGCGTACTGTCTCCGCTCCTTTTTGCAATTTTTATAAATGCTATTTCTAATCAGTTATCTTCGTCCTACCACTTATATGCCGATGATCTCCAAATTTATTCACAATCTCCCCTGTTAAGAATATCTGATGCTATCGCAACAATTAACAGTGATTTACGTCATATAACAGAATGGAGCACTAATTTTGGCTTAAGAGTGAACCCAGCAAAAACGCAAGTTATAATTATAGGTAGCTCACGTATGATATCGAAATTAGACTGGGCAACTCTGCCGCCTGTTATCTTAGATGGTATTACTGTCCCATATAGTAAAACTGTAAAAAATCTTGGCATTACGTTTGATCAGCAGTTGTCATGGAAACCTCAAATTGAAAACGTTAGTTGCAAGATGTTTGCTTCAGCAGGTTCCTTACGGCGACTACGTAACTTTTTGCCCACGGCAACTAAAATTGCGCTTGCACAATCTCTTCTCCTTCCTATCCTTGACTATGCTGACGCCTGCTATCTTGACCTCACCGTGGACCAGTTAAACAAACTTGAGCGTCTTCAAAATTTCTGTATTAGGTTCATATTTGGCTTACGAAAATATGACCATGTTTCTTATTTTCGACACAAGCTCAAGTGGCTCCCTATTCGTCTTCGCCGGAATACTCATACTCTGTCTGTTCTTTATACTATTTTGTTTAATCCCTCAGCCCCACACTATCTTAAGGATCGTTTTAAATTCCTTAGCTGCTCTAATAACCTTAATCTGAGATCATCAGACAATTTTGTTTTGACCTTTACACTCGAGTTCATTTTATGACAAGTCCTTCACCATTCAAGCTGCTCGTTTGTGGAACTCTTTACCAGAAGCAATAAGAAAAGCGCCATCGATTATCTCATTTAAAAATGATGTTAAAATATATTACCTCTCCTCAATGGATCACAATTAAATAATTTGTTTTTACCATGAATTATATTTTTGTATCTATATGTGTATTTAATGTGTATTATTTATTTATTTGTGTTTATTTGTTTATTTGTGTGTATATATATATATATTATACAGATATTAAATATTTATAATAGGTACTTGTATATATATTTAAATATGCAACTAGTTTACTAATCTCACTTAGTTTTACACTCTACCCCGATGTTTATCAAATTGATTTTTCTGCCTACGGTTGCCTGGAAGAGATTGCTGCCTAGCAATAAGGCCGCCGATTGTGCTATCTTTTTTTTATCTTAAGATGAACATTTTTTGTTAGTTATATTAATTGTAATAAGAAAGTACAATAAAGTGTTATCTATCTATCTAGTCATTATTTAGTTGTTGGAGAACATTATTACGTTTTCTGTATCACAGTTCCTTAAAAATTCGTGAACTAAACTCATGTTTATCATACTGAGTCTACTTGTGACCAGGTCAGTGCAACTTGATCGAAACGTCGAGGTTATTAAAATATGCTTTTGATGTTAATTTGTGTGTGAATAGATCCGTCAATGATTTAGAAACATGAGTATTAATATTAGATATCTAGTCAATATATATTGGTAGGAAAAAAAATGTTGCATACCTAACGAAAAGTGCGTGTTTAATAACTCCAGAAGGGCTAATAGCTCCTATTAAATACTTTCGGTATTCACGATGATTCGTAAACTAAAGTTGATGTTGTTATAACGTAATTTTGTATATTTAATAGAGCTCATTTTATTTCAGGAAGCGTCGATAATGTATTTCGTGCACAGCGACTGCCTCCCCGCCTTAGACCTCAGCATACAAGTGAAGAATGAAGCTGAGCGACGACTGTACGCCATCGCGACCGTCGAGTCTAAGGAGTACTGTTATGCTAAAAAGGTCAGCTTTTTAAACTTTTTGTGTCCACTCAAAAATAAAGAAATGTAATCTCCATACAAAAAGGATCGGAAATGGGAAAGTGACAGGTAACTTTTACGTTGTAATGATTGCAATTTAAGCTTGTCAAGCGAATAAGCTTACAAAAGTACAACTAAAGGAATAATTTCTACAACAAGTGAAATACTTTTGAAGGGTTTTGAAGCAGTCCAGCAGGTCCAGGGTTTGAATCCCGCCGCGGGCTTGAGCTTCACCGCATGGAGGTTAGGTGCTTGGCCCACCCTCAAGCAAGCACCTAACGGTTTGTTCCGGCAGCAGTCCTTGAGAGCCAGTGAAATTACAAGCACATGAGATTTAACAACTATGTCTGAAGGTGACGGGCGCAGTGCAATTCGTGACTTGTGACGAAATGCATCTGTTATAGGCAGAGGTTAGTCAAAATAGTAGTAACCACGAATATAATTTTAGATTTGTTCTGCTTTTTTGCTTTTAACACCTATTAAAACTTGTTTTAAAACCAGAATGAGTTGTACATGGTTTACGTTTAATTAACTGGTTAGTAACATTGTTGTCACCTAAATGTGAAAGCGTGTGCTGGGCGGACAACAACACATTATTCAGTTTTAGTTACCCTATTGATTGGAAACAGTCATGACATGATAAAATCATTGGTGAAATACATAAAATATTGAACTTTTCTAGCGTATTGGGGATCAACCTTAATCTCAGACTCAGAACAACATAATAATAAAATCGATAAAATCCGTTTTATATCGGTAATATTACTAAACTTGTTCAAACCATGCGTTGCCGTAGCTATCAATGTACTGCGTTCACTAAACCCGCGTTGAAGTTAAACGCGCGGCGCCTGTTAGACCATAAATGGCGTAAAAATGTAAACTGTAAGCATTTGTTGATATTTAATGTATTTCATTAATTTATTCTACGTGTACCTTTTCATGCCAAACCAACATAGACCCGTCCAAAATTATTATACGCATAAAAAACATCCAATATAATTATATTGTGAACTATTCCAGAGCGGGAACAGATACAACATGCCGCGCGGCTCGCGGTTCTACCGCGTGCGTGTGAAGCCGACGCGGCCGCATCTCGCCCATCCGCCATGCTGCGACACCAAGCACAAACAAGGTTACCTTTTTATCTATATCCTAGCCCAAGCCCTTACCTTACTGTTTATTCACAAAAGCATGCCCTTCCACAGAAAATTATTAATGCGCATTCGTTTGGGTAGGACTTGTTCGTACATTACGTATTAGTGTGGTTCTAAATGCGTACAGGTACATAATGGTACATACAGTTAAACAATAAAAGGTAAAATATGATCTATATGTAGTTATTACTAGGAACGGAATATTTATCGTGTTGTGATTGTTTTTGAGTTATAGATATTTCGGCAATTTTTTATTGAAAAAAAAAACATATTTCGGCACTGTTGCAAGCGCTATGATCAACAGTAAACTGAAGTCTTTGCGAGTGGATGTGATTTAAAAACTCATAAAATATGATCGACTACCCAACCGATCATGTTTTACTGTTTTTTGTTTAATGAGTCATTGTAAATCCACTCAAAAATATGAGCCGTGGGGCGTGCCTTTGTAAGTGGAAGGTCTGAGGCCCTACTCCCATCTCCTATATCTTGATTACTATCAAGGAAAACAAACGTCACGATTTGAAGCTTACAATATTTACACTTAGATCGGTACAATGGTTGTTATGAAACAATAATAAAACTGTAAATTTGAGGTTAGAATATGACTGATTTAAGAGATGGTAGTTGACCCCTGAGTGGTGATGTGATCGAAGCCTGTGATCCAATTCAGTTCCAGTTATTGGCTTAGCTTGCAATTATTAGCTTTGCTTAAACACGCAGGCTAAGCCAATAACCGGAACTGTCCACCAAGAACAGCTGCTGGACCACGACGACATGCTTCTAGACAGATTTAAGAGTTTCTAGTAGAAAATTAGAGCATGGGAAAATGGCCTACCACCGTGCAATGTACAGAAGAAATATATCACAGTGAAGATCACTTGTACATACAACACATTACTCTTTTTATTGGATCTGTTTAATAGAAATAGTATTTTACAGAAAACTAATTTAGCGTTCATGTTATACGAGGGTGGATTGAAAAGTTCGCGGCCTCAGCAAGAAAACTATTTGTAATATAAACAAAAGTAATTTTATTTTTCTACGTAATCTCCACTTAACTCAATGCACTTCTTCCATCTGGTTTCAAACGCCTGTATGCCAGTCATAAAAAAAGTTTCTTCAAGGCCTTCAAAAAAGTCACCCACTGCAGCTTTGACCTCCTCATTGGATGAAAATTTTTGACTTCCAAGGTGTTTTTTTAGGTTTGGGAATAAATGAAAGTCTGAAGGTGCCATATCAGGGGAATAGGCGCGATGCGGCAGTAATTCAAAGCCACAATCGCGAATTTGAGCCATAGATTCAATAGATTCAACAGACGTGTGAACGCGTGCATAATCCTGATGAAACAACACTTTCTTGCTGAGTAATCTTGGCCTTTTCGCTTTAATTGTTTCACGCAAACGACGTAAAAGGATGCAGTAATAAGCCGAGTTTATAGTTTCACCTTTTGCAAGTAGTCCACCATGATGACACCCTTAGCATCCCAAAAATCTGACGCCATCAACTTGCCAGCTGACAAAATTGCTTTGGCTTTTTGGAGTCGGTTCATCAGGTTTTTTCTACTGCTTGGATTGCTGTTTTGACTCTGGTGTAGTGGTGTACCCAGGTTTCATCCATTGTCACAAATCTGGCCAAAAATCTTGTGGATCAGCCTCAAACATTTCCAAACAGTCGCGAGAAATCGTGAGCCGTATTCGTTTTTGTTCAACTGAAAGCAATCTGGGTACCCACCGCGCAGAAACCTTAGAAAATCCAAGTTCATTGACTATGATGTTTTGTGTTCGTTCATACGAGATGCCAATAGTGTCTGTAATCTCCCTGATGGTCAATCTCCGATCTGCCAATATCAGATCACAGATTTTCCCGATGTTTTCTTCAGTCGTAGACGTCGTAGGGCAGCCGGAGCGAGGGTCATCTTCAATACTCTCTCGTCCGCGTTTAAATTCAGCAACCCACTTTTTCACAGTCGTATAAGATGGAGCAGATTCCCCCAATGTTGTTGACATGTCTTCTTGAATCTCTTTTGGAGTTAGTTTTTTTTTAAACCAGTATTTGATGACCGCACGTTGCTCAATTTTCTCCATTCTTTAAAAATGCTGCACTTAGGCTCACAAAAGTCAGCCTAATTTAAAAACTGATAATGCTATTGCGATAAAATTTTACAATGTGACAACCAGAGAGTAAGCAAATCGAATGAGGTCAGTTACATTAAAATAGTTCAAGTATTTATGTGTTAGGCCGCGAACTTTTCAATCCACCCTCGTAATATAGTTTAGCGTTTGACCATAATCTCTAATTATATAGAAATGTAAAATTAGTTGATCCTGTTATTTAAGACTAAAGCTTCTTCATGGTTAAGTAATGAACATGATAATTTTATTAAAACTTTGCACAGAGGCAAATATAGTTACCGGGAAGCGATATGTGTCCAAAAATCACAGGGCCAGCTAGTAAATAGTTTTCGATTTCGCTGTTCTGCTAAATTTCCCACTTTAGCGTTTTATTTGTCTAAATAACAAATATCAGGGAAATTCATGAAAATAAATAGTAATATAAGATACATTTTCTGGTCAAATTCCGTACGTATCTAGTGTCAAGTAATTTGTGTTCAAAGAGAAAATTCATCACTCTTATTTATTTCGAACTTAAAATTCGATTCGCGAAAGCTTAATAGTCCTTGTTATCATGTATTTAGTTCTTGAAAATTTTTATTTTATGTTGTCGCTTTTTTCTATAATTTAGTTCGTTCATAGTTTCTTAGGTCTTAGTACCAATATCACATCTAACATAATAACATGCGCACACGCATTGCGTTGCAGATGTAAAGAAGGGCGCTGTGCTGCCCGTGCTGGGTGACCGGCCGCTCAAGAAATGGTTGACTTACGTGCATGCACCAGGTCTTTGCTTTTTCTCTTCATACGACATTAATTTATACATAAACTTACCCATTACTTTGCAAATATATCCCTATTCATTTCACGTATTCTGTTTATCGGCTCATACGATGTTTATAATTATTTGCTTAAAAAAATTCACAATTAATCATATTCAACTAATTCTCAGGGTTATAGGGTCTATAAATAACGTAACCGTTTTGTGTGTTTTGAAAATCACATCAATGTTTTTGAATTACAAAATAAACTAAATAACTTTTCAAAAGCCGTATACATATGTATAATTTTGTAGGACTTGAATGAATAATTTGATTAATTTAAATTTAAATTGTAATACATAAACATGGGTGTGATTTTCGAACGCCTTCCCCGTTCCTGCGAAAACAAAGATCCCTCACGATTGTCCACAGATAATCTAAAGTCGGTTGACACGAGCCAATCGACCAGTTCCAATACTGACGAAGCGAGTAGAGTGGCCGAAGTTGCGACTGCCACTCTTATCAACTTGGAGTCACCGGTGTCCACTAGTGACGCAGTAGACTGTTCTAGTGCCCCTCCCCAGGAGGAAAAGGAAGATGATAAGGAGGAGAAAGAGAGAGGGGAAGATCAACTAGACTCTATAGAAGCTAGCGAACAATGGCAAAATTCTAAAATGCAACTGTCGACCGTCAGCGCCTTGTGAGTATTTAGAACAGATAGTATTTGCAAGTATGGGGATTGTGTACTATAAGTATAACTATAATATAATTAAGCTTATTAAGTAATTATTAGATTCTTATCAAAATACCTACCTGGCAAGTTATTCGTTTTGTGATTATACATTTTAGCCTCGCGGAAGTTTACAAATTAAATTCATCTCGTAATACTTTAATTACCATTATATATGAATGTAGTCAGCAAATATCCATAATTAAATATTTTGAAAAAATAAGCATCGAGATAAGACTATCCTCCTTTAGATGTCGGTTAAAATTTCATTATAGTTATTTATGCAACTTTTGTATAATAAGAGGTATTAAAACTCGAAAGAGGGTTTATACACTCGGCTTCGCCTCGTCTGATGAACAAAGCCTTATATAGGTAAAAAAGTCAGCATATGCACAAAAAAATATTTGCTCACTTGTTAAACAAAGACAAATAATTACTAATTTTGTTATTTTCCATTCCAGCACTGACATGGAGTGCAGTGTCGGTCGGTGTCCGGGCGTCGAGCCCCTAGAACTGACCGTGAGTGCAGTGGCGTGCCTCTCGCGAAGCTCTGTCCCTCCCGAGGAGTTGGCTGAAGAAGCCTCGCCCTGACCTCAGCCCGACCCATCGCACACGCAGCAAATATAGTACGTGTGCCTTCTGCCGTACACCATTGGAAGAAGAGAGAACTTGAAATTGGGCCGAAGGATGGCGTGAGTTGCTTTTTTGTCATTAGCGTCTAAACGTTACGAGCAAGTGATTGAAGAAGCGTGCGCGCACGCAATTGTACAACGTCTGTACTCGTAAGGTATGCGACAAGAACGATATCAATTAAAACAACGAAAATAATATTGTGAAGTTTCAATTGACAATGTTATCGCAAAAGTGATGTTTGTTGCGCCGTTGTTAAGTTTTTGTACTTGAATGTTAATAGGTGATACTAGTAATAAACTATTACTCCTACGGTAGTGAAGGATGGATATGAGACAAGGGAAAATATGAGCTAGATGGCGGCTTTATAATGGAAGAGATAACGTGTTGTTATTTATAGATATACATCTCACTGTACGTTCATAAAATTAACCCGTATCTTAGTTTAGTGATAAACTTTATTTGTTTATTTTATGAGTTTTTCGAGCGTCTAGTTGATGTCTTCCACAAATTTTAATCTATAGCGAGCGTAACGTAAATTTTAGATATAAACGACCTATTGTCATTTCAAATTAGATGGTATATTGGTTAGCTCATAAAATGAAGTCTGCATGTGGAACTTTCACCCTGCTGGTGTATTTTTTTTGTGTAAGCTTTTTAAGAAACTTCTCAAAGGCAAACGATAGGCATAAAGCCTAAGCTTAAATATGGTTGTATTGTATGTGATTTTACCATTGCAATATTGCGTTTGGCCACATGTGAAACATTCTATGAGTTAGCTATGACTTCAATGTCATATAATACTATGTATAAATGTAAGTAATATATAATTTATCTCAAATCGAATTATTTGAATCAGGCAGTGATTTCTTCATAGTACAAATTGTTTTAGTCGCAACTAAAGCTTTAGAAATATTATTTTGCGATTTATATTTTATTAATTTTTATTTTCGGCATCGTGTTGTGTTTATTTTATAGTTCCTCGCGATATAGTTGTTAGATCGACATAGCCACTTCATTTTGTGTGTAATGTAATTATAAAAAAAAATTATTATAGACGAGAGCTAAAGTTATATTGGTGAAATGACGTATTCAGCACAAAAATTATGAATTGTATATATGTGTACCTTTTGTTTTCTGTAGTAGTTTGTTGCCAACGCAATAATTCTTACTTCACCCTTTGATAGTTAGATTCCTGAATGTCTTTACTTAAATTCCCTTCGATTTGTAAGATTCTTATAAGTCTACTCTCGATAGCTAAGTCATAGTTCTTTAGTGGGACATTTAGTCCTTTAGTGATTTCCCTCAGTGTCGATATGCTTTAGCAACGATAACGCTTCAACACTCGATCTCACTCGAACTTCTCTTTGACACCTAAATAGTTATGGAATTAGTTATAGTTTAGACCTTACTATGACCCTTTTAATAATGCTTGAATATAATTTTTATATGACGATTCTGTCCTGTTTCCGAGGAATTTTATGTAATAATGTGGCACATACACTTGCGTCCTAATCGTTTTAGCTTATCTAAATCTAATAAATTGTGTAATATGTAAAAAAAGAAGCGCAAATATGGTGTTGTAATAAGAAATAAGGGCATTGATCGCTTCATGATTAAATTTGTTTGTGGCCTTAATATAAGTGGCGCCCGACGTGGGGCTACGGATGTCTCCGAACATATTTCCGTTGAGATGTGCATGTGATATTTGGAAATATATTTGGAAGCATCGACATCGGCGAGAGCCGACAGCTGTGATAGTGCGTGCTGTGCAACCCTCGATCCCTGCCGAACGGTTTTATAAATACAACAAATGAAAATGTAATTATTATACTTTAGGGCCTATTTATAAGACGTGTGAAGTTAATTCTAAATTTTTTAAATTGTGTTTGTAAAACTGTTCGTAATCTTTAAGCAATAAAATCGGAATTCGATTGGCGTTGTTTTGGAATGTTCATGTCGTGTTATGTGCATAGTATCATATTGTTGAAGCGCAAGCTTCTGGATGATTGCTTACGGATGTACGTGTTGTAATAATCATCTGTTTCTGTCATTTACTTCACAATATTAGGAGATGACAGTAAATTGTAGTACCGTTTATGTGTAAAAGGATTAGGGCAGTTTTTATTCCAGTTAGTCCCTACCATATGAATAAAGAACGGTACAGAAAGGAAGTTACGAAAACTTTGCCAACTTACCGAGCTGGTACAAACCGGTTTTGTCACCCCAGCAGGCGCCTCTGTGGCCGCTGCTACCCTCACGCGTCACTTACGCACACAGCTGTTCGTGTAGTAGTGAAGCTTTCATTCTGTTTCTTTCTTTATTCATATGACTTGAAATTTGTAGAGTGATCAAGCGGATTTTGTTTTTCTACTGTAACAAGAGCTGGATTGTTCTCACAACACATTAAAATAATAGACCGCAGCTTAAAGGCACGATAGGTTTTCATTTTCATAAAATACCTGTCACTTGTAAAAATAGCAACAAAGCACATGTTTTGTTAAGCCAAAAATCTGTTTTTTTTTTCGGATACACCATTGGACACAAGAATTAATCTAAGTAGACTCGTTGTCTTGTTAGTCTGTTCGCTCAACGGTGTCATAATATGTAATAAGTAATGTGAACTTGTACCCCCTTACTCTTTGCATAACTTAACAAAATATTTTTTAGAATTGCACAATGCAACTCTCTTGTGTGCAGTACTAAATGATGTTTGAAAATGGTATGATACGATTATTAATACGTGGATAGCGATAATGGCGCCTGGCAATAATAAAAAAACGGTAAATATCAATAAGATTTATTACTACCTAGAAGTACCTACACTTTTATCAAGATCTTGTTAATTTTTTAATTGTGTGCAATCTAGATATGTCTACTTTATTGACTTCGTAAAGATATGTCGAAGAATCTAAAAACCATGAATGGCTTAATTTACCTGGAAATGTAGGTAAATTGTTTTTATTGTGGTGTTCAGAGAATTTATATTGGGTTCTTTTTATAGTCTTACACACCTTACAAAATGCGAATGCGATCGATCGGACAGAATCGAGCGCTTCCGTTTAAAACTGTGTAGTTTTCCGTCTACCTACACTACGACAGATCTAGTAATTCTAGGTTAGCCTGTACAACATCTTCGACCACATCATCACTTACCATCAGGTGAGATAGTGGTCAAAGGCTAACCTATCAGGCATAAAAAAAAATAGTACGATCTTCATTTCGTTCCAGGTCGGCTTGTACTGACAACGCGTTAGCTGTTGTCGGCTAGTGCTCACACTAAGGAATATATATAAAACTAGCTTCCGGCCGCGGCTCCGCCTGCGCGTATGTCGGTTATCGCGCAAAAACATTAACCTGTTTTAGCGCTGTTGTCAAAAATCGAATCGGACGATTCATTTTTTCTTTATCAATTCTATTTTTGATTTTGCACTGTTCGACAGTACAGTTTTATAAATCGTTACACACGGTGCGATTTATCCATTCCGTTCGTTTGTACCGTTCAGATAGCATTTGATTTTGTAAGGTGTGTGGCAAGTATCTAGGAAAGTTGATTGACATTTTTTCTTAGTATTAAATAAAAGTGCACGCAAATGTAATTTATTTCACTATTTTTTATTTGAGGAAGGATTAGGTATATATTCTGTCTGTGTTACTGTTTGGTTAAGTTATGTGATAACCGGCAATTAATGGTATCCAGTTAATCAACCCTGCATACAGTCGAGTTTGCATATTTCAATATCAGTATACTCTATCATACCCTGTGGTTCAAGTCACGCAAATATACGCTATTTGCACTATGTGCACGCAAACGGTTGGTTCATAACT
This sequence comes from Plagodis dolabraria, assembly GCA_963854805.1. Taxonomy (NCBI): domain Eukaryota; kingdom Metazoa; phylum Arthropoda; class Insecta; order Lepidoptera; family Geometridae; genus Plagodis; species Plagodis dolabraria. The sequence goes on from OY978444.1 coordinate 24,485,971, forward strand.
TGCTAAACAGACACCGCGATAGCATTATGACGTCATCTTTGACGTAATTTCCGGCCGCAAATAACGCTCACAGAAAAGTGGTAGTGCATTGTATGCACAAAAGTCAAACTCAAATCTTGACAGATAGATGAGGAGATTTTTATTGTTGTGGTTAGAATGTTGATCGTACAAACATCGGTTCACATAAGAATGCCTTGAAATGCAATACTTCTATTATCAATTATTGACTTAAAGGTTATTTTGGGTCAATTGTCAAAAAGCAAATTGACAGTCAACAGATGTTATAAGCGCGGCTACATATCGGTTCACATCGTTTGCGCGCAAACAGTGCATATTCTCGTATTTCAGTTATGAACCAAGCTTTTGTAATGTATGCAGTGACAGCAGTGTTTGCGTGATTTAAACCGTATTGTAATACTTCATGAATCTTAATACTCCATATCTAATACACAATGTATTAGATATTAGGATCTGAAAGATGTCTTTATATCAAAGTCATTCTAACAAAATGTAACTTCACATTGTAAGGTTCAATGTATTGTATATCGGGTTTCGGCGGGAAATGATGGATAATGTTATTTGTAATAATGGTGTATTATTATTATACAGCGTGTGATGTTTGTGAATGTGAAAAAAAAATGTTACATTTTGCGTTCTCATCCAACTCCCATTCGAAGTTTTAGGTTTGTATTTAATAAATGTATCTCTATGTTAAGCTCGATCTTAAGATGAGGAATATAGTTTTGACGTTTGTTATATGTAACAACTGTCAAAAACAGCATCTTAGATCGATCTCAACTATGAGATCCATTGATTAATACTAACCCTAGTAATATACCTAATATATATAAGAATTGAACACAACTATGACTGGACACATTTCTGGGACGTGACTACATTTATGTCAATTTAAATTGCACATTTTATCCAAAATATACAAAAGGTACGAGTCTAATATTTACCCAAAAAAATTAGTCCTCGACTGTTATTCCGGTTTTTGTAAATGATCATCAAATTGAACTGCCTGCATGTACTAAGGTTTGGATGAGGTACTTTGAGTTGTCCATTAAGAATAAGCGACGACGACACGGAAAGAGGGTGTGGCTTATGCGTGCTGGATTGTGATATGATTGCGTTATTTGATGGACTAGAGTGCGGGCTTTTAACGTGTAAGTACATCACAGACATTCAGTGTCATACGAACAGTTTTTGGGAATGTTTTGCGATTGCAAATGCATAATAAATCTATCGTGCGTTCGCTTAATGGACTATTTTGTAGTGACCAATTTTATCGTTAGAAATTATAAAATGTAAAATTGACAATTTTAATGTAATTTTTATATACAAATAAATAGACGATTTTATACAAATTTTGTTTTTAATTTTTTTCACAAACCAATAGTTTCAAACATAGGAACAAATTACTTATTTACAATGAGCAATATTTTCTAGAATAATAATAATCAACAAATTTATTTTTTATAATATAACTTTATATAACTATGTACAACAGCTGGATTATAAGAGTCCACTGAAAGCATTTACTTGTTGGTGAACATCAAAATACTGTTTACATTCGGACATATCATTAGAATTGAAAGCGCAATCTGTATAATTCCATGTTTGCATATTATCTACATTGGATTGAGAACAGTCTGGACCGTACCGGTAGAACCGTTGTTCTTGCATGTCCATTATGGGAGAAGTTCTTTCCGTGGGATAGTATTGCGCATCTTCAGGATAATATACTTGAGGAGCGTAAGCTTGCTGTTCACAGTACGCTTCCGCCTGTTGGTACCCGTTGAACAGTTCCGGTGAAGGAGTTTCACTTGACTCGGATCCTCCGGCTGCTCTTTGCCAGTCTATCCAATAAGCGTCTTCAGGCCGTGAGTTCTCATTGTTCAAGTCTGCAAACGTCGGAGGGGATTCTAGGGTGGACTCTTCCATTGGAAAGTCTAACCGGATAGGCTGATCGAGTTGGAATATTTCCTCAGGATGGAAGATATCGTCTGCTGGTAGTGCCGTAGGGTCGTATTGCTGTTGGGATAAAGAGGGTGCTGTTTGTACGGGTGGTGCGTATGATGCGTATGACTGGGCTTCTGTTGGAGACCAAGCCGCCACTCCGTAAGATTCTGCGGTGTCGGCGCGCCATCGACACGAACATTCGAATGGTCCACACGTGCACGCCAATTGAACTGTGGGAAAGATATAACGATTTAGTTTTATGTTTAGTACCTTAGTTAAATACTTTGGGAACGGGAACAAGCTCTCTCAAAAAGAGCTTGCCGGAATGCTTGGGGGCAGACTTTCCTCCCGTTCCATCTGGGCATAGCTACTCGTAGTATACTCAACAACACGCTGTGAAGCTTAACCCCTTAGCAGTATTTGAAGCCTGTCGCCACTCTATGCCAAAGATCTGAAATGACTACTGTGTACTAGTATACTCTGGTTGATCATGCTTTTTTCATTACAATGCAAGTTCTTACACTCATTAAACTAGTTACTAGAGGTTTGTAAGAATAGTTTTGTACTGTGGAAGGGCATTTTCCTGACTAGCTACCACCCTTAAGTAGAAAATCTGTCGCCAAGCACCTAGCGGTGTGCTCCGATAGCTGTCCTTGAGAGCCAGTAATTCGACCAAATCATCACTTCCCATCACCATCAGGTAAGATTGTGGTCAAAAGTAATCATAACAAAACTCTAAAATATTGATATATACAAAGCTAAAACTTTTCTCACCTCTTTGGTTATCAGGAATAAGTGGTGGCGGTTGAGGATGTGGATTTACGATTTTCTGTGACATTTGCTTCTCTGGTTTCACTGTTAGCAGTTTGTCGGTTATCGAGGTATCTCTGGACAAAAGAAGAGCTAATCCCCTGACTCGTCTGCCGGCGCCAAGAGACCGCCTTACTTCGCTCGCTCCTTTCGCTTCAGGTCTGGGGTGGTCGTGCGCTCCTTTCGCTTGGAAGAATATGGCGTGCTCAGTGTGCCGCCAAAAATGCGTTACTGGGTATCCGCAGTGCCCTCTGCACGGTTGGACTTCTAGACGACCACCATTGCACAGTCTGTTTGGGCAGGGTTTACCTGGAAATAACAATATCGTTAGAAAAAGTTGTGAGTGTTTGTAACCACTCAACTTCGAAACGGGTAAATAGATTTTATTTGTATATAGACCCCTTAGGATCTGGATCACATATCTAGGAGACCTATAATTGTTTACTGAGTAGTCCCCGAAGGAGCTAGATAAAATCAAATTCAACACGGGGAAGCGTTATAATCTGTATACCTATATGTGCGAGAACTATGATAATGATGATGCACACTGAAGGACTGTATCGTCATCGGCTCAAGACGTGTAATAGGTATTCCTCTAAACTGCACTCTGCAATAGTATTTGACTCTTAAGCTACCCTCTGCGTTGCTTTTACTGCTTTTGTACATACGAAAAATTTGTTGAAAATTACCTTGCTGCTTCTTTCGCGCCTTATCACATATCGCCGGTCTGAGATGCACTCTGGACCCGTCCGGTAGCCTGCACCTCGCTGAGCAAACAAGTACACCCAAGCAGCTCTTCTTGAGTATATGCACGTTGTGATTGTTGGTGTTCCTCATGGCCCACCCCGAGGCGTGCCTGCGGGCCTCCTCGCACGCCGGGGGGTACACTCGGCGGACGTGGCCGTCGCACCACTCTCCGAAGGGGTCGAAGGCGACAACGCGTGGGACCACGGCGTCGTTGATGTCCCAGTCAGGTGTGGCGGATCCCTCTGACATCTCCGATCGGCTGCTACTGCAACGTGATAAAAGTTTTGTTAGTTCAATAGAAATAAAAACTTACTGAATTGTTGGTCAGATTTTAGGTTTCTGTACCCATTGACCACGGTCAATGCAACTTGATCGAAACGTTCAGAATAGTCAAATTATGATTTTATTGTTAATTCGTGCTTAAATAGATCCGTTAATAATTTAGAAGCATGAGTTTAGTTCATAAAAGATTAAAGAAAAGTAGTACAAATGTAATGTAAAGAAATAATTGATAAATTAGGGGCCGTCAATTTTATTAAGTTAAATAATCTGAAATTTCGGTATGTTATGTACGATATTCTCTATTACCTTCCTATATCACTTAATACTGAAAACATCGATCGATAATCTTGATTTGCAGCTGTTATTAAGGCTTTTGGGACGCGGATCCCTAATGGAAAGAGGCCTGACTCGCACTAAGCCAGTTTTTAAATACTTTTTTACAAGAGTGTGTTAAAAATCTTCGGAAATTCTTACCTAAGTGTTAAAGAACTAGATAGGTTATAATTATGTAATATAGGTTATAGTGATGTAAATAAAACGCATTTAAGGCGAACTTTCCACGCTTGGATGGGAAATTCATAATTTTATTATTATTTTGGTTTTGTAACTAGATGGTCTAACTGTTGTACCTACTTTACCACGTCAAACGAGAGATTCGAGAAGAGTTTCACAAAATATCATATTTTTTTTTAATACTTATCGAATTTTTTACATTTGTTGCGGGTAAACGTAATAATTAATAATTACGACAATTTCAGAGGTAATTTATGGAATAATGTGCATTGGTGTCCAATAACTTAAAGATAATAATATAGCAATATTATTATAAACCTGCGAATGATCTTGCAGTATGATTACGAAATCACAACAGTGAAAAACTAATAAAATTGTAAATTTTCCGCCATAGACTTCAGTTTCCACCTTACAAACCCTACAAACTAGAAATAGTTTGTTGTACTATGATACGGTGAAGTTAATATTTTAGGATGTAGTGTCTTTGCACTTTATATCTAATTAAAAAACATTTTCTCCGGATAAACTAAACATTTTATAAAATTAGGAAGGTACTACTGTTTCAACAGATTCGTGTGTGGTACAATTTACCAAAAATTTATTTAATTATAATGGATTTATCGGTTTTTGCTGAGACAATCTGGATTTATCGCTATATTTGAAAAAAATAAGGATTTATCTTTACCGGAAAAAAATCATTTAGGATGTTTGCTTCGTTTTTTATAAAATAACTATTGGTTTGGTAGTTGCACCTAGCGTGCACAATTACTTTTTAATTTTTGTCAAAAACATAATCCGGCAAAAATAAAGTAAAAAATGTATTAACTTTAAGTTTAATGTGATAAAAGATGTATATCGCGGAGAAAGCGGATCCCCTCGCTTGGAGAGTCAATTGCTACAAAATTGCCGTCTGAGGGGCGGAGGCGGACCCTAATTGATTAAACAACTTTGTGTGCGCAACTAAGAGGGACTTGATTAGGTAAATAAACGAAGAGAGTCAGAGCGGACTTGTAAGATATTTTGAGATTTAGAAATTCTTTGTCAATTTATGTGATCTTGTGTGATGTGCTGCAATTTGAAAATTTAAATTTAAATTTTTATATGATTGTGACGGAACAAGCTCGATGCCCATCTGATGTTAAGCGGACTAACCTCTGCCTAGACTAGATGCATTTCGTCACAAGTCACGAATTGCACTACGCCCGTTACCTTGAGTTATAGTCATAGTTGTTAAGTTTCATGTGCCTGTAATTTCACTGGCTCATGAATGAACTTTGTTTAATTCATATTTTGATTTATTTTTCCGTTACAAACCTCTTATTTGATCTGTATCACCCTCTTAATATAAAAAAAACTATGTTTTGTAGTCTTAGGTTATCGCGATGTGATGTGATGAACTATGTTTTGTTATTTGCCTCCTATGACGCATACATAATATGAAAATCATGATTTAAGGTACTATCTAGGCTCTTCTAGTCTCATTAGTTAGATATATTTAAGTACTTTTAAACTATACCTAGAGTTTTTTCTAAATGTTATGTATACAAGCACTATCGCGAGCCAAGCGAAAATCATATTTTACAAATTATTGGAGTACAAAATTTTATGCCCACGGCGGGAATCGAACCCGCGTCCCCCGATTCCGAGAGTTTTGTGGTGACACCTATAAAGGTGATATGAACCTATGAAGGTAGAATAATCTAAGCTGCTAAAGCTCTAGAGTACCATGCACAATTCCAGACTACGGACTTCTACTGTGTTTTGTACAATATTCGATCCTTATACCAATCTATGCATTATTGTCTATAATTTGCATTAATATTACATGATCATTGTTAACTGCTCTCATCGAGAAACTAACCTCGAGATTAGAATTGACAGTCCGATACCTTTCAAATATATTTACCATTTATGTACCGTAAAATCAGCAAATAAATCTCCGTTATTTGCACTAGAATAAGCTAATAAATAAGTATTTATTTTTATATAATTTATTTTTTGATAAATAATGGCATTTTTGGTATTCTACCCAAAATTTACTCTGCATAAACGTTGGGGTTGCACATACTAATTAAATATTCTGAATATTTACTCAGGAAGATCAACAATAAAATTCCAGATACTCATTGAGCATACTTTTAAGCTCACAAGCCCATGGGCAACAAATGCAATGTCATGGTTTCAATGAGCTTCAATTAAAATCAATTGGACTCCCTCCACCTTAGACAACCCTCGGTACTTTGAGCGACTGGTTCAACCAATTGCTACCAGCGATAAACTTGTGTTGCTGTAGACTTTCTAGTTAACATTTATTTGAATATAGATTTTGAGTACTTTTTTCTCTAGCCGCTTTCTGTTTCGTTAATTGTTGCGTATTGTTTTATGAATTTATTTTAAGACATCTAGAAAGCATTTTTGTGTCGTGATTTATTCTGTAGTTCGATTCATCGTTTATTTAAGAAAAGGGTTAACCTTTACCACTACACTATCTACACCACTAATAACGTTTGATTTTTTATCTGCCCAATTCGACGTGAGGAGAAACTCAAATTATTAACCCAGCTTATTCAATACTCTTTAATTAGTTAGCTGGTGATATTTACACAAAGATATTGTTCTATACATCATTGTAGAAGAGAACATCAATCACATTAAAGTGCGATATTATTCAGTTTTAAGTTACAAAATAATTTTAATTTGTTACAATGGTACCTACGAGTCACCATATAAGTATATGATGATTTAATTCAATATTATTATAAAATTGTGTGTGTGTGTGGGTTGACCCCCTTCACATCTTAATAGTTTTTCTGTTTAGTTATACATTTCATTGTGTAGCCAATTGTTTACTGATATTTCGAATTTGTTACATCATATTTTTTTATGCAGGGGTGTACCTACAATACTTGTCTTTACATAGTAGAGATGGGTCGTCGACGCATTTAACGTAGACGAAACTAGACCGTCCATTTTCTTTCGTGGACTAGTCGATCGACTAGTTAAATTCATCGACTAGTTGATTTATACCGACGGCGTTTTCTTTATGGACGATTAGTCGACTCGATCCGTTACGTACCACTATTCAACTAGACTAGACGCATTAGTAGTAGTAATGAATGAGTATTCTAGTTAAATGAAATTTGTATCGTAGTTTTATATGTTACGTATCACAAGCATATTATTGAAAAGTTTGACCTTCCCTACATACTTTTTCCAGGCTAAGGACTGGCTAAATAGAATTTATAATAGTCGATTATTTTCCCTATTTAGGCGTATTTAGAAGATCAACTGATTCTATTTACATTCATTGTTTTTTTTAATGTGTTTTATGTACAATATTTACGACGGCAATGACGTAAAAATAGATATATGCTTCCGTTTTAGATGGCTTTTCAAATTTGCCGCAGTAGATTTATACGCCAATTTTTCATACATATATTTAGCATAGATTGCAAATCGCCTTTCCACTAGATATGTCCTTTTCAAAGTGATGCCATAATTCACTTAAATTTCGTCCTGCCATTTTACTGTTTCCTACACTAAAAAGTTCACTTAGGTATATCACCCTATCTACTTATTAAAATCAACAATAAAGTTTTGAAAGTTTTTTAAACTATTTACATATAATTTACACTATTCACAATAATAAAATACTCGTATGTAACAAACATTTAATCAAATTTTGAAACTATAGTACGTAATTTGGTTAAACACGAAATAAGAAAGTTTCTAATAAGTGCATCGTTCGCGTTTTGACTGTAGTCAAGGCGCCGCGCGGCCGGTCTACGTCTATGACGGAGCATCAACACAACACGCTCAATGTTATTATCAACTCAGAGCTCCTAGATTTAAAGTTCAATTTTGTCTGCATGGACGGTCATTTCAACGCGTTGAAATGACCGTCTATGCAGACAAAATTGAACTTTAAATGTAGCACCTCTGAGTTGATAATAACATTGAGCGTGTTGTGTAACGGACCAATGAATGAATATATTAACCGACTATGTTCACGAGTCGTCGTCGCGTTGACAGTCGCTATGAACTTTGTATAGACTACAATTTAGCCGTCCTGCCGTCTACAGATTCTACTAGTCCGTTCATCGTCGATGAACTGTCCGTTCGTCTATTGTACGTCGACGGTCGAATTAACTAGTTCGTTCATTCAACGCTCTTCTCTATTACATAGTATAGATACACGGAATAAGCAGGCATAATCAATCATAAAATCATTTTAGAAGTATCCGTCACGACATTTATGATAACTTCTCGTTTTAAATATGTTTTCTATCATTTCGTGAATTCAAGATAAAAAAGCCAAGCAGCGATCGAGAATTAAATAATTAAGAAATTCTATCGACATGTAATCGTTGGCTTTTTCTGATATTATGTTCTAAGGTTAAAGGAAGAGCTCCATATAAGATTATTATACCGTAATTATATAATGTTTTGTGGCAGTTACCTACTTAATAAATACCTACCTGTAATACCTAATAGTAAAAAAAAATTCACCAAATACTATCTAATACCAACATTACCGTGCTAATACCGAAAACCTATGTAGTGAATGAAACCTACGTAGGTAGAGGTACCTACCTACTTTAATCCGTTCAATTAACAGACAAATAGGTATTCAATTACATTTCCTACCAACAGAGTAAAAAGGATTTGCATAATTATATTAATAAGTAATTAAAACATATAAAAAAAAATATTGCCTAATGTTTAACTAAATAAAATTATAAAAAGGGACGTAAAAACCTTTTCACACCATAGTCTTACAAAATAAAGTTACTTAAACCTCATACTAGTAAATACTAAAATTATTATTAAATTAGTAAGGTATAGGCACTTACTCTCTTTTAGTCAATTAATAGTTTTGGTAAGTAAAAAATATACATATGGTCGCAAAATTAACAATCATTATTGTATAGCCTTAAGCTTTAATATTATGTATTTGCTACACCCTGACAGGGTATATACTCGTTTTATTATGTATATATATAATATTGCAATCATAAATAAATAAATGTCGCCAAGTACCTAAACACGGGTTCAACCTGTTATTCTTAAAAGACTGTTCCTATTCTAGGCTTGTTCATAACCAGGTCCTCTACCGCATCATCATTTGCCAAAAGGTAAATACTTATAATAATTTTGTGATATATACTTATCAAAGGTTACCCAAACAATCATAAAAAATATTTATGTTCGCTTATAATAACACTATCTCCCAAATAAATACATAAAAATACTTACAGGATCACCATCTCCGAAGTGTCACAGTATCACAATCACAATGCAGTCTTCAGTTTCGATAAAAGTTCCACAGTCCAAAACAACACATGGGACGCGCCTGTAATAATCAGCTTGTTTGTCACGCAAATAAATAAAACATCAAAACAACACATGCATACGCGTCGAAAGCTCTTTGCTTACTGAATTGAACAACAAAAATAAACAGGGGGTTGCTTAGTCCCCACCGTGCAAAGGAGGGAAACTAGGCCTACCAATCACAGAGCATTGTTGCAATGATGCCGCCTCCTGCCCAATCAGAGCGTAAAGTGAGAAGCCAATAAGATAACTGTGAATTTTTTTCGGGAAAACCGTTTGGGAAAATACGGCCAATTCGACATGTTTTTTACTTTACGTAACCGGTCGCTTGGTACTGAATGAAAAAATGCAGGTAACAAACCTAAAATAGTCTAGTCGTTAAAGTTATAAACTGCAACTTAACGTAGGTAAGTAATTAAACAACTTTAACGAATTAAATCACCTTTTTATATGATTTTTAACCCAACGTTTAAAAATACTGCAGTGATCGTGATTTCTGGAAAACTATCTGCGGTCTAATCCGCTAAAACTGTTTAATTTATAACTTTATATGTATACTTCTGCGATAATCCCGTAATTATGCTACCCTACGTAGTTTTTATTTATTTGTTTATATTTATCCATGCACTAACTTGACGACTGATTTTTAATAGTCTTATATTGAAAATTAGTTATTCCTTTATTCGTCTCTTTATAGTGTTTTCCTGTTATTCAATTTCTTCCCAGTTAGATAGATATCTATTATACTTCCAATAATACCGTTCTATTTTCGTTTTTATCTTTATATGCATGTTTAACAAAAATATAGCTATTCGTTAACTCAATGCCTTTAAAATGACATTTTAATATGAGAATTAGGAAATGGCTTCCATGCCAGTCTCCATTAGGATCAGAAACTCTGTTAAAGATAATTTTTACCTTCCAAAATACCGGGCATTTTCTTCAGTACTTTTGTAATTATAAATATATCGTTTGTTTAATAGTTTGACTATAAAGAGCACCAAAAACTTGTTGAGTATGTCAGTCAAAGTGGGGTGTCAGTTTTTGTGTCGATAAGTACCTATCTAACAATTTTCAATCTTTTTGCGACAGAGGAAACTTCTCCCATCTAATAATACTAGATAGTAGTAATATCACACAATTTTTTAACTGAAAGGTAAAATCTAACCCTTTCAATTATATACCGATAACAAACCTTCCAGTTCTGAGTAAAGAACATCCTTAAAGAACTTCTATCTCACTTCAACGAGCATAATATACTGCACGAGAATCAATTTGGTTTCACAAAAAGAAGATCCACAACAGATGCAGGTGTTCAATTGATGTCACATATACTTGAATCCTGGGAGAATTCACATGATGCCGTTAGCGTATTTTGTGATCTTTCCGAGTCATTTTATCGACTATGTAGAACACTGCACACTGATTTATAACTTTATGAAATTCATGGAAACCTCTGAATCTTATTGAGTCATATCTGTCGTATAGGAAGGTTGGAATAAATGGTGATACATTTCCGGGTCTTAGGTAAAATTAATATTTTCGCAAGGATCAATTATAGAATCTTTTCTGTTTCTAGCGTATATTCATTATTTACCTTACATGGTCAGAGATATAAGCGATATTGTTTTATATGCAAAGCATATACCTCTCTATATATATTATGTCATATAGTGTATTGTTGTGGGGAGCTGCAGCTGAGATATAGACAAAATTTATCTTATAATAGCGTGTAATTCGTGATATTTATTAAATTAATCCTAGCTATAAGCGGCTATAAGTCGGTCCCTCATTGTTAAAAAAGTATAAAGGAGTATTTTCCTACGATTTTCGATGAGTTTTTATAACGTTCAAAAGATAACTTTGCTGCCTTTGCATCTAGTGGTTACAAACAGGTGATTTTGATTTTTGCGAAAAGCTTTGTGTAATTATTGCTTTTTACACTAAATATTATTTCATATTGATTGCTAGGGAACGGTTATACTGATAGGTACTCAAGGTATGAGTATTTATTATGTAGGTAGGTCTGCGAACGGAGGGTAAAAGATGCGGGCGCGCACGTTACATTGCGTATGCTTGCGAAATAAAATTGCGGAATATTCATGTATTTTTATTTCGTATTGACGGAACAAGCAAGAGCCCCACCTGATGTTAAGCGGTAACCTCTGCCTATTACAAATGCATTTCGACAGAAGCAACGAACTGCACTGCGCCTGTCACCATGAGACATACATTTATTCAGGCTCATGTGCCTGTAATTATACTGGCTCTCAAGGACAACTACCGGAACCGGTACCGGTAGCCAGGCGAGCATTCCACCCTGCGGTTAAGCTCAAGCTGGTGGCCAGGATCGAACCATGGACTGCGGCACCGAAGTCCATACCTAGTTATTACCGCTCGGTTATCACTGTTTTAAATCACTGCTTCGATTACTCTTATGTGCCGTTATATTTTTATTTCCTAGCAGGTCTATTCGCAATTATTAAATTGATAATTTAACTATACGTAATACGTAGATCACAAGTAGAACTTCTATGTACCCAGAAGTCATTAATTAAAGTTTGATCTTAGATTAACTTGTATTAGATTTACTTAGGAAAATATAAAAAAAACATATTGCGCAATATTATGTACGAGTAATTATACATGTTCCAAATTTAAACACATTTATTTCAAACGCTCAGCTTGGATCTGATAAAATATTTCTTATGTGTAATACTTACTCACTTTTTTTTATGCCTGATAGGTTAGCCCTTGACCACTATCTCACCTGATGGTAAGTGATGATGTGGTCGAAGATGTCCAGGCTAACCTAGAATTACTACATTAGCTACATTTTAATGCAGGAAGAAGATACATGTTACCTTTTTTACACGCATTTCGTGTGAAAAACCAATGACAACAGTGTTTTACATACCTATTAGTTTACAGCTTGATTACTAGTTGGTATAAGTACTTCTCTCCGAAATGAAATCACGAGCTCTTGCGATTTTCTCAGAAAACTCTGATTTGATGTAACTTTTGCCGTCCCATGTAATTACAACTGAATTTGACTTTGAAAGAGATCTTCATTCTCAGAATGTACTAAACATATTGAAAAAAAATGTGGGTACCTACTGAAAATCATCCAACATTGTCTATCTGTAGTGTAGAAGAGTCTCTAAGGCGGAGATTCAGAGACATTTGTGTAAGACGGTCAAAGACCAGTCTTAGCCTAGCGTCGCGTCGGCTAAGCCAATCTTTAAATTTCATATTCAGAGATATAGTCTGAGTCCTACTTACCTTGCTCTTTGTTTTGATCACACTTTATTATCTATGGCACAATTTTCACTAATGGAATGTTTACCGGTTCTTGTTTATCTGTGCATCGTGATATAAAAAGAAAAGGACAAGAACAACAGTATATAAAATGTGATTAGAGTGAGTGAAACAAAATAATAAGTGCCTTTTTCAATTTACGAAAAAAGTTCCTGAAGAACTTTTTGCATCATACGTCTCAGTGTCTCATTTGGCGGCGCCACTCCTGTTTTGAGACAGGCTAAAGTAGTCGATTTCCACTACTTGGCTCAGCATAGCACGCGCTAAATTTAAGCGCTGTACCAGACGTCTCTGAATACAATTATGAGGCTAAGCACTACATTTTGGCGGATCATTTGTTCACGCTTAGACTTGTCTCTGAATCTTAGCCTTAGTGAAGTGAATTTTCGTTTAGTTAAAAATTCCCATCTCCTCCTAAATTACATTGATGGTATTTTCGTAACCATATCAGTTACGTTCAATTTTGAAATAGAACAAAGGCACGGCGTCCTTGTATTAAGTATTATTTTTGCAAATTATCTTGCATTTCGAACGTAGTTATTACCGTAATAGTTACATTTCAGCGTGCACTGATGTGATCCTTATTTCAACGTTGATTTGTTTGATTTCATACTGCTGGTAACGGGTTGCTAATTTAGAGACGGGATAATCATACACTTACTACGTATTTACTTTCAAATTTGGAATAATAATAATAAAATCAAACGAAGTTTAGAAAAAAAATCTTGAAGATTAAATCAAGTAGGTACTCGAAAGTTCTCGAATCCAAATAAATGTAGATCTACATATTTTTAGTATACCTACAAACAACATGCACTGAGAGCGGGCTGACTGAGATATCGCGTAGATTTTAAAGCAAATTCGATTTTACCCAATGTTTTTTTTTTATGCAAATGAAATATAGGTATCTAGGATATTCTCCAATACTACGTGACTTATGCAAAACTCACTACAAATTATGAAAATATTGTATATTTTCATAATTATAAACTATAAAAGACAATTCAATGCTCAGCAAAATCTTTTTAGTGTACCTATATCAACTAAATAGAGTAAAATGTCACAAGTTGGGATGTCTAGGGACAATAGTAACTTTACGTTAAAAATATTTACAGTTTTTTCTCTTTATGCGTACAATTTTAGCAATTTGCAAAGTAGAAATATAATAAATAATAATAATAAATATTTGTCCACAGTCTTACCATTAAGTACTTGGTTTGAAACATTTGCTAAGTCTGTCTAATAATGGCGCTGCTGTAAGATTACGATTTTTTTATTTTTAGTCTAAAATATCCTACCTTTGCATGCAGGACACCGACGGCTCCAAAACAGATTCCTAACAAGATAAGCTCTAATTTCTTATACTTAAATCTAAGTCTGTTTGAGCGATTAAAACATCTTTATCCGTTATTATCCTGAGAAGCCCAGTATCCTATTTGACGATTAATATTAAGCTTTCCTTGAGAAATGTGGAAAGGATTAGGGCTTACAATAATTTTGTGTCATTTGGTTTGGTTGATCTTTGTGCATTTCTTTAACATTACCTAAACAGTGGATAGGTATGTGACGAAGTGCATTTTGTGGCCCAATGCTAACAAACAACATGTTATATATCATTTAAGCAATTAAATATTACAAATTAATAAATATGTACTAAATATTACGTATAGGTTGTCTAAATGCTTTCATTGTAGTAGCTAGTATATAGTAAATAGTTCATAGTATTTTGTTAAAAAGGCTCACTGAAAAAGTTATAGAAAAACAATAGATAAATTATAAAATATATAAACACTCTCGTTATCTGGTAATATGTTTCCTATATATATTTCATTAATAATATCTGCTTTCCAAGCATACACATACTGTGTATTATGTATTATAAAATATATAAACACTCTCGTTATCTGGTAATATGTTTCCTATTTATATTTCATTAATAATATCTGCTTTCCAAGCATACACATACTGTGTATTATGTATGGTCGGCAGTTTGCCGGACGTCAACCTTCCTTGGGAACGATTTTGTTGCTAGTACACCTGCCACCTTTCAGATTAATTGGTCATTATGATGGTAAAGGACACTGTTACACATAATTCAAGGTTAGTCTGAACAACATCTTCGACCGCATCATCACTTACCATCGGGTGAGGTAGTGGTCAAATATAACCTGTAAGCTAAACAAAAAAAAATAGTGCAGCATATAATATGTGCAAGGCACATATTATATGCACTGATCAAGTCGACTGAGAAGTAATTTCGACCGTTAAAATGGTTACTACGTCATTACCTTTTGCTTGTTTCTAGCTGATAATAACGCGATAAAACGAGTACGCTCATAATAAATTGAGGTAACCCTTTTATTACCTTACCAAAGTATTTTCGGTTATAGCAAAAACTTATGAGTATTCTCTAATCGGATATTTGAATTCGCTGAATTTATAATCCACCCTTTGTTTTTAAGGCCTGTTTTAATCCAGGATTTAAAAGTACCCGGACCAAAATATCTATCGGGAGACTTCTGCGTGATTTTGTAGGATTATTTAGATGCTGTTTACCAAATCCAACTGTCTTATTCCGTCGCTCGATTTGGTACAACAGACCGTCGCTCGGCGTCAAAGGAGTTCGGATTTGTAGAAATATAAAAAAACCTCCGGGATTTTTTGTATGTAATAGGAACCCGACTTATTGCAAAAAATTACTTGTTAAAGTCAGTATCAAGCTGATTCATTTCACATGAGTCAGTTGAGCTCTAATTTTCATGGGCCGACTCCCACAAGATTTATAATTTTCTAAGTTAGAAGTCGGTTCCGATTTTATGTCAAAAATCTATTTTTTCATCCTTTTCCTAATATTATAAATATTGTTGATACATAATGGAAATGTGCAGTTTTTGCAGAATCAAGTAGTTATATTATAAACTTTGAAAATAAAACAATCCTACTGACATTACAACACATTTCGTGTGTGCATTGCGCTTTATGAAAACGAATGCTTATGACTAGTTTCTTTAAAGCATGTAAGGTTTATTATTTTAACGTTTTACTTATATTATGGACTAGCTTTCCGGGCGCGGCTCCGCCCGCGCGTATGTCGGTTATCGCGCGAAAACATTAACCTCTTTTTGCGCAGTCGGATAAAAACTATCCTATGTTTTTTCCCGGGTCTCAAACTATCTCCATACCAAATTTCATTCAAATCGGTCCAGTAGTTTTGGCGTGAAAGCGTAACAGACAGACAGACATACAGACAGACAGAGTTACTTTCGCATTTATAATATTAGTACTGAGTACTGATTAACACAAATAGCTCTAAATAGAAAACTCTTAATACAGAAAATTAAGAATTTTGCGCCGAGTAGGCGGTTGGTTGTCAATAAAACGCAATCCAATCACTAAATCTATAAGTACCTACAGTAGTATTATAAAAGCGAAAGTTACTGTCTGTGTGGTTGTATGTTTTTTATGACGAAATTACTGTGGAGATGCTATTTTTACCGTGATGGTTAAAAAATATAAAATTAATACTTTATTAACTTGATTGATTGAGTATGTGCTGCCTAAAATTGACACAGGAAATGCCACTTTTATTTGTTCATACGGCCAGGTAGGGGTTAGACTAGGCATACGGAGGGTTCCGTCCGCCTCACCACACAATATTAATATTGTTTTGATTTACCAAAAATAATATTTTCCTTTATTTAGTACAGGCTCTTTAGAAGGGGTTAACTAAAACATATTATTATTAAATAACTTAGCTGGTTATTATCAATTGTTGTTTAAATACAGTAAGTAGATCGTACATGGTAACTAGGTAATTAAATAAATTAGTTTTTCTTTATTAACATTATTATATATTATCCCTCAATATAATAAAAATACTTAATTATAGCATTACCTATTCAATATTTGGATTTAGTCTACACTCTATAAGTAGGTACAAAATGTCAAAATTCAGATCTGCAAGTGTACCTAAGTATTCAAAACACTGTTTTACACTTCAAAGAGATTCACATTTTGAGTATCCCATTCTTGGCTAAGCCTGTTAACCACCCTCGACCACATCATCACTTAGCATCAGGTGGTCAATATATATATATATATATATATGTGTGTATACCTATTACAGTGTTTCATTTACGAACTAAAGATCTAAGGCACACTCACAGACAGCCAATGCCCGCCTGGCTAGCGACCACCCTCAAGAAGAAAATCAGTGCCAAGTACCTAACGGTGTGTTCCGGCACCAGTCCTTGAGAGCCAGTGAAGTTACAGGCACATGAGACTTAACAACTATGATTTAATATTTTTATGTTTGCAATAACGCATGCTCTGCGGATTACATTATAAAATTACAAATTTACGAGAGGAAAAATTTAAGTCATGTGCGTGATTCGAACCCGTGTCCATCCACCCCTTTAGCCGAGGTATGCTCTATCCAATTGAGCTAACATGACAATGAGCCATAACTCAACAACTAAGTCTTAAGGTGACTTATGTCTTATGATGACGCGCGCAGTGCAATTCGTGATTTGTGACGAAATGCATCTGTTATAGGCTGAGGTTAGTAAGCTTAACATCAGGTCCCGAGCACACAATAACATAAAAAAATGGACTGTGTTTTGATTAAGGAACCCTAACAAAAAAACCGTTTGTGAAGTAGGTACAATCCATACTTATTCATTTAACCAACCAACACCACGATTGGTCGAGAGGCCTGGTTTCCGCTGCCAATTGTCACGCAGCCATTGTGGCAATGCAGCAATTCGCGCCCCCCAAACCGGATGTGCGCAATTCGCGAAATTCAATCCTCTACTGGGAGCACAAGCATGGTGATTTGTGACTCAGTTCACACTGAAAATACAGGAAGTCATCCTTGGAACGTAAGTTAATAATGATATACAAGTTTATTAGTATCAATTTTTGTTGGGCAAACTTATTGTTATTACAACCGTATTACGAAGGACATGTATGGTGCATGTAAAAACGAGATTTTTCAAGCTTTTCATAGTAGTGTCAGTAAGTGAATCTACTGCTTTGGGAATGATAACTATAGTTAGACCTCTGGACACTTTGAGCGAATACTGCGTGAATAGGGAACGTTATGATTAATATGAAAATTTCTGACGGTAGACCAAATAATTTCTCAATAACTCATTTGACAAATAAAATCAATTAGTCACCCCGTGATCACTGCAAAGTGTTTGAAACGTCGGGACAAAAATAATGATAAATATACGCGATTTAAACCGTTTAAAGTTGTTTAATTTCTATGTGTAATAATCGCGAAAACCTAAGACAACATTATGATTATATCGTTCTGAGCTTCTGTTAGTTTTACTTTGAGAATAATAACATCCGTTAGAGCGTTCTTCTTGAAAAAAGTTTTATTTATGTGTAAAGAACGACTGAGAATATTGCTGTCTTTTTTATACAGTTCGATATCCTTAGTCCGACGCGCACATGGCTGGTTTTTATTATTCCTGTAGCCGTGGGTTCCAGGCTCCAAAATACCAGAAAGTTTGCAGCATCGCCTTATGAAGAATTGGCATCCCAAAGACGTCTGCCCAGCGTGGGGATTATGGCAAACCCTCCCCTCACCCATGGGGGAAATGTTTGTTCAACGGTGTGATAATATTGTAACCGTAAATGAACGTATAAACGTTAGATTTGGAGTGAAGTTTGCCTACCTATTACCGTAGTATACGACACAGAATACAAATAAAAACGTTTTTGTAATAATTATTATTTGTTAGGCAATCCGCCTTACCTAATTAAATATTCACAGAATATGTAAATATTCTGTGAATATTTCAATGGGTTTCTAACGATACAGTTAATATGTGAAGTCATCATTAAAAAATTTAACACAGAGTGAGTAGGATCGAGACATCTCGC
This sequence comes from Plagodis dolabraria, assembly GCA_963854805.1. NCBI lineage: Eukaryota > Metazoa > Arthropoda > Insecta > Lepidoptera > Geometridae > Plagodis > Plagodis dolabraria. The sequence continues at coordinate 24,504,832 of OY978444.1, forward strand.
TTGCTTGTGAGCGAATTTTAACTACGTAATATTTTTTTAAATTCTTTATTTATATACAAATATTTTATCTATCGAATAGCTGTATTGAAATATGTGAGCGGATATAAACATTTTGAATGATTTTCATCGTTTGATTTAGGTATACCAGATGAAGAGATAGACAGATAAGAATATAGTTAATAAATAAGCTTTATAAACTTGGAAAAATATTTAGGTACTGTGTATGTACATACATTACTGTTTCTACATAATAATAATAATTTGTAATAAAATTTGATTTGACAGTATTCATGTTTTTTTCTCGATAGAAATATTTAGAATCGTGTTAGTATTTTACATATCGTCCATAATAACCTATATATTTAATACATATCTGTATAAGACGTACTTTCGTTCTCAAAAGATGTTAAACATTTGCCTTTTTTTTACACACTGCCCTTAAATGTTGGATAGAGTCTTCTGACTGAGAGGGTTCCGTTCCGATTTCTATAATGGAATCTTCAAAATTAACGTAAGGCAGGATTCAAACCGGTTCTCACTTGATCTTGCTAGATTCACTCTGCTTGCTTAAATAATATCTATCTGCATTTTTTCATAACATCAAAAGGTTTTGTTTTGTCTTTGCTACATTTATAATAAACCTCTGTACAACTGTTACCGGTGTTTACATCTGTACATTTGTTATTTATGTAATAAAATGAAACTTCCAACACTGAAAAAAATGAAATAACTTGTGAAGTACCATGCTGATTCAAACACAGGACTCACAAATTTTATGGTCCAACTTTTACAAATTATTTCATACATTGCAGATTTGTTGATTAAAATATATTTCAGTGCACAGTCACGGCACTGGTACCTTCGTGTGTGCAACCACTAAAACTGTATGGATTACCAAAAATACACAGACAGACGTTCCTTTGCGCCCAATTGTAGGCCAAATTGACTCCCCAACATACAAACTAGCTCAACACCTTGCTAAAATACTATCTCCACTTCGCGGTCAAACTAGTGCGCATGTCAAGGATTCTTACCATTTTGTCAGTCAAATGGAAAATCTACAATTGACTGATGATGAAGTTATGGTTAGCTTTGATGTACAGTCGTTATTCACCAACCTACCTGTACCTGATTGCATTGAAATTGTCAAGAAAAGACTAAGTGAGCATGACCTTCCCATGGAATATGCAGAACTACTGGAACATTGCCTAACATCTGGCTATCTATTCTGGGAAAATAACTTCTACATGCAGATTGATGGTGTAGCTATGGGCTCTCCAGTCTCCCCCGTTGTTGCCGATATTTTCATGGAAGACTTCGAGGAGAGAGCTCTCTCCACAGCTGTGGCTATGCCGAAGATCTACAAACGGTACGTAGATGATACTTTTACCATCCTCCCCAGTAATAAAGTTTCTGCATTTCTAGACCATCTAAACTCCTTACATAATAAAATTCAATTTACAATGGAGCCTGAGGTCAATAAATGCTTAGCTTTTCTTGATGTTTTATCCATCGGGAATCCTGACAACTCCCTTAGTCATACAGTGTATAGGAAACCCACCCATACAGATAAATATCTCAATGGTAACTCCCATCACCATCCATGTCAGTTGGCTACCGTAGGCAAATCTTTGTTACAGAGAGCACATGGCATCTTCGACACTGACCATCTCAAGGAGGAGCTTCAGTATGTAAAACAAGAACTGCGAAGCAATTATCACAAGCTCCCACGAATGCGTTACAGAAGCCGGCCTAAGCCTTCCACAGTTGAGCGACAACCTGCCATCTTACCTTACATCAAGGGTGTCACGGACAAAATTGGTAATATCTTAAGACGAGCTTCAATAAAAACTTACTTCAAACCGCACAAGAAGATCAACCAATTTTTAAGACCTGTTAAGTGCAATATTCCCCTACAAGATGCAGGTGTTTACAAACTTGATTGTGAATGTGGGCTGTCATACATTGGGCAAACAAAGAAGAGCGTTGGTATCCGGGTAAAAGAACACATTGCTGACATGAAGAACAGACGCTCGACCAAGTCCGTGGTTTGTGAACATGCCCAGGACAAACCCAACCACTACATTCGGTTCGACAAGCCACAAATCCTCGCTAGAGAGAACCGGTTTATGCCAAGAATGTTACGCGAGGCTATTGAGATCAAAAAGTACCCAAATTTCAATAGAGATGATGGTTGGCAAGTACCACCTGCTTGGGATCCTGTGATCAAATTAATTAAATCCCAAGGCCGACACAAATCTGCAAGACCTCTGGACACTGTGAGCGAATACTGCGTGAATAGGGAACGTTATGATTAATATAAAAAATTCTGACGGTAGACCAAATAATTTCTTAATAACTTATGTGACAAATAAAATCAATTAGTCACCCCGTGACCACGATCACTGCAAAGTGTTTGAAACGTCGGGATAAAATAATGAAAAATATACACGATTTAAACCGTTTAAAGTTGTTTAATGACTATAGTTACTTACTGACCTTTACAGTTAATTACTTGATAGACATGAAATTTAAATTAACTAAGAGATACATAGTACGAATATAAACATGCAAAAACAAAATTATTAAAAATATACGCGTCTATTTGAGAACCTTTCTCCTTTGGAACTGCCAAGGTGGTGGTAACCACTACGCCTGTCTATTACAGTTGCATTGTCACTGTTCTGTAATGCGCGAAACTGCGTTTGTCACTCCGAGACATTGGTACTTATGTCTAGTTGACTCCGTAATTACACTGCAAGTACACTAACGTAACCACAGATTTAGGAAGGAAATCCGTGAACGTAACACACTTTTACACAGCTTGGGGGCAGAATATTTGACACTGCAGTGGTAAGCAGGAGTCCTTTGCTTGTTGGGTACCAAATCAACTCTTGCTTAGAAGTATTATAAACCTAAATTTAATTAATTTACCCTGTAAAAAAAATAACATTCCAGTACCTACCTAATAATTACTGCATATTAACGATCAAGGTAATTTATAATAAAAACTCCAGCAATATCACTTAAACACTTTGTTTATTCCTCAATCCACAGTTTCTGGGGGAAAACCCCCGAAATAGCCTTCGTCCACCTCCTATAGCCATTCCAGTCCTCGCCTAGCAGAACATTCTCTGCACAATATCACTCTGTTCCTTTCTGGTCATATTCCATTATCTCTGGCGCGTGTGCCATAACGTGTCACGTATGTCGTCTTCAGGTATACTGTTCCAGATGCTGATGTCATCTTCCATCATCATGGCGTACTCTGATCGCGGTCTTCACTGTCAATGCTAGTTAGCAAGCACTATACTCGTAATTTGCCCTTTTGCGATACTCATGCAGGCGGCCCTCTTGGCAACGCCACGATGCGATGGCGCCACTTACTCTTTCCGTAGTCAACTGCGCTTCTTTTAAGAGGTACATCTGAAATAAATAAAACATGTTATATTTTATTAATGAAATTAAATAAGTAACCTAACATGCATAACTCAGAAGGCATCTACAAAGCGACACGGGGTCAATTTCAATACCTTTATCATGCTTTTATCATTACATCTAAACCGTCCGATATCAATTAGCCCGATAGCCGCCTGAATCAAGCACAGGTCATCTGCCGGTGACACGACGATAACCCTTCGCTACTGATATCCAATCTCTCCATCTCCCCATCCCATAAGCCTTTCCACACAAGCGAACCTCAAACAAAGGATCAAATTAAACAAATCCGCTCACAATCGCGTTCCAGCACGGCTGACATGAAAGAGAGTTCATCAAACAACTACTTTCGAACTCTGAACAAATATGTAGCTCACCCACCCACGCCCTCGCGATCATCTGTCGCCTGTCACCTTCGATAAAATATACCCTAGATTCTGCGCGAACGCTCCAAAGTTAACCAAACAAAACTGTGCTTATAATGATCTGAAGCACAGTTTTGCCGTCAGTGACGCGCTGATCGTCGAGTGAAACAATGCCGAAGTGCTCTGTGAATAGTTGCAAAAATAATACACTTACAAAGCGAAAAATACATGGGATTTCCTATTTTCGGTAAGTTTTATACATATTTATCGTATTTTAAGTGATAAACATTCATAATTATTTAATTATCACCTCCAAATTAATACATCAACAAATTAAATTCCGTTACTCTTGTCACGCAGTTGTCTCTTTCGCACGCATAATAACATCCCATGCAAGACAAGAACAAGTGAGCCCTAATTCAGAACAAGTCTATCGGAGTCGTCATAATAATCATTTATTTTCTCAGACTGTACACAGGCATTTATTTTACATTTTCCAACTTCAAAAAAGGAGGTTATCAATTTGACATGTGTGTATGAAATATTATTAGAACTGCAATATATTCACTTATAATATGGATTAGTGCTTACAAACATATATACAATATTTTTATGTGTGTGTGTGCATATCTTTGTATGTTTTATGTACTAATACGTGTAACAGTGACTTGGCTTACTGATTGGAAAAACACCACAAAACCTTTTTCAAGTTCTAGTGTTCCTGTTTTTAATTGATGTTGTATGTTAATAATTTAATATCGAAATGTCCGAGCCACCTGCACAATCCTGAATGCACGAGGTTTAGCGTGCACTCTTATTATTACAGATGATTTTCGGAATGTATATTGTATTACATATACAATGTATAACATTAACATTGTATTAACATTCATAATTACTCAAACATGTTTACTTTATACATTTTGCTGTAACACGTAGGTATCTGAACTGCAATTCAGGTCTGATACATTATATTGTTATATTATTTGTTTTTAATTGCTTTTTGTTCTGTGTGGAGTAAATAAATAAATGTTAATGAAAATTAAAGCCGAATAATTAATATTCTGATTTCATTATAACAGATCCCTTTTCTATCTCCCAACATCCGCATATAATCTACTACACACCTTTTCAACTCGGGCAAAACCAGGGTATATAAGCTAGTTGACTAATACGGATAGTTAAAATTCCAATTATAAATGTCACCAAAAAAACTAATTACTAAATAATATTTTTAGTACGAGATTAGGAGTAAGCGACTCCATTGTATTTTATGTTCTATCATAGCAAAGGGTAATAAAATTTTACGAGCTCTCTTCAATGGCGCAGAGTAAAAGTGCTATAAGTTTATTACGAAGTAATTGAAAATTAAACCTTATGCAACTGAAACAAGGTTGAATATTGTTAAATAACTTAAATAGATTTACTACGTTTTTGTGTAATTTTAAGGTTTTTATGTGTATCTCAATAGACAGAAAGGTATAGGATAACTTGAGCCGTTTATATGCGTTCTGTCAATACGAAAAGTTGCATCTAGGGTATATTTTATCGAAGCCTGTCACACACGAATATGTGTTTGATTGAATCCACGAATCTGAAATCGCAATTGTATGAACCATGGATAATGCGATTGCAATGAAATGCGCAATCTTTTCGACTTTTGACACCAAGCACAGCTTTGCCGGGTGTGCATTTGTGTCAACCCTAAAATATGGAATTCAGACGGATAATGAACTAGAGTGCTGTAGTGAATATTGTAAGGATTATATTAAAAGTAGATGCCACGTTAGAATGGATACTTAACTATCTATTGAAATTCTCAAACTGTTGCTGGATCTCGCAAAATAAGTCTGTGTCTACTGCATAATTGACGTAACATGTAAAATACTTATTCCCACTGAAGTGGTAGCTGCCGGAAATATTACCATCAAACCATTTTCGACTTCTTTCATTATTGCTATAACGCATAGATTCGATTGAAAAACTTGCTCAAGTCAATCAATTTACTTGCTATATAGTGCCCTTCACGCCTAGCAGTGTTTTTACACTACGGCTTCGAATATCTGACACTGCGGTGGCAGTAAGAAGTTATATTATATACAATTACTTCATTAAATACGCAATCAAGAGAATCGCTACTTTGTACAAAGTACAAACAAAATGTATCAATCAATAACTTTGCAAATATCAATACAAAAGACATCAACGCGCGCTGTTAAGCGAAAAATTTTGCATTTTCCCTGCTAACAAACTGATACCTTGAAAAGTTGATAAGAGGCAAGGTGAAAACTCTCATATAAAGCGTTGTGAAAGGCGATAGGTGTGCGTTCTAATTTATGTCCGTCCGTTATCTGTGACTGCGATGCGGGTGCGCGTGCGCCGCCGCGCCACCCCACCTTCGTTTACATGCAGCACGCGACATAGACAACTGTTTCTTCATGCTTTTTAACTTTAAAGCTTATACATTTTTTCAATAATGCTGTGTAAGAGGACATAGCGACGGGTTGATAATATTTTACTTTTAGTTGAGTTTTAGTTTAGGATGGCATTGTTTGTTGTCGATAGGTAGGTGCTATTTACCTGTTACAGTTATTATTAGTACCTACTCGTTACATGTACTTTAATATATATAGGCTTTATTTAAAACATAAAAGTTATGAAATAATTAGTAATAAAAACAAATCAAGTTAATTGTTACTAAAGTACTTAAAGTTTATATGAAAATTTTACATTATACAGTAGAAAACAGATAATTTCAGTAGCAGGTAGCAGTCCAGAGTTTGGAACGGAGCCTGATAGATGGCTCTAGTCTCGTCCCATATTACATAAAACTAAAACATACCTTACGAAATGTGGGGGCCGACACACCGCTGCCTACTCTCTCACCTCTCCCTCCGGGGATATTTATAAAGTCGTTAAGACATTATGTGTAAAAAATAAATTGTTTTGTTACGAGTCTTATAGATGATACATTATGTTATAGCAATGTAAACCTAGAATGGAAAATAGCCCTTGCCGGAATACACCGTCAGATGCCTGGCGACAGTTTTCTACTTGATGGCAGAAGTGAGCCACGTGGTAGGATTTTAACAATGGATCCCCTGCACGGCTGTCCATGTTCATTACTACTGGGCCATCATTGCTACAAGACATCTTTTCATTTGCAAATTTTATAAAATCCGTGTAACCACTCATCTCACACCCTAAAGCAATTTGTTAATTCATTTCAATGTGCTATTTTGCATAAACATGGGCTCGTCTCGGGATTTCCGCATAATTATGCCAAATTTTCTATAGGATGAATTGATTTATAGCAAATTTATACTAATTGTTCCGTGCTCCTAACGTTTGTGCTATTGTCACGTGATGCCATACAATTTATATTTATTGTTTAATAAGATATTTCTCAGATTTAGAGTTGTATGAAAAAAGGTTCAGTTCTGATGTTGCTCTGAGCAGCAACCATTGGGCCGTTTAAAAAATGTAAGCAAATGGGTTAAAATACATTATGTTATTAAACGGCTTATTTGAATAATTATATTGGGAAATTACCTAAGTTGAAAGCCACTGGAATACACCGTTAGGTGACCGGTTTTTTAATTGAGGATGCTAGGCATGCAGATGTGTATTTGCAAAATGCCCTACCACAATGCTATAACGACTGCAATCCTAAAACAACCGGGACCATGCACTCCGATGAACCGAAGCGCTCATTAGTAGTGCCACAAGCGGTCACCCGTTCAGATAATGAGCGGAGCGGACGCTCCGTTCTCCTAAGTGTGATTCAAATTAAGGAATGAACTTTTTAGTTATATTTGACTATCTTTACACTACAGAAAAATTTCTAGAGTATATAGGCTAGTAAAATATGTTTATGAAAGGCATGGAGTGGCTAATAAAAAAAGACCTGACTAATGTAAATACATTACCTACATATTTTATTTTATGCCTAGCATATAATAGAGATTAAGAAAATAAGTGATTTGGGCGGTCTTTTGTTGCGTTCGCCATGCACTTTTTCAGACTCTTCATTCATATTATTTTATTGCACATTTCGATATTCCATCAAAATTTTATAATCGCGGTATATAACACTATATCGAGTTTAAAATATTATATTTAACTTGATATGGTGTTGTAAACCGTATTATTGGATTCTGTAATTCAGACTAAAATAAGTCTTTACAAAGTAAGTCACTTTATAAGTCTCATGTAACCTGCTAGTATATACTAGCACGTTTTAAAATTGATTTTAAAATCGATTGCTCATCGCCCTTCCAAAATTTTGACGTGTTAGATTATTACAAAAGTAATTATGGCCCAGTGGTTAAGCCATTTGACGCGCACCCCAAAAACAATGGGGTACATCGTTCGGGGTGGTGAGGGGAATAATCTAATAAAGGAATAAAGATGTTGCGTGATTTGGAGATATCATAACGTGGGAACGCACCTTGATTGGTGGTATTAATTAATTGAAGCTTTAGGCTGATTGAACCAGCGTGGGAACAGTAGATCTTTTGATTTTAAACTGTGAAAATATGCCAAAAAAATTGATTATCGTAAAAGTCTATGCGACAAAGGAAAATCAAGAAATAAGAGAGCTGCATGTTACAGGCGACGTGACGTTATGGGAATGATATTAATAAGCGCTATTGTGTTCGGTCCCTATATTATATTATCTAATAATTATACTATTTATACACCTACTTAAAATCAAATAATACACTTACAAGTGTTTTCTTTGATTTTAAGAGTATAAGATTTTGACTTCTACCAATAAAAATATACTTTTTGAAAATTTTTGACAGATTATTTTTGTCTATAATTCTAATGCATAGGTTCCACTATGAATCTAACTTCTGACTAGACAGGTAGTAACGTAGTTATATGGAAATAATAGTCACAGTTATTACGTGTTCTACAGTTCCCAACTAAAGAATAACATTAAAACTGTTCCATATCCTTCTTTAGGATATCTAAAAGACATTTTATGTAATGAGTAGCACACCGCTGCTCAATAAGGTATTGCTGATTATTAGTCTCACAACGTATAGGCATGCAGCTATATATCTGTGTGTACCACTGTGGGGGTATTCCCAAGAACATTGCCTAAGAGGATTGGCATCAGGAAGGCCATGAAACAGAAGCAAAAACTTTCACAGTATGTTCAAATATCATCCTTTTTTGTTATTAGAAATCAAATTATACCAACCCCAAATTCGTGAGATAAAGGTATGGTGTGGGGATGTTATTGTTACTAAGGTATTTATGAAAGCGCATAAAAAGTCTCTCCAATTTTTTTACCAAAATAACAAAAGGGCAACCAATATCGAACGTTATGATGCTCTAATCCTCTAATGATTTTAAAGTACAAAGCCGGAAATCCGATATTTCATATTCGCGCATTAGTATAAACCAAAAATGGATCCGGCAGACCATTAAATTTTATTTCAACCCGCGACTGGTGAAGGGTGGCCAAACCGGCAGGGCGTTGGACATAAATAATAGCGAAAATAAATAAAAAACATATTGGGACTGTTGCTCCACTCATTATGCGCAATTAGCTACGATTGTGACAAGACATCATCCATGTGAACGGTTTTCATTTTGATTGTTCAGAAGCACGGTAATGTTAGAAGTCTAGAGGCTTGCCACGCGCCGTTTTCATTACATAATTAACAAAAATTATAATCTTATTTTTTGTAAAAAAGTAGTTTTTAATACTAACAATCCAAACTTATTCTAGTACGTAATATTAAAATGTAAGTATATTATAGTTAATTCATTAAACAAATTGAGAAGCCCATTTGATCCTGACTAAGAGATGAAGCTACTAATATTGATGCTTAGTCTGGGCTGCTACTCTAATACATCAATTTGTTCTTTTTAAAATAAATAAGTATTAAAGTAATTCATTGTAATCTTTTTTCAATTAAATCTAAACAAAAGCTATAAGGACATAGAACGTTGTAAAATAATACTCCTAATTTGTTGAATACGAGAGGTTAAACAACGTTTTAAAGCTGTTATTTGCTGTGGTACTTATTGACCCCTCTGTTGAGGGAGGGTTTAGTAAAATTAGAGCGGTGGGAAAGGGTTAGCGTCTCTTATAGCCGCACACTTAACGTACTTTATGTTTATTGTTATTAGTACAATATTTGTACTGTTGAGATCTATGGTTATAGCAAACGTATCATATTTACTCCAACCATATTGTGGTATTTGCTAATATCCAACGTATAATATGACATATTTATGAGATTTGTGGAAATAAAACATTATTGATTAAATGACAATAATAGCTATCGATATTTATATAAAATATTGATCCTCGTACTTCCTATTACAATGTGATATCCGGTTTTGTTAAAAATTAACACTATTCTTCATATTCAATGATCAATCAGGCTCCCCTGTGGTCAGTTAACGGAATAACATAAATACTATTGTCAAGGTATTGATGTCCTTTTAACTTGGTTTCAATGGTCAGATACGGTGGAGTTGACGCGTGCCGTGTTAGTATTGTTGGCAGATCGATGGTATTTTAGCATTATTTGTTTGTGAAATAGCGTAGTTTATGACTTTAATGTATTTTTAACAAACGTTAATTATTGTACTCGTATTTGTGCTACTTTTTTTAAGAACCGATGGCAAACAATACATTTTATATGAGAAAAGTGAGATGTTATCATTTAATAGTAAAACAAACAACCCAGTACGGTATAACGGCTCACAAAAATCTCATGTTATTTATTTTTATTTAGATTCTTTATTGCACACAAATAGTACAGACAGAAAATAATTATAATCATAAAATGTGTACAAAGGCGAGCTTAACCCTAAAAGAGTTCTCTTCCAGCAAATGTTAGTCACTTACTAGTAGTGAATTTTTTTTGTAGCAGTAGAACTCTTTCTGTGATTTCGTCCGGGGAAGTACTGCCACCATTCCTAATGTTCACATTACTGTGTTCTAGTTTGGAGGCTATGGGTAGAGAGTTGAAATACTAGAGTAGTTATATCCGAACAACACTGTTCTAAAGCTTACTAGAATTTACCTATCTACATACCTACGCACATGTATATGCAGTTTGTAATGACAAGGAAAGAACGTTCAAATATTATGCGTCATATCTGTTGTAAGAAACAGATAAATAAGCAATTCGTGTAACCACCGAACCGTCACGAGACGTTCCGATCACCATTACACTGCGATCTCTTTCACTGTCTCACACCAAACGATACACATATCTCGCTCATCCATTTCATTGAGATTAGTTCCTAAGATAAAACATAATGACGATATTTTTGATTTCATCAATAAAAGCAATAATTACGCGTGAAATGAAACAGTTTTCTTATCTCTCACAGTGCTTGTATAATTGGTGCAGAGTCTAAAGACACAAGGAAGGCATATTGTCCACAGATTATTCCTAAAAACACGATTAGCGGCGATGTATTCACCGAACGCTCGGAAGTGCAAGACTGGTAGTGACTCTGGTAATTACCCTGAATTCGTCTAGTACATATGGAGGGCACATAACTCATCTACGGGTAAAAAAATCTTAGGCGATGGGTGCCCATGCTGGTGAAATTGATATAAGACTTAACAGCTTTATGTCTGAGAGTGATGGGCTCAGTGCAGTTCCTCTTGTGACGAACTCATCTGTTATAGGCAGAGGCTAGCTAGACCTTATCCATTAAGATAGAACAAAAATCGGTAGCACTATGATAATTAATGAGCGTGACTTCTCACGCCCATTACTGCCTAGAAAAATGTTGTGTGTATCGTTAACTTCTTTATTTCTGGCATAGAAAACAGAATAAAATCAAATCTTTACAAAATATCAGTAACAATTATCATTTCTAGTTTTCCTTATAATAAAACTAACTTCTGCCTGTGGCTTTGCCCGCGTCGAATTAGTTTATATTCTGAATTACTCAGTAAATCCACATAAAAGGTATTTGTTTCGAAGGTGAACCGTGAGATACAGTAAACAGACACACACACACACACACACACACATACACACACACACAAACACACACATTATAGTGTGATTCGCTATTATGCCAGTGGTCGCTTTTAGCTCATAGTCAAAATATTTCATTACGATCTTGCTGTATTCAAAATTAGTTCAAAATTCTGAGTTTTGAGTGTTCTAGCGATATCTTTACGGCAGCTCTTCAATGTATTCAATAATCTTGTTGGTCCGATAACTTCTATTTCAAATCAAAACATTGTTAAAGTTTATTTTTATTTTTTTTCAGTTTTAAATCTTGCCCAATAATGGTAGTCAGATAAACATAGCTCAAGGGAAAAATTATCGATTAATTATGGTTATCTATTTTTAATGCAAAGTAGCCTAATTAATATAACGACACAAAAATCTTGGTAATTCACATATTTTTTTGTAATTTCTAACCCAGGTATATGAGATCAAAATTGAAACAAGTTAACAACGATATCCCTATGACAGCTGTCATACGTCACGAGACCTATCTATAAGTCCTTTTTTGTTCGAAGAAAATGCCTTCGCGAAGTGTCCTTCCACCCACTATAACACCGCGGTCCTCGTGTAATTTATTTAAAAAAAAACCTATGACCGTATGTATGATCTACAGGATCTCATTATAGCATATTAATAAGATCAGTTCAGACATAGAAAAGCCTAGAACCACTAAGAGACAGAGATACGAGTACAGAATTACTTTCAATTTTATTATATTAGTACCTAATAATGGAGTTATGAATAATTAGAGCAATATTTTCTCGGCACGTTTAAAATTTAAACTGTAAGTATTTTAGTTACAATACGATTACTTTCGTTGCTTCCCAAACTTCCTCGTTATTGAAGTCTATTGACGGATGATCAGCTTATTCAAGATGGAGGGACGCACTCAAACCCTTGGTTCCATGATTGGCTGCGGTAATAAAGTGCACGGATGCCACTACGATTACTGGTGTTCCTAGTAATGCTCATAAACCCTCATTAAATTCCATTTTGAATGGGATGGGGTTGGAACTATAGAAGTTAGAACGCATGGTGAGATTTTTCGATTTGTTTGTCTAGCCTGACGTACGACGCACGACATATATGGTGAAAAAGAAAAATTACGAATATATTTTTTTATCCTACGATAAAAATATGAGAGGTCTCAAACATGAATTAGAATGATGATCTGTATGATTTTTTTTTCATTTTTGTGGGAAATCACAATAGCAGCATAGGACGATTAAATAATGTCAACCTACTACCAAAGCTCATCTTACAGCTTACATACTGTAGCCACTTTTCTCGAATACTTATTATACCTACAGTGTAACTAATTGCCAGAGGTAGGAATCTGAACACAGACAAAACTAGTTCAATAAACACAGACAAAAAGTAGTCATTACTCGATCGCGCGTTTGAAGAGTTATAAGAAACTATTGATGTTGCTTCGTGTAGAAATGTGGCGTTTATGGCGTCACATCGGCTAAGTAGAAAAATTAGGCGGAGTTATAACAAGATATACGTAGTAATAAAATATTTTTAAGTGTTTTATTGTTTTTATTTTATTTAGGGTCCGCTTCAGAATGTGCTAATAAAGTTTCGGGTTGCTAACCAACACATAAAATAAATTAATGATATAAATGACAGTTAACATGCAGCGCGTTTCAAGCTTTAACCGATGGATAGGCTAAATCGATGACTGTGAAACGCAAAGATGGTGTTTAGTTTAATAAATATGTTCTGGGTAGTATAACCGGAACATACTCGAACATTCTGAAACAGGTCCTTAGTTTATTAAAAACATAACACAATCTAATGTCGTGATGTTTATTTAGATTTTTTAATTCAGATATAATGTTAAGTATATGTATATACAAACTACAAACCTAAAGAATATAAGCAAATGTAGGTAATGTATTAGGAAATTTCATAATAGCTCTTAGCTTCCATTGATACCACAAAGATCCCCTGTACTGTGTTTGTGAAGCATGCGTGAATATGAATATTTCCGGTGGCGCCGTTTAAGCACGCGCTGCCATTAGGCCTACCGCTTACCTGTACACGGCACACGTGCCCGTCCAACCGTGGGTGCACACGTGGATGCGACCGCGCGCAACTCCGGACCTCTTGCCGTGGTCTACTGGCGGTTTGAGAGGTTTATCTTGTAAGTTACGCTTGTTTGATGACTTGTTGCTAGTTTTGTCAAGCATGGATGCTAGGGTAATTCGTGGCTACCTTCCAAACTTTGAATTTTGAATTTCATATTAGGTGAGCGTTGAACCCTTTAGATTTGTTGTAGTGGATGAAGAGTGCTTTTTTTCCTTACAGAAGTAATATGGCGGCAGGCCATTCTGTGAATGTCTGCTAAGATAGCTGTACTGTACTGTAGCAGCCAGATTGTCCAACACAGCCTCCCCCAGTAGGGGAGGTTTGCCGTAATACCCACGCTTGGTAGGCGTCTTGGGGATCACAGTTTAAGATATCAGTTTCTCAGAAGGCACTGCTGCCCAATTTTCGGTATTTTACCTTCAGTCGCTTCTTACGACACCCACAGGTAGTAAGGGGGCATGACATTCTAGCCCGGCACCCCACGGCCAATGCTTGGCTAGATTGAGACAGATTTTCTATTTGAGGGTGGTAGACCCACAAATAGAAAATCTGTAGACAAGCTCCCAATGGTATGTTCTGGCAGCTACAACATATTCGACCGCATCATCACTTTGCCTTACAAAGGTTATACATGCATGGTGGTAGGACATTATGCGAATGCCCGCCTGGTCAACTACCATCAAGTATAAAATCTGCTTCCAAGCACTTAACAGTGTGTTCTGGCAACTGTAAATCAGCAATAAAAAAAATAATTTCATCGATAAGTTTTTGAGACAAAACCTTTTGAGTTAGTGTAGTTGAGTGACAGTGATAAGTAGTGAAGTGAGTGCTACATATTAAGAACACAAGAACTCATAGTGTCTTCCCCTTAATAGAGACAATAAGATAGGTGTTAATGGACACATTCTTAACTTTACTCTATTTAACAGTTTAAGTCAAACTAAAATTACTCATTAGTCCGTATTATTGGCTAGATTGTAATATAATGACGTACTTACTAAGTATATCATTAGAAAAAAAAAAACGATAAGTTTAGCGTTAATTTTGACAGGTTTGGGTCAGATCTGAGAAGATTCAAAAGTCAACATTTATCCGCCCACTCGACATTGTACCCCGCAAACCGTCACTCAAGTTTACTGTCACACAAGGGATGTACAAAACTCAGAACATGTCTGACATCAAACCGATCCGTTTACGTAAATATAGTCGACCTTTTATTATCTGCGAACTTCGATTGTGGTCGAGAGCAATACTCGTACTGTTTTCCCTTCACCCCTACTATTCAGGAAGGATGATTGATCTACGGGAGATTGACAGATTTTTTTTAAAACCAGCCGAGGGTCGGTACGAATATTAAAGGCAATTGTTGTTAATTTTTACATTGGTAGGGCGATGCGTTTGGAGTGTTGTAATAATGTTTTGATAATAGCAGTATCCGTTCAGCTCATATTTCTTATTCAGAATGCGTGGGACCGCCAGCACTAAACGTTGGTGGTTATCGGGTGCCCTCTTTGAATTTAAAAATGTGGTTGTTGTCCGTTACTGGACACCTTGTTTCTGTGTATTTACATTTTTATTGTTTATCACAATTTGACATGAAGTCTCTAAGGTTATTAGTGGTTAAAATCAGCAATTGCATGCCTGGACTTATAAAGGCCTGATTATTTTCTTATCCCACAAGTGGCGGTCAAAATATAACTTGTTCATCATTTAAATATCCGACAAGGAGATTTTGCGCCAGGAAGGTGTGTTGTCTTCCTCAGAGGTCTGATGGAAACAGTTAAGCAATTTAGGGTTTTTGTTGTTATAACTCTACTTATGATAGCAGTCTGTAGTGTACAAATGCTCAGTAAATTGCACCGAAAAAGAAAATTTTCGGTGCCATTTTAGACTCGTTTCTTTGCTGAACCCGGTTATGATAAGAGTAACTACAGAACGATAGGGATTAACCCACTTTATGACGAAAACTATTTTGGTAAATACTTGAATAATCAGAATTATAAATTTATTGGTAAGAGTAGACAAGTCAAACAGTGTTAAAAATTTTAAAATTATTATTATAGCTAATTATAACAATTCAAATTACATGTAGTTTAAAACAATGATTAATTGAAATTAAATCTATACTTATAATAAAACTGTAACAGGTCCAATTCTGTACATGGAAGATATTTTGAAAAAAAAAAATGTACAGTACTTTGTAGCTGGTACTGATGCCGAAACTGTATTTTTTTTTATTTTTGTCTGTCTGTCTGTCTGTCTGTCTGTCTGTCTGTATCCCGGCCGCGCATCACTCCAAAACTACTGAATGGATTTCAATGAAACTTAGCATGATTGTAGTTCATACTACAAGGTAGGATAATTTAGCTTTTTATCCCGAAATTCAGCATGGTTCCCTTGGGAGAGGGGATGAAAGTCAAAATATACACTAAGTTGTAATTTATTAACGCGTAGTCCGATTTCATACGTTCTTTTTAGGGTTCTGTACCCAAAGGGTAAAAACGGCCTGTCCGGCTGTCCGTCCGTCCGTCTGTCCGTCCATTCGTCCGTCCGTCCGTCTGTCACCAGGCTGTATCTCCAGAACGGTGATAGCTAGACAGTTGAAGTTTTCACAGATGATGTATTTTGTTGCCGCTATAACAACAAATACAAAAAGTTGGCCAAGTGCAAGTTGGACTCGCCTACGTTAAAACAAAAAAATTTTAAAATACGAAGTCTAATGTTGTATAGCTAATGGTACGAAACCCTTCTTGCGTGAGTCCGACTCGCACTTGGCCGATTTTTTTAATTAGAATAGTGGTGCTTTTAAAATTATCACGTAAATATTTCAAAGTCATCGGGTTTGCAGTTCAGAAATTACAGACATCACAACCTAAATATTACGTTCCAAATAACTTGACACCCAAAATGTACAGAAACCTTTGAACGTACGGCTCATCTTAAGCTGGCGGTCGCACTTTATCCTATAAGTATGACTTTCACTTTGACTTTGCTGATACTGATGCAAAAACTGTTTTTTTTCTGGCTGTCTATCTGTATCGCGGCCACGCATCACTCCAAAACTACTGAATGGATATGAATAAAACTTAGCACGATTCGAGTTCATACTACGAAGAAGGACATGGGATACTTTTATCTCGAAATTCAGTACGGTTCTCTTGGGAAAGGGGATGAAAGTTAAAATGTACACTTAGTTGTAATTTATTAACGCGTGGTCTGATTTCATACGTTCTTTTTAGGGTTCCGTACCCAAAGGGTAAAAACGGTACTCTTTTACTGAGATTTCGCTGTCCGTCTGTCCATCCGTCTGTCCGTATGTCACCAGGCTGTATCTCAAGAACGGTGATAGCTAGACAGTTGAAATTTTCACAGATAATGTATTTATGTTGCCGCTATAACAAAAAATAGAAAAATTTGGCTAAGTGCGAGTCGGACTCGCGCACGTTAACACAAAAAAACCGGCCAAATGCGAATGGGACTCGCGCACGAAGGGTTCCGTACGATTATCTGAAATTATATTGTATGGGGACTCCCATACAATAAAATTCATTTCAATTCCCTTAATTATTTATTCTATTTTAATTAACTATATTTAAAGAAAACATAAAACTAAATATTCTGTGAATAGTTAAAGCGTCTACCGAAAGTTAAAATGTACACTTAGTTGTAATTTATTACCGCGTAGTCCGATTGCAATCATTCTTTTTTTTTTATGCCTGATAGGTTAGCCTTTGACTACTATCTCACCTGATGGTAAGTGATGATGTGGTCGAGGATGTTGTTCAGACTAACCTAGAGTTACTGGCTCTCAAGGACTGCTGCCGGAACACACCGTTAGGTGCTTGGCGACAGATTTTCAACTTGAGGGTGGTAGCTAGCCGGGCATTCGCAAAGTCCTCGCAAAGTCGCCCTACCACCATGCTGTAACGACTGCTATCCTAAGACAACAACCGGGACCGACGGCGTAATGTGCCCTCCGAAACACGGAAGCGCTCGGTAGTAATGTCACCAGCGGTCACCCATCCAAGTCATGACCGCGGCGGACGTTGCTTAACTTTGCTGATCGATTCAGAATGGCAAAGCAAACTTGGCTACGAGCGCTTCAAAATTTTTTGTTACAATAGTGGTAATTTAATTATTTTCCCGTATATATTTCAAAGTCCTCAGTTTTGCAGTTAAGAAATTACAGATATCACAAACTAAATATTTCGTTTTAAATAACTTGAACCGCGGATGTTGAGAAACCCTTGAACGTACGGCTCATCTTAAGCCCACAGGCAGACCGGAACCCCACGGGAAGCCCGACACCCCACGGGCAGCACGGCACCCTCATTTAGTTTTGAAAGCTTGCTACGATAAAAGTCTAAAATGTGGTACATTCACCACAATCAGTTTTTTTTAACTACATATCTTTCTTTTGCCGGATACATTTCGGAGACTGCGCAATGGAAGTGCACAATGTTGTCTTAGGTTTTCGCGATTGTTACACTTAGTAATAAAACAATTTTAAACGGTTTAAATCACGTATATTTATCATTATTTTTGTCCCGACGCGTCGGGACGTCGCGACGTTTCAAACACTTTGTAGTGATCGTGGTCACGCGGTGACTGTCGGGACAAAAGTAATTATAAATATACGTGATTTAATGCGTTTAAAGTTGGAAGTGCACAACTTTAGTAGATTGTTATACAAGGGTCAAAAGGAATTTATAACATTCACCCGCGTTCAGCTCGGTACTTTTCATTTCGAAATTAAAGAAAGTAAAAAAGTAGCTTTTCTAAAAATTATTCATTGAAAAAATAACATAACTACTAAAAAAATATTGAGAGGTTAGAACTATTTGTGAAATTTTACGTACAATTTTGTTTGGAATATTTACGGGCGGCTATAGCCCGAATAGGAATCTCTCTGCTTTTCACTACCTACTAATATAAGGAATAACGATATAAAAATAGTATGTTTTTTTATATTATTTATTTTGATTTTAATAACATGAGCAGTACCTATTTAAAATTAATGCGGCTATAGTCCAAGTAGGAATCGATGACTTACATCCGTGTTAAACACTTTTCATTTACAATATGAGGAGGGTAAAATAATAGTAGTTTTTCTAAATATTTACTAAAAATATTAAACATGAGTAGAAGATACAAAGATACACTAGGAGTTAAAACAATGAAATTTAGGGAAATTTTTAGTTAGTTTTTTTTTAACCTACACTTTTTACCTTATATTTAGTTACTACCCTGCCAAACATAGTTGTTATTAATTGTTTTATAACAACAGAGTATTTTACAACGAAAAATCTTAGACATATAACTTTGTTTACACCAATGGTTACCATGGTTACAAGTCATTGCGGCCCAAGAGAAGGAAGCATTTACTATGAGTTTTTCCCAGCCTTAGGTGGGAAGGAGCGTCGCCTACCCGCTACTCATATCAAACAAACACTACTTCCTCAGAATGAGAAATAAAAAAATTATATTCGATCTACCGTCAAACAAACCGCCGTTTTAAAATCGAAATTCTAAAGAAACGCACAAGGTACTTTGTTTCAACATTTATTGTGTGAACTGGGAAAGCACTCTCTGAGTTACTTAACTACTGTCATCTGGAAAATACAACCCGGGAGTTTTGAAATCCAAAGTAAAAAGCTCCATTCTGAGCTATGGTTTACTATAAGAGTGCTTCACCGCAGACCAGTGTTGCTTAATATGAGATAAACAGTGCACAAATGTGAATAATTAGTCTGCAGGTACGGCAATCGCGAACGAAGTCGCGGGCACAGCTAGTAAATAATAAACATATTATTCTATGTTATTTATTACACATATTCGTCAACACTGTAGAACGCCTTCTCGCCGAGCCACGATTTAAGACTGCGCTTAAATGAAGTGAGGCTAGGTGCTGTGACTATATGATTCGGTAGCTTGTTATATAACGCGAGTCCCAAGCACGTGTGTTAGTCTGTCTGACTTAGCCAGTCTGTGAGATACCGCAGCTAACTTGCCAGCTCCGCGGGTATTGTAGCATCGCGTGTGGTGATCACCGCGCGTCCTGAATCGCTCCAGGTCCTGCCTAACATACATCACTACCTGGAGTATGACAATGGAAGGCAGCGTAAGGATCTGGAGCGATACAAAGAATTGACGCGCCGGCGTGTCCCACGCTGTCCTCGCGATGGCCCTCACAGCACAGCACGTTTCTGCATGCGAAAGACGCGCTCCCGATCAGCAGCCGTCCCCACAGCTCTGCGCCGTACTGGAGAAGCGAGTGAACGGTCACGAAATAACATGTGCGGACCACGTCGGCGGACACCACGCGCGATAGCCTGCGGAGAGCAAAGCATGCGCTACCCAGTCTGGCACACAAACTGTCGATATGTTTATCCCAGGTTAGGCCTCGGTCTATTTGGTATCCTAAGAACACGATCGTTGGAACCTGTTCAATGGTGTTTGTGTCAATAGCGACGGCCAAGCTCCGGACCTGAAGCCCAGATATGCAAAAATGCCTGAAGTGCGTTTTGCTTGCTGAAGCTATGAATGCACTCATAGCTTCAGCAAAAAACACACGCTCCTATAATATTTTTATTATTGCTTAAACGAAGCTTAAGCTTTTTAAATTTTAGTGGTTGATATAATTCTGTCAACTATCGACAGCTATCCATTGTGTTCTGACCCATGCCGGCTGGTTGCTTAGCTTAATTTTTTTACATCAATTTTTTGCCCTAGTTTCGGACAATAGCCTATTCGATACTTCGGCACAATGTGCCCACTGATCCTCATTGATCGCCAATTACTGGACATTAAGTACCTTAACAGCTTTTCATGTATATTATTTGTAGCAACAAATCAAATAACCAAAGAAAAAACTACAATGCACCGCTCAAGATCTGCATTCAATATTGGTATTAGGGTCTTTTTATTCGTTATATAAGCTCGTTTTTTCGGACATTACAACAATAGTTTTTTGAACTGAGCCTATTTCCTGTGTTGAAGTGATCGGATTGCGCGATGCGAAAGGTTAAAAGGCGCAGTTTATGAATTTCGATATACCTACCTAATGGTGCCAACTTATGAAATATTTACCTAGTTGAAAAAATGTTTACAACACCGAAAAAAATATACATTTAATGGTTATGGGTTAGACATTGATGTGATAATACCCGTCGTTTTGAAGTAATAATGCCTAGTTAGAGAAATGTATGTGTCAAATATCCTAAGACCATAATTTTATTGATTTTACGCATAACACTTTATGCCCAATTTTTTTAAAGTAAAGTTGTCCTCAATAGTTTGTAATCTTTTGAATTTTCTGATTGCAACAAATTTATATGTATTTTAGTGGTCTTATTCAATATTTAGGATATATATTCCACATTACAGGCATCTCTTCTACATTTTCTTGTTGGAGCATCTGTCTATTTAGGTTGAGAAAATAATTGTTCTGCAAAGACTTAATTTCTGTACAACCAGCAATTGTCAGGTCAACAAAATCATGTTGATATGTAAAATTGTAAATAAAACTAGCTACCTATACTAAAAAAAAAATTCACGACACATTTATCGTTTTGAAATTATAAATCTTATTCAAAAAGTGAGGTACCTACCTAGTTTAATTCTAACTGAAAAACTACTCGACCGATGTTGATAAACCGCTGAGGATTGCCTGTGAACGTATTCACATGATAACAATAAATTATTATTTTTTTACCCTTTGCCTTAACAAAATACTAACCATATACAATACTACAGCTACTACAGTAAAAGCATTTAGACAACCTATAAGTCATTACAGAATAGATCCAAAGGCAGTCCAAAAGCTCCAGCCCAGTTGGCAGCGTGCCCAGGACTGCCAGCATCCTTGTATTATCCCGCTGAATTTCAATGCTTATTCGTTGAGCCAAATAGGTGATATAATAAAAAAATCGAATGGTTTTAAATTAAATACCGATATGTAAGGGTTAATTTAAATGGAACTATCTTCGAGGAATAGGTAACTCTACCCTGTAAAGTAACGGACGATCAAGTAAAAATATACTCGTGTATGCGGTGACTTGAAAACATTACTATTTTTTTTCAAATTGATTATGTAATAAAAACATATTAAACAATTTTTTTTTCAAATATTTCAACTCCAAATTTTCAAATATTTGTCCTTTTCAACAGAAATATTCATAGATTCAAATTCTAAATTTGCTTGTTAAATTCGTTTTTGTTTGTTATCTATTGGTTTGGTACGCGTGTTGTTCATTTATGGGCGCTACGCTACCGGGTAGCAAGGTGTGCGGCGCGGCACGCCACACGGCGCGGTGGCGGCGCACGCGTCGATAACTCCATTGTCACGCCCGTCACGCTTTGTCCCGCACCACTCTTGCGCACCCAACAACACGCATTATTGCATTTTTATTGCGCATCTTCAAATTGCGCCTGTCCTTTGTTACATCCTTTATTTGCTTTTTATCGATAAAAACGATGTATGCCTTCACGCTTTGATTCGTTCTTTATTAATATTTGTTACTTTTAGAAACATTTGTATGGTATTTGTTAAGAATAGAGAACAAATAATGTGATTCTCTGATTTCTCGGGATTACAAAAGTAGGTCAATAATTGCACAGATTCTTATCTTATATACATCATAAAGAGAAAAAAGAACTCTTCGGTTTCCACCACGACCGTAAAATGTTTTCTATTTCGATGTTAATACATACTACTAATACATAATACATACTACTTAATGTATAAATATAAAAAAATTACTAAAATTTTCTTTGAGATTCATAAAAAACATCTTTTACTCACTTTATAATACTGTATATGAAGCCTACCAATGTCATCCATCATTGAATCTATTATTATTATTGTCAACCTCGACCAATCTGTTACCAATGGGTGACGAAGCCTAACTGTCTAGTGTTATGTTGACTACAAAAATATTGTAAAATCCAAAATAAATAAATATATGAAAGAAATTACTAAGAATCTACATTTTATTACCCACTTTATGGTATCCTTCTTTGTGTTTTAAATGTATTAGGTACTATGTTGCAACATATGAAGAATTGTACCGATTAAAATCTCTTGAGTCAGGCGGATAGCATCTTATTGGTAAAAGGGGCTACAATACAACGGTCAACAATAAGAGCCCGGTAGATTCACTCGAGACGAGTGGATGACTCAAGCAAGAGTGGTCGATGAGGTATGAGATAGGAAGTTGAGTCGTCACAGCGAAGCCGCGCTGTCTACGGTGCATACGTCTGCGCTTGGGAAGTACAGTCAAGAACATTCTCACTAATATAAGTTTAGGATATTACATATTCTCCTGTGGAAGGTCGTAAAGGCAAATAAGGGAAAGAATGCATAGAATGTCATTCCTCACGACGAAGTAAAAAGCGCGTTGTTGCACATATAAAGCACTCAACGCGGTTTTTTCATAAATGCGAAAGCTTCTGAACGAGTGAGGATGTGAGAGTGGGTGTTTGTTCTTCTTCACGGTGACACGGAATGAAACGGTTGAACCGATTTATGTAGTTGAAACTTGGGATAGAGATATTCCTGGATTACAATAGAATACTTTCATCATCCTAATCACATTTCCTACAAGGGTAAAATATCGGCGCAGTCAGTAATTCTTAAATTGGCAATTTGACAATCATTCCTGTTCTCGGATTTTCAGAATATTTGCGTTCATGATGACAAAAAACAAAATTGATTATTGATATTCTTTTAATGTTATAAGCACTTTGTGTTAATTAGCTGTTTTACCGACTTTAGAAATAGTGGCATATTTTCAATTTAACACTCACTATTTTCTATGTTATATATACTTAAAAATTCTGAATTCAGAGTTTAGGATTGTTAAATATTCTTCTGTGGAATGTCTTAATAAGGGAAGGAATGCACAGCATGCCACTGCTCATGATGAAGTAACTAAGGCGTTGTTGCACTTAAGGAATTAATAATTTTTTTTTAAATATTCTACTAATGATTAATGATGGATACTACATGTTGTATGAAAATAAATTGGTAGGTATCTACTTACAACTTAATATCTTATATTAATATTACCACAATAGTTAAGTTTTTTTTAAATTGAATTTGTGTTATAGGTAATACTAATTTTGAGTTCTGATAACAGTATTATAAATTAATTTATCGTTTCTTTAAATAACATTTTATTATAATAGCATGTAAATATTTAATGCATTAATAGTAGGTATATCCGTTTATACAAGCTTATTAAGGCACAATAGCTTTTATTTAACCTTAAAGTAACATAGGTAACCTATTTGTAGTTAGTTTTTTTTAGTAAATATTGAGTATTCTGATTCAGAATAAATTTATTTGGGACTATTTTTATAAAATGTTAATAAATTTATGATATGGGTTTTTTATACTATGAGTTAACGGAACAGGATAGAGAGACTGTAATAGGCAGAAGTTACCAGTGGTAACTTCTGCCTATTACAGATATATTTCGTCACAAGTACGAACTGCACTGCGCTCATAACCCTGAGACATACAGATGTTAAGTCTCATGTGCCTGTAATTTCATGAATTATTTACTGGTTTTGATGCTTTAAGTACATTATAGGTGGTCATTTTCAGAATTTATTGGTTCCTTAATTATTAACCTTGTCATGTACTAAAGCCTGAATAATAATCTAATTGAATTTATAGTCCAATATTCATATTTGGATCAACGTTTTACTACAAATATAAGAAATCCAGGTTTGTAACTCATTTCGTTTACGAGCTAGAGAACCATGACGAGGACGGACGCATGGACGGACAGATAGTGAAGTCTAGTTAACAGGGTTCTATTTTGATTTTTAGGAATGGAATCCAAAAAAGAACTATATCCAGGGGGGAGTTATGTGAAGCCAAAACTGTCTTCAATAATGTTATTTGTAATCCTTCGTATTAAGAAAACATATCGTATACCCACTCCACATACGTAGGCTAAGGCTAAGAACATGATGATGGGGGTAAGCAAATGATAATAATTAAGGAAGAAGTTAAACGTAGCATAAAGAACTATACCTATCTCAAAATACGTATAATTGTTTTTTCATCGACTGTACAACATCTTCCATGTCGCAGACATGCGGGCCTCTCACTGGGTCACGCCTTCGTCTGGTCACCACGTACCACTTACCATTCGCCAGGAAATCAGCCCATAATTGGTACTAATGGACTTTGGGTTGGGGAAAATCGCAATTTACGAATCAACATTCCGACCTGTGCCGCCACGCCGAGCACACCTGTCTACAGCTCCGCCAGTATCTCCCAGTGAGACCGCAATAGTCCCCACACTATTGCCGTCTCACTCGGGTCATCGTTCCGACGCTAGTTGCAGACCAGTGCCTTGGAATACGCAGTCCTGACGAAGTTTTGTTTTCTGTTTTCTGTGCAGACGCTGAGCAGCCGCCGAACGCCGAGCAACGCGAGCTACGAGCTCGCCGTGCCGTCGCGCAGAGGCGCTCTAAGACGTCTGGCATTACCACCTACCCAGTCCCTTGTTTCGGACGAACAACATCATATCGGGCTGGTGGTCTTGCTTCGACCGCACTTTTCGGTGCGCATTTCACCACTTTACTATCCGACACAACATAGTAACAGTCGCGTAACAACACACTTTGTGCTGTTAAGCGACGTCGTTCAGGCGTGGGGTAGCGTCAGCCAAACCCGTCTGAACGATCAAATCCGCCATTTGCTGCGGTCGCAGTGTGACACCCTACGGTGACAACGGCCACTGTTGTTGTTTTGGTTTAACCTTGCACCGTGGCCTTTCCCGCTTCACGGGTCAGCCGAAGCAAGCTGGGCTCCGGGATTCTGGCCTTGGGGTCACCCCTAGTCAAACCCGGAGTAGCGCTTAGGAGCACCCCTCTCCGCCGAGAAAAAAGCTCGGAGAGGGTACACAACTAGGGCACACCATAGGTACTCACTCCCTCTCACACAAGTGAGCTCACGAGTTGCGAGAGGGAGACAGAACCCGTTAGGCCATCCTGAGTATTCCCCTCAGGATGCAACGTCCCTCTAACGGTGAGGTGGAGGTCCTTCAGACCTTCGCCCTCCGCTACCCCGAACTCTACGCTGATCATCAGCAATCGCTTAACGATGCAGAGAGTGCCCGCCTCACGGACACTCTCATCGCTCCCTCCGGAATTCCAATTCCGGAGGCCATCGTCCCTCCTCTGACCCGGTCCTTCTCAGAGGACAGCCCGACTTCGCCCGCTCCGGGCCCTGACAACAGACGCACGGTGGCAGCCCCTC
The DNA here is from genome assembly GCA_963854805.1 of Plagodis dolabraria. NCBI lineage: Eukaryota > Metazoa > Arthropoda > Insecta > Lepidoptera > Geometridae > Plagodis > Plagodis dolabraria. Next base: position 24,531,015 of record OY978444.1, read on the forward strand.
CCCGTGAGAGGTCTCGCTCGCGCTCACCGATCGGGAGGCCAGCGAGCACCCGTCCCTCCATCGCCGTTGTCGCGCCCACTTCGGACTCCGAAGCGGAGATGGAGGTAGATCCGAGTCGCGCCTTACGCACTGACTCGGACTCAGATAACGACGGCTATACCGTCGTAGATAGAAAGCGCAAGCGTGCTCCTAAAGCCGCTAGTTGCGCAACTTCCGCCCCTCCCGCCAAGGCACCCGCTAAGGCCCCCGCCTCCGGCAAGAAGCCGACCCCCGCCCCGCGCCCCGCGTCTCCTCCCTCCGCTCCGGCCACCACTGCCGCGTCCCCTCAGGACGCGAGCGCGCGCCGCGAAAAACCGCCTCCGCCCCTGTTCATTCAGGACAAAACCAAATGGGACATGCTGTCCCGTTTAGTTTCGGATCGTGGGATCCACTATACTAATGCCCGCTCCACGCAGCAGGGCATTAAAGTCCAAGTTTCCACCATTAGCGACCACAGAGCGCTAACTAAACTCCTCCGCCACGAGAGCATAAGTTTTCACACTTATGCGCTCGAAGAGGAGAAAGTCCTCCGAGTGGTCATCCGCGGTGTGCCCAAGGAGGTACATACCGATTCGGTATGTGCCGACCTGAAGGCACAAGACTTCCCCGTACATGCAGTTCACCGCATGTACAGCGGGAAGGACCGCAGCCCCTACGATCTAGTACTCGTAGTACTAGATCGTACTCCTGAAGGCAAGGCCATTTTTAATTTAAAAAAGGTCTGTGGCCTCTCAGGACTCGATGTCCAAGCCCCATACAAGAATGGGAGTCCCTCGCAGTGCCATAACTGCCAACTATACGGGCACGCCTCCCGTTTCTGCTTCGCTCGCGCTAGGTGCGTTAAGTGCCTAGGCGATCACGCGACAGCAGCGTGCACTCGCACCCGTGATTCGCCGGACCCACCCAGCTGTGTTTTATGCGGTGCTCAAGGGCATACCGCGAATTACCGTGGCTGCCCTAAAGCACCACGAGTGAACCACAGGGTGGCAAGGCATAGGCCGACCCGTCCCTCTTACGACCGTTACCAACGGGTAAGCCCTAAATTAACGGTAGTACCTGCCTCACAGGTAATACCCGCGCCGCTCCCAGCCCGTAACGCATGGTCTAAACCACCCAGTATGGTTAAGACCGTCGCTACCGCCCGCGCCCCGGCCCGCGCGCCCGCACCCGCGCCCGCACCCGCACCCGCCCGCGCCGCGGCCCCTGGCCGCGCACCGGCCCCGGCTCGCCCCGCGCTCCCGGCACCCGTCGCCAACACCATTCGCGCGCCTCCCCGCACCGCTTCCCGGCCACAAGCTCCACCTATGCCATTGATGGCTGCCCCTCTTCAAGAGGCAATCAACCTAGTCAGCGATCTGGCTATGTCGGTTGACATCAATGAGGTACAAGAGCTATTCCACAAGATGCAATACGCTCAATCCCCAGCGGACGTGATCCAATACACATTGGAACACGCGAATTTTCTTAGCGCCCTTAAGCGCTTCGTTCCCCAGGCCCCTCCCCAGTACAACCACTATGGGTAGTACAACCGCACGCACGAAACCGCGCTCAGTTTCGTTAGCGTCATTCAACGCTAACGGTTTCTTTAGACAACGTGACCTTGTCCACGACTTTTGTTGCACCCACCTTATCGACATTATATGTGTGCAGGAAACCCTTCTAAAACCGGGGAAGGCGAACCCTAGGTTTGCCAATTACAGAACGGTACGTGATGATAGAGTGAACTCCCGTGGGGGAGGCACTCTTATCTATTACAAAAGGTCCCTGCACTGCATTCCCCTACCTACCCCAACTCTTGTTAATATGGAAGCATCTTGTTGCCTCCTAGCTATGACTGGTCATCAACCTATAGTCATAGCATCCTGTTACCAAGCTTGCAAAAAGCCGATCGTCCGAGCTGACTTAGAAGCCCTATTCTCATTAGGAAGCGCCGTCATTCTGATTGGCGACTTCAACAGTAAGCACATCCTATGGAATTGTAACGTCAACAATCCCAGAGGTATTGCACTTGAAAACCTAATCGCAGAACTTAACTTTGACATAATTGCGCCCACTGAGCCCACTCACTACCCTTATATGGAAGACCACCGATCTGACTTGCTTGACATGGCACTATTCAGAGGCGTAACACTCCGGTTACGCTCCATAGAAGTGGTTCACGAGCTTCACTCTGACCACCGACCCATTATACTGCGACTAGGTCCCGACCCAACGACTGACCTCCCCCGCCCCACTAAGACGATAGTGAACTGGAAGCAAGTAGGCGATGCCCTAAAGGCTATCAGTTCACCGGACCTAGACAAGATCCCTGACGACATCCTGACAAAAGATGACGTAACCCTTGCGATCGATTCGTTCACCAATCACCTCTCCACCGTAGTAGGTGCATCCGCGAAGGAGGTCATAGTGCCGGACGACCGGCGCCTTGTCATTCCAGCGGATGTGAGACGATTGGTGACGGAGAGTAAAGCAGTGACCCGACATTACGACTCTTACCCCAGTAAAGAGAACAAAACTAAGAAACGCCACTTTGAACGCATGGTTCAAAGTCGCATGTCTGAGTTGCGTGATCAACAATGGGGCGATAAACTTTCAAACCTCGTGCCAAGCCACCATGCTTATTGGAACTTGGCGCGAAGTATGAAAGGTAGTAACCATAACGACATGCCTCCCTTATACAGACCAGTCCCACTAGTCCCAGCGTTCTTTGACGAAGACAAAGCTGAGTGCCTAGCTGATAGCCTAGAGGCTCAGTGTTCCCCTAACGTAGATCACGTTGACCAAGCTCACCTCGATTCGGTGGATGCTGAAGTCGAACGTAAAAGCTCTGTGGTCACCTCTGAACTCCCACCTGCCACCTTAGCGACTTACGCTGAGGTGGCGAGACTGATCAAGGCCCTCCGACCGCGCAAATCCCCCGGTGCCGATGGCATCTCCAACAGGGTTCTTAAAACCCTCTCTCCTCCTCTCATCCATCTCCTAGTCAGCATCTTCAATGCTGCTATGAGCCACTGCTTATTCCCAGACACCTGGAAATGTGCAACTGTCATTGGCATTCACAAACCAGGCAAAAGCTCATCTGACCCCACCAGTTACCGCCCAATCAGCCTCCTCAGTGCCTTAGGCAAACTTTACGAGCGGTTACTTGCAAACCGCCTCCAGTCCCATGCTAAGGAACACCACCTTATCCCAGATGAGCAGTTTGGCTTCAGACCCGGACACTCATGCGTCCAACAGGTGCACCGCCTCACGGAGCACATCATTGAGGGCTTTAACAAGTACCCCAAACCCCAGACCACGCTAGCAGTCTTCCTCGACGTGGCGAAAGCTTTTGACAAAGTCTGGCACAATGGCTTGATTTACAAGCTATACCAACTTGGCGTGCCAGAACGTCTTGTGCTCATCCTACAAGACTTCCTTAAAGCCAGAAGCTTTCGCTATCGCGTGGAAGGCACCCTCTCCTCCCCCCACCCAGTCAGAGCCGGAGTCCCTCAGGGCTCCGTGCTATCACCCATTCTCTTCGCGCTGTATACCAGCGACATCCCACGCTCTCAGCCAGACGTCCTATTGGCCCAATACGCGGATGATACCGCTATTTATACCACTGGGTGGCGTATCAGCAGAAAGTCCATTTTCGCCCTCCAACGGGCCATCACCGAGATCGGTGACTGGTTCCGTAAATGGCGCATCGCGGTCAACCCAGTTAAAAGTGCAGCTATGTACTTTACTGAGAAGACTCGCCCCCGTTACCCGCAACCTTTAACTTTGTTTGACCAACCCATCCCCTGGGTTAGTAAAACAAAATATCTCGGAGTCACCCTTGATCGGAATCTCACCTTTAGCGATCATATAACAACCGTCCGAAACAGAGCGGCCTTTGTAATGGGTCGCCTTGGTCCCCTGATTCGCAAAGAGAGTAAAATGTCTCTTAGTAATAAGAAGACACTTTACACTGCCTGCATCCGCCCCATCATGACTTACGCATCAGTAGTGTTTAGTCATGCTAGTGAGGCCCATCTCCACAAGCTTCAAGTCATTCAAAATCGTTTTCTTCGTAGTGCAACCGGCGCTCCGTGGTATGTCCGGAACACCGAGTTGCACTGCGACCTAAACCTTCCCTCTTTAGCGCAGTTCAATAAGGACTGCGCTCGCCGATACTTTGATCGAGCGCCCCACCACTCGAACCCATTGGTTGTCCAGGCATCGAACTACTCGACCGCCTCTTCTATCCCATTTTTCAAACCCCCCCGTCGCCGACCACGGCAGGTATTAGACGACCCGGATGACCCCATCGCAGTCATTACATTGGCAGCTTTAGCGTTATCCGCAAGTCGTCGAGGTAAAATCCCCAGGTGTGAGGTAATTAGAGGTCACACAATCAAACACCGAGCTCGCCGGCGAGCTCGAGGCAAAAACAAGGTCACGATAAATTGCTCTCCAAATAGTCAAAGAGTTTTATTCAGTAGGGCCCAATTGTGCAACACTGCAGTTGCACAGAGGCATTTTGCTCCGATCCCCCCCATGTCTCTCGACAGTGAGACAAGCCGAGGTCCGAACCACAGTGGTGCCCTTGAGCTCGCTGTCAACCCCTCCTATAATAGCGGTACGTTTTCGGCGTCCGCAGGAGACGGAGGTAGAAGGCGCTTTTCGCCTTCTACGCCCGTCTCGGGAGAAGTGCCTTCGGCACTTCTCCCTCCCGGGCTATTGTAGGGCCAGGCCCTCGCCCAAAACCCGGTGGAGCTGGACGACCGCACAGGCGGTAGCCAGCATCTATGTCCTCCCTAAAAAAAAAAAAAAAAAATTGGGTTGGGGTAGGTAATGTCTTAATAACCGTGCGTAGTTCATTGGTCGTATTACATATTATAGTTGTGACACGTCTATCTTCGTTAAATTGATTATAGACGTTAACAATTATGTCAGTAAAAGTTTATATTGACTTAATCTCTGTTGTACCAGGTCTAGCTCACTCAGCACTTTAGGTGCAAAGCTACAGACAGTTATACCAGAGCCTGTCCGACCGGACAGGATTATTCTACGGTGCTTGCCGCGTCAGAAGAGATCAGAGCTATACGTGGCTATGAAATAGAAAGAGAGACGTCCTGGAGTCGAATATAAATATTAGGTAATCGGTGACTTGCGAGCTGAAGTGCACTTTATGGCTTCGTATATAGAGTCACTTATTTATTGGAATGGCTTTGTGGAGTGACCTTCTAGTCATTTTTATTTTGTGTTTGTTCGTAAATGTGTCGTATGCAGAGGACTTCCCATTAGGTGCCTAATAATGTACATATAAATTAGGTGTCGAATGCATTATATTGCATTTTAAAATGTATAGGTTGTTGAAGGCTCTTACCAACACCAGATATATATTTTTTAATAATAATAATAATGTTTTATTTCACGTAAATAGTAAACAATTTGTGAACAAACTAAATTGGGCACTTTTCATTATACCTATTAATTAATTCTTACAAAAGACAATGCTTCTACAAGATTATCTACTTAGTATGTTTTCGCGCAGAACCTACACTAAGAAAGCGATTTCTTGTATTGCAGGTTCTTCAATCCCATCAAGTGTACCTTGAAATGTTACATGATATAACCGTGTGATATTTGACTATGTTTAGGTATTGATTACATTATACAAATAAAAATGAAAATAGATTTTTTACATTATTGAAAGATTACACTTCACACCTACAACTTTTTTTATTTTTTTATGGTGACATTACAAGCACGAGGCCCACCTGATGTTAAGCGGACTAACCTCTGCCTATAATAGATGCATTAATACACAAGTGACGAATTGCACTGCACCCGTCACCATGAGATATACTATTGTTAAGTCTCATCATATGCCTGTAATTTTACTGGCTCTTAAGGACTGCTGCCGGAACACACTGTTAAGTGCTTGACAACAGATTTTAAAAAATCAGTACTTCTAAAACGTGACCTACTTATATGTACCTACTTGATCGCTAATGTGTCAGTCCGTCAGATAGTCTATTTTATTTGATTTAGACAAAGGTAAAACTGCATACGATAAAGAAAATAAGTTTTAGTGAGGTGATTTTTAGGGTCATATCAGAATATTAAATAAAAAACTAAGACATTCATATAAATTCAACGAACTGCGAAGCTTTTATGTAAAGGTTTACTGGAAATGACATACATATATAGAATACTTTTATATATAGAATACTTAATATTGTGTACAATATTTATTTTTGCGTTATAAGTTCCATGTCACCAGCTTTTTTGTTTTCTGAATAATATAATATGTATTAGAATTGGTTAAAAAATATCCTTTATTCGTAACTTTGATTTTTCGTCCTATGATCTTAATAAACTTAATAACGAACTTACAGAATTTGTTTCGTCTGTTTTTGGTTTTCAAATCTTCAACTCTCGACGCGACGCCTCTTTACCCCCCCGCAGGTGACAGGTACTACTGATATTAAGTTAATTCCTCTCTACACAAGCAAAGCCTCTCCAATGTAATTAGATAGTCTCACTAATCCTTACCTCACCAAACAGATGTCCACACAGATACCGCTGTCCTCAAGCCAACTAATCCCACAGATAAGGCCCTTCCTCCCGCCACCCTTTTCTGATCGGAGCTATTAACTCCGACATAATCGCCATTGTCTTTGCCCTTTCCCACAATCACTGAGGGTATGTTACTTAGGGCTAAGAGCGGATACTGTAAATAGTAGCTGGAGATAGGAGTATTTTTAGAGGGGTCTGTTAAAATCAAATCAATACATATAATAAAACAAATCGCTTACCACTGTCTGTCCCAGTGTATGCTTAGATCTTTAAAACTACGCAACAGATTTTGATGCGGTTTATCTTATAATTTTTCACAGAGGGTACCGAATTTGGTGATTTTTTTATATACGAAAGCTGGTGCTCGTCATTTGGTTCCATGTAATTTCAGTGAGATCTGACCAGTAGTATTTGAGCTATCCCTAATAGTGCGTCTTTAATTGGCTTTGACTAACTTGATGTGTTCCCATTTTTACTCGATGCAAAATGAACAATAGAAAACTTTATTCGATGGATGGTTTATGTATTTTTACGTTTGTACGGTTTTTTTGTTAAAATATTATTATTTCCTAAAGTTTATAAGCAAATCAATTGTTTATTTTAAATACGAGGAAATTGCAAGTACTTTCCTCATGTTTGTGTTGAAAATAAACTCAGTAGGGTCGTACTTTGCAACAACAGTCAAAACTTTCTTCCTCTTCTCACTACCTCTCAACTTTTGTCTAATTAGTATTGAACCTATTGAAGCTTGACGTTCAATAAATATTTCTTTAATAAAGTGAAAGGTGCATAAAACAAGTGAGAGTGTACTGAGGGTTTTAGTAAGGGTTAAAAGAATTTAAAAAAATAGTTTCTGTACAAGATACTGTCTCACTAACACACCAATGAATAGATATGGGCTAAGGTTAGTGGATTACTGGTACAATCATGTCCCTAATACGCGTACAATAAGAGCTTTTTAACCATATCAAAAGCCATAACTCTGGTGACGCAAGGTATTTCAAACCTAAATGTGTACAACATAGGATACATTTTGTTGCAATATAAATGTTATTGATAGAGCAAGGGGAAACGCATTGTGTTAATATCACAATATGGTGCTGTCAGTTAATTGGAATAGATTATGGGAATAGGGAAGAAGACTGTTTTCCTATATGGAGTGGTCCCGAGGGATGGTACAGCTTTTTTATCAAGTCATCGAGTGACAATGGATCTGGTCGGATTATCACAATATTTGGCGATGGTCGTGTGCCGAACGATAGGTAAGTTGATACCGTCTGTTTTGACAAAGGATAAAAATGCTTAATCATGTGTAATGCAGTTTAGCAGTTAATTATCGTCATGCTTCTTGTGGTTAAATAATATAGTCATTATGCCCATCAATATGGATTGCGTTTTTGCTTTTATTCAACAAGGGTTTACCTTTGACAGCGACTACGGGCGCTATTTTTCTTAGAGCTAGAATAATATCTGACATATAAATTCAAGACCACGTAATGATTTTGCTGGTTGGTTGCACTACAAGTTCAGCTGCTCTGTCATTAGGTTTACCAGACCACAGACTATTCGAAGTAATAGGAGAACCACAAATTCTTATAACAATGCAATTTAAGTAAACGCGTACTATTCTATTTGCAGCTGTTTTGGTTTACAAACAAAAAATAGCACGTGTCCAAAGTCCAATTCATAAGTAAATCGTCAATTTTAGCTATTTCCCACAAACCACAGGTATCGATATTATCAATAATCGATTTCAGCTAGTACATATATTGTAGAAATATCGTAATGAGTGGCGTTCTCAAGAGCCAGCAGGGTCTTCGGGGGTGATTCCTATCATCGTGTGAGATCTAATAGTTTTATGAACTTTGGCGAGTCAATTCGATAAATGGCTGTGTAACAATCGGTGGCAAATTGTTTACGGTCTTTGGGTTACAATGTGGCTGTTTGTAATTGCTATTGTGTAAGTTTTTCAAGAATGAGTTTGTATTTGTATTGTTATACTTACTAAAGCCAGGTCGGGAGAGCCAATGAAATTATTGGAGGCGGTCTGAAGTGGATATTTAAAACTTGAACCAACAAAACAACTATACTTAGCAGAGAATCCTTTGCGTCTATTACTAGATCTTATAACGCATAGCTAAACAGTCTACCAGGAAAACAGGAATCTGATGCAGCATCCTTGCAATGAAAGGGCGCGCAGGTGGCCGCAACACGACACCCTATTGAACGCGCAGTCTCCTCCGTTTGTCTCCGCTCAATAGAATTCCTTGCAGACAACGGCTCACCCCGCTACTAATTAAATGACGCCAAAGATTATGAAATACAACTTACGACGGTATATTTTCTTGAAGACTAATAAAAGGAAAATAATATCAAGGCATATTCATACTTATACAGGCGCCTTTTAAATAAGAACTATATAATATTTATGACTGCATCTATGGTGAAACACATGAAGATAAAAAAATGTCTGATGACTTTTCATCTTTTGTAAGCAGATTTTACTAGATATCTTTATTCAGATATGTCAATAAAGTTTTCTGTTCAATTCAGTTACGAATACTCTTATGACTAAAAAAATATTTAAACATATCCTGTTTTTAGTTAAAAAGATGCCAAATCACTGACAACGTTATATATTTCAAAAATAGAAATTGAAGCGCTCGTAGCGAAGTATGCTTAGCCATTCTGAACTGATCAGCAAAGTTAAGCAATGTCCGCTTCGGTTATGAGTTTGATACCCATCCAAGTTGACCGCTGGTGACATTACTACTGATCGCTTCCGTACTTCGGAGGGCACGTTAAGCCGTCGGTCCCGGTTGTTGTCTTAGGATGGCAGTCGTTACAGCATGGTGGTAGGGCATTTTGCGAAACACACCATTCGGTGCTTGGCGACAGGTTTTCTACTTTAGGGTGGTCGCTAGCCAGACGGGCATTAGCAAAAAGCCCTTCCACCATGCGGTGAAACTCAAGCTCGCGGCGGGATTCGAACCATGGACCTGCTTCGCGGCAATCCATAACCAATGCCACTGAGCCATCACTGCTTCCGTGCCGCAGGTCCCTGGTTCGATTCCCACCGTGCCGGCTTGACCGCATGGTGGTAGGGCATTTTGCGAATGCGCGCCTGGCTAGCCACCACCCTCAAGTAGAAAATCTGTCGTAAATAGTTTAACGTGTTTATAAATAGAAAGAAAAGATAAACTTTACTTAGTGATCATAAACCTAAGCAAATATAAAAGATGGGTTTGATATTTGAACTTCTTCGATTTTAATTAATTTTAAATTAATATAAAATTATAGTTTTATGTAGGTAACTTATTAATGAAACATGAAATGGAAAAGTATTGTACTAGCTATAAACTTTTTTATATGTTTAGTAGGTACCTACCGTGAATATGGAAAGATTTAGTAAGTTAATTAGAAAGTATATCACAAATAGCCCTTTAAAGATGTGAAATTTATTTAGAAAGTAAAACTAATGACCAAAGTAATATTTTTCGTAACATTCAGGACATAGGAATACGGCTTAATTAACGGAACAATACGTGTAAATTATAGATTTATTTTAATTTTAATGACTCGAGGATTTGGCGTTTTATTTAAGTTTCAACAACTTTATTGAAGGAAGCTTTACTGGAATCTCACCACTCTAACGCGCCACATAAAAAAGTTATCATCAATTTTGGTACATTGGTCTACTATAGCATCCCACGCGTGTACTCTAGTGTTAAGCTTATCACATCATATATGAATATTGTTATAAACTTTTTGTCGCATTTGTTAAGCTATGCCATATCTGTACACCTATTTTCAGATCTCTATTTATCGTGAGTCATCTTGCGTATGCGCAGAGAATGTGCGTTTGAACGAAATGAAAAGCGTTTTGTGGTCTCCACATTGAGAGCGCATGTGCGAATACAAAGCTTTGGTATATTTGCATTGATTTGTTTTGTTGTCGATGTCTGATCTGATGATTTCGTTGTCTTATATATTTACACAAAAAATATGATTGGCTATTTGATCAAGGTATTTAACTGAATATATTAGTAAACATCCTGTCTTTACATCCTGCTTAATATTTTCGGATAATTTATGACCTGTTTTTGGATAATTACAACAAATAGGAAATTTAGAAAAAATGTAATCGTTTTCAGTTGTTTACCAGGGTTATAACGTCGGTCAGATTGATAATGGTCGCCATAAGTAGCAGTAGTAATTTTCAGATTATCTAGGGCATCTATATAGCCGTTCTTTGTGGCGTTCTATGGGTGAGGCCTTTGTTCAACAGTGGACGTCTTCCAGCTGGTGATGATGATGAGGGCACCTAAAGACAAATTGTAATTCAGTTAAACTAAGAAACTACTGTTGGAATTTATACGTAAGATGTGAAAAAATTAAAAGGGATTAAATTAGAGCTTTTTTATTCAGTAAGACAAGAATTATCAAGTTCGGATGAAACAGTAAATTATGTGTAATCATACACAAAACACCGGCCGCCCATGGGGTGCCATGCTACAATGTCTCCCCCATCTCTTCCCATGGACGTCGTAAGAGATGACTTAAGGTAAAATACTAGAAGGTAAGCAGCAGCGCTTTCTGAGGAACTGCGATCCCCAAGACGCCTGCCAAGCGTGGGGATCATAGCAAACACCACCTAGTGTAGGAGGCTGTGTTTAAAAGTGGACAGACTGGCTGATGCAGTATATACAGAAAACAAATATCCATTGTTTTCGAAGTCTTTTGGATCATATTTCATACGATATGTAATTAAATTTTGCATAGCTATAGTTTAACCAAGGACAAGCTGAATACAGGAAATTAACTATTTTATTGATCTAGTAAATTAAGTATCTACATTAATTATTTACTTTCCACCTTTCTGACAGGGCACGTGCTACCCGTATCTTTACCAACCGGCGAATCCAACGTACCTAAGTACTCAGGCAGGTACTTAGTAATTTCCAACTGACCAAACACCAGTGTATTTCCATTTTGTCATTAGCGATTGCCTATTACTGCTTAGATTATGAGGAGGGCATAGGGGCTTGCAATTTTCGCAGCAGCTGCCTCGTATCAGTGCAAAAACTTTTCTTTATGGAAAACCACCTGCGTATCTGTTCCTAATCAACCATGTTTGGTGTCATTATATAAACGTGTGCGATGATTTATGTGCTCACGTCTCGTGTTTAATGAAGATTTTATTGCACTGTGCTTCTTCTATCTTCTCTAATATATAAAATTCTCGTGTCACAATGAAACTCTCCAGACAAAACTCTCCGGAACGGCTTGACCGATTTCTATGACTTTTTGTGTATATTCTGTGTTTTTTTTATGCCTGATAGGTTAGCCTTTGACCACTATCTCAACTGATGGTAAGTGATGATGTGGTCGAAGATGTTTTTCAGGTTAACCTAGAATTACTGGCACTCAAGGACAGCTGCCGGAACACACCGTTAGGTGCTTGGCGACAGATTTTCTACTTGAGGGTGGTAGCTAGCCAGGCGGGCATTCGCAAAATGCCCTACCACCATGCTATAACGATTGCTATCCTAAGACAACAACCGGGACCGACGGCTTAACGTGCCCTCCGAAGCACGGAAGCGCTCAGTAGTAATGTCACCAGCGGTCACCCATCCAACTCATGACCGCGGCGGACGTTGCTTTACTGATCGTATCAGAACGGCTAAGCAAACTTCGCTACGAGCGCTTCAAAGGGTCTAAGAATAGGACTTAACTGTTTATCATATAGGTATATAATATATAGTATATTTGCCTATTTAGTTGTCACTTTTCACAAATTAAACAGCATAGAGTAGGGATGAAAACGAAGCTAGTTTCCTGTTTTTCTCACACAATAAGCTTCTCTCACTTTTCACACAAAGTTTAGGGCCCAATTCGTTTTCGGTCATTATTATTGATTGTTCATCGATCGTAGCAGTACCGCTTATACATATAATTTTACTTTCCCAGCCCAACTCCTAAAAAATTAACTTTTCAACTAAAATAAAAAATAATAAAACTAACTAATAACTAACTAATCTAACTAACTCAACTGTTCAACTCAAATGTATCATCAATTTACAGTGCTATAGTTATTTATTCCCATTTTGCTGGAGATTAAATTTTTGCTATTGCCAGGACAAAATGCTATACGTCGTATATCCACACACTTACAATAAGTTAGTTACTTTTTATTTCAATGCCAAAATACTCACTAGAATTAATTTATATGGCAAAACAACGTTTGTCGGGACAGCTAGTAGACAATAAAATATTCGGGAGCACATTACATTTGATGATGATCATGAATTGCTTTTTTTAACTTCGTAATGAAATTTGGCCATTTTGAATGGAAAACATGAACAAAAGACAAATACTGTTCTTGTCACTTTTGTTTCTTCTTTTTAGTAACGAGTATATCGTCCTCTCTAAGCAATGCAATTCAGCTCCTGAAGCCTCGCATGCATATTCTGAATCAAATTCTTCACATTTTCTTGTGGTATCTCCTCCAAGACACGTTTTAAGGTTTAATCAGCTGCTGATGATGTAGACCTCCCGCTCATTCCCTCTAACCCTTCGTTTCAATTGATCCCACACATGCTCGATTGGATTTAAATCCAGATTGTTAGCTGGTCATGGTAATACCTCAATATGAGAATCTTCTAGTACAGCTTGAGTCGCTCGAGCTAAGTGTGCACGGGCATTGTCTGGCAACAGGATGAATCCAGGACCCACTCGCTGTGCAAATGGTATAAATTGACGCCGAATGATGTCCTCGATGTAACGTTCTGCAGTTGCAGTACCTGGTAAGCTAATCCCCCAAACCATTACGTTAAACCGTGACTCCTTAAACTACTCGCCGCATAGTGTCCGCACGCCGATCATCATTAAAAAAATGACTTTGCATGTGCAAATTACCAATAATCTTTTTTCTTAAAATGATGGCCAGTAATTTTCAAATTAGGAACTAAAACAACAAAATTAAAGAGATCAGAAAACGAAGAGTTCGTAATATCAATATAATGCCACTTAGCAGTTACTTTTTGTTTACTAAAATGCACTTAAATATAAATAAGTTGGTGGCCCTTATTTTGTTTTGAGTATTAAATATTTATTCTGCTAGTATATATTCAGTTAGTGTTTTTATCTAATATATGAAATGATTAGGTATATGATTTATAACACAGTTTATTTATGTAAACTAAACTTATTGTTCAACACCGTCTACTTCTTTTCTTGTTTCTGTGCTTCCAAAGGTTAGTATGAGAGAAATCACAACACAGCGATAATATATATAAAGTATGTTAGATAGGTACTCTAACTGTTTAAATTTGCATGGTAAACAAAAATATTTTTTGTTGTTTAATAGTTTTCTATAGTCTCAGTATGTAGTCGTGTAGAGTGCTAAACAGATAAAATTGAGCTCGGTCCCCAAGATGCAGGCCTCATCCTTAGTTTGTGGTTTGCAGAAAATATGTTTTGACTAGAATTTATACCCTATTTGTTACAAAATTGCTTATGACTCAGAAGTCAGAAGTCATCATATTTTCAGAAAAATAAATAAATATTGTATCGTATTTCTATGACAATTATCTTAAGTAATTTGCTACTTTTCTAATGGATCCAATAAATAAATATTATTATTAAAGTTAATTTCAACCCACTTGGTTGTGACAAAGTTAAAAGGAGCTAACAAAACACTCGTGTTTTACTGACTTGAAATAAAAAGAAGAAACAACGCATATATACTTTATTCGATTTTATTATATTTTTTCACGCATATCTTTTAACTGGGTCATGCAGTATTGATGAATCTTTGTTCGGTAGCATATACCTTCTTGTTAGTCCTATTCGAATTTCATAGTAACTAAATATCCCAAGATACCCTTTATCATAGATACGTACTATATATTCATATTGACCGCTGTTTACCTATAAATATTTTGTATCCGTATCCCTTTATTTTTAATGTTTATTTTATCAAGGTAAATTAAAAGTTTTTATCTATCTCCTTAGAAGGGTAATTCGATTATCGCATCGGTAGCCATGATGCAATGTCAACTTTATGAAATCGCGACGTCTGGTTTGTCCTGTTTAACTCGATTTAATTTCAATTCAGGGTTGGCACAAGTTGTTATTTAAAAAATATATTAAGTTTAGTCCGATGTTTCTTGATACTTATTTATAATTGATATTAACCTACGGTACCTAATGGTTTATGATAAATCATATATATGTTTTTGTGTATGAGTAAAATGAATAAGTACTTTAGAAAAGACAATTATTTTTGTGACACCACTAATCAATATATTTCATAAATGCAGAAAGTTTAAAACATATCAAAAATTAAGTAAACAAAAATTTTTAACTTTAAAAAACTTATTATGTGCTCTATATACTACTAGATAGATAGAGATAGATTAACTCTTCATTGAACATCTTAAACTAAACTAAAATGAAAAATGTTTTACTTAAAATAGTGAATAATTGGCGGCCTTATCGCTCAAATCGATCTCTTCCAGACAACCGTTTAATAAAGAGGAGCAAGTTTTGCTACTACTACATTAAAGCAAAAATATACACTGGTGCAATGGTATATTATATTATTTGCATCGGCATTCAAGGGCCACTACCAAATCATAAGATGAAAATTCGAGAGATCCCAAAGATTTACCCGCTCACTCTTCTATTAGTAGAACCTACTAGGTACTCAATCACAGATATAATGACATCAATCTCAATACTTAATTTTCAGGAGGTAACCCTAAGGAACCACGTGTACTGCTTTGCCACCTGTTAGCTAAATATACTCCGCGGTGCAATCAGCTAAACCATCTGCCAAGATACTAGTGCATTACGCAATGAGTTTGCGTTTCATAAATTGTCCTGCCACCAGATGGCCAGTGCAGCGAACTTAGATTTTATAATTACTTCGTAGTTTTTCTTGTTTGTTTCTTTTTGCTTTTTGTGTTTTTATTTCTTTAGAATAATAATTGAGATGCGAAGATTTATGGCGGGTATTCTGGTTTTGCATTTTTTATACATAATCTAATTTCTGTTTCTCTATCTGGTTAGTACCTCTAGGCTTGCTGAAAATAATTATCTGCTTAGCATTAAGGTTCATATGTATAATTATTTGTACTATTACTACTATAACTGAAAAAAAAAGTAAATAAAATTTTAAATATTTAATAATTAAAAAAGTAAAAGGTATTCTAAAATAAGAACAATCTGCTAACAGTGAAATAATATACTGAATCAAAACACTCTTGAGCTCAAATTTTCATGACTCTACTTCTAAAAGTAATTTCATAATTTTCAATTATCAGTGATGCATCTTACAAGATTCATTGTCACTGGTCTTCACAACTGGTAACCATCGCCGATAATCATCAAGTCATCTATAATTACCTCATCATGTCGGCATTGTACTTCTTTCAGTTTATTGAGTGTTACCTAAAAACTACTTGGTCGAAGTTGATGGGACCCGCTTGGACGTATGTATGGAACGTATCATATGTCCGATTAATTTATTTATATTGAATACGATTAAAGTTGAATAAGATACAAATAAAGTTTTCATGTGAAGTACAATAAAACATTTATAAATCATGGAAAATTAATCGAGACTACCAAGTATTTACAAGATATTTTTCAAGGACCACGTTAAGCATCATCAATACAATAAATCAATAGGAATATAAATAAATTGATCGGATATATGGAGCCTCAAACATATGGAATATTCTGATATTGTTTATGGGATATTCTAACATTGACGTAGGTTTTTGTTCACTCTGTATCGAACAATTTCGCTGGACTATTAAATATTTTCTTGATACCTCTCTGATTTTTAAAGTAGATAGGAAAGATAGTGAACTCATCCATGTAAATAATGTGTTATCTATGATCTCTGAATGGTTCGCCGCTAATAATCTTCTCTTAAATTCAAAAAAGACAAATGTTTAAAGTTTTCGTTACCAAAGGTTCCTTATGTTGTACCAGACATTAAGCTTGGCCCAGATAAACTCTCTATTGATACTGCGACAGTCTTCCTGGGATTCAAAATGGATTCAACTTTACAGTGGGATCCACATATACATGATCTAGCCGGAAGACTTAGTTCTGCTGCATATGCAGTTTGTAAGATAAGAGAGTTAACAGATGTAGCTACTGCACGGCTAGTTTATTTCGCCTACTTCCACAGTATTATGTCGTATGGTGTATTGCTGTGGGGAGGTGCTGCTGAGATAGAGACAATCTTTATCTTACAAAAGCGTGCAATTCGAGCCATATATGAAATGGATCCTAGGGAGGGAATCTCTAAGAGATCTTTTTAAAGAAATTGATATATTAACTTTATCGAGTCTGTATATATTTGAAAATATTATGTAGGGTCGGAAAAAAATGAGTAAATTTAAATTAAACAGTGACAACCACGATTACAACACTAGGAATAAATATAAAATAACGGTACCAGGTTTTAGACAAGCAAAGGCAAATAAAAGGTCCTTTTTAGGTAATTGTGTGCGGTTTTATGATCAAATTCCCAAACATATTACAATGCTCACAGAAGGAAAATTAAAATTGCACGTGAAAAACATTTTGATTAAGAAATCCTACTTCACTGTTTGTGATTACACGACAAAAATGCTTGGAAAATTCCGGCTCTGCCAAGCTATCGTCATGTCTCCTACGTAATTTAAACAAATATTGTAATAATTGTATTATATTGTATATAACAAATTGTAAAAAGACGTTTAAAAGAATCCCCCGAGGTCCCGAGTTTCTTGCCCATTCTTCTCGCAGTGGCATACTTTTTTTTTGCTGAACGTGGCAGTACAATGTAGAATATTTCAATATTAAAATTTGTAATTGACCTTCATAAGAGCGTCGTAGACGCATAAATTGAATAAATGATTTTGAATATAGCACTTGTCCAGCAGCGGCTTTAATGTTACTAGTTGGAACACATATCCTGCTTTGAAGGATACGGAGAACATAATGTTATAACTACGCTCCGCATAAGCCTTAATCAACAACGCCAGATGTGTTCAGTGCGGTGAACGAAAGATTTAATGGCAGATATCGTTGTTTATAATGACTAGATAATTGGAAAATAAAAGTACAATCTTCGTGTTCGCATACTGAGAATAAAAAATTAAGTCTCATGGAAAAAATATTGCCTTTGTTTCTCGATTACTCTAGAAAGTATCATGATATGATTTTTTTCACCACAGAGGAGTAACTGGGTACAGAAAAAAAGTAACTATTGGAAGCATTTGAGATGTTGAATTCGACGAGGTTAAAAAGGACTAAAAAACTATATAATATCTCTAGATATTGTAATTAAAATACACATATTACATAAGATTTGAAACATGGCGTTCAATATCTCGGACAAATGGATCTTATTAAATATGTCAGTTTTATTATATATAAGAAAACTACTAAGAGAAGATAACTGAAGCTCAAGAAATACCATGGATAAAACTCATAAGGCAAAAATATACGGTGCCAGGGCTTTTTGCGAATGATCGCCCAGCTTGCTGTTTAAGTATTTTACCCTAACTAAAAAACTTAGGAAGAAAATACGAGGCTATCACCTAATCATGTGTTCCATCAGCTGTCCTTGAGAGCTAGTTACCATAATAGGCTAAGCCTGTTAACCAACTTCCAACAAAGCATCACTTATACATAGGATTGTAACAGAGATCATTTTTTGCGGATGCGGAGGGCTTGGCCTTCGCATTGGACTCCGCTGAGGCGGGCGTTAACGGAAGCAGAGGTGGACATAAACAACAAAAATATTTTACTATTTAATCAAAGTTCGAATGACATGCTTACAATCAAAACCAAAACTTAGCAATAAACTAAAACTTAACAACCTAACATTTACTCTGTTAAATAAGTCTTGAAACATGCAAGGTCAAATAGCACAGCAAGAGGTTGTTCGTATGGGGTGGGAGAAAGTGCGTAGGTAAAAATAAGTCAAAACATTCCTTCATAAATTAGAACAAATTTGAAAATTGTTCATATTGTTTTATTCTGCGGGTACAAGCGAAACCGTTGGTCATTATAGCCGATGAGCATAAAAAGGTTAAAACTTGAAGAATCTCATCTCTACCGTAATAATTGTTCATTGAAATAGGACTTTTCTGTGAGAGCTAATCGTTACCGTAATCATAAGGTTTATTTTCGTTATTATGCCAATTTTATCTCTACTCTTCAGACGAGTGCCCTATTTTTCAAGCTTCTATGTGATTAGGATCTCATTAGGATGTCTATATCAGAAAAAATCTTTCTCTTTAGAAATATGGAATGGAGTGAAATTACGGCTATTGGCTGCGGTGAAACTTTTTGTTTTACTCTGTGTAAGAGGTGCGAGTAGAGATATTATTTTGTGCCATCTGCTAAAAGCTATTTGCGTCTATTTATTTACTTATCATATTATAAAAATAACGCCCATGTTAGTTTTGATAATCAATTTTCATAATTCACATACCTACTATAAGTCGATACCACACGTGTGGTTTTAAATCTTAAAATATTTACATTTTAGGTGTACAATAATCAAAAATGTTTTTTATACAGATTATGAATAACATTTTCAGAAGTTTGTCACAGGTTAAAGTCACAGGTTGTTATAGGTCACAGTGCAAGCAATTGACTTGATTCACAATTTGTATTTTCAATATTTTCCAATGATACGAAGAGTCATAAGCGAAATTGGGGTCAGAAAATTAGCTGGTTGTATATTTAATAAAACTTACTAGGCTACGTCTAGATCAGATTTGACTTTATAAATCGGGACATCGCTGGTGATTTATATTAGCAGATACAATACATTTGTATGTCTGGTATCATTATTATTATTATTGCTCTAAGATTTTGAAATTTTGCAGCACCAAAATTTTTAATTTCCTGCTGTTTGCAAATGGCTGGACTGCTACGTATAAAATCAAAGAACTCGTATCAGCAAGTCTCAATATCATTCAACTTTCATATATTCTATTAATAAAGGCAAGTTGTTCACTGCCATTCATATGCAAGGATGAATAGTGGTACCGAAATTTAGAGCATACTAGTAGAGTAGTACTGTCGTTAAAACTGCATCAAAAATAGAAGAACCTCCAAAATCCCGAAACACCTCTACAGGTTTGGCTCTTTTGATTTTATAATCCAATTACTCCGACGTTCCCTGCATTTTTTGGACCTGAAGTCAAACTTCCCACTCTCCTTTGAAGGCAGGAACAATTCGATCGGCAAACAGCATGCAACGAAGGCAAATTAGAATAGAAATTAATGTGTACTTACATATTTTATTTAAAACTTTGTCCAATCCAATTATACCTATACATGAATAAAATAAACCAATTCTTGCAACATCGCCTGTCCTCAATTCAAAAGCAAAAAGGTTAAAAGGTATAAGTGCCATACCAGCGTAAAAAGTGTAAGAAAACAAAACTAAGTTGCAGTTTAGAGGCGAGGCAATAAGTAAGGCAATTTGTCAATTAAGCAATTTAGCTCCCGTGCTGGAATACTGAATATGTGCCAACTAATTAGACAGATGTACCCTATGCAATGTACCAATTATTTTTAACGACTAGAGACTTTGTCGACTTCAGTGAAATATCTTTGCATACTTTGTACGTGGTAAGAACTTGGCAAAACATTGGCTGTGACAAGGAGTCTGAGTGTTCACATTTGTAGTTGAACGTTACACAAAAGCGCCGTTGGCGGTCTATCGTCAGATCGTGAGTAAAAATACGCTTAACGTATTATTTAGAAAGTCTTTATTTATTGTAAATGGTGGGTAATAGTTCCAACAATAAAAAAAAGTTTAGCAGCAATGTATCTGCTATGTTTATAAGGTTTTGCCGAGATGTTGCCACATATTCATAGGAAATAAGTATGTGTTCATAAAGAAAAGTGTGCAATAACTTGTTGAGGCCGATGCCATGGACTTATAATTTGTAGTGGTGTTTGCTGCATACAGATTCAATTAATTTTCCACCGCCCGCAAGCAGTTTCGGACTTTATTGGTATATATCCGTGTATCTGTCTGTAGCAACGTAGGGACGGACGGACCGATTTTGATTTAGTGTTTATTTGTAGGTGATTTGATCGAGTGTTTTAGAAATATGATTCAAAAAAACATGTTAAGCCATATGAGGATCGTCAGTTCTTTTCTAGTTATAGTAGAAAGTATGTGAGCAAAACCTCCACACGTGATTGATTTGAAATTTAGTATCCGTTAGTAGTTTTTTTTAAAATCAAAATTGTGGTGAGTTTATTTTTAAGATGGATGTCAAAAATGTCTTTAACTTGGTAGATAGAAGTTTGACTGATGTACTTCATACATTCCGGATGTATACCCATTTCTCTGGCAATACTACGGCAAACCGATATAATAAACCTACCAATAAGACCTTATACTATCTTCTATCTATCGTTATTAAAAAAATAAGAAAACTGTTTTTAAGCGTTTTACTTAAATATCAATTTAATGGTTTCTTTAAATACTTGTATATATTTTTTTTCTTGGTTTCTCCTGCTTGGTGTATCTTCACTGCCTTTCGACTGCCTGTGGGCCTATAACGGTCTCTAGGTTATTTTTATTTTTTATTTATTATTTTTTATGCCTGATAGGTTAACCTTTGACCACCATCTCACCTGATGGTAAGTGATGATGTGCTCGAAGATGTTGTTCAGGCTCACCTAGAATTACTGGCTCTCAAGGACAGCTGCCGGAACACACCGTTAGGTGCTTGGTGACAGATTTTCTACTTGAGGATGGTAGCTCGCCAGGCGGGCATTCGCAAAATGCCATACCACCATGTTATAACGACTGCTGTCCTAAGACAACAACCGGGACCGACGGCTTAACGTGCCCTCCGAAGCACGGAAGCGCTCAGTAGTAATGTAACCAGCGGTCACCCATCCAACTCCTGATCGAGGCGGACGTTGCTTAACTTTGCTGATCGTTTCAGAATGGCTAAGCAAACTTCGCTACGAGCGCTTCCAAATGCTTTCGTTGTAGTAGTTATAGTCTTGCATATAGTTTGTAGAAGACAAACCACCGGTAATCAAAAAGCATTATTAGAAAAAAGTGTACTTTTACTACAATAATATTCCAAGAACATGGTAACCTCGATCTGATAGTGCAATTATCACGGGGTAAATCTGCAATATACCTAACTCCTCACCGACTTTAACAGTTGTATCGTGCTTGAGCTCATTGTGACCAATACATAGATAGATAGATGGTGGTTAGGTTGTTTTTTTTATTTTCATTTTATTGTTGTTATTATATAGTCAAAATCAGCATTACAAACATGAAAACTGGACGAGGACGATCAAAGACATTTCTTAAGCTTATTGAAGCATTAAACTTTCCTGAAAAACTGCTCAATCGAATTTTATGAAATGTGCATGGTCAATTTAAAGCTTTAAATAACCTTTTTTTTATTAAACAAAAATCTAATAATTATAAATAAAGCATTGCGCTGGATATTTTTGCAAATATTCTGAATTTATCTATATAGGGTTTGATATAGATTAGATACCTGTATTATTGAAAATGAAATATAACTTCTTGGTACCTAGGTACATCTAATCGCTTGTTCTGGATAAGAAAAAAGATTTTGGAAACATACGTAGGAAACTCCTCATGGAATAGCTAGCTCATTCTGAAATCCGTTACCGTTATAGCCATAATTTTAAATGCTATTTTATAAGTATTTATTACGGATCGCAAGAACGTTTTCCCAGCAAGGCACGTGTGCCCAATTGTGGGCCCGCATCCACTGATTGACGCCGAACTTGGCACAATACCGTTACTCATCCATTCACCCCACTGTAATGCAATAGTTATTAGGGTATTAGGTTAATTTTTAACTCTTTGTTTTGCAAAATAGATTGAGGTAAAGATAAACAGAAGTTTAAGTTACCAGGAGATCACGTAATTAACATCTTCTTATTTTTATAGCCGATAGGCTTGTGTTTGACCAGTATCTCATCTAAGTAAGTAATGATGAGGTCGAAGATGTTGTTCAGGCTAATCCAGAATTACTTGCTTTATGACAGATTTTCTACTTGAGTATGTTAGCCAAGGGCGTATTCTCAAAATGCCCTAAAACCATGCTATGACGACTGCTATTCTTAAACAACAAGCTGAATCGACGTGCCCTCCGAAGCGCTAGTACTAATGCCAATAGCGGTTAATCATCCATGTCAGACTGCAGCGGACGTTGCTTAACTTAGTTGAACAGTTAAGTTTAGCGTTTTTATAGCGTTATCCCCATAAACAGTGGCGGCCTTAGGGGGTGGCGAACTGGGCAATCGCCCGGGGCCTCGCACTTGCAGGGGCCTCGCGCCTTAAAATATATATTTTTTATCGGCGGTATGCCTTTATTAAACAAAATACTATGAATTATATACAACAATACAGCTACTAAAATAAAAGCATTTAGACAACCTATAAGTCATAGGCAGTCCAAATGCTCCAGCCCACTCCCAGTTGGCAGCGTGCCCAGCATGCTGGCAGCATTGCCCCGTTGAATTGCAATGCTTATTCGTTGAGCCAAATATGTGCCAGCATTTTGATCACGCGTCGCATCGACCAAGCGCTCAGATAAGTTTTAAATAAAGTTGTTTTTACCTATATTTTCATGTTTAACTATGTATTTATTTTGATCTTTAATTTTTTTTAAGATAAATATAACGGTAAATTAAAATAAAAATGGTTAACTAATTAATTCTTTCAAAATATAATTGAAAAATTCACTATGTAGTGTACTTGAATATCGCGCCTCGAAATACTTGAAGATCGGTTTCGTTTTATAGTCGCATATAGCACTCGGGTCAGCTCGGGAGTCGGTCGGGAGACATTATTCTGTTTCTCTATCCTCTATTGCACGGGGAATCCTCGTGTTTCATTTCGTTCATCAACTCTTGTCACCTTGGAATAATTTTGCTTGCAGTATCAGTTAGAAAATAAACACTTTAAATAGATAGATAGATAGAAAACTCTTTATTGTTACACCACTTTAGAAATATAAAAGGTTACACATTAAATTATAATAACATAGTGTTACAATGGGCGGCCTTATCACTAAAAGTGATCTCTACCAGGCAACCTTAGGATGGAATTGAACGAATAAAACAATAGAGGCGGGTGTAGTCCAAATACATAATCAAATTTCATAAAAACATTTTAAAATAAAACGTATTTTAGTGTAATTTCTAAACAAATATATAAAAAATAGCATACATATAGGTTTTTATAATAATTAAACAGATACAATTATAAATATATATATAATATATACATAGCAACATACATAAATAGATAAGGATATATACATATACCTATAAATTATATAAAAATATAGTACATATTATAATATTATATATGTACTATATTACCATAAGGACGTAATACCTATTCAATAAAATTGAATGATAAGTATTGAGTGAGCTGGAAAAGTGTAAATTATGGTATTTGAAGTATTGAGTAAGCTGTAACAGTGTAAAAAAACTGTCTGATTTTAATATTTTTATTTTTTGAAATAACGTAGATATGCTTTGCGGATCACATTACAAATTTACGATAGGAAAATATATAGTCATGTGCAGGATTCTTTCACCCCTTTCACAGGGGTATGCTCTGACCGACTGAGCTAACATGACAATGGTTCATAACTCTAATTTTTCCTCTCGTTCCTTAACCATCGTACGGGGATGGAGCGACACTTATAGTTCAACTTACGTCGTACTACAAACAAGACCAATTTTGCAATTAGCTTTAAACTTGTAAATAATGCCGCAGACCTATACTTAATTTTTTTTTATTTTTGCAATAACGTATGCTTTACAAATATACGATAGGAAAAATTGTAGTCATGTTCGGGATTCGAGCCCGCGTCATCCACCCCTATAGCCGAGATATGCTCTGACCGACTGAGCTAACATGACAATGGTTCCTGACTAAATTTTTTCCTCTCGTTCCTTTACCATCGTATAGGGATAGAGCGACAACTATAGTTCAATGTAGTACGACGTAAGTTGATCGCCATAATAGGAAAAAAAGCCACTACAGTTACAGTTGCGTCTGCTGAAAGGAGTTTTTCGAGGCTTAAAATTACTAAAACATATTGGAGGAATTCGATGACACAAGATCGGCTTTCGGCCCTTGCTATTCTTTCAATCGACGATGACGTAGCTCATTTATTAGATTATTGTGCGTTAATTAAAGATTTTAGTATTAGGAATAGCCGCAAACATCAATTTTAAAACTTATCATCTCTGTATTTGTTAATTTTGTAAAACTTTCAATGTAAAATAAAATATTTTAAAGCTCAAATTATATTTATTTGTTTAACCTTAGCATTTCTCGCCAAACATGACAAATACCTAAACCAAACAACCAGACCTAGCATCACATACTTTTCACGAAGAACAAAGGGCCTCGCAAAGACCTGCCGCCCCCGGAGCCTCGCAATGGGTAAGGCCGCCGCTGCCCATAAACATAGTTTCATCATAATAATAGGTACCAAGTGTTCACAGTCGGTGAAGTTCTGCATGCAAGTCTAGCAGCTTAATATCTATGCTTGCCGGTTTTCGTTTTAATATTTATTATATCTATTAAAAGTAATAATAATTATTCCCATACAATTTTTATTTTTTGATTTATGTTATTGTGACGGAACAAGCTCGAGGCCCACTTGATGTTAGCGCGTTAACCGGATTAACCTCTGCCTATAACAGATGCATTTCGTAACAGGCCACGAATTGTACTGCGCCCATCACCTTGACACATTAAGTTATACATATAAAGACTTGAGTTATTAAGTCTCATGTGCCTGTAATCACACTGCTGTCTCTCAAAGACTGCTGCCGGAACACATTGCTAGGTGCTTGGCGACAGATTTTCTAATTGAGGGTGGTCGCTAGCCAAAACGAGTTTTACGCATAATTCGGAAAATACACCATTTTACGAAAAACTGACAAACCAGAACCATAGATTTTAAGCTCGAGGATATGTAAGCAAAATTTCGCCGAGATTGAACACTTGGTATTTAAGATTACTAAAAAAGAAACTAAGTTAGTATGGAAGGCGCTGTGAAATTACTTCCCTAAGCAAGCGAGTTCTAAATACTACGAACTATATACAACACTACAGCTGCTACAATAAAAGCATTTGGACTACCTTTAAGTCATAGCGAGTCCTTAGGTACTTCGTACGAGTGCTTCGCTGTTATGCCACAATAAGTGGGGTCGGCACAACGGAAATTTCTTCCATTTTGCCCCAGAGCTCCTGTCACCTCAATTTACTCCACGTTTCATACATACTTTTCACGGAGTCGATCCACTCCTTATTCAGCTTTCATGTGAATCTATATGCGTCTGTTCAATTCAAATCAGATCAATACTTTTCTAGTTATATGTGATAGGTCTTTTCAGCAACCAGCTGGTAGGTTTTTTCAGCAACCAGATAGTAGGTCTCTAAAGCAACCAGATGGTAGGTCTCTTTAGCAATCAGATGGTAGGCACGTCTCTTCAGCAAGAAGGACTCTTGATGAAGAGACGTACGTACCGTAGTTACCTAGCACAGCAGTGTTCAGCAAATTCTACCTCGAAGCAGTAGTGAGAAAACACTGCTGTATATAAGCGTGAAAGGCACTGTAGCTAGTGAAATTACTACGGCAAACGAAAAGAAAGAACTAATTTCTCTCAGATTGACGAGCACAAAGCAGTGTCATGCAGAACGAGGGTGGTAACACTACTACTGTACTGGACAGGCGTAACGATTACCATCAAGTGGGCAACCTGCTCGTCTTCACGCTTCATAGAAATCGTAAATTATGAAACAAGTACATAAACCAAGTAATTTTAGCCGAGACGTACGTCAGGTTGAATTTTAATTGAAGATATATTAGAATATGATTGATTAATTTCCTGGTAATTGTAGTGAAAAGTTGAGTATAACTCGATCATAAAACCATATCAGCCATCACCTAAAATTACTTGTTTTATGCACTCGTACAATCTACTCCACTCGTTTAACAATTCCTAATTCATCTATCCTAATGACACGATCAACTCATATCACGGCAGTCGAGGCTTCTTGTTCCGTTATGCTAATTCCTAAACTTTTATGACATAATGTTGTCTTAAACAACGTTAACGATAGTCGCCCCGTGACCACGATCACTGCAAAGTGTTTGAAACGTCGCGACGTTTCTTTAGATAAATTTACGCGATTTAAACCGTTTAACGTTGATTAATTACTATGATTCTAACAACAGATAGACAAACAAAGAAGTGACTTAATAATGGATTGTCATCGAGTTACGAGATAACCTGAAAGTTTCAGCCTGATAGTTCATGGGGAAGTGCTCTAAATTTGAGTTGCAATATTGCACCTGAAACGATAGCCAGACAAACAATACTTAACACAATATACACCCAAAAATCATAATACACAATTAACTTTTCAAGCTGTTAAATTTTCTGTTTGATATCTTATTCTTAAATTTATAGTAAGTAATAAAAGGTTTGTTTTATTGCACAGATGTCCAATTAAATCATCAATTATTAAATAATCTGAACGGAGATCTGAGTTAGCGACGGCGCGGGTGACAAAAAGGTGCACGCGCGCCGGTGTGCCCAGGTGGTCTTCATGGGTTCATGTTCCACCCGGCTTCCTCTCCCATACTGCATAGACACTGATGTATTGTTGACGATCGCGATCTTTAATCTTGGTGTAATTTAATGTTCTCTAATGTCAAATATAAGTATGCATTATTAACTTATGTATTATATTTTGAGAAAAATGTGTGTGTGGGCCTATGATTGCAGCAATCCATTAAAGAAAAATCTAAAAGTTTGTTTTGATTATAAATTAAAAACTACATCATACCTTTGTATCAGCGGGTTCAGCATTTCTTGTTCAAATAGTTTCAGACCATAAAACTAGTTCAAAACTAACAATCTTCTTTATTTTACAGATATTATAACAATAGCATATTTATGGCCTACCTTTTCACGTGTTGCACCCACCACGAAATAATTTAATAGTTACTTGAAATTGTACACAAAATATCTGTATTTCCAATTAGAAACTAATTTTCTTCACCGCGCCACACACGCCCGTTTGCCCTTGGGTATATAAAACCTGCAAAGAGACCCTGAATTCGAAACCGATGCATATAGGTATGTACACGTGATACCGAGTACCGACATCTCATGGCATAAAATACAAATTAGTTAATTAGTGTTCATCCTTATGTAGAACATTTCACTTGTTTTTTCACACACCGCTCAGACATCAATCTGCATTAGTACGTTCCTCACCCAAGGTACCTTGGGTAAAATACTATTAAACCCTTAGAAAGTGTTAAATATCATGAGCATGTTATTCTACTGGGTACCTATATCTGGGTCCGGTATACAGGAACATGTTGGTGTTTGGTGGCTGAATATATAAAAAGATTAAATTAATAGTGGTTTCACAAATATCCCTGATAAAAAATCCTACGACCTAGTCGTGTGACATCATCTGTGTGCATTTTAAACAGCTTTTGCTGTGAGACCAAGTTTTTAGAATCGCCGTATGTACAGCTCAATAACCTGTTCATCACATAAATTATTACTATTTCCATCGAATAAAAACATAAAGAATTTATGAACATTAATGTACAGCCTGTTAATATGTAATTTACTTACTGTTTACACAAGCTCTAAAACATGATAGCCGCGGTTCTCTTTGCTTCTCATTTAATGACTCCATAACCATTGGTAATAATGCAACTTTTCCAACTGCTTACAAAATTACATTTTAGTACAGAGTACGTGGCATTGCGGTCGATACTTTAATGTTACAGCTTTCGCTAAATATGTAACGTTGCTCATACATTTCTTTATAAACCACATGGAGACATAATGGTCCACATGTGGTGAAAAACTCATAAACATAGCACCTTTCTTTCGTCTAAAACAATTCCATTGTCTATCTTTATGGGGTGTAAAATTTCACTCTCTATTGTCAAATCTGTTTATGTTAAATCTATGCTGTTTCTATGTGGTCGAATAAAGTGACCACTTTTGCTTAGTGGTTTGTGAGTTGGTTAGATTGAGTTTATAGATAGGTACTCGCATCTGCGCCGTAGGTATACGTCTGTGGGTAGATATAGAACTTGTACTATACTTTGAAGCCGGAATCATTGGACATTAAAATGGACTCTATGTCAGTCATCTATATTTTTTGATAATAAACATACAAATTCAGTTTGTTATGGCATTTTGTAGACTTAAAACTCAAAAATCGCTGTTTTTTTATAATTTTGATCTAAAGTTGTTAATTCCAAAGTCTAGATAAGTATACTTTAATCGTCAGCGAAGAAAAGATAACATTTATAAATAACTTGTGACGTGGCGCCCTGTCAAATGTAAATAATTCCAATTTTCATTACGCATATATTCATACGGTATATACATTATCACATTTCACTGGAGCAAGCATTATTCGCTTAATTCCTAAATACCCGTTTTTGTTTTATTCCTAATTACCGATTGTCTCATCTTAGCCCCAATGACTAAACATTTATCTCCTAAATCTTTAATTGCCAATACTGAGCACACACGGTATCTACGGCATGAAAAGTCGCCAGTGCTTACCGTATCTGGAAAAGGCTTTCCCTAATTACTTAGGGTGTGTTTTGTTTGGTGCTATCAGCGAGCAACGAGGCGCGAATGGGTCGTCGACGATCGCGCGATCATGCGGGCCGCCCGCCGCCCGCCCTGCGCCCGTCCCCGCTTGCGCGCCTCAAAGGCCTTTGTACGTGGATGTAATGAGCACATAGTCATAAGCGAAGCGGTTTTGAATGAATACGCTTTAGATAAATATCGAAATCCTCACATGCTTCAGCAAAAATACCTTACGTATAAATGTAGGTTTTGTATTACGAAAGAGATAAACTTTATATAATCATGTGATAGTATCCAGATAAAAAATATAAAACCATATCTACAATACAAAAAAATTTATAAGTTTTTATTTGAAATTGCTATAATTGATTGACTAATACAATATATAGTACAAATTACTCTGATTATAATTTGCACGGAAAGATCTCTTAAATACATGTTCTAGCATCGCAGATCATGCTCGTATTCTCGCTGTTTCTGTGTGGGAATCTGGTCTTTGGTTACAGGCCAACCTTCTTACATAACTGGTAGCCTTATAGATCCATCCTCTTTTCGTCTAGCTATTACCTTACGCTTGGGTGCAAGGTGTTGTGTTGCACATCACTGCCAGTGTGGTTCTGCAGTTGATCAACTCGGTCACCATGGTCTCTCCTGTTCTCGAAGTGCTGGTCGCATTTCCCGCCACGCCAGCCTTAACGATATCATTCGCCGGGCCTTTACCAGCGCCAAATTTTGCAGCTATTCTCGAACCGAATGGTCTGATGCGTGACGATGGTAAAAGACCTGACGGAATGACTCTTGTTCCGTGGAAGTTAGGATGGCCCTTAGTGTGGGACGCTATTTGCGTAGATACCTTAGCGCCGTCACATCTTTCCGAAACCAACGTGAGGGCTGGCGCTGCGTCTACTTCGGCGGAACTACTCAAGTGGCGCAAATTTGCTAATCTCGGTATGGGTTACTTATTTAAGTCGTTTGGTGTAGAGACGTTGGGTCCGTGGGGACCGGGAACTCGTCGTGTTTTCCAAAACTTATCTGAGCGCTTGGTCGATTCGACGCGTGATCAGAATGCTGGCACATACTCGTATTTGGCTCAACGAGCTCAGCAATTCAACGTTGCAATGCTGCCAGCATGCTGGGCTCGCTGCCAGCTGGGAGTGGGCGGGAGCATTTAGACTACCTATGAGTATGATATGACTTATAGGTTGTCTGAATGTTTTTATTGTAGTAGCTGTAGTGCTGTATATAGTTCGTAGTAAAAAATTACTACGAACTATACCTATACCGGCGGTATGCCTTCATTAAACAAAAGTTTAATGAAGGCATACCGCCGGTAAAAAAATAATACTCTAAAAGGTTGTTAGCATTTTTTCAACAACCCTGTACTACTATTTTATTTATTTCATAAGCCAGAAGATAGCGCGTGTACTACCAACATGACATCTTCATAAAGGGGTGGCTATAAAACCGATAACCAAAGTTTTTACAACATTATATTCTTTGTGGTTAAATTCTATTTCTTAAAAACCTAGTACCGACTCCACACGAGTATGGTAGATATAGGGGTAGGAAGATGATGATTACTAAGAAAAAATATTTCGTACAAGACTATAATTTTTCTTTTTGTAATTTTCTGATTTTGTATAGTGTGCTTTTACCCTTTTCTCACCAATAGTGCAATAGTTACTATGCCAGACCATTATTATTTTTATTGAGTATTTATTATACCAGATGTCAACATTGAACTATATTCCATTAAATTCAACAATCTGAAAGAAGAAAAGAAAACGTTAAGAAAAAAAACAACTGACCGCTGTTTCTGCGCCTCCTATCACCAACCGCACACCATAGCCAGATAAGCGCGTCGGTGGTAGCGGAATCTGCTCTATCCTTGTAAATGAGTTTATCTCATACGAGCTGCAATTAGCTCGAATCTGGCACAAGGATCGAGAGGTGTACGCGAGTTCTTTGTCTTTCTTTACACATGGTCTGTAAGAACAAATTAGCACTTGTTTGTTGCGATTAATATCTACTTTATGTACTTTATTTGAAGCACAAGTGATTTTTATTAATAATTTCGAATTTTTGCGCCCTTTTAGATGTTGTGT
This sequence comes from Plagodis dolabraria, assembly GCA_963854805.1. Taxonomy (NCBI): domain Eukaryota; kingdom Metazoa; phylum Arthropoda; class Insecta; order Lepidoptera; family Geometridae; genus Plagodis; species Plagodis dolabraria. The sequence continues at coordinate 24,562,421 of OY978444.1, forward strand.
GTTTATTTTCAGGTGTGCCGTTTCTTTCTAAATCAAGCTTATCATTTTACTTTGCACAACATATATTAATCTTTAAATAGGCACTATGCACCTATTATTCTGTAAAATACCATAATTATAAACTAGCTCTGTTTTTAACTCTGTCAAGACAGAATTAGGAGCTCTTGATATTTCTATTCTAATATAAGTAAATATTTTTATTATACTGATTCTAAAAAATTATTGCGTCATTTATGCCAATTTTGACGTGGACGGTATGTTATGCACATTGAAAAGGTCCGTAGTATTGTTTGCTACATGAATGTGTAGATTTGTATTTATAAAAATAAACTAAGAACTCAGACGGGTGCACTCAACATTTCTTAAAATAAAAGCAGATAAAGACTATTACAGTAAACCACTTTTAACGATATACGTGTTAGTTTATATGATATCGGTATTTAAATAGTGTATATACTCATTTCTATTTACAGATAATAAAACTAGATTCGTCTGAAATTCAAAGAAAATATTTTACATGAAAATTTCAACTCTTCCTGATTATTTTAACATATTTAATAACGCACGCTCTGCGGATTACATTACAAAATTACAAATTTACGAGAGAAAACCTCGGCTAAAGGGGTGAATGGACGCGGGTTAGCATACCGCACATGACTTTAATTTTTCTTCTCGTCAATTTGTAATTTTGTAAGTTCCTGATTACTTCGTTGGTAGTGTAGTGTTGCCTTGCTCTGGAATATTAAGGTTTAGCCAGGGTCCTTCTATTGCTGGGTGTTGGAAGCACAACATTTTTGAACATACTCACTTCTTTCTACTCTCTCAGGATGTAACGATGTTTTTTTACGTTACTTTTCACAATTTCCTGACGGAATTTATACCAATGCTCTATAATTTACGGTTATTGCCATCATCAATTTTGTTATCTAAACTGCCTTGTGTTCTATTCTAGTCATAGGTTTGTCAGTTGCTATTCTAGGTAGCTAGGTGAGGTTGATACCCACTGCTTCTCTATTGGTTGGCGTGTGGTAATCAATACTTAGCGGTGCGAGATTGGCTGGTGGCATAGCATGTAGCGGAAAAACCGTACGACCTAGGTATTCTACTGCTATCTAACTTAACAAGCTTGGTAATGGATGTTAGGTGTTATAGGTATTTTGTTAATATTGGTATTTTAAAATGGTTACATTGCATGTTCGTCAGGCATTTGGATGCTTACATATGGCTAAGGTCCCCAATCCTAGGGTTATCTTCCTACTAACTTAGATAATAGATAGTGGTCAAACACCACGATGAATTAAATTATTATAAGGAAGAAGATTGAAACACTCAAAAAGACAGAAAACACTATATAGCCGGTTGTAATTGTATCTTCCTAAAATTTGCTTTTGATATTCAAGTAATTATAATAATGCAGGCCAAGTGGGAGCTGGACCCCTATACTGTGGGTACTACAATGGACCAAGAAAATCGTTATATACAGATCGATATCTTTAGCGGGAGTGACCTTGACTGGGTTTTTGTATTTGTTGTCGTTAGATATTGTACTATAATTATACCAAGTTTGACGATTTCATATATTACCTAAGTACCGTTTTTAACAAAGAGAAAATTTAATAAAAATATTCGTGAACCCTGTTTTATTTAAAAAAAATTGTTATTATTATTTGTTAAGGAGTCTGTCATAATGACACATATTGATTGACATGTCAGTTTTTTTATGTGATTGTGACGGAAAAGCACGAGGCCTACCTGATGTTAAGCGGATTAATCTCTGCCGTATTATTATATGTTCTATGCCTCTGCCTATTGAGACATTAGGTCTGTAATTTTTCTGGCTCTCAAGGATTGCTGCCGGAACACACTGTAAGTGCTTGGCATCAGATTTTCTACTTGAGGGTGGTAGCTAGCCAGACGATCACTCTCAAAATTCCCTTCCACCATGCGGTGAAGCTTAAGCCGGTGGTAGGGATTGAACCGGGGACCTGCGGCACGGCTAGCCGTAGCTATAATCGCTCGGCCATCATTGCTTCCACAATGTGTCCAGTGCAGATTGATCTTTACTATACAATCATAGGATAATAAAACATTGCAATTCAACGGGGCAATGCTACCAGCATGCTGGGCACCATGCCAACTGGTACCGGACTGGAGCATTTAGACTGCCTATGAGTCTGCTATCACTTCTAGGTTGTCCAAATGCTTTTATTGTAGTAGCTGTAGTGTTGTATATAGTTCGTAGTATTTTGTTTAATAAAAAATCACAAGAATTTATGACAAGAGAATCCACATCAATATTTCAAAGGACAATTTAAATACCCATTTTCAATAAAATTACAATATTCATACGGCACTCATCGACACAATTATGCAAATGGCATGGATGCAATATGGTCTGTGAATTGCCGCCTTATCGGCTACCATCGACACGCGACGATCCACTTTAATTGTATGCCATTGTTATTTAAACTTTTAAATTGTACATAATTGTTTTAATTGTTATATTTCTATGACAAAATAAACTTTCTGAAACTGAATCATTATTTAGGGTTATGAACCTAGTTCTTTGCTGTTCTAGGTGTCAATTATTTTGTGAATCGAATTTGTAAATATAGATAGGTACATATAATCAGTTCGTTTATAATTTTTTTGTCAGTGTCCTGTAGTTCCGTGATATTCTGTACTGCTTTGTTTCTAGTAGTGTAAAACGACGCTCGGGAATCTGCGATTGCCAGGCCGAATAGTTATTGTCGGATTTTTAGTAGCACTCCAAAATATAGCCTAGGGCAATAAAAACCTTAATTTTTATCAAGAGTCGTCTTAGTGGGTACAACCAGTGTCAGATATTCTGGACGTAAGGACCTAAACGAGATATAAGGACCGTTAAGGCTCGGAAATTACGAAATAGTGCCAACATGATATGGAAAATCTCATAAACCAGGTACCGGATGGTACTACAATTTAAATACACGATACTCAAGGATATAAGTAATACTTTCATCAATTTCAAAACATGTTTCCTAATAATTGGCTCGATAGAAAAAAATCTCAAAAACACCTCTGAAAATAGAGGATTCCTACTTTTTCCGCCAGATTTTAGTGTATTAAAAATTGGATTTTTTTTCTAAAATATTGATTTTTTAAGTACAATAAATTTCATTGATTATTTTAATCCAAAAAAAGCACAGTTAATGCGTACTGAGCCTGTTTACAAAATGTCACATACGCCCTTTCATTCCGAGAAGCGTTAACATCATGTCGCACTATTTACTCCAGCGATCTACGTATATTGCTATCATCCTCGCTCATATCGCGGTCAGCCGCGTCATGCGTCGGACCTGTGTCACTTTTCTCGGCGATCTCAATTAAAATAAAACATGGGTAAAATTATAAATAAACGCTTTGGGAATGCAAAAAATCGTCAAAAACGCATGATGGACATAATAAGGTAAGCATCTATGGCTTCCTTTCTCCATGTACCTATGTATATATCTCTTATATTAATGAAATTATGATATGATTGTGAACCCTAACGCAATATAAAAAACACTTCAAACATTTTACAAGACATAGGTACAACTTTAGCTACCTAAAATAATTATTATAAGCAATATTCAGAATTTTTCGTAATGAATGTGTTGTAATTATTTAAGATGGATCATGATTAATTTATACAGTTTCTGACAATAAGGCACACAGGTTATGTACATAATTTTCGACAAATCAATCGTCGTTCAAATAGCGCATAGTAAGTGACATCGCTTCGCAATTGAGAGGCACGTGGATCGAATCCAGCGTAAAGAGATTCTTTTTGGTCTAATTTTAATTTTACGACATAATTCTTAATAATACAATAATAATTTTACGTATGTACGTGGACCAATATAATGTGTCTGACAGTAAGGCATAAACGATATGTGTGTAATTTTCGACACCTTGGTCAATGATTGTATAGTGTGTAACTACTGAAGTCGAATCAGAAGATCGAGTACCGTGGATCGAATCTCACATACCTAGATTCTTTTTGGTGACTTTTTTATTTGTATTACTTTTTATTTGATACGTATTATATTTACGTATAATTAAGTTTTCTGACGCGTATTCAATTTACGATTACAATGCTTGCAAATTTATTAGGTATCTCGAGTTTCCATGTTTTCATATAATTAGAGAGTTTAGTATATCTAATGAACGTGAACATTAAATAGGTACTACCTAATCTAGCTACCTGAACACGTTTTTTCATAGATCTCGAAAAAGTATGTCTTGGATGGACACGAGTTGCCACAGCGTAATAGTTACAGTAGAACAACATTTTCAATTTACTACAAAGCTATGTTGAGTAAACACCGTCCTTCTGTCCACTACCTACTATAGAAAACACAAACTTTCATACATGGAAAGTTATTGAAATATTCATGGTATTATCGAGTACGTAATATATTAGTACATATAAATTAGTAGTAAAAAGATGGCCGTAAACGTTTGATGCGATAGAGATAATGAAATTCTGAAATGAAAACTTAATACAAAAAGATGAAGCCTAAGCTTCTGCTTTAGAATGAGACTTTCCATGGTTTTCTTGAATAGCATAAGAATTAAGAACTGACTAAAAGAAAATGAAATAATTAGCACCATACCAATACTTACGTAAGAACATCGAGTAAGGTGCATTATAGAGGACTTAACTATAACGCCCTTAATAACCAAAGTGTAGCGGATATACTACCAAAGAGAGTATTCCCCAGGACGTTTTGGTGTTAAGGGGCGGCCGGTAATTCAAGAAAAGTTAAAATTATACACATTATAGCCATTATGTTTTTAAATGTTACATCTTCTGTGTTGTATAAACAACATATGGTAGCCATATAAACAACCCCATATATTGGATAGGAGGATGCTTCTTGGTTATTGATACTATCCCATAACTTACTTACCAATAAAATTCTTACCCCCGGTTTCTGAAACGCAAATCAGCGACAAATTATTTTAAATACTTGTTAATCCATTGTCATACGCAGATTGGGTTTCTAAAAACTTCATGTGACTGTTTGTCAACACTAATGTCAAATCTCCAATTAATCGACAATTATTTCAATTTTGGGTTTCTGAAAAGCTTTTCGGTACGTTAACGGTTTGTTAAACTGACTAATTCTAATTGCCCAAAATCGACCAATTATTCTAAGATTAACGTGTTGATATCGTAAAAATATATAAAAATAGTTTTAAGCATTCCTACCTACAACGTTTACTCTAATAACTGATAAGATAGAACAAGAACAGAATTATATCAAGTATGATTACTCTAAAAACACATATTGCTATTTTTCATACCGAAGGTACTGGGTAGCACTTCACCACTATCTCGGTTAAGTGACGATGCCATCGATGATGCAGCTCGCTTACCCTGAAGATACCTATTCACTCCTGTTTAGAAAACCCCCCCGTAATTAACCAGAAACACAGACTCAGGCAGAGTGTTCCATTCCCTAGCGGTGTGTATGATGAGCGAGTATAGAACAAGAGTCCGATTATAGAACTACGTAAATATTTTACTAAAGACTACGTGATTATAGTGTTGCTGCTCATTTGTTACTCAATAGGGTGCTATAACATAACCATAGCAGCCATTAAACAAACCGCAGCTGGGTAGATTGTAATACCAACAAAAGCATTTCCAAGATAAGTAGGTTATGGACCTTCCAAACCCCAACCCTCTTTGAGAAAACACCTTTCGGCTGAGGGCGTTAAGATATGGTTTAAAGCTCTGTTTAGCGCCTGATATGCGGCTACAACATATTCACGTTGATGTTAGAAGTGGTATTATTTTGTATTGATGCGCAGGAGGTCCATAGTTAGAATCTCGCCGCGGTCTTCCACTTCACCGCATGATGCGAGGGCGGGAGTTTTTAGAATCATTGATAGGCTTGATAGTTGTTGGCCTTCAAGTAGAAAATATATTACCAAGGATCTAATGGTATGTTACGACGGCTGTTCTTGCCTATTCTTCTCTACTGACTTCATCATCATCAGACGTCAATCACTTACCATCAGGTGAGATTATAGTCAAAGCGTAGCCTAGCAGCAATAAAAAATGCCACTCATGATTTTTTTATTTTAATCGATTTTTACGATATAAAGCAACAAGTAAGGGAAGACAAACACGCACATTTTCACGTACGCTAGTGACTTTCACTATCAATAAACTATTACTGACATAATAACTATAAAATTAAAGAGTATTTATAATCATCATGATGGTATTGAGGATAAAGGGATTTTTTTTAATTTAATTTTTTATAGCTGATAGGTAAGCCTTTGACCACAATCTCACGTGATGGTAAGTGATGATGTGGTCGAAGGTGTTAACAGGCTTAACCTAGAATTACTCTGGCTATCAAGGACAGCTGCCGGAACACACCGTTAGGTGCTTGGCGACAGATTTTCTACTTGAGGGTGGTCGCTAGCCAGGCGGGCATTCACAAAATGCCCTTCCACCATGCGGTGAAGCTCAAGCCCGCGGCGGGATTCGAACCATGGACCTGCTGCGCGGCAGTCCATAGCCAAAGCCACTGAGCTATCACTGCTGGATTAATAAAAATTAATGAAATTTGATAATTCCACTAGCGATAACCCATCAATGTTGACATTTTAGGTATTAGAGCGTACACTCGCACGACTGGACTCTGTCAGTTAGAAATCCGAGCGCAAATAGTATTGTTGGATGTGAATGCCCAAATCTGCTTGTATTTTGACATATAGGAACGCTTCGAACTCCTCTCTCTTGTTGTTTTACGTTTACGATCATCCGTCATATTTAATTGGTAACCATAGTAACGGTGGTGATGCCAAAAATGATTTGGGATTAATTTCATGTCAAAACAGAAGAGACAACGCTATGTGTTAAAAAAAGACAGAACACTAGAGAATGAATGAATTTGAACGACATTTTCAAATTTCATGTTATCATAGATAAACAAGCATTTTAATCAGGTGTTCTGTAATTTTTCATTAATATGCGTTCCAGAAACCCGTTGAAAGTTAGCGGATTGTTAATTGTGATGGCTTGTTAGATGAATTGAATTTTGACACGCGTACCGAAAACCGGCGATTAATATCGGACACCAAAAATATTATTTGAAAATCAATAAAAGTTTGTTATTTTTCTAGTATAGAAAATGGAGGAGAAGAACGACGCATTGTTGATATACACTATTACACAAAGAGTATATTAAGACAAATCTCGAAACATTCACCTTTCGATTATTTTTTTATTAATATGCAGGGTTATTGGTAAAATGCTAAATCCAGGGAAACCCGGACGGATGGCAGCCCTACTCTCATAGAATGTCCGATTTTATGTCGCACTCCGGTGCATCTTTGCAACATAATCTACCTATACAAGTACATACATCAAGTGACGGCACGGGTGTCGTTTACAAACATAAACGTATCTTTCGTAATCTTTGACAAATACAGTTAATAACAGTAATTCCACGGTTTTATAATCGATATGTAATATTGTGGTATTACGTATGAATAGTAATACAAAGTAATACATTTTCAAACAAAATACTTATCTTTCTCCTTGGGTGATTTCAATAATGGTATTATTTTGTTAGAAGTTTTGTTGTTCCACTCATCTACACAATAGCATCCACGAGATGTATTTATTATTATTAACAAATTGAAACAATAACTGTACCTACCTACTACATTCTCCATGTGATTTTTTGTTAGTGAAATCTTAATATGACTTGTAGTAATGACACGAGCAGGTACCCTTGATCGTTAGCGGAAACAAAGCCAGGATATGAATGAACTACGCTACTTGAGAAAAAAAAAACAAAAATTGGAACCGACTCCAACACCCAAAAGTGTGAAATAACTTGTTCAAGTCGGTACCAGTATAGTTCAAAAGTACCTATTATCACAATATTGTGCACGTGGTACTAGTGTTGGACTTCGACAAGTTAATTCACACTTTTTGGTGATGAAGTCATTTCCATTTTTATTTAAAAAAAAAACACTTCTTTTTATGACCCTTGCTACTTACGGGATCGATCTTCATTCATTGTCAACGACTATATCATCAAGATAAGTAAATATTTTTCAGTTATTGGAGTGTATGTCAAAAACGGCTTGACCGATTTTGATGAAATTTAACTGGAACCAAACAACAAGTATCAGCTTTCAAACAATAAAAGATTTTTTTAAATCGATTCACCCAGTCAAATGTTTTGAGGTAACAAACATATAAGAAAAAACAGACGAATTAAGAACCTCCTCCTTTTTTTTGAAGTCAGTTAAAAATACCCAATAGTATAACCCGCTATTTGTATTTTGATCAGGGGTAAAAAAGTTTTTTTATGATTTTCTGTGTAAATTTTACACAATATACTTGTTTTTGTAATAAATAAACCATCTATTGTGTAACAGCTTACGCCTTGCATCAAAGTAGATACATAGTTCATGTTCATCAAAACCATTGTTCATGTTCATTAAAAATGAACATACACAAAAACTGCAAAATCAAACAAGTTGGTAATAATCAAGACTAAACTTGTTCTACTGTAGGTATGGTAAATTTAGGCTCGCGGGAACTATGATCGCAAAGGGTTAACTGTGTCACAATATGATATTTACAGCATACAATCAACTAATGGTTGGTATCATGTATGCATACTAGATGGCGCTTCAGCACACATCACATTCGTGTGTGACAAGATAGTTTCTACTAGTTCTACTAGAGAGCGCTCTAAATTTTTAACCAAATAAAATATTACCGTTGACTTGCGGACGTGGCGCCATGTACACCGCGAAGTAAACACGCGAGGAGAAGTGGGGACAAAATCTAACATCTGGTTTTAGAATTCTGTCCCTTAAACAGCTACTGCAGTTCGCAGGCTTGATGCTTATAGGTAAACCATTATGCAGGCGACTTAGTCTCGTTACATTGTCAAGTAAAATACCGGAAGCTGGGCAGCAGCGCTTGTTGAGGTACTGATACCAATATCAAACTGCGATTCCCAATACGTCTGTCAAGCGTGGGGATTATGGCAAACCCCCCTTAATGAGGCAGGCTGTGTTTAGTAGTGGACATTCCGAGTGATACAGTACAACACAGTTAAATTGCCTCTTAGTCTGAATTAATATGACACCAAAGTCACAGAATACAGATAGTGATTGCAGGAAGCGTAATTTTGAAATTTTGTTGAGATGATGTACCACTACGTCCATAGTTTCATATAAAGTAATAAAAAAATAAAATTAATAAAATAAGTAGTAATAAAATTCGTTTCATTAATAGTTTACAAAGTATCTTAGGTGTTTTTTCTAAAAATCAATATTTTAGTAGTAGTAATAATTTATAAATTAAAGAATTAACAAAAAACAAATCAACTTCTAATATAAACAAGTATACATTAATTATTAAAATTAAAAAACCCGACTGCAGATTATTTATTTTCGTTAACCATTTTATCGTTCTATTCGAATAAAAACTGCAAGTTTTATATAATTATGGAATCTTTTCTTAAAGTTCTTCATTTTGATACCCCACTCGATATGTTTTGGAGAAAAATATTTTTTCTCTCTCAATATGGCGTCTAAAGTCCGTCAATTCATTTTTTTTTTACTTTTTTATGTACTAGTGTCACTTGGACTATTAAGACAAATCTAATGATATATTATACATTAAAATCGTTGAGCCGTTTAGAAGTTATGGTGGAATAAAGAAACTCACAAACATACATACATGAACCCTGAATAGATAACTCTCCTTTTTTTGGGCAGTCGTGTAAATACGCATTATTAGGGATAACTCAAATACTACACGTCAGATTTCACACTTAAATGGCACCACATGATAAGCACCAGCTTTCGAGTATAAAAAATCATCAACATCGGTACATCATGTCAAGGTACGAGGTAACTAAACCAAAAAAAATACAGTGGTATTAAGAACCTCCTGATTTTTGAAGACGATTAAAGACAAAACAATATTTGCTGTATTAGATCTAGCCAAAGCTCTTATAATAGCTATTATGGGCTTAGTAATAAATATGTTTTACGATATCATATTGTAAAGTTAAGCAAGCTGAAACTAACATCTGATTGCTTCATCTCTAATTTTACCTCCTAAAGTTGTTGTTAGTAGTATCCGACATCTTATTTGCGTGTTGAAGTGCTTTGTATGCAGAGGCGTTGCGGATGACCACAACAAGTCCTTGAGAGTTCAAGAAGTCCACCACCTCGCCGAGGGTCTTTGCTCCTGATTTACAGCCTCGAAAACCGCAAGGACCGATGTGCCTTTGTGCCAGAACCTTTTATTGAATAATAAAACTTCTACGCAAAATGGAACGGCTTTATAGTTCATAATTTTAACTGCCGTTGTTTATGTTGCTGAAGTGTATTTGTGCTTTTATTTTTGCGTGTAAGTTATGGGTTAGCTTAGAACTTTGTTAGACATGTTTTGTTTTGAGTGCACGGATTTTTATGAACGCATAAATCTTCGAAGTTATTTTTTTTTTTTTTTCAATTTATAATATGGTACCTACTTATAATATCTGGCTATTTCTGCCACATTTCATGAATATCGATAGCTCTTTAAGCACCCACGTTTTAAACAAGTTTGGTTCCATGTGATAGAGCACGAGCTATTTGCCTTCTACAGGGTGCACTCCCAGACTCCGGATTGAGAATGGAGAATGTCTTAGCCAGAAAAAAAATAACTGCATGACTCGGGGATCGAACATATGAATCAAAGGTTTAACCTATCAGCAATAAAAAAAAATAATTGCTAGTTTTTACCACCCTACCAAAAAGGCATTCCTGATTATTCCATTTCTAATATTACCAGCGAAGTATGGCGATGATTATAATTAAATAACCTTTGAAAATTCTACTAAGTAAATCTAGATACGCATTATGTTTAGAGGTACATACGTAAAACAAATAATTTCCAATAAATAGACGACAGAGGAAATAGGTACAAACAAATTAAACACGCGTCATCAGCGAGGACTTTAAATTAGTGGCGTGACGATAAAAATATAAAGGTAAAACACATTCGTGCTTAAGATAACATCGTTTGAACACGAGATAATGACTCGATGAATAATAATGAGGTTTGTAAGTGTGAATCACCAAATATATTTAAATTGTTATCAATTAAAAGCAATATAATAGCGATCTGAGTCGCGTACGCTGTGGCCATATGGTGCGGCGCACGGGAGCTTCGTTGTGGCTATGAAACTGGCGTTTAAGAGCTGATGTAAGTAAGTATATACCGCGTTATATTTACCGGCTATTTCGCCGACCAGGGATTACTAAAATTCGTTGAAGTTCCGAATTTCGGGTCCTAAAGAAAGGTACCCAATCACGTTTTGCCTTACTTTTGTGATTTATCTAACTTCGTTCGTAGCATAGACTAGCAAGCATTCGCCTGTATAGATACTGAATAATTTTTATTATCGGATTCGTATGGTTTGTACATTTCCCAAATATGAAATAATAATTTATTTGTTTGCATTTATATGGTCAAAGTCGAGTTTTAAATATGCAGATATAAAATAAATAAATCGTAGCCGTGTCAAAGTCGCTATTTAGTGATATGTTGGCTAAGGCTGCATGACTAAATCTTTATAGGGAGTTTAGGCGACACCACGCAAAACATTGTACAAATATGCCTTCTTGGATCATGAAGTAACGTATTCAAAGCATTAATAATACTATAGTTGCTTAAACTACACTGTCTACGGTTAAAATGAAAAAAAAAAAGAATTGCAATGTATGTTATTTTGTTGCCAGATACATTTACGCTCTCTTTGACTGATGATGAACGATGCGGTCCGACCATAGACTATAATTAATTTAAAAAAATTGTATATATGCTTTCGCAAATTCAATTTTCATTGCATAAAGTGCCGCTTAAAACACGAAAAACGAAACTTCGGTGAATTGTAGCTTCGGCCCAGTTTCGAACTTTTTTGAAGTTCTTTGTCTGGAAGTCACGATTGTGCACAGCTGCACAATCGTGGCCTCAGCACGCAACTGGCGTTGAAACGGTTGCAAGTATCTTTTTAAAGTGATACCTAAATTTTACCTCCGATTTTCTCTCTTTGATAAAGAATATGACGGCAGGTTGCAAAAATGTATGTGGAGATCATTGTTTTTTTAGTAACATGAGATTATATCAAACAATGATAACCTCAATTTGTCCAAAATCTTGTAAGTCTTCAACTACACGAAGAGGATAGGCAGTAAAGTTATCCATGTGGTTAAAATTTATCATGAGAAAACTTTCGGAATTTGGAGTTGTACCAGGCCCTCATGCAGCAAATATGAATATTGTTCCATTCCAGCTCTAGAATATATATGCTCCGTTTTTCTCTTTTTCTCTATAAGACTGTGAAAAGGTATATTTCATCGTGATTTTTATCCTAAAAAAATTTTAATTACTTACGCACGATATAGGTATATAATAAATGAAGAAAACCGCAAACTACTAACTAATTATTTATTTTATCGTCTAATTAGGGAAAATTACAATGAACTATTCATTTCATTCAAAACTAAGTTATTTAGCTTTGCTAAGGATGGAACTAAGGATGTCTCTGTTAAAATGCAACTACTACAAAAATTACTTTGCATTGCCACCTCTTTCTTACCCGCTTTTTTCCTAGCCCTGCACTACATGTAAATTTGTCGGGCTCAATTGAAGTTAATAGGTACAGGGAGGGCTAAATCGCCAGCTGACGGAGGTGTGAGGGAATGCGGCCCTCCCTCACTCACAATTGATGGTAAATAAAAAAAGTTCATAGAGGGAGCTCGTAATTTTGATGACGATCTGCTTTGGTGACAGTTTGAGTTAATAATACAGTATTGTAATAGTTTTAATGATGTTTTTATTTATGTTTTAAGCTATCATTATGCTATTTGCTAAGCTAAGATACATTTATAATAGTAGACATAAGTTGCTTTTTTTTAATTCTTAAATATTTAATCGTCGTTCACATATTTATCCTTTTGAAGGAGTGGCGCAGGTCTATGCTTCGGTCGGCGCCGGCTTGAGCGTCACAGCACGGTGGAAGGGCACTTTATGAATGCTCGCCTGTCTAGCTACCACCCTCAAATAGAAAATATGTCGCCAAGCACCAAATAGTGTGCTCCAGGAGCAGTCCTTGAGAACCAGTAAGTAATTATAAAAATATAGGCACATGAGGCTTTATAACTTAATGTAGCTATATGATGGGCGCATTGCAGTTCGTCACAGTGTGAATAAGTTAATGCATCTGTTTTCACAAGGTTTTAGACATAAAATAAAATATTGCTTGATATCTATTATTTTTACTATATAAAATTATGATTACAGGATCATTTTAAGGACATATACCCGCCAGCCAAAGCGTGAACTTTTATAACTCAACTTGTTATTAAAAAAAAACTCGCATGTCAATATAGTGTATTATTAGACCTATCGTTTATGGCTTAAATCCTTTTTCTTTTGGACTAATAATTAAATTTTTTATTATATAGCGTTTAGTATATAGCACTCGTTTTTAGGAGTGATTTTGAGATTTTGAGCCAGTTATTCGTAGCTCCAGATTTATTTAAAAAGTATACTACACATGTATAAATAACTTCCCATTATAGAAAGTTCATTATATTCCCCATGTTTGTGGTGCAATAGAAATATTAAAAACATGCTTATTTTTCTTGAAAGAGATGCTTAAAATTGGGTCGTTCTTTTATCTTAAATTACGAGTTTTTGAGCTAGTGTAATTTGAAAACTGTATAATATAATGAAAATCTGATGCACCATAAACCTAGATATTAGGGTAGTGATTAAGTAGGTAAAAAAGCATTGAGTTTTATTCGCTATTATTAAATTGAGACTGGAGCTGCGTTTTGTATGGGAGCGTTCGTGTAAAATATACCCTTAAATCAATTATTTTGAAGTGCTCGTACCGCAGTTTTTTTATCTGTTCTTAAACGGTCAGCTAAGTTAATCAACGACCGCCGCGGCAACTTGGATGGGTGATAGCTAGGTGACATTACTACTGAACGCTTCCGTGCTTCGGAGGCCACGTTAAGCAGTCGGTCCCGGTTGTTGTCTTACGGTGGCAGTGGATATAGCATGGTGGTAGGGCTTTTGCGAAATCTGGCTAGCTACCACCCTCAAGTAGAAAATCTGTCGCCAAGCACCTACTGTGGGTTCACACACAGCTGTCCTTGGGAGCCAGTTGTTCTAAGTTAGCCTGCATAACATCTTCGACCACATCATCACTTACCATCAGGTGAGATAGTGATCAAAGGCAAGCTATAACTTAATAATAAAACAAGAAAATCTGCTTTAGTACATCATGTAAAATACCTTGATAATATCTTCTGGCTTCAACTCTTTGATCTTCTTTTCCTTTTATGACGAGCCTCCGAAATTATTTGTGTAAAACCTAAAAAGTAGGGATTTTGATGCTCCACTGGCACGGTGAAAATAATAGGAAATACAAAGTTTTTTCCGTAACCCACTGGAGTGCACGGTGGGAAATACGAGCGGGGAAATTTTGCATTAATTACGTCGTTATATTGTGCAGTACTTCTACTCAGTTCCTAAGTGACAATAAAAAATAAAAAATAATTTCCGAGGAAGCACAATCCAAGTGAAGCCAAAAAAACCATGCTCATATCATACTGTCCCTTTCAACGGTATGGTAAATCTGTAGAGCATGAACCACATACGAGTAAAGCAACTGCAGTACGCCGTGCCGGAAGTTTCAGTCAGTTAACATTTAAATATTTTTTTTACATACCCAAAGAAGTACATAATAAAAAGTATTTCCTATATCTCGATGTTTTTGATTGGATGGCATCTATGTAAATTGGCGGTTGTCGCACTGGGACGTGAAAGCTATCCGAACGGTGAGCGAAAACGATATTTTTGCGCATGAAGTCCCGAATCAACCGGCCTGTGTAATCATTTATAGCGTTTGTGAGTGTTATTTTTGGAACCGATTGGCCCTAATATTAATTTACAATGTTTACCTAATCTAAGAAAATGTTTACTTTGTTGTGTATTCTTATTACATACACACGATTTTTTTAATCTGCCACAGGGCAGATATCATTCCAATGTCATTTTGATGAAGATCGAAATAGTTTTAGAGAATTATGACGTTTTCAGTGAATTAACTCTAAGCTTTTAATCGACAGTGTTTAGACCATTTTTAGGGTTCCGTACCCAAAGGGTAAAAACAGGGCCATATTACCTACTAAGACTCCAATGTTCGTCTGTCTGTCGGTCACAAGGCTGTATCTCACATTCTTTATCTGTGGAAATTTCAACTGTCTAGTTGAAATTTCCACGAATTTCTGTCGCAGTTATAACAACAATTAATACAATAAACCGGTCAAGTGCGAGTCGGAGTTCGGAAAATCGACCAAGTTCTCGATTATTATTCATCCACTTAATCTTAAAGAGTTTATATTTTTATCAGTATCTGACTCACGTGTATAAATAAAAATGATACAGATTTTTTTATGGTAAACAAAACCACTGAGACCATTTGCACAGAAGATACTAAAGAAATTCAAAATGGAAAATAAAAATATGAAAAGCATTCAAAAGCACCATTGAAACATAAACTTTTCCAAGACACAGCTATAAAAATTATATATGTAAATTTTTTAGGAGGTCTAAGGATGTTTCCGTCAGATTTACCTTTTTTTTTCAGGCGAATATCTAAAGACAAAAACACTTTAATACCCACCGTATCGATTAGCACGTGGTGCAGCTGGGCACGATAACAATCTTCTCCTGGCCATCAGTCCACCTCCACCGCACGTGTCCGAAGAGCGTCGTAGACTCGTAAAATTACGAAAGACTGTTTAAAAGTTTCTGTGGCTTTGGTCATTTATAAAATATAAGTATATGTAAGTACTAAGTATTATCTCACCTCTTGGTTAGTGATGATGTGGTGGTTGATTAGAAATTAGAAGCCTTAATCTTGAATAGGATTTGGCTAGGACAGCTGTCAAAAATCTTGATAGTTGCTAGGCGCAGATTTTTTTACTGAGTAGCTTGTGCGGTGCCGGGCTAGAATGTCACCCCTATCTCTACCCGTGGGTGTCGTAAGAGACGACTAAAAGTAACACGCCAAGGTAGGCAGCAGCGCTTTCTAAGGAACTGATGGATATCAGTACAATCCTCAAGACACCTGCCAAGCGTGGACATTTTGAGACACCGCCCATAACCAGTACAGAAGAGGGTAGTATTTATATACTACCGTCTTAAGAAAAATGCGTTAGCTAAAACATCTCATATTGTGTTTGTGTTGGAAAAGAGGCTCTAGTCGTTTATGGTTTCGTCTTATAGATGGGGCAGTGTTAATGATTATCAACTATCGTTCGGCACTCCTGGACTCGGTTCCTAACACGGAGTAGACTATGTTTCTCTATCACATACTCTGTACTTAATATATTTTGTTTTCCGAAGGTTGATTATTTTGTGCCAGAGAATAGGTAAAAAAAGGTAACAGAGTAGCTAAATATAACAGAAGAATTTCTTTTCAATATGCCGCCATATAGTAGATGGTTTACGAACTTAAAACTATAAAATATACTACAGCAATATGTAGCCAGGCGTGTGGCATAGCCAGCTGGCTACGATAACAATCTTGTTGTCCACCATCACATCGCACGTGAAACAGGAACTAGGAAATGGTTGATCTGCATACCGTCAGTAGTATTGTTTTTGCATAAATTTTTCGTAGAGTCATGTTAGCGCATTCTTATCCAAGTCGTTAGAACGGGTTATCGGTAGATATAGCTTTAATGAAATTCTGAGTTTCTCTGATTTATGGTTACTATAATATTTTCATTCACATAGTAATCAGTGCACAGAATCATTCATGCACAGCACAGCTGAATTTTATTTACACAACTTAATTTTCATTAAGATAACACACGACGATCACCGGCTGTGTTCGTGGCCTGAAATCAGCATAAGAACCAAAGGATCTAAACGTTATTACAAAAGTAGAGACTGGTGTCGTAAATTTTATTAACAATGGGATTTAAAATGGCGCCGAAAATCATCAACTCTTCTTGTACATTATAGACGGCAATAGCGTGTAAGAGAGAGCTAATGATTTTCGTTCGTCAACTTATTATGTAAAAATTTGCATATAACTCCTCAGAGTCCAGTCTCAGCCATGAAGAAGTCATATTGATAAGTCAAAAATCTCGTCCAAGTCATATTTTAGTTAAGTGGTGGACAAAATACTAAAACTTTAGTAGCACTTGTTTTAGTAGCAGTAGAACTCTTTTTGAACGAGTTTCTCCGCAAGCACTGGCACCATGCCTATATATCTACCGCCAATCAATAATGTTCGCATTACTGTTTTCCGGCTTGAATGGTATGGGGTGCCAGTGACATTGCAGGCACATGAGACTTAACAATTTTACGTCCTTTGGCATCCGAGATAACGAGAACAATAGATTTTCATTCATAAATGGACGATATCGTCCACGCCGATGCCAAAAGGGTGATGGGCGCGGTGCAATTCGTCTCTTGTGAAGAAATGCATCTGTTACAGGACCTTGAGCTGGTACACAATCACATACCTAACTAAAGAAAAACTTCGTACTTAGAGATTATTATACATATTAGTTTAATATATCATGAACTTTTTTTTATGTTATTGTGACGGAACTAGGTCGAGGCCTGCCTGATTAAGTGGACTAACCTCTGCCTATAACTGATGCGTTTCGTCACAAGTCACGAATTGCTCTGCGCCCGTCACCTTGAGACATAGATGCTAAGTCTCATGTGCCTGTAATTTCACTGGCTCTCAAGGCCCTTCCACCATGCGGCTCCACCATGAAGCTCAAGCCCGCGGCGGGATTCGAACCATGCACCTGCTGCGCGGCAGTCCATAGGCAATTCCACTGAGCCATCACTGCTTCCAAAACTGTATATACTATACTACTCCTAGTACCTACCTGTCTCTCCAGATATCTGAAAATTACTCTATACGTTAAATTATTGAAGAAAGTTTCTTTTTGCTGAAAGAATAACGGAAGTTTCATAGGTAAAAAAACAAAAACAATAACATGAACCATACATTTTCATTAGAATTTAGGCGGCAAAATAGATTTTTTTTATATGTGCTTTTGTGATGGAAACAAGCGTGACGCCCACCTGGTGTTAAGCGGTAACATTTGCTTTTCTAGAAAATAATGACACTTTGAAATCGTTTTAGTATGAATCGATTACATTTAGTGATCTCGTCACTATAAACTTTAGTAGTATTCGACCACCTTAGTAAAACATGACTTGTGCACGACTGTGACATAATGACGCAACTTCTATGTACATCACTAGAACTAGACTTCTTAACGAGAATTTAACTTGTCAATATTACCAAATAGCATGTACAAATCATACGAGTCTACTTTAGTAAAAAAAATTCTTTGGTTGTCAGTAACACTGAATTAGACAATAATTACTGTGGACCGTATTCGAAACTCAAAATGTTAATGGCGCGAATTTTATAAGTGACCTACTAATTTAATATAAGTAATAATAAGTACCTACGATATACAAACACATTATATTGAAGTGAGTGTTATATAGAACATAATGATACAATATTGTTGTTGTTAACTTAAAGTACCTATACCTAATTTCCTAACGTGATCATAAATTGTTGTGATAATTACGGAGCATATAAGTACTTGAGCACGTTCAAGGAAATAATATTAACATTAAATAGAAAGTACTTCAGAACGTACGTATCTATGAAAGTGTTTCCTAAGTATAGTGCAAAGCAAATAATATAAAATTTAATTATGATTATAAACGATGCAGAAAAGTCATCAGGTGAGCTTCTTTCATTTGTTTGACACTCACTTAATTAACATCCTCCATAAAACGATTTTACGACTAAAATCGTTCATAAAAGCTTAGTGGAACCTACTTAGCCAAGTAGTTAGGTGAAACTAGGGTCGGCACATGACTCTGTATGCAATTTATTTTAATAACAGTCATTTTTTACCGTCTGTAAGCCATTATTAACAAAACACTACTTACCAACTAAATACAACACTACAGCCACATACTACACTGAAAGCATATAGGCACCCCAAACTATCATTAGTTTGATTTTGGTACCTAAGTAGGTAGTAAATATACCTATTTAATTAATTTGATACTAATAAGTAAACATATTTGACCTACCTCAATACTTCTTTGAAACTGTTTATTGTATATGTATTTTACGATGATTTTCAATATTTTTCAAGCGATCAAGATAATATATCAGTACTAATATTATAAATGCGAAAGTAACTCTGTCTGTCTGTCTGTCTGCCTGTCTGTCTGTTACGCTTTCACGCCAAAACTACTGGACCGATTTGAATGAAATTTGGTATGGAGATAAAACTCTCTCCATACCAAATTTCATTCAAATCGATAAAAACTATCCTATGTTTTTTCCCGGGTCTCGTTTGAGATAGTTTTTATCCGACTGCGCAAAAAGAGGTTAATGTTTTCGCGCGATAACCGACATACGCGCGGGCGGAGCCACGCCCGGAAAGCTAGTATTTAAATATATATATATGTATTTATGGGCAGAAAGTTTACTTATCAACTTCAAAATTGAATGCCCCCTTTACGCACTTGGTTTTATTTAATTGATATTTATTTTTACTTAGATAAATCTACTCTAAAAATTTGTTGAAACACCTGAATCGTCTTAATCTCTCTTTATCTGATAAAAGCCTGTACGAAAATCTGGAAAAGTGAAATAAAGGATTGTTTTAACAGAAAATAGTTATAATACCTGTATTTTTTTGTCACTTGCCCAATATATATGCGCCAATGGCGAGTCAGTGCTTAGTGACAGATTTATATCTGAGAGTATAAATAGCTAGCCCAGGTGAGCTTTCACAAAATGCCTTATGCGTAACTGAATTAGCAAAAGTTCAACGACATAACTTGATTAACCTTAAGAATCGTATCTCCATTCAGCTCTATTACTCGTAATAAATAATTCTACGATTTGCGTCACTGACACGCAGTCACGTATGTTTTTTCTAATAGCTAGGCATAATATGTTAAAATTTCTAGGTTTCCGTCTAGATTTAATTCTAGTATGCGTGTGAATGCAGCTGTCTCACCACCTGCCGGGGCGACTCTAACGCAGTCTCTAATGGCATTACTAATAAACTGATATCGATAATTTAAACTAGATCATTAAGTGTTCAACTACTTACCTTGTTAGATTTTTTGCTACTTTTATCCTGTATGTATGGCTGCTAAGAAATGTTCTTCTAAAATTGTTACGTTTATCATGATATTTGCCGACACTATTTAGTCTTTTCTCACTCGGTTACCTTTATCCTTTATATGGTCACCGTTCGGTAACAATAGCCGCCCACCTTCTGGGTGCACCCGTTTCCGCAATTTACTATGTTTTTCGCTATATATGGTAAGAAAATTATTGCAAAAATTACTATTTTGACGATAGTTTCCGTAAATGAATAATGATACCTATAAATTTCAAGTGACCCAATAGAATGTTGACTCGTCTTTTCAACGCTATTCAAATTTAAGAGTCCCGTACTCGTATAGAACCTGTAGGGTGCTAGGTTAGAATGTCACACTCCATTTCTTCCCGTGAGTGTCGTAAGAGGCGACTAAGAGGAACAATATCGGAAGGTGAAAAGCAGCGCCTTCTGAAGAACTGACAACTTCTACTGGAATCCCAAGACGCTTCCCAAACTCCCCGCAATAATTGAAAGAAAGAAGATCGAAAATACATTTATTTGGCACACAAAAACTTAAAATATGCAAACCAAATAGGTAAATAAATGTTCAGGTGCTGCCAAAAAGGTATATGTAATATCCCAGCAAAAAGCCGAACCGAACTTGGCCGGTATTTTTAGAATCTTAAACAAATACTATATATCTAGGTATACCTACTACTGACGTTTAGGAAAGCTGTTCCATTCCAGCATAGATTTCAATTTCAATAGCATAATGTTATGTGCATAGAATAATCATGTCGACTGTCTGCTCACACCAGCTGTCGCCGTCGTGTCGTGATCCGCATTTACTTATATTTGTTTTAAAGTAATTGCCCCTTTAGATAATATTACAGATTAAAAATCGACATAAAGTGTCTGCAAAAGGTTTACTAAGATACTACTAATTTCTATATCGATTCTAAACTCAGGTGGCCCGCATCCTTTAGCAATAATATAGATATAGCCTATTAGCATAGAATAAGTAGCGTATAACATAAATATAATCTTTGCAGGTGCGGTAAAATAATTCTAACGTGTCTAGAATAAACACTAAATAAATAAAAATATTACTTCGGTCACATTTTCAAGTATGGCACGCTGCCAACTGGTACTGGGCTGGAGCATTTCGACTGCCTATGAGTCTGCTATGACTTATAGGTTGACCAAATGCTTTTATTGTAGTAGCTGTAGTGTTGTATATAGTTTGTAGTATTTTGTTTAATAAAGGTATACAAAAAAAAAACAAAAAGATATAGCGAACCTAGTATTTTTTTTTTCTGAGTGTACCTATTAATATTTTTGGTCTGGCTAAAGCGCGTTAGCATTTCTGTCAAGTTCCTGCTTGTTCATTTTAAATCAACGAATATCATGTATTGTTTTTTTCTTACTAAACTGAATAATTGTGTTAAAAAAAAGATGGCCAACATTTTGATAATATGCTTATTTCATGCAGTTTCAACGGTAAGTACTGCGGTAAAAAATAAAACAGTAATAATAATTGAGTAAAAATGTATTAATTTATAAAAAAATAAATATAACTATTTTAGACAGACACGTGGCAAACATCCCTAAACTTTTAAGGAATAAATCACTTAAATTACAATCCAAGGATCAAAATAAAGGTCAACGTATTGTTTATTTTTTGCACAACTTCAAAATAAAAAGTGGTTTAATTGCTGAGGATGATGAGAACTTTATAATTACCCCCTAAATGAGCAGCACGTATCGTCGACGTTAGTTCGTTGACAATGGGGTTGAATGCACTCAAGTTGCATTGTTTTTCTGCTATAAATCTATTAGATTGCATAAATCGCATAATTACAATGTTTAAATATATGACAGCCGCTTTGTAGTATGCAAATGAAAGGGGTGCAGAGTGAAGTGGGGTGGGAAAGGGACAATATTGAGACGCGGCGGGGCGTCACTCTACCTCTGACTAGCTCTTCAAATGGTTTTATAAACTTTGTTATTAGTTTTATCGAGGATTACGTCTATAGACCCTTACATATATTTTAAAGAACACAATTTTGCAGTGATGGCTCATTGGTATGGGCTATGTACAGCCGCGGTGTAGGTCCTTGGTCCGAATCCCGCCGCGGGCTTGAGCTTCACTGTATGGTGAAAGAGCATTTTGCGATTGCCCGCCTGGCTAGCGACCACGCTCAAGTAGAAAATCTGTTGCCAAGTACCTAACGGTGTGTTCCGGCAGCAGTCCTTGAGAGCCAGGGAAATTACAGGCACATGAGATATAACATCTATGTCTCAAGGTGACGGGCACAGTGCAATTCGTGACTTGTGACTAAATGTATCTGTTATAGGCAGAGGTTAGTCCGCTTGAACACTATTGTTATTTTCTTTATACCTAAAAAGGTAGCCTTTGACTAATATCCTCAGGTTGGTAGGTAAGTGGCGAAGACTTCTTAAATATCGTTGAGCAGCTAAACTTACCGTTCGTACCGGAATTTGAAAGGCTCCTTAGGGGTGTTCTATGACACCTGCGGTAAAGCTCAAACCCGGAGTTTGAGCTATTGCTCGCTTGATATATAAACTTTCTGCAATTGAGCCTAATTATTATTTTTTATTTAGCTTAATTCATTTATTCATTATCAGGTTTCTCCTCGAGGACTCCTTACGTGGATAGTTCTTCTATTTTTGTAAGTTTTTTTATTTATTTTTACTGATATGTTAGCTTTATAGCTGTATTGAGTCGGTAACAGAATTGCTGTTTTTTTACCATAATGTCAAGGAAGTATGGCGGATCTGTCAACGCAAAACTGCTAAATGATCATAGAGCTACTAGTACGAGTATATATGTAGGTAACACGACTCGCTTATATTGCTAAATATACTCCAAAAACACGAGTCGGTTTTTTGCTAAAAATATTCCAAAAGCTACAGTTTATCTGCTGTACAATTTTGTAATGAACTCAGATCGCTTACAATCGTAACAATAAATGGAACGTTCATTATAATAGGCCCCTAGTACGCACCACACTTCACTTACAATACTTAAGAGCGCAGACGTATTCCTATAATGTAAATTGTAAAATTTCTTGGCGGTTGTTACCATTGTTTTGTGCACAAAAGTAAGTAGTCACAAGAATGTGAGAAACTGTTGCAGATCGCGGTGGGAATAATGGTTTTGTAATATGGGTGATCTTATTTTGTTTTCTACTCTTTTCATAATGAAGAAATAAATGTAGCTTATTTAATTAAACCATTAAAACAAAAATTTACTTACGTCAGATAAAATTGATTTTGAAAATAAGTCTTTTAGGGTAAGATCTTTTACTGTTTTAAACACATAAACGCCTGAAATTCTTATTCCTAGGCTTCAGGTAAACTGATCAACGTTATGTTCTTATAAGCAGTTCAATACTTTAAATTTTAACTAGAGTCTGTCATCAGACTCATTTGTTGGTAGGTGACATGTTTAGATATTGTATGTATAAATATAGTGTTTGTACCTATATGTCGAAGATTGAGATTCTAAGCGAAACCTAGAAGAAGAACAGGCTCTTAAAATGCCGGATGCCCACAGTAAGCCGTAAGGTGCTTGACGGTAGATTTCACTCGCTCTCATTCGAAGGGCCATATCATGAGCTTGAGTTTCATATTTTGAGACAAAGATTTTTTTATGATGTTGTACTTTTGATATACAAGTGTTACATCAGTAGCAGTTACGTAGTCGTCGTTGAAATTAGATACTTAAAATCATTTAATGAAGCGCCTTGGAAATGCACGGCACTTATGTTGACAACTTCAACCATACAAATCAGTACGGTCGATTATATTTCATATTATTATCTTCTACTCTTTGAAACTAAAAAGTTATTATGATTTGCTAAAAGTCAAGCAAGCCCTTGCAACTCCCGAATTCTTATAAAACCGAATCGATAGCATCTCCAATACCCTCAATCAATGAAATTTAGCAAGGAATATTCAATAAGGTTGTATTAAAATAACGTTTGAGCAGTCAATTAGGCAGCAACGTCCATCGAGATAGCGCGATGGTGGTCCATTGTGGGCCGGCACCCTGTGGCTATAGCTGCCACTGCACAATACAACAACACTGTTTCCTATTTGAAACTGTGGCGGTTAGTGATGCCTCGCTGACCACTCAAGAGTCGGATATTGTGGGAACATAGACGATTTGAAAATATGAATGGCAAAGAGCCACTCGCGGATGGGACGACCACAATTTTGTTGATTTTTATGATTTTTTATTACTAGTATTTTTATATAAATTATCTCGTATTTCCCATCACAAAAATGAATTAAAAATTGTGTATTCAATGTACCACCATTTGCAATAAATTTCATTGACACATTTAATTATTTAACCCTTGATTTCCTCACAAAGATGAAGTTTGTTAAAGACTTTCCATGAGCTATAAATAATACTTAAGGGAGCGTTATCAATCCGTGTAAAATCAGTAAGATCGTGACAAAAATAATGGCAAAGCGACCTCCCAGTGGCGGTTCCTAGGATTGTTGCTTCACACCGTCGTCAAAGACTTCAAAAAGCTGGGTCGTATAGATCGAGGGAAGAGATAAGTGGTCTCTCACCTCCCCGTGGTCGCGCCTTGCGAAAGGGTTCTGCAGGGTGCGCCGAATAATTGCAACAATCAATGTTGAGGAGCTATCGAGCAATTTGTATGGTATTTGTGCGGGCTGTCACCCGCTGATGCTATCGCCGCGCTTCGGGGAGCCAGTAATGGGAACTCTTTTCGATGGTTACTTCTCACACCTCAAGTGTTTCATTTGCGTGATTAATAAAGCAAGTGGATTCGGGAATCCTTAGAATCGCAGGCGTTTGTGTTTAATAGTTAAAACTTAAAAATTCTGTCCTAATCTTTCTCAAAATAAATTTTATCTGACATAAGTAAATTTTTCTTTTCATGGTTTTTACATTCGACGTTGGACTGACCACATATTTACCATTTATGCGTGAGTGTCCAATATTTATGTTAATAGATTCTCACCGCAGTTTATCATTTCCAAAAGCAGAGCGTAAAGTGGTGGCTTACCAAGAATTCCGGAGCTAAACCATAACTCACCTCAGATACCATAATAAGACATAAACATCAGCTCGTTGCAATATGTCACGAATAACAAAGCACTGCGGTAACGGTCCGCATCATTTGTCAGCCCTAACCCTGTTATTTATGGTCTCCTGACTAAGAAGAAGGACAAAAACGGGGTTGCTGTTAAATATTTGCCCTGAGACAAGAGGGGGCGATAATTCGAGGCTATTATGACGTCATTTCACGCCCTTTGTAAGGTCGTCACGCCGTGTCATCTGCTCCTTCAGACGCCTGCCTCTACTATCTTTCGATTAAATCTATTGTGTAATTTTTTCAGTGAGCGCGAGTCGGATGCGCCACCGACGATGATTCGGTCCCGTTCGCTTGTTCGCTCGACTTTACCATAAAAACGTTCCAAGGAGCTCTCCCATTGTCTCGTGGCCCTTTTACGAGCTCCGTTTTGTGAAGCTGTTATTGTTTGCGGTTGATAAACATCTCGCCACTAGGTAGGTAAGGATCATCATCACTTTTGCCGGTGGTTTATTTTAATAGAGATCTATCGAGTCTGTTTGTCAATTATTACCGTTTTGAATGGGTTTTAAGAAAGTTGTTTTTATAGCATGGATTTAATGAATAAGGAGTTTTTGAAGATTTCAAAAGACTTGGATTTGAATCCAGTGTCGGCATTCAAACAGGATCCGAAGCTAGTGACCGCAATCGATAAGCTCTTTAGACAACAAGTCACTGGTATTAACTTGGAAAATGGTGGATTGGTTTTGCCTGAACGTAAATTAGAATTTACAGAAGTTCAAAAGCTTTTGAAACAGGCATTGATACCCACTAGTAAAGGTAATGATCAACTTCAAGACTTTAAACTTTTATCAGTTTCAATCACTTCAGACTCTCCATTTAAGTTTATCATACACAAACGAAATACACCAGGCCTGACAGAAACTATGGCATTGCTGAAAACGTGGTCCATCCACATATTTTTGATATAAACCGATTTGAATATGTAGAGTATCTAAAGATCTTTTTACTAACTCAGGATTGAAAGGAGGTATGCAGGTTTTAAGTTTTGACACTAATGTACGCACCCTAACTGTATAGTTGCAGACAAAACACCAGACATATTACTCAAAGAGGCAAACGATGCAAGAAAATCACTGATGAAGAAGATAGAAGGTATTCTTGACCAAGTAAATAAGAGCGCAGAAAGTGGCGACACACCAAAGCTTCACATAAGAAACCAGAGACTATGGAGCAACTGCATTTACGACTTAGACCGGTAACTTTAACCAGATTTCAGTTCAAATATTGACTGGATCTTGTTTCTAAGACTTTAATCTCTTTTTTAGGGTGACGCTAAAATCCTTTAACGTTGCAAAGAAGACGACTCTAATCTATTCCAGTAGCGAAGATAAAACAAGATTTAATACGATTGTTTTTGTGCTTACCAAAGTACATGAGCTGCTTTCCAAGAATTTAACGGTAACTCGGAGGTAAAGAGTGTTATTTTTAATCAGTAAGAACAGTAAGCTTTTAACTCTATAACATTTACTTTGACGGTGTGGCTTAAAAAAACACCATTATGTCTGTGTATCTCCGCAAAGATTGTCAGGGCTGTCTTAATGCCCACATTTAGTCAGTCATGTATAGTTACCATGTAATAGGTGGCGAAGTAATTGCCATCTAGTAGGTACAGTTACGACTACAACGAGTTTTTAAGTTTTTTTTGTTTTTTTTTATTCCTGATACTTTAGCCTTTGACCACTATACCTAAGTAAGTGATGATGTTTTCAAAGATATCGTTCAGGTTAACCTAGAATCACTGACTCTCAAGGACAGCTGCCGGAACACACCGTTAGGTGCTTGGCGACAGATTTTCTACTTGAGGGTGGTAGTTTCAACTGTTAACAGAACTTTCTGTATAATTGTCAAGTCCATATGCTAATATGTGCTTATATTAACATATTGACTTGACACTTAGGTATGTGTTTTGGTCAACAACTACTTATCTAATTCATCTGAATTCATCCAAAAGAACTGCAGTGACACTTTAAATAAAGACTTTTACTTCTTGAATAGAAGTTTTGCTTTCACAATACTGAATTAAAAAAAACGTACTATCACTGCAGTGGTATGCATTTAAGGTCTACTAGTATCAAACAAGATAATTAATAGATACAGTCGTTACTTTGCGGAAATCCGTATATGATATCAATTAATATTTTAAGGACACATTAAATTTATAATTTAGAAAATCAGTTCAATACTATATTTGATATATAATGAACTCAATCGTGCGCTCAAAGAGTCAAGACTTTCTGAGGATGCTGCGTGTAGAAGCGACACGTCGAAAATTCTTCTGGTTGGCTACGTGGCGTTTATGTTGGAAAATTAGGGGAAACATACAAATATTTTTCTAAATTATTAATTTATGGATTTCTTAAAATATTTTTTAAATATTTTATTTAATTTTTTAGTAACAAAGTATTCGTTTTTTATTTATTTGTTTTACAGAGAACTCTTCTATCAGAACGTGATAAGGCTCCGCAACCAAAGCAACCTAGACGTCGCAGTGAGAGACGTGTGCTGTCTACTAGAGATTCCACCTTGGAGTCTTGGTATAGTTGCTACTGCTAAGGGATTGATAGCTGGTCCGCTTACTATGTACCACAGGGATGGAAATATCACTGAATGTATGACGCCAGGGGGTAAGATTAATCAATTATAGTCAACTTTTAACTCATCCCAAATAAAATCAGTTCTAATATTATAAATGCGAAAGTAACTCTGTCTGTCTGTTACGCTTTCACGCCAAAACTACTGGACCGATTAGAATGAAATTTGGTATGTAAATAGTTTTCGGGAAAAAACATAGGATAGTTTATATCGACCTGCGCAAAAATAGGTTAATGTTTTTGCGCGAACCGACATACGCGCGGGCGGAGCCGCGCCCGGAAAGCTAGTAATTTATATGGAAACTCTATCGTAGACCTTTTGGACGATCAATATATTGCTGATTGTTAGATAGTTAGCAGCAAAGGAGATATTACTTGCTTCCAAAAATTTGGACAAAAACCGACTTCAAACATAATATACCTACGCATTATTAGGGATAACCTAAATACTACTAGTCAGATCACACTCAAATTTAAATGGGAGCACATGACAAGCACCAGATTTCAAAAAATTAAAGGGTTATAAGGTAACACACAAAAAAATTAGGTACAGTGGAATTGAGAACTTCCTCCTTTTTTGAAGTCGGCTAAAAAAGGAGATGTTCGGCTGTATGTTTTTTTTGTATGTAACGCTAATTGATTTTGATGATTCTTTTTTGTTACATATAAAATTTCATCAAGATTGAAAAAAAAGTCGAAATTTTTTTAAATTACAGTCAACTGAAAAAAGTATTGGCATACATGGTTGATGTAATGTAATTGCATCTCTTGCCTACAGCAAATTTAATATGGAGACTAGAGTTCTTTTCCTCCGTTTTTTTTAATAGATAACCTCCTGCACTCTCTTTGTCTCGTAACACCTCTTTCTCATAACATAATACTCTTTTCTATTCGCAGGAGTTCTAATTCCTCAAGATATAAATGGGATCAAGGATTTCAAGTCCACAGCTAAGTACATTTTGGTGGTGGAAAAGGATGCTATTTTTCAAAAACTGCTAGATGAAGGCGCACTGGTGCGGTTAGCACCTGTTATTATAATCACGGTAAGGAAACACCGTTTCTAATTATGATAATAAGAACTATCGCGTACTAAGTGTAAATCACATTTACGCAGTTATAGAGCACATTTTTAAAGTCAAGCGGGAATCGAACGTGCTCCGGTCCGGCCCCCGGTTTTAAGCGTCAGGCGCACCGTCTAGAAATATAATTAGAACCTAAAATATTAAATTTATGAAATCCTTATACCTTAGCTTAGTTAAATGTCAACTGTTTAATTAGTAAAGAGGACATAAGATTTCAGTTTTGAAGCTGTGACGATTGGATACAAGGTAACTGTTTTTTTATGTGTTGAAGTGCTGATTGTAAATATCATGCCTGTTCATTACAATGCAGTGTTATCTGTCTTGTTCTGATTGACACTGCCCTCGTCAATTCAAGACGTTAGTTCTTATTTCATGTTCTATAAACAGTAGTGTTGGACATTGCTTCGACGAAGAATATCTAACACTGCGGTAGTATCCACAAAAACTGACTTGTTAAGTGACTTACCATCAGGTAATTGTTTGTTTTGTATAATGTACTTGGTAATTATTTTGTTTGTAATTTTACTACGAATAAATTTGACTGTAAAAATTAATAATTATGACACGCACCCAATTGGTAATGGGCTGGAGCTTTAGGACTGCCGGTGGGTCTGTATTGAGTTTTAGGTTGCCTAATTGTTTAAATTGTAGTAGCTGTAGTGTTTTATTAATAAAGACCCATAGCTGGTAAAATAGATTGTTTAGCTAGTAACTTTGAATCCCTCGCTGCACTCAGGATTCTGCTTTGGAATCCTTTGCTCTTCGAAACACTCGCCTTTAAAATGATTGTTGGCTCCCGAGGTGGACACTTTACTTTCTATCACCCTCTATGAGAAAATAAGTAAGTACTACTTAAGAATGATAATAGTACGTTTATTTATCCAGATATAATTAGGAAAAATAAGACATAGCATAGAAATAGTTATATGCTTATGTTCATATTAACAATTATGGAAAGTGCATCCTAACGATTTTACCACTACCATCCGTTACAGTTGTCGATTTATTTACAGCTTGAGAATTAGAAATAGTCTCAGAAATCGTCGTCTCAGGATGAAGCTTTTAAGAAACTATATTATTTTATAGGTTGTAAAAAAATATAAATATATTTAAGTAAAAAAATCCAATAAAACATAAAAAAAACAGCCTGTAACTTGTTCATACAATGTTTGTGATTGGAACTTTTACTGAAATATATACATTCTTATATCAAATCTCTTTTAGTCCCTGTTTACGAAGAATAAACTAGCTCTTATCGAATAGGTAGATGGGATAAAAATAAATATTTAAATAGTTTTTATCCTAAAGTTCTTACAAATTAAATATTAAACACAGAATGAAGATTATATAAGTAAAATTCTAGATATTTTGTATCGTTATCCAAACAATCGTTATTTATAGGGTAAAGGATACCCAGACGTGTGCACCCGACAGCTGCTCTGCCGCCTCAGTACTGAGCTGAGGCTGCGAGCTTTAGCTCTCGTCGACGCCGATCCTCACGGCTACGAGATATTCCTCACCTACAAATATGGATCTTTGGTGAGCATCCTAACATTTATAATTAAAGGTTATTCTGCGCTACATCTGCTGCTTGTTCACTAAGTGGCGCTTGGGAGTTCGAGGAAGTAAGATAGCTTTTGAAGCGCTCGTAGCGAAGTTTGCAAGCCGTTCTTAACCGATTATAGGCAACGTCCACCGCGGTCATGACCTGGATGGTAGACCGCTAGTAACATTATACCTACTACTGAGTGCTATTGTGTTTTTTTTTTATGTGGTTGTGACGGAACAAACACGAGGCCCACCTGATGTTAAGCGGATTAAACTCTGCTCTTAACAGATCGCTTTCGTCATAATACGAATTGCACTGCGCCCGTCACATTGGACATACAGATTTTAAGTCTCATGTGCCTGTAATTTTTCTGTCTCTCAAGGGCTGCTGAACACTGTTAAGTGCTTGGCGACAGATTTTCTACTTGAGGGTGGTAGCTAGCCAGGCGGGCATTCGCAAAATGCCCTACCACCATGCGGTCAAGCCGGCACGGTGGGAATCGAACCAGGGACCTGCGGCACGGAAGCAGTGATGGCTCAGTGGCATTGGTTATGGATTGCCGCGAAGCAGGTCCATGGTTCGAATCCCGCCGCGAGCTTGAGTTTCACCGCATGGTGGAAGGGCTTTTTGCTAATGCCCGTCTGGCTAGCGACCACCCTAAAGTAGAAAACCTGTCGCCAAGCACCGAATGGTGTGTTCCGGCAGTTGTCCTTGAGAGCCAGTGAAATTACAGGCACAATGCCTCAAAGTGACGGGCGCAGTGCAATTCGTGACTTGTGACAAAATGCATCTGTTATAGGCAGAGGTTACTCCACTTAACATCAGGTGGGCCTCGTGCTTGCTACGTCACAATAACATCAGTCCACACCTAGCCGCTCGGCCATTATTGCTTCAAAATCATAATTTTTATATCGTATTGTTGTCTAAAGATGTTATTTATTATGGCTGTCGTTACAGCATGGTGGTAGGGAAATTTGCGAATGCATGCCTAGCTATCTACGACCGTGTGTTCCGGCAGATGTCCTTGAGAGCCAAAATAATCTAGGTTAGCCTGAACAACATCTACAACCACATCGTCACTTACCATCAGGTGAGATATGGTCAAAGGCTAGCCTATCAGCTATAAATTAAAAAGAAATATTGGGTTGTTCTGAATAAGACATTTTCAGTAGCAGACCGGAGACTAGAAAGTACCCAGTTGATGGTAATAGGCTCACTCTGTTTTAAATCGGGATTAAAACATGTGTGTGAAAATAGCTCTAAATGAATATCTCTACCCTCTCCACTAAGATTTGATAATATACCCAGTTATAATAAAAAAAAATGTTAATAATTATTTTTAATTACAGATAATTATTAAAATTATAAAAATGATAATAACTTTACATATGATTTTGGTTTCATAAGTTCGAAAAAGTAGGGAATCAAAATGTGGGGGCTAAGATTTGGTCAAAAATACAAGGACCAGGGAAAGACACAAACTTCACAATTTGATTCCGCCATCCCCATTCTATTACCGAACATCCAGGGATACTCCGAAGCGCCATCGCTATATGGTGGAAATTCCATTTACCCGAACGAAGCGATTTGCTTCTTCGTTCATAATCGCCAGGGAATGGAATACCCTGCATGAGTCTGTGTTACCGGTTAAGTACAATATGGGGGTCTTCAAAACGCGAGTGAATAGGTATCTTCTGGGTAAGCGCGCTCCATCGTCGATCGCATCATCACTTAACATCAGGTAAGATAGTGGTCAAGTGCTACCCAGTTCGGTATAAAAAAAAGAAAAAAGAATCAAAGATATGAAAAAGAAACTGTCGTTATTGCCGCCAACGTTACAGCAGCTATAAAGTCAGTTAAATTTCAGGCACAATCTCACCTCTCGTCGTCACTGGCGTGCAGTTCGATTGTACTGCTTGGTGGACGTCACAGTGACGTCATGACTCTAGCGCCAACTGAAGCTCGCCTTCCTCTCACAGATCTGGATAAACGGAAGCTAGCGTCTTTGATAAGGAGACCTTATTTGGATAATGCCATTGGTAAGAAATTTCTTCCTTTTTTTAGAAGCTTTTATTTAGTTTTTTTATGGTATTATAGGAGAGATAGGAGCGCAAACGAGCAGTCGGCTCACCTGGTGGTAAGTGATCACCGTCGCCCACAAACATCCGTAAAACTAGAGGTCTCGAGGATCCGTTGCCATAGTTTCACAAGTCCCGATATTTGTCTTGAAAATTAGATTTGGTCCATTTCCCGGTTACTGATTGAGCTGAAATTTTGCATACATGTGTAAATCGCATGACAATGAAATGTTATAATGACATGGTGCTGATCTGATGATGGAGCTGGAAGGTGGCCATGGGAACTTCGCAATGAAACGCCACAACCTCATCGAGTTAGGTCTTATTTGAATCGCCTTAAAGAGTTTTTTTTTTTAATTTTTAGTTCTTTTTATCAACAAGCATAATAAAAGAATCTTATAAAAAAAAAATTTTTATAGAGAAATGCTTGTTTGTAATTATTTAATTCATTCTTCAGTAAGGCATACTGCTTACAAGATCATTCACTCGCCTAAAATTAAATATTGTTTATTAACAAGAGTTGCAATTAACATGAGATCGTCCTGGTATGCAAATACATTTTTCAGTTAATTGACTTGTAAAATAAAATTAATAAATTAACTAATTAATAATAATTAATTAATTAATTAACTTATAAAATACTTAACCGATTTAGATAAAAATTATATAGGGCCAATTTGCGAATATATTCTACCCAACAAAAACAAAATTAGTTAAAAAAAAAATGTTTTTTTAAAAATTCAATTGGTCTTCTATTTAGGTTCTCGTATAAAAGAAGAACTCAACGCGATGCTGTCAAGTGGAGTAAAAGCTGAAATAGAAGCGTTGGCGCCGACTACAGCCGCTCTTTGCGACGCCTATCTACCGGCTAAATTAATACATGCCGATTTTCTAGGATAATTTCCAAAAGTGTTGATTTTTGTTAAACTATCTACCCTTAATGAAATCTTTAATTTAACAAATCTTATTAAAAACACCCTTACTGGACGAAGTCGCCAAAAAAAGCGAGACGATAGCAAAGTGGACGTGACAAAATGTTTAATTTCAGATACTAAAATGATAGAAAAACATTAGGTCTTACAGTTTGCTTCGGCCCTCGTCCTACATTCTCTGCGATGTGACCTACCAATGTTTAAAAAGATTTTGTTTCCAGTCCACCATATCAATATTTCAATACATGCTGTGCCATCTAGTGAGTTAACTAAACAACTTCTTTGATAATACGTCGCTCGTCCTAATGCTCAACACAAACCTTGCCATCATCAGCGAGGGGTTGGTATTTTTAATCCCATTATTTACATGAAATTTTAACCACGAGGTTACCAGTTAGTTCCGTATTAAAGTACTAGATGGCGCTTATTTAACTATAAGATCAAGTTCGAAAAATCCAGAGTATATATTATAGGATAAAACCTACGACGTAATGATTGACATTTTCGGACATAGATTTGTCAAGCAGTATCATACTGTCATACGGTACTTCGGAAAATGACATAACGAGTTAGGAGATAATTTTACAATATGAAAATCAACAGTCATCATGGAAAACAGTGACGAATCCGATAAGAAAATGAACAAAGCCAAGTCATTCAGCGCTTCACCTCCGACGAAGATTAAAAATGAACCTGCTAAAAGAAAATCATTTAACGTTAATGAAGCAGTAAAGTCCCTTGACCTAGCTTTAGTTAGGCTGAAGAAGAGCAAGCTAGTGAATGGAGAATGTGTCGTTACAGCATCTAGTTCTCCACCCAGCCCTTCAAGAAGAGGATACCCAGAAATGTTCATGGATGCTACAAATTCTGCATTTTGTCCAGGCATGTCTGTAGATAACGCATCGCTATTGTCCATTAACTTCTCTCACTACGAGCTCGTGCGGAATCTATCAAATTCAGTTTGTAATTCTGAAGGAGCATTAAGCAGTACTACATGCAACGCTCACTCGAATTCACCTGACACGAACATCAAGAACGAACACTTGGAACGATACTTCAGGAGTGCCGAAATGTGGTCCCAAAGGCATAAAGACGGAGGTCCATGTAAATTACAACTCAATCTACCCGAAAAATAACACCAAATGAAACTACACTATAAACGATTATGTAAATTTCAAAATTTTATTTATTCAAAGAAACTTTACAATAATAACATAATAATCTCAGAATTTACAAATGAAACGTATCAATCTATACAACACTGTAATTCTTAAACGAGACGACAAGATTTAACACTGAATAACAATAACGTAGATTTTTAGTTGAACATTTCTCTAGGGCCATCAAACGATGCGTTACTGAATACCTAAAAGCAAAAGTTCCTATCAAAAAGGTATCTTATTAAAATTTAAAATAGATTTATGAGATGTAATAAAAAATGGTGTTTCAGATCAAGTAAAATTTTTGTATATAACGAGTACATTGCGCTCGCTACAACCAATCTGAAGAAATGAAAATCTTCTAGCAATCAAGTCATGAAAACTATTTTTTCTACTCTGAGATATTAATGAAATTGCAATAGGTATTCAGTATCGCACTCATGTCAATCTAACCGCTAAGGGAGCAATCCGCAACACTAGAGTTACGAAGGCGGAAACTACACTGCATGCTAACTGCACTCGATGTTTTCTACATCTCTGAATACTACTAGATTATTATATCGAGAATAATACGATAGGTAGACAACTAATCATACATATTTTAATGGTTTAGTAGATACCTACGGGCTCGGTCATATTTTTTTCTTAAGGCAAGCCAATCTTTTGTTGTCAGTGTATGTATAAAGATATTTTCACCTCACAAGTTCGGAAAAGAGTTGTTCATAATTGGAAATATGTGTAAAAGTTCCTTTTTATCCCCCATCGTGTTTTTTTTAATAAAAATTGAACCTCTATAATGTTTCCACCAAAACTATTTTTAGTGATTTTACTTATAATTAATAAACTAAATTACGCAAAATTACTACATTAAAATTGCGTTCTTTTTCCGCTCGGCGGAAAAGTTATTTTAACTATGAAACTTTCGGTGTACTCAGGGTTCTAAATGTTGAATCTATATCTGAAATTTTAGCATCCTTCCTGACCAAGGCGTTTCAATAAAAGCAACCGCGCCAAATAACAACTTTGTAGCCTCACTTAGCAAATAACTGCTTTATTTTAGTAAAACTAAAATAGTACACAAGACGGATGGATCACGGGTACCTAGACTGAAAGATTAGAAAATGTACCCATAGTTCTAAAACAGCTAGACCACAGGTCATAGTCCAATCAGGTGAACTAGCCAAATTCAATCAACCACTTTCAACACGTATTTGGTACGTGCAGCTTATTGAAATCAACTCTCATAATTACATCCAGTATCCTGACATTGTAATTTGTGGATTAACGCCATCTACCAATCGCGCCATCGCGAGTTAGAATAAGATGATTGTAACTCGCGACCGGTATCCCATTTTTCGATTTATCATCATCGAGTGCAGTGTAGCAAATTATGCAGGGATACTAAGAACACAGCATTACTGATTCACATTTATTTTACCACATCCATAGATTCAGAACAAACTAGGACCACATTCTAAACTTAGATTAGATAATTTTATCGATGGACATAGAAGAAACTAACGAAAATAAACATAGCGTCAGTGCGGAATTATGAAATAATTGACATAGTCATCACATAGTTCCTAATTTCCTGCTTCATGAATAAGATCAGGGTATGGAAGCTTCGCAGCAATGGAAGACTAAGGACTAGGAGTACTTTGAAAACGAGTTCTGTTAAAGTTAAAGAGAGAAGCGAAGTGCAAACAATTTTCTCTATAACACCGTCGTCGTGCTGATATTCAATAACAACCCGGTATATCTTGTTTATTTAAAATTTACTATAATATTATCATTATGATTTAAATTGGTGTTATCCGCAGATTTCACATTAGCTTACTTTGAATTTTCCACTGGATTCATTATTTTACGTAATTACGAACTAGAGTCTGCTGGGCTCGTCATACTTGCCACTGTCCACTATCCACAGTAGACGATGGCAAGAATGAGGCCACCTCGCATCGTCACTACAACTCACAATATGTAGTATAACTAGAGAACAATTGCTAATGAAATCAATTCGTACACAAATTTGATGTACCTAAAATTTAAAGCACCCGGTTTCCGAACTCTCTCGTATTTTAATCTAACTATAAAAATCTCAGTTGTGTTTGGGTACACGTAGCCCGTCTTATATTGTCTATGTTTGTTTCATAATATCATTTCGGAGAACAAAGCTTTATCGTTATTATTACAATGGAAGAATTTCAAAATATCTAAATTAACGTCAATCTTACAATTAAATTTTAATAATTACAACGAATTCGATCTCACTAGGCCCTACGTAATTTAAGATGGAGACATTATAATTATTTAATATTTAAATATCGTTAAAATTATGCAATAGAAGAATCACAGCATCCTTATAAGACCATAACGGCAATTGAAATTAATCTCATCGACGTATCGTAGGTATTTAATTATTACAATGATTGTAAAATTTAGACCAAATTGGCAGTCTTCACAAACATGGAATGTACGATATGCGTCTATGCAGGTATCCGATAACACTTAACATATATCGGCGAACGTTTATTTATATTCTATACAACAACAATGACAATATCTACATTTTATTTATTTACTTCGAAATCAACAACAATGGTATAATTAATCAGTAGGTATAATTTAACTAGCGTGCCGCATATCGGCCTTCTTTTAGGTATAGAACTTCAGCTTGATGATATTTTACGTTACAATAATAATGCCTACATCAGTAATTATAACTATAAAATAATGATATTAATGTACAATACAGATAATGTTTTTCTAAATGTAAACTCACCGTACCTTCAAAATATCTTCCGGGAAGGCAAATTTTCTAGCTCAATGTTATCCTATTTTGTACAGGTACTGGTGAAATACCAGAAATAATAGTCATAAAACAAAAATAAACTACCAGAATTAAGCTAATCAAAACTTTTTGATGCGGAAATCTGCTTATCAGATGAACAGATGTTATGTGCAACTTAACTTATGATGCGTTCGTGTAATCCATTTTTATCATTTGAATATGTTCTTGTAGATCTAAGCAATGCTATTCATAATTTTAGAAGAACTGTTTTAAAACTAATTCTTTAGGCATCCTTGAAAAGCCTGTGTTTGTGAATAGTTTCCAAAAACATTAACCGATGACATTATAATTAATATGTGTCTAAAGGATTAAGAAGTTATTATACGTAAATGATGATGGGATGGAGCCAAAGCAGCTTAGGTTTGGGGGATGATCAAGGTCACTTCAATCCTAAACATTAAAGTACTATATAAAACAATTCATTCTATCAATTTATACATTATTGTAATTACTATTTACACCGATATATATGAGGTATTTTTAACAACTCTATGTTTTCGTTTTATTTTATTAATTAGTAACAAAACAATAAACTTCAAAATGTCTATTTAAATCCCTAAACGATAAGCTCCTCTTTATAAAGGTTTTATGTATCAAATAACAACGAAGGTAAAGTAAGTTGGTTTAAGATTCACATATTTATTATGTTCAAGATCTATCCGAATATGAATAGTTGGTTTCCAAACATTCTGTCTATTCGTCAAGTTTGGTTGCAATTGTCTTACACTCGAAAATAAATTTATGAAAATCCGAAAACGAAATTTCATCAAAATGCAGATAGACCTTGAAAACATTTGTTTTCTCCTGATTTTTCAAATTGTACAAATATGTTTATGCTAAAATTTTTTACTTATACTAAGATGTGTCACATTTTGTCTTTCATTTTTAATTTCGCTTAACAAGTAGAGATAGGATAGGAAAGCTGATAGTAAAGGCGCAGTAGAAAACAGTTAAGCCTAAGTGAACAAGCTCGAAAGTCTAAGTAACATGATCACAATCTGAGAGATTAGATTAATTTTAAGAGATAAGTTTCCAAATTCTACAAAATGTTCGCCTAGTACTAGATCAACGTGTTGAATTTATTTTCTATCTAATGTTAGGTAGCTGATAGTCAAGCCATAAGGTGCCGAAGCTAAGTCGTATGGAGTCAATGGTGTTATTATTAATTCGAAGTTTTAAATTTCGTAGCCTTTGGTCTATGTTCGATACAAAATGAATCTTTAAAATTTTAATATAATGCAATACCTCATAATTTAATAACAAACGTTTCAAAAATTCACACTAGCTATTTAACAAACAGGATCACACACTCATGCGTTTTCAAACTCATGTTTAAAACGAAACTTGGGGAACACATTGTATATTAAAGCACTATTCTCATGTACATATTTACAAAAACAAGTGATTGTATGTATATGTAAAGCGGTTCCATTAGGCATGTTTTATCTGTCGGGTGGAGGCAGTTTGGTATCCTCAGGGTCGAGGGAGAGGCACTCGCGGAGGTAGTCCTCCATAGAGCGGTACACGTGCTCGATCACTCCTTTTAGGTAGTGACCCTCGTCAGCGTATGCCTGAAATAAGATTATTGGATTGAATAAGCCTACGTCCTTTATAGTACAGCTACTAGAATACTTGATACAAGACGCCAATTCTGATAAAATCATAATTTCTTTCCGAGGGTGACCAGAGGAGACATTGCACAGAGCACTTGGTTTTTTAAGATAGATTCAGAATAGAATTTATGATTACTTAGAATCTATGATGACATTACCTGATACCGGAACAGCACGCCGGCATCAGTGAGCGCTCTGGCTAGTTGCAGCGCGTGTGGATAGGGCGCACTCATGTCGGCCATGCCGTGTATCAGATACAACGCATGCGCCGGCATGTGGTGAGCCCTTTGGGATGCATCAGCTTCCACGTAGCCCTTGTAGTTGACTGATGGCTGGCCGAGGATGCGCTCCGTGAAGGCCGCGTCTGGGATTGGGAGCAAGATTTACATAAGATTTCATAGTACCATCATCATATCATTTAAAACTACGCTGTTTGAGTTGAGCTGTTTCTTAGGAGTATTGATTGGAAATGTCATGTCTCTCAAAAACTCATGTCTTTAGAAAAGCCATGTCTCCCGAAAATCACCGTAAATTATCAAACAATATTTTGTACTATACCTGCACGGAAAGTATTTCACAACTTTATTAAAAATGAAGTAGAAAGTACATAATTTCAGAAGGCAAAGTTTTATGCAAATCAATTTGTAAAATGTGTAAGAAAATCCATTGCTTGCTGTTTTTTTATTTTAGATTTTTTGTATATAACGTATTTATATACAAAAAATCGTATATCATTAAGAGGATTATATAGCGCGTACTTCTCCATACAAAAAGAAAAAGCTCTTTTCTACCGAAATTGTTATGTGATATGCAATAAAGATATTTGATTTGACTTGATTTGATTAATATTGCCCGATTTCGGTGATTTTTGTGTTCATGTATTGAGAACATATCATTGACTAGGCTTGTACGTTTTATTTATTCCAGTTTTCTAAATAACTTTGAAGCTAGAAGGAAAGGGTGAGAAGCGGTAGAATCTACATGCGTAAAACGGATGACTCGGACTTTAAATATATTCGTGATATGGACTGTATTTATAATTTATAAAGTTAGTTCATTTTAATTTATAGTATGTGTTTTTCGTCTAACTACAAAAATTATGATTAGTTCGTTACATATATTTTATCAAAATGTAAGAGGTCTTAAAAGCAAAATTCTACCTTTCACAAAAAAACTGGCTGTTTCAAATTATGATGTAATTGTTTTAACTGAGACGTGGCTGGCAAAACGTATGCCTCATTGGGAGAGTGACGGTGAAGATATATGGCTTACTTTAGATGTTAAAATTTCTAAACAGCATGAACAAATCGCTCTCTGTGGTACTTATATACCCCCTCCCGTCGATAAGGCATACCTCGAGCATGTTTTAGATAACTGTAATCGTGTTTCAGAAAAACATAACCATAAAACCTGCATTATAGGCGATTTTAACCTAAGTTGCATAGACTGGTCCATTTTGGATGATCCACAGAATCATTACAGCGTTCCCTTATTGGCACAGGCTCTCATTGATTTCTGTCACATTAATAACTATAAGCAACAAAATAAAACACCTAATTGCCATAATAAAGTCCTAGACCTCGTTTTTACTGATCTGGATCACAGCGAAGTTACAAAATCTGATTTTGAAATTAGTAAATTAGATAAGCAGCACCCTCCTTTGAATATCTATATTAAAACCATGAACACTCGAAATCAACAAAAATTTGAGATATAATTTCAATAAATGCGACTATCCAAATATAAATAAAATTTTAAATAGTATTGATTGGCATAGTTTAGTGGACTTTTACCAAGATGTTAATGAAGCTTTGGACGCGTTTTACTCCATATTAAACGACATTATTAATAATCATGTTCCCATATGTCGACAAAAAAGCTCAAAATTTCCTGTGTGGTTTAACAAAAATTTAGTGAGAGCGGTACGTGAAAGAAACAATGTACTGCGAAGGTTCAAGATTTATAAAAACCCAATGGATGAAATTGTTCTCAATAGGCTGAATAAGCGATGTGACAAGATGGCTACAGAAAGCTACAATAGGTATCGTGATTTTATAGAAGATAAAATAAAGACTCATCCGAAATTATTCTGGTCTTTTATGAAAGCTAAGAGGAAAGGCAAATCTACCTACCCTGTTTTATTAACCAATGGAGAGGAAACAGTGTCGGGTGGAGAAAATATTTGTAACCTATTCGCCAAGTATTTCGCGTCAGTTTATCATGATGATATTAAAAACGTTAGCGAAGAACGCAGAACTTCTCTTTTAAAACGGCTTATTCGGTTTAATAGTAATAGTCTTTGTTTCTCAGATTTACACATATCTATGTGTGCAGTGCGGAAAGCATTTGAAATACTAGATGTATCAAAAGGGGCCGGTCCAGACGGCATACCTCCGAAGTTAATAAAATGCTGTGCCTCAAGTCTATCTCTTCCTTTGTATTTAATTTATAACAAATCTTTAAAGGCTGGATCATTTCCTAATGTATGGAAGTCAGCTCAAGTTGTCCCCATATTAAAAAGCGGTGATGAAAGTATCACAAGTAACTATAGACCAATATCGATTATATCTGCATTTGCTAAAGTCTTTGAATCTCTAATTTTTCCCCATATTTACCAACATTTCAAGCAGTTTATTACTGACCATCAGCACGGCTTCATAAAACAAAGGTCTACGTGCACTAATTTAGTAACGTTTGTCGAGCATCTTGTGGAAGCTGTGGATAACAATAAACAAGTTGACGTAGTGTACACTGATTTCAGCAAGGCCTTCGACAGAGTCTCTCACCCTGTGCTCTTATTCAAACTTTCTGCATATGGTTTCTCTGGTTCTATACTAAGATGGCTGAAGTCATATTTGACCGAACGTGACTATTTCGTTGTTGCGGCTGGGTTTGCCTCAACAGCTCGACCTTGTATTAGTTCCGGCGTTCCTCAGGGCTCACACTTAGGTCCTCTCTTATTTAACATCTTCATCAACGACCTACATGACTGTTTGACTCACAGCATCCCTTTCATGTTTGCAGATGACCTTAAAATTTCTAAAGTAATCAACTCATTTGATGATGTTGAAAAATTGCAAAATGATTTAGACAATTTAAATAAATGGTGTGACATAAATGGAATGATTTTGAATGCCGAAAAATGTTGTCACATTAAATATAGTAGGAAAATTAACAATTATAATTATTTTTACAGAATAGGAACAGTTAAATTAAAGACTGTAAACACAATAAGGGATTTAGGTGTGACATTTGATGAAAAACTAACGTTTGTGCCTCATTTTGAAAATATCATCAAAAAAGCTTCAAAGATGTTGGGATTCCTTATTCGGA
This sequence comes from Plagodis dolabraria, assembly GCA_963854805.1. NCBI lineage: Eukaryota > Metazoa > Arthropoda > Insecta > Lepidoptera > Geometridae > Plagodis > Plagodis dolabraria. The sequence continues at coordinate 24,605,040 of OY978444.1, forward strand.
ACAGTAAAGAGTTTCATAACCCTAAAACTAAAATTATATTGTATAACTGTCTAGTCCGCAGTGTGTTAGAGTATTGTAGCCCTGTCTGGAGACCACACTATGCCGTGCATACTCTAAGACTCGAGAGGGTACAAAAAAGATTTATGTGGCATTTAACTCATTCAACTAAAAAAGTGAAGCAGTTACGTTCATACAGCGACAGACTAACTTTTTTTAAAATTCAACCTTTGCTACAAAGACACATTAAAATGGATTTAATATTTTTGCATAAATTACTGCATAACAATATCAATTATCCTAATCTTTTAACACAATTTAGACTTAGAGTACCATTTCAATACCCACGTAAACAAATAATCCCTTTTGCTCCCATATTCCGTAAAACTGTTTTAGGGGCGAACTCGCCTGTTCCCAGAATTAGCAAACTAGTTAACAAATATCAAAACGATACAGCAGATATTTTTGGAGACTCTTTGTCAAAATATAAAATTAATTTGAATTTAGCAGTTATGGCCGAATCGGCCAACCCTACTCTCTAATTTTTCTTATATGTATGTAAAGTTGTGTTTTTTAGTTTTGTATTTTTTTTAGTTTTATGTTGTTTACATTTTATGTTCGCAAGGTATACTTCCTTCTTGGTTATAATAAATAATGCATGCTGTGCTTGTCTTGATAAACAATGCATTTAGCTTGATAACCTAGAGTAAGAATATGATGTAACCAATACATGTAACAGTGTAATTGTTATTGATAAGCCTTAAATAAATAAATAAATAAATAAACTTTAAATTTTAAGGAAAGCAGAATATGCTTCTTACTTTTTGTATGGAGAAGTACGCGCTATATAATCCTCTTAAGTCCGTAAAAAAGGTAAGACAAGTGAGCATTGTGCATGCGCGGAACTGAATACTGATAGCAGTGATATGTCTTCTATTTTTCTTGAAGGTATAGTATAATAGTATACAACCACTATGCACAGATTACCAGGGGGTAATCTGGATAGGGTACTAATAGGGATTAGTCCATTGAAATGTTACAATTTAAGGACCGAATATTGCATTTCTTAGAGGACGCAATTTTATTATTCAGACATACGTGGTGGGTCAATAGAAGCTTAACCTCTAGTTTATGGGGTCGCCATCCTTGTCCCCCGCCCGCCATTTTGGAAAAAGGGGTGAAAACACTTATTTTGTGATATGTCGGAAACTATGCGTCTTACAAAAAATTCGTCAGGACATAATATGTAGCAAATTATTTTGCCTACAAATATGTTTATATTAATTTTTGCCCTAAATTACTCGGGGTAAGAAATATCACCTTCCAATATCATCCCGTGGTTGTCGTAAAAGGCGACTAAGCGTCTTACCAGTGGTAGGTTTCTAAGGCAGTAGTGTGCAAATACTATATATGAATAATATAGTGAGTTTAGGTATGAAAAACGTATTCGGAAGTGGAAAAATATTAAATTGGCAAGTCCAATTTTAGTTACGAAAGGCACTTAGGGCTTCTTTTTATAATGTGCTTAGGGCTAATGTCTTCGTGTAATACCAAGTGCAAGCTCGTTATTTGACCGAGCGCGCAAGTTTTTCGACGAGAGTATTCCAGTGAAATTTTGTGAACAAGTTCGATAATTATGTGGAATGTTTTGTACATCCAACAACAAAATGGCGGTTGACAGAGCAAAAAACCTATTTCAGTCGGGAGGTTTTCAGCTCATAAAGTCACTGGTTGTAACGTGGACTCGTTTATGGTTCATATTTTTTTTATTAGTTTTTATTTATATACGATAAATATTTATTTGCAAAAGAAAACTTAATCTAGATACATTATATGATTTCAAACTAAAGACGTCTTTTACATTAAATCTTGAAGCAAGTTACAAAAAATGTTGGGAGCTGATATTCAAACTAGGTTTCCCCGTGTCATGAATATCAGGCATTCCCTTCCCTACTTAATTGAAAAAAGAAAAATAATGACATAATATAAAACTACTTGTGGAGTTATCAAAATAAACAGATACAGTTATCCTATCCTTATACTACAGTTATCCTATCTTTATATACAGTTATTCTATCCTTATACAGTTTGTACAATTTGTACAGTAAGTAGTCATTTTTGTACTTCCGACATTTACTGCAATGTTTCAGCATATTCACATAATCATTCTGTGACATTCTTACATTTAGAAATGTAATATCTTTTACATTTGACATTAATATACCTCGTGTGTTATCATTTTAAACCTTAGACACCGTTCTCACAATTTTGCATGCAGGACTTTGAGCTTTTGGCTTAATTTTGGGTTTTTTCGAAATTATTCGAAAAAATAGTTTAGTATGGGAATTCTTATTAAAACTTTTACAAATAAAATAAGTGATTAATGGAAAACCGGCAAGTCAGAAGCATAGATGTATAGGTGAAATATTGCATGCATGTCCCTAATGTAATGAAATTTGATCGAGTTTGACCGAAGCACTAATATGGAAAGCCTTACGAAGAAACGAATCATAGAAATAGCTGTTCATCTGTTCTTAACGTATTTCTTTAATATGCAAAACTTACTATAATAAAGCCAGTCCGTGATAGGAGAAACAGCTATCCCACACTTGAGCGTAGACTGCTGCGAGCCCAACAACATGGCGGTGACGTAGCCGCCGTACCCCCAGCCCCACACCGCTACACGCGTCACGTCCAGAAATTTGAACGTTTCTAATAAATATCTGTAATAAATTATAGAAAAATAATTTAATGTTATCATTTGTGTTTTAGTTAGGGATGCAACTTCAGACTCTATGAACTTGAAAAGTAAAAGTTCCTCTTAAAAAAATTATGTATAGATTTTAAAGTGCGAGACAGACTTCGCCACTTTAGAGTACCGCATTGCAGAAGCCCTGAAAAAATATTTTTGGTTTTGTTCTGTTTCAAAACCACATAAAAAATCGACGTTTTAAGGATTTGTTGCTTCTATACATAATTTATCGAAATTTCATATTCTGAACGTCCAATATTCATCATTGGGTTCGTTTTACCTTATACTGTCTTAGGATTTCCGGTTTGTGACCCGTTGACAACCTAGACACACGTGACATACACAGTGGAGTCTTGTTAACAGGGTTCCGTAACGGAAATAGGGCATAATGCCCTTTGGATACAGAACCCTAAAAAGTATCACGTTAAAATTTCAAGCACATTATATCATAAGTAATGATATCTTCTTTCACTTTACTTTATAATTTAAGCCACTGACAAATTATGAAATTCTATTACTATCCCACTGTGCAGGTGTGAAAGAGAGGAAGCGATGGTGAAATCACAAACACTTTGGATGAAAAACGAAACAAAGCTTAGTAACACAAAATCGTTACTAGTACTTTACAGTAACTTAAATCGAAAATGTAACTTGTCCCTCGTGATAAGTTTTTGCTATTTTAAACGTATTTAGGAATTAAATTGGCCTTAGAGAATACAATCAAGATTTTAAAATATATTTTTGTTATGGCTACAAACTTTTTAAATATCTATTCTAAAAATCTATTCAAGTAAATATATTTGGCACTTGTCAGTATGCAAGATTTTAACAAAACATTCAACTTTTTGGTATGCTTATACTAATATTTTAGATACGGGCTCTCAACACTTTTACCTAACTCTCCGACCTCATTGTCCCCGTAAAGGGATTGGTAGACTGGTAATCAGTTGAGAATAGATACTTTGTAAACTATTTATCTTTTAATGTAAAAGTCTATCAAAAACAGTAAGATCTTTCAAAAAAAGGAGAGATTGTCTTAACCACATAAAAGCTGAATAGATCTTAGGCGAGTGCCTAAATACATTGATTCATTCACAAACAAGAATCTTTTAGAACAAGAAGCCGAGATAATAATGAAATTAACAACCAGTGTCCTACGACTATTTTCAACCCATTTGAGTGTTAATTTATTATTCATAATTCACAAACCACTTGAATGCATGTAAAATCAATATATAATATGTATTTCTGTTTAAATTGACCTTTTCTTCATAACAAACTTTTACCTCCATTTAGGTGGATCTAATATAAAATGGTGTTAGTGGGCCATTACGAGTATTTTATATTAATAAAAACGCATATGTACCTAATAAAACTATGGTAACTTTAAGACTTTCGCGACTTGAACACATAGTTGTAAGTATTTAACGGGACTTAATGGCGACAAAACAGTTTTAAGCTTAGCTGCATCCTGGAATCAAGTGCTAAGGAAATTCATCACGCACGTTTTACCTTCATTACGACCTGTGGATGTTATCAGTGTTGTGTGTCGAGGCGATACATTTCTAAATATAATGTAGGTAGTTGGAGAAAATACCCGCCCTTCAAGACGTTGACACCCGCCTCTTCAGTCCGCTCGTGACCACGGCCAATGCAACTTGGTCGAAACGTCGAGGTAAATAAATAAAAATATACAAGTTTTGTCGAGATTAAGTCCCGTTAAATACTTATAACTGTAATAAAACTACTTTTAATAATCAATTAGCAGCAAGATACTACTTACCTAATAACAGCCAATTGGTCAGCCACCTCGACGCCTCCGAGGCGACCTCTGAGGAGCGCTCTGGGCAGTCCGCGTGCTCCAGCCACGTCCAGCTTGACGTACACCACGTCATTCCGAGACGACATGTAAGAACCCCAGTCCACGAGGAACTCCTCCGTCACCTGTTGGCTACCGGGGCGACCGTCTCTGGAACAATTAAGGAAACCAGATACAGAGGAGAGCAGAACAAACTAGCGACTTTTTGATGTGCCTTACAAGAAATGGAAGAAGAATAGTTTGATTAAAATTTTGTTAGATGGTCAAATTATTTGGTACTAGCGGGTTTCAAACCCGCGACTAACAGATCTTCGGCTCTAAGCTGTTGTAGCACCTGCCATTAAACTTATTTATCCATTTGTTTATTAACATCTATATTACTAATGCTTGAGATTCATCGCATTGTGGAAAGGCCTTTAACACCCTCAAGTAGAAAATCTGTCACCAAGCACTTAATCGTGCAGCAGTCCTTCAGAGCCAATAAAATTACAGGCACATATGAGACTTAACAAACGTAACATATGTCTCAGGATGACGGTCGCAATGCAGTTCTTTACTTGTGACGAAATGCATCTGAGAGGCGGAGGTTTCCGCTTAACATCAGGTGGACACTTGCTTGTTCCGTTACAAGCCTATTAAAAATACAAACAGCGCCCATTATGTATGTAAAACATAAGGTTGGTTAAAGTAAAGCGGTTTTGCCGACTTCTACACAGCTCCCATTGGGGCGCGTTTTAGTTAAGGCAACAAATACATTTTATTCTCACTAAACTAGTAATATAATTGGTAAGTGCCCCTAAAATAGGTAATTATTTTAGGGGTATATTATTTTAAGCCCTGCTGGAACAAAAATTTGCACTTTTAAGTTTAATATTTCGTAAATAGAGCATTAAATCGAAATTAGCAAACCCTAAGTCATTTTAGAAGACCTATTCAACCATACCACACACGAAGAGATAGACGACGAAAAAAAATTTCATCCCCACATCACATGTATGGGAGATACCCTAAAAAAAATTATTTTTCACAATTTTATTTTACCACTTTGTCGGCGTAATTGATTTACATATTTATACGAAATTACAGCTTCCTAGTATAAACGGTCTCTTATCAAAACCTCGGACAGACGGACATGACGAAACTATAAGGGTTCCTTGTCAGGACTATGGAACCTTAAAAAAGTATATAATAATTGTATTATTATTTTTTCAACACACTTGCGAAAAGTGCTCTAATTTCACCGCAATTAGGCACATAATGTCACTTAGAAATAAACTGACTTTTTCATTGCTATTATTTACAAATGAGTGGAGAAACTCAACCGATTTTATTTAAAAAACTCATATATTATTCATAAGTGAGTTATATGAGTTTTATTTGATAAAATTGGTTGAGTTCCTTTGTTCTTAAAAAAGTTTCGATACAAAAAAGATCGTGTTCAATAGTACCTATACAAATAAATTAATGTAGGTACCTGTTGTTAGCATATTTCATACAACTTCGTATTTATATAGTTAATTTCAACTTGTACGTGTTTAATACATAAAACTTTTATTCAAATATAACTTTATTTACTCTGTAATTAAGATAACTTGAAATACCCCATTTTATACGTGGCTAAAACGCTTACATCGAAAAGCAAAATGAAACCTAATTCTTTAGTCTATGGCCGAGCGCCATGCGCGCGCATACGAAAATTGATATTTTTTTCCCGCCATTGATAAAAAAAATTACAACTCGTTTTCACTGTTGAAATTATAGTCATGTATTAATTAAGACGTTTCTGTAGGTACTAGGTATGAAGAAAGTGATTTTCGTTGTATACGCCGCCTAATATAAGATGTGAAGCCCTTAACGTTATGGAAAGTTTACCTGAAAATTCCAAGGTAAAATGAATTTTTAGTAAATTTTTTTCACAAGTGTGTTGAAAAACGTCGTATGATGCTCGTGTGTATTGATGATTACGGTCCTCGGCTCTCTTATGATTCTCAATGGCGCCTCAACGGTAATCACCAACATTACACCGTTGTAACATAATGTAATAATAATGGTGTTCCTGAAGAAATTAAAGTTATGAAAGGTATCTTATTTAAAAATAAAAAAATATAATTCATTTATTTTTTTTATACTTCAAAGGAGTTTTGAGATCTAAGTGACAAAAATACTTTTTAACATTTGCACGCCTGCATGCAGGCAGAATATAATACTAAATCGCTCTAGTGTTTTATGAATAATACTGTTTTATGACTATGTATTCCTGTAAATAAACGATTGATTGAAAGTAGAGGCTTTGAAAAAAAAAACATTTTTAAGGTCTCTGTAGTAAATGATGATACATTTGAAGTAAATGAATGAAAAATTAGCATTCACTCACAATCAACGAAGGAACCCAAAATAAAACATTTTCTCTGGAAGATAGACCTACCATTTCGTCGCAATATGAATGTTGCAGTAATATTGTAGTCTACATTCTTTCTTACGTCTATCTAGGTCAGTGGTTCCCAACGTTTTAGTGACCAGGGACCACTTTAGTTTCTTATTTTCCAGCAGGGACCACGATGCACAAGGAAAAAATGAATCAATCCGCTTCAATAATATAACGTTAGTTAAAAATATATAGTGAAAGGAAGTTAATTTGGAATACCATTTGGTTTTACGCTTGTGTATTTTTTTGTATTGATTTTAAATAAATAAAACCTGTATTAAATTGAAGCAATATTCATTAAGTATCAATCTGCAAACTATGAGTACTAACCAAACTACACAGCTAGTTAAAATTTTAGGTTGAACGCAAAATGACAGTATTCCGTTTTCTACATGTGGTGCAGGTATTTTGGAATAGAGGTATTCCAAATTATATTCACTATGCTTAACTTAGTTATACAAGGTATTATTACGCCATTGTTTTATAAGAATGTAAAAGAATTATGCAAAAATTAACGCAAATAATATCCTGAAGAGCAACACTTTAAAACCACCGGTGCGTAACTTGACTGAAGGTAATTTGGAATACCATTTAGGTAGTTAAAAGTGAGTTTGAGGTCTGACTAAACTATTTCTGTGTAAAAAAGTCCTTCCTAGATTTTCTTAGGAACTTAGGTAACAAAGGGACTTAAATCAGTTTTCGATCAAAATTAGTTCCTGTTTCGAAATATTCTGGGAAGTATGACGATAGAATTCATCATTCAACATTTGTAGATGACTCTTTAGGTTTTCTTTTATGTTTGTCACTCCGTTTTTCACTTCTCGGTCCGCGCCACCCGCGCCTTCGTGGACCAAATTTTGACCACCGGTGGTCCGTGGACCACTGATCTAGGTACAGTAATTAGTAATTCTTAACAAAAGTTTACCTTAATCCCGCATCTTGAGATTGTAAACACATAGTCGGAAAAATTGGCAATCCTAAAGAAGCTAATCCTAAAATGTAGGTTGCAGCAGTACAAGTGCCAAAACCGGAGATTAAAAAATTGGCATGCTACGACTCGACAATGCTTCGGATATGGCATCAACTGGCGTAATCCTTGGCAAGCCTATAATTGTTTTAAGCCATCAATTTATACAGCCTATTGTAGTACAAACTGGTATCTAAGCCTTTCATTTAACAAAGCATTCAATACAATATGGACAGATGCCAAGACACAGTTTTACATTCATTTTTATACCCCTACATGTCATTGTTGTAAACACTTATGTGAAGGATATGCATAAAAACGTACAATTACGATTGTATATCTCCATAAGAGTAGGCCGAGGTCCACATTGATGCAAGTACTTACACATGAACAAGGACTGGAAACGCGGCATCCCTCAGTTCTTCTCGCCAAGAAGGTGGCAGGAGTAACTGGACGCGCGCTTTGGACCCACTGCTCAGATTCACATCGAACGAACGTCGAGTTGGCAACGCTAACTCGCGTAATCGTACTGATCTAGAAAATACCAGACCGAACCAATAAACATACTGTAAAAAAGATGTTCCATGTTATTTTGATAACCTTTGACCACTATCTCAACTAAGTGTTTAAGATAGTAAACAGGCTAAACCAAGAATGTGGGCTGACTGTCAAGAAAAGCTGTTTAACAGTATGTGTTTGGCAAAATTAATATAGTACGGCTTTATATGATAGCAAATGGATTCAAAAAATATTTCACCATTGGATGGTGAATTTCTGCAGAAACTTTTAGAATTAAAAAGCACTAATTCAAATTATGGCTAGCCGTATCTCTTTCACATACACTCTAATTAAATATATGAGGATGTTCATTCGATGTACAATAAATAAATACTCACCTATAAGGCCTCGTATCATATAATATTCTCTCTAGTTTATGCGTTCTGGCATCATGCAATCCGGCTAAAGGGGGTCCAGGGCCGCCGCACTCCAGAACATAATGCGTTATGCCTACTCTCGGCTTGGCGGGAGGGAATCTCGCACTCCAAAACGAGCAGTTAGCATAATGCAAGCGAGCTGGCCACACAGCCAGTTCGCAGGTAAGGCAACGAGGCTCTTCTCTCTCGGCCCGTGCTCTGACAGAGTTGCTCCCTCCTCCGTAGCTCGGGTCACGCACTACATACACGTGTCTCTGTCCAGGCCTATCTGCACTACCTGTTCCAATTGAAATTATTGCGTCAGCATTCCCCAAACAAAAACAATGAAACCAAAACGAATAAATATATATCCCACACATTTCAACCATCACAAAAATATATCACACAAATCTTTGGATCTAGAACGTGCCGGTCTCAAATGGTGTAGATATGATGACATCAAAAGCAAAACGTTTAGCATGACGAGGACGATTGGTTAGTTATTTCAATAATCAGAAAATCACTCAACTGCAATCAATCTAAATACTTAATTTGATTTGCCTCCTTGACCATATCGGGGTGGAGCTTAAGTTTGTTAAACTTTTCTTTGTCTAACCCTTTAATAGAAAAATAAAATTTACTGTTATTTAAGTTAGTGGACAACAAAAAGCTGGAGATAAGAGATAATCTTACCTAAATAATAAACTAAATGGTTCTCCTGGTCCCACGCCAAGATTTCAGCTACTTCTACTTTCCCATGTGACAACACAGCCATTCGTTGGCGTAAAACATCCACATGCTTGATGTGAGTATAGTATTGACCACCACCTTCTTGGACCGCTGCTAGAAGAAGAAACGCACTGCCGTCTTCCGAATAAACTGGCTGCTGATGTACTTCAAGCCACGGCTCATCCGTCGCCTTTTCGGAATGAGTCTGGAAATGATTGAAATGAAAATCAAGTGCGCTTTTGTTCAATTCAATAAGAATGAAACAGAAATGTACCTCTTCTGTAAATACCTCTGTACAGGTCCAATTAGGGGTATAGCAACTACTGTATACTGTTAAATTCTGTGCACGATTCATCCACACTACACCTACATGAGAATTTTCTTTGCCCACCCATTGGGCTGATATGAGATAATATTCCCTGAAAGAAATACGGAACATTGAAACACTCTTTCAAAGCAGTAGGAAACATCGAAACATTGTCAAAAATGTTAAGCTTACATTCCGTCTAAAGTACTAGGAGGCTTTACTTCCCATCTTGGTGGTGAAGTTGAGTTTTGGACTGCCACTATCCATAACCATACTTTGGGTATTGAACTTCCGGGCTGTAAACAATAACCAGGTAATAATAATAACGATGGATACAAAATACTTCAGCTATCTACCTTTTATCTGAACAAGCACATGTAAGCAAGTATGAGCTATTTTACCGTAGGATATCTTATAGTAATATGGTCTGGGAAGACAGTGTGCATGGTGTGGTTGAAGGCGGGTAGTAAGAAACCGGCGCGCGTGGCTCCAGCGCCTCCTATGCCCTCGGAGATGCGGGGGAACTTCAGCTCGGAGATGGCGCTGTCGTCGTACTGCACGTACATCACGAGGCTGCCGTCTGACGAACCCCAGGTCGCGGATGAAGCTTTCGTCACCTCCTCTGTAATTGTCATTTGTTATTATGTAGAAGGATGGAAAGCTTTTTATGCGATGATGTAAAGTTGGACTAATATTTTGTATTATCAATACATTATAGAGATGAAAATAATATGTTTTCACTATTTCACTAATTAAAACAGGCAGTGTTTAAGATATTAAAAATTTACTTAAGCTATTCTTACAAAACCTTGATTGTGGCTGTAAACGATTTACAAGCTACTTTGGTTACCACGTGGGGCTGTTTAATTATTTACTGTATGCGTAAAATAAATAACATGAACATCATGGCAGGAACGGTTAACCTGATGGTAAATATCAAATTCAATATTTATTTTGATATAAAATGTCGAGTTACCTATGCACGATTTATCTGATGGTAAATCATGCTAACCATGAAATTCGTGCTTTGGTTCCACATGGTAACACCGAAGTGTCAGATATTCTGCCCAGAAGAAGTAGTGCAAATGTGTTTAGGCATAAAAGGCTCAGTTACAAGTGAAATTAATGGACAAAATATACATAAGAATTAACATCTCGAAGTAACGACCACAGTTTCAGTAAAAGCAGAACAGAGCTGTGACACTTAATAATAAAATCATATAAAATATTGAAAACAGAATAAATAGTAATAAAAGAATTTAACTTGCAATAATCTGACAGTTATACTCGTATTAGAAAAACTTTTCCAAATCACATTATTCCTGAACGTTATTTTTGGCACGAGGGAGAAGGCAATCGAAGTGCAAATAAAATTGGTTAGCTGCTTAAATATATCGAAAAAGAATTGAACAGCATTGAAAACTATACGAAGGGGATTGCTCGCTACCCGTATTAGCAAGCAACCATCTTCGTATAAGTAGATTTCTATTCAGAATACTGTTTCGGGGAAAATATAAGCAAGTATTCGTACTATCGGAGTGTACATATCTATGCAGTATTAAATGCCACAAACTACATTAAATCAATCAATACATTTTTAAACACAGGATGCACTCAGAATTGCTGTGACTGGTTATATTCGGTGATTGAAAAATAAAGCGTTCACTGAAGCCAGTTTTCATTTACGATTCCAGTCAATATGTGAGATAATTGAAGAGGTTAAAAACTGGGGAGCCACTGTTAGTTAATGATCTTTCACAGAAAGATTTCACTTTGTAATTATATAAATGGTTATATTAGGACTCTAATTAACATAAATATTGTTATGAAAATGCTGATATTTGCCAAAGATAGATGTGGCCTACCTTTGGTAATTTTTAATTATACAATACAAAACGTCTATGATCAAAAAGACGCTTCAAAAAGTAATTTAATGTTTCGAAATAATAATACAGCAGCATTCCTGATACAAAGATATCTTAAAAACAAAACGTAAAAAAAGGAAAACTTAAAAATACAGGAAACGTAGATGTAAACAGCAATAAATTAATATTTATGTAGTTTTATTTTGATATGATATGTTGAATTACCTATGTTTGAGTTAGATATTTAGAAGAGTTAAAATGATATTAAAATAACATACATTTCTGAGAATATATAAAATTCTGAATCACTATTTGGTCGTGCTTTAAAGAACAATATTATCCATGCTTATTTTTTCTAAAACCTTATTGTGCAAGTAACGCACCATTGCTAGTTTTTGAATAAGGACACGAAATTTGCTAACACTGTCAGAAAATCAAGGCCTGAAATTTGTTTTGGAAGATGCATTTTTTGTTGTGATTGTGATCATCGTTTTTTATTCAAGAAATTAAATATCTATGTTGTTATGACATATTTGCTCTAAAAATACATATGTAAAAAAATATTGTTTCATGTCCTGGATTTGCAGAAAAGTGACGTTTATTTTTATGGAAATGTTTAGTCATATAATAAAAACCGTTTATTCTAATTTTAAAAATAAAAATAAGATTTAAAGAGTGTACCTGGATTTGCAGAAAAGTGACGTTTATTTTTATGGAAATGTTTAGTCATATAATAAAAACCGTTTATTCTAATTTTAAAAATAAAAATAAAATTTAAAGAGTGTAAAAATCTAAATAACTGCTTCAAAAAGTCAATCTGCCATAAATAGTCCTGTCACCCATTGTACCACAAAATTTAAAGTCATTAATAAATTCTTTATAATCTTTACCTTGATACAACCAGTCTGAAACGCCATTGTATACGCGATCGGGTATGGCGTCGTTGGTGAGCTGCAGAAGTGGGGCTCTCCTCGCCGGAGGCCCTGGGCGTGCCAGGACTTCGTTGTCTGCCACCAGTAGCAGCGAGCCATCTGAGCCAAGCCAGGCAGCGTGCTGCCACTCCCAGGTCCTCTGACCCTCGCCGAAGAGTGGCACATGGTGGCTGACAATTTTATATAACATATTATCTATAACTCATCAACTGGAATGAAAAAAACATGCATGTAACAACTATTAAATCTTGGCCAGAAGAGGTTTTTAATACTTGATCTAATCCCAGTTAAATCTAATAGTAGTTGCCGTAGCCTGACCATAAGAACAAAATTGGTCGTCATACAGCCTTTGACAATTTCCTTGTGTCTAATAATTTGTTGGTAAGATCTTACCTACGAGTAGAATGGAAACTGGCTTTCAAGGACAGCTGCTGTTAGGTGTATATAAGAGTACAACGTATTTTATTTAATGATCTGTATTCATTTCTAGGCACTGCTGCACAAAACTATTATTATTATGATTTTAAATTTTAATACCATCTTAAGATTCTTAGTACCTACCTACCCATAACAATACTTAGGTAATTATTTGATCAATGACATCATCTCGCAACCTTTAGCAAAAAACATTCCATATTAATCTTTTACCCTCAAAAGTCACAGTAAAGTGTTCAAAAGTTATTTTACTTCATAGAACAAACTACTTATATTCTAAAAGTTCCGAGTCTCCACGGAGCAGTATGTTTCGGTTTACGGTCGGTCACCAAAGTGAGGGAAAGTAGACCCTAGTACCTATACATACCTCCACTACAGGCTCTTCCCCCCGGACCGACTGCCATCGCATTAAAATTCAACTCACAAAATTTGAAATGAATTGGAAATCGTATTCACGTATCTATCATCAAATCGATTTATTCAAACGAAAGACTAGCGTCACCGGTAAAAAGAATTCACTACATTTTATAACGGCTTTGTGTAAACAAGCCCAGAGGCAGATGACTCTTCCAAAATACATTTAAATTTTTATTTTCTTCTTCTTATAACTCTTTAGACAAAATGGGATTGAGATTACGTGAATAAGATTTGTTTAGAAGTTCGTGAGGAGAAACACTACGTAAGGAATATAGTTAAAACAAAACGGTACATTCGAGATCAAGAAAGTGCAGTGTTTTCGTAATCAAATCAGATCTGGAATGCCAAAGTTTCGTTTTATTTAAAAGCATTTAATCCTATCTTCTCGTTTCCAATTCAATATTCATTAGCTGGAGGCTGCAGATGATATCAAAATTCCCTCGGAAAGTAATAAATGTGTAAGGGAAACGAATTGAGATCGTGCAGATATTTTATATTTCGCCAAGAGGGAACCGGAATCATGCCCGTCTGTACGCTGCCGACATTTATTATACTGTTCGACAGATCGACTACAATTTAGTTTCGATACTACTCACACATTCCCGTCAAAACCTAAATGAGAAACCTGCTGCAATAAAACTACTTTGAAAAAAGGAGGCTGTCTTTTATATTTCTAAGTAACGACATTTTAGGCGAAAGTGCGGTGAGCGAAAATCAATTTGGAACCAAGAAATTCAATTTACAGTAGGAAATGTAATTACGGAAACTTCGTGCCTTTCACTTCGACCTTTACGATGTTCAAGCGTCAAATATCAAAAGCGACTCACTCATTTGTGACGTCATAAACGGTGTAGTGCGCCGTAAATGTTCGTTGATAGACCTGCGAAATAATAAAACTTAAATACCGTTGTCAGCGATAGCAAACTTTATAACGATTGGTGTGTTTTAGAAAAAATCCAATTAAAAGTTTTACGGCACAATGGTGGGTGAACGTACCTCCTTGATGTTGTGTTGAAACAGCACGTATCGCAAGTTCGGCGAGCATTGGTATCCGCGCACATTGAGCTGCCTCTGTGATGAAATAGTTTAGATTATTCTTCTTCACAATGTAGCTAATCTTTGTTTTTATTTTGAAGATGCTGCTAAACATCATTATAAGTTAAGTGTACCTATTTATACCTAAGATTTTACAATTAACCTTGATTGATTTTATAATTAATCTTTTCTTTAACTGAAACTAACATACAGCGGTTGAGCTGACGCTAACGATGTAAAAATGTGCAATTGAAGAGTGCTATGTAATAAAAAGCATGGTTAAGTTGAATTTCTCATTTTCTTTGAACAATTCATATTTTTATTCGACTTTAATGTGTCCATTTGGGTTTCAGTTTCGCCCATCGTAGAATCAGAATATATTTTAAAGTTGGCACTTTCAAATTTTCATTTTCCGTAGCCCGCTGCCGCCTGCATAATAATGCCATTATGGAGAATCTGGGATGTCCCTATAAATTTTATAGTAAAGAGCGTCGACGTAAAACCGACCGCACTCGTGAGAACCTTGTAACGCCTTCATTCCACGTAATCTCATCTGGTAAGTCCTATTCTTTAGAGACTAGGCTCGCAGCCAATATTTCACTCAAGCTGAATACAAGAGAAGCTATACGGTTACGGTACATATTGCAGCTTTCTATCTAAATCCTCCAATTTGTTGTGAGATAAGAATAGTGGATTGTAAAATACTACACTGAGCACAATGGATACATTTATCTTGGAAATCTCTATAGTCAATCACGTCGTAACCACGTAATAGATTTTTGAAATCTCATATAGTAACTAGGTTTACAAGAAATAGAAATTTTATCTTATAGCTTTTTCAATATCAATAATTCAATATATTTTGTTTCCCTTCTTTATGTATCATATAGTTAAGGCACTAGAAGGTTTTAATATTTTTAGGTCTTTTTTTATTATTTTTTGATGCCTTGTAGGCTAGGCTTTGACCACTATCTCACCTGATGGTAAGTGCTACTTGAGGGTGGTAGCTAGCCAGGCGGGCATTCGCAAAATGCCCTACCACCATGCTATAGCAACTGCTATCCTAAGACAACAACCGGGACCGACGGCTTAACGTGCCTTCCGAAGCACGGAAACGCTCAGTAAAAATGTCACCAAACTTTGCTAAGAACGCTTCTAGGTATAGGAAAGATGCTTACTAGTGTGTGATTGGTGACTAGCACTGAAAGCGTGTTGTTGAAAGTGTCCAACGCCAGCAATCCGCCGTCGTCCGCCTGGTACACGAGCTGGTGTGAGCTGACCCACGTGGTCGGAAGTCTCTCGCCCGTGAGGTCCCCTCGTAGGAACTCGTCTAGGCGCATGCGACGCCCTGACCAGTACAGCAACTCGTCCACATACCTGGAAATTGATGAGATGTTTATAAATGATTATGTGCTAAATGACATGTTATTATACAGATTTTACAAAGGTCTCGACAACGGTGCTGCAACAAAGACTTTATAATGAAGAAATTTATACGTATTGCATTTTGTAATTGTTTCAACTCCGATACTTGTATGCACTATTATGTGTTCTTAGCCTCCGGCTGGGAATAAATCGCGTGTTCCGTTCTACGCATCAATTGCTCAATCAAACTAAGCCACCATGACATTCTACTCGAAGTTAAAAATTTCTCACTCTATTTTTTAGTGTAAAGTAAGTAAAGGAGACATAGCTGTCATCTATTATTAGACTTTTAGAACTTTATTTTGATGTTCGCTGAGCGAGTAATTTTGAATCTTATTTGGAATGCTATAGGGTTCAAGTTCAGCTGAGTAAAACATATACTTACCCCAATAAATAAATGGCAATTACGATTCCAGCTATCACAAAACTGATGACCATCAACGAGAATATGATGCTCCTCCAGTTGTGGCCGTCCGAACCGTAGAGGTCCTGAAATTAATTTATTTTTTATAACACATTTTGTACATGGAATTATTTCTCGCAGATTTATGTTCAACGAGATTTGTAGACAAATATAGCTAAACAATAATCATAATTTTAAGGAGAGGAATTTGAATAAGATTCACATTGTTAACCGTGATATGATAACATAATATTCCATTAAAGATCTATCAGGCCGAATATCTACTGATGTGTAAGGGCTTGGATCCACGCGTGGTAATCTCTTAAGATTGCAGTATATGTGTTGCTAGCTCAACAAAAAACGCTGCTGGAATTCTAGCCCAGCACTCCAAGGATGAGCGTATATCTGAATCGATGTTTGTGACTTGGTGTCTTTGTTTCTTTATAGATAGATAGATAGATAACACTATTTTTTTCTTTTATTGTACTTTCTTATTACAGTTAATATAACTAACAAAATATCTCATGTTAAGATAAAAAAGATAGTACAATCGGCAGCCTTATTGCTAGGCAGCAATCTCTTCCAGGCAACCGTAAGCAGAAGAATCATTTGATTAACATCGGGGTAGAGTGTAAAACTAAGTGAGATTAGTAAACTAGTTGCATACTTAAATATATACATGTACCTATTATAAATATTTCATAATCTGTATAAAATATAAATACATAAACAAATAATACATATTATATACACATATAGATACACAAATATAATTCATGGTAAAAGCAAAATATTTAATCGTGATCCATTGTGGAAAGGTAATACATTTTATCATAATTTTTAAATGAGAGAAGCGATGGCGCTTTTCTTATTGCTTCTTTCTTATCTTCTTTATTGTTA
Source organism: Plagodis dolabraria (assembly GCA_963854805.1). NCBI lineage: Eukaryota > Metazoa > Arthropoda > Insecta > Lepidoptera > Geometridae > Plagodis > Plagodis dolabraria. The sequence continues at coordinate 24,622,362 of OY978444.1, forward strand.
ACAATATTAAAAAAACACACAACATCAACTTCAATCCCTACAACCTATTAAACATAGAATAACTATTAAATTGGGAAGAGGTTTATATCTTATTAGAGATAAGAGCCAAGATCTTTTAAAATAACAGACTGAATAATTATGATAAGACGTGTTAGGATAGTTTAAAGGGAAAACACAGGAAACAAAAAAAATCATTAGAATGAGGATATATGTTTCCTCTGCTCCTACACGAAAAGACTTAATTTTAATCTGCTGCAATAGTGCTGATATAAAATATCGGGAGCTCAATAACAATCAAATACACAGTAAATATTCCGTTTCTAATGTTAACTATAATGTAAGAAACCTTCAGATATGTTTGTAGTTATCAGGAAATATGTCTTGCGTCCTCTTTGGCGGTTTTGAGTTTGGCAAACTGCAGCATCTCGTCGGGTGGATACCTTTATCAATAACATTTTCAGTGTAGACCGAATAGTTATGTTATGATCAATCCATAACTATTCGGTCTACCAGTTTCAAGAGAAAACGCATGTAAGTATATAGCTAGTAAAAAAGTTAAGAAAAGGGGACAAAATTATGTGGCGGATCCCTATTACGTTACCCGACAAAACAATCGTAGCAATGAATTGTCCGTGAACAGATGCGTGAGGAACGCTGCAAATCGTAAAGGAGTGGCAATGGAAAGCCAAAAAATTTAATGATCTCGACCAAGAATAGAAGAAGAAGAAGTAGGAAGTCTTACGTCCTCCTTGGCGGCCTTGGGGTCGGCGACCTGCAGCGTCTCGTCGGGCGGGAGGCGCCATGAGCCGCCGCCGCCGCCGCCGCCCGAGCGGTCCGTGTGGCCGGTGGCGTGCATGCGCCGCCGCCCCGCGCGCACCCGCCACCGCGCCGCGCTACGCTACTGCCCGAGCGCTCGCCGCCTGCGTCTGCGTCTGCACCTTCGCCACCACACCTTCCTCTGACGCTGACGCCGGCGCCGCGACCAGCCTCACGCGCACCTCACACTCCATGCCTGCTGGACAATACACAGACAAAACACATTATTTATTAGGTACTCAAAAACATAGATTTAGATCATTAGCTAGACACCATAGGCACAGCTAAAAACAGTTTTTTTTAAATTAAAAATTATAATTATATTTTCCTAAAGTTGCATATCATTGTCATGTGAATGATGAGGACAATAATTTGCAACAAATTAAGTTTTTAAAAAGTATTTAACAGACGTATGTAATCGCTTTAATTTTACATTATATTTCCCACAGTTTGGGTAAAAATTTGCTACGGCAAAACTCTGATGATGATAAATAAAAATACGACATATCTATTAAGCTTTTAGCTTTTTAGCTTGCTACCAGTTCTACAGACTGACCACTATTTAAACTTTTTAAATGAAAAATATAAGAATTAATTATATATTTTACAAATAATGCTTGGCATCATTTCCGGTATACATTTTTATATTTTAATGTCAAGTATCATTTACACTTATTTCAATTCAAAAGTGAACATAAAACAACAAACTGAACATGGATTAATTTCCATCGAAATTGAAGATGAAATTGCGACACATCTGACCCAAACGGTGAAATTTTAATAACATCAAATATTTATTATTCACATTTCATTTGGATACGTTAACCGATTGGGACCTCTTCAAATTTTCGGCCGGAATATCGCAGGTAATAAAAGGTTTAAGCAGACGTAAAATCGTTTCTGGTTGGAACAGAATTTTCAATTTTATAGAACGAACAAAACCACAGTGCGTAGCGGTCGCCCGTTAGCACCGTAGAATACTGATTCTACCGCAGGGCGCTGGTTTGTGGTACAAGTTCGTATGCAGTTGCAGCATTTTTACCTCAGAAAATAGTCGAATTTCGTGTATATTTTTCAGTGCATTTTTGGAATGCTTTCGCTTCTCGTCTGATTTTATTGTATTTGTTACGGAACATGCACGAGGCAAACTAAAACATATGCATATCTAGGCCTATACTATGACATATGCATATTTTCACTAGTGACGAATGCGCTTTTAACCCTCAGACATGCAGATGTTAAGGTCTTTATGTGTCTGTAATATCTCTCAAGTATCTCTTTATACTGGCTCTCAAGGAATGCTGCCAGGACATACTGTTAGGTGCTTGACGATAGATTTTCTACTTGATGGTGATGGTTAGCCAGGCGAGCATCCGCATAATGCCTTCCACTAAGCGGTGAACCTGAAACTGGATGTGGGAATTGAAACATGGATCTGCGGCAAGGTAATCCACAGCTTTTACCGTTCGGCTAGCATTGCTCCGAACAAAATATCGAACTCAAAGGATTACCGTGGATAATGTGACATAATAGAGCAATTTGTGCTGATGAATGAAGAGAGATTAATTTGGTGATTGTAATAACTGACGCGTTGTCGAAGCGAGGATTGAAGTTGGAGGGAAGCCAATGCCAGCGTAGTATCTCCCTCTTTTATACAACATTCATTCGACGAGAACTTTACGACTCCGTAAAGTTATTCCAACTGCTCTTTCGATGCGATTCTTTAGATTGATGACTTTTTTATTACATGAATATTCACATGGCCGGACATTAATTTAGACTAAGACCCTCATCGAATCGTAAAGCTTAATTGAATAATTCTAAATTTTGTCGGTTATTTATAAAAGATATTTTGAAGCTCTCGTAGCAAAGTTTGCTAAGCCGTTCTTAGCCTTACCGAACAGCTAAGTTAAGCAACGTCTGCCGCACTCATGACTTGGATGATCGCTAAGTGACTTTACTACTGAGCGCTTCCGTGTATCGGAGGGCACATTAAGCTGTTGGTCCCGGTTGTTGTCTTAGGATGGCAGTCGTTATCGAATTGTGGTAGGGCATTCTGCGAATGCCCGACTGGTGTTCCAGCAGCTGTCCCTTAAATTTAGGTTCGCCTGAACAACCTCATTATCGTGTGACCATCAGGTGAGATATTGGTAAAAGGGTAGCCTAACAGGTATAAAAAAATATAAAAAATACTCGTGGTAAGCAGATTACACCAAAATCAGTATATTATTGGAAGATTTATGATTAAAACTTCGTGACCAACATGATACCCGAAAGATAAATAAAATGGCTAGCCTAACTGCAATATAAGTAAATATAATCTTGATTATATTTACTTAAATAATCTAGTAGCACCTTGTGTAGTCCTAAAAAGATTACGATAGTCATGATTTCATTATATAATGAGGTGGAATAATTTTAAGAAGAATTAAAATTGCACATTATTTTTAGTTCTGTTACTGGACTACCACAAATAGTAGTCGGGGGATAAAATGGTACTTTTTTCTGTGGTACCTATTGATAATGAATGCATTATTTTCTTGTTTCTTATCTACCTTAAAATATAGTTACTCTATTGTTCACAACTAAACACAGCCTCCCTCACTAAGGAGGGGTTTGCCATAATCCCCACGCTAGAGGTAGCGCTGCTACCCACCTTCTGGTATAAGGTATTCCCTTTGCTAGGTATCCATCCCTCTGGTATAAGGATTTCTAGCTCATAAACAGATTTTTTTTATGCCTGATAGGTTAGTCTTTGACCACTATCTCACCTGATGGTAAGTGATGATGTGGTCGAAGATGTTGTTCAGGCTAACCTAGAATTACTGGCTCTCAAGGACAGTTGCCGGAACACACAGTTAGGTGCTTGGCGACAGATTTCCAACTTGAGGGTGGTAGCTAGCCAGGTGGGCATTCGCAAAATGCCCTACCACCATGCTGTAACGACTGCCATCCTAAGACAACAACCGGAACCGACGGCCAATCGTGCCCTCCGAAGCACGGAGCCGTTCAGTAGTAATGTCCAACCAGCGGTCACCCATCCAAGTCATGACCGAGGCGGACGTTGCTTAACTTTGCTGATCGATGCAGAATGTCTAAGCAAACTTCGCTACGAGGGCTTCATAAATTTTCATAAAACATACTTACTACAACTAACTTGAGAAAGCCATATTCCTTGTCTGTTATAAACTGGTTATTTTAGCTTTTACATTAACAAAAACGTACATTAAATACATTAATTTAATTTAATTTTTACATTAACTACATTGTTTGTTTTATTACAGTAGAGTAACGAAAAACCTTAAGAATTGTTATTGTCTATCTGTGTACAACAATGGCCAGTTTGTCCTCCAACACATTCCCACCCTAGAGAAGGAAGTAATTAATGTGAGTTTTTCCCGGCCTCAGGTGGGTAGCAGGGTCTTCTATTCCCTATTCGTATCAAACAAATACTACATCCCGAGTATGAGAAATGAAGAGTGTTTGCCCTATTTTTCGTGTATTTTGACACGAATATCGTACTCGTAGATGCTACGTTACAGCGTACGACATAAAATTTATTTCAATAGCAGCTTGTTCAATTTTAACACTCTCCAGTAGCAAGCTGTTAATATACCCTGTGTTATCCCCTTAATTGCAGTCTGCGGTCTAGATGTGGAAACCGAGTTTAGTTTTAATGGATTTTTCTTTCTCAAGCGAATGTAGAATAATTCCTGCTGCCTTTGCTAGGTAAAATGTACCTATTTCATTTTACATTCGCTTTCCCAATCAACTATTTCACAGAACAAATATTCATACCAAAGGTGAAATGCATTTTATAGGACGCCGTGCACTATTTCTATCAAAAGTTTTAAGTGTCTGTTTAAAGCGGTACAGGGAACTTTTAGCTGAAGCCTGGCAAAGTTGTTGCAGTTTAGATTAATAGCTTACAACTGAAAGCCGAGGAACAGTGGGCGCCGTCAATTTGGGCCGCAACCGCTTTTCTTATAATTATCTCCCAACTCGCTTAGCGCAGTTTTATATTCTTAAATAACAGTGTAGACGCGACCGGGGTATTAAATACATTGTAAGCTAGCTGCAATGCAGATGTAGTGAACTCTATTCATCAAAACGACTAATGTGTTTGGTATTAGGTGTGTATGTAAATGAGCTCGTAATCTAATATTCTACAAGTGTAATAATTTTGTCGCAAGGGAAATGGAACGCGATGTGGACCGCGTCTGTTTTACAGCGATCGTGCATTGGAAAGATTGGAAACTACGACCTTAACTGCATTTGGGACTGCGGGTACTTCCACCTGAGGAGCTAGACTGAAAGATTTATAGCATTAATTAACTGATCAGGATTTATAGTGAGGTCGTAGAGCACGCTTAGACAACGTTGTTGCTATCGAATGAGTGGTTTTTGCTTAGCAGTGGATTGAGATTAATGTTTATGGAAATAGTACTAGGCTTCTATAAATGATGTTGGCTCATAAGACGTGCTAATGTTGAGTAAAATTACACATTTACCCTCTGCTCTACCCATAGGGATGGAGAAGAGTTCATCACCGTGAACCATCCTATAGACGATGGTTGAAGAATGAGAGGAATATTTAGAGTTATGAATCATTGTCATGTTAGCTCAGTTAGCCAGATCATACCCCGTCTGTAGGGGTAGATGACGTAGGTTTGAATCCCGCACATGACAATAATTTTTATTTTTGTGATGTACCATTAGTTAAATTATGGCCTTAAAGTAGTTGTAGGTAATTCTCAGCAATGTTGAAGTAGGTATGTCAATAAGTCAAAGTCAGAATCATGTTTCAGCGTCTTTTTATGGCTGATAGGCTATCAATTGATCACACTATATATGTCAGTCTAAGGCAGCAAACGAGAGCGTGCCCTCCGAAGCACGAAATCGCACAGTAGTGAATACAACTATAATGCAGGATACTATAGTGCAGGGGTCACCCGTCTAAATAATGATCGCAGAGAACATATAGCTGATTGGTTAAGAACGAATACGTAAGTTCCACTACGAGAGCTTCACGTGGATTCAGAAAATATGCGAAAACAATGAAAGTGAAGTTTTTGTACACTAGGGCACGTTTTTAATCCACCATTCCATCAACACATCGAAGAAACATAAAATTAAGGAAACATTAATCGAATCATATCATTTATTGCATATTACGTAGGTATCTTAATAACCAATTACATATCACTGCATAATGACCCAGGTTTGGGTATGGCAACTTAGTGTGGAGCGGCCAGATTAGTTTTTTTTTATAAACATTTGTCACATAAGTATTGTTCTATGGTGTAATAACATTTTTCTATTAATAAGTTTTTTAGTAAGGTCATGTTCATTTTTATCATTCTTTAATTCGTCCGGTAATTTATTAAATATTTTTATGGCCATTGCATGGGAACCACTACTTTGCATTAATACACTTAGGTATTTCTAATTTATTATTTTAGTATATTAAATAAATAATAAATATACTTTAAAAATATAAAAAAAAACTGTATTATTATTATTAAAACATTAATTTGAAGTTGTCTTATAGTAGTTTATGCAACTGTCATATAATAGAGGGTATTAAAACATGAGTGTAGTTTTTTGAAACGAGCCGCAGGCGAGTTTCAAAATAAGATTACACGAGTGTTTTAATACCTAATTATATGCAGTTGCATACACTACTTTATTTAATCTCATGGCTATATTTTTTATTTTACCTGTATCTCAACTCTCTGTGGCTATACGCTTTTCTTGTTTTTCCTGGCTAAAGACTATTCGTCAGTTTCGTAGCTGTTTCTAGAATGTCAGGTGGAGTTAAATCATCAGTATCGTGGGTGTTTCTTGACATTTTTTTTTTTTTTAGGGAGGATAGAGATGCTGGCTACCGCCTGTGCGGTCGTCCAGCTCCACCGGGTTTTGGGCGAGGGCCTGGCCCTACAATAGCCCGGGAGGGAGAAGTGCCGAAGGCACTTCTCCCGAGACGGGCGTAGAAGGCGAAAAGCGCCTTCTACCTCCGTCTACTGCGGACGCCGAAAACGTACCGCTATTATAGGAGGGGTGCGAGCTCAAGGGCACCACTGTGGTTCGGACCTCGGCTTGTCTCGCTGTCGAGAGACATGGGGGGGATCGGAGCAAAATGCCTCTGTGCAACTGCAGTGTTGCACAATTGGGCCCTACTGAATAATACTCTTTGACTATTTGGAGAGCAATTTATCGTGACCTTGTTTTTGCCTCGAGCTCGCCGGCGAGCTCGGTGTTTGATTGTGTGACCTCTAATTACCTCACACCTGGGGATTTTACCTCGACGACTTGCGGATAACGCTAAAGCTGCCAATGTAATGGCTGCGATGGGGTCATCCGGGTCGTCTAATACCTGCCGTGGTCGGCGACGGGGGGGTTTGAAAAATGGGATAGAAGAGGCAGTCGAGTAGTTCGATGCCTGGACAACCAATGGGTTCGGGTGGTGGGGCGCTCGATCAAAGTATCGGCGGGCGCAGTCCTTATTGAACTGCGCTAAAGAGGGAAGGTTTAAGTCGCAATGCAACTCGGTGTTCCGGATATACCACGGGGCGCCGGTTGCATTACGAAGAAAACGGTTTTGAATAACTTGAAGCTTATGAAGATGGGCCTCACTAGCATGACTAAACACTACTGATGCGTAAGTCATGATGGGGCGGATGCAGGCAGTGTAAAGTGTCTTCTTATTACTAAGAGACATTTTACTCTCTTTGCGAATCAGGGGACCAAGGCGACCCATTACAAAGGCCGCTTTGTTACGGACGGTTGTTATATGATCGTTAAAGGTGAGATTCCGATCAAGGGTGACTCCGAGATATTTTGTTTTACTAACCCAGGGGATGGGTTGGTCGAACAAAGTTAAAGGTTGCGGGTAACGGGGGCGAGTCTTCTCAGTAAAGTACATAGCTGCACTTTTAACTGGGTTGACCGCGATGCGCCATTTACGGAACCAGTCACCGATCTCGGTGATGGCCCGTTGAAGGGCGAAAATGGACTTTCTGCTGATACGCCACCCAGTGGTATAAATAGCGGTATCATCCGCGTATTGGGCTAATAGGACGTTTGGCTGAGAGCGTGGGATGTCGCTGGTATACAGCGCGAAGAGAATGGGTGATAGCACGGAGCCCTGAGGGACTCCGGCTCTGACTGGGTGGGGAGAAGAGAGGGTGCCTTCCACGCGATAGCGAAAGCTTCTGGCTTTAAGGAAGTCTTGTAGGATGAGCACAAGACGTTCTGGCACGCCAAATTGGTATAGCTTGTAAATCAAGCCATTGTGCCAGACTTTGTCAAAAGCTTTCGCTACGTCGAGGAAGACTGCTAGCGTTGTCTGGGGTTTGGGGTACTTGTTAAAGCCCTCAATGATGTGCTCCGTGAGGCGGTGCACCTGTTGGACGCATGAGTGTCCGGGTCTGAAACCAAACTGCTCATCTGGAATAAGGTGGTGTTCCTTAGCATGGGACTGGAGACGGTTTGCAAGTAACCGCTCGTAAAGTTTGCCTAAGGCACTGAGGAGGCTGATGGGGCGGTAACTGGTGGGGTGAGATGAGCTTTTGCCTGGTTTGTGAATGCCAATGACATTTGCACATTTCCAGGTGTCTGGGAATAAGACATTTTTCTTGACATTTTTGCTACTAAAGTTTTATCCAACAAAATATTACTCAAATTCGTATGTACGAAATAGCGCCAAAATGGAAAAAGTCTGTTATTGGTCTATTGGCTCGGAACCAGCGCAGCGCGTTGCGCGCGCATCTCGCTCACCATAGATAATGTGTACTTAAATTAAATTGAAACCTCCTTGGTCGGGACACATTGTACTTTAATAATTAAAAAATTGTTTTAAAGCATTGTTTTGTTAGGAGAACAATACTTTAATTTAACTTTTTAATTTTCTTAAAGAAGTATGTACATAAAATATGCCAATAAAACACTGTATTTAATTTCATAATTAGAATATTACCGAATGAGATTATATAAAAGGATTTAAAAAATATTTGTTATTATTAAACATTGAATTTGTTGAACAATATAACATCAAGGATTTCATCATTTCCGATTTCCCCGCCGAAGCTCCTACAGGGAAGTTGGTGAAGTACTCGTATGTTTCTTAATTGAATTAATTACTGTAGGGATACACTCAATGAGTTGATTGCTTTACGCTCTGTAAATGAGGATTGATTCGAAACAACATATTATATAGTTTAAATAGTGAACAAGGAAGTAGGTACACGGCGAACAGATAAATATCTGCCATGAGCACATATATCGCGAAGGCTTTTGCTAATGTTTTACCGACCCTTTGCACAATATTTTTATGTTAAAAAGTGAGAGCTCGCGAATCCTGGCGCAAGGCCAGGCTCTTATTCAATTTGTTTCTCCTAGGGTTGTTTGTTTCACACCATTAATTGCTGAATATTTTTATGAGGCAGTAAAACCGATTAAAACACGTTACGTTAATGCATTTTATTTTAGCGCCGCCGTCCATTAAAACTATGAAACTGTTTTACGAGTACCTTTCCTGGGAATAACTTGTGTTGAAAGTAAACAACTAACTTACCTTACGTTGAAAACGTGTATTTTTATAGTTCTTCATTAAAATAACTTCACCTTGGCTGATGGAAAGCGAAGATGGAATCAAAATAGTATAAATAGTCACCTACATAATTCGTTGTCCTTAGCTTATAATTTTCTTCACAGTGTTAACTACTGGCAAAGCAAGTGGTTTAAAATGTAGAATCCTGAGCGTACCAAAGGTTTCAAAGGTACGAGTTGCAAAATGAAAATACATAGAAACTCTTTTGCAAAAAAAAACGGACACTTTAGATTTTTTTCTCTACTTCAATGAAGAAGAACAAGAAATAGGTTTTGTTAATTTGACGATGTATTGGCATGTTTTTGAAGCATCCTGGCATGATTCTTTACGTTCCAAATTTAAAATTTGAAATTATTAAAAGAAAAATAATGATCATTGTGGATTATTCTAAAATTGCTTTACTAATGGCGCTAATTGCTGAAACGATTCGAGGCGTCAAGTGTGGACCTTAAGAAGAGCCTTGAAGAAGTAAGAGGAGTAGAAGTTAGCTTATGGACGGTCAGGAGGAGGCTTTTGGCTGCCAATATCAAGAGTTACCGCCCAGCTCGGGACCCTAAATTACTCCGTGAGCACCGTGTTGCTCGACTTCAGTTTGCTCGGAACTGTGCTTCATGTACTTTGGAGGACTGGAATAAAGTATTGTTTTCTGATGAAGCTAGAATATCTTTGTGTGGAGAGGACCGACGCCGGCGAGTGCTGCGAAGACCACGGGAACGCTATGCGGAAGTGTGTTTCGAAGAAATCACTCCTTATGGCGGAGGCTCCGTTATGTTTTGGGCAGCAATTAATTCGACGGAGCCTACGGAGTTAGTTTTCATAGAAAATGGAACATTAAATGCACACCGGTACATAATGGAAGTCCTAATTCCATATGCACAACTCACATTGACTGCACTTGGGGAAGATTCCATTTTTATGGACGATAATACTCGCCCGCACCTTTCTGGCGACGTGGAAGCGTACATGAAAGAAGTTGGGATCCGTCGTTTAGATTGGCCAGCTCGAAGTCCTGACCTCAATCCAATTGAGCATGTGTGGGATGTTCTAAAGAGACGGGTAAGATCAGTGCAACCTGCTCCACAAAACACCAGGGAGCTAAAAAGCGTCATTGCAGAAGAGTGGGAACGTATTCCTCAAAACGTTATTAAAAACATCGTGGAAAGCATGCCCAGAAGGATTCAAGCTGTGATTTTGGCAAGAGGAGGTCACAATCGTTATTAGGTTTTTACATTTGTAACTTTATTTAATTAAAAAAAGTAAAAAAAAAACTTGTCTTTATTGCCAACCACTTCTTATTGTTTGGGCGTGTACATCGATTTTAAAGAATCCATCGTTTTTTTTTCTTAATTCACTTCACGCGCATTAATTTACACGATTATAAGTATACAGACTACGTCAAAGAAATAAATTTCATTTAATTAACTAAAATCGACCTTAGAACGTAAATTTCCTTAGGTGCCCGTTTTTTTTTGCAAAAGAGTGTAGTATATAAAATAAAAAAATATAAGGTATATGGATTGAAAGAGACATTTTTCGCAAAGTCAATACTGTTTCATGTAACTGTTATCTAGTTAATTACATATTACAGTTATCTGATACTGCTGTTAGTAGAGACAACCAAACATGACATGACCAGCAGTGGCCAGTGTGGAAGTCCCTTAACCATCTGCGCACTGGTGTTGTCCGCAGCAGATACGAGATGCACAGGTGGGGCTACAGATACCCCAGACGGTTACAATATAACTATGGCGGGCCTGTGCAGACAATAGAGCACAGCTGGAGTGTCTATTGTGCCCGAGCAGCTGCAGAGAGTGCATAGTGACCTCACTGTAGCCTCACCGGAAACAATCAGACTGGCCGCACTTCTGGCCTCTAAAATTTGAAGTAAAGCCACGACCTCGCAAAGAAGTAAAGACAAAAACAAAATATATCCAATCCTAACATTTCTTCAAATTATCTTCAAACTATTACTTCCTAAGGTTAAATTTCAGCAGTCCTCGTAAATTCTACTTGGCGGGCTATTTATCGTTCGTTGACGCGATCATCGATCTCGTTCAATTTGCGAAAGAGCCAAGTTCATTCCAACCAGCTCGGTATCGGTACCCATTCGAATAAATATAGGAGAGTATATATATAATGTGTGCACAGAAATACATCGAATAGCCAAATAGAAAATGGAAGCTACAAACCGGATATTATCAATAGCAATTTATCGGTACTTTAGATATCAATAAGAAAGGGAAAATATTGATACAGATTCGGGATATAGTATTTATATTACATGGCAACTCTCAGTGGATATAAGTATATTTTTCACATAGCAATAACGCGCTTGCATTGTTTGCCAGGTTTAGGTAAAGAGACGTTGCTGTCAATCATTTTAATATTGATAATCAACGGTTTTTTGGTAGGAGAGATGTAAATAAACAAGTGAGAAACTGTCTCTTATTTACTCTACGAATTGTATGTAAGTATTAAAGAGATCGTACTTCTCAGCAAACCACTGCAAGATTCTTTATTTCAAAGCCTAGCGATTCTTGTGACTTAGCATATAGTCTGGGAATAATAAACCCGCGACCTTGGCGTTGGCAACGAAAGTTCTTCTTATTAGTAGTAAGCTCCAAATCATGGCTCTTGTAACGAAGACTACTGAAGAGTTGATCCGAGTTCGTATGGCGCTCTCAAAGGAGCAACAAGTTTGAAATTGTATTTTATAATAAATGTCTATTCTTCTTTTGTTGTAAGGAAGGGCAGACGTAAACTTCGGGGAGCGATTACCTGATTTTGGTCACTTTGAATGTGAAAAGGATCATTGTTTGTATTCAGAGAATACATATGTTATGTACCGACGTTTTGATCAACAAATCCATGCTGAAGGTATTTTTCATTAAAAAATTTATAGCTGTTTTAAAATTATTTTTTGGAACTCGCCCACGATAACTTATCGTCACATCTAACATTCGCTTAAATTATTTTCTCTAATTTACGCGCATTTTGTAATAAAAAGGCTGCCACGTACAGCGCGCATTGAGATATAACTTTATTTTATTTTATTTTCCATTACAAGCTCCTTATATGTATAAATTAATTTAAAAGTAAATAAGAACCGTTTACTTAGTTTGTGTAGAATGTCGACTCAACCCAAATATTGAATTGACCACGCTTATAAAAGCAGAAATTTTAACCCATTAAGTGGTGCGTTTCTAGAGCTCTTAATGAGCTCTAGGATCTGATCATGTTTACCAGATTTCTGTTCAGGTTCTTTTTCTGTTGATAGGTTAGCCTTTGACCACACTCTTAGGAGGACGTCAGGTAATGATGTGCTCGAAGATGCAAAACAACCCAAGTTACAAGTTAAGGCTTTGTCCCCCAACAAAGGTTCGATTCCCACTGGAGATGAGTTAATCTGGAATTGGAACGGACAGTTACAGAAAGCTTTTGGGACACACGTTTATGTAAGTGTTTGGCGACAGATTTTCTACTTGAGGTTTGAGCTAGCTAGGTGGGCATTGAAAAATAATATAATGGCAAAATGCTTTATTACGGCTTATCATGTACGGAAGCGCATAGTAGTAAGTTCCAGTGGCGGTCCCCAACCAAGTAGTTATCGCTAAGAACGTTGCTAGGCCAAATTTTATAGTTCATCGGCCCAAAAACGACCAGGAAATGCCACTACGTTTTAAATTGAATTGGATTTTTGGGCACTCTACCAATTCTAGCCATTGAACTTTCAGCAGCACACTGCGCTGAAAAATGTCGAGATCAATGATCGCATAACTCTGCATACTTTAAATCTATTGGAGAAATTGGCTACATATAATGGAATCGAATATATATAAGAATATACTACTATGTCTACGTAGATTATCAGGGGCCGTGACTCCGCACTTTCCTTTTAGCATTCCGTACCCAAAGAACAAAATGGAACCTTATTAATAAGGCTCCGCTGTCTCTCCGTCTGTATTTCGCGGGTCTATAATTCGTAAAAGGAATGATTTGCAAATCTGGTATTTCTTTATTTTGTATAGAATGTTGCTCCAAATTAGTGGATCAGAAATTCAATGCTTTATTTTTTCAGTTTCATCTAGCACATGAAAAAACATTATCTAGACTCATTGAGTAAGTACAAATATATGGTGTTAATTGTTTTTTTCTACACTGTACGATACTGCATCAGTTAGATTGTCCACTACTGAAAGCAGCCTCCATTGTTACGGGGGTTTGCCCTGATTTCCACGCTTGGCAGGCGTCTTGGGGATCGCAATTTAAGCTATCAGTTCCTCAGAAGGCCATTTTCTAAGGGAAAATACCAAAAGGTGAGATGCAACGCCTTCTGAAGAACTGACAACTTTTATTTTACTGCGATAACCAAGACGCCTGCCAAGCGTGGAGAATATGGCAAATTCCCAAAATCAACAAATTCCCTCGTTCAACGGTGCACGTTCCGGTTGATGTGATGATGATGCTGATATGACGAAAATACGTGACGCGACCTCGACGGATCTCAAGATCCTAAAAGGTTTCCGGTAAAAACTGAAAAAGTTGTCGATAGTGATATAAACTGCCTAAAGGCAGACCGAAGACTTAACAGTCGTTTACGCTTTATCTGCCCTTATTTTTCAATTATAAAACATAAATATGAGCGTAAGTTTTCATAATAAAAAATTAAACACTTGAAAGTTGGATCCCGACGAACGCATACCTGTATACCTACTTATTTTATTAACTCATCAGTGTTCATAAAGCCATAAAAAGTTGATTAAACACAAACGACCGGATGAATAAAAGTTTCCGACATAACGAATTAATGTGAATTACAAAAGTCTTCTGAATAATGAACGGAACCTTTGTTTTATTGGATTAATTAACAGGCTACCGTTGAGACTTGTTTAGTTATAACAGAAAGGGGCAACAATTTGTAAAAGTCCTAATAAATACTAATAAAATCTAACCCTCAACCTGTCGTGAGGGATCGTACGATATTTACCCTAACAACGCAATAATACTAAAATTGTAATTTTTGCATTAGCCACCAACCACTACTAGACCACCATTAGGCACCGTTAGATGCTTGGCGACAGATTTTCTACTAAAGTGGTAGCTAACGGGCGGGCATTCGCAAAATGCCCCACCATCATTTTTTTTTTTTATTTTATTTTTTTTTTTTTTTTCACCCGGGAAAATCCTTTATGGATACCACCCGCCCCGGGGGGAGCGGAATGGTTATGTGGGAGTCCTCGCCTGAAGGGCCTTGCTACCCCCACGGGGGGTAGTAAGTGAGGTTACCCACTAAAAACCCGGGATGAGCAGTCTGCCGCCTAGTAGGGCGAAATGGGGTAGCGTTAGCAGTCACCATCTTGCCCCAGCGGCTGGCCCGTCACCGATGACGGGCCCCGGCCAATGGAGGGATGACCCGGCTCATTGGGGCCATCCCCCAGACGTGTGGGATCGTGCAAGCCAGTGGAGAATCCCCCGACTCTCCACCGATGATCCGCACAGCACTAGGAAAGAGCGAGAAGGCGCCCGAACCGCCTTCTCCTCCCCCCAGTTCGTCTACGCCGGAGCGGGTCCGCGAGGACGTCGTCCTCCCTCGCCCGCTCCGCGGCCTCTTTCTGCGCCATCACCGCTTCGCAGAAAGAGACCACCGCCTGCCACGATCCGTCGCTGCCGAGCATAGCGTTAACCACGCTCGGCAGCGACAGATCTGCGCCTATGACCGCTGTGAGGGTGTGCCGCATGGGACTCCACGCGGCGCACTCCTCCAGCGTGTGGAGCGCCGTGTCTTCTGGCGTTCCACACTCGTGACAGGCGGGGGTCGCCTCCCGTCTCGCGATGTGATGCAGATACCTTCCGAAACATCCGTGTCCGGAAAGCACCTGCACCAATCGGAAGGTCAGCGACCCGAATCGCCGCCCTACCCACCTCCGGAGGACCGGGCGAATGGCATCCACCGTCCTCTGTCCAGGGACCGGTGGAGCCAGGTCCTCCGTCCACCGCCTCAACAGGGCGGCCCGCGCCCGCCGTCGCATGCGCGTGACCTCCTCCCACGCTGGAGGCTCCCCGCGGGATCTCCTCGCCGCCACGAAGTGGTACACTTCGGCGAGGATCTCCGCTTGGAGCTCCCAGGGGGGATCACCGGCCAACCAGTACCGTCTTTACCATAAGGGCACAAGGGGCCAGTGCCCAGGGCCCCCATCCTCAGAGGGCCCCGAAGGGCCGACAATTTCTCTCACATCTAATCTCAAAATACTCATTACACTTTTCTCAATGCCCGAATATCGATTATTTTCAGATTTATTCGAATCAATATATTTATATGAATTTGAGTAACATCAAGCCTACAGGGTCTCGGTTGTGTGCGGTATATAGACACGGTAGCTTCTTGCTTAATTTAAACTTAGTGCGCTTTTTGGCTGTACTAAAGGGCTGTTTTTGGTCTGATATAACTTACCAGACATTTACTTGAGTTTATAAATTTTATAATCTAGAGTCTATAATGTCTAGTTTCAAGTTACATATCATTTGATTTTTTATTCAGTTATTCAGTAATTTAAAAGTATTTCTGAACGCATTCTACCTAATTTACTAAGAACACCATCTAGCGATCATCCATGCAAACCGCTCCAATGCCAAATTCAAGCGACCATAAAAAATGTCGACTTTGTCTATGGTTGGGGCTTGGGACTTTTTACCTAAAGTTATTACTTATTATATCACTTATTTTCACAGAAGTGTCGTGATTTATTTTTGTTTAATGTAATTTGGGTAAAATTAATAGAACTATTGATTTGTTCGTTTAAATATTATTTCATTATGTCGAAAAGAACATATCTAAGTGGTTCACAAAAGAGAAAAAAAGTTTTAGCTCTAAAAGAAATCACGGAAAAACTTCCAAAGCTTACGTCATTTTTTACGGTGGAAGAAACAAATAAGTCGGGGAGTTGTTCATCATCATCACCTCAAGATAAAAATACCTCTGAGAATAACCAGGAAAAAGAGGTTATTACGTGTAACGAAAATGACAAACACACATCAATCGCTGAACTCTCGACTTCGAGCAACTGTGAGTTAATAATTGCAAACTTGGAGAATGTATCTGTATCTAATGACCCTGGTCAGTACTGTGATGACATTTTAACGGAAGAAGTCCGTAATATTTGGATTCGAAAAGGGCCAGAGTTTTTCCAAAATAAACATTGCGATTTCTCCGAAACTTCTACAAGTTTTCCAGATTCAAGCGGTAAAACCAAAACTAGATACTTGACAAAAAATGTTTTTACTCGTAAATTGAAGAATGGTGAGTCTTTGGACAGAAAATGGCTTCTTTATTCTCCAACAAAGAAATCTGTGTACTGTTATTGCTGCCGTCTCTTTAATACCACTATTGGTAATAATTTGAGTTCTCCAAATGGATATAAGGGTTGGAAGCATATAAGTAACTTATTGATGGAGCATGAGAACAGTTTTCAACACAGGCAATCTATGATGAATTATGTCACAAGAATGAAAATTACTGGACGAATTGATAGTGAGTTGTTGTCCCAATATAATACAGAAATTAGCTATTGGAAAAATGTCCTTAGGAGGGTTGTTGCAGTAGTAAAATTTTTAGCTTCAAGAGGTCTTGCTTTTCGTGGTGATAATGAGATACTTAGACCGCAAAATAATGGAAATTATTTGGGATGCTTAGAACTGATTAGTGAATTTGATCCTTTTCTTGCTAATCACATACAAAACTGCGGAAATCGTGGAAAAGGAAGTGTATCATATTTATCTGCAAATATTTGTAACGAATTTATTAATTTAATGGGACAGCGAGTTTTAAAAACAATAGTCAACGAACTGAAATCAGCGAAATATTACTCTATTAGCGTAGATTCTACGCCTGATCTGTCCCATGTTGACCAGCTCACTTTCATCGTTAGATACGTAAAAGATGGACAGCCTATTGAGAGATTTTTGCAATTTTTGCCTATGGATGGACATGATGCGCAATATATAGCAGATACCATTTTAAACTTTTTTGAAAGCCTTGATATCCCCATAAAAGATTGCCGCGGACAGAGCTACGACAATGCGTCAAATATGTCTGGAAAGTACTCTGGTGTCCAGTCTAGAATAAAAGAAGTATGCGAATATGCAATTTACGTTCCATGTGCAGCACATTCGCTTAATTTAGTGGGTGTTCAAGCTGTTGAATGCATTACTGAAGTAGTAGCATTCTTTCAATTTGTTCAAAAATTGTATAATTTTTTCTCAGCTTCGACCAAACGCTGGCAAATTTTGACAGAGCATTTAGGTGTAAGTAGAGTCCTGAAGTCCCTTTCGCAAACCAGATGGTCCGCACATGCCAATGCTATTAATGCTTTGCAAAATGGTTATTTAAATATTTCTGAAGCATTATCCTTCATCGCAAGTGACATCAATCAACCAGGAGACACTAGAAACGAAGCCCAAAGCTTAGTAAAAAAAATGGAAAAATTTGAGACTGCTCTACTGACGGAAATATGGAATGATATTTTGGGAATTATGAATAAAACAAGTCTAAGTTTACAGAATAGCACTATGACTATGGACGTTGTGACAAAACTTTACGAATCTCTGATCAGTTATGTTAATAACGCACGCAATAATTTTGATCATTATGAAACGGCTGCTAAAGAAAAAAATCCAGGTGCTGATTACAAAGATAAATTTGAAAGAAAAAGAATTCGCAGCTCACGCCTCACTTTTTTTGAAGGACCATCATCATCATAGACTCTCCAGTTGAGAGGCAAGGAAAAGTTTCGTGTAGATACTTTCATTCCCATAATTGACACATTAATTACACATTTAAAAAAACGTTCGGCAGCATACAAAGAAATTGATAATCGATTTAGTTTTCTTTGTCAGTTAACAACAATCGAATCTGACGAATTGACCAAAAAATGCAACGAATTTGCAGAATTTTATCACGAAGACATTAATGCATATGAGCTCAAAACAGAATGTTTTCATTTAAGCCAATATTTAAAAAATATAGCAAAGCCATCAGCGGATTTAAATATCTCAGTCTTACTTAACTTAATAAAGACTGATAAATTAGAAGAAACTTTTCCAAATGTTGAAGTTGCTACAAGAATATTCCTTTGCCTAATGGTTACCAACTGTAGTGGGGAGCGCTCATTTTCGCAGCTTAAGAGAATTAAAAATGAATTGCGAACATCAATGCTACAAGAACGACTAAATAATTTGTCAATTATGAGCATAGAAAGTGATATTCTTCAGGAAACTGAGTTCGAGGATTTAATAGAAGATTTTGCTCAACAGAAATCTCGAAAGAAACTATTACCGTAATTTCGCATCATACTAATATCATTAATTATATTAGATTACGAGTAGATTACCCATAATAAAGCAGATCACAGTAAAAAAATGTATTTCACTTTCTTTACATTCCAAAAGGGCCCCAAATTCTTGTGTGCCCAAGGGCCCCAGCACAGTCTAAGACGGCTCTGCGGCCAACACGCATCCCGCCGTCCAGGACACCGTCCGGTACCCGCGTATCGCCCTCGTCGCGATGACCCGCTGCGGACGTCGCAGCAGGAAAATGCCCCACCACCATGCTGTAACGACTGCTATCCTAAAATCACAACCGAGACCGAAGGCTTAACGTGCCCTCCGAAGCACGGAAACACTCAGTAGTAATTATTATTTGGTAACCGGCTAGGACTCGCGTAATATTTACCGGATATTGCTCCGAACAGTTTCGAACTTATTTGAAGTTCTTCGTCTGGGAGTCACGATTGTGTACAGCGACGAGCGCGGGCCTCAGCAGTCAGCAAGTAACATTCAGTTCACGCGCTCGAGTAGTAGCTCGGTAGTAACTAGTAGTCACCCATCCATGTCATAATAGTAGCGGACGTTGCTTAACTTAGCTGATCGGTTAGGAACGGCTAAGAAAATTTTGTCACGAGCGCTTCAAAAAAATATTCCTGTTGATCATTTTCTAATTTAAGCGCATAAATTTAAGGTCAAAATAGCACGTATCGATCAAGTTGCATAAGTCAACGCGTGTGATCACGATCGATGTTCATGAATTTAGTTAGCAATAGTTTAAGAAATATTGAAACATCATTACACGCTTATGTTTTGAAAAATTCGTTCAAAATATTTTGTTTGTTGACAAGGTTTGTATTCATATTATAGCTATATAAATATCTACATTATACACAGTAAGTATGTAGTTATAATATTATTTTGTTAAATGAGTAATAGATTTCATTATTCCGCTAGAACTTGCAGCTTATAGATAGATATCACTTTATTGAGACATCATAGAAAAACTTATTAAGATAAAATATGATTGAGTGTAACAATATGCGGTCTTTTCGCTTAGAGTGATCTCTTCCAGACGACCTATAACTGGAGGACAAAATTTTGCTTAAAATACACAGTCGGTGATCTTCATAATACAAACAAAATAATAACCTAGAAAGCATCTAAAATATGTACAATTATAAATACAATAAAATAAATAAACATTTAACACAGTTCATTCATATTACATTAATAATAAATATACCTACATAAATATATACACATTTAAAGTTAAGGTTATATAACACCTATATTTAAGTAGCTCTCGAGCAATCAAAGAGTCAATAGCTGCCAATAACTCGTGCAGAGACGAAGCGCGTCTGGCGTTAAGTATATGAGTAAAATTATTTCTGTACGTAATCTTGCAGAGTTGATTTGTATATTAAAATGGTAGCTGATCCTCCCGAGACTTCGTCGGGACCCGCCTCTAGAGAACGTGTTATATAATTATGTCGTAAACAGGTAAAAAGCCCGCTTTTCATATATCATCGAAAGAGTTCACAAATTTCAAACAAGAATTCCTTTCCTATGGTATTATTCAACCGAAAAGGGTAAAAACGGGACCTTTATTACTGAGACTTCGCTGTCCGTCCGTCTGTCACCACGCTGTATCTCAAGAACGGTGATAACTAGACAGTTGAAATTTTCACAAATGATGTATCGCAGTTTTTTTTTTTTTTTTTTTTTTTTTTTATTGCTGATAGGTAAGCCTTTGACTACAATCTCACCTGATGGTAAGTGATGATGTGGTCGAAGGTGTTAACAGGCTTAACCTAGAATTACTGGCTCTCAAGGACAGCTGCCGGAACACACCGTTAGGTGCTTGGCGACAGATTTTCTACTTGAGGGTGGTCGCTAGCCAGGTGGGCATTCGCAAAAATGCCCTTCCACCATGCGGTGAAGCTCTAGCCAGCGGCGGGATTCGAACCATGGACCTGCTGCGCGGCAGTCCATAGCCAAAGCCACTGAGCTATCATTGCTTCACAATGTTGCCGCTATAACAACAAATACAAAAAAATACCCAAGTGCGAGTCGGACTCGCGCACGTTAAAACAAATAAAGGTTAAAATATGAAGTCTAATGTTGTCTAATAGCTAATGGTACGGAACTCTTCGTGAGCGCGTCTGACTCGCACCTGGGCAAATTTTTTAAATACAAAAATGTTGTACTTCATTATTGCTTGACGAACTGGTCGCATTCTTTCTTAGGACTTATTTTATAAGCTGCTTATTATCAGTTTTTCAAAGAACTACAATTGTACAATTATGACCTTAGCGTTGCCATATTCATGGTCACAAGTTTGTACGATACCGGTGTTTTACGAGTTTTTGAACTTAAGTTATTAAAAACCTCGCAGACTTGTTAAGTTTTTCTTTTTTTTAACAAAAATAAGAAAATGCACAAAAAGTATGTATACCAACAAATGAAATAATATAAAAATATAAATCTAGAGTGAATAGGTATCTTCTAGGCAAGTATGCTACATCTTCGGTCACATCATCCCTTTTCATAAGGTGAGATCGCGGCCAAATGCTTACCTATAACGCATAAAAAAAAATACCGGCATAGATACTCTAATTATCATGGAATATGTGTGAGAATGCACGTATAAATCTGTTCATGCTATGTAATCAGTCAATATTTACCGTACGATACGTCACCTTTCCTAATCCATCACTTAGTAAAGAACCACTTAAATGCACAAGTTTTTCTAGCTTCAAAGATGGAAAGACTTTTCCATCTAGCAGCTTAACTTGAGCCAAAGCAATTCATTTCAGTCCAACGCTTTAGCTAAAAAAAGAAAAATAAGTTTCCGTGTACCTCCGTAGGTTTTTTCCTTTATATGAAGGTTTTCACTCAGCGCGGAGAACGGTAGAAATATACTATATACTTATCATAGAAACGCTACCTGCGGTTTAAAAGTATATTAAATATGTAGAACTAAAAATGCATTTGGGAGCTATTATAGGTTTAAATAGGCAAAAATAACAAAAATATTAAACCGACTTCATCATTCAAAAGTGAGAAATAGTTCAGAAGTATGTTTGATGTATAGATGATAATATTGTGCGCATCGTACCGATTTCGACAAGTTATTTACACATGTGAGTGATCAAGACGGTTTAATTTTTTATAAAGAAAAAAAATCCTTTTTAGTAACTCTTCCTACTTACGAGATCGATTGTCATTCACTGTCAACGACTACATTATCAAGATATATAATAGTCATTGACAGAGAATGTTATTGGAGTGTAACTCGAGAACGGCTTGACCGATTCTGATGTAATGAAAATGGGACCACACGGGTAGCTTCAAATCGGTCATCAAAATCGGTTCACTCAGTCGAAACTTCTGAGGTAACAAATATAAAAAAAATACAGTCAGATTGAGTAAGTACCACCTCCTTTTTTGTAAGTCGGTTAAAAATAGTTATCACAAACCGTCGAGATTTTCTCAAAGTCCAAAACCAAACGACGCAACGGTCGACGACCGTCCTGTCCAACATTATAACTATTCCTATTTTTATAATCTTTACATTATTTCGTGCTTAGGATAAGCATACAAATTCTGAATGAAAGATGATAAAACCACATGTTTTCATACTACTTAACGTCACAGGTCGGGAAAAGCCCTATCAAACCGATAAGTATGTCACATTTCGATTTTATTTATTTTTTTATAATTGAGTCATATTAGTTTTTAATTAAATTGTTTAAAATTTTAAAAGATTTTTACGGAACGATTATGATATGAAAGAACTGGCCACGTGCCAGTCCGGCCTTAAACTTTTAGGGTTTCACATTGCAAAAGCCACTAAAAGTTTATTGGTTTTGATCATATAGGTTCAAAACTATTATAAGCGTTTTCAGTCAATAGTTTCTCCATTTACTGAAAACGCTTATATATAATTTACCGAAATTCCAGATTCCTAGCTGAGTTTGAGGATATCGTAACAAAAATGGTTTAAAATTGACGGCCTCTATTAATTTATTTTTCTAAACACATATAAATAATTAAACTATATATCTACTTAAAAAAATATAAAAAACGGAGTTCTAAATATAAATAATTATTAACTTTGCGTGCACTCCTATCGTTTCTATTTTGCAAGTAATTATTACTAAAGCAATTAACATAAGTGTCCCGTTTTACGGTCATGTTCAGATAAATTAAATTTTCTTTTAATAGATTATCATTATATTAACCTAGAGATAGATCTTTCTTAATTTTTTATTGCCATAAACGTGAATTTAGTTCCTTTTTAGGGTTCCGTAGCCATAGGGTAAAAACGGGACCCTGTTACTGAGACTTCGCTGTCCGTCCGTCCGTCTGTCACCAGGCTGTATCTCAAGAACGGTGATAGCTAGACAGCTGACATTTTCACAGATGATGTATTTATGTTGCCGCTATAACAACAAATATAAAAAGTTGGCCAAGTGCGAATCGGACTCGCGCACGTTAAAACAAAAAAGGTTATAATATAAAGTCTAATGTTGTATAGCTAATGGAACGGAAACCTTCGCGCGCGAGTCCGACTCGCACTTGGCCGATTTTTTTATACCTGATAGGTTTGCCGTTGACCACTACCTATCTCACCTGATGGTAAGTGATGATGTGGTCGAAGATGTTGTTCTGGCTAATTACTGGCCTAATAACTAGAATTACGTTATCAAAGATAGCTGACGGAACACACCGATAGGTGCTTGGCGACATATTTTCTACTTGAAGGTGATAGCTAGCCAGGCGGGCATTCGCAAAATGCCCTACCACCATGATATAACTACTGCCACACTAAGACAACAACCGAGGTGACGGCTTAACGTGCCCTTCGAAGCACGGAAGCGCTCAGTATAAATAATGTCACTAGCGGTCACCCATCCAAGTTATGACCGCGGCGGACGTTGTTTAATTTGCTGATCGATTCAGAATGGCTAAGCAAACTTCGCTACGTGCGCTTCAAATGCCGCACAGGCATCCTACTCAAAACCAATGTCAGTGGCAGCGCCAAGTGCCGGTAGATGAGGATATTCGTGACACCAAACCATGTCGGATTTTCATCTGACATTCCATCTGTCGGTGTTCAGACACCTTTGTTTAAAATGTTCTTTGAGGACTATTTGAGTGACTATATTTTAAGTATGCAAGTTTCATATAATATAATATATATGAATCTTTAACATTAGGTTGGTAATGAATAGTTTCAGTCGTTGCTTAGCGAAACTTAATAGTAACAAATAATTACAAAATATGTTAAGAAAAAAATAAATAAAATATCCTTGAGATACACTTAAAAAATAAAGGAAAAAATGTGGTGACAATGTCGCCTCATTTTCCTGTTAAGTTAAGCCACGTAGCCAAACCGGAATTATTTCAGTTTTCGACGCGCATCGCTTCTATACGAAGCGTCCTCAGGAAGTCTTAACTTTTTGAGCGCACGCTCAAAGCCTAAACAAAGGCCTCCTCTATCAAGAGGGTGAACAAGGAAACGTTGCAACTTCCATCTCTCCAATAGTAGGTAAACGTCATGAGAACATCGGTTACAGCAGTCCGGGGTAAATTGAAATAGTCCAAGAGCCCAGGATTTATGTCGCTAGTCCCGGACCGCTATGAATTGTTCGCAGTATCGGATATTAAATGCCGTTATTCATTATTGCTGCTTTGGAAATAATTTGACAGTTTTTCACCCGGGAAGGCAACGTGCGTATTTATATACAAATATATTCTACTTTTTACTTTCTAGATAATACCTCTAAAGTAAACTTTTTTTGATAATATCTAGGCAAACTATATAGACGGAACTATAGTAAATAAACCCTAAAAATTTCCCGATTTATCACCATGACTAGAGGACCACCGCATAAATGTGAAAAAAATTTATCATAAAAGGTAATGATTGGTACATAATTTTTTTCTTAAAATTTTAAGGCCAAAAATCCATTTGTATTGGCTCAGTTATACAGGTGACAATGCAAAATTACAATGTTAGAACCAGAACTACCGGGTTGCGTACAAAACACGCACTATCTTCCGAATTCAATTTGGTTGGTTATTGGTTTGGCGCTTAGAAATGATCGCATCTGATTGGTCGCGTCGTAGTGCTGTTGCGCCACACGGTACAATTTTTAACCACGCCCGCTGCGGTAAGGTTTGCGTCCTGCTGTTTTTATGTTTGACTTACATTTCTGTGCATATTTACTCGTAGGGTTGCGTGAACAAATTATTTACGTTGACACAACACTTTCAAGCCACTTGACAAAATTGTCTTATTTGTAGTTCAATTCAGTTTGACTGCAGATGTCGCTCACCTTATGACAATAGGAACAAAAGGGTACATTTGAGTCATAATTCACTCATCATGATAACTCAATTGGCAGATCATTTCCCAGTTTTAGAGACGGATAGTCGAGGGTTCAAAGGGATTCGAACATGTGAAAATAATTGCTCATGATTAAAATTTTTCAGTTATAATTTTGTACGTTTATTTGCCCGTGTGGGGTGCCGGGTTAGAATGTCACTCCCCCATCTCTACCCGTGAGTGTCGTAAGAGGCGACTAAAGGTAACATACCAGAAGGTGGGGAGCAGCGCTTTCTGAGGAACTGATTTCTCCCACTGCGATCCCCAAGCCTGCCATGCGTGGGCATTATGGCAAACCTCTTCATATTGGGGGGATGCTGTGTTCAGGACAATCCGGCTGATACAATACAGTATTTGCATAGCAGCCGTTAATGCAAAAATCACATTGTAAGTATTTTCTTCTTTATGTCTGTAGATAAGGAAAGTTCCAAACTCTTAACACAGATGGAAAATCGATCTCGAATGTGACTTGATTGAAATGTTTAAAACTTCTTCGTAAGCTTTGTGATTGAACCGGAGTTGATACCGACGGCCGCGTTTGCCGATAATTTCTTTCATTTGTTCCAACCTGCTGAGCAGTTGGATGATTTTCGTATTGCCGCTGCGTTACAGTGCTTGTGGCTTAATTTAACGTCGATACTTTGTGTCATGTTAGACCAAGCGGAAAATAAGCATTGAATAACTTCCCTCAATCTTATTTGAAGCTTACATGGGACCTCAATAATATTTTGCCCATTTTCAAAGATATAATTTGTGAAAGTGTGCAGAGGTTGCTCAGAACTGACAATTACTTCTTCTTTTTACCCTGTTCCCACTCAAGTGAGGTTGGTAAATTTGTTTTCTCCAATAACACAAAGACAACTAGAATAAAACACATATGAAAGAACACAAATACTTTGTTATAAAATGATTCTTCTGAAGAATCTGGATTTGGTTTTATGGCCGGCCATCTTCGTCACGCCAACCCTCCCTGGGGATGCTCTTGTTGGTCGTATCCCTACATATTTGGTAAACTTCAATTTGTTGGGCGTTTTTTAACAAAAACGTTGTAATAGCCTTCGAAGTTAGTGGCGGCATACTGCTCATTACACTATGTCCATTAGTTACCTATTACCATATCCAACAGGAGGATTGGAACAGTTCCTATATTCTTAAGCATTTATCTGGACGGCTTTACCTTTATGTATCAGCTGGATTGTCCACTGCTGAACATAGCCTCCTCCATTAAGGGGAGTTTGCCATAATCTCCACGCTTCGCAGACATCTTGGGGATCGCAGTTTAAGATATAAGTTCCTCAAAAGGCGCTGCTGCCCAACTTCCAGTATTATACCTTTAGTTGCCTCTTACACACAGGTAGCAATGGGGAGGCGACATTTTAGCCCGGCAACTCACGTGCACTCACAGCCTTTATAATATCTAGTCAGGATTATGCAGATAATATTAATTTCCAATTATTAAAGAAATAAAGACACTTTTCTGACCTTAACTACAGGTTAAAAACTTTTATCATCATATTTTACAGGAAATTCTGCTATGCAGCTGTGTTATTCGTTATACGATCTACTAATTTGTATACTTTTTAGGGGCATTCGTTGTAGTTTTATGGAGTGAGACACATATTACAAATACAAAACAAATGAAGTCTGGTCCACAATTATTTGCATAGCAAAATTTAAAGGTCCCACACTGTCTCCCTAACAAAATAATCAAATCACAGCGAGTGAATATCAAATTACACCTATTTCAATTCATGTTTATCCAATAGCCCCGATTTGCATGCATTCAGTGATTTTAATAATGGACCGGTACCCCTTTTTTTTTTTTTTTTTTTTTCACCCGGGAAAATCCTTTATGGATACCACCCGCCCCGGGGGGAGCAGAGTGGTTATGTGGGAGTCCTCGCCTGAAGGGCCTTACTACCCCCACGGGGGGGTAGTAAGTGAGGTTACCCACTAAAAACCCGGGATGAGCAGTCTGCCGCCTAGTAGGGCGAAATGGGGTAGCGTTAGCAGTCACCATCTCGCCCCAGCGGCCGGCCCGTCACCGATGACGGGCCCCGGCCAATGGAGGGATGACCCGGCTCATTGGGGCCATCCCCCAGACGTGTGGGATCGTGCAAGCCAGTGGAGAATCCCCCGACTCTCCACCGGTGATCCGCACAACACTAGGAAAGAGCGAGAAGGCGCCCGAACCGCCTTCTCCTCCCCCCAGTTCGTCTACGCCGGAGCGGGTCCGCGAGGACGTCGTCCTCCCTCGCCCGCTCCGCGGCCTCCTTCTGCGCCATCACCGCTTCGCAGAAAGAGACCACCGCCTGCCACGATCTGTCGCTGCCGAGCATAGCGTTAACCACGCTCGGCAGCGACAGATCTGCGCCAATGACCGCTGTGAGGGTGTGCCGCATGGGACTCCACGCGGCGCACTCCTCCAGCGTGTGGAGCGCCGTGTCTTCTGGCGCTCCACACTCGTGACAGGCGGGGGTCGCCTCCCGTCTCGCGATGTGATGCAGGTACCTTCCGAAACATCCGTGTCCGGAAAGCACCTGCACCAATCGGAAGGTCAGCGACCCGAATCGCCGCCCTACCCACCTCCGGAGGACCGGGCGAATGGCATCCACCGTCCTCTGTCCAGGGACCGGTGGAGCCAGGTCCTCCGTCCACCGCCTCAACAGGGCGGCCCGCGCCCGCCGTCGCATGCGCGTGACCTCCTCCCACGCTGGAGGCTCCCCGCGGGATCTCCTCGCCGCCACGAAGTGGTACACTTCGGCGAGGATCTCCGCTTGGAGCTCCCAGGGGGGATCACCGGCCAGCACGCATCCCGCCGTCCAGGACACCGTCCGGTAACCGCGTATCGCCCTCGTCGCGATGACCCGCTGCGGACGTCGCAGCAGGGTCTTATTGGCGCGACCGAGGGCGTCCACCCAGACAGGTGCCCCGTACAAGGCCATACTCCGGATCACTCCGGAGTACAGGCGACGACAAATGGCGTTCGGGCCCCCCACGTTGGGCAGCAGCCTCCCAAGGGCGGCAGCGGCGCCTACGACTTTTGGGGCCAGTTGAGTGAAGTGGGCCCCAAAAGTCCACCGCCCGTCCAGGATGAGACCCAGGTACCTCATCTGGGTCCCAACCCGGACCAGGACCCCGTCCAGGTCTATCCGCGTTCCTGGAGGGGGTCCCCCCCGAGGACCGGTACCCCGAGCCAATCTGTGCTAAGTTATGGTAATCCAGTACACGGATATCTGCTGCCGCCCGCGCCCCTTCGAGGATCAACTAACTCGGTTTGGGTACCATGTATTGCGGGATTTGTTTATAAGGTTTTCTTCTTTCTAAAACTTCTCTATAATCTATAATCTATATTAGAATTATATTCAGATTTCACAACAAAATTTGCACATAGTTTGTTTTTTTCGTCAGCCTTGGTTGCTTCGATTTTAGTATCGATTATGCTGAATCAGATGATGGCTTTATTCGAGAATTTTCACCTGGACGTTTTAGGATTCTATCATCAGTAATGATTTACAAATTTTCTTGTAACTATCGCAGCTTTTCGCTTTCTATTTTCTTGCTGGTGATATTACCAACATCCAGATTTGGTATGACCTTGTAAATTTAATGCAGCAAAACATTTTATTTCGATAATTTGAAAAGTAAGTACCGTATGTAAATCTGTCTCCAGTATTACTTGGGAGCATAACATATCCGGCAAGTCGTGGGTAGGTTACTTAAAAGTCGTCAAGAGCATGCACAATATGTTTTATGTTGAGAGTGGACGTCCTACATACCCAGTATTTGTATACAACTCGTATATCCAAATGTTATCAGACAATAATGCTGTGCTTTTAGTATATAGAAAAAAGTAAACTGTCAAAATATTTGCGCCAAACATTAGAGCAAAAATCAAACCGACTTTTCAGAAGCTCAATATTACAAAAGTTGAACCAACTTTCGCTCTAAGCCAAGCGTCCGTTGAAATAAGCCTCCACGCATATTTCACAAAAAGGAAATAAGAAAAGATAACGCAAAAAATAAGTGACTCCGACCTCCAGGAAGGAATAACATTATTTAATGCAACGGTAATCCGTATACGGAAATCTAAGTACCTACGCCCTATAAATCATCGCTTTGCTTCCTTTTGCTCTAATTTCGCGCATTGTGTGAATTGTGACCTTATTTATGTGACCTTTGTATATTGTGGCATGAAATTTATGTAACAAGCTGTGGTTCGCTTTCCGCTGGCGGTTAGGCGGTCATACCTACTTTTTGTTGAAATTAGAAACCGTATAAATGAAGGTACTGTATTATACTGCAGGGGTTACGTTTATGTTTTATGCTTTGATGAAAACTCAAATAATATCCCTCCTGTGTCATTCCGACCGTCCTTGTTGAAACTTTGGAAGCGTGAAACATCACAAAGGAAAAATTAGTTCGGTGCCGTCACATTATTCTTTATTTATAACTGGATGCCATTTTACTCACCCACGTAACCTACTAAGGGCCAATTTCACCAAACTAAGGTATAATTAATACAAGAATCTCTGTAACCAACAAAATATGATAGAACTTTGTCATCATAGACGTCAAATGATATAATTCAGTATTTTTTGCCATGGTATTGATTTTTGTGAAGTTTACCTAATGGTAAACTTAAAAAAATAAATAAAAAAATAAATCTATATCTAGTAAAAAAAAATTACACTATCGCATTTTGCAGTATAGCTCCATAAACTGAAAACAAATATGGCCACTTTGCTACAGCTGATAATAAATTCTATTTCTAAGTCCACAACTGCTGTCACATGTCATAAAAGTCAAACCAATAAGGAGTTTTCTTTTTTCCACATCAGAATTCAAAATCGACTAGGTCTGACGTTCTATGTAGTGACAGAATATAACATTTGTATGGTTATTATATATTAATATTATTATACTTAATATATAAAGTTATAGGCGTATTAATTTAACCTCATGTTGGTGAAATAAGGCCTTAATAGGTAATATAATGTGGGATACAAAATTTGTTTCCCTCGATGTAAATACATTACCAACTTAGATGTTTTTTAAGTTCCAGAAAAATAAACATAGCTTATACACATATCTTTTAACTTTTTATTTGCCGCAAAGCAAACAAAAACATATCAAACCAGAAACTGACGAGATTAAAAGGCTGTCGCTCTATTATTCTGATATTACACACGCAGACAAGCTTTGTACCGAATGGCTCCACGAGCGGGAAAGTGCCGGTGGCGGGCAAATAGGATACGTCAGTTGCAATGGCAAGTCATGAAGCGGCATAGATTATAATAATATTTTACTATACGTCACGGTCGCTAGCTGTCACGCTTCTTCGTGTGCCAAA
Organism: Plagodis dolabraria; assembly: GCA_963854805.1. Lineage (NCBI taxonomy): Eukaryota > Metazoa > Arthropoda > Insecta > Lepidoptera > Geometridae > Plagodis > Plagodis dolabraria. The sequence goes on from OY978444.1 coordinate 24,652,857, forward strand.
ATCTTGTTATCATAATTGGGTCTATTTTGTGTAGGAAAGTATTAGGCTGTGTTTCAGAAACCAAGTTGTTTATATATCTCATATATTTCCAATTTTGTTAATATTAATAATCTGCAATTGTATGATTTTAGTATTACATCAAATTAAAAGTTTATAACTTTTCATGTGATTATTACAAATATAAATTTAACTTAAATGTAAAGGATTAAATAACACATTTATTTACTTTGTGTTACCACGATTACCTACTAGGTACAATTTGTGTGTAACGTCACAAGATGTGATTCCGTCAAAGTTATTTTAACCGTGATGGCATGAAAACTGATCTTCGGGATTAAAAAAATATTATATAAATTTGTATGTATATTTAATCCATAAATTGACTTATCTCTTTTGAGAAGACTGGTGTCTTTTTTGGTATTATGCAAGTGTCATCAATTGCCTACATTTTGCATATACTGTATATATATATATATATATATATATATATATTTCATTTATTTTTAATTTGCATACATTTATATTTCTTAATCTAAATTCTGCCAAACTACAGAGCAGTTTGTCGGCAGATACACTCTCATTATCAGTAGCTTTATGTATGCTATTATCATATAGGTAGTTCATGTAAAGGTTGTCTGTAATCTATAATCTATAATAATATGTAGGTAGGTAGTTACGTTAGGTAGATAAGTACCTACCTACCTACATATGTACATGTATATTTCGCAGTTATATTACTTATGTATGTTACAAAATACAATTGCAATTTTTTTCTAACTGTATTTTAATGCCTTTTTAAAACCAGCTTTTGTTACATACTTATCAGTAAAATTCTGTGGCAGCTTGTTGAACAGTAGTGGCACTTTATGTCTGTATGTGCGTTCACCATAGTAGTTTTGTATGTAACTAGTTTCTATCGTTAGCTGGGGTTTAGATGCTTGACGGGTAGGATAAGGGTAAGTTTAGGTATTTTATAGATGTCTTTGCAGTAATGTTGCAACATAATTAGGTAATCAACTTTAACATCAACTGGCAAAATTTTACATGTATTGAAAAGTTTATCATATTCTTTGTTTAGTTCATCTTTAGTTTGTTTATTCACTAATTTCTTTAGAATTCGAATCTGTAAGTTTTTAATGAGATTTAAATATGTTGGAAACGTGAGTCCATAACAACTTAGGCCATAGCTAATAAAAGAGTCTGCTATACATAGTGCTTCGGCTAATTACGGTGTATAATTGGTAAAATTTTCCTGATATTGTTCTAAGTCTATTACATACATTATTAATATGTGTTTTCCATGAAAATTGGTATCTATAGTTAATCCTAAGCACTTTATCTGCATAATTTCTTCTAAACTTTCACAATCACAGGTATTTATATTAACCGCATGTAGGCATTTGTAGGAATGACCAATTATTTTTAATGTATTTTCTTGTATGTCCTTATTGTATGGTGAGTATAGTCCAATTATTTTTGTTTTATCTGTATTTATTATAATTCCGTTCTCATGTGACCATTTCACGATACTATCAATATCCTCCTGAATTTTACTTTCGATTGTTTTAATATTTTTATCACCATACAATAAACACATATCATCTGCGTACATATAACTGTTACAGTGCTTTATAATGTTTGTTACACTATTGACATGCATAATGTAGCCTGTGGGTCCATATACCGACCCAGTCGGTACTCCGTATTTAATGTTGCCTGCTTCACTGCTATGCATATCGATCACTACCTTCATGTGTCTCTCATTTAGATATTCCCGAAACCAGTCATTCACATATCCTCTAATTCCACACACTTGCATAGCTCTCAATAAGCCACCGCGATCAAGAGTATCAAAAGCCTTTTTGAAATCTATAAATACTGCGACCACCTGTTTCCTATTGTTTAAATAATTGTTGACATCATCAGTAAACGTTTCAAGACCAGAAGTTGTACTTCTATTTCGTCTAAACCCATGTTGTTTGTCGGACAATATATTATTACGTTCTAAGAAGTTAGATATTTGCCCAACAATAACTTTTTCTGTTATCTTATTTATAGTGTTCAATATTGCAATAGGTCTATAATTTTTATATTCTTTATGATCTCCATGTTTAAATATTGCCCTTATAATAGTTTTTTTTAGCTCATGTGGGTATTTTCCGTTAACAATGCTTAAATTTATAAATTTTGCTAAAACGGAGCTTATTTTATCTTTAATATATTTAATGTCTTTTGCTCTGATACCATCCGATCCCGGTGACTTATCGGCATGCAGTCTGTCTATGATTTTAACAATGTCATTTGAGTTCACTTTCTTATACAAAAACGTTACATTGCTGTCTGTCACATAGCTTGACCTATCTAAGAAAGTGTGATTACATTGGTGCTTAGTATTGTATAAGTCTGCAATATGGCGTACATACCCTATTGTAATATAAATATATACAGGTATACTTATGTAATATAGTCCTGGTATAAACTTTTCATTGAAATAACAAAACAACGTGAGAAATAGAACAAGCGTGGATTTAAAACGGCACCTGACTTGTGTACACTCGATTATTCAGAGATTAAACACGCAGAGGGTGGGAAGGGCTTCGTGTGCGAACGGCGGCGGCGGGTAAATAGCGAACATCAGTCAACTGCAATGACATGCAGATTGCGTCGTGGTTGCTAGCTTTGGCAGGCTCACGTGTCAGTTCAGGAGACACGCCGGCGACAGAGGCGCCATATGTCAAGAGTGCGACGTATTTATGACTGCGCCTGATATTGTATATAGATGAGAGATTATTGTCATTTTACAACACTACTGAGCCTGTATAGAATCGTCAAATGACAGATATTTTATGAGCTGAGCAGCAGATTACATCGAGGTTGCTATGTTTGACAGTCTTATGTGTGGTTTGAAGTGTTGTGCATCAGAGATTATGCATAATATGTAAGGGTGAACAAATTTGATAATAAAATAAAAACATCAAAAATAAACTTTAGGCCATTTGCCTTTTTTTTTACTCGTCTTTATAAAATCTTTGGCCAGCAAGGTTATTCTGATAGTACCCCTGCACGAGCCGATACAAGAGCATCCTATGGCTACAAAACAAACATTACCTATTACGGACAAGGTATTATTGTTTGAGTTCAGCCTCCACCAGAAAACCTTGCTATCTTACCTGGTCAGCTTTTCCAGTTGTTCTTAACCGATCAACTATAGCTACTCGTAGGTTTGCGTTACCAACGTCTGCTGCGATCATTAGTTGGATGGTTAATCATAAGTAAATGCTCTAATTTAAATACTACTGAGCGCTTCCGTATAGCTTGGGAGATCCGCTAGGTCGTGGCTCCCTGTTGTTGTCTAGGGACGGTGGCAATTATACCATGTTGGTAGGGCATTTTGCAAATGCCCGCATTGATCTTCCCATCAAGTAGAAAATCTGTCGAATAATATTTAACGGTGTTTTCGGCGATTTACACCGTTAGGTATTTGTCGTAGCTGTCCTTGAAGGTCCTTGTAGGTTAGCCTGAACAACACCTTCGAATGCATCACTTACCATCAGGACAAAGCCTAGCATAATACCTAGTCTGTTAGCCATCTCCAATCACATTAACACTTCGCAACAGGTGAGCTAATGATCAAGGGCTAGCTTACAGTTGTAAAAATAATAATCAGCCACTAGAAAAAATGCCTACCGTGATAAGTTTGCAGTCCAGAGCATAATTCGCCAAACAATTTGATAGGAAAATGGACATAATTTTTATAGGAAATGATCTTTAAGGGTTTGACTCCTTAACTCCAGCAACTTTTCTGTGTATTATTTATTTTAATAACAATTTAATTTTTCTTTTAAGACGCTATCGAATGGTGAAATATATTATCGTATTACTATCACTGCGTCGGAGTAAAGGAGAAGCACAGATGGTAAAAACAAGGTCAGTTTAGGTGAAAAATTTATGAATACTAATTAAAATTAGTAACTCGAAAACTTAACTTGTCCTGCTAGATAAGGATATTCTATTTTATAGTTATATTGTTATTTACATACATACATGCAAAACGAAGATATATTAGTTATGACCATAATTTATAGTCAACTTTGCAATTTTATTTTACTGATATATTTTGCGGGAACTTTTTTCGGCATTAAATTGAGCTTAGAGAATATGATCAATATTAATATATAATTTTATTATTTCAAACTAATTATATTTTGATAGAAACCTGTTCAACTCAGCGCTTTAAGGGTTCGATTCCCGGATTTTGGTCACATTCAAGGTGAACTCATCTTCAGAGGATCATTTTAAGAATTTAGAAATTACAATAATTTTAAAACAGTTGCATTTCATATTTTTTTAAACAATTATTCAAGTAGTTATGAAAAATCCTTCAAAACGGATTGTGAACAAAATGTCTGCACTTAAAATTTATTTTTCTAAAGCCAAATATTGATCCTCTGATCATTCAATTATTCGATCATTCAATTACCAAAATCAGGCATCGTCCCTTAGCCAGAGGCTTTGTGACGTTTTGCTGCGGTTGCCAAACGGATATCCATGCATGCTCACTTGACAGTTGTCATGAATCGGGGCGACAAAGACGCGTGACGCTTCGTTGTGGGTGTTTGACTTGTAAAGTAGTTCAATACACAGAGATGATTGGATTACGCTTTGGAGTTAAACATAACTTTTAAGACATACATTCACTTTCATAAAATGAAACATATGTAGACGTTGGAAAACGAAACGAGATTATTTACTCGTTTCGACGCTTGTCATTTAATATCTGGGTAACAAAGTAAACTCGGAGATAGATAATATATAGTATACGTATTATCTTTTGTATTTATGTATTGTGTAATTCAAGAATTAAAGTAACTGAATTTTGAAGCAGTTATGACGTAGTGTTAATAGCTATGGGCTGCCCTTTCTTTAGATGACAGGAGAACTAGTCCGCACTACTGATGGAAAACGTTACGTCTGTCGAACATGCGTCTCAATCACACATCATTGACATCTCAAAGACATGCCCTGTCCAGTAGATAGTTACCGTGTCAAAAAGAGTCCTAGAAATATAAGTAGAAGTCTACAACCAAACAGCATTAAAAAAGCAGTTCATCTGGGGACCTACTGCCTAGATATTTCTCCCGCCAGAAGTAGTAGTAATGCTCGCATTACTGTTTTCCTGTTTGAAGGGTGTGGGTGCCTACTATAAATGGCACGTGACACTCATGGTGATGGGCGCAGTGCAGTTCGTCACTTTTGACGAAATATATATAGATGTATTTCTTCAAAAGTGTCGAACTGCACTGCGCCTATCATAGGATAGCCAGAGATAACCGCTTAAAACCCGGTGGGCTTCGTCTTTGTTTTAATAAACAAATAAAAAAAAAACAAGTAGATGCTAAGAAATTTGCTTAGTTTGCTCGCTACGGTTAGCGGTTGTGTGCGGTTGACATAACGGGCTAAACATTCTCGTGACAGCTGTCACAAGTCAGAACGGCGACGACAACGTAGCGGTACAGAATAAAATGAAGCGGATATTTGACTTCAAACACGGGTTGATTGGATTTTGGATTTGACTTCACACGAGAACGCGAAATTTAATTTTACAAAGTAATACTCTTCATTGTATACCTATAAGGACGGAAAAGATCCCTATACTGTTCTATACCAACGAGCTTAATTGAACATTAAACTGATTTAATTTCCTATCACTGTAATGTTCACTGTTTAATTCCGATTCCATTTAAAAAAAAACATTTTTCGGAAAAAGCTCCAACTATGCAATAAAACTGGCCGTGAAAACTTGTTGTATGTAGGTACGTACCTATTTCACTTTAATTTACAAACTCTGTGCGTTACATGTATCGAAATGTGTTGTTTACGCACACGTGATTTTAACTTTCCAGTGTAGTTATGAGAAGCTGCTACGAGTTGGATCGCAATATCAAGAAGATTATTGTTTGTTCAAATAATTTAACTTTTTTACCCCCTCAGTTAAAGATACGAATTGGATAATATTATCATATAAGTTTTGGTTACACGATGCAATGTTGCCATTGTCGTTTATTTTTTTATGAACACTGCGCACGTATAAAAGTAAATAGTGAGAAATTAAAATTCATTATTTTTACTCGCAAATTTATTGAAAATTAGGTTAGCCTTTGACCACTATCTCACCTGATCGTAAGTGATGATGTGTTCAAAGATATTGTTTAGGTTAACTTAGAATTACTAACTTAGAAACTAGAATTACTGGCTCTCAAGGACTGCTGCCGCAAAACACCGTTAGGTGTTTGGTGACAGATTTTCTACTTGAGGGTGGTAGCCAGGCGGGCATTCACAAAATGCCCTACCACCATGATATAACGACTGCCATCCTAAGACGTACGGCTTAACGTGCCCTCTGAAGCACGGAAGCGCTCAGTAGTAATGTCACTAGCGGTCACCCATCCAACTCATGACCAAACGGTCATGAGTTGGATTTTGATTGGACTATGTCACGTAATGGATAGATTCCGGCGTTACTTTGCGGAAATCCATATTTAATAATAACAAATACTTTTAAAAGTATCCTAAAAAATATTAAATAATATTTAAATAAAACACTTAAAAAGCATAAAATTATATATCTAGTGACAATTCCGCCTAATTTTCCTGTTATCTACGTGACGTCATAAACATCACGCAGCCTAACCGGAAGAATTACATTGTCACGTCTTCAAAATATATAATTGGCTGCGGGGTGTATTTTGAAGGTTTCATGAACGTAAATAATGATGAAAAGTGATAATGATAAATCTAAAATGTATCATATATATTAATCTAGGACCTAAACTATCTATATACTTACCTAGTTTCATCCAAATCGGATACGCACACATCTTCACTCATTCACAAACTTTTGCCTTTTTATCAGTAAAATAGCCTACGCCTACATATTAGTATACAAATTTCGTAATTATATTTATATAAGTATATTTCAAATTGAAACATAGTAAACTATATTCCTATCCTTATGCGAAATAACATCGTTCAAGAATATTGTTCAAGCAAAATCGTAGCTAGATAAAATCGCTGTCATGACGCTGGAGTCTAAATCCGTAATGTTTTATGAATGTAACTTGCCGACGTTGTCGTTCACTTCACTGCGCATCACTCTTCGGATATCATGTAGCTCATCGTAAGCTCAAAGAGAGAGAAAAGTAAACTCTTCAGTTAACTGCTCGATAAAATGACAAAGATTTAGAAACTAAGGAAAACATTTTTTTTAAACTTCTTAACTTTATAGGTACACTTTCCACTCTATGTCTCTCTGTCCATCTGTCAAGTGCCTGATTATTCGTAGGCCAAGAACCATTTTCTCAGGAATGAGAAAAGGTACTGTAACGATACAAGTCTTGAAATTTGATTTAAATACTATAGTTGGCATGAAACCTTTTTAAATAAAATGGGAAATAGTATCTACTTCATGACATTTAGACTGTCAGAATGGAGATGGAAAAATTTTAAAGATTATCAAGTAAAAATTAGATGAAAATACGTTGTGAGTTTGATCAAATTAAATTTGTGAAAAGAAACAAACCTATTTTTTTACTTCTATGGTAAAAGTCGGGTAGATCTAGTTTATTTCCTTTTCAGCGTTTTTTTTATTCTAGAAGTAAGAAGTTGCTTGAGTGTTCGTTGAGTCAAGTGTGTCTTCAAAAACATGCTTTATGCTGGAGATATTATGTTTAGTATTCAGATGGTTAGTTTTCTACTTCTGTAACGATCCTTGGAAAGAGAGGTAGACTATAATACATATCATAAACAGTTTTAAAAGGTGAACTGAGGATAACTATTGCTATAATACAATTTTTCTTTTCTTTATTTAACTAATTGGGAACCTGAAAACCTAGAGTTTTCGTTCATTTTCGGTAATCGTTTATTTTATGGTTACCCACGAAGACCCGTAACACGCCTCGACGTCAGGTTGTTGGTCAAAATATTGATTATGAAATTTGTGAGAATTATTAAAGTCAAACTTTTAACATGTTTTTTTTAACTTGACATTAAGTATAATAGTAATGTTAGTTGCTTTAACATAAGTCGGACAACAGTTTAGTTAGCCCTTAAGTTAACCCTTTAGTTAGTAAGGTAATGTGGCAGGGGCTTTTCATATGATTGTTCAAAACTAAGGCGGTTGTATGAGAAGTCTATTGGAAAATTAGTTCAGTTATGATTGATATAATAATTTCTATATAATATATAGTGGCGTCGTCTTGTTGACCAACGCAGATATTGACTGGTATAGTTGTCATGCCCCAGGTTAAACATCACAGCATATTACAGACGCAATGACATTCATTTGCGATTTTGGAGGGAATCTAAATTTATTGTATTGCCAAATCGCCGGAAGGTGAATGACTGGCCGGGATCATGGTATTTTCGATTTAGTGCATGTCGATACAAACGCGACTTTGGAATTTGAATCCAACAATATAATACAATCTTCCCTATGATGTGTATATCATAGGGCAACTCGATCAATTGGTTTTATTTTATTTATTTGGAAAGGATTCAGTTGAATATGAAAAAAAACTTTGGTTAACAAATAATATAACTAACTTTTCCCTCTTTCGACCTACGAGCGATATCAACTACCGCGACACACAGAAAACTCATACCGTGTTTTATATTTTTTTATTACAATAGCTATATAATATTTTTATGGTATAAATGTGAAATTAGAACACATACATTTTATCAGGAAACTAATTCTACGGATTTAAAGATCAAAATAGTGTCGGGTCTATTTATCTAGTTCTAGACGATTACGCCAAAAATTAAATATGTGGATGTTATTATGTCTTTAAATAGTATTCGTATTCAGGTATGTATCGTTAGTAATCATTGATTTAAAGAGGTCTCATTACTCTCGTATTGTAATCATAACTCGTTATTTAAATTATAAAATTTTGATATATGTCTTTGATATATTGATATTATCGCCGCCGGCTTGAGCTTCACCGCTGGAAGGGCATATTGGGAATGCTTGCCTGGCTTGCTATACCCTCAACTAGAAAATCTGTCGCCAAGCGACTAACAGTGTGTTTCGGCAGCAGTTCTTGAGACCCAGTAAAATTACAGGCACATAAGACTTAACAACTGTATACCTTTTATAGAAATAACTTGATAACTATAACCTGATGAATAACCAGATGGATCACAATAGATTACATTAGAAGTAACTGAATTATAGGAATATTTCAATGTCACCCAATGTATTTAATTAATACAAACGTTAATGTCGACAGTTTGTCAGTTAATCCTGTCTTGTTCATTACGTACGTCAGCCACAGTTGAGTGGTTAGAGTTAATGTTTCTTCTCTGTGGTTGTTTTGGTCCCGTGCTTTTGATGTTTCTTAATTCATTTACCTTGACAAATTTTAAGACAACAATTTGGAGTAAATTGGTGGAACGAATGTAATCTTTTAAAATGTAGGCCACATTTTATGTAACAATTGATAAATATACATTACAATAACATACTAATATACATTACAACAATAAACAATATTTTAACTACTATGTCTGAATGTGATGGGCGCAGTGCAATTCGTGACTTGTGACGAAATGCATCTGATAAAGGTAGAGGTTATTCTGCTAAACATCAGATGGACTTCGAGCTTGACCCGCCACATTAACATAAAAAAGTACGCCTGGTGGAAGATGATTTGAATGGAGTGGATGTTGTAGTATGGTTAGATAGAGTTGCCAGACCATTTTAAACTTTTCATTTAACACATCTATCATATAACAATTGTTGATGATTAACTAAAAGGCAAGACCTGTTAATTTCACGTAAGTGACCTGACTTAATCAATTTCAAAGTTACCTGAAACATTTAAAATCATTGGAACTATGCTAACAACCTCAAGTGTACTGTACTGAATCGGCAGGATTGTCGACTGCTGATCACGACCTCCCACATTAAGGGGGAGTTTGTTATAAACCCCTAACAAATATCTTTAGTTGAACGTTAATATTGTGATTGTTTCCATACAATAATTGAATTGCTTGATGTAAATAGTCATACTGTATTGAATGGGTGCGCGGTGAGGCCCGGTGGCCCCGGGATGGTGCCATGGTAGGCTCTCTAAGCTCGCGAGAGGCATTGTTGCCATTTTGGTTTACTACGAGCTTATTGATATTACACTTTAGTATTTGAGTAAAGGTAGAACTACAACCGTGTTTAATGTGTTAAACGGAGGTTATCCACAAGAGGTCTTTGAAATTTTTCTAATAACGCTGTGTGTATGATTTTATAAACACTGATTTTGTTTTGTGTTCCATACGTTTCATTAAATAAAATTACGCTATTATGATATTACAAATAGATGATGCTCCAAAGATCAGTTCCAGTCAGCCGAACAAAGAGATCTACCGTTATTTATTAATTTATCAGGAAATGAATCGTGTGGAGGCATCGGGTCGCTTGTTTCCGCCTGAAATTATCCAATTTACGCAACGCGCCCTGAAGATAATCCACTGCCTTGTTACGCAAAGTCTCTGCCTTCACAGGAAATTGAAATTTCTTCCTCTTACACCAAAGAGATCCTCTGAATATTTATAATATTCTCCAAGTTTTATGAAGCTGCATCTAATTCGAACCCTTTAACAAAATTAAGTGTATTACAAGCTCACGGGTCGTGTACTTATATTCTGCGAACATGATGTTCTGTTTGATTATAATGAATTGGTATTTCCAATTTGAGATAAGGTTGAGCTAATTCTCAGTTTTTTAACACAATGTTCTGAGAAATGTAATGCGATGAATTTCATAAAGATAACTTTTGCAGACTCTAAGTACGCAGTATAATGCACTTAGATAGTCTTCAAACGTCTCAAGTGCGGCTAGACGCAGTGAAGAGCGCGCCAATCTGGGTTCATTACCCTGAGCAGGGTTGAGCTGTTCGTTCCCAGCTCTCACAGTAACAAGCTCGTTAGCCTGTCTCAATGTCTGACTGCCATCTCGAACTTTATCCCCTGCAGCTATTGTAATAACACTATTGCACGGTTCTGATTCACCGTTGAGCACGTTGTACGTCTAGTAATCTCTACTAAGGTGGAACACTTGAGTGCTTAGGTCGACTCCAGGTCATAGCTCGTTGAACTAGTGAACAATCTGAATGGAGGGGAATAGAGGCGTATTAGTTACTAACTGATGCAATAAAACACAGGTGGCCCAATGTATCTCTACTATTCAATTTATGCTGTTTACGCCGCCGCTACCCGAGTTGTTGGACTGCTCGAGAAAAGACGCCGCGCAAATGCTCGTCGATAGCTCGTCGCTTCATTCGCTGCTTACATTGGCATTGCAGCATTTGCCGTTTACATCTAGTTCGTTATTTTTTTACTGCAACAGTGTTTAAAAGGTGCACATATACTATTGAGTGAAGTAAATGTATTCTATTAGATTAGGGAATGGAGAATGGCTGAGCTAACTCAATATGGCCGCGATCATTAGCCACGCCGGCTTACCTCCGAGTACCTGCACTTGCACTTAATGGACGTCTATGTGAAGCAAATTACTTTAACGACCGATTTTTACCAAGCTTTTATATGGGCCCTCGATTCCGCTATTAGGAACTATTTGTGGTTCATATTGTTATAGAATTATAATACCTACTACTTAGTATGGATTGACGTAATAGTGAGTCAAATGAACAATATAAAATTAGAAGTCTACGCGCAGACTATTTATCTGTTTCAACTAATTACTTCTCTTCCGTAATCCACCTAGTTGGGTATAAATATAGTGATCACTATCACTTAATATATTTTTTCCCAAAATTTACAATTTACAGGATATTAAGAAGAGTATTCACATTTTAAGGACAATGTTTCACTTACAAAAACAGCATCACAAAAACAAGTACCTACTTAGTGACTGCTACAAGTACTTGGTGTATTTGATTTTTTGGTTTGAGTCTAATTATTTGATTTGATTTTTATGTCTATTTTTATAAGGTTTTGGTATCTTTCTACTCTAGTAATATCAACTCGAAGAACACAACAAATAAGACCAGCTTGATAAATGCAGCTATAAATCTTCAGGCAATTTACCTGCCATATATTATTTTGTTCAATATTATTAATGATATATATTTTCATTAAAAAGTGATGATGAGAATCAAGATTATCAATTAGGATATCGACAATTTTTATTAAAACTCCCTCTAATGGTTTGTAGGTATACTAGAATCACATACGGATAGTGATATCATGTTGTATACTATAATAGATATACTACTTTTAATGATACTCGTATTTTATTCGATGTTCCACTACAGGCTTATAATAAATTACTAGTCATTATATACGAATTTCAAAGCATCGCAATTCATACAGAACCTAAGTATTTACACTTAAACCTTTAAAGGTACTAAAGTGATGTAGATGTTTGTTTTGTTACCTTTTCTCTAATAATTTTTTGGCTACTCCTAGATAAAAGCTATTTAATAAATACACTTTGAAGCAGTGATGGCTCAGTGGCATTGGCTATGGACTGCCGCGCAGCAGGTCCATGGTTCGAATCCCGCCGCGGGCTTGAGCTTCACCGCATGGTGGAAGGGCATTTTGCGAATGCCCGCCTGGCTAGCGACCACCCTCAAGTAGAAAATCTGTCGCCAAGCACCTAACGGTGTGTTCCGGCAGCAATCCTTGAGAGCCAGTGAAGTTACAGGCACATGAGACTTAACAACTAGGCACGTTTGAATGTGACGGACGCAGTGCAATTCGTGACTTGACGGTGATGAAATGCATCTGTTAATTGCAGAGGATTAGTCCGCTTAATATCAGGTGGGCCTCGAGCTTGTTCCATCACAATAACGTAAAAAAAAAAACACAGTGCAAAACTAATATTTCTATTATTTTTAAGCGCTAAACCACAATTATGCATATTATTGGTTTTCGACCTCTGCGCGGTACTACTTTAAACTATCATTTATATAATTTCCCAGAATATCTAAATCAACGCCTATTTCATTCGAGCTGACACAATATTCGCCAGTTATAAATGTTTTGGTTGAAACTGAATTATTTCAGTTCGTTTGCTATGTAAATTTCAACCTTTTTTCATTCATATTCGCGTTTTGTTTGGAATGATTTGTTTTTATTGCGTCCTGTAACAAAGCATATTTTTAGAACACCGTAAAATTTGGTTTTTACTGTCACCGATTAATTCTTATCTTTATAGATGTGACATGTATGTTCATCGGAGAATAATAAACTAAAATATAGTAAGCTGGTAGAGATGAGTATATTTTGGCTATAAAACTTGTCTTTATGGTGTCGTTTTTGTTTAACTCTCACAAGTTTATTTTGTCGGTAAAAAACACAAGTAAATTAAAGTGGAGCACATAGTATCTTTCTGTGCTGATGATGTTAATTTTTAGTCGTATAAAATTTCTTTATGAGAAATATGATCGATGCATGGGACCATTCTGTATAATATGCTTTTAGTACTAGCTTTTGTTTTTATGCACTAAAAATAGTTATATTAACTTTATTTTACCGTTTTGTATCTAATCAAAATCATTTCTAAATATTTTATACCTTGTCCGTATGTGCTATTAACATTATTGAAACTTCCTGTAAGGGAACTATTAATATACTATAAATAATATGACAACAATTTAATAAAATGAAGTATACTTATGTCATAGTAAGTACTGGGTAATGTTTATTTTTCGATTTACTAGTAGGTGTATTAAGTTTATAGTATAGACAGGAAATAAACTTTTAATTTCTTTGTTGCTCGAATGCTTTGGAGCAATCTGTGAGTTTCAATTTAACTTCAGCAGTTACAAATTCAACATCAAGTTTTACAGTTCAATTACAGAAGTTAAACGCGCGATGAGTTTCAGGAAAGTGGAGGTCATTCGATAGCTTTGTGCATCAACTCTAACTAACGGTTGAATGTGGACTCTATTGTGTAGCAATGGGATATTTTTTAAGGTTTCGTAATAATAAACGGGACCCTATTACTAAATTTCGAATGACTAAAGTCCGAACTTTAAATCTTGAAAGTGTATCTTTGGGACCGTAATAGGTGATATTTTCACAGAATATGTGTTGTTATAGCGGACAGCCTAACAAATAAAATAACACATACATAACATCACGCCACTTCCCCGTATAGGGGTAGGCAATCATCACACATTTCCATTTACTACGATCTTTGCATATCACTTTCGCTTCATCAATCCTTATTAACTATCAAGCGTTGGTTAAGGGTACTACTGACCTAGCATTTTTTCAGAACGTCTTCAATTTGATTTTGGAATGTTCGCCTACGTCTTCCCATTCCAAAACTTTCGTTCACTTCTCCCATGTATACCTGTTTCGTCATTCTCATTTCATTCATATGTACAAACCATCTTAAGCCCGCACCGAGGCAGCGATACGTAATTGTGGTTCGTTTGATCCCTTGATGTATCTTTATTTCTTAATTTTGTGTTAATTAATTAATATATGTTATATTTAAGGATTCATTCTATAAATCACACACTTTCGAAACACGATTACTTAAAATGTTCTCGAAAGAAACAAAAAAACAAAGTTACATCTGAAAAACGAAATAGACCCTTAGTACGGTGTAAATATTTAACGGATATTCATCCGTATTTGAATAATAAAAGAAACAACTTGTTTTCTATAACGTATACAAATTACATTTTTCAAACACAACAACTTTAGAGTTCATAGTAGTCTTTGGCCACTATCATATTATTGTCTATGTACAATTTGGAGCTAAACAGCGCAATAACAAAAAGGGAGCAGAGGTGACCCTCGATATGACATTTTATGGTATAAGGTTAACGATGTCCTTAAAGGCAATAAGATACAAATCAAATCTATTAATATCATATTTTAGAAGTATAGGATGTGCCGTTTGTGGAGATGATATGATAATGTTAGGGGCAGTAATTCAAAACAATTCTACAAGTATAAATTAATTTAAAATGTAGAAACCCAACTGCAAATTATTTATTTTCGTTAAACATTTTATCGATCCATTGAACATAAAATTGCAAGTTATACTGTACTGTAACAGCCGGATCGTCCACTACTGAACACAGCCTCCCCTATTAAGGGTGTATTTTCCATAATTCCCACGCTTGGCAGTCGTCTTGGGGATCGCAGTGTAAGTTGGCAGTTCTTTCGAAAGGCGCTGCTGCCCACCTTCCAATATTTATTCCCTTAGTCGCTTCTTACGACACCCTCGTTATGATATGGGGAGGTGCAATTCTAACCCGGCACATACATTTATGAAATCGTTTTTTAAAGTCCTTCATTTTGATACCCCACTCTATAGGTTTGGAAGAAAAAAAAATGTTTTATCTCCCAATATGACGTCTGAAAACAGACAGTTTGATTTATTTATTAATTTTTATGTACTTAGTGTCACTGTCAAGACGTATCTAACGGTATCTCTTACATAGAAATCGGCTAGACCGTTTGGAAGTTATGATGGAATAAAGAAACTCACAAACACACATACATACATGAACCCTGAAAACATAACTCTCCTTTTTTTGGGCAGTCGTGTAAAAAGTGGTAACGTTTATAAACAAAGCACTACAAACTAAATACAACACCACAGCTACTACAACGAAAGCATTTACGCAACCTAAAAGCCATTGCAGGCGTAACCCTATAGGCAGTTCAAATGATACATCCCAATACCAGTTGGCAGCGTGCTCAGCATGCTGGCAGCATTGCCCCGTTGGATTGCAATGCTTATTTGTTGTGCCAAATATGTGCCAGCATTTTGATCACCCGCTGCATCGAACAAATGCTCCTTTTTAACCGACTTCCAAAAAAGGAGGAGGTTCTCAATTCTTTTGTACTTTTATTTTTATGCTTGTTACCTCAGAACTCTTGACTGGGTGAACCGATTTTGAAAATTCCTTTTTTGTTTGAAAGGTGATGCTTGTCGTTTGGTCCCATTTAAGTTTTATCAAAATCGGTCAAGCCGTTTTTGAGGACACTAAAATAATAAAAATATTTTCCTATCTTGATGATATAGTCGTTAACAATGAATGATAATCGATCCCGAAGGCAGCAAGGGTCACTAAAAGGTGTGAAAAAAAAAAATTACCAAAAAATGGAACCGACTTCAACACCCAGAAGTGTGAAATAACTTGTCGAAGTCGGTACCATGCGCACAATATTGTGATAATGGGTACTTTTGAACTGTCATGGTACCGACTTCGACAAGTTATTTCACACTTCTGGGTGTTGAAGTCGGTTCCATTTTTTGGAAAAAAAATTTTTGCTATTAAATTTTGAATAATTAATACAGGTACATATTCTATTACATTTTCACCATTGATTACACATACATACATCAGCATTTTTTCATGAAAGGCGAAAAGACATAAAAATAGATACTTGCTTTTTCTTTTTGTTTCGTATCTTGCTAGTTCTATTTTAATTTTTCGCTGGTCCTGTATGTATCAATTCATTATGATTTACATACCCATCGTAGACGAGTGAACAACTAGGATATCGTAATAGGTGGTTCTATGTAAAACATGTATGTGAATGCAGATGCGTATCGAAAGGCGTTGGACTCGCGACTGAAATTCGGGTCGGTCACCGTGTCTACCCTACTACCGATACCGCCGTACTCATTTACATACTAATGCGTGCATTTGCCGCTACTTGTGTTTATTTAGTATATAATACAGGTAAGTAGCTAACAATGTTTACATAATTGCATTAGCGTTGTTTTATAGTTTATTGACATTTTAATTACTTACAAGTGCAGAGCTTCGCGTCGTCTACACCCATAAAAGATTGAATTTATACTGAATAGATTCAGGCGTTACTTTGCGGAAATCCATATTTAATAATAACAAATATATTTTTAAAAGCATCTTAAGAAAACATTAAATAACATTTTAATGTTTTCACCGTACGATCGGCGCTCTCGATCGTGCGCTCGGTGAGTCAAGACCTCCGGAAGATGCTTCGTTTAGAAGCGAAACTAGTCGAATATTCTTCCGGTTAGGCTGTGTGGCGTTTGTGACGTCACGTGGGTACCTATAACAGGAAAATTAGGCGGAATTGTTACTAGATATATATTTTTATATTTTTTTTATTGTTTCATTAATATGTTATAAGTATAATGTTTTCTTAAGATACTTTTAAAAATATATTTGTTGTTATTGAATTTATACATTACCGGTATTCTTCATATCTTTATAATTAAATACGATGTCCATCATGCATATTACCATGCCCAGTTCACAAGAGACTGAACTTTACAACAAAGGTCAACCTATGGTGGTTTTAGGGCAATGTAAATATTTATATTCATGTCTATAGTTATTTTATATTCCAATAAACTATGTACTGATTAATGTAAAGATGTAGGGTTCTTTTGGAGATTTAAAAATATAGTTTATTATATTACTATGTGCATGCGATTACTGTAATGAGAGCTTTATACAATTTTTGGTTTGGTTATTCATTGAACTCTTTCATATTGAGCTCCTAAATGTAAAGTCCCTGATACTATATTTCATTCGAGTCGTAACTTATAATACTGTTTCATTCGAGATGTATCTTCGCATGGTGTTAGGGCATATTGCGAATGCCTGCCTGGCTAGCTACCACCCTCAAGTAGAAAATCTACCAAGCACCTAACAGTCGACGGATACAGCAGCTGTCCTTGAGAGCCGGTAATTCTGGGCTAGCCTGATATTCAACCATATCATCACTTACCATCAGGTGATATAGTGGTCAAAGGCTAGCCTATCAGCTATAAAAAAAGAGAGGATGTGTTAAGGAGGTTCACTCACGTGGCCTTCTTTTCTCTATGTCACCCCGCCGGGGCGAACGAAACATTTTTTATTTATACCTAATTTGACTTTGACCAATCTCACTTGATGGTAAGTGACGATGTGGTCGAAGATGTTGTTCAGGCTAATTACGAATTACTGTCTCTCAAGGACAGCTGCCGGAACACACCGTCAGATGCTTGGCGACTGATTTCCTACTTAAGGGCGGTAGCTAGTCAGGCGTGCATTCACAATATGCCCTACTATCATACTATAACGACTGTCATCCTAAGATAACAACCGGGACCGACGGCTTAACGTGCCCTCCGAAGCACGGAAACGCTCAGTAGTCACTAGCGGTCCCCCATCCAAGTTGTGACCGTGGCGGACGTTGCTTAACTTAGCTGATTGTTTAAGAATGGCTAAGCAAACTTGCTACGAGCGCTTCAACAATTACAATATATAATCGGTTGAGTAGTTGGGATTTTATTTGCAATGATGGGACTAAAGATGCAATGGAGAAAAAGATGGGACTTTAGAAATAAATTTCCGAAATTTATTTCCAAAGTTTAAAAACAATGTATTTAATCAGATAATTTAAGTTTTATTATAAAAACTTACGTGGTTTTCACTCATTTTAGTAAATAATACGGGATAACTCACGTGAATCAGTCATATAGCTCCGGCTATAGTTTCAACCACATTCGGTGGTCTTTTTCAAGAAGAGCTCGGGACGCCCACGTTGACGTCTCGCTTAGCACTCACTGCTCAGCACAGTCGGAACTATCTGACTGATTCACGTGAGTTAGCCCGTATTATTTACTAAAATAATAGACGTTTACTTACCAGATGTGCTACTAGTAATTATAACACTCATCTGTTCCTTTCATTCATCGCAGGGGTGAGCAGATCAATTAGGAGCTTGTAACGAAGAATAACACAAAATATGAAATAAACAAAGTTCAGACATAATGCACCTAGTAAATAAGAAATTATAGATGTGTATAGATTCACTAAAGCCAGGCAGGACCTGGCTCTTGAAATACAGGCCACCAGCCTAGTTTAAGAGTCAGAGACTCATCATAAATGTTTCACAATAAAGATGAAATAAATTTATTTGTATTTGTATATTTGTAATGCACGTCGCACGTGGCTTCTATGACCTTTTGTTTCTCCGAAAAGGGCGAAATTTACGAAATTTAGAGAAAATCATAACTTTCACAAGAAGTGCGATTAAAAAATTTTCAGCACGAATTTGTTTAGGATATAATTGGTTAAATTTTTGCGAAAAATTTACGTAAAATTAACCATCGTTCATAAAGTAAAAGTTCAAATTCTATTCTAGTAATAATACTAAAATAGAACTCGAACTTTTCTGAATATTTGAACAGCTTCATTTTAAAAGTGTTTTGTTGATTAATCAAGCAGTCATGAAAAAACCTTCAGTCTGGATTGGTGCTGAATTGTAGGTACATAGTATACATTATTTCTGAATCCTAACAATGATCCTTTAAAGAGTTCACTTTCAAAGTGACCAAAATCAGTAAATCGCCCCCATAAATGGAAGTGAAACTAAACGTTTTCCGAATCGATGAAAATAACAGCTAAGATGATGTTTCATTAGAGAAGGGGGTGTGTTCAGTAATACCTACGCCGACACTTTCTCGTAGACTCTCCGATCTCGATGTCATCGGTGCCGGAGGGAGGATACCAATAACATTAAGCGATAGCTCGCTTCGATATCCTTCATGTTGGATAGCTCACTCGTGTTCCCGTTCTGAGTTTATTTGAGGAGCTTATACCTATATTGTTATTTGAAGTATAATATGATACATGTTTCGCAGTATTCTCGCTTATGCTATTACTTACAACATTTCAACTGGTTCTTTCAAATCAAAATACTGAAAAAAGTACATATTCTATCAAAATTTTTAATATAATATATTATTCACAAATTATATTGAAAATCCGAGTGTATAACTCGAATATATAACCCATTTTAGCCTCAACTTAAACGACAAAAATGATATTTACGCACTCGTTGTACAATCTACTTTTTTATTCGTAATGCACCTAACATTTAAGTTCTCTGCAATTAAAAAGGATGAGTTATTCTAAAATATATTATGTTTAAAATGTTGATAGAATATGTACTCTTTTTTGTATTTTGATTTGAATTAACTGGTTTGACAACTCTTGGGCCTAAAATAATAGCGTAAACGAGAATACTATGCAACATATATTAGGAAATGAAACAAACTTAATGTGAACATTGAATTTTGACGATAATAATATCCCTGATCTATGGAAATATATAACTATAAGGCTTTATGCCCTTGTGCTGAAAAAGCCATGTTTTGAGAGCATAAACACCATTTAAGTCCGCTTACACCGGGCATAAACAAAAACTTTAGGAGCGTGACAAATAAACAATATTTTTCTAACGTCTATTTTGTCCCAAGAGTTTTTTTATAATAGATTCTTACACCTCTACAGATAGGAAATGAAAACATATGGAAACATGACATGACTTTCAGTTCTTTAATGCTACCTCCAGACTATCGCCAAGAAGTCTTGCCGAGAGTTTTGGCGTGCACGTGAACAAATCCACACACACACATGTTCTCACAACTTTAGTACATATATAGAAGAATAGAATAGAATAGGCTTTATTTATGGCAAAAAACATACAAAAACATTTCTTGCAACAAGACACAAAAATACAAACAATAAATACAAGACGTAACAAAATGATTCTAGCAGCCCTCTGCTACAAATTGGCCCCCACTCAACATGGTGCTGATCGTTAACAACCAGCGTTGTTCTTCCGTTGAGGTCGGTAGGTGACGTTACGCACGGTTACATATAATTAGGTTCTACAATATTTACAACAAACAATTAGCAAAATATTATATAGAAGAAACGAATCTATACGTACACAGCTTTCAACAGAAAATATATATAAAACTGAGCAAGTGACTATTCATGTAAAAGGTAAACAATTACATATTTTTTTAATTAATATTTTTAAATCGCGCTTGTGTCATTTTTTTGAGTTTCCTGACTTTTCTGATGAAAGAAGATATTTTTTTTAAATTGATATTTAAAACTATGTTTAACATGTCAGGTTTTTAATTGGCGGTGGGATATTATTCCAACACTTGGATGCGGCGTAGCGGAAACTCCCTTTGAAAGCGGCTGAGCTATGCCGTTCTGTTACGAGCTACAGCTAGCACATTGACGAGATTGTGATCCATAAGGATTCCGGCTCGACATCCAGGATAGTTTGTCATACAAATAAGCCGGTGCTTGGTATTTTATCACGACAAATAGAAGACATGCTAAATGAAGTTTACGACGTTGCCTTAATTTCAAAATTGAGTGCTTATTTAAATATGGTGTCACATGTGCCCTTAACGGAATATTAAAGCAGAAACGAGCGCACGCGTTCTCGCAAATAACCTAGGGCCAAAGACTGTAACCATATAATTTAATTTCGATAATATTACCGATTCTACTTAACGAATAAAAAAGATCCGAGGGATCATTCCGCAACGCCATTTCAATAAATAATCAACTCTATCCACGATAACATATGCACTTCAGCTTACAAAGCACACAGTACCTAATATTTATATTCACGTACAAGGTGTTTCTTTTCCTTTCGCATAGCTTTGATCTCTTCTGTCTCGGCACGCACTGTAGAAAAATCCCGCCTGGACGGATACGCCAATGTACCTGTAGCTTTGACCCAAAAGTGAAGAGTGAGCCAGGCGTACTATAGACAAAAATGATCCTTCAATTTCATTGGATTAAAGAAATTAAATTTGATTCAATTGTAAAATGAATGGTTTCAAAACCATATGTTATGTTATCACAATCGGGGTCAGATATAGAAGCCGATAACCTGACATCATGGATTTACATGAATCCTCATGTAAATCTATGCTCGGGTGATAAATAGTCAACCCTTTTCAATTTCGAGCCATATTTATACAAAATGTAAAAGAGAAAAAAAATCCGCTACCATAGAGAAAAAAAATCCGCTACCATAGCGGATTTTTTTTCACTTTGCAGGCTTGCATTTTATGATTCCTATGCATATCAGAGCGACTGCTAAGCAAAACGACTGAGTTGGAATTAAAATTGATCAAGTATTGCCAAGTCAAACATCTAAATGGCAACTTGCCTTAGTAGTATAACGTCAAAGAATGAAAACGCCAACAACGCCAACTAAGCAAAACGTCCAAGCTGGTAATTCGATGTCAAGTACGAAAGTCATGCCAACAACCAAAATCAAAATAAAATAATACAACATGTATACATAATGTTAAAAAAGTTGTCTGTCAGTCACTCACTTAGGAGAAAGCCTTTTATAAGTAAGAGCATGACTAACATTAACTATTTTTCCAGTATGTAATGAATACTTACAATTCTGAACATTCTACTAATTAGTCTTACAGGTTGAGAGACATATTATTTTACCTTTTTTTGTAAAATATTTGAGCTTTGTGATAACAATTGAGATTATGGTTTTTTGGTTTTAGTCTCCTGTCACATTGAACGATTTATGTAAATACACTCGAGAGCAATGAATCCGGGTCACTTAAAGAATCCTAAAAATCTCGGAAACTAAAAATGCTAGGTTAATGCAATAAATTGTATTTAATAGACAATGTAATACTCCTTAAATGAAGGTATTAAAACTTCTTAGTTATTGTAAAGTTATATCATAAAAAAATCAAATTTGAAAAAGGGCCACTTTCGAAGATGGAACTACGAAATTACAGCATTTGGTTTTGCTTTTGTTTGTAATCTGTCATTTATGTGGGTACATAAACCATGTTGATAGTGCTCTATATTCATTATTCAAGCTGAAATTATGTCGCTTACGCCTGAAGAATGCACCAGAATACTTACAATGCTGGAAACCGGCCGGAGTCAGCGCGATACAGCCAGGACTGTCGGTGTGTCGCTGTCAACAGTACAAAGAGTTCTCCGACGTTACGAAGAAACTGGTTCTAACCTACGCAGACCAGGAACGGGCAGAACCAGGTGTACCACAGCACGAGAAGACCGATACTTGGTGAACACCATGCTTCGAAATCGCTTTCTCACAGGAACTGAACTCACCAATCAGTTTCGACGCCTCGGAGGAAGTAACCCAAGTGCATGGACAGTAAGACGTCGGCTTGCTGAATCTAACTTAAAACCCCTTAGACCTGCAAACGGCCCTAAACTGGAGCGTGGGCATCGTATTTCGAGACTAAGATATGCCCAGAGCCACGTAAATTGGAGTATTGAAGATTGGTCAAAAGTTATGTTCTCCGACGAATCAAAATTTATGCTCTACAAGCACGATGGAAGACACAGAGTGTATCGAAGACCAGGGGAAAGATTCAAGCAAGCATGCATCGAAGAAAAAGTAGCCTACGGTGGTGGGTCTGTACTTGTGTGGGCCGGAATTTCTTCTGAAAGTCGCACAGAGCTGGTGATCATAGAAAACGGCTCTTTAACTAGCGTAAGATATGTGGAAGAAATCCTCAATGATCACGTTGGTCCATTTATGGTCAATTTAGGTGAGGATGCTATATTTATGCATGACAATGCCCGACCTCATACAGGTAGGATTGTGAATGACTACCTTCAAAAGATGAACATTACTCGTATGGAGTGGCCAGCGCGCAGCCCGGATATCAACCCGATCGAGCATGCTTGGGACGAGCTAGGCAGATGCGTAAAACAACGAAACCCTCCCCCAATCACGCTTCGTGAGCTCAAAATTGCTCTCACAGAGGAATGGGAGAATATTCCCCAAAATCGTATAAGGAACTTGGTGTACAGCATGCCAAACCGCGTAAACGCAGTAATGGAAGCACGAGGAGGCAATACGAAGTATTAAAATTCAAGAAAATCGTAATAAAGTTCAAAAATTTCATGTTTCCTATTTTTGTTTTAAGGAGAGATCAGCAGTTTTTTTCTTTATGTAATTTTGTGTTAATAAAATGTATGGTGACTCATATTTTTTTTACTTTTATTTAAGGAGTATTACATTGTCTATTAAATACAATTTATTGCATTAACCTATCATTTTTAGTTTCCGAGATTTTTAACATTCTTTAAGTGACCCGGATTCATTGCTCTCGAGTGTATATAAAAATCACTTAATCAATATATAATGGTCAACAAAAAGTATGGATAAACGGTAGCCTTTCAGCAATAAAAAAAAACCCCTTTGCTTTCTGCGTACACTTTGTGAAGTTAACAAATGGTGATGATGACAAAAGTAGGTTTTATTAAAAGCTCAAAAATCAATAGTTCGCATTATTTTCTTACAACAAATTCAGATGTAACGTAAACATCGACAGCCTGTCACCATTACAATAGAAATGAAGTTATCGTGGTATATCAGAAGATTCCTAAAAACAAGATCGCCCCGTGTAGCGGGTGTACCTAATGGTACGCCCGGGATTGGGGACGGTAAGAAACAGCTCCAAAACCAGGGTTTTGTAGTTTATACGTACTCGCAGTATGACAAGAAAACACAAAAAATATGCTAAAAGGATGTCGATTTGTATGTTGAATAGATGGACCCTTTTACTACCTATAAGTGTGTCCATATACAAGATCTTGCATATTTTGTTTGGACTGGTAGTGATAATCTGTAGCTGCATAATCTGTAAATTCGGGTTATTGCTACATGCTTAGGTGCATGATACAAATCAACATCGTTTCTTTGTATCTTGCTTCATTATCGTCATATACATATGTTAGTAATGAAGCAATCGCAAAATCCATTCCACCATGTGGTTAAGCTCATGCCGGCGGTGGATCTAACTATGGACCTGTCACACATCGTCAAATATTAGCCCTAAAAAACTGTGACGAATAAAAAAGTCATCTTTAAAAAAGCAAGACTGAGGGCGTAGGATGGAGAGACATCGTTTCGTATGCGAGTGATTGAAACAGAACTACACAATATTTAAATAGCGTGAGCAGTTTTATTTAAATACATTCGTATATAATGAGCTTTATGAAAACAGTTTTCTTTTTCAATTATTGTCTTACATATTTGCTACCTACTTATAAATATGTAAGTAGGTTGCTATTTTGCGAATGCCCTACCACCATGCCTGGCTGTACCTAGCCAGGCATGGTCCGTCAAGTGGAAAATCTATCGCCAAGCACCTAACGGTATATTCCGGTAATTTCTTTGAGAGCCAGTAATTCTAGATTAGGTGTCTTCGACCACATCATCATTTGCCTACTATCAGGTGAGATAATGGTCAAAGGCTAGCCTATCAGTTATAAATAAATAAATTAATATGCGACTTTATAATGACACCTTTCACAACCTCTTGATCTAACACTTGATGGCAGGCGCATTCAAAAGGTAGTAAGATTATGACCAAATGGAACATAATAAGCTCTATTTGGTTCATAGTAATTAAATATGATTATTGTCCGGAATAAATCTGGCTCAAATGGAGAGGTCGAACGCTGTGTATTCGCAGTTAGAGTAAGCATCCTGAACAAAAGCTCGTTCAAACGCACCCCAGAGTTTAATGCTTTTATACTGGAACTTCGGAACTTCCTTTCCTACACTTGTAGGTATTGTGCATTAGTTCTACGGAGCATAAATAATATTCCGCTCGCACAATGTGCGCTGGCAACTTTGTGTTCTACTTTATGAATGTGAAATTTAAAGTTATATATTTGAAATGCAAAGCAAACAATCCTATAGAAACACAACCAAGTCATACGTAGGTAAAACATGACGTATTCTATTAAAGCAGAATTGTTGGTAAATTAGTTCAATTTCAGTAATATGATTTCAGCCTGTCATTTTCATCATATTTTTTTTTTTTTTTTTTTTTTATGCCTTTGACCACTATCTCACCTGATGGTAAGTGATGATGTGGTCGAAGATGTTGTTCAGACTAACCTAGAATTACTGGCTCTCAAGTATATTTGTCGATAATATTCGTCATACCTAATGTATGCTTTGCATGTTTTAATCAAAAATACATATTTTAAATTTTAATTATATATATTACATGTACATTATAATATATTTATGTCAAATAGGTAATAGGGACTACCCTATTTACTAAAAACAGCCACCAATCCTGGTCACACCTTACCAAACAACAAATGTGTTCACATTGTTCAACATTTCTGACCCATGATATGAAAACAACAAGATATGGCATAAGGACAAGTATCCAAAGCCATTTAAAAGTAAAAAACAATAACTTATTCCGTCGTTTGTGCTGCGATAGAAATTTTCCGATACCTTGCATAATGGTCATTGAACTATATGTATATGATGTATAAGATTAATAAAATGATCAATAACTTTACAAAAGTGATAAGCAAAACAATAAGTACAATCTATTTTAGGGTAATCAAAACCTTAAGCCTGTTCCATAATAAATATTTACTGCACTAATTTTCAGAGATATATTATCTGCACTTATTTTTGGGCCACTCGTAGAAAGTAGGCCCAAAATCTAGTAGGTTTACATTCTCGGTTAGCACTTTTTGTCGGTTTTATGGAAGTAATCTTATATATATCACAAGAACAATTATGTTTTAGCAACTAACTGGACTGATAGACTGATATGTATGCCAGAGGTTGTAACCAACTTGTACCATTAAAATAGAGTAGGAGAGGCAACGCAGGCTCCGGTTGGTGTGGTATTGTGTATGAATTGCAGGTACACGACACGTTTTGTCTTGTCTCGGAGACAGAACGCGCGCGACAGATAGACAAGCTACTTAATTCATCTAGGCAATTATATTTGTCGATAATATTGTAATTTGCTTTGAATCAAACAACTTCTTTTGCCACCTAACATCTGTGTTCTATTATACTCTGTGATATTCTCTATTACTTCTACTGACTTGTAAGATAATAACAAATATTATAAAATTATTTTAGGAGAACATTAAATTTATATTTTAGAAAAACACTTCAAAAATATAAAAATATATCTAGTACAATTTTGCCACATTTTTCTGTTAAGCCGGCGTGACGTCAAGACAACACACGTCATATTGTGTGCAATTCGTTTCGCTTTCCTCAGAAGGTCTTGACTATTCGAGCGCGACTGGAACATGAAAATTAGGCAAAATTTTCACTATTATGCATATTCACATTTTTCAATGTCTCTGTGATATTAAAACATTAAATTAATATCACAGAATACTCAAACATTTTTTGGTATGCCTAAGTTTGACATAAGAACCATATTACCCATACCAGACCAAGATAAAATTACGGTACATACCTATACGTCAACACCATAATGTACTGAAAACGTTCTGTTTTATGGGTAGGTATTACACTTTAGAAAAGACAAATAAGGCAACTGCACTCTCTATATTCGAATATTAGAATGGGACGCGAATCCCAAAAGTCATTACTTAGTTCGGGCGGAAAATAAAAATATATGATGTGTTTTATTCCATTGGCTTTTCAATTTATCCGTTTAAAAATAGAACATAATAGAAAACGTTCATACTTTTTTCAGGGACCACTAGTCCGTGAAATAAAGCTTCTGTATTTAAATGAAACGAAACGGTCCGCCAATTTTTAACCTTTTTGTCGTACCTACCAGTCCTACCACCTCTATTTATTGCGACTTGGAATGAATCGGTTTAATGAGAACGGACTTTCGGACTGTATCGCCCGTCGCACTTTTATAATGAACGTTCAGTGCCGTTATGAAAAAGATATTTTGTATGCGTTATATTGGAAAACGCCATGAGTGGAAAACTGGTGAGAAGACGAAGACGATGTTTGAAATCAATATGCTAAAGTATGATATGCCCTGATCTTAAGCCTCACAGTGAACTGATTTCATCAGTACCTACTCCTGAATATTTTTAACCTATCAATACCGATATGAATAAATATTGAAAAATTCCTATTTTGAATTGTGTATTAATTGTCACGTAACTTAAATTTTCATTCCGCATTTTGTTCAGATAGGTTAAACAGTCATTAAGTACAAAAACATACACACAAATATATATTAAAATTTAGGTAGGTTATATATATAAGATAATCCTATATTGTTACACGACATAACACATGAAACAGAGAAGATTTACAATCAACAATAAAAGTGTTACAATGGGCGGCCTTATCACTAAAAGTAGTTAGTAGGTATGGATACATACTAAGATAAAAAAAAATCTTGTCGATAAATGTTATTATAATATCAATGACTTTTTAAATGACAATTTTTATAATAATTTCAGTGCCATTTAGTTTATTGCAAGTAACTAATATCCAATATAATTTTAAATGACATTCTGACAAATATATGATGATATTGTAAATAATGTTTTAATGTTAATGATTTTATGATATAAATTTCGAAAATTGTAATGAATTTCATAATAATAATTTATAATTTTTTATTAATTTGGTTGCCCCATCTCAAAAATTGTACGCCTACATAGGCAAAACACGGTGGGACTAAATATTTATACATCAACATTCCATGTGGTAAAATCTGATTTTATGTATCATGTAAGTCCCCATGTTTTGAGCAATAAATGATATTTTCAATAAATATCTTTATCTGTAATTAATATACATAGATAGGCCGTTACTTTCTTGCCTCTAAGATTTTTGTTTTACTCTGTCAATAAAGAACGTACTGAATTCAGCATGATAAAGCAAGGCTAAAGCATGTGGTGCAGAAGAGAAAAAAACACATAAAATATATCAATAACAGAAAAAGCAATCTGTAAATGTATGTGGTTTTACATCCGATGCTAAACAGAATTCATTCTTGCATTCAATATAACTTTTGCTTTAATATTTTTGCCACAACTCGTATGTAGAAATAAGTGACAAATTGGCAAGTTGCCAGCGAGATGGCAAACCACAGCGACTGCTGCATTACAAGTGCAGTGCACTTAGATGATTTCTAAAATACTTATGTACACATGAAACTGTATGTTATCTTACATAAAGAGAAGACTAAAAATCTCCATAATAAAAGCCTTATTCTGCCGTGGAAACAGGAATAATACAATATTCTAAGGGTGAACAGTGTTCAGAGAAAGGTTATTTGGTTCCGGTTAAGTCATTAGAACTAGTATCCAGTGCAGACCAGTGACCTGTAGCAGCACCCGTTCACGAGGTGACGCATGTGCCAGCCATCGCCTTCCTCAACTATTTTTGAGGGAAGATGGCGACGCGATACACAACACCGCCGCTAGACAATGCACCTTTCTGTGAGCATGACCGCTCTTGATACCCGTGCCAACGAGTACAATTATTACAGAGATTTATAAAATAATATACAAAAAAATACTTTTATGTTTTATGTCATTCTCCAACGTCACATTTCAACAGGGTCTCTATTACCACGCTGTTTAGATATTTGATGAAGTTGATGAACATTAATACTTTAAAGTATAATGTAAAAATGTGCCGCTCGGATCTTTATAATTAGGATTTGTAGCGAAACGGATTCGTTATAACACTTTCACCGTAAAACCATAGCAGCTCAGAAATCATTTACACCTCCGCGCTCAGTCTGCCGCTTCCTTGCGGTGCCGCACGTATGTGCAGTGTGGCAGTCGGTTTTATTAAGCAAACATTTTGTTTGTAAAATAGATATTGATTTTATGGATAAAATTATTTAAGAGGTCCTGTATAAAGTAGACGGCTGATGCATTTAAAGAGTCATTAAGTATATTTTTTTTTATCATGATGGTTCAAAAGTACCTATTATCCCAATATTGTGTGCATGGTAGCGACTTCAACAAGTAATCTCACACTTTTGAGTGTTGAAGTCGGTTCCATTTTTAGGTATTAAAAAAAAATCACCCTTTTTTGTGTCCCTTGCTACTTACGGGATTGATTGTCATTCATTGTCAATGACTAATCATTAAGATAGGAAAACACAGTTGATGAAATTAAAATGAAACCACATGAGAAACAGCTTTCAAATATAAATAAAAAGTCATCAAAATCGGTTCACCTAATCAAAAGTTCAGAGGTAACAAACAAAAAAAATACAGTTGAATTAAGTACCATCTCCTATTTTTGAAATCAGTCAAAAACTAAAGTTTTTGTATTATATTACCCTCGTGCAGTTACGTTCTATCTCTTTATAAAGTGAATGAATTTTAGAGGCATTCCTTCCTCTTGTGAACCGACGACATTTTCCTGCGATTGCTTTTATCTTACTGACTCCCGTGTGGTTCTGTTCTGGTAATTGAAACGCGACATAATGTAATAATGTTTCGCTGTGGAATTCGTTTAGCAGTTTTGCATCATTACTTTCGCTGCGTAGCTGTGATACAGGCCTTTTACTTTCACCGAATCTGTCCGTCTGTATCTACGTGTCTTCATTCAGAAATCTATAAAGTTGCAAGCTGGTACTATAAATAATTATATAATCTATTGTACTTTTTACATTGTACCTCTTAACATTGTAATATGGATCTGAGAGTCTTTAATTAAAGGTCTATATTATTATTAATATTATTATAACCACTTTAGGGCAATAAATATTAATTTTGTAATATATGTTTTTCGGAGTTAGAGCTTTCTTCAATGACATATTTAAACTTCATGTGGGTTAATGTTTTTTTTTATCCTAAGGATTACTAACAGTTGCGGAACCTTGTGATAGCTAGGGCTCAACACGCTCTTCAGAATATTTATTATGAAAACATCGTCTACTCGTATGTCAAATTGTCGTTGGATATGTTTGGCGTGTCATCCAGTGAAAGATTGATTCTAAACAAGAACAGGGCAAAATTTATATTATATCGATAAAACAGAATTAGCTTAAAAGAAATGGAATACATTAAAAGTAAGTTTGTTGTTCTTGTCCTCTGAGACAAAACAACAACTAAGCAATAAACTGTTATGCTTACATAAATTAGTAGGAGATCGATATCCGGACTTGTAGGAAGTACGCACCTGTAACAAACACAAAAACAAGTAAGAATCTTGCTTGAAAATGACTTGCATGATATGAGTATCATTAGTAGGATTACAAAGAAAAAATTACAATAGATTTGCTGCCTCCTTTATGTCATCAATAAATTTGCTGCATGTAAATCTATACGACATCAAACTGGCTTACTGTTTGAAAAAGATTGTAATAGAAAAAAAATATTAGCTTGCTCCGAGGGCTTCGCTAGCGTGAAAATGATTTACATCGCTCACTTTCAGGATTAACTCAGTTAAGTAGGATAAACTGGTCATATAATGCCCGAACCCAGGACGTAAACAAGCTTTTGTGTCAAATTTTACCAAAATCTGTCTATTAGCTGTGGAAGCAAAAATCATACACATACACTGTTTTGCATTTTTATTCATTATAATTAGGTCAGTATACGATGATTTAAAATTGCCCATATGATTTACGTGCTTCGGAAGGCATGTTGAGCCGTCGGTCCCGGTTATTGTCATAGGATGGCAGTTGTTATAGCATACTTAGTAGTAGGGCTATTTGTAAATGTCCGCCTGGCCAGCTACCACCCAAGCCAGCAAGTAGTAAATTTGTCACCAAACACCTAACGGTGTGTTCCGGCAGCTGTCCTCGGTTGCTATTATTTAATAGCTTAGGTTAGCCTGATCAAAATTTTCGACGACATCATCACTAACCATCATGTGATATAGCGGTCGAAGGCACACCCATCAGAAATAAATTAATAAATAAAAAGTGAATACCTATACTACACAATATAGCAGTAAAATTTTGAATTCATCAAACATTTAATGTCTTAATAAAGACTCATATCGTAAAGCCTTCCTTTCACTATTATTCTTCGCTTAATTCTCCATCAGCCACACGAGAATAAATGGTAGACTATGATACTAGTATGGTAAGTAGTGTAGGAAATGCTCCCCATAGCTTCAAGGTGTGGCTTCAGATCCCACTTAGCACGGTGAGTCAGCGGGACGATGTTATGGGAAAAATAACCATTACTGTGCTAAATGCGAACCACTTTGTTTGAACGGTGATTAACCGCTGACAAGACCTATTTATAGGCTTGTCTGTTTAAATTATTTCAGGTATTTTGCATTGTGCCCATAACATTTTACGGTATAGCATCGTGTTTGCTTTTACCAGTAAGTAGACCTCTAGAATAAATATAGATAGAAACATGTTTATTGTTCTATAATGTGGAATTATGACACACATCGACAAAATAGTCTTAAAAGCGTAGGTGTGTGCGGCACCGCAGGATACGGTGCTCCATACGTACGAAGTGTGTGCTGCTGTGGCACATGCTTTCAATCCTCATTGGATGGGTCTCTCTCTGCCGAGTGTGGTAAATGCCTTGCTCGACGGGAAGAGATCGCGGCAGGCGATGGTCTCCTTCTGCGTAGAGGTGCAGAATGAGGCTGCGGAGCGGGTCATGTTTAAACTGACACCCGCTCCGGAGTAGACGAACAAGGCCAAGAGGAGAACTGCTAGGCAGCAGTTCACCCGCCTTCTCCTCTCTCCGTAGTGGGGTAGAGAGATGGAGGATTCTTCACCGGCTTGCACCGCCCCACATGTCTGGGGGGCGGTCTTGGTGAGCAAGGCACTCCATAGGCGCAGAGACCCGGGTAATTTCGGGCCGGGAAAATATGGTGAATGCTAACGCGACCCAGGCTCAGCGGAAGACAACTCACCGGGATGTTTTAGTGGGTTCAAGCTCAATTTCAGGTTCAATTACAAAACAATATTTAGTCTGCTCAGTGAGCTCTAAAGATAGACGCCTACATACTTTAAGACTTTCGCAACTTGAACACATAAAATCACGTCACGAGTGGACCACGACTAATGCAACTTGGTTGAAACGTCAAGGTAAATCATGTAAGTACATGTTTTTATCGCGATTAATCTCCATTAAATAATTAAAACTAAGCACATACTAGGCTGCAAAAACGATTTTTTCAGCGATCTTCTTATGTATTGGAATCCCCTTATAAAATAATCTGATTGAAATTCTTATCGAATATTCTTATTTGGACTAACACAAAAAATATTAACATTTAAATAAACATATAGGTATAGACCGTATGGATGTCTATACATATATTTATTTGGACAGACAAAAGAGCAGTTTCATTAAAAGGGATCCGTCGTGCCGTTTGGGTCCATTTAAAAATACACATTATCTATGTTGCCGCAATAATATTAGCAATATTTTGTACATATAAACATAAATCTTTAATTTTCACGTCGTCAGATTGGATGGTTCCAATTTATAGCGTTGCGGTCGGACGATGCGATGGCCGAATATAATGTAAACCTATTAATATTCATTTGCGTAAATTGCAGTCAAGCGTATGTTTAAATACCACCTGTGACACAGTAAACTTAATAGTTACTAACAATATATGTTATTTTTTTCCTAGCAGGAAACAGCCACAGAATAAAAAGGACGCTTAGCTAACAAAATTACTTCGAAAGGAGTTATAGAATGATAGTTTGGGTAACAAAAGGATATGACTCACTAACCACGATAGCTCAATTGGCAGAGCATGCCCCGGCTCTAAGGACGAATAATCGCGATTACGATCGCGCTCGTGGTTACATTTTTTTCTTTTCGTTGTAAGCTTAATACTCGTAGCTACGATATACTATCTTACCGATATTTGGATGATACTATAATAGATTTTTATTTTATTTATAGCTGATATCTATCCTTTGAACCATTATTTCAGCTGATAGTAAGTGATGATGTGGTCGAAGATGTTTATCAGTTAACCTAGAATTACTGGCTCTCAAGCACAGCTGCCGGAACACACCATTAGTGCTTGGCATCAGATTTTCTACTTGAGGATCGTAGCTAGCCAGGCGGGCATTCGCAAAATGCCCTATCACCATGCTAAAACGAGAACTGACTTGGTAAATTTTTCTGATTGCTGTATATCCAGTGTTGTTTCTAATTTAAAAAATACCTAATATAATTCCTGTAACTGGAATTTTAATAACAATTCTTCGTTATGGAATTATCTCCAAGCAATAAAAAAAATCTAATAGGTACAGTGACGATTTTATATGAAAACTGATATCTCACTATAATTATTTGCTAAATTAAAAATATAAGCTTATATGACCCAACTCAACTTAAGTCTTGTTATACATATTCATCGCTTGAGGGATGAAGACTGTTTTGCCTTTGTTTAATTTTGATAGTGATTGCTTTGAGTGGTCGCCATTAAGTTATCCAAACATACCCAGATTATCCATATATACCCCAAACAACGTTTACAAATACTCGTAGTATATAAGACTTATCGATAAAGCTGTATACAAATTACAACTCATAAACCAAGTCAGTAACAGTCCAAGTGTCCCAGATTCTAATTTATTAAAATTACCGCAAGTTTCAAGAATTATTTAAATTATGTTTAAATTAATATTGAAGCTATTCGAAGTTCGGCTTGTTAAAGTTTTGTCCACATGCTTCCCAATTCGAGAACTCTTCGAAATAGTTCGCAGTATTACTTAAACATGCAGCAGTTTTCAGTTCAACATCGTGTATATGATAGGAGTAGTTTTAAAACTTAATCTCAAGTATATCGGATCATGTACAGTGTTAGTACGCAGATTAAGTGCATTCGATAATTGGATATTACTTAAACACTTACTGTGTTTACGCTTTTTCAAGCTTTTCAGTTTTGAACTATGAATAAATATGTAAAGAAGTGTAACTCTCATACAGTTACTGCTTTGATTTCGGACTCATCAAGTTCACCATTACAAAACATGCACAATTTTCCGAAATCAATTGGATTGGTTAATTGATTTCGCGCTTAGAAATGATAGCATCTAATTGGTTAACAACAATTAGTTTAGTTTAGTTTAGGGAGGACATAGATGCTGGCTACCGCCTGTGCGGTCGTCCAGCTCCACCGGGTTTTGGGCGAGGGCCTGGCCCTACAATAGCCCGGGAGGGAGAAGTGCCGAAGGCACTTCTCCCGAGACGGGCGTAGAAGGCGAAAAGCGCTTTCTACCTCCGTCTCCTGCGGACGCCGAAAACGTACCGCTATTATAGGAGGGGTTGACAGCGAGCTCAAGGGCACCACTGTGGTTCGGACCTCGGCTTGTCTCGCTGTCGAGAGACATGGGGGGGATCGGAGCAAAATGCCTCTGTGCAACTGCAGTGTTGCACAATTGGGCCCTACTGAATAATACTCTTTGACTATTTGGAGAGCAATTTATCGTGACCTTGTTTTTGCCTCGAGCTCGCCGGCGGGCTCGGTGTTTGATTGTGTGACCTCTAATTACCTCACACCTGGGGATTTTACCTCGACGACTTGCGGATAACGCTAAAGCTGCCAATGTAATGGCTGCGATGGGGTCATCCGGGTCGTCTAATACCTGCCGTGGTCGGCGACGGGGGGGTTTGAAAAATGGGATAGAAGAGGCAGTCGAGTAGTTCGATGCCTGGACAACCAATGGGTTCGGGTGGTGGGGCGCTCGATCAAAGTATCGGCGGGCGCAGTCCTTATTGAACTGCGCTAAAGAGGGAAGGTTTAAGTCGCAATGCAACTCGGTGTTCCGGATATACCACGGGGCGCCGGTTGCATTACGAAGAAAACGGTTTTGGATGACTTGAAGTTTATGAAGGTGGGCCTCACTAGCATGACTAAACACTACTGATGCGTAAGTCATGATGGGGCGGATGCAGGCAGTGTAAAGTGTCTTCTTATTACTAAGAGACATTTTACTCTCTTTGCGAAGTAGGGGACCAAGGCGACCCATTACGAAGGCCGCTCTGTTACGGACGGTTGTTATGTGATCGTTAAAGGTGAGATGACGATCAAGGGTGACTCCGAGGTATTTTGTTCTAGGAACCCAGGGAATGGGTTCGTCGAACAAAATAAGCGGTTTCGGGTAAGGGGAGCGTGTCTTCTCAGTAAAGCACATAGCTGTGCTTTTGGCTGGGTTGACCGCGATGCGCCATTTTCGGAACCAGTCACCGATCTCGGTGACGGCCCGTTGAATGACGAAATAGGACTGTCTATTGATATGCCACCCAGTGGTGTAAATGGCGGTATCGTCCGCATATTGGGCTATGAATACTTTGGGCTGAGAGCGTGGGATGTCACTGGTATACAGTGCAAAGAGAATAGGTGATAGCACGGAGCCCTGAGGGACTCCGGCTCTGACTGGGTGGGGGGAGGAGAGGGTGCCTTCCACGCGATAGCGAAAGCTTCTGGCTTTAAGGAAGTCTTGTAGGATGAGCACAAGACGTTCTGGCACGCCAAATTGGTATAGCTTGTAGATCAAGCCATTGTGCCAGACTTTGTCAAAAGCTTTCGCTACGTCGAGGAAGACTGCTAGCGTAGTCTGGGGTTTGGGGTATTTATTGAAGCCCTCAATGATGTGCTCCGTGAGGCGGTGCACCTGTTGGACGCATGAGTGTCCGGGTCTGAAGCCAAACTGCTCATCTGGGATAAGGTGGTGTTCCTTAGCATGGGACTGGAGACGGTTTGCAAGTAACCGCTCGTAAAGTTTGCCTAAGGCACTGAGGAGGCTGATGGGGCGGTAGCTGGTGGGGTCAGATGAGCTTTTGCCTGGTTTGTGAATGCCAATGACATTTGCACATTTCCAGGTGTCTGGGAATAAGCAGTGGCTCATAGCAGCATTGAAGATGCTGACTAAGAGATGGATGAGAGGAGGAGAGAGGGTTTTAAGAACCCTGTTGGAGATGCCATCGGCACCGGGGGACTTGCGCGGTCGGAGGGCCTTGATCAGTCTCTCCACCTCAGCGTAAGTCGCTAAAGTGATTGGTGGGAGTTCAGAGGTGACCACAGAGCTTTTACGTTCGACTTCAGCATCCACCGAATCGAGGTGAGCTTGGTCAACGTGATCTACGTTAGGGGAACACTGAGCCTCTAGGCTATCAGCTAGGCACTCAGCTTTGTCTTCGTCAAAGAACGCTGGGACTAGTGGGACTGGTCTGTATAAGGGAGGCATGTCGTTGTGGTTACTTCCTTTCAAACCTCGCGCCAAGTCCCAGTAAGCATGGTGGCTTGGCACGAGGTTTGAAAGTTTATCGCCCCATTGTTGATCACGCAACTCAGACATGCGACTTTGAACCATGCGTTCAAAGTGGCGTTTCTTAGTTTTGTTCTCTTTACTGGGGTAAGAGTCGTAATGTCGGGTCACTGCTTTACTCTCCGTCACCAATCGTCTCACATCCGCTGGAATGACAAGGCGCCGGTCGTCCGGCACTATGACCTCCTTTGTGGATGCACCTACTACGGTGGAGAGGTGATTGGTGAACGAATCGATCGCAAGGGTTACGTCATCTTTTGTCAGGATGTCGTCAGGGATCTTGTCAAGGTCCGGTGAACTGATAGCCTTTAGGGCATCGCCTACTTGCTTCCAGTTCACTATCGTCTTAGTGGGGCGGGGGAGGTCAGTCGTTGGGTCGGGACCTAGTCGCAGTATAATGGGTCGGTGGTCAGAGTGAAGCTCGTGAACCACTTCTATGGAGCGTAACCGGAGTGTTACGCCTCTGAATAGTGCCATGTCAAGCAAGTCAGAACGGTGGTCTTCCATATAAGGGTAGTGAGTGGGCTCAGTGGGCGCAATTATGTCAAAGTTAAGTTCTGCGATTAGGTTTTCAAGTGCAATACCTTTGGGATTGTTGACGTTACAATTCCATAGGATGTGCTTACTGTTGAAGTCGCCAATCAGAATGACGGCGCTTCCTAATGAGAATAAGGCTTCTAAGTCAGCTCGGACGATCGGCTTGGAGCAAGCTTGGTAACAGGACGCTATGACTATAGGTTGATGACCAGTCATAGCTAGGAGGCAACAAGATGCTTCCATATTAACAAGAGTCGGGGTAGGTAGGGGAATGCAGTGCAGGGACCTTTTGTAATAGATAAGAGTGCCTCCCCCACGGGAGTTCACTCTATCATCACGTACCGTTCTGTAATTGGCAAACCTAGGGTTCGCCTTCCCCGGTTTTAGAAAGGTTTCCTGCACGCATATGATATCGATAAGGTGGGTACAACAAAAGTCGTGGACGAGGTCACGTTGTCTGAAGAGGCCGTCAGCGTTAAATGACGCTAACGAAACTGAGTACGGTTTCGTGCGTTCGGTTGTACTACCCATAGTGGTTGTACTGGGGAGGGGCCTGGGGGACGAAGCGCTTAAGGGCGCTTAGTAAGTTTGCGTGTTCCAATGTGTATTGGATCACGTCCGCTGGGGATTGAGCGTATTGCATCTTGTGGAATAGCTCTTGTACCTCATTGATGTCAACCGACATAGCCAGATCGCTGACTAGGTTGATTGCCTCTTGAAGAGGGGCAGCCATCAATGGCATAGGGGGAGCTTGTGGCCGGGAAGCGGCGCGGGGAGGGGCGCGAACGGTGTTGGCAGCGGGTGCCGGGAGCGCGGGGCGAGCCGGGGCCGGTGCGCGGGCAGGGGCCGCGGCGCGGGCGGGTGCGGGAGCGGGCGCGGGCGCGCGGGCCGGGGCGCGGGCGGTAGCGACGGTCTTAACCATACTGGGTGGTTTAGACCATGCGTTACGGGCTGGGAGCGGCGCGGGTATTACCTGTGAGGCAGGTACTACCGTTAGTTTAGGGCTTACCCGTTGGTAGCGGTCATAAGAGGGACGGGTCGGCCTATGCCTTGCCACCCTGTGGTTCACTCGTGGTGCTTTAGGGCAACCACGGTAATTCGCGGTATGCCCTTGAGCACCGCATAGAACACAACTGGGTGGGTCCGGCGAGTCCCGGGTGCGAGTGCACGCTGCTGTCGCGTGATCGCCTAGGCACTTAACGCACCTAGCGCGAGCGAAGCAGAAACGGGAGGCGTGCCCGTATAGTTGGCAGTTATGGCACTGCGAGGGACTCCCATTCTTGTATGGGGCTTGGACATCGAGTCCTGAGAGGCCACAGACCTTTTTTAAATTAAAAATGGCCTTGCCTTCAGGTGTACGATCTAGTACTACGAGTACTAGATCGTAGGGACTGCGGTCCTTCCCGCTGTACATGCGGTGAACTGCATGTACGGGGAAGTCTTGTGCCTTCAGGTCGGCACATACCGAATCAGTATGTACCTCCTTGGGCACACCGCGGATGACAACTCGGAGGACTTTCTCCTCTTCGAGCGCATAAGTGTGAAAACTTATGCTCTCTTTACGGAGGAGCTTTGTTAGCGCTCTGTGGTCGCTAATGGTGGACACTTGGACTTTAATGCCCTGCTGCGTGGAGCGGGCATTAGTATAATGGATCCCACGATCCGAAACTAAACGGGACAGCATGTCCCATTTGGTTTTGTCCTGAATGAACAGGGGCGGAGGCGGTTTTTCGCGGCGCGCGCTCGCGTCCTGAGGGGACGCGGCAGTGGTGGCCGGAGCGGAGGGAGGGGACGCGGGACGCGGGGCGGAAGTCGGCTTCTTGCCGGAGGCGGGGGCCTTAGCGGGTGCCTTGGCGGGAGGGGCGGAAGTTGCGCAACTAGCGGCTTTAGGAGCACGCTTGCGTTTCCTATCTACGACGGTATAGCCGTCGTTATCTGAGTCCGAGTCGGTGCGTAAGGCGCGACTCGGATCTACCTCCATCTCCGCTTCGGAGTCCGAAGTGGGCTCGACAACGGCGATGGAGGGACGGGTGCTCGCTGGCCTCCCGATCGGTGAGCGCGAGCGAGACCTCTCACGGGGAGGGGCTGCCACCGTGCGTCTGTTGTCTGGGCCCGGAGCGGGCGAAAGCGGACTGTCCTCTGAGAAGGACCGGGTCAGAGGAGGGACGTTGGCCTCCGGGATTGAAGTCCCGGAGGGAGCAATAAGAGTGTCCGTGAGGCGGGCACTCGCTTCCTCTTCGAGGAGTTGCATATGAGCAACATACAGATCGGGGTGGCGGAGGGCGAAGGTCTGAAGGACCTGCACCTCACCGTTAGAGGGACGGGACTGCATCCTGAGGGGAATACTCAGGACGCCCTATCAAGGGTTTGAATTCCCTCACACACCTTGTGAGCTCACTGTGTGAGAGGGAGTGTGTACCTAGGGTGTGCCCTAGTTGTGTACCCTCTCCGAGCTTTTTTCTCGGCGGAGAGGGGTGCTCCTAAGCGCTACTCCGGGGTTGACTAGGGGCGACCCCAAGGCCAGTTATCCCGGAGCCCAGCTTGCTTCGGCTGACCCGTGAAGCGGGAAAGGCCACGGTGCAAGGTTAAACCAAAAGTTCGACAGTGGCCGTTGTCACCGTAGGGTGTCACACTGCGACCGCAGCAAATGGCGGATTTGATCGTTCAGACGGGTTTGGCTGACGCTACCCCACGCCTGAACGACGTCGCTTAACAGCACAAAGTGTGTTGTTACGCGCACTGTTACAATGTTGTGTCGAGTAGTAAAGTTGTGAAATGCGCACCGAAAAGTGCGGTCAAAACAAGACCACCAGCCCGATATGATGTTGTTCCGAAACAAGGGACTTGGGTAGGTGGTAATGCCTGACGTCTTAGAGCGCCTCTGCGCGACGGCACGGCGAGCTCGTAGCTCACGTTGCACGGCGTTCGGCGGCTGCTCAGCTTCTGCACACAAAACAAAACTTCGTCAGGACTGCGTATTCCAAGGCACTGGTCTGCAACTAGCGTCGGAACGATGACCCGAGTGAGACGGCAATAGTGCGGGGACTATTGCGGTCTCACTGGGAGATACTGGCGGAGCTGTAGACAGGTGTGCACGGCGTGGCGGCACAGGTCGGAATGATGTTGTCGATGGGTTAACAACAATGCAAAATATTCCAAATTCAATTGGATCGGTTAGTTGATTTCGCGCTCAGAAATGATCGCATAATATCTAATTGGTGGCGTCTAGGTAATTTTTTCATTTCTTTGCATATTTATTCGTATGTTTTGTATGTTCTGATGGATGACAGAGTTTGGTTGCAAACCTTCCTCTCTGTAAGGTTAGCCGCCATAAATATACTCAACATTTCTAATGTGGTATATATTATTACCAATGTCTTGTCTTCCTTATGAAGGGCATACAGATTAGTAGAAAAATATCTTGTTTATTCTTTAGATTCTTTGGATGTAGCACATTTGGCAAAGGCAAAAAATACATGGGGACCGGCTTGTCCAAATACTGAATGCTCTAAGGTTTTGTCCTTTCAGAGACAGTGGGATCGACCCCTCCGCGAACAATCCTATACAGATTGTCCAAGTGTCGTAGATCGTGCTCGTATTCTCACTGTTTCTGTGTGGGAATCTGGTCTTACATTACAAGCCCTTCCCTTCTTTCATCACTGGTAAAGTAGATCCATCAATTTTTCGTCTTGATAATGACTTATACTTGGGTGTAAAATTTTGTCTTGCCCATTACTGTCATTGTGGAACTGCAGTTAATTTACTTGGTAACCATGGCATCTTTCTTTCGAAGTGCTTAACTATATCATTTGCCGTACTTTTATCAGCGCCTTTGTTGCTGATGTTATTGAACCGTATAGCCAATGCATGACGTTGTTAAAAGGCCTGACGGAACGACTCATGGTTGGTTCTATTAGTATCAGCATGGTTTTATGTAAGTAATGGTGGCCATTAGTATGGGATGCTACGTGTGTTGATACGTAAGCGCTGTCACATGTTACCAGAACAAACGTGAGGCCTGGTGCCGCGGCTACTTCAGTGGAGCAACTCAAGTGGCGCAATTATATAATCTCGGTATTGGTACATATTTTGAGACGTTTGCTGTAGAGGCATCGGGTCCATGGGGGCCGGGACCTCATCGTATATTCCAAAACCTATTAGAGTCCTTGATCAATGTCATGTGGGATTATAATGCTGGCACCTAATTTTTAGCCAGAATACTGGGCTCGCTGCCAACTTGTAGTGGGCCATACCATAGCATTTGCGACTGCCTGTGGGACTATGCCTCTAGGTTAGCTAAATGCTTTTCTTGTAGTAGCTGCTGTGTTATAGTATGTAATTTTTTGGTCAATAATGGCATACCGCAGGTAAAAAAAAACCAACAAGTGTATCTAGTTGTGCATCAACATATATTTACGCAATGTAGACGTTATATCGTAAACATATAGTCGAAGTTTGCTGTGCACCAAAGTTTAATAATAAAGACTAGTTCCATCCATTTATGCATAGAAATGAACAGAGAACATTTTTCTTGCAGAACTAAAAACTGATATGACAAACATTGAATAAAAAATCTATACTGAGAAACATTTTAGCGCGGGAGCAAAACGAGTAAGAAATCTCGTCTTCAGCTTCAATAACATCGCCAAAAGTTATACAAACATCGTCAAAATTAACGAACCGTATTAAAACCATCTCGAAGCTATTGGGGACTGTTGTCCCGATTAATCAAGGCATAGACCGAGTTCCAATCATAAGCGGGAACAAAGGGATGGCGAAAATCTGCGTGATTAGGTAATAACTCTTCTGTCCGACATTCCAATCGAGTGATTTGTTAAAATCGGCGGAGTGTAGACACCGTGCCGTGTCACAATCGTGTCGAATTCCGGACGGATGTCTGCATCGAAAACTAATTGGTTTATCCCATCTCAAACAATTCAATGTGAGGTATTATGTAGGAACACAGATTTTACCGCAAGGCATAAATCAACGGTCGGTTATTTTTGAACGAGTACACACAACATTCGAAAATCAACGCTCGCAAGACTTTATTTTTTACTTTATATGGGATAGAATGGGTCACGGACAGATGGATCATCTG
The DNA here is from genome assembly GCA_963854805.1 of Plagodis dolabraria. Taxonomy (NCBI): domain Eukaryota; kingdom Metazoa; phylum Arthropoda; class Insecta; order Lepidoptera; family Geometridae; genus Plagodis; species Plagodis dolabraria. The sequence continues at coordinate 24,695,372 of OY978444.1, forward strand.
ATGGTTAGTGATCACCATCGCCAACGGACATCCGCAGCAGCTGAACCAAAGATGTATTATGGGCCTTTATTAGTATAGGCTATAACTTTAATTAGGTAATTAGTATTGAATTAAATCAATTTAGTAACGAGTACTTCGTTAATAAATTGGCAAACTATGAGCTGTTCTGCCAGTAATAAGTTGGAATGAAAAGGTTCATGAAAGAATCTAGGTAGAAATGATATAAAGGATCTAGGTTTGATTTTTGATCGTGAAATAAGATTCGAAAACCACAAACGAAAAAATAAAGAATGCGTTTTATAAACTAAAGGTTAGGTGCTTTGCAATATAATTTTTGTAGCGCTCGTAGCGAATTTTGCTTAGCCGTTCTTAACGATCACGTAGGTTAAGCAACGTCCGCCGCGGTCATGACTTGGTTGGCTAACCGCTAGTGAAATTTCTACTGAGCGCTTTCGTGCTTCGGAGGGCACTTAGAATGGCAGTTATTACAGCATGGCGGTAAGGCATTTTCAGAATGCCCACCTGGTCACCAGTAGAAAATCTGTGGTCAAGCATCTAACGGTGTGTTCCGCCAGCTGTCCTTGAGAGCAAGTAATTCTAGGTTCTGAACAACGTCTTCGACCATTATTCACATACCATCAGGGAGATAGTGGTCAAAGACTATCCTGTCAGCTAGAAATAAAAATAAAGCGAGCATTCGTGTAAATTGGACACCACCTTGCTGAGAAACTCAAAGCGCTATATTAAAATATTTCATAATCAACACTACTAAGACATCATCGCATCAAAATATGAATCAAATTTATTCATGTAATCATTCACAAGTTCATCTTTCAGCACTTTTATAAAGCTCTCAGCAATATAAACGTCTCTTTTATAAATACAGCTTCTATAAATATCTCGCTAGTTTTTCCGAAGAAAGAAAACTATTAAGAATGTAATTTTGTTCGACAGTGGCGGATATATTGGCAATTCGCAGTGCATATATTGTCGGATCAGACGACAGCCGCTACTGGTTACCCTAGGGGCCGCGCCTGCCGCGTTATCTGCTACCACACTGGGTAGACCCCTATTTACATAGAAATTCATGTTCTACAAATCATATTTATTCTTATAACTTGGGAAGTATATTCGGACTTTGATTTCTTTGTTTTGTATGTCCAAGTTTTTCAGATTCGGATCGGTTTTGATGGAAACATGTTCTAAGTGGATATTTATTTGAACTGTTTTAAATAGCGTTAGTATTTCAAAGTGTAACACAGAATTCTTTATTTTGAATTGTCGAGAGAAAAATGTTACACGTTTTGTACCTACCATACATGAGTGGCATAAGAGTATAAAGAATATGACATTATGGTGTAAATGGAAATGTTTGTTCACTTCAGGCAATACAAACTACATTTGTTTACACGTATATTTGTAAACAAGCGGCCCGTCCCGGCCTCGCACGGGTAGGGTACCCAAATGCCCTACCGCCATGCAAAAGTTGAATAAATAAAAGTTTATTCGTTATTATACAAAAATACAAATCTTTATCTGTATTATTAGTGTACGAATAGATGAATAGATTCAGGTGTTACCTACTTTGTGGAAATCCATATTTTATAATAAGAAACATTTAAAGAAAATATTAAATTAAAATTTTAGAAAAACACGTGAAAAATACTAAAAATATATCTACCGGCAAGTCCGCTTAATTTTCCTGTTAATCAATGTGACGTCACAAACGCCGCGCAGCCAAACCGGAAGAATTTTCGACGCGACTCGCTTCTACACGAAGCATTCTCAGCAGGTTCGAGCACTCTTCGAGCACACGTTCGAGAAACAATTGTACTATTTTTTAAAGCTATTTTTATGCTATGTGTGTTTTTCTAAAATATAATTTAATGTTTGCTTAAAATATAAAAACACTAAAAACAATAATAATTAATCAATTTTACAGTTTATAGCTTAAGTAAACATTACTTATCGTTTGAAAAATGTGAAGGTATACGAGTATTTCTAATCGACCTAACACTTCAATACAATTTATCAAGAAATGAATTTCCTGTTCGTAGCATTTTCTCAAAGCCCACTTCCGTTCAAAGGCTGAGTTGTTCCATAATGAAAATTTATGTTGGCGGTGCAATAAACGATACAGCTTTATTCCAGGCGGTGGAGCAGAATGAGCGTGGGCGTGAGGCTTGAGGAGTAAGTAGTAGTTGCAATGGACAGAGTCATCAGCTGTCGGGGAGCCGCAGCGTGTCGCCCGCTGGCTTCTTGTTACCCAAACAATGGAGCGCCCCGATTTTCTGCAGGAACGCTTTTAGATTACAGCGGAGTGCTTTATCTTGGTTTTGTCATATATCACCGCCGCATGCGAATAGGAAACCTTTTAGCGATAACGATTGTTGCTATGCGGAAAAAACTGCCAGTAAAAATAAATTGTTATGTATTCTCTTGTTAGCTCAGTCGGTGAGAGCATACCGAGCAGGGTGGATGACGCGGGTGCGAATCCCGCACATAACTATAATTTTTTCTCGTAAATTTGTAATTTTGTAATGTAATACGCAGGGCAGGCGCTATTGCAATAGTAAACATATTAAAATTATAGGGTTGCGTCATCATTAACAAGTTTAAAACTAATAACAAAACTAGTCTTGTTTGTAGTACAACGTAAGTTGAACTATAGGTGTCGCTCCATTCTGATAGGATGGTTAAATAACGAAAAGAAATTTAGTAATGACTCATTGTCATGTTAGATCAGTCGGTCAGAGCATACTTCGGCTATAGGGGTGGATGACGCGGTTTCGAATCCCACACATGACTATAATTATCTTCTCGTAAATTTGTTCTCGTAAAGATAACTCTTGTATTTGCTGTTTGTACTAAAAATAGAACCAGCCAAGTGCGAATAGGACGTGCAAGTGCACAGGCACCGCACGGACACAGAATCGATATTTGAACAGACTAAGGGCCCGTTTCAGAATATCCTAATAAAGTTTCGGGTTGCTAACCAACACATAAAATAACTGAATGATAAAAATGACAGTGAACATGCGCTGCATGTTTCAAGCTTTAACCGAATGGATAGGCTAAATCGATGACTGTGAAACGCAAAGATAGTGTTCTGTTTAATAAATAAGTTCTGGGTAGTATAACCGAAACTTACTCGAAAATTCTGAAACAGGCCCTTAATGATTAATGAGGTTCTTAATTCGACTGTATTATTTTTTGTGTGTGTTAACTTTTTACAGGGCGTACCGATTTTGATCTTATATTCGAAAGCTGGTGCATGTATTGTGGACCCATTTAAATTTCAGTACATAAGATCTGACGAATATTATTTGAGTTATCCCTAATAATGCGTTTGGTTTATTTACTTTCTAATGCATTTATATTTTAGAATATTTCCTAATTGAAGTCGAGTTTTTTTTTGTTAAAATTTTAACATATTTTCATATATATCAAGATTTTTAACGTATCGACCCACACTTGGCTGAGTTTTTTTTCACCTGATGGTAAGTGATGATGTGGTCGAAGATTTTTATTCAGACTAACCTAGAATTACTGGCTCTCAAGGACTGGTGCCGGAACACAGCGTTAAGTGCTTGTCGACAGATTTTCAACTTGAGGGGGGTAGCTAGCCAGGCGGGCATTCGCGAAATGCCCCACCACAATGCTATAACGACTACCACCTTAAGACAACAACCGGGACCGACGGCTTAACGTGCCCTCCGAAGCACGGAAGCACTCAGTAGTAATGTCACTAGCGGTCACCCATCCAACTCATGACCGCGGCAGACGTTGCTTAACTTTGCTGATCGGTTAAGAACAGCTAAGCAAACCTCGCTACGAGCTTTTCAAAATCAGCTTTTATTATTTGATTTTTACTGACCTATCATCATACCAAGTATGCTATACAAGTGTCACAACAATTATACCATTTTCACGACTAGTTCAGCAACTTGCCTAAATTTTTTACATAACAAAGGGGCGGGTTACTGAATAGCAAAATAATATTTTATTCTGTTCATCAACTCGACCGAAGGTTTTATATGATAAATTTAAGAAGTGTAAGTAGTGTCAGCAAGTGAAGATAAACTATATTACACCCAACCAATCCAAAGAACTCCAATGACCACGAAATATGACTAATATGTAATATTATATTAATATTAAACCAGTAAATCAAAAAAAGTTAAAAATTCACTTGTTAGGGTATATGTAGGTCTAACTTGTGGAAGTTGGATCACGAAAATATGAGTTCAAAATATTTTGATCCAACCAATCATCAACTTTCACAATTTATGTTGGTTAATTTCGTATATAATAAATATAAAAAATATGATACCATTTTTTTTTAAGAATTGGCACTACTATTATAAACTTGAGGGTGGAAATCATTGAGCAAAGGCCTCAACGATTATGATAAACCCCACTAATCGGGGAGCCATTGGGAGCTGAGGTATACCCCACTTGGCAGGCGTCTTGGGGATGCAGAGTAAAGTGACAGTTATTCAGAAAGCATTTTGAGGGTAGGACGGACGCACGGTCGGATATCGTGGGCTTAGTGTAAGGATTGGGAAATTACCTTAGAATGTTTTCCAATTTCATGCCAGCTGATTATTGAACGTTAAACTGAAGTTAAGAGGTGGAAATGAATTCCCTCTCAACGCAGTGAGCAGAGGCTGCATTGGACTGTAATTTAATTGGCCGGCAATTTGAGCAGGCGCCTCCGCCGCCTCTCCTGCCAGTGGGGCGCGGACGTGCGGCGAATACAGCCTCGCTCGTTCGACAAATTTAATTATACCCTGTTGTTGTATGCACGCGGCGGTGCCCCATCACGACGGAAACTAAGGCGCTAATGGTCAGGACTCAGCCCTCGTTACTTGAAACGATCACCGACGCTATCAAAATTTCATCTCAATTTTCCTCGAGGCGAGCCGCAATTCAAGCGAAACAATTTGACTTTATCTCTTTAAAAATAAACTTGATAAGGGAACAGAGCCTCGCGAATAAGCGAAAGCGACAAATTGAAGATGGCGGCGGCCGACTAAGTGATTGATTAAACCGTAGTAGCATTTAGTCTGTTTCGCTATCAGTAAGGAGCAAGAGATAAGCGCCATAAATCAGGGCGATAAAAAGTGGGAACTACAAAACCCGTTTCATGAGGACATTGACTCGCAAGCCTGAAGGGTTCATCGTATTCATTACTTTAATTCGTAGATAAGCTGGCCATGCAGATAACAGCTTATTTGCAATTCAAATGTGGAGTTTTTCTACTGCTTGATATATTTAATTAACGTTTTATGGTAGGAATACCTTGTATTGTAGTATATAGTGTTTGGAAGCTTGATATACAGTGTGAAGGAGGGTGATTCATAAGTCACCTGGTTATATATCTAAGCTAATTTGACTTAGACCAAAGTTTCAGAATTCCAGTTGCGTATAATATTTTGGTTTTCCCCCAAAACTAATATTACTACTGATATGTGGCCTTTTAAGTTGGTATGATATAAGATATATAAAAAAACCTGTTTAGAACTGTGTATAATTATGACTTTAAAATTTAAAAGTAAGTTCAAGCAACTATTTCAATAACACTGCAGCTACTACAACAAAAGCACTTAGGCAATTTTAAAGCCATCGCAGGCATAGATGAAGTCATGATGTCAAATGCTCAAGCCTACTACCAGTTGGTAGCGAGCCCAGCATGCCCGATAGCGCAATTGCGCCAAATAATTGCTAGCATTTTGATCACGCGTCTATCGAGATTACATTGCACCACTTGAGTCGCTCAGTAGAAGTAGCCCTGCCGCAAGACCTCACTTGTTTCTGAAAGATGTGACGGTGCTAAAGTGTAGTGTGCATGAAGGGCAACACACTAACTTCCATGGAATTGATGTCAGGAATTTTACGGTCGTCACGCGTCAGACCATTCGGTTGGAGAATAGCTGCAACATTGGCGCTGGTAAAAGCCCGGCGGATGATATCATTAAGGCTGGCATGGCAGGAAATTCGACCAGCACTTCGAGAGCAGGAAAGGCCCTGGTGATCGAGTTGATCAACTGCAGTACCACACTGGCAGTGAAGGGCAACCCAACAATTTGCAGCCAAGCGTAACCTAATAGCGAGACAAAAAGCAGATGGAACTTGGTATTTGGTGTGCGCGCTCTTATCCGCAATTTCGCCGCTAATGAACAAAGAAAGGTAGTGACTTCAATTACGAAACAGTCATTTCATTTGTTTTATTTTATTTCAATGTTGATGAAAATGTTAATGATACACACCATCAAAGAAACTTAATACTCAGAACAATCAAACGTACGCAATTGATACATTATTCGGAAAGCAATTTTACTCAGTTACGTAATTTAAAAGAAAAGAGGACAGGAAAATATTGCATCAAAGAGAATTTGAAATATTGCCAAATAAATGCGTCACCGCTTGAATTGATTTCGCTGGCTTTGTGACCTCGCGAAGATGCTGTTTTGTTGTTATACAATCCATTCTTCTCGGGTATAGCACGCCTTCCGTTGCAACGATCAGGAAATTTATTAAAGACAAAATTCTTTCTCTTTACAATTTTATGAGTATAAGTTGAAGCATACCATTTTATAATTTTCTTCTGTAGAAAAAAATTTAAAAAATAGGTTTCTAGTGTTGGTCTCAGGCGAAATATTGTACTTTATAGAAAGTTAGAAGGTTTAATCGAAGCTTCGTCATATTTATTTATCTATTAAGGACGTAGTTAAAACTTTTAAAATTCATCCGGTTGCATTCCGGTAAAACTACGAGTGCTTTATTCCTGGGTAAATGGAAAAAGAAAAAACTGCAAAGAGGTTCAACAGTAAGGTTCTCACTCTTTTTATTTATTTCCTTGATTTTAGCGAGGAACTACTTCGGAAAAACATTATCCGCGGGTTATACGCATAAAGATTGGTTGAACCAAGCCTATAATTATTATTGTAGTTTATCGCTTTGTCTGTCACAGTTCAAACCTAACCTTATATTTAGCCATATTTTGTTATAGCTTGTTAGTTCTTTCAAGAAATACATACCATCACGCTTATGTATTATATAATTTATTTTATATATTGTTATAATAACCTAGCTATATATTTTGTTTTAGTTTTATAATGTATTTAGTTTTATTTTAGCCACGAAATATAACAATAGATTACATTTTATAACGCTTCTATATATCCCCTTAAGGGTAGGCTCCACTCTTTTTTTTGTTATAGGGTAAATACATTTACGCATTACCCACCCGGAGAGCAATTGGGTGATGTCGGGCTAAGAGTCAATTGTAGTTGGTAAAACCCGGGTGTAGCCACCTTTGGTCTTTAAGCTGTAAAGCGTAAAGTATAATACACATCGTAGTCGCGGAAATAAAATATTTATATATGAAAAAGGCAAAATTGTTGACCTCTATACTCAAAAAAATGTATCACAAATGTTTTCTTGGCTGTTTATTGATTTGCCGTTTCAGTGACGTTATTTTGCAAGTTCATAACCGCTGTTTTTTCCTCTTATCTTGCAGGAGCTATTTTGTTGTCCAATGTCTTTTATTTTGACGGTTTCTACTGCATTGTTTTACAAAACTTATAAAATGCTATCGACTAATCATCATCTGTTAATCTGTCTGTTCTAATCAACATTGTTTCAAAATTATTTAATCACATCACATCAAGAACAATTACGTCCACCGCTGAACGAAATCTTTCCTCATTAGGGGGTTTGTCATAATCACCACGACTGACAGGCGTTTTGCGGTTCCCAGTGCGATTCTAGCACGGCTCTCCATGGAGAGGAATAATGTTATAGTTTTCATAGAAACTTCTGGAAACAAACCTCTTCACTTGCAAAATAATTTGCGAACCGCTCCCGAGTCGCAGGAAGGAATAATTAAGGTAAAATACGAAGATATAATATTATTGTTGTTGTACCTTTATTACCCCGTTCAGACGTAGCTCATACTTTAGTTAAAGTAAATTCATTAAATGTATTATATTCATTAGAAGGCATTATTGTAGGTAAGTTTTACAATACTAACGGAAAATTGCAGAGGACAATTAAAAGTTTTCACGTATCTCACAATTTTTAACCGAACTAGTCTAGGTGCCTACTAGACTTAACTGGTTTAGCATAAAGAACCACAATATCGCTAACCATTATATTGAGCAGATCAAAGATTAACCTGTAACCTTTAATATGTAAAATAAAACCAGATTGGTAAACTTCGATTTCATTCACCAAAATACTAAAATAAACTTATACGTATATTTGTTATTATGCCCTTTAGACACGTGCGATTTTAACACGGCTTTCCATGGACAGGAATAATGTTATAGTTTTCATAGAAACTTCTGGAAACAAACCTCTTCACTTGCAAAATAACTTTGCGAACCGCTCCCGAGTCGCAGGAAGGAATAATTAAGATAAAAATAGAAAAAGTTACTTATTCACAGTGAGCTTCAGCCAATGAAGATATCTTTAAAAAGTTGAACTTTTTCACCCGAGTTAGCAGTTATCTGTATTTTAAACTCTTGATACCTGTTGCTCGGCCGCTTTTCATTACACAAATGCATGCAGTTTGCTCGCCTTGCCTTATGCAGATGGCAAATAGTTAATACTTTCTGTACAGAAAAGCGGTATTCTACTCTGATATACAATGTACTTAACTAAATAAATATAGAAATTTCATTGCAATCTCGCTACGTGTTACTTAAATATTTAACTAATGTCCTCAATAATCGATTTTAATAGTTTTTTGTATCAAAACGTCGAACTTAAGTATTTGCCCTTAACGTTTCTAAACGAAACATTTATATAATCTGTGGTGAGGGCAAAAAGCCCGCCGCTTAAAAAAAGGTCACGTATTTCTTAATAGTAGTTGTGCTGACTTGTGTATTAATCCATATATTATAATATTATTATAACATTACTATTAGGTAATAATAATATTATTATAATTCATAATTATTTACCCGCAAATGTGATGAAAATAATTGTATGTTTTACAGGCGGTACGGGAATTACGAACCTCGACTCGGAAAGCCCTCAGTCTTCGACTTCGGTCTTCTACTAGAGCCTTGATCGTAATTTCTTACTTATTTATGTAGTAAAATTTACATTGACGTCGCTGGAGCATATCATTTTGTAACGAGACATCTTTCGGGATTAAGTACTATTGGATATGTTTTTGACTCAGGTACTACTGGGCCGGTGGGGTGTGTTTTTGGCACGATCATATGTAAGATGCTTATCGGTTAAGAAATTGTTCTCATTGTATAAAGAAGATCAGTTAATAATAAAAGAGTATACAATTTATTTCTTGCTCAGCTCACCCCAACGTAAATAGCATAGAGCTTTTAAAGAAACAGAGTGAACTCCGTAAAAAGCAAAGTAGTCAAATGAATCCAATAAAACAGTAGGTAGTTATAGGCAATCATGAGGACTGCTAGTATCTACGTTTTATTCGCTATACATTTTCCAAGGGGCTGTCAATGTTTAATGGTTCGTATTGTTTCAGTACACTGTGAATACTTTTTCGGAACATCATTGGTGCTACTGAAGTACTATTAAAATGAAATTGGTACTGTGAGCATGTAAATTGTGCCGAAGTATTGAAATGAACCAGCCATTTGGCGAGGAAAATAATCAGCGGCACTGGACGCGGTTTCAAGTCTGATTTGAATTTACCGTTAGAAATTCTTGTTGATAATATAATTATGTGAGATGGATATAAAAAGGTATGTTCTAAAAATGGGAGTAGTATCGGCTCAAAAGTTTATTTCCTGCTTTCTATTATTTTCGATTAAAATAGTTATTATATTCGTGAAATGCGAATGTGTTGCCTTCTCCGCGATGGCTTGATTTGGATAAAATTTTGAACATAGATTATACACACATCAAAAGTGTCTAGGGATCAACATATATTTTTGCAATAACTTTTCTCCTGATTGATATTAATTAAAATTTTCTTTAAGGATTCATCAAATAAAGTGTTTTCGTTTGTCACAGTAACGATAAACCAAGTCACCTTTGCATTAATAAAGAAATTTGCCATTTTCCTAATAAAGGGATTTTTGACATTTGAACCACTAACATTAAAGTTCGAAAAAAAGACTGAAATAACAGTTTTCTTTAAAATTTTATTGGGTAACTTGTGGAGGTATCTCACATATATAGTATAGGTAATAGTGTATTCTCGTATATGACACATACAATGAAGTTTTTTATTTATAACACAAAACACAAAAAATTAACAGTCTGGCGCCGGGAAGCTATTAAAAGATAAAACAAACGCATTCAAAATCTATTCTTGATTTTATGGCCACTCGAAAGCGAGACTCACAAAAAATTTGGGTTGGAGGGTTTTTTTGTGAAGCTTGGCAAAACTGCAAACCGTGGGAAATATAAAAAATATTGTTGCGAGGGTGTTTACTTAACCGATCCTGGAATTAACCTATCAGAGAACAAATGATCTGTGGCTGTTATTTTATTTTAGATCAACCAATCGATGACGATGGGGGTGTTTCCTTACATACAGAGAGGGGAGATAAAAAGTACTGGCTGGGAAAGACGAACGGAGGAGATGAGGAACATTAACAGATTAGCGCTGGTTTGACGCGGAAGTCAGTTTAAAAACTGCAGTAACTTCAGTGTTTGATTATTATTTGATAAATTAACAACTTAAGTTTAAATTCAGTGATATTAGAAGACAATCATTCGGTAAAGTTGATAAATCCTATTCTCAACATACTATAGAGTTAATTCTAGCGATAAATTTAAAATTACACCCAATATATATTTTATGGAATTTCAGAGGATTTGTTGTAAGGAAAATTAAATTAAATTGAATAATCAATTTATTAATGATAGTATTAAATCGTATTACCTTATTGAATACATATATCTTATTTGCTACATACAATTAGTATATTCATGTCAAAGATATCACTTGTTATGATGAAAATTACATATGGGTATGGTTTTATTTTGTAAATAATTGTGTGTATTAACATATATTATATGTTTTGTTGATTCTACTGCACTGTGTAATACGACTAAAGAGGTTTTTACGTTAACGCAATTCTATTTTCCTCTTTAATAAAGTCTAGGAAATGAATGGCGGGTCATGTGATTAATATATATGTGTATTTATATAGATACATATATATGTAACTTTCATGATTTAAATAATCAAAGAGTGTCGCTTAAATACCACAACAACTTTTAAGATCATTATAATAAAAAATAATATGATCTATATTAAACTTATTTTATTTTATGATTAAGAACCTTTCCAATCAGATAGAATATAATATATATTAAGAATAATTGAATCTAAAGTAAATTAAATGAATATTTGAACTCTAGCTATTGAAATAGTAATCCACACTTAATTAGATCTTGAGATAAATTTATAATTGTTTTGATAAATAATTTACGATAGTTTACTTAGTTAATAACAGTTAGGATAGTAAAATAATATTTGAGTCTAATTATTTAGTATAGCAGAATATGCTGGAGTATAGAGTATTCTTTACCTAATTTAAGATAGTAATATAACATAAATTATTTCATTAGGGCTATAACGTAGCATCTAATCTAGATAGATAGATCATATAATTTCCAACACAAAGTCCTGCGAGCAGACAGCAAGGGGAGATCGAGTCCAGTTACTGATCAACAGGGAGTATATTAAAATTAGTACAGTATACAATTCCATTAACTCTAAACATCTATATTATATCTTTTGGACTATGATAGGGAATAACTGCAAAACGATATCTTAGGAGAGCGTGCTTTTTTACAGTCTTATATTTTGAAGGCCTATAACAAGAATATGGGACCTAGATTTCACAAGTCATTACATGGTTGTGCCTAGAAGCGGCAGTACAATACGTCACAATACACGTCCTCTCATTTGAACCGACCTATAGATTTCTATAAGCCTGGCCAGGCAAACACAAATTTTGTGTTGAATCACGTGATATTTGAGATATACATAAATCCATGGTTTTAAAAGGGCTGATAAAATATACAAAAAGCGCTTATTTCGCTATAAGAATAAATAGAGCTCCTCAGCTCATGATAGGTTAAAAGGTTGGTTCCGCCCTGAAAACACTTAGGTGTACGCTGAGCCGCGTTTTATAGGTTCCCTAGACGTTATTTGGACTGGTTTCTATTGGGGAGATGATCTTTCCTTCCACATAAAATAAGGCATTCTTGTATTGAATCCTGCCACTTGCTAAGGATGGTCTAATTAGAAATAACTCTTCCATATATACCTTATGAATCAAACGCATACACTAATATAATTAATTTAATTAACTATTTTAATTAATTTACTTGTTGACCTCTCTTATTTAAAGCAAGCCAGGAGGAATATGAAAGTGATTATTTTATGGACATTCCGCCTATGTACTGACATAAAACTTGTGTAAGACATGAGTGATGATTTACAATCACATTAAGTAAAGCTCTCCTATGATTTCGTATCTCTGAATCAAGTAATCCTTTCTCAATATATCATAACTCTTAACTTAGACGATCACACTAGCCTGTACCACCACAGATGGTGCCGGAGACCAGAATTTTCAACTACGCATCGATATAACGATACGATTGAAATAGAATCAGGATTATACAACGAAAAACACAACGTAGAAATTAATTATTGAGGAAGTCAGGGTTTTTCTTTCAGAGATAATAGAATAAAAATAGGAAATTTATTACATTTTCAGAGATCGCAGCAGAGGAGAATTGTTTTGCATGAGCATTATTTTATACTACTAACAACTGTACATATACATTTTTATTGAAATATTACATTAATTTACAGTATCTGCATACATTTTGTGTATATTTCCACAGATTGGTTAAAGGAAAACAACTCGCAACATTAAATATCACTTCTTTATAATATAAAACGCGAACGATATAATAAAAAAAAAAAAAAAAAAAAAAAAAAAAAAAACTTTAAACTCCGCACTTAACATCTATTTAGACTTCTTTAAAACATTATGGCAGAGAGTAGAGGTAAACGTACGAAAGGGAAACGCGGATTAAATAACGAAATCAATACGGATATATCAACGGAACAAGAGACTTTAAATAACTCGACATTACAATTACTGTTAGCTAAGATGAACGAGTTCCAAGAAAAGTTAAATTTATTAAACTCGAATAAGAATGACATGAACCTGGCGAGCACTTCGTCACGCGAAACTGTTAGTATTGCATCTGAGGAATGTAACGGAACTCCAATACCAAATCAAAATATTTTTGTTATACAACCAACCATTAGCAAACCTATTTTTGACGGAAAATCACAAATAAATCCTATAACATTCTTAAAAAGAGTTAAGAAATATATTAAGTCATTAAATGCGTTTGATCGCGAAATTGACATTGTATTAGAATGCGTCACTGGACATGCTCGGAAAATCTTAGAATTATATTCAAAGAACTGGAACACGTTTTCCGATTTCGAAGCTGATTTTAGACAAATTTATTGGACTGATCAAATACAAGAATCAGTACGATACAAAATAATAAGAGGGGAGTATTCAATTAATTCAGGTATCTCTATGAGTGAACATTTCGCCGAACAAACAGAGACGTTGCAATCTTTAACAATAGCATTTAGTGAAAGGGATATCGTAAATTCTTTAATGAGACATTACTCCGTAGATGTTCAACAACTATGGTTTACTACAGCTGAGGAACCTACGATTATAAATGGAGCTAATTTCCTCAGAAACTTAGAGCAGAATATTGTCTTAAGGCATCATACACCTACGAGATACCATGGCGGTAGACAACCTATACGTGGAGGTCACCCAGTAACCGCTGTAATGACTGCCGGGGTATGGCAAAGGGGTTCGTTTAGAGGTAGAAAATTTCACAGAGGAAGAGCTGGATATTGTAGGAATTATAATAGAGGTACATCACGTGAGAATGGAAGACAGAGTGTAATGAGAACCGCGATAGATTTTATTAAGGAAACTGGTTCTACTAATCCATCAAAATCTGGGGGCGGGGATGTTCAAAAGGACTAGTATTACTTAATACATATGATTCTTAATTATGAAAGATTGTATATTATTGGGAATGAAAGAACTTCTGAGTGTTCTAGGAGGAACATGTATATATATATATATCTTAAAAAAAAAAAAAAAAAATCTCACAAGACATGGTTGGCAAGTTAGCAATAAACTGACTCTACTTAGTATGACTTAAACGAGATTAAGCGGTATAATATTGACTATAAATCGTCAACAGACGAACAACAATCGTATTGGAAAACCAATCCAATACGAACGAAACATCTGATGATACAGGTGATGTGTGTGTGTGTGGTATGTTCGGATAGATATATACATTATACAATATTTTATAAGTTAGACGATATAGACGAACAGGTTAATGGTTACTCATTGCCTACATTGCCTGAGGTATGTATGTGTTTGTATGGCAGAATTATTAAAGATATCATAATGGACACAGAGTCAAATTAGTGGCATTACAAGCGAGAAATATCATTCAGTCATAGGAGAAGGGTGTAATCTACTTGAAATTACGATACCAACTATACAGGTCCAAGGAGCATTTGGCTCTAGGAGCACAAGTACAAACCTTACCTAGTTCGTTCATATGAGATATGAATGAGTCGAGTGATCTAGACGTCCGGTGCAAAATCGAAAGATTCGGGTTCGATTCCCGCTCGGGGCATACAATTTATGCTTCAATAATTTGTAAAAAAAAAAAAACGAGATATGATTGATTGAAACGGGTAAGAGGCATAATAAATTGTGGAAGTTAAGGGACACTGACTATTGAACATTGGGATTATAAACAAACGTTAGATTGAACTCTGGGTACTAAATAATAAGGTTATGGGGGCGTGGCTAACGCCATGACTATTAACTCTTTATTAGAAAATTTAAATAACATACAGAGCTTTCCAACTCGTATACCGAGAAAACCTGTAAGAACGATTGATGGGTGTGGTAAATTGTGAGGATGAAAGAGCAATTAGTATAAGAACATTTGGGGATACGAACTAACGCTAAATTAAACTCCAATTGAGAGATTAATAATTGCGATATCGAAAGGTTGGGGGGTGTGTCGAAATTCAGTGAATGATGTACGTGGATTCTGTATGAACTATTATAGTGATATCATAGCATATACGATAGGAAACCTAGATTTATACTTAGATTTATTACAATAAATACTAGTAAAATTAGAAAGGGTGGATCGACGACGAAGTATGGGTAATCTGATTTTGTAATAAAACATTAACAGATGCTGGAGTACAAAGATTAGGAGCGTGGTGACGGACTTTCTACTTGAGGGTGAAGCTCTAGCAGTGACAGGATTCGAACCATGGACATGCTGTGCAGCAGTCCATAATCAATGTCACTGAGCCATCATCACTGCTTTATTTACGTTAGATTCATTATATTAGTAGGTTTGATTTTACCATTTAACATGTCAAGGATCGAGATAATGTAGTCGCAGATGTATTATCAAGACATATAAAGGGGACCACAGATATAATAACAAATAAATCTGTTGGGCCTGAGATGAATCTATTTAAAACACAGTTAGGGAAAAGGATAAAACAAAATTGTAAGGATATTCGTGAGCTTCAAAATAACGATACAAAAATTCGTGATATAATTAAACGCATGGAGGACATAGGTACTGCGGAAAATAAATACTTTATATTAAAGGAAGGAGAACTGTATCAAATAGTTACGTTATTGTATATGTTCTTGACGAATTACAGAGGGAATTGATCTTAAGCATACATGAAGAGATAGGTCATTTTGGACGATACAAAGTACATGCTTTAATGAGATCGCAATATTATTTTAATATGTCTCGTAAGATAGGACAGTTAGTAAGGACGTGTAAACTATGTCAGAAGTCTAAACGAGCCTTGGAAGCACATACAGGGCCTATAAAAATGGTAGTTTCGATGAACATAAGTAACAAATCGAATTATGAATTAGAAACATTACAAGATATTCGCGAACAAGCCCGATGTAACATACTTAAAACCGCAAGTCAGCGGGAAATACAATACAACAAAAATCATAAACTGGTCCAATTCGAAATAGGGGATTTAGTTAAATTATAAATATATACCAAATCGGACGCTAATAGAAAAATAACACAGAAATTTGCACGCTTGTTCGAGGGACCGTATATTATAGGTGAAATCCCATATAAAAATGTATATACCTTAGTAGACCCTGAATCAAGAGAGATAAAAGGAAATTATAACGCAATACATCTATTTAGGTATTACAAATAATTAATGACAGACGTAAATTTTCTAGTTTAGTCCAAGTGAATAACATACAACAGAAATTAATGAGAGATGTAGTATATCAGTCATTTGATAAGAGATATGTGGTCAAGCATAGTACTTGTAATTAGAAAGGAAAATAGATGACAAAAAGTATGTCAATTAAAACAAATTCATGACAACATTTTAGTATCTATTTGGGGGCGTTTATGTGGAGGTATCTCACATATATAGTATAGGTAATAGTGTATTCTCGTATATGACACATACAATGAAGTTTTTTATTTATAACACAAAACACAAAAAATTAACAGTCTGGCGCCGGGAAGCTATTAAAAGATAAAACAAACGCATTCAAAATCTATTCTTGATTTTATGGCCACTCGAAAGCGAGACTCACAAAAAATTTGGGTTGGAGGGTTTTTTTGTGAAGCTTGGCAAAACTGCAAACCGTGGGAAATATAAAAAATATTGTTGCGAGGGTGTTTACTTAACCGATCCTGGAATTAACCTATCAGAGAACAAATGATCTGTGGCTGTTATTTTATTTTAGATCAACCAATCGATGACGATGGGGGTGTTTCCTTACATACAGAGAGGGGAGATAAAAAGTACTGGCTGGGAAAGACGAACGGAGGAGATGAGGAACATTAACAGATTAGCGCTGGTTTGACGCGGAAGTCAGTTTAAAAACTGCAGTAACTTCAGTGTTTGATTATTATTTGATAAATTAACAACTTAAGTTTAAATTCAGTGATATTAGAAGACAATCATTCGGTAAAGTTGATAAATCCTATTCTCAACATACTATAGAGTTAATTCTAGCGATAAATTTAAAATTACACCCAATATATATTTTATGGAATTTCAGAGGATTTGTTGTAAGGAAAATTAAATTAAATTGAATAATCAATTTATTAATGATAGTATTAAATCGTATTACCTTATTGAATACATATATCTTATTTGCTACATACAATTAGTATATTCATGTCAAAGATATCACTTGTTATGTTGAAAATTACATATGGGTATGGTTTTATTTTGTAAATAATTGTGTGTATTAACATATATTATATGTTTTGTTGATTCTACTGCACTGTGTAATACGACTAAAGAGGTTTTTACGTTAACGCAATTCTATTTTCCTCTTTAATAAAGTCTAGGAAATGAATGGCGGGTCATGTGATTAATATATATGTGTATTTATATAGATACATATATATGTAACTTTCATGATTTAAATAATCAAAGAGTGTCGCTTAAATACCACAACAACTTTTAAGATCATTATAATAAAAAATAATATGATCTATATTAAACTTATTTTATTTTATGATTAAGAACCTTTCCAATCAGATAGAATATAATATATATTAAGAATAATTGAATCTAAAGTAAATTAAATGAATATTTGAACTCTAGCTATTGAAATAGTAATCCACACTTAATTAGATCTTGAGATAAATTTATAATTGTTTTGATAAATAATTTACGATAGTTTACTTAGTTAATAACAGTTAGGATAGTAAAATAATATTTGAGTCTAATTATTTAGTATAGCAGAATATGCTGGAGTATAGAGTATTCTTTACCTAATTTAAGATAGTAATATAACATAAATTATTTCATTAGGGCTATAACGTAGCATCTAATCTAGATAGATAGATCATATAATTTCCAACACAAAGTCCTGCGAGCAGACAGCAAGGGGAGATCGAGTCCAGTTACTGATCAACAGGGAGTATATTAAAATTAGTACAGTATACAATTCCATTAACTCTAAACATCTATATTATATCTTTTGGACTATGATAGGGAATAACTGCAAAACGATATCTTAGGAGAGCGTGCTTTTTTACAGTCTTATATTTTGAAGGCCTATAACAAGAATATGGGACCTAGATTTCACAAGTCATTACATGGTTGTGCCTAGAAGCGGCAGTACAATACGTCACAATACACGTCCTCTCATTTGAACCGACCTATAGATTTCTATAAGCCTGGCCAGGCAAACACAAATTTTGTGTTGAATCACGTGATATTTGAGATATACATAAATCCATGGTTTTAAAAGGGCTGATAAAATATACAAAAAGCGCTTATTTCGCTATAAGAATAAATAGAGCTCCTCAGCTCATGATAGGTTAAAAGGTTGGTTCCGCCCTGAAAACACTTAGGTGTACGCTGAGCCGCGTTTTATAGGTTCCCTAGACGTTATTTGGACTGGTTTCTATTGGGGAGATGATCTTTCCTTCCACATAAAATAAGGCATTCTTGTATTGAATCCTGCCACTTGCTAAGGATGGTCTAATTAGAAATAACTCTTCCATATATACCTTATGAATCAAACGCATACACTAATATAATTAATTTAATTAACTATTTTAATTAATTTACTTGTTGACCTCTCTTATTTAAAGCAAGCCAGGAGGAATATGAAAGTGATTATTTTATGGACATTCCGCCTATGTACTGACATAAAACTTGTGTAAGACATGAGTGATGATTTACAATCACATTAAGTAAAGCTCTCCTATGATTTCGTATCTCTGAATCAAGTAATCCTTTCTCAATATATCATAACTCTTAACTTAGACGATCACACTAGCCTGTACCACCACAAACTTAAACAATTAATAATCCGTGTTTCTACCGCGAACACTAACAACACAAGAACATCGGTTTGGCATACTCAAAATGAGTTCATCCAAATCACGCTGTGGAATGGCCGCCCATGTTCGTTGCAACAACAAAAAAAGGTCTTCTTGCGACTGGATACCCTCCATATTCGGCAGAGCTCTTCTCTGTAGCATATCCCATGCATGCTCAATCGGGTTCAAGTCTGGCGACTGAGCAGGCCAGGGCAGGACATTGATGTTAGCTGCGGCGAGAGTCTGTCTTACAACTCTTGCGGTGTGCGGTCGTGCATTATCATGCATTAACTGAAATAAGGGACCGATTTGCACTTGTAGAGGAACGATGACGTCTGATACAATCGTCTCAGCATAAATTTGAGCGTTGAGGTTGCCTCTGATCCAAATCAACTCAGTTCTTCCGCCGATCCAAATACCCGCCCATACCATGATGGTTCCACCACTATAAGGATGGACTTCCTGGCAGGATTGTAATCGCTGTTGGCGTCCAGGGGTTCTCCAGTGTCGTATACGTCTTGTATCCGGTCTCATACCAAAACGAGACTCATCAGAAAAGCACACGAAACGCCATTGTTCTTCTGCCCAATTTCTGTGTTCAAGAGCCCATTGATATCGAATCCTACGATTGTGCATTGCTATAGGTGGTACCCGTAGCGGTCTTCAGGAATTAAGGTTCACTTCATGCAAGCGGTTTCTGACTGTTTGGTCGCTAATTAAGTTCCCTGAAGAGTGATGAAGCCTCACGGCTAACATCATGGCGGTTATTGTTGGAGCTCTTCGAGTTAAGATTTGAATGTATCGGTCTTGTCTCCGTGTGGTGCAGCGATACCGTCCTCAGCCACGGTACCAGTGCTTCGGTAACGTGTCCAAAGTCGACTGATAACACTCTGACTTGTATTCAGAGCTAAAGCCACAGTACGTTGCCGGGAACCAGCTTCTATCATTCCCACGGCTCTGAGCATTTCTTCCCTGCTTAAATGACGTCGCCGCTCCATAATAACGTTGGTTTTAATCAGTAAAAGGGAAACAGTAGCACTAATAATGTCTTCAATGCGTTGTATGTTTTTATAGGGAAAATATTGACAGCTGATTTTCATCTTTTACTCGAATTTGATTCACAGTTCCTGATTCAAATTATGAAATGCACCAAAAAGGATCCATATAAATTTATAAAATCATAAATTTATTACAAAGCCACATCTCAATCTCAAGAAATCCGCATAAAAATGCTTGATCCCTAGACACTTTTGATGTGTGTATAACATTTTAACTGTAATCTTGGAAAATTAATACTTCCCGATTTAGTAGATAGTTCCCGCGGGAGCGCAATATACCCAAATTGCACGCTAACGAAGTCGTCTATATAACGCTCCTTAAGTCGATCGATTATACAATTATAATAACCGTACACTTATTGATATTTGGAAGGTTTGGATCCCAGTTCTTATAAAAATGCACTTAATGTATAGCAATTTCACTCGCAAAAATATCCAAATCTCAATCGTGTCAATTTCCAAATGAATTTTTGTTTAGTTTAGGCTTCATAAAACTCAAGATGAAATAAATGCTCGATTCTATAGCTTTATATGAAAATTTTGTAATTGGCCCTCATAAGACCGTTGTAGGAGCCAAAAATTTAATAAAATGATTTTGACTTCTTTGTCTTCTCCGAAATACCCTAAAAATATTTTGGTAGCCGTCCTGAGTATGGAATTATGCGTGGTAAATGGCGATAGGCTCGATGCCGAAACGAAAGTGATTAGACACCCATGCTGCTTACCCCTTCCGGAAATACATAATACGAAGATACAATATTATTGTTGTTGTACCTTTATTACCCCGTTCAGACGTAGCTCATACTTTAGTTAAAGTAAAGTCATTAAATGTATTATATTCATTAGAAGGCATTATTGTAGGTAAGTTTTACAATACTAACGGAAAATTGCAGAGGAAAATTAAAAGTTTTCACGTATCTCAAAATGTTTAACCAAACTAGTCTAGGTGCCTACTAGGCTTAACTGGTTTACCATAAAGAACTACAATATCGCTAACCATTATAGTGAGCAGATCAAAGATTAACCGGTAACCTTTAATATGTAAAATAAAACCAGATTTTGTAAACTTCAATTTAATTCACCAAAATACTAAAATAAAATAAAACGTATATTTGTTATTATACCTTTTTAACAATTTACGTTTCAACGTTCACAAGCCTTCGCGACTTCAACATGTCGTTAGAGTATCTTCCTATAAGGTATGATTAAAATTTCTAGTAACGATACGTCTACTAGATAACTATGATACTACCTTGACTATTAATTCAGCAGTCCAGTTGTAAAGTTGAAGTTGACAGAAGTAACGACTATTTCAGTACCAATGTGGTGGTGTCATATTAACTATTTATAATTTTACTAGGCGTATATCGAGATTTTACCCAAGTGAAGCGTGAGTTTGGCAATTTATTATAATATTACTACAACAATTAATATCTAGTGTAATGTTTAAAATAAATTTATTCGTATTTTAACTTTTCAAAGTCATAGTTCCCGCGAGCCTATAAGCCTATACGGCCTATAAGCCTATACCAAGCGACTGTGGCGACGAAAACGTGAGCGGGGAGTTGTTCCACAAATGTTGTAATATTTGACGCGTCCCTGGACCCTTATGTAAGTCCCCCAGTGTAAGTCACATTTTTAGAAAGCCAATGAACTAGGCTATTGTAATATCTATAAATAACATGTTTTCTTATGTTTGTTTCATATTCTACGGGCGTTTGAAAAAAAATTCGTTTGTAAAATAGGCTGCCGGTGACAGGACCGCTCCAAAATAAATTGACGATTATGAGCACAAAACACAATAAATACATAATTCCTGTTATGTATATCGATGATATAAACACTCAATAATAAGAATTACATAATAACTTACCAATTTAACAATATTTCACTACTTTTTTTCTCTACCAAACTTTGACAGCGATTTCTCGGCACTGACAATTTCGTAGTAAACATTCCCACTGTGAACACTACACATTTTGTTCCGGCACAGATCTGACTAAGCACCCCAATCCATTCTTTGTTTCATTCTCTTCATTCCATAAATTCGTTCAAAAATACGGCTTAGTTTTGGAGATATAAGGCTGAACGTTGCGAACGGTTCTACTAGACCCCGGTGTCTAATTTGACTCTAATGGATGCAACGATTTTTAGACACCGGGGTCTAATTTGACTTTGACGGGTAATTAATCAACTTGTATTTACAAGTACACAAAAAAGAACTGCAACAATAATTAAAACAAGTAACTAACATTTTAAAGATGAATTTATATTGAGCTTTTATTCCTACCAGGAGGCAATCATAGGTAGCAATCACAGGTCAGGTCATTGCCCACGGGTAGAGTACACGGATACAAGGCTGGCGATATTACCCCGTTGAATGGCAATAAATCTCGTTAAGAAGGAACTATTTTAGGTTTTTTAAAGACTACCTATCTATCAATATGCTTAGATAAACTTCTTTTTTAGAGACCAGCAAAGGCTGAATTTCCCTTACAACAGTAGTTTTAAAATCATCTGTAACTTGAACATATTTATACCATAATGAGCTAACTTTTAGGTTTGTATAGTATTTATCTAACATATAAAAAGTAGCCGTACTTATATGTCAAAAGTTAAACAACAATTATACTTTCTACATTAAGCAGAAGAAAAAATAGTGTGAGGGGAAAAAACATGTAATACTTCTAAATAAAAGATAGCTGTCGAAACAAACTCAAAATGTAATGAACGTCTTTTAGGTATAATTTCATTTAGATAGTTCTTTAATAAGGTCTTTCATTTAGCTATTAAATATGATAGTAAGAAAGGGACAGAATCCCACAAGACTGAGCTACCCTAGAGTGGGACTCAGGTTTACTTGTTAACACAATACATGTTATTTATACCTAGCTATATTTAGTAGTAGCCTAAGTTTCAGTATGAATACAGTTTTATTATTACTATAATGATATCACTATCGATACATATCCATAGGTTAAATCAATTATCTAAAATGTAATAAGAGCGAACTATATTCCATATATAACGATCGATAATTGATACAGTTCAATTATAGGATACTTCACCTATGACACAGAAAGACGAAATTTGTAGCTATTGTCTGACTGTGTGTCACAGCATATGACATTGTACCTCGTAAGCACGAATACTTAGTATTCCTATTTATTTTCATTCCGGAACTCTTTGGCTCAAAATTTTTAAATAAAAATTTAATGCCTCATCTTTAGCTGATGAGAGAGCAATGGAACCTGAGCTCATAGAGCACAAGGGATTACCGCCGTGGTTGTTGCTTAAGGCGCGTTTTGTTTAGACGGAAGTCAGAAAAAATATTTTGAACAAATGAAATACTATTACTTTCTTTGGGTTAGTTGCTTAAAAGATAAACCAAAAAGCTTAAAAGATAAACAACTGTCAAACTCGAACCTAGGACTTTAAAAGTCCAAAGCGATAATTACGCTCGCGACTAATATGTCATTCACCAATAACGAATTAAAATAATAGTAAATGCGACCAACCACATAATGACGTCAGTGTAATACAATACCAAGAAATTAAAGCAATATCCTTGATTGGTTAGTTCAGTGGGCATAAACGTCATCGTACCATAATTCTTGGTTAGCCGTTAGCCCGGTTTTCGGTCAACCTTATTGGGGAATAGAAACCTCAAACTACATCTGCTTGGCTTTATTTCGAATATTACTTCAGAGTTGAGCACCTAAGCCAATATGCACCTGGGAACGTGGAATTGCGGTTGACGGCTATCATGTTATTCAAAACAAACCATTTGCGATACGGCTTATGCAAAGATAATACACTATAAGTCCACAAAATTAAGTAATTCACAGAAACTGTGAACGCAAACACAGTTTTAAAAGATGTACTCGCTTTGTTACCTCTGTGGTTTTATTAAGGAGTATTCTGATTTTCAGGTTAAAGTTTATTTATACTTGTATAATAATTACACAATATTAGTTTAAAACGAATATAAAATTATATTAACATTGATGGGATTTTTTTATATGGAAAAGAGTTTATATATCTGTTAACGCTACTGATGATTAAAAGGAATAGAAAATGTTGAAAAGAGAGTGAATGCTACAAATCAAGTGAAACTTAAAACTTTCGTAAACTGCCCAAGCGAGGCGAAAAAAGAGGCTATAAGTGTTAGTCCCAACATTATTTTATTGTAGTGAAAGTTGAGTATGGTAAAAGCAGTATCAAAGTTTAGTAAATGCCTTTGAGATAAGAAGAATGTGAAGTATATGTCGTGTATTGATGACTTTGAAGGACATGAAAACGGCGTGATAAGGAAATAATTTTGATCGAATAAAAACAAAGTGGTGTTAATAGACAAAGTATTGATTAGGTTATTTGGACGTGTAAACGGGATGGACGAAAAAATATTTAAAAGTAAACAATGCGAGTTTGAATGGAAAAGAGGAATAATTTGTTGAATATATTCTGACCACATTAAAACATTTTGGATAAAAAATGATCAATTTAAGACGGGTTTTTATGCAGGCGATGATACTGACGGAAGCAAGAAATGTATGCCAAGATCGTGGCCAGTAGTTATCAGTAGTAGTTAAATATTGGGAATTCTGCCCCACTCCATTCGTGTTCGGTCCATCGCCAGCCCTTGCTGGCGATAGTCCTCCACTCACTTCGTAGGCAGATTCCCAATATTTATTTTGTTAAAACATTATAACTTATTACACCTTGGTTCGAAATGATGTCTGTTTTTCGTATGTGATGTAAAGCTAAATTTTAACAATAACTGAGGGCTTATGCCGAGCCTTGAGCATAGCGAATCTTCTGTACACTCCAAAGTCTTGCTAAAATTCAGTTGACATAACACATTTCATACGTAAAAATATCTATACCATAGTTTTAGGTCTGCCTATAGCACAAGATTTTTTAACAATGACTAAGGGCTTCTGTCGGGCCTCAAGTGTAGCGAATCTCGTGTATACTCCAAAGCATTGTTTAAATGAATCAAACAATAACTGAGGGCTTATGTCGAGCCTTGAGCATAGCGAATCTCGTGTACACTCCAAAGTCTTGTTAAAATTAGGTTAACATAATACATCTCATAAGTAAATATATCTATACCATGGTTTAGCACATGATTAAAATTTCGTTTTAACAATGACTAAGGGCTTCTGTCGAGCCTCAAGTGTAGCGAATCTCGTGTACACTCCAAAGTATTGTTAAAATTTAAATATTCGTTTCATAACTGTTGAGACATAAAAATCTTTAAAATCGTTATCCGTGTCATCTATACAATGTGATGTAAGTTTGACCTACCAATATTATTTACAAATAACTTTATATTATTAATTTTACGTAACTTAACTGGTTCACCCAAAATCCAATCACGAAATGAATATCTTCTACAGTACTATAACTACTTTATATTAAATGTGGCATCAAATATCGATTCCCACAGTTACCTGATATTTACACAGACTTCTTACTTATTCTGTGTACTTACGCTGCACTTCATAAAGTTGCCTACTTTGCAATCTACAGCTAATGGTTTGTTTATACTGCTTAACTAAATTCAAAAGTATTGACTTGATTTTGAGGGGTTTCTTAAAGTTATGGATACAATTTCACTTTTTGATCTTAAATGTATTTTTTTTTTATTTTAATAATTTATTAGTGAATATAGGCTATCCTTCTATTTACGTCAAAAATGCTAGGTATAAAGTGGTGAACATAATAAACCAAGTATAGAACTATCTTTAAGGTATCGCTGTTAGTACAATTGTTAGGTGCTTGGAAACCAATTTTCTCCTTGAGGACATAGCTTGTAAGCAACTATTTTGTAAATGATCTACCACTTAATCGCATCGTGTGCACGAACCATAAAGTTTTTAGTACAGTCAGGGACAAAATACAAAGTCACATATACCGATGGCATAGTGGTTGCATATGTACATGTATTAAGTTTGATCCCGCGCGTTGTTAAAATTTTTGCTCATGCGCTTAGCATGCGTTACTGAAAAAATCTAAATGTTAAAATAATGATTGTATATTCAATATATGTTCCAATAGGTTATATAAAAGTATTTTTGTCAACGAACATTTGATAAACTAATTACTTATTTAAGTACTTTAAAACAGCATAAGCTATTCTAATTCCAACAAAATAATAAATTTGTAAGAAAGGATTTCCAACTGCAAAAATGTGTTCCATATACTGATGGTGTAGCGTTTGCATATGTCTTGCAGTAAGTTTGATTGTCCAACATACAGCTGGTCTAAATAGGACAGATGAAGGTATATTTGTCTGTGGTATTTTTAAGAAGTACCTACATAAGCACACCTCAGTTTTAATATAATTTAAGAAACATATGAGTAAGCTACTGTTATTCCCAAGAAATAATAAACTGGTAGAAGTATTCTAAACAACCAAAATGACTTGCATAGTTTAGCTTATCGCATTATTATGTAAATAAAAGATAAAGTTTTTGTGTACGTGTGAACCTACAAGTATGTTTTTTCTTCACGTTGTAACATTTGAAACAATTTGAATGACATACACAAAGAGTTTCTTTAGCTCCTCGAGTAGCACATATAATAGGTTGACCTGATTTCACGCGGGCGAAACCGCGGACGGAAGCAAGTAAAAAATTAAAAGAAGTCTTTTGTTCGCAAGTGTACTTATTCTTTGCTGTCTTCAGCAGTAGTCATGTTTCAACAAGTATGTACGAGTTCTTTGCTTTCGTCAGCAGTTATCATGTTACAACGCGTGTAGTAGCTAGGGCTGTCAACCATAATGTTAAAATAATATAGGCATTTTAAATTATTTTGATGAAGAACCTTTGCTGTTTTATATAAATAAAGTCTACAAAATACTGTTTTCATCATCATTGGCACAAAAGTTATAATAAAAGTTATTTTATTTTCTGCCTTGAGTACTCGTTTTCACATGCGTAACATTAGGATAATAAGTATCCAAGGTGTAAGTCGATGGTTCTGTCATTACCAAATTTCATACAAATTAGAGGTTTTTCTTAGATAATATATAATACCACAATACTCTTCCCTTTTTGTTGGTTTAAATGAATACTTCACATTTAAGATCTAATAGGTCAGCCTTTGACCAGTATCTCACCTGTTGGTGAGTGATGACGGTGTGGTTGAAGGTGGTAAACAAGCTAAAACTGAAATAGGAACTCTTTAATTATTTCATAGGTATTTTATTTCTTGTACAAACCGTTGGCAACCCTTGTAGCGTGATATATCTAATTACCTTATTCTGCTAATTTTGCATCTTTAGTGTATAACGTACTAAAGAACAAAATGTAACATGTGCATCATACATTATTTGGAAAATCAATCCTGGATGATATGATAGTTAAGCGTATTATAGACTAATTGCTGATATTGCTGACATGTTTTTTTATTTGCTTTAAAACCTCGGTTTTTTGTCATACATTTTATATCGATATTAATTTCCACATCAGTGACAAGTTTACTCTGCTGGTTCCTGCTCCGATAAAATGTTAGTAAGTAATATTAAATAATTTTTCCCAACATCATATTCACTCGATTATTTTTCTTGAAATTATTAATTGAAAAATGTGCTCTCCAATCTCCTACATGTTAATGTTATGTAAATTTAGGTATGTGACAAGCCCAGTGCAGCACCGCACAGCATGAAGCTCTGTAATTTTTATGAAGCTGGCAAGAGCAAGAAATATGATGTTTATCATTAGGCTAATAACTTATAATAACTGGTGATAAAAATTTGGTTGTGTAACTAATTAATCCAGGTATTAAATTGTTACTTAAATTTACAGGTCTGACTCCGAATTTGAATCCGCGACCAGTGTAGTACCCACCGTTGCGGCGCCGAAAAGGAAAAAAGCCTGCAAGCCGAAGAGTAACCCAGCACACGAAAGGTAAATATTTTGAAATAAGTGTGTTCAATAGGTTGGTAGGAATATTCTCTAAAAACATTATGACTTAGATACACAAATTATTTGTCTTATTGATTAAAACTACTCATTGAATTAAAGTAAATTAATAAGTAAAACATTTTTGTGTAAAACTTCATACTAGGTACTTTACATAAAATTGCTATGTTCTTCAAATTTATACTTGTGAAATTATATTTTTTGTTACCCAATCAGTAATATTTTTATTTTGTAGAATCGTTACAAATTATTTTTTCAATTCTTCGAGAGCCATTATAAGCTGTATCTTAAGTTTTCTTTTTTTGTCTGCAGTACAAAACCAAAGACAAATCTATTTAAGATCCTAAGAGCTGAAGAAAAGTCGTCTGCAGCAGAATGCAGTTCTTCAACAACCTTCAAGCTAGAGTCATCATTTACTAGCCGGGTATTAACTGGGTCGGCGCGTCGTGCTGCTAATGTGAAGGGTTCGTACTTTGTGGAGCTCAAAGTATTCAACACAGACGACGCGCTGCGAGCTGATCCACGAGAACGGTACAAACAAGCATTGGCAAGTGTAAAGCTTCAATGTAACGAGCATACTCCAACCTGGGAAACACTGCAGGCTTTTATGGGGGAGGCTTACTCTCATTTCGAGAATAGTGAGCCCAAATTTTATTCAAATAAAGTAACTTTTAAATAATTAAGATACCATTAGATATTATTGCAAATACTAAATTGGTTTAGTCAGTGTATCTGATACGTTTTACTTTTATTGGGGAGGCTTATTCTATTATAAGAACTTTCAAATAAGTACATAATGTAAGATTAGATATATTAAAATAAATATTTAATTGGTATGTTCAGTATACCTAATACGTGTTATTAATAAAGAACTTATTTTACCTAATAATATGTCCAATGAAATAGGTAGTTAGGGTAATATCAACGTATTTTCTAATAGAATCGGTAATTAATGTTTCTGAAAATAATACATTGAAATTTTAAACCGTTATTTAAAAGTTAAAATTATAAAACCTTTAAGTTTTTATTTTTAGATTATCCCCTCAACTCCTAATATATATATATATATATATATATACATATACTTAACGAATTACTTTTGTTGTTATAATATTCAAATATGCTATAGTTACCATTACCAGGTAGGTACTAGATATATATTTATTAAGCGATTAGCGTTTGCTTACAAATAACTAAGTGGGTATATTAAGAGGTTTTGCATAATGCCGTTTTGCACAGCATGTAGCATACATATACGAAATAAATCATGGGTAGGTCATTTACGGAGTTATTCACACAAAGAAAAAAATAACGCTTGCGCTATTCCACTTAATATCGATGGCGTTCGAGTAATACAATCAGCATTTCGTAATCGCATCGTTACTTATAGTTTGGAAGCAACGACGGCAGCCACTAAGTCGTGTTTGGATTCGTTTTTTCTATCTTATCGCAATACACTCCAAACTCTTTTACAGAAATCTGTAGATGAGCATACAAGCTGCAAGGTAAATTTTGAGCTCTTTTCAATTTTTTTAAAGATTGCTGACAATAACGAAGTAATAAAATCTTTTGGAACCAAAAATAAAATTTTATATTCCAATTACGATTTTGAGACCCTTTTTACAACAACCATACAAACACTTAAGCACAAAATTGAAGAGTTTGAAACTCAAGACAGTGGTTGGAGTTTTTTAGGCAATGTACGTCTGGAAATAAACATTAATAAATACCAACCATTGGGTGGTTCTAGTTTCCTTGATTTGCCAAAACATATAAAAAATAAAAAAGCATGTGTTAATATAAAGAACAAAGATCAATGCTGCTTTTTGTGGGCCATAACAGCAGCTCTTTATCCAGCGTCTCATCACCCTGAGAGAGTATCTTCTTACCCACACTTTAGCACTGTTTTAAATATTTCAAATGTATCTTTCCCAATAAATTTTACCGATATAAAGATAATAGAAGACAATAATCCTACCCTACAGTTCATAATCTTTGGATTAAAAAACAAAAATATAGTGGGTCCTCTTTATAAATCACAGAAATCGAGCAATAATAACTCTAAAAAAACAATCTATTTACTTTTTATTGAGAAAGACAACACTATGCATTTTTGTCTAATCAAAGATTTGTCTCGTCTTGCCCGAAGTCAACTCACGTCACATCATGGCAAATTATATTTTTGTGACACTTGTTTGGTATTTTTCATTACATCTGAAGAACTTGATAATCATGTTTGCGGAGGTATAGTAACCGTTTTACCTGATAAAGGTTCAGTAATACAATTTAAAAATTTTGAGCGCAAACAAAATGTTCCTTTTGTTATATACGCTGATTTTGAGACCTTGTTAAAGCCTACAGATGATTTGTCTGACACATCTTGTACAACAACTTTGCATCGTCATATACCAGCGGCATTTGCATATTACGTTGTATGCAAGGAGGATAGTAGTTATAACCGTTTTCGTATCTATCGTAATCCAGATTGTGTGGATGTTTTTATTAAATGGATTTTCAGAGATGTAAATGAAATTAACAAAATACTAAAAATGAATACAGCAATGGTTTTTGACGAAAATGACAAAAAAAATTTTGATAATGCTACTCGCTGTCACATTTGCAATCATTTTTTGTTTCTCGATCGTGTCCGAGATCATTCCCATTTGACAGGACATTTTAGGGGCGCTTGTCACAAAATATGTAATTTGCAATATAAGCAACCTTCGTTTGTACCTGTATTTTTTCATAACTTAGCAGGCTACGATTGTCACTTGTTCATTACAAAGTTAGGTGAATTTCCTGGAGCAGTTAAAATTATTCCAAAAACAAAAGAAAACTACATTTCTTTCACAAAGTTTGTTCCATTGTCAAATGGGGAATATATTCAACTTAGATTCGTAGATTCATTAAAATTTTTGGGTGCTGGGTTAGATAAATTAACGAAGACCATGCAAATTGAAGATTTTCGCATATTGCATGATTTTTTCCCAGACGAGCATCATTTTGATCTTCTTACACGTAAAGGTGTTTATCCCTACGAGTACATGGATCATTTTAAGCGGTATAAAGAGCAATCACTTCCATCAAAGGAAAAATTTTACAGCACCCTCAATAATGCTAATATATCTAATGAAGACTATGAATATGCTCAGTCATTGTGGAATGAATTTAATATTAAAAACTTAGGAGAATACACAGATCTATACTTGAAGACTGACGTTATTTTACTAACAGACATTTTTGAAAAATTCAGAAATACATGCAGAAAGTATTATCAATTAGATCCTGCGTTTTACGTGTCAGCTCCTAGTCTATCGTTCGATGCAATGTTGTTAAAAACAGGTGTGGTGCTAGAATTAATAGACGATTTACCCATGTTGAAAATGATTCAAGATGGAATCCGAGGAGGAGTTTGTATGTGCTCTATGTGAGCACATACAAACTTCTCCTCGGATTCCATCTTGAATCATTTTCAACATGGGTAAATCGTCTATTAATTCTAGCACCACACCTGTTTTTTATTCCGTCTATTAATTCTAACATCGCAAGCTAAAGCAAACAACAAATATTTATCGAATTATGATCCAACAAAGCCTGATAAATTTATTGTTTATATTGATTGCAATAACTTGTATGGCTACGCAATGTCTATGACCTTGCCATTGTCTAATTTCAGTTTTTTAAACCACGATGAGATAGAAAAATTGGATGTTACTAAAATTGACGATAATGCTGATTATGGATACATATTAGAAGTGGATTTAGTATATCCAAAAGAATTGCATAATTTGCATAACGACTTCCCATTTTGTCCAGAAAAATGCGTACCACCAGGAAGTAAGAATGAAAAACTTATTCCTAACTTACATGACAAATATATGTATGTCATTAATTACGTTTACCTGAAAACGTGTTTGAAGCATGGTCTAAAATTAAGAAAAATACATCGCGTTATAAAGTTTAAACAAAGTAAATTTCTAAAACAATACATAGACTTAAACACTAAACTGAGACAAGAAGCCAAATCATCTTTCGAACAAGATTTTTTTAAGCTACTTAATAATAGTGTTTTCGGTAAAACTTTAGAAAACAATGAAAAACGAGTAAAAGTACATTTAGTGAACCAATGGAGTGATGATAAAAATATCACAAAGAAACGCAACTCAGCGGGTAAGTTAATAGCTAACCCTAGTTTTCACAGCGTAACAGTTTTTACCGAAAACTTAGCTGCAATACAAATGAAACCCAACCGAATCATTTTAGACAAACCAATTTACATTGGTTTTGCAGTTCTTGAACTATCTAAAAGCCATATGTACGAATTTCATTATTCAGTATTGAAACCGTTTTATAATAAGTGTTTGCAGATGTGTTACACAGATACAGATAGTTTTATATATGAAATTAAAACTAGAGATTTTTACCAGGACCTAAAAATCAATTTTTTGACTTATTTTGATACCAGTAATTATACTTTGGAAAACAATTACGATATACCGCTCATTAGCAAAAAAGTACCAGGTCTTTTCAAAGATGAAATGGGTGGAAAGTTAATCAAAGAGTTTGTAGGTCTCCGTTCTAAGCTGTATTGCGTACAGACTGCGGATAATGTTACTATTAAAAAAGCTAAGAGCGTTAAATCATGTGTAACCCGAGAATTTACTATTTCTGATTATGAAAAAACCTTATTACAAGGCGATGTTGTTCGAAAAGTTAATGTTTTATTTAAAACAATAAAACACACAATTTTTACACAATCCGTTAATAAAATAGCTTTGTCAAGCAATGATGACAAGCGTTTAATTTCACAAGATAAAATATCTACCAGGGCGCTGGGACATGTATCTTTATTGAAATACTGATAATACCACAGTTAATTATTTTACATATTGATTTATTTAACCTGTACTATGTATTTAATATTATGTTAAAAATACAATGATTATGTTCGCTAGTTAAGTTAACATGTGTTTAGTAATAATAATAATAATAATAATAAGCTTCTGTATAATATATAATGATGGTTTGTAAACGTATGTAATTGTATGTTATTTTAAATAAATAATATGTACACCTAATGAAATTTTTCGTTTCATTCAATATTTTAAATTCAAATCCTATACACATAATTAAAATGATGTGCTGTTGTACAGGTTGCAACATGTTATGCACGTGACTGGATGATGCAATAAATCATTACAGCAAGTAGTTTCGTGTTTGATGGAATGAATTTTGTTAACGTTTCAGTAATACGATACCTTCTACATGCTCAAATTACAAGGCGATCAGTGTCAATAAATTGAATAATAGCTAATATTCATTGACACGAAAGTATTGCAAGGAAGCGGTTGTAATTGAATAATTTTAAAGTTTTCTTTTAAATAATAACAGCAATCTACAAGTACAAGTAAGTATTTCTCTAAAATTATTCTTATTTTATTTAGGTTTAATTTTAAACGCATTATATTTTGACACAAATATTTTATATTTTTTACAGAAAATGACATCGGAGAGTGATCCTATGTGGTTACATTGTGCTCAAGACCCCTTAGCCGGTTGGGATGAGTATGAGAGAAAATTAAGAAAAGAACAACGGATAGCAGCAGCAGCTGCAGCTGAATCAACTGCAAATACCAGTAAACCAACAAAACATATGAAGCGTAAAGTCAAAGATTGCGTCTCATATGTTGTCAGCAAGGCACCAAGGAGAGGACACCGTGTTATCAAAATTCAAGTATTTGATTATAACGAACGATTGGGTGCTAATTGTGAAAGTGCTCGTGTACAATATACCGTAGTAGATCCTATAGATGAGATTGTTAATTTAACTGAAAATGTTATAACGAAAATAACAAAAAAACTGACTGAAAACTTTATCGATTAATTGTGTAATGTGTAATGTTATAATAAAAGTGTAATTTAAATCTTTGACAATAAATGTTTGCCAATACTATTTTGGAGTATTTATTTAAGTAAGATTAGAAAATAAAACAACATATTAAATAAAATAATATAAACATTTATTCCATTTTTACATACTTTATTTTTAATATAAATAAAAGATATCTCACATAAATAAGGTTTTAAAATGTTTTATACAAATAATTAAAACTTAAAGAAGAACATGTTGTTATCCAAATACCATTTCCTTAGTATACTAACATTTTTTAAAGCACAAGATTTTTTATGAAATATACAATTATAATTCATTTTGTCCTGACAGTATTTATTATATAAAACAAAAAAGTTAGGACAACCTTTTTCTCCAAGGTCTATTACAGAACAATTAACACAAAAACTGTTTATCCATTTTATCTTCTCCAATCCTTTCACCAAAACAATTTTATTTTCTAAGAATGGTTTAATTATACGCTTAAATTCACGGATATCTGTATAACCTTCAGACCAAAAGATACCACGTTCCCTTTCTATCCACAAAACCTGTTTCTTTTCTTCATGTGATAAATATGAAAATGCATATGGAGGCTTCACTAAGAACACATGAGTACTGTGTTCGGTTGCCAATGCAAATTCTTTTACAATAAAATCATTCTTGAAATCTTTGAAACCTTGCACGTCTACTATAATATAATCAGGGTTCATGATATTTTTTTCACTACGTTGCTAAGTGGTTTGTATTCTACAATAGAATCGTTAAGTATAAGACAATAGGCTGTGGTATTATCAGGAAACTCTGTGTCAGATTCAAGATCAATGCGTACGTCTATTGAACCTGATTTTAATGTCTCGTTTTGACGCGAACAATCAATAACAAATAAAGGAGCTTTATTTTTAAAATCTTCAAAACTGAGTAAAGGTTCGGGACGATGGCCAAAGTATTTCTGTTGAAATCTGGCATATTCATCGTATATTAATGAATAGTTTCCATGTCCAAACCTCGTGTTATAATTTTCGTAGGGAAAATATGATGAATTTAAAAAAACTTTAACATCGCGCACAAGACAATGATCAAATTGTGACATATCCTTGTCAGCATGACGTTTACGATTAGTTTGAAATCCTATAATTATATATCTAGGTTTTTCCAATTGTGATGAAGTTTTTACTGACCATGTATGTTTTGTTGTCTGTGGAAGTGTTGGATATTCGTATAGATCCCAATTCCTAAATACTATATTAATTGTACGATCTTTTTCCAAGTGTTTAAGTAAATTGATTCTTTCTCGATCTGAAACTTTTATGTGAGGGACGCGCCAAATTATTTTTTTTATATCAATATTGTGCACATATTCCCCATCGTTTAGTTTTAATGCGTTCAAGTTATTACTACTTCTGAGTAAAATTAATTCGTGCTTACAATTTATTATAATTTTGTTATAATCCTCGGCAAACCCTAAAATCTTGTTTAGAGGTATGGACATCGAAAAATAACCTGATAATTTAGTGGTTGTACCATTTATATCCCACCCCCAAGATTTAGACATCTTTGACTCATTTCCGCTCATGGATAAAAGTGATTTGATTGTAGTAGTCACACCAGCGTTTTTAATTTTATCAATTTCCACTCCATTGAGCTCGTATCGAATATCTTGAAAAAAATACATTGCAGGGTTGTTCGTGAAATGCACTTGCTCTACTTTTGTTTTTGTATTCCTATTAAATACATTGACATAACCTTCAAGGTACAAAGTGCTTGCAGAAGGCAATACATACAAGTCCTGTTGATTAATAGGAATGCGTATCTCATCATTTTCATTAAAGCTTGTGACATACGGTTTGTATGAATGGAATTCTATGCCTTCAATAGAGTTGTCGTGCACAACAGGATCTACTATATTCAGAATACTTATTTTAGTAGACCAATCAATTTAAGAAATTTTTTATTTTCTTTAGTTAACTTAATTTTAGATGTTTTTTTGATGGTGGCACGTTTCAGAGTGACGAGGTTAATTGCAGATCGCTTGGTTTTATTAAAGTCTATCATTTTTTCTTTTTAATGTGTAAATATAATTGAAACTCTTCTCCTCGTAAATTTACTAAATTATTATTTGAATCCAGTATTCGTATTGAAATAGAATAAATACTTTTTTGGTTTACTGGGAAGTATATAACGTTTTTTGGTATTTCAATAATCCTGTAGCCTGGTGGTACGCTAGGGGCGAACTCATAAATAATATGACTTGGTTTCCCATTTATATAGGAACCGCTAACGACGTCACATTCGATTCTTAGTACGGTGGTTGATATAATACTAACAGGAAAGTGGGATTCGTGTAATATATTAGCTTTTAATATCTCGTTGCCGAATCCCAAGATTTTTGCTAGTGAAGACTCTTTTTCAAAATGTATATCTTTTGAGCAAATAATACTTGTCTTCAGTGTGTTGTTGTTGCAAGTTAACTTAAAAGAAGAATCGCTAATATTTTCTTTTAAATAATCACTGATGTCATGAAGCTCGTATGATCCTTCGGGTATTTCAACAACTCCTTTGTCTCCATAGTAGAATTTGTTGTTTTTGTTATCAATGTTTGGAATGGAATTACATGTTGAAAAATATAGTAAACCACATTCATAATCACTATCTAGTTGGAAGGCTGGTGAATAATTAGTTATTGATCTCGAGGCAGAACTAGAAATAGACAGTGTGAATGACATCTTGTTACTAATACCATTTTACATCAAGTGTCTCATTATAAACGATTTCTCCAAAAGGATTTTAAATATTTCAGACATAAATGACCACAATTGTTGGTATCAAAATTCTGATATCTAACATAATTGTAAAAAATATCATGTTTTTTTAAATATTTAATCAACTCGATTGGTGGTTTCAAATCACCAAAGCTATCGAAATACTCACAATAGTCATTATCTTTTACATAGGCTACCCAGTGAGTTCCTGCATTTCTATAATCATCTAAATTTAACACACCACATTCAACAGATTTTGGTCTTTTCGGTAATTTGTTTCTCATAAAAACACCTCTGAAGTGTGGAATGTCGCCTGAATGTTCTATTATATCTAAATCGCTTAGAGCGCGGTTGGGTAGCCTCCTTTTCAGTTTTTTGATTTTGTCAAACATAGACCGCCACCACTTTTATATGGTTTAATGTACAGACCTTTCCCTATTGCAATAGATTCCATCATCCTGTTATGACGTTCAGATTCTTGAAGATTTTTTTGTGCTGATTTATAATCATTGACAGCTTTTGCTACGCCCGCTGCACCTCCAGTTAATGCACCCAAAGCTGATAAGCCCGCAAATATAGGTATCAACGGCAAGAAGCCTCCAATTTTTGGAATTGGTATAACACGAGGAATTCGAATATGTTTTTTAGAAAATATTTTTTTTGCTACTGAATACGCAAATTTGATAGCAGACTTGTTGGATTTAGGTTTAAATTTTTTTAATTGAGAACCTATTTTGGCGACAATCGATTTAAATGTTTGTCCACCTGCACCCATTTTTAATTTAGACTTCATAACTTTGCTTACTAACCAAGACGTAAGTTTTTCACCTTTTCCTGCATTCTTTGATTTCATTCTTTGTTTAGCCATACTTCTAAGTCGCAAATCAGCTTTATGCCGATCTTCTAGATTATAACTATTAGTGTAAGCTATGTCGTGTTGTTTACAAGCTTCGTCTAATTCATTTACTCCTTTGTCACCTCTAATTAACCTTTCTCTTAGTCTTGTACCAGGCCCACAATAGTTGTATCCTGGTAAATGCAACTCAAACGGTATATTGTTTATTATTGTATTGAGAAGTCCTCCTCCTTCCATCAGCAATAAGGAAATGATTATAATTTTAATACATTTTTATTTTATAGATTTATGATCCAAAACATTTATTTTTATCGATCCAAGAATTATGAGTTTGATTGAAACCTAACCATTTTACAAATAATTTATTGCCATTCCTTTTTATCACCTTTTCTATCAAATACATGTCAGGATATTTTGTTTTTTGAAGTTCTTGTTCATAAAATGATCCTAATATGGGTTGTTTGTGTTGATCTTCAACGTGGTAAGTATAAGGGTTAGTTTTATTTACTTTTGTGATTGTAAAAAATTCTGTTGACCAATTTGGCGTGTATCCTTTTTCAAAAACACCTTTATACTTGCTGATACGAACAAAATCCCCTACACGAAATTTGAGTTTATGAAGTATATTTTTTTTATGTGATTTAAATATATTATTCATAACCAATATATTATTTGATGAATTAATATCTATGGGTTTGAATTTTGTAGTACGATGCACTGTGTTGTTATAATCTGCTGTTATATTTTTTAATGGTTTTCCAATCCATTTGTAATTTCCAACATAGTGAAAATGTTTATATATTTTGTTTTTTAATGTTCGTATCAATCTTTCAACGATTGAAGCTTTTTTATCTGAATATGTTGAATAATGGTTTATTTCATACTTTTTCAACAAACACGTTAAACTATCATTATAAAATTCTTTTCCTTGGTCTGTCTGCAAGTGTGATGGTTTTCTTCCATTGTCTAGCAAACAGTTAAATGCTTTTGTCATTTCAAACTTACATTTTGACTTAAGTGCAACAGTCCATGCAAATTTTGAAAAAGCATCAATAACTACCAATATGTATTTAAAGTTGTTATTAAATTTCTGAAGTTTTTGCATGTCAATTAAGTCAGCTTGCCACAAATCATCTATTCCTTTCAATATAACTGATCGCCGAGAAAAATTTTTTCGAGCTTGCTTATGTATTTCATTAATGATTTCTATTTTATTCATTTTGTTACTTTTTATCAAAATCTAATTAATTATGAATTAATTTCAACTCTGCCTTGGGTGGAAGTTTTGGTTTCAACTGATTAATTATAACTTGCATTTGTGTTTTTATATTTTTTAGCTCTAGGTCCACATCATGTTTACTATAAAACTCTTTAAGTTTTTGATCAACATATTGTTTATTCACCGCATCATCAGGGAATGACGGAATCTTCACTCCTTTGAGTCTGGTTAATTTTAAATCAATTTCTCCATTTTCTGCACGCAATAAACTTATATCAGACAAATTAGGTAAGCGTAACCTTTTATGTACGTGATGTCCAAATTTGTCAATATTCATATTGCTAACCGTTAAGAAGCATTTACTGAGGATGACTAACCAAATAAATTTAAGCTATTTTATTTTATATTTAATCAATAATGCCACTTTCACGTAATTCCTCTATGATAGATATTATCTCATTATCTAGACCAGTATTGCCAGCATCGCGTGAAGCTAGTAATAACTTCAATCTTTCAACTAATTCATTAGGATCGTCCCAATATACATAATCAATATTTCGTTTTACTTTTTTCATAAGTGTTAGCCCTGAACCAAGTGGTAGGCTTTCAGTGCTTGAACAATGTTTAGTTAATTTAAAAAGTGGCTTTATAAAATTCATATATTTAAAACCTTTGTTACTTTTGATTGGTTTTTTGAAATCAAAATTACGCTTATGTGCACTTGTATCTAATAAAATTTGTTTATAATTACTTAAATCATCCTGGGTCACCAAAGTCATTGTAGGCGTTTTTTTAAACAGCAATTCAATAAGTCCTTGTGTCTTAATATACATTTTACCACCTATCGAGATTTCTTTTGGCAAAAGATGAACCCGAGATGCTCCTATCTTCATTTTGCCACGTTCCCATCTAACGCCAAAAGGAACTTCTATAAAGGCTTCAGAAGGTTCACGCCACGTACAATCGTTTGAGCTTAACGACTTGAATGATGAGGCACTTGCATTTTGATCGTCATTTTCACTATCAGCTTGCTCATCGCTTAATTCATTAGCCGTATCGAAAAGAGTCTTATTTTGCAAAGATTCGAGAGACTCATCCAGATGATCATCTACACTTATTTTCTTGTCTCCTGCATCTATTGGTTTAACATCATTACCGTTATTAATATTATCATTAAGTGGTTTGTGCATTGTTGCCATCTTGTTA
This sequence comes from Plagodis dolabraria, assembly GCA_963854805.1. Lineage (NCBI taxonomy): Eukaryota > Metazoa > Arthropoda > Insecta > Lepidoptera > Geometridae > Plagodis > Plagodis dolabraria. The sequence continues at coordinate 24,735,263 of OY978444.1, forward strand.
AGTGGATCTGTAATTGGTTTTAAAACAGATTCCAGTGCATTGTTGGTATCGAGTTTATAATTTTTCATCATATTCACTTTCTTCTTAACTGCATCTACAGATTTTATAATTTGTTTTTTTAATAATCTTTTCTCATCCATTTTGATAGGCAACTAAAAAGTAGTTTGCGTTTTGAAGAGCAAACCATCAATGAAGAAATATTTATATTGGTTTTCATTTTATGCCAATTTTATTCAAATATAACGAACGTATCAAAGTTTTTTCTATAGTATCCTTTATTTCTTTCAGAATCCTTGTTTATAACTAAGAAATTATATGGAACACTCCAAATGTTTGCACACATATTGCGAAACTGATTCCAAGGCATATCAGTGTTGACGTGTTCATCATAAACATGTCTCAGATTAATATCATCTTGTTCAAATAAAACTAAAAGGTTTGCATTGTCTCTGATGAGTTGCTTTGGAATCTTGCTGTAAGTTTGGTTTAAATAAAAACAATCTATATTTTTATGTCGACCCATAGCAAAATAGTCACGTATATTATTTTGTTTTTCACAGGCTACATCATCGAAAATTATAATAGAATTAGATTTAGCTTTTTGAGGACTTAAAACACTATCATTTTCACTATATTTCGAAAACGTAACTCCTGGTACCATTTTTAATACGTGTTCTAAAAATAAATATTTAGGTTGATACAATGTTTTCGAATATATATAAACATTCAAAAATTGCAATCCCTTTTCATGCAAAATAAGACCAACCATCAGATTAGTTTTACCGCAGTTAGAGGGCCCGCAAATGATGCAACGAATAGTGTTGGGTAAAAGTTTTCCATGTTTATTGTCAACATTATTTAATGCGATGCAAAATTTATCCAATTGTAAATCATCAGATTGTTTCACGAATAACATGTTTAAACCGTAAAATGGTTAAAACAGAACTGACATTTTTACTACAGACTTCGTTATTTTATATTATAGAATCATTAAAATGATCTTGACATCGCACACTATTATCATGTTATGCAAATATTGGGATTCTGCCTACGAAGTGAGTGGAGGACTATCGCCAGCAAGGGCTGGCGAATCATTTCGAACCAAGGTGGAGGACTGACGCCAGCAGGGCTGGCGAATCATTTCGAACCAAGGTGGAGGACTATCGCCAGCAGGGCTGGCGAATCATTTCAAATCAAGGTGTAATAAGTTATAATGTTTTAACAAAATAAATATTGGGAATCTGCCTACGAAGTGAGTGGAGGACTATCGCCAGCAAGGGGTGGCGATGGACCGAACACGAATGGAGTGGGGCAGAATTCCCAATATTTAACTACTATCAGTGGTTTCTGTTTCATGGAAGAAAGCCGTGACGATATTTATTTGTGTATAGTTCACCCAACTTAATACACAGTCATCAAAATAAGTAAACCATGAAAATAAAATATTAAAGTTATTATAATCAAAAATCAAAAGGCAAGTCTCCAGGACATGATGGACTCAGCATTGAGCACCTGCAGCACGCTGGACCTCATATCTCTAGAGTGTTGGCTATGTTCTACTCACTGTGCGTGAGCCATTCGTACTTGCCAGTGGATTTTATGAGAACGATTGTAGTGCCTGTAGTGAAAAATAAAACTGGCGACCTTGCCGATAAAAGTAACTACAGGCCTATATCTCTAGCTACGGTAATAGCTAAGGTTTTTGACGGTTTGCTTAACGCACGGTTAAACAGATACGTAGCACTGCACGATAACCAATTTGGGTTTCGTCCTCGATTATCTACTGAAAGTGCCATACTGTGTCTTAAGCATACCGTCAAATACTATACAAAGCGTAAAACCCCAGTGTATGCTTGCTTCCTCGACTTATCCAGAGCCTTTGATCTGGTGTCTTATGACCTGCTATGGAAAAAGCTCATAGACATTGACGTGCCACAGGAACTTGTAAGCATTTTCCAGTATTGGTATGCGCAGCAGACTAACTATGTACGATGGGCAGGGGCAATGTCAGACCCATATCAGCTTGAGTGCGGTGTCAGGCAGGGCGGGTTAACTTCTCCAACCTTGTTCAATTTATACATAAACGGGCTTATTGTGGCGCTCAGCGGTCAGCATGTCGGCTGCCACATTGATGGCATTTGTGTTAACAACTTGAGCTACGCAGACGACATGGTACTGCTGAGCGCTTCAATATGTGGACTAAGGAAGTTGATTCAAACATGCGAAGAGTACGCGTCTGGTCACGGATTACAGTATAATGTAATAAAAAGCCAGTGGATGGTATTTGAGTCCGGGGGAAAAGCCCCTCAGAACGCACCTTCTGTCTTGCTCAATAGTACTCCCCTAGTAAGGGTCAAGCGATTTAAGTACCTGGGGCATATACTCACCACTGACCTCAAAGACAACGAGGACATTAAGCGGGAGCGGAGGTCGCTTTCGGTTAGAGCAAACATGATAGCTCGCAGATTTGCACGTTGTTCGGCAGAGGTCAAGGTTACGCTCTTTAGAGCGTTCTGTACATCCCTTTACACGTGTAGTCTGTGGGCTGACTATAGCAAAAAGACGTACAATGACCTCCGTATCCTGTATAATAATGCCTTCAGGATGTTGTTGCGGCTGCCTCGATTCTGCAGCGCCTCTGGCATGTTTGCGGACGCGCACACGGCATGCTTTCATGCGACCATGCGTTTACGTGCAGCGTCCTTGGTACGCAGAGTTCGGGCCAGCTCCAACACCATCCTGGAGATGATTGCACTCAGGTTGGACTGCCCCTACCTTCGGCATTGCTGCGATAGACATGTGGCAGTACCAATGCCGAAGAGAAGGTACTAATGTGTATGGTGGATGTGGTTATATATGTTACCAGGATCATTTTGACTGTTATTTGTACCTACTATTACATTTGTTTGATATGAATGGATTTGACATTATTTTATTTTATTTATTTTAATTATGACAATTTTCATTCATTTTGGTTAAAATTTTGACACCATATTTGACAATAAATTATTTAATTCTGATAGAAATTATGAAATGTATTTAGTTTTAATTATTGTAATTTGATAGTAATATTATTTTAATTTTATTATAAAACGCAACTAGTATAAATGTATGGGTGTAACTTACCTGAAATAAATTTATTTTGAATTTTGAATTTGAATTTGAATTATAGCACCCTTTTCTCTCTATTGAAAGATCTGAAATTTACTTCCAAGACCAGGAAACCCACGCAGAAAGATAACTTGCAGATAAAAAGTAGGTCAGATATATGTAAAGAGTGTTTGCAGTATAATGAAATGATTAAGAATTACTGGAAACCTCAAAAAATATTGTTTCTAAAAACATATAAGCTGAAATGCAATTTCATTCTGGAATTCCTGTATTTTTGTGATAGCCAACGCGGGTCTGCGAGCACTGAGCACGTCATTTTGTAAGTGTGGGTTGCGATAATGTCTCATTTACGCTGTGCATTTCGAGGTTGAAATATGAATGCTCGTTAGCACTCGGAAAATTAGCCGGTCCTGCAAATGAGCTTATGACATCCATTTATAATGGAAAACATAGTATCTTCTTTAGATGTGTGTAAATTGCTAACACTTCACGATTATTCCATGAATTCACTTCAAAATTTTACAATTAAAGCCATTTGCAAAAATGAATTCTTCTATAATGATGGTTTTTAATATTAAGATTTTGATGCCCCGAATGCTTATATTAATCAATATTGATTAATTTGTAGACTCGATATTATGCTGTAGCCCACGATCTTGTTGGACTTAGTTTTTTTATTCATACTTTTTTCGCCTTCCACGGCTGTCCAGCTTGTGCCTGTGATATTTATGATATTTCCATTTGATATTTTTCCTGTGATATTGTATACGTCCATTAGCGTGCACAGTACTAATACGGTTCCAACGTCAAGTCGCTAACATGGTTGCTCTTGATGATTCTAAAGTTCTTTTTATATGGCTCCCTTGATTCTTTTTATATGACCCATAGGAAACTATGTATTCAATATTTTGTGTTTACTGAGTATTATCATAGTATTATGTAACGTAATTAGTATAGAAACATGTGTATATGGTACGAAATATGGTTTTATAAGTCTACATTTTGTGAAACGTGTCTTTCATATTGTGTTATCATTTCATATTGCAACGCAGATTTTCCAGCGATTAATATTTGTAGTTGTTTTATGGATGGCGTAAACTTACTGCGGTAGGTTTAGGCTACTTTCATTATGCTATATAACGGTACTCGTAAATTTTATCTTTCTGATACGGCGTGGCCGGTAATAAAATCACATTAAACTGTTCGGAAGCGTTGATACAATGTTGACGATAATTCAAGCAATTGATCAATCCAGCTGCCAGCAGCTACAAGCAAATTGCTCAATTAGTTTACAGCACAGTGTAGAGCGATAAAATTATGTTATGATCAATTCGTGTGTTCGAACGTAAAATGCCGATTATAATTTTTATGTGTTTTTAATCGGTCGTTATTTACTGTATTATTGATAATTTAATAGTTATTGGCGCCGGTTTTGATAGGCTGATATTTTAATTTGCTTATCAATAATATCACATAAGTTCAAATCAAATAAAGGTATTGTGTATAGTTTAGATCTTTGAAGTTCTGCCGAGAGGGATATCTCTTGAGAAATTCAAAGATTTGGTTTCGGACATACTTATATCTACTTGCATAGTTTAAGTGTATTAAAGGTGTATTTACACTTATCTCTCCAATCTAAAAAATTTTTTTAATCTTCAATTGAATTGCAGGAAATTACGTAAGTTCAATTCAAGTATACGTATTGTGTATATTTCAGATCCTTGAAGTACTATCGAGAGGGATATCTCTTGCAAAGTGCTGCCTATTTCAAAGATTTCCTTTCGGAGACGCATATATAGATACTTACATAGTTTTAGTTGGTGTATTTACATTTATCTCACCAATCTAATAAATTATTTTCATTCTTCAATTGAATTTTAGGAAATTACCTACACATATGCTAACCAAAATCTCATAGCAAAGTCAAGATACTATATGACGTTACAGGTGATTCTATATATATAGTTCCTATTTATTTCTACGTTAAAGAAAGATATCGTCTTAGAGTATCAAAAGATTTTAGAATGGTCTTCAATATTCCAAAGTACCTTTATATACATTTAATGTAATTCTAAACTCCGGTCTTAATTAACCCGGCAACCGTTACATACCGCGTGCCAGCTCAACCGCGGTTATGGATACGTCCGCGCTTCCCCGATAATCCTCCATTTTACCTTCGCCAACCTTAATCTACCTTCCACATTCACAGGACCCTTGAATTAACAGACGTATAACAACTACATAAGGTGTAAAATCAAACGGAGCCTGACTCATTACACGCAGTTGAAAGCCGTTCAGCACATTTGACTCAGATGAACGCTTTGAAGGCAGGTTCATTAGTGCTCGCAGGACCGTCCGTTTTGTTAGAGTGAAGTAAAATGAAATAAAAATTGGGAGGTATTCGATACCGGGAAGGTATTTTATAGGATTTTATCGAAAATGTGGATTCTGTGGTCGTTTGGTAATCTTACAGATTCGGTTTTTAGGATATTGAATTAGAAGCCGAATGATGTAATCATATACGAATTTCTTTTAAGAAACCTGACTATGAATGGCAACTTATCATGTATAACTTCAGAATGACAGTCATTTCGTGACCATAGACTTCACGATACAAAATAATAGATACCATTTTGACTTCTCATGATTGTTTTATAAAAAAAATAATTTAAAAAAAAGTTTCTTTAAAAAAAAGTATTGTTATTATTAAATATGGATTTTCGCAGAGTTATGCCTGAATACATTCATTAACCATGTCATTTAATTAACTCGCAATTGAAGTATAACTCGTGAATAAACAAATAAACAATTGATTTGATTTGATTAATAAAAACTATTTAATCCATGCGCATCCTAGACCATGATAACAATAGAATCTCATTTTAAATGGACGATATCGTCCACGCGAATGCCCAGGATCCGCCAAATTGTTAGATCAGGATGTGAAGAACACCAGAGGCGAGGAAGATGAGTGGTGTGCGAGGAAAAAAATTGCCAATAGAATCGCTGCGCTCAACGAGGCTAAGTGTAATAATGAAGCCATTTTATTGGTGATTTTTTTCTATTACAACAGCCATCTCCCTCACACATCTTCGGTGCATATGCAGCCTAAGCCTCAACTTATTTATCAGCACTCACTTTTGGCTCGGGTTGTTCTCTGCTAAAATGATTTTTTTTATGCACTTGATAGCATAGGTAAATATTGTGTCGTTAGATTTACGTTTTAGGCAATGTCCTTTGTTTTAATTTTAATAGGTATGTTGAATAAAATAGGGCTTACAAGAACTATTAATAAGTATTTGTATCATGTTGAACCATTGTACATTTATTTAAGGTTTAAAATAATGGTACTTGAATTGACGTTAGTCATATTAAATATATTATATTTGTTCAATACATATAATTGTATAAAATCAATAATAAGATTAATTTAATAATACCTATGATAAAAATAGTTATTTATAAGCACATTCTAATCAAATAATTTAATAATAAACCAAAATTGTAATTATTTAAAAGTATTGATATTGACTGCCGAAGTTGTTATTTGAAAGGGGCTCTGCCCAGCAAGTCAGTCGTCTTTAAGCAAGCTCAGAGTGAACAACTCAGATCTCACAGTGGTGTCTAAATACATTTTCAAAGTAGTCTTTAACGACGAAGTGCTGCCCGATCAAGATTGTGTGAAAGTTAAGTAATTTATTATTCTCTTTTATGATATTACTGGACTAACCTTGTTTATATGTAATGGTTCTTAAAATGGTTTGTTAAAAGGGTTTTGACAGTTGTTATAAATTATATTGAATTATAATTATAATAATGTTAATTAATAGTTGATGAACCAGTAAAAGTGTAAATAAAATGTATTTAGAAAGTAGGTAACACATTGTTAAAAGATGTTTAAAAGAATGGCCCCGAGTTTCTTGCCCGTTCTTCTCGCAGTGGCTCTATACAATTTTGTTTGCTGAACGAGGCAGTACAATTAGAATACTTCAATATTAAAATTTCATTAGAGCGTCGTAGACGCCTAAATTGAATAAATAGTTTCGACTTTGACTTTGACCTTTTATTTTATTAAACTAACATACTCATTGTACAATCTATTGTTTAGCACATAATTTAATCTTCGAAGAGGTAAAAAAAAGTGCATAAACAATAAGCAGACACTCTAACTTAATAAATCTTTTTATTTTTGATACATCTTGATGTTGATGGCAATCAAGATTTTTCAAGGTACATGAAATCTGAGACAAGTATGTGCATGGAAGACTCCAGTAGATATCTTGACATCGCTTCACATACAAGCCACCAGAGAGCTACAATTGTATGCAGTTACGTGCAATATTTTGTATAACACTGGTTGCTCCAAATCTCTATGTATAATCAACGCAAAATTATAATCGTAAGAAAAAGTCATACAATCTTACCTAAAAAAAAAATCCAGCAAAACATATAGGGAGATATAGATATAAATTATGTTTGATTTAATATTTTGATTAAATTTTCAAACTCATGCAGCGATTTTCAGATGTAATTATCTTCAACGCTCTAAAAGCTTTAATACCTCGTAATCTGCGCTTAAGGGTGGGACATTGGAACTTCAACTTGCAAGCTTGCAACAAGTTGCACTGAGCATCCAAACTTCGGCAGCAACGTGGATCGTGTAGTACAGAATTACCACAACTTAACGTCTTCATTGCTGAGTTTGCATGTGAAATGGCCTTACATGATCTTGCTCTTCGATATCTGCAACGTATTTGCAATTGGGAATTTTACATATTGTCCTGAATAGTTACCATACTTAAGTAGAAGAAATGTTGCCAAGCCTGGCTTGCGGTATTTATCGACAATTACTTAACTTTAAGTGCAGTTCCTATTTCACACAGGTCTAGCCTGCGATGTTCATCGACATACCACAAATATAAGAAAAACTATAACAAATATTAAAAAAGCCAAGTATATCTTTATTAGGGCGAGCAAAGGGAGCCCTATCACTATCCATAAACTTCAATATTTTGTGGCCCCCTTTACTGAAAAAATATCGCGCCTATAGATTTGTAATTTAACATAGTAAGTTTTCTTAATATCTAGATGTCTTGATCTGATCTGTCAAAAAATATAATTTTATAATCATTAAAAAAATTAACATTCACAATTTTGTTTTCATTGGATAGAATGTTATTGTACTACTAACGCCATTTTTTAGAAAACCAAAGAGTAAACACCGCTGCAACAGAACTAAACTCAATACTCAAATACATGGTAGTTAACTTACTCAATACTAGATAACACTACTAGAATCAGGTTTTAAACTAAACGCAAGCCCTCACAAAGCTCAGCCTTTACCAGTTGAATCTCAATTTATAATTAGAAAGTCTCTGTTGTTTGTTTCGCTGAAAACACTAAGAACTCTAAACAAAATAGAGCTATTTCTTGTAGCAGTGACGTATACACGAATTAGGCATTAAATCTTGTAAATACTACAGTAATAGCTTATAAATCTTAGTTACAGCTAAATGCTTGTTTTAATATCAGTTTCTAGTACAAACACTGTAGACGTGGGCGACGTTTTTATTTAGACGTGAAACGCTGGCAGTATTTGTAAAGTAGATCAGGCGTGCACGCCGTCACATTGTATTTCTTTCTAAAAGTAAATAAATTGCATTCAAGATAGAAAGTAGTGAGAAAAATAACCACTGAGCTGTAAAATAATAGTATTATCAATGTATTTCTTCCCGCCAGAAGCCGTTTTCACAAGGTTCTCTTCTTATTTTGCATATTAGTAAGACCAATGCCAATGTGGAGACCAACTTCTTCCAAAATAGATCGCCCACCTGAAGTATTAAAGCAAAAAACCTTCTATATAATAAAACTACGTAAGCATTAAGTTTGTCAACTAACTAAAACTACCAGGCAAACATGTGCAGATAGGATATTATCCAAAAGCCTAGACCCGAAAGCAATGAGGTTGTACGTATTCTCCTTGTGCAGAGGTAAATAAGAATACTACCGCTATGCTAGACAGAGGAAGTCTGAACTCAATACAGGAAATATCAAATTTAATACAAATATTTCTTGACTTTTTACATTTAAAAAAATAAAATAAAAATACGCAAACATGTCCATGAAAATAAATTTTTAAAATTATATTTCCACTCATTCATTTTCAATAGCAAAAAGCTTCTCAATGAAAAAAAATCCAAATAAATTTTGACATAATGCAGCTAGCATGCTGGGCACGCTGCCATCTCGTAGTGGGCTGGAGCATTTGGACTGCCTGTGAGTCTGAAATGACTTATAGGTTGTCTAAATGCTTTTATCGTAGCAGCTGTAGTGTTGTATATAGTTCGCAGTATTTTGTTAATAAAGGCATACCGCCGGTTATATTTTCTTTTACATAAAACTAAACATTTCACTTTGATATTTAAGAGCTTTGAGTCAACATTTGAAAGAATCATCCAAGCAGGAGTATTAACTTCTAATCCCTAAAGCTCCTTGAAGAATTAAGATCGTGTCGCCAAACCCTTGTGACGTCACTTAAATTGGAAAGGAAAACAAAGGTGACAATTTAATTTATCGCAACGTGAGCACGGTGCGGGACACAATGTATGTGTTTTCTAAAGGAAAATATGTACATCCCATTCTATATTTTCTTACGTGTAGGTAGAAAAGGACTCTTTTATCCTTAGTATACAGGTTGATTCATAGGTGCGGTAGATTGCAAATTCACCTAGAGCGATTGGGTAGCCAAAACCTATATAGCAAATTTGATTCGTCTACTATTAATAGTATTGTATATACTGTATCAGCCAGATTATCCACTGCTCAGCTGCTGAACAGCCTCCTCCAGGGTTATTGATGCAATTATGAATCTTGAAAATTCAATTAACTCAATAATAAATAAAAAAAACTATTGTATTTTTATACCTAGTTGATAGGCAAGCCATTCATTCACCACTATCTAAAATGTAGAATGATGATACAGTAATGACCGCAGAGGACGTTGCTTAATCCAGTTGATCGGTTAAGAAGCTAGACAAACTTCTCTACAAACGCTTCTTAAACTTAATATAGTATGGACAATAAAACGCAATCTTATTCATAATAACTTATATTTGAGTACATCACTGCGGTAGATTGCATCGATAGCTCGCCATAAATATCATGTCAGAGAAATCCGATGTCGCCCCATCAATCTGCAATATACTAGTAGCGTGTCAGCGCACTTTATAATCTTTGACGGCTGCAATGTCGATGTAAAAGCTTTATATTTTCAACGTTAATCGAATGGCGGGAACAAAATATCGTTTGAATCGATTTATAACTTTTTCTGTTAACAGATACGAGTTAATGGGGAAATACGAACAAATGTTTGCGTTTTGTATTTCCCATGTTTGCGCGGACATAATTGTTTTGACAAATTGGCTGTTGAATTTGTTACATGAAACGAAATTCACTTTGCAGAGCGTTACTGAAGCACTGTTTCGATGGAACCGGACATTTAAATTGTAAAAAAACTTGAAATCTCTCTCTCTCTCTCTCTCTCTCGTTGTGCTATGGATTCATCACCAATCTATACTGGACCTATATACTGTAGATCAGTATAACAAAATAGCTTCTAACCTCTCTAATAGTGATAATTTTTCAGCCTCATATACTTTTTCAAACATTAGCATAACTAAAAACAAGATCAACTTTATTACTCGATTGTGCGCTCGAAGAGTAAAAATCTCCTGATGATGCTTCATGTAGCAGCGAAAGGCGTCGAAAATTCTACTGGTTGGGCTAACTGGCATTTATGATGTCATGTCGGTTTAGCAGGAAAATTAGGCTGAAATGTCACTAGATATTTTTGTATCTTTTTATGTGCTTTCTAAAAATAAATTCAATGTTTATCTATATTATTTAAAAAAAAAGTATGAGCGTACCGTTTTATTATGTAGTTGAAATTGAAAACAAAACAAAAAATACATAAAAAGTCCGCATAAACTTCAAATAGTTAGATGTAATTTCTTTTCCCGCTGAATGAAATTCCTCAAATAAGATGAAAACCTTAGCATCAAAATAAAAATTGGCAAGCTACTTACCCACGTTTCAAGTTTAAATGTAAATTTGCTTGTCCCGTTAGCAAAATCAATTTCTTCTTCAAACAATTGCAAAACTGATAACCCACAAAAAAGGTTTTACTTGGATAAAATCTCAACTGAATAACATTCTAAACAAAAACCAGCCAGGGAGAACAAGTTTGCCGTCCCTGTTGTTTCGCCGATATTTTATCGACTAACTGAACTTGGGAACAAAACGAAAGAAAAACAAAGGAGGAGGTATGACAAGTATCCGGGAGGGACAGGAGAATAAAAGAGTGGGGAGATCTAAGGCAGTGTCTTTATCTACAATTTAAGTTTCGAAGATAGATTAATTAATACGAGTAATTGATCGAGAGAATCAGTCTGTGGCCGTAGTACCGAATGTAATTATGAATTCTGAATATAACTTTTGCTTGATCTGATATTTGTGAATTTCGGTGTCAATGTAACTTTCATTACATTGTTTTTTAATTCTTAAGAAATACATCCGAATTATTTTGATTATTTTCCAAATCTACTCGTATTATCTCTATAATCTCAATATAGACGAATTGAGACCACTCATTATATAAGAGTTTTGCTTAATCTGATCTTTGTGAAATTCGGTATCAATGTAACGGTCAAAATAACGTGGCTCAATAATAATAACTTCTTTGGTATGACCTGTGAGTGAGGAGTTAATGTTAGAGGTAAGATATAAAGTTCCTATTCGGTGAAGTGAATGTATACATTACACGTTTCAATACTCGCGCCAAATCTATAATGTTATTTTAATATATTTATGTTTGCATAACGCATGCTCTGCGGATTAGATTACAAAATAATAAATTTACTAGTGGAAAAATTACCGAACATGACTGAAATTTTTCGTCTTGCGTCTATAACCATATAATAACAAAATCATACATAGCATTTATTTATATAATATATAAATGTTATGTTTGATTTTGTCGAATGATGATGTGGTCGAAGATGTTATTCAGGCTAATCTAGAATTACTGGCTCTCAAGAACAGCTGCCGGAACACATCGTTGGGTGCTTGGGAACAGATTTACCACTTGAGGGTGGAAGCTAATCAGGCGGACATTCGTAAAATGCCCAACCACCATGCTATAACAACTGGCATTCTAAGCCAATATGGCCAAGATAGCCATCCTAAACTGGGATCAACGTCTTAGCGTACCCTCCAAAGCACGTAAGCGCTCAATAGTAATGACACTAACGGTCACCCATCCCATTCATGACCACGGGAGACGTTGCTTAACTTAACTGATCGTTTAAGAACGGCTAAGCAAACTTCGCTACGAGCGCTTAAAAAATATACACAATATTTTAATTTTGCTATGACGCATGCTCCGCGAATGAATTACAACAAGACGAAAAGTTAGAGTCATGTGCGGAATACCAACCAGTGCCTTCCATCCTTATAGCCAGGGTATGCTCTAACCGCTAAGCCAACATGTCAGACGTATGATTCCAATTTATCCTTTCATTCTTAACCATTGTATGGAGATGGAACGACATCTTTACTTCAGCTAACGTTGTACTACAAACAAGACTAATTTTGCAATTAGCTCTAAACTTGTTTACGATGATGCAACCTTATATTTTTCCGCACATGACTATAATATTCGCTCTCGTTGTAATTTTGTAAAACACACCAAAGATTTGTTTTTCTGTAGTAATCTGGAGTGAAGGATCGGTGCCCGGTAGATAGTCACATAGGCTCGACTCCTATTACATAAAGCCAAACGATGTCTAACGAAATGTGGGAGTTAATAGACACCTATTTCTACCCTTTCAGGAATGTAAAAGTATGTCTATGTAAAACTCTATAAATTTTGGTTATACAGTACCTGACTCTACCACCCATATGTTTATATCATACCAAATGCGGTTTTGCATTTAGATTATGGGCAATTCAACCGCGAACAGATGCAAATGTTCGGTTTAGCAATTGAATCAAATAAGTTAACCGATTTTAATTGAAACATTATGTATATTGCGATGATTATATTTTAACTAGCTTTCCAAATAGATTACAAGCTCTTTCGCGTGCTAATCGAAAATTACAATTACAAATCAACCACTCGGCCGAATAGTTAAAACACCCAGCACGAAATCAGGGATCACGGGTTCGATTCTCGCTCGGGTCAAAATTTGGTCAATTTAATAATTTGTAAACGTATGCTAGAATCTTGAACTTCTTGACACGGTAGTAGAGCATTTTACAAATATTCTCCTGGTTACAATCCTTCATTAAAAACTGCCGCGAAACACCTACCGGTGTGCTCCGAAAAATTTCTTTGTGCAGTTCCTATTCTAGTTTAAGCATGTTTAACACCTTCAACCACACCCTCACTAAAATATTATGACACTGGTAAATTAGGGGCCAAAAGCTGGCCTATCTGAAATAAAAAAAGGAATGTAAAAATTGCTGTATTTTAAACACATCACCAAAATGTGCCTTCGTGTAACATCTCAGTTTACGAAAGCAGTACCGCGAGGTTGTGCTATTGGTAATGTTAAAAATTATATTTCAGGCTCATTTTGTACATAAAAATGTTGTGTGCAGTAAAAAAATCAATTACTTAGTACCTAAAAGGTTTGTTATTTTTTATGATAAAAAATGTTACGGCAGTCTTTACACAACCGTGATCGTACTGGTAATGATGCAGACTTCTCAGAATTGTATGAGAATTCTCATAAATTTTACGGACACTAAAGAAACACGAGGCTGGTGGATACGAGAAAAAGTCCGTTATGAATTTTATACTGATACGTAATGGAAATTGAAATAAGAAGGCCAGAGTTTCGCGTGAAATACTGCGAATAAGTAAAGTGGTGAAATTGAAGGACTATAAAATAAGGCCGATGCTAAAAAGAATAAAATACCACAAGTCTGTAGTTTCTGTAACGAGGTAGCCAATGTAACGTACAATATTTACGACGAAAAAAATTTGAAGGGTACTAAAGCGGTATCATGCATGTGATGACGTGGTCAAAGTAGACTACAAATGGAATACAGTAGTTATCTCGAAATATGCTTTGGAGCAACCTGGGGATTTTGTCGTAGACATTACTACGTTGCGTAGCAGCTACGCTTTATTAGGGCTCTTGAGCTGTAAGTACCAAGTTTTAATTGTGTGATTGTTCAGATTTGGTCCTTACGTTTACGAAATTACATAACTTAAATTACATAAATAATATAAACATTAAAACAGCACTCAATATATTTTTGAACAACTCATACCAATAAAGTTTTTTGATATCCCGGCTTGACTTTGCCACTTGTGTTTTTTTTAAGGTTTCCTACAGAAATACCCAACAGGGAATAACAAGTTTTACATCGTTTTTTAACCGACTTCCAAAAAAGGAGGAGGTTCTCATTTGGTATGTTTTTGTTTGTTTTTCTTACCTCAGAACTTATGTGTGGCTGAACCGATTTTGAAATATCTTTTTTTTTTAAAGCTGATGCTTGTCATTTGCTCATTTAAATTTCATAAAAACTGGTCAAGCCGTTATTGAGTTACACTCCGATAACTAAATAATATTTACTTGATGATATAGTCGTAGACAATGAAAGACAATGGATCCCGTAAGTAGCAAAGGTCACAGAGAGTGAAAAAAAATTATTAACCAAAAAATGAAACCAACTTCTCACCCAAAAATGTTAAATAACTTGTCAAAGTCGGTACCATGCGCAAAATATTGTGATAATAGGTACTTTAGAACTATCATGGTACCGACATCAACAAGTTATTTCACACTTTTGGGTGTTGAACTAGGTTCCATTTTTTGGTTAATTTATTTATTATATAAAAAAAATATATACCTAGGTATATACGCAACTGAGTCAACAAGTAGGATTTGCAGAAAATACAATACTAACTATATTATTTGATGTTCAGAGAAGTCTAGATAAAAATATGAATGGTATTTTTATCGACATGATTCAAACATAGTTATCGCAATGTTATGTTCCTACGACTCAGCGCATCCCTACGGTGAGTGTCCGCTTGGTATAATAACTAGTGCGACCTTGATTTAGCCAATGAAAGCGCTTTTGTATAAGTACTACTAACAGCTTTTTTATTACATTTGCCTGACAGATTAGCCTTTGAACACTATCTCACCTGATGATAAGTGATGATCGAATATGTTTATTCAGGCTAACCTAGAATTACTGGCTCTAAAGGACAGCTGCTGGAACACAACGCTAGGTTCTTGGCGACAGATTTTCTACTTGAGGATGGTAGCTAGCTGGACGGGCATTCGCATAATGCCCTTCCACCATGCTATAACGACTGCCATCCGACAACAACGGTCACGGTAATGTCACCAGCGGTCACCCATCCAACTAATGACTGCGGCGGACGTTGCTTAACTTTGCTAATCGGTTATGAACAGCAAACTTCGCTACGAGCGCTTCAAAAAAGGTTTAAGTTTATTGGCCTCTATACAACGAATAAAGCAATGGTACATATCCATATAAGGTACCAAAGATAAGCACCCCCTATATTTTCCTCTGGGAGTCATAGGAGTCAACGAAGGGTAAAATACCAGAAGGTGGGCCGCAGCGCCTTCTATAGAACTACCATTTAATACTGAAGTCGAAATCAAAATCATTTATTAAATTTAGTTCAATTAAAAATTGAATTTGTGTTATACTGAATTTATGTTATACGCGGACGTTGTAGATAGGTCGGAATATACTTATGAATAGTGCAGTGCTATACTTAACCTACTATGTATTGTTAAATAGTAATAAGGTTCAATAGTTGTTATAGTGCATACCTACCTACCTACCTACCTAAGTATTTTGTCTGGACGTGTATATTTTTGTTTGACCTGATGTTGCTATAAATGTGTACTGGAACAAAGGACACATATGAATTCTTAAATCGTAAGGTATGTGAATATAATATTTTCGTAGAATATAATATGTTAAAAAATGTTTAACTCTACATAAATATAAATATCTATATATTTTGTTAAAAAGGCTTTAAAAAGGTGATGTTAACCTGCCAAGCCATTGTAAAATAGTTGAAATAAGTACTTGACAGTTTCTAGTAAGTATTGTAAACAATATTTTATGTTAAATAAAGATCTTATAAATAAAAAAAAAATATATATTAAAAATTTGTGCTGCCACGTTCAGCAAATCCTTTTGGTACACTCTCCATTTGGTACAGTCCTCGGCGAAACAAACCTAGGTAGGCACAATTTATTACTCATACTCGAAGAACGGATAGTCTACTTTGTAATTCCGCTGCAGAGTTACGCACATGTATCAAAGCGCTCGTAGCGTAACTTAGTCGTTCTTAACCGATCAACTAAATTGAGCAACGTCCACTGCGGTCATGGCTTGGATGAGTTTGCGGTCATTGGCGAGTGGCATTACTACTGAGCGCTTTCGTGCTTGTGAATGCACAATAAACTGTCAGCCCCAGTTGTTGTCTTACGATTGACGTCGTTGTATCGCGAGATTATCATAGTTGTAGGGCGTTGTGCTTATTCCCGCCTGGCTAGTTAACCGCTCAAGTAGAAAAGCCATTACCAAGATCTAACAGTGTGTTCCAGCAGCTGTCTTTGAGAGCCAGTAATTCTAGGTCATCCAACAACATCTTCGACTACATCACCACATGACATTTGGTTGGATAGTGTTCGATGGCTAGTCATCTATGTTTCAACTATAAATAAATAAAATAAAACATAGCTCAACGCTGCAACATTTGGCCTTGTTATGATTAATCGGAGATATCAGACCGGTAGAAATGCAGATTTATCACGTCGGCCAACGAAGGCTACTGTTGGACCTTGCCGGCGGCTGAATGATTGAGCCATTAGCGTACACGATTCAAATATAACACGATTCTATGAATCATAGGAAGAATAGGATATCAAAAAGAAATGTAGTTCTTTAGAAGAAAAATAATCATAGGCAATAACTAAACTTGTTCACCTAGCGCAAAAAGGACTGTAGTATGAAATAGATTTTTGCTGCGTGAGGTTAAATGATTCTACTTAACTTTGATGTTTTTTACTTGATAAGGAAACATTTGACCGCAGTCTTACCTGATGGAGAGGATGACGTGGTCAACGAAGGAACATATATGCCTAGCAGAGACCCAATATATAGGCATAAGAATTAAACAAATAACCGCGATATGCCCCACTGACATTGAGTTTGGTAAAGTGGAGTAAAGCGTTGCTTTGAAATGTCGAAGTCTTGGGTTCTATCCCCGGTTTGAATAGCTTCACCACCAAAGTCTGAAGCTTAGCACAAACGATAGCAATAGGCTTCCCTTGTTACCTAGATTTAAAACAAAGCATATCTAACCAAAGGAGACTGCATAGAAACTCTACTTTACTTTTGCGTTGAACGTACTAATTTGAATTCTAAGCAAGCACTATTATGCCTAATATGGCTCTAAACTTAAAGCTACAATTTGGGCGTGAAACTTTGTAGCCGTAAAAATAGCTATAGTGTCGGCTACCTTTAAATTAGCGCCCTCTGTGGGGCGCATAGTTCGCGTGCCTCATCCGATTCGCACCCCCGGAAATGGCATTCGGCGCCAGGGCCAAACTGGAACATTCGCTTGTTTAGTGTTCTTTGTCCGGAAAGATGACTGACCTAGTTTGAATGTATCGGGATGCGAGAAAAACATGATTAACTCCACATTATAATCATAAAAATGTTCTTGATTTTTAAACTAAACACTTTATTTTTAATATATTTTCTAATCTTACTGAACCAAAGAATCTACGCATTATCGTTATTGACATTATTTACGTCGTTGAATGTTTCTCGTTATTCGTACAACCAATCCCATAAAAAGACCTCATTTTATATGAGACCTTTTCATAAATAGAGCTCAAAGGCTTTAAGATACTCAAAGCTTGGTACATACATTTTTAGAGTCCTGGAAAAGCATATTGAAACCCTTATGGTGCATGAAAAATATGCGGGCTGCAGGGAAGCTAGTACTATGGTTGGTCCAGTAAATATTAGGTGATGCAATAACAAATAGATCCCTATGGATCGGCCTATGCCCGTATCCCAGAAATACGATCGGTTCTTGATATAAATGTAAAAGTAGATATTTTAAGAAGAGATTGCTTGCTAAAATATTCAAAGAGACAAAATGAGTCAAATTTCTGAAACTGCATTCATTTCACTAACGATATGTTCTAAAACGTAAATAGATAACACTTTATTGACACATAGAAATTTTACAAATGTATAACTTAAAACATAATAAATAAGAGTAGGTGTGACAATGGGCGGTCTTATCGCTGAAAGCGATCTCTTCCAGACAACCCCTATCAACAGATATGGACGGAGGTCTATCTATAACAATACTAATATAAATTAGAAAATAAACATTAATTTTAATCACAAGAGAGAGTTGGGCCAAAGATCAATTAAAACGTAAATTACCTATGTACATCATAAAAGTAATAATTTAGCAAACCAAAGTACATATATATATATGTATATTATATATTATAAATACATAAAATACATACAAATATCCGCTCAAGCGGGGATATTGATCATGTCACCTTCCTGAACGGTGAACAAATATTACTTAATTTACTACTAGCGCCATCTAACCATTTATCTACCATTAGGAGCAGAATAGAATACCTATCCGTTCTAAAAGGGTGAGTGAATATGTGTTGACCTACTTCCACAAAACTAACCTCTCTTAATTGTAAATTGTTCTTGGTATGTACTCTCATTGTTTTATCTAATTGTAATTACTGTGTTTCCCTATGTACTAACTTTGCTTATAGCTCTTCTAGCTAAAGCATTGTTTATCTGTGTTTTTCTGTATTTCCTTGGTTGCTTCACAACACACAATTTAACCTAAGCCCTTCAGGCATCTATTGTTTGCTGGCGGGTCACATCCTTGAGACCTCTGCGTTCCTAGCCATGCTCAGTAGCAGAGGAACAATGGACCCACCAGCTCAACACCTTCACTGAAAGGATTCTGACCTGAGCACATCCTTTCAGGGTTCTTCCAGTACCGCACTACGCTCCCAGTACCTGACGAGGCTGACCTCCAGTCGAGGCTGACCACTGACTCCGGCCGTCCCCTGAACTCCGGCACCGACCGCTGCCAATTCTCCCGTCTCTACAGCGCCTAGCTGGGACATCCTACCGGCGCGGCAGTGTTGGAGCTGAACCACTGCACGGCAGACCTGCTGCTGAGCATCAACTAAATTGCTAGCGGACCGGAGATAAGTTCTCAAACAAGGAAGCTCGCTATTGCCACACCTGTCTGAAATCCACGACCCTTTTCTCTATTTAATATACTTCTGAATCTCTTCCTCTAGTTTCTTTTATGCTCCCTTCTACCAACCTTAGGTAGGTAGGTGACAATCAAAATGATCAACGATGTCGTAAGCTCTCCTGCACTCTTGAGCACATATTTCGGTGTAAGTGTTTGTACTGAATTTGCTTTATGAAATCAACTGAATAAAATAAAACGATATAACACGATAAGGTAAATATACTAGGAATAGGAAAAGTATCAAAACGTTGCAAAATACAGCAACACCATTCCAAGAACTGTATTGGGTTTGGTGAGCTAGCGTTATTGAATTCCAATAATATGGCGGAAGATTTAAAAGAAAATCTAATATATCATATGTTTATTATAAAATTAATTAGATTGCCAAGAATAATTCTAGAATCCAATCGATGCTTAAGGCTAGATTCAACATCAGGTAATCAAAGATCAAATGTAGCTCGAATACGCATTTTATACTTCTTATAGGTATTTCTATCTTTTTATAACTCCTATTTTTTTTCTTGTAGGCAATATTATTTTAAGTAGCCGGAATTATTTAATTTATGTAGGTATCTCACATGCACATAATATAATTTTCATTGCCAAAGTTTATTAGAATTATATGAATACTTTATGAAACGTCATTTATTACAACGCAAAAAGTTTTTCTTTACACAGTGTTAAAACATAGCGCCTATATTTTAAATAGCTTGGTAAACCTAGTTATGAAACGATTATGAAGCAGAGAAAGTATACTTGGATAGAAATATATCTATAGCCTCTGATATACGGCACAAGTAGAAACGCAATTTCAACCACAATAATTTAATCCTGGAATTCAATGAGTCTGTCGAGTTTCCGAACAGCTCAGTACTTTGTAGGATTTACATGATTAAACGCAATATTTCAACTTTTAAGGTAACTTTAAAATTATAGGGCGTTGTCGGTTTCCTCACGGCAAAAATATTTTATGTTGCTGAAAACTATGGTTGCATTTTTAAGGTATATTTGAAAAGTTTTTAGATTTAGATGTGTCGAAATTTATGTACTATTGCGGTATAGCGCTCCTAATAAAAAAAAATTATTTACTTCCCTTACAAGAGAGCTTTCCATGTTTTTATTTTAATTTATTAAAATTGTTTTCTGTAACGGTTATAATTATTTATACGTGAACTAAATTTCAGCCTTAATAATCCCATAGCCTCTGAACAAAATGGCCAGACTGATAGGCAGACATGGCAAAACTATTATAATCTTTTTGTTTCCCAACATATATATATATATATATATTCCCCTTTAAAATGCCCCTAGAGCAATACTATTTTTTTTCAATAAATAAAAGCTTGCTATAAACACGCCTTGTCACTTAGTTTTTTCAACAACGAATTATTACCCATAAAAACATGGCTTTGAAAATTACTAAAAATGTCCCATTTTACCGTCAAAAAATTGTGTTTCTTTAATTTTATTTCGTTTCCTCGCAAGCCTCGTCCTCCCTCTTCAAAGTGGATTCTCAGGTCTACTTTTAAATAACTTGCATGCAAGCATGCCACTTATACATACAGAACGGAAATAGATGCAGTACCTCTTTTAATTTTGCTATAAACTACCAATATTGACGCTACTTTTTCTACTGTATTTTTTCCCTACCTGTTTTTATGCTTATAATTAACCAAACATATTACTGCCTATTTGAGACTACCTGCCAACACGCAGCGTTTGGATTCTTCCTGGATACTGGACTGAAGATACAGTACCTGAAACAAGTTGTTTAGACATTATTATATATACAATATGCTAAGAACTAAATTGAAACAATCAGTAAATTTTAATATATTCGTTTTTGCAATAACGCATGCTCTGCGGATTAAATATCAAAATTATCTATCCCTATACAATGGTTAAAGAACTGGAGGAAAAATTGGATTTATCAGTCATTGTCGTATTAGCTCAGTCGGTCAGAGTATACCCCGGCTATAGGGGTGGATGACGCGAGTTCGAATCCCGCACATGACTATATTTTTTTCCTCACGTAAATTTTTAACAATCAGTAAACCTTCATACGTGTAACGTGCATAAATTATTCGGGCTCAACATTTTTATATTGGGCGGGAATCGAACCCACCTTTTCCGGGACTCATTGTCGTATTGACCAGGAGAGAACACTGCGATTCCCAACTAAGGTTAAACTCGAAAATTTACTTTTTGTATACAGCGATGGTTCATCGGCACCGAGACGACACTCATAGTTTCCTAAATAAGAGGGCACACAATTTTATTCATAATATAATATAGATAGATAGAAGATAGAAAACACTTTATTTGCACAAGAACTTAAAAAATAGCATTACAAAAAGGCTTATATATAAAATAATCAAGTGCAAAATGGCGGGGTTATCGCTTATAGCGATTTCTTCCAGACAACCAAGAATAGAGGATTTATAATATATTCGATGTGGGAGGCAGTATTACGAAAATTATAAAACTTACTGAAATTATCATAAAGGTACTGCATACAAATAATTTAACCTATATTAAAATTTTACCATGTATATACTTACGTGTAATAATACACATATATGAATACCTATATACATACTACATAATAAATAAACATACATATACCTAAATACTATAAATACCTACTAATACAAGTACAGGAAAGCGAATGATAAAAGCTAGCTATTACTAGATAAGTAATGTTCTTTTACTCTATTTTTGAAGATATATAGCGACTGCGACTTACGAATTAATACTGGCAGACTGTTCCAAAGTCGTGCAGCATGTACAGAAAAAGATTTATCATAAAACGACGTTCTGTGCGGGGGTAATTTAAGAAGTAAATTTTCTGATGACCTTAATGACAAGGAATGTGTTGATTCAAGAAACTCAAAGCGGTCTTTGAGATAGCGCGGGGAAAGCGGATTAAACAAAATATTGTAAAGTAGAGAGAGGATATGAGTATTCCGGCGAAGGCGTATGGGAAGCCACTTGAGCTTATGTCTAAATTTGGAAACATGGTCATATTTGCGCAAACCAAATATGAACCTAATAGAGAAGTTTTGGAGACGCTCAAGTCTATTTATTTAGCTGGTCCTCCGTTAGATCTAGGTAGCAAACATCAGCATAGTCCAAAATGGGAAGTAATAAAGATTGGGCAAGCGCAACTTTGGTGGCAGTCGGAAGAAAGTTCCGAAATATAAAACGATTGCCCCAGAAGGAGTACAGAGTAAGTATCAACGTTTTTCGTGAGCAATGTGTTTATATTTATTTGGCACTCTCTGTAGCCTAGACGGCTTGATGGATCTCAACCTATGAAATGGCGTCAGATTCGTCTAATATTGTGAGTGATATAATAATTGAAGACATTTAAGGGTATCAAAACGGAGGAGGAGCAAAATATTTTGATATATAACTGATATGTAGTCAAAATAAGCATACCTAATATGCAAGGTAAGTTGTAAGTTTTTCAGAAGGAGCTGCTGTACACCTTCTCATATTTTTCTGCACCCTTTCTCGCCTCATATGACTCTTACTGGAAGTTATGGGGGGAGGGGTGGAGGTGCAGTTCTATCCCAACACTCCACGAAAAATAAGATGGAAAAGATAACTTTCAGTGGAACTGGAACCCGTAACCCCGGAATATTGTCCTCGCGCATTTTTTTTATGCCTGTTGGTAGTTAGCCTTTGTTGATGTAACCTTGTACAGACCCCATATATTTGTGATAAGGGTAGGAAAGTGATGATTGTAAAACACCTTGCAACTAATAAATTGATTATGATCTAAACTCCATTATGCGATAAATTAGTTCTGTACATACGTTAGGCACCAATTAAGGCTCACAATAGCTGTTCGTGGCATGTAATTGCCTTAACGATTAGGCGTTACGAAATATTTTGAAATCATGCTATTAACTACCTACAAATATGGAAGTAAATTAAAGATTACAAAATTGGAGGAATAATGGCGAAAAAGCAACAACAATAGACAGACTTTTATGATGCCCCGTGGGGTGCCGGGTCGTAAGAGGCGACTAAGGGAAAAATACTGTAAGATGGGCAGCAGCGCCTTCTAAAGAACTGCCAACTTACACTGCTATCTGCAAGACACCTGCCAAGCGTGGGGATTATGGCAAATACCCCCTTAGGGGAGGCTATGTTCAGCAATGGACGATCCGGCTGTTACAGTATACTTTTATGTTTAGAAGTAACGGGATAATGAATAGATTCAGGCGTTACTTTGCGGAAATCCATATTTAATAATAACAAATATTTTTTAAATATTTTAAGAAAACATCAAATTAATATTTTAATAAAACACTTAAAAATACAAAAAAATATATCTAGTGACAATTCCGCCTAATTTTCCTGCTAACCTCCTGAGGATGCTTCGTGTAGAAACGAAATGCGTCGAAAAAATCTTCCTGTTTGGATGCGTGGCGTTTGTGACGTCACGTCGGCTTAGCAGGAAAATTAGGCGGAATTGTCACTAGATATATTTTTGTATTTTTAAGTGTTTTATTAAAATATTAATTTGATGTTTTCTTAAAACATTTTAAAAATATTTGTTATTATTAAGTAACGGGATTTAATTTTTTTTTTGCTGATAGGCTAGCCTTTGACCACTATATCACTTGATGGTAAGTGATGTGGTCGAAGATGGTGTTCAGGCCAACCTAGAATTACTGGCTCTCAAGGATAGCTACCGGAACACACCGTTAAGTGCTCGACAGATTTTCAAGTTGAGGGTGGTAGCCACGCAGGCATTTGTTAAATACCCTATCACCATGCTATAACGACTGCCATCCTTAGACAACAACCGAGACCCACGGCCTAACGTGCCCTGCGAAGCACGGAAGCACTCAGTAGTAATGTCACTAGCGGTCACCCATCCAAGTCATGATCGCGGCAGACGTTGCTTAACTGAGCTGCAGCGCAAGTACCGAACTTACCGATCGCTAAATTTGACGTTACAATCGTCTAAATTCGATAAAATGGTGTTTGCAAACATCGATATAACCCGTTTTATCGAATTTTTATCGAATTTAGACGATTGTAACGTCAAATTTAGCGATCGGTAAGTTCGGTACTAGGGCTGCTGATCGGTTAAACGCTTCTAAGCTAACTTCGCTACGAGCGCGTCTTGGCACGTCTTGGGGCTCGCAGTATAAGAAGCTAGAAGTAAGTAGTATAAGGCAGTTCTTCAGAAGGCGCTGCTGCGCACCTTCTTGTATTTTCCCTTCGTGCCTCTTTGTCTAGTTGTAATAACAAAAAATCCCTCAAATAATAATAACAAATTACATTTTGATCATAGCACAATAAATGCTAATAGAATTTGTTCATAACTTCATTAATTACTATCACTAGACATAGTATAAAACAATGTAACTTCCCGCATTCTGTCCCTATGTATGCTTAGATTTTTAAAACTACGCAACGAATTTAAGTTCGTTTTTTTAAGATATAATGATTCAAGAGTAAGGTTTATATGTATAATATGTTGTCGCCACCTATAGCCATCATTAATATGCCAGAGAAAAACTGCATCACTATACCTCCATCTATCTGGCACTTAGGGACTTATAGAAACTTAAAGGTACGGATTTAGTTAGAAACTACCACTGTCCGATAGTCTTTCTCTATGACAACATAATTACGTAATATCCGCACAGTTGAAGCTAACAGTGGAGGTCACTTTTGACTTAGCGTTCGGTGAGAACAGACGTTTGGCTATATAATATTAAGTTAACGAATAACCTGGTATTATATTAAAGAAGCTAACAAATACATGCATAATAATTTAGACAAACACTGATAACTTTATAGGTTTCTAATATGATATCAAGATTCCTTTAACCTTTCAAAAGTAACCTCTAAAGAAAACAAGAAAACATGTATGTATGGTGTAATGTCAAAAAAGCTTTAAATGTTGTATATAAAGACATTCTGTACTATATTAAGTATCAGCATTGCGCCCTTGTGAAGGCAGGGCGGATGGCTAGTAATCAATAAAACTAGTGCTTCAACATAAAATTGTTAATACATTTAAGACAATAGCACAAAACCCAACATCACCGTTACCAAAAAGTTTTCGTCAAACTCGTTAGATATGGTAATGCAACCTCCTTTCGGATTCATATCTCTCGGACATTAGGGTTGTTGTTGAATTAATTATCCAAAAAGATTGCGTGTTGGCTTGCCCTTTTAAATTCACCGTAGGAACAATGGCAATATTGCAGTGAGACCGGAAGCTCACCGACTCAATTAGAATTGCTAAACATTTACACTGAAATGGTCCTTCTGACGCTACGACAAAATGACGCGGCTTCTTGTCGCAATAATATACAATATAGCATATTGTATTTCTTGGGGAGCTATACACACAGTACAGACAAGTTAAAAAGTTATTCTACCAATTCATCGTTCAAAACGTTGAATAGCTTGGTATTTTAAATTTCTCAACAACAAAATTTACCATTATGCCCGCCTTACACCCTATAGGGGTTGGAAAGCAAAGGATTCTAAACAACCACGCTTTACTGGACATATTTTGTTTCCAGGTAACAAGGGTTACATTAACCATATTGCGATTAACGAGGCACAGTTCTAGATTTCGGACTTTTACTGACATTACTTAGTCAGAAAAGTCAGATCCATTCGGATCCAGAACATCAAATCTAAGAAAAATCAACGATTTCATTCTTCCTCTCTACTACATATAGTCCAGGTACAGAATTTCTTGCCACCTTCTATAGTTATCAGACAATTACAATGCATCAATACTCTGGGTGTCTAGAGCTAAAGTAAACTGATTTCTTCTAAGCTTTGTGTTTTATCCTCGGCTGCACCGCAGTTTACCAACAATCGAGTTGGTGAATAAAAGTAGGTAACTATAAAAAGTCTAAAACAATACTTTTTTTTCACGTTATTCAGGGACAAGTCGCCAGCACGATAGTAAGCGTTACATCTTTTCAATACAGTTTCAGTATCAGCTTTCACGTTCTGCTTGACATGATTGCACTGCGCTCGTCACTCCAACACCTTGCACATAATCGCTTTGAAACAGAATATCTGACACCACTATGGTATCTACCAACACGAGCCCTTCAGACCTCCCACTTGGTAAAACCTATCTTATCCTCTACTCATCATTATCTAAAAAACATACTATCAAAATCGTCCTAAATATCTCAACATAAAGTTGCCAGTGAAAATGCACGACAATCTGTCGCATTCACCGTGCTTTGTCGTTACCGAAACGCGCGACCTGCCTTTTCACAATCCTCAGCAATATATTCTGTACATAGCCGCGCCCAAATTGTTGCTATTTTTGGATACAAACTATTTTCCTCCTCTATCCGTCTTGATAGGCGCCTTCGTCGGAAATTTTACGAGTTAAGGAAATGATGGGAACATCTCAGCGAACCGACTGCAGGGGTAGCTTTCGAGAATTAATTTTGTAAGGATTTTATGAATAAGGTTTATATGTAATGTCGATCATAAAGATTGGCATAATGCTGCGTTTCTTTGGCTTTATTTGTAATAGAAAACTGGGTCGTAGTCATTACTTCTATGTTTTCTTGACATTTTCTATTCTACGCACATATTGCATATGATATATTTTAATAACCACTTCAAAGTTATATTACCATCACCTTGCCTTAATCCTGCTAATACGAGTACATAACAGGTATAAATTTACAAAAAAAGTTAATAATCCTACTCCAAAATATTTATTTTCGTTAAACGTTTTATCATTCCATTGAAATGAAAACTGTCAGTTATATATATTTATGAAATTGTTTCTTAAAAGCCCTTCATTTTGATATCACACTCGATGGGTTTGGAGATTTTTTTTTATATTTGCCATAATATGGCGTCCAAAATCCGCCTGTTTTTTTTTTTAATTACCGAGTGTTACTTGCGCTATCAGAACAAATCGAACGATAACTCATACATTAAAATTGGTCAAGCTGCTTAGAAGTTATGGTAGAATAAAGAAACTCAAATACATACATAAATACATACATGAACTCTTGAACACAACACTCCTTTTTTGGCTGTCGTGTAAAAATATGCCTTCGCTTACAACACACATAACACCACGAGGTCTTATTTTGTATAAAGATTGGCTTCGGTTTCTTTGGTAGTATAGAACAGAAACGCTACTTTTTATGTAATCAGGTAGTTAAGATGGTAAGGAGATGTTGTGCTCCCAATGTACAGCAACACCCAACTTACGTTAGTAGTAGTATGCTGCTTGTTAGGGACATTTTTCTTTTGATGATTTTATGTCCTCAAACTAAGGGGAAATGGAAAACTAAAATCAGACTTTCAAATGCTTATGGTTTGTAAATGATTGGAAATAGGTAAGGTACGTTTATAAAAAAAATTTCATAGCAAGTTGCAATGACTATCTACAAAAAGTAATGCTGCTATTAAACTGGACGTATACCAATACGTCCAGTTATGTGTCCAGTATAGATTCCAAACACGAAAAAACTAAACAATTATTAACCGTTTATATTATTCGCGGGAGATTCTTAACAGCGCATTATACTGTTCGGTGTTAAGAATCACTTACAAATCAATATGTATAATAATTGTTTGAAGCGCTCGTAGCCAAGTTTGCTTAGCCATTCTGAATCGATCAGCAAAGTTAAGCAACGTCCGTCGCGGTCATGACTTGGATGGGTGACCGCTGGTGACATTACTACTGAGCGCTTCCGTGCTTCGGAGGGCACGTTAAGCCGTCGGTCCCGGTTGTTGTCTTAGGATAGCAGTCGTTATAGCATGGTGGTAGGGCACTTTGCAAATGCCCGCCTGGCTAGCTACCACCCTCAAGTTGAAAATCTGTCGCCAAGCACCTAACGGTGTGTTCCGGCAGCTGTCCTTGAGAGCCAGTAACTCTAGGTTAGTCTGAACAACATCCTCGACCACATCATCACTTACCATCAGGTGAGATAGTGGTCAAAGGCTAACTATCAGGCATAAAAAAAAAAAAAAAAAATACATATTATTTTGTAAGTTCATAATATTCAAGGTTCATATTCTAGACATATAGTATCTTTAATTAATTAGCAGTATATGACGAGAGGGCAAATTCAAGATGACGTCTATACAAAGTGCTTTAATTCATTAAAGCTTGACTTTTCATCATTGTAATTTCTGATCTTACTCTTTGTCATAACTAAAAAGACATATTTTCTCGCAAAGCAAGCAAATTGCATAGCTTACTCGTACGTATCATAAGCTATTCATAGTCTCACAGAATACTCAAGCAACACCTGCATCACGTATCATTCAGTAAAGTGATTGTAACAAAAAGCCAGGAGTCGACCAGAGTAATGCTGTCCATCAATCATGGCCGACGGGTCGTGATGAATAGCGGCCGATGGCGGCGTGATAAACCCGCTCCCTGCGGTATTATTCTATCGAGTAGGTGTCCGTGAGAACCACCTGAAGGTTCCACTTGACTAAAACACCCACCTACAATACTATAGCTCAGTATAAAAACCATCGATTTGTAGACGCTGTACTTGAGATTTTCACTCTGCATTCCTCTTCATCCAGCCCTAATATTAATTCCAAAACGTAATTAGCGTAGCCGATCAGCTAAGTTAAGCGACGTCCGCACGGTCGGGACTTGGATGGGTGGCTGCTAGCGACATTACTACTGTCTGAGCGCTTCCGTGCTTCGGAGGGCACGTTAAGACGTCGATTCGTGACAATCGTGCCGATTGTCTTACGATGGCAGTCGTTATAGCATGGTGGTAGGGCGATTAGCGAATTCCCGCCTGAACTTGAGGGTAGGTAACTACCTACCAGTTACCTACCCTCAAGTAGTACCTAACGACGTATTCCGACAGTTGTCCTTGAGAGCCAGTAATTAACAAAAAAAAGCACTAAGCGGGGTCGGCACTACTATTTTTTCTTCCACCCTGCAATGTTATGTTATTCATCATGTCACTATACTCACAAATTTCGCATAAATTGATGCGTTGATTGTAGTGAAGCTTGCCTAGTCGAGCTTAAACGATGATGTGAAGCAACGTTCTCTGCGGTCATTACTAGGACGGATGACCTATAGTGGCGTTTACTATTGAGCGCTTCTGTGCATCGGAGGCTACGTGACGCCGTCAGTCCGGGTTGTAGTCTGAGGATGGCCGTCGTTATAGCATGGTGGTAGGAAATTTTGCTACTACCCTAAACTAGATATCCTCACCAAGTATCTTACCGCGTGTGTTTGGCAGCTGTCCTTGAGAGCTTGAGAGCTGTAGGCTAGCCTGAACAACATGTTATTTCTTAAAGCTTTCTCATCCCATATTAGCCGTTTCAGTTAAAGTTTACGTACCTACATCCCTTCTAACCTAGAGCATTCCTAACATTCGCGTTTCTGCCACATGCATTTTACTTTTACCCCCTCTTACGGAATTTGAGAGAAAGCAAATGCCAAATAACTAGAAGCATAGCACCTTAGGAAAAGATACTGAAATAAAAAGTTTGAAAATAATTCAAATTGTTTTACGTAAAACTTCATTAATGTTTGCAACATGATAATAGATTCATTTCAATTTTCTCTCATCCCTTGAGATGGCTGGTACTAAAGTTCTTCGACTTGCATCTTGCATCTAAAGTGAATTTTAATTACTCGAGACACTCGTACCAACTGAAATTTACTTTAGCATATCTTAATCAGAGCTTTACAAAATATTACTAAGAAAATTTTCTTGCGTGTGCGTTATTTCACAAAAATTATTATCCATGTGTGGCGTGGTTATTTTGTAAGGAGAAAGACAACTTTTACAAAAACCTTCATAACAATATATGGACTAAAATATATCCTCCTGTTAGATGTCGTAAATAAGATTAGGAGAAATAATGTGCCAAGTGATCAGCATGCCACTAGTTACGTTAAAGTTATGACATCACTTGAAACAGTGATAGCCGAGCGATTAAAGATATGGACTGCGGTGTCACAGGTCTATATTTCGATCCCTACCGCTGGCTTGAGCTTCACTGCATGGTAGGAGGACATTTTGCGAATGCTCGCCTAGCTACCACCCTCAAATAGTAAATCTGTCGCCAAGCACCTAATAGTGTGTTCCAGCAGCAGTCCTTAAGAGCCAGTAAAATTACAGGCACATGAGACTCAACAACTGTATTAGGGTTACACTTCATACCTACTACAGCTACACTACACACATTTGGCATATTACCATATTAGGCTATCTGGAAACTCAAGTCAGTGATGGAAAAGTCAAAATTTTAACAGTTCACATCGTGCTTCGGTAGTACCCGTAACCATTCTACATAATCATGTACGATGGTTACATACCTAGCTAAAAACACGATAATATAGTCTGTTAAAATTTTGAATTACAGAGCATTGCTCGTATGAGTACGTGCACGTACATGGAAGGGCATTTTTGCGAATGCCCGCCTGGCTAGCGTCCACCCTCGAGTAGAAAATCTGTCGCAAAGCATCTAACGGTGTGTTACGGCAGCTGTCCTCGAGAGCCAGTAATTCTAGGCTAAGCCTGTTAACACCTTCAACGACATCCACTTACCATCAGGTGAGATTGTGGTCAAAAGCTTACCTATCAGCAATAAAAAAAAATTACGTTAACCTGTAACAAATGAAATCAATAAAATTAGACATCTTGAAAAATCTTCACCGAAACTTAAGTGATCAAGCATAAAGGTTAGACTACCAAGTAACAAAACCAAGAAAAATATTTGGATTCTCACCACCAACGACAGCGTTCACCTTAGGTTCTGTAACCGAAAGATGTAATAAAGAACTTCAACTGAAAAAAAAACAACTAACTAGGCCAACAATACACGTATATACTTTCCAAAAAGAGCATCACACTAATGTGAGATGTTTCTTACTTCACTTTTTATTTTGAGAGCACGTTTACAGCCTCACAAACTTTAGCGTTTATATGCAACGAATCAGCTGAACTGATTTGGATATATAGATAGTTTAGGTCTTAGATTAAGCTGTTTACAAATACGTTTACTAAGGACAAACAGTCCAGCTAGACAAGCCCAACTTTGTGAAAGAGGTCAATCGTCTAATCCAACTCGGCTGGGCAGCTTTAGGGAAACTTCACAGAGTCTTTTCGTCCAAAATACCTTAGTGCCTCAAAAATTACGTCTTTAAACAGTGTGTGTTACCAGTGAGGACATATGGAACTGAAACGTGGCCTCTATAACTGTGGGCCTAATAAGTAAGCTCAAAGTCGCACAACGAGCTATGGAGAGGGCTATGCTCGGTGTTTCTCTACGAGATCGAGTAAAGGATGAGAATATCCGTAGACGAACGAAAGCCACCGACCTGTCCCGGCAGAGTACCGAGCTGAAGTGGCAGTGGTCACTTCTGAGTCCTATGCGCTCTGGCGCATAAGACTCAGAAGTGATGGTCGAAAGGTTCTTGAATGGAGGCCACAAACCAGCAAGCGTAGCATCGGAAGACCACGCACAAGGTGGACAAATGCCATTATCAAGGTCGCAGGAAGACGCTGGATGCAGGCCGCTTGCAACCGTTCTATTTGGCAATTTATGCGGCTGGAATTATGGTGATAATGATGAGTTCATAATATACTTTTATCATCGGTCTTTGAGATTAGAAATAGAGATACATATTTTAATTTTTTGTGTAGTCATGTGTATTGTTGGAGATAACATAATTTACCAACCCCACTCACGTGAGATAGGGAGATGGTAATGAAAGTTCATGTTCTCATTGCATATTCAATCGTAGAACTAAATAACTTTAATGAAGTAGAGATTATCATATAATTACATTTTTATGTTTCTAGTGCGGTTGCGTGTACTATTATCACGATTTTATCCATTCGTAAACGCTTACAAAGCTACTAATTAAACTATTCATTATTTTTACAATCTTTTAGACTAATTTAGTTTCGCGTGCCGCCATTCATTACTGTTTTGAAACGTAATTTAATATCCGAAACAATCAACGCAGATATCTTTTTGGTTTATTATTTAATATACTAGCAATAAAGTTATATACAATGTAACTTAAAGCGCAAAGTTCGAACAGAAACGTTTATTTTCGACAAAACAAGTCCAATAAAAAAAAACTTTGACAACACGAATAAATCCGCATTTTTTAAGAAGTAAAACTGCCTAATATTGCTATCCTGTGGGCACAGTAAAAACTTAAAAGTATGTTTTCTTCACAGAGGGTATATAAAACCCAATGACTGATGATTACTAGTTGATGCCGTACCGTAGAACCGCGTTTAGATGGACACGCCACGTGCGTACGTATGAAAGTTTAATAAACAGACTGGATTGTTTGTTTATTAAACTTTTATATATGGTTGTGCTTTTTTTATTTTATGCGCTATAGGCAAGCATTTGGCCGCTATCTCACCTGATGGAAAGTGATGATGTGGCCGAAGATGTAGCATGCTTGCCTAGAAGATACCTATTCACTCTAGACTTGAAGGCTCCCAAATTATACTGTTCAGGAAACAAAGACGCGGGCAATGAGTTCCACTCCTTCGCAGTACGGAAGATTAATGTTGAAGCTTACTACACAAACAATCTCCCGGTCTATGTATAAAATATTTTTTCTATTAAACTGTACCAACATATGCTCGTACGAGTAAGTATCTCATGCTTAATTTTAGCTCATTATGATCATGCTTTGGTATCTTTTCATAAGGTTTATTTAATTTATCAAGGCAATACTTAACTATTACGTTAAGTATAAAACTTAAAACTGATATATTGCGACGTATGGCAAAGAATAGTAGTAGTATTCTTTTATTGTGGTTAGGCGAAGGTTGTATTAGGGCCTAAAATATTTAAGTACGAATTATTATCAATTTCCATTCTGCTATTTCGCAGGTGTAAAATGACAAACATTGACCTAAAATTTAATTATGTACAGTATTATCATAAAACCGTGGCCGTACATACGCATAAAAAATTATCAGGTACCTATCCAGGCTAGAGTTGACACACTTTTCTGTTTCCACTATGTCGTGGGTGAAAACCTTACAAACTGATTTCGTGATTATGATGTGCGAATTTCGCCAAGCTACTGTCACATATTTGTTATTTATGAGACACGCTAAAATAATATATAAGCTCTCTGTTTTCTACCGCATTTCCTAAGTTCATTGAGTATACATTAGAAGTTATTTAGGATGGGTATACATAGGCATGATTATTGTAAATGACTAATAGGTATCTTTTTTATATCAACTATTACAAAACATTTGACATGTTCAAAGTAAGTAAAACTACTTGATTGTTTCTACAAATAACATAGGTAAAGAACTTAAATTTTCATTTTTAATTGTACTTTAAATAACGTGCGGTAAGATTACACCTTAAGTTATACATTAATAATGTATTTGTGCCAAAGGTTGTTCTCATTGCATAACATCGTTTAATGGTTCAGTGAGAAAGTAATATATATTTCGATGAGCCAATTAAACTGTTGACCGCGTAGGGCTGTCACACTCGTTGTTGATACTTACACGATGTGAATTGTCCTCACGTCATATTTCAAGCTTAAAACAGAATATGCCTGAACTTGATTATTGGTTTGCATGTTATGCGGATAATGTATAAAAAACGGTCCCGTGGGGTGCCGGGTTAGAATTGCATCTCCCCATATCATCCCGTGGGTGTCGTAAGAGGCGACTAAGGGAAAAATACTGGAAGGTGGGCAGAAGCGCCTTCTAAAGAACTGCCAACTTACACTGCGATCCCCAAGACACCTGCCAAGTGTCGGGATTACGGCAATACCCCCTTAATAGGGGAGGCTGTGTTCAGCAGTAGACGATCCGGCTGTTACAGTACAGTATAAAAACATTTCGCCAGATATATTTTGATCCCATCTGCGTGATACTCAGATAGATAATGTAATTTCTTTGTCAAAAATAATCCAATTATTTCCGACCCGTAGATTGAAGGCAGAAAGACAAAATTCCCACGTACAACGAAGCATTCTATCAATATAATCAAAATGGGTACAGACAACATGAATCTATAACTTAACTATGTGAACTATGTTTAATATTCACCGTGGGGTACGGGGAAAGAATTACACCCCGCTATATATTTTCATGGGAGTCGTAAGATTTAAAAAAAACAGAAGGTAAGCAGCAGGCGCAAGACTGGTATCTAAAACTGCGATCGCCAAGATGCCTGCCAAGCGTGGGGATTATGGCAAACAACCATTAATGGCATAGGTCTGCTGACGTTTTTACTGCTTACAATAATGATTATACTCGTATGACTATTGATACCAGCACTTAGCCCACAAGCTCATTTTGTTTTTGGATAGATAGTTTAACAAATCAGTGATATATTTTCTCAGTTTATATTTTGTTGTGGTGCAGTGAGTTTCAGCCTGGAATGAATCTTTTCAGTTTTTGTTTTATTGTTGATAGGCTAGCTATTGACTACTATCTCACCTGATTGTAAGTGAAGATGCGGTTGAAATGTTATTTAAGCTTAGCTAGTTCGCTAATTAATGGCACTCAAAGACAGCTTGAGCTTAACTACAATGGTGGTAGAGCATTTTGTTAGGTAATATGTCACATCACTGCAAAATTTGCCATACACAGTTGTATCGTAACATATATCAACTTAGAAATAGAAAGAACGTGCCGCCAAGCTCAATCAGCTGCCTAAACATGCCGTTTTTCAGCAGCTGTTCTTGAAAGTCTCATTGTAAACCCAGCTTGGTATCCTTCAATCGAAAAGTATCACCTATCGGTAATAAAAAAGATATTTTAAACATGCATGCTGAATCGTTCATAGCGAAGTTTGCTTAGCCGTTCTGAACCGATCAGCAAAGTTAAGCAACGTCCGCCTCGGTCATGACTTGGATGGGTGACCGCTGGTGACATTACTACTGAGCGCTTCCGTGCTTCGGAGGGCACGTTAAGCCGTCGGTCCCGGTTGTTGTCTTAGGATGGCAGTCGTTATAGCATGGTGGTAGGGCATTTTGCGGAAGCCCGCCTGACTAGCTACCACCCTCGAGTAGAAAATCTGTCGCCAAGTACCTAACAGTGTGTTCCGGCAGCTGTCCTTGAGAGCCAGTCCAAGGATCAATTTTTCCTGGCGTAAAAAGGTCCTTAGATACTTTACAGTAAACATAAAATGTTCAATAAAATTGTAGTATGCTTTAGGTTTCATGTTTCTGGCGGCTTCACATTGCGGTAACAGATATCAAGGTACCCGATATTAATAAATAGCGAACCGTTGTTTTTGTGCCGACATTATTTCCCCTGCGTAATAATTTATCGAAATTGCTCCGAACGGAGTTATGATTTATATTTATGCTCTGCGTAACGTTTTTTTCGTTACTTTTAAATTTGTTTTTTTCGTTCAATAATTTAGATTTTTATTATTTAGAAAGATCGTACGTTTTTAGAAGGATTTCGATACAGAATTCAAAATACCTACTAAAGAAACTGATTAGTGATTACCCATCCTTTCCTGCCCGTACACCACGTATATGCATGGATATGGTGTATGGGTGTAATAACGGAAACAACAATACAAGAACATACCTAGTTATTGGTTTAGTATATACATAGCACTTCACGTTCAAATGTAGTTACGTCAAATTTTAAATACCAAGTATTCAAACTCCGTTTGATTTTGCTTGCATGTCCTTGTGCCTATAATGTTATATCTATTTTTTAATGTGTTTATTGAATGTATGTTTCTACTTCACTTCACCATCGTTACGTCAGTTATGTGCTGAGGCCCGCGCTCGCCGCCTCGCGCAACCGTGACTCCCAGACGAAGGGCTACAATATAGCCCGAAACTGGTCGGAATCTATCCGGTAAATATAACGCGAGTCCCAGCCGGGTGCCTATTTAGTCATGTATGTTTCTAGTTTGCCACTTTTACATAAAATCATGTATATTAAAATTATACAGAAAAATCGTATAGTATCGGAAATATAGAGATAAATAATAATAACAAAT
Source organism: Plagodis dolabraria (assembly GCA_963854805.1). Lineage (NCBI taxonomy): Eukaryota > Metazoa > Arthropoda > Insecta > Lepidoptera > Geometridae > Plagodis > Plagodis dolabraria. The sequence continues at coordinate 24,771,756 of OY978444.1, forward strand.
ATTAATGCAGATATTTCGAGAAAATAATAAACTTAGATTTCAGCAAAATATTAAATACAAAATATTTCGTGACATAGACAAAAATTCTAGGTTAGCCTGAACATCACCTTCCATCACATCATCGCTTACCATCAGGTGAGATAGTGGTCAAAGGATAACCTATAAGGCATAAAAAAACCTTTTCTTTCCGACGATCTTCGACGCGTTCTGCTCCCACATGAAACTACATCAGAAGGTTTTGACCATTAGAGCGCAAGATCTAGTGCACATTTCATCCGGTTAAAAAAAAATGGGTGGAATCGTCACTATATTTTCTTTTCTGATATATTTATATTTGATTTTATTATGTGTGGAATTGGTATTAGCATTCTGTCGTCCGTGGTACTGGTATACGATGGTATTTCTGGAATATTAATAATTTTATTTTTCTAAAGACACTGTTTTACAATAATTAGTTTACATCAATAGGCTTCCCACTAGGATTCCTTGTTTTGGGAAGTCTATTCGTCCTAATACACAAATTTAAATGATTCAATTTGCAAGAACAAGGTAAAAATTAAAATAAATTCATCTTAAATAATTCAAAAACATTAATTACATTAATTTTTCAATTTTATAATAAAAAAAAACTGTAATTTACTTTTCAAAATATTAATATTTAAAATTGAGTAGAATTATTTTATATTAATTTTAATATTGTTACATTATTTGTGTGTGATGTGTAGTGAGAAGGTGTGTATGTGTGTGGTGTCGGGAGGGGGTGTTCAAGGTATGTTTGTTGGCGTTTGTTTTTTATACCATTTATATAATACGTCGCATTGATTTTTCTGTTTCTGAACTAATTTTTCGTAACTAATTGCTCAGTCTTAATCTACATTAATATCTACTTAAATTAAGTATTAACAGTTTTTTACATATCTGATCATATAAGTACCTATATACCTGCAAACATAAAGAATTAACAGTTGATACAATAACCGCGAACGCTTTTCGAGTCTGGCCACTGCCGATATTTTCATCAGGCGATTTCATACAAGTCTGTTATAATTTATACAATTTTCCAAACTACAGTAAAAGAAACGAATTTCAGGAGAGCGGCCGCTTTCCTTTATTAAAATTTTGGCCGTAAGTTCGAAAGTTCGACTCGACCGAGTGAGACGTTCGCGCTAAAAAGTATCCACGAGTTACAAACTCGACCGGTTTACGATTTAGCCTCAAAATGCCAAATTTTTACGAGAAAACTTTTTAGATATAATACCCGAATGCGCGAGTCGTTCGGGAAAAAGCGATTATACATACATTGAATTTGCATTTGCACAAACAGATGCTTGTAAATGGTGGAGATAGCGAGTAGGTTTAATGTGTTTTTGTAGCAATAATAAAGTAACTGATCGATGGAACTGTGGTGCGGCTTTACTATGCAGCGCTCATCGTTTCTACTCGACGTTGAAATATTTTCCGTAGACCTCATAATTTGTGTGTCAAAAAACTTACCTAGAATAGAACGAAGAGGGTACTGGCATATCTATTTCCTGTGTCCGTGGGGACCGTGCGATGTATTGTGTTCTTGCGGGGAGTACCGACCGCTACATTGTTGAGTAATTGGGCGTTGTGCTCAAACATGACACGTGCTTGTCTGAACACTGCAAATTACTTCCTAATGAATTATTCATCGTCGGAGGCAGTATTTTGCTGGCGCTGAAGTGTTACCCAATTTCAGTGAACGATGTGTTGCTATTTTTGAATATAAAGTAAATATTGCTGAGCGTAATTTTTAGGAATACCTAATAAAGTTTTGTAACTTAGGTTATTAAAGAGTTTAACTAAAAGAATTGGCAGTCTGCAGACACGTGAGAAGAATTTACGGTTGCAAAATATCTAGTTTAGTGAGAAAACTTTTATCTCCGTAAAATAAATAAGAAGAAACGAATTGGATCCATTGGGTGCCGATTTTAAAATACTCGCAAAAGCTGAAGAGGTTCCTTCAGCTTTTGCGAGTACTGAATATAAAATTATCTCAAGCTCTCATCTATAGAAAAAGCTCTAAAAATAGGCAGCTGATTGCTGCAGCTCAAGATGTCGCCAAAGGAAATAACTTTTGGGTTCTTACTTACCTCGAGATTTTGCAAATTAAAAACTTTGGAATCCGTAATGGCTTTCCTGAATGCATCAAAATTAGATTTTTAATTTTAATTAAATTCAAGAAATGCCTACGAATCTCTTTTCATACGCTCCGTCTAGATCTCTCATTACTCTTTTTTGCTTTAAGTCGCATTTAGGTGAGAATTTAATTAATTTCAACGGCTGAAGCTTGCCTATTCGTCCTGTGGAGTAACCCGTAAAACCTAATGGACTTTCGCTGTCTAGAGGCCCGTAATTTCGTGCGGGACCTTTCTGGGTCCTGCAAATTGCAATATTACCACTCACAAATATATTCCGCTAGTTGGCTTTCTCGACGTGAAGGGAAATTGCTTAACAGAATATGTTTGTGAACATTTATATATACCGAAGAGTTTTTGATAAAAGCAAATTGTATTCTTTGTGGGATTGTATAAAGTGCTATGTATTTTTTATTAAATACTGACGCTTATGTTTATATTCTTGCCGCACATTTATAAAGCGATAGGAGGAAAAAAATCTTTGTTTTTTGTCGAAGGGTACATCTGATGTAATCAGATTTACAAGCATATAAGGTGAGTGCATGAGAATGAAACAAGAATGGGGAAGATCTTGGCTAACGCATTCGGACTAGATAAATGCAATCAGCGAGGAAGTGGTGGATAAGTAATAGTGGTAGTGGAATGGAGCATACGGACTACCTGTGTGTCTGCAATGACTTGTAGGTTGTCGAGATGCTTCCATTGTAGCTGTAGTGTTGTATATAGTTAGTATTTTGTTAATAAAGGCATACATATACATGTATATATATATATATATATATATATATGTTATATATTTATATATAAGCCGGTATTATATTATATATTTCTATAAAAGTACATTGACATATATAATAACATAATACGATTCCCCCTCTATATCATGGATATACTTATATGTTGCTTTAAGTGTTAAAATATAATAAATTCATTCAGGAACTCTTTTTTGAAATTAATTGAACAGGGAATGAAGATCTAGGCAGGTGATTCCCTAACTAACCGGTCAGTAACGTTTTTCATATATAACTTCTTTCCATATTTTTGGAATCCTTCCATTATAGTCTAGTGGAGAAAAGACCCAATTTCCTGGCACCTATGTGTGAACAATAGTTATATGTTATGCAAGGCTGCAAATATATATTTTGCGCGGTTAGTTTCATAGAAACCTGAGGAAGTGATTCTGGGATTATAATACAAAATATAGAATCCTGTGCGTACCGAAGGTTTCAAAGGTACGAGAAGGAAATTAACTTAGATGCCGAGCGCAACACACAACTATTCACCTCACTTCAGCGAGGAAAAGCTAGATGCAAAAAAAACATCTTAAATAATGTAGTAAATTTGCGTTAATTTATTACAAAATAACAATAATTGGTATAATATTTGATGTAAACTTTTTTTTTTTTACTTTTCCACACAGATTTCGAATGACAAGCAACACTTTTCAGAGCTTGAGAGGTTATACATAATCAGCACAATTCAGAAATCTTATTGCTTCTTCCAAACTTGAAAGGGTTCCGTACGCACGCATCAACATAACTACACGCACCTAAACAACAGGAAACGCTTCATATCACCTTTAGAAATACTCACTGTAACTTAAGCTGTGACAGGAGACTACGGCTTAGTTTGGTACAGTCCGCTCGACGGACAATCCCGAGGGTGACGTCTTTTGAAATTTAAATAGGTTTACAGGCGCGGAGGAGGACCAAACAACGGGACTTAATATATTCTATTCTACTAAACATTCATGAAAGCTTGGTAACCCTTCCGCTTGCAACTAGCTTTAGTTTTCAAACGTGATTTTTAAAGTATACACGCAAACAGTGCGCGATATTTAACGGCTATAAAGCTTGTGGGCAAAATAAATCTGAGAAAAGAAAAATAACAATCTTGAACTGAAAGTTTACAGCACCCGCTAGTTGTAGCTTCTATTCCTTCGAAGTTGTACGTACAATAATAAGAATGGTTCTGCAAACATCGTCAACAAATTTTAATGAAAGATCCGGTTTGCAATCTATACAAGACCCATCGTAATACTTTTTAAATGGATTTTGCGCTGACTTTAGATCTCCTCCGTTCTGACGTCGACTGGTCGAGGTGTTTGTTGCATAACCACACAACTTTTTAATGGATTTAAATTTATTAGATAGAGTATATTTACCGTTTCTAGGTTATATTCAATTCCTACTTAGATGATGTAATGATTATGATTATTGCTTAGATCGTGGGTGAATATGACAATGTCGTTCCTGTTAGCAGCGTAAATCAATCTTAAAATAACCAAAAATACACCTTTCAATCCACCAATCACCTTTCAAACCTTCAAATTCAGTTTTTGAATAAATCATAGCCGAGCGGTATAGCAATGGGCTGCAATGCCAACCATAGTTCAATCTCCACCGCTGACCGCCGAATGCTCGCCTGGCTACCACCCTCAAGTAGAAAATCTATGGCCAAGCACCTTACAGTGTATTCCGCTAACTGTGTCCTTATTAGGCTGAATAGCATCTTCGGCCACATCATCACTTACTTTAGATGAGATAGTGATTAAGGGCTAGCCTGTCAGCTGTAAATTAATAAGTTGGCTAATTTTAGTAGTATATTAGTAGCACAGTTCTAGATTTAATAGAATTCGGCATTTGAATTTGGCAGAGAAACCGTCACTGAGAATTAACGAAAACACCTTGAGTTCCGCAGCCACACCACGGAGTCTTATTCGAATTTCCCAAGATTGTATGACATAACCTCTGTCTTGGAAATCTGTGGACCTATTTGATATATATACATTGTGTTTTATGTTACATCATGGTCTTTATAATGATGTGACGCGAGTAAGTATCATAAAACCGTTCAGTTCGCGTGAGACTTCGCAATCCCGTAGATGCTGGTGGCGCATTCACCGCTTTTGTTTACACCAACACGTTAAGCACGACGCAAACTTTTATAATGGATTAAAAAAACTTTCTCAATGGAGAGGGTAAACTTTCCGCGAGAGGTTGTAAGTGAAACACGCAAGCAAACCGTTGAGCATATATTTTGAGAGCATACGAAATTGTTACAAGGGTGTTTGGCAGAATGCGGTGGCTTGTGGCTTGATTGTTTCTGTTTATTGTACTTACCGTGTTTATATCAAAAGGTCACGAGAACATTTTTGATAGTGGCTGAAGCTACGATACGAATGTTTTCAGGTACCTACATATTGTGTTGCTAGTGTGTTTCATATAAATGCAGTTTGATTAATTTACTTTTCATTTCTACAGCACCAAAAGGATGGAGGTTCAAAATCTAGCAAATAAATCAATATTTGCTTCGAGATGAATGTTTTGAAATTATAACTAAGAGGATTATATAGCGCGTACTTCTCTATACAAAAAGAAAAAGCTCTTTTCTACCTCTTAATATTGCCCGATTTCGGTGATTTTTGTGTTCATGTATTGAACATATCATTGAATAGGCTTGTACGTTTTATTTATTCCAGTGTTCTAAATAACTTTAAAGTTATTAAAGTTAGAGGCATATTAACCAGCCATGTTTTAGCGCTAAAACTATATATTTTTTTTAAATCAGAAACCATAAACAAAATTTGAAATTATTAAAACGTACGATCTTGAAATACATTCTGTTCGAGCGATTGACACAAATTCATAGAACATATAATAATGCAAATCTTTGTATTATATTTTAGTGGGTGAAAAGAGGTTTGCTGCGGAAATAAATTTAACAAAAAAATTACCCACAAATCTCACGAGCAGTAACTGACTCTATCGGGCCTATAGAGGGTCGGGGGATGGTCAAAGTGACAGAAAGACAACTAATAAGAATGAATAGAAAATTGTATAAATAGCTAGGATTTATTATACAAATATATTTCATTTGTGAATTCCAACCGTAGAATACGAGTAAACTTTAAACTAAATAACAGACCATGCATAAAATTAAAACTCATAAATGTATTATGCATGCATTACATTACCATACCGCAAATCCTTTAAAGCTTAACTAAGTATAATTGTTAAAGTAAACAAAATAGTTGTAACTTCCAAGTATTCGCATGTTTACGATTTCTATTGCGCTGTCAAAAGGAAAACTTAAAATGCTAAAACGTGACGTCACGTGAACTATTTTTGGCAGCTATACATAGTAATGTCTTTCGTTTCAGAAATCGTGGAAATATGTGTATGTTGAAGGTGATATACGGCATAAATAAGTAGTCCATAAGTTTTGGAAGGTTATGTAGTAAATGCATAGGAACTGATTATAACAGTATAGGTAAAGGAAGTACTCAGGCAGCAATACAATTTAAAATACAAATGACGACCAATATTTATTCTGTGTTTTTATGATCTGTATACACATTTCCTTTTCTAAATATGTTGTTTCCCTTATTTCTAAGTACTTATACTTTATTTTTCAATGTAAAAATATCTATTAAAATGTAATATTAACAAGCAAAAAAATGTTTGACTGCATCATAGAACCATACCTAATATAGAGGTTGTATACAGATTGTGGAAGAAAAAAATAACATACATATAAAAATTTGTTGATTCACTAACACACTATGTTATTCATGAGAAACTTGCAAAAATAGAGTTGGAGTCAACCAAGTGGGTGTAAAGCAAAGACTTTACTGTACTACTGACTGTATTATACAGGGCGTCCCACGGCTGTGCCACACGGAAAGGAAGTGCATTAAATATTAAAGAAAGGAAATTCCTCTGAAAGAAGACTTCATTTTATTTTTAAAAATTTGTAAAACTTCATTCATAGTATTTTTAAATGGCCTGCCTCAGTCGTGAATTAATCCCGCCCGGAATATGCAGAAAAGTGACATTTTTTTTTAATTTTACTGTGACAGAACAAGCACAAGGCTCACCTGATGTTAAGCGGACTAACCTCTGCCTTTAACAGATGCATTTCGTCTCAAGTCACGAATTGTACTGCGCCCGTCACCTTGAGACATAGTTGTTAAGTCTCATGTGCCTGTAATTTTATAATAATGCTCGAAAGGGTTAATAATACAGATTATTTTTTTCTGAAGTCTTCCTCTAATTAAATAAAACGAAGACCATACAATTTGACATTTTATTTTTTATAACTGTGTTTTTGTAAAACTTACAAACATACTTTATCAAACACTCAAAATGTGATCCATTCTGTAGTAAACATAGTTTCACTCTTTGCTCGCTGTTGATTTATATATCTTTATGCGTTATATTTTCAAATCATTTGTAAAATAAATAAAGTATTTCTAAAGTAGATGCTGCTTAGTTAAACTTCGAAATGATATTGTAAGATGTTGGAAACATGGCAAGTCAAAAAACAGTATATTGTACATTTTTCTGCACAACATTTTAAAGAAGAAATAATCCTTATGATTAACTTGCGCTGCCGATATAAATACTGTTTATTATTTTTTTTATTTCTAGTGGGTTAGATTTCCGTTTGAGGCAGATTTTTTTTTAAAAATCTTTGAAATCATTACTACATATTTTTTTAAATAAAGTGAAATTTTCTTTCAAGGCAATGTTCTATCTTCATATTTTAAGTGAATAAGAAACTAAAATTTAAACCTCTAGGTGTGACATAGCCGAGGAACAACCTGTATGGTAGTCGTTGGTGTGAATGTTTCAGGTATATTATTTTCTAAGGGTTTCCCCTACTGTTTGTATATAGGAAATATTTCGCATGTCGCGTGCCTAATCTCAATAGGGTTCAGCGTAGGTAGCTCGTAAACGTCATCTGCACTCATAATCAGGGGTTCCGTGAGGTTTCCAACCGTTTACAGCTTAACGGCACCTGTTCACGCCTCATACGTGTTTCCGTATGAAACGCGATTCATGAAATACGCTGTTTGCTTTAGCACATGTTATGGGAGCGATCACGGGAGATTCATTCGGTGTTTGTTGCCTATCTATCGTGGGATCACCGCTTTTGTTTTGGTGAAGCGAGTAAAATATGTTCAACATGTCGGATGTGTGAAATTGCTCGTGTACCAAGCTCGTGATCCTATACGCTTGAATTATGTGACTGCTGCGATTTTACATCTTTTGTTTATGGATTTATAAATAAAAACCAGCTTAGTGAGAGTCAGACTCGCATCTGAGGCATCGGACTAGCTCGCAATATATTATAACGTTTTATATATTTACAAAGAATGAATCAATTTCAGAAACCTTAGAATAAATTTGAATTGTGTTGGTTGTTTAACTTTGCACACCAAGTTTGGCTTTGGAATGTATATGACAGCCGTTTTTACAAATGACCAAAACCACATACGGAGAAAAAATTGTACTAATTTTTTGCTTGTAGCTTTTAGTATAATTAATGGGACTATACAGTTCTGGCCACTAAAACGATACATGGCTTGAAAGTAGGACTTGCGGACAGCGTAATATGGCAATGTCATCTTTTACAGAACCTTCAAAACACAAAAGTGCGCAAAGTACATATTCCTATCTCTGAGACATTATGATCTTATGAGGGTAGTCCGCCTGAGAATACGTATTTTTAAACTCTACTGTTCTATGATATATTTATGTACATTACTGTCCATATTTTTGTAATCTAAAACTTATCTCACTCTTATATTATCATATTTCCAGCTAGCCGATATACGGTTATACTGCTACCGGGAAAAAATGCCGCTTTTTTAAGAAACCGCTGATACCTTTAAGGTATTTTTAAATTAATAAAATGATGAATCCATTGTCAATTTTTATGTGGAATATTGTTATCTGTCATCCATCTATCAATACAGCAGCGTTGTTGTTGCAATATTGCGCTCATATATAAATGATTTAAGGTGAAGTCGTCGTTAAAAAATCTAGACTGAGGGCGTAGGATGGGGAGACCACGTTTCGCATGCGAGTGAGCGAAACACAAGTAAGAAATATTTAATTAGCGAGAGCTAATTATTGAAAATACTTTAATATCATACAATCTGTAATTTAAAAACGGACTGTGAGAGAAACTGTTTCAGGTATGTATTCTCATAGTTGCTAAATTATAATTAAAAATAAAATTTCATTTGATACAATTTACCATATAGACACAAAAACTTGGTTAAGTGAAATTTAGAGCTTTATAAACGTTTTTATTCCTATTCACGGAAATATTATATGGAATCATATTTCCTAATCCCGCATAGATAAGTCATATCCTCTAGAATATTACTATATTTTATAAGTATATAAGGCGTACACTCTTTCCAATGAAACAGGTTAAGAAATTGCCTTTTTATAACTCACTTTGCCTTAACAGAACTAGTACCTGGGTACTTTTTTTTCGCCAACGTAAGTGCTATCAATCAGTCTTCATTTGTTGGAGAGATTTTGAGGTTTTTATTTTTATGAGGTTATAGATATTTGGTAAATATTTTTAGGTAAAAAGAAAACACATTTCCCTTATGGGATATTGCAACATTTATTTTATATGGTGAGGCACCGATTTATTCTATAGTTTTATTAAGTTTTCTTTAAGTATCATTTTAGGTATTTAAACATGTATATTCGTCTACTATACAATTTATCCTTACTGGCAGTAGTTACTTTGATGAAGATTGCGTAGAACTATACATTACCAGTTTATAGTTTGATAGAACCAGATCGTGTTTATAGTAAGACCGCAGGACGTTTGTTTTACACCAATATGTTTGTCTGGCAGACAACCGTATGCTCGTTTTCTCAGTTAATTTAATACCGTACTAAACTACACTACACTATTATGATGATACAACAGTTGAGAACAACACCACGTCGTACTAATGAGATGCAAGCCGCAATCTGGCGGGTGCTGGCGGCTGGTGGTCCCCAGAACCGATACCTGCAATTAATTATACAACAGACTGTGTCGCTAATTGTTTTGGTTGGACAATCTGTGCTTCATATCACGCCAAATAGAAATACCGGTATTTATGTTAATTCCATTGACCTATATATACTAGACGTGACAACTCAAACGAGGATATTCGACCAGTGCAAGTGTGCTGGCCGGCTTACTCTCCCCCACACGCAGTTGGGCACTGGTAGAGATTACGTTTGAAAATTGTTTATTAAAATACACAATTGATAATACACAATATTCGAACGTAAAGCGCGTGTAATTTTTACGAGTGCCCAGCTACGTGTGGTGGGAGTATGCCAGCCAGCATATTTGCACCGGGCGACTATCCTTGTTTGAGATGTCGCGTCTAGTATATATAGGACAATGGTTAATTCACACTACCAATAGATATCTCTACTTATTGCGTTAGTTAATCGTTGCTTAAGAAAAAAATAAAAAAACATCTAAACTTTTATTGTTGCTTCTCAGAAGCCACAAAACTCATAGGTTTTTTTTATTCAGATAACTTAAGGACATAATCTAGTCAAATTAAGAACAGAAATGCGATTGCCTTAAACTTTTCTCTATTTATTTCTCAAAGTTCTCACGTATTTAGTCAAGATTATGGAAAATATATCAGTACATTTTTATACAATCTGTTAGACAATTTAATAAGTGAACTAGTCATATTAAAAAAAGATTTTATAATAATTTAATAGTTTCTATGATACAAATTATTTTCTTGTTTGTCATTACGTCGTTGACTTTTGATTACTTTTAGCTCAACACCCAACGCGTAAAAATATTTCTATATCTCTTTTCATTCAAGACTCAATTCAACATTTATCACTATCTTTTTCTAGCAGGCTCACCGTATGCCACTACTTATTCTGTGACAAGCTAGCGACTAAGCGATGCCCTCGACTCGAAATTTTATGTATCGTCTTAATTTTTTTAACCTTTCACCTCAGTATTTGAAATTGAGATTGTAGAGGTTAAATGAAAGAAAGAGATGCTCGAAACCTTCTTTTAAAATGGTAATTAATAAAATTGGATCCGTCAAGTAATTATGTCATGTTATGCCATAAGATAAATTTGAATAATGTTTGATTTTTTTTTAATTTACCAGGCAAATTTAGTCGCATAAAGAAAACTTGTTTAATTCAAAAAATAGACTTAAATATCCAGAAAATTCGGACCGTCATAGACGAAAAGATGGACCAATGGGTGATTACATAAAGGTAATAATTATAAATTATATACGTAACCCTTACGTATAAAATCACCCGTACACATACTTGAACTGTTTTAACATAGTGTTATGCTGGATCAGACAAGTATTTGAGACGTTATTAATACTACATTCCATTAATTTTATCATATCACAATTTGCCTCTCATGTGTAAGATTTCAAAATTTCCATCACTGTCAAACTTTAGTTTCTAGTTTCATTCAGGGTTAGTCTGCAGATGCCGTATTTAAGAAACAAAAGTACAAACTTCATTAAATCCCAAACACACTCGCCAAACTTATAAATTAACTAGTATAATTAGTGGCCTTTTATAAATCACGAACTTTCCCATTTGGCAACCCTGAGGGCGTCACAAGAAAAACAGAACATCTTTAATTAACGTCAAAAGACAATAAATAAGGCGTTCAAAATGTCGCCGAATGGAGAGGAAGGAGGGTTAGGGACGCTAGAGATGAGATGCGACTTGTAAGTTGTCCAAATACGTAGTCGACAATATATACTGTTAGGCCGGATATACAAATTTAGTCAGTTAAAATATGAACTTCAAGTCTTTTGCAACATAGAATCTTTATTTCATTCAAGAAATTCTTGATTTCAATCAAGAAATCATTGAGTTTAAGCAATAAACATAAGAAAATTATTTTAATTTTGTATATGTCAAATTTCACTAAATTTCTTTCGATATACTTGTATATCGAAAGAAATTTATTTTTAAATTTATTTTAAATTAATTTTTTTTTTTTTTCTTGCGTACTTGTGGGATGTGGAACGACCTACCTCCGGAGGTCTTTCCGCGAGGCTACGACATGGACCATTTTAAAAGGGGCATCTACAAATTCCTCTCTGGGCAGGCAACGCATCGGCAGCGCATCTAGTGTTGCAGATGTCCATAGGCGGCGGTTACGTTTACCATCAGGCGGGCCGTCTGCTTGTTTGTCACCCATAATATAAAAAAAATAAAAAATGAAATTACAACCAGGATAGCCAAATATTTTAAGCAAACTGCTTGTTATGTAAAGTGTAATAAACACTAATATCCCATTACGTTTACCTAATGATCTACTGCAACATATCACTTAAATAAAATGCTCCATGTGAATGTAAATGAAGCGAGATAGTCGAACAAAACGTTCGGCCATTTTTGAGTAAACCGGCAAAATAAAGGTATTATGCTTCCCTAGTATCTACAATAGGAAAGTTTTCGGGTCGGTCGATGCGCAAAGCATCTTTATTCGACTTTTGAAAGGAACTTTGAAAGTCTTTCGGCGTTTCGTTCGAGAGGTATCGTTTGGAGCTCCATGAAGAAACTCGGAGCTTATCAATCTTTATAACGGGATGGGTGACGGGTCAATCGATAGGTGATGCGACTTCATTGCGCTAAATATAAAAAATAAACAAACGTTATAATTTAGTTCCAATTTTAAAGTACATTTTGTCTCGTGTTTATTGTGTAACAAGTAGCTCCGCTCAAATTTTGTTCTGGGAAAACTACCAGAGTTCAATGAAATAAAAAATATGATAGCATATTGATTAAGCCAGATTGATTATATTATCTTTGATATAATTATATTTTGTATTCCCTAACATATGTTGTGTAACTTGAACGTGCGCGTTATTATATACTTTCATCAGGTATTTCTAAAATATATTGTGTATAAATCACTCAAGTTTTACCAAATATGTGTTGGTTCCATGTAATAGGAATGAATATATTGCCACCCATCAGGGACAGTTATACCTACTCCAAACTCTGTTCTACTACTGTGAATTTCTTTAATTAACTGTCTGACATGGGGATCGAACCCAGAAATTCAAGATTACGAAGCGTCGCTTTCACCACTTAAAACGAGAAAAGCATAGTTTTGTTTATAAGTGCCCTAACAGGTGTGCTCAATGCGGCACATTTAATACTTAAACGCTTTACCCGTACCCATAAACTGGGCGGTTAATTCGCTTGTCTTCGTCGAGCTCATAAAAGTCATATCGCACCACAATACGACAGTGAATTTATCTGTCATCAGATAACCAAATTTGATTGCTTATAAATAAAGATAACAGTGATTTGCAATATTAACTCGGTACCTACTACCTACATAAATATGCATGCAGTAACCGACGTTTAAAGTTTGTTTTAGAGCTTTATGAAAAAACAGTTTTGCAGCTTCCTCCCAGGGCAAAAACATTTTTTTTTATTTATTTCTTTTAAAAATTGCAGTGTTTTTTCATAGTTGAAAGAATTTTAATAATAATACTGGAGCTGGACGACAATGACATTGACTTAAAATACTATGAACAAGCAGTGGTGCTTTACATGCTTCAGACGGGCACTTCCTCTTTCTCCTACTGTGTTCTCCTTCTAGTAGGATCACGAAACATATTCTCAAATGACTTTACCTCGTGCTCTTACCGAGTAAAGTACCGACAGACATATTTTATAAAGTATTGTAAAAAAAATATCCATGGTAAAATGATTAAGACAAGCCTTTCAGAAAGGTTTTTATGCTCAATGTCCCCACTAACTTCCCCTTCAGTTGGGAATTAAATGTTTATTGTTTTCACCACTAAAGTTAGTGTGGATTCGCTTATTTTTAAATAGGTAAGTAGATAACTTGTAATTAGCTAAGTTTCCAGTTATCTCCGAAAAATAACCAATTAACATTTTCGTCATCAAAATAAATTTTAATTTAAATACTTAAATAATACTTGTGACGAAGTCATCCTCTTCCATTTCATTATCACCTCATTTCATGATTCGCTACCAAACAATTCTAAACAATCACAACAACTCGCACTTGCCTGTAATGTAATGTAAAGCATTCTACCTCAATAAAATTTATAAAGTTTTTACTGTTTATTTAACTTCAAGTCATTAAAAAGTTCAACGTTGTTGGTTTTTCTGATGTTTTCTTGCTCTATTTCTGTTCATCTTGCGACACCGAACAGTTCCCCTAAATATTCGCTATATACTTACGTATATTTGTATCAACTATTTTCATGAATTTAAAGCGCATTTCTGGCTGCATATAATTTCAAATCAAATTGTCTTTTTTATTCCATAACAAATATAAAAAGGTGCATGGAATAAAGGATACCCTCTATGAGTAAGAAAGTACTGCTACTGTTTTTGTTATACCCGATCAAGACCTCAACGTCTCTAAGAACGCGATGGAAGTTTTCTGGCACGTTTCACCGCTGCTGCCGCACAGTTTTATGGCATGAACTAGATATGACGTGATTTTATGATGCTCTCCCCACGTGCCATGTCCTTCACCTTATATTTTAGTGCACGAATGATGTGTAGGCCCTAAAACTGATATTTCTGTTTATATTATTGTTATTTCTGTTTTATAGTAATAACAATTTTACGGCGCTCACGATGCACTCAACATAATTGACGATTGAGTTATGTCTAATATAATATTATGTTCATCAAATTATGCTAGTTAAATCTATATAATTCAATAAAATCTAATTTATGATATAATATTACTTGAACTATTTTATGGGATGAATGCTGGCATAGAGCTCACAGAAAAAATATTAGATTATCGTTAGACTTAAGCACAAAACTCATGTATGTATCTGTGTATTGGGCAATAAAGGATACGGATGAAAGGCCAGCATATGCGGCACAGATTCAAATGCTAAAATGTGAGTGTGTGTTGTAACCAAAAGGATAAAAAGATAAATGAGTAGAAAATCATAAGCAGTTTGAAGCACTTATGACAGTTATGTTGAAATGAAATTATCGTGAGTTTCACACATTATTTAATGTTATACAATGACCGGCAAAACACTCACGCCCGTCGGGAGCTCGCAGACGCAGCTGCGCACTCGCCCTGATGATGAGCATCTGACATGCTCGAAACCCGGGTCGACGTACTCGATCCCCAACGTGAGTATTTTGCCGGTCATTGTATAACATTTAATAAAGTTATGTTGAAGTCTATAATAAATTAGCACTGTGTAGGTACGTCATGAAGAGGAACGACATAATGTGGATAGATATAGAGCAAGGTGAAAGCGGAAGAAGGTATGGATAACCTAAGCATAGGCCAAGTGAAGAATGGTTTGTGTAAGAAGGCGTTAGTTAGTACTTAGCTAACAGTAGATATATGGGTAGGGTATATTGAAAAAATAATATCTACATTTAACTTTAAACTTCTTTTCAACAACGATAAATTTTTCCAACTAAGAGTTAAACATTCGGTCAACTCTACTTTTACTATCAACCAAACCTAACCGCACCAAATCCGTGTTTGCCTAAAGTTTTTTATACTATAGTACTATAATACGTAACATTACAATGTTGGATTAGAAATAATAGGTAATAGTACATAACATAATATTTAAAGATTGTCATACGCAAAAAATCGAATAGTATTTGTTAATTAATGAAACAGTATTGTAATTAAGAAGATATAAAAGCACTATGACAACATTACAATAGAAAAACCGGCCAAGTGGGACTCGCCCACGAAGGGTTCCGTACCTAATCTTGCAAGTTACAGACACTTTTTATTGTATGGGAGCCCCCTTAATTATTTATATTATTTTAATTAATTATATTTAAAGAGAACATAAATGTAAATATTCTGTGAATAGTTAAGCGTCTACCTGTCACCGTTATTAGCATCGAGCAAGAAACGGCAAAAAAATCAAGTTCTTTGTATGGGAGCCACCCTTAAATATTTATTTTATTTTTAGTATTTGTTGTGATAGCGGCAATAGAAATACATCATCTGTGAAAATTTCGACTGTCTAGCTATCACCGTTCTTGAGATACAGTCTGGTGACAGACGGACGGACGGCGAAGTCTCAGTAATAGGGTCTCGTTTTTACCCTTTGGGTACGGTACCCTAAAAAGCACAAATGCCTTTGCTTAACTTTCACGATTCTTACACCAATAAATTGAACACAGTACCTAAGAACGTTTATACCAATTCATAAATAATAAACAAATAAATTCATTTTAAACGAATATAAGCAAATATACGCCCAATAAAGGCCAAACGTCATGAATTTTGAAAGAAAATTTCGTAAACACTGGAAACTTTACAGAGTGTAGCTTTTGTTGTTTCAGTACTTCCCGTGCGTTCTGCGACCAAAATAACAGTCTTCAAGAACGTCCTCGTTATTATGATCACAATAAATAAAGCAACAGAGACTTGACTGAAACGCACTGGCAACATTAAAATATTACTCATAAAAACGAAAATATTGAAAGGCATAAACTTCTTTGCGAGCGTTATTTGGGTTAATAACTTTATTTTTGATGCACTTAAAAGATATCGAGTTTTTAATACCTTGGTAGGTATCTTTTTGGTAATAATGTTTGTATTGGCGCTTAAATCTAAAAAGAATGGACTTTTAAACCAAGATAACATTTTGGAAGTTCCAAATACGCAGGTAATTTTTCAAATGAAATGGTAAAATGGAAAATAATACGCAATCTTTAACAATGTATATGTGCAGTGGAATATGGAATTTTTTATATATTATATTTTGCCACGCGAATCATCATATTCTTCTAAAAACATTTACTTCTTCGATCAAGTATGTTAGTTTTACAAGTTAGTTCGCCGGCGCCCGCTAGGTGGCGTACCTCATCAATCCTGCATCCCGATCGTACCGGGTGACGGTGCTGATGAATATTTACTCATGTTAACGAGCTCTAAGCACCAACATTACTTATTACGGAATTTACGGATAAATGCGTTTAGTGGAGCTATTTCTGTTACAGTGTAAGATTTACTGGAATAACCTTGTATAAGTAAATAGTTGAATTGGTTCTACGTGTTCTTTTCGCTGGATTAGTTATAGACTGATAGGATTGAACTCTTAAAAAAATATTCTTTGTATTCCTCACGTTTGAATTTCTTTGATAGTCATTTTTAAACAATCTTCGAGCTGTTTTACCAAACAATTATCTCAACGAATTAACCAATTGAACAATCCTATAAAAATGCGAGCGTTGTCAATCAAAAGAGTAATAGTATATAGTATAAAGTGAAATAATATTATTATAGAAGTCAGGGCCATTCATGTTGATCTATGCTCATATATAAATAATCATAGGCAACTGGGTAAAGACGTTCGATTTTTTTAAATATTTTTATTAATCTTGTAAAGTACCACTACCATCCATAATAGTTTTTATCTATTATGGATGGTAGTGGTTTCTGGCACTACACTTTTTGATGCATTATTTTTATAAATAATAATTCTAATTAATATTAAATAAAAATAAAGTTATATTAAAATACGGGTATATGACATCTTTATTTTGTGATATTTCCTATATATTGATGATTATAATGATGATATTTCCTATAACGTGCAAGAGTGTCGAGAAATACGGGCACGTTAATCCATCGTTCACGGTATTTCTGTAGTCTTAGGACAGCAGTCGTTACAGCAGTAGTAGAAAGGCATTTTGCGAATGCCCGCCGGGTCAGCTACCACCATGTACCAAGTAGAAAATCTGTCTCCAAGCACCTTACGGTGTTGTTCCCCGCAGCTGTCCTTGTTCCAATAATTCGAGGTTAACCTGAAGAACATCTTCGACCACATCATCACTTACCATCAGCTGAGATAGTTGTCAAAGTTTAGCTCAAGAAATCCTACTAACAGTATTATAAAAACATGTATCTTCCATAATTCAGAACTTAACAGTAAAATATGGGTTTTAAAATATTGGTATTTATCTCACAGTATAATAAATACGCCAGGCAAATATTTATTTCTATTCCCTACAACCATTTTCCGACAATAACTAGAGCATTAGCATGTCGTGCAAGGCCACGCTGAAATAAAATTATAAACAAGCTTATCAACGCGACCTTAAGCTGCACATTAATGCACCGTTTCATTCATCGCGATAGCGCCAAGGGCGACCCTAATTAATGTAATGTTAATAGCCCCCTGGAAATTATAGTGGTGGTAACCCTGTGCAGTGTTATATGGGTTATAGTACACGCCTTTCGCTTTATTACTCACTGTTTGGAGTTAAGGAATGTTCTTCTTCACCCTGTGGGTTGCTAGTTAAAATTTCACCCCCTCTTTGCTACCTGTGGGTGTCGTAAGAGGCGACTAACGATAAAATAACGGAAGGTGGGCAGCAGTGCCTTCTGAGTAACTGCTATCTTAAACTGCGAACCACAAGATGCCTGCCATGCGTGAGGATTATGGGATAATCCAGCTGATACAGTAAGTAAAGTTCTATTATTAATATGTTGGCAATAGAGTTTATACGCTCGGTGCAGATATAAAACAAAATTTTCCAGAGGTGAAATCATCCACAGGCGTACAATCAATCTAGATTGCAAGCCTCCCTAAAATCCCATTATTATCAGCCGTAATTTTGTACGAAATCACTAAAGCTCTTTACAAGTAGGTACATGACACAGACTATATTTATAAAAATACAAAATACTACCTAACTCTGTCATATTAGAAAGTTTCAAGATTATTTTAAAAAGTTTCAATAATTATAATTACTAATCAAATAGTTTATTTAATTAGTAATTATTATCAACTTACGAGCAATAAGTTTTTATACATCTATTTAACGCGGAATTATTATTGTAATATTATTGTAAGTCACATTTTTGAAACAGTGATAGCGGAGCTGTACTAGCTATGGTCTACTGTACCACATGTGCATGTTTCGGTCTCACCTACAGCTTGAGCTTCACCACATGGCCGAAGGGCATTGTGCGAATGGTCGCCTGGCTAGCCACCACCCTCTAGTAGAAAATCTGTCTGTCACTTCACAATGTGTTCCAGTTAATTTGAGAGCTAGTAAAATACAGGCTGATGAGACTCAACAACTATATATATGTCTCAATATATATTATATATAATAACACAAAACCCTAGCATGGATATTAAGGCATGCATGCGCTATGAAGACACTAACCATAAGTTAAACTCAAGTAACTGAAAAGCGTTGGCCAATTTGCATACTTAGATACCTATATATATGACATACAATAATTGCACACCTGAGTGCATCATAAGCATTGTAGTCGAGAGACGCACAATCTATCCAGTTAGCAGTATGCATCTTTGTAAAGAGTGAACAATTAAAAAAGGTACCGACTATCAACACTGAAGACTACCAAATAACTTGTAGAAATCGGTACCATATTTTTTCTTACATTTTCATGACTTTTTTGTTATAATAACCACTCAAAAACCTTTAATTGTATACCTGCGAGGGTGCTCCGCATAGTTATGTCAGAGATAGTTTTAAAAAGGGTATCTACAATTGCAGGCTGGCAAAACACCGACAACACCACTAATATTGCAAATGTATATAGGCCGCAATTTAAGTTTAATACCAGGCAACCCGTTTGCTTTTATTTTATCTTGAAAAATAAAGAAAAATATTTTATTTGACCACACGTTAGGTTATATGTTACGTGTAACATTGAAGAGTTGTCTATATCTCTATATCTGACAGCACTCTAGCGCTCGCTGGTCAGATAGAAGGTAATGAACACCTTAAAACAAAAGCGCTGTATATTTAAGATAGAATAGCTAAACTAAGTTTCCTCCGTATTTATCTTCAAGCTCGCGTAAAGCTATTTAGATGCAATCTCTTCCCGTCGAGCATTCTATTAAGGGCTGCACGCAAGAACGGGTAGCGCCTTTAGGCTCCATTATCGCATTTCCGCTACCGTAAGGTGCCTTGTTAATGATGATCCTTGACGGAGTAGAATAGCAGTTTTTTTTCATGGCTTGGAGGTCTCTTATTGCTTGCGAGGGTTTAAAGGTTAACTGTCCTATTAAATCTTGTACGTATCAGAATTCATGTATGTATGTATAATATAATAAAAATAATAATGTTTATTTATTTCAAGCAGTCATACATATAAATGACAGTACACAAAGTAGAACCAAACATTTATTGGAATTGGTAGGCTATAAAATTTCACAATATAATAACAGGGTGCCGTTTAAAAGTAGTTTTTAGCAAACTGTATTTTGTGAGACAGTGTTCCTACGTATGTATGTTTGTGAGTTACTTTATTAATGAGATGTTATTAGATTTGTCTTCATAGTTTAAGTGACACTAGGTAAATTAATAAAATTAAAAAAAAAAAAAACGGACGGAATTTAGAAGGCTGTCAGAGAAAAAACTATTTCATCCAAACCCATCGTATCAAATATGAATGGTATCAATATGAACAACGATTCCATAAATGTATCTTAATTGCATTTTTTATTTCAGTGGAACGGTAAAATGCTTACCGAAAATAAATATTTTACAGTCGGGTTGTATACGTTTTTGATTAAATGACACTTGTTTAAGATGATTTCAAGCTGGATCTGGAACGAAAACTGACTTTCAAAAATATTTGCAGTAACTCAAAACTATAAAATAGTAATTAATAATAATAATAATAATAATAAAATTATTTAATCAGGTAACAAAACCCAGCCGTTAGTAATCACAACACAATGAAATAATAATTAAAACTTTAAATTATGTTAGTAAGAATTAATATAAATTTAGACAATATATATTATCAATACTACTTAATATTTTGCAAAATATTCATATGTACCTCATCTGTTTAATAAATTGACGAAATGCCTATTTATCGTGGAGTTGAGACATTCTGATACCATCTGTAAAATGCTGTTCGAGCTCCTTTTTGAAGCTGTCTTTTTCCGCAGAATAGCATAAAATTAAATATAGCATTAAATAAAGTTTTAACTTTTAAAAGAGATGCAGCAAATTTTTTTAGTATACAATTGATGATTTCAAGCTTGGTCTAGAACGAAACCTGACTTTCAAAAATATCTGCAGTAACTCAAAACCATATAAAAGAATTATATATTTTCTTAACTTTTAAAAGAGATGCAGCAAGTTTTTTCATCTCAAATCGCAGCGTACCTTTTGAGGATGGTAATTAAATTTTTTTTTTTTTTTTAATATGCATAAAACTTAGCATCGCTCGTTGATTCCGGAAGTTTTTATATCCCCGGAATAAAAATACGCTTTTAACTGAAAAGTGTTGCGTTTCCATTACGTTTGTGGAGCACTAAACAAAACTAGCTGCACTTCGCTAAATGTAAATCATTCTGGAGTGATAACAGTACTATTTTTCTTTTAAATAATGGAAGCTTATTCGTGTAGATAAATACATTGAACGCATTTTTTGCTGTTAGTTTACTAGGTTCTTGGATAGATGGGAAAATAGAAGAGTTTAAGTCTTTTTTGTATTGCCGATTGTTTAGCCTATAACTACAATGTCATCTAGCAAGTATGTGATGCTGAGGTCGAAGAAGGTAAGCACGTTTAAGCTAGAATAGGAACTGGTTCCCAAGAATATCTGCTGGAATATTCTGCTACGCATTTGGCGACAAATTTCTTCCTTTAGAGATAGCAAGCTAGGCGGCCCCGCCTTGCAATAACGACTGCCATCCTAAGGCTGACGGTTAAAGGTGACTCCGAAGCGTGAAGGGCTCAGTAAAAAATACCACTAGTGGTCACCTATCCATGTAATGACTGCATCGGACGTTGATCGGCTAAGAACGACCATGCTGCTACGAGCGCTGCAACATGTGTATTTGGTAACGGTTACCTTGGCGATGACGGAATGTTTTTTAATGGAATTAAATATATAGAAAAAACCGGCCAAGTGCGCAAGTGGCCCTCGCGCACGAAGGGTTCCGTACCACTATCTATAACCTAATCTAGCAAGAAAGCGTCTACCTGTCACCGTTATTAGTATCGAGCAAGAAACGGTAAAAAATCTAGTTTGTTGTATGGGAGCCCCCTTAAATATTTATTATATTTTTAGTATTTGTTGTCTTTGGGTACGGAATCCTAAAAAACAATATACAATTACTTGTTAATTTCTATGTAACCAAATTGTATTTTTATTTAACATTGATTAAAATTTTGAAAGACAATTACAAAATCATTTTTCAAGTATGAGTATTTGAATATGCAGAGAATTTCGCATAGCTTGTTAATTTGTTTTCATATTTCCTGTAGTTCATTTCCGTTAGGTTATTATGTTATAAACCATTAATATAATAAATGTTTTATTCAGATCTGTACTTAAATGTGATTAATCTTGTATTTTGTGTAATTTTTGGTACTTAAATATTTTGTATCTGACATGCTGTCATAATTTATGTTATTGATTGATTAATTAATAAAATTTAATTAATTAATTAATTAATAATTAATTATTTATTTTATATGTATAAATAATGAACAATATTGTGAATGCAAAAGTTTATACGTCAGAACTAGGTGAAAATACAAGAATATATATTTTTGTGTATTATATTATATATTATTAGGTATATAATGCCTTACCTATATTTTAACGGATGCGTAATAGTGGCTCATGTCAACGTTTTATGCATAAACTACCTATTGCATGTGCCCCGCGATTATTTTTAAATTATTTTATACTGTAGTTGTGCGAACTTCACACAACTCTTGAGGAGGTAATGATATGACTGTATGAGGTGAGTACTGTGTATAGGTGAGGAATTGATCTTCGATCCCTGCAAGCTAAAGAGAGCAATATGGAGACTCCACCAACCTTTTATCCACGCCCACCGAGGGCAGCAGCATCCATCGCAAATTAGGCACAGCTTTTCCGCGCAGTCGGTATCACCGAATCCAAACAGTCTCTTCTTCTTGCAGCACTTAACACTAGGTATTATTGTCTAGATATGGAAAGCTATTCCAAATGGCACAGCACAGTAAGAGTTATAATACTTTAATCACAGGAAGCCCGGCAGGTTTAAGCACAAGGTGTACTCGGCGCGGGTCGCAATGACAGAGTGTCCACCACCGTTCTAGAGTAGATCCACGGTAGTAGATTATAAAGAATTGATGGAGCTTTTTTTCCATCTACCCTCCTAATCACTTACAAGGACCGAACAGTAGTAAAACATGGTAAGTAAAGAAAACCATTATGCACCTGTCATCTCTGTCATCAGCCGGTGACGGCAGTCCAACTGGTAACCCTTTCTTACCTCTGGTGGTAATGGTACGTGTGTATTTAGAATTTGAAATGAGGTAAGAAAGGGTTACAAGTGGACGGTCACTAAGTGTAGTGACCCCTAAGTTCAATTCATTTCACTCGTATAGAGATATATGTACATACATAATCAACAAAGATAAGAAAGCAATTCACAAACCAACATTAAATTATTTTTAAAAGATATTCAGTATCATGATTTATAATATTATACTCACTTTCTTCACTTCTCTAACATAAACACATAATCATAAACACGTGTATAATTTTTAAGTACCATTATTAAATATCACAAGGTTTCACACATCAAATAGTTTGACAATGATACTCTTGACAGATGCGTTAATATTAGCGGACGTATTTATCAAAAGCTTCAACTACAATAATAAACAGTACTAAACGATTTCTACTACGTCGGTTCTAAATTCAAGAGAAAATGATTTAGCCGCCGAAACATTTCATATAGTTCCTCTTGTTGGTTCCAAGTTGAGAATTTATGGTTGGAGCCGCAACCACACATACTTGACGCTTAGTTAGTACACACGAAATATCCAACACGGAATTATAACTCACTTCCTCGAGCTTACCTTTGTGTTTGTTTTAAATTTAAAAACAAATTTTATTCATTCTCGAGAGAAAGAAACCATTGTTAAACGTTTTGAATGTACCTATATACCTATGCATTAAAATATAATCACTGTACCTACAAGTATTATTTGTATTTATTATCTTGCCTTCTATATAAGGTTTTCTGGAAGAGATAGCTTTAAGCGCTAGTTGTAAGTTTTTAATTTAAATTAAGTTTGGTGTTACAAAGAGTTTATCAATCTTACGTAATTGTAGAATCAGTTTTATTTTCAAATATGGAGGAGATTTTTTTATGTTACATAATTAGGAGTCGAACCAAATTTTTGTTACTAAATGAATAAGTACGTATAGTCTAATAGTTAACTCTATACGAGTATATTCCCTTTTTCTCAATGTCTTTTGAGCATCAACAATTTACTTAGTACCTATTCAAAAACAAATCACTTATCGGGTATTGTGTTTTACTCAAGACGAAGATTTTCGAATATTCAAATGTTTGTTTCATTCCCTGCTGAGCGATTAAACTTAAAAATTTACAATGATTAAAATAATTTGACTACGAGAGGGATACGAACCTCCGACTTTTCCTGTTCCTGATGCAGATACATGTTCTGTAAATCGAGTAAACTTTTCCTTTCGTTGTCAATTTTGAAGAGGAACACGTCTTTTCTACAAAAGACAAAATCGTACAAAATTGATTGCATTGCAATATTTTTTATCCGCTTAAAGTATAACGAAATCCACTTATTTGCCTTGCAGATCTATATAACGTTTAAACAGTTCATACATATTCTAAATATATTTTAAAATAATAACACAAAATACAAATATCAAAATACGAGTAAAACTTTTGACGATATAAATTCAGGGCAAAAGGTGCTAAGAATGGTGCATAGGTCCCCTCTCACGTTGTTAGAAAGATTTCGGTTCGAGATCCGGACAAATCGGATTTGCGTTCAATTTTCCTAGACGTTCGGAAGCTTCCCAAATTCGAGCGAGCAAAACCCGGCCCGGAATACGTAGCAAGAAAAATTCCCCAATTCTCGGCTCGCACTCGTAACTTAGAATTTGAAGGATTTAAATCTTTGCTGACTCTCAGAGATTGACCTGAATCGGTCCCCGACTCTGCCTTTTTTCCGAATCAAAATTTAGGTAGGGAGGGAGACTTGAGTTCAAATATTTTTTATAACTTAAACGATGTAACTTGACAATAAAACGTTTTACGGCAATCGTAAAATAGGTTTATTTGTCGCATTTATAGATGGCACTTTTGTATATTTGGTGAAGAGGAAGGGACGTGCTCAGAGATAGGAAGGAAAGAGTCTCGCAGGTGGATGTCACCTGCCTCAGGCGGGATCCGGCGAGGCGGCCGAGGCACACTCGGCGCTCCCGCGAACATTTGTTACCTTTACAGGCAGCATTTATTACCGCTCGCCTGTTCGTCGTTCGGAGCCCGGGAGCCGGGAACGCGTCTCGACAAATATACTTAATTAAAATTACCACACCGGGCTCGAGAGGATTCGTATGTGAACACGAAGACTCGTTATGAGATAAAACTTTTGTAGCTCGTTCGATGAGCGCCACGTGTATTATTACCAGAGGCCTTGACATGACGTGTGAGCAATATATGAATTTAATTTTACACAGGCTTTGGAAAATTAGATACACAGATGGGATAGTAGTTACTCCATACTGTTCTAAGTTGTTTATCCAAACAAATTCATTTCGACGTAGACTTTTATACTAATTTTGTTATTTGTCTATTGTGATATCAATCCAATAATATCCTTCCCAATACGTATAATCGACTATATGATAAGATATGACAGAGTGACCATAGAAAGTATGACTGGTACAATCGATAATGAAGTATGACAAAAAAAACTATGGAATAACTTGCAATAAGGTTTTTGCTTGGCGTAGAGTTATGAAGAAAGCGTCTTAGATAACAAATCACATGTTTCAAAGTAATGTTAGCCATATGCCTACACGTAACTAAGTTCTATGAAAAGGTCATAAAACTTTATGAGTATACCTAGCTTAAGGTGAGTAAACGAATAATACTGCTTAAAACGAGTAATATATTGTTTTCACGTAAACTACCAGTATTAGCTACGTAGATACACGTAGGTACATAAACTTTATGCACATGCATCAAAAGTTAACGGCTTTATTTTTTTAACGGGTTATATGACTGCGGTGCAATTTTCGAAACATTTATTGTACTCATCGTTGTATTTTATTTTCAAAAAAGATAACTGCCCGTTATGTTATAATAATTTAATCTTAGTATAGGCATTGCTATTATATTGTTTCCTAAAATACTACGGGGTTCAAGGGTGGATGATGCGCAATACATGACTCAGGGCAAGAAGAGTCACTCAGCCTCTCTCCACCAACTCCACTCCCAGCCTACGCGTGGTGAACCCTGTTACGTCGAGTAACCTATTATCGAGATTGCGGTAACCAACCCCTTTGGAGATATAGGTCGGCAAGCAGTTAGAGAGATAGGGGGTCCGGACCTATTTTATCACACAGTCCGCATATCGGGCGCTGGCAGCAGGGCACTCTGATTACTTACTTACATAACACCACTGCGGTGCAGAAGGCAAGGGGAAACCACTGCACTATTTTCCCAAGAAACCCGTATGAAAATGCAAGTTAACGAAAGAGCGATGGCATGCAATCCGGCTACCACCCGGCGCCTTGTCGATTCCAGGTCGCATGGTGTGAAGTATGCTACTGGGTCCACTGTAGTGACTCATCAGGCTCAGTGCGTACAGGATGTTACTGGTGATAACAATACACTTGTTAAACGCCCACAGCTTCGTAGAAAGATCAGGCTTGGGACATGGAATGTCCGAGGCATACTTCAACCCGGAAAAATGGAGATAATAGGCAGAGAACAAGAATGCTACCACCTTGAGATCCTCGGAATCACGGAAACACACAAAAGAGGATCGGGCTACTACACAACCCCTACTGGCCATACACTCTATTTTTCAGGACCAGAAAATGAAAGTAGAAATGGAGTCGGTATTTCAGTATCTCCACATATCAATGAGTCTGTTCTTGGATACAACCCAGTGAGTGACCGAATAATGACCATGAGAATTAACTCGAAACCATGTCGCCTGAACCTTGTTGTAGTGTATGTTCCCACATCTCAATCATCGGAAACAGAAATCGAGGACTTCTATAGACTGCTGGAAGATACTCTTAAAAGCCTGACAAGAAGAGATATCACAGTTTTGATGGGCGACCTCAACGCAAAAGTCGGGTCGACTACTCAGGATAACCACCTGCGAGAAGTAGTAGGGAAGTATGGTCTAGGAGACAGGAACGATAGAGGAGAGAGGTGGCTGCAGTTTTACGCGGAAAACTCCCTCACCATTATGAACACCTGTTTTCAAAACCACCCACGACGTCTTTATACTTGGGTAATGCCAGGTGATCGCTTTAGAAATCAAATCGACTATATCACTGTTGGTAAGCGATGGAGATCCTGCATAAGCAACACTAAGACGTACCCTGGGGCTGACTGCGGGAGTGATCACAAACTTTTAGTGGCAGAATTGTGCCTCAAGCTTAAAAGATGTCTAAGAACTACTGTCAAACATCAAAGTCGTCCCTCTCATCAATCACTTTTGGTCTTCAAAGAGAGTTTCGATAACAAGGCTGCATGTGTTGAACTGGATAACAGTGCTGACATAGACACAAATTGGACTAGAGTGAAAGACTTGATACTCAAATCGCGGAAAGACGTCCAAGATCAGGACACTGATAGACCAAGGAGGGCATGGATCTCAGATGATACATGGAAGGCGATTAAAGAACGAAAAGATCTACTAGTCAGAGGTAAATCTGCACAAGCTCAGTATAAGGCCCTTTCAGCAAAGGTTCAACGCTTGTGTCGTAAAGACTACAACGAATACCTCAACGCAGTATGTCAGGAAATCGAGGACCATGCGCACACCTTACACACCAAAGATCTTTTTCTGAAAGTAAAGAGTATTACACGAGAGTTCAGACCAAAAACCTGGGCTATTGAAGATGATCAGGGTATTTTATTGACGGAAATAGACCAAGTAACGGAAAGATGGAGACTATACTGCGAAAGCCTATATGAGAACGATAGGAGATCTGAGGAGTCGTTGATCGAGAGTGAAGACCTGTTTCCAGAGCCTGACATCCTGGAATCTGAAGTAAGAGACGCTCTGAGGAAACTAAAACCAAATAAGTCTGCCGGAAGAGACAGTATATTTGCAGAAGAGCTCAAAACCCTCGGAGACACAGGTGTCAAACTCTTACAGTTTCTATGTAATCAGCTTTGGAGAACGGGAAGATGGCCTAAGGATTGGAAAGAGTCCCTTCTGATACCGTTACACAAAAAAAAAGGTTCCACCAAAACATGCGGAAACTACCGGACAGTGGCGCTCATATCTCATGCCAGCAAGATTATGCTTTACATAATTAACGGACGCTTACAACCGTACCTGCAACGGCAAATACCAAGTGAACAGGCTGGTTTTGTCAAAGGCCGAGGCACCAGGGAGCAAATTATGAACATCAGACAACTGATAGAAAAGAGCCGAGAATTTAATGTTCCCATGCTTCTTTGTTTCATTGATTATTCCAAGGCCTTTGATTGTGTTAGATGGGACTGTCTGTGGAGAATCCTTCGGGAAATGGGCGTTCCTCTTCACTTGGTATCACTGATCGCAAGTCTATATGAAGACGGGGAAGCGATGGTTCGCGTGAATGAGGTGGTGTCAAGGCCTTTCAAGCCACAAAAGGGAGTCCGACAGGGATGTATTCTTTCTCCACTGCTCTTTAACATATATGGCGAATACATCATGAGAACAGCCTTAGAACAGTGGGAGGGAGGCATTTCAGTTGGAGGCATCAAGATCAGCAACCTACGATATGCAGATGACACCACATTACTTGCTTCCTCAGAACAGGAGTTAGCTGAACTATTTGACAGAGTCGAACGCGCGAGCAAGATGGTAGGTCTCTCCGTTAACAAGTCAAAGACAAAGGTTATGGTCGTTGATCGAGCTGGAATACTTATACGCACAGGGGAGCTCTCAGATCTGGAGTTTGTAAACGAGTTTGTTTACCTGGGTTCACTGATCACCGATCAGGGAGGCTGCGATAGAGAGATCCGAAGACGCACACAGATGGCCAAAGCAGCTATGAGCAAAATGGAGAGAATCTGGCAAAATAGTAAAGTCTCCAATATCACAAAGATGAGACTCGTGAGATCGCTGGTGTTTTCGATATTTCTCTACGGATCCGAATCATGGTCAATTCGCGCAGTAGAACGAAAAAAGATCGAGGCTTTCGAAATGTGGTGTTGGAGGAGAATGTTGCGCATACCTTGGACAGCAAAACGAACAAACAGATCTATTCTGGACCAACTTAAGATCGAAACCAGATTATCTACAACCTGCTACCAACGAGTATTAAGATACTTTGGTCATATCGCTCGGTCACAATCAGATAATTTGGACAAGCTGGTTATAGTAGGAAAAATAGAGGGGAAAAGACCACGGGGTCGCTCACCTACCCGCTGGTCCGACCAAATTAAGGCCATAACGGGACTCACCCTGCCTAACGCCCTGAGACAAGCCGAGGACAGAATGGTGTGGAAGCAGCTGGTAAACGTCTCTGTTGAGACATTTCAAGACGGGCACGACCTTCAGACATGAAGAATGCGACGAAGAAGAAGAAGAAGAAAATACTACGAGGATAAATATACAATAAAATATGTGCCTTGTATTATTGTTAGTACTAAACTCATCAATTTGTAATTGAGATAAATAAATTATTATTAAAAATATTATTATATTAATTACCTCATCTGTGTGTACAAAATCAAGTGAATATATTATTTTTTTTACCGGCGGTATGCCTTTATTAAACAAAATACTACGAACTATATACAACACTACAGCTACTACAATAAAAGCATTTACACGACCTATAAGTCACAGCAGACTCATTGGTAGTCTAAATGCTCCGGCCCACTCCCAGTTGGCAGCGTGCCCAGCATGCTGGCAGTATTGCCCCGTTGAATAATTCAATTTATGAGCTCTATAGCTACTTTCCTCTCCATTCCAAGGTTGCCTGGAAGAGATCGCTGTTAGTGTATCTTCTGCATCTTAGCATATAACCTTCTCGTGTATTGAAGCCACTCTAAAAATATATAAATTGTATTTCTTACATACAATATCTAAATTGACAATTATTGAACTAAAAATTAAATTGAATTATTTTGACCATAAAGATACCTATTAACTCAACGAATAAACATTAGTGATGTTGTCAGCCTGCTGGGTATGCTGACAGCTGGTAGTAGACTTGAGCACTTTTTTTTTGTTTTTTATTCCTGATAGGTTAGCCTTTGATCACTTATCTCACCTGATGGTCTAAGATTTTTTTACCTGTAGATTAGATGTGATATTTACTTGACGAATGCAAGGTAATTACCGTAGTCGCTACCAGTCTTACGCTTCCGAGCGTCCGGTGAATACGTTGCCGCTAATCGTAGTTTTTAGGAATAAGTTGTGGACAATATGCTTTTCTGTCTTTATATACTGCACCAATTATACAGGCACTGTGTGAGATAAGAAAAATTATTCATTTTACGCGTAATTATTGCTTTTATTGTTGAAATACAAAATATCGTAATTTTGTTTTATCTTAGGAACTAATCACACTGAAATGGATGAGGGAGATGTGTGGGTCATTTTTTGTGAGAGGGTAAAAGAGATCGCGCGTAATGGTGATCGGAACGTCTGGTGGCGTTTCGGTGGTAACACAAATTGCTTATTTATCCCTTTCTAACAACAGATATGACCCATAATATTTGAATGTTCTTTCCTTGTTATTACACACTGCATATACATGTGCGTAGGTATGTAGATAGGTAAATTCTAATACGTTTTTAGAGCAGTGGTGTTCGGATATAAATACCTACTCTATGTCTTCAACTCTCTGGATGGTAAGTGATGATGTGGTCGAAGATGGTGTTCAGGAATAGTTAACCTAGAATTACTGGCTGTCAATGAAATGTGCTGGAACAAACCGTTAGGTTCTTGGCTATACAGATTTCTACTTGAGGGTGGTAGCTAGCCAGGCGGGTGGTAGCTAGCCAGGCGGGCATTCGCAAAATGCCCTTCCACCATGCTATAACCACTGCCATACTAAGACAGCAACCGGGACCGACGGCTTAACGTGCCCTCCAAAGCATGGAAGCGGTCAGTAGTTATGTCATTAGCGGTCACCCATCCAACTCATGACCGCGGCGGACGAACAGCTAAGCAGACTTCGCTAGGAGCGCTTCGAAAATGCTTAAATTATACTGCACGTAGGCCTGTAATGGTTTGTAAGTTACCGAAATGCTTTCATTGTAGTAGCTGTAGTATTGTATATAGTTTGTAAACCTTAATGAATAAATGCATTAGACGTTTGCAATCTATTCTGTTGACGTTGACGTGATAGAGACCCCCCGTGACATACGGATTACTGCCAGTAATCTCATAAATAGAGCTCCGTTTTTTAGGGTTCCGTACCTAAAAAGGAAAAACGGAATCCTTATAGGATCACTTTGTTTTCTGTCTGTCTGTCAAGGTCCTTTTTCTCGGGAATGCGTGGAAGTATCAAGCTGAAATTCATAGCCAACGTAAACAAAAGATTTAGCCTTTGGTACCGCAATTTTTGACACTCGCAATCAAAACCTACCTATTTAATATGTTCTGTAAACTGAGAACCTTGAAATTTTGGTACGAAGTAACATCTTATAGCCCAAATAAAGGAAAAATTGCGAACAGAATAAATTTTTAGGTATATCATACAAAGAAAATATTTTAAATAATTATAAAATGTTATTGATTTCATTTAGCAATAAAAAAAATACCACAAATTTAACTTAAATATACCTACAGGTTTGTACGGAACCCTCGGTGCGCGAGCCCGACTCGCACTTGGCCGTTTTTTTCCCCTTTACAGTGGCTCAAAATGTATCTAGGGTACGTAAATCATGTTCGAATGGCAGCTGTTTATTATAAGAGAGCTCTCTAGAAAAATAGCGCATTAAAAACCACCTAGTATTATCCTAAGCACGGATCAGAATGACAGATTGCCACATCGGAGAGGCAATTAATTATGAAAGTGTTGCCATTAATATCCGATGGCAGCCAGGTAGAGGGACACAGGTGCGCTTTACACACCTTTGGCCTGTGTTTGTAAATTATTTTGATAGATGATGCCGAGAAAATTTTGATGGTGAAATTTATCTGTTATCAAAACGGTGTTCTACTTTGGGGATATTTTGTTATAATAACTCGGCCATTTCCCTGCTTTGCTGGTTTGATAATAAATTGGACGATCTGAAAACATTGGGTATAGAAATTTTAATAAATATATTTAAACATAGAATAAAGTTACTATTTCACGTGTTGATATATCATTATGCATTTATTAATCAAAGGCTATACACAATACTAAAGCTACAACAATGAAAGCAGACTATTGCAGGTCTGCTTTCATTGTTGTATCATACTGTCTAAGTCCTCTAGCCTGCTACCAGTCAGTCAGCATGCCCAGCATATTTCATTGTTGTTAGAACTTGGCATGTAAAATTTCTACTTAATCAGCAACTTGAAAATGGCAATAAAATCGATTACCAATTATGAACCGAAAAGACATAAGAAAGAGAAGCAAGTTGAAATATAGTAAAAGATTTAAACAATGTATAAAATAAACAATTGAATACTTTAATAAGTATTCAATTGTTATAATCATAGCTGTTTTATACATACCTTACTACTAATCGTTATTTAACTTAGCAAAATAAAATTCGGAACGTGGATATTCGCCAAAGAACCCAAAGTCACCGACATAGCTTTTAGAATTTATAAGTTGTAGTGGCAATTAGCGGGCCACATTCCTCGACGAACTGATAACCGATGGGGAAAAAGGTTCTCGAGTGGTTACCACATTACACCGGAAGATGTAGAGTTAGTAGACCCCCACTAGGTGGACTGACGACATCGTAATTGTCACAGGTAACCAATTGGTGGCTAATATATACCTTGCAATTTTCACGGCATTTTCTACCTCGCACTGCCACATTATGGAACCAGCTGCCAGGTGAAGTATTTCCGTTCATTTTTAACAGTTACGACTTAGGAACCTTCAAGAAGTGAGCATATTCCCTCATTAAGGCCGGCAACGCATCCTCGAGATCTCTGGTGTTGCGGCTGTTTGTGGGCGACGGTGATCACTTACCATCAGGTGAGCCGCCGGCTCGTTTGCCCTCCTATCCCATAAAAAAGCCATTCTTTGTGGCGTTGGCTTGAGGCTTTGTTCATCAGTGGATGTCTTCCGGGTGATGATGACGATGATGAACGTTAACAAAAGAGCACAAATGAAAACTCCTGTGCGCATTACACAAAGTTGCAGAAAGTAAACTATTAAATTACGGTAATTGCTGTAATAACCTACTATTTCTGTAGAGTCTCACACTTGGAAAATCAAGTTGAAAAACAACTTATCAATCGGTACAAAACAAAACAATCCAATACCTCGATTCCGATAAAAGAGCTTAAAACTTCGAAGCGTATATTCAATATTACTATCACATGTTTATCTGTTCAGTACTTTTGTCCTTGGTAGCCTTGAAAGGATTCTGTTAAGTGCCTTGAGGGTCCGAAGAACCACTTTGGAGGCGGTTTGGGAATATTTGCACCGTTTAGGGTAACTTCACCTTTTTTTGTGAAATTTTTTCTGTGGCATGCCGGCTCGATCAACAGAGTATGTACCAGTATTCTGTTTGTCTTATGAATACTATATGTTATTTTATGTACTTGTAATACAGTTTTTTCCTATACCACTAAATTTTCACAAACATAATTATATAATTTTAATATTGTTAAGTTTGCAATAACGCCTGCTAAGCGAATTACATTACCCTCCATCCCGATACGATGGTTGAAGAACGAGAGCAAGAATTACAGTTATGAGTCATTGTGTCATGTTAGCTCAATTGGTTAGAGCATACCCCGGCTAAAGGGGTGGATGGACGCGGGTTCGAATCCCGCACATGACTATAATTTTTTCTCTCGTAAATTTGTAATTTTGTAATAATTATATAATTTTAACATTTTTATTTTTGCAATGACCCATCCTTTCCGTAAAATATTAGAATAATAGAGTAGCGTCATCATAAACAATTGTAAGGCTAATTGCAAAAGTAGTCCTGTTTGTTAAGTTGAAGAAGACGTCGCTCTATACCCATGTACGGTATTTAAGACCGAAAGAATAAATTATAGTCATATGTCAAGTTGCCGCGGTTTCGAATCCCCCACATGACTATATTTTTTCCTCTCGTTGTAATTTTGTAAAGAACTATTTAATTATTATTATTTTAACTTTGCCGTACATTTATTTTTTTATATAATTAGGGAGACCTAGAAAGCTAGCTTCACAATCTCGACCAATACGCGTGTGTACAGCTGGTTATTTAACACATGATTTTTTTTCTCACGCCTCATATTTTCAGAAAAATTCCCTTTTACGCTTATATTCCGAGAAGGAGAAAGCAAGCTGTCTTAGCACACTCACGCTGCCTGTTTCAGAGTAACAGAAGGCGTCCCTATTACCATCCATTGGGCATAGTTACCGACTGCAAAATGTAACTGAAAATGTCTTTGTCTAAAAACCCAATCACTTGTCCCATTGAACCTGATTGAACCCAGTGTGATTGGATGTTGTGTTATCCATGAAAGCACCAATGTGATGATAGATAGAAGTAAGCTGTTTTATTAATACTTACTATAAAATGAATCGTGCAATGAACTTGTAATTAGGTGAAAAGCTAAGGGTTTAAAAGTTTATTATACTTTTAAATTATTAGATGTTGATAAATGTATGTACGTGTAAAAAAATAATAGAATTGAATCATGCAGAACATTTTAATAATGGAATTCCTGTACACGTTTCGCGATATGCTGAAATATTCGCCAGCGTGGGCGAGCGACACACTCTTTATGATGTGTCGAAGTACACACATCCACGCTACTCTTTTTATATCTTTTACTTTTACTGTATGGGTTATAGTACGATTCATATGTTTTGTCTACATTCAAACAATGGAAACGTTTTTCATTTGTTTTTTTAATACTCCGGCCAGTAAACAATATTGTCGTTCAAATTCTCAGGTCGCCGAGCACCAAAGAACTTTATTCATGTTCCAAATTTAAAACTTATTACTACTCTAAATACCTACTTTTCTCACAGTTTCACAGGTGCTTGCATTTCCGAATAGATTCGTCTCAAAATACTTATAACAAATCATAAAAACTGTCATTTTCGCCCATTTTTAGGGTTCCGTACCTCAAAAGGAATAAACGGAACCCTTATAGGATCGCTTTGTTGTCCGTATGTCTGTCAAGAACCTTTTCCTCAGAAACGCATGGAGGTATCAAGGTGAAATTCATATCAAATACTCAAGTCTACTGTCCCTTGGAGCTGTGAAAAAATCAAACTTCTAAGCCAACGCAATTAAAAGATGCAGCCGAAAATTTTCGCACTCGCAACGGAATCAAAACCTATTTCCTGTGAAGCAGAACTTTGAAATTTGGTACGTAGCATACATTTTTAGTTATGTCATATAATAAAATTATTTTTAATAATTTTAAAATGTTTTTTTTTAGGAATAAAAGTACTATAACTTTTACGTACACACCTACAGGTTTGTACGGAACCTTCGGAGCGCGAGTCCGACTAGCACTTGGCCGGTTTTTTTTAAATAACTCACGTCAATGAGTCAGCTTTACGCTAATTTCGACCACATATGGTGGTCTTGATCAAGGAGAGCCCGGAACACCTGCATTTACGTCTCGCTTCGCACTCAGTCATCATTTAGGCTTTCATAATTACTTTGAAACCATGATGTGGTCACGACCCCCATTGGGGAAACAACACTAAGAGGAGGAATTATTAGGAAGGTACGACTTTTTTATAGAAAAAGTTAGGTAACATTATGAAATTCTAGATTGAAAATTTTCAATCAGAGGTAATTTGGAACAATTACTGCCCTCCTTCCAAAAGTGATCAATCGAAGCAATGGGAAGAATAGTTATTTGTTATACAAGAGTGCAAAGTTGCTTTTTAACCGCGTGTTCAATTTTGATGACCGAGCAAGCGAAGGATTCTAAAATTGAATCACGAGCGCAGCGAGTGATTCAAAATTAGAATCCTGAGCGTTAGCGAGGGAATCAAAAGAGCACGAGGTGAAAAATCTTTGCACTCGAGTGCAACACGTAACTTTTCATTCCACCTCAGCGAGGAAAATACTTCTCGCGTGATTGTTGAGGGAGAAAGCTCATTTGAGCATTATTAACAGTTTCAGTCAATTCTGTAGCCCTAGCACGAATAACTTGCGAGAACGTAAACGTTACGTATACGTATCGAAATGTCACCATTTTGTATAGGATTTGATCAGCGCGCCTACAGTGCGTAAAAGGAACTAAATTTTGGCAGATTGAAAGGTTTTGACATTTAACGCGTCGAGATATTAACGTGAACGTTTCGTCACGTAAAAAGTTTTGTATGAAACCGCGAGCACGAACCTAATTTTAACGTAAACTCGAAGGCTGGCTATCGAGAGTCTGTCAAAAGTCTACGAATGTTTGTCATTGAGAAGTTTTCATTGAGATGGTTGACGTAACGTTTTGAATTTGTTATAAAAACATCGAAATTTCATGTTTTTAATGTGTTTGTGGCAGCATGATTACAAGTTGAAATGTACCATTTCGTTTATCAGAAACAAAGTAAGTGTTAATTAATTTATGGCACTGGAGGGAAGTGATGCTAATGTACGATGGACCCAAATCAGGACATTATCTAAAACTCTGCATCAAACAGCCTCTAAATTCCACCGTTCCAGCCCACATTTACACCAACTTCGCTCTTTGGATATGTCTCGCGGCGCTGCAATGTTGTTATGAAATTCTTCATTGTGCATGGTCAAATCGAAAACAATAAAGCTCTCAGCAGATCGCCCATCATTTAGATCAACTAAGGCTGTCAACAAATGCACCAGAAGAAGGCAGCGATACTAAAGGAATACCAGCGGCTCGTCAGACTAGCTACCTATACGAACTCTTGAGGTGATGACCATGCTCAAGCCAACAGTCAAACCACTACGAAGAGAAGATTTTAATATGAAATGTAGAAGCTGTGATATTGGACTTTAGGTTCTTAATAAAAGTAAACGAAGTGCATTTGTGCGTTTTATTTATTGGTATATCGAAAAGTTCTTGGCTTATGAATTTAAGGATTGTTCAATATCCTCTTGTTGGATGACGTGAAAGGCGACTAAGATAAGGATATGTGACGGCTCGCCACTTTCAGGTCGGTGTGAATGGGGTGTTGCTACGCATTGGGCGTACAACAGTGCTGATCAAATGGATCAGTGTGCGCTCCTTATGGTTGGCGCAGACTGTTCCATCCGACGCCATTCGCTTTAACCTTCAGTATTTTTCGTATGGTGGGTACTCCAAACTGCAACGCGCATATAACTATTCAACGCTTTGACTAGGAAGACGGTCGCTATATACAGCAATCTTAACACTAGCATCCGTGAGTAGGTCAATATAGGTACCACAACCTCGTCTACAAATTGCAACCATGCAATGTTTACCTACAGTGCTGTGTGATTAAAGATTAGCCAGTGAAATTACCTACAGACACATGTATAAAAGACTATTGGGTGGCGAACTCATAGTAGAAGCATTTTTCTTCCCCCTCTGATCGTGCTATGGGCCTGGGTTTACTTGATATCACGCTCTGTTTGCCACACTATTACTTAAAAATACAGAAAAGGAGATGGATAAAAAACAGAGCTACACCAACAGTAGCAATGACTTCATTTTTGGCAAAGTAATAACACACACAAAATTATAATCCAACCATAAGCTGACTCATACAAAATAAACACGTATAGGTCCTAAAATTATTATAATTTCAAAACAACACTATCAATCCTGTTGCAAGTCACAGCACTCCCGATTTTTTGTAACGGTGCATTCATGGAATGCCAAGTGGTTTGTATTTGCGAAACTATTAGGTATATTACTATATACTCGCTCCAGTTTGTCACAGTATTCTTCTTTCCCAGAACAGACGGTAAAAATACCGCTGGGAATCAAAATTTTATCCGAAATCTCCTTCAGTGAACATTTAGAAGCAAGAACACTGCTCGAACTCAATAGCTTTTTTCTGCTAAAACACCATCAAATTTAGCGCAAGCTACTCTTCACGACGGCTGACGACCCTTCAGGGTTTCATGAGACTCCTCCCTCTGATTAAAGGTGTTCAGAATCTGATAGTAGTTGTTTGTAATTAATATATAGTAGGTAAATTATCAGTGGCACAGATTCTAGGCTTGAGATTTCCTGGCTCATAACTATTTATATATCAAATTTTATATTAAACACCTATAAAGATGTTTTATTACAGTTTAGTTTTCACCAAATAAAACGCCAAAATTGACAAATAGCAATCATAGAGGACTTTGTATAGGCTGAAAAAGAATTCAAACCTCTTTTGGAATGAATCATTAGCTCTTAGAAAGAAGGTACAATTAATTTGATTTACGCCGGATGACGTCACTTTCGTAATCCTATCGAGTTCACGTTAGTCAAGAAACGATGCGTTGTGCTGTCAACCATTGCCTTCTGCGTAAACGTACTGTAAACTCGATACGTTTACGTTACGGACTATCGAAATGTTCGTGCTTGGGCTACAGTTGGCGTCAAACAAACTTCCTCATCGCTAGAATCACTCATTTTAGTTTTTTCACTTGTTTTCAAGTTTCTTGTTTTTAATAAGTATAAGGTTTAACAATGACGTGAAAAAATGCCGCGTAAAGAACCGCGTACAAAGAAAATTGAAAAAAGAACACCAAGAAGGTTCCGAGTCTGAGTTTTTAACAAATTAAAAAAAAGTTGTTTGATATATTCGGCACCATAGAGGTAGCAGTAAATGGGTTTAATGTTTTTTTAAATTCACAAACTTAGTGCACACGATGTTCTAAATTCAATTTACTTTATCCTCTAGAGAATAAAAACGGCTTTTCCACTCAGATATTGAAGATTAAAAATACTCTTTCCGAGATGGTGGGATGAAAATATTATTCTCTTACAAAATGCTCAATCGGAGTATTGGAAAAAAATATTCCCGATCCTCCTACCATTTAGGGTACCGATCGGAAATCTGGGAGTAATCCAAATTTCTTTGTTAGAAAAATCAAATAACTGTCTAATCCGAGAATCGAACCAGGCAGGTTCTAGTGTGTACCTTGAGTTTCTAATGTACATTACACCTTCAACGGTGCCCTTCGTCTTATTTTATATATATTATGGAATTATAATAAGTAAACAATCATCATGTTAATGGAGGCTTTAAAATCTGTAGATCGCGTTTGTACACATTTTTGGGCAGTCCCAAAATAGGAGTGTTTTGTTTTTAGGTTTCATATATGTATATATATGAGTTTATTCCACCATAGCTTCTAAACGGCTCAACCGATTGTAACGTATGAGACATCGTTAGATTCGTCTTAATAACGCAAGTGACACCAGGTACATAAAAAAATGTATTTTAGACGCCATATTCGTCTATATTGTGTGGAGTATCAAAATGAAGGGCTTTTATATAACGATTCCATATATACGCGTCTTTTCCGGCTCTGTTACTCATCAGGCGTTGTCCCAAAAATATGGAAGACGGCTTTGGTGCACCCGATCCCTAAAAAAGGTGACCGCTCAGATCCGTCCAATTACCGCCCTATAGCTATAACGTCTCTGTTCTCCAAGATAATGGAATCCATTATCAACAACCAGCTCCTGCAATATCTAGAGGAGCACCAGCTGATTAGCGATCGCCAGTACGGTTTTCGTCGCGGTCGCTCAGCTGGTGATCTTTTAGTATATCTTACGCATCGATGGGCGGAGGTGGTGGATTCCAAGGGTGAGGCGTTGGCGGCTAGTTTGGACATAGCGAAGGCCTTTGATCGGGTGTGGCATAAAGCGCTTCTTTCGAAGCTTCCTTCCTTTGGGCTTCCCGAGAAATTGTGCGAATGGATCTCCAGTTTTTTGGCAGATCGGAGCATCAAGGTCGTTGTCGACGGTGCATGCTCCGACTTAAAGCCGATTAATGCTGGCGTTCCGCAAGGCTGTGTGCTATCTCCGAGTCTATTTC
The DNA here is from genome assembly GCA_963854805.1 of Plagodis dolabraria. Lineage (NCBI taxonomy): Eukaryota > Metazoa > Arthropoda > Insecta > Lepidoptera > Geometridae > Plagodis > Plagodis dolabraria. The sequence continues at coordinate 24,811,877 of OY978444.1, forward strand.
TCTTGCACATCAATGACATGCTGCAACTCAGCGATATTCATTGTTATGCAGATGACAGCACCGGAGATGCCTCATACACCGGCCGCGCTAATATTTCTCGGGAAAGCGTTGTCGAGAGTCGGAACAAACTTGTGACTTCAGTCGAGACCATGCTGTCAAATGTTTCGAAGTGGGGCCAAATGAACTTAGTCCAATTTAACCCCAAGAAGACACAAGTTTGTGCGTTTACCGCTAAGATATCCCCCTTTGTCGTATCCCTCCGTTTTGAAGACACTCCCCTTGCCACCTCTACTAGCATCGGAGTACTTGGCGTCGACATATCGAACGTCGTCCAATTTCGCTGTCACTTGGAAGATAAGGCTAAGTTAGCCTCTAAGAAGCTCGGTGTGCTCGGAAAAGCGAGGCGGTACTTCACGTCGGCCCATCGCCTGCAACTTTATAAGGCTCAGGTTCGACCTCACATGGAGTACTGCTCTCACCTCTGGGCGGGAGCTCCCCAGTACCAGCTTCTTCCATTTGACCGCGTTCAACGCAGAGCGATTCGAATCGTTGACGATCAAGTTCTCTCCGGTCGGCTCGACCCTTTGGCTTTGCGTAGAGATGTTGGATCACTCTGCATCTTTTACCGTATATATCACGGGGAGTGTTCTGAGGAACTGTTCGATTTACTACCTGCAGCTCAATTTCGCCACCGGACTTCCCGACAAAGCGTGATGTTTCATCAATTTCATGTCGACGTCTGGAAGTCCACAACCTTGCGATTTTCACGGCATTTTCTACCTCGCACTGCCACATTATGGAACCAGCTGCCAGGTGAAGTATTTCCGAACAGTTACGACTTAGGAACCTTCAAGAAAAGAGCATATTCCCTCCTTAAAGGCCGGCAACGCATCCTCGAGACCTCTGGTGTTGCGGATGTTTGTGGGCGACGGTGATCACTTACCATCAGGTGAGCCGCCTGCTCGTTTGCCCTCTTATCTCATAAAAAAAAAAAAAAAAAAATATAACTTGCAGTTTTCATCTCAACAGAATGAAAAAAACGTTTAACGAAAATAAATAATTCGGTGTCGGGTTATCTACTCTTTTAATTGATTTAACTTGTACACAGATTGCTTTGTTTTGTAGGTAGCTTGCAAAATAAAGTAATCAGTTTCAGGACTGATAATGGTCATTTTGCGTGTCAACTTTAAATGGACTTTATGAGTCCTTTCAATTTGCCAACGGTTTAATATACATGTTATTTTTTTATTCGTATTAGATTAAATCGGCATTTAAAGTGAAATATTTACTTTGTAAAGATTTAAGTACTTAATTGAGTCATTAAAGTTGCATTAGTTGTATAAAGTAAGCTCGGACCTTCGTGTTGCGTATGTTCAAGTTGGTACTCGTGGTCTAGTATTTTCCACTAAAAGATATGATACAGATACATATCGTTTATTAGGAAAATGTCATTTACAAGTCAAGTACAATACTAAAATTACAACTATTATTATTTTATGTTATGATTGCATCCGTGTATGGCTTCACCCGCTTGGTATTTCTTTGTACAGCGCTTCAACGAAGAATACTCAATAAATCTAAATAAAATATTCTCCTCTTACTCCAGAGCCTAAGGAATATGTGTGGCAAATTTCATTAAAACCTTATCAGCCGTTTTGAAGAAGAATAACAAGAAAATAGCGGAATTGTAATTGGTATTTTTAGCATTTGGTAACTTAATATTATCAATTATGTGATACCAATACACAAATTATTTCTCATCTCAGCAACTATTCTTTGATTATTTTAGCTCACATACCTCTAAAAAACATTATGCTAACATATACAAATTGCACTAACTTTAAATTTAAGAAAATGTTATAGACCCGTTTAATAGTTATAGTTAGATATATTTTTTGTATGGTTTTTTTTAACGGCGGTATGCGTTAATTAACAAAATGCTACGAACTATATACAACATTATAGCTACTACAGTAAAAGTATTTAGACAACCTACAAGTCATTGAAGACTCACAGACAGTCCAAATGCTCCAACCCACTAACAGTTGGCAGCATTGCCCGCTTAAATTGGGCTAAATAAAAAAATCAATAAGCATTGCATATGCTTATTAATTTTTGTTTAGCCCAATAGGTGTCATAATATTGATTATGCGTCGCAAAGACCAAGCGCTCTCACATGTTTTGGAAAATATGATAAACTCCCGGTCCCCACAGACTGAACATCTCCACACCAAACGGTTCAAATATGTAATAATTTGTAACTTAAATATAAATATTATCTTGCAAACTTAAATTTTATATTCGAATACAAATCATGGGTCACCAATATACCTAGCTTTTGCTAGATGAAAAAGCACATCAAGTATGAAAAAATATAACCTACGTAGCTCAAGGCTCATTTTTACGGTTCTTCAGGTCATGATTCATAACCACATAAAACGATGTGACCGTGTGGAATTGGACTCCGAGTAAAGTGGTCACCATTTGAAAAATGAGAACCCATTGTACACTATGACAGCTCTGAAAACGTACTGCAAATAACACGCGCACAATTCTACAACTTAGATGATTCATTTTTAAGAATGAATAAATGATTATTTAGAAAGAAGGAATTTAGAAGATAATTATCATATCAGTTCTCATAATAGATCTTTTAATTACCGATGCGTCTTTACTTATACTGAAAAATTAGTAGCCATTAGTTACGCAACCTCCTATTGTAATAATAACTTTAATGAAGGTTAAAAATGTAAGGTGTTAGTATTGTTAGTTTTTATCTCCGTGTCCACGCTGTTAAATAATCTCTTGCTCGAGTGATATTCTGTGGTCTCAAGAAATGATTTTCTTGAAATATTATTTTTCGTATAATTAAGTACCTAGGTACGTAACGTGCGTAAAATTTAAGCTACTATTATCTTAAGGAAGTTTATTAAAATTTTAATACAACCAAAAAAAATCTAATGTTAAGTTTTAAACTTATCGTTAAAATACACAATACGTCAACTTCCCAGAGCGCAGAGAATTTTGTCAATTTTAGACCTAAAATTTGGCACAAGTTTTGATGGCTGTAGACACATCACAAATAAAAATTTTAGCTTCCTAATAAAAAGCTTTCCAATAAATATTATAAGACATTAAAATATGTAAAGTTATTTCAAACAAAGTTTCATTTTCATTTTTTATCATACATCCCCGCTGTGTAGCTGCAAACTCATAAAAATGAAAAATATAGAATCGGCCCGAAATACTAAGCCAGGATTGTCGCAATATATACTTTTATATTGGTCGTTGTATACTTTATATTCACGTTATTTCATTGAGTAATGAATCTTGCTTGCATTTAATGCACAGTTGGGCGAGAATTGCCTCTTTGCTTGATTGGATTTTGGCTTAATATTCCGTCAGGACGTTAAGGAAACTTCGTTAAAGACGATTGTTTTTGGAAGAGCAAGGCACATTCTCTGGGACGAAGTTAGCTGTATTACAGTATGTAGGTATATAATAATTAGAAACAAAACGTTTGTTTTGAATGCACGTTTGTCTTAATGGGTTGTGTCCTTTTAAACAAAATACTAGTAGAAGCTTGCCTTTTTTGTCGACGTTATTTCTATATACTTAAAATTACAGAAATGTATAGGTTAATCTTAAATGAGTGTTATAAAGCGCACTTTTTATTTTATACTGAGCTTTTCAAACTAAATAAAAACTAACTTTTTCATGAATTTATAAGCATCTATGAATTAAACCGATTTTTGTTCTCGTTTCATTTCAATTCTACATATTTATAAATCAATATATAATATTATATATATAATATAGATGTACCTGGTAATGATGAAATGAATTCAAAAGTATAATATTGAATTATTCTTTCAAAAGCTAAACCAAACCTAGCGATTACTTTATGGCATTTTAACCTAATTTCACCATTCTCTTAAAAGGGCCTCGACCCCATGACAACTTTAGCTACCCGCTACGCTGTAGCCCGTAGCTCCGTAGCCGGAAGCTCTGACGACACGCGTGACGTAACGACTCCCCCTCCCACTTTATCGTGCGTCACCCCTCTCCTCTTTCCTATCATTGGAATGATTGGCCAAAATCAACAGAGATTTAATATTAAAGGACTTGTAACAGATGCTGAATAAATGATGGAAAAGCTGTATCGACACACTATTTTATTTGTCCTAGTATGAATTGTTGAAAGCTTCTGTTTTAATAGGTATGATGGTTTATACACGAAAGTACAACAGCAATGTTTTATCAAAACATCAATCATTTTTTTTTTTTTTGTAGGATTGTGACGGAAAACGCACGATGTGCCCACCTGATGTTAAGCGGTAACCTCTGCCTATACCAGATAGATGCCTATAGCATTTCGAGACAGGGGATAGACTGCACTATCACCCTGAGATATACAGATGTTAAGTCTCAAGTTGCCTTTAAATTTCTTAATTACTGTCTCTTAGACTGATGCCGGAATGCACTGTTAGATGATTGGCGACAGATTTTCTACTTGAGGGTGGTAGCTAGCCAGGCAAGCATTTGCTGAAATGCTTTTCAAACAGTTCAATTCAGAAGCTCTAGCCGTGGGTGGGGATCGAACCATGGACCTGTGGCACGGCAGTCCATAGCTAACAGTGCTTGGCTTAGGCCTTGTTCCAATATAATACTCTTGTTCACAGTGGAAGTAAAGAAAACTTTAGAGATCATTAGTCTAGTTGATGTGGTTTAAAAAAATGCAGTTTTACTCCAACGTTATTTTAACTTTTAATTTGATGGGGCATTGAGAAATAGAAGTTAATAACTCAAACACAAAATGTGTATCGGAGTATTCGGAGTAGATAGTTTCTAAAAATAATCTATATTTTTTTATGCCTGATATCTTAGCCTTTGACCACTATCTCACCAGATGGTAAGTGATAATATGGATGAAGATGTTGATAGGTTAGCCTAGAATTATAATAAACCTATATGTAGAACGTTGGTTACAAACCCATAGATACAATTGTGCTAGATATCACTGATAAAAAAGCATTGTAAAAGCTTGCAAAAAAAATCCTGTTGCTATAAGTAATACATATTACTCTAAAATTGTATTTCTCAACAAATTCTTAATAAAATAACGGGAACTGGAATAAATAACCCTATAATTTTTACTATTCAGAACAATTTGAAAATATAACAAATCTATTTTCACTGGATAAAAATTGTTTCTGAATATTAGAATTTTCATTGGATTTTTATGGAGTGCTTTTCAGTTCTGACAGAAATCGTGCTCACCGGAAATTTTCCCTGCCCGTTACATTCTCTGTCGAACGTGATTCAGAGAGAGCATATCAAAAGCTGAATAGCACAGCCCTACGGGGCTCGATCACATGGATACGCGGTATCGGTACACAGCTTAGACTGCTAGAAAGATTTTTTTACCTCACTAGCTCGTAAAAGCGTTGTTTATCATTAGTAATCTGCGTGGAAAAGTGCTTTTTATCCGCTAGCGTTGAATAGATTTTTGAAATTCAAACTTTGATTTAAGTTGCAGTAATTATATGTATTTAATACATAAACAATTTACTTCAAAATTATACACTAAACTAGATGATCCGACAAGCGTTTTTCATCCATAATTATGTCTAGTGAATATTTTGGTAGTAAAACAAAAAATAAACTAACTTATTGTTAACGACTTAAGTGTGTGGAAATCTTCGATATGACTGAAGGAGGAATGGAGCGCTGTGAACTATGACGGCCTATAAAAACAACAAAACACCAACATTTTTTTTAAAATTCTAATGTCATTTTATTATCTTAACGAATAAATTTCAAATTACTTCTTTATTACAAATTATAACAATTAAAATAACGTCTCGATCGTGCGCTCGGTGAGTCAAGACCTCCTGGAGATGCTTCGTTTAGAAGCGAAACTAGTCGGATATTCTTCCGGTTAAGCTGCGTGATGTTTGTGACGTCACGTAGATAACAGGAAAATTAGACGGAATTGTCACTAGATATGTATCTTTATAGTTTTTTAAGAAATTATCGATAACCACTCCGTGTCGTTAAAATACTTATATATTAAAATATTTATTAAGTGTTTTTAAGTGTTATATTTAAATATTATTTAATGTTTTTTTAGATACATTTAAAAATATTTGTTATTATTAAATATGGAATTCCGCAAATTAACGCCTGAATCTATTCATTAACTAAAAAAACATTACCAGTCTCTTTAGTGCAATGGAGTGCACGATAGTATTTAGTGATTCCTTCTTTAACTGTGTGAGAAAGACAGGAGACCGGTTTCATTCTTATCCCTATTCTGTGCTGTTTAAGGGGTGAGAAGAGACACCAGTAGACGCAAATAAAAACGAAAAAATAATTGTTGAATTGTTGACTTCTGAGACCAAAAAAAACAAAGGAAATAGTCATGCTATTCCGGAGGAGTCTTGATACAAACACTGTGACACGAGAAGTTTATAGATGAGATTAACGTAAATTTAATTTATTTCAGGCATTTTTCATGTATCTAGGTTTTTCTTAGCTGGTATAAGGTAAACAATTGTGTGTTGCGTTCGCCAGCATAGTTATTTTACGTCTCGTATCTTCGAAACCTTCGGTACGCTCAGGATTATATATTTTGAACGCTATGCTCGTGGTTCGATCCTGGGATCCTTCGATCCTCAGGTTTCAATACAAGTACTCGCGCCAAATAACCACTTTGAAGCCTTGATACAAGATAAGCAATTTTAACAGACTAAGGCCTATCGCTCGTTGGTACTTTATGCTTTGGTCAAAATATTGAATAAGTTAAACCTAGAATAAGTAAGGCACTTATATTCTACTCGAGGGAGGTGTTTAGCCAAGCAGACAATCTCAAAATGCCCTAATTTTGACTGCCGCGCAGCAGGTCCATGGTTCGAATCCCGCCGCGGGCTTGAGCTTCACCACATGGTGGTAGGGCATTTTGCGAATGCCCGCCAGGTTAGCGACTATCCTCAAGTAGAAAATCTGTCACCAAGCACCTAACGGTGTGTTCCGGCAGCAGTCAGTCAGCCAGTGAAAATATAGGCACATGATTCATGAGACTTAATAACTATGTCTCAAGGTGACGGGCGCAGTGCAATTCGTGACTTGTTACGAATGCATCAGCTGTTGTAGGCAGAGGTTTGTCTGCTTAACATCAGGTGGGCCTCGAGCTTGTTCCCTCACAATAACATAAAATAAACAAATGGTACAGCGCAGGCCTACGACAGGAATCAAACCTTGGCATAGTAATCCATAGTCCTGCAACTGACAGACTTGCTTTATAGGATTAGTGTCTTGTTGTCAGAATTCAGTACAAAGCACTAATGAATAGAACATGCCAAATTGATAATGAATTCATCAATAAATTTATTGATATAATCCTATTAGTATTCATCATATTTTCAGATGAATTATACTTTCGCAATTCATTATATGCTTTAGACATTTGATTCTGGATTTGTGGCGGATTATGATTATGATTAAAACTTTTAACTAGCGATTGATTGCTGCTCCATACGTATCACTGATGATTTAGACTCGTCAGTTCCTAAAATGATTATGAACATAATGGCAACCATGTCTGTTAATACGTATATTAAACGCCATGCCCGATATATTAAGAAAATCATTTTTATACAACTACTAGCTTTCCGGGCGCGGCTACGCCCGCGCGTATGTCGGTTATCGCGCAAAAACATTAACCTCTTATTGCGCAGTTGGATAAAAACTATCCTATGTTTTTCCCGGGTCTCAAACTATTTCCATACCAAATTTCATTCAAATCGGTTCAGTAGTTTTTGGCGTGAAAGCGTAACAGACACACATGAGTTACTTTCGCATTTATAATATTAGTACTGATAGTGAAGTTATTTGTCAGGCCCGATTCGTCGAAGAACCCCTTATCTACTACATTACAAAAATACCACGAGAAGAAAAATTATAGCCATGTGCGAGATTCTAACCCGCGACATCCATGCCGATACCCGGGGTATGAGCTACCTACTTAGCGAACGTGACATATGACTCATGACTCTAATTTATCCGTTCATTCATTGTATGGAAATGGAGCGAAAAAATAGTTCAAATAACGTTGAACTAGAAACAAGACATTTTGACATACACTACAAACAAGATGAAGCGCTCGTAGTGTAGTGTGCTTAGCCATTCTGAACCGATCAGCAAAGCTAAGCAACGTCTGCCTCGGTCATGAGTTGGATAGGTGACCGCTGGTGACATTACTACTGAGCGATTCCATGCTTCGGAAGGCACGTTAAGTCATCGGTCCCGGCTGTTATCTTAGGATAGTAGTCGTTATAGCATGGTGGTAGGGAATTTTGCGAATGCCCGCCAGGCTAGTTACCACCCTCAAGTAGAAAATCTGTCGCCAAGCACCTAACGGTGTGTTCCGGCAGCTGTCCTTAAGAGCCAGTAATTCTAGGTTAGTCTGAACATCATCTTCGACCTTACCATCAGGTATCATCACTTACCATCAGGTGAGATAGTGGTTAAAGGCTAATCTATCAGAAATAAAAAAAAATTGCAATTAGTTTTAAACTTGTTAAGATGACACAATTAGTCACGTGGTCATTTACAGAAATGCTTGTAAAATTGAGTAATTTCCTGAGTTAGGGCGAACAGACAATAATACAACCACGATAATACATAATATTTCGTCAAGTCAAGCCTGCCTACCTGTATATGCGAAAGGAGACATAGGTAGAGATGTGTATAATACTTACGTTTTGCTAGATATATTTTGATCACATGTACCGGAAAGTAGGCAGTACTGATATCCAAGCAAAAAGATTCTACCGGAATCTTTTTGCTCCCCTGCTATTTATATTCCCTGATTTGGTCACGGTGAACTCCTCTTCAGAGGATCATTGTTGGATTCAGAAATAATATATAGGTACTAATATTCAGAATTTAGGTTCAGAAATAATATATAATATAATAGGTACTATGTCCATGGGGTGTCCTGCTATAATGTCACTCCCCAGATCTCTAGCCGTGGGTGTCGTAAGAGCCGACTAAGGGCAATACACCAAAAGGTGGGCAGCAGCGCTTTCTGAGGAACTAATATCTCTGGGACCCCTAAGACGCCTGCCAAGCGTGGAGATTATGGTGAACATAATGGCTGTGTTCAGCAGTAGACAGTCCAGCTGACACAGTACAATGCATGTACGGATATTTTATCCACAGATCCATGCTGAAGGTGTTTTCATTACTGCTTGGGATGAGATAAAAAAACATTGAAAAGCAGCTGTTTGGAAATATTTTTCGGGAACGCGTCCTTAACGATAATGAATTTATCACATCGTGCTTTCGCTATAATGTGGCCAATTATATCCTTACCATATAAAAAATATTATTATCTCTTTTTATTACGAATTTTGGACATAAAAGCTTGTATCCGCCACGCGCAGCGCGCATTGAGATTGGACTTTATTCGATACATATTTTATTTTCAGTTACAAGTTCCTTATTAATCTGCATCGCCCTTTAAGAGCCCAATACATATATAACTTCTGTAAAAGCATTCCTGTAAATGAAATTTATAGAATGCGTATACAACATATACTATATAAATTATTTTTAAAGGTATCTCAGTAGGGTATCTTCGTACCTCCTACATCACTATTCATATCAGGAAGCACCTTATTATTTTCACGCGTAGTAATTTTGACAAAGAACTTCAAACATCGAAGCACAAAAGCATTTCTCCTAATGGAGGGATACAGACTCCCGCATACACGAAAGTAACTACGGATACATACCTATAGCACTATACTAAAAGAGTACGTAGCTTATGTACATTGCACTCATTGTTTTGCACGTAGTTCAGCTCCGCGCCAGTTTTAGGAGGTATTTGTTCAGAGTCTGCACTATAACTGATGCAGTCTCTGCATCAGGGATTGCCGAAGTAAATTGGGGCGTGTCTAGAAAGCAAATTTAGTTGTCGATCACGCTTGTGTGGGGTATACCTTGTATGTATGCGTGGTTTTGCATCATATTATTGTTGTAAAATAGTTTGAGAAATTTATGGTTGGATGTCAAGGATATTTGATTTGAATGTCCTGACTCATATATTTATACTTGTACGAGTATATTTAACCTGTACTAATCATTCCCACAGATCATTTTCAAATACACACGGTCATCACTACCCTTTTGAAGAATTTTGAGTTTTTCACGTTTTTTTTTATGCCTGATAGGTTAGCCTTTGACCACTACCTCACCTGATGGTAAGTGATGATGTGGTCGAGGATGTTGTTCAGACTAACCTAGAGTTACTGGCTCTCAAGGACAGCTGCCGGAACACACCGTTACGTGCTTGAAGCAATACCTTTTATTTTTATATAGCCGATAGTTTTGCCGGTAGTTTGACCCTATATAAACAGATGTTATGGTCGAAAATGTTTTTCAAGCTATATTAGAATTATTTTTTCTTTCAGAACCATCAAGAACAGCTATCAGAACACACAGTTAGGTGCTAGGCGACAGATATTCTACTTGAGGGTGATACTCGTTGCTGGGCGGAAATACGAAAAATGCACTACCACCATGTTATAACGGCTGCATTTTAATACATCTACCGAGACCGAACGGCTAAACGTGCCCGCCAATGCACGGAAGCGCGCAGTAGTAATGCCACTAGCGGTCACTTATCCAAATCCTAACCACAGCGGACTTAAGGCTAGTCTATCATGTATAAAAAAGTTTTCCACATAATTTATCAATCAAAAATCTCTTAAATAAAAAAAGATAACAATCCTTTCGTAACTAAGATATGTAGAAAGAAATAACCTCATCCATCATAACTATACAAAGAATATAATTATTGTGGATGACATAAACTATTAAAGTCAAAACCGCTTGTATTAAAATGTAATATTAAAATAAAAAATCGGCCAAGTGTGAGTCGGACTCGCGCACGATTTGTTCCGTAACATATAGGCTATACAACATTAGACTTCATATTTTTTTAACTAGCGCGAGTCCGACACGCACTTGGCCAACCTTTTGTATTTTTTGTTATAGCGGCAACAGAAATACATCATCTGTGAAAATTTCAACTGACTAGCTATCACCGTTCTTGAGATACAGCCTAGTGACAAACGGACGGACAGACGGACAGCGAAGTCTCAGTAATAGGGTTCCGTTTTTACCCTTTCGGTACGGAACCCTAAAAATGAATACAAACATTAAATCTTTTTTTACGTACCTGATAGGCTAGCTTTTGACTAATGACCCACATGTTGGCAAGAAGTAATGATGTTATACTCGAGGGAAGCAAGGTGACATCCGAAAAATACCCTAATATATACCATTATGTTGATAGTATGCAATTTTCTTGACAAATATTTAAAAAAATGACATTTGTATCCCAACCACGCTACTCAATCACAATATTATGTCATTAATAATGAATATTATTACTGAAGTAGGTATATGTGTCCCTGCCCTAGTATTTCTAAAGTTTCAATGAAAAATTATTAAGATTACAAGATTTAAAAGGTGAAGCAAAGTCGTAGTCGCTAATAATAATTGTAAACTCTAATCAAGGGCATTAGAAATTCGCGAAACATCGACAATTCGTCATCGGCCAAGTATAGTTATACACATTTTACTGGTATTGGTCAAAAAATCTTGACAAAATAAAATTGTACAATATCATACGCGTTTTGTTGTATACTCGTATTTGTTACCTACACATTCAAATCTTCCGTCGTATTGAGAAAATACCTATGAGGTGGTAAATACATTATAATATGTTAATTAGTAGATATGCATATTAATCAATTTATAGAAAGACTTCGTCTTTGATTTTCATAACCCTTCCGTTGCCAAGCTTTTAATTGACATGACCTCAATTTGCCAATATAAACATAGCTGCCATTTTTTTAATTTTTTTGCAACGTTGCCATTTCACCAATTAATTTATTAATTATGTTTTTCTACACATATAAGCACCTATATATCGTCGTAATTCTCATAAAATAATCTACCTGTCTTTATTAGTTTTGTAATACAACAATTAATCATATCCACGATTTTAGCAACTAAACCTAAATATGGCAACCATTTTCTTCAACAGACATAATCATTAAATTTTTTACAAAGTGCATGACTATTAATAAAAATGTATGTAGAACAGGTTAACACATAAATTTTCTGTGTATAAACAACAAAATCCCGCTACTTTTAGTAAAAAATTCACTATTTTAAATGGGAAAATCATAAAAAAATTAAAAAATATATATGAACCTGTTAGGAAAATATAAATATGGTTTTGATCTTTAAAAATTCGAAAAATTAGGAAGTAAAACGGGGGGCCAAAATAATGAGCGGAAATAGACCTGAAAGTGGAGGTTAAAAAAAACTAAACATAATTTTTATGCAAAACTAGAATGATCACAAAGAAATAGTGAGATTAGGCGACTCTGAGAACAGTAATGTAAAGAACTAGTAATGTAAACTGGGGAATATAAGTACTTGTCACATATATGCATTTATAATACTAGCTTCCACACGTTATTTCTCCCGCGACTACTTTACTACTCTCAAAGGCAGTAAATCGGTATAAAAATATCCCACATCCTAAAGCGGGATCATAATTACATGTACCTAGCAATTCTCGTCCAGATCCTTTCTACCGCGTCAGAGGTTAAGCAATAAACACATATTTTACAAATTATTGGAGTACAAAATTTTATGCCCAAGGCGGGAAACGAACCCGCGTCCTCCGATATCGAGTCGGATGCCTCAACCTCCTTGACAAATTTTTTAATGATAAAATCTTGATATTTTACCTAAATAATAATTATTGCATAACATTGAGTGTGTGTGAATTAGAATAAAATTAATTGTATCATATTGATCTCTATAATATTGTACGCCTGAAAATGTAGCTGTTGATATAATTTTGACCAACACAACGGACAATATCAATTTTGAATATGAATTTGATATATATATATTTTATGTAATTGTGACGGGACAAGCTCTAAGCCCACCAAATGAAAATATGTGTAACAACGAAAGAAACTATGCTACGCATAAAAAACAGTAATGTGACAAGAGCTCTTGTCTGACAAGGCGCTCAGCTTTTATTATGACAGCTCCGCGGAGAGATATTAACATGGTGTATAGAAATGCGCACTAGTCGGAAGTGATGGGCCGAACGGGACACGAACCGGGACGAAAACGGTACGAACGGGACCGAAACTCAACGAAGAAAAGCCGATGTAATTCTGCTTTCAGCATTACTGCGAACTACGTCCCCGAGGGGACGACAAGGTTATGTAATTATTAATGAAAGTGCTTTTCATTAACACGGTCGCAATGTGTATCTTTTCAAACTAACCGACGTTGTCATTTTGAAAATGCAACAGGCTGTCAGCAAGGAAATTATTATTGCTGTCCATTTCATATTCCACTCTATGTGTTTACAAAGCAAACATGATGGTATATGGATTATTGCAGCCAGAAATTCGATCCACGAAACAGATGTCCACATTTTCCGCTCAATGAAAAAATAACCAACGGCATGTTGTTTTTAGTTTCATCCGCAAACATGGGGTCTACAAGACCGCATCGAGAGCATCGGCGTAATCGAACGGCCGTCTTTGAACACACTCCTTTGTTCGACTAAAACAGCTGCATTGTTATGCGGATCCCTACTCGTTGTTTGTTCAGACTTTCGTAGTGCGGGCGAACAATCTTGCATTCGCATTCTTGTGAAGAAAAAGACAATGTTACGATATTATTCCGCTTGTTTCACAGCATGTGAACATTTGCGAGTTTACCAGACAAGAAGTAATATTTTGTAACGGGCAGCGGAGCTTTAACTCTTTGGTATAAATGTGGAACGTTCCAGGTAGTATAATAGAAATTACGTTCCATTTCCGTACCTTGATTGAAGTCTACAGCCGCACCCACGCCCTAAGGCTATAGCTTACACAGTCGTAACATTATTATGTGTTGTTCACGGAACGCTACAATTGTAGTAGGAAATTACTGTGTGATTGATCGTTACAATTTGAATTTTCCTTGAAGATTTTGGTATGAATTATATTGTTCCTGCCCATGATTTCTCATCAGGCATTTCGTGATATCTTGTTAATACAAGAATGCCGTAATAAATCATGGTAAAATTAGTAACCCTATTTTTTATTCCAAGACAAAAAAGCATAATAATTACAACAATGAAATATGGAGAAAAGGTGAAATATACATAGAAACCGTTGTGCTAGTTCATACCATTGAATTAAGTACTAAAATGGTAGACAAAGTGGGGCTAGCATTAGAATTTTCTCCCGGTAAGTATATGTAACGAATACGCTATGTTTTAAAAAAGAGACATACTCCCTAAAACAATTTCTCACTCAAAATAGTAATTTCTCTAAGGACAAGGGAAAAGTAAATCTATATTATATTCCACAGATCTATAAACAAAGAACAGATAAATAGCGAGGCTCAGGTGGCCGGTGGCCGTTGATGACCAAACCCGCCTCCTATCCGTCCCCTGCTCAACTATACTGGCCTATTGTCTATGCTATTGTAGGGATGACAACACCCGTGGCCGGTATTAAGGGCAAGATCCACTGAGGTAAGAAGTAGGTTAATTGAAAAGCAGTAAAGATGTGATGTTGTTTTAGATTAAGAGTCTTCAAACAGTTCTGCTAGTGTTCATTAAACGTCGATAGTTTACCAATTAATCTACAGTATTACAATTAATTTATTATTGGCAGAGCTGTCCCGGTTATAGGGCCGGATTATGGCGGGTTCGAATCCCACTTGTAGCTAAAAAAAACTATCGTCGTAATTTTGTAAGCTTATTTGGTTAGCAAGAGTTAATGCAAAAATCAGAACGCTATAATCAATATTACCCATATTAACTATTGAGTCTATCGATAGTATGATTTAGTTTAATTAAGTATATAGAAGATACAGATTTTGCAGAATTGCTTATTTCCCATGGTGCATGTCGGCTTGAAACAACGCAGCACAACTACTTCAAAGAGAGCATACTAGTGTCATCGCATCCTCGGCTACACTAAGGAGAACACCTAAGGTACAGGAATGTACAAGAGATGAAGTACTTCAGTGTTACTGCAAATTCGAAATCAGACGATCTACTTTTTTGCCTCATCAGAGAATGCGTCATGTATCACCAGTGAGTGATAATTGACGTACGTAACTACGAGGGGCGTTCAATATACGTGAGAATGAGTATATTTTGATTTTTTAAACTGTCACGGTCATTAAAATTATAATTATTATTACCAACGGGATATTTACCGTGTTTTTGATTAATTTTGAGCTCCCGATATTTCGGCACTGTTGCAAGCGCCATGATCACGAGTAAACTGAAGTCTATGCGAGTGGATGGTAGGCACTAAGAGCAGACGAACCGGTCTACCCTCTTTCTAGTACGTTTTTTCGGCAAGGCGGTACTATTATTGTCATTTTCACTCACAACACTATTTAAATTTCGACATACAAAACTAACGGTATCAGGTCGTGAACTATTTGAAACATTTCTTCGGCTCTTGCATAGGTTAACCACTGGATTCCATGTTCTCGACAGTTGAAACCCATCTTCCCTATTGAAATTTCGATACTTCGTTATTTCAATCGCTT
The DNA here is from genome assembly GCA_963854805.1 of Plagodis dolabraria. NCBI lineage: Eukaryota > Metazoa > Arthropoda > Insecta > Lepidoptera > Geometridae > Plagodis > Plagodis dolabraria. The sequence goes on from OY978444.1 coordinate 24,827,546, forward strand.
CTCTTACCATTCTCGGTATGTAGTGGCGTTCTGTCGAGAGTACCTGTTGGTTGTGTAACTCAATCCAGTAGTTAGAACCAGACTCCGGAAGGTGTTGAGTTATGGCTGATTTTACGATATCATTATTTTTGACTGCCCTTATATGCTCCTTAATACGACATGATATTGTTCGCTTTGTCTGACCGATGTAGGACTCACCACAGCTACAATTGACTTTGTACACACCAGGCTTTTCCAACGGAAAGTTATCTTTCGGTGAACGCAGCATATGAGCAACTTTTTTGAAAGGGGTGAAGATAGTTTTTATACAGTACTTGTTTAGAATATTTGCGACCTTATCAGTCACTCCTTTCACATATGGCAAATAAGCTGGTTTTCTTTCAACATTGTATTTCTTGATTTTGTTGACATTATGACGCACTGGTGTTTGTTTCACTTTGTGCCGTTATCCCGCAAGACTTTCTGGATATGTGATAACTCTTCGTTTAGGTGTTCGTCATCGCAGAGGTCATAAGCGCGGTTCACCAGTGTTGTTACCACAGAGTTAAGCTGTCTTGGATGGTGATGGGAGTCCGCGTGGAGATACCGGTCAGTATGGGTCGGTTTCCTGTACACTGAGTGGCCTATACAACCGTCAGCACGGACTTGTACTTTGACGTCCAAGAAACCAATTGTTCTCTCCGTTTCCATTTCATAGGTTAACTTTATTTTGCCATGAATTCCGTTCAAATGTGTCACACACGATTTTATCAATTGTTCATCTCCTTCTATTATGGCAAATACGTCATCGACATACCTTTTCCACAGCTTGATGTGGGTAGATGCAGTGGAGATAGCTAACTCTTCAAAATGCTCCATCCATATATTAGCTACCACAGGAGCAACTGGACTGCCCATGGCTACACCATCAAGCTGTAGGTAGCGCGCCTTTATATATAAAATAGCTTGTAGATAAACAATGATGTAGTAATGTAGACAAAACCTACATCGGTCAGACAAAGCGAACAATATCATGTCGTATTAAGGAGCATATAAGGGCAGTCAAAAATAATGATATCGGAAAATCAGCCATAGCTCAACACCTTCTGGAGTCTGGTTCTAACCACTGGATTGAGTTACACAACCCACAGGTACTCTCGACAGAACGCCACTACATACCGAGAATGGTAAGAGAAGCGATTGAAATAACGAAGTATCGAAATTTCAATAGGGAAGATGGGTTTCAACTGTCGAGAACATGGAATCCAGTGGTTAACCTATGCAAGAGCCGACGAAATGTTTCAAATAGTTCACGACCTGATACCGTTAGTTTTGTATGTCGAAATTTAAATAGTGTTGTGAGTGAAAATGACAATAATAGTATCGCCTTGCCGAAAAAACGTACTAGAAAGAGGGTAGACCGGTTCGTCTGCTCTTAGTGTCTACCATCCACTAGCATAGACTTCAGTTTACTCGTGATCATGGCGCTTGCAACAGTGCTGAAATATCGGGAACTCAAAATTAATCAAAAACACGGTAAATATCCCGTTGGTAATAATAATTATAATGAGTATATTACCGGTAACTTTTATTCAATTTTATTCTTTTTTTCAATAATTTTCAAGCTTTTTAGCATAATAACATTTGTAATATCTTATTTGACATTTCTTCGGTCACTATATACCGTTGTGGTGTAGCCTGAGCGAGGGTTGTCTTTGGTTGATAATCTTCCACGTTTATATTTGGCGCACCAATGTGCACCTGTAGAATACGGTAGATAATTTGCGCTCAAAGTAACCTGTAACTCTCCATTAGCTTACTCCATAGTGAAATTTTACAAGCACAGATACGCAATTCCATTTTCGACAACACACGTTACGACAGAATGCAAATAAAAAACTTCCATTTTTTATATTAAAATTATTTCATTTCTTAATCAATATTTTAGTTTTACGTGTTTTATGAACCTATAAAAAAGTCTGTTTAAAACAAATTGTACTTAAACACAGTAGGTTTGAGTACTTACCACTTTATTAAGTAGAATCGATGTAATAAAATAGGATTACCGTATAATCCTTCGAGAGAGGTATACTTAGGTAAGTACTTAAAAGTTACTAACAGTTATCGGCTTATCATGTGGATTGACACCTAAGGTTTAAAGGATATAAATTTATATCATACGGCGCCGGCGGCGTGAATAACGAAACTAAGATTAATACTTTAATACCTACTATACGGTACAGTTAAGAAAGTTGTAGTACTTTCACAGTCTCTTTCTTTCCCTTAGACAACGACTTTTGTAATGTCATAGACCCTAGATCTACTCTTTGTATTCACTTTTATCCGCTTCTAATCACATTGACAACAAGTCAAATCGTCTATGAAGCAATACTGTATTCTTATGTCATCGTGATGGAACGAGCACAAGGACCACCTGATGTTAAGTGCTAACCCCTTCCTATCATAGATGATAGATCCTTTACTAGTGGCAAACTGTACCGCGCCCAATACTTAGAGACAAAGTTGTTAAGTATGATGTGCCTGAAATTTCACCAGCGCCCATATCCTTCAAACTAGAATACAGTAATATGAACGGTTTGGCGATAGAAATAGGTACGCTGGCACTACTTCCCCGGATGAACTCGCACAAAGATTTCTACTGATACTGCCTACTTCTTCATTCATTCTGTACAATGGTGTACTTTACAGAAAGACTTAGACATTACATTATTAGTTTTTATTAATTTACAGCTGATAGGCTAGACTATCTCACCTGGTGGTAAGTGATTATGTGGTCGAAGATGTTGTTCAGGCTAAGGTAGAATTACTGGCATTAAGGACAGCTGCCGGAGCACACTGTTAGGTGCTTGGCGACCGATTTTCTAATTGATGAAGGTAGCAAGCCACGCGGCTATTCGCAAAATGCCCTACCAGTATGCTGTAACTGTTATCCTAAGGCAACAACTGGGACCGACAGCTTAACGTACTTTCAACAGCACGGAAGCACTCAGTAGTAATGACATTAGTGGTCACCCATCCAATTCATGACCGCAGCGGATGTTGCTTAACTTAGCTGGTCTGTTAAGAAAGGCTAAGCAAACTTTGCTACTAGCGCTACAACCTACTACTTTTGACACGACAACTCGAAAAATGTTGTTGTTTTCAGCGTTAACGTATGAAGTAGTTTTATATGTAAGAATTATGAACGAAAGAGTGTATAAGAATGAACCCTCTATCTCACGATGGCAAATATAGACATCGAGCAAAATAGACTTAAAATCTACGAACATATTATTCGTAACTTAAAATTCATAGGCAAATTAATGATTAGGCATAATGGATGATGGCATAGGTCTGAAATGGAGAAGGCTCCATTTCAGACCGTGTGCTATAAACGTTTTGTCTTTAGACATGATGTTTAGTCATTTCTCGTCAGTGGCACTTTGATTTGTTGTCAATAAGATTAAGCCTGCACCGAGGCAGCGAATCGTAATTGTGGTTCGTTTGATCCCTTGCTTTAGCTTTATTTCTTAATATTGAGTTATGCAATTAATATATATTATATTTAAGCATTAATTCTATAAATTATACACTCTGGAAACACGATTACTTAAAGTTTCCTCGATAGAAAAAATATCCAAAGTTATATCTAAAAAACTAAATAAACCCCTAGTACGGCGTAAATACTTAACGGAAAGTCATCAGTATTTGAATAATAAATAACGTGTTTTCTATAACGTATAAATACATTACATTTTTCAAATAGGTTTTGGTTTTTATTACACGAAGGAAATTCAAATTCACGCATGTTCCGCCCATTTTAGTCAGAGCCGCGATGCTTTGTCCCTATCCGCTTTAGTAATTCTTCGGCCGTCGGACGGGGACGGATGCTGTTGGCGTGCTTTACTCACGCACACGCATACGCGGTGCTAAAAAGCTCGGTGCGCCCTTAAGAAATCTTTTACCCCTGTATGTATTATAAACGTGAAGGAAAATGTAACAGCGTTTCATTACAACTTACAGGAGGTAAACCGGAAGTTAATTAGCTCAGTAATATCGCATAATCGCTGCTCTTGTAGCTATATTTAGTTTATATTAAAATAATTAACCTTCGTAAGGCCACGGCGACTGTCGCTTCAGCTGGACCGTCGCCAAAGTAATAATAGGTAGGTAAGCACTACCTACTCGATTTGATTCGATTATAGATAGCAGGAAAACATTTTAGTAAGATGATAGACAAATAGTGTCGCTGACTTTATAAAAGAACTCTTAAGCGTTCGTAGCGGAGCTCTCCGTTTTTAACAATGAACTATATAGGTTAAGCGCCACCCGGTGCGGTCTTTACTTGGATGGATGACCGCTAGTGTCATTTACTACTGGCATAGAACATATAATAATACTACCTACTGGCTCTACTGAACGTTTACGTGCTGCAGAGGGCTCCCATTGGTCCCGGTTGTATTGGGATGGCAGTCGTTATATCATAGTGTAAATTAGGCTCATGCGCGTTAAAGCTACCAATCTCAAGTTAATAAAAATCGATCGCCAAGATTGGGGCGGTCTGTTGTCATCAGATACATCTGCATGCTCCAGAATGATATAATAAAATAAGGCATTTATTATTATAATATTATTCCTTATTAGCAGCCCGCTCCGGATTCGCATGAATATTTTAATATAGAAAGAAAAACTATAGCCTATGTTCATTGTTATAGTATATATATATAATAACTTAAGATTCCAATGGTGAAACAATTTTTAAATCAGTTTTAAAGTTTATTCGTTACATACAAAAATTCAAATCTTTCCTCATTATAATACTCGTATTAGTGTAAGTGTAGATGAAATTAAGTAAATGAATATTCAACGTCCAGCATATCAACTAATCCTAATCGGAATTGACCCTAAAGAACCGCAAATATAACTCAAATCGACAGCTATCAAAGTTAATTTCGTATTTTTCCAATTAGATTTCCCCCAAGATGGTCCCCAAATTCAATAAAAACCAGTTAGACCCGCACACCGGAGATTTCGTATCCACACATCATTTACCAAAAAATATTATTTATACAAGTATGCTGCGTAAATTTTAACAAGGGATCCTGTTTTCTTACAGAGCTCTAAAAACTACCTCTAAATAGTTGGATTATAATATCTGTGAAAGTTAAAATGTATGTCATATTTTGTTCCTGCTTTCCCGAAATTTGTTGAAGATACAACAAGAACACTTTTTACGAAAGAAAACATTATTACATTTCCCTGTATGTACATTACTGGTGATGTACAAAGATTAGGTTAAAAAAAACAATCTTTATTCGTACCTCCAGCCAGATATTATCACAACATAACTCAGAAATAAATTAAGTTCGTACTCAAAGACTCTTTACTTTTTCTTCGCCACTCAAAAACATAACCCTCACTAAAAAGGTTATTAATATTGCGGTAGATCGAAGTAGGTATGATACTATGGTATAAAAAATATTAAAAATGCAAAAGTTTTGTGCGAGGATGTGTGTACATTTGTTACATTTTTACGCTGAATGAAACTTGGAATAAAGTTAGTTAAGGTTGAATTAACACATAGGATACTTTTCATCAGCATCTTCATCACTTTTAATTATTGTCAAAAAGTATAAAAGTTTTTGATTATGATCAAAATACTAATAATAGTACTCGTAAAAGTGTAGTTATGTACTTCGATGAGCCATCGGTTTGAAATAGAACTTTAGTCTAGGACACGTATGTTTGTTTCAATCTGCGGCGTGGGTTTTAATATGTGATTATACACTTTGTTATGTCTACGTAGAAGACACGGTTGATATATATTTATATCTTAATTGTTTCATAGTAAACTGTTATGATATTCCTCATATTTTACACGTAAAAAGCATAATTTCCCGTTGCGTAAAAATCTTAACTGTTTATTGATATATTTAAGTACTATCAGAAAGGCAGAACAGGGATGTATGATTTGAAAATATCTATTCACATTAAAATTTGATGATTTCTTTGATTTTTTAGGGTTCCGTACCCAAAGGGTAAAAACGGGACCCTAGTACTGAGACTACGCTGTCCGTCCGTCTGTCACCAGCCTGTACCTCAAGAACGGTGATAGCTATACAGTTGAAATTTTCACAGATGATGTATTTCTTTTGGCGCTATAACAACAAATATGTAAGGGTTGCTCCCATACAACAAACTTAATTTATGTAACGTTTCTTGCGCGATACTAATAACGGTGACAGGTAGGCGCTTTAACTATTACAGAATATTTAGTTTTATATTATCTTTAAATATAATTAATTAAAATAAATAATTAAGGGGGCTCCCATACAATAAAAGAGGTATTCGCCGTTTATTTGCTAAAAATAATAATAATGAAAATAGATAGCCACTTGAAATATTCACCGAATATTTAGTTGTATATTTACTTTAAAAATAAACAATTAGTGAGATCGCTATTTAGGGTTCGTTATTTACCTACCTAGGACAGGAACGTACTTACCCAGTTCAATCGGACACTGCGAAAAGTGTCTGTAACTTGAAAGATTAGGTTACGGATAATGGTAGGGAACCCTTCGTGCACGAGTCCCACTCGCACTTGGCCGGTTCTATTATTTTTAAGATTTCTAATAACCCAAAAAAAAAAAAAGCCCGTTAGATGACGACCTTAATTTCAATCTTTCATATATATGACATGGATATCTTTGCAATCTTCTTTCGAATACAAATTAGGGTTTTTTTTTCTTGTTAAATTATAATAACAGGAAGTATTTTACAAAATTACTGGCGACCCACACCGATTTTGCACGCTATTTAACAAACATTGAAAAAACCAATTTGCAGGTATTCTACCGCTTATGCTCATCAGGGATAATGTAAGATTCTAAGGGTGAAAGAATTTTTCAATTCGGTTCAGCAGTTTCAGAGCTCTATATACTTTTATAGCAGTAAGTCTAGCCTTTGACCACTATCTCACCTGAATGTACGTGATGATGTGGTCGAAGATGTTGTTCAGGCTAGCCTAGAATTACTAGCTCTCAAGGCCAGCAGCCGGAACACACCGTTAGGTGCTTGGCGACAGATTTTCTACTTGAGGGTGGTAGCTAGCCAAGCGGGTATTCGCAAAATGCCCTACGACCATGCTGTACCGACTGTCATCGTAAGACAACAACTGGGACCGACGGCTTAACGTGCCCTCCGAAGCACGGAAGCGCTTAGTAGTAATGTCACTAGCGGTCACCCATCCAACTCCTGACCGCGGTGGACGTTGCTTAACTTAGCTGATCGATTAAGAACTGCTAAGTAAACTTCGCCACGAGCGCTTCAAAGCGTTTAGATAATACCAGCCTTTCAACGAATAACCTTACAAAATCACCCCGTTAGAATTTTATTTATTGCAAATTTAATATTATTTAGAGCCAACTGACATTGATTATAGGCGGAGTCCCGGCCCTTTATGGCGTTTAAACAACAGATACGAAAGCAATCTGTCACGACAGGACTTATTCGAACTATGACTCATCACTTAAAAATTAGAAGAATCCCAGCTTAAAGTAACGCTTAGGTCATAAGCTCGAATCTCCTTCGTGGTTCAAATATTTTCTTTAATTGTGATTAAGAAGAACGTAGGTAATTTCTTGCAAGTCACATCTGACACCATAATAAATAGACAAAGGCGATGTTATTTTTAATTCTAATTTTTCCATTTCATTTCTTGCAAATCACTGCGGAAGATTTCCTGGGAAGCGCGGTTATAAAACTACACGCTACGCGGTGTAATAACTTATTCAGCGTCAATAAAATCGCTCTGGCATGTTCCCTTCTTTTATATCCACCTACCAAAATATTCCTCATAAAACAAATGAAGAGACAAAACAGTCGGTGTTTTAGGATGTTGTTGCCAATAAATGGTTCTCATAGTAAACAGTGTAGTGACCTACTTTTCATTTTCGAGCACACGAACGCCTATTTTTCTTGTTGGAAGGACCGCGCAGGAAATGAATTGAAGCCTTAGCGGGAAATATTTTGCTCATCAACTTTTCATTTGGAAGCAAATGTGGCATTGACCTACTGTTTGTGTATTCAGGAGGTAGTAAACAATTTTGATCGAGTAAAGCCCGCACCTAGGCAAAGATTGCGCCCGGTTTGTGTGATTGTGTTTGTCTCGATAGTAGGTAGCTCCAAAATGGCTAAACCAATTCTAAAGCTATGTTTTTAATAAAAAAAAAGACTAATGCGATGGTTCCTAACAATGTTTGACGAACATTTCATCGGTAATTTCCAAGACTTTCAGATTTAAGCGTAGCACCACGCACAGTTTAGCACCGGATCTTAGTTATTTTTTTGTACATAGACGGTACGGATTTCAAACAAAATGTTGGTTAGGCCTAGGCAATGCAAGGTTTTTGTGTCTTTTTTTTTAATTTCAATTTATAGTATTTACATGAATATACACACACACACACATTATATATATAAATATAATATTTATAGTGACTAAAGTATTTATAGTACATGAGTATGAACTACATATAATGAATCTCCATACATGTGTTGAAATTCAGGAAAGTAGTTTATTTTACACAGTGGGCCGAGTGTGAGTTTCTTATTTTATATATATAATGAGTTCTCGATATAGTTACCCTGCAACTGTGACCTGTGTAACATAATTTTGTATGGAAAAAATCTTTATTCACTATAGGAGCTCCGATACAGTCAAGTGGCTTGACAGCAAGCACGTAAATTTTTCCTCGAGTCAAGCGTTTACGTGCCTGCCCTGCGCTTGATGTGATTTTATATTTTCAGCTTGAAGCGGTGGCAACGTTTTCTTGCTCGCGATAAGCATAGCTCAATCACGCTTTGTCAAAGAACAGTAAAAATAATATACGATGCTCTTTCCTTAACCATACAAAAAGCGTAAGTTAAGTTAGTCTTAGACTTAGATTTTGTCAGAGAGCAGTTAAAATAATAAACGGCGCTCTTTCCTTTATCATACAAATTCGTGTAAGCACCCGTGTTGTATCGTGAAAAAAACTCGTACTAGACCAACGGGCTTAAAGTTTTCTAAATCTGTATTGATTTATTTTATATATTACACTTACCTTTAAATCATAGTTGAAAATTTTTGCAGCTTTTCTTGGCACGAAATATATCATCCACTTTTGTCAAATAGATGTTAAATCACAAAAAAGCACACTAAAATTAGTCTGTAACACAAATTTAGCCTTGTCTGTCCTTTTGAGTTATAATATTTTTATGTAGGCACTTTTAAATTCAGTCAAATGAAATCGAGTACGCAATTTGCAGCTATGGTATAAAAGTAGTTAAATCAAATTAACTGTGGTCGCGTGATACTGCGGCACCTGAAACAATACAAATTTCGTAAGAATACGAGTGAAATCAAATTAAATTCTATATAATTTGTGTACCTATTCACATAAGCACGACAATAAATAATGCCAATTCTAATAATAGAAACATATACCTATATGTTTCTATTTATATATACCTATATACCTATATGTTTCTATTAGAATTGGCATTACCTATCGGAAACTAGTCACAATAATGTTTTAGATTTTATTATTACGATATTACCTACCATTAATTATTAACAAGTATGTAAATATTTTGCTATCTATGTACTGTCTATATTATCTTCCTACCTTTATCTTAGGTATGTAGGGTCGGTAAACATGTTTTCTTATAACGCTTACGTTGTCAAGAGAACATAATATAAAAGAAAATTATGCTTCGGCTTTTCGGTCTACCTGCCTGACGACTAAGTACTTATTTGTAGGAAGCTAATGCCTAATTCAGCGTGTTTTTTTTCCTTCAGACGCCTTTTACATCTTACAGAAGTATTTGAAACAGTCCATTTATTCTTATTCTGTTAACTTTATAACCACTAGTAATACTGCACCCCGCGGTTTCACCCGCGAAGACAATGATAAAAAGTGATAATGATGATGTTGGAAAGTATGTGTTAATACAGTCCCTAAATTATGTATATTCCAAATTTCATCCAAATCGGTTCAGCCGTTTCAAAGAGTTACAAACGTACACACTGATATCTGCATTCTCGAACTTTCGCATTTGTAATATAAGTATGATTTTTATTTTCTATTGAACAAAAGTTATCCCCTAATATAATCTCCCATTTATTAATTTCCGAGGCCGCAAGCGTCCCAATATGGCCATGACAGACTGTTTCCATCAGAAATATACCCAAACTATGCAATCACAATCACGAATTCATCTGCAGTCTCATCCCTATTACAAAAGCTTACGTAAGAGCGCCGGAGAACCACAGATCAACATCCCAGAAGAAATCTTGCAACATTCTCATCAATCATTCGCCTGCAAAAAGCTGGCAGGGCTAGCTTGATTTATCTATTTGAATATTAGCTCACGGTGGTGACGAGAAGTGGGTCATATTTAAATATTTCTTCGTTTCAGGCGATTCTTGCTATGCTTGTCATTCTTCGTCCATTGTGATTACATATACACGGCATTTATTTCCGTGAGAAGCTTTGTGTATTTTTTCTTATTCACAGCGAGTTATAATACTTTGTACATCTTCAAGTGTATATTTTGAAGCAGTGATGGCTCAGTGGCATTGGCTATGGACTGCCGCGCAGCTGATCCACGATTCGAATCCCGCCGCGGGCGCTTCACCGCATTGCATTCAATACATTTTGCCAATGCCCGCCTGACTAGCGGAACTACACCCTCAAGAAGAAAATCTGTCACCAAGCCTAACGGTGTGTTCCGGCAGCAGTCCTTGAGAGCCAGTGAAATTACCGGAAAATTACAGACTTAACAACGATGTCTCAAGGTAACGGGCGCAGTGCAATTCGTGACTTGTGAGGAAATGCGTCTGTTATAGGCAGAGGTTAGTTCGCTTAACATCAGGTGGGCCTCGAGCCTGTTACATCAAAATAACATTAAAAAAACAATATTTTTTTAATTTGCAACATATGGTTAAACAGAACAATAAGCCCATTATATTATTTTATGATGGTTTGTGCCTTTTCAGTTACATAAGTCACAGATACACTAAACAACATTCTAACTAAAACTGTTAAGGCAATGAATGTTCAATGAAGCGGAATAATGAAATTATTCGTTATACGATTTACAGATATACGTAATAAGGCTTTATGAAGCCTGAGTTCTTATCGAGTGCGAAGTACGAACTAAGTACAGGCGAAGCGTTAAGCTGCTTAAGTCTTATAGCAAGCGTTTCCACGTGTTAAGCTGAAAAACTCGCACTAGTTCTAACTAGCGGTAGAACTACTGCGTATAATCCAATGATACTGACGCAAAAAACTTGTTACATTACAAAATTACGACAGGTAAGTTGTAGTCATGTGCGGGGTCGAACTCGCGCCATCCTATAGCCGGGGTATGCCCTGACCGCCAAGCTAACATGAACAATGACTCATAACTCTAATTTGTTCTTAACCATCGTATGGGGATGGAGCGATACCTATAGGTTAAACTGACGTTGTATAGAACAAACAAGTTGTTAGATTAGTATCTAGTTTATCTTAAGAAGCGTCTGTCTTCCAGAACCTTCTGAGGATAAACTAAATGTGATAAATTTGAGCAAGATTCTATCCAGACAACAGACAGACATACAAACAAAAAAGTAACTTCAGGTGGAAACTGACGTCTAAGGCGGCAAATGCAAAATTGTATCAGTTTTTTTATGCTTGATCGGTTAGCCTTTGACCACCTGATGGTAAGTGATGATGTAATCGAAGATGTTCTTCAGGCTAACCTAGAGAATTACTGGCTCTCAAGGACAGCTGCCGGAACACAACGTTAGGTGCTTGGCGACAGATTTTCTACTTGAGGGTGGTAGCTAGCCAGGCGGGCATTAGCAAAATGCCCTACCACCATGCTATAACGACTGCCATCCGAAGACAACAACCGGGACCGGCGGCTTAACGTGCCCTCCGAAGCACGGAAGCGACAACCAACTCATGACCGATGCGGACGTTGCTCAGCTTTGCTGATCGGTTCAAAATGGCTAAGCAAACTTCGCTACGAGCGCTTCATAAGTTTCACTCCTGTAGCTAGGTTTTGTAACCATTCTGTGAGATCATGGTATTCGCGAGTTTAAAATAATCTCGTATTATCTTTAACAATTATTGGACCCCAATGGACATGATTTCTATTTTTTTTTATATATTCAATGGCCTATGTTCATCAGGGATAGTGTTAGATTATAATGGTGAAAGTATTTTTTAAATCAATCTAGTGGTTTTTAAGGGTATTCGTTACATACAAATATAAAAATATTAGAGTAGAAGTAGATTATGTTTATCCGATACAAATAGATATATAATAATAATAGATATATTTCATTTTATTTTTTATAAATTCCGGAATGATTTAATAACACATTTATGTATTTGTTTGATTTCATAAAGCTTTAAATAAGCAAGGATATGAATAATTACCACAGATTTAAGCTGTTCATTAATATAATATTTACGAAGCTCTTAGTCATACATAGTTTAGGAATACTGTCTAGATCTAAGCAAAATACTTATATTTATTTCATGTTTTGATTGTATTCTGTATTGTGTGCTATGAATAAATAAATAAATGTAAATAATTCAATATGTATTAAAAACATGTGTTAGATTTTGTACAAACTCTCGAATCTCACGTTAGACGTGATTAAGTACAATAGTATGACGATTTCGCTACAAAACAAAAATAATCATAAAATTATAAATTTTCGCGCCAAAGCGTTTAACCGTTCGCCTTAATGAAAACGTCGTAAAAATTATACAAATGTTTTTTTTTAAATTAATAATAATAATTAATAATACTTTTATTTATTTGTACTAGAATATATTGTTTACAATAACTAGAGCAAAAAACAAAAATACTTAATCTAAGACAGTATATGCAGTGCTATTGCGTAGGTACTTATTTACTTATAGGACCACTTAGATGAGGAATTAAGTACATAAGATTAGTTTAAGTGAAACTGTACATAATAAAGCATACCATAATAATATAGTAGGACCTAAAAATAAAGCAAGTCCTTACCAGAAGATAATGATTTAATAAAATTGCACTATAAATAAATTTATACATATCGTAAAGACAAATCCAATTATAGAAATCCTATAATGTTGGTAACACGCAAATGAACTTCAGACGTGGACATAATTGATCGGGTCACGACGCTAGTGGGCCGAGAGTTGTCCAACTAGCATTGTAGGGAAGCAATTAGGCAGAAGGGGGAAATTGCATCTCTTGAGGATAGCTCACAAATTGGCCTAAACGTCAGCAACTCTCCAACTCAAATGACAATTTGCCGACGAATGCTTTGGCGCAATTCAGTGGCCAATTCGGGTAGAAACAAATTAAAGTGAAACTTTAGAAAGACACTTTACACATATGAATATTTTTAAAATGGAAATTGGAACTTATAAATTGGAAACCAAATTCATAAGCCTTAATCAGTACTAATATTATAAATGCGAAAATAACTCTGTCTGTCTGTCTGTCTGTTACGCTTTCACGCCAAAACTACTGGACCTATTTGAATGAAATTTGGTATGGAAATAGTTTGAGACCCGGGAAAAAACATAGGATAGTTTTTATCCAACTGCACAAAGAGAGGTTAATTTTTTTGCGTGATAACCGACACAAGCGCGGGCGGAGCCGCGCCCGGAAAGCTAGTTTGAAATAAATTTGAATTTAGAGAAACCCCACGCCAGATATATGAGATCAAAGTGGGCAGTTTGACAAAATGCCCATTATACATATATGTAACCAAGGCTATCCTTACAAGGATATATATCCTTACCTGTTATCCTGCAATTGGCGTTTTGTGAAGTATGCTTTAACCCCGATTCCAAAAGTTAACCAAGGCTATCCTTACAAGGATATATATCCTTACCTGTTATCCTGAAATTGGCGTTTTGTGAAGTATGCTTTAACCCCGATTCCAAAAGTTAAAATGTACCTATATAGTTGTATAGAACAATTGTTCTATATTTTGATAATTTTAAGGCTTTACTTTGCGGAAATACATATTTGATTATAACGATTATTTTAAGATTATTTTATGATATATATGTAGTGATAATCCTGCCTAATTTTCCAGCTAAGCCAACGTGACGCTACGTCGCCTAATCAGGAAAAAAATCGATGGTAACGTTAAGGATAGTCAAAATTATTTTTCATCATATGCTTATCCAATTTGTGTTCCTCCCACGAATAAATATGTAAAGAAATGGAAGAGAATTTCAAAAACAGCAGAACAAAAACTTACCACGGCAGGCGTGGTTTAAAAATCGGCCAAGTGCGAGTCGGACTCGCGCACTAAGGGTTCCGTACCAGTAGCTTAGTCATATTTTAACCCTTTTTTGTTTTAACGTGCGCGAGTCCGACTCGCACTTGGCCAACTTTTTGTATTTGTTGTTATAGCGGCAACAGAAATACAGCATCTTTGAAAATTTCAACTGTCTAGTGAGACTTCGCTGTCCGTCTGTCACCAGGCTGTATCTCAAGAACGGAGATACAGCCTGGTGACAGACGGACAGCGAAGTCTCAGTAATAGGGTCCCGTTTTTACCCTTTGGGTACGGAACCTTAAAAAGTGTGCCGTGCGGCGCAACCACATTACCTTGACGCGACCAATCAGATGCGATAATTTCTAAGCGCCAGTCCAATTGAATTCGGAAGATTGTGCGTGTTTTGTTAATAATGAACTTGATGAGTCTGAAATCATAGCCTTAACTGTATGAGAGTGACACTGTTTTGTAACTTTTTGTCACTTTAGATAATAGATTCGTATATTCTAATACAAGCTTTCCGGGCGCGGCTCTGCCCGCGCGTATGTCGGTTATCGCGCAAAAACATTAACCTCTTTTTGCGCAGTTGGATAAAAACTATCCTGTTTTTTCCCGGGTCTCAAACTATTTCCATACCAAATTTCATTCAAATCGGTCCAGTAGTTTTAGCGTGAAAGCGTGACAGACAGACAGACAGAGTTACTTTCGCATTTATAATATTAATACTGATTAAACCAGGCGAGAAGTATTTATAATATTTATCTATCGCATAAATAAAATAGACAGCAACAATGTTCATATAACACATTTTTTTTCAGCAATAAAGATATTAATCGGTCATTAGTTTATCTGAAACTGTTGCCATCGTTGATTTAATCGTTGCAATTAATTTTGCTTTGAACAGAGTGCGTATTGTTTTATGTCAGTATTGCCTGAATGAAGGCAAGCGTGGGCGCTGTTATTTATACCTACCTACTCAGAGAATAGGGAGGTACCTATTTGTTTATAATTTGCTTTCATAACAATGTGCCTTGAATTTAGAACGAAATACTAATGTTGCCCGACCTATTTCTACATACCTACCTACTATGATAATATTCGTAATTATAGCCAAACATATAACGAAAACAAACGGCAGTAACCAGCAGTAGCTTGTAGGGTGTCAATGAACAGGTCAGGTACATTTTGATCACATAATAATTATTAGAATTTCGTGCCGCAACAACTAAAACAATTATGATGAAATTTAGTACATAGATAGGACCTATTTAACATGCGGAAATCTATGTCTTATACGGCTATGTCGAACAGGAAAATACAATTTTTATTTCACAGTTACTTATGGTAGTCTTGGTTATATACTTAGCGAAAATTTACTTACACAAATTAAAACAAATTTTAACTGGAATTCTCGTTTTACTCTGTAACATTATGAGTACCCTATAAGATTATATAGATTCGTATCTATATAATCATATAACATATTTTAATATCTGATAAACACACTGTGTTTAGTACACTGAGGTATATGAAGCAAGAGAGTTGTGCCAGATTTGTAGCAAATAGAACTCTGTAATCAATTAGATTATTGTAATGCTCTCTTAATGTGTTTGGATAGATCTCAAATAAATTAATAATATCAGGATGGAGCACGGCGCATGATAAAAGTGAAGAAAAAAACATACTCCTATCAAACTGTACACTTCACGATGTTGTCTTAGGTTTTCGCGATTATTAGACAAAGCAGTTAAACAACTTTAAACGGTTTAAATCACTTGGTGACCACGATAACTGCAGTGTTTGAAACATCGGGACAAAAATAATGATAAATATACGCGATTTAAACCGTTTAAAGTTGTTTAATTGCTATGTAGCTTTCACGCTTTACGGGCCTTACTAAACAGATGTTCTGTTGTATCTATACCTACTTGTCTATATGCCTAATTGTCTGTTGTATCTTGCGCCCTGCTTCATCCGATTTTCTTTATTTATGAATAGATTCAGGCGCTACTTTGCGGAAATCCATATTTAATAATAACAAATACTCTTAAAAGTAAAAGTAGTAAAAGTTTAAAACTAGTTTTCTAATATTGTTTACTATATTATTCAACATTTCTCATATTTCTAAACACTAAACATACCGTATATAAATTAACAATATTTTGTTAACAATTCAATAACCTTTTTATGTAATTATCACTTTAAAAACGTATATCTTTACCAATTGTAAGCTACAACAAAGAACAGTGAGTCACGATCGGGCCTATGTAAAGGCGTGTTTAGCCCCTGGCCGTTTAACCAAAATCCGGTGGAGCTGGACGACTGAACAGTCGGTAGCCAGCATCTATGTCCTCCCTAAAAAAAAAGCTGGCCGGCGAGTCTCGATCGTGCGCTTGGTGAGTCAAGACCTGAAGATGCTTCAATGTTGCTTTAGAAGCGAAACTAGTAGGGTATTTTTCCGGTTAGGCTGCGTGATGTTTGTGACGTCACGTAGATAACAGGAAGATTAGGCGGTATTGTCACTAGATATATAATTTTAAACTTTTTTAAGTGTTTTATTTAAATATTGTTTAATGTTTTTTTAAGATACTTTTAAGAGTAAGTATTTGTTATTATTCTTTATTTATCTAAGGCTAGATCTAAGAATTAAATAGTACATTTAATATTTTTTTATATTATTTTTCTAATTTTATTTCTGTCTAGTATTTAATTGGAATATGATTTTATATTTATCACTATAATTTCAAATGATTATACAGTATAACTATATTTACTATGTACCCACAATATACATTTTAAATATATAATATTACAATTGTAGGTAAAATATTTCGCTAGAAATTTTTACTGATGTCGCTAGTTAAAGATGGTACCTTATGAGTACTGTTGAAATGGCCTCAAGGGGCTAACTCTCACCTCTTATAGTAGTAATAATTTAATCTTAATTCTAAATGTTATATCTCCACGTCAATAAAGCAAACGTATAAAAGTTAGTGGCAAAGCTCGGCGTTTTGATGACGTTACAACAAATCGTTCACTCTATTCGTGTACTCCGAAGTGACATTTGACGAAAAGTTTTATTGTTCCAACGACAAAACCATCAAGATAATCCATCTTTAAAAAGTTACTTTCAAGCAGCGGATTTAAAATTGATGTCGATTATTTTACAATTAAAACGCTTTTAATTGATGTTTAAAGTACTTTATTTTTGCAGAGGGCATCAGACGGATTGCCCACTGCTGAACACAGCCACTCTCATTAAGGGGGAAGTTCAAAACTCCACGCTTGAAAGGCGCCTTTGGGATTGCAGTGTAAGATACCAGCTCCTTTTAAGGCGCTACTTCCCGCATTCAGGTATTTTATCCTTAGTCGCCTCTTACGACAAATACGGGAAGAGATGGAGAGGCATAAATTCTAGCCTGACAGTCAACAGGCATTCCATCCACCTCCTTACTCAAATACGACTGTGACTATTTGACAAGTGTTCCAAATGACTGGGAGAAGACGATGACTACTTTTTTCCTTGTGGGTCTACCGTATTACTTGACAAACGACAAATGTACTAACCGTGCAAGTATAAAACAAAAAAATAATACGGTCAGCTGTTATAATAAAATTTATATAAATATATGGTTTTTGTGTCAAATTACCATTTTCTTGCTTTACAGTAGTAGTAATGTAGATACAGTTAAGAATATCTTAAATAATGAATATCCTAAAAAGGTATTCCTGTAACTATAGCGGTTAAGGTACCTGCCCTTATACTGTCCCGTCTCAAAAAATCATTTTTGAGACGGGACTTTCACCTTCAAAAAATAAATTATAATATACAGGATATAATAATTTATTTTTAGAAGGTGAAAGGACAAGAAAAATTAAACGTCACTAGGCAGAGAAACATACGTTAGCACTTAGTATTGGTATCTATTCTTAAAGATCAATTGATACACTAATAAATTTAAAACACATACCTAATGCAGACACATATTATCCTTAATATTGTGAGAGATCAAAATAAACAATTAACGAAGCATCGTTATGTTTTTATCGCTCCTCTGCTACTTTTTTTTTTTATTGCTGATAGGTCTGCCTTTGACCACAATCTCACCTGATTGTAAGTGACGATATGGTCGAAGGTGTTAACAGGCTTAACCTAGAAATACTGGCTCTCAAGGACAGCTGCCGGAACACACTGGTAGATGCTTGGTGACAGATTTTCCACTTGAGGGTGGTCGCTAGCCAAGCGGGCATTCGTAAAACTGCCCTTCCACCATGCGGTGAAGCTCAAGCCAGCGGCGGGATTCGAACCATGGACCTGCTGCGCGGCAGTCCGTAGCCAAAGCCACTGAGCTATCACTGCTCCTCGATAAGGTAAGTACTGAGTTTCAACCTAATGTCTTAAAATTTATTATTGACGCCATATTGTATAATTGGCCTCCCTCCATCCACTAAAATCACATTATATATCTCAGCTATTCCAATGCACGGCTTGTAGAAAACTCGCTTCAAAATCTTATACTGTTAACTATTGATTCCGGATAATACTATAGTTAACTCGTTATCACTGTGGAGCGCCCGTCATAACGTATCCCGATGTCATCTTCAAAATATGCTACTTCAAACACTGTTGTCATCTTGCATCACTACAATCATGGCTGAAGCTTAAAACAACGATTAAAGCCAAAACGAAGAAGAAGACGAAGCATGGTGTCACGACCAAAATATAACCTACAAAATATGACCATTTCCCACACGTACAGACCTGTGTTAATATTTTCTAATCATAAAATCTCCATATGGTTACCTGACTGACTAATGTAGACTGATTAACTCACGGTCCTAACTTTCAATCTCTGCCCTGTTCGTCGAACTTATTTCAACTGTCAGTGTAGTACCAAAAACAAATCTCGTGTTGATCTGTAAGAAACTCACTCTAGCTAACCATTTGACGTTTCTGAACAACTTGCTTGATGGTTTGATTGATGAACGATGAGAAACTCAGTCTATGCTCGCGCTCCAACAAATATTAGGAATAAGTAAAAGAATTGTGTTTTTAATAACTTTTCTTTGTTTTGAATCTAACGCAGTAACGGTATACATACAACTGTGTTTTATAGGGGGTTATAATATAGTGAAATGTCTAACGTGTAACAACATACAAAAAGTGCTGGTTGGACTCCCGCTATGGAATACGAATTGTATGATAAATACGATTTATTGTTACTTTCTGTGTGGGTACGAACTACGGAACTCACATAGCCGGTTTTATATTAAGAACAGTGCAAAGAAATGCGTTCCCACAGCGTCGGAGCTGTCATAGAATTACTTAACTTTTAATGAAACATTTGTGTCTTACCTGTATTTGTTGACATTTTCGAGCTTGTGATTTGTGACTAATTATTTTCATTTTTAAGGAAGAAGAAGATGGTAATGTTTAGAAAATTCATAAATATCAAAAAAACTACAGGGTATGCTACAACCCCCCCTCCCCTCATCCTCCCCTTCCTATAGTACATTATGAATGTTTACCGATTCTAAAGTCCTTCCACCTTCCATTGTTTTTTTTACTGACCCAGTTTTATTATTTATTACTTCATCTATAAGCGGTATTCAACGGTTTCGATTTTTTTTTTATTTACCATATTTATGTATTATAAATTTAACAGCCGTTAAGCACAATAATACCGTTTTTAGACCTATTCACAATATTATCAATGTAAATTAAATAAAAAGAAATGTATAACTGAATATCATGAGCCTATTTTTGGTATTTTCAATACTTAAAGAAAGAAAGAAAGAAGAAAGAAAATATATTTATGTGACACAAACAAATTAAATTATGTACAATGTATGCAGTATATGGGTACGCACAATGCAGTAAATAAGGTCAGGAGATAGTAGGTATACCAACATACATATTATCTATATATTTATGCGTATCAAATGGGATCCAGCTCAGCATAATGCCGAGTGCACTGAGCACGCGACGCTGGTTTTCAGATGAACACCCATGCGGTCAACGTTAGGAAGTCCTTACATATTAGTTTTAAATATTCAATTACATATCTATGCAGAAGAAACAATAAAAATAAAAATAAAACTATAAAATTCACTTAAATACAAAATAAATAGTATAATAAAAATATATATATTATATGGATACCTTGTATATATACCTACCTCAATAATATATATATATTATTTATATAAAAACAAGAATAAAAAAATAGTTTGCAACTGAAGAAATTTAAATTATCCTATTTTTAAGCTTCGTTCTCAAGGGATTGCTATGTAATTCGTATGCCTAGAGAAATATAGATTTGAATTGTATAAGTAATGTATAGGTTAAATATATGATATGTCAATGTTTACAGCGGCGTGCTTTATCGCTTGTCAAAAATCTTCGCAAATTAGCATAAACGTATTTATACTATTTAAATTTCTGATAGGCGGTGCTATATTGTTTCAACATTTGGTGGCCGCATAACGAAACCCTCCTTTGAAGGTCGTTGTGCGGTGCCGAGGGATGAATAACTGCTTGGAACAATTTCTAGTTGAGCATTGCCGATTGCTAGTAAACCATCCGAGTTTGTCATATAAATAGGATGGATTTTATAATTAATTACACCAAATAAGAGGCATGCTAGATGGTGCTTACGCCGCGATTTGATTTGAAGAGCAAACTGTTTATTTAAAAAAGGCGTAACATGACTTCTAGGAGGGATAGTAAAACAAAATCTGGCACATGCATTTTGAACCCGTTGTACTAAGTGCTGGGTCCGTGATAGCAATCTAGGTCCATATACAGTGTCAGCGTAGTTTAACTTAGACAGTACGAGTGATTCTACTAGTCGAATACGTAGCATTTCACTGAGATATGATCTGAGCCTGTATAATATTTTGAGTCTGTAAAAACAATTGCGGACAAAATCCGCAATGTGTTTTTCATATCTTAACTCTGAGTCTATATTCAAACCTAAGTTACGTGCCTCGTATAACTCTTTTAACCTTCTCACCTGCAATTACCACATCTATAGACTCTGGCAGTAAATTTAGTTTATGTTTGGCACCTAAAAGTATATACTTGCTTTTTGTTGGGTTCAGTAAAAGGCAGTTAGAATCAGACCAGACAGCTATTCTTTTCAGAGCGTCATTAATGTTTTTTGTTGCATCATCAATCTCATTCGGTGTAAAATGTATGTAGACTTCCAGGTCATCCGCGTAAATATCATATTTGCAATGCTTTATACACTTAATACTGTCGGCACTATATAGAATAAAAATTATAGGCCCCAGTATAGACCCTTGTGGTACACCTCTTAGTACTTCCGTGACGCTTGATGAATGAGGAGCACCAATGGTTTTACGCAATTCCACATACTGCTTACGGTTACTTAAGTAGCTGTGGAACCACTTGATTGCATTGGAATCAAAGCCATAGTAACTGAGCTTAGATAGATGTAGTGTTATATTAATGGCGTCGAATCCACGAGAAATCCAGCACTTGACGACGATCTCACCTGATATTAGTGATGATGCGATCGGTGATGGAGCGCGCTTACCCAGACGATACCTATATTCTATCTCTAAATGTGACAGTAAGAATACCCATTCAATATATTTCCTAATACTGTTGAAAATACTTAATATAACAAAAAACTGGCAAACCAGATAGCATAGATATTAAGCTCAAGCACATGCATGCTAAATTTTTAACTGAATTTGAACACTTGGGGTATTATAAATATGCCGAAACTACGTTTGAATGAATGCGCTATGGGCCCACTTCCCTTAATACAATTAATTACGTCGGGACGGGGCTTAAAATTGTGTGATAGGTAAACTGGAAATAATCCCAATTGAAAATATACTAAACCAATGAAGCGCTGCCTGATTACAAAGATTTAGACAAAACTTCCAAATTTTTATGTATAAATGTCATACAAGGTGAATAGATATTTGTCACAACATACATTTCACTATGGACAAGTGTCCATACATTCATTTTACATTATACATTTCTCCATACAAACGTAATTTCGAAATATTTTAAACTAGCTTTCCGGGCGCGGCTCCGCCCGCGCGCATGTCGGTTATTGCGCAAAAACATTAACCTCTTTTTGCACAGTTGGATAAAAACTATCCTATGTTTTTTTCCCGGGTCTCAAACTATTTCCATACCAAATTTCATTCAAATCGGTCCAGCAGTTTTGGCGTGAAAGCGTAACAGACAGACAGACAGACAGAGTTACTTTCGCATTTATAATATTAGTACTGATACCACGTATTCTAACTCTGTGTAATTTCGAATGTATATTCCCTACGCTTTATATATATGCTTCTGGTTTGCTAGTTTTTCGATTAATCATTTGTTTTACCCGACATATGCATATAAAGACTCCCATACAAAACAATATTTTCAAATATTTTTAAAAGTATTCTTAAATTGAAAACTGGTAAACCAGAAGCATACATATTAGACTCATGAACACGCATGCAAAATTTTCATCGAATTTGAACTCTTGGTCTTTGAAATATAGCAAAACTACGTTTGTATGGAAATTACTCTGAAGAACACAAACCTTAAAATATTATTTAAATACGGTAAAGACAACTAGCCTATTACTCTTTAACACAAATTACAAGCACATGTATGTTAATCATTATTAACGTTTAACTATTACCTCCTAAAATCACAATTAAGACAATTAATAGTGAAATATCAGTTTCCTACTAACGGAGGGCTTTGTCGCCTGTAACACAGTTTTAATACTAGCTCAGGCGACACAGGTTCTTTATACAATCTTTGTGTCCTATATTCAAATTAATTAGACAATCAAAATTGTAAAGACTCGGTAAGTAAGTATTGTAATAGCTCAGTAAGTTTGGCAATAAATCATTATTATTATTATATTACTGTACCAATAGCCAGTGCTCTACCAGTTTGGGTAGAGTAATTGTCTACAATACATTACTTATTTTATTTATTTTTAGAAGCAGTAGGTCCATGGTTCGAATCCCGCCGAGGGCTTGAGCTTCACCGCATGGTGGAAGGGCATTTTTAAGAATGCCCGCCTGGCTAGCGACCACCCTCAAGCAGAAAATCTGTCGCCAAGCACCTAACGGTGTGTTCCGGCAGCTGTCCTTGAGAGCCAGTAATTCTAGGTTAAGCCTGTTATCACCTTCGACCACATCATCACTTACCATCAGGTGAGATTGCAAGCAAAGGCTTACCTATCAACAATTTAAAACAATGCAATTTTTCCAATAAAAGGCTATTTTGATATTTCCTTATTTGTGAACATCCGGTGATTTATAAACATCGTTTTACTTGGATCGAAAAGTTTAAAGAACAGATTAGTAGCACATAGTACCCTACCGTGTTACCATTCCGATTAATCAACCCAAGTAGACCCTGCTTAAATACCAGCTTGTGCCCAAGACTTCGCTTACGTTGAAGAATTTTAAAATTTTTAGGTTTGCAATAACGCATGCTCTGCGGATTTCCTTCCCAATACGATGGTTAAAGAACGATAGGAGAAATGTGAGTTATGACTCATTGTCATGTTAGCTCAATTGGATAGAGCAAACCCCGGCTAAAGGGGTGGGTGGACGCGGGTTAGTAGAAGTCTATTGAAACCAACCCTAACATACATAGTTTTACCAAATCCGTTTTTGTCATAGTTTGACAGTATCAACCGACTTAAAGCTTTCGATGACTCCTAACTTTTCATTGGAGTATCACGATTTTCTTTAATATATATATATATATATATATTTTAATTACACGGTCATGGTTTATTATCATAAGGGACGGCAGAGGTGCCTTTGGCGTTTAGTTACACATAGTTCCGTGTAATAGAGAGTGAGCTATTAACATATCAGGAATAGTTGCAGAAAAAGATAAAAAAAATTTAAAAAATAGTGTGGGCTACACAAACAAACTAGAAGAATATAAGCTTGACTTATTACTTATTGACGCCTGACGGTCACTAAATCCACAGCTTTCATAATACACAAATAAAAAACTGATTATCTTTAGTCGAAAAATCTAAGTACACTGTGTGTAGTGTCCTGTATCTGCCGGATCGTCCACTGCTGAACACAGCCCCCATTAAGAGAGGGTTTTGCCATAATCGCCACACTTCGCAGGTATTTTGGGGATCACAGTTTAAAATATCAATTCCTCAGAAGGCGCTCCTGCCCACTGTCCAGTATATTACCTTAAGTCGCCTCTTACGAGACCCCAGGTGGCAATAGTGGTGACATTCTAACCCGGCACGCCACGGGGAAAAATAATATAATTATATATAACCGATTTACGATTCAGCATTATCTAATTATTGATCCTATTCACGGAAAGCAGATTGGTTCCTTGTACATTTTACAGAATCAAAACTGAAATATTCTAACCTCTTTATGTATCTTCTTTAGTGATTACTGTATATTGTATACACAAGTTTCTAACATTTTTATAATTGAGCACGTTGACGCTATCAACTTATATCGAGATTAGGTGGATGCAGTGCTTATGTTTGTGAAGAATCCCAAATGTATTTCCGTGTCGATCTTCGCAAGTGCCGATGGTCGGCCGATGCCTATTTTATTACAAATAAAGAATGAGAAAATTATTATATCTTTCATGTAGTTGTATACCAGTAAATAAGATGCGTAATTTATACGCATCGTCAGACAATGTAACCCAATATTGGTAAATAGGTACCGAGATACGGTCTACTGAAAAATGCAAGTTTAATATTAACACTCATCCCTCTCCGAGTTCATGTATGCATGTATGAAGGTCGATCTTTATAATTTAATTTTGAATCAATTTGATTTTTCGATATGAATTTACCACAAATGCTCAATGTTACCCAACTCTTAAAGAAAAACATCTTCAGATAAAATGAACGACGGCTGTTTCTGAGAATCTGTTGCGTTTTCACTGAAAACATGTGTCTCTGAATTCTGAACGTTGACTAATCTAATTATATTATTGTAACACTATGTCTGATATTTCTAAAATATTTTATACAGAAAGATGTGAACCGCGGTCGGCATTTGGCATCAGGCCAGTACTTTGGCTCTTTTCTTCATCATGACAACTTATATGAGATAAAATGCGACGCAGTCTTCACGTCTTAAAAATATTATTTGAATAATAAGTATCTACCAGTATCTTAGTTATTGTTGTAACGATTTTGAAAGAGTCAGGGCAATTACAAATTCAAAACTAAATGTTTGATATAGTCGCATTTTCGGCTGCCATTATCAAGACTTACGCATGTCCGTATCTGTTTCAATTTAAATGAAACATCTCGAAAATCTACTTTATATAAACATATTCTTACCAGCAAATCATAAAAGAACTGCCTCAGCTTCACGTAGATGGATCGGAATAAAGAGAAAATTAATTTGCGAAACGCGTAAATATGAAAGAGTTCAGGTAAGGTTCGAGCCCGGGCAATAACGGAGCGGGAAACTGCTAAGGGATGAATGAAAACCGCACGCGTGTGGCCACCGGCATGTGCAACGAGCGATGTGGCGACGCGTCGCGCGTTAGGACGCGAGTTCGCGAGCGCAACGTTGCAGCGGTGCACCGAGAGAGCGCAGGGTGACGCGAGCCGCCCGCCTGTCTCCGAGCGACTGCCGCCCGGGCCGCGCCGCGCCCGCCCCGCCCGCACCCGCGCCACGCGCCGCCTAGCGCTAGCGCCTGCACCGGCTGCACGCACTGTGCCTCACGCCTCGCCTAGCGCCACCGGCCGCTTCACGCACCGCGCGAATATCGATGTGCTCCTTTCTGTCAGGAGATGTACCGAGGGCGGCCGCGGGGAGCGAGCACGCACCGCGCGGCGAGGGGAACCGCTCCTGCGCGCTGCGTCACGCATCTGTCTCGTCACCGCCGCCGCCGGCTCCTTGCGTGCTCCCGCAGCCACCCATCTGCAGAGTCGCGCCTCGCGCTGGACCCGCGCTGTCTCTACCGCCCGCCCGCCACGACGACGGTGTTAATGCCCTTTCAAAGCTCCTTTTCGCATTACCTCTCAAGAGCACGCCACCCGCCTGCCGACGTGAATCTCGCGTTATTTCCCGTTCATACCCATTTAAGGAACATTCATCTCGACTTATTAAATTCCTTTTGCTAATGAGAAAAATTTTACTATCTCAATGTTATAAAATACAACGGTAATAAAATCTTGAGAGCCTTAATGTAACGTCAATAAAACGAAAGTGAAGATCTCTCTGTCATTAATTGTGACTGGATGAATAGATATGATTGGCACTCGCAGAATATTTCTATTGATTTGTCGAATTCGAAATTAAAATGTTCTTCGTCGGTTTGATTTCGGCGTCGGCTGATTCTTGGCGAGTAACCGGCATCAATCACTGTAGGTACAATCAATTCGCGGGAATCGAATACATTTGGATGAGAAGTTATTCGACCGTTATTATTGAAGTACTGCGGACTGGGAGAATGAGGTCAAGGACTATCCTTTTTCTATTATTATGGAATTATCAGGAGAGATTTACATTTATTACTTTGGACAGTATACAGGGAAAGTGAGCATTTAATATTAACTGTATATTGTGGCCAGTTTACACATCAGTTGGTAAATCATTTTAGTTATTGAATAATATACTTGTATTCTTTATTTTTCTTTTAATATATCTATGTATTCTTGTTTAGTGTTCTTCGTCCGAAGGATCTAAGTCAACTAGGTTTTAGCAACTGTGTTCATCTGTCCAAGTGTATCGAGTGTTTTTTTTTCGTAAACACCGAACGGATTCCCCTGTCCTATATTTAGCGGTCAGTCTTTCAGTCTGGTTGACACAGAATCTTGCTTGTGAAATTTATTAAATAAATATAAGAACAACTCACCCCGCATTTTCAACCACATTCTATGGCCTATTCAATTAAAATACCGAAAGGCCATCGCCGGCTGACTTTCGCCTCGCTGACCTATGAACGTTGGCACTTCATAAGCGTCGTTCTGAAATGCGAGGTCTAGCTAAACTAATTACAGTCTAGCTGATATAGTTACAAGTAGTAAGCTAAATTACCCGTAGACTATCTGCTTGGCGCTACCAGAAGTGCTATGGTAATTAACTATTCCCTTTGGACATACTCGATTACCTTATAAATCATAAAAATACACCTAATGGTAAGCTGCTGACTCTGTCGAAGATGTGATTCAGCCTCAAAGTCAAAATCATTTATTCAACCTTATGAAGGTTAATTACGATTTTTCTATTTTACTGTCACTTTCAGCAAGAAGGATATATAGAGCCAGGGAGGAGAACGGGCAAGAAGCGGTGGCGTAGGTGGATAATTCCAAGCATTTTTATCTACTACGTCTATTTAACCTAAATAAAAAATATTTTATAATGTGCTTTGTCAATAATACTATGTTTTCCATGCAGCTTAAATTTTCTCTCTGTAAGGACATATATGATCGCACACAATTCCCTAAAAAGGACTTTTTATTTGTCTTTGCTAATAACATAAAGCTACTATTTCATTCTTATTCCCAGTGTGATAATTGTGGTTGTTTAAGTTTACCTAGAATTAGCTAGGCATCAAGGACTGATGTCGCTACACATCGTTAGGTACTTGGCGACTAGTATTTGAGCGCTGTAGCTGTCCAGACAGGCATTTGCGAAATGCCCTACTGTAATGCTGTAACGACTGTCTGCCTATGATAATAGAGAACGACAATGTCAGCATATTCACCATGGAATCGGAACTGATATTCAAGGACAGCTGCTGGAACACACAATTAGGTTCTTGGCCATAGAAATTCTTGTAGAAGAACAAGCCGACTATTCAAATGACGCCCTCACTGCATTAGCCGAAGCTCAAGACTGCTGTAGGACAGCTCATGGCAGTCGTTGGTTTATGCCTCTTCTTCGTACGTAGAAGATTATACTTATTTTTGTGTGTAATGTACTCGTAGTTACGTCTTTGCTCAAAGAATTGAATTGAAAAATGGCTGCGGCGTAATAAAGCCCTACATACACCTCCCTGTAGCGGCTTGGCCTTAATTGAGTTAGAGACGCAGAAAATCTAGTTATCGCGGTTGCCCGTATACCTGGGAAGGAAATAGGGTATATTTCACAACTCTGGGAAGCCTACAGGTAAATTATGTAAATAACTTCGGTGGATAAGCTAGTGTTATTGTTAAAATGTAACTGATTTAAGGTTCATAAATAAAAATGAACAGTCACCGGAAAGTTTTTTGAAAATCTATTAGTAACGACGTGGCTGCAATCTGCACACGTAGGATAAGCTTTAAAGTTATGAATAAACTGAACGAAATACGGCAGCTTAAAGCTCACGTTTCCTGGCTCTGTTCTTGTAATTTACATCTCTTTATATGTATATTCTCTACGTGTATTACACTTTACGTATGTTTGAGTGTATACGAGTGTGAGGGTGTGTATGTGAGAGAGGGTGCGTGCGCGCTTGGTGGGGTGTATTGGTGTGGGAAGGTGTGAAAGAATTTTGATAAAACTTGATGTGTGTTATCCTGAATTAGGACAGAGGATGAGGCGTGTATAACTGAAGTTGGTATTCCATAAAGAAATTACATGTTTACTAATAATTTACCTGATGATCTATTGTAACTTTTTTAACGATCTTATAATACCTTATATCGCCACCACTTTGTTAACATACCCGTTATGCAACTTTAGCTTATTTTCATCATTCTACATCAATTCTAATATTATGATTGCTGCCTTAACAACAGATGAAACAATAAGTTCGCAAAATTTAAGGAAAAAAATTGAACCATGACCAGCTTGCGAACCCAACATTGATTGGTTTCTCGTGACTCCATGAGTTCGAGGTTTTAATAATAGGATAAATTTGAACTATAACTCATCACCACTATATTTATATCAATATTTATAATTATTAAATATATATTAATATATTTTAATTATTAAATATATATTAATATATTTTAATTATTAAATATATATTAATATATTCAATAAATCAATTGGATATATATAGAGCACGTCCAGTCCCGAGCGTCGGAGAGGATACGGGTTCGAATCCCGTTGCCGTTAAGAAGTTTCCTTGCGTTATGATGTTTTAATTTTCAATATTTAGTTTGCACAGTGTAACATTATATTTTATTAGAGATTTCATATAGTAAAATAGCGGATCACATTAAGATATAATATTAATTTTGTTACGAAAGTAATTCGAAGTAATGGAGACTATATTATACTTACCTATGGATCACCTACATAGTAAAAATGTTATATGCCTATCTGTAATGTGTGTAAAACAATGGTACCACGAGCTAAGTAACATTAATACAATGGAAATTATGAGCATCTGATATGCTCGAAACCCGGGTCGACGTATTCGATCCCCAACATGAGTGTTTTTTGCCGGTTTTATTTATAATATTTAAATTAATAAAATGCTTTGAGATTTATTGCCTGTAGTACTTGCAAAGTGTATTAATCTGACTGTTGTACTTATTTCTACACAAGTAATACGAAAACTGGCATTTTAAATTCAGGAATAAAATATTTTAACTACTTCGAAGACTGAATTGTATGAAATAACTTGTTGAATTCTGAACTATACCGATTCACAACACTGACATCACATTATCATTGCCTTGCCCGATTTCCACAAGTTATTTCATACTTTTCAGTGTCGATTCCGTTTTTATGTATTATTTTTTTCGCTCTTTTCAGTGATGCATACAAGACCATTAATACTCTTCACAGTCGACAAAAGTTGCTGACATCATTCAGGTATGCAAATACTTTTTTCAGTTAATTGACTTAAAATTATTTCACAGATGTTGATGAAATTTAAATGGACCAACTTGGAGGATACTTATTCCACCTAAGAAAAACAATAATTAAACCTTAGCAAAACAAACTTTAACTAATTTTCCGTGGTAAAAACTCAAGTGCTTTTGGAGGTTTTTTGTAAAGTGCCGAAAAAATTCTAAGACAAAATACTCGGTTGATACGTTCCGAAGTCCAATCGATTTGCATGGTGGTAGGGCATTTTGGGAATGTCTATCAGCTATCCACTTCCTTCAAGTAGCAAATCTGTCACCAAACACCTGACGTTGTGTTACGGCGACTGTCCATGACAACCAGTTTACATCCTAGGTTATCCTTCCTATATATATATGTGTACTGCTTTCGACCACATCATCGCTTACCATCAGGGTAGACTATGGATAAAGGCTAGCCTATCAACAGTAAATAGGATCACTGAATCACGAGGATTGTCATTCGGTAGCCGGCTTCCAAGGTCTATACGTTCAATTATTATTTTTATAAAACTCCCGGAGGTACACACGAGTATACATTTTCGGCATCACAATAAAGATTCAGGATTGTGGGAGCTAACGGCAATGATGGGGGAAAGAATGAAATTTATTCGAGCGGACTCTAATCCGTGGAATGTATTCTGTGCGGTGTGGCCGCGGTGGACGCTCTTTACTTGAGGGCCAGGGAAATGGTTCAGTCACCGCTTCTTTTGGCCCTTTGACAGATAAGGGACACTTGAAAATCAGTTCTATAGGCATGACTAGTAAGGTAGACTATCGCTTGACGATTCTTTAATCATTTCTGATATGGGTAGAGTAGATATTGTGAAGTACGTACGGTATTTTACCAATTCTGCATACTGATAGATCAATATAAGGAACACCTGGTATGCCTACTGATGCTGTCTTATTTAGTTCTAACTTTTAGGGCTAAACTTCAGTAGCATGAATACTCAAACCACCAGTTTAACATATGTTGTATTGCCTCTAATTCCTCTCCTCTATATATCTATTGCCAATAGGTGCCTTCATAATTAAAGCTCCCTCCAATACTCGACTAATATGAGTCTGTACTTTTTTCAATATCATTTTAAACACTGATAACAGCTAATAGTATAACGTAAGTACATATTTTAAACAAAATGTTCACCTCAATTTTTCCCATTGGAAGAAAAAATCTTGTTTTCTAAAAAAAATATTATGCGTCTCCACCGTCCGTTTGCTTGAACGATGACGCTTGTTCTATGGCCACACTGAACCCGTTCACTGGGAAGCCTCGCATCAAAACACTACACGCCTTTCCCCGAGAGCAAACACATCGGAAAATGAGACAATCAGTCGGATAACAGATATACGCGTGTACTGTTTTTTGTATCGATAAAGTTAATAGAAAATCATTACGATACAACCTCTGGCTTCCTCTATCATACGGAAAATGTTGTGAAGGCTGGCTTTCCACCAGAGATGTGAGCTTTGGATGTATTTGGCTTTCACCAATCAGATCCTTTGATTTTATAGGCATAGTTTGACATTTTGTTATTTTTTGATAATTCACGCTATCTGATTGGTACACGCATCCATAGCTCACATATATGGTGGAAGGCAACCTTGTGTTGTTGTGGTTGTATTTTTTCACCTGTCATTTATTTGTATTTGTATGCTTAGTGTTCGTGTATGATAGCCGCCATCTGGTTATGTCGATGCTTATAGTCTGTTTGGATTATTGATTATTGCCACGCGGGTGAATCCGCGGGGTGTAACTAGTATAATATAATGAAATACCCCACCACGCGTAATATTATTAATATTGCGTGTTTAATTTCAAGAAATAACACTAGCACTTGCCAACTGGCATGGAGTGCTTGGTTAGCTCATGCATGCACTTGCGTCTTACAATTTGTCATCTTTGTTTCTGGTCTATATACTATTAGGCATTACACTATATGGTATTAAAACTGACGCCAAAATTGTAACTATAGCCAAATCTTGTACATTTGCCAATATCGTGAGAGTGCTTTGTACCAAATTTATATTAAGTTATGAAAAACTTTGCCAAATATAACACTACAGCAGTGTAAAATAATAATGTATTCGTAATTTTACACGTGGACTCTATAGTACTGAATTCCTTAGCTGCATATCACAGAACAGTGTTTTTTGTTTTTTAAGAATGTGACAATCATATATCCTTTTAAAAGAAGTCACACTTTCACATAATGAATAGCATCATATTGAATTATTATTTCATTTGCAAACGTGCTGCGTCTCTGGTGCGCAGGGTGCGGCCCAGCAACAACACTGTCCTAGGATTGCAGATAGAGTACATTGTCCTTTTATTAGACATTGTTTTGAAATGCATGCTCTTTCATTATAGTGTTTAGTGACCCTTGCTACTTACGGGATCGATTGTCATTCACTGTCAACGACTATAATTCAACAATCACTGCGGATAGAGTTGACCCTCACATATCCCAAGCGGTGAGCCACTTACTTTTGAACTATCATGGTACCGACTTCAACAAGTTATTTCACACCTTTAGGTGTTGAAGTCGGTTCCATTTTTTGTTAAAAAAAAATTTGTAATAAAAAAATAAATGTTAGTAAAACCCCTTAGTATAAGAGACCATTTTTGCAACAGGGTTTATCTCAAAATCACAATTTAACTAGATAATAAATTCAATGAATGAGTATTCATTATATTTAATAGTAACATACAAAAACATAATCCTTACTTATTATTTGTGGGCTGTAACTCGAGGTATTTATATATGCGTGGGCTCCAATAGTTAGCCTCTGGTAATAAAGGGTCATAATCCTATTTTGTAGAGATATTATAAAACCCAAAGGTACCCCAAATGTAAAGGTTTCAGCGTAAATGTGGAATCGTAAAAGGTACAGTCTAATTCAGAATGGATACATTTTGACGCAATTTAAGGACGGCCAGAGTTAAATGCAAAACAATTTGTTACGGTTTTTTTGTCGCGTGTGATGAAAATTCAACCATAGACAACAATGGTGTGTAAATGCAAATTCATACATTTTTATTCATGTATGTGAGAGGAAATTATTACAGATATGATTATAGATTCGTTTCTATATCCAGGTTATAACAACTATGAGGTTATACAACTGCATTGATTAAACCAGAACCAGTATATTTTAGAAACCATATTAAATTTTCTTTATAACGTACATACCCCTAGTAACAAAGTTGAAAAGATCTTTCCTTGTCTTCACATGTGGAAAACCTTTTATACTACAACCACACTGTTGCACTATGCGCAAAGTAATACAATAGAAGCAAGCTCATGAGTATTATGAATCATTTTAGTTGCTAACTGTACCAAAGCAAACTATGTACACAAAGCGCAAAAGTTTCATCTGGCTGATAACATGGTAGTTTCGCGAACAGAAGTCGTGGATAAAATAATAAGCACTGTAGATAATAAGGATTGCGTAAGCTTGTACTTGTCATTCACAAAACACAAAAGGACAGGATATATTAAAAATAATTTACAAGGTTGAGCTAATTAGCTGTTGCTGCTTTCTTCTTTACTGCGTCATTACTTGGACGCAGAGATGGTAATGGAGGTCCTTTGTACTGAACAGTTAAATTGACAACCCGTTCTGCTTCTCTTATTCCGCTGAGTCTTGCACCAGAAACTGTCGCAAAGTGACCAGGTACTGTGGCCTCTCCAGCAAACAATAGGATAGGCGGAATCGATTCACTCGGTCCTGGTAATGGACACGCTAGTGCTCTTTGTGCCTGTCCATCTGTGCAATTATAGTCATACGAATATGCACCACAGAAAAATGGATCCGAATTCCAGTGTGACCGTAGAATTGTCATTGGATAAGGTATGTACTGGTTCCCGGTACACATGCGCAATACGTCGGTGATGCCTTCAGCCACGTCCTTGTCGCAAAGCCCTTCCATCATCATAGCTTCATTTCCGACAACCCATGCGCACATTACATGCTTGCTATTTGGCACCGCTTCTATGGCAGTAATTCCTCGAGTCCAATCGAATCTGTTACACAGTTCATTGCAACAGAACTTGAAATTTAAGTTTCCTTTATGCCAGAACCAAAAAGGCCGACAATACTCTAAATAAATTTTATTGCAATTCCCAAATCCTAGACAACGCATTGCGTCCATTTTGGATGCTGGAAGGGCAGGGCAAAACAATCTGGTTGCGTTATTACTTAAGACCCCAAGCGACGCAGTTATAATGACGTAGTCAGCGGGATATTCTTCGCCGTCAGTTGTGTAAACTATTGCTCTGTGACCAGACTTCTGAGACGTACCCCAATATATACAGTTTACTGGTTTACAATATCGAATCGCTCCCTCCGGTATTTGGCGAAGTATTGGAGCTAGAATACCGACTAATCCCAAGGGAATCCTAACTTCACCGCCTGGCATATTCATAAAACAGCCAAAGTGATCGGCGCAGAGCATCGCCGTATCATCTCCACAGCGTGCACTAAGCATGTGTGACAGTCCAAACATTATTCTTGCCGCGTCATGTTGTTGCTCTTCAGGATATTCGTGTAGTTCCTGTTGGATTCTCAAACTCATGAAATTGATAAGTGAGCCTTGTTGTTTACTCCCCCCGAGACAATATATTCTCGCCGCTTCCTCTTCGATTTGGCGAAATTTATGATATGCTGTTACGGTGGGTGGGAAAGCCATTTTGCCTGTTACTATTCTATTAAACAGGCCCCTGGTATGCTCGGAGCCAGGTACACCTGGACGAGGTGGGTCCTCAGTGGCCGACATCAGGTAAACAGGATGACTTAAACATGTTTCGTCCGGTTTCCAATGGGAACCAAGTTCTGCTACGATATCACCGAGCCAGCACGAATGAATGCGTCCTCCAGGCCTATAAAATGTAAAATCTTGTTTAAAAAAGGTGTCCTATATTGTATTAAAGTAAAACAAAATGGAGAGGAGCCCGTTACTATGCCCTTGAACAGTGAAACTGCAAATCATCATAGATAAGCGTTCATAGCGAAGCTTGCCTAGTCGATATTTTCTGACCAACTAGGTTCAGAAACGTACACTGCTGGCACTACTTGGATAGA
The DNA here is from genome assembly GCA_963854805.1 of Plagodis dolabraria. Classification (NCBI taxonomy): domain Eukaryota; kingdom Metazoa; phylum Arthropoda; class Insecta; order Lepidoptera; family Geometridae; genus Plagodis; species Plagodis dolabraria. Next base: position 24,862,751 of record OY978444.1, read on the forward strand.
TGACCTTGGTATTTCAAACTGACCACTTTTGAACGCTTTAATCCATCAATCCTGGTTGTTTTATAATGGCAGTCGATATAGTTTGGCAGTAGGCATCTTGCGAATGCACGCCTGTCTAGCTAATTGAGGGTTCAAATAGAAAATCTGTCGCTAAGCCTCTTACGGTGTGTTCCGGTAGTTGTCCTTGATAGTCAGCAAATCTAGGTTAGCCTAAACAACATTTTCGACCGCCTCGTGACCATCACCTGATATACAAAGTAGCCCCAGCTATAAACAAATCATCCATCTTCACATATCTCACGTATACGCAGTATGTTTTCTCTAACAACGTAGAGCGCGACACAAAGACATATTGTAGAAAATTAAGCATTTACTTTCATGGTAATATTGATATTTCCTTATTTCTTAACTGTACAGATACATCTATACATTATCCACACGGTTATAATCTACACTGTACTACATTGCGTTCTCTCCCCAAGCTACTCCATACTACGCTGGCAAAAAAGTCGCTGTGCTTTTCTTTTGACCGCATAGCCAAAATATCCTATAAATAGAGACACGGAAACATTGAATTTTCTGCTAAACATAACAACAAAGCTAATTCGTGGTAGGTACCCATTAATTATCTCTCTATCAAAGAGCACCTGCTGTGACATTTTTACGATATAAAGATATTAGAAGGATGGCTTGAATTAACCTTATGACATACCTTTCGTAAGCCTCAAGGACAACGATGTTATTTATGCCTCTCTGTGAGAGTCTAGCCGCAGCTGAAAGCCCTGCCATACCAGCGCCTACTATGACGACTCGAGGCTCTTCGAAGCATTTCTCTGGATCGCAAGGGTCCATTGCGCATATGCCCTTGTCTTCCATATCCGGACCGCAGTCTAGTATTGCCGGCGGATTTTTTACGGACATCCTACAAGAATATATGGACACAATTTATGTACGCCATCAATTGCGAAATAAGTAGGCACTTTGGCACGGCTTACTTACCATCTTTTCTGCGTTCTCGGCCACGCTTTTATAAGCTTTGTGAACATTGCACTGCTGAGTTATTTCATGCGTGTTGTTTTACAGAAGATTTATAGCACATAAACCAAATCAACTAAACCATAATATAGAATTTTGGTAAATTGAAATTACTGTAAAAAGAGTTGTAATGTAAATAATTTAGTTAGACATTGACAAAATAAATGTTTTGATTGCTGGAGTAGATAATTCTTATGTTTCATTACCAGACTCGTAGAGTATTTATTCCCAAAATAATTATCTTTGAGTACTTAAGTATTTTTGAATCTTATTCGCTAATTAGCATCAGCTTAAGAATAACATTATCCGTGGGCATCAGCTAAATAAAAAGGTCAACCTATTTATTTAATCTACCTTAATATATAAATATATGGCTAGCTACCACCCTCAAGAAGAAAATCTGTCGCCAAGCACCTAACGGTACGTTCCAGCTGCTTTCGTTGAGAGCCAGTAATTCTAGGCTAGCCTGAACAATATCTTCGACCACATCATCACTTACCATCTGATCAGATGAGATAGTGGTCAAAATCTATCCTACCAGCTATAAATAAAATAAACATACAGAGGAGATAAAAAGGGGAAAAATTATGTTCGTATGTTCTATACAGTAGGATATTAGTAAGTTTTATAAAACCCAGATATATCACACTAAGCCCCACGTTTATTAAAGCCATGTTCTCATGCATCTTTGCTTTGCGTTTATTCACAGGCGTTCATCTCACTAATGTATTTTTCCTTGACTTTGTGGGAGCTGCAAGCAACATATCAAACAAAAGTAAGACCTTGGAAAAGAAACAGACAAAAACGTAAATGTTTTACTTGGCAAGTAGAATGGCATCGAAGCGATTTGGCGCCGCAGAGATTTTTGCTTCGTTTTGCAGAGCTCCTAATTGCCAGGCTTTGAAGGTTGAGTAATATGAGGCGGACTTCCATCTACTTCAAAGTTTATTTAAGACTATTCGTAAATAAGACGTGGTTTATACAATATCAGACGTTGATACTTACAGGGTAATTTAAAAGAGAAATCTGTAAAAACTTAAAATGTATTAAATAATGAAAATATTGTCATAATATGTTAACATTGAGGCATGTAAGTCCTCGTATATATGTATACAACAATACGAAATATAAATTCTATTCAACCATGATGATACATTGTTGAAGTTAATTATTGTTAAGCTTTAATATATTTTGCAATTTTTGGGGAAATCTCAGGAAGTCTTAGGAGTCATGACAATATATTATTATGAGTACAAAAATTCAAGTAAATTCTAGTTTCATGTTGTTTTCCTTACAATAGCCAAAACATATCTAATGTATAGTTGTTTAGACTACGCTATTTTGAGCCAAATTCTATACTACTTACTTTATCTAGATTTTATGTCTGGTTTTCCCGATACCTATTTTTAATTTGAGACTATCTACAATAATAATTTATACACGTGATTTTAGATTTGGGATCTGTACAAATTACCTCAGGATTCATTTATCTGCTTTTATCTATTTGTATAATAAATTCATTGTTTTTCATTTAAATTTCCCGTAATTTCTATTTTGTTCTAAGAAACAATTATTTACTCCCCAACAAAAATTATTTAGCCGTTTAATGAATTAATACTCTAACGATTCAATTAATTTTATACGATTTAATACCGTATTGGTACTTCACTTATAATTGCTTTTCCTGAAATTATGGTTTAGAAATATAATACATTTATCTCTTATGTAACGTCTCATACAATGATTTACCTAGTTTTAGACTTAGTTTCTCTAATAATTTACTATTGGTCTTAGATACCTAATTCCAATTTTAAGAGATATTTATTATTCTCTGTTCAATAATTCAGAATGTCTACGTTATTCTAATAATACATTCAAATTCTATTCCTTTACATCATCAAATGAACAAATAATATTCTAAATGATATTGGAATGATTAGCAATTATTTTACTATAAGAATACTATTGTATAATAACTAATATAATAGGTCCATCTTTATGATTCTTATTTTAATTATAAATTTTAATTTGATAGATTTAAATGTTAGGTTAAGGAGATACTATTCAGGAGTATTATCTGTTAGGTTAGACAAGTTCTTTCTTAATTACCTTAAAAGAAAATGGATTACTACAAAAGGTCACTTCTTAAGGTCCTACCACTATACTAGACGATTCACATGCCATATTTCAAATCACAATAATTTTAGATTAAAGAAAAATATTTAATATGTTATTTTAGGCTTCTTTAGTAATTCGAAAATTTGGGATCAGAATTTTTAGTCAAGCACGATCGCTTAAGTTAAAGCAAAAAATAGGATCAGTTTCAGTATAGGGATCAGTTCAGTTCAGTGTAAGTTAGGTTGTTTTAGTTAGTGTTATTAATGTTTCCGAGTCAATTTATTATTTAATTTAAAATGTATTAATTTGGTGATTCAAATATAGTTATTTATTTAAAAAAAATTGTATAGGATCCTGGGGCGGTTACAATACGGAACCACATTGCGGCTGAACAGACTCGCTCTTTGTTAAACTACGATGAATTGAAAAGACTTGATAGTACATGTCATCAAAACGTTATTCGAACGAAGGTCTAATATCGCTAAATGTGTATCTTCAAAGTTCTTGGAAATCCCTTTTAAGTCCTGATGATAAGACAAAAATAAGTCGCGTTGAGAAGTATCACTTAATGCGGAAGTGCCGATCTCAAAAGCCTTATTTAAACGATTATAAGCAATAGTCCGTTTCCTACGCAATGACGGCAAGTCCTGCACGGTATGTTGTTCAACATCTACAAGTTTCTTAGAATGTCTACGAACCGGCCGTTTGGTAAGAAGTGACATAGTAACCTAATGTTCTAAATTATAATTGATTAAAGCACAAAACGCAAGAACGAGTGACTAATTCAGCTGACAACATAAGTTCTATACTGTAACTAACGATCTTATTTATGCATAAAATAATGTAGTTTACTTTCATATTCTAAATAAACCTAACAGTTGTACCTAGCACTGATTAGGCGAACAAAATAAACAACAGTTTGTAGCTATATGCGTACGTTGCTGATAGTTACTATGGGTATATACTAGGTAAGTCGCGATAAGACGTAATGCAGTTTGTAACAGATTGATAAATAGTACTAACATATGCCGCACGTAACACAATAAAATGCAAGGTCAATTTCCTACCTCCTTTTAGATATAATTATGTAGAAGTAATGATTTTATTATTTCTCATTACTAACTTGCATTTTGCTGGTTATATATGTAGATACTAGTAAAGTATATGCAAGTAAAATGTTGTGTGATGCAATTATTGCAAGCCGATAGAATTACGCACCAGTGAATGAGATTGTTTGCATAATGAGATCTTGCAATTAATTGCCGATTCTGTACAAAATATTAAAGAATTTGATTTGTTCGATGGCAGTCGACTCGAGAACTTGTCATAGTTTTACAATATGGGCAATTGAGGCATAATTTATGAATGTGAAAAGCTGATGCATTAACTTAGATGCAGTAGATAGGTAACAAAGATGTGAAGTTTACCAATAATTTGCGTATTTAAGTATAAACAATGATTTTGACCAGAAATACCGGTAGTTTATTACTACGTAGACGAATTTAGGTGGGAATTCCCGGGTTTCGGCACCATAAAGATGTAGCATTCGCACCAAGCCGAAATAGCTGGCGGCAGTGGTGGCTTAATACTACACTGGGATAATTGCAAATAAATACTCAGTAAGATTTATGTGGGACTACGAGATGCCGGAGACAATATCAAACAGTACGTACCTGGGTATGCCTGTGCATCTCACTTAGGTTCCATCCAAATTCTTCGCTAATGTATTCTGAAGTCGCCTTCCTCGCCGATGTTCTTCTGTTATGTTTTAACAATTCACAACGCCCGTATTATGCTCCGGAGCTTTCACAAGCACCAGCCGATGTTTTGATGTAAAATTGACGCGATTAGCCACTAATTTTAACCAGATGCAAAGCTCCACGATTTTAATTAGAGCGCACTGTTCCGCAGTCGAATGGCCACTGCTTTGTCAATGACAAACTCGCATACCCACAATACCGATAGAAAAATTTAAAATGAATAAAATGAGATGCGGTATGCTAGATCTTTATGATAACGAAACATCGTCGCTGATTGGTGTTGTCACTATTTTACTGAAAGTAGGTTTGACATATAGCGTTACATTATTACATTTACATATATGACGTTACCTTTTTTAGATCTCGATATTGCGTTATATTGTCGTGGAGTCGTGACAATAGTCTTTACATTTGACAGATTTAGGGGTTGACTACCACTTAGATGAGATATAGACAGAAATAAAATAATCATCTTTCTTCGTATCATTTTAATAAATTATACTTACGTATAGTTATAAAATATAAATATACCTATGAATTAATATTGGTGAACTGGGTAACTTGTGTTTACATTTTAGGGTCGATTTTTCAATAATCAAATTAGCATTTATGAAATTTAAAGGTACACAACCAATACTAAAATAACAATTACCAATACCAAATTTCAAATATATATTATTACAAATATTGTTTTCGTTATTTATTCGTAGATTGTTAAGAAGAAAAGTGAATTAGTGTGTCGGTGAACATTTTATCAGGTTGATATTTTTATCTGATCATTGAAAAACCGTGCCTTAACATAGTATGTATTATTACTACAATTTCCTATTGTAATTTATCATTTCATAAATTTCTTTCTATAAACGCGTTATACATTAACTAAAAAAATACTAAGTACCCTACCTATACATATTTATGCTATTATATCTAATAACTCCTACGGTTTTGCCCGTTTTTGCCGCATACCATTAAAATGTGGAACGTCCTCATTCGGTTGCCAACCCATTGGCAGTACTAACAGTATTGCAGATGTCTATAGGCGACGGTAGCCGCTTACCATCAGGCGGACCGTTCGCTTGTCCTCCGAAAAAACGGTCTCAAGAAAGCAATTTTTTTCTCTAGTACGTTGGTACTCCATATTTTGTTATTCTTTTTCTGAGACTATATGCAGTTTATATATATTTACTCATACAATAGTTTAATTTCAAATTATACGTATACTTACCTAATATCTTTTTCAACAATAATACTATTGAACTGTTTAATGACATAGCGTTTACCGGTTTAGCTTAAAAATTTTTTTAACAAAAAATGGAACCGACTTCAACACCCAAAAGTGTGAAATAACTTGTTTTTTTTTTTTTTTTTTTATATTATGAGTGACAAACAAGCAGGCGGCCCGTCTGATGGTAAACGGTAACCGCCGCCTATGGACATCTGCAACACTAGCTGCGCTGCCGATGCGTTGCCTGCCCAGAAAGGAATTTGTAGATGCCCCTTTTGAACTGGTCCATGTCGTAGCTTCGCGGAAAGACCTCCGGAGGAAGGTCGTTCCACATCCCACAAGTACGCGGTAGAAATGAGCGAGAAAAGCGAACAGTGTGTGATTTCCATACTTGCTGGATGTGGGGGTGGGTCTTTTGACGGTGTCGAGATGTGCGGTAGTAAAATTTCGACGCAGGAATAAGGTCAAAAAGCTCGTCGGAACATTCCCCGAAAAACAAGCGGTAAAAAATACAAAGGGAACCTACATCTCTACGGAGACTGAGAGGATCCAGCTTGTCAGAGAGCTTGGGATTGTCGACAATTCTGGCGGCTCGTCGCTGTAGGGAGTCGAGAGGCTGAAGTTGGTATTTCGGTGCGCCATTCCAAAGGTGGGAGCAGTACTCTACGTGGGGCCGCACTTGTGCTTTGTAGAGTAAAAGCCGCTGACTAGATGTAAAGTACCGCTTCGCCTTGTTAAGCACACCGAGCTTCATTGAAGCGAGTTTCGCCTTAGCCTGCAGATGACCCCTATACTGAACCTCGCCAGAAACGCTAACACCAAGGATCTCCAAGCTCTTAGAGATGTTCAGGGGAATGTCCCGAAATTGCGGAGCGACGTCAAAAGGAGCTTTTTTCGCTGTGAACGCGCAAACTTGTGGCTTTGTTGAAGTCGGTACCATGATGGTTCAAAAGTACCTATTATCACAATATTGTGCGCATGGCACCGACTTCGACAAGTTATTTCACACTTTTGGGTGTTGAAGTCGGTTCCATTTTTTGGTAAAATTTTTTTTTTACTCTTTTTAGTGACCCTTGCTACTTACTGGATCGATTCTCATTCATTGTCAACGACTATATCATCAAGATAGGTGAATATTTTTCAGTTATTGGAGCGTAACTCAAAAACGGCTTGACTGATTTTGATGAAATTTAAAATGGGACCAAACGACAAGCATCAGCTTTCAAACAGAAGAATTTTCAGAATCGGTTCACCCTGTCAAGAGATCTGAGGTAACAAACATAAAAAAAAAATACAGACGAATTGAGAACCTCCTCTTTTTGGAAGTCGGTTAATAGACAAACAAATAATAATTATAAGTACAAGCTTACTTACACTAATTTCATATTAAATAAGAAGTTATTATTACACCAATTTCATATTAAATAAGAAGTTATTATCTTCTGCATATGTACGCTTATACTTGCTCACACTTGCACAGAGTCTTCGCTTCGCAAGGTTAACAATTAACCCATTGCTGGAATGCTTTAACTGAGTGTGAATAATTCCGTGGGATACCCACGCTTTTTTTCCAAACCAAAGTGCCATTAGGTTGAGGTCAAAGGTATAATTTACCAAATTCACCTTGGAAAGTTGTCATCATTGTAATATTTATAACATGATCATTATTCACAACGCTTACTTTATACAAATTCATAACATTACAACTTACTTATAAGGTAACACAAGTGAGCATATCACTGGTTGAATATAATATATATTATAACCATAACTTCATAAATAATTCTTGAATATAACTCTCGGAAATGGCTCCAACACTATGATATTATTATCATATTTGATATAGATAATAGATAGTCCCGTGGGGTGCCGGTTTAGAATTGCACCTCCCCATATCATCCCGTAGGTGTCGTAAGAGGTGACTAAGGGAAAAATAATGGAGGGTCGGCAGCAGCGCCTTCTGAAGAACTGCCAACTTACATTGCGATCCCCAAGCCGCCTGCCAAGCGTGGGGATTACGGCAAATACCCCCTTGATAGGGGAGGCTGTGTTCAGCAGTGGACGATCCAGCTGATACAGTACAGTCGATAATATATAACGGAAAAATGTAGAATTAAATATTGCTAGTCGAACAACATTTTTGTATCTACATGCAGATCTGTTTGTAAAACCTCAGCATCGTTACGATCTGAATCAAAATAAGTCACCGAGAATTTATTTTTAAAATCCATAATTTGATTATTCGTTTCAACAACAAAATTATTAATATCCGATTCTGAAGTATTTTCTACAATATTTTCCGAATTTCGTACCGAGAGGGTTCAAATAATTGAAATTATTTAATCGTTTTGGCCCCTGTTCTGTGCCCTGTAGGGACCGACAGTTTCGATCTGCCCACTTTTTAGATAACTAAACTCCATTAGGATGGACAGATTGATTTAATCGATCCATGAGAGTTCAATTATTATAATATGACTATTCGATCATTAATCATATAACCTTTGATTTATATAAGTGACTACATTGATTGATATCATATGAATGATCATATTTTTAGCGTTTTGTCTGTTTTTTGGCCACTTTTGAATTCAGATATAGTTATACAGTAGTTTTAACAAGTATTTTAGTGTTTCACAATAAAATTTAAACCGCTATTTGTAGACTTTTTATAATAATTTTAATATAATGTCATATTGGGTTTACTGCTCGTGCACATATTACAGCGGTTCCTTACAATATTTTCAATACATTTTAAAATTTATTGAAAGCATTCAGTCCAGAATTTATCTAAGGTGTGGTAGAAATGTCGACTGACCCCCAACAGCGAGTGATCTTCATCAGTGTAGCTCTGAAAAAAAAACATAATTTTCAATTTCACCGTGGTATATTTTTGTGCTCAATATACTTTGATGTTGTGTCTTGGAAGTACCCTAAATCGACGCTCATATATGAAAGGATGGATGAGTGAAGATGAAGCGAAATAGATATGCAAGGATCGTAGCAAGTGGAAATCTGTGGTATCTGCCTATCGCTACGGGAAAGAGGCGTGAATCGTGATGTTATGTTATGTCTTGGGACTTTAGGAAAGTGTCGTTATTTATATGTACACATTTTCTCAGATATAAGATCTTTGTCGATTGATTTATAAAACATAACACATTATAAACAATTAATATAACTGATTTTTAATATGCACATAATATATATGTCCTCCTTTCTGAATAATAAGTGAAAGGAGGCAGCGGAGACAACCTGAAAGGTGTAGTGTAGGTACGTATCTAAATTATTAAACCTTATTTTTATACTATATTATAATATTTGAGTATAAATTACTTATATATTTAAAATGGTTCATAAGAAAAAAAAACTAAAATATAGTTAATTATTACGATTATAAATTATAATACATGTAATAAAAATGTAAGGAAATATATTAAGAAATAGAACGGAATAACATATACAACTAATGGAATTTTAATACCTACATATAAGATGTATCACGTAAGTAATAATATTTTTAATCACACATATACACCATTTTTTTGTATTTCTTTTATTTTTTACTCTTTATATCATATTTCAAATCAAATAATTTATCGTTTATAATCTAAAATGCTACCAAGGCTTTTAACACGTCGTAAATATGTCTCAATTCACATATAAATGATTATGATTCCATTTATATAACCCTTTAAAATATTTTTATGAATAAATAGAACATTGAATTTATTTGGGATTTTATGACTGCTGTATGATTTCTTTGATGAAGCCATAAAGAAAACTCGTATCTTTAAAATGTTTATTACTTTGTCGTGTTCGATACAGATTTATATTTTATATTCATAAATTGTCATTAAAATGTCGATATTGAAGTAATGCCAAGTTATCGAACCTAACTTGGATGTCTCAATCGTGTTGTTCAACCGAAACCACCCAATCCAATTGAATCAAAAATGTTTTGGAATCAATTTCTGCTAATATTTGGTTCGTAATATGAGACAGGAAAGCCGTAAAATCAAATAAATGCTGTCTTTATATCTCATTAGGATATGTGTAGAACGTTATCGAGAGTCATATTTTTATTATACGTACGAATATGTCCTTATCTTACTAAAATATATATGTATACTATATAAAATTGAATTCTTCACCCCAATCGTAGTTTATAAAAATTATCAAAATTCAAAAGTTATACGGACTATCCGTATAACTTTTGAATTTTGATGATTTGTTTAAAGTAACATGATTTTGAAAGTGGTGGCTGGCGCTGCATTTTGTTGTTGAACCCTTGTCGATTGGAGTTTTTTAAGTTTTTCTTGTGTATTGGTTGTCATTGTTGTTTCTATCTATATATATATATACATATATATATATATATATCTTTCTTTTTGTGTGGCATTAAACTAATTTTGATTTGATTTGATTTGGAGACTATAATAATAATTTGTTGAATTTGAAGTGAGTTATGCTTAGTGATAAACAACATGGTCGTACAGTAACCTGTGAAGGAACATTGCCTCACCTTACGCGTAGTACTACGCGTAGTACTACATTAAGCAAACTGGCCAGTCGCTTATGTACCCAAAGCGTGAGAGTGCAAGTGTTGAAAGGACAAATAATTATAAAAATAAAGACATAGTTATATGTCTTAGTTTTATTTTTAGCTCCGCGTATCGTGGTCAGTTTTAGATTCACCAACAGGTAGGTAGAAGAACTCTGCTATTTATCATACCTGCCTAGGTAAATCTGGAATCTAAACACCCTTCTCATATCGACTTGAGTGATTGCATGCTGCTGATTTAGCGCATTCTTTCCCTTTGTCGCCTTTTACGACATCCAAATGTTATACTGTTTTCTTGTATGGCCATGTCCACAATTAACCACGAGTTTTTCGAAGAGCTTTCTTTTAGAAAATAACCTTGGGTTGTGAAAATATGTATGTGTAAAAAAAAATACCACTAACGTACCATTTGCTCAAAAGCAATATCATGATGCTGCAACTTCTTTGCAAGCTGCAAGCTGTGCTGGTAATGAACGTTATCATCCCCTGTACCGTGGACCAGAAGGAACTTTTTGTTGCGGAGTTTTTCTGCCATGGCGGTGAGATCTGATTGCTTGTAGCCGATGGGGTTCGCTTGAGGAGTGTCCATGTAGCGTTCAGTGTAGATTGAATCTGAGGATAAATAAATTATGATGTAAATATGACTGAAACCTATTACGTAGCATGCTGGAGACTCATCTATAAGCTCTATAAAATAGAAATTAGTAGTACATGTTTGTTGGAAAATTATGGATAATAAAGACGTTGAGGTACTTTGAGCTTTAGACCGCTAAGTGGGTCCCCCACGTCTAAAGCTCTGGGCAAAGAGTTATACGTGTCACACATCGAGCGGTCAGGTTCTCTTCAATTCAATTAGTTTCTTCTATAATGACATTATAAGAGAGTCGAATAACAAATCTATGCTAGATAACTTCTTTTATTAAACTGGCGGTATTACTTTATTAACAAAATACTACAAGCTATATACAACACTACAGATAAGGATTTCAAAATGCCTTTAACTCGGTAGATACACGCACCCTTTGGACTGAAAAGAACGATAAAATTCCGGATATATACGTATTATATTAGTAGTTGTAACCTCAGTCAGCATGTGATAAGAATACGAGGAAAGAAGAAAAAATTTGAAATTTGAAAAAGGAAGTTTGTGTGGTCATCTTTCTGCACTCATGTGTAAGCATTGTAAGATAAACTGTTTTTATTTACATCATGTATAAACCTTTGTTTTCTAACGGTAACCTTCTGCGTAGTAAAGGAAACGTGGCGTGGAATGTATTGCCAAACGCTAAGTAAATATCAATACGGTATGAATTATTCATCAAAAGAAACGGCAAGTAGAAAGATGCTCGTCTCCTAAGTACATCGAGACCGTGATTTCCTATAGTTTTCTCGTTTTAGCTCGCTCGTCATTGTGTTGGAATGATTCACATTGTTGGAAGCAAAATAAAACCTTTGGATATGTTTACCGATTAAATTAATAAATTTTATACTTTTTTAGAAACATTCGCGGTTTTTAAATGACTGGTATAATGGAAAGGATTCAAAAAGAAAACCAAAAAGGTGTAAGTCCAAACCACAAAAATTATTATAAAAATACATTTGACTTTCCAAGAATAAAGGTTCACATACTTTGCATTGTTTTTTTTTATTATTACTACAAGTGATTCAGGGTTTTTTGTTTCCAAGTTTATGAATCAGTCAGTTACAACACTTAGGTATAAACTTTTTCTTCTCCAAAAAGTTACAACTTTCTATGCAAGAACATTTTATTGAACGGTAAGCTAAGTGCTAAGTTAGACATACTCTTTTGGACTTTTAACTTTGATTTCTCTTCTCTGATGTTACCAGTTGAGGTTTTTAGGGGTCTGTACCAAATCGGCAAAACAGAGCGTTATTAGTGATACTTCTCTACCCGTCTGCCCGTCGCGTCGTCGGTATGTTGCAGGTATCAAACTCTTAATTGTAATGAGTTACAATCTTGAGATATTTTGTGTAGAATGATGACTGACCCCAAACACAACACAATACAAAAGTCCTTTATCGTGAACTTTATAAATATTACATAAGGAATTATTAGAGCTAAGGTAAAATTGTTTTTAAGTAATGTTTTTATTAGTAAGTTAATATCTCAAAATTTTATTCTTTATAGTAATTAAACAACTATAAACAGTTTAAATCGCGTATATTTATCAAAACTATGTGTAACAATCGCGAAAACCTAAGACCACATTATGTTATTATTTGTTTTCACCACCGTGTTACTTGAAATGTGATACTTTCCATACAAAGGTTGTCTGGAAGAAATCGCTATATGCGATAAGACCGCCCATTGCACAACCATAGTTTAAGAGTACTATTTATACGATTATTAAAATGTAAATTCAATGTGCAATAAAGAGATTTGTATTGTATTGTAAAATGAGTGGACTTATCGCTTAAAGCGATCTCATCCAGTCAACCTTGATATGGAAAATAAGAAATACAATTGCAGGTAGGTGGTGGCGTACATAGCGTAATTAGAATACTTTACGACATATTAACTACATTATGTAGACAAATAGTATATTATGATGCAATTGAGCTAAGTTGCTCACGAGTTTCATACGTGCTTTTTCAACACCCTTGCGAGGAAAAAATATATTTTGCACAAATGCGATGCAAACAACATACGAAAACTATGGAAAATAGAGCGCAAGTTTTTTTTTACGCGCGGCAAATGTGTGCTGGTTGATTAAACCTCTTTGTTGTTACAAATCTGTCGGGTAATACAGAGACTTAATTTGTAAATGCACTGTTTACTCGCATATAATTTGCAGTAAGGTAGGCCAACTTAACTTGGTAGGGGTAAATTAGCCGGTTAAATTGAAAATGCTCTGTTCACTCGCATATAATTTGCAGTTAGGTGCTAACTTAACGTAGGGATAATTATATTACGCACTAGTGTGTAATATTATTATGCACGAGGGTGTTATAGTTCGGTTTATGGCCCTAAGAACGATAGTGTCAAAAATAAAAGGAAGACCATGAATTATAACATTTGATATGAAAGTTAAAAAACAACTTCTGCAACACAGTGATGAAAATTACAGCAGCGGGCAGGGATTTCACTACAAAATTGTACCATATTATTATTCAATAAAGTTATATGTATAGGCGGCGGTGACCACTTACCATCAGCTGAACCATCTGCTTCTTGGTCACCTTTCGTATAAAAAAAGAACCTTGTTCAACTCCTTTTTGAGATGAGTTATATAAAGCACAAACCGTAGTAAAGCCATGAGGTGACAGGGGCGACGGCCGCACTGCAAGCCAAAGTGTTGAGGTCGTCCTGCATCAACATCATGGTGCTGGCGAAGCCTCCGTAACTCCAGCCCCATACACCTATTCGGTCAGGATCGATGAACGAATAAAGGCTTGCTAAACTCCTGCGACAAACAAAATTGTATAATTTATAATGATGGCATGATCGAATTAAACTGCAAATAGCATGTGATACCAATATTCATCTAAAAATTGCGCGTTGTTTTTTGGGTGGGGTCTTTAAATTAAATACCTAATTATATCAAGGTGGGCACAATATAAGTATTTGGTACTATTAACTATTAAAAAAAACTGTATACATGTGTATATAGTACCAGTAGCTTCGTAAGCACTGGATTTCAAAAATATATTTTGTGTATACATTTATAATACAACATTAATAAGAATATAAATTCTTTTTCCTCTGCTGCTGTTCTTTCATTAACAACAAAATTAAAATTCACCCCATAACATTTAGAAGGTTTTAGGCACAATAGCAGCACTTTCTGAGAAACTGATATCTTAAAACTGCGATTCACAAGACGCCTGCCAAGCGTAGGGATTATGGAAAATCCCCTGATGGCTTGAGGTGTGAAGCAATGATAGCTCAGTGGCTTTGGCTATGGACTGCCGCGCAGCAGGTCCATGGTTCGAATCCCACCGCTGGCTTAAGCTTCACCGCATGGTGGAAGGGCATTTTTGCGAATGCCCGCCTGGCTAGCGACCACCCTCAAGTAGAAAATCTGTCGCCAAGCACCTAACAGTGTGTTCCGGTTGCTGTCCTTGAGAGCCAGTAATTCTAGGTTAAGCCTGTTAACACCTTCGATCACATCATAACTTACCATCAGGTGAGATTGTAGTCAAAGGCTTACCTATCAGCAATAAAAAAAAGGTGTGTTCAGTATGACAATCCAGCTGATACAGTAATTATATCAATTCATCTTTATGTTAACTTTAAAGTTTAAGGTATTAATTTATTGTAAGGCTCAATTTACAACAAAGTGGCAGAGGTACATAGCGGAAGTTTCACTTTATATTTATTCGTAGCTGTGCAACCATTTTCGACTTTGTTGCCTCTACAGTGCATAGTATCGGTTGGAAAGACTTGCTTAAGTCGCGTGGACGACCGTGGCCACGACAGTGTGAATCGAGCGAATAAGAATATAAATTCAATTTCCTCTGCCGCTGTTCTTTCATTAACAACAAAATTAAAATTCACCCCATAACATTTAGAAGGTTTTAGGTATTTCACGATTGTGTTTAATGACAGCTTAAGTAGGTTTATCTTACATTTTGTCTCCTAAAAACATCACAGGATTGATGCCATATAAACTTATCAAACATAGCAAGTTTTCCAACAATATTTTTCTATAGACAAAGTCAAACCCTCTCATCGCATAGGTCAAATACGTTTTACGCCCAATACGAATGTTGTCCAAACTTCGTATTTAGTCACATATGCAGATTGTCCAATACTTTCTATGTCTAATGCGATATATAACCTACCTTTGACGGGGTTGACACGATGAAGATTATATATAATAACAAATATAATACGAGTCATATATTATGAGATTTTAGCAGCAGACTTTTAGTCAGGGTGTTTGATGCTCTGAATCAAAAGTGGATATAAATTCCATGTGAGGAATTTGGTTTTATAGGAAAATAATTTAGCTCTGAATACATTACCTTATCGTAGCTAATGTATCGCTAACTTCCACTGTTCCCAAGGCACCGTTGACGGCGTGCATTGCTTCGACGCCCATAACTCCTGAGCCCCTCACGTCAATTGAAGTCACTATAAAACTCCTGTTCGCCGCTAAGTACGAGTTGTAGTATTCTGGAAGGAAGTGATGCTTTAACTGGTTACTTATAAGCTTCTATGAAGGAATTGTTTGGATATTGCTTAAAAAAAGGACAAAATTCCAAATGTATATTATAACCCTTTATATTTTATTTAATCGTAACTATTGTGTACCTGATTATCTTATCTCACTGGAAAATGGGACTGTCTCGAAAACATTTTTACGCGATATGGTATTTTGCGATTTCAGATGTGACATAAACCAGAAAAATCTTTTAAAACTGATCATAAACCACGCAGTAAATATATATAATATAATATATATATATAACACGAACAAAGCATGACCCAAATAATTATAAAAATCTTTATAAATAAATGGAACTGACTTCTAACACTGAAAAGTTAAAAATATCTTGTACGGTACCATGCTGTTTCAAATCAAAAAAGTGTGACCTCACTTTTAATAATTTTCACTTTCACAAGTTATTTCTTAGTTTATAGTGTTGCAAGTAGGTTCCGTATTTTTTTTAAAAGGCTCTTCTATTTTATGCATACTGCTTACAAGATCATTTACTCGTCTTAAATAATGTTCAATAGTTGCCATTAATATTGAATCATCCAAGTAGGCAAATACATGTTACAGTTATTTGACTATAACTCAAAAAGTACTCAACTGATTTTAATGGAAATAAAGCTACTCTACCCAACAAAAACAGAATCATTAAAATTTGATCATAATTGGCGGAGTTACATGATAACAAACATATAAAAAAACACAGACGAATTGAGAACCTCATTCAGCTTTGGAGGTTAAAAATATGTTTTCTTTAACAAGCAAGAAAAATAAAATCTTTAACATTCCTATGGATTAAAAGTTATTTTTTAATAAAATTAACAATTGATATGTATGAATTCCATCCCCATATATTCCCGTGGGCAATAGGCGACAAAGGGAAAAATACCAGAAGGTGGTCAGTAGCCCCTTCTGAAGAACTTACACTTAAGTCGTCTTACACTGCCAAGCATGGGGATTATGGCAACCCCCCACGCCCCCCAAAATGGGGGAGGCTGTGTTCAGCAGTGGAAACCGGCTGGTACAGTAAGCTATAAACAAATAATAAGATTTTACTCACCTAAATCAAAGTTATCCTTGACCCTGTAAGTCCCAGGTCCAGCATACACCCTCACAATCATAGGATACTTCTCACCATTTTGTATCCCTGGTGGCAACAACATCTTCGTATTTGCCACTAGGTCATCACCAAGCGACAACACGTTATACAAAGTCATCGGTAACCGATACTGTTGCAGCTTCTCACTTAATCTTGCATTGTCATCAATAAGCTTGAAGGTGTCAGTATTGGATTCATATATGAACATTTTAGGAGGAATGTTGCAAGCGCCACAGGTAACTAATCCATACTTCGCCCCCGGAGAAAACATGGCAGAAGTGTATCGACACGAAGGTTCCTTACAGCTAACACATCTCACAACACCTCCAGACGTGGCCCAAATTTGTTTCAACCAGGGTATAGTTCCTGGTGCAACTGTGTAGTAAACAGTGTCAGTTTCCTGATTCCAGCCTAAGATTTCCAGTACGGTAGAATTCCCTGGACTAAGGTCTTCAGTCGTTAGAGTGTGGAAATTGAATCGTGCCGCGTGAGGGAATCGTTGTTCTCCGTGGTACAGAGGTTGTATCTCGACCATTTTCGTCCCAGTCGAATCGAATAATGGTTCGGCTATGTCTATCCAGCCATTTGTTTCTGTATGTTCCTTGACCATACTGCATTTATCTTTTTTTAAGTTGCAGTTGACCAATATGCTAATGTTTTGGCGTCTATTCAGCCAGAGAACTACCAGGTTTTCTTGAGAAGCCCAGCTAACCCTACCCAGTATATGGTCAAGACCAACGACGTCAACCGGGGCTGGTATACTCCATGGTTCAGAGCGAGGGTCATCAACTTTGTAGACTCGTAGGCCTACCTTGGGATTGGTGCGACCTGCCTGACAGAAAAATGCTGACGTCAAGATAGTTTGCATGGATTTGATAAATAATTCTTAAAAAATTCAGTTAGCCTTACATAAGCTACAAATGCAAGTAGCTTTTCCTTTAGTTTCATGAGGTTTCCGTTGAACCCTTTAGTTATAGCTATAGGTAGCATTTTTGCTTTGAACAGGATAGAGGGCAAACATGTAGTCTGTGTATCAGTGGGAAGGACTCAGATGCTTCTTACTAACCTTCGGATACTTGAACTGGACCATCTCTGGGTATTGGTTGTTGATATCGGAAGGATCGCCATAGTAGGGGTAAACTGTTGATTCCACTTTAGTATCGTTGAACGACGCCACGGCCAGGTACTTCCCATGCGGTGAGAACCACATGGCTTCTGCGGCGTTGAAAACCTCCTCTGAAATCATATGAAAATATTCTTACCTATAATAATATTGTTTTTTATTAACTTCTCCTTTAAGGTTTAACTGTTAGCATTATTAGTTATATGCATAATTCTAGGTAAGCCTGAACAACATCTTCGACCACATTATCAGTTACCATCAGATGAGATACTGGACAAAAGCTAACCTATCAAGCATAAAAAAAACTTATTTACTACGGATTTCTGGAACGCTATTTAAATTACAGCAAGTTTTCATACCTCAAGGCGTCTTATTAGAAACCGTTTGTTCCTTGTTATTTTAAAAAAAGCAGTTGAGTCGCCTCGGAATGACGTTATTGGTCATAAAAGTTGAGTAACTGCCAATTGAGGGCAACTATTCAACTCCTAAATGCATAAGCATGTTCTTTTTGTTACATTCACAATGGTGAGGCTCAGAAATGAAACAAAGCGTAAAGTATCAGGCGCGTCTTTTAACGACGGCAATACATGTGGGACGAAAATAATAAAACAAGAATGCAATTTTAAAAACCTGAAAGAATTCATTTGTTGCTTTTATGGAGTACATTGTCAGGCAAATTAGGAAGGTCCATTTTGTTGTGTATTGTATAGGCTGTGAAGAAAATAAGTCCGGGTTTCGTGAATACGATCTCACTTTGAATATAACGAGCTAATTTGTAGTTAATTGTTTATATAGCTTATATTAGTAGATACCTTTGTCTGCTCTTCTTTGTAGTCGTAAAACAATATAGCATCGACTTCAATATAAAAAAAATAGGGTACGATCTAGGTAATGTCACGCCAATTTTTAGCCATGAAGAGACCATCTTTTATCGAGGAAAAGTTTCATAAATTGTATCATGATCTATATAATTGTATAAGATCCGCATCAAGTCGATTATAAGCCGTATGAAGTTGGACTTATATATGAGGAAAGTAAACAATAGCTCTGTTGTAAAGTCAGTTAAGCTTGATCAGGAACGTAAAGTTAAGAAAAGTACGTTCAATGGAACGTATATATTATTAGAGCACTCTATGTTAAAATTAAGAACAGCGTGTTTGAAAAACTGCCGGTACATGATAGTTTGCCGGAATATCGTGAAACACGCCAATTGATAATAGTATTTAAAATACTGTCCTTAGTAAAGAGCATAATAAAGCAATCAACGGCCAAGTAAAAGTATTTGTAGGACGAGGCGCAGCCGAGAACTACGAAGTGATTTTAAAACTAAAATATTGCGTGTTTTTAGATCACTAACCCATGAAATCGTTTTTAGATTACTAACGTACAAATAAATATCAAAATAACATTCTCACCTCTCAAGCTCGGTTAGGTTAGGTTAGGTTCCGTTTGCAGCCTTTGAAACTTTCGTTACCCTCAGGATTTTGATATAGAAATATTTGCCTGGTCACCCTAACCATTTCATTCATGGTTACATGTATTTGTGTCGTTTTGCATATGTTTTAGTTTGGGTTTTTTCAGAAGAATATGCCCAGATTGTCATTCTGGTAAAAACCGATTTTTCCCTTCACCGACCAATCTCCAACGTTTGTTTTCCACTCTATCCACACGATATTGGCAAAATTGTAGCGACCCCGCAGAAACCATGAGAAATAATAAGATGAAGTTGATTTCTCCAACACAAATGATAAAACGTCTGCACGACTGACTCCAACTCTCTTTGGGAATGTTCTAGTATGTAGAATTCCTACTACCTACCTTTAGACACTCATCGTCTATATAATTTATATATGATATAAAAAATATCGTTTTGTAATTTTTTTATATCAACAAATAAAAAAAATATTACCTTCATAAATCCAGTCGGCAGCTCCGTAATACATTTCTCCAGGCACACCATCGACAGTGAGGACGTGCACTTCGTTCTGCTTGATATCCGGTACGTAATAGACATTGTTGTCTCTGACATACGCCAATGCGCCAGGCTTGCCCCAATGCACCACTTGGAGACGCTTATTAGATAAGTTCCGTATTAACCTGGGCAATAAGAGAGTTGATGTTATGAGTGATAAATTTAATGTTGTATGTTATGAACGAAATAGGTGGATGAAGGGAGTTAAAGTGTATATGTGGCAGAGATAGATATGTGTGGCTAGACTGGACAAGATATGGAATAGGTAAGTACCATCTGTACTGCAATAACAACTACACATTGTAATTGTCAAAATTGGTAAATACTTGTTTCTTTTTATGTACACAGAAGTATCTTAATATCAAAGAATAATTTGTTTCTTTTAGTAATGGTTATGTTAACTTCGATTAGGAATTTAGATATTTGAGCGTTATTGCGCGATTAAGAGAGCAAATTCAACGAAAAAGGCCAAATTTGTGGAAAAAAAATTCACCACTTTGTGGCACCCGTTTTCATTTGGGAAAAGACATGAAAGAGAACTGAACTCAATTCCGGAAAAACCGTTTAAAATATGTTTTGATAGTTGGATTATTCGTTGTCGTAAGTGTATCGTTTCTGAAAGAGCATACTTGAAGGCTAAAAAATAAATTTGGATGAATAACTAATATTTTGTGTATAATTGATCTTTTCCCAGGTACTTTCTTGACAGAGTAGTGTCAATCTCAGAAAAACATGCACATTTATAAATGTTCTAGCTACGTACTTAAGCTAAGCTGCCGTTTTCTGACGTCAAATCTTGTTGGTGGTATACTAAGCTAATGACAATAATGAAATGTATAATATGTATGAGGTACGTATCGTTATAAGTATTCATTATAATTGCGTCTCTTTACGTCCTCTGGATACAAATATAAATGGAAGTCAGATTCGTAGTGAAATAAGTTTTAACTATATATAAAAACGCGCAAACAAGTGATTATGTAACACAAAGGCCACCAATATTAATTTCCGTGAAGTAATCGATGTTAATAATGAAATCCTTATCACATTATGAAGTTCATTACCAGTTACTATACAAGTAAATTCACAATTGAATTTACTTGCGTAGAAATAGTAATGTTCTGATTTGTAAGACCAATTTGTGTGACTATTTTCTAATATATTTATCAAACAATTTAGGGAACGACGGTAGATCAAATAAAAGTCATGTTATCTCCAATGTTTTATTTGTAGATGTATTTTATACAGTCCAGTTTATGTTAATTATTACATATTTTCCTCTGGAGATTCAAGTGAAAATGAAAATTTGTAATTATTCCTGAACCCCTTTGATCCCCGTCAATCGTCCAAATGTAAAATATGCACAAATTGCACTGAGCCCGCCACCTCGAGACATAGTTGTTAAGTCTTAAGTGCCTGTAATTTCACTGGCTCTCAAGGAGTGCTGCTGGAACACACTGTTAGGTGCTTGGCGACAGATTTTCTACTTGAGGGTGGTCGCTAGCCAGGCGGGCAGTTGCAAAATGCCCTTCCACCATGCGGTGAAGCTCAAGCCCGCGGCGAGATTCGAACCATGGACCTGCTAAAACGGCGTGTTCCGGCAGCTGGTCTTGAGAGCCAGTAATTCTAGGTTAGGCTGGACAAAGTCTTCGACGACATCATCACTTACCGCCAGGTGGTATAGCGGTCAAAGGCTCAGGTACTCCTTTCCTTTTTTTACACACACACACACACACTCTCACACACTCACAAACACACCCTCACATCCATACACCCACACACTCTCATACACACACACTCACACATACACATACACCCTTCATATTGATTCTTTTAGGATATAGTTACCTAATCAGCTGAAGTCTAGATATGATTGTATTGGTTTATATCAGCTGAATTTTGGTAGCCTATTTACGTTTTTCGCTGTTTGAATTTTTGTACATTTGAAAAAATACCTAAATGAATGTTCTCGAATGATTTTGCTCTTATCGTAGATTTTTCGCTTTACTTTACAAGTGGCTGACAGAAATCGGGTAGTATACGAAGTTATAGTTTTTTTTTAATCAATTATTATGTAATATGACTGCGAATAGCATGTGCATGGCTCTATAATATCAGGGAGTCGAGAGGGACATTAAGACCGTCGAGCAACTAGCGCTTGACAAAGAAAAAATTAAGAAGCTGACTGCCAACCTTCTTTGTTTTTATTTCTCATCTTCTCCTGTCCAATTTATTTAAGTTCTTAAACTCTCATAGATTCAAATACAACGGCTATTATACACACGCGATCATTAAACTAAAAGTAAAATCGTGACTGTGAATACCAGTGGTGGTGGCGGCGGTGGTAAGTGCATCACACAAATAACAGCATCTAAACTACTGTAATAAAACAGCTATCACCTGTGTGTGATTGCAATAAAATTCGATTTCATTAAATAATTTATTAATAAAATGGTCCACACGAACTGGGGACCATTCGAGTGCTAATTTTATGCGCATAAAATTGCTACTGTCACTACGAGTGATATTGTGCAATAAGGCACGTTTTCGAATAATATTAAATAATATCTAACGAATCGAATAGACTACAAGATGTTCAAGGTCAATGTGATTACAGATAATAATAGTACCTACACACTTTTACCAGCAGAAGTTTTTTATTAACTAATATTAGTTCATTAACACAACATTATAAAGTATTTTGATCGAGAGGTTATGAATACTGTAGAAATATAAATGTTTTTTTTAGTTTAAGAAAGCGTTTTTATAGAGAATAAACAAACTTATTCTGTCGGCGGTTTGCCTTTTTCACATACAATAACTACAACTATACCGTAACGAAACCATTAATTAAGCTACCTTACAGCCTTTGCAGACATATATGCTATAAAAAGAGAGAAAACGATACAGAACCAACGTCCCACACTGAACATTATAATCTATGATTTTGGAGAATAAAGATTATTTCATTACAGAATAAAGCATATTACTAAATACAATAAAATTATTTAGTGAATTATTGAAAAACTGCTTAACTGAAGCTGATATAATAATGAGCCAATTTGGAGAAAATTTGAACGATACTCTATCCAACAAAAAAACATCAAAGTCGGATTGTTCAGTACAAAGTTTTGCGTATGAATATACTCGACACTTGTACATAAAAAAACCTTGCCTTGAGAACTTTCCCCTTCTTTTAATGACACAATATTCAATAACTGTAATTTGAAATTTATTGAAAAAGTAAACATCAAAATAAATACATATTTTTAGAAGTATATTATTTCAATTAACTCTATATATGTACCTACATAATACATTGAAAAATGTATATATAACTAAAAGCGAAAGCAGTATTATATGCGTTCTTGATACCTGTCTTCAAATTCGCTGTCAGGATGTGAATCGAAAGCGACGGAGAACTCGATACATTTGTGCAAATTTCGATGGAGTGTTAATAACGTTGTAGATTTACACCGTACTAGCCAGATATTGCCTAAAAGTGTTCGCGTGCACGCATTTTTCGGTTTTATATGGTGAAAAGTAAAAGATATAATATTTACGTATTTTAGTTCATTTTTCCTGTTTGTTACACCAAATATGATATTGTACCAGCCTTTAACTAGGCGATATTGCTAGAATGATCAGTAAAATAGAGCAATTCAATTGTATATATTTCAACATTATTACTCATACCTCTTTAAGCATCCTTGTCCTTAAGGAAATAGAGGCTGTGCGCCAAACAATTTTCAAAAACAAACAATTTTTAGAATAACAAAAAGTACGTATGATTTTAAAGTCTCATAGCGTAGTTTGCTTAGCCGTTTTTAAACGATTTACTAAATTAAGCAACGTCCACTGTGGTCTTGAGTTGGATGGGTGACCGTTAGTGGCATTACTAATGAGCGCTTCGCGCGTTAAGCCCATATGTCCGGTTGTTGTCTTAAGATGGCACTCGTTATAGCAATGTGGTAGGGCATTTTTCGAAACCTGTCTAGCTAGCTACTACCCTCAAGTAGAAAATCTGTCGCCAAGCACCTAACGGTGAGTTCTAGGCTAATAATTCTAGGTTAGCCTGAAGAACATCTTCGACGACATCACCACTTACCACCAGTTGAGATAGTGGCAGAGGCTTGCCTAAAATTTATGTAAAAAATGCTACAGCAGCAGCGTACAGCATATTTTTACAGTGTGATTAAATTACACACGGTGGAGCGGTACCCTGCTTCAATCTTAAACTGAACTATGTATAAAATTTTAATGAAATGATAAACATAAAATATGATATCTCATTGGCGTAGTGGTGCACGTGAGTACGATTCAAGGCTACCTAGAATTCCAATCATGGGTATTATGGTCTAGGTGGCACACCTAGACCATACAGACAGACAGACAGAGTTACTTTCGCATTTATAATATTATATAGTACTGATTACGTCCAAAAATTTTATAGTTGCGACTTTCTTGGATGTTTCTAAATATGATTATCGGAACTGTCGTGTGTGAAGAGATTATCACAATTGCAAATTTTCAGAGTACAAAATTTCTCACCTTGAGTGGGATTCGAACCACGTCCTCCAGTTTTACGCACCAGGTTCTTTAACCACTGGACCGTCGAGAAATGCCGCTGAGCCAAAATTTTGTACTCTAAGGGCCCGTTTCAGAATGTTCGAGTTAGTTCCAGTTACACTACCCAGAACATATTTAATAATCAAAACACTATCTTTGCGTTTCACAGTCATCGATTACACCTATCCATAGGTTAAAGCTTGAAACGCGCAGCAACTTTCATTTCTATCATTCAGTTATTTTATGTGTTTCATAGCAACCCCAAACTTTACTATGACATTCTAAAACGGGCCCTAATTGTACTACTTTAACCGTTATATGGGATGGTCACCAAGCAGACTACTAGACTTCATATGATCGAAAGAAGTGCTCTTTCGAACACTTAGCTCTCGTAATGATGTCTCTACCTTTCTATATTTCTAATTATGATTACAATCATTATCGCGTCCTTAGCTAAAATCAGGTTTACAAATATTCTTTATACAAAATTATCTTCAATGTTACCCTTCGAAATAGTGGCGTGTGAAGACTGCGATAAGGTGAATGGGAAAAGAGAATGTTAATGTCAGAATGGTAACAGTAAAAGTGGAAATCCTTGGTTTCATCTTATATTTATGTAGGAAATACCCCAAGTTAAAAGTTGGTATTTTTTAACGTTTGGAACACCCACCTTATTAAGTTTTAGATTAAGGCCGAGGGATCGAACCACGGAGCGGTGACAGAGTTACAAGTCACTAAAAAGCCACATAGCTCGTAGCTATAGTTATAGGTATATATATAAATACCTACTAAATTAAATGTTAATACCTGTTTTCAATGTCGTAGACGGAGTATACCGCAGTACTGGAATACCTGTACACCTGAAAAATGAAAGTTGTTTAAACTTGAATAATATTTTATATTTTGTTGTATCTACGAAATTAAGCAGTCGGCTACAGAACTTAATCAATGGTTAGTGCGGCAAGGTATTGATATAGAGTCGTATAAGTATAACAATAAACAACCGTTTAAATATTTAAGATATGTTGGTGAACTCGGGCCTTATACCATTATACACTATAGTAAAGAAAACAAGCAGAATAGGTAAAATAAGAAATATTTTGCTAAAAAGTTGTTCTTTGATGTTCATAATATAGATCTCACGATGTAAACGTAGCGTCCAATGATAACGAGTTCGATCCTGGTCGGTAAAGTACGTGTTAGTGTGTGTTTTTCTGATTCTTTGTAGCAGTCCAAAGTAAGGATGTGCCATAAGGAACTGTATCCAGTAGATGGTAATAGGCAGACTCCCTTCTAAATGTGATCATTATACATGTATCTCGTATGTTTGAATTAAGACGATTTTTATTTTTTCCAGATTTATTCGCTCTAAGTAAACATGGGATGCCGATGTCTGCGCCAGTGGGGTGCCGGGCTAGAATGTCACCCCCATCTCTACCCGTAGGTGTCGTAAATGGCGACTAAGGGTAACAGCAGCGCCTTCTGAAGAACTGGCTATCTTACACTGCGATCCCCCAGATGCCTGCCCAGCGTGGGGATTAAGGCAGACCCCCCTTTAATGGATGTTCAGCAGTAGATAATCTGACTGATACAGTACAGTACAAACGTACATATACGTCAGAAGGTCATAGCAATAATTCAATACAATATTATTTTTGGTTTTTGCTGTATATAATTCGTTTGTAAAATGGCAGTTGAACATCATATATTTATCCACCGACAACTCAATTTGCATACAGATTGCTCCTTGATAGATAAAGCAGTGATTTAGTTTATCCGTGTCTTTATAATAATAATAATAAATCTTTTATTTTGTCTGAATATTTTAACAAATTTGAGATAGAGTAGGTACCTTAAGTTATTACCTTTAAGTATAGTAATAACTGTGCCAGGTAGTCCCCGCTCTTCCTTAGCATAGCATTAAGATGTATCTTAATGTTAAGCTAAGAAAGAGTATATACCTACATATATTTAGTTCACTATTTATTTTAAAAAATAAAAATAAAAAACAAATTTATTGCCTTCACCAAAACAAGGAATATACCTAAAAATACTAAAAATACTCAATACCTAAAAAACTATGTTATATAATTTTAGGGGCAACAGGATTATGCTCAGCTTGTGCAGCTTTAGTCCCTTCTTACAGGAAAAAAAACGCTGTTTTTCAGCGTAACCCTACTCAGGCAGATGTTTGCCGATAAGTAGATAGATAGATAGAAAGATAGAAAACTCTTTATTGTTACACCACATATAAAATATTAAAGTTTACATCATAACATTTAATTAAATAATAATAACATAGTGTTACAATGGGCGGCCTTATCACTAAAAGTGATCTCTACCAGGCAACCTTAGGATGGAGTTGAATAAACAAAACAGTTGGGGCGGGTGTAGTCTAACAATTAACAATTAAAAAAGTACAAATTCATAAAAATATTTTAAAAATAAAACGAATTTTATTCTAAACAAATGTATAAAAATAGGATGTAAGTTTTTAAAATAAATGAATACATAATATATATATATACGCATAAATAAATATATACATAAATATATACACAAATCAACATACATAAATAGATAATGATATATATATACATATATACGTATATATATATATATAAATAAATAAATTATATAAAGATACATACATATCATAATTAATGATCAAACGAACTTACCCTTACGTGAAGTTCGATCACAATTATGTGAACAGCTTCATTCGACGCGATTTTTAAAGTTTACATTGTGTAGTAGCATCCCGACGCGTTAGCCTTGCACGGTTTTGTTTATAGTTTTTTTTTTTTTTTAATACTTGGCAACGTTACTTTATCTCGTCTATGGTCGCCTCACTCTACTCTACCCTGTGGTTTGGGTGTGGAATATTCTTCATTATGTTTAGAGCAATATATATATATATATGTATATCACATTTTATACATTGGGTTGGGTGATACTGTCATTATGAGGGAGGGTGTGAGTAAATCGCGTCGAATGAAGCTGTTCACATAATTGTGATCGAACTTCACGTAAGGGTAAGTTCGTTTGATCATTAATTATGTTTCACAGCTTCATTCTTTGCGATTTTTAAAGTTTACATTGTGTAGGATGTTCAGAGCATCTACATAAAATGTGATATTATATATAGGTTTATAGCACTATGGTAGGTAGAAAAAAGGTAAAAACACTGAGCTACATTTAGTAGCATATTTATTGATGGTTAAGAATCGACATTTCGTTCGCATTATTACATATAACATCCTTATTATAATACTTTGCAAACACGTAAGAATTTTGAGACCAACCGGCAGTTTTTCTTATTAAATCGAGACTGACACCCATTCGATTAGCTTTAGAGGTAGATGCGTGTCTGGTACTATGTGCACTAAACAAGCTGGTGTCGACTCCGCTGTCGCTGTGTGAAGCGTGTCTTTTATCCAGTGGCTGAGGCGTTGAGAAGAAACCTTTGAATGCGGTTTACGGTAACTTATGAACAAGTGATCGTTACTGGGCAAACGTAGAGAACTAGTTCTATTAATATAAGATACAAGGCAGTTATCAGGACAAACTTCTGGACGTTCGTTAAAAAACGGGAGTTTCAGGATAGGTTGAAATGAATTAGGTCTAGAAGTTTTAATCAAATCCGTAATTTTGATAACAATGTCAATGCCATGGCACACTGAGATGTTAATAAGTTTTATTAGAGAAAATGTTTGTACTCGATGTGCTGTAACTAAAGCCAAAAGAATGAGTGTCTTTTTTGACAACATTTCCAAAGTAAGACCGTTATTAGGCCATTTAAGCGCTAAAAACTCTAAAACTGTCGATGGGTCCCATGTAAGATTATACTTCGGCACACAGGGCCTTAATCTAAATATGCCCTTCATAAATCGCTTAATTTTATCATCATTAACAATATTACTACCAATCAAAATCGATAAAGCGGATTTGTAAGTCTTAACAGTGCCATACTTGGCACCATTATCAAATACGGTAGACAAAAATCTAACACAATAGGTACGGTTGAACGTAAGTGATTATAACCATGACGTCTGCAGTATAACACCCAAGCTTTTATACACACATCATACTGCTTGTATGTGTTTTCGGATAAAGATGATAACATTATTTCAACTGTTCGCGGGGACAGGTGTTGAAGAGCTTCCCGGACAGTTCCGCGGCAACTTATGTCAGTGATTGATGAAGTTTGTGGGTTGCTCTGAAAGGTGATTTCAGTAAATTAGCATCTGGATCAAAATAAATAGGTTTAGAACAAACTAGTTTTTTGAACATTGGGAACCATGGCTGTGATGGCCAGTTTGGTACGATTACAATGCCTTGTGCTTTATCATTTACAATCTTTTGTAACATTTTCAATATTAGGCAGAATGGTGGAAACGCGTAAAATTTCATATTTGCCCAGGAAATTGTGAATGCGTCAACAGCCCATGCTTCTGGATCACTCTTCCAGGTAACGTATGTGGAACATTTAGCATTTGAGCGACTAGCCAATAAATCTTTGTTTGGTATGCCATATTTGAGTTTTATTTTATCAAAAGCATAATCGCCCAATTCCCACTCTGTATCTTGGAATTGTTTTCGCGACAAGGTGTCGGCTTCAACGTTATCTTTAGTATTGATGTACGAGGCAAATACGACTATCTTGCGCGCTTCACACCACTGCCAAATATCTCGAGTAATTTTATTTAAATGCGGATACTGTACACTGCCCATTCTGTTGATGCTTGCAATAGCGGTGATATTATCTATCCTCAGTAGAATTTCACAATTATCATAATTGATAGCAAATAACTTTAACGCAAAAAAGGCTGCTTTCAGCTCCAATTCGTTAATGTGTAAACATTGCTCATCATCCCTCCAATGACCATACGACTTCTGGTTGTTGCAGTAAGCGCCCCAACCAGATTTAGAGGCATCAGAAAATACCTCTATTTTGTATTGATTGAATCTGAATGGACAAAAACCTGAGTGTATACGCTGAGTCCACCACATCATATCTTTTAACATCATCAGAGATATAAATCGTTTGATCATAAGATTGATTAGTGAGCAATGACAAGTATTTGAGTCTTTCTAGCAATTTTGTGTACATCCAAGAATATTGTATAGCTGGACAAGCCGATACAAGGAGGCCAATCAAACGAGCAAAGTCTCTTAATTTGCATTTTTGAATTTTAGAAAAGTTATCTATAGTATCTTTGATTTTAATTTTCTTTGATTCGGGCAGTGTCAATATCATGTTGTTAGAGTCAAATACAAAACCTAAGAATCGGGTTCGTTTTGAAGGCATCAAACAAGATTTTTCATAGTTTAATATGAAACCCAAACTTTCCAGAAAGATTTTTGTGTAAGTAATATTACTCAAACACGATTCGTAGGAATTTGCTTTGAGAAATATATCATCAAGGTACTGTACTGAAATTATACCATTTAAACGTAAATGTTTCATTACAGGTTTCAAAATTTTTGTAAACACGTAAGGGGCAGTACATAAACCAAAAGGAAGGCAATTAAACTCGTAAAGATCACCATATGTAAAACGCAAATATTTTCGTTGTGCTCTGTGTATGGGCACTAAAGAGTATGCGTCTTTCAAATCTATGGAAGCCATGAAGCAATTATTTGTAATAAGTTTAGACGCTGTACGGTAGTCTTCCATTTTGAAATGGTCAGTCTTTATAAATTTATTTAGACATTTTAGATTTAATATAAACCGTTTTTCACCATTATGTTTCGGAACCAGAAAAATACTTGATAAGAATTGGCCCTCAACGTGATCGCATTTAGATATCGCACCAATTTTCAAAAGCTTGTCGATCGATTTTTGAAAATCGGCATGATCGTTGGAATAAGCACGAGCGACAGGTTTGTCGGTTTGAAATGGAGTTGAAATAAAGGGTATCACATATCCTTCAGTCCAAGAATGAATTATAGGGTCCTGGGTGATCTCATACCACTGTTGAGAGAAGAGCCGGAGGCGGCCGGCGTACTTTACCTCGTGTCCTGCGTCTACTTCCTGCAGCTGCGGCGCGGCGGTGAGCGCTCCCAGGCCCGGTGCTGGCTCTGCTGCGGGCGGCTCCTCGTCGGATGAGGAGCTAGCTGTGGCCGGTCTACGTCGACCCGGCCCGGCGGCCCCGTCTTGCGATACGAACTTTTGAAGTTTAAATTGTTCTTCTGTTGGTTCTTGTTGTTTTTAATAAATCTATTTTTATCAAAAAGCGTTTGTTTTTGAGTTACTTTTAAACCTTCTCCAGTTTTCTGGATGATTTTTGCAGACTTTATATGTTCGTTAAGATTTTCGCCGAATAATAGTTGATTCCTTGTCGTATTGACAAGTGTATCTTTTAGTTCCGGCTTTACCGCCGATATGACGAAATTTCTTCTGGTCTTAGTGTCCACGTAATGGGAGTCACATAACAGACGACATGCGTCGCTGAGAGGCTTTAGTACCTTTTCTGGGGCTTCTTTTGAAATCAACAGTTCGGTTGCTTGAGCTAATGCTGCTAATGCGGTACCGATCTGTTCTTGCTTTTGTTTTAAGCTTGTATCCCGCTTGACTATAAAATCAGTCAAAGCGGCCTTTGTCTCTAGGTTGAGAACGGGAGCGACGAGAAGGTCACAGTTGGCAGGTACTGGGTATTCTTGACAAATTTTATCCTTGGTATCTTTCGGTAAACCGTTTCGTAAAAGTTCTTGCCATCTAGAGGCGATCTCTTTGTGTATATTTTTGCCTAACAAAGTCTTCGTTTTTGGAGCTTCACCGAGCAGGTTGAGGATTTCATCGTCCAATTCTATATCGTCACCTACTTCGACTGGCACTGACTGTGACCGCGCCTGAAGCACAGGTTCAGCGGACAGCGGCGCGGACGGCGAATCCGGTCGCGGAATAATTGCCCGATCCTCCCGCTCGGAAGCGCACGACACGTGCGAACCTGCAATTGACCACCTCGATTAGAATTTCTGGTAAACAGAAATTTTCGTGACAGAGACAACTCCGATTGTATTAGTTGCTCGCATCACTTAATCGATTGTGTGTTCTTTAAATAACGACAGAGACGACCCGGTATGGAAGCTCGCATCGCATGAACACGTTTATTGCGGGTAAATATACACGTGATAGCAACAACACAATTTTTGCAGTGCGCATCACATCTACCCGCAAATGTATTTTTAAAAAGTTATAACAGCAAGGTACTTACTGGTTGAATCGTCTTCAGATGATGACGAGTAAATTATAACTCGACGACGACTACACTTTTTGTTTAATTTTTCTTATTTTTCTCCTTTTTTTGTCATCTTGATCTTCCATCTTCCTTTTGTTGCCCATGTTGAATTTCACTTCGAGGTTTTTGGGACGTGCGAAGGCTTGGAGCACGGAACACAGAATGAAGAATATTCCACACCCAAACCACAGGGTAGAGTGAGGCGACCATAGACGAGATAAAGTAACGTTGCCATGTATTAAAAAAAAAAAAAAAACTATAAACAAAACCGTGCAAGGCTAACGCGTCGGGATGCTACTACACAATGTAAACTTTAAAAATCGCAAAGAATGAAGCTGTGAAACATAATATTATCCCATACAAAGCCTAGACATTGACAAAAATGTAGTGCAAAATTAATTGGACAAATAAAACTTTTTAACTTGAAATACCTATACTTTCTAACTAAGTATAGGTATTAACAAAAAAAGAGCTGTGTTATTTAGCTTAACAATATAAAATAAAACAGAAACAGCTTATACAGACAATCTAACAATATGAAAAATAGTTTTTCGTTATTGGGTAACGAAAAGTAAACGTACCTTAAAATACAATATATATTTAAACACTCTATTAGAAACTTAATAACAAATAAACACTTAGATGGTTTCTTACAAATTAAACTGTCAGTAAAAGAAGTCTTTACCCACAAGACGTTTAAGTACTGAACTGACTATTGATGATGATATAGCTAGCTATAAGCCTGGATCAATTTGCATGATAGGATTGAGGATTTTTCGAATACCAGGCTTAGAGCATTTTAAGAATGGTCGCTAGGTAATTTACCACGTCAAGTTGAAAAATTGGTCGATAGCAACTAAACTGTTTGCGGGCAGTCATCCATAAGAGCCAGTAAAATTGTGAATACACTACACTTACTGAGTTGCAAGATGATTGATTTTTAATAATTACTAAAATTTTTAGTATGTGATCTTTCACTTTACAAGCTTGCAACTTATATATATTTGAAAATTTAGTAAACTGCAATCATACTAAATTCTAAACGTTATTGGTGTCATGATTTTAAGAATCTGATTTTACTTAAGTATTTTTTCCATTTTCTATCGCTAAGCAGTGTTAAGGAAGTGTGAGCCTTGTGCTTGTTCCGTCACAATACTATAAGATATACTTAAACTCAAACATTTTATCATGGCGCCTATATATATATACAAGCCAGAAGATCGTCTTAGCACGCACATATCCCTGCAGATATGTTTTTGGCAAGCATATTGCTGTATACCGGGTTCTAGACTCCGGAGTCCAAGTAGCCAATAAAAATATATTTTAGAAATAACCCCATAACTATCCGTCCAGTGAATCTAACGCTCTTCATCGATATTCCATAGCGAATCCATATGCCACTCGACCAATCAGACATAGGATTTTATGCTAGAATGTTTATAACAAAATCAGGTGCTTTTTTATCCTAAACTTTCACACAACGTATCACCACACCCTCAATATCTTTAGTCATCGCCAAGTAAATAGGTAATAAAAAAGTAGCTAGACTGACCTGCTGTACCTACGTTTTATTACCCTTTTGTGTGATGAAAGGTGGTCTGCTTGATATGGGACAAAAATAACTACATCTAAGTATGAAATATAATCTGATATAGCCAAAGCTACGGAACGGTTTGTAAATTAGATTTATCAAAATACCATAAGTTCCAACTCATAAAATCGTTGCTACATTAACCTCTATACCTAGAACAAGTCCATATGAAATACAAAGCAAAGACATTATTAACGTTCAAATAGATACAAATAACACATAAAGGATATTGTAATAGTTATAGTAAGCACTCGTACGACGAGTGCCTTGACCCAGCGTACAATTGTACGAGAATATATGCATATAGTCACAGCTATAGTGGCCGTAGCGTGCCGTAGCTTCGTGGCACAGAAAAATAATAATACCAACTATAAGAAGGACCACGAAACTTTTCCAAGTTATCAAGTCTAACTTGATAGCTTGGAAGAATAGAATAATTAATAAGAAGGATAGTTGAAATTTTTTATTTTATTTTATTTTTTATGCCTGATAGGTTAGCCTTTGACCACTATCTCACTTGATGGTAAGTGATGATGTGGTCGAGGATGTTGTTCAGACTAACCTAGAGTTACTGGCTCTCAAGGACAGCTGCCGGAACACACCGTTAGGTGCTTGGCGACAGATTTTCAACTTAAGGGTGGTAGCTAGCCAGGCGGACATTTGCAAATTGCCCTACCACCATGCTGTAACGACTGCTATCCTAGGACAACAACCGGGACCGACGGCTTAACGTGCCCTCCGAAGCACGAAAGCGCTCAGTAGTAATGTCACCAGCGGTCACCCATCCAAGTCATGACCGTGGCGGATGTTGCTTAACTTTGCTGATCGATTCAGAATGGCTAAGCAAACTTGGCTTCGAGCGCTTCAATTGCTACGTATTTTGAAGCAGTGATAGCTCAGTGGCAATAGCAATGTACTATTACCAGTTACCAATCTTCGAACTAGTCATTATATACTTTCAGGTGAGATTGTCGTCAAAGACTAGCCTGGTTAGAAATATGATAAACGATTTGGCACAGAAATATCCTGTATCCTAGGGATAGATACAGGCTGGGTACTTTTAACCGAGCGCGATGTAACCAACGGGTATGCACCCATATTTATACATATTTGTAACTTTGATCGTATTGTTATTGTAACGAAGATTTTTGGTTTTCAGCAACGGGGATGGAATCGCGCAATGAACCAAGTGTTATAAATCAAAATAGGGAGCATCATCGTCAGTATTCTATCTATTGGCTCTATTTCTCAGTACAATTTCAAGTGGAACAACCCCAATATCCCGCGGGAGCATATCTCGTGTACCGTGTATTATCGTGGGAGCAACTCAACTTGTATAAAACACGTACCTAAAATACATTTTGTAGATTTCTTTATGCGAATTCGTCCGGGGAAGTACTGCGCCATACCTATTGCTAACGTCGAGCAGTAATGTTTACATTATTGTGTTCCAGTTCGAAGGGCATTGGGTGCCGGTGAAATTACAGGTGAGTCTTAACAACTTTGTGTCAAATTCAAATTCAAATTCAAAATCATTTATTCAATTTAGGGGTCTACGACGCTCTTATGAAGGTCAATTACAAATTTTAATTTTGAAATATTCTACAAAGTACTGCCACGTTCAGCAAAAAAAAATTTATAGAGCCACTGCGAGAAGAACGGGCAAGAAACTCGGGGCCATTCTTTTAAACATCTTTTAACAATGTGTTATATTATATACAATATAATATGATTATTACAATATTTGTTTAAATTACGTAGGAGACATGTGATGGCTTGGCAGAGGCGGAACTTTCCAAGCATCTTTGTCGTTTAAGTAATCACAAACTGTGTAGTATGATTTCTTAATCAAAATATTTTTCACATGCAACTTGAATTTTCTTTCTGTGAGCATTGTAATATGTTGGGAATTTTATTATAAAACCGCACACAATGACCTAAAAAGGACCTTTTATTTGTCTTTGCTAGTCTAAAACCTGGTACTGCTATTTTATATTTATTCCTAGTGTTGTAATCGTGGTTGTCACTATTTAATTTAAATTTACTCATTTTTTTTCCGAACATACATAATATTTTCAAATATATACAGACTCGGTAATGTTAATATATCAATTTCTTTAAAAAGATCCCTTAGAGATTCCATAGGATCCATTTTATATATGGCTCGAATTGCACACTTTTGTAAGATAAAGATTGTTTCCATCTCAGCAGCAGCACCCCACAGCAATACACCATACGACATAATACTGTGGAAGTACGCGAAATAAACTAGCCGTGCAGTGTCAAAGTCAAAGTCGTAGTCAAAATCATTTATTCAATTTAGGCCTCTACGACGCTCTTAAGACGCTCTTATGTCTCAAGGTGAAGGGCGCAGTGCATCAGTTATAGGCAGAGGTTAAGATCAGGTGGGTCTCGTGCTTGTCCATTACGATAGCATAAAGAAAAGTTTTACGTAATACTTTTAGGCAGAATCGAGTAAGAAATGGCGACGGTAAGAGTAAGTCTCGGTTCCTGGATCTAACGAAAGAGTTCGGAGAGGTTTGAGGAGATCTTTTTGTTCATCGGTAGACGTGATGATGATGATATAGTTTTTGAGATCTTGATATTTTGGCAATTAATTTATAACAATAATATATTTTAATTCGTTTACTAATATGTACCTTCTTAGTCTATAGTCTCGGTGACCGTAATATTTTTCAAACTCAGAGCATATAATACTAAAATTTTACACTTAATCATACTAAAGTACATTTTTATACTATTGATATTATTATTTTTTGCCAATAACGCATGCTCTGCAGATAACATTATAGTCACGTGCGGGATTGATGACTAAAATTTTTCATCTCGTAAATTTGTAATTTTGTAATTAAATAATACTTCTTTTTCAACAATAGTTTTAAACCTGTATACAATCTAATTTGTAACACTTTTGTCACAAAACAAAAAACACCAACTAATGTGGAAATTTCAAATTAAAATACCTGTCCAACTGAATCATACGGGAATACCAGATAACGCGGACTAAAGGTTTGTTTTACACTAAAGTTCTTCGTTATGTGAAACTAATTTACGAGGCCATATTTTATGTCCAGTAAAAGTAGTGAACGCATATATATCGGCTAGATTTATTTTCTCTATTTTGCATAGCTGTCCAGCGGACCGCGTCGCACTAATGAGCTAAACATTCATAAATAAAAGAAACTCGTGTTCCTATGTTTCTAAATTGGTTACCGTGCGTCTGATCTTTGATTTACGTTTATAATCTATGAGTGAAATCTTCCCGGCAAGCACGTCGATACCAGCGTCAAGGTGGCGGTGATCAAATGCAGTTTAAACCTAACCCCAAGAACAATCTGGTACTAATATTCCCAACTGAATAATGAGACTTGGGTACAACTAAGGCCCAATTACACCAATAAAGGCGATTTCTTTATAGCTATTATAAACCTAAAAATGTGATAGGCATTTGTTATCATAGACCGTTAGACACAGTAGCAGATTTTAAATTTGCGAAAAAAGGTAACACATTGGTTTGATTTTTATGACATGTGACAGCAGCTGTTGACATAGAAATAGTAGAATTATCAGCTGTAGCATGGAGGCCATATTTTCAGTTTATACAGCGATACCGCCAAATTCAACGGTACCTATACATTTTTAGTCTTGGATCTGATATTTTCCTGTGCAACAGCTGTCTGCTTGACGTCATATTGCATAAAAGTCAAAACCGTGACATGTTAAAAATACTGCAACATCACTGAACATTAAGGTGATAAAGGTAGTTAAAAGGAGTATTTGGTTAATAGTCAAGTTATCCGCTAAGTGATTAAACCCTAAGTTGGTGAAATTGGACCTTAGAATGATTTTAATCAATTTAGGGAAATGAAAACAACGACATGCTTATTTTAATTTTTATATGAATAATTTATAAAATTACTAGTGGGTAGTAATGTCATTTAACATTATACTAGTAATTTATTATATTAGGTACTAAATTATATTTTAAATTAATATTTCATTTTAATTCTACTTTTTAAGCGTACACGTTAAAAATTAGAATTCAAATAAAATATTAATTTAAAATATATTTTTTTAACTTATTCCACGGCATTTTCTACCTCGCACTGCCACATTATGGAACCAGCTGCCGGGTGAAGTATTTCCGAATAGATACGACTTAGGAACCTTGAAGAAAAGAGCATATTCCCAACTTAAAGGCCGGCAACACATCCTCGAGACCTCTGGTGTTGCGGATGTTTGTGGGCGACGGTGATCACTTACCATCAGGTGAGCCGCCTGCTTGTTTGCCCTCCTATCCCATAAAAAAGAAGGACTCTTTCTATGTTTAAATACTATATTATGGTATGTAATCATGGAATAGTTCTTTTTAAGAAGTCTTAAGAGTAGTTTATTATTTTGGTATTTTTGCCAACAGTGGTACAAGTCTTCAGGCAGCTAAGACATTCAGTAACTTCACAAACACCTACTTAACCTTTACTCAGAAAAAAATAATTCATCACAGCTCGTTGTAGAATTAAGACATAGAGCATGTGATAATTGTAGTGCCCATTTTTATCCTTTGAAGTTTTCTCATTTCTGGAAATGCAATACAATGTATATACCTCTTTTGCAAAAAAAACGGGCACCTAAGGAAATTTACGTTCTAAGGTCGATTTTAGTTAATTAAATGAAATTTATTTCTTTGACGTAGTCTGTATACTTATAATCGTGTAAATTAATGCGCGTGAAGTGAATTCGAGCAATTAAAAGAAAAAATATTACGATGGATTCTTTAAAATCGATGTACACGCCCAAACAATAAGAAGTGGTCGGCAATATAGCCAAGTTTTATTTAACTTTTTTTAATTAAATAAAGTTACAAATGTAAAAACCTAATAACGAGTGTGACCTCCTCTTGCCAAAATCACAGCTTGAATCCTTCTGGGCATGCTTTCCACGATGTTTTTAATAACGTTTTGAGGAATACGTTCCCACTCTTCTGCAATTACTCTTTTTAGCTCCCTGATGTTTTGTGGAGCAGGTTGCACTGATCTTACCCGTCTCTTTAGAACATCCCACACATGCTCAATTGGATTGAGGTCAGGACTTCGAGCTGGTCAATCTAAACGACGGATCCCAACTTCTTGCATGTACGCTTCCACGTCGCCAGAACGGTGCGGGCGAGCATTATCGTCCATAAAAATGGAATCTTCCCCAAGTGCAGTCAATGTGGGTTGTGCATATGGAATTAGGACTTCCATTATGTACCGGGTGCATTTAATGTTGCATTTTCTATGAAAACTAACTCCGTACGCTCCGTCGAATTAATTGCTGCCCAAAACATAACGGAGCCTCCGCCATAAGGAGTGATTTCTTCGAAACACACTTCCGCATAGCGTTCCCGTGGTCTTCGCAGCACTCGCCGGCGTCGGTCCTCTCCACACAAAGAGATTCTAGCTTCATCAGAAAACAATACTTTATTCCAGTCCTCCAGAGTCCATGAAGCACAGTTCCGAGCAAACTGAAGTCGAGCAACACGGTGCTCACGGAGTAATTTAGGGCCCCGAGCTGGGCGGTAACTCTTGATATTGGCAGCCAAAAGCCTCCTCCTGACCGTCCACAAGCTAACTTTTACTCCTCTTACTTCTTCAAGGCTCTTCTTCAGGTCCACACTTGACGCCTTACGATTACGCAACGCCTGACTCACCAAAAAGCGGTCATCTCTTGGTTCTGTGCATCGTTTTCTTCCCGAACCGGGTCTTCTTTTGACCGAACCAGTCTCTTGATACCGTTGCCAAGTCCTCTGGACAGTTGAACGACTCTCATTTAGCCGCTGAGACACGTAAGTTTGCGAACAACCTTCTTCAAGTACGGCTATAATTTTACCGGCCCTTATCGCTTTATCACTCATATCAAAAACTGGTATTTAATGTAAAAAGAAATATTAAATTGTTTAATTCGCAGAAAATATCCAAAAAGTTTTAAAATATCGTAATCAGTTAAAAATCGTTTCAGCAATTTGCACCATTATGTAGTAAAGCAACTTTAGAATAATCCACAATAATCATTATTTTTCTTTTAATAATTTCAAATTTTAAATTTGGAACGTAAAGAATCATGCCAGGATGCTTCAAAAAACATGCTAATACATCGTCAAATTAACAAAACCTATTTCTTGTTCTGCTTCATTGAAGTAGAGAAAAAAATCTAAAGTGCCCGTTTTATTGCAAAGAGTTTATAATGTATATAGCAATTTGAGTAATAACAATATACCATTTTATATTGGTTACTTTTCCAAGTAAATTTCACTAGTAAGGTATTTTTATTTTATTTATTTTACTTGCATTCGTGGAGCTTACAGCATTAATTACAAAGAAATATTGATACAAACAAAGAAGTGCCATTTACAAGCCTCCACAGAGATTATGATTATGAATTATTATTCCTAATTATGAGATCAACACGGTTGCATAGCGATGCAAGTGGACGGAAGGCAGTGGCCCATATCTATTCTAAACCTATTCTCTAAAGAAAGCAACCAACCATTTGGTTCGAATTTTAAAACGAAATTGGGTTGTTAAAGTTCGCTGCGATCGCATCTGCACTTATTATTATGTTAACTCTAGATAGAGCCTGGGTAAAAATAAGTTGAATCTACAACTTATTTTTACCCAAAATAGAGTAGACAAATGGAATCAGATACCTACTTATTTGAAAATCATTTTTTCACGCGGCAGGAATATGGAGTAGTGAATAGGTAATATCCATCGAGGACGCGAAAGTAAAAGGCACAAATCCGGCTCACGTGGGTAATAGCAACGCGCCCTTTTCCCTAAAGGGTATGCCAATTTTCTAACACTTTGCCACTTAGCAAGACTATGGGTGTGAATTATATTAGGTATTATTGGAAGCTTCACCAAACAATTCAGTGGATGTAAATATGACAATAAATGTAGTTTACGTTGATTTACTACTTATGAAATATATATAATTATGAATTATTTATTAATTACGTGAAGCAGTGATAGGTCAGTGGCTTTGGCTATGGACTGCCGCGCAGCAGGTCCATGGTTCGAATCCCGCTGCGGGCTTGAGCTTCACCGCATGGTGGAAGGGCATTTTTGCGAATGCCCGCCTGGCTAGCGACCACCCTCAAGCAGAAAATCTGTCGCCAAGCACCTAACGGTGTGTTCCGGCAGCTGTCCTTGAGAGCCAGTAATTCTAGGTTAAGCCTGTTATCACCTTCGACCACATCATCACTTACCATCAGGTGAGATTGTAGTCAAAGGCTTACCTATCAGCAATAAATAAAAAAAAAGACAAAATAAAAAATATTTTGGTATATTATACGGAATTCGTTTGCATTTGATTCGTAATTTGGCATGGCGTTTTATTTTCAAATAGCTTTCGTTTCAAAACTTGCTCCCATTGGACTGTAACTAAAGCGTCTAGTTGTATCTAATCTTCCACAATGTGCTACGGCAATTTTTATAGAAGAACTTTTATTATAATTTTGTATATAGAGAGTACGTAGATACTGAATTTAATGAGTGAACTGTTTCTTTAACATGTAAATAATTAATCCGTGCAGTCTTTCTTAGTGACGATTATTATTATACGTGTATTTGGATGCCTCAGTGAATGTCCTTGATATGTCCTGAAAAACTAAGGCACTTTTATTTCA
Source organism: Plagodis dolabraria (assembly GCA_963854805.1). Taxonomy (NCBI): domain Eukaryota; kingdom Metazoa; phylum Arthropoda; class Insecta; order Lepidoptera; family Geometridae; genus Plagodis; species Plagodis dolabraria. Next base: position 24,903,915 of record OY978444.1, read on the forward strand.
CATAGTTACCCCATTGTTTTTAGTAAGATGATTATTAGTAATATGAATAAATACTCGCAAGTAATGGTTACCTGGAGGCGATGTTAATATCAATATAACTACTTCTAAATATGGATTTTACTTATATAGTTATGTTTCAGATTCACAAAACGATTATAATTTTTGTGCCTGTGAAGTGAGGTCTCTTAGAAAGGACTGATCATGTGTATGTTTCAATTTAATTATGTTTCAACATACACAATTAATTAAAATTTCGACTAGAAATGGCGTGTTGAGGTGGTCGAGGAGGTTTAGGCATCCGACGCGAAATCAGAGGACACGGGCTCGATTCCCGCCCGTGGCATAACATTTTGAGCTCCAATAATTTGTAAAAATATGATTTTAGCTTAGCACGCGATGCTTGTAATCATATTTAGAAATAATTATGTTTGTCGGTCGGTAAATTTTGGTTGTCTAATCTGACCGATGAGGAAATTACACGTTGCTTTCGTACTTATATTATACATCAATAGTTTTTTTAAGTTTGTATGGGATCAACAATAATCCTCCCCAGTTAGGGAATTATTCAGTGAGATACAAAGTCTTAAGAATGTTGAGACGTTTTCAAGAGACTTAAATTAGTAATTTGAGGAATTAGTTTTATTTGTACATTTCATGAAAATGTAATTATTTTAGAACTAACAATTGTTTAGTCTAAGCCAAAATAATAAACAGATATGATTTTGGTATCAACAATGAATAAATACAGGTATTCAATGTAAATAGGCACATCAAAGATTACTTTTTATATATAACTTATACAGTTCATTGAGGTATAAGCAATCATTTAAATCTCTGTAAGAGTTCAGATGACGACGGTTTCTGTAGAATATGTTTTTCTTTTATATAAAAACAGCAGAAACTCAACTTCAAGTGCGATTACAGTTTGTTTCGCCAATTCATAAAAGAAAGTGTATTGATAGTTACCTTTTCCTTATATTTCGTAAGCAACGCGTACCGTCCATCTTCGGAAAACGTCGAAATCGAATAGTTGGACAAATTGTACTGTAACCAAAAAAGTTTCAATTATAGTTATTTAAATTCTTACACGGTACACAATTCAAACAAATCTGTATATTATGCAAACATAGAAGACGGACGCTTACCAAATCGACTTCGTTCAAAATAGTATCATAACTGTCGGAGGAGGCGTCGTATTTCCTTATTCCACCAGCATCCTTGATTATGTATGTCGTGTCTGAAATATGGAATACCCAATGTAATATTTTGGTGATGCAAGTTTTTTTTTGAGTATCATTATCTATCTAACCTTATCCCACGTATGTAGGGTCGGTACAATATGTATTCTATATAAAAAAGATAACAATAGAAAAGATAACACGCAAGAACAAACTAAAAAAAAAATTTTTACAAAGTTTTGGCTTCGTTTTTATCACTATTTTCAGTTAATATGGCCGTTAATATAATATTGAGCCCCGTTATGCGCTTCTAGTATTTAACAACACTCAACTCGTACAACGTAAGTAGTATAACATGGTCTTCATTTAAATCATTCTTTCCCTCAATCGCTTCCAACAAATCTTACATGAAGATATGGATGTCCTTACATTTTTAACCTAGAACATCGACGGGACATCACAAGAATATTGCCAATTCGACAAGCAATTTGACGTTACCCCAAGGGCATGCAAGGCCGTCGGCAAGGACATTCAATCCCATCGATGTCTAATAACCGGGCCATAGATGGTGGATTTCGACAATACTTTTGACATGCATTTTATTTAAGGCAGGAATATAAAAACGATAAGGTCAATCGACAGCTCGTTTAAAACAAAATAGCTTTACCTTAGAGTTACCGACATCTGGTTTAAAACCAAATAGCTATACCCTCGATTAAATGAAGTCTGTAAGTGATGCCTACTTGATATTTACCAAAACATTTCATTTAGGTTCGTACTTAGAGAAAAGTTGGGCAAAATGATATCTATAACGAATAAATTGAAAATATGCAGCTAACCGATAGAGGCCTTATTCCAGCAAAGCCATTTTACAGCCGTTTTCTCAAGGCTGTTGCAGCTAAAGTATAAAAGTTTTTGTTTTTTAAATGATGCAGGAAGAAACTTTATTGTTTTTTTAATGGAGTGCATTAAACAAAACATTAAAAAAAACAACTGAAATCCGACAAAAATTTTTTTACCAACTCATGTTTTCATAAATTTCTTCATCAGTGTGATTTCAACAGTCTTTTTATCGAACAAAAATTATTCGTTTTACAGATTGAAAAATATCAGTAAACCAATCATATTACCACCGATGGAGTGCATTAATAACATTTTGATAAATATATGTTACAACTGAGTAAATAAAGGATTGAAAGGGCACTTTTGGCATAAAAATACCATTAAAATTTCTTGTTATTTCTACAAAATCTGGTATTTTATCAAATAAATAAATATGCAATTCATTAGTTAAAGTTGTTATTTAATAGATAATAATATTTTGTCGTTCATTTAGTGAAAAATGTATTTTATACAATTTTTTCAATATGACCTATAAATTACGGAACACAACGCTTTGCATCTCACTGGAAGCAAGTAGGCGATGCCCTAAAGGCTATCAGTTCACCGGACCTAGACAAGATCCCTGACGACATCCTGACAAAAGATGACATAACCCTTGCGATCGATTCGTTCACCAATCACCTCTCCACCGTAGTAGGTGCATCCGCAAAGGAGGTCATAGTGCCGGATGACCGGCGCCTTGTCATTCCAGCGGATGTGAGACGATTGGTGACGGAGAGTAAAGCAGTGACCCGACATTACGACTCTTACCCCAGTAAAGAGAACAAAACTAAGAAACGCCACTTTGAACGCATGGTTCAAAGTCGCATGTCTGAGTTGCGTGATCAACAATGGGGCGATAAACTTTCAAACCTCGTGCCAAGCCACCATGCTTACTGGGACTTGGCGCGAGGCTTGAAAGGAAGTAACCATAACGACATGCCTCCCTTATACAGACCAGTCCCACTAGTCCCAGCGTTCTTTGACGAAGACAAAGCTGAGTGCCTAGCTGATAGCCTAGAGGCTCAGTGTTCCCCTAATGTAGATCACGTTGACCAAGCTCACCTCGATTCGGTGGATGCTGAAGTCGAACGTAAAAGCTCTGTGGTCACCTCTGAACTCCCACCAATCACCTTAGCGACTTACGCTGAGGTGGAGAGACTGATCAAGGCCCTCCGACCGCGCAAATCCCCCGGTGCCGATGGCATCTCCAACAGGGTTCTTAAAACCCTTTCTCCTCCTCTCATCCATCTCTTAGTCAGCATCTTCAATGCTGCTATGAGCCACTGCTTATTCCCAGACACCTGGAAATGTGCAAATGTCATTGGCATTCACAAACCAGGCAAAAGCTCATCTGACCCCACCAGTTACCGCCCCATCAGCCTCCTCAGTGCCTTAGGCAAACTTTACGAGCGGTTACTTGCAAACCGTCTCCAGTCCCATGCTAAGGAACACCACCTTATCCCAGATGAGCAGTTTGGCTTCAGACCCGGACACTCATGCGTCCAACAGGTGCACCGCCTCACGGAGCACATCATTGAGGGCTTCAATAAGTACCCCAAACCCCAGACTACGCTAGCAGTCTTCCTCGACGTAGCGAAAGCTTTTGACAAAGTCTGGCACAACGGCTTGATCTACAAGCTATACCAATTTGGCGTGCCAGAACGTCTTGTGCTCATCCTACAAGACTTCCTTAAAGCCAGAAGCTTTCGCTATCGCGTGGAAGGCACCCTCTCCTCCCCCCACCCAGTCAGAGCCGGAGTCCCTCAGGGCTCCGTGCTATCACCTATTCTCTTTGCACTGTATACCAGTGACATCCCACGCTCTCAGCCCAAAGTATTCCTAGCCCAATATGCGGATGATACCGCCATTTACACCACTGGGTGGCATATCAACAGACAGTCCTATTTCGTCATGCAACGGGCCATCACCGAGATCGGTGACTGGTTCCGAAAATGGCGCATCGCGGTCAACCCAGCTAAAAGCACAGCTATGTGCTTTACTGAGAAGACACGCTCCCCTTACCCGAAACCGCTTATTTTGTTCGACGAACCCATTCCCTGGGTTCCTAGAACAAAATACCTCGGAGTCACCCTTGATCGTCATCTCACCTTTAACGATCACATAACAACCGTCCGTAACAGAGCGGCCTTCATAATGGGTCGCCTTGGTCCCCTACTTCGCAAAGAGAGTAAAATGTCTCTTAGTAATAAGAAGACACTTTACACTGCCTGCATCCGCCCCATCATGACTTACGCATCAGTAGTGTTTAGTCATGCTAGTGAGGCCCACCTTCATAAACTTCAAGTCATCCAAAACCGTTTTCTTCGTAATGCAACCGGCGCCCCGTGGTATATCCGGAACACCGAGTTGCATTGCGACTTAAACCTTCCCTCTCTAGCGCAGTTCAATAAGGACTGCGCCCGCCGATACTTTGATCGAGCGCCCCACCACCCGAACCCATTGGTTGTCCAGGCATCGAACTACTCGACTGCCTCTTCTATCCCATTTTTCAAACCCCCCCGTCGCCGACCACGGCAGGTATTAGACGACCCGGATGACCCCATCGCAGCCATTACGTTGGCAGCTTTAGCGTTATCCGCAAGTCGTCGAGGTAAAATCCCCAGGTGTGAGGTAATCAGAGGTCACACAATCAAACACCGAGCTCGCCGGCGAGCTCGAGGCAAAAACAAGGTCACGATAAATTGCTCTCCAAATAGTCAAAGAGTATTATTCAGTAGGGCCCAATTGTGCAACACTGCAGTTGCACAGAGGCATTTTGCTCCGATCCCCCCCATGTCTCTCGACAGCGAGACAAGCCGAGGTCCGAACCACAGTGGTGCCCTTGAGCTCGCTGTCAACCCCTCCTATAGTAGCGGTACGTTTTCGGCGTCCGCAGGAGACGGAGGTAGAAAGCGCTTTTCGCCTTCTACGCCCGTCTCGGGAGAAGTGCCTTCGGCACTTCTCCCTCCCGGGCTATTGTAGGGCCAGGCCCTCGCCCAAAACCCGGTGGAGCTGGACGACCGCACAGGCGGTAGCCAGCATCTATGTCCTCCCTAAACAAAACAAAACAAAACTTTGCATCTCAGTTTGCGCCTAGCGCTCGCGGAGGGAGGACGTATCGCTGCTCGTCCCGCGCCCTACACGTGCCGCAACTACGGTGCGCAATGAAAATATAGCGTGACCGAGTTGTTTTGATCTATGCGTATGCTTTTATTATTGTAAAGGTATTTTTGTTGAGACCATGCCTTTTTCATTATTAACTAGGATTTATTATTTCCTGATCGGAATTGAATTTTTAACCGACTTCCAAAAAAGGAGGAGGTTCTCAATTCGTCTGTATTTTTTATGTTTTTACCTCAGAACTTTTGAAAGGTTGAACCGATTTTGAGTATTATTTTTTTGTTTTAAAGCTGATGCTTGTCGTTTGGTCTTATTTAAATTGCATCAAAATCAGTCAAGTCGTTTTTGCGTTACACTCCAATAACTGAAAAGTATTTACCTATCTTGATGATATAATCATCTACAATCGATATCGTAAGTAGCAAGGGTTACTAAAACTAGTGATCAATTTTTTAACCAAAAAATGGAACCGACTTTTTGGTTTTTGCCATAGTAAAAAAAATGTAACCATAAAATGGAACCGACTTCAACACCCAAAAGTGTGAAATAACTTGTCAAAGTCGGTACCATGCGCACAATATTGCGATCATAGGTACTTTTGAACTATCATGGTACCGACTTCAACATGTTATTTCACACTTTGGGTGTTGAAGTCGGTTCCATTTTATGGTTACATTTTTTTTTACTATGGCAAAAACCAAAAAGTTGCGAAGTTGCTATGTATAAGAAAAAAGTTTTTAAAAAAACTTGAAACTAGCTAGAGGCTAAAATGTATTTTTTTCTTATTTGTTATTTATATTTTTTTATTTTATATTTGGCCAAACAGATGGAAACGAAGTAATACATTTTTACAACAAGTGTCTTTTACACGAAATAATTGGCCATCAAAAAGCACGATCTATGCCTCTAAGAAATAATTTTATTTAAGGCAAGACTATCTAACGGTCTGTACCGTGTACTGATTTGGTTAAAAATAAAAGATGTTTATAATAATATAGACTATATATATATTATTAAACAATTAGTACCGACCCTGAGTTAGGATTTAAGACCTCTATATTAAACGCACCTTATTTTCTTTCCGTAGCGACCACTATAGCCGCTCCGCCAACGGGGCAGTTATACAAATATAATGAACCAAGATATGCATGCACAAAGCAGGTATACAAACTACAAAACTAAGTTGTTTGCCTATATACAATGATGGTTAGAAGTACATAACCGAATATAGATACCTACACGTAGTCCATTGAAATGTTACAATTTAAGACCGAATATTGCATTTTTTAGAGGGCGCAATTTTACTTTTGAGACATATGTGGGTGGTCCATAGAAGCTTAACCTCAAGTTTGTAGGGTCGCCACCCTTGTCCTCCGACCGCTATCTTGGAAAAAGGGGTGAAAACACTTGTTTCTCGATATCTTGGAAACTATACGTCTTACAAAAAATTCTACAGCATATAATTTGCAAATTATTTTGCCTACAAATATGATTATATAACTTTTTGCCCTAAATTAAAAATTTAAGAAGTTATAACCAAAAAGAGTGAGAAAATTTTCATATATTTTTTTTGCTCTATAACTTTCTTTTTCTCATTTTACAAAAAAGATACCTCAGACCAATCTTGTTGATTATCATTTGAGGAATTTTTTTATGATTTTTTAATTTATTTCATTTAAAACACTTACAGCGCTACAAAGTTGACCAGGTTCATCAATGCTCATGGGAATCCGGTCAAAATGAAATGTTTAAATTATATTTTTCATATCCTTAAAAAAAAAAAATTCGTACTTCACTTATTCATACCTAACTGTTTTCCTTACCATAGAACTTACCAAATATAACTTACCGAAGGATAAGCCGGTAGAAAAGGTCTGAGTTACCGTTTGGGGATAAAGGAACATCTGCCTGCTACGACTATTATTATTATACGCAGGCTTAGCTGTTTCTTCTACCTCAGTTTATTCTCTTTGTTGTGCTACATTTTTTGTTACGTGTAAACGTGTTGAAAATTGTGGATATTATTTTCAGTTTAATCAATTAAACTGCGGGTTTCGGAAAAAAAATCCTCAAAATATCATCTACAATCATACAATCTACAATATTGTTCTGGGGTAATTTTTTTGTAAAATGTATATAGAAAGTTATAGAGTAAAAAAATATATTTTTGCTTATAACTTCTTTAATATTTAATTTAGGGCACAAAGTTATATACGTGCCATATTTATAGGCAAAAAAATTTGCTACAAATTATGTCCTAACGAATATTTTGTAAAACGCATAGTTTCTGAGATATCGCAAAATACGTGTTTTCACCCCTTTTTCCAAGATGGCGGCCGGGGGACAAGGGTGGCGACCCCACAAACTTGAGGTTAAGCTTCTTCTATAGAACCCCATACATGTCTCAAAAATAAAATTGCGTGCTCTAAAAAATGCAAAGCTCATGTAACTTTTCAATGGACTATAGTTATAGATAGGTGTGCTAATGTTAGTCAATGAGAGGTTTATTATTAGGTTCATTTAAGTCTACTTTGTATGTAAACTGTAAAGATGCGAAATGAATTTACAAAGTTACATAACATTCCACATTATTTATCATAAATAAATAACACTTCAAAAAGGATCAAAATGTTGTATTCCATGCGACATCGTCTTTGACCGCTCGATCCTTGCTAACGGTGTGCTCGTGTGCGCCGCGCTACGATAAATGCCTAAATTTGAACGATAGCGCAAGGCGTAAAGACTCTTAAATGAAGTCTGTAAATGATGCCTACTTGATATTTAACAAAACATTTGAATTAAGTTCTTACTTAGAGAAAAGATCCGCAAAATGATATTTATTACGAATTAATTATAAATATGCAGTGAAACGATAGAAGTCTGTAAGCGATACCTACTTGATATTGAAAAAATACTTGAATAAAGTTCGTACTTAGAGTAAATTTCGGCAAAATGATATTTATTACGAATTAATTAAAAATATGCAACTATCCGATCTCTCGATTAAATGAAGTCTGTAATGCCTACTTGATATTTGACAAAATATTTGAATTAGGCTCGTACTTAGAGAAAAATTGGGCAAAATAATTATTACGAATTAATTAGTACTTTTCTTGGGACTTATCGAAAAATATATATAAAGTTTACTCGTCATAGCGCATAGTGGGACGACACTTTAGAAAGCAAACCTTTCAGTACGTTTTAAAATTGCTTACATACTTATTTAAATTGTTTTGTATAGAATAAATCGGTATTTGGGGTAGTGGTATATATATGAATTATTGTATAAATGTATGAAAATGACAAATCTAAACTTAATATTATGAAGAGGAAATATTTGATTGTTTGTTAAGTTAGGCTCTGAAACTACTGGACCGATTTGAAAAATTCTTTCACCATTAGAATCCTACAATATCCCTGATGAACATAGGGTATCTGGATATAGGCTTGGGAATCAGGATCAGTCGCGGTAGGATCACTTAAAATACAAAATGCTATCGCTAGGGTGCATATTTTATAAGGAGATTTGAGAAAGTGTATATGATAGCTATGTAAATATATGAAAATGATTTCAGGACAAGTGTTGTATGACTGGCTGTCGGGGAGGGGGGGCCTATTCTCTGAGATACAAGATTTTTTTCTTAGTAGGCTTGCGTCCTGGAGCATATTTGTGCCGTAGGTAACATACTAACGTGGTACCTTCACATGTTTTTTGTTTTATTTTTATTATTAGTTCTATATATGTACTTCTATATATGTATACATATACATTTTTGTAATAAAATATATTATTATAATTATATTATATTATTATTAGGGATTATATAGAATTCTAATGGTAAAAGAATTTCATATAGATTAATAAACATTTATTGACTGCGTAGAAACGAGGTCGTACGGACCAATTCCAGAGTAACAAATTTAAAATTGGTGCTCTAGTTCGTTCTATGTGTAATAATAGATGATGATACCATTTATTCAAAAAATCAGTACTAATATTATAAATGCGAAAGTAACTCTGTCTGTCTGTCTGTCTGTTACGCTTTCACGCCAAAACTCAGTAGTTTTTTCGATAAAATTTACCGTATATTACTGGTATCGATACCTGTAACTGGACACATCGCATAATTTATTCACTGGTGCGTTTTTACTTTTGACCCAATTAATCACTAATAGTAGCAATATAGAACGCAATGATATCAGTGAATTAATCACTCAATAATATATCCTGCTTGAATAATAACTCTAATTACAAGATTAGGTTAATAAGATGATGAACCGGTTGAGAACGTGTTGGGCCGCTTAATAGGATAGCCTTCAGTAATATAGACATTAATCAGACTTACGTATTATAAGTTTAGTTTTGACGTAACATTTTTTACATTTTATTTGAAGAAATATGTAAGAATATTTGTGTTATGTATTCATTTTCACTTGTATGTATTCAACTTGTCAATTGCGTGGATTTGCTTCCCTCCACGAATATATACGTAGTTTTATTTGTTCTTAGACGCAATTTATGCTGCAATAAAATCAACAGTCTAGCCAAATCTTTGTCAGACAATCAAATATTTTTGAATAATTGAGATAAGATGTTAATGGTATTAAAATAAACATGAGCAATCATCTTTCGGCAAATCTTGCTGACCTAGTTAAATAATCTTTATTATATACTAGCTTTCCGGGCGCGGCTCCGCCCGCGCGTATGTCGGTTATCGCGCGAAAACATTAACCTCTTTTTGCGCAGTCGGATAAAAACTATCCTATGTTTTTTCCCGGGTCTCAAACTATCTCTATACCAAATTTCATTCAAATCGGTCACTGAACCGATTATCCGTGGAGGGAATCCGTGATATATTCGTGGAGGAAAGCAAATCCACGCAATTGACAAGTTGAATACATACAAGTGAAAATGAATACATAACACAAATATTCTTACATATTTCTTCAAATAAAATGTAAAAAATGTTACGTCAAAACTAAACTTATAATACGTAAGTCTGATTAATGTCTATATTACTGAGGCTATCCTATTAAGCGGCCCAACACGTTCTCAACCGGTTCATCATCTTATTAACCTAATCTTGTAATTAGAGTTATTATTCAAGCAGGATATATTATTGAGTGATTAATTCACTGATATCATTGCGTTCTATATTGCTACTATTAGTGATTAATTGGGTCAAAAGTAAAAACGCACCAGTGAATAAAGGATTCGTTAACCTCTATAAGATCGGTATGGTATCCTGTAAATATATTCATGATCGGCTTCATTCGTTATTTTATGCGATGTGTCCAGTTACAGGTATCGATTCCAGTAATATACGGTAAATTTTATCATAAAATCACGCCCATAAGTAAGTTTCCTCCCACGATGATAAAATCGTAGCTATTTTGTTTTTGGCATTTTTTTTTTTTCATGAAGAAATATTTTCATTTTATTATTAAGTTATCCAAAAATCTAAGCTGTTATCCTTTACAAATCCATATCTAAGCGGAGGGCTTGCAGGAAACTCGAGAACAGAAATAGAACTTTCTCCCGAATGATACATAGTGCTTTATACTACAAGGCAAATAAAATCATTAGGTACCTATAAGTATTATTGTATTTGTCCCAAGACTTCTTAGGAAGTAAGTACTTTATGACTTCTTGAGCTGTATATTTAATATCTGATGGCGCTGTCACTATAAATTCATCACTTTCACTATCAGATGACATTTTGGAAAATTATTTAGAATAATAAAGAAAGAAAGAAAGAAAAATAAAGAAAGAAAAAGCGTACTGTTATATTATCAATTTAGTAAATTACAAAATTAAACAAAACAAATAAATTGCCACGTTTTTATTTTTGTTGCAGAGAAAGGTTGCTAACCTCCTTTCATTGAAAATCCAGTACGAAAAAAATCCCACCTCTTTTTTCAAATTATTTGATATAAAACCTTTTTTGAAGTAGTTTTGGATGCTGGAGCTGTATTTTTTATTTTTGGCGGCGTCATCTTTATAAAATCGTCACTTCTACTATCAGATGACATTTTGGAAAAAATATTTGGAATAGTTAAAAGCGTATGTACATATTGTTAGATTATTTATTTCTTAAAAACAAAATTCAACAAAACAAATTGCCGCGTGTTTTTTCATAGCACAGAGAAAGATGAAGACCTCCTTTCATTGAATACGTACGAAAATTATCCCACCTCTTTTTTCTAATTATTTGATATGAAACCTTTTTGAGATTTGACGATAGATTTTTTTGCTAGCAGCTAAAAAAACAAAAGAGCGCTAGCAGGGCCGGTATGGATTTTCTTACAACTACTACGAAGGGAAGGAATGAAATTCCATATCACTTTTCCCGCCGCACATTTATAAGGGAGAAATGACTAAGTTTATAACACGTTTTTGAACGAGCTAAGAGACACTTTCTGAGTGGGTGACGTGGCTGTGCTATAAAATTATATATTTGTCTGTGGTAGTAGGGATTATCCCTAAAGACTGGTACAAAAGAGAGATCTCTCTGTGACACTGCCTTATTTAGATGTAAATATATTCTTATATGTATCTAATACCTACTCGTAAATGATATAAAAAATATAAATAGATCCGCATACTTGAGATGGTTATTATTAGTTCCGATTCGAGTTTTTTTTTAATGCCTACTATTTAGCAAGGTTATATCTCGTTTGAATAAATACCGTATAAATTTTACTTTATTTAACTTTTTTTTGAATAACGGCCCGTCCCCTGTACCCACGGGTATTTAATTTTAATGATATTTTTTTCACACGTTCGGTTACATTCTCGAAGTTTTCATAAGGATCCCTAACTTTTAGAAAATATTCTTTATATTAGCCTAATGTTCACCAGGGATAATGTAGAATTCTGACTGTGAAAGAATTTTTCAAATCGGTCCAGTTATTTCTAATCCTATCCAATACAAACAATCAAATCTTTCCTCTTTATAATATTAGTTTAGATTATTTTTTTGTACCAATTTTCGCATTTATTTTGTGAACGAGCGAGTTGGATTTAAATCAGACTTTGTTTAATAGATTGAGTTCAACTTTCTTGTATGGTGAAAATGAGGCATAAAACTTTGAGTGCTTCAGAGCTTCACTATTTAATATTTTTATATATACCTATTTTTTAAGAAAATATCATGTCTTCGTCACTGCTTGTTTGACAATAAGCACCCTGGTTATGTAATCTATTCCTCTGTTCTGATGGTCTGCAATCTGCATCACTCAACACTATACTCCTTTTCAAGAGGTCTGTACATTTGTGCTTGACATGAAAAGTATTCCATCAATTACTAACATAGCATCCTTAGGCTCTAGTATGATCTGGGATTGCAAAATCTAATGTTGAGGAAGCGCAATAACAAAAAAATCACATAGGCGAAACCAAGTGTTAAAAATACTAAATCGAAAAATCCATAAAAAAATAATAATAATTATCAGAAACAAGAAGCAACACTTATTTTATACTAGCTTTCCGGGCGCGGCTCCGCCCGCGCGTATGTCGGTTATCGCGCGAAAACATTAACCTCTTTTTGCGCAGTCGGATAAAAACTTAAAACTATCCTATGTTTTTTCCCGGGTCTCAAACTATCTCCATACCAAATTTCATTCAAATCGGTCCAGTAGTTTTGGCGTGAAAGCGTAACAGACAGACAGACAGACAGACAGAGTTACTTTCGCATTTATAATATTAGTACTGATTTTAATTCGAAAGTGTTTGCAATAAAATTAGACTTACACAATTATTTGCGAATAGATGAAATTAAATATAAAGTAGGTAGGTACACACTAGTGTTTATGAACGATCATTAATATACACTAGATTTGAGCTAAAAACTGTCGCGAGTCTTGTCCATAATTATTATTTAGTAACCGGCTAGGACTCGCGTAATATTTATAAATAAAATTATATTTATTTATATTTTATTGTATTCATAGTAAATATTACGCGAGTCCTAGCCTAGTGTAATTATTATTTAGTAACCACTAAATAATAATTACACTAGATTTATCGATAACATATCTCCAGAACTAAACCGGTACCTACTCAAATCAAATCAAGAAATCAATTTGTATTTTGGAATTGACTACTCGTATGCAATCTGCTTGTCGTGTCATCGATTGAGCCACGGTTTATGTTAGCTACCGTAGCCCGTAGGTATAATAAGATTTATGAGGTTATGATTCGTGTGTATTTCGATTAACATCTAATAAAATGTCTAATACTAGTACGTATTAGACATGCTTTTTTTTTTTTTTTTTTATGCCTGATAGGTTAGCCTTTGACCACTATCTCACCTGATGGTAAGTGATGATGTGGTCGAGGATGTTGTTCAGACTAACCTAGAGTTACTGGCTCTCAAGGACAGCTGCCGGAACACACCGTTAGGTGCTTGGCGACAGATTTTCAACTTGAGGGTGGTAGCTAGCCAGGCGGGCATTTGCAAAGTGCCCTACCACCATGCTGTAACGACTGCTATCCTAAGACAACAACCGGGACCGACGGCTTAACGTGCCCTCCGAAGCACGGAAGCGCTCAGTAGTAATGTCACCAGCGGTCACCCATCCAAGTCATGACCGCGGCGGACGTTGCTTAACTTTGCTGATCGATTCAGAATGGCTAAGCAAACTTGGCTACGAGCGCTTCGGTGATATTAGATAAATGCTGTATGCTGTATGTTAAAATGCTGTATGATATTAGATAAAATCCTGATGCATGCAATTAATACATAAGTATAATTATGTGCTACGAATCGGCATGTCCAGGTACAACAGCTTATATACATAAATAATTCATATTGGAAAGAATAAAGTGACATAGTAGGTACAAAATTATTGTTCAAATAATGCCTAATGAGTAGTATGTCGATACTCGCGTCTGTGTCAGGCGGGTTTTGCTGCACATTGGGCACGTAGGGTTTCTTAACATCTGGGGGCGATTCAGATCCATTGGAACCTAGTAAAGGATAATACAACAAAACATCTACGTGTTGCACGTTGAGGCTACAACCCTTTCTTTGTCCTGAATGCACGGAAATTACAGAAAATAATACTATCCACAGAATCCACACGGATGCGACTTTCTGATTTAAAATTTTCAACATGGATTTGCGATGTAGATAATTGGTGACATTTTAACGAAAGCTAGATGTGAAAATTCATTGACGTTGTGGAGGTGTTAAAACATAGTTTAAAAACAATTGGACTTCGGTTTTTTTCTATTAATAAAGCCGTTATGGAATAACCTTCAGCATGGATTTGTGGCCGAAACGTCACTACATAACATATATTGTTTCTGAATCTAAATAAAAATCCTCTGAAGAGGAACCTTCAAAGAACCTAACATCAGGGAATCGCCCTGACTACCTAAATGGTAGCGAGTGTACTACCAACGAAAGTACTCCTAAAGAGTACCAGCAACAGGTATACGTTTGGCTACAAAACTGAAGCCAAAATTTCATAAATTTAAACCGTGTATTGTGTGCAGAAAGATATTTTTTAACATGTTCTTGTTTTGTCCTTTCTGTGGTTAGTAAGGACATATTGTATTGACATATATATATATACTATATAAGCTTAAAATAAATAAAAGAAATTTACTAGAGTGTTCTACGAAATTTCTTTTACTGCATGAATGTTGTTTTCGCAGAGCAAAGGAAATTATACATTGTACAGTTTTTTACCTGAGATCCACTGCACGCTCAGTCGGTCGGGGAAGAACTCGGCCTTCAAAGGCACAATCTCCTCAAGCGTGAGTGTCTGGAGTCCATTGTGCCGGTACGGCGAGGACTCTGAATGGCAGCTCAGCAAGGCCAGCACCAGACCGATGATGAGTTGGACATCCTATGATACCAAAAATATGGAAAAATTACACACACAATCTATATACATTGTTTACACACCATAAGAATTACAAAAGAAATAAATCGTAAATCAAATATCAATATAGTGTTAAAAGGACGGCCTTGTCGTTCAAATGATTTCTTCCAGACAACCTTTACTAGCATGCAAATTGCGAATTTTATTGCAGAACTTAAGTTAGGTTTTTAAAATTAGACCTCTACCATTTGTTTAAGTTATCTCTATTTGATCATTATCTGTAACCGCACATCCAGGGATCAGAAGAAGCGCCATCGCTATATGGTTGATATTCCATTTACCCGAACAAAGCGATTCGTGTCTTCGTTCATCATGCGAACCGCCAGGGAATGGAACACCCTGCCTGAGTTTGGTACAATATGGGGGTCTTCAAAACGCGAGTTAATAGATACCTCCTAGGTAAGCACGCTCCATCATCGACCGCATCATCACTTAACATCAGGTGAGATAGTGGTAAAGTGCTACCCAGTTCAGTATAAAAAAAACTGGTATTTCTGCAATAATTGATAAAGTGCAATGACACCCAACTTTACTCTACTTCTGAAGCAGATACAGTTTTTTGCAGTAGTGTGTACAAATGTAGTACTAAGCGAGTGTAATTTTATTGTTTAGTGATGGTGCGCTACCGGAGACGCAACTTTTGATTAGACGCTTTATAGTTCGGTGTGGATTTAACTGTTATTTTCCGAATGTATGGTGAGGGGTAAGCCAAAGTCAATTTTAGTATATGAAAATTCTAGTATTTTGCTAATATGTTAAAAACTATAGCACCGTTTGCGCACAGGAAACGATCGGGAATCGCAGGCTGCGATTATTAAAACAAGAAGATATCGAAAAGGTTTTTAACATAATAACATCATTTGAAGCGCTCTTAGCGAAGTTTGCTTAGCCGTTCTGAACCGATCAGCAAAGTTAAGCAACGTCCGCCTCGGTCATGACTTGGATGGGTGACCGCTGGTGACATTACTACTGAGCGCTTCCGTGCTTCCGAGGGCACGTTAAGCCGTCGGTCATCTTAAGATAACAATCGTTATAGCATGGTGGTAGGGCAATTTGCGAATGCCAGGCTAGCTACCTAACCGTGTGTTCCGGCAGCAGTCCTTGAGAGCCAGTAATTCTAGGTTAGCCTGAACAACATCTTCGACCACATCATCACTTACCATCAGGTGAGATATTGTTCAAAGGCTAAACCATCAGGCAAAAAAAAATATTACCAAAAATCTTCAGTAACGCACTGTTCGTGTAACGTAACGTTCTTAGTTATCCTAAGCAAAACATGCAGGAGATCATAAGGACTCTATATACATAGGGAATGTAAAAAGTTAATATATTTTTGCCAGCTCCGTACCACTTTTGAAATGCTTATTGAACATAATTGTATAAATTAACTAAGATAAGAGGATGACATCATTTATAGGCTGGGAATATACGTGTTTATCTCAAAACAATACAATCAGTACAATAGATATTTCATGGTTTCGGTCTTTGTCTGGAAAACTAGATGTCATTGTAATGTCAGCTAGTCACAGGCATGTCTTTATTATTTTAACTTCCATTATTTTCAGCAATATGTTTCATTTGTCTTATTTCATCAATTCTTTCACACGGTTCTAACACATCGCTCTTTTGGACTCCTAATATATTCAATCTAAAATTCTCTAAATCATAATATTATTATTTAATCATAATATACCACAAAAGATACTAATGTCCTCATATTTAACCTTATGAAATATTTTTGAAGCAATGACGGATCAGTGGCATTGGCTATGGACTGCCGCGCAGCAGGTCCATGATACGAATCCTGCCTTCGGCTTGAGTTTCACCACATGGTAGAAGGCCATTTTACGAATGCCCGCCTGTTTAGCGACTTCTCTCAAGTAGAAAATCTGTCGCCAAGTACCTTACGGTGTGTTCCGGCAGCTGTCCTTGAGAGCCAGTAGTTCTAGGTTAAGCCTGGTAGCACCTTGGACCACGTCATCACTTACCATCAGGTGTGATTGTGATCAAAGGCTAACTTATCAGCATTACAAAACAATGTAATAAATGAAAGCAATTTAAAATGTTTAGATGTAGTTTTTTACAATACCTACTTCAACAGTTCAATAAACTAGTGTTTTCTGAAACTTACCTAAAAGTTGTCATCGTGTCGTCAGACATCGCTAATAACAAACTATACTAAGGACCTGTTTCAGAATGTTTGAGTAAGTTCCGGATATACTACCCAGAACATATTTATTAAACTAAACACTATCTTTGCGTTTCACAGTCATCGATTTAGTTAGCTTATCCATCGGTTATAGCTTGAAACGCGCTGCATTTCAACTGTCATTTTTATCATTCAGTTATTTTATGTGTTGGTTAGCAACCCGAAACTTAAGACATTCTGATACGGAGCCTTAATGTTAAAACATTTTATATAGTTGATTTCATGAGGGATAACAGGATACCTATTACGTATCAATTATAAGGTATGGAATTTACGAAAAAAATTTAGCGGTGCCCAAACTTGGTGTGTTTTGAAAATGCTCTTTGATATTATTTAAAACAAATGGCTAAAATGTATTGATCTACCTATTTTCAAAATCAGCTCAAAAGCCTACAAGGTAGGTTAAAGTGATTTTATTTTTATTACATTCAAAATAAGATTTCATCGTTACTTCTCTCCGAACGGAAATATATTTAAGAATTGGAGGTCAAAATTATTGACCTTCTAGCACACGTGTGCCAAACCGCTATCCTGTACATCAATTTGAGTTTTTTTGGGTACACCTAGGATAGAACTGCTTTCGTAATACCATTAATGTGAAGTCGGCAGAAACTACAGGTCTTCGCAAAGAACGCAAGAGGCAACACAAAGAGATAATTGTAAAAAAAATACTTCGGTTTAATGGCCGAACGGCCGAACGCATTCCTTGGGAATGATATCTTTGGTTGCTTGTAGTATACATGTACTTGTAGCCGTTCGGGTTATCAGAGCGTTAAGATCGTGGAAAGAACAACAACACCCACCCACGTTGACGTGGGTAACCATGCTGCTCATTAGGCGAAACTTTCCCTAAGCTGCTTTATGCGACATCTAACAGGATGTTATGGATCTCAAGATGGAAACTTTGAACAGATATATATATAGATGTAGCTGAGATCCATATATGTATAATTTATTAACGAGACTGAGATTTGAGTCAATTGGTCGGAGGTTGTTATCGGCGCAATTGAAGCGCTTATGGCGCAGCTTGCTTAGTCGTTTTTATACGAGCAACGTCCGCTGCGGTCATTACTTGGATAGGTGGCTATGGTATGGACCATTATACTACTGGCTGCCGTGCTTCAGAGGCCACGTAGAGCAGTCAGTGCTGGTCGTTGTTATGGATGACAGTTATCATAGCATGATGATAGGACATTTTGTAAATGTGTTCTGGCAGCTGTCCTTGAGAACTAGTAAATCTATGGTAGTCTGAACAAGACCTTCGACCATCACTTATCATCTGGTGATGTAGTGGACAAAGGCAAGCATCTAAATAAAAATATAAGGTAAGACAAATTGGTTATACCCTTTCATATAATTTTAAAATGAGATGTTCCGGTAAAAGGAAATTCAATATTCACGATAGTTTAATATCCGATTTAGTTTGTTTAAAAAACTTACCAAAACGTACTTAAATGAAAAGAGTTGAATTTGAAAACATACGTGTATCATGAGATCTAGATGTATAAAAACAATAAAATGTTTTCGGAGACAAAGGCAGCTTTAAAATAACAAGACAAATAGTCTACGAGTATATATAGGTATCAAGTTGTCACAGACAGGTCCAGTTTACTAGCTGACACTAATTGATGAGTATTTGAGTAAGTTATTGTTCGAAATGACCTCACACGCTCTTGTGAGATTAACAATACTGGCTGAGAAAACAAACGATGGACATTTGACTATTAACACAGTCACGGTTTTTCAAGTCACCAGATAATTGTCTTGTGATCAGCTAGTCAACAAAAAGACTGCACATATTAGGTACAAATAAACGATCTTTTTATATAATGGGTTGCATTTGACCACAATCTCAACTGTTAATAAGAGGTTATGAAATCTTTTTTTTTCCGGCGGTATGCCTTTATTAAACAAAATACTACGAACTATATACAACACTACAGCTACTACAATAAAAGCATTTAGACAACCTATAAGTCATTGCAGACTCATAGGCAGTCCAAATGCTCCAGCCCACTCCCAGTTGGCAGCGTGCCCAGCATGCTGGCAGCATTACCCCGTTGAATTGCAATGCTTATTCGTTGAGCCAAATATGTGCCAGCATTTTGATCACGCGTCGCATTGACCAAGCGCTCAGATAGGTTTTGGAAAATACGATGAGGTCTCAGTTATGAAGTCTAAATTGGTTGACAGGGTCAACCTCGGCGTGATTCGAACCTGCTGGACGGCAGTCTATAGTCATTGCCCATTGGTTTGATAGATCGGTAGGTGTAGAGCTATAACAGCTTAAAAACGTTAGTGCACATCAGTTTCGATTATATACCTACCCTACGTAATATCACAGCCTAAAAATCCTTACACTGGTATTAGGCTAACGGTCATAAGAGTCATAGCAACCTATAACTAGCGTAAGTTCTTTCGTTTCCCAACTATACGCGAAAATTAAGCATACAGCTAGTAGTAGGCACCAACTATTTGACTATGGGAAATAGTGATAGACAATTGTAGACAGTCGGCATAAGTGCGACCTGAAGCTATTTAAAAAGTACTTTATTTCTTTCTGAAGTTGGTCCGCCTGGTCTTAAATTGATAGGTTAACATGTGGTTTTATTTCAGCTGTAAATTATAATGACTAACAAGATATCAACAGACTTACTATCGAACAGCGTAACTAGCTATAGGGAAACATTCGCAAAATGCAAATGGACCGTACGTACGTGACTCTGCCCCTGTCCACAAATAATGGCCGTCCGGACAACGTTAACATTTTGCACGGTACTTATTAGGTAGTTAATTACCAGAGATAAAACATCTAAAATCTCGTGTACCACCAGAATTAGAATTTTAGGTGGTTTTATTTATGCTTGCTTGGGTAGCTAGCCTAACGGTAACGGCAGCAGTCTTTGAGAGCCAGGTTCTTTTCTAGGTTCATCATCAATCATCAACAGCCATAAAAACTACCGTTAAACAACGCCCTCACTCATTTTTTTTTCTTTTTTTTTTTTTTTTATGCTTGATAGGTTAGCCTTTTACCACTATCTCACCTGATGGTAAGTGATGATGTGGTCGAAGATGTTGTTCAGGCTAACCTAGAATTATTGGCTCTCAAGGACAGCTGCCGGAACACACCGTTAGGTGCTTGGCGACAGATTTTCAACTTGAGGGTGGTAGCTAGCCAGGCGGGCATTCGCAAAATGCCCTACCACCATGCTATAACGACTGCCATCCTAAGACAACAACCGGGACCGACGGCTTAACGTGCCCTCCGAAGCACGGAAGCGCTCAGTAGTAATGTCACCAGCGGTCACCCATCCAACTCATGACCGCGGCGGACGTTGCTTAACTTTGCTGATCGATTCAGAATGGTTAAGCAAACTTCGCTACGAGCGCTTCCTACTCATAAGGGAAGTGTTCGCCCTTACGCTTGGCAGGCACCTTGAAGATTGGCGTAAAGCCCATTTAATCTTTGATGCAATCAACTGACTCACAACAATTAACAGATACAACAACAGGTGACAGGAGGAGTCTGTCTTTCAATCCAAAATGTAGTAGGTAGTATGAAAGATTGCTCCTACTTGCTGGTAGCACACTACGGTGTTCAACAAACTACATAACTAGAACACACAAGATTAGGAATGAGTATATAAAATGAAGCTTGAAGATAGTACTAGTTGAAGAGATACTAGCGTGGCCTAGGCAAGCCATGAAGAGATATGAAAAACATATTTCAAAAATATCCTAAGAAAACATTAAATTCATTACAAAACCGTTTAAAAATATATATTTAGTAACAAATCTGTCTAATTTTCCTGAAAGATCAATTCAAATAATTTTCTGATTTGCTTCATAAATGACAGAGTTCTGAGGTAACAAAAACAAAACAAATTGAGAACCTCCTTATTTTTTGGAGTTGATTAAAAATATACTAATCAGGTAAATTTCAGCGGTAAGCAGGTAAGTATTCTGTCATGCCACGCATAGATAATTGCTATTGTAAGCATAACTCTAGAAATGCGCGAAAAATCAATTAAGATTCTGTGTTCTCGAAAACGGCGTATGTTTAAAAGAATATGATTTCTTCCGCTAATGGTATTTTAGTACTACCTTCTGTGACATAATTGTTATATTCTTTTTTAGTTATTTACTTATTCTAACATTGTCCCGTTCCCTTAAGAAGGTTATTTATATTACGAACCGTTGTGAGGACCTATTCAGTTATCTAAAAAAAAGAAATTAAAGACACACACATATTTATTTAAAAATAAAATTATTATATTTACAAGATGAGGTACAAGTTCCCGCAACTTACTTTTGCTACTAAATTGGGCAGAGGTTCCACCTGAAGGGTATAATTGTAGTGAGTCCGAGTCACCACAATAATTCTTAATTTTGGAAGCCACCGTTTAAATAGAGAATACTGCTGACAACGCGTAAATAGGTTTGTGAGGGATTCGGGCCTAGGTCAGCAATATATTAGGTATGATGGAACGAATGCATAAATTCCAACTAATACTCACTTCACCACGGTAGATCAAATTGGAAGAGCATATTCAGCGCCCAGGGATGGGTCAGAATCCTACTGGTTAAAATTTTCTTTTCGTTGAAATTGTGTAAGATTATTTGCTTATGTTCGTACTTAATTGAGTATTTTATTATATTTTCACACCACCGCCGGCTCGACAATGTCCAATGACATTATCATGTAATCTAAACGTTAAGTAAAGCATTACCTCTCTTTAGACATATCTATATAATTTGTGAATACCTAATGGAGGTAAAGTTGTATAAAACTACCAAAAGGATATGAATTTAGAATGTCAATTTAATTTGAAAACTCGTGGAAAATTGTATATTATATCGCATCGTAAAGAGGCTTATTCGCAAATCGGACTGACCACCATAAGCAAAACTCAAAAAAAAAAGAAAAAAAGCGCGATTTCATTGATTGTGAATCAGAAGATGTATGGTGCTATGATTTTCAGTGAATTTTATTGCAGTATCCGTGTTAACAAAAATTACGAGCGATAGTGATTCTACTCCAGAGTTTATCAAATATCGATCTAACAATATTGCTGTAGAGATTGTTAATCTGTTAAAAAATAAAACACAGACATGAAAGCCTAAAATAACAAAAGTAGGAGACAGACTGTGTCGGAATCCGTCATTTTCTTTAATTTCGAACATTAAGCAGTAACTCGAACTTTTTTAAAGAAGATATCACGTCAGCGGGCATAAAATTCAAAAGTATGCATAATACAAACTAAATGAAGTACCTAAAAAAACTTCTAAATGAAGTACCACAAATTGCCATGAATGTAAATACTTACATATTAGTAGGTATTATTATTATTTAGGCTTACAATTTGTTATGTTATTTACTATCTACCATCTATATTTATGACTAGTTTTTACCCGTGACTTCGTCTGCCTAGATTTCACAAAAGATTTATATATTATAGCCGATGTGCTATTCTGATGATAATAAGATCCAAAATTTCAAAAAAATATACAGAAGTACATATCATTTTGCTACAAGTTACTGAACTACAAACTAAAGGGTTGTCTGGAAGAGATCGCTTTCAGCGATAAGACCGCCCATTGTCACACCTACTCTTAATTATTATGTTTTAAGTTAATACTTTGTAAAATTTCTATGTGTCAATAAAGTGTTATCTATCTATGTACAAGTTTTGGACAAGTTACTGAACTAGTCGTTTTTATGAGAATATGAGCAACAGAATCCAGTCTTTCCAAACTTTCGCTTTTATAATATTAGCACGATATAATCTAATCACTATTGTTTTGTTAAGGCCTTGATTTTGGATGGAGTGAATGGCTCTTGATATAGAAATGAACATATCAACATAAAAGTTGACGATATCGAATGAGTGTTGTTGGTAAGCTTGCTAGATACCCAACGCAAAGAGAACGGTCATTCATAGTCCGTGAAGAGTGAGTCAGAATTGTCCAAAAGTATCTACCGCTACAGCCTTAGAACATAGATAGATAGATAGATAGAACTGTTTATTGAAACACCACAATACAGATATATGAAGAACTAGCTTTCCGGGCGCGGCTCCGCCCGCGCGTATGTCTGTTATCGCGCAATAACATTAACCTCTTTTTGCGCAGTTGGATAAAAACTATCCTATGTTTTTTCCCGGGTCTCAAACTATTTCCATACCAAATTTTATTCACATCGATTCAGTAGTTTTGGCGTGAAAGCGTAACAGACAGACAGACAGACAGAGTTACTTTCGCATTTATGATATTAGTACTGATTTACAAAAAATAAATTACATTAATGTTACAATTGGCGGACTTATCGCTTCTAGCGATCTCTTCCAGGCAACCATGTCTAGGAAGGAGCAGTAAATAAATTATTATGACAGCTAATATCAACACTAACAGATTTTAGCTGTATTATAACATTGGCAGATGCACCCGACAAGTCATTGTAATAAATTAATTTGATGCTATACCAAAAGGAAGTTGCTTAAAATGTAATAATCTTGGACCTAGATTTCAATTGAGAGAATCTAGGATCTACATCTATTTACGAGTTTCATCCAAATCGTATCAGCGTGAAGGAGATAAAGATGAGTTTATTGTTGAAACATGAGTAATTTTACACTTTCATGCAATTTGTTGGTACATAATAAATAAGAGGCCATCATGCTTTGCCTATGAAGGCGTACAATATTGAGAGATGAAGCCATGTCTTAATTACAAAAAAGAAATATAATAAATTTTTTAAAATAATAACATCAAAAATATTTTGGTGATTTTTAAATAAAATAATTATATATTTCACTGAAAATAATTTAAATTTAATTAGAAATAATTTGTTTTCATTATATTATAAGGTCATAATTATAAAAATAAAAAGTCGTTATTTACAATTTGTCATTTAAAAAGTCACGAATATCATAATAACATTTTTGGACCAATAGTGCTTTGAGCCTAGATTTGAATAAATTAATATTTAACTCTTTGTAACACTTTGGCAGTTTGTTAGGAGGAACAAACATAAACACTCACATCTTGACTCATTCACACTTTCGCATTTATAATAGTGTGATTAGTTTGCGACTTTACCCGGGTGGAAATTCAACCGCTAATAATATATATTGGTCTGTAGGATAAAAGTTTCGTTCGAAAATCGAATTCGTTTACTTTTAGCCATTTCTGAGAAGAATGGCCACGATTAAAAACACACACAAACTTTCGCATTCATAATATTAGTATTATAGTATAGTAAGTACCATTTACTTTTTTTTTTTTTTGTTTTTTTTTTTTTTTTTTACCGGCGGTATGCCTTTATTAAACAAAATACTATGAACTATATACAACACTACAGCTACTACAATAAAAGCATTTAGACACCTATAAGTCATAGCAGACTCATAGGCAGTCCAAATGCTCCAGCCCACTCCCAGTTGGCAGCGTGCCCAGCATGCTGGCAGCATTGCCCCGTTGAATTGCAATGCTTATTCGTTGAGCCAAATATGTGCCAGCATTTTGATCACGCGTCGCATCGACCAAGCGCTCAGAGGTTTTGGAAAATACGATGAGCTCCCGGTCCCCACGGACCCAACGTCTCCACACCAAATGGCTCAAATATGTAACCCATACCGAGGTTAGCATATTTGCGCCGCTTGAGTTGCTCCGCCGAAGTAGCCGCAGCGCCAGCCCTCCCGTTGGTTTCAGAAAGATGTGACGGCGCTAAAGTGTCCACGCACGTAGCGTCCCACACTAAGGGCCGTCCTAACTTCCACGGAACCAACCAGAGTCATGCCGTCAGGTCTTTTACCATCGTCACGCATCAGACCATTCGGTTCGAGAATAGCTGGAACATTGGCGCTGGTAAAAGCCCGGCGAATGATATCGTTAAGGCTGGCGTGGCGGGAAATTCGGCCAGCACTTCGAGAGCAGGAGAGGCCATGGTGACCGAGTTGATCAACTGCAGTACCACACTGGCAGTGATGTGCAACACAACACCTTGCACCCAAGCGTAAGCTAATAGCTAGACGAAAAGCGGATGGATCTATAAGGCTACCAGTTTTGTAAGAAGGAATGGCCTGTAACCAAAGACCGGATTCCCACACAGAAACAGCGAGAATACGAGCACGATCTGCGATGCTAGAACACGTATTTAAAAGATCTTTCCGTGTTAGCTCGCATAGGGGCCGATCCCACTGTTTCACCATTTACTTAACTACTAAAGCGTTGTAGATAATAAAACGGACGGCTTAGGCTTTGTAGGTAATAGACCTCCCATTTACTCGTATGGTATCCTAAAAATCCTCTTTAGCATTGATATACATATAACATAGCTATACGTTTACATGATACTTACAATTTTGTTTACCGAGTAATAAGTATTAATATTATGTGCCATTCGATATTAGCCTTATATATACTATATAAAAATTACGTGTCATATTGTTTGTCCGCGATGGACTCTAAAACTACTAAACTGGTTTTAAATTTGATTTGCACACCGTGTGCTATTTGATCCAAATTGAAAGATAGGATAGCTTACATCTCAATTTATAATCGCAATTACCCGTGCGAAGCCGGGGAGGGCTACTAGTATTATAATATATAATACCATATCGAATCAAGGATAATTTATGATCATGATAGATTATTTGCGTTAGAATTTATGCCCGATTTTTATTATTTGTATTACATTGAATAAATTATTCATTCGTGGGCAGGGACGTTTTCTTATTTATATTGAATATTCAGTTAAAACGATCAAGGTGCGTCGATCGTTTGTGATCGTTCCCAGACTTTCAAGGCCTCATCCTTCTCGAAAAAGCTTTTATACGTATGTGCATTTAAATCTATGTCCATTCAACGACTGCCCATAAAAAAATCCTCTTGTGTCTATATGATATACACTCGAGAGCAATGAATCCGGGTCACTTAAAGAATGTTAAAAATCTCGGAAACTAAAAATGATAGGTTAATGCAATAAATTGTATTTAATAGACAATGTAATACTCCTTAAATGAAAGTAAAAAAAATATGAGTCACCATACATTTTATTAACACAAAATTACATAAAGAAAAAAACTGCTGATCTCTCCTTAAAACAAAAATAGGAAACATGAAATTTTCGAACTTTATTACGATTTTCTTGAATTTTAATACTTCGTATTGCCTCCTCGTGCTTCCATTACTGCGTTTACGCGGTTTGGCATGCTGTACACCAAGTTCCTTATACGATTTTGGGGAATATTCTCCCATTCCTCTGTGAGAGCAATTTTGAGCTCACGAAGCGTGATTGGGGGAGGGTTTCGTTGTTTTACGCATCTGCCTAGCTTGTCCCAAGCATGCTCGATCGGGTTGATATCCGGGCTGCGCGCTGGCCACTCCATACGAGTAATGTTCATCTCTTGAAGGTAGTCATTCACAATCCTACCTGTATGAGGTCGGGCATTGTCATGCATAAATATAGCATCCTCACCTAAATTGACCATAAATGGACCAACGTGATCATTGAGGATTTCTTCCACATATCTTACGCTAGTTAAAGAGCCGTTTTCTATGATCACCAGCTCTGTGCGACTTTCAGAAGAAATTTCGGCCCACACAAGTACAGACCCACCACCGTAGGCTACTTTTTCTTCGATGCATGCTTGCTTGAATCTTTCCCCTGGTCTTCGATACACTCTGTGTCTTCCATCGTGCTTGTAGAGCATAAATTTTGATTCGTCGGAGAACATAACTTTTGACCAATCTTCAATACTCCAATTTACGTGGCTCTGGGCATATCTTAGTCTCGAAATACGATGCCCACGCTCCAGTTTAGGGCCGTTTGCAGGTCTAAGGGGTTTTAAGTTAGATTCAGCAAGCCGACGTCTTACTGTCCATGCACTTGGGTTACTTCCTCCGAGGCGTCGAAACTGATTGGTGAGTTCAGTTCCTGTGAGAAAGCGATTTCGAAGCATGGTGTTCACCAAGTATCGGTCTTCTCGTGCTGTGGTACACCTGGTTCTGCCCGTTCCTGGTCTGCGTAGGTTAGAACCAGTTTCTTCGTAACGTCGGAGAACTCTTTGTACTGTTGACAGCGACACACCGACAGTCCTGGCTGTATCGCGCTGACTCCGGCCGGTTTCCAGCATTGTAATTATTCTGGTGCATTCTTCAGGCGTAAGCGACATAATTTCAGCTTGAATAATGAATATAGAGCACTATCAACATGGTTTATGTACCCACATAAATGACAGATTACAAACAAAAGCAAAACCAAATGCTGTAATTTCGTAGTTCCATCTTCGAAAGTGGCCCTTTTTCAAATTTGATTTTTTTATGATATAACTTTACAATAACTAAGAAGTTTTAATACCTTCATTTAAGGAGTATTACATTGTCTATTAAATACAATTTATTGCATTAACCTAGCATTTTTAGTTTCCGAGATTTTTAGGATTCTTTAAGTGACCCGGATTCATTGCTCTCGAGTGTATTTGAATTTTTATAATAAGTGTTCAATAAAGAATAGTTCTATTGTATTGTATATGTTTCATACACATATAACCTACGACTGACACAGCGATTAAAATTCAAGTATAAAATGCTTTTTTCTTTCTCACCATCACACATCCATGCCTGAGTTGTATACATCTAGGGTCAGCAATAATTGCTTATGATGATATTTCATTATGTACCCGATTTCCAATTGGAAAGAAAGATTTCGGACTACTGAGTGTAATTTTAATTTTAATGTTTATAACATGTATAAATGTTACATAAATTATATTGCCCGTGGTGTGGCGGGTCAGAATTGCACCTCCCCATATCATCCCGTGGGTGTCGTAGGAGGCGACTAAGGGAAAAATACTGCAAGGTGGGCAGCAGCGCCTTCTAAAAAACTGCCAACTTACACTGCGATCCCCAAGACGCCTGCCAAGCGTGGGGAGTATGGCAAATACCCCCTTGATAGGGGAGGCTGTGCTCAGCAGTGTACGATCCGGCTGTTACAGTACAGTACATAAATTATCATTACAACTAAACAATGATACATAAGTACTATGAAAATAGTTAAATTGTAATTCTTGCTTTAATTGTGATGCTTTAATGCAATATTAGATTTTTTCAGAATGTAGTCAAAGGATAAAATATATAAACAGTCAGATACTAGTAAAAACAACTTTCTTAAAGTACCTTACTTAAAGATTAATAGTACTTTACTATTTAAGTCCGATGTACTTACTAATCAGATCTTCCTATTAATGATGTTCTACTCGCAATGACTCTATTAACCTTTTTAATAAAAACGCAGTGCGTATTTTTTTGTCATATCTGATAGGGATACCTTTGCCTCATCTTATGGTAAGTGGTCGAAGATGTTGTTCAGGCTATCCTAGAGTTATTGGCTCTCAAACACAGCTGCTGGAATGTGAATCCGTTAGATGCTTGGCAACAGTTTTTCTACTTAAGGGTTGTAGATAGCTAGACGGGCATTCGCCAAATGCCTTACTACCATGCAAAAAATGTTCAGTACGTGGCAGTCAACAATTTTGGAGTATAATTTTTCTTGACCTCATATAATTAAATTAATTATTTTAGACTTTGACTTATGTCATCGCAACATTGAAGTAGGTATACTTAATTATTTTAAATTTTCTTGCAACAGCTGCCGGAACATAGGTACCGGTAGTTACGACTTGTCGGAAGGTTTTTCTAATCGAGGCGTCGTAGCTAGCCAAACAAAAAGCAAAATGCCCTACCATCGTTCCAAACATTGTATCTTCTCCCTTCAATACAAATTGTCTCTATGCGCCTTTTTATGGTTAATATAATAAACGCCTGTATTACTCGTAGGTATATTGCACACTTCCCACACCTTGAGATACGGCATTGATATTATAAACGTTCTTAATAAAAAATAACGACTAACAAATTGTTCTCGTTTAACATAAACTATAATAAAAAAAACACAATACGTTTGCAACATTATGCATATTACGAGAACATAATAACGGTGTTCGAATTAAAACCATTTACCTAAAATTACTTACCATATGTATGTATTGTTTGATAACATACCTACAGCCATGTATTTACTTTATTTTAATTCAACCCGTGGCAATAATTTGTTATAATATGAAGGATCTATTTACCTACTTATGTCATATAGCTGCCCACTTAACAAAATATAACCACTTACGCAAATAAAAGTAAACAAATACGGAACAAACGTGCAGATTAAATACTAATATGAACTAACACTGAAATTTACCATTTTTCAGAATAGCTAAATGTAATCAATTCTGCCAATTTTATAATTAAATTAACAACGAACTCTCCAAGATTATCTTCAGTTCTTTCACACATTAAAATCACCTGAACTAACTTTGACACATAAGAAAACACCTTGAATGTAAAATAACTACAAATGAAATCTATTTTAGAAGTTTTAATGAAACTCACCATCTTCCAGAGTGGTTGGCAGGACACGTATCCGATTAGTTAAGTGGTCCAGATTGTACAATCATCACGACACAACACACGCGTTCGTTCACTAGCTCGATCGGCCACCGACTGTACCAAAACAACACAGCACAGCACCTCTCCACTGTACTCAACCACTGTAGCTCTGTCTGTACCAATAATATGATATTGTTCATGTAGATCCCTAATATCTTGAACTGGTTTGAACCTCAGGAAAGTAACAGGAAAAGGGCGGATGTGTTTGGAATGCGGATGCGATATTTTTCCAATCATTTATATTGTGTTTGATAGATTTGGAGCGTTACGAGGACCAATACAAACGTGGGTGTCCGATATTTGTAGAAACTGAGTTTTTCTTTGCTGCCTCGTTGCATGACTGGTGTAAAGCGTATTTTTCTAATCTCGAGATCCTGAATTCGTCAAGTAGTTTGGATTTTCTGGCTCATAAATTTTCAATCGCGGTAGATGGCAATAGCTCACCTCTTAGGACCACAAACACATCTGGCGAAATGTGCATGGGTATGCCAAAATTTTTGGGTATATGGCTTGATGTTGTGTGTATATTTTTTTTGTGTTTGTTATAATTTATAATGTAAGTATTTATGTAGGTTTTAAGTTTGCTTACAAATAAAATAACAAAGGAGAGCAATTAATCATGTGCAAGTAGTAGAAACAAAAGACATCAACGGCGTCACCCGAGCCCCGCGAATAAACGCATAGACTTTATCATATATATTACATTATTTCAGTATTTGTGATAGTTTCAAGTATTTTGGTATATATATATACTTACTTATAAGTAGGTTTGAAGCGCTCGTAGCGTAGATTTTTTAACCGTTGTTAACTGGCAACGTCCTGCAGTCATTTTCTCTTCGAATTTTCTTTTCTTTCGAATTCGAAGCAGTGATAGCTCAGTGGCTTTGGCTTTGGACTGCCGCGCAGCAGGTCCATGGTTCGGATCCCGCCGCGGGCTTGAGCTTCACCGCATGGTGGAGGGCATTTTTGCGAATACCCGCCTGGCTAGTAGAAAATAGAAAATCTGTCGCCAAGCACCTAACGGTGTGTTCCGACATCAGTCCTTGAGAGCCAGTATTTCTAGGTTGAGCCTGTTAACACATCATCACTTACCGTCAGGTGTGATTGTGGTCAAAGGCTTACATATCAGCAATAAAAGAAATAAAAATAAGTCATGAGTTGGATGGGTGACTGGTAGAGGCATTACCTACTACTAAGCGCTTCCGTGCTTCGGAGGGCACGTTAAGCCTTTGGTCCCGGTTGTTAACTAAGGATGGCAGTCGTTATAGTATGGGGGGAGGGCATTATACGAAAACATGCCTGGCTACCTACTCAAGAAGAAAAGTCTGTTACCAAGCATTTAACGGTGTTTTCCGGCAGATGTCCTTGAGAGCTTGTAATTATAAGTTAGCCTGAGCAACATCTTTGACCACATTATCACTTAACATCAGATGAGATAGTGGTCAAAGGATAACCTATGAGATATACATTTTTAAAAACGATTATAATATACTAGTTTTTTAATCGTGTAAAGTATGATTCGTTGTACTTATAGACAAGTACATACTTAGTTATGGGTTGATTTAATTTTATTCGTATCGTATCGTATTCATAAATATATACATTGGCTGTTGTATTTTTAGATTAGGTATACAATATTTTTATATATTTTATTATATTAGTTATACAATATATTTATATATTTTATATAAAAAAGGAAACGTCTCGAAATCAATACAATCTTGAGTGTGGTCGTAATTTAACATATTTGTTCCATATAAGCAGCTAAAAGGTTGACAATTTATACCGACGTCCATTTATTTTCGAATATTTAAAAAGGTACGATCTGAAAACTGGCAGGTAACCCCGATATTTAAGATATCGAGACCTCAAAAATAACCGTTGTTATTAAAAAAAGGAATTATTTTACTCCTACCTTTGGCACACGCAGAAAGTAGAGTCATCGAACTCTGCCGACCTTTACATGACGCCTGGTAATAGTGAGCGATTTTTGACCTCTCGCTACCTACTTACATAATCATACTGTAATTTTATGTAAAAATAAATTATATGAAGCAGTGATGGCTCAGTGGCATTGGCTATGGACTGCCGCGCAGCAGGTCCATGGTTCGAATCCCGCCGCGGGCTTGACCTTCACCGCATGGTGGAAGGGCTTTTTGCGAATGCCCGCCTGGCTAGCGACCACCCTCAAGTTGAAAATCTGTCGCCAAGCACCTAACGGTGTGTTCCGGCAGCAGTCCTTGAGAGCCAGTGAAATTACAGGCACATGAGACTTAACAACTATGTCTCAAGGTGACGGGCGCAGTGCAATTCGTCACTTGAACGAAGAACTGCATCTGTTATAGGCAGAGGTAACCGCTTAACATCAGGTGGACTTCGAGCTTGTTCCGTCAAAAATAACATAAAAAAAAAAAAAAAAAATATATATATATATAATTTTTTACTAGTCTATGCTACAGTTGCAAGAGTTGCATATGTTATGACGCAACATGACCAATCGTCCGTCACAAGGCTGCATTCAATTTCTTGTCTTTTTAAAATTTGAGTCGATACAATTTGTTCTTCACGTGACAGTCTTTTATGAGCTCCAAACTTTGCATAATTTAGAATAAGTCATAGATGTCAAGTTAGATGGATGGTATGGATACGTAATAACTACTTGCGTTGTTGCATCGTGCATCGTTTACTTACTTATTACACAAGATCCTTTCCAATACTCCGAGCACACAAGCAAAACAACAACTGACCCAGTTGACGAGTGACGTCAGTTCTAGTAACAGTTCTACCGGAACATGAATGGAAGATCGACTAAATTGGAAAACTTTATTTCCGTACACCTTTGATTGCTTACTGGAAATGACGTAAGGTACGGCAGTAAAATATTGCCTATCAAAAGTAATGTGTAACATTACGTAATAAATTATTCAAATCGTCTGCATTTCCATACGATTAGCATTAAAGAATCTTTGAAATATACGCCTTCTAGATGTTTCTAAGCCTGGGAGGCGAGTTTCGAAAGTGTTTTTTTTATCATCGACAGACTAGCCCTTGATCACAATGTCACCAGCTGGTAAATTTATGTGTTAAGACACTTTTTCAAACGACACGTTCACAACTACAACTGCAGGATGCAAGTACCGTGCTCCTGGGCTGTGCGACCGAAATTGCACTAGCAGCAGCCGTGACGCTCGGAAGTCATTTCATAGAAATAAATACACAGCAGTAGTTGTCTTCTGGTGCGTATGTATTTCTATAAAATGACTATTATTACCTTTATTATTACTATTATAATAAATGACTATTATTTCTATGAAAGCGGTTTGTTTGTACCGCTGCGGTCGACTGCATGCAGCCGCGGCACTAGCAATCTGCAGTTGCCTTTGGCAGCGTCAATTGCATCTTTATTTATGATGTGATTGACAGTGGTGAGTAGAACACAGGAGAGCATTCGCCAAATTCTCTTCCACCAAGTAATGTGTCAGTTTTCAGGCCGCCTGAATTTAAGTGGGCTCTCAAACCCAGAAGCGCACAGTTGTAGATGTATGTACCGGTCACCGTCCGAAGTAGTGACCGCATAGAGCGTCGCCTTAGTTCTTAACTTTTTGATTGATACGAGTATAGGTTGTTATAAATGAGGCAGGTTCCGCTCGATTTTTACAATAAATGTTTTGAACTTATTAGGGTCTAAGTTTCAGATGTAAAACACATATTAACAGCCATAACGTCACCGTTGAACAAAGGTCTCCCCCATTAGGGCGGGTTTGTCATAATCCCCATACTTGGCAGGTGTCTTGAGGAGCACTCTTATATTTTTTCCCTTCGTCACCTTTTACGATTCCCACAGGACGATATGGCGGGTTGCGATTCTAGTCCATGACTCTATATACGGGGAATTAATGTATTGATATCATTAAAATATAGTTGAAAGATGTCTAGAACGTGAACTAAGACTATTTTTTTTACCAAAGATACGTTGGAACTGATGAAATATTTGAGAGCTAGTTGGAAATAATAAACGTCATTATACGGATAATTGGATTATTATTTTAAGTATTTTCGCCTTTACCTACTTTGATATTTCACAAACTAAACAATTACTTGTGTGGATGCCGTAAAAATACATACTTAACTATAATATGTTTTGCAAATTACATTCGAGAAAGGAAGCCGCGAGCAAATTTCAATAAAAAAAAAATACCAATGTATCTATTATCACTAATAAAAAAAACTTTCACCCATAATGTAACAGATGCTTTAGCAAAAGTCATCTTAGTGGATATCACTGCTGTGTCGGATATTCTATCTCTGAAGCAGTAGTCTGCAAAAATCACTTGCTGCAATACATAATAGCCGTCACTGTGCCTCTCATGTTCAATTTTTCGAAAAAAAGGAGCTATATAGGTAAGTACTTGATACTTTCATGCGTCATACGAACTTGATAAAATTTCTATTACCCTAGTTACGTTTACAAAGCGGCAATCATACATATAAATTATGTAAACTAGTTATAGGTATATATATAAACCTTTTTACATGAATACATACAATAATCCCATATGGAAAAACCTTATATCCTGTACTATTATTATTCAATGAAGCAAAAAATATATATATTATTTTCGCCAAATATTTGTTAAATTTTTTTTTTTTTTTATGCCTGATAGGTTAGCCTTTGACCACTATCTCACCTGATGGTAAGTGATGATGTGGTCGAGGATGTTATTCAGACTAACCTTGAGTTACTGGCTCTCAAGGACAGCTGCCGGAACACACCGTTAGGTGCTTGGCGACAGATTTTCAACTTGAGGGTGGTAGCTAGCCAGGCGGGCATTTGCAAAGTGCCCTACCACCATGCTGTAACGACTGCTATCCTAAGACAACAACCGGGACCGACGGCTTAACGTGCCCTCCGAAGCACGGAAGCGCTCAGTAGTAATGCCCAACCAGCGGTCACCCATCCAAGTCGTGACTGCGGCGGACGTTGCTTAACTTTGCTGATCGATTCAGAATGGCTAAGCAAACTTGGCTACGAGCGCTTCGAAATAAAAAAAAAATAAAAAAATAAATGGTCGAAACCTTAGCCAAAAGCATAAAATATGTGCCTCGCGTAAACAGCTGAGACGTCCACCGTTAAATAAACTCCTCCCCGAGCTAGCGATGATGCCCATACTTGGCAGGCGTCTTGGGGGTCACAGTGTTAGTTGGCAGTTTTCAGAATGCGCTTCTGCCCACCTAATATTTTTCCCTGCACGACTTACGACTCTTTCAGAAAAAATATTGGTGCGCTTCTACACCGGACCGAACTTAGACAAATCTTAGCCTAATACTCTAAAAATGACTTAGCTCTAATAATATGACACGTAAATTAATGTGTCTACGACCCACATAGACGACCGTAAGTGGTTTTATATGGCACCTATTTTATAGTATTGTATAATCTTGGATGGCAGCAGGTTATCTCGGTTCCTTTCACTTTCGTCGGTCGTCATTGTAGGCCAGCGAAGGCCGTTGCTTGAACTAGCGTATTCACTCGCAGTCAAATAAGAGAAACAAGACGATTCGACCCCAAAAATTAGTGTTCAGATGTGTTTTCTAATGTTTTCTAAATTTGTATATTGTACACGTGTGGAAAGTTCTCGATAGTTAACAATAAAGCTGATTCTTACAAAGTATTCTGTAAATTAAGTTTGGTGTGGCAAACTATTAATTAAAATAAAATTGAGTATATAGAATGATAATATGCACGTCAGAAAACGTTCGAAAGTTTTTTTTACGAATCATCTAATGATACCTATTTTTATTTCGAGACTTGCACTCTGAAATCGACATTATCTTTTTCAATGTCATTTTTTGCATTTTAAAATCGGCACTATTTTTTCTGTAATATTTTATTCTCGATCTATCTACTTCACAAGAAATGTTTTTATGCAGATGCCTACGTCATAGGGCGATGTGGTCGCTTAGCAACAAAGCCCATTAAAAATAATTAAAAAAAAAAAATGCCTACGTAAATAATAAAAAAATAGTGGAAGTCTGAATAACTGGGCAAAATAGAAGAAGTAAAATAAGGATCTAAAATTATTAATAATAAGTCTTACCATAATTTAATACATTTCAATACTCAATTATTTATTGCAACATATGTAGTTACATGCAGGTCTTATATAACATGTCTGTGTGTTTATTTATGTATTTTACATGTTTGTTTACATATGTCCCTATAAGGGTATGTATGGCAATAGTCGGAACGGAACGATCTATTTCTAAGTCATCAAATTTATCGTTGAAAAATTCATCTAAGTTATAATAACATTTAGACATTTAGTTAGTTGCGAAAGAGTGCAAGGGCATATCCTTCGAAGAATAACTGTGTGCGTCGAGAGGAACGGTGGATATGTCCAGACTCATGTGTAAATAGCCATGTAAATAATTGTGTAGGTACTAAGTGATTGTTGTAAATAGGATTGATTGACTTTTAAACACGCCAAGTGCCTTTTATGTTTTCATTCTACCTCAAACTTAACATTCGTTTAATAAAATCGATTGTCGATGAAAATTATCAAATGATAAATGACAGAGCCTCCTGTGAAGTGTTTTGATGTACAAACGTTACATCTTGATTTATTTGATTTAATGGGTAAGTTTAATACTTTAAGAATTATCATCTTTGTCGTGAACTTTATTTTGAGATGTACCTAACTATGTATCTGATAAAAGTGAATCCTGGTAGCGGATATTGAGAGCCAGTTGAAAATTTCCTCGCCTCCTTGATTGATCAAGGAGGCGAGGAAATTTTCAACTCTTATTACTTACCATCTAATACCTACTTGGCCCGCACCGCCTCGCCATTGCTACCGCTTCTGCGTCAGTTATACCTAGTTCATTGCCCTCGGAATGCTTTAGAATACTTAGAACGCGTGTGTATGTGTGAGTCTTGTCCACGGCGGCCGCGAGTGTTGTCGTCGCTATCATTCTCAAAGGTCAACGCGCCACAGCTTAGGTAATAGTTAGTATTAATTTTGTTTATGTGAAAATTAATTATGAGTGGATCACATTCAGTTATCGATTCTACACCATCCCCCGCAGTATTGTTGATGAATTAATAGCCACCTTATATATACTTACTTTTGTTTAGCATATACATAAACTTAAGGGGGGAATTGACCAGAACATCACAAGATCTCGTATGAAAGAGCGAATGTGGTAGTCTATGTCGAGATGTATGTGTGGTGTAACTTAGAAGGGTCTAGATAAGAAATGAGTGTATCAAAAGAAGTTTAATATTACCACCAGTGACCACGTCGAAGACACCAGTGCCTGCAACGTGGTATATGGGCACATTACGCGACGGCACATAAAACATTTTTTTTTGATTATGTCACGCACGAGGCCCACCTGATATTAAGCGGTAACCTGCCTGTAACAGTTTCATTTCGTCGCAAGTGACAAACTGCACTGCGGCCATCACCTAAAACCCACAGTTCCTAAGTCACATTTGTCTGTAATTTGTTAATGGCTCTCAAGGACTGCTGCCAGAACACACTGTTAGGTGCTCGGCGACAGAATGTCTCCTTGAGGGTGGTAGCTAGCCAGGCGAGCATTCGCAAAATGATTAAGTTAAGCTCATGCCGATGGTGGAGATCGAACCATGGGCCTGCGGCATGGCGGCAGGCCATAGCCAGCTCCCACGGAGCGTGGGAGAATAGCATGAAGAAGAAGAAGTTCTTGTATAAGGTAAATTAGTTACCCTAGCACAATATGCAAACTTCTTATATCTCTTTGATCTTAAAAAAGTGTTTCAACTTTCTGAAAATAATTTGATAATGTTTAAACATAACAAAATTTGTTGAAGCCACATGAAATAGAGCTTTTCGTATTTATACAAACAATGACCAAATTTTTTTATTGTTTATTTAGATTTAAAATTCTAGGTTAGCCTGATTAGCATCTTCGACCACATCATCACTTACCTATGAGTACCATCAGGTGAGATTGTGGTCAAAGGGATATACAAGGGAGGATAACCAAAAAAAAACAATGTTCTACCACCACGTACAATGTACCAATTTTCAGGCAGCTCGAAAGTCTCTAACTAAACTAAACGACTGCTATCCTATATACTTAGTATAATATACTTGCATGATCGACTCAATTCCAAATTTATTTATAGATTCATGATTCCGTCCTTAACATTTATCCTATTTATTGGACTCGATCGTATTTAACCCTGGGCCGGGTCTACGTGCACATAACTGATCATATTTATCCGGACTTGGCTCGTTGTGCTGACCTTTACTGCCTCCTCTGCCATCAATCTGTTGCCACTTACTGTGCTATATTGTTCGTGTCAGAGCGTCCAATTTCGTAGATGATTTGCATAGACACTGCACGGTGTTCGTTTGCATATCACTTATTATCACGCGGGCTGTTAAAATACGCATGTTATGCAAAGAGCCCTTACATGATAAACTAATAATGTTAATTATAACGTACCTAGTTGAAAATGTTTTATACTTACCAAACTGTCTCAAGTATTTCTTCTCTCTGGCCCACTAAATTACATTTTAATCTGTGAATCTGAAGGCAAGCAGAAACCTACGACACAAATTAATTCTTAGTGTAGGTTCTGCGGACTGATTAATGATCGCCAAACTGGTACTTTACTTCAGACAACATTTTGGAAATAAACTTTAGATATTAATATCATTATTCCACAAAAGCAGAAATAATTATAATGGAACATTGCTTGCGAGTACAAAATCACCATTCAAAGTGTGTGTAGTGTTATTATGTAATGACGTAATATTAAAATGAACTCTGCAATTAACATTATATACAATGGCTGACAGGGGAGATCGCACGATGGCGCAGAAGAGGCAAAGGTCGGCTGCCCGGATGAGCAAATCACATTGAACGCGTTCAGTGTCACAAGATCGACACTGATAGTAGGGACTAAAGTAAATGCCCATGACCAGGAATAAAAGTCTGACTATATTTTACTGTACCTACGGCGCAGCATTCGGTACATATAGGTATCTGTCGTGGTCATGCGCAAATGTGATTGTTGCTCCATTCCATATCTGGTCTCGCATTCAGTGGCGAATTAGTCTCGTCGATGTCCTTTGTCGGATTTAGTATTATATATTGCCTAAGCAATAGATAGATTAGTTAATTATTTGTACTACCTCGCGCACGTCTTTTAGTGACCCTAATTACATACTGCATTAAGTACATTGTCTGTCTAATAATGAACGTGCACATAGACGAGCCGCAGGAGATTCACGCGTCGCACTTATCGATTCATTCACAAATGCAAGGTCGCGCCCTTATCCTCATTCCTCCCCGAACGACCCGCATTTGTGAATGAATTCTATGCCCTCGGCGCGTGTGATTCTTGTGGCGCGGGTAGACACGCGATTACCTGAAAGGTTTATATGGGGAAGGTACACCTAAGAAGTGCGTTTCTATCTTCCTATCCTTGTTCTTTTTATGTTGGGTTGGTTCAATGTCTTTCCGTAACAACCAAATAACGTTTCCTATCTTCAAAATATTGAAATGGAGCTCAGCTACCAGTGTTGTTAACGATGTCCTATTCCTGAGAATACAATCACGCACTTCTGAATTACATTGTAGTTTTTCCTTGGTGCCAAAACGTGCTCAAATACTTCTATTGGCCCCTTTTGTAATATACAAAAGCCTAATTCATTAAATGCTTTTAAAGTAGACACAAACATAAAAATAAATAGCAAGACCCGAGGGAATCCTTTTACGAATTCTAGCTGCGATAACGTAGATAAGTAACTAAAATATTAATATATTCAATTCGGAACAAAGACTTAATCTCTCATTCAAGTCAAGCATTGAGGAAGTTTGCATAGACGTTGTCCCGTAGTTCTCATGATTACGCATGCATATCGAGTAGCATTTAAATCTCCTCAGCGGAAGTCTACCCTTTATTCAATGCGTACGTATTAAATCCTCAGTAATTATTGAATTATGCTGTTGACATTTATGCGCTTACACAGTGATAGCGAGTTGATGCGTGGTGATCAATAAATGAAGAGACATTCTAATTTGATTTTACAGATGTAGGTATTAAGGTGCAAAGAATACGTGATCCTTAAGCTGGTTATCTATCACAGAGTAAACGGTGAACTGTTGCGTAAAAACCGCCGTATGAGGAAGTATTGGGAACAACTATCGCTAACTAGTTTTGAGAATAATTGCTTAAAAGTTATAATTGAGTTATGGATAACTTGATGGGTTCTCAGTTTTATTGAAGCAATGGTTTCATTTTGATTCAAGTGCCTATGACATATTTAAATTTAAAATATCTATGACCACCCTAGCGAGCTAAACCGCATCATTTCTCTGCCTGTGCCCCGACCTCCTCCAGAGGTCTTTTTTCGCATTTAACAAACGGCCAAGTGCGTGCCGGGTCTCGTTTTGTTACTTTACGAGTTTTTTTATTATTTAGTTTCTTACACTTTGTCACAGCTTACAAAAAAAATATTGTGAAATCAGCGTTTCCAGCATAACTTCATCATTGTTGGTTGGTCATTCAACATTGCAAAAGGTCACTTTGAGATCCCTTGGGACCTGGACCTTTATTATTATTAGATCCTGGAAGTTTGTTTGAATAAAGAGGAAATATTATTAATAATAGAATCTATTTTAACTTACTTCTATTATTATTACCATACACAGAAATATAACTACGAAATATGTATAAAATACTTTATTAAACCTTTACAATACTCAAATTAGTTCAAAACGACACTAACATATTTAATCTAGGTAATCAATGAGGTATTTGATAAAATAAATACAATCCTTTGTCGAAAAGCAGCTGTTCGATTTCTATGCTGTAATACGTGCGAGTGAAAATAAATAAAGCATCGAACAGTTAAACCTTGTTTACTTAGATAGTGCAAGTGTACATCGCGACAAGCAAAGCCTAGAGCACAATTAATACAACTCTTATAATGTATTTACTTTGGTATTGTTAAACTTATAGTTTGAGGCACCGAGTCCAATAGCGATCCATCGCGTTGTATCGATGCATGTTCACGCCGGACAAACTGTGAGCTTCATCGGGGTATGACTGTGGAAGGAAAAGAACTCTTGAAACACTTGTTTCAGAATAAGAAGGGTAAACTTCAAGGCCATTGATACTCTTAATATTATCTTACTTATACGCCATACAGAACAGGACTCGTATGAACCCTTTAAGACTATGTTGTCCTATTTGTAAATCATTATCTTATTTTATAATTGTGACGGAACAAGCACGAGACCCACCTGATGTTAAGTGGTAACCTCTGCCTATAACAGATGCATTCCGCAATAAATACTCATGTTCCTGTCACCCTGAGAAATACAGTTATTAAGTCTCATGTGCTTTCAATATACCTGGCTCTCAAGGACTGATGCCAGAACACACTGTTCAGTGCTTGGTGAAACATTCTCAACTTGAGGGTGGTAGCTGGTCAGGCGAGCATTCGCAAAATGCCCTTCCACCATGCGGTCGCAAGCCGGTGGGGATCAACTCATAGATCTGCGGCACGGTAGTACATAGCTATAAATAACCGCTTAGCTATCATAACCAAAATTTTCAATCCAGTGGAATCACGACAAATGATATATTCTTATATATTATTACAAATTATATATTATTAGTATATCTTGGATACAAATAGGTAAGCTTGAATAAAATAGTCTAAATGCAAATAAGACTCACACATCGTGGGTTCCACGTTATTCAATTAATTTAAAGTGTAATACTCAAAAGTTTGTAACTTAGCTCAGAACTGAACGACAATTCAATATTTTATTGTAAATATATATATTTGAGAAAAGAATTAAATACATTATTTTTGGACCAGATTGAAAAAATACTACTAAAAACGTAGAGCGCATGATATTATGTAAATGACAGCTACCTAATATTCTTATAATATACTATATATACTATATGTATAATACCTTATAGGTGTATTGACTGAGACTCTGGTATGTTAGTCTCAAAATTTATATTCTGTCTATATTTAAGTGTGACTTTTTTCACGTGGTTTTGATGGTTTTATTTGTATAACAAAATAAATACCCACTTAAATTCTAGTTTATTTACATATTTTATTTTATACTATTAAATAAAGTATTTATTTATTTTAGTACATTCACATTATATAAAAAGAAAAGAAACACATAGATAAAAGAGTGTGCCTACCGATATTAGTTATAGAAATACCCTACCGTGGGGCCCTGGCAA
Source organism: Plagodis dolabraria (assembly GCA_963854805.1). NCBI lineage: Eukaryota > Metazoa > Arthropoda > Insecta > Lepidoptera > Geometridae > Plagodis > Plagodis dolabraria. Next base: position 24,945,976 of record OY978444.1, read on the forward strand.
TACATAATCTGTTTATAAGATAATTATATATGTGCCCCTAAAATATTTCGTTTAATTGTTTAATACATTAAAGCAAAACTATTTTTTTTATTATTGAACTAGAACTAGAAGTTGTCTCCATTTTCAATGTTAATCGGTTTTTAATTACATATTTTTTCTTATTGTCGGTTAGTATATTCGCCATTGACATAATTATTCAATGAAAATCTTATTAGTCTACAAAACACGGGTTCACATGATACAACCTATTAAGGGTAGAGCTTCCTACCCTTCTCCTACTCGTGTGGGGTCGGTACTGAGTACATTCTCTAACGACACGAAAGACAAAACAAAAACCTATTCATACACCCACACGAGGTAATCATGGCGTTGAGTTGGTAAGGAACACTGCTGTGCACCTAATGTGCAGCACATAGAGTTTAGTGGTTGCATGCTGTTATCTGGCGCATTTTTCCCTCAGTCGCCTTTTATGACACCTTTAAGTGGATATGGAATAGTCCTTATATTACTAAGTCGGAAACTTTGCTGCACTCACCATCTGTTCAAAAGGTATATTCAACTGCTGTAGTGCGGTCATTAGCTTGGCGGCGTTTTGGAAATGCACATTGTCATCGGCGTTCCCGTGCATGAGGTAAAAGTCGTGCCCTCGCAGCTTCTCGGCGAGAAGCGTGACGTCACCAGCCTGATAGCCCGACAGGTTGTCCTCTTCGGTGGGTAAGCCCATGTAGCGCTCAGTGTACATTGTATCTGTCGACAAAAAAAATTTATTACGTCCAATAGGTCTGGGAAAATGCACAAAACACCCGAAGCGATGCACAAAACACCCCAAGCGGGACGTCAGTGCAAGACATATCGCTCCCAATTAGAAAATTAAAATAGGCCTGGGAAAATGAATCAATTTTACATCGTATTATATCTTTGAATTGTGTTCATTAATGGAGAGCGCCAAATCGAATCAACCAAGAAAAGGAATGCGATTTGATTCAGGGTAACTAGATTACAATGTTATGGACGCCAGACGCAGTTAAGAAGACAGTCATGTATTACGAGGTCTAGAGATTTTACAATTCTTCGAACAGTAGGAAAATGTTAAGAGGAAGTTTAAGTAAGTATTGGGCAATTTCGCTATTTAAATAGATCAGGGAGCAGCGATTGAGGTCGCACGTCCTCGCGAATAAAAGGCTAACTATGGACTTGTAAACCTGTGCTTAACGAGACGTCAACGCGGGCGTCCCGAGCTCTCCTTGAAAAATACTACCGAATGTGGTTGAAACTATAGTCGGAGCTATCTGACTGATTCACGTGACTTATCCCGTATTATTTACTAAAATGACTTGTAAACTTTTAAGCCAAGTTATTTTTTTTATTTGAACACTAAACTCTTGTTATAAACTTTTGGAATGAGAGACATTCCTCTCTAAATAAACATGTTTTATTATCACTGCCAATTTTTGACCTTGTGTAAATTCCAATTCGCCGGCGGTGTCGTCGTAAAAACCTTAATAAATCAACACAAAATGACTTTCGATGATGAGGCAGGAATGCGGTCTTGTCAGACATACCAACCGAAACGAGACCAATGACTTATTTACAGCTGGATGATATGTGTTCCATAATTATTCCTTAATATGACAAAATACGTGTTTTTCTATAAAATTATATATTATATTGTACTTACGTTTAGGCTACTAATTGGTGGTGTCTTCCACACACAGCTCAGTTTCCTGACGCATCTCTGGTAGATACGCAGGCTTATGCTGGTTTGGAGGTAGGTTATGAAATTCGGAACTCAAAACCCTTTTTATCATATTTTTTAAGAACTAAATAATATTCGCCCTTTTAATTATATTTCTTGGGTAAAAGTAAGTTTTTGGAACGAAGTTCTAGCGTAAATAGCTTGGACATTTTAAATGAATAAAACTACCAAATTAGATTAGATGTATGCACGAAAGTTTAAAAATATATGTATTCCAAGCGGCTTACTAGCTGTCTAGCTAGTCTTACAAAAATGTAGAAATGAATATATTATTCAAATAAGTTAATATCGTAAAAAATAATGGTTGAATCAACTTAAAGTTCGATTCCTCAAACGACCTTGGTGGCATCTCCTTATGCGGTGGTGCCGACAAGATTTCACTTGATCAGCAGGTATCTAGGTAAGTAATGTAAAACATATACATTTGTGTATCCTGTTCAGTTCACTTATATTCGACAAAATTAAAATAAAACTATTATCATTATAAATAAATTATTATAATTGGGAACGTGTTTTCTTCGATCTAATTGAGGGTTGGAGAAGCGATAGTTGGTACCCAGGCGAGCATACGAAAAGCGCTACCACCCTAAAAATATTATATGTACCAACCCTTGTGTTACGTGGGTGTCGTAACCGTGAGGATGCTGGGCTAGAGTGTCACCCCCATCTTTTCCGTGGGTGTCGTTAGAAGCGACTAAGGGTTAAATAACGGAAGGTGGGTAGCAGCGCCTTCTGAGCAACCGCAATCATATACTACGATGCTCAAGACTCTTGCCAAGCGTGGTGATTATGGCAAACCAGAGGGTTTTAATGGGGAAGACTATGTACAGCAATCTGGCTGATACTGTTATCAACTGATGGCGTGTGGATTTGCACGGTGACAGGCCATTTTGCGAATTCCCTATCACCTCAAGTAGAAAATCTGCACGCTAATCACCTACGGTGTGTTTGGCCTTTGAATGACAGTAATTCTAGGTCAGCCTGAACAACATCTTCAACCGCATTATCACTAAACATCAGATGAGTTAGTTTTTAAAGCTAGCATATAATAGCTACTCGTATAAATAAAACTGCGTTTTTTATGTACCGTTTTTCGGACTCAAGTTCACAACTAAAAATAAAAATAAATTATAAAAAAGCACGCTCAACTTCTAAATTCAATTGGATTGGCTAATTGATTTGGCACTTATAATTGATCGCATCCGATTGGTAGCGTCAAGTGGATGTTGCACCGCACGGTAAACTTTTTAAACATCGCCTGCCGCGGCAGTTTCGCGTTCTGCTGTTATTGAGCGTAACTTACAATTCATTACATATTTCTTGGTAGATATTACCAGTAATTTTCAAAACGAATTAATTTATTATGATGAAATTTGCCATGAGGCTTCATCAAATTCTAGATTATTACAAAGGATACTTTATATCTCGTAACACTTAAGAGTTGTCCTTGAGAAAAGCTATATTTTGTCCTAAGTACGTATCACTCGAATACTCATTAGCCGTTGCGTTCGGCTAATACGCAGCTAAAAATCAAATCATTTATCAAAATGCACATTGTCGAACATTAGCCTCTCCTCAAATATGATCAAGTTTAGCAGGCGAATGTTAAGTTTGAATTCACACTCGTCTAAAGTCGTGACATTTAATACATAACTTATATTTTGGTATCGCGATCACACCAGGTGGCGTAATTATAAGCCGATGAGGAAATCTGATATGTTTCAACAATGTGACTCAGAATTCGAGAAAGCTGCAATAAAAGGATTATGTTACACAGCCCGATTTATGGTCATCGTAATTTGCTTATAAACTATTAGTGTGTATGCATAATGTAGCTAATAACTTTCTTTTTTACATTGTACTGTATGATAAGAATTCGCTAATAGACAAATATGTCTGTTAACGAATACAATAAAATAATATACTTAGGGCCTGTTTCAGAATGTTCGAGTAAGTTCCGGTTTTACTACCCAGAACATATTTGTTAAACAAAACACTATCTTTGCGTTTCACAGTCGTTGATTTAGCCCACAGAAAAGAGAAAGCAATAGAAAGGTGAAGGGGGCGTGGCCGGCGAGCCTAGCATACTCCTAAACAGGAGTATTTACGTCAACGGACTATAATGCTACTGACAGTCGACCCGCGGCTAACGCGCCGCATGCATCTCCGTCAATTTATATTGAAATGCCGCGTTGTGCTGTTATAAGTTGCAGATTTAATAGCGATGTCACGAATGTAAAGAAAGTAGGAATATCACCTTTTTTCACCGGAAAACTTAATAATTGTTCATAAATGTTTTATATTTTGCTGATGAACAAAGTCGGTGCAATCTGACGTATAGTGATTCATGATTTTTTTTATCGTCAAATTTTATCGATAAATTGTAAGTCACTAAATGTCACCTCATTCCAATCTCTGATTTGGAGCTTTCCCGTTAGACCTACGAAAGCAAGCACCATTTGTCCCACTGCTTTTATAGCATATAGTTTTACTGAGTTATGTCCGGTGAGAACTGTCTAAGCCAAATTTGGTGCTGAAACATTAGATGTTAGTTCATCTAACTACTGGACGAACATAAATGTATACACACACACACACACACACACATTATATATAGGGGAAATATAGAACACCTAGGAACAACTTTTGGTTAAGTTATTTAGTATAAGAACAGTTAATTTACAGCTTTCTTTGAATATGGACTAAATACTAAGGACAGGATACATTTGAGGGAGAAAGGACGAGGGATATCTATAGGGATAATATTGTAGAGAGAAGAGTTTATTTTGGGACAACACAAAAATATGTGTTTCACATTTCCTTCGTCCAAACCACATTCACAGAGGGAGTTATAAGTTTGGCCAGGAAGACTGGGTTACAGGAATAGTTTTGACTCGGACGGCATATTGTAGAGGTTGTCACTTGATCAGCGTTTTGGAATATTGAGAACCAGAGTTTATTGGGCATCTCAGGTTGAATGTTACCATAGAATTTACCTTTTAATATTCTAGAAATTTGCCATGGTTCCAAGGTTTTTTAAAGATGGTTTTAGACCATCCTTTTTCCATTTAGACCATAGATAGTTTTAGTTAGAAAGTCGAACAGATATCTTGATCTTGAGATTCGTTGCCCACTATACCGGCGTGACCAGGAATCCAGGCTAGGATCACATTTATGCCGTGAGAGCTACATTCGAAAAGGGCATTTCTTATTTTTAAAACAATTGCGAACCTAGATTTGGACCGAGAAGGGTTAGAAAGAATAAATTGGAAGCAACTTTTGAAGTCTGAAAATATGATAGTTTTGTTCAGATTGTGTGATATTAAAAAAAAGAAGGGGTTCAGAATTGCGATGGCTTCTCCTGAAAAGACGGAAGTGGTAGGAGGACATTTATAATTGAAAATTATTCTCGTAGATGGGATCCAAACTACAACACCAATTGGACTATCTGGATTTTTAGAAGCATCTGCATGGCAGTCCAGCCCTTGTATTCTGTGAAGAATTTATTTATGAAAACCTTATTAGCTTCTCTTGTATTTTTATCAATACCAAAATCCAAAATAATGTTAGGTTTGAAAACGAATGCTTCGTAAGATGATGAGTACAAAGGCATAACAGGATTCTGAAGGAGAGAATAATTAAGAAGGGTGAATTGTAAATAGCTGCGGAGGAGACAAGGGAAGTCCTCAGACGAGGCTTTATTGCATGAGTTATATAATGTCAGTCAACAATCTAGTTTTTCACGAACAGGCTGATTTGAGTTTTGACTTAATTTAAAAAGGAATTTATCGGAGAGAAACTGTCTGCGAAGGCTAAGAGGAGGTTCTACACACTCAACTTGCATGGCATTGATAGGGATTTCAAGCAGTGTTCATTCACCGTGACAGACCAAAGCTACTTTGACAACATCACATGATTTTTTTTTCCTTTTCTTCCGTTTGCATTAGGACAATGTACAGCAGGCGGCATTGCAGCATCGCGGGGTGTGTTGCAGCAACGCAGGCGCGAACGGAACCGAACACGGGAACTTTTAGGTTATGAGTTAGTCTATTTTGGAGATTTTCGTTATCATCAATAAGGAGAATATCTCATTGGCTACCATTCAATTCATTTGTTAAAATGTGTAATAGAGAAAAACACAAACATACTGTTTTAATTTTTTGCCAAATAATAATGTCTAGAAATAGCAATCGCCGATATTGCAATAAGTATAATTCGTTTCAATGGAAATAAAATGATTACCAATATAATTAGCTGGTAGTTTCTGTTGTATCGGTCTCCCTGATTTTCATTCATGTATACGAATCAGAATCCCGGTTGGCGGACGATATCCAGATTTATAGAATCACCCTGAGACTTGCGTAATCTGATTCTCATAATCAGGTTTTTGAAAGCAACTATCATTGGCTAACTAGAATAAAAATGTATTTCTCTACTATAACGGAAATTATTTAGAACCAAAAAAATAATTTTAGATACTTTAAATATCTTATCGGTTAAATTTATTTTAACACTTTTTTCCTATACACTTGAAATTGTTATTTCACTTGGTTTCAGATTTCATAAAAAGATTTAAATCTCACATAAAAATGGCTTGATTGTATTATTATGTTGAGAAATGTAACGTTTTCTTAAGTAAAAGCCCTCAATGTGCTATGCAAAATGATCTCACTTATGTCAAGGTCAGCAGGGTGAATTGGCACAAAGCCCTTTATTTGACACGAATATATCACCAGTAGGCTGTACTTCCGCACCCACCCACTATAATAAGGCACTTTTTTATATCAAATTAATTTTGCGCTAACCTGCGCCTTCAACCGCTATAATAATATCAAAACTAAAATTAAAAGTATAGTTAGATTCTACGTGGTAAAATTTGTCTTGACAATTTACATTGACTGACAAAATTAACTTGAACTCATCTGCAATTTACCTCTTGTTATATGTACCATGATTTCGACCTTTTTCCTCGTCTTTTATTTTTGTGAATCCCTATCTGTGCTTATCTCTTATTTAATTACGAATTGCATGTGTTAGTAATAATTTTACTAGAAATAAGCAAGCCTATAACATATTATATCGAAATTAAGCTGTGCTTCGCAGTAATAGCTTTATTTTATTTTTATCGTCATTTTCTTATTCAGCATCTTCACTGCTGAAGGTTGTGTCTATAAATCGTTTTTAGTCGATGGAAAAATTTATCGATAAAAATGTACTGCATCACTGGCTAGGATACCACTTTTTGTTCCGAATAAATAAATAAAAAAGGCTAAAATTTTACTAGCTATCACAATAAATCTTTTCCCGTAATCATTTTTCGTGCTGTTATTTGTAAACTATTTTTCAATTATCTATGCTCAGATTTTACCAAGGAACGATTTTAAAATTGAATTATACTTGACTGAGAGACTGCACAATTACTGTACACATATTGTCGACTGGCAACTTTCACCAGATATTAGGGGAATCACCATATATCTGTCTCGCTGACTGAAAGAGATAGCTTGACAAAGTTCACAAGAAATACAATCTTACCACTCTTTAGATAAGGTGTATTTTCAACTATTATAAATAGGCTTATTAAACGTTTCAATTGGGTAAAAATGGGACTAATCAGGGAATCGGATTGTTTGTAGTGAACAATAAAGATGTAATGTCAAGTATCATTTATGTGTTGAACTGGCTACGCTCGTTTTCTAAGAAAACTGACATGGCTGCCACTCTAATTAGTATTTTATATCTCTATGATTTAGAATATCCATCGGCTAAAGCTTGAAACGCGCTGCATGTTAACTGTCATTTTTATCATTCAGTTATTTTATGTGTTGCATAGCAACCCGAAACTTTATCGTGACATTCTGAAACGGGCCCTTAATGTATAAAGTGTATTTTCCATTATATTAAGTACTAATAAGTATAAAGCATGTTTTATTTATTTATTATATTAAATCATTTATGCAATGTAGGATCCATTATAGTTCGTATTCACTGTCTATTTTTGTTGTAGTTAATTTTTATTTCTAATTTTTTTTTATGCACATACTATTTTTCTGTTTCCTCCGCTGGGTGACTGGTAGAGAATGCTTAACCATTAAGTCGTCCTATTGTACATTCTTTTGTTTTTGAGCAATAAAGTATAACTAAGCGTACTAAAACGGATTTTTAAGTACAATGTATAAAAGCCTGTTATTAAGCTCAAGCGGATACGATCTAATTTTTTATTGTTCAAGGAGGTACAGTTTGTATTATGTTTTTATTACAATTTTACTACAGTTTGCCTGGGTATGTAAAAATACACTCGTTGCACAATCTTCCTTTGCTAATTTGGAGTAATTGGATATTATGAAATAATGAATCCAATCTAGGGTAAAGAAAGAGATAAATATCTATAAGTTTGTAGTAAAGTTACAAAGTTATAGCTTACTGTAGTAAAGCCAGGAGGTGACAGGCGCGCCGGAGACCCCACACTGGAACATATGCTCGTCATCATGCAGCAGCGTCAGCAGAGTAGCGTATCCGCCGTAACTGTGGCCCCAGATGCCGATCCTCTCGCGGTCGATGAACTCGTAGCGGTTCAACACTTCCCTGGAATAACATAAATGTGTTGCGATATCCCTTATCTTCAGTCATACAATATGTTCGATTCAAACTGTCTATTCAAAACTAGTACTACTTTAAATAGCCTCAAAACAAAAACATACAAAGAAGAATTTTAACTTTTTCACTGGCTTGCTATTATTAAATAATAAAAGATCTCAGATTTACCTAACTGTACTGTCGAACCTAGTCGGGTCGTTTACTGCTGAACACAGCCTCCCCATTAAGGCGGCTTGGGGATCACATTGTAAAATTTTTGTTCTTTTTTCAGAGTTTCAGAAGGCGCTAATGTCCATATTCTTGTATTTTTCCTTTAAATATGCAACATAGTGGGTTGTTGCATATTTCCTTTAGTCGCCTCTAACGATTCCAACAGGAAGAAATGGGGGGATCTAAATCTAGCATGTAACCCCATGGGGCCTTAGGTGATATTTTTATGGTTTCTATATGTGGAACATTACCCCTAATAATAATGTCCCCTCAGCGTATGTTCCCGTCGACAAACTTAACTAACGTCTCGTAACTAGAACCAGAGAGGCAGTAATTTACATTAGAACTTAAAGAGCAGCATGAATGCACCAGTAAAGTCGAAGTCGTGAGTAGGCCCCATGCATTACATTAGGCGCAAAACAGAACTCTTTACCATCCTAACGCTCTTATTAAAAAGAATGCAGCTCGCATACTATACACGAGAATTCCCAAGGTGAGAGTCAGACAAGAAGCCTTAACACTAAGCCAAAACTTTAAAGAATACGTTCTTGTTCTTGTCCCAACAACCCCACATACACGTGCGTAGGACGAAGTTCGGAAGATGGTGTGATGATGATATCAGAACTGAATGTTGTCCACTAAAGTTGTCTTTTATGGAAATTAATGCGGAATCATTTAGATAAGGTCACAATCACATTTGGGTTGGAATGGTTGTGTTACGATAGCAAGCAGAGTCAACGGGACACTTTTTGTATAAGCTTAGATTAGCTAAACATTATGGGCCGACACATCCAAAACAGCCCGTGGGTACGAAAAGACGACTAAGGATAATACTGCGCATCAGCGCTTTCTGAAGAACTGATATCTTACACTGCTACCCTAAGGCGCCTGCCAAGCGCGAGGATTATGGCAAACCATCCCTAAATGGGGAGACTGTGTTCAGCAATGGGCAATCCGGTTGATACAGTACACAACCAAAAATCTCATAACCCTGATGTAGTTAACTGAAGTCTTAACTATTTATACAGTGGATATATTTTTTTACATAGTTACACCAGTGTTTAAAAGGTCATTAAACATATCTGCCCTAAGTTAGCCAAGTAAAGACTTGATCTTCGACAAATAGACCCGCCACTTTGATATAGACAGTGCCACTTTCTGCCAGTCAACACACATGTAGATACATGCCCTAAAATGTATACATTTAGTTCCAACGTCGTAAAGTGAAAATTCTATTCTTAGTATGCATAGATATAGCTTTTTATGATATAACTCTTTTCCGGAACTGAGCGAGAATATTGTGTGAGGTGTAAGAGGCGAAATATACAAAGATATTATTGAATTTTGATTCCTATAACTGGCTATTTAGGCCTAATTTCACCATACCATGTTTGTTTACGCTAAATCAGGCATTAGCTAATGGGTCTTTAAAAATAACAGAGCTGTTAAATCAGTCTACGTTCTATGAAGTTAACTGAATTAATCATCCATTAACAGTTGGTGGGACACTCGGTTCAGTTAACAGTCCGTTAAAAGGATTAACAAGGCGTAAAATAAATAACAGAGTATGGTGAAACTAGGCCTTAACCTCCTTAAGGTATAAATGAAAGTACACTATTGAATTTTAGATTGTGTGCAGATAAGGTTATAAATACGTTCAATCGATGATATAATCGGAAGGCAAAGCCCAGCTAAAAAATGTCCAGCTAAGATCGTACGACTTCTTATTAACCGACTTCAAAAAAGGAGGAGGTTTTTAATTCGTCTGATTTTTTGTCGTTGTTAACCTCAGAACTTTTGACTGGGTGAACCGATTTTGATAATTCTTATTTTATTACTAAGCTGATGCTTGTCATTTGGTCCCATTTAAATTTCATAAATTTCATCAAAATCGGTCAACCCGTATTTGAGTTACTCCAATAACTAAAATATTTTCCTATCTTGATGATATAGTCGATGACATTCGATCCCATAAGTAGCAAGTCGGTACCATGCGCCCAATATTGTGATAATTTAAACGAGAAATTCGTGAATAACATGTACCTACACAATATGTCAAATCCACGTGTAAAAATATTTAAATCTTGTTCACCGCTCTACTTCGTGTATACTTTGCATGATACTTTTTGATTACATATTTTTATTGTAAATATGAAATGTTGAAGATAACTATTACACAGTACATACTTAACACTTATCTTTTATTAAATCAGGTGTTTTCCAAAACAAAATAATTATTTAGACACATGATAAAATTATGAAGTGCTTTGATGTACTAGCGCTCGTAGCGAAGTTTGCTTAGCCATTCTGAATCGATCAGCAAAGTTAAGCAACGTCCGCCGTGGTCAGGAGTTGGATGAGTGACCGCTGGTGACATTCCTACTGAGCGCTCCCGTGCTTCGGAGGGCACGGTTAAGCCGTCGGTCCCGGTTGTTGTCTTAGGATGGCAGTCGTTACAGCATGGTGGTAGGGCACTTCCCGCCTGGCTAGCTACCACCCTCAAGTTGAAAATCTGTCGCCAAGCAGGTGTGTTCCGGCAGCTGTCCATGAGAGCCAGTAATTCTAGGTTAGCCTATACAACATCTTCGATCACATCATCACTTACCATCAGGTGAGATAGTGGTTAAAGGCTAGCTTAAAGCATTAAAATAATACCTCAAAATGACGAAATGATCTTCGACCTCAACAGTTCCCAATGCATTGTTGAGGGAGTACAAAATTTCCTGACCCTTGAGCCCTGAGCCGCGTCCATCGGCCACCATGTAGATTATATTGCGGCTCGTTGTCAAGTATGAGTGGTAACCTGTCAAATACAAAGTTAAATAATTTTAATTATTTAGGCAACTAAACAAAAACCAGCAAAGTCGCTGTTGAACAAAGGCCTTCCCATTAGGGCGGTGAAGGAGGTTCCATTATACCCACGCACGGCAGGCATCTTTGGCATCACAGTACTTTCTGGTATTTTTCGTTTCGTCGTGGGAAACAAACATACATAAAGACCACACAATAAAAACAAACAAATATTATGATGACAAATATGACTCAAAAACGGTTATGTTGTTAATTTATATGCTGTAAAAGTTGGAGCAAGGGGAATGCCAGCAAAATCCCTATAAAACCTACTTAAAGACCCTGGCCTGTCAAGAATAACCGTAACTTCCATCCTAGAACGTGTATCTAAGGCGGCATTAGTAGGATCTTACCAAATTTGGTTAGGTAGGGGAGGAGGCTCGAGCAGTGAAGGGGAGCATTGATGTCATCGTAAAGGGGCCCTTAACCCTACTCCCTGGATTGCATGTCCCAGGCCCTTCTAGCCTCTTACTATGCAACACTATGGACCCAGCACCCGCACGGTGAATCCAAGGGAGCTAAGTAATTCGTCTCTCTTACCAAAGAAAATAAGCTATTATATGTCATTCGGGTCAGTGATGTGATTCTGTGAGAAAAACTTGCAAACGCTAAGCTTTCCTGAATACTGCTTATTACAGCATTACTATTATATTATATACACATAAGTACTCACAAGTAAACAAAAGGAAAAAATATTCTAAAATTTAAGCCTACTTACCGACAGTGAAAGTATCGAATACAGTGTTCGTATTTGGTCCAGAATACACATAGAACACCACAGGGTACTTGGTAGAGTTGTCATTCACATCCAGGCCGGGGGGCAAGTGTAGACGGACTGGGGCTGGGAAGCCGTTCTGCAGCGGCACTGTGGTAATGATGCTGCCTGGACGAGTCTTGTTCTGGAGCCGCTCGCGAACTATCGCGTTGTCTTCCCAGAGGTAAAGTGTTTCCCTGCTCTGTAAACATTGTAATATAGGTGAAATTCTGTAACCAACAGGTATATTTTTTTTATGATTTTTAACAAAACTTTAACTATGGTTTTCGGGTGTTCTGCGGTAACTACGAAGTGCTCGTAGCAGAGCTTGCCTAACTAGGTTAGGCAACGTCCGCTGCAGTCTTTACTTGGATGGGTAACCGCTAAAGGTATTTACCGCTGAGCGCTTCCGTGGTGCAGAGGTAGGTATGGTATCAGCAATAAAAATAAATTTAGAGATATACCTGGATACATATCCGGCAGGACACCTACTAGATCTTTCAATCAATTACAAAAACATTACTTTAACTGCATAATAAGATTATCTACTGCCAACACACAAATGACACCACCGAAACCTCGTCGTCTATCGTCTATCACGTTTTTAGGGTAAAGAGCAAAACGGCACATTACTAGCGAGGCTCCGCTGTCTGTTTGTCCATCTGTTGGTTTGTGACAGGTTGGTAGCTCATAAACGGAACTAGTTACACACCCCTAATTTTGACATATCGTGTAAAATATTGGATTAGAAATTCAATTAAGATTTTCAGGAGGCCAAAACATTATAAGTAATCCGGGAATAAACTATTTTAATTCCTAGCATGTTACTCATTGAGATATGAATATATTTTTCACTTTTAATGCTCGTAAAGTACTTGTTTATGCCCGGTGCAGCTAAAACAACTTTTTAAGCTCTAGTGCTTAAATTCCTGCTTTTTAAGCACATAAAGGTGACAACTTAATTAAATTTGTTGGAAGAGGTTCAATTTGTAATATATTTCAGCCGGATGCAATTCATAGTTCTGTAAAAGTACATTCCACTTACTTTAGGATCAATGATGAATACAGCAGAAGGCTCGTTAGACGAAGAGCAGGTTATGGTAAGGAAGGAGGCTCCCCGACTGGCAGTGGCAGTAGCCCACGTGCAAGGTCCGCCATTGGGTAGAACCAAGTCGCAACTGAGGCACGTCTGGTTTGCGCCGGCTACGTGGACTTCGGTACGCCACGGCTCGTTGGTCACGGTACGTGTGTAGTAACTGCACATTTATTTTCGGTATTTTAATATCACAACTACGGATTGAGTTTTGTCAAAAAGTTCTTAATTTATTTGTTTTTCCGAACAGGAGGAACTTGTTAGCCATTATAATGCTATTAATTTGCAGAATGTGTTGTGTTGTGCATGTAGCGACAACTCCATTAGGTTCGTTAGATCTATTTTTGTAGAGTATCTTAGACCCAGCGACGTTTTAGAATTGTACAACAGGGTCTTGCACTCTGATCGCAACAGAGTATTGATGTTAATCGGAGCACCTAAAGACGCCAATTAACAACTAAATTGCATTGAATACGGTTAAAACAAAAGCAGTACATAAAGAACGATTTAATTTTACTTCAAACTTAAAGTTTCGACGAGATGAGACGCGTTGAGACGCGGATGTCTAATAAAGAGTACTTACAACAGTTCATTGACTTCATCGAATCCCACGAAATTGTTAACAGTAAAGGCTCCTGGAGTGATGGAGGTGGAATTTATCTCGCCGTTCTGTCTAACGCTCAGGTATAAATGTTGCCAGATGGTGCCGTCCACTTGTTCCGGAGACCAGCGGGTGGACACGTAGAACGAGCCGTTGGAACTGAACCGGGGAAGTGCGATGGGCACCCAACCATTAGGCTGTTGACGGTGCTCTTCCTACAAAAAAGCACACCGGGTATTAGTACACAAATCCCGCAATAAAACCGGGCATTACGATGATAACGGTTTATTTATCATCGTAATGCCCGGTTTATACAATTAAATATCATATTTACAAATTTTAATAGCACAAATGTATTCACATTGGCAGGAGTCGAACTCGTGTTACCGACTATATGAGCAAAGCACCTTTATCGCCGCCAAGACGCTGCTGGTAGGCGATGCGAATTTCTCAACGACAGATACAGTTGGCTCCGTGACGATACAGACTGTTTGTGGGGTTTTAGTCCTAGGATTATTATTAGCCTTGGACCACAATCTCACCTGATTGTAAGTGATGATGTGGTCGAAGATGTTGTTCAGGCTAACCTAGAATTACTGGCTCTCAAGGACAGCTGCCGGAACACACCGTTGGGTGCTTGGCGACAGATTTTCTACTTGAGGGTGGTAGCTAGCCAGGCGAACATTCGCAAAATGCCCCACTACCACAATGACGCATATTCCGCGGATTACATTACAAACGAGAGGAAAAATTACAGTCATGTGCGGGATTCAAACCCGAACATGACTATGATTTATTTAAAAAAAAAAAACTAGACAGTAAAGTTCTACATTATTAAATTTAAAACAAGGATAACTGAGCGCTACATCATCCTGGAAACAATCGCTTAACGGTATAGTTGTGTTAACTCACATAAGGAAAGTAAACTTAATACAGTCGTTATTTCAGATCCTCACACAGATTACAGAGATCTCTTCCACCTATAACTACACCTTAGTGAGTTCCACAAGTGTACAGTCATTCTTTGGGTCACCAAGATACAGGCTGTGCCTAGTTTGGGGCCCTCAGTTTAATCTTTTGCAGTTAATCATCACTATGTTATCCTCAACTTAGTAAGAATAATATATAGTAAGTATTATTAATACTGTGCATGCAAGACCAATTGTAAAATAACTTCTAGGTCTATTGGCAAATAAAGATTATTTATTATTATTATGTCATGTTGGCTTAGCGGTTAGAGCATACCCCGGCTATAAGGGTGGATGGCGCGGACTCAAATTCCGCACACGACTATAATTTTTCCTCTCGTTGTAATTTTGTAAGCATAAAGAATGCTAAGCGAAAGCATATAATTTTTAGATAGGAAAAATTGACTGCTAACTTTATGATCTAAGCTAGCCTATCGGAATAAAAAATGTGAAATCCGCCACCCTAGAAAACCGTTCTGTCACATTAGCAGGTAGTCAAAGAAAAGAGTACGACTGGCGCTGGGTGCGGCCCGAAGCCAAAAGCAAAAACTTGTGAGCAACCAGGACCTAAAGCACAGTGTCCGAAACCATGTTTCTGTACTCAGAATCAACAGAATCCACATAAAGGAAATTAATCAGCAACCATATTCTGAAATTTTGTGAAATTCAGCTATATCTGTCTCCATTTTATATAAGCAGTCGTAATTGAAGCATAATTGTTTAAAATCTACATATTAGCAAATTGATCACTCTAGAAGTCATCTTATTCCTATCTTAAATTTTTTATCACAGATTCTGAACACGAGGTTTCTCTATGCATCAATGTGCAGACACTTTTTTCGGTCTGGTCCACAATACTTCTCTAATGCTGTGATCTTCAGTGACTGATTAAGGAGGCTCCATAACTATGAACTCGAGGTTTAGGGGTTGACTTGGGGCTACATAATTTTGAATTTGTCCAGAAGCAAATATGACAATATAATCACCTCACAGTCTCCTTCCATGGTGCAGATCCTTAACACAGTGTAATTCTGTCTCCTGTTCAGCCAGTGCGCAGCCATTTCATTCGGTGAGGTCCACGTGACTCCTCCGAGGATGTGGTCATCAGTAACTGCTACAGGCGGTTCCATGACGATGAAGTCCAGATCTGTTGAGTTGGACAGGAGTGCTGCGATGTTTACTACGCGAAGTAGAACAGTGGGATTAGTGCGGCCAACCTGTTAATAAACAAAAGGTGGTTAAGAAGGAACAAGGCATCCGAGGAATAGGAAAGAGAAACATAAAATCGACATTTCGTATTCCCATGCTTTCTCCTCCGAAACGAAGCCGAATCAATTATTTATTGGCATTAAAATTTTAAGAAAGGGTATATATGCCTAGACTGGCCTGTGGGATGCTGGGCTAGAATGTCCCCCTCCCATCTCTACCCGTGGGTGTCGTAAAAAGCGACTAAGGGTTACACACCAGAAGTTGGGCAGCAGCGCTTCCTGAGGAACTGACATCATGCCCAAGACTCCTGCCAAGCGTGGGGACTATGACAAACAATGGGGAGGCTGTGTTAAGCAGTGGACAATCCGGCTGATACTGTATACTTAGGGTCCTTTAGATATTAAATCTTTTCAAATTAGTCAGGACTCCTTACGAGCTCTCGGGGTTCGCCACTTGTGACGAATTGCGTATGTTACAGGCAGACGTAACCACGTAACACGAGGTGGACCTCGTACTTGTTTCATCAACTTAGCATAAAAAACACAGATCACTTAACCGGAACCATTTTCAATACTACTGAAATAATAAAAATCTGGTGTTGTTGTCATTGATAATGAGTTTTTATTCCAGATCAGGCCAGCTAACACCTTCGACCACATAATCAACTATCAAAGTTAGAAAGTGATAAAGTATAGACCTTCCATGCAATCCTTATACTTAAACAAGTAAAATGGAGATTACAAAACCATAGCTTTTGTGATACAAATAACAGATACAATCAAGTCATTTATACCTTAGGGTACTTGAGATCAACCAGCTCAGGGTACAAGTCGTCAGGGTCTGACTTATCAACGTAGTAATAGTAGGAGTAGCTCTCGACTTCCGTATCGTTGAACGTGGCGAATGCCAAGTAGGAACCGTCCGTGGAGAACCATGTTGCTTGCCCGGTGTACATGACATCCTCTGCGAAAAGAGTATAGAGCCATAACGTCAAACGTTATGATAGTGATGTCATACAGTGTCACTTTCCATAGATATAAGAATATTTCGGTTGAAAGGTATTTCGGCAAACCGCTTCATCGGAAGTCGGTAGTAAAGGCTAACCAATGCTTCTCTGTTTAGTTCTTTCGGCGAACCGAGGTGTCGGTAAATGATGGTACCATCTAACAAATGTTTCGTCCTACAGCGGTGAATGATATTTCTAAAAGTTTAAATTAATTAAAAATTAAAAAACCCGTCTACAAATTATTTATTTTAGTGTTTATGAAAAAAATAAATTAAAACTGAGCTATATATATTTATAGTATCGTTTCTTAAAGCCCTCCATTTTGATACCTCACTCGATGGGTTCGAGAAAAATAAAATTTTTGTTCTCACAAAATAGCGTCTAAAATCCGCCAGTTTGTTTTATCTATTTTCGTTATGTACCTCTTGTCACTTGCGCTATCAAGACGAATCTAATTATATATCATACAATAAAATCGGTTAAGCCACTCATAACACTCCTTTTTTTGGGCAGTCGTGTAATAAACGATTGTATCATACAAGGGTAAATTGGTAAACGCCAGGACAGGCGCACGGGCGGAGCTCATTGCCCTGCGCCCATCACCCTGAGACTAAAGTTGTTAAGTCTCATGTGCCTGTAATTTTACTGGCCATTAAGGACTGCTGCCGGAAAAAACTTTATATGCTTGGCGATAAATTTCAACTTGAGGGTGGTAGCTAGCACCAGGCGAGCATTAGCAAAATACTCTTCCACTATGCGGAGAAGCTCCCCGGTGGTGATCGAACGATGGACCTGCAGCACGGCAGCCCATAGATATCAAAGCTCAGCCATCATTGCTTCCAACACATTTTTAACTGTTTGTTGTCGCTACATTAAATATTTACCTATTAGAATGCTTTGACTGGATCCATATTCTTTTATATTCATTACGTATTTCACAGAGCGCAAAAAGATATTAAAATACATTTTTGTCTAGTGTATAAAATATACCAAAACCCAATCTTTTTATGTTACGAAGTTTCGAAACTGACAAATCACCGGCATAAGGTAAGTAAATGATGCCTGACACTGCATCACTGTTGCAGTGTCAGCCAGCATCCTCGTTCTTCATGCCACTGCATTGCGCTAGTCGCCCCGACTCATCAGTTATATTCGGCCAGTATTATCAGTTGCTACAGTGTCCTTCACATCTTAAGACAGTAATGTTTCCACATTACTTGTTTGTGGCAGAATATTTAACACTGTGGCGATTCTCTTCGAAAAACTTCGCTTCCCGATTTTTGAATCAGTGATAGCTCAGTGGCTTTGGCTATGGACTGCCGCGCAGCAGGCCAATGGTTCGAATCCCACCGCGAGCTTCTACGCATGGTGGAAGGGCAATTTTGAATGCCTGCCTGGCCAGCGACTACCCTCAAGTAGAAAATCTGTCATCAAGCACCTAACGGCAGCCGTCCTTGAGAGCTAATAATTCTAGGTTAAGCCTGTTAACACCTTCGACTACAACATCACTTACCATCAGGTGAGAATGTGGTCAAAGGCTTACCTATCAGCAATAAAAAAAAATGAAAAGAAAGAACTTTTGCTGCAGAGATTCCACTTGCCTGATAAAAATACTATCGTATTTTGGCACCTCCAAAGACTTGTACACTTATTTCAATGTAATTAGCAAGATAGATCTAGATTTCATTACCTTCATACACCCAATCAGTATGGCCATTGTAGAATACACCGGGTATTCCATCATAAGTCAGCTGAATAGCGGTTTCATTGAAGTCGGGCATGTAGTAAACATTGTTATCAAGCACGTAGGCCAGGGAGTGATCGCCGCCGAAGATGCACAGCTGCAGACGCTCGTGGTCAGCTATGTAGGTCACATTACTGGAAATATGTTTAGCTTTGAAAATTAATATTCAAGAGAGCTTGCTCGATACAACGCCTGATCAAAATACTGGAACCTTTTAGGCTCAGCGAATAAGCATTGCAATTCAAAGGGGCAATGCAGTCAGCATGCTGTGAGTCTGCAATGAGTTGTATGTTGTCGAAATGCTTTCAATATAGTAGTTGTAGTGTTGGATATAGTTCGTGGTATTTTGTTAATAAAGGAATACCGCCAGTGAAAAAAAATATTCAAGAGAGTGACGATACTTCGCTATAAATCGAAATGCGTCTATCTTAGACGACTATTTTAGTTTGTATTAAAAATCATCTTGAACAATTCCGGCTGGTTCATCTGGCTTTATTTATTATATTTATATCTATATATATATTTTTCTATCATCTATCTATCTTTACCGTAGTCACCTCGGTGTCACTTAGTTCTGGGGAAATTATCACTTAATAAATTTTAATATTGTTAAGTTTGCAATAACGCCTGCTAGGCGAATTACATTACAAAATTACAAATTTACGAGAGAAAAAATTATAGTCATGTGCGGACGCGGGTTCGAATCCCGCACATGACTATAATTTTTTCTCTCGTAAATTTGTAATTTTGTAATGTAATTCGCCTAGCAGGCGTTATTGCAAACTTAACAATATTAAAATTATAAGGTTGCGTCATCATTTACAAGTTTAAAACCAATTGCAAAATTGGTCTTGTATGTAGTTCAACGCAAGTTGAACTATAGGTGTCGCTCCATCCCAATACGATGGTTGCATGAAGAACGAGAGCAAGAATTACAGTTATGAGTCATTGTGTCATGTTAGCTCAATTGGTTAGAGCATACCCCGGCTAAAGGGGTGGATGGACGCGGGTTCGAATCCCGCACATGACTATAATTTTTTCTCTCGTAAATTTGTAATTTTGTAATCACTTAATAAATATGTAAGATGTTTGCATTAAGTTTGACAAGACATGAATTTAGTTCTAGTACCTACCTACATATTGGGTTTTTGGTTGAACATGTGAAATTAGTACGCTTATTTGGTTATGTGCTAAGCCACGTGATCATTTATTTTCATCATATGTAGCCCCACATGTATTGCCATATTTTATGTTTTCTTTCAGATATTATTTTATTTTAATGTCCTTGTAGCGGAAGTGATGATGTGGTCGAAGATGAACAGGCTAGGCCTAGATAGGGGACTATCAAGGATATTTGCCGGAAAGTAGAGCACAATCCTTGCTTATTGGCCAGAGATTTTCTAATTCATTTCCACAGTTTTTACGTTAGTACAAAATTTATAAATAAATACATTAAACCACTTTATTGCAGGAAAAAAAAAAGCAGGAAAAGTGGAAGGTTCTTTACCTCTCCATGTCCTTGTTGTCTGAAAAGTCTTCGGTCATTACGTAGATACTGGAATTGCTCCGAACACTTACCGTTGAAAACGAAAATTAAAAACTTTGGGTACACGTTTCGAAGTTTGCTTAGCTGTTCTTAACAACGTCCGCCGCGGCCATGAGTTGGATGGGTGACCGCTAGTGACATTACTACTGAGCGCTTCCGTGCTTCGGAGGGTACGTTAAGCATGGTAATAGGGCATTTTGCTAATGCCCGCCTGGCTAGCTACCACCCTCAAGAAGAAAATCTGTCACCAAGAGCCTAACGATGTGTTCCAGCAGCTGTCCTTGAGAGCAAGTTATTATAGGTTAGCCTGAACTTCGATCACATCAACACTTACCATCAGGTGAGATAGCAGTCAAAGGCTAATTCTATTAAGCATAAAAAAAACCCTATCCGGACCCCTTCCTGCTTGAATTTTAAGGTTTCTTTACGGCTACATTAAAAAATTGTCTTTGTCAAGTCATTATTTTGTATTTTTTTTAAGTCGGTGTAAAATAATAATAAACCTACCCTGTATAGATTTCGTAGAGGGCATATCTCGCTGTTGTAGAGTAACGGTACACCTAAAATCGAACAATACAATAAAGTTAATAATTATATACAATTTAATCATTTACGAGGCATAGGACACGCCCACTCAGACAAGAGCTTCAAATATATAACACCTTTTTTTACTTCGATGATTTATGTTAATAGTGGTTTTTCACATTGACCATATAAATGTCACTCTATCCCCTTACGACGCGACGGTCCTACAGTATTGCACCAGGTGGTAGGTCTCTGCTGCAAGTGTCCGTCTTAGTGGGTACCACTCCAGTGTCAGATATTCTGCCTCGAAACAGTAGTGATCAAACACTAATATGTTTAGGCGTGAAGGGCACAGTAGAATGTGAAATGACTGGGCAAATGAGGCATGAGACCTAACGTCTTCGAAGTGACGAGGGCAGTGCAACGTCAAGCATAACAAGGAGACACTGCACCTGTGACATGCGAGCATACCATCACACGGGCGACATGACCAACACTTGACCAAATTAAATTAAAAAAATTACGGAGAAAATTCGGGCTGTGACATGGTTACTACGGTAGCTCAGTTGAATAGAACCTCTCTTGGCCCCAGGAGCCGTTCGTGGGTACGAGCCCCACCCACTGAATAGTACTGTTTCCATGCGTTATTAATATCCAATATAAATATGATGTAGGTATTACATAATGAGAGGAAAAATTTAAGTCATGTGCGGGATTCGAATCCAAGTCATCCACCCCTTTAGCCGAAGTATGCTCTGACCGGCTGAGCTAACATGTCAATGAATCATAACTCAAATTTTTCATATCGTTCTTAACCATCGTATGGGGATGGAGCAACACCTACAGTTTAACTTACGTTGTACTACAAACAGACTAAATTTGCAATTAGCTTTAAACTTGTAAATGATGACACAACCCTATAATTTTAATATGATATAGGGTTATGTTATCTACATTAACAATGTAGAATACTGACAAACGATGAACTGATTACAATAATCAAAAAACCACCTATCGTTCGCACTTCGACTTGCACTTGGTCCTCACGTTAACATATCGGTGAATTCCCAGCTTGGAAAAGTTTTCATACAGGTGATAAAAAAATGTTGGCACTTACTCCCTCTACTTCACTGGGCGCTAAGATGAATTCTCCATCAGGTGATAGAATAGGATTCGAAGTGTTCAAAAACGCCTGCAATATAGAAGAAACTTATTTAATTACATACCTCATAATAAAGTGGTAGTTACAAAAAAGTGGTTCAAGTATAGTATAGAGCCTATACTATAATTTAACCACTCTTAGTATAGCTTACTTAATCATTTGTCACCATCTACTAAGGCAACCGCTGCGGCCTTGACTTGGATGGCATTACTACTGAGCGCTTCCGTGATTCGTAACGCGTAACGCTAAGCCGCCGGTCGTGGTGGTTCTCTTTAGAAGGCAGTAGTTATATATAGCATGGTGGTAGGGCTTTTTGCGAAAATTCAAAATTCAAAATTCAAAATTGTTTATTGTCAGCTGTGTGTTACATGTTGGTCAAAATGGTGAAAGTATCGACAGCTACCTTTTCAGGCGTACAATATTATATAGATCAATATGATACAATAAATTATATTCTAATTAACATTATGTCATGCAATAATTATTATTTAGGTAAAATGTCAAGATTTTTATCATTTAAGAATTTGTCAATTGTATAATAGCATTTGTTCAGTAATAGTTTCATTAAATTATTTTTAAATTTGATAAATGTCATAGTTTTCATTGTATCTGTTAAATGGTTGTATAATTTAGTGCACACTACGTAAATACTTTTGCTAAAAAAATTTACTGCGAATACCAGCCTCAAGTGGAAAAAGCGCAAACCATCATCTCCACAGTTCGAAACCATGGTTCGGTCGCGAACTGTCTGGCACGCTCTTTAGATCGGTAGCCCTCCGGTACCCCCCCTCTGGCGGTGGAGGGGGGGATGTAAAGCGCCGCTCCGCCCGGCTTCATTCTAAAAATTATATCTGTCCAGGTTTAGCTAATGTGTCAAGTTTGGTATCGTTTTCGTATAAATCGATAAATTAGAATTCATTTCTAGTATAATA
This sequence comes from Plagodis dolabraria, assembly GCA_963854805.1. Taxonomy (NCBI): domain Eukaryota; kingdom Metazoa; phylum Arthropoda; class Insecta; order Lepidoptera; family Geometridae; genus Plagodis; species Plagodis dolabraria. Next base: position 24,968,929 of record OY978444.1, read on the forward strand.
AAAAGCAATTTCATATGTAGTTTCTTAATAATTTAACAATATTTAAAAATGACAAGTACATTTTTTATTTCAGGTTACCGTAAATATTATACTAGTGATATTTTATACAAATAAAACAAAGCCGATTTTATGCAGATTTGAAAAAATATAACTTTTATGTACATTTACAAATAATAAACAGCGAAAAAAATTTTAAAGGTCGTGCGCCGCCAAGTTAAACTATGCTACGAGGTGAAAGTCGCGTACTAGCAGCGGAGCGCTTGCAGAACTATGCCTGTTTCAACCTTTCAGTTGTTGTTAGTCAGTTCACTTGCGTACCACATTTTCTTTATTTCAGAATGAAAATTGGTTTAAGGGTACCACACTGGTCTGACAACCCTGTTGTAGCCAGTATTTGTTGGAAACGTAACTAAATCATGTCAGTGCATCAAGATAGCGTTAAAGTGAACCCGATTGTGTCTTTGTTGAACTGTCTGCAATGTTAACTTGCACTTTGTTAATCCGGAGATTTTAATCCAACATAAAATAATATAATAGGTAAAAATGTATTCGATATTGTACAGTGAAATAAAATTATTTATCATATTTTTCAACTCAAAAGTTCAACACACAGTGTGATCATCAATAATGAGTAATATTTACGGTAACCTGAAATAAAAAATGTACTTGTCATTTTTAAATATTGTTAAATTATTAAGAAACTACATATGAAATTGCTTTTTATTATACTAGAAATGAATTCTACGTTATCGATTTATACGAAAACGATACCAAACTTGACACATTAGCTAAACCTGGACAGATATAATTTTTAGAATGAAGCCGGGCGGAGTGGCGCTTTACATCCCCCCCTCCACCGCCAGAGGGGGGGTACCGGAGGGCTACCGATCTTAATTGGCTTATTTTGAGTCAAGGATCGAATGTGCCAAGTTTCATACTTGTGTCAAAAAATGTAAGGTGATTGCACTAACAAGTTGTACTATTCGCTTACCGCACCAATACTAACCCCAGTTTCTGAAACGTTGGTCAATGCCTTAATTAGTTAACAGACTATATACTGTACGCTGTTAGGTCAATAGCATTCTATGACGCGATATGTGACCAATGAGCGTTCACTATACAATCTGTTTACTGATCAAGACTATGACAAATGTTCCAGAAACCAGGGGTTAGTGTGACAATGTTGTGGACCGCCTTAGTCGGTCGGATATTGGAATTATTATACTTGGAATATGGACTATTTTGTTTATGTTGCGGGCACACTTCCCTGTCATGCCTAAATGACATTATTTGTCGGGCTTTTACCAAAGCCAACTATGCAGTTGCCAGCCGCTTAATAGCAGCTTAATTAAAACCAAAGAATAAATTATATACGTAACGATGGTAAAAGACCAGATGGAATGACTCATTTCGTGAAAAATTATGCGTCGGCCTTTGATGATTAGTATTTTTTTAATTAGGTATTATTATATATTGGTGTTTATATTATGGCAGGTATAGTTTTAGTTTCACAGTATTTTGCTATTTAACAACACAGCCTCTTTTTTCACATTTAAGCGGTTCTAGAAAAGTTTGCTCCTTAGTAAATAATTTAATGGTGTCTGAAAAACTTAGTAAAATCCCCATTAATCCACTTTATTGGGGCCTTTTCGAATTTGAATATTACCTAAAACCTTACCGCGTTCTAATAAAATTAATAATGCAAAAACTCTAATACCTTTTGTAACAAAAAATCTCTTACGAAGTATGATGTTTCTTACAACATTGAACCTCTTAAAAACAATAACTTTTTTACTTATGTATATTACTATGTTTATGTAAATTTTCACAGCCAGTATTGCAGCAGAAAACAACTTTTTTTGACGATATGATAGTGCATTATTAGTGACGTTGAGCGTAGTACCTAATCCATTTACAGAAAAACAGATCAAATTGTATCAGCCGGATCGTCCACTGCTGAACACAGCCTCCATTAGCCATAATCCCCATGCTTGGTAAGTGGCTCGTCGACCGTAGTGTTAGTTGATAGTTCTCCAGAAGGCGCTGCTGCCCACTTTCTGGTATTTACCTTTCGTCGCCTCTCAAGTCAGGAAGATATTACTAAAACTTACGAACTAATTTACGAGATCGTATGTTGAAGTGTGGCGTGGCCATTCGACTTCAACGTCAACTTCAGCGACGTAATATTACGTCAGATGTATTTAAGCCCCAATAATCATAGTAATAAGATATGTATATCTTCGCGATGAGGATTCTTTCGCTAGGATTCTTTCCATTGACCCACTCAAGTGATTCCATAAAGTATTTTTTTACACTTAAGAATCCAATTCAGTGTGCCATAGACATCTAGAATGCTAAAATTTTGCAATCATCCTGCAGCATTACAACTGCAACAATTCCATATAGATAAAGGTGCAAGAACATGGCATCTTGCTAAGGTTACTTTTACCTTTAGAAAGTTTTGATAGGAAGGGCATTTGGCCAGCATGACCATTTGATAAGAAAGCGAACTGCACTATTAATCTCGGATGACAAAGATATGCCAAAGGATTAACCTTGATAAAAACGTAAACCGAACAACTTGATGACTAACCATTAGCTCTCCGGAAACCAAAACACTGCTATTGAGGCTCGCCGCGTTAAATACATTGATGCCAGGCTCGCCAGGGATGACGAATGTGAATTCCGTGTCTGGGAATCAAAACCTTGTGTTTAGTAATTTTTTTATTAAGCATTACCTACATCAGGCATGTCAAACTCAAAGTCATTGGTGGGCCAAATGCGTAAGGACCGTAAAGTCAGTGGGCCACAAAACCTAACCCTAATGAAAAAAAAAACATTTCACAGACAGAGCGGTCATCATCATGAACCAGAATACTTCCACTCACTGCTGGATGTTGTTTCAAATCCCCTTCCAATGAAAGGTTTGCTATAATCCCCACGCTTTGGCAGGCGGGTTGGGGATCGCAGAATGCTCACCACCGTTAATCGAGAGGACACTGCTGTCCGTCCTACGGTAGTTCTGAATGCAGTTTTAGAATAATGCCAGTTTACCCAGGTTAGGAAGGGTAATAGAGGGTAATAAAATAATAGCAGGAAAATGGTATTTCAATTATTAACAAAACCATTTTCCAGGAATATGACATCTTTTGTCTTTAACTAAATTACCCATTTGAGGTGTAACTTTATATGCGGAAATTAGTTTTAAAACTGCATTGACGTGAGGGCAGTCGCGTCGCGATACTTGCGATCTTGAAGTAGATATGTTTCTCTCTCATTAGAGAAAATAATTGTTCACATTTGTAGATGCTCCAAAGATGTTCCAAACATTCATATAATTTTGCAAGCAAATTTCCATAACCGAGCTTCAACGACCCATCATTCGGTTCAAATCTGGGCCGCATCAAGAGGCTATTCTTAAAATTGGATCGGGCCGCAGGCATATGCCCATAGGGCCGCATGCGACCTGCGAGCCGCATGTTTGACATGTCTGACCTACATAAATGTTACAACTCTATACAGCTTACACCTTAATTTCAGACACTCCTTATCTGAAATCAAAATTGGGACTTCCCTCATCTGATGGTTGATATAAATATACCGATTAATTTATGAAGTATATATAGCATATTTATTCTAAATTTTACTGGAACCAAAAGCTGTATTTTAAAATACTCTTCTGCCGCATACAGTTGCGAACGTTGCGTTAAAGAACCCTTAAGAAGCTTAGGGCCAATCAAATATGTATAATCGGTTGAGATTTTCAGAGAAATTGTTAATATAAATTACCTGACAAATTAAATAGAAAATTTAAAACGCGTAGTATTTAACCACATATCAAACAAATCTTGTTTATCATATCAAATATACTGATTGCACATCAAAATTGAACACGACCTATGAAATTGAACTGTACATCAAAACGCTTAAAACTTCCTGATCTGACAATGAAAACATAAATAAATCTCTTGTACCGAAAAAAAATATTTCTAGCGCTATACGCCTGCGCCCCTTGCCATTGCCGTGGCACGCTCACTTCGCGCGTTTTTGTGGTCACCGGTAACCTAACGCTCCACCTTGCTACGATCGTCAACGCAACTGTATAACACTTGGATATTCAATCAGTATTTTGATGCGTCTTTATTGTTGTGTAAAATACAAAAATTAAAGGGGGTGCCCAGATCCCCAAACAAGAAACATTCTTTTGTTAGCATTACGGCGTTCACTTTCAAACTACCTACTCACAAATTTATTTCATTGGTTAGAAGCTTCATAAATACCAAATAAAAAGAGTAAAGTGATTTGATGACTCACCGGAAATCCATGTCCCTGTGAATCCTCTCTGTGCGAACTGTCCAGTCACGAACTCCTCAAGTGTGAAAGGGTTCTGAGCAGCTGCCATTGCCACCATCGCCGCAAAAATGTACCACGGCATTCGAACCTTTTCAATATCGCAACGGATTTTCAAGTCATATTGTACTAAATAAACATCCAGTCGCTAAATCTTAGCATTAGTACGGTACCATAACCTAGCTATTTTAACGCTTTTATTATGTTCGCCTATATGGTTTTATATGTATATGTACTGGAATCTATGAAACTGAGTTTTACCCAATTCTAATCATCGTATCATAATATAGACTAAAGGAATTTCAATCTCTGACTCGTATCAGAGTCTAAAGATACTTGTGTAGCCCTGAGGACATTACAATATGGTACCATCAGACTGACCTAGTGGTCAAGCCCGAAGATATGCACCGGAACTACATAACGGAACCGCGTATCCTGTTTAAGCTAGTTGCAATTACTTCAAGATGCTGTGTAGGTATTTGTCGCCAGCTTCTCCATATACAGCATGTGTCAGCTGGAGCAACACAACGTCAGCTAACACACTAATAATCAAACGTACTATCGAAGTTTTTTTGGTACGTAGATTATGAATATGTGTTCTTCATTGCACTAAATATGCTTTAAAACTTGGCATATTAAGAATTAAGTAATTTCAATTAAGTAACCAGGAGACAAACTCAAAGATGCACTCTAGTATACTTTTGAAATTATATAGCTATACATTTTAATCTTTTATAGGATGGAGGTAATTTATAGAAGTGCTATCTTATCATACTGCATACCCCGCTTAATTGGGATAACTAATCTACAGAGAAACTAGGTATTTTCTAACATAATAATTCCAAAACAAATTTTGTAACTTAATATAAAAATAATTCTATACATATTTTGGTATCAAAGACTGTTTCAAAAGTACCGACGTTGAAGTAATTATTTCGATTAGGTCGGGCAGCCCCGTGTCTACAAAACTATAAACTTAATTTTACATTCCAGATCAATAAGAAGCAATCTAATTTAGTTTTCATTTTACTTACCATTTCGATTGAGTATCTTAAATATCACAAATTACACATACAGCGGTTGGCGATTGCTACTCGCCAACACGACTGATTTTAAATTATCTCACTGAATTACAACTGTTATCCTTGATAACGACATATCAGAAGATAAAGATAATAATTGTTCGAATTTTTTCAGATAATTCGATTAGGTCGATAATATCGTTAACTATACTTCTTTTAAACTAAGTTAATGATATGCAGTAACGATATGGCTTATTAGATAAGTAGAAAATAAAACTTAGTGATAAGGTAGGAAAGTATTTATTGAACATTAAGTGACAGGATTAAACTTGACAATAAAACAGACAATAACCACGTTAACCTGACTACATTTCAAAAATACTTCCACGCTAATAGGTAGTTTCGATTACGGTCATAGCCAAATATCCACTTTTAAAACATAATAAAAACATCCGAAGTTTTCTCTAGACATATCCAAACTCATAATAATATAATTATCATGTATTTTGGCTTCATTGCGCTCGTTTTCAATGTACCATAGAATATCATGGCGTAGTCATAGTTTCTTCTCGAGTTCTTTCCTTAGACAAATTGCTTTGGTTGATTCCCGTCAGTATCTTGTAGTTGTGGTCATTACGTTTAGAAAATTGTGTGTTGTTTGGCCGAACGTGCATTGAGTGTACACGCTTGGAAGGTCAACATATCCGTGCTTAGTAAGACAAAGTCTAATGAGCACTTCGAAAGTTCAATATTTAGTGCGTAGATTGGCACCAATGTCATCGACGTCAATGGCTTCGCATCCAGAGTAGCATCACCCAGCGCGTGTGTACAACTGACCAGCTTACTCCAACGACGAATTTTAATCAATGGATTTCCTCCCCGTGTGCTATTCTATAACATTTTGCATAAAATAAATCACCTTGTCCTCTTCAGTGCATCCTTTTTACATTCTTGAAAGTAATCTTTTAACCTATACAACTAGATAAAACTAAATAAATCCTTTTTAGATAAATTTATCATCACGGAGGATGATCTAGTGCTACCTGGAAAAAAATCGCTAAGCGAGAAAATTTATTAATATATGAAAGATGATTGTGTGTAAATGATCTTGTATGTTTGTGTGTGTATGTGGATGTGTGAAATAGTGTGGATGACGTGAAGTGTGGTGTGTATGTGTGTATGGACGGACCATGCTAGTGACGGCGGTGGGTGCGACGCTGCTCCTGCATACGTCGCTCGTGCTCGGCCATGTGCTGTCGCCGCTGTTCCTCTTTTATCGCAATCTGAGGAAGGAAAATATTACATTTATTTTCTTGTACCTATAGGAAAACTTACAGTAATTTAATCTGCATTAATAGTTCAAATATAAAATGTTCGATTATTGCAGTTTATGCATGAAAAAAAATAGGTATCTCACATTCCTCTATACTATTTATGTCTATATATCTGCTTGATGATGATGATAAAAAGTATGCCGTCATGTATCCTATACAGGACCTAAACCATTTATTCTTCTACTAGCTTTACGGGCGCGGCTCCGCCCGCGCGTATGTCGGTTAAACGCGCAAAAACATTAACCTCTTTTTGCGCAGTTGGATAAAAACTATCCTATGTTTTTTCCCGGGTCTGAAACTATTTCCATACCAAATTTCATTCAAATCGGTCCAGTAGTTTTGGCGTGAAAGCGTAACAGACTGACAGACAGAGTTACTTTCGATTTCTCAAACACGCTTGGTTAATGTAATGTAAGTATTATTTGACAACCTTCTTCGAGATAAATCGAAATTGCTGTACTGGCCAAATACATGCGCGCAGCGGCCGGCAAAAAATGTATGAAAATCTATATCTGTCGTGTCTAGCCGTCAAATAAATTGCATAGTAAACTCATATCTATCGTGTAATTTAAAAATGGAACGATCTTTTACTTCGAAGCATGGCAACCAAGGAGGTAACTTATCAAAGGTTTTATTTAAATTTCAATCTGGCTTGGAAATAGAACGCTATTTACTGAAAAAAAAAAACAAACGAACACTTTAACGCGGGCAATTTTATTGTTGTTTGTTGATAGTCACTGATTTTGAAAAGCAATTGCTTCGACAAAATGAATTCAAGTGAAGACAATGAGTGTGATGAACTTAATTCAACGCCACCTGAAATTATTCACCTCTTTTTTCACCTCTTTACATATAATCCCCGGAAAGTCCACTTTAAAATTCATAAATTGTACATTTAACAACTGTATCTTCAAATATAAAATTCTGCCTAGGTACTACTTTGTTTTAATTTCCGCGCATTATTTGAGAAAAGCACTATACAAGCCTTGGCCACAACTAGGCATTGATGGATTTACGTATGTGTGCCTCGGCTTCGCCTCTGCCCACATATACACGTTCGTCCATCAATGCCTCCTTTGCTGGCCGCTGCAGTAATGTACTATTAGATGTGTTGTTTTTTTGCATCCCATCCTTGGCAGTCCCTTTGCCATTCTTCTTGTGATCTTTAAGTCTGCACGAATACTGGACTTCTGCGCTGAGTCAAGCAATTTAGTATTTTATTCTATTTTGTAATGCGCTGAAATACTGGAAACCTAAGTCTGATTTAGCATACTTATCGATTAGTATTCTTCTGATTGATTTTCCTGACAACAGATACCTCAAGTATCAGTCCTCACCGCTACTCTATATTCTGCTGCATAATAACAACTAACTCTAGCTGACGGGCGTAACGAATCCACCCAAAATCAATTATGGGTTACACCCAAAATATTTGAATCTATGGATAATTTGTTAAGAAAAGCTAAGAGACCTTCGGAGTGTGCGGGTGTTTCTACATAGGACCGCTGCTTGGGATAAATAAAATATTCATCTTGTAACGTAGTTTTATTGGCAATCGGAGTATCAATGCGGTTGTTGACGGTGCTCTGACTTATAAGTTATAACCTATCAATACTGGTGTTTTGCAAGGCTGTGTGCTCTCTCCGACTCTGTTTCACTTGCATATGAATGACTTAGTGCACTTCAGTGATATTCATTGCTATGCGGATGGCAGTACCGGAGATGCCTCATATACCGACCGAGATAAAATTTGTCTCACGACAAATTTAACCGGTAAACGTTATTATATACATCAACGTTGTCGTGAGTCTGAACAAACTTGTGTCTGAAGTCGAGACATTGTTATTGGAAGTCTCGAAGTGGGGCTAACTGAAAACATTCCCCCTTTGTTATATACAACCCCCCTAGCTGCCTCAACTAGTATAGGAGGACTGACAAATGGAGCGTTGATCAATTTCGCTGTCACTCTTGGAAGGGGAGGATAAATTCTCCTCATAAAAAGTTCACGCTCGGAAAATCGTGAATGTACTTCACGCTAGCCCATTCACCAGCAGTTATATAAGGCTTAAGTTAGGCCTCACATGGAGTATTACTCTCACTTCTGGGCGTGGCTCCCCAGCACACCCCCAATTAAACCTGGTTAGAATGCTGACTATAGGGTGTCATCATTCAGAACTCTGAGCGGAGTACAAATCATCATCATAATTAATGCATCCCTTAGAAATCTATAATTTTGGTGTATTGAGTATACTCCATTTAACCAACAAATACTGAAAACACCGATTTAAAAAGCAGTTATAATACAGTAGAGCCTCGATAGTCCGTACCCAGGCTAATCCAAACGTCCGCGTCGCTATAATCCGAACTGCCAAATTACTCCGCCCGCATTACTCGCTCCTCGCTCGTGACGCCACAATGCGATGTTTTTCAGCATGTAATAAGCTCTGTCTGTTAATGTGTATACGCTAGTAAGCGATAAATTGTGCTGCACTCGCGCGCCACGTATTGTTTTAGATTATAAAAATGGTTCCAACACCGAAAAGCAAACATAAAACTTTAACTATTGAGCAAAAGTGTGCCGTATTGTACAGTTTAAAAGATAGAGTATCTGCAACTTCACTTGCTCGAAAGTATCGGAAAATCTACAATCGCCGATTGTAGATTAGTAGTGATGGCCCAGTGGCATTGGCTATGGACTGCCGCGCAACAGCTCCATGGCTCCATAAACCGCGGGCTTGAGCTTCACCGCATGGTGGAAGAGCATTTTGCGAATGCCCGCCTGCCCACATGAGACAACAACTATGTCTCAAGTTGACGGGCGCAGTGCAATTCGTGACTTGTCACGACATGCATCTGTTATAGACATGTCCGCTAAACATTAGGTGGGCCTCGAGCTTGTTCCGCCACAATAACATAAAAGAAGCATACTATAATCCGAACGCTCCGTGAGTCCGAACAGGGGTTGATTTTAGATAGTTCGAATTATCGAGGCCCTACTGTATAAAGCTTTGAAAACAAACAAAATTTCCCATATAGACTGTTGATAGGTTGGTAGGTTGATATCTCATCAACACTCGACTACAGTATTCTGGGGCTGCCATCCAAAATCATTTCTATAAATATTAGGATGATCAGGTTATTCATCAAAAAAAATATTAATTGAAAATTACACTATACCAACATTAGCTGTTTAAGAGTAATGATTATGACGAAGCTAGTTAACGACTCAGCTAGTAATCAAGTGTTACTGCACAATCTGGTTTTGACATATAACTGAATTATTAGAGAGTGATGAGAGAATATATGAAATTAGTATATAACTTTAATAAGGCTATTTTTTTTGTATCGAACCAACAAATTGTTGGTGTACACATAAGATTATTTTTTTTAATTACTAGTCAAGCGTCAAATGTAGAGGAAAGGAAGGTAATTTGGAATACCATTTGGTTTTAGGCCTGTATATTGTACAAATGGGTTTGAATAAAAAATAGAACCTACATTAAATTGAAACAAAAGCCCTCTTCAAATTCTTCCCACCGAGAGCATTGGGAAGAATTCGTAGAGGGCTTTTGTTGCTTGTTACTTTTTGGTAGGTGGCCAGAGGGCCACCCATCAAAAAGTTATGCAATTACAGCATTTATTTTTGTCAGGGCCCAGTAGGTAAGTGATATTCCAAAATACTGACTTTACTGACCATTTTCAGGAAAAACTGACATTTACAGACCGAGGTTTAAAAAACTGGCTTTTACTGATTTTACTGACCATTTTCGACCCATGAATATGTGTTGATAATTATATGTTCTTGCTTGGTATCACTTTGCCAAAGCTATTAAGTAAACATAAATGTATGTATGAGCAGCCTGACTATTTAGATATGTGTGAATAGAATGGCCTGAGTATGTAGATCACTATGAAGAGAGTGGCCTGAGTATATAGATCACTGTGAGTTCATTGTGGTCAAAGGATAACCTATCAGTAAAAAAAACAATGTCAATGAACAGCTCAATGATTTAAATTTATGTTTACTTCCCTAGCTATTCTATTTTCACAGTATGCAGTGGTATAAGCGAATTTACCTTCCACAATTTAAGTTTTAAAAATCTTACTTTCGGAGCATGAGCGAACAAAAATAAATACAGTTCAAGTTGATTCAGTTTTCAATGTATTAGGTGAATATAATGGAATTTATTGGTTATGTGGTTGTGAAAACGAACATCATGTTATTATAGAAGTATATTTTCTACCTATAAACGATTTTTATACAAATATTTGATTGTCAATTTTTAATTCATTCAGTTCCCATCTTTCGTCTGCTTTATTTAAAAAAATTAACTATATATAGTAAAAATCTCAAATTCGAGTTACACCTTTGAACTAACCGTTTCGGCTGAAAGCGGCAGCCAATAAATGCATGGAGTAGCCTTCGTCTTTTTGAATAGATCATCCAACAGCTTAGCTGGTGCTTCTTCTTCTTTCTTCTTGAACTTCCTTGCTGTAAACATTATAATTGACATATACAATTTTTTAGCAGCACAGTCCTCTATGACAGTTTAACTAATACAATTAGAGCACAAATTTCGACTCAGTAGAGAGATCCTTGATAGCCCAGTGGTTATAGCACCCTGTCATTATACCCTGGGACATGGGTTTGATAATATTTTACTAACAATGCTTGAAATTGACAAGATTTATTCCTTTATAAGGTACCATAATTTTAAAAACTGTGTCAAGCTTTTGTACCACTTATTTGGAAATACCTTGGTTGGCAAACTGAGAATCTAAACACAGATTTATATTGGATTTTCAATTTGGATTGATCTCTGTAGGATCAATTCCCATTAATAAATGCAGTTGTGGTGGACTAGGATGATATTCCACTCATTAATTAATTTATTACTTAGTATTAGATAATTACTCAGTATTGGCTAGTGCGGTGCCAGAGCTTGTGGGATTCTTGGCTAGAAAGTTAAACCCTATCTCTACCCGTGGGTGTAGTAAGAGGCGACTGAGGGTAATACACCAGAAGGTGGGCAGCAGTGCATTTCTGAGGAACTGACGTCTCACACAGCAATCCCCCAGAAGCCTACCAAGTATGGGGATTATGGCAAACCCCTTCATAATGGGGGAGGCTGTGTTCAGCAGTGGACAATCTGGTTGATACAGTAAATTAGATTATAATAGAGATATTTATCAAAATGCATCATTTATCAGTTTTATGGTATACCCTCATGTAAAGTAGGTACATGAGATATGCAAAATAAAGCTGATCAACAGATTGCATTTTAACATTTTTGTTCTCAGTACTTAAAGAGTTATAAAGCACAAAATAATTTTAGCATTACTCAAAATAATTTGTTGGTAACTGAGTCATTATATGATCAATAATTTAATTGCCTGTTGTCTTTCCACCTCACAAATAATCAAGACATACCTATATTTAGCTTTGTATATTTAATGGACCTGTGCTCAGTACATGGCAATATGCTCCTCCCAAACATTGGACCAAAACTTCTCTGGCGAAACATGGTTAGTCCCCTTACCTTTCATAATTATTGGCATGACTATACAGTCATAACCACACTGTATAGTCATGCCAATAATTATGAAAGGTAAGGGGACTAACCATGTTTCGCCAGAGAAGTTTTGGTCCAATGTTTGGGAGGAGCATATTAGTAATACTACTCTATTAAATAGTAATACTACTCACTCAAACACCACTTTGGGGAATACAGACAGATATTATGCATAGTGCATATAAGTTTACTTTGGAAAGTGACATATTTTACATTTAAATTTTATGCTAAATCTACAATGATTATTAGTATGGTTGCTGAAGCATATTTTTCTGCACCAGTAATTTCTTTGGACATATTTGTGGCACAAATCTTCCAAATATTATAAATGTGGAAAAAAACAAGGGACATGCAAAGTATAACAAAGAGGGTATGTCACTGCCTAAATAACATCTATTAATAGCAAAATGTAATGTAATATCTTAGGGAGTTTTATCATATAAAATGTTATTATGTAAAATATCTTTGGGAATTTGATCTTTAATTGCTGTATGTGTAGGTAGCAGTATGGACAATTATTATCCAAATTTCCACACAGAGGAAGCCTCAGGCAGAAGCTAGAGTGTTGTTTATAAATGCAATTTAAATTATTGAATAAAAACACACTGAAAGTTACTGCCCGTAGGAATAATTTGTTATACCACAGTCTAGTATAGAATTTGTAACATAATTAGGGTGTTTGTATAACCTACTGTTAGCAAAACACACCCACAAATGCTCAAAATGCTTACATTGAGAGTTCGTTTTGGGCTATTCTAGGCATACACATTTGGAAAGCTTTGAAAACAGCTACATTAATATCGGGAATGCTTTTAAACTTGGTGTTTATGAGAAGAATTTTATCAAATTTCACATGTTTTTTGCAGATGTATTGAAAACCTAAGTTCGTATGAGACATATAATCACTTCGTTTGCATGGAACAATGCATTATAATGTTTTTATATATCGAATCAGATAATGTGCCCCCATTCTCCTCTCAGAATGACAGTTTTTGAAAAGTATTATCTGTCATTTGAATAGGGGCAAATCATAAACAGCAAAATTCTCAAAAGCTTGCTTTCCGAACTTCTAGATACAAATTCCAATTTTGAAACTGTTACAAACGCTATTGTATCAAATTAAATGCCTATGTACTACAAGTACTTTCCATATCATATGTATATGTCCAACAGATGACAGAAAATAAATGAACTGTTACTTGTTAATCATATAAATGTAAGCAGCCAACTTACCTGGTTCTGGGCTCCTTTCAAGAGTGCGATGCCTCCGTTTGTCAAGCAATGGTCTCTCTTCATGCCGCACTCTCTCCTTCTCTTTGTTGTCTTTCTCGTTCTTCCCGAGGTCCCATTCACGTGTCGCCGTTTTTCGCTCCCATGGCTTCTCCTAAATTATATATAATAAGCTATCAGTTGAAATTCACAGAAATTAACAGACTACATTATCAATTAGTTTCACTTGCTACCTGATCACATTGCTTTAATGTTAATTTATCTCTTGCCAAAAATAAGCTAACAAGCTATAGTGGCATTTCCTTACACTGACTTCAAGCCGGGATTGCACTGCAAAATGGTAATGTGAAGGATACCCGAACAAATAGTGACTAGTTACAAAAATAGGGTATACCTTCCTAAGAAAGACTTTTGACTATTTTAATTATTTGCCTTCCAGTGTAGAAGAGAAATGAGTAGGGCAATTTTAATAGGATTGGATTCCTTGATTTTGTTAATTGAAAGAATTTATTTTAGAAAACAAAAAAGCTTGGCCAAATCACCTCTACCATGACACCATCAGCAACCTATTTAATGATATGGATGTGATTCGCACATCAGTAAATACCTAACTGTCAATGAAATGTCAAGTCTTTTTCTTTGTCTTATCTTTATAGTGGAAGTTAGGTATTGTAGGACAAGGAGACAGTATAATCTATATCATGACCATTTATTTTCAATAGCATATGTAAATGAAGGGTTTAAAAAATATTATAATAATTTTATGAGACTTTTATTACAAATTGCAAGAGTAGATATATAAGAAAGGAATGGGCCCCAAGATGCTTGCCCCTTCTTTGCAAGGTAGAATTAATGACTTTGATAAAGACATGGCAGTCTGTGCAGTTGGGCAAGTATTTACATATCCATTGGAGAAACCATGTCACAGCAATCTCATCCTAACCTATTAATTTCTAAGAATTTATTTTTCCCCATATGCTTACTATAAAATTTACTTAGGTTTGTAAAAGGTTTAGCTCAGTTAACTTAAGCACAACAAAACTTACTTTCCACTTCTTTCTTGGTGGATGCAATTATATGAAACTTTTGTGGTAATTTAAGCAGACTGTACAGAATCCGTTTCGCTCACAATGGAAGCCCAGCTTTAGACTTATGAGGATAAATTAAATATGAAACATCAATCAGTTATGGTTTTTGCTTCAAGGTATAAGTTTTCAAGCACACTAACTACATTTAGATGGTAATTTTATGTATGTTTCTTTCACAAAGTGACACTTACTACTTCCCCTCGTTCACGCTTTAAGTCTTGCTCCCGAAGCCAGTCCTCTACTGTGCCAGGAATGGTAGAAACCTGGGCATTATCTGAATCTTCATTAATCTTAGCCTTGTCAAATGCCTCTTGTGTTGAGAAATCTACTTGTAAAGCTTTGGGATTTGACACAGGCCATGTGACTCCATGTAAAGCGTGCCTTGTTTCAACTGCTTGACTGAAAAGGAATTTAATGGATGGTATCAATGTAGTAAACAAACTCATTAGTAAACAAAGGAAATATGCATTTGTTATTACTTACTCTTCATTTTCATAGATGACAAAGCATTTAGATTTGATCCTATCAATCCAAAATCCATTATCTACAAGTCGCCCTGTTCTCTGCAGCAAATTCTTCAACTGTGGCAGAGTAAATGGTCTCACAAGGTTTGTAATGTACAAAACACGGGATTGTTTGTGCCTGGGGGGACTGGGTGGTCTGGTAATTATACTCTCATTGTCTTTGATAATAGAGATCTTTCTATTAGATGCCAAATCTTTGACTTTTACAATATCCTTTTCTTCATGGTTTTTCATTTCAAAATTATGTTCTTGGTCTACTCGTTGGACATTCTCAGAGTTGTCAATTATGATTTTGGGTAGAATCGGTCTCTCAATTTTTTCAGTGACTACACGCTTATGTTTCTTCTCTTCAATAACCTCTTCAAACTCTACAGGTTTCACATCAGGTATTATATCTTTGAGGACATCACTAGATATTGTTAATGACTTTTGTTTTGTTATTTTGGCAGGTCTTGAACCCCATCTTCTTTTCCTGCTCACAACAAATGGAGCAGCTTGACCATTGAGATGAGCTTCTTCGTGATTGGATTGAATGGAGTCTGATTGGTCCAATAACTTGGGTTTATCTTCTTCACAGTTTGACTTGTCATCAACCCTGCTCACGTCTTGATCCTTTCCTGAATCAGTTGACATATTCCTTAATCTCTTTTCATTTACAGAGTTCTCTACAACACCTGTTTCATTAGTGGATTTATCGTTATCTGAGTTTGGCTCCTCAGTGGGAGTTTTATCAGGAGATTTACTTACCTTTTTATCTTCCTTGGACTTCACTGCTGAACTGTTTTTCTTAGTCTTGTCTGCTTCAGTGTCTGAATCAACTTTACTATCCTCAGGGTGTAACTCAAGTATTTCTGATTTATCAACAGATGCACTTCTCCTGCGAGTTGGACTTTCAGGCTCTGGAGTTTTATCATCATCTCTTTCCTGAGTTTCAGATTTAGTAGGTGTTTTAGGGTCAGGTGTTTTTGGTTCAGGTGTTGCTGATACAGCTGTTGTTTCAGCTACAGGTGAAACAACAGTTGTATCAGCATCTGAAGCTTTATCATCTTTTTCAGATCTACCTGCTTCTGTTTTTGAAGAATCCTCAGTTGAATCTACATTTGCTTTTTCTTCACTTTTGGTTTCATCATTGCTAGTAGATATTGTGTTCTCAGATGAATCAACCTTACCCTCTGCCTCGCTTTGCGTAACTTCAGTACTAGATTTTTCTTGATCTTGGCTAGACTTAGCATTAGACTCAGGTTCGTCATCTTGGCTGTCTTGAGTCTTCTCAGATCCATCTTTGGATTCTCTGTGCGATCGTTTTGACCTGTGTTTGCTCTTTCGTCTCTCCTCCGGAGCTTCTACACTGGGAGTATCACTCGAGCTTGTGGCTCGCGACTGCTTTCTTTTACTACGCGGCGATCTGTCGGCTCTTTCCGGTGTAGAGGGTGGGCGAGTCAAACATATTTTCAATTTTTGGATCTCACCGGTATCCCCGGAACCTTCAGCCGCCTTAACCCGCCATACTTGGTCTTGTTGCTCTTCCGGGCTGTCCTCTTTGACAGGTGTTTTCGGTGGGACAACTTCAGCAACTGGTACCGGTTCTGCTTCGCGTGGCGGACTTGCATCGTCAGCGGACTCATTTTCGGACGAAGTAGAGTGCTTCTTACGTCGGGATGATCGCGTACGTTTTGCTTTCTCAAGCTTCTTTTCAGGTGAAGCCTTGCTTTTCTTCGTAGCTGTAGCTGTGGTACGTTCACTTTTACGTCGCATTATTACCTAAAATGCAAACAAACTTTTAATGTTGCAACCTTAATGTGGATTCACGTAATCAAAGAGAATCACAAGTGAATATTACTATCTGAGTGCCTTTTCTGATTCAATTATAATAAACAAACGAATTAAGCAGCGTGCCTGATACACTAAAGCCAACAATCCGCCATATTTAATATTATTGACGGAAAATAATGTATAGGGAGAGGAGGTATAAAATACTAGTAGATACGAGTAAGTACTGATACTTTTCTTGCTATACCGATAATTTTAATTCATTACTTCACAGCATCGAATCATTCTTGCGATACCCACTCAGTATCCGATTACGTGATTGAATTCATTTCGTCCCAATAAATGCGACAAATGTGACTGTGCCTGTGCTGCAATGGACGCGATCGTGCCAATTGATTACAATTTCTTTTGTTATTAAACTACTCCTTCTTCCTCGCATACACATGCATGACGTGTTTTTCCGATAGCGAAATAATTGAAGGGGATTCATTATTATTTTTAAGTTTGTAAGTCAGCCCTTATTATTTATTGTTCGCAGAATTATTGACATTCACATTACTGTGTTATTTTTGCTTTATTGCACTTTAATGTAAATGAATGTTTTAGGAGTTAACTATTAACCTCTCAAAACTAATCCATTTGCAGAATGGGAAGATATGAAATAGATTTTTCATTATTCAAACAAAGTCACTATACAATATTTTTTAGACTTTTTAATTGATTAACTATGACCCAACCAAGAAAAAGAATGTCGACAAAGTATCTGGATCTAGAGTAGCAAGATTGAAGAAAATTATTTGCTTACAAAATATCCACTAACGCAAGGTACGGTAAAACCTGATACCAATCCTACTCACTTCTAATATTTGTGTTGGGTTAAAGTTGTAGCGCGTTCCGAACCTCGGTTAGAGCGCACTCGGAGTGCAACTTTTCACTCTAACGTCGTTCACAACCTTCGGATAGAGCGCAACTTTTTAATTATAAAAAGAGGTCGTCAAATGTAGAATCTTTAACTGACATGACCTAGACATTTCTTGATGAGAGAATTATAGGCACTCTATTATATTTTGCAGGTAACGGCAGTTATTGCTTTTCAAACATCATAAAAAGTCTTATAAATTCCCCGCCAAATACGATATTTGAGTTAATGAATAGATTCAGGCGTTACTTTGCGGAAATCCATATTTAATAATAACAAATACTTTTAAAAGTATCTTAAAAACACATTAAATAATATTTAAATAAAACACTTAAAAAGCATAAAGTTATATATTATAATTCCGCCTAATTTTCCTGTTATCTACGTGACGTCACAAACATCACGCAGCCTAACCGGAAGATTTAGGATACATATAGAGTTGTATCGAATACGGATTACTAATCACGGAAGTACTACTCACATGCATAGCTTGTATCGTAACTTTGTTAGTATATAACACCCTATATATATAAAATTACCATTGCAAAAAAAATTGGCGAATGGTTCACGTCAAGTTCCAGATTTTCACGAAATTTTTATTGTCATAGAACTCATAGAGTAGACACACATCAAATATTGCCGAATCGGGCATTCTTCTTTCCGTATAGTTATAAAAAAGTATATCAAACAAATTATTGGAGTACAAAATTTTTTTCTGCCCAAGGCGGGAATCGAACCCGCGTCCTCCGATATCGCGTCGGATGCTTAACACCATCTCAGCCACCTGGACATTGGCATTTCTGCCGAAACTTTGTGCTCCAATTGTATTACTTTAACCAAAAAAAGTGAAACACAGATATGCTCTCCGGCAGACACTTCATTCCTCACATACCCTGGGTACAAACTGGAACATTCCTTTTTGCCGCGGGCGGGGGTGTGTCTTTACGTCAGAGAGGATATCTGTGCTCGTCGTCTCAGCAGCCTCGAAGGACGGGGCCTATCTGACATTTGGTTGCGCGTAGACTGCGATGACCATCCGCGTATCTACGCGTGCCTTTATAGGTCCCATATCAACGGTAATGCCGAAATAGATCGATTCGTGGAGCACCTACAGATGGTTGCAGATTCCGTGCTTGAGCAGATCCCCACCGCAGAGATCGTGATACTTGGCGATTTCAACGCCCATCACGCCGAATGGCTCGGTTCGCGCACCACCGATCATGCGGGGAAATCTGTTCACGACTTCGCTTTAGCGTATGATCTGACACAACTGGTCACCTCGCCTACGCGAATCCCAGATGTGGATGATCATACACCTTCCCTGTTGGACCTTCTGCTGACTTCTCACCCGGACAACTACACAATATCCGTTAACGCTCCCCTCGGATCGTCGGACCACTGCCTGATCCGGAGTTCAGTGCCAGTTACACGCCCAACTCGACCCCGTTTTGTAGGTTGTTGTCGCGTGTGGCACTATAGGTCAGCAGATTGGGACGGGTTTTAGTTTGCTTCTTGCCGGATGATCCAGATGTCACTGCTGACTATGTTGCTGATGTAGTGCTTCAGGGTATGGAACTCTTTATTCCTTATTCTACAGTGCCCATCGGTGGCAGGTCACAGCCCTGGTTTGGTCGCTCTTGTAAAATGGCCTCTGGCCATAAACGAGAGCGTTACCAAGCTTGGGCCGATTCAGTGGCATCTAAGGATTTAAATACCAGCGATCTCAAAAAGAAATATAACTTTGCCTCCAGGTCCTTCAAAAGAGTAATCGCAAGAGCGAAGTCGGAGCATATCGGCAGAATTGGCGAGAGATTAGCCCGCCTTCCTTCGGGAACACGTGCGTTCTGGTCTCTTGCCAGGGCTGTCCGGGGGAATTTTTGTCAGTCATCCCTACCGCCCCTGCACAGAGAGAATGACACACTGGCCCACACAGCAAAGGAGAAGGCCGATCTTCTGGGCTCTCTCTTTGCATCTAACTCGACTTTGGATGACTAAGGGAACTCACCACCGACTATACAACGGTGTGATACCTCGATGCCAGATATAATTTTCCGGCAATGTGCAGTACGTAAAGCACTGTTCTCCTGGGACATTCATAAGTCGAGTGGGCCAGATGGCATCCCTCCGATAGTACTGCGGACTTGTGCTCCAGAGTTGACACTGGTTCTAACGCGTCTTTTCCGGCTCTGCTACTCATCAGGCGTTGTCCCGAAAACATGGAAGACGGCTTTGGTGCACCCGATCCCTAAAAAAGGTGACTGCTCAGATCCGTCCAATTACCGCCCTATAGCCATAACGTCTCTGTTCTCTAAGATAATGGAATCCATTATCAACAACCAGCTCCTGCAGTATCTAGAGGAGCACCAGCTGATTAGCGATCGCCAGTACGGTTTTCGTCGTGGTCGCTCAGCTGGTGATCTTTTAGTATATCTTACGCACCGATGGGCAGAAGTGATGGATTCCAAGGGTGAGGCGTTGGCGGCTAGTTTGGACATAGCGAAGGCCTTTGATCGGGTGTGGCATAAAGCGCTTCTAACGAAGCCTCCTTCCTTTGGGCTTCCCGAGAAATTGTGCGAATGGATCTCCAGTTTTTTGGCAGAACGGAGTGTTAAGGTCATTGTCGACGGTGCATGCTCCGACTTAAAGCCGATTAATGCTGGCGTTCCGCAAGGCTGTGTGCTATCTCCGACTCTATTTCTCTTGCACATCAATGACATTCTGCAACTCAGCGATATTCATTGTTATGCGGATGACAGTACCGGAGATGCCTCATACACCGGCCGCGCTAAAATTTCTCGGAAAAACGTTGTCGAGAGTCGGAACAAACTTGTGTCTTCAGTCGAGACCATGTTGTCAAATGTTTCCAAATGGGGCCAATTGAACTTAGTCCAATTTAACCCCAAGAAGACACAAGTTTGTGCGTTTACCGCCAAGATATCCCCCTTTGTCGTATCCCTCCGTTTTGAAGACACTCCCCTTGCTACCTCAGCCAGCATCGGAGTACTTGGCGTCGACATATCGAACATCGTTCAATTTCGCTGTCACTTGGAAGATAAGGCTAAGTTAGCCTCTAAGAAGCTTGGTGTGCTCGGAAAGGCGAGGCGGTACTTCACGTCGGCCCAATCAGGCTTCAATCGTCGACGATCAAGTTTTCTCCGGTTGGCTTTGCGTAGAGATGTTGGATCACTCTGCATCTATTACCGTATATAGCACGGGGAGTGTTCTGAGGAACTGTTCGATTTACTAACTGCAGCTCAATTTCACCACCGGACTTCCCGACAAAGCAAGATGTTTCATCAATTTCATGTCGACGTCTGGCAGTCCACAACCTTGCGATTTTCATGGCATTTTTTACCTCACACTGCCATATTATGGAACAAGCTGCGTGGTGAAGTATTTCCGAACAGTTACGACTTAGGAACCTTCAAGAAGAGCATATTCCCTCCTTAAAGGCCGGCAACGCATCCTCGAGACCTCTGGTGTTGCGGATTTTTGTGGGCGACGGTGATCACTTACCATCAGGTGAGCCGCCTGCTCGTTTGCCCTCCTATGCCATTAAAAAAAACTAGTAGCTAAATCTGTCAGCGGGGCATACTGAATCAGAATCAGAATCATTTATTGCATACTACTGCTTTAAACAATCGCCACATTTAAGTGCTGACGTGGATTTATGGGCGTTATATAGCTTCTGCAAACTACCACAGAATATGAGGCAAGCAGATGACAGCACATTTGTCGATATTTTGAATAGTTTAGGGGTTGGTCAACTCACCATGCAGCAACTTGAATCCTGGGTCATCGTAGAGTACCACTTACTGGACCAGATGGCGAGTGTGTGCGAAAATTTCCCACGACAAGACAGGTGGATGACTACAATCAAACGATGACCACCGAACTCGCCAAAATTTGCGGATGTGTGACGTGGTAGCATCAGATACATCTGTAGAAGCCAAAACCTACAGAAAGCGGCCAAAACCCGAATTTATACATTCTGACCCCAATAAATGAGGAGATATTGTTCCTTTCTTAAAATTGGTTCTCGATTAATGTTGCGGAAAATATTAACTTTGGACACGGCTTGGTAAATGGCGCTATGGGGGTCATCCAAAAATTCGTATGGCCAGCGCTACGTCGTAATCGGGAGAGTTACCGCAAGCCGTCTTCGGTGAGTTCAATGAAAAAATGATACGTGGCAACACAGTCAGTTTGGGTAACATAGTCAAAATTGAGCCTAGCACTGTCAAATTTGACGCGTTACGGGGTCAGGGTAAAGTCGAGCGGCACGTGCTACCACTGATATTATGTTGGGCCGTGACAGTGCACAACCTGCAAGGAACGACACTAGACAGAGCCGTCGTAGATCTAGGCAATTTTTTTTGCCCAGGGGTAAAGTTTATGTAATTTACATGGGACAGACTGTCCAGTTAGGTAGGTTCAACTTCGAAAAAGAAGACGCCCGAAGAACCCAACTCGGATGGGCAGCGTTCGGGAAGTTACGCGACATTTTCTCGTCAAAGAGCCTGAAGACCAAAGTCGTCAACCAGTGTGTATTCCCAGTGATGACATATGGCACCGAGACGTGGTCCTTAACTGTGGCCCTTATGGACAAGCTCAGAGTCACTGAACGAGCCATGGAGAGAGCTATGCTCGGAGTTTCTTTGCGCGATAAAATCCGGAACGTGGAAATTCGCCAAAGAACCAAAGTCACCAACATAGCTTTCAGAATTTGCAAGTTGAAGTGGCAATAGGCGGGCCACATTGCTCGTCGAACTGATAACCAATGGGGAAGAAAGGTTCTCGAGTGGGTACCATGGTACACCGGAAGACGTAGAGTTGGTAGGCCCCCCACTAGATGGACTAACGATATCATAAAAGTCGCGGGTAGCCAATGGTTACAAGCGGCTTATAGCCATTCTTTAATAGGCCTTTGTTCAACAGTGGACGTCTTCCGGCTGATGATGATGATGATGAAAGTTTATGTCGCTCTTAGTCGCGTCAAACAGCTAGAAGAATTGGTGTTTTAGATCCACGAAAGCTTATCAACGAGCCCCATGACAAAAAGTCTCTGCAAGAACTGAAAGACCTCAAAGTTATCATTAATAATTAATTAATCATAAAAAAAATTATTTCGCGTTATCTTCTGCCTGATATTAATTTCCAAAAAAAAAAGTTACTTTTCGTGGCACATTGTGCGTTTGCAAAAATATTGTTTTATCACTAAAAGGTACGAAATAAAAAGAAATAATTTAAAAATTAAATAAAAAGAAATAGGTAATTTAAAAATTAAAAAACACCCCTGCCGTATCAAAAAGTGAACTAAAACATTAAAATCATGTAACTTGTTTGTAATTTTTTATTTCACTTTTTGATACGGCAGGCGTGTTTTTTAATTTTTAAATTATTTCTTTTTGGTAGCAGTCGAACGCAGTGTATATAAATAGTTACTTATAATACCTAGTACTTAACTGTCAAAAGTGAAATTTTTGAAGAGGACCGGTGATGGTTGCTAATTTGCTATACCTAATCGATAAAATCGCTATTGACGTGAAACGGAAGGTAGCTCTAGTATTCTTTGATCTGACAGATCTGATCTGTAAAACAGTGAAAAAAAATATTTTTGATCCGTCTAGGGCTTGGACTAAATTTTTCGACAAAATGTGTAATAATTGTATAGACCGGCTTCGCTAGGGTAATTTACCGCAAATATTACGTATAATTATGCTAGTCACATTTGTAATTAATGTTAATAAGTTATGCGAGGATGGAGTATTCACAACTTGCCTTTTGTTTCAGATGCTAGGGCCTGTTGTGTCATTCTCTCCGGCTTACAATTTACGTATGTTTAGACGTGTAGCGGTGCTTGTAGAATGATAACGAGTTATATTTAGCTTACTACATGCTAAGACCATGGGTAACCAAAACAGTTGCTGTTGTTACCGCAGCCCGTCGCCTATACGAAAGGACATAGTGAAGCTAGAAGACTACCTCCCAGAGGGAGAAGTAAGCTCCAATAATATACAACACATCAGTGAAAGAGAGCCTGATGATGGGGACTTAGACCCCTCACAAGACCCCATTGCTGGGACCATTTTCATGGAAAGGTCAAAAGCTTCAATTGAAAATGGTATGACCAGAAAACGAAGTCAGCACCAAATCGCTGACAATAAGCTCAAAAAAAGCAGTTCCTGTTCTACAATTTACTTAGATGATAGTACTGTGTCACAGCCTAATTTGAAAAATACTGTCAAATGTGTTGCTCTAGCTATCTATTATCACATTGAAAATAGGACATCAGAGCGCCGATTAGACATATTCGATGAGAAATTGCACCCCTTGAGTAAGGACAGAGTTTCTGAAGAGTATGATAAACACAATCCAGAACACAAACAGATATATAAGTTTGTGCGAACATTGTTTAATGCAGCTCAGTTAACAGCCGAGTGTGCTATTATCACTCTAGTCTACTTGGAACGTTTGTTGATCTGTGCAGAGTTAGATATCGCTCCTTCAAATTGGAAAAGGATAGTTCTAGGTGCAATCCTCTTGGCAAGTAAAGTATGGGATGACCAAGCTGTTTGGAATGTGGATTACTGTCAAATACTGAAAGATATCACTGTTGAAGATATGAATGAACTTGAAAGGCAATTTTTGGAAATGTTGCAATTTAACATAAATGTACCTTCCAGTGTATATGCCAAGTATTACTTTGATTTACGGACCCTTGCAGAGGCCAATGACCTAGCTTTCCCTAGTGAACCTCTTAGTAAAGAGAGAGCTCAAAAGCTGGAGGCAATGTCTAGGGTCATGGAAGATAAAATTGCAGCAGAGGTTGTAAAAAATGGAATTAAAAAATGGTCAAGCTTAGATAATGTCAATTCAGGTGCTGGGGTGAGGCGAAGTGTAGCCATACTGTCATAACTTAGTCAAGAGCCAAAATTTAAATCCAAAAAATCACAAATATATTTGTGTGTTTTGTAAGAATATATTGTATTTAGAGTATGCACCAGTTGACGAGATTAATTTTATTACATGATAATAATTTGCTTCAATTTTTATCAATGAAGGACAGTTATACTGCCACGTAATGCCTTGATTTCTATTACTTCTGTAGTAATCATGGTACCATTATAAGATCCTACCATCTAAGATTGTAATTTAAGTAATACAGTAAGCTTATTATCATTAACCATTTATTGTTTTACATTGCACCAACAATTGCAATTGGCAAATCCACCTTTAATCTTACATCTTAAGTTTTTTAATTACTAAAAAATGAAAGACTTGTATGTGGTCCAATTTTATTTTATAAACCAGTGCTGATTGTAGTTAAATATTTTATCTGTATATTTATTGGCTTCCAATTAATTTTATTTTAATTCATTAAAGCACTAATATTAGTTTGCTTCCAAACAATGCTACTTAGTATTTATAGAAGTATTAGGATGTGCAATTGCATTGTGACTGAAAAAAGGATTTTGTGATTGCAGTATGAATGTGTTAGTCAACATGTTATTTTAACAATTATTTCCATTGTCAATAATGCATTTAAAATTCTGTGCTTGTTATACATAAATTATGCCAAATGTATTATTCTTTATGTCAAATTATGAGTAAATTACATGTGATTTTTCTTACTGATTTCTAGTTACTATACAATTTTTAAGCAATAGTAATAAAAGTTGAACAGTAACTTCCATTATGTGAATTGTGATTAAATTATACAATCCATACTATATGTATCTTTATTGTAATTAAGCAAAAATAAACATTTTATATGAGACTTTTATAGGTATTTTGATTTTCCTCTATAACAGTGTAGACAAAAACGAACTGGTATTTTGGGAGTTTTAATAGTAAGGAAATGTGTCTATATTACAGCCTACACAGACAAGGGACTTTTATTTGCAGAGGTCAAAAATCTTTTTTATTAAGTCTAGTATTTTTTTTGTCATTTTAATACAGAACCAGCATGACGCCCACCTGGTTTAGAGCGGTAATCTGTGCCTATAACAGATACAAGTGAAAAACTGCAATGTAGTCATTGCCCTGAGACCAAAGTTATTAAGTCTCATGAGCCTGTAATTGCACTGGCACACATTCCCTTTAGGCCGGCATACATAGTAGAATTGGTTAGCAGTAGAAATAGGTAATCTTTTCCCATAGACCCAATATGGTGTCAGTAGTTCCCTGGACAAACTAGTGCATTATTGACACAGTTGTAAGTAATCTTTGTCGATGTAAACCCCTCATCTGCATAATACATTTATAATGAAAATTAGTAGTCAACTAATTAGCAAGGTAAAACATTTTGAGTACAAATGCTGGTCAACATGGCTGGGGATTGATACCCAAACACAAACAGCACAGCTTGGATTTATAATCCCAGAATTGTATTCTATTACATCAAGTATATTGGCGTCAGGATCCCACCCTCCTTAGAGATAAAGTAATATCAATGTGTGAAGGAAATTATTTCATTTATTTGTTTAAAATCTAAATATACAATTTTTTTTACTACTAACTATTATATCCAATATAAATAAAATCTAAGATAATGGTTTTAGGTCTTTTAGAAAACTGGCATAGCTCTCAAATACATCTACAACATCATTCTTCTTATTTGTCTGCTCATCATATTCTGGTCCAACAGACCATAGTGTCTCTAAATCATATACTGCTCTCGCCTTGTCAGAGAATACATGTAAAGCTATGTTTCCTGAAAGGAAATAAAGAGAAACAATTAGACATGGTATTTATTTCTATATTGTATGATAAATCATATTAGTAGTATATAACACAACTGAAACAGTGTGGCAGGTAACCTACCAAGGTTACCTATTGTACCTACCAAGATCTAAGGCCATCCATTCATCAGAATCCTTTCCTTCAATTTTGGGTATTGGATCATTTTTATGACATTTTTTCTTATAAACTCTTCTAACGAACTCTGCTAAAGCTCTGATATGTCGTTTGCTTCTTGCACTTACAACACATATGTAGTCAACATACCGAATATGCTGTGAGACTGATGCAACAAAAATGTCTTTTGAGTTTTCTCTCTGCAGAACTTCTACTAAATCTTTTATTTCAAATACTCCAGTTCTACCACCTAGAACAAACATAATGGTAAGCACTAATCAACATTTCACATAAACACATTCATGGTAGGGCATTTAGTGAATTCCTGACTGCAATATAAATAAAAATCAAGCACCTGACAGTGTGTTCCAGCAGCTGAACTTGAGAGCCAGTAATTCTAGGTTAGCCTGAAACACTCCTTTGACCACATTTAAACTTACCATCAGGTGAGATACTGGTCAGAGGCTAGCCAAGCATCTAAATATAAAATAACACAATAGTACATAAGTGAAACTTACGCTCTAGATTAATACCATCAAACTCATCACTATGAATAGGGTATTTAGATTCCTGCAAGTGAATTTCTTCAGCTGTGTTCTCAATGATCTGCGGGTTATCGTCTGTTATCACTTGATACCTGCTGGCCAAGGCTGGAAACGTCTGACTGTTTGCCTTATGACTATGCCTCGGATTTCTTAAGCAAATCCCGCAGTGTAATTGTCTGTTGATTTTTATGTTATCAGTAGAGCGCAAAGTGACCCTGTGAATTTTAGGTCTAAGTAATGTATTTAAGGCGCATTTTGTGTAATTTCGCAACATGTTTAATTTAACGGCAGACGCTACCACTGACGGTGAAGCTACAGCGAAAATGATTACAATCTACGCCTATAATTTAAGATGCTTTATATACTTAACAAGGTTACTTTATGGTACACACCACTATTTATATTTTTGTAAGAAAGCAAAGATAGAGAGAAAGATGCGGGCGAACGAACAAATTTTATTCCAGTTACAAAATTATGTACTTCCTTGATAAAATCAAGTGCTTAATATACAAACAAAAGTCAAATCTAAAAACCTTGATACAATTACAATAATGGCAAATCAAAACATTCTTTCCACAGATTAAGTATATGTATGTACTGGGGTGCGTTCTTATTTGTCGTCCGACGACGGATGATCGCTCCAAGCAGAGCGACGCTCGTCATCCGCCTTTTAAGAACGGCTCTGTATCATATCTGTATCAAGAACACTACTTAAAATGTTTCACTGACTCAGAAGAAATGTATTTACAATTATGTACTTTTCCAGAATACATAACTAAAACAAACATACATAATATAACAATAATAATAATAAAATTTTGTAAACAGAAGTCTACGTAAACAAAAAGTAACTTAAAACAAAGAAAAATCAAGTCCCAACTGTCAAATGAAACGTCAGGGCGATATTTATCCACCGATTTCGTGGGGCGACCGGTGCGTCGTCGAGCGATATATAAGAACGCTCCGGATGATCATCGGACGATCGCCCCGGGCATATAAAAACGCTCGGGGCGTCGTCGGACGTCGTCGGACGACAAATAAGAACGCACCCCTGTAGCTAGCTAATTCTTTCCTGCCTACGGCTGCGTTCGAAAACGTGATTTATCATTGTTTTTATGGCAATTGTCGTTGAGATTTCTGTCAGATTCACGTCAAAAAAAATAATTATACACCTAGGAGGAAGAATATATAAGATGGAGTACCTATGCGCGTATACCCGATAAAGACAGAGTATAAATACCTAATATTGCAGAATTGCCAGTGTCCCATAACATTACCCAAATTGCAATGAAGCTTTTAGAAAAAATATTGCCGCGCCTACTGAAAAAATACATTTGCATGGTACTTGCAAACCGTTCAATTTGTTATATCAGGGTATTCAAAATTTAATGTGTGTTGCTAGATCGGATAACTTTAGTGCGTGTATTGTTTTTAAATTGCGCAAATCGGAAATTATACCCCAAAGTATTTTGGCATCATAACTTACAAATATATAATTGTTTCTTAACTGTTTTTGCATATTACTAGAGAAATATATGAAATCAGATACATATATGTAAGATACAATAACAAAATACTCTAAAAAGGATCTCTGATTTGAGTAAATTAAATACCTACAAATGTTATTCGATCTCGCAACAAATACGAGTAGACAGACTGTTAAATTTTGAATTTCTCGCTACAGATTGAACGGTCCGCCTTAATGGCAGAGAAACCAGGTCAGCTAGTTTTAGAAAATTACCATGATTCTAAAACTGAAAATATACAGAATATTTTTTTGGTAGAGTTTAAAACTATGGCATAATATATATATAACTTAACCCATGCTACTATTGGATAACTAGCTTGCGCTTGTGGACTCAACCGTGTCGAATAGTTTTATCGTAGTCCCCCGATAATGCTCAATATCTCGGAATAAAGGTAGCCAATTTATTAATCCAGGTCCTACGGAATCTATATGCTAAATTTCGTTGAAAACTTCGGCGTTGAGTGACTTGAAGGTTTGTATGAGTAACAAACTCATACAAACCTTCGTACCTATAATATTTCATAGTGTGCACTTTAAATAAAACAAAGTAATAATGTATTTATAGATTTATGGTATATAAAACATATGTGTGAATAATATCGAGATTCAACATTTTGGCACCACTTACAATTTAATTAATAAATTGTGTAATTTTTAATTTAATTAATTTTGTCGTCCAGGTGCTTGAATCCATACACGATGAAGGACAGCATTCCTTATGAAAACTGCAAATCAAAATTTAATTACGTTAACTTTACTGCATAATTGGTCAAAAGTGGTTCATACAAAATTACCCACTTTTATGGGAAAAATCTTCGGTCATGAGCTGGTATTCCGAAAATTGCTATAATTCGAAAAAGTATAATTTTTGATCTATGTTCACACTCTCTTTTCTCCTTAAACAAATTTCATCATAGTAGAGCGAGACAGATAGACAAAAGAACACTCCTTAATTTTTATGGATTATAATCTCAAAATCAAGAAATTATTTTGTAGTAAAATGTAAGATTATCAAATAATTTAACACGCCGACATTCATGTTATGATCAGAAATTCATATATGATTCGCATCGCATAGACTGTGTAAGAATGGTGAAGACATATGAAAAATAGCACTTACATGTGATACGTAAGGTGTTCCATATTTCGTTCTGTTCTGTTTTTACAGCCAAGAATTCTGCATTTCAACAAGTTTGGTGGAAGCAGCAGCGTTGAATTTAACTTACAATTTACAATACACACTTCAAAATCATTGTTTAACACGAAAAAAGGACACTTTCAAGCACCGAATAAATTTGTCTGCCACAAAACTGCGTTGTGGCAAACAAAGAAATCGCATACGCCGAGCAAGACAAAAAAAACTGATGCTGTCTCTTTCAAACTAATGCAAGCGTATATATTACCATTCTTGTCTCACAACCAACAGAATATAAATGTGTTCTCCATATATTCTTCCTCCTAGTTATACACACTATACACCATGGAAGTAATAAGGTAATAAGTACTACGACGTAGTACTTATTACTTCCTTGCTATACACATACAAGAGGAAATTTAGAAACGAGGATTACCTACCGCATATTTTAAGGATTTGTTTTTTTGTTCCATTGGTCACGGGATTTGGCTTCGCACGAATTTTATGAAGTTGATTTGACTGTCATCTAATGGTTATTTGAGGTACTTACCGCGTATGTTGAAGTTTTTTTTTACCCTCAGTCTCGGGATTTGGCTTCGCGCGTTTTTGATGAAATTGATTTGACTATCATCTAATTTAAGGATTTTTTTTTTTTGTTCCCTCGATCACGGGATTTAGCTTCGTACGTTTTTGATGAAGTTGATTTGACTGTATCTATTGGTTATTTGAGGCACTAGGTGAAAGCTATGAGATGATATTTGGGTGCTAATTACAATTAACATTTATTACAAATTATAATTGGGCCCGCAATGCGACCCCCAAAATTTTAAAATATATACAAATCAAAATTTTATGGTTATTTATTAATATTTTTACCATTTTATTTATCGTATCTAATTATTATAATTTTTCAATTAAAACTGAGCTGGAGTAGATCTATTCCAAAACTGAGGTGAAAGGTTAACTGTTCCAACCAAGTTATCTATGAAATGGCAGAAAAGGAACTACGAAATTGCTTACGAAGATTAGAAAAAGAATTTGGTGTTCCTCAACCGACAGCGCCCTCTTCGAGTTCACACATAATTAAGTTGGTCGAACTGTACCTCAAATAACCATTAGATTTAGATAGCCGAATTTCTCATATTCGAACTTAAAAACTGTATTGGCCTAATCTATACGTATAAAAAAATTCGTGTCGTTAGAACCCACGTTACTCAAGTTATCGTCGGACATAATATGATACATAAAAACATACAAACGCAGATTGTTCCCAGTGGACACTGAGAACTCGCTACGTTCGGCCAAAAAAAAAATAGAAATATATAAAATGAGCAAGCCAAATAATAATTAATAAATACGCAAACGAAATGTACAAACACATAATTATATTATTAAGTCAGAAAGTCTATACATACATAATTGTTTTTTAAGTTCAGTCAGTTAAGTAGGAAAAGATAAAGAAATAAAAACATTGTAGAAAGCTACAACTCTCTGGTAGAAAGATATATTGAATGTAGGTAAAGCCGGCATATTGAATGACACTAGCTTTCCTTTGCAACGCGTTGATACGTCACTCCCACGGTGAAGCTATCATAATATGTAATACTTTTTTTTATAGAATTGTGACGGAACAAGCACGAGGCCCACCTGATAATAAGCGGATATATCTACCTCTGCCTATAACAGATGCATTTCGTCACAAGTGTCCATCACCTTGACATACGGTTGTTAAGTCTATTGTGCCTTTAATTTTACGGGCTCTCAAGGACTGCTGCCGGAATACACTGTAAGTTAGGTGCTTGGCGACAGATTTTCTACTTGAGGGTGGTAGCTAGCCAGGCGAGCATTCGCAAAATGCCCTTGTACCATGCGAGAAGCTCAAGCCGCCGGTGGGGATCGAATCATGGACCACTGCAGTCCATTGATATTACCGCTCGGCCATTGTTGCTTCAAAAATCATCTCATTCGCTTTTCTAGAGGTAGGTAGTACTTGAAAGAATAGCAGACTAGGTACTAGTAGTCTAGTACTGAAGACTCTTTTCGCTAAGTGCAACAATCCACTATACTAATTGGTTGTGTATACCTTAACCCAAATCGAGCTATCACAATGTAAAAGGTAGGTCCTTTTATCTAATGACTCAACTATCTTATCATCTTTATCAATGGGCGTCGCTAACAAAATACTAAAACGTTGGTTTTTATATACATAAGATTATTTTGTTGGAAACAAAACATAGTTGTTAGACTCACGTGAAAAATCTACATAAATACAAACTTTAAGAACGTTTCTTTAGGTTCATACCTTTGAAACAAAGATTTGATCACTTGAACTTCTGTGAATAAAACTATAGTATTAATGTGTGACTGTTTTGGTTGAAAAATTTACTGTCAAAAAGTTCATAAATAGCAGTTGTGTATACTGCTTCAAAAAAAACCTCTTAGGTCCGAGTTATAATATGTGTTATGTGTAATGTTTAATTTTCTACAATGGTGACCTGTGAACTAGACAAAGACGTATCTGGAGAAGTCATGGGGCTGAAGCTACCAGCTTGGAAGGCTTTGCTGCTCCATCGAGTGCTACCCTCTTGTGGTGGTCTCCTTGTTTACTTAACACTGATTTGTTTTGATTTCGCTTTGGTTGTCGAGCACTATAAAAAGGGAGACGATGGGTAAGTTACGTGAAATAATTATAGGCTATAATCAAAATTAGTCGTTACCATCAGTACTTCAGTACTCATATTATAAATGCGAAAGTAACTCTGTCTGTCTGTCTGTACGCTTTCACGCCAAAACTACTGGATCGATTTGAATTAAATTTGGTATAGAAATGGTTTGAGACCCGGGAAAAAACATAGGATAGTTTTTATCCAACTGCGCAAAAAGGGGTTAATATTTTTGCGCGATAACCGACATACGCGCGGGCGGAGCCGCGCCCGGAAAGCTAGTCAGTACTAATATTATAAATGCGAAAGTAACTCTGTCTGTCTGTCTGTCTGTCTGTTATGCTTTCACGCCAAAACTACTGGACCGATTTGAATGAAATTTGGTATGGAGATAGTTTGAGACCCGGGAAAAAACATAGGATAGTTTTTATCCGACTGCGCAAAAAGAGGTTAATGTTTTCGCGCGATAACCGACATACGCGCGGGCGGAGCCGCGCCCGGAAAGCTAGTATACTATAAATTATAACAGTCATGCTAAATAATTATTATTACCTGATCATCCTGATCGGCGGCGTACAGAAAATACTTGTTGAAAATACCTTACTTGGTATACCTAGGTCATAGAACATAATATATAATAATACTACGTACCTAGGTTAGGTTCTAATCCATATCAGCTACATCTTCGCTTAAATTTGATATAGGTACACTAGAACTCACTATGACTGACCCTTAACATCCTTGTCTATATCCCCCTTTTCAATGCTTAACCATTCAGTATGGGCACGTACCACCTAAACTCTCAACTGATTATTCTGTTCATCTCTATTTCCTTTAAGTATTATCGGTGCCTATTATCAATCTCTTTCGCTCTGTTAGGTTGGTTTTGTTTGTAGATTCCTCATCTCATCAATAAGTGCTATTTTGCATTTTTACGTATGTGCTCTAGCAGTGCAGACACTATTTTTTTCACTGCCGATAGGCTAGACTTTAGGTGCTTAGCCACAGGTTTTCTACTAGAGGGTGGTAGCTGGAATTTAATGGCAATGTCCCTGATATGCATGTCAGTTGCCTATAAGTGATGTCTCTCTCTCTCGTGTGATCAATTATTTATATTCGATGCTTCTGTGGCCAGTATATATATTAATTCGAGATAAATTCATTACTAAGTATGTAAAATTATTGTATATACTTACTACATACCTACCTATTCCTGATACAACTAGCTTTCGCTGGGGCCCGCGTGTCATTGATTTTCTTGGACATAAGTCCAAAAAAAATATTTATTATTTACCCCATTTATTATGTGACCCATTCTCCCATTAGCATGCGCAGTGAAACTTTATTTAATTGTAAGCTATGCAAGGGCAGACTCGCGTGGTCTACAGCTCGGAGAGCCACTAGTTCATATTTATCTCTCATTCCACCGTGGTTTCAATTGCTACAGGCCTACAGAGTATAATAATATATAGACGCTACTCTGACCTTCCCGCACTTTAGGGTTTGCAGTGTTCAAGTGCAAGGCAGAATATCTGACCACCTGATTCGACTCTGTTCGGATACCCGTCTAGACGGGCGAATGAAGAGGCGCTATGCTATCACCATGTTTAGTAGTGAATTTGAGTAAATAGATATTGTAACAATACTTGTTCCTGCCAAGCGTTAAACCCTCGGCAACAACTTAATTAATGGTCTTAAAAGTATCCTAAGTTTTAAAAACCTAGGAAACCGATGACCAACTTTCTTCAATATCCGTTCGATTCGTACCTTAAAATCAATAACAGGCATACACATAACTTTTCACATTATTTTATGAGAGGCGTTAGTAGAGGCTGACATGGGACGAGACGGGCGAACAATTAACATAGGATCAGTAATAGGGTTCCGTATTCTTGTACAGTAGGTACCCTTAAAACAAAACAATGAGTTCCTTATCGAACGCAATGTTATCATATCGTGGACAGGTTTAGCAGATTGGTATTAGTAGTATTAGATAGGTCAGACTCACATAGTAAAAACTAAAATTTTATATACTTTTACTTATGAGGCAGTCTTCTATACGCTTTTATCTTGTATAGGCACACTTTAAATATAATGAGACGAAATAATTCCGTCAGCTTGATGAGACCATCTCTCCTTGATGATAATATGATGGGCACCTATATTAGGTATAGCAAGTAGGTATACCATCTAAGCCGTTAGCCGGTGTTATTTCATTCTCCTTTTCCGTTTTCTTACAGATTGGCATCATTTTGCGTTATTCTAATGACGCTACCTTCATTGGTATCTCTAATCTTCACGCTAGCGTCACCACCACCCAGTTTGCAAACGGAGACATCTGCTTTCTCCATCAACGTGGAGAAGAGTGATGTCAAGTGGATCGCGATGCAATTTGTTAGTGCCATCTTCTTCCCTATTGCTGCTATTGGCAGGTACATACCTAGAACTTTAAGCAGAATGATTTTGAGAGTGAAGATCTTTTCTTTTGAATAGGGGATAGCTAATGTGCTGTGATTCAAGTTGCTCCTCATATAGCGTGCTGAGCCCAGATGCAAGTTAAGATCTCCTCTGAGAAATAGGTAATAGTGAGAAACTATAATTACTGAACTTAAGTGCTGTGATTCAAGTTCCTCCCTATACCCTATGCACTGCATGCTGAACCCCGTCATCGCTCCATCTCGATCGTGAGAGTCAAGATCTCAAGAAGATGCTTTGATTAGAAGCGACACGCGTCCAATATAGTTGCGCCTGAGCTAGCTGGCATCACGTCGGTGTACCTAATTATTTATATTAAATCAATAATATTAAACACGAATTTCTGCAATGTCGCGCCTAGAACCCATCTACAAGAATTCATGAAAAAAAAAGTACTGACAATATTACTAAAATCGGTTACATTTCAAGTAAGTAATTTCATTATTCTATTTTATAGAGGCTCGTATAAAAAGACCTTTTCCACGATAGCGAGTGGTTCAAATATAGAAATATATATATATATATATATTAATCTTACAGCTAAAGTTTATACCACCACGTCAATAAACCAAGCTTACAAACGGTAATGGAATCGCTTGGCGTTTTGATGACGTCACAAGAAATTGTTCACTCTATTCGCATACTCTTACGTAATATTTTTATGCGAAGTAATGATGTCCTAACGATAAATCCGTCATATTTATCAATATCAAGAAAGTTACGATTTAAACTTGATTTTGACTATTTTACGATAGAAATGGGTTTAATTAATGTGTAAATTAAGTACAATGTTTTTATTTGGGTATTTTATTATTTAAAATAAATGCAGCAAAATTATATGAAGATTGTTAAGTAATCATTGAGTGATGTGGTTATAGATTACAGACGAATGTTTCCGTGTAAATACTTGATTCGTACAATATAAACGCAACTTAGTTATTCCTTTACAAATTCCTTGCCGAGTGTTAAGAAATGTTGCTTTTTTATTTATAGTTGATATGTTTTTTGATTTTCTACTTGAGGGAGGTAGCTAGCCAAGTGGCCATTCCCAAAATGCCCTACCACCATGCCTCAACGACTACCATTATATGACAACAAACGGGACTGACGGCGGAAGCGCTCAGTTGTGATGTCACTTGCAGTCACCCATCCAAGTCGTGACCGCAGGGGGCGTTTTTAACCATTACTTTTTCGTTCCTAACCTAGTTGAAAGGTTAAAGACGAATAAGTACTCGTAATTGTCTTTAATTTGACTGTCATTACTTTTGTGCAAGTTTTCTTTGTGTATCTAGATACCAAATGCATACAATAAAATATCGTAAAACTGTACTAAAACTGTTCCATAACACCGTAATTCGGAACAAGTGGGATAACGCTATAATATAAACGTCTTGTATCTGACTTGCACAATGCACATCAGCGATACATGTTGCATTCGTTCTTTAAAAATCAAAAATTACTAAAGTAAGTTCTTTAAGTAGGATCAAATCAATATTGCTTGACGCGATTGTGGGTCGGCGATAGTTCGTGCCTATGAATGATTATTTTTAGCATGAAATACAGTGACCATTGCGAAGGTTTCAAAAGTACGAGATGCAAAACAACATTGCTACTGAGGGCAACGCACATTTTTTTCCCTGCGAGGAAAATTCATCGGTGCAAGCAAAAACAGCTTGAATAATAAAATGAAATAGTGTATTAAACGTTCAAAGTAAAACTACTAAAATTCGTCATATTAAAGGTAAATTTATTTTACTTGAACTTTTATAAAAGTTCCAATTTTAAAAACCTTTGAACGCTAATGGATAAAAAGCACTTTTCCGCGCGCAGATTTCGAATAATAAACAACTCTTTTCCGAGCTTGTGAGGTGAAAATGTAATATTATTCGTTTATACGAAATTGATTTAAAGCCAATGCACATAATATCGTTATATTGCCCTTTGATGCCGTCAAAATATTTAAAATTACGTATCATTTTTAAATCATATCAATAAATATAAAACAATATAAGATATCGACATAAGTATTCTGCGAATCTCGCATTTTAGATGAGTTAGTAGTTAAACGACATAGCAACAAAAACATAAACATTTTGTAATATTAATTTATCGACATAGATGACATTATTCAAGTTAAGGCAAGTGTTTTCATAGCTCTGTCCATACAAATGTAGTTTCGACATATTTTAAATATCAAGTGTTCAAAGTCGTTGAAATTTTGCGTAGATGTCCTTGAGCCCAATATCTATGCTTCAGGTTCGACAGTTTTTCGTTTTATTATTTATTTTAACTCTAAAAGTGCAAATAAAAATTCTCATACAATATGTCCCATACGATTTGTAGGAATAGTTTTGAAAATACATGATTTAATGGAAAACTGAGAAACCAGAAGCACAGATTTTAAGCTCAAGGATAGGCATGCGATATTCCACTGAGTAGAGTTCTTGGTCTTTAAAATACGGCGAAACTACGCTTGTATCAAAAGTGCTATGAAGACACTTCCCTTTTTTTTGTGTAAATGATGATGTGGTCGAAGATGTTGTTCAGACTAACCCAGAATTAACTGGCTCTCAAGCCTATTCAACTCATTGATGTGGTCGAAGATGTTGTTCAGACTAACCCAGAATTAACTGGCTCTCAAGCCTATTCAACTCATTGATGTGGTCGAAGATGTTGTTCAGACTAACCTAGAATTAACTGGCTCTCTAGCCCATCCAACTCATTGATGTGGTCGAAGATGTTGTTCAGACTAACCTAGAATTAACTGGCTCTCTAGCCCATCCAACTCATTGATGTGGTCGAAGATGTTGTTCCGACTAACCTAGAATTAACTGGCTCTCAAGCCGATTCAACTCATTGATGTGGTCGAAGATGTTGTTCAGACTAACCTAGAATTAGATAGACTTACATTTAGATTATTTTTCCAATTACTTTAGAGAGTGCTCCAATTCTTGTGCATATAATTTTGTATTTTTTTTTTATGCCTGATTGGTTAATTGGCCTTTGACCACTATCTCACCTGATGGTAAGCGATGATGTGGTCGAAGATGTTGTTCAGGCTAACCTAGAATTACTGGCTCTCAGGGTCAGATGCCGGTACATACCGTTAGGTGCTTGGTAACAGATTGTCTACTTGAGGGCGGTAGCTAGCTAGGGCATTCGCTTAGTGCCCTACCACCATGCTATAACGACTGCTATCCAAAGACATCAACCGGGACCGACGGCTTAACGTGCCCTCCAAAGCACGCCATCCATCCAAGTCATGACCGAGGCGGACGTTGCTTAACTTTGCTGATCGGGTCATAATGGCTAAGCAAACTTCGCTACGAGCGCTTCAAAAATTATTATAGGTATTGTATCGCTACCTAGAAATTGTTTGGTTAAGCTACGTTTGACATGTCTACATTGTCTGTGATTACAGATACGTATCTCAAATTTTCTGGTGGGTCGAAGCAGTATGCGCAGCGCGAGACGACGACCATGAGCGTACTAAGGAAGCCCTTCAAGAGGCTCGTAGCCCCTCACCGATAGAGCTTTACCTGTTTCTTCAGGCGTTCATTCACTCCGCCCCTTTTGCTATTATAAATATCCTGGATCTGATGTCAAGGAACACTATCACTACTTTCGATAAAGGTATGGTGATTTTACCATTTTCTTTTTTCATTCCGAACGAGAAAACAGGACCTAAATTAATAGCACGCTACTCGTATCTCCGTCTGTCCAACCTTTAAATGCCTAAATGTTTTAACCTCATATCAAATGTATTATGTATTGGTACGGAACCCGTGGAACATGAGTCCGACTTGCACTTGGCAAGTTTTTACAGAAACATTGGATGTAAGTAAGACCGCAGAAAAGGTTCAGCTTTCATACTGTTGTACTTCTGTATGACACTTTTCAACCTTGCTCACCTTTTTTCAAATCTGTTCGGGACCTCGGTTAAATCTTCAAAAAAGTAATAAAAATATAGAAGACAGTGTAATACTACATTTTGAAATGACTTAGCGGATATAGAAAAAAGAAACTGAAGTACCGCATTTTTAAAATATTGTTTATTGATTACTTGGTCTTGAACGAATCATCATAATATTTTATTTTAATTTTTTCAGTGTCAGTACAATCAATAAGCATAATTGCTTCATCTCTCCGAATGGCTGACACAGCCTCAATGTACCGAAGGTTCGAACGAGAGAAGCTATGTGGGAGGAGCTACCCATGGAACAAAAACAACAAAGAATCGGAAATTCTTATCACAAATAAAGTACTTAGCTTATCCGAAAAGAAAGAATTAGAAAACTTATACGAACCAATTCTTAAAAGGCAATCGACTGTTACAGACACTTCCTACGATAAAACAAGAATGAACAGCGATTTGATTCAGTTCTCTGCACGTAACACTGCAGTTAACGAAACAGTGAATGAAACAATGGCCGATAATGTTAGACTGAACAGCGATCTTATCCAGTTCTCACCTAGAACCACCGTGGCATCCTCTACTTTCTATGATCAGTATTCCGATATAGATTCCGAGACAAGCTCAGATTACATGCCACCGGTTAGTCCTAAAAAAGATTCGACTTGGTCTTCATTAGACAGTGATGACGAATACATACGGCCTATATCGATCATTGATAAAGTGGCTCCTAGAAGAAGGGACACGGAATATACGATTGAGAAGGTAAATATCACGCCACCTCCAGCTATGGCCGCTCCTAGACCCGGGTCTATAGCAGTGTGGGCAGAAAAGTTGGTTGAGAATGCTGAGGCTATCCCATCATGGCTTTCAGCTCCCCCAAGACGGAAATACTATAATTTAGAAATTGTTCAAGATGAGCCTGATATACCCCGAAGAGTGCCACGTTCTTACATGCGAGGCCTCGAACCTCAAGACGCAACTGCAACTTTGATGCATTACTTAGGATGGTACATGTTTTTCGTAGCCAGGCTGATATCCATTGCTTGTTTCATAAATTTCTACGTGTTCGCTGCCATTATAATACTATTTTCACATTATCAAGTGATGCTGCTGTTTCTGGTAGTGCCCCAAGCTAGTACAGTCAGAAGAAGTTTCTATTTATTTCTGGCGTTCATATACTTATTTTGCCTCATGGAGTTTAAAGTTCGCTTCCGGCACGTGCGAGTATGGCACGTGTTTTGGATCATAGTAGTTACCATAGAGACCGTTGTTTTCACGAGTCTTTGGGCCTCTATAGATAACAATCTGGACGGATGGTGGCGCTCTTTCATAGTTAAAATCGTCTTTGGAAGCTTAATACTAAGCTACGCGTGTTTCTTAGTTTACTTCATATTGTTAAAGCCGCGAGAAACTATTGTTTACTTTAGAAACAAAAATGATAATACGCAGTAAAAGTAAGACTAATGTATTATTAAAATCATATCGATTCAATGAATCCACGCATGTCTTTCTGTTAAACAGGAAGTTATTTATAACCACCGCTTTGGGTACCAGCTGGTCACATCCGTATTCATTTGAAATAATAACAAATACTTTGAATGATAATATGATTGTAATGTGGAGTTAACGTCTCATACGTTTACGACTGTAGGAGATATCAACGCAGCTACTAAATGCTTGTGGTTTTTTAAAAGCGAGGATGTTCCGTCAACAAGTTCGCATATACGAAAATTTACATTCGAACAGCTTTACTAGAGTGACGAAACGATTATTTTTGCTTCACCAATAAATAAAGAATTCTGAGGAACGGTCTCAGGATTTGTTTCACTGAACCATACGCAACGCGTTAACCTATTGTTCTGAACCGATTTCCCGTGTGGAGTGGTGTAATTCCACCAGCATCAATAAACAGTATCGTCTGTGTAACTTCAAAAGGAAATGCCTTTGTTTCAAGTGAGTGAGCTATTCCTTTTGGTATAGGAATAGAGGTCTAAGCTTTAATTGTTAATGCTGAATAATGTTTTAGCTATTTAAATTTAAGTAAGTTACAAATTTGATAACAAGGTGCCAGGTTGATTTTTTTGAAACAGTGATAGCTGAGCGGTAATAACTGATTAGGCTGCCGTTATTATGTCCACGGTGCGCCGCACCGGCTTGAGACTTACCTCTTTGTGGCGGGACATTTTGTGAATGCTAGCTAGCTACCACCCTGAAGTAGAATCTGAAAATCTGTCACCACACCACGCACCTAACTGTGCTTCCTGGTAGCAGCCTTAAGAGCCAGTAAGTAAATTTGAAATTACTGGCACATGCGCTGTTATAAAGGCAAATGTTACCACTTAAAATCAGGATGGTCCCTTTAAAAAAATTTGTAGTAGAGTATATTATATTGTTCATTATATATACAAAGGCATTTAGGTATCGTGTAGAATGTTTCTTTCTTAAGTTACATTCGATGTCACACGAGTCAATGCAGTTAAGTAGGTATTTCGTGTTTTTTTTATTGCTTACAGGGTAGCCTTTGGCGAAAATGATAATGATAGGAAGTGATGATGTGGATTTATATGATAATTGGGAACTGGCTTTTAAGGACAGCTTCCGGACCACACCGTTAGATGTTCGGTGACAGATTTCCCACTTGCATTCACAATATGACCACGCAATAACTGCTTCATATAATATTAAGATGCTAGTCATCGCCGGATAATCCTAGTTCTATAAATATTAGGGGTTGAAGTACGAAATTACCGATTTGTACTGAAGAATTGAAATTAGATTTTTTTTAATTTAACATTTTTATTTAATCAAAATATTTACCATATTATCTATACATTGCTGCCGTCGAATAGGAAGTCATTTATGCCTTTTAACTTTGATATTGCGAGCTGTTTCTACCTCGTTAGTTCCGCGTCGGACCTCTAATTTAAAAGTCACTCGAAATTTCCACATATCCATCTTTCTAATCTAAGCTGAATAAAAAAAAAACTGAAAATCGATAATCGAATGTTGCACATATTTTTTAAAAGAAGAACCTCATAGGTCCCTCGTGAAAAAAGTTTCACTCAAAAATCTCAAACCATGAAGGTTCTATGTCAATTCGAAGTACCTATTACAATAAAACGGCAATTTCATACTTTAACCCTTACTAGGCCCAATTTGATAGGCATTTATTATCATAGAACGTGAACATCATAGCAATTTTAAATGTTGGATTCCTATTGCGGAAAAGAAAAAACTCTTTGATTTGACTTATATGACATCTAACAGCACCTGTAGACACGTACTCGTACATACTATACCGAAATTGGTTTTAAACTTTGATTGCAAGTTTTTCCTCGGCTACAGCCTTTAGCAAATTTAATAACAGTAGCTTAAAACCATGACAATTTATAATACTGCACTAACATTGAACGTCTATGGTGACTAACGTCTACTATATTTATTTTGTAGGTAGCAGAGATTAAAGTTATATCTTCGTATAGCTATACCCTAGTTTGATGAAATTGGTCTCTTAGTTATTTACAGTATTTTTCCCTTAGTCGCCTCTTACAACACTCACGGGAAAATATGGGAGGGTGCAACTCTAACTCAGCATCCCACGGGGGTACAACTAAGCAAAAAAGCACAGCTAGGTAACTACTAAGTATTCAATAAATAAGAGATTTAATATTAAGAGATGCCCCTTGCAGTAAATTACAGTTAATTATTGCGCATTGGTACTAACAGGCCTCGTTTATGCACATATTACAATAGAATGTAAAATATGATCTTGGGTATATAGGCAGTAAGTCGTTGCAACTATGCTCAAAAAATATAGAGGTACACGCCTTCGTGAGTGTCTGTAAATTGTCATTGAATAATTTCGTACCTTGATTACCTTTTTCAAACTCACTGTATATAGATTATAGATATATACTCTTACAGTATAGGAATACATCAAACTGCAAAGTCAATGTGCGTAATTTACATATTTTCTTATTCAATACATATGATGAATGACCTATAACTTGTTGTAAATTAAAGCTTTACTGTGATGTATTATAAATGCTAAACTATGTTGGAATGTGTATGAGTGTATATACGAGTAAGTAACTAAATGTATACGTAATGTAAAGTTTAAAATTAAAATGATGAATACCCTGTACCACTTTTTCAAAATAAACTTTGTTTATCACCTACTTTAATCACCAAAATACTTCGCTTCAAATAAATCAAGAAACAATCAGAGAAGAGTAAACACGTAGGCTGTACGTAGGCGTCGTAGTTTCATACAGTTTATTTTTAACTGTGAGTTGAGACTAGAATATATTATAGTGTTGCCAATCGGTTCTTTTGATATCCTTTGAAAACTGTTTTCTTGTGGGATCAACACAACTTTGACAAAATTGCGTGACATTTAATTCCATGTAAGTAGAAGTATGTTCAACGTTTTAACATTTTTCTTTTTGGTAGCGTTGACACATAATATGGCGTTGGCAAATATCATATAATGTGGGGCAAAACATTTCAATCAAATTTCATATAATTATTTTGGTAAAATAGTAGACAACTGCCATCAATGGACCGGTAAGAGGTGCTTGGATTGAACCAGTCCTATGGTGGCGACTTTTTAAATTGTTGGTCTTAGTATGTGTATATTTTTTTGATCTGCCATGTCATGAGGGCAATATAATACCAGGAATGAATTGTGCATGAAATTGGCGTTGAATGCTTTACGCGAGAAACAGCTTGGACTTACAGAGGCAGCCGAATATATGGTGTACCTAAAGCAACACTTAAACGAAGAGTTGATGACACAAATGTAAAAG
The DNA here is from genome assembly GCA_963854805.1 of Plagodis dolabraria. Taxonomy (NCBI): domain Eukaryota; kingdom Metazoa; phylum Arthropoda; class Insecta; order Lepidoptera; family Geometridae; genus Plagodis; species Plagodis dolabraria. The sequence continues at coordinate 25,012,668 of OY978444.1, forward strand.
GGGAAAGCAAATAGTCGGTTCAACAGGTGATTCAAATCCAGAATTAGAAGAAAAGTTAGTATAATATATTTTAGAATTAGAACATTTTTTATATAGCATAACATTAAAAGCCATAAGAAGCTTGGCTTTCTGACAGGCATCCTGAATACAAATACAATACAAATACAAATTGTTTATTGCTCCAATAAAAAACAACAGAATAAAACATATTTAAATACTAAAGTCCTAAGATAATACACAGTATATTGAATACCTTCCATTAGCAGCCGTACTAGGTGAACCTGTGTTACGTCTGCTAAGTGTATTCCCACAAAAATGCAAATAGGTACATTTGTTACCGCAATAATTATACATTTATGTACACTCAATCTTTTTGTATAACACTAAAATACACAATAACATCAAACACACCGTGTGCCCACCTACAATCTCATTGTTCAATAGATTAACATCTAATAAAACCGGTAAGCCGGTAAGCCATAATTTCCTAAGTCCAATTATAGCAACTCAGAGGTCCAATCATAGTAACAGTGGTCCAACGAAAGCAACTATTGTAATTTTTTTTATATTTCATCCCAATGAATTTGACGCAAAAAATCTGAAATGATAGCTGCTGGCACTTGAGTAAAAGACCTATTCATTCAACTTATCCTTTTATTCCTAAACGTTACAACATCAGTTTTATGTCGTTTCAAATTTAGGTGGTCCAATAGTAACAACCTTACCCTGAACCTCTATTTATAGATCGGTTATCTATTCTGTCGGTTCTCTATCAAACACTACGGTGTTGAGGCGCGAATATAATGGCACTATACTATGTGAAATTGTTGAGTGATTATTGAGTGAGCAATCTAGACATAAGAACTAACGTCTCGGAATGAAAAGCGCAGTGTAGTGTCATGTCAGCAGTTAGGTAAGATGATGTTAACATCGCAACTGTGACGGAGAGGTGTCTCCTCACCTCACTTCAAAATATAAATAATGTAGGCATAAATATCGCGTAGTGGGTCTAATGGTGCGGCATTCATTTGCGAAATAGGCATAAACTTAAACATTAACATTATCTTCGATCAATACAATCCATCTTTGTCATTAAAACAAACAAGTATTCTGCACAAGATAATCCTACAGAGAGATCCTTGCTATGCTGGGTACTTACTTCGATAATCTAATCTCAGATGAAGAATTACGCGTGCACTGACTGCGCTTGCATCGCGCGGCATCTTCTAAGGAACTTCCGAGACACGTACATCGTATAACTTATTATTAATCTGCGCCCTGGCTGTGTTCAATGATTATTTTTTGCTAATTTACCGTACTCTTGGAGCCCCGGAGATGAGAGTGCCAGTAATTGCTATCATACGAAAGAAAGGAACATGTTATATTGTCGGACGTGCGTAATGTATGTTGTTCGAGGTTTGTGATTAATTATTTGTTGCAGTATTACTGAATGCTTTTTATTTACTTAGTTCCGTTATTTATAGAGATCGTCATTTAATGAAACTAGGTATTTGCACGATTTCCTCAATATCAGCGACCTTAGTAGTTTCTCAAAAGGTGGTCTTAAAATGAACATGGTTAGGTAGTTTCTCTTCGACAAAGAGGTCGCCAGAAGAATCCTAATCAGATGGGCAGCGTTCGGGACGTTACGTGACATCTTCTCGTCCAACATCCCGCAGAGCCCGAAGACCAAACTCTATAACTAGCTTGTGTTGCCAGTGATGACTGAACACTGAGACGTGGTCCTTGACTGTGGCCCTTATGGATAAGCTTCTAGTCCCTCGATAAAATCAAGAACGAAAAATATTTTTATTTACAAACAAGACGCCCATTGATGTTAAGCGGACTAACCTCTGCTTATAACAGTGGCATCTCGTCACAAATCACGAATTGCATTGCGCCCTTCACCCTGAGACAGTTGTTATGCTGATGATGATAATTTGTATATAAATAAAATTGCCCGTGGGGTTCCGGCCTGGGAATATGTTCAATGGTGGACATCTTTCAGCTATTAATGATGGTGAACACAATGTTTTTTTACTTTTATTTCTCCTTTGAAACATAGTTTAGGTAATAAAAGTACCATATGGTTTTCGGGTCAACGTTGTCCACTAAACTAAAGTGCAGTACAACTTGCCACTGTTTCTATTCATATCTATATGATAGATGTTACATACAATGGATCTAACTACATACATAAATTCAGTTTTTATCTTATCTATAGATATTATTTAAACATATCTAGCTCTTTCTCCAGGAACTAACATAATTATGTTTCTTGGACATCATCGATAAAAAGGTCTTGGAGTAGGCAGAGTTCAGATATCTATATACAGAGTTCTCGTTAAAAAGTAAAGAAACAAATAAGGCTGAGAAGTATGGGATAAGATGATGATGGACTCGCAGTATCCGGGGCTAGCTTCGACTTATTAATCCTTCGATTTTTGGAAGTGTTTCCGTAGGCGATTTCCTCTCCAATCAGCTGGTGGTCTCCTTTTCATTTAAAACACTTTTATATGGGTAAATCGTAGCACTCACGACTGCGTGCATTCCATTAGGTACTAATTTCAGATAGTTTTGTTTGTATTAACGTTTATTTTGTTGGATTTAAGTTGGTACTTCATGCATCACAAGGAGCAATGACGGGGAAGGAACGAAAGGAATGTGCGAATGAGTGAGGGTATACTTAACAGATAATGTGTCATTCATTATAACAGGTAATAAGTAAAACTAAGCGGTGCGTACAAAGGCTCTATATATTACAGCTGGTATAAGCCCTTGGCTCTGAAGGACGGCTGCCGGAATACACCATTAGGTGCTTCGGGAAACACATTTAGTGTACTTCATACATCATACCATGCACCTCTTTCGTGGTTGTCCAAAGGCCGTCAGTGCCATCACTGCTTAGGTACATTTTTACTAGCTAATTTGTTGGTTTTCTTATTACATAAGGGTAGTATGTAGGTAGTATCTCTATAATATTGCAGACAAATTAACAAATTTCAAGACAAACTTTTAAAGCAGTTCTTTAAGGTTATTTTATATTCTGGACGCTAATTTCTCTTTTGTTATACCTATAACTAACTAGCTTATAGACGCAGCTCCGCGCCCGCGCGTTTTTCGGCCAGTTGTATAAAAAGTATCCTTTGTCTTTCCCTGGGTCTCAAACTATTTCCATACTAAATTTCATCCAAATCGGTTGAATATATAGTTTTTATGTTTATTCGTTACATACATAAATACTTTTTGAAGCGCTCGTAGCGAAGTCTGCTTAGCGTTTCTGATACGATCAGCAACGGTCATGAGTTGGATGGGTGACCGCTGGTGACATTACTACTCAGCGCTTCTGTGCTTCGGAGGGCACGGTCTCGGTTGTTGTCTTAGGATAGCAGTCGTGGTAGGGCATTTTGCGAGGGCCCGCCTGGCTAGCTACCACCCTCAAGTAGAAAGTCTGTCGCCAAGCACATAACGGTGTGTTCCGACAGCTGTCCTTGAGAGCCAGTAATTCTAGGTTAGCCTGAACTACATCTTCGACCACATCATCACTTACTATCAGGTGAGATAGTGGTCAAAGGCTAAGCTATCAGGCATAAAAATTTTTGTTTTCTCTTTATACGAGTAACATTGGTATGCTTTTGATTTGTGGTAAGTGATGATGTGGTCGAAGATGTTGTACGTGCTAACTTAAAATTACTGGCTCTCAAAGATAGACGGAACACACTGTTAGGTGCTTGGCGACAAATTTTCTCTTGAGAGTGTAGGTTGCCAGGCGGGCATTCGAAAAATGCCGTAACTAACACCATGCAAAGATTCTAGTGAAATGGTCAACAATTTTACAAACGCATATTTCAATCACTTATATTTTGGTACCTATATGTGTTAGAAGGACGGAAAGCACTGACCTGACCTGACCCAAAGCAACGACTTGGAAGCAGGTCATCCTTAGGTCATCGCATCCTATGTTGAGCTTGCCTTTGCACTTGTTCATCACATCATTAAAAGTTTTACGAGCTGTATGTCTTCAACTAAGCTGTGAGCCCTCACTCCTGTAATTATTCCCTTTGAAAGATTGAAGCGGATAAATATGGAACCATACCACGTAATGTTCTGTCGGTTGGAGCTCGACGACCATGCAGCCGCGAGGCGGTCGAAACCCGACACCTCTTGTATTCAATCTTCTCTACTAATTTGCAGAACTCGTATACTTACCAGGGCTGGCAACAAAATAAAGTGGTGAAATGTTTTAATATACAATGAAACATGATTCAAAAAGGATCACATTAGATAAGTACATGGAAACTATATTTCTCTCTTTTAGGTAAGGTAACATGTATTAAAATAAGGCTTTTTGTTTTAATATTGTTAAGTTTGCAATGACGCCTGCTAGGCGAATTACATTACAAATTTACGAGAGAAAAAATTATAGTCATGTGCGGGATTCGAACCCGCGTCCATCCACCCCTTTAGCCGGGGTATGCTCTAACCAATTGAGCTAACATGACACAATGACTCATAACTGTAATTCTTGCTCTCGTTCTTCATGCAACCATCGTATTGGGATGGAGCGACACCTATAGTTCAACTTGCGTTGTACTACAAACCAGACCAATTTTGCAATTGGTTTTAAACTTGTAAATGATGACGCAACCTTATAATTTTAATATATTTTTGTAATTTTGTAATAAGGCTTTTTGTCCTTAGCACGTCGATATGGCTGAGATGCGATGTTCCCGTTTAATTCGCGTGACACTATTCACACTATCACTTCGCACTACCAGTGTGTCATTGGAAGTTTATTTTTACTTTCTTACTTATATTTTTTGACACTTCTATAAAAATATCAGTATTGCTAAAGAAGTTTTTTTACTTCTATTATATATTAGAGGATAACTTTTTTTTTTTTTATTGCTGGTAGGCATGCCTTTGACCACAATCTTACCAGATTAATAATAGATTAACATTTTGTATTTTTCACACATAAGATAAATAAAAACCATCCTATCTACTAAAATATGAATAATTATGGACCGACATTAAGGTCAGGGGAACGCCGGATAAATTATGGTGAACTATACTCGTAATCAATGTATTATATACCTATCTTGTCGGCATGTTTGTAATGACTGAAAGGCTAGGTTTTGACAACTATTTCATCTAATGTAAGTGATGATGTGGTTACGAAGATGTTATTCAGGCTACCCTATAATAACTGGCTCTGAAGGACAGCTGCCGGAACACGTTAGGTGCTTCGGGACAGATTTACTACTTGACGGTCATGATAGCCAGCCAGGCGGGCATTCGCAAAATGCCCTACCACCATGCCATAATACAACTCACCATATGATAATCATATAGGTACTTAATGCTAAGAATGATGTGTATTAAAGTTGTGACTACTGAAATGACAAGTATATACAGAGAGGAAGATTAATGATGTCGTGCTGACCCCAAATACCGTAGGATAATGACAGGAAGAAGAGGGTAAAATATGCGCTCTCAATATTAAAGGCAAATAGGTAAAATTCAAGAATCGATAGCAATTGTTTATTCCAAAGCCCTCAGGGCATGCTCGCAGCTACGGTAGTTATTCTAAGTTCAATTAACTGGTATCAAAATCTCACAAATTGCCGCATATTCTATCAGACAAAGAGCGTGCTGGACGGTGATAAAGTACGGTCCTATCAAGCAATCGTAACTACTGTTGTGATACAACTGTCAATAAGACTTTATAGTAGACCAAACGAGTTCGTTAGCAGCGATATCGCGTGGAGATAGCCCTGCGGACTCCTGGTAAAGAGGCGGAACGGAACCATCGGACAAGGGACCGCCTTGTGCCTTGTCGAGCGATAAATCGAATTTCGCGACGACGACACCGCCACCGATCGTACTAACAGTCTCTGCACTCAAGATCGACATCAATGATTACTGAACTTACGATTGTGTTCTAAGAACTCGCAACCCCTGTCCAGAACATTACTTGTTGGACAATACGTACTGCCTCCAGGCTGTTCCGCCCAGCTTTCACTTCGTAAATTCTCAAGTTATAAATAGAAATGCCGTATGTTGCGAGTTATCAATTAGTATTAGATACTATTATTGTAACTGGGATAGGTGACTTGAATAGAAACGCAAGCGTTATGATTTTGAGAGTTTATGTATGTATTCTTAGAAACTTCTAAGATGCAAAATATTGAATAGTTATGTACTGAAATTTATTGCCAAATTCTGACACTGAAACTCTATCCAAGTAAGTTTATCAGTTATGCAACCTATCTCTATCAAAGGAAAAGTATAGAAGCTTGCCAGAATATTCAATCCGCGATATTCTAATAATTGTAACTCGGATTGAATATGCATATAACGTTTCTATATGAAATGTTCAGTCCGATATACTTATTTATAACTGTTTACGCTTGGAAAAGTTGTAAAATTTTCACTGAATAAAAGCAAACTTATGGTTCTAATTTAAAGGAGTGATAGCCTTGTGACAACAACACTGGACTATCGCTCAGCTGGACAGCGGTTCGAATACCACCGAAAGTTTGAGCTTCACCGAAAGGTTTAAGGGCATTTCTGAAAAGCCTCGCTAACTACCAGCGTAGAAAATCTGTCGCCGAGCACTTATCGCTGTGTTCCGGCTACTGTTCTTGACAGCCAATAATTCTAGGTTAAGCCTATTTACACCTACGACCATATTATCATCACTTACCTACCGGTGAGATGTTGGTCAAAGGCTAAAATATAAAATTTACATAATGTTATAGAGAAGTATAGAAGCTGTTAAGCTTTCACGGACTATTCATACCGAGATATACCTATTTGTTTACGTGTATAAGTTCAAGAATGTTTATTGATTGCGGTCACAGAGACAATGGCTGGCACGCCGATAAGAGCTGAGGCCCCGTTGCAAGTACTTACTGTTGGCACAGGTTAAACAACAGTTAGTTACTCGTGGTTGGTGAGTGCCTCCATTTCTCCAAGACACGCATCTAGGCGTGATAACGTAATGACTTTCTTGACTCATGCCAGCTCACATTGTGAGTAAACAATGCGGATATCTACCTACATAAAGTATCGAAGTTCTATGAACTGTTAGATACTAATTCATGTCACGTTATCAGAAGGAGTGAATTTTGTAATGATGTTTTCCGGAGTAGTTTGCGGGTAGGTACTTAGTGCTCTCTGGTGCAGCTCAGTCTGGACAACGTGTATTGTGATGATAGCACACTTTAAGATTGATAAACATACCAAACTTAAAATTATTGAAGCACATTTTTTTTTGTCTTGGCTCCAATAATTTGTGTAACGTAATTCGCGTTGCACGCGATGGTGCTTGCAAATTTTAATCATATTTAGAAACTAGCTGTACCCGCGACTTCGTTCGCGATTGCCGTACCTGCACACTAATTATTCACATTTGTGCACTGTTTATCTCATATTAAGCAACACTGTGGTCTGGGGGGAAGCACTCTTATAGTAAACCATAGCTCAGAATGGAGCTTTCTACTTTGGATTTCAAAACTCCCGGGTTGTATTTTCCAGAAGTAGTAGTTAAGTAACTCAGAGAGTTCTTTTCCGGTTCGCACAATAAATGTTGAAGCAAAGTACCTTGTGCGTTTCTTTAGAATTTCGATTTTAAAACGGCGGTTTGTTTGACGGTAGATCGATTTTTTTTTATTTCTCATTCTCGGAAAGTAGTGTTTGTTTGATCTGAGTAGCGGGTGGGAGACGCTCCTTCCCACCTAAGGCAAAACATTGGTGTAAACAAAGTTATATGTCTAAGATTTTTCTTTGTAAAATATTCTGTTGTTGTAAAACAATTAATAACAACTATGTTTGGCAGGGTAGTAACTAAATATAAGGTTGAAGCGCTCGTAGCGAAGTTTGCTTAACCATTCTGAATCGATCAGCAAAGTTAAGCAACGTCCACCGCGGTCATGAGTTGGATGGGTGACCGCTGGTGACATTACTACTGAGCGCTTCCGTGCTTCGGAGGGTACGCTAAGCCGTCGGTCCCGGTTGTTGTCTTAGGATGGCAGTCGTTACAGCATGGTGGTAGGGCACATTGCGAATGCCCGCCTGGCTAGCTACCACCCTCAAGTTGAAAATCTGTCGCCAAGCACCTAATGGTGTGTTCCGGCAGCTGTCCTTGAGAGCCAGAAATTCTAAATTCTAGGTTAGCCTGAACAACATCTTCGACCACATCATCACTTACCATCAGGTGAGATAGTGGTCAAAGGCTAACCTATCAAGCATAAAAAAAAAAAAAAAAAAAAGGTAGAAAGTGTAGGTAAAAAAAATTAAAACTTTCCCTAAATTTCATTGTTCTAACTCCTAGTGTATCTTTGTATCTTCTACTCATGTTTATTATTTTTAGTAAATATTTAGAAAAACTACTATTTTTTTACCCTCCTCATATTTGAAATGAAAAGTAGAGTGTTCAACACGGATGTAAGTCATCGATTCCTACTTGGACTATAGCCGCATTAATTTTAAAAATATACTGCTCATGTTATTAAAATCAAAATAAATAATATAAAAAAACATACTATATTTATATCTTTATTCCTTATATTAGTAGTGAAAAGCAGAGAGATTCCTATTCGGGCTATAGCCACCCGTAAATATTCCAAACAAAATTTTACGTAAAATTTCACAAATAGTTCAAACCTCTCAATAAATTTTTAGTAAGTATGTTATTTTATCAATGAATAATTTTTAGAAAAGCTACTTTCTTTAAATTCGATATGAAAAGTAGAGAGCTGACCGCGGGTGAAAGCTACCTATTCCTTTCGACCCTTGTATAACCCTTGTAAATCTACTAAAGTTGTGCACTTCCAACTTTAAACGGATTAAATCACGTAGATTTATCATTATTTTTGTCCCGACAGCCACCCCGTGACCACGATCACTACAAAGTGTTTGAAACGTCGGGACAAAAATAATGATAAATATACGCGATTTAAATCGTTTAAAGTTGTTTAATTACAAAGTGTAACAATCGCGAAAACCTAAGACTACATTGTGCACTTTCATTGCGCAGTATCCGAAATGTATCCGTCAAAAGAAAGATAATTATGTAGTTTAAAAAACTGATTGTGGTAAATGTTTTTTTTTTTTTTATTGCTGATAGGTAAGCCTTTGACCACAATCTCACCTGATGGTAAGTGACGATGTGGTCGTAGGTGTTAACAGGCTTAACCTAGAATTACTGGCTCACCGTTAGGCTCTCAAGGACAGCTGTCCTTGAGAGCCTAACGGTGTGTTCCGGCAGCTGCCGGAACACACCGCTAGGTGCTTGCCGACAGATTTTCCACTGGAGGGTGGTCGCTAGCCAGGCGGGCATTCGCAAAAATGCCCTTCCACCATGCGGTGAAGCTCAAGCCAGCGGCGGGATTCGAATCATGGACCTGCTGCGCGGCAGTCCATAGGCAAAGCCACTGAGCTATCACTGCTTCAAATGTACCACATTTTAGAGTTTTATCGTAGCAAGCTTGGAAAACTAAATAAGGGTGCCGTGCTGCCCGTGAGGCGCCGGGCTGCCCGTGGGATGCCGGTCTGTTCGTGGGGTGTCGGGCTTCCCGTGGGGTTCCGGGCTGCCTGTGGGCTTAAGATGAGCCGTACGTTCAAGGGTTTCTCAACATTCCGCGGTCCAAGTTATTTAAAACGAAATATTTAGTTTGTGATATCTGTAATTTCTGAACTGCAAAACTGAGGACTGAAATATTTACGGGAAAATAATTAAATAACCACTATTGTAACAAAAAAAGAATGATTGAAATCGGACTACGCGTTAATAAATTACAACTAAATGTACATTTTGACTTTCATCCCCTTTCCCAAGAGAACCGTACTGAATTTCGGGATAAAAGTATCGTATGTCCTTCTTCGTAGTATGAACTCGAATCGTGCTAAGTTTCATTCAAATCCATTCAGTAGTTTTGGAGTGATGCGAGGCCGGGATACAGACAGACAGCCAGAAAAAAAAAACAGTTTTTGCATCAGTATCAGCTACAGATTGCTCTCAAAACATATTTTCAAAATATCTGCAATGTACAGAATTGGACCTGTTACAGTTTTATTATAAGTATAAATAGATAAATTTAAGCGTCTAACCCCTCGCGCTTCCCTACCTGTTGTGATGTCTGTTATTTCTGAACTTCAAACCCGATGACTTTGAAATATTGACGGGATAAATTTTAAAGTACCACTATTCTAACAAAAAAATCGGCCAAGATCGAGTCGGACTCGCGCACGAAGGGTTCCGTACCATTAGCTATACAACATTAGACTTCATATTTTAACCTTTTTTTGTTTTAACGTGAGCGAGTCCAACTCGCACTTGGCCAAGTTTTTGTATTTGTTGTTATAGCGGCAACAGAAATACATCACATGTGAAAATTTCAACTGTCTAGCTATCACCGTTCTTGAGATACAGCCTGGTGACAGACGGACGGACGGATGGACGGACAGACGGACGGACGGATGGACGGTCACTAGATATATTCTTACATTTTTTAATTTGATGTTTTTTTGAATATTTTTTTATTATAAAATGCGCATTGAATTGGTTTTGCTTACTATATTGTTTACGATAGTGTTATTTTTACTTGTCGATGTAAATGGACTAAAAATACTGTATACGATAGTTTCGTTTATTTACTTATTAGTGCATTTTATTTGAATTTTCTGTCTGGGGACTCATTTATTACAATTTGACTTATTAAAAAAATAAAGCAATGGGAGCTCCTTCCCTACTGTTTAAATTTGATTTAAGTATATACTTACTTCCCCAATTATAATAGAACATTTATTTGTGTAAATTGGAAATAATATAATGATTAACTATATTAAGTATAATATTATTAATGATAATACTAAATTATGCTGTGAACACATACTTTGGGATATATTTCAGATCAGAACCACATGAAATGTATTTACTGTATTATGTTTTGTGTGCCATATTGTAATTAATGAATTTTTTTTATGGGGTTTCGATTAAAAACTAAATGTCTAGTTTACCGACAAACACTTCATTATTTAGTTTTAAGCTGTGATTAAAATCATAAGCATTTTTCTGTTTCAGAAAGTGCCGGTTTCATTATATTGCAGGACGTAAAAAGTAGCGTCATCCTCCTACACTTAAACAATTTTATACTAGAATCTGTGCTAGAACACTGAACGCAGAATATTGAGTGTTTCGCTTGAAAACAGATTTCTATAATAGCACAAGCCAAAGACAGCTAATATCCCCTTTGTCTATCTATAATCTACTCAAAACATTACCAGAAAAAAGTATTCCAAGCGTTACATGTGTTTGTGACAGACATGACAAGATCCTCATGTTTTTTACTTCAAATCCGAAGTACCACTGTTTGTTTCCTACGTCAATTGAATCTTCATGTGTGGCCCGAGGTATACAGATAGGTATTTCCGGCAACAACTAAACTTCACCAAAAATGGTCAGTTCGAGTCTTTTCGTCATCATTTGCGTCATAGTGCCTAAATTGTAAGTACACGAGTGTATTGTAATGTGTAAGGGCTAATTTAATCTCGTAATGACACGTTCATAGAAATTAACTTCCATAGCCAGCCAATACTTAGCGAGCAAAGAAATTCGAGTTGCGTCAGATCCTGGCGAGGGGCAAATTGAGACAGTTTATACCAGGAATAACTCTGATCTATATTTCTTTTATGGCTAGCCGCTGATCAGTGTCACACGTGATGGTAAGTGATGATGCAGTCGAAGGTATTCTTCAGGCTAACATAAACTACCTGGTGCTCCAAGACAGCTGGCGGAACAAGTTTACAATTAAGTAACGTGTAAGGCGCTTGGCAACAGGTTTTTACTCAAGGGTGGTAGCTAGCCAGGCAGGCAATCTCAAAATAGCCTACTACCATGCTATAACGACTCCCATCCCTAGGACAACTACCGGGACCGATGCCTTAATTAAAGTGCCCTCTGAAGCACGGAGGGGCTCAATATTAAATTCCAGTAGCGGTCACCCATCTAATCATCAGATCTACAAAGGACGGCTAGGCATCGCAGCTAATAATATAATATGTATCTACATATTATATCAAACAAAACTGTTTTGTTTGACCAACAACATTAGCCCAACGGATGTAGTTGATGATGTTCATACATACTCTTTTAAATTGAGACTAATATTGAACCTATTCATTCCGTTATGGCAACTTCAAGTTATACTTTGAAGAAATTCATCCTTTTAGTACACCAGTGTTTGAAAAATAACCACGAAAGCACCCCAGCTAACGTAAAATAGGTGCATCATCCAAATCGGTACATCCTGTAAAAGTTATGAGGCTACAAACCAAAAAACACTTGAATTGAGAAACTTATCCTTTTTTTGAGGTCGATTGAAAATTTTACGGGTTTATGTATTAATACCCCAGCAGCAGAAGGCACACTGTTAGTAAATAAATATTTAACAGTACCTATTAGTGTCACCGTATTTCTCAGAAAACCTTACGACTTTTCACAGCTGCCTGGCTTCATGAGAATAATTAAAAACTTGTATTTAATCTACTCCCTAAATATCTAAACAGGATAAAAGTGTGAAGTACTTACGCAGAGCTCTATATAAAACTTTTTTGAGTTCAGTTTACCGGACCTGTTTCCGTTTTCCGTCTTTAGTTAAATCCACTAAACACCGAAGTGCTTGGAAAGGCCGAGATGGAGTCGAAATACTTACTATCAAGTACTCCAGACATAATGGAAAAGCCTCTCATATACCTAGCTATTTTGTTTGCATATATAATGGATATCTCACAAAATTGCAAAGTACTAAATGGTACCTAATGGACTCGCACTTTTTAAAACTATTTATAGAGATAAAATGACCGAAATGTAATTAAATTCTTTTAAAAATGTTTAGGGTCCGTTTCAGAATGTCCTAATGAAGTTTCGGGTTGCTAACCAACAAATAAAATAACTGAATGATAAAAATGACAGTTAACATGCAGCGCGTTTCAAGCTTTAACCGATGGAGAGGCTAAATCGATGACTGTGGTTTCACAGTCATCGATTTAGCAAAGATAGTGTTTTATTGAATAAATATGTTCTGGGTAGTATAACCGGAACTTACTCGAACATTCTGAAACAGGCCCTTAATGTCATAACGCGATGTCTATACAAATAAAGTTCTATTGCGGTTAATTTATCATCTACCCATCCTGTTTATAACTCATCCACTAATCGTTTGCTATGAAACGATAATTATTACAAGGGTTCGTAAAGTCTATCTATCATAACGTCACTTGGGTGTAAACAGAAATGTATTCTAGGTCCTCAAAAAAGCGATAAATGCCATGTTTGAAGCTATGATAGCCGAGCGATAAAGGCAAGGACCGCCGTGATGCTGGTCCATGGTTCGATTCTCACTGCGGCGCCGGCTTGAGCCTCACCGCATGGTAGAAGTGCATTTTGTGAATATTCGCCTGGCTAGCTACCACCCTCGAGTAGAAAATCTGTCGCGAAGGAACTAACAGTGTGCTCCGGCAGTCCTTGAGTGCCAGTAAAATGACAGGCCATGAGTTTTAACAACTGTATCTCTCAGGGTGATAGACGCAGTGCTGTGCGTCACTTTTGGAGAAATAGATCTGTTTTAGACACAATTTAGACATATGATGACAATAGTTTTCAGACGAACACATCGCTCCTGGTGATCCCTTGCAAACTATTTTCTAACGATCCGTTGTTGCGGCAATAGAAATCACATAAGTCCACTAAACAACGCACTGTTTATTTGCTCTATCGTGAATTTGGCAGAATTAGGTTTTGTTTGTGAGTAGAAATCAATCCCACGTGCGTTGAGTGGCTGAAATTTAGTGTGACCTAAATCGTTCACAACGAGGGCCTGTGACGGCAACAGCCGGTTCCGATTGCTGGTAATCTCTTTCATCCATGTCAGTGATACATTTTGAATTATTTTACCGGGATTTATTATAAGGTAACTTCTTAATATTCTTGAGTTTTCAGTACTTGTAGCAGAATCAGTGTCTGTTGTATTGTATTATAGTGATATTCGTTCTTTTGAAGCTATTTCTTTCAAGTAAACATTCACAGTTTTTTTTGCTTTTAACTTTTTTTATGCTTGATAGCCTTTGACCACTATCTCACCTGATGGTAAGTGATGATGTGGTAGAAGATGTTGTTCAGGCTTACCTAGAATTACTCAACTGCTTTTCACCGATAGTATAAATAATAGTGTTACAACCAGCTAAATTATTTGATGCTTTTTAGGGTTCCGTACCCAAAGGGCATCATGACAGAGCACTATTAAGGCTAGTGTTTTCATAGCGCCTTCGATACAAACCTAGTTTCGTTTTATATTAATTACCAAATTTTCAAACTCGTCCAAGTTTGACTCGCATATCCTTGAGCCTAAAATCTATGCTTCTGGTTTATAAATTTTTGTTATTTAAGATATGATTAAGCTACTTTTATATGGAAGGTGCGAAAGTACCTTAAGGAGAAAACGCTGTCTTTCCGCCTGTCTGTCTGTTAAATTCGTTCGTATCTTTCGGGTTTAGCTGGTAACGGGCAGCTGAAAACCTGATATTTCCTTTATATAAAATTATCCTAAATTTTAGCCGTTTATGAGCTGAGACTCGTACACACACGGTATATCAATATTCCAATATAAAGGGAAGGGGCTCCAGTACATAAGAAGGAAGAAAAAAAATCTCAAGTAGGTATGGTTTCATTGTCTAAATTTGTCTAAAACTTATTCGAGTACAGTAAACCTATATTTTTAACCGACTTCAAAAAAAGAGGAGGTTCTCAATCCATCCGTTTTTTAAATATGTTTCTTACCTTGGAACTTTTTACTGGCTGAACCAATTTTGATGTCTCTTCTTTTATTTGAAAGCTGATGTTTGTCGTGTGGTCCCATTTAAATTTCATAAAAATCTGTTGAGCCGGTTTTGAGTTACACTCCAATAACTGAAAAGCTTTTTCCTGTCTTGATGATATAGTCATTGCCAATTAATGACAATCGTTCCAGTAAGTAGCAATAGACACTAAAAAGGGTGTTTTTTTGATTACCGAAAATGGAACCGACTTCACCACTCAAAACTGTGAAAAACTCAAAAAACTTGTCGAAGTCGGTACTTACCATGCGCACAATATTGTGATAATAGGTACTTTTGAACTATCATGGTACCGACTTCAACAAGTTATTTCACACTTTTGAGTTTTTATTTCGGTAAGACATTTTTTAATAATTCTGTCTATTAAAACAGTCAGTTTTAGAACAAAATTGTCACAAGGTATATCTGAAACTTCGTCGAACCCTCATAAAACGACGCCTAACTCACTCTTAGCTGATTTATATGTTATGACAATGATCATGGCCAGCTACTAGCAGTATGGTTTTCATAATGAAAATTTGTGGCCTCTATAATGATTGTAGCAATTATACTATACCCAGTTTTATTTTTGTTTTTAGTCTATTATGAGGATTATATTACTTTAAAAGAATGAAACTAAAATTAGCACCTAACTACATCAATAAAAAGTGAATAAAGAAAGTATTACGAGTAGTTAACAGTAGTGATCTTCAGATGGGTATCTCGAGAATGGTGCATGTATGTGAGTAGAGGGGGAAGAGACTGTGGCTTTCATGGTACTACACGCTGTGATCACGATACATGTAGGTGCTGGGGTACTGCAAGCTGTAGGCTCACCACGTCTATATATAGCAGCTGCGACTTTAGTGGCGCGACTCAACGCAGCTCGGAGCAGCTGTGACAGCGATATCCAGGTTCAGAGAGCCCTCGTCTCTTGCAAGAGGAAGGGTAAACATGCCTTAAGAAGAAACTAGAGAATGGAGCCCAGGAATCTTCCCGTTAAAGGAACACTAGAGATGACTGCATCTGGGAGAGATTAGAGCTGCTTTTAAAGAAAGATTTTCAGAATTTCCCCTAGATACTTCACGTTAGAGGAAGAGTGGAGTTGACTTCAGCAGTGGAAGTTTAGTGCAGCTCCAAAAGAGAAGTGTCTCTGAGATCTTTCATTGGCTTCAGGGGAAGAAAAGAGTTAACTTCAGCAGTGGTAAAGTAGACACTTCGTTGACCCGATTTAAATCATCAGATTAGTTACTGTTCACAAGGATAAATATATACATAAACGAACAATATAAAAATAATGAATCTTGTTTATAAGTAGGTATATTAGAAAATTCCTGTAGTGAATATTTTGGATTGGGTAACATTCTATCAGTCTAATGTTCTTTATCTGATATTTGAAAAACCATGGAAAGACATTTTCTAAAAACACTACAGAATGCGACCACTCCATGATTTGACCTATTTTTGTAAACTTTTATAAACAATATGTAACGTGTATGTATAAATAATAAAAAACCTTATACAGATATTATGGAAAAATAGAGAACAATAAACCGAATGCAGAAGCTATGATTGCATAATATACAGAACAATTAAACTGTTTAGGATGATTGAAATTTAAACATTCTCATTAAAAAGGTCAATAATATGTTTCTTATATATAATATGTTACGTATTATATCTCTTTTTATTAAATATAAAATTCATTAAAATATAAAGAAGGTAAGAAAGTACTATATAAAAAATAAAGGAGAAGTCTATCAATTTAATTTCATCTCCTTCCAATTAATATTATCCATGCGTATGAATGAGGCGTCGCGTCGCTTCTTAGAAACACTGATTTATTTTATTGATTACACATTAGAACAATAGAAAAACAGTAACTCAATTACTGGTACGTAAACGTGACTACGCTAACGGCATACTAATTCCAAATCCGTCGTATATAATATGTTATTTAAATCAGTTAATACATAGTAATTCAGGCCATTAACGTGACACTGTTAGAAATAACCTCGGGGTATACAAAGCAGTGAAGTCAAAGTAATGAAATCGGGACGAATGCCAAGGAGAAGAACCTTCTTGGGTCGCTTGATATATTAATATAATTAATGAGTCTCTATCGAGGTAAAATTCTTCAAATAGGTTGATGAAAACGGAAATGTATTTTGGCTAAAATAGTATATAAATATCTTATTATTAGTGTAGGCTATGATGAAGGTAAGTTACAATACGATACCAATTAATCACTGTAACGTCATTAATTATAATTTTTCACCTCACTTGCTCGGAAAGATGTTTATCATTCGAAATCTGCGTGGAAAAGTGCTTTTTATCTGTTAGCTTGGAAAAGGTTTTTGAAATTCGAACTTCGCGAAAAGTTCCAAAAAAACTGATTTACTTTGATAACTACCAATTTTAGTTAATTTAATACGTTGTTTAAACTGTTTATCTTGCACCTATAATTTTCCTTGCTGTAGTTAGGAGAAAAATTGTTTGTTGCTTGGTAGCAAAGATATTTTGCGACTCGTACCTTTATAACCTTCGGTACGCTCAGTATACACTATATTTTGAACCACTTTTGGTTATGGGCGAGATCATGTTGTTGTTTTTAAATCTAATACAAGTAGACGCTGTACAATAGTGGTATATATAAGGTGGATATTAATTCATTAACAATACTACGGGGGATGGTGAAGAATCTATAACAGAATGTGTTCCACTCATGTTTAATTTTTGCATACAAAAAATCAGTATAACTATTTTTTAAGCGCGGCGCGTTGCTGTTTAGTATGATAGCGAGAATCGCGGTTTACTCCATTCTCACACGTACGGACGCTACCCGATGTCAATTAGACGCTATCACTAAATAATCTAATCTGTAGAGCAAAACAGCAGTTTTGCCCTACAGAGTGTAAGTAGATGCATAATGTACAGATATGCAAGATTTCTTACCCGCTTAAATATTAAATCCGTTCCATACACATATTAATAAATATATTGGTACTCTACTTAATGAGCCCAAGACGAAGACATTTCACATGCTATGATGACTACAGAAGATCAACTTTTTTGTCTAACTTTACAATTATTGGGGCTCAATTTAAGTCTAGCAGCTTCGGTTCAACATTTTACACAAAATATACATTTCAGGTAGGTATAAAACTTAACGACTAGCTACGAATAAATATACTGTAATGATTTCACTATTTGATTTTGGACTCGTCAAGTTCACAATTAACAAAACAAGCACTATCTTCCAAATTCAATTGGATTGGTTAATTTATTTGGCTCTTAGAACGCATCCAGTTGGTCGCGTCATGGTATGTTGTTGCGTTGCGCAGTCGGTATACTTTTTAAACCACGCCCGCCGGGGTAATGTTTGCGTTCTGCTGTTTTTGAGCTTGACTTACATTTCTATATATATATTTATTCGTAGACGAAAGGTAGTAGCTACGTTTTATTAGGCACATGACAAGACATAGGAACTGACAGACAGTCAGATAGACAGCAGAGTGTTCTTAGGGCAACGTTTTGCCCTTCGGGTACAGACTCCTAAAAATTACTCAAATTAGCTTTAGCTATATTAGCCTATTAGATTAAAAAATCTTGTTACAAGATGTATGTATGTAAATATACAACACATAATTATATGAGTAGTTGCAGGTACGCAATCTTAACTATAAGTACTTATTAGTATCATTATCGATTGCCTCCATTCTTCAAGGAAGACTTTACTTCGGTTCAGAAGCCTCGCATTAATCTAAGCTAAGAAATCACGATCCGAACTTCCGGCTCAAGCGATATCCGCCCCAATTAACATACATTAACACACTTCTTGTTTCATTACTAACTCATACATAAACCTCGTCAGGAAACTTTACACTTTGTTGATCTTGATCTTCTTCTGTAGACACGAAGTTTAGATCTGATAAATTCGATGTTACCATTTTAATAAGTCGCACTTTCAGAATGAATGATTAACATGCTTTGCCAACTTCGATTCGTTGAAATATTCGTATTCTTGAAATCGACGTATGTATACCTTTTTCTACTCTTTATTTCATAATCATAAAAGTATATAAACATCGAGTCTTCAATTTCAAATGAACTATTTATCATCAATTTAACTCATCAATGTCATCATTTCGTACAATTTTGGTAAGGTGTAACGATAGGTAGTTTAATAGGTGTACTTACTGAATATAATTATTGGTATTGGCACCTACCATTCGAATCCATTAGGAAAGATAGCTAGTAAAAACACGAACAACCTTAATTGTGCAAGCTTCGATCGGAAACTGTGAAAGCCTCCAAAACAAAGTACTAAAACTATGCTTCAATAGTAAAAGATAGGAAAACATATTCTTAAAATAGTGGATCATCTGTCTATACAGAGTTAAGTGGGGTAAGTTTAGATAAAGGTGAAATGTCGAAGTCAAATGCTATCTCTGTATATAGCTGTATTATATATATTATATTCTTATAGCTGTAGATAGGTTGCCGAAGTTTCCTAAAAAACCTCTATTTCGGAATGTTTTAGGTGTGTTTTGTTCTCATGTAAATAACACACACACGTGATAAAGACTATCACGTGTGTGTGTTAAATATTTTTTTTTATCAGAACCGACTTGATATTAGACTTAGTCTAGTAGTAGTGATATTAGACTTAGTGTACTATCAAGTAGGTTCAGATAGGAACCAACGCACTATCGTCGATTAAAGAGGTATCTAGCTCAGAGGCGCCCACGTACCACGTAACGATTGCTAAGCTAGCATTTTTTGAAGCAGTGATGGCTCAGAGTCTTTGGTTATGGGCGGCCACGCAGCAGGTCCATGGCTCGAATCCCTTGCTTGAGCTTTACCGCATGGTGGAAGGGCATTTTGCGAATGCCTGCCTGGCTAGCGACTATCCTCAAGAAGGAAATTGTCGCCAAGCACCTAACGGTGTGTCCTAGCAGCTGAGCTAGTAATTCCACGTTAAGCCTGTTAACACCTTCGACCACATCATCACTTACCATAAGATGAGATTGTGGTCACAGCCATACATATCAGAAAAAAAAACAAAACAAAAACTAAAGCACCCTCAGCCATATCTACTTACAATCACACGCTTAATTATAATTAGGTATGAACAATATAATTCAGTGGTACTCAACTTGTATCTTCACCGACCATAAAATACCTTCTACAGATGTTTTAAAATACGTACACGTAGACTAATGGCAGTCGATAGGCATTCATCGCGGACAGTATGAGTTCTATGAGGAGCAAAGATATGGCAGCTAACTATAGTACGTGCGTGACGGTGTCGACCTACATTCACGTATACTGGCCAAATGCGAGCCACACTTGTCTATTCAAACCGCGGACAGTGAGTATCTAATTAGCATTATTTACCTGATGCTGTGACGACCCACTGCATCCCGACTCTATTGTTGGCAGGGTTAGGCTGTTATCCATGACAAACACTTTCAAATCGAGTTTAATGAACGCAAGACAATCGATGGTCTGCGTTTGAGAGTTCAGTCATAGTTGTGATTTAAACATCAACATTTACAAAATTGTTATCAGTGAAATTTTGTGAATTCTAATATTTCTCCCACAACTTATTCTATAGTTATAACTACATTAACAAGACCGCGAAGACTGAATTTACTTTCGTTGTTTAGTGCTACGTCTAATTTCGTTACAATACGATGCGTAAATTCTGCGATCCATATAGTAACTTTTATTGTATATTATATTTTGTAACTTACATAAGTTTCATGTAAAAAATACTATGTTGACTCGATAGTTTTTTGTTGAAGTTGAAGATTGAAGTTACATAAGTAACTACCTACGCCAATGCAACTGCAACGCGGTGCGAGGAATCTGCGGTTCAGCTGTACCTACATATTTGTTCCACTAACATATTGCAAATATGTCCGTCGTAAATGTTATTATGATGCTCTCGATTGCTTCATCCCAATCGCTTACAATGTTACTTTGACGTGCTTTGACTGTCGGTTGAGTTTATGGATTAACATTCAGAAATAGTCAGAATCCTTTGTCTGTTCAAACGCCTAGCAATGGGTGCAGCTAATGTTCATTTGTAATCTGAGTACCTACTTTCCTGCTTCGTATTGGCCACGGGCCCTTTCATAAATCACATTGAGTAATTGCCGAAAGCTAGCGTAGTTCAAATGTACTAGTTCAGAATTTCACTATGCACTGCACCGCATACTTAACAGTATACACCACCGCTATATTTTAATTTGTGACACGATGCATGGTGTCTTGTGGGAATCGAGCTGCACACTTTGATAGTCTGTCACGATGCGGACAACTAACCATGTAAAGTAGTTTCTAAAGAATCTAATTAATGTTCAAGGAGAATTTTGAACGGAGCTCGCACTGTCATTTTGCTGTTGTCAATACGAGTATAATATTCCAACAAGATGAACTAAAATTTTGTGCTCATATTTCAGAAACATATTCAATTTATCATTTCTATTTAGGGCAAAATTTTCGATGTCGAGACTAAATTCAAACGAATATTCACTTGTCATGATCAAAGTCATTCTAATTTTATTTAGTTACATTAATTATTTTAGAAAAATCAAATAGGAAGGAGGATATTCACACAATACACCACGTGCATGAGTGGAGACCTACAAAAGGCTGTATAGCTATAAATTCAAGAACATTGTCCTGATTTTTGTTAACATCTGAGTTTTGAAGCGCTCGTAGCGAAGTTTGCTTAGCCATTCTGAAACGATTAGCAAAGTTAAGCAACGTCCGCCGCGGTCAGGAGTTGGATGGGTGACTGCTGGTGACATTACTACTGAGCGCTTCCGTGCTTCGGAGGGCACGTTAAGCCGTCGGTGCCGGTTGTTGTCTTAGGATGGCAGTCGTTATAGCTTGGTGGTAGGGCATTTTGCGAATGCCCGCCTGGCTAGCTACCACCCTCAAGTAGAAAATCTGTCGCCAAGCACCTAACGGTGTGTTCTGACAGCTGTCCTTGAGAGCCAGTAATTCTAGGTTAGCCTGTACAACATC
Organism: Plagodis dolabraria; assembly: GCA_963854805.1. Taxonomy (NCBI): domain Eukaryota; kingdom Metazoa; phylum Arthropoda; class Insecta; order Lepidoptera; family Geometridae; genus Plagodis; species Plagodis dolabraria. Next base: position 25,034,586 of record OY978444.1, read on the forward strand.
TTCGACCACATCATCACTTACCATCAGGTGAGATAGTGGTCAAAGGCTAAACTATAAGGCTACTTTACTAAAAAAAAATAAAACAAAAGTTATCAATTTTAGGTTACTTCGTTAGGTTATTTCGTTAGTGAACACCATCAGGTGTTCACTTCAGATGATCATAATTTGGATATAATAAATGTTATGTATGGAAGTTTTGGTAACAAATACGTCCCAGTATACAAAAATCTTTTCTGCATAAATGTGTTTTAAATCTTTAAACTATAACCAAATTTCAACTTTTCCCTAGAGAGACCAATTATAACCATAAGAAATCCGTGTGGAATATGTTTAAATCGTATAATTACATCCATGTGAAAAGTATAATTTTCTCCATAAACAAAAGGTTATACCCGCCACGTACAGCACGCGTTGCGTTTAATGTTTATATAGTTCATTTTAGGTTTAATTTTCCGATACAAGCTCTTAATTGATTTAAATCGCCACTTAATTAACGTTGCAATAAAGAAAATTCTATTGCAATAATAGTCATAGAGAAATTCCTAACTTCAGTCCTAAACAGTCTTGACACAAATACAGATATTAAGTATAACTCATCATTATCATGATAAATATTAAATACCTGACAATCCGCATTATAGGCTCAGCCGTAATGAGCGTTGCGGTCGCGCTTACCACTATTCAAGCAATTTATGGTCAAATTGTGTTCAAATCGAACACCACATCCAGCCAACTAATGCTAAATAATGACAACCGCCTGTCCTCCGCGGCGCTTGATTATCTGTTTAATCTGCAAGGCAAAGAAAGGAATTACTTAGCCATTCAATTTTGCCATCAACAGAGGCTAGCGTTGACGTGTTGGCGCAATGTATTGGGAGGCTAGTCTCCTAATAAGGCTCGTACGTGCGCTGTTAGCGGCATAGAGGTGGCGATTTTCTTGCAATTAAATTTTAAGAGCCTATGTAGGTAGATATTTATATTTGAGATGCTGAGATTCATATAGCGCAACGGTTCTCTACCGTTATCACCACGCAAGATCTTCATGGGCCAACGTTATCCATAAATAAACTGATTTAATACCGCTCTTAGTGGGACAATAGAACGTATATAATATTCTATACTCAGTATTGAACGAGTATATATATATAATAGATATGTTGAATAGTTTTGTTGAAAACGGTTACAACGGGTTCGTTAAAATTAATAGAAATATACTGTGTAAAAACGCCGCTTTGGGGTCTCGAGTCGTAATGCTGTTGGGTTTTTCTAAAAAATTAATTTTCATTCAGTCTGGAATCGATCGACTGGTGGAAAAATGCTCAGACCCTATGAAATAGAACCAAACATGTCTAGCAAAAAGTGTGTGATTCATGTGACACATATGCTCTCCCCTTCTGGGAATACATGTGTGACTATATGATGGTAAAAAAATCTTTTATCTGTAAATCATGTATCAATTCAAGTATCATGCACCTGAACTGATTTTGGTAAAATTTGTGTGCGACCTATGTGGCCCATAACGCTATGGAAAATAATACCCGATCCGTTGAATAGATCGGAGTCGGAGAAGACAGCTTGAGAGAACGTGAACATCTTCAACCATATAATAATTTACCAACAGATCAGAGGCTTCTGTAAATATTAGCACAATAAAATATTTTTCTTAATCAGACTCTCATTTCTTTTTTCTATCACTCGAGACGTGCCTCTTTAATGTTTATTGCTAAGCAAATAGACAAATCGAGAGATTCAATTAATGTATATGATAGTATTTACCCAAGTACCCGTACCAGTCTCACTTACTCAATAAGCACTCTACTAATGGAAATACAACATTAGCAGTCATAACTATGAGTACTATAATGTCCAAGTTATGTCAAAGTTTGCATACAATTTGTAAGGTAAATAAATAATGTACGTCTTGAGTTTACTAAAAGCACGGTCGATTTGTATGCAGCGTTGATGCGCGAACACATTTATTGCAATACCTCGTAGAATCATTAAGCTCGTATCTATCAGCTTTGCCAAGTTGTTACTCTGAAAGTGTTACGGTGATTCTGAATTTATGGTGATGTGAGTCTCATTTTTCACGGCAATCGACATTTTGAATGTAAAATGAATTACGTTTATTTCGAACTGAAAATCATGTACTGAACAAAATTATCATATATTTTGATTTATCATTTAACGAATAAGCATTGCAACCCATCGGGGCAATACTGCCAGCACACTGGGCACGCTTCCAGTTGGTAGTGGGCTGGGGAAATTGAACTGTCTGTGGGTCTCCAATTTCCCTTAGTTTGCGTAAATGCTTTCGTTGTAGTAGATGTAATGTTGTATGATAAATATTATAAAGAGGAAAGATTTGATAATTTGTTCGAATTGAATAGGCTCTGAATCTACTGGACCGATTTGAAAAACTCCTTCATCATTAGAATCCTACATTACCCCTGATGAACATAGGTTATAGAATATTTTCAAAAACGTAGATAGTTTTTTTTAATTCTGTTAAATACCCGTGCGAAGCCGAGCAGGCCGCTAGTGTTGTAAATATTTTATGTAGTGTTTTGTTAATAAAGGCGAAATTTTAAAGATTCAAAGGCCTATTAAAAGATTCTACTGCAATATTCAACCAAAAGGTAGCTAGGTACTCGAAACAGTTCCAGAATTTTCCAAAATTTTACAACTGAAAGTTAGGGTCAGTATTTTATAAAATTAAATATATTTTCAGGTAAAAGCTTTTAAATGGTAGAGTTTCGGATTTTCAAGTCGGCTGGGAAAGTATTGAGAACGATGCACCATTCGACCTTGGTTTGTGATCTGATGACGGTATATTCTGAATCGCAGTCATGTTTGGGCTCGTTCAAATTACCTTATTGAAATCATTTGAAGAGATATTATATGTTTTATTTGGCTTGAAATTAGGGCGATGGTTTTTAGGGTTCCGTACCCAAAGGGTTAAAACGGGACCCTATCACTGAGACTTCGCTGTCTGTCCGTCCGTCCATCCGTCGGTCACCAGGCTGTATCTCAAGAACGGTGATAGCTAGACAACTTTCACAGATGATGTATTTCTATTGCCACTATAACAACAAATACTAAAACTAAAATAAAATAAATATTTAAGGGGGGCTCCCATACAACAAACTTGATTTTTTTACCGTTTCTTGCGCGATATAAATAATAGTGACAGGTAGAAACTTTAACTATTCACAGAATATTCTCTTTAAATATAATTAATTAAAATATTATATAATTGGACACTGCGAAAAGTGTCTGTAACATGTAAAATTAGGTTTACAGATAATGATACGGAACCTTTCGTGCGCGAGTCCCACTCGCAGTTGGCCGGTTTCTTGTTATACTTAATTTAATTTTTTTTTTTTGTATCTATATAATATAACGCCTTGTGCTTGCCTTAAAAATCTTTTTAGGGGTAAAACACAACTGCAAGTCATTGGTAAGCCAAATAAAATCGAATTCGAGATTTTTCTATGATAAGGCACGTGAAGAAGTTAATGGGAACAAAATAATGCCAGGTGTAAAAACTCAGCTTGTAAAGGTTTTTCTTAGGGTGCAAGGCTCCGTTGCATGTTAAATAATGACTAAATATCAAACGTCTCATAAAAGCACTAAGTGGGATTTAATACAAAAGCCGTGCTGTGGGTAAGTTAATAGTACGTGGGTAATAAACCGTCACCTTACACAAGGCCCTATAAAGTTTTAAGTATCATAGCTTGATGTAGAAGTAAGTGCGTACCTATACTTAGTTTTTTTTTTGTTTTAGTGCTGATAGGTAAGCTTTTGACCACAATCTCACGTGATGGTAAGTGATGATGTGGTCGAAGGTGTTAACAGGCTTAACCTAGAATTACTCTGGCTCTCAAAGACAGCTGCCGGAACACACCGTTAGGTGCTTGGCGACAGATTTTCAACTTGAGGGTGGTCGATAGCCAGGCGGGCATTCACAAAATGCCCTTCCACCATGCGGTGAAGCTCAAGCCCGCGGCGGGATTCGAACCATGGACCTGCTGCGCGGCAGTCCATAGCCAAAGCCACTGAGCTATCACTGCTTCAAGTAAGTTCAGTACTATAATAATAATAATAATAAAAAAAAATAATAAAAAAAAAAAAAACACCGCTGACATACGTCGCCTTTTTTCACAAAACAATTTTAAAATTGAATTTTTACACTTTATGGCTGATATTTCCTACTATATTATATTCTGAGTGTATAATAAAACCTTCCATAACATAAGCAGACAATATTTTATAAAATTATAGAAGAAACAATTAAAATGACTACAAATTGCTATACTGACACTTTATGTCAAAGAACAAAGAAAACAACAACAAATTACAATATGGAATTAAACCAATAGATATCATAAATATGATCACAAGATTAAAGGCGAGACAGAATACCACAGCGGCGACCACCTGCGCACATATCCCATCACCGCCTACCCCGTCAGCTCCGAGCTCTTCGTCGGGAGACGAGTTCCACACTCCCCGCGAATCGAGTGCATCGAGTGATGAGGGTGGGCCACCGACGCCGCCGCCGCCGCCGAGACCTGTGCGACGGGGACGTCCCCGCTACCGGCACGCTTGGAGCCTGTGGGGCAATCTGCTCCGCGCCCGGCCCCCGCTACCGGTGGTATAGTGCGCCGCATGCGATGGACTCCATCAATCAATGAAAACTGCATGCGCGCCTACTATGGGGCTACGGAGGGAGGAACAATTCTGACCGCGTATCGTGATCTGTTTCAGTATGCTGCCTCTGTTTCAGACCCTTGAACCGACTGTCGCCGTATCCGCCCAACGCCTATCAGATCAAGTGCGGGCTATCCACCGGTGCAAGCTGTTAGACCAGTCTGTGCTTGATCGGCTCCGCCTGGAGGCGCTTACTACTCTCGCGACTCCTTCCATGGCACAGGATCTGCCCGCCGCTTCGTCGACCCCGGCCCAGGCTATGACGCCATCGTCGGGTATGACACCAGTGGCAATGGTGGATCTTGAAGTCGATGAGGGAGATTGCGCGAATATGAGCGTGACTAGCCAGGTGAGTGAGCAACTGAGGAGGGCTTTGGAGGACGCAATTAGCCAGTATCGATTCACACCTGACTCTAGGCCGCGACTACCACGTTTGCCTACTCATAGACGCAATCTAGCGTTAATGGGAGCCCTGAATACTTTGCTGGCCCCGTATTTGCGGGCTAGCGAAGATTTAGTTGATACCCACTCGATTTTGTACTGTGGCGCCATTGCGGCGTGTCGTGTTGCTCATGTCAAGTTCCCGGACACCGACCGCGCATCACGTCCCTCCGGGTGTGCGCCCGCATGGCAAGTACGGATCGAGCGGCGTATCAACTCATTCCGGACTCTCATTGCTAAACTTATCTGCTTCAGTCGAGGCAATAACCGCCCTCGAGTCATGCGTTTCGTGACCCAGGCCTTTGCCGGAACCGGTGTCTTACCCCGAGACTACATGGCCTGTGTCACGGATCGCATTGACTACCTGAAGCAGAAGGTCTATGCGTGGGCGAGTCGTATTCGCCGCTATAGAGAGCGTGTGGATAGATACTGGCTTAATCGCCTCTTTCAAAGTGATCAAAGAAAGGTGTACCGGAAATGGGAAGGGACCGATCAGCGTGTGATCGACGGGCAACTGCCTGATGCCAGTACCATGAATGATTTCTGGCGTGGCGTCTGGTCGATGCCCGTCGAGCATACAGAGGGTGATTGGATTCGTGTTATCCAGCGGGAATGTGAGTCTATCGAATCCATGGGGTCTGTTAATATAGACCCCGTAGATGTTAGTTGTGCAATTCGTACGACCCAGAACTGGAAAAGTCCTGGTCCAGACGGATTGCACAACTTTTGGATAAAATGGATTCGATGCTCACACGACCGATTGGCGACACAATTTCAAGAAGCCCTCGAGCTTGATTATCTTCCCCGTTTCATGACCACCGGTGTCACCTTTCTGCTCCACAAGTCCGGTAGTACCACGGACCCGAAAAACTATAGACCCATCACGTGCTTACCTACCATCTACAAGCTCCTTACATCCATTCTGACTACAAAAATTAACACGCACATAGTTGCGAACAATGTTTTGGCCCCCGCTCAGAATGGATGTAGGATTGGGTCCCGTGGTACTAAGGAGCTCCTCCTCATAGACATGACCATTAGCCAACAAGTTCGGCGGAACAGGGGGGCTCTCTCTGTTGCCTGGATTGACTATAAAAAGGCCTATGATGCAGTGCCTCATTCATGGCTGGAAAGGATATTAGAATTGTATAAAATTGATACAACTCTGAAATCCTTTTTATCTGCATGTATGAGACAATGGACCACAGTACTTCGTCAACCAGGTGGTAGCGATACCCCCTCTGGCCCGCAGGACTTTATAAGGATTGAGCGAGGCATCTTCCAGGGTGATAGTCTGAGTCCATTGTGGTTCTGCCTGGCACTAAATCCTCTTAGCACTTTGCTGAAGGATTCAGGGCTAGGCTTTCGACTTCGTAGAGGAGGTGAGGTCATTAGTCATCTGCTGTACATGGACGATCTCAAGCTGTTTACTCCGAAACGCCAAGACTTGATGGAAATGCTAAAAATTACACAGATTTTTAGCAGCGCCATTAGGATGGATTTCGGTGTAGATAAGTGTGCGGTCTTGCATGTACAGCAGGGGAAAGTTGTAAATTCTCCGAATTTGCAGCTTTCTGAGACAATAACTTTCAGATCTCTCTCCGAAGTCGACTCCTACAAGTACCTCGGTATGTCAGAGTCGTTGGGTATTTCGGTAGATGACATCAAGGAATCGGTAAAGGAACGCTTCTTTTACCGCCTGACAAAAGTACTTAAAAGCTTTTTGTCTGGTGGCAACAAGACGCGTGCCTTTAACGGTTGGGTGATGCCTCTACTGATATACTCCTTTGGCATCCTGAAGTGGACGCAGACTGAGCTGGACACCCTGGATAGAAAAGTCCGTCAACTGCTCACTTTGCATCGCATGCTACACCCGCGCTCGTCAGTTATGAGACTGTATATTCCACGGAAATGGGGAGGTCGTGGCTTTTTAAATGCCAAGAGCCTTCACAACCGTGAAGTGTGCAGTCTCAGGGATTATTTCCGTAACCACGAGTGCGGGATGCATCGTGATGTCATGACGGTTGACAAAGGCTTCACACCGCTCTCCTTGGCGAACGATAACTGGCGCAAACCAACGGTGCTGAGCACTGATGACCGCAAGGCAGTATGGAAAGGCAAGGAGCTGCACGGGAGGTTCTTTCGGGCCCTTACAGGGCCTGATGTGGACTTACTCGCTTCGGTGAACTGGCTACGCTTCAGAGACCTCTTTGGAGAAACCGAGGGTTTTGCCTGTGCAATTGCAGACGAAGTAATGATGACGAACAACTATCGGAAATATATCCTGAAGGACGGTACGGTCGACATTTGTCGAGCATACCGCCGTCCCGGAGAGTCACTCAGGCATATCATTTCCGGTTGTTCGCATCTTGCTAACGGCGAGTATTTACACAGGCACAACCAAGTAGCCAGGATCATCCACCAGCAACTTGCCCTTCAATATGGCCTTGTCGAGTCAGAGGTGCCGTACTACCAGTACGCACCGGCGCCAGTTCTCGAGAATGGTCGTGCACTGCTCTACTGGGACCGCTCTATCATCACGGACAGGACTATTGTTTGCAATAAGCCTGATATCGTGGTGGTCGACCGATCCCAGCGCCGGGCAGTGCTTGTCGACATCACCATCCCACATGACGAGAACCTCGTGAAGGCCGAGAAGGACAAAGTCAGCAAGTACCTTGACTTAGCTCACGAGGTAACCGCCATGTGGGATGTTGACTCGACGATCATTGTCCCGATAGTCGTTTCGGCGAACGGCCTAATAGCGAAGAGCCTCGACCAACACCTCAAGAGGCTCTCACTAGACGGTTGGATCAAGGGTCAGATACAGAAGGCAGTGATACTCGACACGACACGCATTGTCCGAAGGTTCCTTTCTCTGCAGTCCTAACCGCTGGGAGCTTAGGCCCTGCCCCGCTGCTGGCGGCATCCTAGTTTTAAGTTTTTTATAATATTTATTTTTTTATATATGAATGTTGTAAACAATTTAAAATTATGTTATTAAATAAATAACGTGAATAATAATAATAGCTTTTTATTCCTAAACATAGGGTTACAAGAGGTCCCTAAGTTCGGTGTGCCTTTTGGCATAGGCCTCCTCCAATTCCTTCCAATGGGTCCTGTCCCTTGCTACTCTCAACCAGAATGGTCCTGCTGTCTGTTTCAAGTCATCTTCCCACCTCCTGACTTGACGACCCCTACCTCTTTTACCATCTCTTGTTTGCCAGAGGGTGACTTGCTTGCTCCATTTGTTGATGGGGTGGCGTAGCATATGTGGCCGGACATATGATGGACATCTCCATTTTTGGACGTCTATCCGGGTAAGAATGTCTGTGAGTTTTGTTCTTATTCTTAAATTTACGTTCCTGACTCTGTCTTTGATTTTTATCCCTAGCATGCTTCTCTCCATGGCACGTTGGCATTTTGTTAGCTTTTCCCTTTGGTGAAGTATTATTGACCAAGTTTCACAGCCATAGGTAAGAACTGGTGAATACATGTCTTGAATGTTTTCTTTTTTATGTGAGTGCCTAGATCCTTGCTTTTCACTATTTCCTTTAGGGACCAGTATTTTCTCCATCCTTCAGCTATTCGCCTGTTTATTTCCTTTTTCATTTCATCTGAAGGGGATATTATCTGTCCTAAGTAAATATATTCTTTGACATATTATATCTTTTTGCCATCTACCATTAGTACTATCTCTACGTTAATGTGTCATCTTAATTGAACCCAGTTCATACATTTTTTATTAGACCAGTCGCAATATATTAAGTCGCAGGTGATCACTGATTCGAATCTCGCCAAAAGAGTAGGGTGGCATTTCGCAAATGCTCGCCAGGCGAGATTCTATCCTCAAGTAAAAAATCTGTCGCCAAGCATATAACGGTTTATTCGGGCGGTTTTTCATGAGAGCCAGTAGTTCTAGGTCAGTCTCCATAACACCTTCGATCGCATCATCTCTTTTCTTACCTTATATCAGGTGAGACAGTGGTTAACGAAAAGCCTAGCCAAGCAAAAAAAAGCTTTTGGACCCTATAGAAACTTTAAACGTATAAATCACAGATGTATCAATGCTTATAGCAATGATCGTGAGAGCTTCTATAACAATAGTAACCGTCAACTAAAATCGAAATACATAAAGGAAAAAAAAGAAATACTTAATTTAAATATTACGAGAAGGTTACAAGTATTTATTGAATATGAATTGGACATAAGCGTAAACCTTAAACTGGACTTAATAAAGGTAAATAATGGACTGGACTAAATAGGTACCTAAGCATGAAGTTTTACTGTTTCGAAGTAGCTCATATTAAGTTCTCTTGCCGTTAAAGTGGCTCAGCTATGCAATTAGCATGTAAACCTCCTTGCTCGACGATTCCATTCAGAACCTCTAGTTAAATTGCAAAGTCCCCAATCAACAATGTTGTTCAAACTCACACTTTAACACAGCTTACTTACTATATAAGATAAGAACTGACAACATCGAGTCGATATGCAAAAATCCTTATGATTCTCAATTAAAATGCGTAAACACGAAGTGCAAAATGGTACCAATGGGAAGTTCCAGGTTCCAGAAAGTGTACAGGTTTATGTAAGTACTAGAGGATGGTTCGAGTATGTGAGTAGAATCCCGACTCTTCGCAAGGCGTCTAGCTAGGGGATCGCAGTATAAGTTGGCAGTTCTTCAGAAGGTACAGTTTCTGGTATTTTAACTGCCGTCGCCTTTGACGACACATATATCTATAATTCTAGCTCGCACTTCTAGTCTCCACTAATAATTAAGAAATTATTAGCACTCATAATAATAATATTTCAACTACGTTCAAACGGAAACGGCTCATATCATAAAACCTTTTTAACATGACCGTTATTTCTGCTCTCTATCCAGTAATAATCCAACTTCATACCTCATACTTGTCAGTATAAAAATTGCAATCCTTTGCCAATTTCTCTTGCTTTAGCCTTCGAGCTGATAAGTCTCCTTCTCTGTATTACTTTCACTAATTCTCTGACCTTTCATCATCGGGCATGAAATAAAGTTAGTAGTTACGCCATTAGTAGACATACCAACTAGGCACAGAGTATGTAACAATCAAATATAAAGATAGAAGCGAAGTCATCGCATACGACTGCTCACAACTTTCAAAACATGGCTCTAGTGCTGAAAAGTAGTAAGAATCCTGAAACACGAACGGACGCAGGTCCGAATAAACGCAAAAGAACCACATAGGGCTAGGTCAAAATTAAGTCTTCTTTAGACTGCTGTCATAGAACATTCTCGTATAATAATACTACGCTGCTGTTTAGAGAAGGTTCAACAATAAACAGAAAAAATCGGCCAAGTGCGAGTCGGACTCGCGCATTAAGGGTTCCGTACCATTAGCTGTACAACATGCATTAGACTTCATATTTTAACCTTTTTTTAGTTTAACGTTCGCGAGTCTGACTCGCTCTAGGCCAACTTTCTGTATTTGTTGTTATAGCGGCAAGAGAAATACATCATCTGTGAAAATTTCAACCGTCTAACTATCACCGTTTTTGAGATACAGCCTGGTGACAGACGGCGGACGGACAGCGAAGTCTTAGTAATAGGGTCCCGTTTTCAGGGGTACGGAACCCTAAAAACGAAAGGAAACCAATAAAGTCCAGGATAACAAAGGATTTGTTTATGTAGCAATGGATTGTTTAACGAGTATGTGGTAACCAACAGTTCTAAAATTACGTACTACTAAGGTGTTATCCTAGTAAAACCAAGAAGCAACGCATTGATTTGTTTTGAATATAAATATTACATAGAAACCTATAATGCTTACTGGTATGGGCAAACCTGCGCATCCAGATTAGAGTAGGCATATTAATCTCTTTCTGATTGTCATGTTGTACTTGAGGATGCGATACAATATTTAAAATCAAGCTTTACGTTATTATATTTTTATTTATATTGGATTAGTTTGTAGTAATTTTAAGTTTTTATTTTAATTTTATTTTTTTTAAGTTAAATATGTTAATTTTAGTCATTATTATTATTAGTGTGGTTTTAAAAAAAAAAAAAGCTTTACGTTTGTATTACAGTTTACTCGTATAGAACTATATTATGAAGAATATTATTATAACCCTACCTATATGTAAAGTTTTATTGTGACCACTATCTTACTTTGGTGAAAATGAGGTCGAGGATAGTAAGCAGGTTTAAATGCTAAAATTGTGGCTCTCAAGTGTAGCTGCTGGAACCCTCCGTTAGCTGCTTGGCGACAGATTTTCACTTGTGGGTGGTAGCTCGCCAGGCGAGGAAATTGAATAAGAAGTTGTTTAATACATTAAATACAGTAAATAATTGGATGTTGGTATATTGTTAAGGAAAATATCAGATAGTCAGCCCCTATTCTAATTTTCCGAAGTTTCGAACAGAAAAAGGTGTCCAAAGCACGTTTTGGCTAATTTCACTAACTTTGTTTTGAATTTCTAGCTTAGTTCGTAGTCTAGACTAGCAAGGATTTGCGAGCGTACAACCAACAGAATTAGTTTTTTTTTAATTCGGTTTGGATGGTTTGTATATTTTCCAAAATTTAATGATCATTTGCTTATTTGCATATGTAATAGCAGTCAAAGTCGACTTCTAGTTATTCAGAAACTTAGTTAATAAATCACAGTCATGTCAAAGTAATTTTTATATGCAGTGTTGCCAATTAAGCCCCTTCGGACTTAGATCTGGATCTTTTTCTGCTTGTTTAGCCCCGACAATAATGACTTAGCCCCTATCCTCAAATAAAATCCTAAATTATCACCTCTCAAACAAAACCATAGACAGCTTAGAACACTAGAAAGTTTGAACGAAAGTTAAGCAAAAACTAAACGCACGCAATAATCTTTATGGCAATTTCCCACCTACTCTAATGTTTCTGTCTCTGTTTTACATAACCACTATTATAGCACTCTTTTCATAATATGCATTTAGGGCTTTTATTGCGCGACGTGCTGTTTAGGTGAAGGACTCTGGATATCCCAGCAAAGCCTTAGCCATCAACGCAACGTAGTGATCACAAGTTGAAACCATTGGTGACTTATCTGACTCAGACTCAACTGGTGCAGAATTGTAAGCTACTTAAAATGTTATTAATTTTGTTTCATAACTTTTGATGTTATTGTTTTTTTTTACTAAATAATGAAGTGGTAAACCAATCATCAGCCATATCGTCCATAGTTGAACAAAGGCCTCCTTCAGTACGAGGATAATCCTTGGTAAACGTCTCGGGGATCACAATGTAAGAAAAAATAAATACACCATTTTGATCACGCGTCGCGTCAATCAAGCGCTCTTATAAGTTTTGGAAAATACAACAAAAAAACAAAAAAAAAAACAATGGCCTTAACATATAACCACTACCAAGGTTAGCATACTTGCACCGCAAAAGTTGTAGCAGAGCAGGAGAGGCCATGGTGACCGAGTGGATCAACTAATTCAATGGCACTTGTGTGCAACACAACACCTTGCACCTCAGATCATAGAACCTTGTTTCTATGATCTGAGCCTTGCACCCAAGCGAAAGCTAATAGCGAGACGAAAAGCGGATGGATCTATAAGGCTACCAGTTTTGTCTGAAGGGATGGCCCTTAACTAAAGCACAGAGAACAACACAAACAGCGAGAATGCAACCACGATCTCGATGCTAGGACACGTATTTGAAAGATTCCGCGCTTTCCGAGCTAGCTCGCTTAGGGGCCGATCACACTGTCTCTGAGATGACAACTTTTAGGGAATTAATTATTTGGACAAGCCTTGTGCTTTTGGCCGCAGCCAAACATGCTTCAAAAGAGCCCACTATTGGTGAAATAATGTTTCCTATCAATTTGTGTGTACTGCGTACAGAAGACAAAAATGACACACTATGCGCCCTAAAAGGGAGGGAAGCTTCCACCCAAGCTTATTTGTAAGGTAGGTATTTATGTTCTATTTTGTACCTATATTTTTTTAAGCCACATGACCACTTTTTCACCTGTCGGTAAGTCATGAAGTTTTAGAATCTAAAATAGGAACTGGCATTCAAGGCCAACTGGTAAATCAATGGTAGAAATTATTCCTTATTAAAATATTATTAATTACTTATATGTAAATGTATGCAATAATTTTCATTATAATTAACAGTAATTACTGGTGAATATAGCTATGATTTGATGATACCGCCGTTTTACAGACGTATACAGCGCAGAAAACAATAAAATACTTTGTTTTCAAGCCACATTGAGCTCTGATACCATGTACATAAGAGCATATGACCATTCTAAAACTTTTTACTGCGACTGTTTTCTTCTCCCTATAATGTAATAATATTTTTATGGTACCTGTAAAACTTTATATAAGTAATACTAATTATACGTTTATTTGCGCTTCTAAATATGTTAGAATTTGAAGCGCTCGTAGTGTAACTTAGCTGTCACCTAGATTGAGCAACGTCCTCTGCGGCCATGCCTGGATGGGTGACCGCTAGGTGGAATTTTACTATACAGCTCTTCCGTGCTTTGGAGGGCAAGTCGTACCCGGTCGTTGTCGTATAGGATTGGTTATGATGGCAGTCGTTATAGAATTATAGTGCATAGTGTAGAGAATTTGGTGAATATCCGTCTGGCTGGCTAGCTACCACCCTCAAATTGAAAATCAGTAGGCAAGTCTAACAGTTTGTTCCGGTCGCTGTTCTAGAGAGCTGCCGCAGAGCAACTTATTCCAGGTTAACCTGAGCAACATCTCTTCGAACACATCATACCTTATCATCAGCTAAGATAGTGGTCAAAGAAAACAAAAAACCATTTTATGTAAATTTCATTGCATGAAAATAAATAAAATTATAATTAATAAATAAAACCACCTCCTTCAAAAAAAGCATTCAATAATAAGTTGGTAACAATCTGTGCCAATCAAACCCTGAAATCTATTTCACGTCAATGGCCCCAATTTCTACAAAGTTGTAGAATAAAAGCAATACTTCTTGTATTTATACTTTTCAATTATGCCCTTGCTATTTACAAAGTTGTAGAAAGCAAGTAAGTTTTGTTTAACATTTTTACATAACTCTTTCAAGTTGATATGATTAATCAATTCGTAAAATGCTTTATCATCTAATAAAAAAGCACTATGTTGAATAGTTCTGTCAAGAAAATATTGTGGATAGCAGTTCAACAGTACCTATATCCATGGAAGTAATAAGCATAATCATAATCAAATAGAATATATACGTAGTATATATTCTATTTGATCTATGGTAATAAGTACTAGTTGTACGTAGTACTTATTACTTCCATGCCTATATCAAAGTAAAGACATAATAATTCCGATGCTGCTATTATCTATGGCACCAAACCAAGATCTAAACATAAGAAAAAAATAGGAACACCAAATTACATTCTCAAATCTCAGAGACCCCACACTACATAGACATATTTTACGAAGTATAATTATTTTCATATCTGGCCTTTAGAGGTCGAAATTTCAAATAAAGCGTTAAAATAAACAAAAAACTAATTTAACGATTCCTACTACGTGAAAATTAATTGAATTGTGGTCACAGATTACTTAATGTTGTGGTATATAAATCGTGGAAGTCGCTTTTTGATTCCTTAACCTTTTTAACAAATTTAGGCACTGATCATTAAAAAATGCGAACATTCTGACGGACAACGTTAGAATCATCAAAAAATAATTATATTGTAATTTATTCTTCTTAGGCCCAATTTCACCAATTAGGTTAAATTATACCATGGGTCTATAGATCATTAAAATGTGAAAGGATTTTGCTGCTATAGAACGTCAAACATAGTACCTAGCAGTTTTTGAATTTGTTGACTATATCAAACTGATATCAAAAACTGAACCTCTGTTAACAATTTAAAATAAAATAATATTTTTTTGCTCCATAGACATAGATTCTTTCTCCTAGTTTTGCTCATATATGTAGTGGTTCTAATTTCACTGCAATTAGGCACATAATGACACCTGTTATCAAACTGGGACTTTTTCATTGATATTATTCACAAGTGATTAAAGAGTTTTTTTTATATTATATTGGTTGAGTTCCTTTGTTCTTAAAAAAGTTTCGATACAAGAAAGATCGTGTTCAATAGTACAAATAAATTAATGTAGGTACCTAATGTATGCTCATTTCATGCAACTTCGTATATAAATATACGAAGTTGCATGAAACGATAATTTCAACTTGTACGTGTTTAAAAAATAAAACTTTTATTCAAATATAACTTTTGTTTTCTCTGTAATAAAGATAACTTTAAATACCCCATTTTGTAAGTGGCTAAAACGCTTACTGCGAATAGCCTAAAAAGGAAAAAAAACAAATTCTTTAGTCTATGGCCGATCGCCATGCGCGCGCATAGGAAAATAAATTAATTCTTCCCGCCATTGATAAAACAATTTCACAACTGGTTTTCACTGTTGAAATTATAGATATTTATTAATTAAGATGTTTACTGTACTAGTTATGTAGAAAATGATTTACGTTGTACGCCGCCCTATATATGATGTGAAGCCCTTAACGATTTGGAGAGTTTACAACCTGAAAACTCCAAGGTAAAATGAATTTTTAGGATTATTTTCACAAGTGTGTTGAAAAACGTATGATGCACGTGTGTATTGATGATTACCGTCCTCGGCTCTCTTAAGACCCTCACCTAACGGTGCCCCAGCGGTGATCATCAACATTACACACTTGTCCCTATGCACTTGTGTGTAAAAAGCAGGCTTTTATGCTTACATCGGGCTTAATACAAGAACTGTCCAAGCGTGAGAAGTTAAAAATATATTTTGTTAGGTATCTAACCTTCTATAGCTATTTCTCATTAATTGTTATTTTACTTTTAGAATTGGTAGGCACGTCTATGTTGACAATTATTACGAGCTTTAAAACTATAAACGTTAAAAAAATTCTTTATATAAATAGTTTTTTGTTGTAATAATCCGCAATAATTACATAATAATTATAATCTGTATCGAATTCAACTCGCTGCCTTTTACATTTAGGATTAGGACAAGAGGACCGACGCGACGACATCGCAAACAGGATGTACACTCAGATTAGGTATACTAACCAATTATGAATTTCATATCCATTAAAAATAGCGCCGGTTTATGCTCCTCATGACAGGTAAGTTTCGTATACCTTTTGTGGTACCGTTGTTGGAGGAATGATTGGGGAGCGGTAATAGCTATGGACTGCCGATGCCGTGCCGTACCGCAGGTCCGACTTTCGATCCTCCTGCCGCGCCGGCTTGAGATTCATCGCATCGTGGAGGGGCATTTTGCGAAAGCTACCACCCAAGTAGAAAATCTCTTTCGCCAATTTCAGGCTCATCGCCTGTGTAACAACTGTACTTCTCAGGGTGACAGACGCAGTCCAATTCGTCACTAGTGACGAACTCTTCAGCTTCTGGTATAGGCAGAGGTTATCGCTTAACAGACATAATATTATCTCCTGTAAATGATTTGATGCAATCTCTTGCTAACCCTATGATATCTATAAATCTCTGAATTTTATATTAATACAAATCCTTTAATTTAATTGTTTTAAAACTTAATGATTTTAACTGTCACTTTGTTTCTGTTTTTCACTTTATTTTTTTTATTTCTATATATTATGATTACAAGCACTACCGCGTACTAAGCGAAAATGATAAATTTACAAATTATTGGAATACAAAATGTTTTGCCCCGGGCGGGAATTGAACCCGCGTCTCTTTTTTTTAATTGAACGCGCGAAATCGGAAGGACGCGGGTTCAATTCCCGCCCGGTGCAAAACATTTTGTATTCCAATAATTTGTAAATTTATTTATTTCTTTTATTTTTAGTTTTCTCTTTCAACATTATTGATTAGGAAACTACTATAATACAAACAAGTTGGTATTCAAGTTGCAATAACAAATAATTCAAAACGCATAAATGGAGTTTCGACGTAATTTTTTTTAGTAATATAGCAATTGCATCACTCTTTCTTTTTAAAAGAAAATAATTTATTTATTTTATTAATAAATTAACATCATATGGGCATCGTGATTGTTCCTTTAAAACACAATCCCATAAAAAAAATCTATGTTATCCTAAAATGATGCACAATTTGTAAATATATAGACTCTACTTCTTGATATCTAGTAGCCTACACTACGTGATACATAATAGAGTCTAACTTCTTATAACTTACTGGTTGTGACTGATGTGATACTCCAGGATTAACCATAGTTTGTTAATTGTTAAACATTAGCTAAAACTAATGTAGAGACAGCAAGCTAAAGCTTGTTGATAAGTGGGCTTGGATATAATAGTAAGATAAAAATTAATGTTTTGTTTACTTAGCGAGGGCGCGGGCGTGAGTGGCGGGACGCGTGGAGCCGGGAGGCGGGAGCTAGGATGCCACTCTACGTCAGATACGGTTCGAAGCGCGACGCCTTCCGCGGCACGGCCAAGAGAACCGCGCGGGAACGCATTCGCGTCACGTTCAAAAATCAAACTACATTTTCATTGAGTGCAATCTAAGGAGGATTTTACCAAGTGATAGTGAACGAAAACATTTTTTTAAACAGTGATGTTTGTGGAAATCACAGTGTTTATTGACATTCTGGATTTTGCAATGCTATTCCATGGATAATAAAGTCGAAATGAGGAAGAAAAACCACCAGTCGTCGGAAAATCCGAAAGGAAAGAGGAGGGTAAGTTTTTTTACGAAGGGTCGTTGACCAATTTATCTGTACCCTCTGCCACAGTTAAATGTGTATCTGTGCAGGTCACTGCGTCGTCGTATGTAATTAATAACGATAGATACGTGTAACCTCTGTGACATGTCGTTAAAAATGTAGAGACGGCCAAGCAAAATATTTTGTAAACAAGAAACAGTATTTTTTAATTATAATCTATACATAAAAGGATTGACAGAGGCCAAAAAAAATAAGAAATAAACATATGTTAATAGATATTTAGAGTTAATCGTATAGGACATAAAAGAGGTTTTTCGATGTTACTTAATTATTCACGACATACCTAAGTACTTACCTATTACTTATCAAAAGTAGATTGGTATAATTAGGTACGAAATAAGATGTCAACGTAAGTTTTAAATATTAAGTCTTTTTACAGCTGTTAGGGTAGCCTTTGACCAGTATGGCCTGTTGGTAAGTGATGATGTGGTCGAAGATGGTTAACAGGCATAATCTAGAATAAACACTGATTTATAAGGAGTGCCGGAACATAACGTTCTAAGTGATTTTGACTGGCGGCAGATTTTCCACTTGACTAGGTAGTTATCCAGGGGATCATTTGCAAAATGAAGCCATAGCTGAAGCCATAGTTCTTGGCCATCACTGCTTTAATAAACAATACCTTTGAGAACAAGGTGTTGTAATTGTTAGGTACTTCTGCTTCTATTCTATTACCCAGGGAACAGGGATATTACAATTTTGTTCCAATTTTGGACATTTTACAGTAAACGAAAATCTTTTATATTATTATTAAATGACCACATGGCTTTCTTGCTTTTTTTTATGCTTGATAGATTAGCCTTTGACCACTATCTCACCTGATGGTAAGTGATGATGTGGTCGAAGATGTTGTTCAGGCTAACCTAGAATTGCCCTAGCTTTTGTAATAACAATAATAATATTATGTTATTATATTCTCTTATGCCAAGAGTTGTTGCATTGTGTACTTCTGCCTATACAACTACGCTCACATTTATCTTTTTGTTGTTTTTTCGCCAACGAAGTAACATACTATATAAACAAACGAGGAAAAATTACAAGGAAATGCTTTGAATTCTCAAAGAGCAAAAAATAAAACCTTAACTATCAAAAATATATATTAACTCGTATGCAGTACTCGTAGTCGTTCTTATAGAAACATTTTAAAAACTATATGTGAAAATGTTTATTATATTCATAGACCAAAAAGCAGAAAGCACCATAAATTATTAGTTTGTGCGTGAGTTAGGATATGAGTGTGTTTGTGTGTTACTTCTTCACGCTGAATTGGCTGAACCGATTAGGATGAAACTTGGAATACAGATAGGTTAGATCCAGGATTAAGATTTAGACACTATTTTTATCATATTCATTTTTTATATGTGGCTACGTAGGTGACATAGAGGCCATATAGGCCTATCGGCTTTGCTTGAATGCGGCCATTTTCTATGGAATCATACTAGGTAGGTACCAAATTTAACCAAAATCCGTGAATAACGATTGTTACAAAATTACAAGAGGAAAAACTAAAGTAATATGCGGGATCCCGCACACTAAATATCCTCTCGTTAATTTAATAATATTTTTTATAACACATTTAATCGCAAAGGGTCTCTTAATTCACCAATTTCAATAATTTATTCGGTGAAGTACTCACCTATATCTCCAAATTTAAATTTCATGAACTTTGATTAAGTAGTTTTTAAGTCAACTGTCGTTAACTGAAAAAAGTGTTCGCCAATATATAGGCACTAAGATGACTTGATAATAATTCGATTGTAACTGTAGCCACTGGTGACCAGAAAAGTATTATAAAGTGATTTTGATGAAAAAAGCACTTCGGTACCGAATACTAACACTGAAAAGTAGGTACAACTAAGGAGGGATAGGATGCCGGTTTATGAATATGTGCTCATAGAGATTTAAATCAGCTAGGTACGTACTTCCAAAAGTTATTTCAATCATTTTAGTTGTGAAAGGCGGTTCTGTTTCTTTAAAAACTGTCTATGGTTATAGTAGAAACAAAAAATACCTACACAACTCTCATGTGCACAGACACAAATGCAAATTTTCATATCGGAACGACGAAGGATAATAACATTTTGAATGCTTTTGAAGATCCATCGCAGGATTTTATTGATCATAGTTCTTCTCACCTTTTCTCGTATTAGTAATATAAATATAATGCTGATAAAGCCTGCCCTGAAGTTAAAGCACTCGTAGCGAAACTTGCTTAGTCTACCGACTATCTGTTGCGGCCATGACTTGGATGGGCGACCGCTAGTGGCATTACCTACTACTGAGCGCATCCGTGCTTCGGAGGGCACGTGACGTCGTCGTTGGTCCCGGTTGTTGTTTTAGGACAGCATTCCGGTTGTTGTGGTGGGACATTTGGCGAATGCCCACCTGGATAGCTACTAGCTACCACCCTTAAGTAGAACGTCTGACGCCAAGCACATAATGGTTTGCACTATTTGTATGCATTTGGCCTTGAGAGCCAATAATTCTAAGTTAGCCTGAACGACATTCTCGACCATGCATGTTATCAAATATCACTACAGGTGACATATATTAATTCAATACACGTGAGATAGTTATCAAAGGCTAACATTTCAACTATCAAAGACAACAATTTTAATTAAGTCTGAAGCTTATCCATCTACGTACTTGAAACTTTTCAGTAGAAGCTATTTGTAATTGACCGAGTCAAGCGATTTCTATTCTAATAGTATAGCTGGTTGTTGGTCGCATACCGTCCCCTACTACTACAGTTAATTTAAAAGAACAAAATTCGCATCTCATCCAGCAAGTCTGTATGGCCAAACGTTTAAGGCACACGGTGTGTAAAGCCGGGGGACACTGAATAGATTCCCGTTCATGTTGAAAATGTTTTAAAATAATTTGTAAATGTGATTGGCTTGCGCATGCTTAGCCAATATCACATTTATATTGAACTCATACTAGTACAAATCTACATAGTAGAGAAGCGATTTCATTATTATTATTTTTTATTCCTGCAGGCATGTCCTATGATGATAGGTTAGCCTTTGACCACTATCTCACCTGATGGTAAGTAATGATGTGGCCGAAGATGTTGTTCAGGCTAACCTAGAATTACTGGCTCTCAAAGACAGCTGCCGGAACACACCGTTAGGTGCTTGGCGACAAAATTGGGACAATTAACTGTTTGAAAAAACATTTATTTTTCAGTCAGATGAAAGCTAGTAGTCTGGTTGATGGCTGCACCGTTCTCTATAAGACGGTAAAAAACAGTGCGTAAAACCGGGGTAAATAACGGGGCTTGATTGCCACTCGTGATGAAAACTATAGCTGTTAAAAACTATTGTAAATTTTATTTTTATCTAATTATAAACTTTAATATCAGTGAACAGATATTGTAAATAATATGTCTACTTCACATAGAAATTTCGAGAATCCTCAATTAAAAAGTTACAGCTATAGTAAGTATGTGATCAATCGGGAAGAAAAATACTATGTCTTTCTCGAAGCTACAAGTATCACCTTGTCAAATTTTATAATAATCGGTTCAGTGCTTTAGGCGTTTAGGTTATCATGTTACAAAGAGAGAAAATCTTTCGCATCTGCATAATTGTTTACAGTTAAGTTTCTAACAAGTAATTATTATATTTATCAAAGTAGTTTTCAGCTGTTGTAGCATTTGCTTAAACATGACGAACACGAAGAAAACACGATTTGTTGAATCCATGTTTTAAAGACAGCTTTACTTATACTTTATATAATTATATATATTTTATAATCTTTTTTTTTTTTATTTATTTTTTTATGCCTGATAGGTTAGCCTTTGACCACTATCTCACCTGATGGTAAGTGATGATGTGGTCGAGGATGTTGTTCAGACTAACCTAGAGTTACTGGCTCTCAAGGACAGCTGCCGGAACACACCGTTAGGTGCTTGGCGACAGATTTTCAACTTGAGGGTGGTAGCTAGCCAGGCGGGCATTTGCAAAGTGCCCTACCACCATGCTGTAACGACTGCTATCCTAAGACAACAACCGGGACCGACGGCTTAACGTGCCCTCCGAAGCACGGAAGCGCTCAGTAGTAATGCCCAACCAGCGGTCACCCATCCAAGTCATGACCGCGGCGGACGTTGCTTAACTTTGCTGATCGATTCAGAATGGCTAAGCAAACTTGGCTACGAGCGCTTCAATAATCTTGCTTCAATAAGCTTCAATCGTTGTTAATATCAATTATTTTGGACTGCAGGGTCAGGACATTGTTCAGGAGCCCATTACAGAGGGTACAATGACAACAATCATGAACAGATTAATCAATTGCAAGCAAATTTGTTCGTGTCAAAGAGGTACTTACGATGTTTTCGAGAAAATAAATACAAATGGAATAAAATATAAAAAGAGATGGACTGTGTGTCTTGAAAAGACTTTAAATATGTGAGAGTATAGTTAGAGGTAGGCCTCGAAAAAACATGTAGCTAATTATAATAACAATCATTATTCATAAAAGTGTGTACCTACATGAAATTAGCAAGTTAACATGATGCAAACCCGCGGCTCAACATCTACATCTACCCTGTACGTTGGACTTATGCTATCTGATAACAATAAATTGTTTCAAAGGGTATTCTAATGTAGCTATAGTTGCAGATACAAAGGGGAAAAAATAAAGAAATCTTGTAAAAAAGAAAACTATGTGCGTGCTATAACATTAAAGTAAATAAAATGCAAATACTCTAAAATGACGTGCAATATAAAAAAATCTTTTTGTATAAATAAGTAGTTCAAATATACGGTGTAATAATTATTCTAAAAATCTCGACTGAGGATACCCTAGATAAGTAACCCAGTTAGAGTTGAGTCATTGAATAAAATGTACCAACAAATCGTTCAGTTAATAATGATATCCACCAGACCTTTCCACAATAATTTATGACCAATCTCTCACATCCTGTGGAATAATGTGAATCTTTTCTGATTATAAGTATGAAAAATATATATTTAAATAGTGATAATACGACACAATAAATACAAACAAGCAATAATGGCCGAGCGGCAATACGAGTAGCTATGGACTGCCGTGCCGCTATTCCATGGTTTGATCCCCAGTATCCCCACCGACGACGGCTTGAGCTACGCCGCCTAGTAGAAAGGCATTTTGCGAATGCTTGCCTGGCTAGAACTCAAGTAGAAAATCTGTCGCCAAGCACCACAAGGTGGGCCTCGTGCTTGTTCCGTCACAATTCCTTAAAAAGTTTACCTATATTCCGGGCTTAAGAAGTGAAAGGACCAAAAATGTTATCTTGTTTTTGTTTTAGTAATAATTAAATTTTATTATTATATTTAAACTTAGGCATTATAAAAACACCAATATGGATAAAAATCCCTGTTGGCAGTTGGGAATGACTAGTGTTTTGAAAAAGAATAAACTAACTACGGACAAAATACTAGGCGAGTGCGAGTTGGGGAGTTGAGTCTTTGAGGGTTCTGCACAGCAATAGTTACCTTCTTATATATTGCATTTCCCAGATGTCATCTGAGACTTGTACGGGTAACACGTACATTATTTCTACACGGAAATAGTGGTCACGCGCTGTTCGTGGAGAAATCTTCAGGAAAGTCAAGGCGTGCCTAATTTCATAGCAGACAAAGGTCACGCACCGTGGCTTCTTAATGCGAATTTCTCTCAAAATTAGTAATCAGTTATTTAACAGTTGTAATAATTCACAGTAACAGTAAAAGAACACGACTTAATAAACAATATTCAATATATAAAAATAATACATACATACATAAAAATGCGTGATTTACGTATTAGGCGTAGGTGTAGGCAAAGACCACAGATTTCTACTTACTACGATTCCTACATATCTCTTTCGCTTCATCTACACTCATCAATCCTTTCATACATAAGCTTCGGCCTAGGGTACTCCTTACTTGCCCTTATTTTAGAACGTTTTCAATCTAATTTCGGAACGTTCGCCACATCTCCAAACCATCTTTACATGCCTTTCTCGATGTTTGTCACTACATCCTCATTCAGACCCTATCGTCCCCTTATAACTACTATTCCTTACCCTGTCACTCCGTTTGACTCCAATCATGCCTTTCAATGCTCTCATCTCCACTGCATTAATTCTACTTTCATGCTTTTTCTGCCATACGCAACTTTCACTACTATACATTAGTGTCGGAACCAACACTCCTCCATGAACAGTCAGACGAGCGTTCTTAGACACCTTCAGACTGTTCATAAACGCGTGCAATGCTCCGTTTACAATGTTTTCAGCATTCACTCTCCTTTCTATATCACTTTCACACTCTCCATCTTCTGTAAACATAGATCCCAAATATTATTTCACTTGTTCCAATTTTTCACCCCTAATTACAACATGTTCAAACACCATAACTTTGGTCTTATTTATGTTTATTTTCATTCCGTTTCTATCTATATCCCCATGCATAACATTTACCATCTCTTGCAACTCCTCTACCGACGACGCAAGTATCACTTGGTCATCAGAGTAGTAAAAATCCAATAAAAATTATCTAATCTATATAATATTAACTAATGTTCTGCAACCTAAGCACGTGGTAAAACTTAATGTACTCGTATATATTCATAGCACATAAAACTGAATACATTCAAAACATGAAACGTATAAAAGTCATTTGGTGAGGCGTAGACTATTCTAGGCATTATTAAGATCTTCGTAAATATTACGTCAATAAAACAGTGTACAGAAATGAACTGGGATGTATATAATTTTTGAACTGGGATATTATGTGGTGGTAATCTATATAATTTAAAAAAATATTCAGTTTAGTTCCTACATATGAAAGCAGAAAATATATATGAGGAGATTTTATGGGGTTATTCCCAGAAATATTAGCATGAAATATATACCTATAGAAAACACAGAACATTTGATTTAGGGCCCGTTTCAGAATTTCCTAATAAAGTTTCGGGTTGCTATTCAACACATAAAATAACTGAATGATAAAAATGACAGTTAACATGCAGCGCGTTTCAAGCTTTAACCGATGGATAGGCTAAATCGATGACGGTGAAACGCAAAGATAGTGTTTTATTTAAATAATATGTTCTGGGTAGTAAAACCGGAACTTACTCGAACATTCTGAAACAGGCCCTTAATCCGATAAAGCTACAGACAAATTGTCTGTTGTGTAGATAAAGAAATAAAAAGATAAAAAACAACATGTAACCAACGTGTAACTCACAACTTACGTTAACTTTGTGTTCGTACCGTATAGTATGTTAACACTAACTAGTAAATTATGAAGATGCCTTTTGTAAGTCGAGGCGTACCTAATAAAAATACACTTCTCCACAACGTTTCAATTCTCCACAACTCGAACTGTGTACAACTGAATGGTCCGATATGAAATTTCCCGCTTATAACTTGGCTATTTTATTTGACACTATAAAGTAATTTAAGTTGCTATTTCTTGTAAGTATTTACATTTTTACGCATATATTTTTTTATCTACTTTAAACTTGCTAATAGTAAAATCATATGCACGGACTTCGCCTGTCTGGAGTGTATCTTGCGCTTTCCATAAAGTTTTAAGTTTTTAAGTTCCACAAAGTTTCGTCATATTTCAATGATAAAGTATTTAAATTCGGTGAAATTTTGCATGCAGGTCCTTGGGCCTAATATCTATGCTTCTGGGTGGCCATTTTCCGTTTTTATTGTAAGGATATACATAATATATTCAAATTTATAAAGAAAAATCAGTTTGTGTGAAAAAAAATGTTTTTCTTCTTTTTAGTGACCCTTGCTACTTGCTGCTCTAAACTACTACGAGCTCTAAACCCCCTTGCTACTTACGGGATCGATTGTCATTCACTGTAACGACTATATCATCAAGGTAGGAAAATATACTTCAGTTATTAGAGTGTAACTCAAAAACGGCTAAACCGATTTTGATGAAATTTAAATGAAACCAAACGACAAAGAAAGCTTTTAAATTAAAAAATCGGCCAAGTGCGAGTCGGACTCGTGCACGAAGGGGTCCGTACCATTAGCTTACCATTAGCTAAACAACATTAGACTTCATATTTTAACTTTTTTTTTGTTTTAACGTGCGCGAGTCCTATATAATATACGTGTGTGTATAGTATACCAATTTTCTATTTACAAGTAAATATACCTATTTATAATAATAATAAATTACTTTAATTCAGATATTATGACCCATGTACAAAAACATATTCATTAATTAAAAAGAAATCAAATTAAGTAATACATATCCAATCAAGATCCATAGAATTACATAAAAATTAGAACAATTGCACATATAAGAATTTATATATGTAGACTTGTAAATAAAAAAAATAGTTGCCGTTACACATGGTAATGTGTTGGGTGATTGGGTGACAGATTTTCTACTTGACGCCACTTGTCAGTTGAGGAATCAAAACCGCATGCTGTGAGTAGCTAATTGAAAAAAAAAATCTTGTGTTGAGTATGACTCATTGTCATTATATATTGAAGGTAAAAGATTGTATGAGCGATGATAGTGTGTGGAACGGATATCGGCAGTGTGGGTGTACGTTTTACTTTTGTAGGTTGGTATGAATAGGCGTTGGGTAGAGGCGGGTGCAAAAATTATTAAACAATTTTAATTGGAAATGGCAGTTAATACACAGATGGTTAGAATGGTGTTAAGAGCCTATAGACAACTGCAACATCAGGGGTGATGCTGGTGTTTTTTCGGCCTGGAGATAGAGTTTGCAGAACCTTCTCTGTTGTGACACTGCGGAAACACTCTCGCAGGAAAGTAATTCCACATCTTGCAGGTCTTCGGAAGAAAAGATCAAAAGAATAGAAATCAATGCCTTGAAGGTTAAAGAGTAGTGGGGATAACTTACCAAAGTTCTAATAAAACTTCTCTTATTAAATTATCTTACAAATCTTTGCCATTTGTGATCGTCGTCTGGTGGCTTAGATACAATGTTGAAATCTGACTTAGAGGAGTGTTTACCTACACCTACGTACACATACCTAGCTCCGAATACTCCCTACGCGCTAAAACATTAATCGTTCAAACGGAGCTAATGTACAAATAGTACATTGATTATCCGAATGAATTGAGACCGGGATCGATTCGGATAGCCGGACAAAGACTGGTAATAAAAAAAAACCATCTGTCACACATAGAATAAACTTTATTAAGTTTAACAAACACAGTTTTACAATAACGCTCACTTGTACATCTCGATCAAAGTCGCAACCCCATTAGGCCTTAACAAAAATACAAAGTATAAAAATTCACAAAAATAATAGAGGAATATATTACGCTTAGGACCGATTCAAATAATTGGCGATTCGGTTAATCGGTGTTCGGATAATCGGTGTTCTACTGTACGTAGTTTGCATCGAATCGCTCAGACTTGTTCATCACTCGGTGGTTAATTTAAATGGCTATTTACATATTTTTTTACATATACGTATATTATACAGTAATAATATAGTAGAAGATGTCGTTCAAGTCAACGACAGCTGCTGAAATAAAGCTTCAGGTGCTTGGCGACCGATTTTCTACTTGAGGATGGTAGCTAGCCAGGCGGCTTCCGCAAAATATTCTATCATCATGCAAAAAATAAATTCATATATAGAAATTTTACGGATGGAAACATGTTTTTTGACCAAAGAAATTTTATCAGCAATGGTTTGCTTCCTCTTAGGTATATCCATATGGCATAGTCATAGGCACCTAAGTTATTAGAAACATTAATAGGTCCGCTGGACATGCACCGCGTTTCTTTATTTTTTAAATTTAAACATTATTTGCTTTGGTCCTTAGAATTAATTATTCAGGACGAAATCATCAAATAAATGTCGAAATGAATTTTACCTGCCGGTAAGTTTGGTAACATGTGTAGATAATGAGGTTTTTGCTTTTTTAGTATTTGATTACGGTGACTTATTAGCCTAATGACTTTTTCCTAGCAAAGATTTAAGAAAAATAATGAACTTAGTGAAGCAAAGTATTTTTTTCCAAAAACTGTATTTAGTGAGTTTTTCTTGTCAACCCACGATCACCATGTATGTATTCTAGCAAATAAATGATTTGATTTATTTTATTCTATATTTTAATCATAAGTAAGGCGTAGACGGTTTATAAATAACATGATCAAAATTTGGCCTTTGATACTCTCTTTACCGGAACTCCGCGTATACATACCACCCTGGTGCATTTCCAATTATGCCATGGAAGTGGTATATAATTACATTATATTCATACCTGTAATGTCAATGTTATGTGGATTGATTTACCTACATAGTCTTTTTGATTTGTTGATTGAGTTTAGTTGAGTAGTTGAGTAGTAGACCACATCTAGTACAGTAATCGGGAAACTAGCTCAGATATAAAAGAGTTATTAGGAATCTTATATATCTGAGCTAGTTTCCCGATTACTACTAAATCTCTATGAAATCCTACGAATAAATATGTATTTATTATTTATATAAGTACCTACCGATATAATGATCATCATAACTATAGGTAGGTACTAAAAATTTAATGAGTTAGTATAGGGTATTCAAAATATAATAAAACTGCGGTTTCATCTACGAATAAATGCATATTTATTTGTAAATGGAACCGCAGATTTATTCACTGAGGACACACACTCACTCGACATTCCGACCTGTGCCGCCACGCCGTGCACACCTGTCTACAGCTCCGCCAGTATCTCCCAGTGAGACCGCAATAGTCCCCGCACTATTGCCGTCTCACTCGGGTCATCGTTCCGACGCTAGTTGCAGACCAGTGCCTTGGAATACGCAGTCCTGACGAAGTCTTTGTTTTGTGTGCAGAAGCTGAGCAGCCGCCGAACGCCGAGCAACGCGAGCTACGAGCTCGCCGTGCCGTCGCGCAGAGGCGCTATAAGACGTCAGGCATTACCACCTACCCAAGTCCCTTGTTTCGGACGAACAACATCATATCGGGCTGGTGGTCTTGTTTTGACCGCACTTTTCGGTGCGCATTTCACCACTTTACTACCCGACACAACATAGTAACAGTCGCGTAACAACACACTTTGTGCTGTTAAGCGACGTCGTTCAGGCGTGGGGTAGCGTCAGCCAAACCCGTCTGAACGATCAAATCCGCCATTTGCTGCGGTCGCAGTGTGACACCCTACGGTGACAACGGCCACTGTTGTTGTTTTGGTTTAACCTTGCACCGTGGCCTTTCCCGCTTCACGGGTCAGCCGAAGCAAGCTGGGCTCCGGGATTACTGGCCTTGGGGTCGCCCCTAGTCAACCCCGGAGTAGCGCTTAGGAGCACCCCTCTCCGCCGAGAAAAAAGCTCGGAGAGGGTACACAACTAGGGCACACCCTAGGTACACACTCCCTCTCACACAGTGAGCTCACAAGGTGTGTGAGGGAATTCAAACCCTTGATAGGGCGTCCTGAGTATTCCCCTCAGGATGCAGTCCCGTCCCTCTAACGGTGAGGTGCAGGTCCTTCAGACCTTCGCCCTCCGCCACCCCGATCTGTATGTTGCTCATATGCAACTCCTAGAAGAGGAAGCGAGTGCCCGCCTCACGGACACTCTTATTGCTCCCTCCGGGACTTCAATCCCGGAGGCCAACGTCCCTCCTCTGACCCGGTCCTTCTCAGAGGACAGCCCGCTTTCGCCCGCCCCGGGCCCGGACAATAGACGCACGGTGGCAGCCCCTCCCCGTGAGAGGTCTCGCTCGCGCTCACCGATCGGGAGGCCAGCGAGCACCCGTCCCTCCATCGCCGTTGTCGAGCCCACTTCGGACTCCGAAACGGAGATGGAAGTAGATCCGAGTCGCGCCTTACGCACTGACTCGGACTCCGACAACGACGGCTATACCGTCGTTGACCGCAAACGCAAGCGTGCTCCTAAAGCCGCTAGTTGCGCAACTTCCGCCCCTCCCGCCAAGGCACCCGCTAAGGCCCCCGCCTCCGGCAAGAAGCCGACCCCCGCCCCGCGCCCCGCGTCTCCTCCCTCCGCTCCGGCCACTACTGCCGCGTCCCCTCAGGACGCGAGCGCGCGCCGCGAAAAACCGCCTCCACCCCTGTTCATTCAGGACAAAACCAAATGGGACATGCTGTCCCGTTTAGTTTCGGATCGTGGGATCCATTACACTAATGCCCGCTCCACGCAGCAGGGCATTAAAGTCCAAGTGCCCACCAGTAGCGACCACAGAGCGCTAACAAAGCTCCTCCGTAAAGAGAGCATAAGTTTTCATACTTATGCGCTCGAAGAGGAGAAAGTCCTCCGAGTGGTCATCCGCGGTGTGCCCAAGGAGGTACATACCGATTCGGTATGTGCCGACCTGAAGGCACAAGACTTCCCCGTACATGCAGTTCACCGCATGTACAGCGGGAAGGACCGCAGTCCCTACGATCTAGTACTCGTAGTACTAGATCGTACACCTGAAGGCAAGGCCATTTTTAATTTAAAAAAGGTCTGTGGCCTCTCAGGACTCGATGTCCAAGCCCCATACAAAAATGGGAGTCCCTCGCAGTGCCATAACTGCCAACTATACGGGCACGCCTCCCGTTTCTGCTTCGCTCGCGCTAGGTGCGTTAAGTGCCTAGGCGATCACGCGACAGCAGCGTGCACTCGCACCCGGGATTCACCGGACCCACCCAGCTGTGTTTTATGCGGTGCTCAAGGGCATACCGCGAATTACCGTGGTTGCCCTAAAGCACCACGAGTGAACCACAGGGTGGCAAGGCATAGGCCGACCCGTCCCTCTTACGACCGTTACCAACGGGTAAGCCCTAAACTAACGGTAGTACCTGCCTCACAGGTAATACCCGCGCCGCTCCCAGCCCGTAACGCATGGTCTAAACCACCCAGTATGGTTAAGACCGTCGCTACCGCCCGCGCCCCGGCCCGCGCGCCCGCACCCGCACCCGCCCGCGCCGCGGCCCCTGCCCGCGCACCGGCCCCGGCTCGCCCCGCGCTCCCGGCACCCGTCGCCAACACCATTCGCGCGCCTCCCCGCGCCGCTTCCCGGCCACAAGCTCCACCTATGCCATTGATGGCTGCCCCTCTTCAAGAGGCAATCAACCTAGTCAGCGATCTGGCTATGTCGGTTGACATCAATGAGGTACAAGAGCTATTCCACAAGATGCAATACGCTCAATCCCCAGCGGACGTGATCCAATACACATTGGAACACGCGAATTTACTTAGCGCCCTTAAGCGCTTCGTTCCCCAGGCCCCTCCCCAGTACAACCACTATGGGTAGTACAACCGAACGCACGAAACCGTACTCAGTTTCGTTAGCGTCATTTAACGCTGACGGCCTCTTCAGACAACGTGACCTCGTCCACGACTTTTGTTGTACCCACCTTATCGATATCATATGCGTGCAGGAAACCTTTCTAAAACCGGGGAAGGCGAACCCTAGGTTTGCCAATTACAGAACGGTACGTGATGATAGAGTGAACTCCCGTGGGGGAGGCACTCTTATCTATTACAAAAGGTCCCTGCACTGCATTCCCCTACCTACCCCGACTCTTGTTAATATGGAAGCATCTTGTTGCCTCCTAGCTATGACTGGTCATCAACCTATAGTCATAGCATCCTGTTACCAAGCTTGCAAAAAGCCGATCGTCCGAGCTGACTTAGAAGCCCTATTCTCATTAGGAAGCGCCGTCATTCTGATTGGCGACTTCAACAGTAAGCACATCCTATGGAATTGTAACGTCAACAATCCCAGAGGTATTGCACTTGAAAACCTAATCGCAGAACTTAACTTTGACATAATTGCGCCCACTGAGCCCACTCACTACCCTTATATGGAAAACCACCGATCTGACTTGCTTGACATGGCACTATTCAGAGGCGTAACACTCCGGTTACGCTCCATAGAAGTGGTTCACGAGCTTCACTCTGACCACCGACCCATTATACTGCGACTAGGTCCCGACCCAACGACTGACCTCCCCCGCCCCACTAAGACGATAGTGAACTGGAAGCAAGTAGGCGATGCCCTAAAGGCTATCAGTTCACCGGACCTAGACAAGATCCCTGACGACATCCTGACAAAAGATGACGTAACCCTTGCGATCGATTCGTTCACCAATCACCTCTCCACCGTAGTAGGTGCATCCGCAAAGGAGGTCATAGTGCCGGACGACCGGCGCCTTGTCATTCCAGCGGATGTGAGACGATTGGTGACGGAGAGTAAAGCAGTGACCCGACATTACGACTCTTACCCCAGTAAAGAGAACAAAACTAAGAAACGCCACTTTGAACGCATGGTTCAAAGTCGCATGTCTGAGTTGCGTGATCAACAATGGGGCGATAAACTTTCAAACCTCGTGCCAAGCCACCATGCTTACTGGGACTTGGCGCGAGGTTTGAAAGGAAGTAACCACAACGACATGCCTCCCTTATACAGACCAGTCCCACTAGTCCCAGCGTTCTTTGACGAAGACAAAGCTGAGTGCCTAGCTGATAGCCTAGAGGCTCAGTGTTCCCCTAACGTAGATCACGTTGACCAAGCTCACCTCGATTCGGTGGATGCGGAAGTCGAACGTAAAAGCTCTGTGGTCACCTCTGAACTCCCACCAATCACCTTAGCGACTTACGCTGAGGTGGAGAGACTGATCAAGGCCCTCCGACCGCGCAAATCCCCCGGTGCCGATGGCATCTCCAACAGGGTTCTTAAAACCCTCTCTCCTCCTCTCATCCATCTCTTAGTCAGCATCTTCAATGCTGCTATGAGCCACTGCTTATTCCCAGACACCTGGAAATGTGCAAATGTCATTGGCATTCACAAACCAGGCAAAAGCTCATCTGACCCCACCAGTTACCGCCCCATCAGCCTCCTCAGTGCCTTAGGCAAACTTTACGAGCGGTTACTTGCAAACCGTCTCCAGTCCCATGCTAAGGAACACCACCTTATCCCAGATGAGCAGTTTGGCTTCAGACCCGGACACTCATGCGTCCAACAGGTGCACCGCCTCACGGAGCACATCATTGAGGGCTTCAATAAGTACCCCAAACCCCAGACTACGCTAGCAGTCTTCCTCGATGTAGCGAAAGCTTTTGACAAAGTCTGGCACAACGGCTTGATCTACAAGCTATACCAATTTGGCGTGCCAGAACGTCTTGTGCTCATCCTACAAGACTTCCTTAAAGCCAGAAGCTTTCGCTATCGCGTGGAAGGCACCCTCTCCTCCCCCCACCCAGTCAGAGCCGGAGTCCCTCAGGGCTCCGTGCTATCACCTATTCTCTTTGCACTGTATACCAGTGACATCCCACGCTCTCAGCCCAAAGTATTCCTAGCCCAATATGCGGATGATACCGCCATTTACACCACTGGGTGGCATATCAACAGACAGTCCTATTTCGTCATGCAACGGGCCATCACCGAGATCGGTGACTGGTTCCGAAAATGGCGCATCGCGGTCAACCCAGCTAAAAGCACAGCTATGTGCTTTACTGAGAAGACACGCTCCCCTTACCCGAAACCGCTTATTTTGTTCGACGAACCCATTCCCTGGGTTCCTAGAACAAAATACCTCGGAGTCACCCTTGATCGTCATCTCACCTTTAACGATCACATAACAACCGTCCGTAACAGAGCGGCCTTCATAATGGGTCGCCTTGGTCCCCTACTTCGCAAAGAGAGTAAAATGTCTCTTAGTAATAAGAAGACACTTTACACTGCCTGCATCCGCCCCATCATGACTTACGCATCAGTAGTGTTTAGTCATGCTAGTGAGGCCCACCTTCATAAACTTCAAGTCATCCAAAACCGTTTTCTTCGTAATGCAACCGGCGCCCCGTGGTATATCCGGAACACCGAGTTGCATTGCGACTTAAACCTTCCCTCTCTAGCGCAGTTCAATAAGGACTGCGCCCGCCGATACTTTGATCGAGCGCCCCACCACCCGAACCCATTGGTTGTCCAGGCATCGAACTACTCGACTGCCTCTTCTATCCCATTTTTCAAACCCCCCCGTCGCCGACCACGGCAGGTATTAGACGACCCGGATGACCCCATCGCAGCCATTACGTTGGCAGCTTTAGCGTTATCCGCAAGTCGTCGAGGTAAAATCCCCAGGTGTGAGGTAATCAGAGGTCACACAATCAAACACCGAGCTCGCCGGCGAGCTCGAGGCAAAAACAAGGTCACGATAAATTGCTCTCCAAATAGTCAAAGAGTATTATTCAGTAGGGCCCAATTGTGCAACACTGCAGTTGCACAGAGGCATTTTGCTCCGATCCCCCCCATGTCTCTCGACAGCGAGACAAGCCGAGGTCCGAACCACAGTGGTGCCCTTGAGCTCGCTGTCAACCCCTCCTATAGTAGCGGTACGTTTTCGGCGTCCGCAGGAGACGGAGGTAGAAAGCGCTTTTCGCCTTCTACGCCCGTCTCGGGAGAAGTGCCTTCGGCACTTCTCCCTCCCGGGCTATTGTAGGGCCAGGCCCTCGCCCAAAACCCGGTGGAGCTGGACGACCGCACAGGCGGTAGCCAGCATCTATGTCCTCCCTAAACAACAACAACGCAGATTTATTATATTTTGAATACCCTATACTTACTCTGCATTTATTCGTAGATGAAACCGCATGCAGTTTTATTATATTTTGAATACCGAATACTTACTCATTTAATTTTTGGTACCTACCTATAGTTATGATGATCATTATATCGGTAGGTACTTATATAAATAATAAATACATATTTATTCGTATGATGATTATTGTCATTATTGTATATAAATAGTGTATAAAAGTTCACAGTTTCATCTTTATTCAAGAGGACGCGATGCGAGCTTATTGCGCCATACACAGTACTGTACTTACCCTGGACGATCACTATAAGAATTTCACTCGGGAACCAGTTAGACAAAGACAAATTATGTATAAAAAAATACAACATTATATACGAAAACGGCATAATATAAGTATAACAATGCTACTTGTTAGGTATTTTTCATGAAAATTAATTAAATACCTACTTATAAATTGAGTATAGTAGTTAATAACATTAAATTAAAACCTGCTAACGTTATTTTACAAGTTACAATAATAAGGAAATATTCATAAAAATTCTTATCGTTACGTACTATTATTTTCTTGTACAAATACAAGGATGTTAATCGATTCCAAGTATGTAAGTATGTACCGATGTATTTTTAAACCAATGTTTGACGTCATTATATTGAAAGGAAGGCTACTTAGTCCATTTGATGCGTATTAAGTTTCTACATCTGGTGAAGAAGGCAATGCCTTACGATGAGTCGCTTTTGTATCTGGATGTTTAATTAGCTAAAGCTACAAGTTAATTATAAGAACGCAAGATCTTACTTTTGAGATAGACACAGAAACGACATAGTCTAATACTAACAACTTTGATTATCCTCCTTGCGTCGTTATCCTCAAAGCTGAGGGTCGTGATACCCCGTGGAAATCACCTTTCTTTTGACAATTTGTCGCCACCTGCTCCTGTCTTTAGAAATGTGAATGGCGTCATGAACACTGTTGTCTAAGGTAGTGCTTTGGTCTGACCATCGCATGGAACTGCGACCTCTTGGGCGATTCCCTTCTATCTTCCCAGTAACACTGAGTTTCTCCAGGTTGAATATTATACTTAACCCTAAATATATATTATTAAAATATACTCTATAATTTCGACATTAATATGACACCCTACATGCTATGGTGCTTTGTACCTTTTTATCTACCTACATAAAAGTACCCTTGAAATTATTAATTGAATGTCTTATTGGTCCTTGGTCTACATCCTAGACGAAATACTAATATTTGCGGTCGTTAAGAGAAGTGTGCAAGTAGGGCTTTTTATACAAATGTACTTTGTCGTAATATCTTAAACAAGAAGAGTTTAAATTCAGTGACATTTGGCATGTATGTCCTTAAGTTTAATTAATGCCTATGGTTCTGGTTTGCCAGTTTTTCGTAAAATTAATCGGAAATATCGTAAGGGAATTCTTACTCTCACATTTAGGGATAAAATAAATGATATATCGATAAACTGGCAAAGCAGAAGCATGGATATTAGGCTCAGGAATATGCTTTGATCAAGTTTGAACACTTGGCATTTAAAATATGTCATAAATACGTGTATATGGAAGGCGCTACGTGAACGGTTTGGAAGCGCTCGTAGCGAAGTTTGCTTGGCCATTCTGAATCGATCAGCATAGTTAGCAACGTCCGCCGCGGTCAGGAGTTGGATGGGTGACCGCTGGTGACATTACTACTGAGCGCTTCCGTGCTTCGGAGGGCACGTTAAGCCGTCGGTCCCGGTTGTTGTCTTAGGATGGCAGTCGTTACAGCATGGTGGTAGGGCACTTTGCGAATGCCCGCCTGGCTAGCTACCACCCTCACGTTGAAAATCTGTCGCCAAGCACCTAACGGTGTGTTCCGGCAGCTGTCCTTGAGAGCCAGTAATTCTAGGTTAGCCTGTACAACAACATCTTCGACCACATCATCACTTACCACAGGTGAGATAGTGGTCAAAAGCTTAACCTATAAGTCATAAAAGAAAAAAAAAAACTAGCGGTAACACATTCTGTGTACGAGCTAATAGATATCCGTAACATATAGACGGACAGCAAGATAAACGTCGGTACACAATAATTTTGTACGGAGTTCTTAAATGTATAATTTGAAATCTGAAGTACCTATGGATGTCTAAAAATATGGTTCCATTTATCAATAAAAGAAAATCTCCCTTTTTAGCGTCCCTTTCTACTTAAGGGATCGATTGTCATTCATTGGTAATGACTACATCAATAGGAAAAAACTTTCTGTTATTGTAGTGTAACTCAAAAAAGGCCGGGCCTGATTTTGATGAAATTTGAATAGGACCACACGATAAGCAGCAGCTTTCAATTAAAAAGATACATCACAATCAGTTCACCCAGTAAAAAGTTCTGAAGTTACAAACATAAAAAACAAATAAATTGGGAACCTAATCCTTTTTTTGAAGTCGGTTAAAAAAGAGGCCAAGGGCGAGTCGGACCTCTTTCTATTAGGTTTGCGCTTTGTATAGTAGGGCTGCCTGTAAAAAATATGTTGCTTTAGAGCACACGTCAAAAATGTACCTATTAATTTTTTGTTGGATAAATAGCTGATATTGTACAAGATATATCGAAATGTCAGATTCTTAACTAGTTCAGTTATTTTACTATTTTTCAACTACTACTTTTACCTACTACTTCACTACAAACTTCTAACTAAGCATCTACGAGAAATATTTCAACAACATTCTTCTCATAACCTTCATCAGAATCTCATTATATATTAACAAGAAAGAGAAATAAGTAAGATAACAAGAATCTTATTATTATTAATCAGTAGGTGGAGATACAACTAACAAATCATAAAATTCGAATGACTCAGTAACAATATACGTTATGTAATAAAACCCAAAAAAATATTTCTAAGAACAGACAGATAACTTTAATGTTTCAAAATTATTAATGAACACAAACAATTTCTTACAGTATGTACCTACGCATATTACATACATAACGTCTTATGATTAAAATATAGGTATAACGTATAGTGATTATTTATAACGATTGCCATTCAAGTTTGTTAACATTAATAACAATATTATTGACCTTTGCCATTAGATAAAGGGAAGCCAACAAATTCTACAACATTAGGAACATGCAATCGTCACATGACGTAACGATAAGTTTTCAAAGATGCCGACTCAACTATGCAATTTATACACGAATAAATAATACAACAAGAGTGTAATTTCGTATTTCTGTTTGTGCGCGCATCGACTGTATACTGGTAACATTTTGCGGGAATCGTAACAACTTTTGTCTAATGGTGTTTCAAGTATTAGTAAAAACATCTCGTTGGTTAATAGAAATTATATGAAATAGCATAGAAATCGTTTAATATTTGGGATAAAATTCAACTACTATCCAATGCACACATAAACTTCTTCAAAGAATTCTATTTAAATATGTAGATTTTGGATTTGCAAATTTGTTTTAATAAGTTACCTATCTAACAAATTAAAAATAGAAATATAATATTACAAAATTACAAATTTACGCTATAGTCATGTGCGGTATTCGAACCCGCGTCATCCATTCCTATAGCCAGGGTATGCTCTGACCGACTGCGCTGACATGACATATAACTCCTAACTCTCATTTTTCCTCTCGTCCTCTAACCACCGTATGAGGATGGAGCGACACCTATAGTTCAACTTACGTTGTACTAATTTTGCAATTAGCTTTAAACTTGTTAATAGTAGGTAATAGCAAAGAATGTGATAAATAAAATTAAAAATAAAAATATTAAAAGTAAATAATAATATTATGTACTCTACGGCTAAAATATTTAGTACCTATGTAAAGTTATCTCTGATAAATTCATTAAAGAACTCTGTATTTCTTCTGTCGATACTTTACTCACCAATTATAGTGATTAAGAACGTGAAGAGGTCTAAAAACAATAAAAACTCAAGCAACAGTAGAAACAGAAACATATCGAAGTGGTAATAAGCTTTTAGTTACATTGTCTGTGAGGCTGTGGCTACTAGAAAACTTTTTTCAGTACCAGTTACGAAAAAGAAATGTATTCAATTTAGTGAAATAGGCTGATACAATCTTTATCTATAGCAATCATGAATAAATTGAATACCTAATTTGAGCTCACTAGGGCTTGAAAACTTACGCTTCGCAAACAAATTTTTGAATAGGATACATATTTGTGAGTATAAGGAGTCTACACTTGGATTCCGGGGCACTCACATATAGGGTAGGTATATTTTAATTAACTCTATAACATAATATGATAACTGATTTATTATTGGATACATTATATTTAGTTATTTCAAAACGGTCGAATTTATTGGTTACGACTATAATTTGTGGTTAGACTTCAAAAGTAAGTTCATTTGAAATATTGTATTAAATTGTGGCATCTAAGTAAAACGGCCGAACCTATTTCAGCAGTTATTTATAAAGAAATATAGCAAACTTTAAGTATTCGTCTTTTTATATCTCTGATTTTATATAAACATGTCCCTTTTGTGTACAATTCTTTCACGTACTAGGTACATAAATAAAAGCAACAATTTGAAGGTGCGTGAAGGTTTTAAGTAATGTCATAAATTAATATTCTGTAGTAAAGTTAAGTTATTCATCGTTAACGTTACGGAGATTGAAAAAGTATTTAAATTGTAAAGAGATACTTCGTTATAAATATTTTGTACTGCTAGACACGCACTTGGTCGAATTTTATATTTAAGTACTGAATTTATTTCTTTTTTG
Organism: Plagodis dolabraria; assembly: GCA_963854805.1. Taxonomy (NCBI): domain Eukaryota; kingdom Metazoa; phylum Arthropoda; class Insecta; order Lepidoptera; family Geometridae; genus Plagodis; species Plagodis dolabraria. The sequence continues at coordinate 25,073,755 of OY978444.1, forward strand.
GGCAGAGATTTGTTTCCTTCAGGATGTAAATCGGAACAACTATTTACGATCGTGCCCCCTACGTACAAACAATTATTCTATCTGGCCTTTAGTCTTAGCGTGCGGCGGCGCGCGGCGTGCGTAAAATTCACAGAATATAATAAACAAATTGGAATGTTCTATAGTGTAAAAAATCCCAGATCAAATTTATGTCCTTTCTTGACATGCAGATTTTTTTCAAAGTCAAAGTCAAAATCATTTATTCAATTTAGGCGTCTACGGCGCTCTTATGATGGTCAATTACAAACTTTATTATTGAAATATACTACATTGTACTGCCACGTTCAGCAAACAAAAATTATAGAGCCATTTCTAGAAGAACGGGCAAGAAACTCGGGGCCATTCTTTTAAACGTTTTTAACAATGTGTTAAGTACATACCTAACACATTGTTAAAAAACGTTTAAAACACACAATTTTTACAATCTTTTCTCCATAAAATTTTAATTAAAAATAAGCTTTTATGTTTTTGTTAATAAAAATATTCAAAAAATACTCGTCAAGACGATTCAAAAGACCCCAAACTCGATGAGGTTGTGTCGTTTCATTGCGAAGTTCCTTTGGCCAACTTCCAGCTCCTTCATCTGATCAGTACCATGTCATCATAATATTGCATTGTCACGGAATTTACACATATGTGCAAAATTTCAGCTCAATAGGTAACCGGGAAAGTGGATCAAATTTAATTTGCAAGTTTTGATGACAAACACCGGGACAGGTGAAACTAAATAAAAGCTTGTAAAAGTGCAGAATTCGCGATTCAAAATCTGTTTCTGTATGGGAAAATATAGAATCGCGTGTACATAAATAGCAGGATGAACTCGTACCATGCCCAACCGATTCGTAAATATGCCAAAATTACTAGGTACATAAATATTTTCTTACATAATGCTAAAACGTTAATCAAATATTGATTGAAGAAAGCGTATTGCTTTTCCATTGGTAAATAAATGAATTAACGAGTAACACTAGGTACGATACTTAATGGATCAGAAGTAGAAGCCGTTAGATGTCCTTACGTATATTAAAATAGAACTCGACCTCAAAGTCCGTAGATAGACGACGACAATTTCATTAAGACTCAATTACTCACAATAAAATAGCTGATTGATTTATAGGGGCTCAAAAATCCCAATTAATTTTAGAGTTCCATACTTATAAAAGATGAAACGGCAAAATTAAGTCAGTGTTGGCTTTAGAAATTCAATGTATTATTTTAAATTACTTCAGAAAGGAAGAGGCTTTTTATTTGAATTTAATTTAATTTCTATCGGTCTAATGCTCTCCCTAAAAAGTCCTTTTGTGTTGAAAACAAGTAGAGCAGTACCGTAAAAGTAAGAGGATAGAAAACAAGTTTAGTGAAAACATTACAACGAAAACGGTTTGTTGCATTTATGTATAATGCTCCATACCTAGACAGATATAAAAACTATAATAAAAATTGTTTCTAATATTTATCTAGGTATGGTTACAAGCCGTTCTTTGTGGCTTTCTATGGGGGAGTCCTTTGCTCTAGAGTGGACGTCTTCCGGCTGATGATGATGATAGTAAAAATGTCGAGCAACTAAAATTATTTTAATCAGTGGTCAGACGCCTTAGATATTAGTGATTTACTTCCAGGATTTTTACGATTATGTTTCCCAAATAAAACAAGTTTTCTGGTCGTTATTTTTCCTGATGACAAGTGTATATTGCCCAAGTTATAATGCCCAGCATATTTTTAGAGTAGACAAGCCTCAATAGTGGTATCATTTTCATGACTTTCAAATTTGTGCTCTGTGATTAATATGCGGTTATATTTTGTAATCCTCGACGGCAAAAGAAGGGTATGCTATAGGATTGAAACATTTGCCTGTTGCTCTATGTGTGTGCGTAATTTGTCTGTCTCATAGCAACGTAGCTTAAATTTTGTTATAGGTTCTTTTTAATGCAAAGGTTTTTTGCTATGTTTAGCGAAAATCTGATCAGTGGTTTCCAAGCATATGCGTGACTGGATCTTCGACAGATACAAGTTTTGAGTTTAGGCTCAATTGTTTTGTCTTTAGATTTTTGCAGCAGAAGTGAGCTAACGTGTTATGTCTATGTAAATTTACGTTCCAAAGTTTAGTTAAATTTTTTGACTTATTATTTGAGGGTAAGTATATTTATTATTATGTTCACAAAATCCACAATTCTTAACTTAAATTTAGAAATATTTACTCTTAAATATCTCACATCCAATGACGGTTAAACTTTCTAATATTATATATTTTTACAGGCCAAGGTTCAAAACATAAAAATTTATATGAAGTTACAAACATTTGAAACACCTTGAAATATGTATGTATTAAAATAGTATTTATATCTCTATGATTAAAATTATGCAAAGGGTTGAGGAAGTTTGAAAACTAATTATGTTATTAACGGCATTTTTGAAGATTTCTTGTATGCTGTTAAAAAATTCGGTTGAGTTAATGTTTTGTTATTACATTTCTGCATTCTATGTAGTAATATGAGCGTGGCATGCACAAGCTAGTGTCTCTTACGAATCGTGGGGGCTTCGAGCTGCAGGAAACGTTCTGTTTCTTCTATAAGTACCCACAGACTTTATATCTACATACTCCTCAAATACTGCAAATGTATAGCAAAATGAAAACTTGTATTGTATTACTGCACATCTTTATGGTTCAAAGAACCATCCATATTGGATCGGAAATATCGAATACACGTCGTAGATGGAATCCGTGTGAATCGCTTATCTGTTGATCAATTAATAACACGGGCGAGGTGGTCCGAGTTGTAATAAACAATCGTACGACAGATCGCCTTTCTAAATTAATGGTTTGGCGTGGAGAACATCGAGCATTTATATTTATTTTGCGTGTTGAAGAATTCTCCGGTAGATGGGCGGGCGGCGAGCCCCACAGATAGTAGGGTCACGTTCCCGAGATAACACTCAGATAAGGTCCACGGCTTCAGTACACGATTGTCTCCCGGCCGGGTCTCAGCACGCATCTTTATCGATCTAATACCATATTTATGCCGAAACTCGACGGAAATAAGGAAGTATTCATCGCGACAACAATTCAATCTCAATTCTTAAGATACTTAGATAATTTTTAAATTGACAATCGTAGTAAATGTGATTTCTCAATACATACAAACAGCGATTATATTTTTAATACTAGTCTATGAAACTATTACTTATTTACTGAATTCCTAAATTCAAAAGTTTCTAAAATCTCGTTAGACAGACAATAAATAGAAAACTTATAGTATGCAATAACTTTGAAAAAATGTGTTTATGGTTGGGTGGCAATTTAGCATTGCAATCCAACAGGGCGATGCTGCCAGAATGCTGCCAATTGGTAGGCATTAATTTAGACTACCCGTGGGCTTGAAATGATCTTTAAGTTGCCTAAATACATTCATTGTAGCTTTAGTCTTGTTTAGAGGTTATATGTAATGCTTTACGATAAAATTACATATCATCACGCATCCTCGAAGGGCTATGCATAGGCATATTATTCTAAACACCCATACGTTTTCGCTCGATATGTTCTGGTTCCATGTACTAAGAGGCGAGCTTATTGCAATCTTCCAGGAACAGTTTCAGATTCCAGGCTACTACTGAGAGTTTCTTTCTCAGAAATATCCATTAATTATACAATGTGCGACTCGGTGATCTTACCCAACACCATCTTATACCCTTATGTATCTATCAGGGTGATGGGCGCCCTTAGGTATCACATGTGATGAAATGCATCTGTAATACGCAGAGGTATCGTACTTGTTCCTTTACAATTCCATTTAAAAATGAACAAGTAGGCAGTCACAAGATAGGTAGTTATAATATTTATGTCTAAGTTAAGAGCAAAACAACTTCATTATGGTACAAATTCTGTGAATAATATTAATTAAATAATATGTCAGGACTCAGGACCGTTGACTGTCCCAATTCATATTTCACAGATGTAAGGTACCTATCCATTATCCAACACAACTAAGGGAGAAACTCACGACTTTGGCAGAAATTCAAATTTTAAGACGAAGTGGTCCTTATATAATGCCATACTGAGAGACCTCGTTTTGTATGCGAGTGAGCGAAACAGAACTACGCAACATATAAATAGCATGGGCGATTTTTTATTAATAAATTCATACGAAAGTGAGCTCATTAAAAACGGAAAAATCTTTCAGATACTGTATAACATAGTTACTGCATAACAATTGCAATTAAAATTTGTATTGATACGATTTACCATACAGACACAAAACTCTATTAAGCTAAATTTTAGAGCTGTATTCATTATTTTATCCGTCAAGATAAATACACTCGAGAGCAATGAATCCGGGTCACTTAAAGAATGTTAAAAATCTCGGAAACTAAAAATGATAGGTTAATGCAATAAATTGTATTTAATAGACAATGTAATACTCCTTAAATGAAAGTAAAAAAAAATATGAGTCACCATACATTTTATTAACACAAAATTACATAAAGAAAAAAACTGCTGATCTCTCCTTAAAACAAAAATAGCAAACATGAAATTTTTGAACTTTATTACGATTTTCTTGAATTTTAATACTTCGTATTGCCTCCTCGTGCTTCCATTACTGCGTTTACGCGGTTTGGCATGCTGTACACCAAGTTCCTTATACGATTTTGGGGAATATTCTCCCATTCCTCTGTGAGAGCAATTTTGAGCTCACGAAGCGTGATTGGGGGAGGGTTTCGTTGTTTTACGCATCTGCCTAGCTCGTCCCAAGCATGCTCGATCGGGTTGATATCCGGGCTGCGCGCTGGCCACTCCATACGAGTAATGTTCATCTCTTGAAGGTAGTCATTCACAATCCTACCTGTATGACGTCGGGTATTGTCATGCATAAATATAGCATCCTCACCTAAATTGACCATAAATGGACCAACGTGATCATTGAGGATTTCTTCCACATATCTTACGCTAGTTAAAGAGCCGTTTTCTATGATCACCAGCTCTGTGCGACTTTCAGAAGAAATTCCGGCCCACACAAGTACAGACCCACCACCGTAGGCTACTTTTTCTTCGATGCATGCTTGCTTGAATCTTTCCCCTGGTCTTCGATACACTCTGTGTCTTCCATCGTGCTTGTAGAGCATAAATTTTGATTCGTCGGAGAACATAACTTTTGACCAATCTTCAATACTCCAATTTACGTGGCTCTGGGCATATCTTAGTCTCGAAATACGATGCCCACGCTCCAGTTTAGGGCCGTTTGCAGGTCTAAGGGGTTTTAAGTTAGATTCAGCAAGCCGACGTCTTACTGTCCATGCACTTGGGTTACTTCCTCCGAGGCGTCGAAACTGATTGGTGAGTTCAGTTCCTGTGAGAAAGCGATTTCGAAGCATGGTGTTCACCAAGTATCGGTCTTCTCGTGCTGTGGTACACCTGGTTCTGCCCGTTCCTGGTCTGCGTAGGTTAGAACCAGTTTCTTCGTAACGTCGGAGAACTCTTTGTACTGTTGACAGCGACACACCGACAGTCCTGGCTGTATCGCGCTGACTCCGGCCGGTTTCCAGCATTGTAAGTATTCTGGTGTAAGCGACATAATTTCAGCTTGAATAATGAATATAGAGCACTATCAACATGGTTTATGTACCCACATAAATGACAGATTACAAACAAAAGCAAAACCAAATGCTGTAATTTCGTAGTTCCATCTTCGAAAGTGGCCCTTTTTCAAATTTGATTTTTTTATGATATAACTTTACAATAACTAAGAAGTTTTAATACCTTCATTTAAGGAGTATTACATTGTCTATTAAATACAATTTATTGCATTAACCTAGCATTTTTAGTTTCCGAGATTTTTAGGATTCTTTAAGTGACCCGGATTCATTGCTCTCGAGTATAGAATTGTGTTTCCGGATCAGCATAGGTATTTGCCATATCCTCTAGAATATAAAATAAGTTTTCATCTGTAAGTGCAAGGTATGGCACATGTTGTACATGTCTTTTAGAAATAATTCTAAAAAACATCTTAGATTCACTACACGATATTTTTAAATAATATTGCTCGTATTGTATTGAAAAGTTATTGAGCACGTATTATTCTATGAATGACCCTTAAAATCATCAAAAATTACGTTGAATGGTATAAATTTAATCAGTTTAATAAGTGAATGTATATCAGAGACGTTTGTCTATTCTTTAAAGACCATCCCGAACACTTCCAAATGCGAAGCGAAGTATATTCACGGTAAAAAGAGCCAAGTTCGCAAACTTATTATACCAACCTCAATCCCGAAAAGATATCTACAAAAAAAGATATATCTATAATAGGATTCCTTTTAATATATTTTTAATGAAACTTATAACCATTATTTTAAGGAAAGCTAATTTATTTACAAATCGATTTTGTGACTGGCTATTATGTAAATATTTCTATAGTGTAAAGGAGTTTATAGATAGATCTAAGTGCCGAAAATTATTTTTAATACTAGCTTTCCGGGCGCGGCTCCGCCCGCGCTTGTGTCGGATATCGCGCAAGAACATTAACCTCTTTTTGCGCAGTTGGATAAAAACTATCCTATGTTAATACAAAATTTCATTAAAATCGGTCCAGTAGTTTTGGCGTGAAAGCGTAACAGACAGAGAGACAGAGTTACTTTCACATTTATAATATTAGTACTGATTTGCACGCTTGCATGCAGGCAGAATACAAGAACGAATTGCCATATAGGGCTTAAGACCTTTTTATGAATATGTATTCTTGTAAATAAACTATTGATTTGATTTGAAGTGCTAAATCAATATACTTATTATGGATCCAAAAAAAACATCTCCGAATATCGTAAATCAACCGAACAAGTACATAGGGCCTCTTTCATGACCTTCAAGTAAAGTGTCAATTAGTTACTTTCTGGTCTAATAAAAGTTACAATTTTGGTTTTTCAGTTTCACAATAGAAAACAGACTTCTGATTAACAAGTCGATGGTTACTTGAAGGATCTTCAAAGTAAATTCAAACATTCATTAAAAATCTGTCAACCAAGAGGCCCTTATAGAAGCACAAAAAGATATATTTGGAAAGTTGATGTCAGCGTCCACCTTAAATACAATAACATAATTTGTACAACCCACACAACTATACAATGGCAATATATAAACACTGCGTAGTTTTCATCTCGTAATAGATAAAGTTAATATCAAATGTCCAATGAAAGCGCCAATTATGGGCCGTTAATTCATGGTTCTCTATTTGCTGGCCTTCATCGACGTTCCGTTAGGTAATTTACATTTAATTTTATTGCATCGAAATATCGATATAAATGCAGCGATATTTAAGCGAAATCGAAGAACTTTCCATTGTACACCCAACCTGTTGCTTTAAATATACACATTGCAGGTTTAATATCCAGTAAAAAGTTGTGTGTTGAGCCTTTTATATAATGATCCGCCTCCAGCTTCCGCCGTTTCAATAGCTCTACAAAAACTGGACATGGCCTTAAATTGAATAAAGCTTACAATAACGATCCCAATTAATCTTCAATATTACAAGGAAACACAGCAGGAGCGTCTCCTTTTTCCAATAAGCTTATAAATTCTTTACTAACTAGTAGGTAGATATGGCAGAGTATAATATACTTACTTACCTCTAGTATTATACCTATAGCAGGAAGTGTTTTACCTGCTGTGATGACTAAAGAGTTAAGATTGACTCGATTAATCATCGTATTTATCTATTAATATATGTATGTGATAGCTTTCTTCGGCAAGAGTCTGGTGGCTACTACCGCAGTGTCAGATATTCCTAGCAGTAGTGTGCAAACATTACTTTAATAAGGCGTGAAGGGCACTGTAGCAAGGAAAATGTCTGAATGTCAGTTCAGAACTAACGTTTCGAAGTGACTAGTGCAGTGCAGGGTCATGCAGAACGAGGACTGTGACACTGCAACTGTAACGGACAGGCTTGGCACTTGCCATCAGGCAGGAGCCTTGATCGTCTCCTCACTTCTTGCCATAAAATATACATATGACATAATATAATTAGTACTCAGGTTAATGGGTGGCCCAATGCCTGTGTTACGCAGTTATTGCTCCTATTGATACGTAATAGTGTCGAAGCTAATATTATTTTCAAGAGATAGGACTGCCGCGGTTGAGTGCTAAGTCGTCCCATTTGAAATTCGAGGAGCTGCGGTTGATTGCCGGGAGCATACATGCTGGCAAATTAAACTGTGCTATTACAATTCAAAGCCATAGCAGAAATTAGTTAAAACACCGTCTAGCATGAAACCAATCACTGCATAATAGGAATGACTCCAGTGAGTCGGGACCACACATATTGCAATTGGAGCAATTGTGCCAGCGACCTACGGCCTTACTCCGATACAGGAGTTGGGATGGCTAGGTTAGCAAACTATTGCCCCCACACATAAGAATAACATTACTGGATCGCAGAGAGTGTCATGAGTTTTCTTGACAAATATTTATTCACAACTTAGCTACTCGGCGTTGGGTACTGTGTCCGGTTGATGACAAAATTACCCTATCGCAGGTGAAACCAAAACCTTGTGAAACGGCGATGTTTGATTGGTGAGTGTGCAGAATATGGAACTCTTTCCAATATAAGGCAAATAAGAAATATAAAGATGTTTGGAATTGAATTTAACATTTAATTATAGAGAGATCGAGAAAAAGTCCTACGTCTGTGTTAAAAAAAATGTTGGTAACAATAAAGTGCATCGCAAAACTTATAAATTTTAATTTCTAACAGGCACTGCAACTGCCTATATTGCTGGTTAATTATATCTAAGTTGGTTGATAGCAGAGTCAAATTAGGCTAGAAGCTGTGCTAGATGTGTTCATTCATAGTTCTAGAAGTTGCAGATTCTTAATTAAGCCGCACATACAGAAGTAGGTATTTCTTATGAATTATTCGTATGATATTTCTGCTAATTAGTAAACTATTTAAAGCTTGTAGTTTGACTATAATTATAATATAGGCACTTAATTTATGTCCCTCTAATTTATAAGTAAGCATAAAAACTGATTAACATTCGTGTTTTTGATTCCGATTCAACCTCAACGATCTTTTATTTTGTAAGTTCTTTATTAGAAATTAAATGAGTCTAATTTATCAAAATAAACGATATGCCGAAGTGAAGAAATATCTCTTTTTCAAAGTTCTTGTACCTTTTGAATTATTTTGACCTCTGGCTTGACTGGTTGCTGTTATTTATTGGAAGGCAAAATAACCTTTGAGCTCAGAAAACAATATTTCTGGAGTTTATTATTAGCGCGTCTTGTTAACGTAATCCTTCACTCGAGCGAATATGTAAATGTGATTTTCTAAGAAATACGAAGCTTAATGGTAAAAAATTTTGTTGCGTTGGTTTGGTAACCCAATATTATTACAATGTGAATAGGAAAAATACTGGAAGAGAATTATCATTGAAAAATCTTAATCTTACTATTTTTTAGTTGTGTGTGACACCTCCACGAATATAATTTGATGAAATTTTGTCGCTATGTAGCTTTGTTTTTTATTCTGTCTTAGATGCCACGTGAATTAAGGTCCTGCTGTTACTATGTAGGTACCTATATGCACATTCAAAGCGTGTTCAATCAAAGTTCAATATTATCTGAACCATTTCAGTGCTTTCTTGTTTATAAATAGGTATAATTAGTATTTTTACGTAACTAGAATTTAATTAAGTATGTATATAATTGGGGACCTTGCACGAGGCAAGTGCAATTTTCAAAACTTGTGGGTAGGTAATAAGGAAAAAGAACTTACAAAATGTAGGTACCTATTGTTGTTAATGTGACCAAAAGTTATTTTCTGAGATAAAATATAATTAAACAGTTTCTTATGCTTTAACATAGTTCTAAAGATAATGAAGTATTAAAATTAGCTTATAAACATTTTTGGATTTGCTTATTGTGCCAAAAATTTAAAATGATGTACTAATTTTGGTTTCATTAAGACAAAATATATACAATAATTATAAATAAATAAAGATAAAATCCGAATTTTGATAAAGCATGCTTATTTTAACCCTAGTTTTGCCGTTAAAACCGCATTACGCTAAAAATTATAGCATTTTTTGTTCATATCGTAGGCGCAAAAAAACTAACGGTAAACAATTGGATATATTTTAAAGTCCTCAATTGCAACATGTCCTAAATTGTGTCACATTATTTTTCAGTACATTTATGTGTTATTGAATCATAAAACAATATTGATGTCGTCCAAAAAAGATATTTATTAGCACTATAAGTCAAATCATTACCTGCTGCACGGATTAGAGTTATTTATTGCCATTCACTGTAACGATATGGTGACGATTTTATGGCATACTCACCATGCCACCTTAGAATAGGCGTAAGTAATTATTCTAAGCTCGCCACGTAGTGTGGTTAAAAATAGGCTTGAGATAACACCATACCTATAGTATACCATAATCAAACATTTATTTATTGTTGATAGGCTAGCCTTTGACCTGATAGTATGTGTGTGACTTTCTCACCTGATAGTAAGTGATGATGCGGTTGAAGATATTGTTTACGCTAAGATAGAATTACTTGTCAACTGGGACTGGGAGTGACTTCAAGGACTGCTGCCGGAACTCACCGTTAGGTGCTTGGCGGCAGATTAATCCTGCAGTGGGCTTGAGCTTTGCTGCACGGTCAGTATAGCAGTTTACGCTAGAAATGTATATTTTTAGGGTTTGTCGTATTTTAAATGCCAAGTTTACAAAATTACAAGCGTATTATAGACAATAATAACATTTGAATTTCATTCGAAAATTAATATCATTTGTGCGTAAGAGTTATATAATAGTTTGTGTTTAAAATTTAGCGAATTTTTGTATGTATATCCATGAGCCTAATATCTATGATTAGATGTATGATTATTTTTTCGTTTTATTATTCATTTTTTCTGACTAAGTATTAATATAAGAATCCCCATGCTAAACGATATTTCCGAATAATTTTAAAATACACAGGTACCTAATTAGCTTACAAGAAGCAAAACATACACGCAAAATTTCACTAAGCTTGAGCAATTGCTATTCAAAATATTTATAACAAAATGTTTTTAGGGTTCCGTACCCAAAGGGTAAAAACGGGACCCTATTACTGAGACTTCGCTATCCGTCCGTCCGTCCGTCCGTCCGTCTGTCACCAGGCTGTATCTCAAGAACGGTGAAAGCTAGACAGTTGAAATTTTCACAGATGATGTATTTCTGTTGCCGCTATAACAGCAAATACAAAAAGTTAGCCAAATGCGAGTTGGACTCGCGCACCTTAAAACAAAAAAAGGTTAAAATATGAAGTCTTATGTTGTAAAGCTAATGGTACGGAACCCTTCGGCGGTATGCCTTTATTTAACAAAATACCACGAACTACATACAACACTACAGCTACTACAATAAATGCACTTGGACAACTAATAAAAAACGTTTATATGGAAAGGGCTATCACACCGAGACGCGATGGACGTACCGTGATAGGTAGGTATAGTCCCATATTATTATATGATTTACTGTAGTACTTTAAAAGTTCAGTTTGGTTACGGAACCCTAAAATATACTTTTCCAGCGTAAAATGCCATACCGTACTGTGAAGCTCATGAAGAGCCAGTTTCCACTCTTGGCTAAGTCTGTTAACCATGTTCGATCATCACTAAACATGTGACACTATTTTGTGATGATTTGGCCTAGTGCAAATTGGGCCTTTCGATTTTAGGTAACCGCATTCAACCGCCCGTAAAAAAAAAGTTTGATGGTTTGATCTCAAAAATGGTCTAAAATTAACAAGTTTGATGGACCATTATTTCTTTATTTTTATAGATAAAGATAGGAATAAAATTATATTTGACTTAATTCAATGAGCTCGTCGATCGTTTAGATAGTGCTCATCATCGATCGAATTTTTTTTTGCTACCTCCTCATCATTATCATATATACCTACGTCCCACGCGGGTTCGAATCTCGGTTGAGACAATGAAGAAGAGAAAATGAAGTGAAAATAATATTTTATAAAATAATTTAAAATTTATTAATGTGATATTCGCTTAGCATGCGATAGCGCTTGAAATCATATTTATATATATCTTCTCATATATTGGAGCCCCTGTGAAAAATCATTTCTACGATATTTTTTATGTTATTTTTAGGTTTTTAACTCATTGCGTTAAGATCCGTGACATACGGAAGGACAGACAGGCAGATAACGGAGGCTAGTACTCTGTCTGCTCTTTGAATCCTTGAAAAAATACGAACCTACAACCATTACAGATTATGAAGCTATATCTAATCGATCTTCGTTTTGACTTAATATAAAACATACATACGACAGTCGAGAAGTCAAGATTTTTTGACTGTTACTCTACCTAACCTAATGGTGACTGATCTGCTGTCATCTTCAATGCAAATTAGATCTACAATTCAACTGGAAGTTCTAAAAATAGCTACTTATACATCGATGTTGACATCATCTTAACAGGAGGTAGGTCTTTTCAACAAGAGTCTGTGTCGTACCTAACTACCAGATATTCTTCCACGAAGCAGTAGTGTGCAAACGGTACTGTGTTGAGGCGAGAAGGTTATTGTAGCAAGTCAAATTACTGGGCGAACGAGACGAAAGACTTATGTCTGGGAGTGACAAGAGCAATACTGTGTCCAGCAGAATGAGAATATTGAAAAAAATCTTTCTGTCCTTATCCCAACCATGGGGGTCAGTATAATATGTCCTCTACTAAAAACACTAACTAAAATAACATATTAAACGTATGTTAGCTAAGATACAGGGCAACAAAACCCAAGGATATAATAGTAAAACAATTTTAGCTTGAGTTTTGCAGCCAGTCGTTTACCTGACTCCAACTTTCCTCGAGAAAGCTTTCGTTGGTACAGGGCGTTAGGATGGTGTGAAGCTCTGTTGTTCGCCAATTTTGCAGCGACACCCGCCTCACATCGATGTGAGTAGATAGCAAGCTGCTCAGTACTCCTCTACTCGTATCGTAGATGCGCAGAGCATTTAATTTTCTTTAGCCGTATTTTACGTCATCTAATATGGAACAGTCTGGATACGCTTGTACCTATTTGTTATTTGCATAAGCTATCTTTTGGCAAATAAAGGAAGGTAGGAAGGTACTTCTATGTTATAATACAAAGATATTCAAATTTATTTTTAAAATCTCTGTTGCAAAGATTAGAGCCCGTTGACTATATATTATATCCCCTGATGCTAGTCTGGCTAGTCTGAACGGTACCCGACTACAACATCTTCGACCGCATCATCACTTACCATCATTTTAACAGCTTTCAAGGACGGCTGCCGGAACATACCGTTAGATGCTTTGCAACAGATTTGCTACTTGAAGGTGGTAACTATAGCCACGCGTGCATTCGCAGGTTATGTTCCACCATCATGCTACGACGATTGCCATCGTAAGACAACAGACGGGACTTACGGCCTTCGAAGTACAGAAGAGCTCAGTAATAAATTCTACTAGCGGTCACCCATCTTAGTAACGACCGCAGACAGATAACCTAGTTGAACGGTTTAAACAACTAAGCCAGTTCCGCTACGAACGACTTACGATGAACGGCTTCAAACTTCCTTTGTTTTGTTACAGTAAAATGTTAAATTATACCAACCCTACATACGTGGGACAAAGGCAGGAAGATGATGATGATTGCTTGATCATGACCACATTCGTAAGCGGAGCACGTACAAAAAAATCAGCCTTGATGTGGGATGTCAGTTTCGCAACTTATAAATTAGACTTTCCATTTTTAGCTACCATTAAAAATGATGTAGGCGCCTAGAGCTAGGTGACTGATTTATAGCGCTACTTTATAAGTAACGTGCCAAGCTGTCGAGGAAGCGATTTCTTTTGCAATTACGAACCGTGTAACAGGTATGAGTTGAACCCATGGGATAACAGAAAACGCACATTTTCTCATATCCTGTATATCCGTTGAAGCCGCCGCCACGCCGCCCCCGCCTGACCCATCCTTCACGATATATAGAACCTCTACGAAACCTCACCTTGCTTCCTAAAAACCAATGTGAAATGTGAAAATTCATTATCGTTGTTCCAAAAAATAATAAGACAACAGAACTGAAGTTATGAAAAAAACCAATTGCCAAAAAGACCGTATGTGTATGGTTCTTTTTTTCTGAATTCAAATAATGTATATTTGCAGAGAAGCTCACTTTCGAAATGGCCAAAATCAAGGAATCACCCCGTTAACTGTTTTTTTCGTATTACCCTCAAAAAGCTTGAAAGAACTAATTTCTTATAAAATACCTTACGGAAAATTAAGATATCAAATACTCTTAATCACATTATTATTTCATTATTTACTTAAATATGCACTTAAATATATCCCATTAAACAGAAATATATATGTATAAATTATTTTGTACAAGACTTGTAGGTACCTACTCTTAGTCACGGTAATGTTATATATAGATAACATTACCGTGTCTTAGTGCAAGTAACGTTTGTATGTTACTGTGGCAAGTACCTACCATATAACATAAGTACTAGAGCTATAGCTTTCCGGCCGCGCGTATGTCGGTTATCGCGCCAAACCATTAACCTCTTTTTGCGCATAGTTAGATAAAAAGTATCCTATGTCCTTCCCCGGGTCTAAAACTATTTCCATACCAAGTTTCATCCAGATCAGTCCAGTAGTTTTTAGTTTTATTCGTTGCATACAAAAATACTAATCTTTCCTCTTTTTAATATAAGTTTACAATACAGATATAGATTATCTGAAGAAGTAGGTGTATGTAGCGATTTGATTTTCAGAATTACATGGACGTCTTTTATGTTCATCTGTTTTTCTTTCAAGATTATTTATCAGAGTCATAAAAAATATTTTTTCTGACCTATATTGTTTTAGACATTAATCTGAGTTTCGATTTGTTTTAGTTTGACAGAAAAAAAGGAAAAACGATTAAGCATACATGATCCAGTGATCTTGATCTCTCTGCGTTGGGTTTTAATTCTAATTAGTGATTAAAGGATTGTAAAAGATTCATGAAGTAAAATAAATAGCTGAAAAATAACCTTTAGAACGCAAGTAATCTATGGCATCAATATAGATTATTGAAGACAAAAATGTGTTCAAAGACAAAAATCCAGGCACTGATTCACTGAGCAAATAGAAACTTTTCCATTAACTATGTTACATTACGAATGTTAGTAATCAAAGGTTAAACTGGCCAATCTTTTTACAGTGTGGATTTTTTCTGTGTTGTATCGTTCAAAAATAGCGAATATCGACGCCGGCGTTAAGTGCTAGACGACAGTAGTGTAAACAGATCGGCTGGACTCAAGGGCGCACGGGTTTTTGTATCCAGTGCGATATCCTCTTAACTCTAAACAGAAGTAAAAGTTAGCGTGCATAATGCTTTCAAAATAAACTACACATAGCTTGTAGGTAGGCATGTTCGTATCAAAATGAGTCGCTCATTTCTTAACATTACAACGCTGTATTGTGTGTAATTCATGTTGAACAAAAATACACCCGTAAATCGGCTGATAGCCATCTTTATTTTGTTTTACCCGTCGTGAGGCATGATATTCCTGTGGAGGTCCAATAAATCAGCAGACCAAGGTGCCGCTCAGTCAGCTGACAGCTTTGACATACTGTATAGTAGGTAGGTAGGTATGTATTCACGACAGCAAAAAATATATACGAGGTACTCAATGTCTGTGTGTCCGTGTCACATCAACCGCACGTACAATGGCTCACAGCATTTTTATCATCCAGCATCACAGAACCCTCAACATGATTTTCAGGGGGTAACGACAAGCATAAAATCACTAAAGTTTTGAGTTTGCAAAAACATTTCTGTAATTCAAACTTTGTTCGAAGATTCCGACGAAGTCTAGTATGATAGATCATTGAAGGCCGCATCGTCCCCTATGATGGCTAAAAATCTATTAAGGCTGTTCTTTCATAAATATCAACATTACCGGGACCTTTGTGTACAAAAGCCCCAAGACTGTTTCGTGAATCGTTAAATTTTGCACAAAATTCGCACCGCGCTCAGTTCGGTTGTGGATGTAGAAACGCGTCCGGCGCGTACCTATATAATAGCAGGAAGGTGCGGATTCGATCCTGGGAGCTCGAAGCGATAATAATTGGCGCTCTAAAACTGTGTGGTTATCACACAAATCAGTTCTAATCCAAATTAGATGTCATTATAACCTAAAAACAATTAATAAGTTAATGTTGGTCTCGTCAATCTACGTGTATATAGACTAGGTACCTACATAATATTTACGGATCACAGCAAAAATAGCGCATAGTTTGACTCTTGATCAAAGAAATTCCTATGAATTTGATTGTGGAGGACTTTGATTGTGGAGGGCAGATCGTTTCAATTAATGTGTATTATTCAATACTTTTTGAGAATCTGTACGAATAATATTATACGAATAGAATATATTTATACCTATTTCCCGAACTATGGGTTTTTATGGTACGGCTTTTTAACCGAAATTGCTATATTTTTACTATACTTATGGTAGGAACTCCTGTCTATGGCAAAAGCAAAGTATAAACAGTTTTATTTCACTTCTTTGGTAACCATTTATCATGTTTGTGATATTTGTGAGTTTAAAATAATATTGCTCTCATTATCGTGATAATTTTTTGGAACTTTCATCCATAAGTTACCCCAAAACCATCAAAATTATTCAAAATTACTTCAAAACGCGAGTGAAAGAAAAATTAAATATTCTGGTTAAGCGCGCTTTATCATTGATCGCATCGTCACTTAACAACAGGTGAGATGGTGGTCAAGTGCTACCCAGTTCGGAGTAAAAAAAAACTATTAAAATAAACTGATAATATTCCAGTCTATTGGTTCGGAACAGAGCAGGGCCTTTTCATTCGGGTAATGTTATTTGTCATAAAGATGCATAGGCACGTCTCCATTATTTCTTGTCATACATACATATTCCTCTTATTTGCATGGGTCCTGATGTTTATTGTGTGTAATGTCTAGTGATAGTTTTTTAATTAATATTTGTGGTAACTCCACCCGGCTATATATTGTAAATATATTCGATTGTTTTAATAACGATCTAGAACATATTATTTATTCGTAGTCCTTAAATTAACCCAGTAATGCCTAGCGTGTCCATATGGACATAAACATATGGGTCTGCTAAAATATTTTTTGTGGCAAACCATTATTCGTTTAGAAATATTTAACTGGTCATACTGTGCTATCAATTGTCAAAGTTTTTTTACATGTCATTGATATGTCATTTGAAAATCTAAATTCGCGGGTAAATTCATTCAATTCTCACCAAAGTTAAAAATGGCGGAAAAAATGGACCCGAGACGAGAGTAAGTAACATAATTTTTAAATTATTTCATTTATTTATGTTATTTTCGTGTAATATTATTCTACAATAATGTATTTATATGTTGAAATAGGTCAACGATAATTTAGTTTTATTTTAGCACTATATTTATACGCCTAATGTTGCTGAGTCCATATGGACACGCTAAGCACTTGGCATGTCATTATATAAAATTGTCTTTGTTTTTAGATTCTTCGATTTTGACCAGTACCGGGGAACTGGGACCCTAAATGAACTCTTGGACATTTTATTTGCGGATGAGGAAGAAGCTGGAGACCTGCCAATACCAGAGTCAATTTACGTCACCCCTCCTGATCCCGCTGTTTTGACAGACGAAGATTCAAGTGACGAAGACAGTGGTGGAAGAACCGAAAATTTGAATGCTCGTCAGTTGACAGCTCAGGCTGAGGTAACGTTTGGCCAGTCATACCAAGCCTCTAATAGAAACGCCCCTCGCTTTGACGATCTTTGCGGTAAAAAATCTAGGACATGGATTGATGGAGATTTAGAACCTTTCTTGGGGCCGTTTCCTGAGGTTGCTTCTACTAATAATGGAAAATCTGCTGTTGATTTCTTTGAGCTTTTTATCGATGACGGTATTATTGACATGTTTGTTCTACAATCAAATCGCTATGCTTTATGGAAAAACTGTCCTGATCCTAAAATCACTGCTGCTGAAATGCGATGCTTTTTTGCCATTCTTATTTTGAGCGGGTATTTGCCTAACGCAAACAGACGTCTTTATTGGAGCACTGAGATAGATACCCGTAATGAACTTATTTGCGATTCAATGCGCCGAAATAGGTTCGAGGAAATACTGCGTTATCTGCATTGTGTCGATAATAATGAAATAGATGTAAATGACAAGATGTGGAAGTTGCGTCCATTTATGAATAGAATAAAAGAGAATTTCATGAAGTATTTTGTGCCTGAACAAAATTTATCATTTGATGAAACTATGGTAAAGTATTATGGCCAGCATTCCTGTAAACAATTTATCAGAGGGAAACCCATCCGTTTTGGCTACAAGGTATGGAGCTTATGTACTCCAGATGGATACCTGATCAATTTTGACGTATATCAAGGTAAATCTCCAAATGCTAATTCAGCTTATGAACAACATTTTGGAAAATGTGCTGCTCCTCTTCTTACTCTCATCGATGACTTTCCCACTGAAAAAAAGCGAATGCCTTACCATTTCTTCTTTGACAATCTTTTTACCAGCTTGAACCTCCTAAACTACTTCAGACAACAGGGATACGGTGCTACAGGAACGGTACGAGAAAACCGCCTGCAGAAATGGAAGAAGCTGACGTCTAACAAAATTATGAAAAAGAAACATAGGGGTTACCATGAATCCGCAATTAGCAAAGAAGATGGAGTGATTGTGGCTAAGTGGATGGATAACTCTATAGTATCTATTGCATCCAATAATTTGGGTGTGCAACCATTATCTATGGTGAAACGTTACTCCCAAAAAGATAAAGCTACTACTCAAGTGCCACGACCGTTTCTTTTGGGTGAATACAATAAATATATGGGTGGTGTTGACAGGATGGACGAAAATGTAAATATGTACAGAATACATATTAGAGGAAAGAAATGGTACTGGTCCCTTATTACTTGCATGCTAGATACGTGTGTACACAATGCTTGGCAACTACATAGGAAAAATGATAAAATCCCACAACTGGAGTTCCGTAGGGAAATCGTGCTAACTTATCTCAAATCCTATGGAATAGCAGCCAAAGGCGGAGGAAGATCATCCACCTCCAAGTTAGCTGATACTGGGCGATTCGATGGTTTAAACAATTATGTAAAAAATGTATGAAAAAGAGGCGATGTGTCGGTCCATACTGTAAGTCGAAAAGTTCGTCGGTTCGAACTGAATGCATGAAGTGTGACGTCGGCCTTTGCGTACCATGTTTTGTTGATTATCATAAAAAATTATAAATGTTTTCATTCGATAAATCCTGTTTTTTTTAATCTAATAACTCCTACAAGATTAATTATATCTTCTTAACTTTTTAGCTACTGTCAGCGCTTAGTGTGTCCAAATGGACACATGGTTTTTTTCTAACTTCCCTTTTATTAAAAAAAAAACGACAAAAATCATGTCATTAAGAACCCTTAATTGAACAATATTCCGAGTCCAAACTAAAGAAAAACAAGAAAAAATTAATTCGGGCATTACTGGGTTAAAAGCCAATTATTACTAATGGTTCTGTGAACTGTATAACAGCGTATGAAATATTTTATTTTGCGTTTTCAAGCCCATATTTCAGACGTCAAAAACAAAATTGAATTGACAGAAAATATCCATATAATAACAGAACCTGCACACAAAATTTCACGAGAACTGGTTCAGACATACGAAAGCATTTTTCCTCAAGCTGAAATGGAGATGTTTCGCTCGCCCTTTGCGGCTGCTTTATTATCAATAATTATTGAAAAGTGGTAATTTTCAGAAGGAATTGTCTCTAATCGACTTCATCATGGCAATTAGACATTGGGGCCCTCCCTCCGAGACGGGTCCCTCAGAGAGTAACAACATCCTAACTTACCATCAGGTGAGATTGTGATCAAAGGCTAGCCCATCGACTTGAGACCGAAGTTGCAAATGAGCCTTAGTTTTCTGAAGAAGTGGGTAGCAGCATTAAGCCCGGTACGGGAGCGCGTGCCATCCTACAAATATAATATAATTTAAACCTTATAATTTTTCTTCGCTTATGTTTATTAAAGCATAAAAGCCTTCTCAATCTTTGCACACGTTCAATGAATCATCAAATCGGTTCACGTAATATATTAGTACTTACGAGTAATAGTATGAATCATTTATCAATCAAGTGGAACCAACCAAATTGATATTCTCATGGATGAACACTACTTTTGTACGGGACGGGTAGTCTGATCACTTTTTGATCATAATTCATAATTAACGTTCCGTTTTCTTTATCCAAAGTGCAAAATAAATACATAATTTAGCGTAGATAACACTTTTGATAAGATTTTGTTATACCTAATTGTTTAAGAATATATATGTTTTATACATATTTATAAAGTACATACCCTGCTACTAAGTACAACATCTTTTGATTTAGTATATGAACTTTGTGTCAAATAAGGTATGGTAAAAAAAGCAGGCTGCACATAACTACCTGAAATTTATATGTGGTCTTACACCTTATTTCATTGCTTTTCTTCATCAGTAACTAGATTCCATATAGACAAGCCTACTCAAAAAAAAAATTGAATACACCTCATTTTGTATCAAACTGATTTTGTGGCCAAGAACGTGTCGATATTAACATCGGCTGAAGCTAATTCGCACAGAATAACAACATTTTCAATTGTTTCATCTCTATCTATAGAACTTACTGTCATTATCTCTATTTGTCCATGTGTATGTCACTGGTCACTATCTCACACACGATGAGGGATGAGTTTTGAATCTTGTGTATAATTAATTAGAAAGTATATTACCAATATATTTTCTAATTATTTTTTTTTAAATAGAATACAAAATTTTTGTATTCTATCATTTGGGATGTCATCATCTAGACCTCATATATTAGAATATAAATATAGTTTATATTTCCAAAAATAAAGATATGTAGGTTGCCGTGTAATGATAGAAAAAACAGATTTTATAAATTGATTATATTATACTAATTAGGTTATGGAAGGAATATACCTATTTACAGTTCTTTCAAGAGTTATTTTGATGCTGAAACCTCGAAAGCTTCATTCAACTCGTGCAATTCGTTTAAAAAGCTTTTCATTCTGTGAACACCAGAAAATAATATAAAGAAAAAAAAGCGATCCGAGATCGCTTATTTCTAGAAAGGATTTATTGTTTTACAAACAAATTACAATTATTTATAACTCATAACATAAGTAATCGATCTGTACTGGAAGGTGTACTTAATTTAGAACTTCGACCAAACTTTGACGCTGGTAGAGCCCCTAATCCTATTGTAATAAATAATGTTTTGCGATGGCAGTTAAACTTGCTTACGACGATACAAGAATTAATTATTAAAATTCCGAGTTGACCGAACACAATAAATTTTAATAAAAATATATCAATGGCGTTAATCTACGGAATGCGCCCATTTAGGTAAATGGTTGCATGTTAGAAGATGCTGGGTCCATTGCTTTCAAGAAGCTTCTTGTAGTTATACTTGGGACTTCCAATCAAGCCTTAAAAGCTAATCATGACACATTCAAAGCAAGGCGACTTTCCAATGCTCTATGGTCTGCGCACACTGATCCACCCAGCTCCAATCTGGTCACCAATGGTCTGGTGGTCTCTGATCTTCCCTTTCCAACTATGTCATTAATAATGTTCGTATAAACTTTTTGCAGGTTATATTGTTATATGAATGTTAGAAAAAGTTTAACCAAAAATTTTGTCAAGCGGATAAAGGTACAGGGAACACCCAGTCTTTACCTCAGAATTAGTATTGTTTTGTTGGTACCCTATTATACCTAACTACTACTGTAACAGTCATGAGTGTTGAATGGGTGTGTTACCATTTCCTTCACTTAGCAGGTGTCTTAGTGATCACAGTGTAAGATGGCAGTCTTTTCTTCAGAAGACTGCTTCACAACTCCTGGTATTGTTCCTTTCATAGCCTCATAGAACTCCCACACGAAGATAAGAGGGGTTAAATTTCTGTCCCGGCACCGCAATTTATACATTAATAATGATAACATGGACAAAGGGCATAGGGTGTGCCCGGGTTAATACTATGGCAGATGCTCTCGCCAAAAGCGGGGCAAAAATCTGGTAATTAAACCCTTGCAAGCCACAGCAATGGGAGTGGGGGAACCATTACGTCGGCACACTGATAAAGAACAGCATAACCATTGATTTGAGAGCCAGTCATTCTAGTTTATGCCTGTTAACACCTTCGACCACATCATCACTTACCATCACGTGAGATTGTGGTCTTAATGTGGAATAATCTGATGAAGCTATAGCGTGAGGAACTGCGGCTTGTTGTATGCCTCATACTTGAAATGTTTTTTTTTTATGCCTGATAGGTTAGGCTTTGACCACTATCTCACCTGATGGTAAGTAATGATGTGGTTGAAGATGTTGTTCAAGCTAACCAAGAATAACTGGCTCTCAAGGACAGCTGCCGGAACACACCGTTAGGTGCTTGGCGACAGATTTTCAACATGAGGGTGGTAGGTAGCCAGGCGGGCATTCGCAAAATACCCTACCACCATGCTATAACGACTGCCTAAGACAACAACCGGGACTGACGGCTTAACGTGCCCTCCGAAGCACGGAAGCGCTCAGTAGTAATGTCACCCGCGGTCACCCATCCAAGTCATGACCGAGGCGGACGTTGCTTAACTTTGCCGATTGGTTCAGAACGGCTAAGCAAACTTCGCTACGAGCTCTTCTAACGCTACTGCACTAAACTGAAGTATGCCAATACAGTCACTAAAGTGACTGTATGCGCAGTGATGACACCGTAAAACCTGTTCTATTACACTGAGAAGCCACAAAACAAAAAAGAATTACTAAGGAACTACAAGAGTCATTCTCACCAACAACATCCTCACCATCACCACAAACACCACTGGAACAGCTATGCCAGCGATCCAGAGTTCTTCTCTGCTACATTTTAAGAGCGCTTTCACGGAGCGCTTTCAATAGACACGTAATTTCGTCATGTTTTGAATATAAGTGTTCTAACTCGGTGAAACTTTGCATGTATATCCTTGAGCTTAATATCTATGCTCTGGTGTGCCAGATTTCCGTACAATTAAATATATTCAAAAATAATTCGAATAATCGTTTTGTATGGGAATTGTTATTTTGACATTTAGGGATATAATAAATTACAAAATTCAAATACTGACAAACCAGAAGCACAGATATTAGACTCAGCAATACGACAAAATTTCACCCAGTTTTAAGACTTGGTATTTAAAATATGACGAAATTGGGTAGAAGCTAGCGGGGGAAATCAACTCAAGAGGGACGTCAGTGCAGGACATATCGCCATATATAATATTATAAGACATATTAGAATAAGAAGTCACTATAAAACTCCAATAGTTTCACTGCACTATGTGAGTATTCTTTCAGTTTCAAATACTAACGTATTGTTATTACGAAAACGATGTTGTACAGTTAACTTGAAATCTGACTTTCCCTTGATTCAGAAACATGTATGCAAATATAAATTGCATCTAAATCCAACAAAGCATTGCGTAAACGACGCATGCTCCATTACCACGAGGTACGTCTAATTAAAGGATCATGATTGCTCAGTATGTGTGCCAGGACGCTCTAGCTTCGAACTGGGGTTGGGAGGTTTAACTTTATTATTAAACGGATGCGTTTAATAATAAAGTTAAATTAATTCATAGGTCGAACAATGTTGTAGATATTATCAATATGTAGGTAAACTCTTAGGTTTGAGAATGTCCCCGTAAAATGTTATCGTCTCCACGCTTGGTATGCCTACTGGCTATCGGCAGTTCTTCAGAGTTCTTCAGTAG
Source organism: Plagodis dolabraria (assembly GCA_963854805.1). NCBI lineage: Eukaryota > Metazoa > Arthropoda > Insecta > Lepidoptera > Geometridae > Plagodis > Plagodis dolabraria. The sequence goes on from OY978444.1 coordinate 25,097,688, forward strand.
GCGTTGGTGCTCACCTTCTAGAATTCCTTTCGAGACTGTACTGAGATATGGCTAAAAGGAGTATTGCAATTCTTATTAAAAAATACTTTGTGTTCACAAATCCATTCCGTCAATTATCTACTCTATTTTTGCCGTATAGTTCCCGAGTTTAGAATAAAAGGACTCTTCTGTATCGTTTTATTGAATGTCGTAAAAGGCAAGTAAGGGAAATTCCCTTACTTGCCTTTTACGCTGGAGATGTAAAGCAAGCCATCACTCTCATATAGGTGGGGTTTTCACGCCCGTCGGGCTTTCATCAAGGCTCTTTCTTACCCGATATCTTTGTTACCCGAGAGGTAGCGGGTAAACTACCAATGCGAGTGCTGTCATCAGACAGGCAGCTTCGAATAAAACCAAAGCAAAATTTATTTACGATTGTCTATGTATTGTCAGCAGAAACATATTTTAGCATGTTCTTGCATTGTCCTTTATCCTGTTAGAGAATACATATTGTACCTACATCCATATGATTGGGACAGGAGCAAGAAGATGATAATTAATTTTTAATATTTCTGGTCAAGACATAACACGCACTAAGTATTTGTTTGTAAAGTACAATTCCCACACCATTTTCCATTCCAGTGGGATCCCTCTCATAGTTTTCTGGCCTTGATTACATAATAGTTGCTGCTTAAGTATCTACGTTAGCAAAAAAGGTTGTGTGATTTATAAATTCTATATCTTTAGTAATAAAAAAAGTACCTAGTGATGATAACAACCCTATTGCCAAGTGGAGCGATCGGAACTGCGTGTCGCGGTCGCGGCCAACATTCGCGCGGCCCGAATCACTGCTTCCGCAATTAGGACCCCGGTGTCACAGACACCCTGACGTCATCAATGACGTTGCAATTGCACAGCTGAGAATAGACGACAGGAATGTCATTACATTTTTGTAGAACTCGTAGCAGTCCTTGCCTTGTCGTCTCTACTACCATTTGGATCAGTGATCTCTCTTGGCAATCACAACTTTTGTACATGTGTATCGGAGGGCACGTTAAGCCTTCAGTTTCGGTAGTTCTCTTAAGATGGCAGTCGTTAGGCCTTCAGGCGTCTTGAAAAACTCCGATATCCCTTGTGGTGGTAGGCCATTTCAAGAATGCCCATATGGCTATCTACTAAATCTATTACCACGCTGTACTTGGTTCATCGTCTTAGGCCATATCATTATTCGGCTTCGCCTCGTTACTGGTGTTGTCTCATAAAAGAGAGGCAATTGAAGAATAAGGTTTTGTAAAGCGACAGCATGCTATAATGCTTTTCAAGCAGTATAGAACGTGGAATCTTTATTCTTCAAGATTACGGAAATCCCGAAAAATTTCATCATGAGCAAATACGTATAACCCGCCACGTGGCATAAAGTTATATGGTTATACACCGTTGCCACCTAGGTGCAGCCAGCCGAGGTATAATATCAGGTATCGCGCGGCATCTGGGGCTCTGATCTGCATCTCCATGAGGGAACGTAGGTAAAATTTGGAGATGGTGGCAGACAAAGCATGAGATTTTAGCTCTATATCAAAGCATGCAGGCCTGCTCAGGCCTCACATCTTATGAGGTAAACTTTGAATCAACTTCTTGTATCTTTGTTTGTTCATGGCGTTGGTGTGAAGTAAGATAGAAGAGCGCCAGTGAAAAGAGGCATTACCTACCGATAGGTATTCATATTCATATTCATTTAATTCTGTTTCGACAATGTAGATATAAAATGCAGATCTTAAAAATATAAAATAATGCGAGGCAACAATGTGGACCCTGGTGGGCGCTACAGAATGACTTAATAATTAACAAATAATATGGTTAGTAATTAATATTTAAATTAGAGAGACCGAGTGCGATTTATTTTTATGTTTATCGTCAAAAAATTCTTGCAGTGAATAGTAGCATTTATTAGTGAGATATACCTTGAATTGCTTGGAACATGCGGATTCTTTATCAATATCTTTTAGATCCTGAGGTAAGTTGTTATAAATTTTAATACACATTGTATAGGTGCTTGTACTGTGCATCTTTAGCTTAGACTTCGGAAGCGCTAACCTACTCGTATTTCTGTTTCTAGAGTTGCGTTGATTAACGTCTCCGAATGTTTGAAATAGTTGAGGTTGTTTTCTTACAAACTTACACATTTCTAGGATGTACATAGAGTGTAGTGTTAGGATTTGGTGCTCGATAAAGTGTGGTTTGCAGCTTTCTGTACTATCAACATATGCAAGGATTCTGATGCACTTTTTTTGCATCACGAACAGTTCATCTACGTCAGTAGAGTTTCCCCACAGTATGATGACGTACTGTAACCTGGCGTGACAGTATGCGTAGTATGCCGAAAGTGCGGTTGCAATATTTGTTGTCTTTTTCAGCTCAAAAAGCGCATAGGTGAAGCTACTTAATTTAGACTTTAGATTGTAAATATGAGTTTTCCAATTAATATTTTCGTCAATATCTATTCCTAATAATTTAAATGAGTCTACACATTCCAGTTTTATGTTGTTAAAGGAGAAATCGATATGCAACTGTTGTTTTTGATAAGGTCTGAATTGAATGATTTTAGTTTTTAGTTTAGGTAGCTTGGAGACCGCTAGTACATTTAAGCTCCTCAAGTATGTCCATCAGATTCTCTGTTCCGGTTGCCAACTTGCTTGATGGCTGATTCCCAGGATTTTTTCAAACCGCGAAGCAACCTCCTTTTTTCGAAAATGCTTACGTGAACCGCGTTGATGATGACGTAATTTTGGCACACATTTAGACACAAACTTAGAATATGATTATTCTAAGAAGTGTAGTCCTTCCTGAAAGTCTACGGCATATAAAACCCATTTAAGTTATATGCCCTAACGGTTCACAGTTTCACAGTCCAATGCTAATTACTAGTTTTAATATCTACCAATAAAACAGAAATAAAGATGTGAAATACGAGGCTCGTTAACAAAATTCGCAACACTCATTGCGTTGTTCGGTACTTGCCGGAATTTTATTGAAACATAAAGCTAAAGAAACCATTTTGCAACCCATAATTACGTTTTATATTACAGTTTACAGTGTGTCCAGTCATAAGGACACCGACATACGAGTAAGAACGTAGCTAATTCGTGTCGAGGTGGGATTTAAGATCGGCGGATCAAAGAATGACTCGACCTTCGCGGGAGATTTATTAAAAACAAACACTTGTGTTCAGGATTGAGGGTTTTACGGGTTGATGGCATAATAAAAGTGCCTCATTTTGACACCAATCTGGAGTTTATTATTTAGGACAAATGTGACCCGGCGGCCGTAACCTGACACCGCGCCGTCTGACACCACTCGTCTTGTTTGATCTACTGAGAGCTTTTTAAACTTTTTATGTCTCATAGTCTCAGTTTAGTGCGTTTTAGGCGCCTTAACTGTTGAATAAACATTCTCGTTTATCTCAAGCTGCCGCAATGAGTAGACACGCTCTTACTTTTATGCTTTGACACTTTTAGCTGGTTGTGAAAATATTGTCCTGTTTAAATGTCTCGTTTACCGCTTTGAAGATTAATATCGCCCACCTGCAGAGGCACACGACATTTGATGGCATATTGCAGATTCCTTATTCACGTACTACAGATTTCCGCGTGATGTCAGATCCTAAAAATATAATTATGACTGCCCCTTTGTTTGGGACATCAGCGTACGGAAAGCTCAAACTAAGTATTGAATACAGCAGTGTTTTTTAATCTTGGGTCGCGACCCCTAGGGGGGTCGCGTCGCGTTAGTCGGGGGGTCGCCGGCAGAAGGAAAAAGGCACGGGCTTGTTTAATTTACAAAAATGTCAAATTGAGGTACTATTTTTGAAACGTTAACAATCAAATCATTTTCTAATTCCCGTTTTAGTTATAATGTCCACCATTAAAAAGATATAATAGAATACAGGTATGAAGTGGTGAATGGTACTAATAATTTTAGAGCTTCTTCCTTCCTAGATCTGGATATTTTTGCTTTCCTTTCTTTCAAAATTCATCTTTGTGAACAAAATTCAATTTGAAGCATTCCATCAGTAGCTAAATCTATGCAGAATTCTTCTAAATTTTTAGAGAGATCAGTCAGTTCTGTTGACTTATCCAAGAAAAGATTTAGAATCCACTTGTCAGATTCAGAGTATTACATATTAATTAACAGTCGGGAAAGTGAACTAAAAGTTTATCTTGCAAATTATGCCAACTCTGTATCTTGCAAGGAATGTGAGCACTTACCACAAGTGGTAAGTGCTCACATTCTTTTTAATGTGAGCGTGGTCTGATGCATTATTTTTAACAATCTTCTGAACAGATAGAAAACACCTAAATATCTGGCTTTGGAAAGAGGTTGAAGTTATGCATGAAATGCTTTGACTTAGCTGTTAAAATATTTTCTTCTCTAAAAAGTAAAGGTATCAAAGTCAAAGCAAGTCATTATCCTACGTACTCATTTAAATTATAAATTCTCTGTCTGTATAACAAGGGGGTCGCCAGAATTTTTGAACTTGTAAGGGGGTCGAGAAATCTATAAGATTGAAAGACGCTGGAATACAGTACGTAGTGAGTATTTGAAACGATAAACAGATTTTGTATCTAGGTATTTATCCCCTAGGGTAGACTATATATACCTACACCAATTTAGGAATGAAGGATTCTAGAGTCATGCGTAGCGAGAGATTTTTAGTTAGTGGAGGGAGTAGAAGAGTAGAATCCTGAGTGGAGTGTACGATTCAAACTCACCCTAGAGGAAGCGAGCTTTATCCACGATTCAGATACTCTACTTTATAAGAGTATTTACACCAAATAAAAAGCAAACTAGCCAGCGTTAAGGTTGGTAGAGTCAGTAGAAGAATAAAATCCTGAGTGGAGTATGGGATTCAAGCTCGCCCCAGAGCAAAACAGCTTTATCCCCGAATCGGATGCTCTAGTTTATAAGAGTTAAAATTATTATACCAAAATATAAGCAAAAATAGCCAGCGAAAGTAAAGTGAGCCATGCGTAACGAGGGAGTTTAGAGTTGGCAGAGTGAGAAGAATCCTAGAATCCGGAGTGGAGTGTGGGATTCAAGCTTGCCCCAGAAGAAGACAACTTGAGAGGTTGAAGTCTCGAATCCTGAGTTGAGTGTAGGATTCAAACCACCCCAGAGACAGCTTTATCCTAGATTCGGATACAATACTTTATAAGGGTACACCAAAATAACAAGCAAAATAGCTAGGAACGTAGCACTATATCACACATGTCTAATATACGTAGGCAGATAATTAAAAGTTATACATTAGCGGTTATGGAAACACAAAAAAATTTAATGAAATTTCTATATCTTGATACTAAATATTTTTTTTAATGTGATTGTGGCGGAATAAGCACGGGCTCATGTGATGTTAAGCAGATTAACCTCTGCCTATAAAATATGCATTTCGTCAGGTGACGAATTGCACCGCGCCCGTCACATTGAGATATACAGTTGTTAAGTGTCATGTACCCGTAATTTTTCTGGCTCTCAAGGATTGCTGACGGAACACACTGTTAAGTGGTTGGCAATAAATTTTCTACTTGAATTATCGAGGTTGGTGCATATATATTTTTGACCAGAACACTGTATAAATGCATAATATATTTGGATTTTAGTAGAATGTTAGTAACTTAATTCAGGCACAGTGCACAGACAAAGTTAGGCTGACCCCTGAAAAATTATTTAATCGCTTTATTGGGTCCAGATGTATGGTAATATAATTATGTTTCGGTCAAAGTTCTATAAAAAATATAATAATTTTATGTATGTTACTTATTCCGCTTACGAGTCAGAGACTCACGGACAGTTAGACAAACAGATTGACAGACAGTGGAGCAGAGTTTCATAAGTAGGGCTCCGTTTTGCTCTTTGGGTACGTAACCCTAAAGAGGAGTTTAGGACTTAGGTTATATTACCATTTGAGATATTCTTTATGACGAAACGTCCTTGGTTCTGCTGGTCTCTATGGTAAGTTTTTATAAAAAAAGAAACAAATTCTAATCTCATTAATCATCAACGGGCTATAATGATTTTTAACATCCAGTACATTATAACCCGGCTGAAACCATAGGTATATAATGTATAATAATGACCTCTGCCTCAAGTTGAACTAAAGACAATGAGTCATTATCCTCAGTCCGACTTCAGTGACCTACTTTAGGTTAGGTTTACATGACACATTAATGTTATAAATTCGAGCAGGTTGTATTTAAACTATTGTTTTCTATCAATTGCATGAAAGCAAGTAAACTTACAAGATATTTAATTACGTTTTTTCACCTTATTAGGTTTATCTTTGTAGGTATAGGATATAACTAAAATCAATGTAATTATAAATGTAGTAATATTATTGAAGTGGTACGTTCGTTGATATTTCGATTGTTAGTGTTTCGCAGATGAGCTTTTGTTTTGTTAAAGACACCGACGTGAGCCGGCTCGCGGAGATGCGCGGAACGCTCACACACATTCATTGGGTAAATAGAATAGTAAGATAAAATGACTTTATGCAGGAGGTGACCAATTTATAATTACAAATTACATTATTAATTTATTACAGGTACCTAAAGGTCTTGTTGTAGGTAGGTACATCGAGTATATAATAGGTTAAAGTTTAAGCGCATAAAACAAAGTCAATAATGTGATTTGTATTTGGAACATGTAAATTTGTATGTAAAATGTTATGTTAATTATGTTAATTATTAGGTCAACAATATTATGATTACTTTTAAGTACAGCAAATCGTGGGCAATATTTTGGTTAAGTAGGTATAGTTATGCTCTATCTGTTCAATATGTCAACCCGCACAAAATTGTAATCAGTTAGTTTTAATCAGTGCTGAAGCCCGCGCTTGACGCTGTGCACATTCGTGACTCCCAGACCAAGAACTTCAAATAAGTTCGAAACTGGTTGGAGCAATATCCGGTAAATATTACGCGAGTCCTAGCCGGTTACTAAATAATAATTCTACACAAAATACTCTACTTTTTTCTTGGATACATAAGTTAGACCTACTTTTTTGACCAACATAGTGACGCTAAGGTTTAGTTTCTGAGTTCTGTCTCCCTAAAATAACAATGAGTTTTTGATATCACAAATGGTTCCCTCTCGCTGAACGTTGGTCGGGCGTGAAGCGGTCGGATTTTTAAATAAACATTTTTAATGATCGGCCCGCGCCCGTACCAGGTGCACCCATACGGTGCTTCTTCCCCCTCTTGCACCTCCCCTTCCCCGTACAACCCTAAACGTATACTACGCTTTTGTTCCAAAAACAGTAACCTATTTATTTTAAAAGAAATGGAGCCCTTTCTTTGATAAACGTTGATAGGAATCAAGAGGAAGGAAACTTAATATTAGTCAGGAAATCCGGAACCGGCCGGCATGCTTCATAAGGCCCCGGCTTGATTGAAGTGAGCTCTGTTGTGGCGTTATTAATTACATTGTAAACAACAAAAGTACAAAAGTCATACAAAGAAACAAGTGGCAGATCCACGAATTTCATTAGAATAAGCCTACCTTCTTATAGCTAGGTATAATATCTCGTTAAAACAAATGACTGTTACAAATTACAAAATGATGTATCAATTTGTAAGGTTTGTTCTCAGATAAGATATCAATGTTGTAGGCGTATGCTGCTGTGTAAGTGATGCAAGAGCTGATTAACAATAGCTTCAATATTTAATGTCTTATTGTTTTGCCATCACCGAAGCAGGTTGGGAACTTGTCATGTCTCCGGGCTACGACTCGGCTGAGGCATGTCGACAGTTATTTATGTAGTCATTTGTCAGCGAAAATGTCACGTGGGTGCTGCTACACAAGAGTTGGTACTATGATTTATTCTATAGTAATGTACAAGCTAGCTTTTGTATCGAAAGCGATATGGAAACACGAGGAAGTGAAGGATAATATGTTATCACTCTGTTAGATGGATTAGGTACATTATTGTATGATTATTATTGTAAGGGATAAGCTTATTTCCATCAGTCATTGAACTTGTCATAATTTTGGGAATCTAAAATGTAGGTTGGTATGATTTGTAAAATGACATTATTCTTGGCTGCATGCTTTAATCTGTTTGCGTGAAACCACAATATTTATTTGTGAAATTTCATTTGCAAATAAATTACTGGGCCTGGGAAAGAACGTGTTGAGACATTTTTCATTACAGTCGCCCCAAGGGTATATTATTCAATAACCAATTCAATAGCGGCACCTTCAGTCATACTAACCTACCGAGGGCTTTGTGAACTAAGTCAATCTTATTAAAAAATTAACAAGTTATTATTTTTATTTTATTTTTAACATTCACTTGCCTAGAAAACTGTTTATCATCAACCTTTAAATTATCCAGGTAAGAAAAATATTTTTTTAGTTAAGTCACTATAACTTTAAAACTACTTGATCGATTTTGATGAAATGTATATGGAACCACCTCGGAGGTATAAGTTCATAATTGGCGGCGGAGTATTCGCGTAATACAAAAAAAAATTGTTGAATTACAAACTTCCTCCATTATTGGAAGTCGGTTAAAAGTTTACATCATTTGACATTATTTTTTTGATTCCCATAATGGGCATTGTTTTCAGAGAAATATGTCTAATCGACTTTCATCTCCATTAGAATTTTAGTTATACAATAAGGACCCTGGATTACCAAGTAGTAGCTATCATTAGGATGAATTCGTCTTGGTGGATACACCGCAGTCTCAGATATTCTGCCTACTTAATAAATTGCGTTCGGAAATACAAAATGTCTTGCATCTCTTGCTTACTTAGTGTGTACCTAGTAACCTAGAACCTTCAAGAATTTTACCCCCTTTGTTACTGCCAAAACCATAATGCTTATACCTACCCAGCCCTTTACTTCTCTTTGGAGATATAACATACTACTTATGTGTTAAAATTACCAACTAACTTCAAACTGTTTGTGTATAGCAAAGCAAGTTGATAGGGTAAATTAATCTTAAAACAGTTGATGGTTTATTTGATGAAATATACGTGATGGACTGAATACAAATTAATGACGTGTCTTAACTCTTATCATAGTAGACTTGGGTGAATGGAATGGAAGACTGGAATGACCAATGAATATTCATGGAAATAAAAATGTAGACGAAGCTTTGTGAAATTTCGTATATTTTCTCCTGAAATTAATTTATTTGTGACCTTTTTTACAAAATGCTGTAATAGTTAAACTTGGCCATTTGTTTATTTTTATATACAACCCTTAATAGAATACAGTAAAACAATAATATAATCGAATGCATGTTTAGAAATTATGGATTCCTGTAGAAGTGAAGGTAGAACAAGAGCATAAAGACCCTTCTATCCTACGTCCTCCTCGTCGTATAAATAAGAGCTAACCAAAAACTTGGTGGAAATTGATCCCACGTTTCCCGATTTTACGCACCGGGATTCTTAACCACTGGTCTATTGAGGATCGACTGAGCCGAAATGTTGTGCTCTAATTTTATGACTATAACCATTATAGGGGACAGCGCGCGGTCATCCACTCGAGGTGAGAAATGTTGTATGTATATACTCTCAAAATGTGTAAATGTGATTTTCATTTAGCACGTGACAGTGTTTTTTTTTATTTAATTGTGACGAAACAAGCATGAGGCCCATCTGATGTTAAGCGACCCAACCCCTGCCTATAACAGATGCATTACGTCCGAACGAATAAGTCACTGCGCCTGTCACACTGAGACATACAGTTGGTCTCATGCGCCTGTAATTTTCAAGAATAATTAATTAATAAATAATTAATAATTAATAATAAATAATGTAATTTTCTGGCTCTCAAGAACTGCTGCCGGAACACACTGTTAGGTGCTTGGCGATATTTAGAAATAATCAATACCTCAAACTCATAACTATAACTCAAAAGCCAAATCATTTATTCAATTTAGGCGTCTGCGACGCTCTTAAAGCAGCAAAAAGCCGTGTTGCTCTAAAATTATATTAAAATATTCCACATTCAACCGCCACGTTCAGCAAAAAAGTGTTATAAAGCCACCAACAACTGAACTAAATCTTTCGTACAGATCATGTATAATAAGGAATAAAATTTTGTTTTTCAAAAGTTGAATCAAATTTTCTTCCTTCCACGATTGCATTGTCAATCGAGAGTTTATCTAGGCCTAGCAAGTTTGATTCAACATAACTAACATCTGAAAAATAAAACTTCAAATATAGATTTTTTTTTCGAATTTAAGAGAAGAAAATTAGTGGTGAACCCACTAATTTTCTTCTCTTAAATATTAATATGGCACTCAATATTTATCAAAATAAGTTCGCTCTTTTTAAGCTTAAGCAGCGACCTTATATTATAAGTTTTTTATTCGCAAATAAGGTATCATTAGCGAATACAACATCACAGAGATCTTTGACCATCTGAAATGTTATTTTGTATCTGTGGCAAATGAAAATAGATGGTCGAAAGATACAAAGCATCTTATCGATAATATAAGTGTCGAGGTAACGAGCCCAGCGTGTTAATTATACTTATATATTTTGAATTGTGCCTATACCTACCTACATAGACGTTATCGTGCATGTTTATTATTGAATAATGTTATTCAAATCTGTATTCAAAAGTATACACGAGTTTTGCAATGGAGTACTTAGTTCTTTAGATATCCGGCTTAGTATGGAGCTTATATTGGTTACCAAAACGTAACTTGCATGAAAAGGAGCCCACATAATATCTTCTGGAGCTACAAGAATAAACATAAAAAATTAACATGATTGCATCTATGCAACACTCTGCTCCAGTGCCTTCCCAGATGACGACAACATTTAAACCCTCCTAAAAGAAAGAACAGAATTAAACAGATTCAAAGTCGACGCAGTATCGCTTCTGCTACTTCTTCCATACTCTCAATTGTTGGTACCTACTACTTCTGCCACGAGTTGTAGCAATAATCGTGAGAATGTACCTCTTTCCGGTGATAGACTGAAGGGCCGGTGAGAAATTGAAAGGTAACTGGTTTATCTACAGTTTAATTTTTTGTTTCTCAAAAGAATTTACAATAATTCACTAACACAGACATAGACTTTTTTCAGTGTTGCTTTGCTATGCCTTATAGGTTGCCTAAACGCTTTTATTGTAGTAGCTGTAGTGTTGTATATAAGTGTAGTATTTTGTTAAATAAAGGCATACCGCCGGTAACAAAAAGAATATAAAAGGAATGTCAAACGAATACATTTTAAGCCTGACTTCAAGTCAGGTTCCAATAGTCCTAACAACATTTTCCTGGCCGGTAATGATTGACCTGCAGAGGTACGAGTATTTTACCGTCTATATAGGAAATTAATAGCCAAATATGATTTCAGTTAAAAAACTTTTAACAAATTATTTTTAAAAGGGTAGGTTTGTTTAATTCCACATTAAATGTAATAATTAAATTAAAACGTATGTTCTTCTCTGATAATTTTAATTAGGTAAAAAAACATTACACAACGTTTTTAAAAAGGTTTCCATTCATATGAAATATATGATATAAATTGAAACGTATATTATTTAAACATTATTATTCATATAATATTGTAGTTTTCATGTAGAATTATTTATAACTTGGATGGTTGAAGATTCGGGATGTTTACATACTTTAACACAAGGTTTGACTTTCTATTACCGAGTTAAATATCTTAAAAATTAAAGTGATGTCGGTGATAATGATTACATTCAAACAATTTTAAACATATGAGCTTTGTTGTTAAGCTGATTAATATAATTTAACATTTTTGTGACTGATTTATTGCTATGGTAAACTCATAGAGGCTCAGTTATGGTTCGGAGGTATTTTACATGTATAAAATGTACATATAGGTTGTATATTATTATGGACGTGTGCTTGTTGGCTCTGTTCTGCCTTGTAATTGATATCATCGCGTCGCATAGTGGTATTTGTGGTCGCATCGAAAAGTCGCTCTTGTGTGTAAAATATCACTCTCCGAATTGCTCAATAAAAACCAACTTTATTGTTTGGTATTTGGAAATTTCTTCATATAGGCAAGTCTTAGCATCACCTTTGATCGTTTTCGTATATAAATGTTCTCTACAGTGACTAGTAACTTATGTAGGTATAGGTAGATATAGGTGTGTATATTCATCTATAAATACAAATAAAGATACAAAAAGAACTGAGAAACGTAGATAGGCTACATCATAGCTAAATTCATGTGTATGTTATGAAAAATGTATTTCACATATTATTATTTATTATGTATATAATTAAGGGGTTTGATAGGTATATACCTAGATACCGTAAGAAAAATAGTTCCTTAGTAAAATTAACTTAAAAAGATTTCTGTGCTAAAACTCGATCGTAAAATTTTAACTCCCCATAATGAACTGAAGTGTATTAATAGTTATTAAGAATGTGAAAGTTACTTGCTTTTTCCTAATAAACTTAAAAGCTCTGCATTATTTATCTAACTGTGCAATCTAATAATCATAAATACAGATCCCATATCCTTCTAATTAGGCTACAACACCATTATAATAACCATTTATTGTTATTACCGTACAATTTGTGAAGATATGTGAGATTGATCTCGTCGTTGTCAAAACAATCCTGAGACAGAAATAAGCGATGGCCAGCCGAATATTCTCACGCACACGGAAAACTTTAAGTAGGTAAAGCGAGAAATTTCACACGAATCAGGACATAAAGCCGCTAAGTATTTAGGTCACAAGCAAAATACTTACGATGCCCTTTGTATGTCTATTTTATGACACGAGCACACGAATGACTCTTATTGGGATTCCGTGAGCTTTTTATTTTATAGCGGCGCATTCACAGAAAAAATTGGCTATCCGATGGTGTTTCAAATGCTCGACGTCATTCACATAAAAAAAACTATTCATTTTCTCAATAACAGTAAAACCGAATGATCCCCGCTAAATAAAGCTGTTCATTGGTTGATTGTGCAAGCAATGTGTACAACCACGTTCGGTTTAGGTATCGATATCATTATGGGCCCTTTATAAAACTCATATCCGATCGTAAATTCTTATTGCCGTAACTCCAATGCAATATTCAAACCAATAGTAATAAGGAGGTATAAATAAATCTAGGGAACAGTGCCACATTATAAGCGCTTGTGTAAGAGGAGAGAACTTCGTAGTTGTTATTCTAACCGAGTTTTCAGAGGCCCATAGTTAAATTAAAAGTCATTTTTCTTAGAAACTGTAAGAGGCGTTAAAAGCGTGAAACGTTTGGTTGAATACAGATGTTATGGGGAAGTAACGTGTCACTGACAGCCAAAACCAATGGTATAATGGAGTATAGTGAATAATCTATACGTAGCCTACGTACGTCAAATTCGACACAATGTTTGCAGAAAATTATGATCATGTGCTAGCCTTACGAATAAAATTATCATTATCTTTCACAGAGCTGTGCTGTGATGTTCCGATTTCTCCATATTCTGTTGACTTGGGTCATCGCAGTGTAAGCAATGCCAATCCAATGTCGAATACAGGTTCGGTACTTCCTCTGCTGTTAATACATATCGGTATCGAATCAGTACTCGGTACTAATATTATAAATGCGAAAGTAACTCTGTCTGTCTGTTACGCTTTCACGCCAAAACTACTGGACCGATTTGAATGAAATTTGGTATGGAAATAGTTTGAGATCCGGGAAAAAACATAGGATAGTTTTTATCCAACTGCGCAAAAAGAGGTTCATTGTTAGCGCGTTAACCGACATACGCGCGGGCGGAGCCGCGCCTGGAAACCTAGTTCTTAATAATAGAAAGTATTGTTATCTTGTGAATTTATTCACAGTCGATCCACAACGGTTAATGGCTGATCCTGAGATAAAGCAACTTGTTCGAAGCAATGATGGCCGAGCGGTTATAGCTATGGACTGCGGTGCCGTTGGTCCATGGTTCGAACCCCACCGCCGCGCCGCACCGGCTTGAGCTTCACCGCATAGTGGAAAGTCATTTTGCGAATGCTCGCCTGGCTAGCTACCACCCTCATGTAGAAAATCTGTCCAATCACCTAACATTGTGTTCCGGCAGCAGTCCTTGAGAGCCAGAAAAATTACTGGCACATGAGACTCAACAACTGTATGTCTCAGTGTGACGGGCGCAGTGCAATTCGTCACTTGTGACGCAATGCAACTTATAGTTATAGGCAGAAATTGGTCCGCTTAAAATCTGGAGGGCCTCATGTTTGTTCCGCCACAATAACATGAAAAAAAAATATCAACCGACTCATATTTGTGTAGGTAGTCATTATCTTGTTTTTAGTCAGTTGATGGTAATTCATGGCTGGTGGTCTCCAGAAGCTTCAACAGTTCCGCTAACTCTTTCTCTGTTGAAGCAACCAGCGTGGTCATCTGCATATCGAAGATTCGATCATTTGTACTCATCGATACTGATCCCTGCCTCCCACCCATAAACTGTTTTGTATGTAAACTATGTCGAATTCCTTTCTCAACATTGAAACTATTCGATGTGATGTCTCTAGAGCAATTTTTTTTAAATTGCTGTTAGGCTATCCTTTGACCACCATCAGCCCTAATGGTAAGTAATGATTTGGTCGAAGATGTTGTTCAGACTAACCAATTTCCGTATTCACCATCACCATACCAAAAACTTGACGAACAATACAATCACATAATAATTTGTATTTATTGCAGTAGGTATTGAATCTGGGTAGATGGACAGACAAGTACCAACTACAATTACATTGAAAGCATAATGCAGTTCAAAGTTCAAGCACGCGCTTGCATGAAGCCATTGAAACGTGAATTCATATGCTAAAATAACTGAAAAGAAGCCAATTACATGTCAAAGAGCAAACTAACTGTATTATAGTCATAACTTCAACACAACTCTATAGAATATTAATATGTTCCCCCAGTTATTCTTATTATATATATAGAAGTCTTTGTAATTGACTGATTCGTTAGTGTGTGTGTTCGTTTGATCCCTGGTTCAGGCTAGTTGGTTAATTGGTTTTCTTTATGCTTGATTGGTTAGTTTTGACCTCTATCTCACCTGATGGTAAGTGATGATGTGGTCGAAGATTTTGTGCAGGCTAACCTAGAGTTACTTAGGTTTTCTACATGGTACATGGCAAGGCCTTGCATCTATAACCTAAAACTAAAGCATTTCTATCGAAATTTGGGTGTTTGGTTGGACACATTTGCCTACACCTTCGGGAAATATATAAGAGTGACGATCTGTCTTTATGTTAATGTATTTTGTACATATTATCTGTACCTATACCTATGATACCTACCTACATATTACACTTCCAGTATACGAGAGACCGAGGACCTGCCGCTCTCACTGCTGATGTGCCTAGTATAACTAGATAGATATATTCTCAAGGACATTGTGAACCGAATTAAACTTACGGTATTTTTAATCAGATATATTCCCTCCAAAACCATACACTGTAAGTTTCTTAAAATTCATTACAACCAGTTTTGCGGAAGTGATTGATTATGGGATATTACGTTTTTGGACTTTTTCATCACAAAATACCTAGGTTGATATTGTAATGAGTTAATGACATACAAAATGGTTATTTGTCATGCAGGTTTGAACATTTGGCGGCTAGTACTTGTATTGAAACCTTAGCGAAACGAGGGTATTAAAGGAACTTAATAGATCAATTCCACGCTCACGGATAAAAAACACTTTTACGCAGATTTCAAATGACAAACAACGAATAGCTTGTGAGGTGAAAACTGAAAACACATTTTGTAGCATGCTTAGGGTAACCTGTGATAAAGGACGTTTACAATGCAGAATGGACATTTGTGCACGTGTTGAATAGAAGCAATCAGTTTGCTTCGATGCCGTAGATAGGGACTTGGAAAACAAACAAGATCATTTCAATCACATTTCTCTTCGAAATCATGCACGAGCCTGGAAAATGACGATGTCGAAAGTGGGAAGGCTGATTGGGATTATTTGGGATGGCACGTGTATCGCGTTGCGAATGTAAACTCATGCATATGTATGTGGTCAAATTCACAGAGCACTTAAAAGATTTTTTACATACCTACTGAAAGCTTTGCTTGCGTCTTATTTAAATTTTACTTTACACATGATATGAAAATTTTCATATTTTGACAATTTATATTACAGGTTAACATTTTATTTTTTCATTATCTCAGCATTGACCTTAACCGTTATCTACATCTACTGCTCGACCTCGACTATGAGTTATTATTATCATTATTTTTATCAACACACATTTACTTTCACCCCAATTTTTTCCTACCTAGATACCATCCCCGTATTCGCATCCTTACTCCCTGCCATACCCCTTTAATCCTGCTCGCCTAAAAGTATTTTTAAAGTGATGTCGACATGTAATTAGAAATGTACCATAACATTGACCGGAATTTATACCTACATCTACTACCCGACCTCGACTCTAAGTAATCATTAGATATAATTATTCACACTTACTTTCACCCCAATTTCCTCCTACCTAGAAACTCTTAATCCTATCCTTACTCCTTTCCACTCTCTAATCTGCACTCCTAAAAGTAGTTTTTTTAGGTGATGTCGATATACTATATCATAAGTTTTTTTTTTAATTTTAGCGTCAACACAGGACTTTATTATTATATTGTCACCCCTCTATGTGTTCCTAATAACTCATCCTCATCAATAATAAAAATGACTCCTTAAACAAATACTAGTGAATTTAATGCTTCCAACTTCGGAAACAGGATTTACAAATAAAATATTAATTCCAATTTTACCGCTTTAATTCTGCCTTTTAGAAAACCCTTCATAAACTAGCATTACTTACTAAGAAACTGTCTATATGCCATACACAATTTGAGCCTCGATTTGATCTATCTAATCCTACCCTTGCATAAAACCTGTTGAGAAGTGACGACGTCTTCTACCTATAAATAACCTAATGCCAGGTTTTCGAGATTTCTTCCCCACCTTTCATTTTTATTACTCAATTATAATTATTATATTAATAAAGATTCATTCCTTTTTATTCCCCCAGCACTTGACCCCTTTCATCCAGCCGTTTCATAAAACATTTCTTTAACTAATGCCTACTTACTGTTAAAAATGTAGATACCAAATTTAAGCTTATACATAGAAATTTCATATTAATTTTCAACCTCTATCTATGTCTCTTAATCATCTCAATCTTAAAAATCTTAGTGTAGTACTTTTTATTTTTATGTCATTAATGTTCATACTGCTCTCGATGCTCCGTTTCCGTCCGTGACGTTTCCTACTAATTAACAACCAACCTGTCAAATAAGACTTGCATACACAGTTTGAGTCCCAATTTAATTCGACCCTGTTGTCTTAAATAACGTTTCCTACCTATAAACTACTTAATTGCCTAGTTTCATTCTTCTAACTTAAAAACCAGGACTTTCAAACAAACTTTGAGCCCCAATTTGATCCCCTTAATATCGGCCTGTTGCAAAAATATCTCCCACTTACAGCTACTCTACCTGCCAAATTACAGCTTCATATGTTGAGTAGTTTTCAAGACTCGATGTTTAGTCAGTGAGTGACCGAAAATTGATTTCTTTTTAGTTTTCAGTTGTGGTCAGATAATTTGAAACATAGAGTCAGGTAGGGCCATTAGGGGTGTAAATATTACAAATAATGTTGATGTTGTTAATTGATTCACCGCATACATAATATACAAAATATATATAAAATATTACGATAGGAATTATAATTTAATAACGATTATTAACATTCATACAAGTACCTACTTAATAAGAAAAAAAAAACAAAAAAAAATTGTTTTTAAAAATGTGTTAGGTACATAACTTTAGGCAATTGGATAATTAAACAGTAACAAAGTGTGACATTTCTTCTAAATTACATTTTTGAAATTTGAATTCATCTATGTTATTCTCTTCGGTTTGGGCAGTTTCCCGCCTTATTCATTTAGCTAGGTTACATGTTCACTAATGAGTAAAAAACAATTAGTAAAGACAAGAGCTACGATGCAGTTACAAGAAAAAATGTAGTGAATTTTCATTTCAAACAAAAATGGTCTTACAGATAGACGTTAATTTTCCGTAAAGATTGCACGTTACAAACAGTTTGAAACATCTGATAATGCACCTAGAAAAGCGCAACAAAGGCCTTCCTTTGTCAGGTTTGAGAAGACAGGATTATGGTTCATTTAGGTAAGAAGATCCCTTTAAAGATTCAAATATTATTTCAAAATAAATCTTTCCCCAGGATGACCCTTGCAAGTTGCAACGTGTCCTCAAGACTTGTCCGTAAGCGGTTGGTTGAAGGCAAATCGTTTGGAAGACTTGCTAGGAAGGTGCCACTTCCTACTAGGCAACACAGAGAATATCGTCTAGTGTTCGGTAGAAAGTATTGCGATTAGACTGATCAACAAATTCAACAAACCCTTTTCTAATGTTTTAAATAGAAGCATAATATATTAGAAGCAATAATTTCTAACTAGAACTAAGGTATCAATGTTTCTAGCTTATATGTCATCTTAATGAACTCTAGTTAAATAATTGGCGATATAAATTAATTAAGTCAAATATAAAGCAGAAATTGAGGTTAGCATACGGACAACAACAGCATTACATTGATATGATAACTCACGTAGGTATTCGTATTATTTATTGTTGGCCGGGGCACGGTAGAGTGCGCCACTCTCCACGATAACGTGGCCAAAATAACTCCATGCTGGGCATCTCATCCCAACCGTCCGACAGATAACGAACGCAGCGCATTCGAACTTATTTTTACGAGTATACTTACTGCATAAAGCTACTTATATATATTAATTGAGAAGTCGTTACGTGCAAAACGCCCGTAGAGAACGTAGAACTTCCACTCGAGCTCTTAATGTGGATGGTACCGATGTATGTTGATGTAACAATGCCGTGCAGTTCCTGTTGAAAGTTTTTTATTTTTTTATTGCTGATTGGATATATCTATCTCACATGATGGTACGTAATAGTCCTGGTAAGCCTGGTAAGAGTTATCATCTCTAGAACAACGGGCGGAGCTCACCGTTAGGTGCTTGGCGCCAGTTTTACTATTTGAGTGTGGTAGCTAGTCAGGCAGGCATTTACAAAATGCCTACATGCTGTAAAGACTGCCATCCTAAGACAACAACCAGAACCGACGATGACGACGGCTTAACGAACGTGTAGCGCTCAGTAGTAATGCTACTAGCGGTCACCCATCCAAGTCATCACAGCGGATGTTGCTAAACCTAGTCGATCGGCTAAGAACGAATAAGCAAGAGAAGCTACGTGAATGTGCTCCAAATATAAGGACTGTTCCAGGACATGTTGAATTTTGTAAAGGAGACAAAGGAAAAAAAATAGGCACCTAATAAGCAGCATGCCGCACCTCACGTAGACATGACAAAACGAGGCTCCTCTTATACAAATAAGTTCATGTTCCTAAGCATGTGCGGCAGACAGACTTAGGCCATAAAACATGTGTATATAACATGTGTTCAGTCCTTTGTGTTGGTAGTGAAGACATTGTACCGACACTACCGACTTCAGGTTAGTGAGATATGGATAGGAAAATGATGGAAGATGTTCTATCAGCACAGATAATACGATCGTGCCCCTATCGCAATTCGTAAGGAGTACAAATAGAAACCTCTATGGTAATCTGGAATCAGTATTCACTAATCACTGTCATTATTTATTCCATGCGTTAAACAATTAACGTGAAGACGTTTTCTAAACTGCTTTAATTACCTGCTTATAGCCTGTTTGACATGGATAACTGCGTGTTTCTCGCTAAGGTCCTCCATACATTATTGTGTAGCTAAATAACAAAGCGAATGCACATTAAGTATGCTAGAATACTCACGTTATTGTCCCTAATTGCTATTAACTAGTTATTGATTGTGAACTACATAGTTGATCTTGATAACTCTATTTTATTGTGAATGTGTATCTTACAAACCATTTCTCTTTCACTTTCTAAGTTTTAAACCTATGTTTGGCGGATCAGAGACGCTAAAATATATCAGTATCTAAGTATTTTTTTTTACTATTAGGTGGCATTATATTTCTTCAGATTTTGCAGGTTTTCCATTTTATTGTAAGAAATCGGTCGGACGCGGGTTCAATTCCCGCCCGGGGCAAAACATTTTGTACTCCAATAATTTGTAAATTTATGATTTTCGCTTGGTTCGCGGTGGTGCTTGTAATCATAATATTTAGAAATATAGAAGGGTAGCGACATCATTCCGAGAATTAAGTGTTTGAATAAACACTTCTTTCGATCAGATGAAGTCTAGTAGTAGGTTGATGGCCGCGCACCGTCCCCTATGATACAATTGGAGCACAAAATTTCGGCAACATAGCCGACCCCCGGTAGCCGAGCGGTTTAGGCATCCGGCGCGAAATCGGAAGGACGCGGGTTCAATTCCCGCCCGGGGCAAAACATTTTGTACTCCAATAATTTGTAAATTTATTATTGTAAGAGTTATGGTATGTTAACACTTCCTGGCCCCTGGCAAGGTAAGGTATTAGGGCGTTTGGGGAATGCCCACCTGGCTAGCTACTATCCTCAATAAGAAGACCTGTCGCCCATCAACTAATATCAGGTGACAATGTGGCAAAGGTTCTTATCGACAGTACCAAAAAATGCAAACTTTACTAAAGTAATAACTCTAATATTATTGTGGTTATACAGGAAATTAGTAAGAACTTTTCTTGTTCTGGTACTTAATGGTAATTGAGATTCAATTTCGTTATTAAATAGATTTCGAACAATATCCAGTTGCACTTTTTGTAGCGGGTTTATAACACCGACCCTAAGTAGCTTTTAAAGGACACTGTCTGAAATTGACCGGCTCAACAAATACCTACCTAAGTACACCACAGCTAGGACATATTTGGAACCAGTTCTACACAATCCCGAACCAATTAAGTAGGCATATCGCAGGGGAAAACTGACTCACAAAACAACAGGAAACAATCCCGACATAATGTTGTTTTCTTTTATTAGTTACATAATAAATATTATCTAAAGATAACACTTAAGATAAACAAAATATGGCTTCTAATTATTGAGTAACAAGAGTTCAACCTTATGCGTATGGTACCCCCCACTTCAGATTATGGTTTGATATTATGGGGCAACTCCTAAATAAACTCCTAAATAGTGAATGCTAGTAAAGCCAAAAAAAATATTACTATTATAATAACCAACGCATGGTTTGTTCATAGCTGTAAATTCGAATAAATATTTATTCGAAGACGTAAACCATATTACCAAAATTAGCGCGCTTTTTAAAAATTGCGCGCCACGTTTATATACGTAGTAGGTATATAGATACTACAAAATTGGGTCTACTTATAACACAATATTTATTTTTGTCAGACGTGCCTAAAAAAATACATTTATAGAAACTATACTATTTTTAGTAAAACCTCCTATTGTATGGCCATAAAAAAAACTTATAACAAATACTACAGTCTGATGCAATTAAAACAATTGAAGGAAAATTCAAATGAGTAATTTCTTAAACCGTGTTGAATATTATGAATTATACGAGATATGCTTTGATATTATATCATTTTATATTATTTTAATATTTTTTTATTTAAGCACATTATATACCTTTATCTTGACTGCAATAATTAAAAATTGACTTAGTATTTGTAATAAGAATAATTGGTGTTTTGATTTTGTAATATTAGAATAATTTTATGACATAATAATGTTATTAATATAACTATTTCTAAGATTCAAACATTTGCACGCCCAAAAGGTAGTATAATAAACAGAGCTTTATAATTATGTGTGTAGATAAGCTCATTAATTTATTAGTGCAAATAAATTACAATATTTTCTATTACTGCTATATATTTGTCAAAATTTATGTAATAGAATACCTAAATAGTTATTACTTTAGTTGGCTTATGAACTGACCTAAATCCTACATTGCAATATACTAAGCTTAGGTATAATGTTTCTATCTACACTTTGCTACCCTCAACCTTTACTAATCGTACTGTATAGCTTAATGACACTAATGACACGCAATCTTATTTTCAGAGGCTGCGGGACAATGAGGAGAAACTCGCACGTTTCTCTCGGGAAGAAGCACGACCGGAGCCACATGAGCAAGCAAGTAGGATCCAATTCCTTATCTAAGACCACCTACGCACCTCATCTGTTATTTTTGTCGATAAGCCCGTTTGTTCAGTTAATCTCTGTGAAGAGCGCTTGACGAAAATTATACTGAGTAGTAGGTAGGTACTTAACCTACTTATTTATTAGGGTTGGTACCTACAATATTTCCATGACTTATCATGTTACCCAGAACAGCGATTTTATTGGATAAATATTTTCTCTTTCATAAACGTAGGTAGATAGGTGTACATAAACAAGTTTTTTAGTCCTTTGATAATGAGCATCGCAAACTTTGAAGCTGTCAAACTTTTCGACTGTTTGAAACCTGCCCTTGTCCCATGATGATTGTCACATCATCTATCTCTTTTCTCTATTGGCTATCATCTCAATCTTCCATACCATCTTTCCATCTCAACCTTTCATACATATATTGTTGTTTAGGCATGCAGTAGACCTTTTTGTGAACAAGTTCGTCCCAGGAGTTCCAGGAGTAGTACTGCCATCATTCCTATATTTCTTCCGCCAAGCATCAACGTTCACTATACTGTGTTCAGGTTTGAAAAGTGGCGTGAAATTACAGGCATATGAGACTTAACAACGCCTTAGGGTGATAGGATAGGCGCAGTGCAGTTCTTGACCTGTGACGAGATGCATCTTTTTTAAATAGAGGTTACCGTGGGCCTCGTGCTTGTTCCGTAACCTATACACATTGTAAAATATTTCGAGATATTGAACACTTTTTTAATCAAATTTACATGGTCTTCACCCGTCCTCATGACACGACATATGTAGACAAGGCATCTAGGCATCCTATCGTCGCGCGTCGGGAGCCAGCAAATAAATTTCACTGGTAGCAATCGGGAATACGAATTTAAATTCATGTTCCCGGAATAAGTTACTTCAATTTTTATTCCTAATTCCCACTAGGCGGCAATGGCAACTGGGAAGCTTTTTCAAAATAATTTCTGCCACCAGTGGTGGCATTGGCGCTGGTTACATTACAAGTGATTACTTAAGCTTTCCTGTCAAGGACTACTTTCAATATTTCGTTTTTACTGTTTTTGAACATTTAAAATAGAAAAATTTAACGCCATAATTTTCCTTTTCAGACCTTTATTTCGTTGAGGCGTGTACGGCAGAGTCTTGTGAGATAGAGCAGGCTTGCTGGGCTAAAAATGTGACACACAACTATTGCAGATGCACTTCGAACGGAATGCCAGCCACACGTTATTCCAAATGCCCTCGGAACACACACAGCACGGGTAAGATGGATATACTAATTATAATACCTATGATGCTCAGCTTTAGGTGCATCCACGTTTCACTTACGTTAGGTTGGTACAATATGTTTTCGACCTTAAGAATAAAGACGATACTGTCTATTTTTGGTTTCTAACCTCATAATTGATCAGAAGTTTTCCTTCGATAACCTTATCTACCGCTTACTATTTCAAAAACTTTTTGACGGTTCAAGCATTTAATCTTACAAATTAAGGTGGAAATTTTATTTTCCCAGCACTCTATTTTACTGAGAAGTGTACGGCAGATTCTTGTGAAAAGGAGCAGGCTTGCTTGGCTAAAAATCAAACACACAACTATTGCCGATGCACTTCGAATGGGATGCCAGCCACACGGGATTCCAAATGCCCTCGGAGCACAGGTAACAGATTTCTATACATACTCGTATATATATTTCACATGTATACTTGCTAAGCAGCGCTTGTGTCGCTTTCTGTTATAGGGAGGGATCCACATGCCAGAATATTTTCTAACCTTCTGCAGTCTTACAGTCTCGACAATTTGTTTGTTTAGCTGGTTTGTACTTATGTACCAGGAAAGCGTATTTGAAAATCCTAGCATCGTGCGGTAAAGTGTAAGCCTGCGGCTGTATTCCATCCATGGATCTCATCTCATGCGCGGTATAGTCCATAGTAATTCACACTGGACAATCATTGCTTCAACTTTCTGCTGATCTCCTTTAAGAAATCCAATGGTGTGATGCCTTCTTTTGACACCGAATTGGATGGGGTATGGGGCTACTAAACGATGAACTTAATCCCCATGGGGCTGATGCTGGACTTGCGAGATTAAGTGGTGTGTGGATATAAATATTCCATTTAAAAAATGTAAAGTCGTACCTACAGCGCTGTTAGAAGCCTCTCGTCACGGCCCTTTTCAAATTCTGTGTGGCGGCGAAATGGATCTGTCACACTTGCTGAAAGGAATTTTGATGAGAATGACTTCTCGATTGGTCAGGGGTACTATGGCCTTGTTATTAACATTACGGTAATTTTAGTCCAAAAATTGCCTCTCTATACCAATTGTCAGGAATTATTTTATGCTGATGGACAAATTCACTGTCAGCGAGCAGGCGCATTATATTATGCTCTTGCTCCAAATTGCTTTAGAGTATTTGTGATAAAACCTTATAACTAGAAAGGGTAACCTACATACTTCTGTGATCTTAAGCACCTGACAATCAGGAAACAGCATGTTAAAAATATAATAACAAATACAATTAATATTTGTTATCAATACAAAAATGTGCCGTTAGAGAAAACATATTTTACCGACCTGACATACTTATTAGAAATAAGGGTAGGACTATGATGGATAATTATTTATATATGTCATTCTCGTGTCTTTATGAGTCTTTCATCGTGATAAAAGGTAGTACAGTATTTCAATATACTTGTAAAACTGTGATAGTAGCGTGTTATATCTGATTTAAAAGATTTAAATTGACGCAATGTAACGGTAGCTGATGTTCTTACAAGTAAATTACATACCTATATTATGAGCAGAATAAATATATCAGTCATCAGCTCCGCAATGTTGCTGCTTTATCAACTATTAAGTCCCACGTACTTACCCTACCGGCTACCCTATCCCGCAATCTCAAACACATCAGAATTATAGTGCTCGGTGACTGAATTAGTGACCAATGTAACCATACATTTCCTTATAGGATTCCTACCACCCTGTGTTACTGTACGAATTGTACGATAATTCAAGGACATAATAAGGCAGGATTATCCATGGATGACCTTTTATGATTCTTGGCGAGGAAGACGCCTAAATGGTCTTCTTGACCTCGTCAAATCAGCCGCTAAGCAATTCGTTATGTTTGTTGATAATAAACAATATAGAAAGATAATAAGCGTAGATATTTAGTATGAGATTTTGTGCATAAATAGATTTTAATATTTTTTTATAGCTGATAGGCTAGCACTTGGCCACTATTTCACCTGATGCTAAATGGTGATGCGTTTGAAGATGTTGTTCAGACTTATCTAGAATTATTGGCTCTCAAGGGCAGACGCCAGAACACATACTCGTAGCACGGTGCTTGCTAACAGATTTTCTACTTAACTTACTAGGTTAATCAGATGAGCATTCGCAAAATGCCCAACCATTAGATTCAGGCATTCCATATTTAAATAGCACATGTTCAAAATTATTTTATGAAAGTATTAAATGAATATTTCATAAAAACATTTTATTAATATTCAAATTAAAACGAGCCTTTTGTAAGTGTTTTTCTAAAACATAGCAATTAGTGTAATCTTAAAATATTTGTTAATATTAAGTCGTACTAACCTATATTCATCCGTTTCAGTTCCGGGCTCGTTTCCGAAACCGATCCGTGGCGTGATACCGCCGCCGTTGTCGCGGCCCTCTAACGCCTCCGTCGACAGGTATGCGCCGGCACCGTCAACGCCCACGGGCCAGGTAACCCATCCATCTTCATTAGAAGCCTTTATCTCCTTAGATATCTATGTCAAGTGTCGACCTACTGCAGTAAGAATAGCATGCCTGATCCTAATCCATGAAATACTCGTTACTGTCTGTGCTAATCCTTACAAATATTTTAAATGCACAGTGTATCTATCTATAGCCTTTATTGCCTGATATTATTTCTTATTTCCTCACTGTTTATATTAGAGGGGATAGCGTGAATTTTACTAATAATATTTTACTAGTGGGTATGGCGATGTTGGGATAATTATTCTCACTATCCCTATTGATATAATGTGTGCAATAGTTATTTCCAACGTGCTTCAGTAAGGACATGCAGAAGTAAGTAGGTACTTCCATATAACAATTTAACATTTAGTCGTAGATATTTAAATCGTGGTCTTTGTGGACATAAGGTATAAATAAGTTCAAAAAGATCACCATATCTCACGAAACGCTGCCTCGGAAACGATGTTTATAATGTCCGTTTTCGCTTTAGACAACAGGCTATATTTCACCAAAATCAGTTTAGCAAATGAAGCGTAATGAACAAAGACAATCACTTTCATTATGTATTTTAAAAAAGGTATAGTTAGAGAGTAGTAGAGTTCCATTCTCCCGATGGACATCATAGACTCTTGTGATGATCTCACTAAAAGGCCTGAATGTTGACAATGGATAAATAAAACTGTACGAAAATCTGGATTTTCCCAATAGACACTTCAATCTAATGTTGCTGATAAATTTTCATGATAGGTCAACTCTGATATGATAACTTTAGTGGACGCCGATTTTAGCTAGCTCTAACAAAGATAAAAAATATCTATCTATCAGTATGTATGCATAATGCCATGTACCTAAAAATGTAGGCACATATTCAAAGTAATGGAAAGTGTTGATATTTTAAATTCTGACACTCGTATATAGCTACGTTGCCGTAAATTCATATTTGAACCCGTGACAGCAACATTGTAGTTTTAGGTGGGTAGATAAATCTGCTGCAAAACTCATTCAACTTTACAATGAGTCTAGAATTACGTGCAAAAAGAGTAAGGGCCCGTTTCAGAATGTCACGATAAAGTTTCGGGTTGCTATGCTACACGTAAAATAACTGAATGATAAAAATGTCAGTTAATATGCAGCGCATTTCAAGCTTTAACCGATGGATAGGCTAAATCGTTGACTGTGAAACGAAAAGATTGTTTTATTTATTAAATATATTCTAGGTAGTAAAACCGGAACTTACTCGAACATTCTGAAACAGGCCCTTAGTATATATACCTATAGGTATGTTTGTTGACCTAGGTACTTCCCGTGCTCTACCGTTGCAGTAATCAATCTGTGTTAAAAACCAAGACTGTTGTTACAGGTTTCAAAGTCTTTAGTCAGCGGAGAGATCTTTGCGGAAGCTACACCAGGCACTGACACACATATACTTGGCGCTAGAGTGGATTCCAGCACAGGACTTTTACTTGTGGCAATAGCAGGATCGGCAATATTACTTTTTATAATCGTCACTTCAATAATCTTGTATCTCAGAAGACGCATCTGTACAGTTGATGGAAAAGCTCAGCCGGTAAGATACTGTTCTATGATTATTTATACAATGAGGTCAATTCGGGATCAGATCGATTATAACTAAATAATTTTCCGTAAAATAAGCCGATCCGTAAAAAAGAATTATAGTCAAACCGTATTCTATTTTATTCAATGAACTGGTCACCATAGAGAAAAAAAATATTCGAAAAATTCTCCAATGAATCTGTTTAAAATTAGAAGTCGTTATCATAATAATAATAACTGTATATTAGGATATATCTGTTTAGCAAAATAGCGATTGTAAAAACAAAGACGATTAGAAATTTATATGTAAATCGAACTTACATGTAGGGTTCTATCATTTATACGTCACATCCATGTCTACCTTGATCGATATCTTATTAGGTATTAATTTTTTAAAATTATTAATTAGCTTATTAATTTAGCACTAAACAGTTTGATCTTGACGATAAAAATTATATTAGTTCAACTTATTCCGAATACCAAATTATGAATCAGACAAGACTAAGACAAATTATAGTTAAGTTTAAATCAATTTCGTAATATGGAATCGACGTACATTGTGTTCCAGCAAATTGATTTATTAACTTATTACGAGAGAGACGATTATTTGAGCAATATGAATAAATAAAGTGTTTCACTTTGTTGCAGCGCGTTAGACCCGGAGAGCCTCTTCTCGCTGAGCGATATATCACGAATCCGCAGTACGGAGTTTACGGCACTAGCCCGGCGATCCCACCGGCCGATGACACCAACGAGCCACAAGTGCCACTTCTAGACAGGCACGCTCTCACATTCCTTGAAGAGGTTGGAGAAGGTTGCTTTGGAAAAGTTCACAAAGGTATACAAGTTTCATCCATAACAGTTGTAATAAAAAATATACAGATTTACCAATTTGGACAATCAATTTTGAAGCAATGATGGCCGAGCGGTTACAGCTATGGACTGCGGTGCCGCAGGTCCCTGGTTCGATGCCCACCGCCGGCTTGAGCTTTACCGTATGGTCGAAGGGCATTTTTCAAATACAAATACAAATATTTATTTCATAAAAACGATACATTACAGTTATACGTTTACAATTTTATTAGTATGTGATCCAATCTCAGTACAGTTATTTATATTGACAACTGTGCTAGGTCGAACCTGTGTCACAGTTGTCAATGTTTTCCTCCAGGGCAGTAACAGTACTAGTAGTTTTAACATACCTAGGCAAGTGTTTTTGAATCAATATAACATCCATCACGTTATACATTTTACTACACTCATATTTTGCGAATGCCCACCTAGCTAGCTACCACCCTCAAGTAGAAAATCTGTCGCAAAGCACTTAACAGTGTTCCGGCAGCAGTCCTTGAGAGCTAGAAAAATTACAGACACCTGAGACTAAAAACAACTGTGTGTCTCAATGTGACGGGCGCAGTGCAATTCGTCACATGACAAAATGCATCATCGTGCTAGTTCCGTCACAATAACATGAAACATATATGTTAGTTTTGATGTGTTACTACTTATTAGGTCTACAAATTTATTCCCATTTTCGCCAACACGGTACAAAAAACTAATGATTTTATTTATAAACTAACTAGCTTTCAGGGCGTGGCTCCGCCCGCGCGTATGTCGGTTATCGCACAAAAACATTAACCTCTTTTTGCGCAGTTGGATAAAAACTATCCTATGTTTTTTCCCAGGTCTCAAACTATTTCCATACCAAATTTCATTCAAATCGGTCCAGTAGTTTTGGCGTGAAAACGTAACAGACAGACAGAATTACTTTCGGATTAATAATATTAAGTACTGATAACTATTTTGAAAAATCAACAGTTTGCTATCGGATTATTTGTTGTTTTGTTTTAGTATATTAACTGATGAATACAGCTTTGTCAGCCAGTATTGAGTATTTAACCAACTTCAAAAATAGGAGTTTCTCAATTCGTCTGTTTATTTTTTGTTTGTAACCTCAGAACTTTTTACTGGGTGAACCGATATTGATAATTCTTTTTTTTATTTGAAAGCTGTAGCTTGTCGTTTGGTCCCATTAAAATTTCATCAAAATCGTTCAAGTCGTTTTTAAGGTACACTCCAATCCTGAAAAAAATCCTCCACACTGAAAAATATTTTCCTATCTTGGATCATATACTTAGTCGTTGACAGTGAATTACTATCGATCCCATAAGTATCAAGGGTCACTAAAAAGAGTGAAAAAAATTTTTTTTACCTGAAAATGTAACCGACTTTTCCAAGTCGGTACCATGCCCACAATATTATGATAATAGTTACTTTTGAACTATCATGGTACCGACTTCAACAAGTTATATCACACTTTTGAGTGTTGAAGTCGGTTAATTATTTTTTTTACTCTTATAATTTATCGCCGCCTATATGTTTTTGACGACATTAATGCATAGGTATTTTACTGCAGGTCTACTGCGTGCCAGCGCTGGGGAACAAGTGGTGGCTATCAAAGTCCTCAAAGAAAGTGCAAGTCGTAGCGCAGAAGAAGACTTTGTGCGGGAAGTGTCCATAATGTCAGCATTTCGACATGATAACATTTTAACCCTTGTTGGAGTCGTTTACAGAGGTAAGGAATATATCATAATATTTTAGAGAGTTGTAGTTAAAACAACGTTATTATTTCCCAAATTAGTAACATCATTCTCGATTGAGTACCTCGAGAGAGTAGTTTTTAGATACACCTACATTTATAGGAAAAAAACTGAAATAAACGATCAATCAGTAGATTTGAAAAGTACCGATATTATGACATGCTTGTTTTCAGAGATGGAAAATAAAGTGCGAAAATAAGTTTACATCGTGAATGTTATTTTTTAAAGAAAGGATATAGTTCTCAATTCGTCTGTATGTTTCTTTCACGATTTCTCCGCCAATTATAAATTGAGTTTGAAGACTTTCTTTTTCATTGGTAGGTCATCCTTCAGAGGTGGTCCCATAAACATTTTATCAAAATCAGTTCTGGTGTTTAAACCAAGATAACGAGAATAAATACCTATGTCATCCAGCAAATAAAACAAATTAAGTTTCATACTTTTCCGTTGTGAGATTCGATTTTGATTTATTTAGTAAATTTTGTATATATTTTCGTTAGTACCACAGGGCTCAAACTTCGTGTAACTCGCAATTATATACGTTATCATTTTAAACCAGTTTTCTATTCTAACATTTTCAGAAGATATCAATGCGAGTCCTTGGATGGTATTCGAGTACATGGAATGGGGAGATTTGGCGGGCGTGCTTCGAGGCTCACAGGGTGGAGGCCGACCAGGGCCCAACTTGGACGAGCCCGCGCTCCTACACGTCGCCTTACAGGTCGCCCGCGGCATGCAATACCTGGCATCACGGAGATTTGTCCATCGGGACCTCGCAGCGAGAAATTGTCTTGTCGGAGCAAATCTTGCCGTTAAAATAGCAGACTTTGGCATGTCTCGCGATGTTTACACCTGTGATTATTACAAAATGGGCGGTGAACGCCCTATGCCGGTACGGTGGATGTCCCCAGAGAGCATAGTGTACGCCCGCTTCACACACGAGTCAGACGTTTGGTCGTACGGCGTTGTGCTTTGGGAGATCTACAGCCGAGGAAAGCAGCCGTTTTACGGGCACAATAATGATGGTGCGACACGGTTGATCTTACAGGGCATAGTGCTAGTACCCCCCGAGGAATGCCCGAGGTTTGCGTGCGAGTTGATGCGCGCCTGTTGGCAGTCAGATCCTCGCGATAGGATTAATTTTGAGGAAATATGTAGGAAGTTAGATGTCGCTGCGGGAGCGCAGGTTGAGAGTGTGCATACAGGATTACCGAGGCCTCCGACTTCACCGACACCGCAGGACTCGGCTGGGTACTTGATCCCTTCTAGGCAGCCGGTCGCGGATTACTTGACGCTGTCGCTGCCGGAGCCCGAGGACGAGGACTCGTCGGAGTCGAGTGAGGAGGAGGAGGACGAAGACTACACCTGACAGGGTGCTCCGGCGGCGCTGACGGCGACCTCGCACTACGTGCCGTTGCCCGCGGCTACACCGCTGGCCGCCGCCCGCGCGGCTCTCACCTCCACATTCCTGCCCAACGGGACCTTCGAAACGCACCTGAAGTTTTGAACGGTCATAGGAACCGCGCGTTACAAGATAGACTTTTCAATATGTGTTACGAAACAATATAGCATAATTATTCGTTAAGCACCTAACGGTATGCTGAGTTGTTTGTTGTTTGCTGCATTTTTTTTCATTTTTTTTCTGCTGTTTGCTGCAGCAGGCCTTGAGAGACAGTGAAATTACAGGCACATGAGACTTAAGAACTACGTCTCAAGGCGACAGGCGCAGTGCAATTCGTGATTGTGACGAAATGCGTCTGTTATTGGCAGAGGTTAGTCTGCTAACATTAGGTGGGCCTCGAGCTTCTTCCGTAACAATTAAGAAAAAGTATCTACTGATTAAAATAATACTCAACCATATGATACCATTTATAAGTGTGATATTTATAAAATTGTTGAGTATATAGGTAAGTATGTACATATACAGGTCTAATCACAAATATTTAATTTAACGCGATTAAGGTACCGTTATAATTTTATTGATTAGTTTTTAAGCATTTTACCAATGCCAAAAAGTTACAAATAAGTAGGTAAATAGGAAAATATTTTTATATAATTACAATGAAATATAAGTAAGTACATTGTGGATTAAACTCTTGCATTTCATTTATATTTCACTAGCTTTCCGGGCGCGGCTCCGCCCGCGCGTATGTCGGTTATCGCGTGAAAACATGAACCTCTTTTTGCGCAGTCGGATAAAAACTATCCTATGTTTTTTCCCGGGTCTCAAACTATCTCCATACCAAATTTCATTCAAATCGGTCCAGTAGTTTTGGCGTGAAAGCCTAACAGACAGACAGACAGACAGACAGAGTTACTTTCGCATTTATAATATTAGTATACTGATAATATACATGACAAAATACTGTAATATTTATGCACGACTGAGTTTGTTTATTTTAGTTGAGTTACAAATAATATAAGGTAGGTATTTATTAATGTAAGTATGTAAACTTACTTAGTTTTTTTACCAATGTTAATTGTCTTGTACAATAAACACATGTTATGTATAAATACCTTAATTAGTCGCATACGTCGAACAAAGATGATAAGTGTAACCTAAATTAGTTTGTTGAAAAAAAATTTGTACCTAGCTAAATAACGTGTTAACATTGTATTGAATTGTATAAATTCTTTAATAAATTTGAAATATTGCTAGACTGATGGAAACTTTCAATATATGGTTGAAGATGGGTCTTTAATAAAACTGTGTATTCCTAATTTGAACCAATAAAGATCGTGTGTTAATAACTTTTTCTAATATATAATGGCCGACCAGAAGAATAAAAACTGTTTCATATTATGTACGAACTCTCATAGTTAGTAATAAGTAGGTACCTACTTACGCAGGTGATTAATAACGAGTAGGTAAAACACCGTGCATGGTGGTAGGGCATTTTGCGAATGCCCTCCTGGCTAGCAACCACCCTGAACTGGGAAATCTGTCTTTTACCACTATTCTGCCTACTATACGACATCGAAATTAGTAGCTACCTATCTAGTCAAACGGCAAGCCTGCCAGTAACACAAAAACGGATAAAGTGGAAGTCAGTCCTTGTTATATTAGATTTCCTCATCGCTATAACTAAATGAAATAAAACTGGCACAGCGCAAGGTCACAGACACCACGTAATATTTGTTCTGTGTTTAAGGAGGATATATAATAGTACTAACTATTATCCAAGCTGCGTCACGCCGCATGCCGCACCGCCCGGGGTCAGTACAGTTGTTATAGGTACGCGAAACAGATGTTTTGTCCTAGTAATCGCGTTTTATTGACTGCGCGTAGCATTCGTACGTACTGTTACACCTAATATATTGCTGACCTAGGCCCGAATTCCTCGCAAACCTATTTACGCGTTGTCAGCAGTATTTTTCTCGATATAAACTGCTTCCAAAATAAAGTGCTCAGATTTATTGTGATAACTCCAGGAGTCACCAGACTCAGTACCGGTATACCCTTCAGGTGGAACCTCTGCCCAAATTAGTAGCAAAAGTGAGTTGCGGGAACTTGTTAGTCAATGTGTAAATTAATAATTTTATTTTTTCATATAAAATAATTGTGTGTATCTATAAGTTGTTTTTTTTTAAGACAACTGAATAGGTCCACACAACAGTACGTGTGAGAAAGGAGTAAAGCGTTGTTGTAGTCGCTATCATTCTCAAAAGCAACGCGTCATAGGTAAGAAAAAAGCACCTACTGATTTTGTATATGTGAAAATTTTACATCAGTGGCCTTCGGTTATCGATTCGTCACCACCATCCGTAGTATTGTTGATATATTAATATCCTCCTTATATACCAAAACAGCGTTTATTATTCTTTCGGATCGGAATCCTTATAAGAGTTCGCACTTGGCCTGGTTTATTATTTGAACGCTATCATCACAACAAAATTATCACTCGTTGGGTAATACGCCTTTATAGTTAAAAATTGGATCTGTTTATAGGTTAGACCCCCTAAAAAATTATTTTGTATTTCTATTTCAATATTCGGTTTCAGGTCTTCAACTTCATATCCAAGATACCTATAAAGGCCGCTCTTCCTGAAAGGCTTAAAATAAGTGTGAACAGTGTGAAGGTGAAACAAAATGTTTTTTTTTTATTTATGACTTACTTTCTACATCTACAAAATGTGAGTTTTATTAGTTTTTTGCAATAATTTTATGTTTATTGGATAAACATAAATAAAATAATAAAATCACCTCTAATTTATGCAGTAGGAAACTTGGGACCATGCGAATGCTTTGATTTTAGCTCAATGAGCAAGAAAATGTATTTACTTAACGATGGGATTTTACTGCTTTATAAAAAAATACTTTTTATTAATATTAAATTTAAAATTCTTAAAATTTGATCTAAAGCATCCTGCGCATACATTAATACATACATACTCTCAGTGCCTCAAGGTTATTGGCGTAGTCCCAAGCCTTAAAGATACTTAAATAAAAATTTCTTACTAAAATTTCAGGTTGTAGACCTCATTTCATTTCCGAGCTAGAGTTCCGAGTACGGACGGACGTATAGACAAAGAGGGCTGTAACTCATTTCGTTTCCGAGGTGAAGATCAGTGGCTT
Source organism: Plagodis dolabraria (assembly GCA_963854805.1). Lineage (NCBI taxonomy): Eukaryota > Metazoa > Arthropoda > Insecta > Lepidoptera > Geometridae > Plagodis > Plagodis dolabraria. The sequence goes on from OY978444.1 coordinate 25,132,301, forward strand.
AAGGTCATACATGGCTGCTATTTGATAAAATATATATATTATGTTCTAAGTTTTCGCTTCTAGTCTATTAGGACTTTAAAATGGCAAAAGTGGCGAGTCCTTTGACAGATTTGTTTTATTTTTCTGGTCGAATTATTAATTGGGATTCGAAATTAGCTGGTTTGGATTTATTTCAGTCATGCTACCAAGAAATCCCTTGGGATTATTCTACGGGGTGATTAAAATGTTTTGGATGTTTGTACATATGTTTGAATGTTACTAGTTCAAAACTAAATGTGGTAGATTAATGTTGTAATTTGGAACAACATATTATAGAGTACGTAAATAAAATGTTTTCTACATGAAATGCGTGTTTTATTAGCAAACAAAATCGTGATAGACGGGCAGATTATCTGAATAAAAACCATACGATCTGGGAGTTACGTTGTTATCGCAGTTGCTGGCTGAAGAACAGCTATCCTTACCAGTCAGTTCCCATTCAAGGTTATGGCTGTTTACCATGTTCGACCTCATCATCACTTACTATCAGATGTGATCAAGGCAAAGGCTTGCCTATTAGCAGTAAAAAATTACAAAAAAATACTTTACTTATATTATACATATTAATATAGGAACTTAGAGTTTTTACTCCACACGTATCAAAAATGTGGCATGCAGTGCAAAATTACAAATTTACGGGAGGAAAAATGTAAGTCATGTGCGGTGTTCGAACCCGCGTCCATTCACACCTTGCGGGTTCGAATCCCGCACGTGACTAACATTTTTCCTCTCGTAAATTTGTAATTTTGTAACATAATCCGCAGAGCATGCGTTATTGCAAACATAAAAAATATTAAAAAATGTGTCATGCATACCTATAACCTGCAGTATACTAGCAAAAAGTTGAGCTTTGTGAGGGCTCGCGTTTATTATACAACCTGATTCTAGTGGTGTCTTCAGAATTAAGTAGATTAACTACGATGTATTTGAGTTCCTATTGAGTTTAGTTCTATTGCAGCGATGTTAACTCTTTGGTTTTCTAACAGATGGCGTTAGTAGTACAATAACATTATATCAAATGAATACAATATTATTAATGTTCAGATTTTAAAATAGTTCTAAAATTTTTTTTTTTTTGACAGACAACCCATTTAGATCTGTACATCTATTTCATATACATATTATTCATCTAGATATGTAGTTAAATTACTTTGTTAAATAAAGCACAAATCTATAGGCGTGATAGTTTTTCCGTAAAAGGGGCCACAAAATGTTCATTGTGTGAGAGTGATAGGGCTCGCTTCGCTCGCCGTAATAAGTCTACAACAGCACCAGGCAAAGCAGACAACTTTTGTTGTAATGCCGGATATCAACTCATTTAATACTCTAACTTATTAGTTATCAATAGGAATGTTTCCCCCATGGTTAGATTGGTAGTTAGACTAGTCTTGGTGTCAATTCTGCTATTTACACATTCATATTCAGCATAGATTCAGTTCGAGTCGATTACGCTTATAGTCGGTAGTCTGCTAACCTCATATGAATATGAATGTATGATGAATACTCGACCTAGGTTGGTGTAACGTTATTGCCATAACACAAAATAAGAAGAGGGTGAGTTAATTCAGTATAACCAAGAAACAATTTCTATACTTAGATAAACACAAGTATTTTAATATCATAGCATACTGTTAAAATCACATATTTAAATTAAAAAATCATAGTTATTATAGATGTATACACACACCTAAAAGAATAATTGAGGTAAAGTGAAATATTAAAGTTCGTAATCTTAGTGGCAATGACAGTTAGGGCCCGTTTCAGAATGTCCTAATAAACTTTCGGGTTGCTATGCAACACATAATAATGCAAGACTTTAATTTTTCCTCTCGTAAATTTGTAATTTTGTAATGTTTTTTAATTATTGTTGTCTTTTAATGAGCACATCGGTATATAGGTACATACCCATCTAATGAGCTCCGTTTCCTTCAAAATGTTGTTGTTAAACTCATTACATGAGTTACATTAATTTGAAATTAATACGTAAGCTATGGTATCTACGTGGTGTGGCAGCATTTTTGTTATGACTAAGATTGGCAAAATTATACTCACAAAGAGGAACTTTGAATAGCAATCGGCGATAAATAGGAAATGGAGGGCACAGCAAACAGCATGGTTATGCAGTCACAGTATGGATGGAAATAAAAGTCAAAAAAACAAAAACCCCGGCACCGTTTATTTTGGCCGGCTAAGCCTAACCATATCCGGCTTAATCCAGACGTCTGACAACGCTACTTGCAAATCACAGAATCATAAAATTATCTAGTAAAGCGTCATGATACTCGTATAGTCAGTGGCGGCGTCGATGCGAATTTTGTTCAAGGTCACTTAAATCAATACAGATAAATCATATTTTATATGAAAATGAGTTAGATATTTTACGTTAAACTCGTTAAATAGATACAACAAATATGACCGTTAGGATATTAGCAACACCAAAAACGCAGTTGTGTTTGCCTATGTTTAAAGCAGCTGTCTCTTTTACCCTTACAGTTCTCGAATCTTTTTTCTCACAGTTAGACAAAATTTGTGAACACTGCTTTGGGCCTAAATTTAGAAGGGATGTCATTTTGATGGGCAGTTATGCTATCTAACGTAAAACATCATTGATTCAGATAAATAACTGCTAATACGTATTCGAGTTTTGTGTGTACTGCTGCAGCCACAATAATATTTTAACCGATTAATGTGATCTAAAGTAAATGTCCGTTACTGACAGGACTGCTTTAAATAAAATTACATATAGATAACACAAAAATGCTTTGCTTATCTTTTTGTGATATAGTTTTAATCTAAAACATAATATTGTGCGTGCTGGTGCGCGCAGCTCTTGCGTGTTGATTATGTAATACCTCTGTAGTCTGAATGTAATACATATTTTTATAGTAAATATTTGTTGTGCTATAAGTACCTACCTGCTGAGATTTCGAGTCGTGCAGTTGTTCATGTGAGTAGAACTTTCTTTTACAATTTCTTAATTGTAAAAGAAAGTTCAGCATGTACCTAGTATAGTTTTTTGAGATATAAGTATTATAGGTAAATGATTTTATTTTTTTACTGGACGCTGTTTTATTCAGTCATTGCTTTTCGTGTTTAATTATTGATTCAAATAATGCGTAAATACCTAAGATTGGCATTTGGCATTATACCTTGATATTATCAAACTTTATTTCTTGAGACATTGATCGTCATTATTGCCTATATAATGCTGAAATTTTGAGGTACCAATTATTCAGCTCTGATATGATGCTCTATGCTCTGATATCATACCGTCAAGCTTGTCTCTTGTATAAGTACAGTCGACTCTCGTTAATTCAAAACTCGAGGGACTCTTAAAATGTTTCGAATTATCGAGTGTTTGAAATATCAAATGGTTCACCTTCAGTAGTTCTTTTCCGTACTCCAGTTTGATTAACACAAATTTTCTCCGTGTACTTTATTATGGTTATGAGATAGTAGGTACTCAGAAGAATCTTAAATTCTTTTGCGACATCGCTTTGCTTCTCACCTTCCTCTACTTTTTCGATTAACTTCTTCTTTCTAGCAATCTTTTCTCAAGCATTTATACTTTTTTGGACTCTTAACAACATTTTTATATAATCTGTATACAACGAAAACAAATGAGTAACACTAACTAAAACTTAACTAAATAAACCAATTCGTCCGGGAGTGTATGTCAAACTAATCAATACCAAAACAAAGGATCGTGTACGATGATACAAGCTGGAACTTGTTCTGCAATGTATTTAGATGTCTCTGCGGCGGGATGGATTACTGTTTATAATAGGATCAAGTGACTTATTCTTTACGAATTGTCGAGTGTTTGACGCCGATAAATTCGAATTAACGCGTCATTTAGTTGCAAAACGTTGATTTTTTCGTTCGAATTACCAAGTGCGTAAAAATGTATTGAATTAGTTCGAAATATAAAGAGATTTTCTAGGGAACTCGTGAAAACTTTGAATTATAGAGAGGTTCGAATTATCGCAGGTTTGAATTAACGAGAGTCGACTGTATCTCTATATTTGCAAGGGCGTCTAAGCTGCAGTGTAAGCACCCACGGTTTATGAGGTTTGATGTAGGTTCTAGTTAAGTATAATATTTTGAAAATGGGTATTTATGTTATTAAAGAATAATAAAGAATTATATTATGTACGTCCGTGCATATACAGGGTTACTGGTAATATGCTAACAACCTCTTAGGGTTGACATTTGCTAGTCCTAACAAAATTATTTTTTTGTATAGTTTTTTTTTTGTTATTCAATCCCTACGCCGAGCCAATAGCGATCACCGCGGTAACACTGGACCGCGCCTTGCTCCCTTTGAATAGAGTTTTGAATATTTACGTTTAGGCACAAGAGACTTTTAACATTAGATGGGTCGATGGACTTATTCCGCCAAAAACACATAAAAAAAAACGAAAAAAATATTTTAAAAAATTACCATTTATATTCAAAACGAAAAAAATTTATCTCAAAATGTTTGTTAGGACTAGCAGATGTCAACCCTAAGAGGTTGTTAGCATATTACCAATAACCCTGTATACTTTGAACAAAAAAAAAAATCATCCTCAGGTTAATTCCGTTCCGTTGAAGGTTTAAATGTTCTGCGCCCAACCTATATTTCTACCGGCATGTGGGTGTCAAAAAAGAGGGTGTATGGTACTTGAACCCATCAAAATTCCCCGTGAGCAGTTTTCCGCTAAAGTGGAGCAGTATAGGGTCGCCTCACCAATCGCCATCTCGCGCTACCTGAATTAGATCATGTCAATCAATCTCTATTTCAAAGTTCCCGAAACTAATTCAGATGATACGGAATAAAATATGCCGTAATATAATTGTCTATCAAACGAATGTCCTGAATCACCCTGAACTGTTATAGTTAGATATCCCTAGGTAGCCATACCTACAGGAAATCGAATCAACATGTTCTCGAAGATTCTTGATGTTGATTGATGCAGGCATGATTGTACAAATATAACCGAAATATAGCAAAACTTTAACAATTTACATGGTACTAGATTTGTGTTAAAATTTAAGAGGAAAAATTTACGTTATGTGATTTGAACCCGCGTCCATCCACCGCTTTAGCCGGGGTATGCTCTGGTAATATTGAGCTAACATGACAATGAGTCATAACTAAACTTTTTCCTATCTTTCTTTAACCATCGTATTGGGATGGAGCGACATCTATACTTCAAGTTACGTTGTACTACAAACAAGACTAATTTTGCAATTATCTTTAAGCTTTGTAATTATAACGCAGCCCTATAATTTTAATATTTTTATGTTTGCAATAACGCATGCTCTGCGGAATCCCGCACATGACTTAACTTTTTCCTCTCGTAAATTTGTAATTTTGTAATGTAATCAGAGAGCATGCGTTATTACAAACATAAAAATATTAAAAAATAGACGAGAATTGTTAAAGTGCCTTTACACAAACAAACTGTTTTCAATAAATGATTTAGTAAAAAGACATTAATAATTATGTACATAATAAGTAATACGGATTGCTGAATGCGGACGAATGTAAAGCATAATGAGTAAATTATAAATCAAAACTTAAAAATAAGAATTATTTTAAATTATTTTTTTGATATGTACCAGGCACACTACAAAACAATTATTAAGTAGGTATATATTTTGGTGCCTACATTTTATGTAAATTTATAACCGATATTATTGTTCTTATTGTTTCCTTCGACTATTTTCAAGAAAATTTTAGAGTTAATTTTGAAGTGTTGAAATAGATATTGTCCTTTTCAGAGATCATTGATAAATAAACTGCCAAAAAGATGACAATACGACCACTCTCAGATGCACTCCGCAAGAAAGCAGTGGAAGAAGTCAATGAAGACCCATCACAAATCAACGAACATATACAAATTCTAAGAGAATGGCTGAAAGAGCAACCACATCTGCAAGCTGTAAATCCTAGTAAGTTGTATGCTTTCGATGTACTCATTAGTGTAAAATAAATCTGAGGTTATGTAAATTATAAAACAAGAGAAACGGAATTTTGACAATAAAAGCAATCTCATTCTTCTATCTTTATGCCACTATTTTATTATACAAAAGGTGACAAAAAAACTGACGGTCACCTGATGGTAAGTGGTTACCGCCACCTATGAATACCTGTGGTACCGGCAGCATTTAATGGTGCGTTGCCTATCATTAAGAGAAAGGCTATATTCTTTCCTCTTTTGAAACTGTTTAGATTGTAGACCTGAAGAAAAATCTCAGGTGGAAGAGCATTCCACAACTTACAGGTACGTGGCCAGGGACTGATCAAGAGTTCTGGCCGCACCAGGCTAATTATGAGGACGCGCCCCCGCCAGATATGTTACGGGCGGCCTAAAAAGTAGTATATTAGTTTCGACTTTGATTACTAGTTTGAAAATTTTAACATGGTTCATACTACCTATAAAAGTCTTCAGATCGATCTGCAAGCGAAAGTAACATTACTTTAATCTGCACGACATTCGACCTAAAGGTGGCTAACCATTTTTTTAGCTGGCTCGTAAACGTACCTACATACTTTAAGGCAAAGCATCTCACGCAACCAAAATCATGACAAGTGACTGCAGAGACGAAATGCGGTCCTTTTTTATCCTACCCATGGGGGCAAGTTTGCTTCTTGCCGGATGATTCAGATGTCACTTCCGACTATGTTGCTGATGTAGTGCTCCCAGGTATGGAACTCTTTATTCCATATTCTGCAGTGCCCATCGGTGGCAGGTCTCAGCCCTGGTTTGGTCGCTATTATAAAATGGCCTCTGGCAAAAACGAGAGCGTTACCAAGCTTGGGCCGATTCAGTGATATCTAAGGATTTAAATACCAGCGATCTCAAAAAGAAATATAACTTTGCCTCCAGGTTCTTCCAAAGAGTAATCGCAAGAGCGAAGTCGGAGCATATCGGCAGAATTGGCGAGAGATTAGTCCGCCTTTTTTTTTTTTTTTTTTTTTTATTCTTGATAGGTTAGCCTTTGACCACTATCTCACCTGATGGTAAGTGATGATGTGGTCGAAGATGTTGTTCAGGCTAACCTAGAATTACTGGCTCTCAAGGACTGCTGCCGGAACACACCGTTAGGTGTTTGGCGACAGATTTTCAACTTGAGGGTGGTAGCTAGCCAGGCGGGCATTCGCAAAGTGCCCTACCACCATGCTGTAACGACTGCCATCCTAAGACAACAACCGGGACCGACGGCTTAACGTGCCCTCCGAAGCACGGAAGCGCTCAGTAGTAATGTCACCAGCGGTCACCCATCCAACTCATGACCGCGGCGGCCGTTGCTTAACTTTGCTGATCGATTCAGAATGGTTAAGCAAACTTCGCTACGAGCGCTTCGAAACCGAGCCTTCCTTCGGGAACACGTGCGTTCTGGTCTCTTGCCAGGGCTGTCCAGGGGAGTTTTTGTCAGTCCTCTCTTCCGCCCCTGCACAGACACATTCGCCCACATCGCAAATGAGAAGGCCGATCTTCTGGGCTCTCTTTTTGCGTCTAACTCGACTTTGGATGACCAAGGGAACTCACCGCCGACTATACCACGGTGTGATACCTCGACGCCGGATATAATTTACGGGCAATGTGCAGTATGTAAAGGACTGTTCTCCTTGAAGATTTATAAGTCGAGTGGGCCTGATGGCATCCCTACGATGTGCTGCGGACTTGTGCTCCATAGTTGTCACCCTGGAAGATGCCCCGCTCAATCCTTATAAAGTCCTGTGGGCCAGAGGGGGTGTCGCTACAACCTGGTTGACAAAGGACTGTGGTCCACTGACTCATACATGCAGCTAAAAAGGATTTCAGAGATGCATCAATTTTATACAACTCTAAAATATACTTTATTTATTATCGTTACTAGCTGCGCCCTGCGGTTACACCCGTGGGTTGATGGATGATGATGATAAAATGTATAATATGTGTTAATCCAGCGCCTTATCTACCTCAATACCATTAATTTTTGTAGGTATAAGATTTATATATGGCTTGCGCAAATATGATCATGTCTCCGATTTTCGTAATAAGCTCAAGTGGCTCCCTATTCGTCGTCGCCGGAATGCTCATATATTATCTCTCCTTTACAGTATTCTGTTCAATCCTTTATCCCTGCGCTACCTCAAGGAACAATTTGAATTTCTTCATTCTACCCATTCTATGTCATTAGAAAACGCAAAGCAGTTATTTATATGTACAATTACCATAAGAAACCCTGCCCAATATTTTGACCATATCTATTGTAGATGGATTGTCTGGAAGAGATCGCTCTGAGCGGTAAGGCCACCCATTGATACACTCGGTTTTAATTTATGTTATGGTAATAAGTTTATTGTTGTTATTATTGTGTTTTCAAGACAGAGTTATTTATCTCGCCATCTATCATACCCAATTTCATCAAAATCGGCCCAATCGTTTGAGGGGGAAAAAGTGATGAACATACAAACACAACACACTCACAAACGTTTGCCTTAATAATATTACATTGAAAAGGATAAATTTGTTACTACCGAATATGCATAAGTTTTTTTTTTATAGTATATATGGTTCACTATATTGGCGATAATGGCTTAGATAGATATATGCTGTCGCTGACTTTTTTGTACGAAAAATTGAGATAAACATTTCCGTTATACGTTATATTATGAGTGTGACACTTAAGGTTTTTGCAGCACACGCCAGAATGTCTCGCATATGTCTGATTTTTTACTTACATACTTGACACTTATCGTTATATTTTCGACAATTCACACAATATCTTTACAAATTATAGCCTATGTGTTATTCTGGTGCCTAAGCTATATTGCTGTAAAGTTTCATTTAAAATCCATTCAGTAGTTTTTGCGTGAAAGAGTAACAAACATCCATACATTCATACACACTCACAAACTTTCGCATTTATAATATTAGTAGGATTATTATATTATATAATTATTATTATTTATTACCTGGAAATGTAATAAATAATAATAATGACTAGTAGCCGAATAGTCGTGAAAGCCAACTATCCGGTAATTTTTGTAGTCTGCAATTAGTCAACAATTTCATATAGTCGGTAAAAGGGACGACTAGTCGGGTCTTTACTTTATTGAAATTACTATCATACGACAAAATAAGCATATTGAAATGAAATTAATTAATTAAGTACTTTTACTATAAACTATCTAGTCTAAGTTACTTTAATTTCCTGACGAAGCGTATTACCCGCTTATATTGAAAATGCTCTGTTTACTCGCATATAATTTGCAGTTAGGTACTAACTTAACTTTGTAGGGATAAATTACCCGGTTAAATTGAAAATGCACTAGTGTATAATATTATTAAGCACGAGGGTGTTATAATATGGTTTATGGCCCTAAGAACGATATAATAAAGCTCACTTTACGAGCAAGGGTGTTGTAATAGCATATTATGGTACAAGTGAGCTAAGTTGCTCACTATACATGAGGCTGAGGGTTGTAGCCCGAGCCGCAGGCGAGGGCGTAAATCAGCCGAGTGCATAATGAGCAAGTTGCTCACGAGTTTCATACGCACTTTTTCAACACCCTTGCGAGGAAAAAAATATATATTGCACAAATGCGATACAAACAACGAACGAAAATTATGGAAAACAGCGCGCAAGTTTTTTTTTTGCGCGCGGCATATGTATTGTGGTTGATTACCTACATATACTTAGCCTTAAACCTCTTTGTTGTTACAAATCTGTATTACACGGTTAAATTAAAAATGCTCTGTTTACTCGCATATAATTTGCAGATAGATACTAACTTAACTTTGTAGGGATAAATTTGTCAGGATTCTAATCTTACTACTATTGACGCAGTGCTAGTCAATTTTTTTTTATGCCTTATAGGTTAGCCTTTGACCACTATCATACCTGATGGTAAGTGATGATGTGGTCGAAGATGTTGTCACGCTAACCTAGAATTACTGGCTCTCAAGGACAGCTGCCGGAACACACCGTTAGGTGTTTGGCGACAGGTTTTCTACTTGAGGGTGGTAGCTAGCCAGGCGGGCATTCGCAAAATGCCCTACCACCATGCTTTAACGACTGCCATCCTAAGACAACAACCGGGACCGACGGCTTAACGTGAACATAGGCTATATAATATTTTCAAAAAAATGGTTTATTTTATATAGGTATTTGTTATAACTATAACCGTGCGAAGCCGGGGTGAGCCGCTAGTAGGTTTTGCAAAAAAAGTATTTCCTACCTACCTTGACCTTTAACACGAACTTATGCATAAGATCTTAGTGTTGGAATTATTGTGATAGTTATTCATAGGAGTAAGTGAAACTCATATAATTTTTGAATGTTTCAGGTGATCAATGGCTCATATCGTTCCTTCGGGGATGTAAACATAACATTGAAAAAGCAAAAGGAAAAATTGACAAGTATTATACCATGAGAGCGACCGCTCCTGAATTCTACGCGAATAGAGACCCGTTAGATCCTAGTATTCAAGAGATACTAAGTTTAGGGTAAGTCTGTAACGATCCACCATGCGTCTCGTTCAGTCCACAAATATTGAAATAAAGTAACTGACAAATACTATGTTAATATAGGGCCGAGGATAATAATTTCTTTAAAAGAACTCATATATTATGTTAAATATCATTCAAATTGTTGGCTAAAAATATCTACCAATGAGGAATTATACAAGAAACTACGCAACCTTTTTCAAAGATAGAAAGGAGTTTAATAAAATTTATGGGGACAACTACTAAAGAGGATTTCTTCGAAAGACGCGACATTATACTAACTCGAGCGAGACATTTGCCTAAAAACACATGACATCATCAGGGTGAGGCTGAGATGAAGGCAAGATGAGGGCTTCTGATTGGTGTATAGGTCAACCTCAACTTGGCTTCATTCCAAATTTGAATTAGAATGTGACGTCATCAGGGTGAGGCTGAGATGAAGGCAAGTTGAGGGCTTCTGATTGGTGTATAAGTCAACCTCAACTTGGCTTCATTCCAAATTTGAATTTAAAATTGGAATTATGTATATATCTTATTTCTGATTGGTCGAGAATTGGCCTCAAGTCACCTTCAGTCAAATGGCTATAGGTATATAGGAGATCATCTTCATTTTAATTTCTTTTATGTTCGTCCGTCGTCGAATAATCATCACCTGGTACAATTGCGCCCCGATATTCTAGAATGTTCTGTGTCGCTTGGCTATTGTGGTAACTTCGAGATCGTTCTATGTCGCGTACGGGAGTCAGTAATTATTGAGCTGAGTCGATATATTCCGTGACAATAGATTGAACCTCGCTGTGTTATGCATAACCCTATTGTCATTTATCTTCAGTCCTGGACTTTGAGACGATCCAGGGGTCGTATTCTTGCTCAGCAAGCGACCAGCAGTCTCCCAAAATAGTTGTATTCTTTTCTCTGGATATTGTGGCATGTCGAAGTGTGCCACGACCTCACTAAGCAATATCTGAGATTATGAATCAATTATGGAGGTCTATCTTTATATATGTATATATTCGCACCTGTAGGTATCACTTTCCCGGACTCGATTCAATCCCCCTTTGCTAACCGATGAGAGTCCACCGCACACTTAGGGACAAACTTGCACCTGGTCACATATTGTTAGGTCTCCAGAGCCGTGACCACTCCAGTTCGTTTCTCCTAGGGAACCAGCTAGAGGGATAGGTATGGTACCTACAGATTGCCTGACATACCGAGTTCTCTTGTTAGGAGCTGATTCTTTGGCTAAGGAAGAGGCGGAGGTAGTGTACTACACGTTTAAATGTAATTGTGGGAAGCGGGTCCCTAGCTTTGTTTGACACTTTAGCTCGAATGTTAGGAGACTGTAGGCCTGGTAGGCTAGGCATATTTACTAGGAAATCAAGTTACAAGTTTTGTTGTTAGGAATAATTTAGCAGACTATCCTAAGGCTTTTAGGAATGGTATTGATAGATATAGTTTTCTACAATATGGAGTTAAAGCAGAACTATTGCTTTAATGTTCATTATTATCGGGGCCTACATGGGAGAATTATGGACAACGTAGTGTACCATGGTGCTCCTATATAAGTAACTATTATGGAAAGACAGGATGTTATAAGGGACAATAGGAATAGGAGGTTGACATTTATAGGTAATGCTTTAGGGATTTTAATACTAAGTCTGAGAATTTAATACATTTAATGGAAATAATTTGTAAAATATACAAATAAAGCAATATTTACAAAACTAATCAGTTCAGAGCAGGTGTCTAAAGGACATTCCTGTCATATCATATTGATATACCAAAATTATTTTAAATAACAGCTAAAGGAAGAAATTATAAATATAGAAACAAATATATATCATATAAATTCTACAATACAACTATATATTCAGAGTAGATTGTCTAAGGACATACTTTAATAAACTATAAATAAATTTGAATTAAATGAATATAAAAACTCTAAATACTGAAATAATCTACCTGGTTGTAGTATCAGATCAGATATATTGTCTGAAGGATAATTTTCATCTACTTCATCTTGCAAAGTACAATATTTAAGTTTGTTGATAACATTAGTCATTGGCTGGAGACATACGCTTCTTGGATGGTTCGCCGCCAAAAATTACGGTTAGAGCAATCCATGGTCACTGATTGATATTATCACCTATATACCGCGACACATAATTACTATACAACAACAGCTCTTTAAAAATCCAGAAGACATAGATCTATCTGATTATTACATCAGAGTAGGCCAAATATAAACATACCTGATATAATTGGGAATTTAAATAAAACAAACAAACAGAAAAGATTTATCACACAAAATAAAAGTAAGAGAGAAAATAAGTAAAATTATAAAACAGTTCTTAAAACTAAGCTTAAAATTAAGCAAAACTCTAGCATTGTGTTCCAAACTCCACCGACACTAAATAAAGGAGGGGTTTAAGCTAAAATGATGAACGGGAACGTTGATATCTTAAAAGGCCTGTAACCCGGCCACCCAGATGGTCGTAAGCCCAAGGGGATTATTTTAGCTTCATCCCCTACAATGTAAATAATCCATAGAATATTTAACATGGAATACTAAATATTCATTTTTACACTTTAGAGAAAACTCATCTCGCAGTTGCAAAAGTTGTATTACTTATAGAATCTATGGAAACTATTTACATTTAGTTCTAAAAATATATTATATACATTGTAACAGCAAAAATATTCATTTATATACTTCAGAGAAAACTTCTATCATGCACAGTTGTAGTACATACAATATCTGTGGGAACTATTTTCATCCGGTTCTAAAATTACATAAACTTAATAATTACTCATCACTATTAATACTCCAGATATATCTGAATTACTTTATTTTATAAATATCAGTTGATAAAGCAAGAAAATTAGTTATTTAATCATTCATAATTAGTAGTATAATAAAATTCCCTCAATTTCCCCGATTTAGAGAGCTTTTAGACAATGGATATTAAGGTTTAATTATTTTATGTAACGATGAGCTGGAAACACTAGATAAATAAAACATTTTATAATAGTTGAATTGTACAACTACTGACAAATTTAGGAATGTATAAGTATATAATCACTAATAACTGGTATGTGAATGCAGAGTAGAATTAGTGACTCAGCTGTTAGGAGAGGTAGAATATTATTAGGAACCTTCTTATTCTGCGATATTTATTTACGAACTAGGATATAGATATACATAGTTCTGAACTTATAGGTATCTAACTTGTCTTAGAACTCCCGGAAAGAATTTAGGTTACTACAATGGTGCATAATGTATGGTTCTACCACTAGACTAGACGATCACACCTTGGCCAAATCTACTTTCAGTCCATCACTCAATATTAGGTAAATGTATTCATCTAACTTAGGTGGTTCAGTCTGTAGGTTCGACGGTAGGGTTAGTAACAGTTGGTAAGAATCAATCGAATCAATCAATAATCATTACAAAAAAAAATATTAATTTTACAAATAGGGGGGGGGGGGTAGGTACAAGTGTATGTTCATCATTGTTCAAACAAATCAAATACTGAAATTTATTAACTAAATTTTGTGAATAAATAACTAATTTTATGATTGCAGAACCAACTAGGGGGACAAGTAAATTATCTTATTTGTAGTCGGCATTATTACCTTGCGGCTATTTTCAATTATGGTCAGAATTATTTCGCGGATGTTTCATTCATTAATTTTCGTTTCATTCGAACATCACTTGCTTCGCGGTTTCGAGTTTCAACTGATGCTAAATATGACTCAGTATAATTCCTTTTTTTCCTTTCTAACTTCCAAAATACTCCTGTAATCTCTTTTAATACTCTTTTCCATTCACTACACTTCCATTCTGGTAGAGAACAGACTTGACTTTCACTCCTGAGACTTTTTTGAAACAACTAAGTACTTGTCTAGTTTTTCAATTTATTTTTATAAGGTGATGGTCACTCATTCTACACACTTTTAGCGTAAAAATAATGGAAAATAACACTTTCACATCGTCAAATTTTAAAATTTTCCGCGTAGATTTGATACCAAAACATCCGTACCTACATATATATTTTTTTCTGAATCCAAACAATGATCATCTGAAGAAGAATTCACCTAAAAATTAACCTAAATCACTGAATCGCCCTCTAACTTAAGGGACAGAATTCTAAAACCAGATGTTAGATTTTGTCCCCACTTCTCCTCGCGTGTTTACTTCGCGGTGTACATGGCGCCACGTCCGCAAGTCAACGGTAATATTTTATTTGGTTAAAAATTTAGAGCGCTCTCTAGTAGAACTAGTAGAAACTATCTTGTCACACACGAATGTGATGTGTGCTGAAGCGCCATCTAGTATGCATACATGATACCAACCATTAGTTGATTGTATGCTGTAAATATCATAGTGTGACACAGTTAACCCTTTGCGATCATAGTTCCCGCGAGCCTAAATTTACCATACCTACAGTAGAACAAGTTTAGTCTTGATTATTACCAACTTGTTTGATTTTGCAGTTTTTGTGTATGTTCATTTTTAATGAACATGAACTATGGTTTTGATGAACATGAACTATGTATCTACTTTGATGCAAGGCGTAAGCTGTTACACAATAGATGGTTTATTTATTACAAAAACAAGTATATTGTGTAAAATTTACACAGAAAATCATAAAAAAACTTTTTTACCCCTGATCAAAATACAAATAGCGGGTTATACTATTGGGTATTTTTAACTGACTTCAAAAAAGGAGGAGGTTCTTAATTCGTCTGTTTTTTCTTATATGTTTGTTACCTCAGAACATTTGACTGGGTGAATCGATTTAAAAAAATCTTTTATTGTTTGAAAGCTGATACTTGTTGTTTGGTTCCAGTTAAATTTCATCAAAATCGGTCAAGCCGTTTTTGACATACACTCCAATAACTGAAAAATATTTACTTATCTTGATGATATAGTCGTTGACAATGAATGAAGATCGATCCCGTAAGTAGCAAGGGTCATAAAAAGAAGTGTTTTTTTTTTAAATAAAAATGGAAATGACTTCATCACCAAAAAGTGTGAATTAACTTGTCGAAGTCCAACACTAGTACCACGTGCACAATATTGTGATAATAGGTACTTTTGAACTATACTGGTACCGACTTGAACAAGTTATTTCACACTTTTGGGTGTTGAAGTCGGTTCCAATTTTTGTTTTTTTTTATCAAGTAGCGTAGTTCATTCAGATCCTGGCTTTGTTTCCGCTAACAATCAAGGGTACCTGCTCGTGTCATTACTACAAGTCATATTAAGATTTCACTAACAAAAAATCACATGGAGAATGTAGTAGGTAGGTACAGTTATTGTTTCAATTTGTTAATAATAATAAATACATCTCGTGGATGCTATTGTGTAGATGAGTGGAACAACAAAACTTCTAACAAAATAATACCATTATTGAAATCACCCAAGGAGAAAGATAAGTATTTTGTTTGAAAATGTATTACTTTGTATGACTATTCATACGTAATACCACAATATTACATATCGATTATAAAACCGTGGTATTACTGTTATTAACTGTATTTGTCAAAGATTACGAAAGATACGTTTATGTTTGTAAACGACACCCGTGCCGTCACTTGATGTATGTACTTGTATAGGTAGATTATGTTGCGAAGATGCACCGGAGTGCGACATAAAATCGGACATTCTATGAGAGTAGGGCTGCCATCCGTCCGGGTTTCCCTGGATTTAGCATTTTACCAATAACCCTGCATATTAATAAAAAAATAATCGAAAGGTGAATGTTTCGAGATTTGTCTTAATATACTCTTTGTGTAATAGTGTATATCAACAATGCGTCGTTCTTCTCCTCCATTTTCTATACTAGAAAAATAACAAACTTTTATTGATTTTCAAATAATATTTTTGGTGTCCGATATTAATCGCCGGTTTTCGGTACGCGTGTCAAAATTCAATTCATCTAACAAGCCATCACAATTAACAATCCGCTAACTTTCAACGGGTTTCTGGAACGCATATTAATGAAAAATTACAGAACACCTGATTAAAATGCTTGTTTATCTATGATAACATGAAATTTGAAAATGTCGTTCAAATTCATTCATTCTCTAGTGTTCTGTCTTTTTTTAACACATAGCGTTGTCTCTTCTGTTTTGACATGAAATTAATCCCAAATCATTTTTGGCATCACCACCGTTACTATGGTTACCAATTAAATATGACGGATGATCGTAAACGTAAAACAACAAGAGAGAGGAGTTCGAAGCGTTCCTATTTGTCAAAATACAAGCAGATTTGGGCATTCACATCCAACAATACTATTTGCGCTCGGATTTCTAACTGACAGAGTCCAGTCGTGCGAGTGTACGCTCTAATACCTAAAATGTCAACATTGATGGGTTATCGCTAGTGGAATTATCAAATTTCATTAATTTTTATGAATCCAGCAGTGATAGCTCAGTGGCTTTGGCTATGGACTGCCGCGCAGCAGGTCCATGGTTCGAATCCCGCCGCGGGCTTGAGCTTCACCGCATGGTGGAAGGGCATTTTGTGAATGCCCGCCTGGCTAGCGACCACCCTCAAGTAGAAAATCTGTCGCCAAGCACCTAACGGTGTGTTCCGGCAGCTGTCCTTGATAGCCAGAGTAATTCTAGGTTAAGCCTGTTAACACCTTCGACCACATCATCACTTACCATCACGTGAGATTGTGGTCAAAGGCTTACCTATCAGCTATAAAAAATTAAATTAAAAAAAATCCCTTTATCCTCAATACCATCATGATGATTATAAATACTCTTTAATTTTATAGTTATTATGTCAGTAATAGTTTATTGATAGTGAAAGTCACTAGCGTACGTGAAAATGTGCGTGTTTGTCTTCCCTTACTTGTTGCTTTATATCGTAAAAATCGATTAAAATAAAAAAATCATGAGTGGCATTTTTTATTGCTGCTAGGCTACGCTTTGACTATAATCTCACCTGATGGTAAGTGATTGACGTCTGATGATGATGAAGTCAGTAGAGAAGAATAGGCAAGAACAGCCGTCGTAACATACCATTAGATCCTTGGTAATATATTTTCTACTTGAAGGCCAACAACTATCAAGCCTATCAATGATTCTAAAAACTCCCGCCCTCGCATCATGTGGTGAAGTGGAAGACCGCGGCGAGATTCTAACTATGGACCTCCTGCGCATCAATACAAAATAATACCACTTCTAACATCAACGTGAATATGTTGTAGCCGCACATCAGGCGCTAAACAGAGCTTTAAACCATATCTTAACGCCCTCAGCCGAAAGGTGTTTTCTCAAAGAGGGTTGGGGTTTGGAAGGTCCATAACCTACTTATCTTGGAAATGCTTTTGTTGGTATTACAATCTACCCAGCTGCGGTTTGTTTAATGGCTGCTATGGTTATGTTATAGCACCCTATTGAGTAACAAATGAGCAGCAACACTATAATCACGTAGTCTTTAGTAATATATTTACGTAGTTCTATAATCGGACTCTTGTTCTATACTCGCTCATCATACACACCGCTAGGGAATGGAACACTCTGCCTGAGTCTGTGTTTCTGGTTAATTACGGGGGGGTTTTCTAAACAGGAGTGAATAGGTATCTTCAGGGTAAGCGAGCTGCATCATCGATGGCATCGTCACTTAACATCAGGCGAGATAGTGGTGAAGTGCTACCCAGTACCTTCGGTATGAAAAATAGCAATATGTGTTTTTAGAGTAATCATACTTGATATAATTCTGTTCTTGTTCTATCTTATCAGTTACTAGAGTAAACGTTGTAGGTAGGAATGCTTAAAACTATTTTTATATATTTTTACGATATCAACACGTTAATCTTAGAATAATTGGTCGATTTTGGGCAATTAGAATTAGTCAGTTTAACAAACCGTTAACGTACCGAAAAGCTTTTCAGAAACCCAAAATTGAAATAATTGTCGATTAATTGGAGATTTGACATTAGTGTTGACAAACAGTCACATGAAGTTTTTAGAAACCCAATCTGCGTATGACAATGGATTAACAAGTATTTAAAATAATTTGTCGCTGATTTGCGTTTCAGAAACCGGGGGTAAGAATTTTATTGGTAAGTAAGTTATGGGATAGTATCAATAACCAAGAAGCATCCTCCTATCCAATATATGGGGTTGTTTATATGGCTACCATATGTTGTTTATACAACACAGAAGATGTAACATTTAAAAACATAATGGCTATAATGTGTATAATTTTAACTTTTGTTGAATTACCGGCCGCCCCTTAACACCAAAACGTCCTGGGGAATACTCTCTTTGGTAGTATATCCGCTACACTTTGGTTATTAAGGGCGTTATAGTTAAGTCCTCTATAATGCACCTTACTCGATGTTCTTACGTAAGTATTGGTATGGTGCTAATTATTTCATTTTCTTTTAGTCAGTTCTTAATTCTTATGCTATTCAAGAAAACCATGGAAAGTCTCATTCTAAAGCAGAAGCTTAGGCTTCATCTTTTTGTATTAAGTTTTCATTTCAGAATTTCATTATCTCTATCGCATCAAACGTTTACGGCCATCTTTTTACTACTAATTTATATGTACTAATATATTACGTACTCGATAATACCATGAATATTTCAATAACTTTCCATGTATGAAAGTTTGTGTTTTCTATAGTAGTGGACAGAAGGACGGTGTTTACTCAACATAGCTTTGTAGTAAATTGAAAATGTTGTTCTACTGTAACTATTACGCTGTGGCAACTCGTGTCCATCCAAGACATACTTTTTCGAGATCTATGAAAAAACGTGTTCAGGTAGCTAGATTAGGTAGTACCTATTTAATGTTCACGTTCATTAGATATACTAAACTCTCTAATTATATGAAAACATGGAAACTCGAGATACCTAATAAATTTGCAAGCATTGTAATCGTAAATTGAATACGCGTCAGAAAACTTAATTATACGTAAATATAATACGTATCAAATAAAAAGTAATACAAATAAAAAAGTCACCAAAAAGAATCTAGGTATGTGAGATTCGATCCACGGTACTCGATCTTCTGATTCGACTTCAGTAGTTACACACTATACAATCATTGACCAAGGTGTCGAAAATTACACACATATCGTTTATGCCTTACTGTCAGACACATTATATTGGTCCACGTACATACGTAAAATTATTATTGTATTATTAAGAATTATGTCGTAAAATTAAAATTAGACCAAAAAGAATCTCTTTACGCTGGATTCGATCCACGTGCCTCTCAATTGCGAAGCGATGTCACTTACTATGCGCTATTTGAACGACGATTGATTTGTCGAAAATTATGTACATAACCTGTGTGCCTTATTGTCAGAAACTGTATAAATTAATCATGATCCATCTAAAATAATTACAACACATTCATTACGAAAAATTCTGAATATTGCTTATAATAATTATTTTAGGTAGCTAAAGTTGTACCTATGTCTTGTAAAATGTTTGAAGTGTTTTTTATATTGCGTTAGGGTTCACAATCATATCATAATTTCATTAATATAAGAGATATATACATAGGTACATGGAGAAAGGAAGCCATAGATGCTTACCTTATTATGTCCATCATGCGTTTTTGACGATTTTTTGCATTCCCAAAGCGTTTATTTATAATTTTACCCATGTTTTATTTTAATTGAGATCGCCGAGAAAAGTGACACAGGTCCGACGCATGACGCGGCTGACCGCGATATGAGCGAGGATGATAGCAATATACGTAGATCGCTGGAGTAAATAGTGCGACATGATGTTAACGCTTCTCGGAATGAAAGGGCGTATGTGACATTTTGTAAACAGGCTCAGTACGCATTAACTGTGCTTTTTTTGGATTAAAATAATCAATGAAATTTATTGTACTTAAAAAATCAATATTTTGGAAAAAAATTCAATTTTTAATACACTAAAATCTGGCGGAAAAAGTAGGAATCCTCTATTTTCAGAGGTGTTTTTGAGATTTTTTTCTATCGAGCCAATTATTAGGAAACATGTTTTGAAATCGATGAAAGTATTACTTATATCCTTGAGTATCGTGTATTTAAATTGCAGTACCATCCGGTACCTGGTTTATGAGATTTTCCATATCATGTTGGCACTATTTCGTAATTTCCGAGCCTTAATCAGTCGGATTGTCCACTGCTGGACACTTAAAGGGTTTAGGTAGCAATGGTGGGATGATATTCTAACCCGGCACCCCAATGGGCTATCGCCCTCTCAATCATTTCAATTTATATTGTTCTGGCGTTGCTTTAATTATATTTTTTGGTTCTAGAGTATTTCTACCTTTGTATAAGTGTGTGCATGAAGACTCACCACGGATCGTGATATCTAGGATTGGAGCATTTCGTCAAACGTCCTACTCTATATCGGACCTTATGAAAGTTTCGTTTATGATACTCGAGATACTTACGCTGGAAGACGACAATTTTTGCATCGCTGGAGAGGTAAATTCTAAGCACCTTTTGCCCGTCTCCAACTGCATGATAAAGTTTTTGGTTAGGCTGGGTTACTATATTGCTTATTCTTTTTTTCTTTTTTTTTTATGCCTGATAGGTTAGCCTTTGACCACTATCTCACCTGATGGTAAGTGATGATGTGGTCGAGGATGTTGTTCAGACTAACCTAGAATTACTGGCTCTTGATGATATTTTGAGATCTTATGTTATGCAAGGTTTGGAACACAATATATTGAACACTTGTAAAATGGTAATGGTAGTTTTTATTAGTTCTAAAGACCGAGATGTATCAATACTAATAATTTTCATTAGTGTTCAAAGAATTCTATGATTATATTTAGTTACTTGCTACAAATGTGTAAAAAAATATTTTTATTATACAGACGTTTTTATGTTCTTAACAGTAAAGTTATTTTATATTACATGAAAAGTGTTGATGATTGTGATGAAAAGTATCCTATTTGAGAATCCTACACTATCAATTTTTCAAGTTTCGTCCAAATTGGTTATGGGGTTTCAACGAGTTGTAGTAACAAACATACTCACTCACATACCCACTCCTATCCTGACTCACTCACAAACTTTCATATATAATACAAGTGAGCCGATGTGATGTGTTGTGATAGTGTAAAAAATATATGCGATAAGTGTGATAACTAGTCACCAGTGTTTTACTACCTTATAGGTAATGCTGGGATGTTAAGCATTAGATATCCATTTGTGATTATTTTTGAAAATGGCTCTGCGATACAGTATTCGATTGTATAGGGGAGAAAAATCAATCTAGGCAGATTTCTTCGGATCATAATATTGGAAATTATTAGATATAGATAGTTTCATATTTTCTTCGAATATTGTTTTTGTTCTGGTGAGTTAGAAGAAATTAGTAAATTAATTCCGAATTTTTAAAAAAATATCGAAATTTATTCACCTTGTCATAAGCGCATAATTAAGAATATTCATATTATTAACATTAAATTTCGTAGATTGTATACTGTGGTGTAGTGACACGTGGTTGATACAGCAGATGAAGGCGCGTATCAATTTCTCTCGATCTTGTTTAGCCTGAATTATTCATCAGGCAGCGCTCTTAGTGCTTTCTTTCCTTGCCGTTTGCACCATAGAGAATAAGAAGTAATACACCGGAAAGTCTGCACAATAGCGAACCCTATTTGTTTGAGCGCTTTTGTGGTAGATGACGCTGATAAATTTAATTTGTAAATGTTATTTATTGTTAATTTAATATTATTTCCCAAAATATATAAAGGGTTCCCGCTACGCATTTAACAGCAGCTGTACGATGATGTCGTTGTCTATTTATGAAGACCTATCTTAATTGATCATTTTAGCTGCCCAAATACCCATGGTAGGATGCAAAAAAGGACTGCATCCCGTCTCAGTCTGCAGACCTGTGTAGTGCAGCACTACACTGGTACCTACTATAGTACCTACCACACGCAACGACAACCCATTCTTTAATTTTAGCATAATACAGTCATTAGAACATAAAAAACCATCCTTTAAGAATATCGACTTTATTCATATAAACTTTAACTTATGAATTCTAAACGTAAATATGTATTTGGGGTATACCTAGTAATTTCCATAAGTAGAAACAACAAATATTATAAATTTTAAATTTATTCATACAACCATTCCTAATTTATGTAAGGCATTTTACTTCCGAACGTATTATTTATTATTATTTTAATCAGGGTATTTACCCGTTTCTTATCAAGGAATATACAACTGTTTCTAGCGGTACTCAGTGACTTATCTTTATGTCTCAAACTTATCATTTACCAAGATTCTGATAATAGATAGTCCTTACAGAAAGGTCATTTTTAAGTACGATGGGGTAAGCTGGCAAAATTTTTTACTATAGAATTTTGCTATTCATGTGCACGTGCCCTTCTTATGCGTTTGTCTAAAGGTCGTTCAATATATAGTTATATACTCCATTAATATAAACAGTCGGTAAAAAGGGTCAAAGATCTAGTGAATAGTAAGGAAGCACCTGCTTGTCTACTTACAATGACCTCCATGACCGGTCTTCTTTAAGTGATCCGGTCCCATTATTGTACGTTATTTTTCTTGCAGGATTTTATTGCCGATTGTAGCGACATGTCGTTTAGCTTGGTTCGGCAATGGACACCGTCAATGGTGAAGAAAGTGATGACATGTACAGAGAAAGCTCTCTCAGTGCGTGTTAAAAGTATGCACATTTTGAACGGCCCGTTCTTCCTCGCTCCTGCGCTGAAAATTTTGTTAATGTTTACGACATCAAAAATAAGAAACAGGGTATGATTCCACTTACCTATATCATTCCTTTTTTAATAGCACGGTCACGTGGTTTAACTGGTACACGTAGTAGATGGCCGACGGCTAATTATAACAATTTTAGCGGTCATTTTTAATACTTTATTCACAACTACTCTGCCAGTCATCCAGCAGCAGCGGAGGCAACAGACAAATACACTCGAGAGCAATGAATCCGGGTCACTTAAAGAATCCTAAAAATCTCGGAAACTAAAAATGCTAGGTTAATGCAATAAATTGTATTTAATAGACAATGTAATACTCCTTAAATGAAGGTATTAAAACTTCTTAGTTATTGTAAAGTTATATCATAAAAAAATCAAATTTGAAAAAGGGCCACTTTCGAAGATGGAACTACGAAATTACAGCATTTGGTTTTGCTTTTGTTTGTAATCTGTCATTTATGTTGTTACATAAACCATGTTGATAGTGCTCTATATTCATTATTCAAGCTGAAATTATGTCGCTTACGCCTGAAGAATGCACCAGAATACTTACAATGCTGGAAACCGGCCGGAGTCAGCGCGATACAGCCAGGACTGTCGGTGTGTCGCTGTCAACAGTACAAAGAGTTCTCCGACGTTACGAAGAAACTGGTTCTAACCTACGCAGACCAGGAACGGGCAGAACCAGGTGTACCACAGCACGAGAAGACCGATACTTGGTGAACACCATGCTTCGAAATCGCTTTCTCACAGGAACTGAACTCACCAATCAGTTTCGACGCCTCGGAGGAAGTAACCCAAGTGCATGGACAGTAAGACGTCGGCTTGCTGAATCTAACTTAAAACCCCTTAGACCTGCAAACGGCCCTAAACTGGAGCGTGGGCATCGTATTTCGAGACTAAGATATGCCCAGAGCCACGTAAATTGGAGTATTGAAGATTGGTCAAAAGTTATGTTCTCCGACGAATCAAAATTTATGCTCTACAAGCACGATGGAAGACACAGAGTGTATCGAAGACCAGGGGAAAGATTCAAGCAAGCATGCATCGAAGAAAAAGTAGCCTACGGTGGTGGGTCTGTACTTGTGTGGGCCGGAATTTCTTCTGAAAGTCGCACAGAGCTGGTGATCATAGAAAACGGCTCTTTAACTAGCGTAAGATATGTGGAAGAAATCCTCAATGATCACGTTGGTCCATTTATGGTCAATTTAGGTGAGGATGCTATATTTGCCTAAATCAGGTTACTTATAAGAACCTAAAAGGCATCGTTAACCAGGAGATACGTTAATTAATTAATGTATATATGTGTATATGTATATATATGTACTCATTGATTTATAAACATAATAGCTAGATTCATAAATAAAAACTTAGCAATTATTACTGTTATAAACTAAATGCAAACTTTTTGAAGCTACTTTGTGCCTTAAGGTCATTGCCATTAGGGGGATCTCTGTTCCTGAGATACAAGTAAAATTCTTAGTTCAGGGACGTGAGGCCTCTCCTGGTGGAATGATTTTTTGACATTAATTAAACCCTGTTAGTTTATTGGTATCATTTTGTATTTCCTGGAAGATTTTTGTAATATTTGTCAGAAATAAACGTTTTTATTATTATTATTCACGTTATTTATTTAATAACATAATTTTAAATTTTTTACAACATTCATATATAAAAAATAAATATTATAAAAAACTTAAAACTAGGATGCCGCCAGCAGCGGGGCAGGGCCTAAGCTACCAGCGGTTAGGACTGCAGAGAAAGGAACCTTCGGACAATGCGTGTCGTGTCGAGTATCACTGCCTTCTGTATCTGACCCTTGATCCAACCGTCTAGTGAGAGCCTCTTGAGGTGTTGGTCGAGGCTCTTCGCTATTAGGCCGTTCGCCGAAACGACTATCGGGACAATGATCGTCGAGTCAACATCCCACATGGCGGTTACCTCGTGAGCTAAGTCAAGGTACTTGCTGACTTTGTCCTTCTCGGCCTTCACGAGGTTCTCGTCATGTGGGATGGTGATGTCGACAAGCACTGCCCGGCGCTGGGATCGGTCGACCACCACGATATCAGGCTTATTGCAAACAATAGTCCTGTCCGTGATGATAGAGCGGTCCCAGTAGAGCAATGCACGACCATTCTCGAGAACTGGCGCCGGTGCGTACTGGTAGTACGGCACCTCTGACTCGACAAGGCCATATTGAAGGGCAAGTTGCTGGTGGATGATCCTGGCTACTTGGTTGTGCCTGTGTAAATACTCGCCGTTAGCAAGATGCGAACAACCGGAAATGATATGCCTGAGTGACTCTCCGGGACGGCGGCATGCTCGACAAATGTCGACCGTACCGTCCTTCAGGATATATTTCCGATAGTTGTTCGTCATCATTACTTCGTCTGCAATTGCACAGGCAAAACCCTCGGTTTCTCCAAAGAGGTCTCCGAAGCGTAGCCAGTTCACCGAAGCGATTAAGTCCACATCAGGCCCAGTAAGGGCCCGAAAGAACCTCCCGTGCAGCTCCTTGCCTTTCCATACTGCCTTGCGGTCATCAGTGCTCAGCACCGTTGGTTTGCGCCAGTTATCGTTCGCCAAGGAGAGCGGTGTGAAGCCTTTGTCAACTGTCATGACATCACGATGCATCCCGCACTCGTGGTTACGGAAATAATCCCTGAGACTGCACACTTCACGGTTGTGAAGGCTCTTGGCATTTAAAAAACCACGACCTCCCCATTTCCGTGGAATGTACAGTCTCATAACTGACGAGTGCGGGTGTAGCATGCGATGCAAAGTGAGCAGTTGACGTACTTTTCTATCCAGGGCGTCCAGCTCAGTCTGCGTCCACTTCAGGATGCCAAAGGAGTATATCAGTAGAGGCATCACCCAACCGTTAAAGGCGCGCGTCTTGTTGCCACCAGACAAAAAGCTTTTAAGTACTTTTGTCAGGCGGTAAAAGAAGCGTTCCTTTACCGATTCCTTGATGTCATCTACCGAAATACCCAACGACTCTGACATACCGAGGTACTTGTAGGACTCGACTTCGGAGAGAGATCTGAAAGTTATTGTCTCAGAAAGCTGCAAATTCGGAGAATTTACAACTTTCCCCTGCTGTACATGCAAGACCGCACACTTATCTACACCGAAATCCATCCTAATGGCACTGCTAAAAATCTGTGTAATTTTTAGCATTTCCATCAAGTCTTGGCGTTTCGGAGTAAACAGCTTGAGATCGTCCATGTACAGCAGATGACTAATGACCTCACCTCCTCTACGAAGTCGAAAGCCTAGCCCTGAATCCTTCAGCAAAGTGCTAAGAGGATTTAGTGGTAAGCAGAACCACAATGGACTCAGACTATCACCCTGGAAGATGCCTCGCTCAATTCTTATAAAGTCCTGCGGGCCAGAGGGGGTATCGCTACCACCTGGTTGACGAAGTACTGTGGTCCATTGTCTCATACATGCAGATAAAAAGGATTTCAGAGTTGTATCAATTTTATACAATTCTAATATCCTTTCCAGCCATGAATGAGGCACTGAATCATAGGCATTTTTATAGTCAATCCAGGCAACAGAGAGAGCCCCCCTGTTCCGCCGAACTTGTTGGCTAATGGTCATGTCTATGAGGAGGAGCTCCTTAGTACCACGGGACCCAACCCTACATCCATTCTGAGCGGGGGCCAAAACATTGTTCGCAACTATGTGCGTGTTAATTTTTGTAGTCAGAATGGATGTAAGGAGCTTGTAGATGGTAGGTAAGCACGTGATGGGTCTATAGTTTTTCGGGTCCGTGGTACTACCGGACTTGTGGAGCAGAAAGGTGACACCGGTGGTCATGAAACGGGGAACATAACCAAGCTCGAGGGCTTCTTGAAATTGTGTCGCCAATCGGTCGTGTGAGCATCGAATCCATTTTATCCAAAAGTTGTGCAATCCGTCTGGACCAGGACTTTTCCAGTTCTGGGTCGTACGAATTGCACAACTAACATCTACGGGGTCTATATTAACAGACCCCATGGATTCGATAGACTCACATTCCCGCTGGATAACACGAATCCAATCACCCTCTGTATGCTCGACGGGCATCGACCAGACGCCACGCCAGAAATCATTCATGGTACTGGCATCAGGCAGTTGCCCGTCGATCACACGCTGATCGGTCCCTTCCCATTTCCGGTACACCTTTCTTTGATCACTTTGAAAGAGGCGATTAAGCCAGTATCTATCCACACGCTCTCTATAGCGGCGAATACGACTCGCCCACGCATAGACCTTCTGCTTCAGGTAGTCAATGCGATCAGTGACACAGGCCATGTAGTCTCGGGGTAAGACACCGGTTCCGGCAAAGGCCTGGGTCACGAAACGCATGACTCGAGGGCGGTTATTCCCTCGACTGAAGCAGATAAGTTTAGCAATGAGAGTCCGGAATGATTTGATACGCCGCTCGATCCGTACTTGCCATGCGGGCGCACACCCGGCGGGACGTGATGCGCGGTCGGTGTCCGGGAACTTGACATGAGCAACACGACACGCCGCAATAGCGCCACAGTACAAAATCGAGTGGGTATCAACTAAATCTTCGCTAGCCCGCAAATACGGGGCCAGCAAAGTATTCAGGGCTCCCATTAACGCTAGATTGCGTCTATGAGTAGGCAAACGTGGTAGTCGCGGCCTAGAGTCAGGTGTGAATCGATACTGGCTAATTGCGTCCTCCAAAGCCCTCCTCAGTTGCTCACTCACCTGGCTAGTCACGCTCATATTCGCGCAATCTCCCTCATCGACTTCAAGATCCACCATTGCCACTGGTGTCATACCCGACGATGGCGTCATAGCCTGGGTCGGGGTCGACGATGCGGCGGGCAGATCCTGTGCCATGGAAGGAGTCGCGCGAGTAGTAAGCGCCTCCAGGCGGAGCCGATCAAGCACAGACTGGTCTAACAGCTTGCACCGGTGGATAGCCCGCACTTGATCTGATAGGCGTTGGGCGGATACGGCGATTATTATTATTATTATTATTATTATTATTATTATTTATGCATGACAATGCCCGACCTCATACAGGTAGGATTGTGAATGACTACCTTCAAGAGATGAACATTACTCGTATGGAGTGGCCAGCGCGCAGCCCGGATATCAACCCGATCGAGCATGCTTGGGACGAGCTAGACAGATGCGTAAAACAACGAAACCCTCCCCCAATCACGCTTCGTGAGCTCAAAATTGCTCTCACAGAGGAATGGGAGAATATTCCCCAAAATCGTATAAGGAACTTGGTGTACAGCATGCCAAACCGCGTAAACGCAGTTATGGAAGCACGAGGAGGCAATACGAAGTATTAAAATTCAAGAAAATCGTAATAAAGTTCAAAAATTTCATGTTTCCTATTTTTGTTTTAAGGAGAGATCAGCAGTTTTTTTCTTTATGTAGGTAATTTTGTGTTAATAAAATGTATGGTGACTCATATTTTTTTTACTTTCATTTAAGGAGTATTACATTGTCTATTAAATACAATTTATTGCATTAACCTATCATTTTTAGTTTCCGAGATTTTTAACATTCTTTAAGTGACCCGGATTCATTGCTCTCGAGTGTAGTTAAGTGCATCAAAAAAGTGAGTAACAAATTAGGTGCTGTGAAAAATAAAAATGAACTAAAACAGAAATAAACAGTCAATAAAACTGTAATGGAACCTATACATGGCATACTATTATATGATAAAATAATCAAATAAAATACATACTTTATACTCATAAGTACTTAATATAATGGTATATACACATATTATGCCGCCCCGGGGGGTGCCGGGTTAGAATTGCACCTCCCCATATCATGCCGTGGGTGTCGTAAGAGGCGACTAAGGGAGAAATACTGAAAGGTGGGCAGCAGCGCCTTCTAAAGAACTGCCAACTTACACCGCGATCCCCAAGACGCCTGCCAAGCGTGGGGATTATTTTTATTTTTTATTTTATTTTATTTTATTTAGGAAACAAACAGTCATACAAAGTTATAAAATATACATAAAATTGAACTAAAGCTAGACTTAAAGTTCCATAATTTGCAAAAGGTAAAGTTACACCCAAAAAGTTCTAGAAAGTAAATACAGATAATTTGACTATAAACCCACTCCTTAAACTAATAAATGCAAAAGTTACTTAAACATGGAAATACACTTATTCCTTAGACTACTAAAAGATAAATGAAAGATGTCTAAATCACAAAGCTTGCAATTATAAAAAGCACAGGCACGTCTTACATAACTATTTCTGACATAACAATTTTTACATCTTGCAATTACAAATACATGTTTACAACGGCAAGTTCGTTCACGGCTACCTGGAACCCTAAATGAAATGTTTTGCAGAAGCGCGGGGACATCGACTTTATAATTAATCACTTTGTGTAAATAAAATACATCAGCACAGTTTCGACGGTGTTGCAACGTTAACATTTTATGTCTGCTTAATGATATTTCATAAGAATATGGATTACCTATCCTGAACTCTAAAGCTTTCATAAATTTCTTTTGGACATTTTCCATTCGGTTTATATGTACTTTGTAGAATGGATTCCAAACTACGGAGGCAAACTCCAATATACTACGAACATAACTGCGATAGAGAACTTTATAGGTAAAGGAATTTTTAAACGGTTTCGAAATACGTAAAATAAAACCAAGCTGTTTAAAAGCCTTATTAATAATTTTATCTAAATGCGGCACAAAAGTTAACTTTGAATCTATTATAACTCCCAGATCACGAACTTCTGAAACTCTAGCCAAGGTTTTGTTGCTTAATGTGTAAGAAAAATGAATGGGAGATTTCTGTCTAGTAAAACTTATTACAAAACATTTATCGGGGTTTAAAACTAGGCTATTACTTTTACAAAATTCCTCGAAATCAGTCAAGTCGTTTTGTAATAAGATAGAATCGTTTACATCACGTATAATCCGAAATATTTTAGTGTCATCTGCATATAGTAATGTATTTGAGTTACATAGTGAACTCGACAAATCATTAACGTAAAGAACAAATAGCAAGGGTCCTAAGTGGGATCCTTGCGGTACACCAGATGTGAAATTTTATAATTAAGGGGTATTATGGCAAATACCCCTTAATAGGGGAGGCTGTGTTCAGCAGTGGACGATCTGGCTGTTACAGTAACACATAATATTATACATTATATTATGGTTTATATACATAAAAACATGAAGTGTCTATTGAAGGAGCTTCTAAACCAACTTAAAAAAAAGGAGGTAATTCTGAATCTTTTTTTGTGTGTGTTACCTCATAACTATTTACTGTTTGTACCGACTGATGATATTTTTTTTATATTCGAAAGCAGGTGCTTGCCATGTGGTCTATTTACATTTCAGTTAGATCTGACGCGTAGTATTTGAGTTATCCCTAATAATGCGTATTTAATTAGCTGGACTTTGATGATGTTCTCATTTTCCCTTATCAATGTAAACTAACAATAAAACATTATACGATGGTTTGTAAGAACATTGCGATGGATGTATTTCGAGGTATAGTCCCTTTCTTGTTAATCAAATTGATTTTTCTGCTTACGGTTGCCTAGAAGAGATTGCTGCGTTGCAATAAGACCGCCTATTGTACTATCTTTTTTTATCTTAAGATGAAATATTTTGTTAGTTATATTAATTGTAATAAGAAAGTACAATAAAGTGTTATCTATCTATCTTTCTATAGTTTGGTGATGTTCTGATTTAGTCTTTTTGGAAAAATACAATGGAACTCTTTAATACATGACAGTAAGTCTATCGTGGTTGCTGTAGTCATTTATTTACTTTTAATGCATTTTTGTTTGAGAATATTTGCAGTTTGAAGTCGGTTATTTTTGTTTTTTTTTTTTGTATTTATTTTAATAATATCAGGGAGTTAATTTCACAACGTCGTTGCCGTACTAATAAATTTAAAATAAACTAAAGGTCGTAGGTATATACTATATTATAGTCTCAGACGCATATTACGCCAACAGATATTTAAAAAGATATTATTGTAACTTAGATATATTATAGTTACCTAACTAAAAAGTTTTTTATCAATAATGATACGTCAATAACATTTCATTAAAATTTATCAGGGTATAATTATTTTTAACAGTTTTTATGATTGCAGATCCACTTGCATAAAGAAGATTTAGTAACATTGTACGATCATGTACCGAAATCTGTATTACCCAAGGAATATGGTGGCACTGATGGCACAATTCAAGAACTTATAGGTATAATAATATATCCCTGTAAAATATAATTTTGGTTTTTAGCTTTTTGTTTTTCGCTGATAGGCAAGCCTTAGACCACAATCTCACCTGATGGTAAGTGATGATGTGGTCGAAGGTGTTAACAGGCTTAACCTAGAATTACTGGCTCACAAGGACAGCTGCCGGAACACACCGTTAGGTGCTTGGCGACAGATTTTCTACTTGAGTGGTCGCTAGCCAGGCGGGCATTCGCAAAATGCCGTTCCACCATGCGGTGAAGCTCAAGCCCGAGGCGGGATTCGAACCATGGACCTGCTGCGCGGCAATCTATAGCCAATGCCACTGAGCCATCACTGCTTCAAAAAAAGCTATAAACTAAACCAGAAGACATCTACTGTTAAATCATAAGAATTTTAATGCCACAATGGACGGCATTCAACAATTAACATTCATATGCTCCCAGATACGTACCGTCCGTATTTACCCACTAGATGTATACCTTTTCTACGTCCTTCGGTATGCTGGTACCCCTAGAATGTTATTATTTGTGTTAGTATGTTTTGAAATGCAATTAAATCTCTCTTTCAGATTATTGGAAAGCCAAGGTTGAAAGCAAAAGAGACTGGTTCCTTGAAGATCATGTTTGTTCTGATGAATCGAAGAGGCCTAACATTAAGAATAGTGGCGGCA
Organism: Plagodis dolabraria; assembly: GCA_963854805.1. NCBI lineage: Eukaryota > Metazoa > Arthropoda > Insecta > Lepidoptera > Geometridae > Plagodis > Plagodis dolabraria. The sequence continues at coordinate 25,164,464 of OY978444.1, forward strand.
TACTCAATAGTATAATGCGGCCGTTCCAATCATTGAATATAGATTAATGTTATAGAACTCAACTCTTAAAATAATAGTCCAACGCCGCTACAATATAATTATTGTACGAGTTTAAGCCATTGTTTTTATAAAACCTTCAATGATACCAACTTTGTAGATAATGATATTTCTTTAGGCACAGGAGATAAAGTAAGTCTATATATATTAACTTCAACAGCCGCCACCCCAAAAGCATGTGCTGCATATATCATTCACTTTTCTTATTACCGGCGGTATGCCTTTATTAACAAAATACTACGAACTATATACGAAAATACTAAAGTTATTACAGTTAAAGCATTTAGACATCCAATAAGTCATTGCAGGCTCAATGGCACTCCAAACGCTCCAGCCCACTACTTACCAGTTGGCAGCGTGCCCAGCACAGCATGATGGCAGCAATGCCCCGTTGAATTGCAATATACCATTCCCTTGTTTAGAGGTGTGCTTATTATGATCATGGTTTAGACTATACATATACTCGTAGCTAGGTCGCCGGCTTATGAAAATTTTAATGTTTTCCAATACAAGAGCGCGAGAAAAGGTACGGAGGACTTCACATTAACAGGAAAGCGGATTTTTTTCGGATTTGAAGTTTGAATTAAATTTTTCAAGTTGGTATTATATTTAAAGTCTTGCCTCTCAAAATTAAACTTATCGAGTTAATCCTCTCAATTCCCTCAACTCAAATACCCTAAAGTTTTGAACTTCGGGTCCGAAAGAAAGATATTTGTAAAACACATTTTGTTACCACATCTACACTCTTTGACTTCTTTGTGTTTTCTTGTGTCGGTTTGGTGTTCAATTTTGTTAATGTGATGTTAATGTGAACGTCTATGGCGGCATATGCATTTTAGACTATTAATTACATTATCTTTAATAAAATATAACATAATTTGTGATATTTTATACGATTTTAAGGGTAGCTTATGTAAAATAGTTCACAAACATTTACTAACTTTTTAAGAGAATTTAAGACTAATGTCGTTTTTATCCCGCGAATTTTATGATTATGTACAAAAGTCACCAAGCTCAAGTGGAAAACCGTAATACTGTTTAAATTATGAATTTTCCGCTACAGACGTGCGCGGCTGACAAATCATGCAAACATGTTTACTTGAACAGATTTTGAGCAAAGTATATTTAGTTTGTAGTAGAGGTCCGCGCCGCGGTCATGAAAGTCGGCGGCGGCGTGCTGGTAAACTTACCCGGCGCGGCGTAGCCGGCGTGATATTATTTTTTTAACTATATGGTGGAATTGAAAAATAAATCTGCTTTAGGTATATACTAAAAGGGTAAATGTTTATTTTCTTGCATACAAGTAAGTACCTACTCAAATTAATCAGTCAAAATATTGCAGAAACAGGATATTGCCACCAACCGATACACAAACTTCCACGAAAGCCCAAAATCGACTGGCCTAAGTTTATGAAAACCGCATGAGAGACTTCAGCTTCAAGCCCTGTCACAACCCCAACGTTGGACAGTCTTGCAGAAGAGATCACTCAATGCATACAGAAGGCACTTCATATCGCCACAATTAATGAAAACCCCTAAAGAGAATCGAGATTACCCACCCTATATAAGAAAAACGCCAGCTCAGAAAAACCTGGCAACAAACACGAGACCCCATCCACAGAACTGGGCCTCACTCCACAAACTCTGCAGGCAACTTAGGAAACACTCAGAACCGATTCGTCATCTATTACATGAAAATGGCAACTTGAGATACAGAGCAGAGGACAAGGCAGAAATATTTGCCCAATCCCTTGAGAACTAATTCAAGCCCAATCCCACAGTGAACAGAGAACTCTCAGAATTCAAAAAAAAAAACAAATTCAAACTTACTTCAGTGTCCCATTAAACGCGGAAGATCTTGAGCGGCGCTCCGTCACCTGGCCTCTAAAACAACGGCAGTCACGTTGTTATGTTCCCGAAACCCGGCAAAGACGTTTGGAGACCCGAGAAATACAGGCCTATCACTCTACTGCCAAGCATTACGAAAGTCTTCGAACGCCTCTTCTTGATAGCCCCTCACATGAAGTCCCGACCGGAGCAGTTCGGATTCCGGTCGGAGCACTCCCCCATACAGGGTACTGCACCTCATGGCAGAAAACTCTAACAATAACACGGCTGCAGTATTCCTGGACATGGAGAAAGCGTTCAACTGGATCTGGTACAACGGACTACTCTACAAGATCGCCAAAATAGGAGCACAACGACGAGCAGTCCTAACAATCAGATCAATTCGTGGAGGACAGAAAATTTCGTGCTAAAGCAGACGGAAAGCTGTCACAAGAGCACCAAACAGAGGCAGCCGTCCCCCAAGGTAGCTGCCTCTCAGTCACATGTTATGCCATATATACGGACGACCTTCCCACCGAACCAGGGACGACGCGGCCCTACTCCGAAACTCAAACCATGATGGTAACAAAGCAGAGAGAAAGATCCCTACCACCTAAACTCCATCTCCTAGGTGCAGCGATCTCATGGAATAATCCGGTAAGTACCTTGGAATCACCATAGACCGTATGCTCACCATAGCACAGCATGTCCAGAACACAGTCACAGTCAAAAGGGCAGCTCGAGCCCTATTGAATCCATTGCTCAGATCAGCCCTTCCACACCGCATCAAGAGAGCCCTGTACTTGACTTACATCCATCCCCATTTAACCTAGGCCGCGCTAGCCTGGCTCTCTCACCGCCAAAAGTCACAGGAATCGGATGAGATAGCAACAAAACTTGGCCCTGAGACACCTCGCAGACGCGCCGCGATATGTACGCAACTCGACCATCTGAGAGATCTCAGAATTGTGAATCTGGATGTGCATATCTCAACTCTGGCCAAAAGAATGTTCGAAAAGACTCACCAATTAAACTACGAACACCTACAAGGATTGGCTCCCATCTACGAGAGACACCCCAAAGCAAAAAGACAACCTAGAGATCGGCTTAAGAGCGAAGACGACGACCATACTAAAAATCCCAGTCTGCCCCAAGCAGGGCCACACCTGGAGAACCGGCGACAGACAGCGGATAAGAAAGCCAGGGCAAATCAGCCCATCACAACGACCGGTCTAAATGATTGCAGACTGCGATTGAACGCCGCGTTAAGAGGCACCAAATGCCCGACACCGCATCCACGCTAAGCAAGACGGTAAGCGCGAAGAAGACAACTCGGCGGTTGCTCACTACAGTAATGCATACGGTACGGACGGGTTGCTAGACTTGCTAGGCAACGACGTGTGGATGGTGCTTAGAACATGTCTCTCGCGGCGAATTTGAATTAATTTTCGACGTTGGCGCGAATTGGTTCATGACCCGGCGGCGGCGGCGGCGTGCCGAGGTAACTCGGCGGCGGCACGCCGGCGTGGCGCGGATCTCTAGTTTGTAGCAGAAAGAAAATTATATGTAAATTTGATTCGAAAGACAAGTTAATTTTCAACTTTGTCATAAAGATAAAGATAAAGATAAAGATAAAGATAAAGATAAAGATAAAGATAAAGATAAAGATAAAGATAAAGATAAAGATAAAGATAAAGATAAAGATAAAGATAAAGATAAAGATAAAGATAAAGATAAAGATAAAGATAAAGATAAAGATAAAGATAAAGATAAAGATAAAGATAAAGATAAAGATAAAGATAAAGATAAAGATAAAGATAAAGATAAAGATAAAGATAAAGATAAAGATAAAGATAAAGATAAAGATAAAGATAAAGATAAAGATAAAGATAAAGATAAAGATAAAGATAAAGATAAAGATAAAGATAAAGATAAAGATAAAGATAAAGATAAAGATAAAGATAAAGATAAAGATAAAGATAAAGATAAAGATAAAGATAAAGATAAAGATAAAGATAAAGATAAAGATAAAGATAAAGATAAAGATAAAGATAAAGATAAAGATAAAGATAAAGATAAAGATAAAGATAGAGATAGAGATAGAGATAGAGATAGAGATAGAGATAGAGATAGAGATAGAGATAGAGATAGAGATAGAGATAGAGATAGAGATAGAGATAGAGATAGAGATAGAGATAGAGATAGAGATAGAGATAGAGATAGAGATAGAGATAGAGATAGAGATAGAGATAGAGATAGAGATAGAGATAGAGATAGAGATAGAGATAGAGATAGAGATAGAGATAGAGATAGAGATAGAGATAGAGATAGAGATAGAGATAGAGATAGAGATAGAGATAGAGATAGAGATAGAGATAGAGATAGAGATAGAGATAGAGATAGAGATAGAGATAGAGATAGAGATAGAGATAGAGATAGAGATAGAGATAGAGATAGAGATAGAGATAGAGATAGAGATAGAGATAGAGATAGAGATAGAGATAGAGATAGAGATAGAGATAGAGATAAAGATAAAGATAAAGAAGATATATTTATTGCTCAAAACATGGGTACTTACATGATACATAAAATCAGATTTTAGCACATGGAATGTTGGTGTATAAATATTAAGTCCCACCATGTTTTGCCTATGTAGGCGTACAATTTATGAGATGGGGCAACCAAATTAATATAAAATTATAAATTATTATTATGAAATTCATTACACTTTTTGAAATTTATATCATAAAATCATTAACATTAAAACATTATTTACATTATCATAATATATTTGTCAGAATGTCATTTAAATTATATGATATTTTAAATTAAATAAGATACTAGTTATGTACATGCAATAAAATAACAATGTCATGGCACTTAAATTATAATAAAATTTGTCATTTAAAAAGTCATTGATATTATAATAACATTTATCGACAAGAATTTTCTTAAATTTAATTTTAAATATGTCAATACTTAAGTTCCTAAAAGACTTAGGGATTTTATTGTAAATACGCGGAGCCATGCAAATTGCACTCTTTTGAAGAAGAGCGGTTTTGCCTGTTTGTCTACATGCTATGTTATTGTCGCGGCGGTTTCTTTCTATACGGTCAGACAGTTTTGGAAACATTTTAGGATTACTTTTTACAAATATAGCCATTTCTATTACATATAATGATGGAAGTGTCAAAATGTTGTGCTCGATAAAATATGGCTTACAATAATCCATCGTTTTAAGCCCAAACATGGCCCTAACACAGCGCTTTTGCATTTTGAAAACAACATCTTTATGAGTAGAATTTCCCCAGAAAATAATTCCAAATCTGAGGACAGATTCAACCATGCCATAGTACGCACACAGTAATGCGTCAGTATTTAAGGTAGTGGAGAGTTTATATAGAGCATACGCTAAGCTACTAAGTCTTTTACTAAGATCTTCTGTTTGTGGTTTCTAATTAAACTTTTTGTCTATAACTATTCCCAGAAATTTGGCACTGTCTACTGCATTGATTTTGTTATTTTCATATGTCAGGGTAATATCAGATGGATTATCAAAACGTTGACTGAAATGCATAATATTGGTCTTAGTCAAATTAATTTTTAAATTATTATTATTAAGCCATGTAATTACGGATGTCAAAGAATTATTTATGTCATTTTCATATGTGTCATACTTATCACAAGCTAAGTACTGTCATCTGCAAACAGAGTCATAGGTTGATGAACAGCATTTGGCAGGTCATTAATATAAATGATAAATAAAAGAGGTCCTAAGACACTTCCTTGCGGAACTCCACAGACGACATTACGCGCTGTTGAAGTGAATAAATCTTCACGCTTAGTTTAGAAGTTTATTCTAGTTATTTCTGTTATTTGTTTTCTTTCAGTCAAATATGATTTAATTAGTGCTAAGACATTTCCTCGAATCCCATAAGCTTCTAGTTTACTTATTAAGGTTCTGTGATCTACGTAATCAAAAGCTTGTGTCATGTCACAGAAGATGGCACAAATAGGAGATGTTTTATCAACACTTAAAAGGTTTACTTTAACAAATTCATAAATTGCCATGTTTATAGTTTTATTTTTACGGAAACCTTTTTGCTCCTTGCAGAACATGTTCCTTTTTTCAAAATATGTATTTATTTGTCTATAGATGTATTTCTCGAAAATTTTTGAGAATATAGATATTAGGGCAATAGGTCTGTAACACTCTATTTTTTCTCTGTCTTCCTTTTTATAAATTGGTTTAATGATAGTAGTTTTTAGGGCTTGAGGAAATGAGCCGCTTGAAATAAATAAATTCATCAAAAAACTCAAATGTGCGCCCAGTCGATGTCCCACAGATTTAATTATTTTTGTAGAAATACCATCGTGGCCAACACTATCGGTGTTTTTTAATGTTTTTATTATTTCTTCGATGTCTTGAGGTACACTTGGAGCCATAAACATAGAATTACTATTCCGTTCAATAAACGACGATACATTTTTAGATTCAGCATTTGAATTCAATTTTATTTTGTCCACAAAATAATCATTAAAGGCATTTGCAATCATATTAGGGTCTGTTATATTTATGTTTGCCTGCTTAACATTAGTAATATATTCTTTTGGTAAGTTAAACCTCGAGTCATTAATTATTTTCCAAACTGTTTTTGACTTGTTTTCACAAGTTTTTATTTTATAATTATTTTGTGCACGCTTTGTAAGACTGATGATTTTTTTGAACAATTTGGAATATTTTTTAAATTTGTACTCATTAGATTTTGACGGATTAAGCCTAAATTTCCACAAGAAATCCCTTTTCTTCTTACTACAAATTTTGATTCCGCGTGATACCCATTTTGGTTTTTTTAGAACCCTAATTGTGATACGTTTATTTGGAAAGCACAAGTCATAAATTAATTTAAAATTTGTCAAAAAGATGTCATAGGCCGTGTCAGGGTCAGTCGAGTTATACATATCCTCAAACGATAAACTAGTAATATACATTTTAAACTTTTGTATATTTTCTACACAGTAATCTCGTCGCCTTTTACGCCAATATGTTATCATTAAGTGCTTTTTAATTGGAAATGTTATTAACTGTGCAGTGTGATCAGACAAAGCGTACTCGATTACTTCTGTAGTACATTTATTTTTATTTTTATAATTATGAGCAAAGTTTTCAATACATGATTGGCTAACAGGTCTTGTAGGTTCTTTTAATGCTAATTTAAAATCATAGTTAAGAAGTATACATTCAAATTCCAACGTAATATTATTAGATTTCAGCATGTCTATATTATAATCGCCTGCAATAACAATGTATTCGTACTGTTTTTTACTGACAAGTTGTAATAGCTGTTCCAATTTATTAAAGAATATATTAAAGTACTTCTTTTTGTCTTTATTTTTTGGAACTCTATATAAAACTACAATTAAAATTTTATATTTGGTCAGCTCAATGGCACAACACTCGAATACATTGGGCAATGTTAATTTGGCAACCTCTTTAAGCTCTCTCCACTGGTGTCCATTCTTTACCATAATGCACGCTCCTCCCCTTTTGCTATTGACTCTACTCAACGTAGCAGCTAATGAGTAGTTCGGAATGTTCAGGTACATTTCATGGCCCGCCATCATAAAGTGTTCAGTAATGCAAAGTACATCAACATTGACGTTTCTGTCCATCAGGTCTTGTAGGCACACTGTAAAATTGTCACCCTTGTTAATCAGACCGGCTATATTTTGGTGAAGAATGTGTAGATTTTGAGTCACGAAAAAAGGTTGATTCACTGTGATTTGCACTATCTGGGTCAGTACTTTTGATGTTTTCATCATTGATGTTATTCAAACACTGAAGATTCATTATAAAGTTTTTGAGATTTTTGAACACAATAGACATTCCTTTATTATTTACTGTGTCATAATATTTATAATACATATTCGGGCGGTTATACTTCAGATTATCATTACATTTTTTTTTTATACATATTGTCCTTAAATCATATTTCAATATAGTCACCATCGCCAGAGAGGGATAAGAGGTACAGTTACTGAGCTCTCGTTCGGCTTAAATTTTGCGACAACAGCTCATTCCTGTTGTACCTAGTACTTATTACTTCCATGGTTCTGGGTAGTAAGTATAACCGAAACTTACTCGAACATTCTGAAACAGGCCCTAACTCTAATAATTGTATGTTCTATCCATTAAGGTTAAATATATTTTATATTTATGTGGCCCCTATCACAATGTTCCCTTAACAACACCTAAGGCACGGCCTAAGGGAATGTGGGTGGCTGAAATTCCGCGCTGCGCGCCGCCCGGAATGTATATATCGGGTTGCATAAGATGAGTCACCTGCTTTTGCTTCGTTTCCTCCATATAGTTTTTAGTTATATATGTAATAGTCTAGTTTTATATGGAAAAGCAATAAATATTTTTTTATCATGTATATATTATTATTATTTGTGATGATTATGTACGATGCTATCCGACGATAGACTATATGAAACAACGCAATTTGTACCGCAAAATCAATTATCGTTGTCTAAATGTTTCATCATCATCATCATCATTTCATCCGCAAGAAGTCCTCTGCTGGATTTAGGCCTCCCCCATCGATTTCCAAATAGAACGGTTGGAAGCGGCCTGCATCCAGCGTCTTCCTGCGGCCTTAATAACGTCATCCGCCCACCTTGTAGGTGGTCTACCGACACTGCGCTTGCTAGTTTGTGGCCTCCATTCGAGAACCTTTCGGCCCCACCGACCATCAGTTTTGCGTGCTATGTGCCCTGCCCATTGCCACTTCAACTCGCTAATCCGCTATGTCGGCAACTTTCATTCGTCTACGGATCTCCTCATTTTTGATTCGATCTCGTAGAGAAACACCGAGCATAGCCCTCTCCATAGCTCGTTATGCAACTTTGAGCTTACATATTAGGCCCACGTTTCGGTTCCATATGTCATCACTGGTAGCACACACTGGTTGAAGACTTTCGTCTTAAGGCACTGAGGTATTTTGGACAAAACGACTCCGTGATGTTTCCCGAACGCTGCCCAGCCGAGTTGAATTCGACGATTGACCTCCTTCACAAAGTTGGACTTGCCTAGCTGGACTGTTTGTCCTAAGTAAACATATTTGTCAACAACTTCGAGTACCGAGTTCCCCACTGATACCGGTACAGGCACAACATGGACATTCGACATTACCTTTGTCTTGTCCATGTTCATCTTAAGGCCTACCCGTTGAGAAACTCGATTGATACTTTCGAGCATTGTGCTTAAGTCTTCCATAGATTCCGCGATTACCACAATATCGTCGGCAAATCGGAGGTGAGTGATGTACTCACCGTATATATTTATGCCGAGTCCTTTCCACTCCATAGGTTTGGAGGCATCTAAAGTGTTTATTGAAACGAAAAACGAAACTTCGATGAATTGTATTAGAAACCCTAATATCAACCTCTACTACATATCTATGAAGGTATGCTCTAAACGTTCGTCATACTAATCGAAACAACGAGTAAAAAGATAAAACGAGTGTGATAGCATAGGTAAATATTGTGTCGATAGATTTACGTTTTAGGCATGTCCTTTGTTTTAATTTTAATATGTTGTATAAAATAGGACTTACAAGGAACTATTAATAAGTATTTGTATCATGTTGAACCATTGTACATTTATTAAAGGTTTAAAATAAGGGTACTTGATTTGACGTTAGTCATATTAAATATATTATATTTGTTCAATACATATAATTGTATAAAATCAATAATAAGATTAATGTAATAATACCTATGATAAAAATAGTTATTTATAAGCACATTCTAATCAAATAATTTAATAGTAAACCAAAATTGTAATTATTTAAAAGTATTGATATTGACTGCCGAAGTTGTTATTTGAAAGGGGCTCTGCCCAGCAAGTCAGTCGTCTTCTTTCCGCTGGTCGATTAATTGCTTGGTACTGGCTTTTCCCACTAGCAGCGGGTGGAGGGAGTCAAGTATGTCTAGGCAATTGATAAAAGTATAAAATGAAATAAAAATACTTTCCGCTGGTCGATTAATTGCTTGGTACTGGCTTTTCCCACTAGCGGCGGGTGGAGGGAGTCAAGTATGTCTAGGCAATTGATAAAAGTATAAAATGATATAAAATACTTTCCGCTGGTCGATTAATTGCTTGGTACTGGCTTTTCCCACTAGCAGCGGGTGGAGGGAGTCAAGTATGTCTAGGCAATTGATAAAAGTATAAAATGAAATAAAATACTTTCCGCTGGTCGATTAATTGCTTGGTACTGGCTTTTCCCACTAGCGGCGGGTGGAGGGAGTCAAGTATGTCTAGGCAATTGATAAAAGTATAAAATGAAATAAAATACTTTCCGCTGGTCGATTAAATGCTTGGTACTGGCTTTTCCCACTAGCGGCGGGTGGAGGGAGTCAAGTATGTCTAGGCAATTGATAAAAGTATAAAATGAAATAAAATACTTTCCGCTGGTCGATTAAATGCTTGGTACTGGCTTATCCCACTAGCAGCGGGTGGAGGGAGTCAAGTATGTCTAGGCAATTGATAAAAGTATAAAATATATAACCTAATAAAATAAAACACTTTCAAACAACAACAAAAAAAAAATTTTTTTTTTCAATCACTTGAATATGAAGTTGTGGTACTTCGAGAGCGAAGTACTTGTCAGTATGGCCGTGATAGCATAGGTAAATATTGTGTCGATAGATTTACGTTTTAGGCAATGTCCTTTGTTTTAATTTTAATATGTTGTATAAAATAGGACTTATTGTACATTTATTAAAGGTTTAAAATAAGGGTACTTGATTTGACGTTAGCCATATTAAATATATTATATTTGTTCAATACATATAATTGTATAAAATCAATAATAAGATTAATGTAATAATACCTATGATAAAAATAGTTATTTACAAGCACATTCTAATCAAATAATTTAATAGTAAACCAAAATTGTAATTATATAAAAGTATTGATATTGACTGCCGAAGTTGTTATTTGAAAGGGGCTCTGCCCAGCAAGTCAGTCGTCTTTAAACAAGCTCAGAGTGAACAACTCAGATCTCACAGTGGTGTCTAAATACATTTTCAAAGTAGTCTTTAACAACGAAGTGCTGCCCGATCAAGATTGTGTGAAAGTTAAGTAATTTATTATTACGATATTACTGGACTAACCTTGTTTATATGTAATGGTTCTTAAAAAGGTTTATTAAAAGGGTTTTGACAGTTGTTATAAATTATATTGAATTATAATTATAATAATGTTAATTAATAGTTGATGAACCAGTAAAAGTGTAAATAAAATGTATTTAGAAAGTAAGTAACACATTGTTAAAAGATGTTTAAAAGAATGGCCCCGAGTTTCTTGCCCGTTCTTCTCGCAGTGGCTCTATACAACTTTGTTTGCTGAACGAGGCAGTACAATTAGAATACTTCAATATTAAAATTTCATTAGAGCGTCATAGACGCCTAAATTGAATAAATAGTTTTGACTTTGACCTTTTATTTATTAAACTAACAAGTGCATTTTGTGCTTAGTTGTTCGATATGTTAATAATAATGTAAAATATAACGTACACATGGACAGTAAAAATGGCTTAGGTATAGGACAAGATTTAAAACCCTACAGACGATCAGCGGGAGTTTTTGTTCACATTCGACATATTGATTTAATATTTATTTTTTATTTTTATTGCTGATCGTTAAGCCCTTGACCACAATCTCACCTGATGGTAAGTGATGATGTGGTCGAAGGTTTTAACAGGCTTAGCCTAGAATTACTGGCTCTCAAGGACAGCTGCCGGAACACACTGTTAGGTGCTTGGCGACAGATTTTCCACTTGAGGGTGGTCGCTAGCCAGGCGGGCATTCGCAAAAATGCTCTTCCACCATGCGGTGAAGCTCAAGCCAGCGGCGGGATTCAAACCATTGACCTGCTGCGCGGCAGTCCATAGCCAAAGCCACTGAGCTATCACTGCTTCAAAAACATTATGGTGTGACATCAGAATTTTATAGAAAAAAGTACCTACAGTCGCAATAGGATTTGTATTTGGGACCAAAAAATATTGTATAATAGTATATGTACACTCAAATTAATACACATATATAAACTTAAGTATAGTATTATTTAACCTATCTTATAATTTTGCGATTGTGGTTGCAAAACCAATATCTGGTAAGCTCGCAAGACTTGCAACATCCTTATTGCTTAGTTGGTATTGATGATTGCTTTTCAATGGAATCTCATTAAACTTATTTACCATGCATAGCAGGTCCTGGGATAATATCCCGCCGCAATTATGATATGTTCTATGGCAATGACTTTAAAGGCAAGAAATACAACTTTTTAGTAGCCTTATCGTGCTTCTTTTATAACCTCAAATATTGTTTTGGCGGGGGACTAGCAAAATATACAGGGTTATTGGAAAAATGCTAACAACCTCTTAATGTTGACTTCTGGTATAGTCCTAACAAACATTTTGAGATAATTTTTTTGTGTTTTAATCTCTACTCCTAGCCAAAAGCGCCTACCGCAGCAACACTGGACCGTGCCGTGCTCCCTTTGAATAGAGTTTTGAATATTTACATCGAACAAAGTGATAAAAATATGAAATAATACATTACAGGCACAATACACATTTAACATCAGGTGGTCAACGTACATATTCCGTCAAAAACACAAAAAAATGAAAAATATATTTAAAAAAAATGTCTTTTTAAAAACAAAAGAAAAACATGTCAAAATGTTTGTTAGGACTAGCAGAATTCAACCCTAAGAGGTTGTTAGCATTTTTCAAATAACCCTGTATATGCGTTTTATGATGTTTGAAAAGCAATAACTACCGATACCTGCAAAGATAGATTAGAAAAGAGTGCCTTTATTTCTCTCATCAAGAAAATATATCAAGGTCATGTCAGTTAAAAGTTCAACCTCTTAACGACCGCTTAGTAAAAGTTGCACTCCGAGTGCGCTCTAACCGAGGTTCAGAACGCGCTCCTGTTGTATGTCAATGTCCAAATAATGCCTTAGCTGTCAGGCACCATTCAGGCACTGACTATAAACTGTCAAGTGTCATCTGTCAACTAAAAAGTACCTATTTTTTCAGAACTTCGTTTCGTTTCGCAAATCGCATCGCTCTTGTTGTGGGTTATTGCTTTCGGCGTTTTTAGATCGATTTTCTGAAAATGTAAGACTAATTTATAAATTTTCCATTATATTAGAACTACTATTACGTTTATGTGCTTCTAAATAGATCACTATGCCTCCAATTAACTCAAAAGTAAAGAAAAGTGGCGCAGAATATGAGGTGAGTAAAATCATGTTTTGGAAGCTTTGTTAAAAATTTGCTATTTAATTAAAATTATACTTTAATTTCTAGTTTACCGATTAATATTAAATAATGTTTTCTTTTATTTTTTCACGATTACATATTAGGGAACAAATCTCGTATATTGTAGAGGTAGTTAATATAAGCCGACTAAACCTAATTAATGTGTGTGTATGGTTTAAATTCTGAAATATAATTATATGATCTCTACAGCAAGCGCTAATATGATCCAGTTAAAGCAAATAAAGTAATAATGTTATGCTAATTGTTATTATAATATTCATTGTCTTGTGAATCTCTATTTACATAATAGAGAGATGTGTAAACAATGTCCAATCTATGGCCAATATTTGTCTAGAAATCTATACATGTCTTACACATATTGCCTTTTAGAATCTCTTAAGTCTTGACTGGACTCCAGAGATCAGTTTTAATTTTGAAAATGCCATATCAGCCACTGGAGTATGAATCAGTTTAGTGCTGATAAGATTTAAATTTTTGACTCACTTATGACAACTAAATAACTTCTTATTCTACTTGGGTGTGGTTTTGTGCATTTCCCCCGCCAGCTTAATTAAAAGCTTATGTTCTTGTGTTGATCTTTGTATTAGAGAATACATTCATGTCCTTTTTATAAGTAGCATAAGAATAGAAGATGATGATGACTGCTTGATGGAAGAAATATGTTCTGGTGTTGACGTTTGTGCTAGAAAAATTATTTATGTCCTTACATAAGTGGGATAAGGATAAAAGGAAGAAAAAATTATTCATAAAGAGTATTAAATTATATTGAAACTTCTTACCCTGCTTTGAAATTTCATAAAATCTTAATTACCACTTAAGATCGGCTGTGAAAATTGGCACACCTGTTGCACATGCATCTAATACGGCATCAGGCCAAGTATTTTGTTATATATTCCAAAAGCCAGACTATAAAATTGGGTATGGAAACTAGGGCAATTGTTTTGTCTAAATTCGTATGTATATTGTAGATAACAGTGATCTTGTATGTATTTACAAAATAAATTCCATTGAAACAATAATATTTATTGCTGATTCTTAGGCCACTAATTAAAATTTTTAATGGACAGCTTTTAATGGACCATTCTTTCACCTCATAAATTGACTGGCATCTCTTTAGTCTTATTTGATCTCCACATCAGGCAGAGATTAGGAATTTCTGTCAAAATAATCATTATTTGGCAATATGCCTATATATTGTAATGGGCTTTTACATGAGACCAAAACATAACTGGCTTGATATTGGTGCTTAGACACCTTTGCCTATACCTTCGGAGATATAAAGACTTTGATATGATTGTGTGTACAAATTCTTTATTAGGTGGTATAGTTTAGTCTCCAAAATATTGTAGTTTTGCATATAAATGGCATTACTTACATATTTAATACCCAATTTTTTTAAGTTAATCTATCATTATTAATATTGTCTTCATCCTACCACTATTTGACAGTTATTAAACAAATGTTTAGACAATAAGCAACAAAATCCAAATAAATCATTTCACATATCAACATTTCATAAAAAAATATTCACATAATTTATATATAATAATGGTAATCTTTCAGAAAGTATTATTTTGTATCAGAACAATAGTAATTTTATCCAAATTTAACTACAACATCAATAAAGATTTAGTTATTAAACCTTTTATAATATTATGGTTATTTGACTTAAAAGACATCACCCACTGTCCTTCTGTCTGACCTTTAAAGGCCTGTATCTTTGTGAATGGTTATTGGTAGCCAGTAGAAATTTTCACAGAATCAGTGTCAGTATGGCGGATTTCCTAACAAATAATAATTATAATAAAAATTGAAGGGGTCCTCATACAAGAAACATGTATATTTAGAAATTTTATCTTATTGCTCTGTTATAAAAAGATTATCTGAAATGAGAATTCGCTATTGTATCCTGTGTAAAACATTATAGAAAAATCATCCTCAGCAACATAATTGACAATACGACTATTATATTGTAAAAAGATTTATGGGTGGATGCTTACTTGATGCAACCCTCTTTGGGAATGCTCTTGTTGGCAGTTTACCTGTTACTCACCTCTCAGGTTATTAAGGTGTGTAGATGGTAAGGACCTCTGATATGTTCCCAATGTGGAGCTACTCTACATTGGGCACATATCATGCCACATTTGGACTGCCTGTGAGTCTGCAATGACCTATAGGTTGTCTTAATGCTTTCATTGTAGTAGTTGTAGTGTTGTATATAGTTTGTTGAAACTTATTTTATTAGTCGGAATTTATAAAATAAACAATGAAGTGCAAGTCGGAATCACACACTACGAGTCTTTACCAATGCACAATTTATTTCTTGTCTTTATTTTTCTTAATATAACGTTGTTAATTATAAACTTTTTTCTTATTTGTAGAACATCATAGCACAGAAATGTACTGCTCTGGATTTTGAACAGTACATCCAAGATAACAAGACTATTCTGCTGAATGATCCACTCCGAGACATCCTATTGTATCCAACTGATGATGTTTCTGTAAGTAGCATTCACTCTTAATATTGAACCCCATTTACATTGTATCAAGTACTGGCTACATTTACATTCCATTTTTTTTTTAAATATCTACATATATTGAAATGGTCGTTACATTGTATGTTTATTTAGTTCTAAGCTGCAGTGATAATTTATTTGATTAGAACTTACTCCGACCTGGTAGTGAGTCTTATTTGTCCAGTTTTCTAGTAGTTGTGTTGATGGCACATATAGATAAATATTGTCAGCATCATTGCTTATTTAGTGATCCTGCCTCCAAAGCAATCCCAAGTTCTATCCTGATTGTGTAAAATATTCATGTAATGATTATAAATTTCTGATCTATGAGTTTTGGATGTTTGTAGTGTATCTAGGTGTATGTTTACCTTTTCCGTGACTTGGAGAATTACAGTGAGTGGGTATTGTGTATGATGTTTGAGTTTGGATTCGTTGTTTCGTGTCTATCTCTGTAATAACTTTATATAATCCACAAAATACGTAGATATAGAATACCAATGTGCATAATTTCCGATATTATCAATTCATCTAACGAAATGTACTGACTTAATTCACAATTGACCCAAAATTTACTTAACATATTGGAATGAATTTCATAATCAACTTGACCATACATTGTTAATCAACAACCCTAATTTATTGTAACTTTTGGTTTAAGGAATTTGCTTTACAATTCTACACAATTCCTAACTATCGCGGACCGTTAGTACTATATATTGTACTAGCGGTCCACCTCGGCTTTGCACGGGTATTTAATGTAATAATAAAAAAAACATTTTGGAGAAGATTCTATAGCTCATGCATGGTATAATGTAGAATTGTAATAGTGAAAGATTTTTTCTAATTGGTCCAGTAGTTTTTAAGTTTATTCATTACATAAAAATACAAATCTTTCCTCTCTATGATATTAGTGTAGATGTAGAAAGATGCAAATGCTTTTTGTTACTTCCTAAGATGTAAAAAATTAACCAAGATTGCCCATAGTTGAAAACGAGAACAGGATATTTTACATTCCAATCAATGACCATTTAGTTCTAAATCACACCAAAAGTGTAATATAACAAGTTGCATGCGCAATGCGCATGAAGTCAAATAACTTTTTTATCTATAAGGTATTCTTTTTATCGGTATTTAGATGTAACATTCTATAGTGGGGTAAATAATACTTGATCTGTGCCATCTTCCCCGGCAAACGGGATACCGGGGTAAATGATACTTATTGTGTGCCATCCTCCCCGTTAAACTCCAAAACCGTGACTAAAGGGTTTGTTAAACTGTTTTTCCTATCTGCCCCTTCAACGGGACAAAGACAACGGGGCGGATGGGAGCAAGCCAAGGAAAGTATAGCAATTCGGCAATTAGGTAGGTACAGATGCTTGGAATAGTTTATAATAAATGCAACATGCACGGACTTTGTTGAATTGGAATCACACCCTTCATAAGTTGTCAAGTCACAGTGACTGAGCTTCTATAACTGGGATTCAAGAATCATTCAAGCCCAAAGAGATCTTTCGCCGATATACTGGTTATATTTTGTTCTTTTGTTATAAATGTATTACATCGTAACTTGTTTTTTTAGCTCCTATTTAGCTTTAGCCCAGTAGGTATCCCGCATTTTAGTAAGCGATGATCTGGTAGAAAGTGGTCGCGCTAATCAACCTGGAATGGGTACCTAGTGGATCTCATAGACTTATGACAATCTTGTGTTGTAGATGCTCAAAGTAAAACTCATAATAATGAAGCATTACTTCGATTTTCTATCGATGTAAAATCTTAAGTTTTAATGTGCATTTCCTTGTTTCATGTTTATTTTATAAAGAACATGTTGCTTTAATACATACAACATTTAACTGACCTTTTGCATATTTTTGCAATATCTGTATATTACAAAACTGGCATTTTGATGCAACACACTTCTAGTATAGAATAAGCTTGTAAGCGTTTGATTTGTATAATCTTTTGAAATATGTGACGATACAATCGAAACAACCTAGAATCATTGTTAGAATACAAGGAAAACTATAATTATCTATTTATTACTACCAGAAACGGGAGCGCCTACGGTATATTTTTTGGTAGTATTTTTAAAATTTGAATACGAAAGAGTACCTAACTGTTGACTGGTCTTCTAGCAGAATAACTGCAACTAATCCATCGCGTGGAAAAAAACCGCAATACATTTTTAAAACTTCGACTGTAAATAACTTGTAGGCAAATCGTCTTCTTCAAACACCCAATGCGTGGACTGTTGCTTCATGAAAAGATTGTAGCTATAGATGCATGTTTCGTCACTTGTAAGGATGTAGGATGTCTCGTGAAGTTCCTACTCGAACTTTTCTGGCATGAATTTGCACCAATCAACACGACAGTATTTGTACTCTTCGGTGAGAGAATGTGATATACTTCCTGAAGCAAGTGTTCGTACAGGATGGTGGAAACTGATCCATACTTCAGTTCAGCTTGAATCTCTAGCTGTGTAATGTATCTATTCTCCCACCCTGATGGCATTTCCATGAGTTAATGCAGCTGTAGGTGAGGCGGAAAAATTCTCGTGCTATGATTTTTTATGATTATAAACGAGTTAACATTCAAGGAGTCCCGCGAAAATTTACAAGTTGCATTTGGGTTGTCTGCTCCTGCGTTAGCAATAGTTACAATTTCCTTTCGTGAATTTAAACTTGGCCGAGAGAACTTAAAAGCTGGACCCAGACTCGGCCGTGGGACTCCTTTAACACTCGTTTTTAACCATAAAAAATAATATCACGAAAAGCTTTCTGCGAAAAGTAAGACCATTGTTGTAAACAACAGATAATCTTTAGGTAATATATCGATCAGTCCTTTCATGACTAGGAATGTGACTTACGTATACAATTCTATTTCTTATAATCAACTTTTGTACTATCAAAGACTGCTAATTTTTAACATGTTTCTTGGCGACTGAATAGATGGAGTATTTATAGGTACATCAAGAATTCCAAGACGCTAGAGAACTCATTCAAATCAAGCAAAGATGTCCAATTGGTGATGATGTTAGTGTAGGCTGGACATCAACATTGATGCAAAGCTTATCGGCATTTAACAGGATTTATTTCAGAGAATGTGCGATCCATCTACGCAACCTATCTCCTTACCATCATCGGACAACCGGATGCACGGTTATGAGGAATACTGTTGCATCGTAACTCAATTTACTGTAATATATTGTTTTAATATTGATATTCGCATTTAGAGCGTGGTACTTCCCCGCCGTTGGAGGACGGTGACTACAGCCGTGCCTGATGTCAGGACTGCGGCATCCTGTCCCTTGCTCACAAGACAAGCCTTGCTCAGCTATGCTTCCAGTTGGAATCTCATTCACTTCAAGTACGCCAGCTATTCCGGGACCTATCTTAACTTGCCGAGGTAAGTAGATTCTGTCTTATTTAATGTAAGTAATTAATTCTTCTAAACATATCACTTTAACCACAAAAGTTTAGGTGTAAACTTAATCTTGTATCGCCCTATGCCTCAATTAGAATCTTATTAACTTCCAGTAAATCAGATAATTTGGCACCTGTATTCCTGCATCCCCTTCTACAGAGTAAATCTTATTATTCTTCTCCTTTAGTGAGTGTAATTTATCTTTGGGAAGGCTCGTAGCGAAGTTTGCTTAGCCATTATGTAACGATCAGCAAAGTTAAGCAACGTCCGCCGCGGTCATGAGTTGGATGGGTGATCGCTGGTGACATTACTACTGAGCGCTTCCGTGCTTCGGAGGGCACGTAAAGCCGTCGGTCCCGGTTGTTGTCTTAGGATGGCAGTCGTTACAGCATGGTGGTAGGGCACTTTGCGAATGCTCGCCTGGCTAGCTACCACCCTCAAGTTGAAAATCTGTCGCAAAGCACCTAACGGTGTGTTCCGGCAGCTGTCCTTGAGAGCCAGTAATTCTAGGTTAGCCTGAACAACATCTTCGACCACATCATCACTTACCATCAGGTGAGATAGTGGTCAAAGGTAAACCTATCAAGCATAAAAAAAAGCTACAACTTTATATTAAAGCTCCTATTGCAACCACCAATTTTGCCTCATGCGTAATTGATTACAGAAAGTGTATATGGGCGGAACTTGCAACTATAAGTATGTTACATGATTTCAAGTTTTATTTTTGCTATCGTGATGGAACAAGCACGAGAGCCGCGTGATGTTAAGTGGTACCCTCTGCCTATAACAAAGTCAAAGTCACTCAAGCCCGGACAAACTAGAACAAAGATTTCTACTGCTACTAAATTTTCTTCCTTGCTTCTAAATTAAATTCATTTCAATTAGGCAAACTATTCCTGTGCCTCTTTAAACTGCTGAAGTGATTATATTTTCTTCAGTGTCTTTCACGTTTTTGTAAGAATCTTACAAGAGGCATCTCGGACCTCAGAAATACGCGCCTGTTATAAGACCTTGGAATCTCTTTCCCCTCAAACATGCCAAACTTGCCGCCTCAATCAATGTAACTCTTACAACATTGATGATGCTATTTTCGTTCTAGTTTATAAATATCGCCATCCATATCAGTTGCTGCGATACATTAGTGCTAGTGCTATGGAACTAGTTAGACAAATGTAATGGCTACTTAACTACTTTACCTTCTAATAAATAGAGACGAGACACCCACAAACAGAAGGCTACCTTTTTACAGCTGATACGTTAGCGTTTCTCCTCACTATCTCAACCGTCAGCAAGCAAAGATGTTATCGAAGATGTTAATCAAGCTAAACCTATGAGAAAGCCTAACAATATATTTAGAGATTTATGTTTAATCTATTTCTTTTGTGATCATTAGTATGCATTAATTCAAACTAATTTTACTTTCAAATCAAGCAACGGTATAATATATGATTTTATTGTTTTGCCATGGTTATAAATTGAAAGTGGACGCTCGACCTTTTTGCAATTAAAAGGCGTGAAGAACGTGCAAATATATTTTTCACTTCATAAATGTATCAGACAAAATAATGAGCCACATAAAAAAATGCGATGATGGAAGGATGTTTAAAATACGTGAATATCATTCCGAACTCGTTAGCAATATAATTAACATAGTTAACATGGCCCCGATGCATGCATGAGCTATAGAAAACTGATACAGTTTTGCCAAGGCCACAATACCGTGCCAGCATTTCCTATGTTCTGATTCATATCACAAATTCATAATAACACGTTGCGCAGCCGAGGACCAAAGGACAATAAAAACGTTCTAACGCATGCATATTTATGTTTATACGTGAAAGTAAAGATCGCTTTCACGCTCTTTGAACTGGTTTATTATTAATCCATTATATAATTATTCTATATAAACACGTATTGTAACAGTTTTCATGTCCTTTACCGCCTCATATCATACTATAGTTGATAACGTGAATAGCAAGCCCTACTATGTCGCTGTTTCTAGGAAATAGATGCAAGATGTGTTTGGTGTATTCAATGCGTATTTTTGCAGACCTGTCGAAAACAAGTTTCCTGTGGAAGTGTACGACATTGACGCAGAGACAGAGAATGATAATGAGAACCAAACTAAAGTGGACCACGGTACCAAAGAGGGCTACCTCCTCAAAGGGCCGGAAATCGGCTCAGAGAGAATATTCAGTAACCTCGCTTCTAAATCGTTTAAGAA
Organism: Plagodis dolabraria; assembly: GCA_963854805.1. Taxonomy (NCBI): domain Eukaryota; kingdom Metazoa; phylum Arthropoda; class Insecta; order Lepidoptera; family Geometridae; genus Plagodis; species Plagodis dolabraria. Next base: position 25,185,865 of record OY978444.1, read on the forward strand.
ACGATATTGCTCAATGGTTAGAGAAGCCGACGGGACTTATATTCTAGAGGTATACAAAGATGAAAAGAAGACGGACACAAAGCTCACAATTGTCATGGATTTTTGTTCTGATGTCATCAAAGTAAGTGTGGAGTGTGATGTAGAGATGTACCAATTACTCTTATGCAAATACCAATTAAGATCAATACTGACGTCTATGGAAGGAATTTCAAAATTTATATTTGACTTGTGTATGTCGTTATACGGTGGCGGGCGGTTTCTATCGTGCATAAACACGTAATACATGAGATTCGGAGGATATTTTTTAATATACCTATCTATTATGGTTTTAATACTTGTTGGATTGATTATATATGTTATAAGTAATTGTAATTTTTTTTAAGAGAAGCTTATGAAATGATTTTCGTTGGCGTTCAATAACTTACGAGAAATATTATTTTAGAAATGGTTACAGAATCTAGCCACAAGTGCGATTTATTTGTTTAAATTTGGAATTTCCCCCCATAGACCTGTTTCTTCTTTAAAGGTTAGGCAAAGAATTCATACTACATACATACAACAGGTATTTTTACTGTAAGAATGAAGCTTCAATAATACATCTCAGTAATTCATCATCTACCTTTTCTTGTCCCAATTACTATATATATTGTCTTTATCACAACATGATAAAAAATTTAACTAAAACTAACCGACTTCTATCATAAAATACCAATTATTATAACTCAAATACTACTCGGGAGATCTCATTTCTATTTAAATGAGACCACACGAGAAGCGCTAATTTTCGAATGTAAAAAAAACCATAATAATCGGTACACCCTGTAAAAAGTACACAAAGTAGGTAACACACACAGAAAAAATAAAATCGAAATCAAAAGCTCCTTCTTTTTGGAGTTGGTTAAAAACTACATAATATACACATACATGTATTGTAACAGTTTAGGCTTCCGTAAGTACTACACCAAGACTATAAAAATGGCGACCTATGTCTGGACTGAATAAAAAATGATATATTCCTATGTATATTATATAATTGGTTCCTTTTAGAACCCAAAACGCGGCAAATACTGCTTTGAATTACGTATGTCCGGCAGCAAAGGATACACTTTTTCAACTGAGAATGAGGATGAAATGAACGATTGGATAAACGCATTTAACGCGGCCTTGAAGAAGAACCACGATAACGAAGACAACCACCAAAACGATGACGCTTTAGACAAAGGTCAGTTGGTTTTACGATATGCAATTCTGTACACATTATGTAACGTCAACCATATGCCAATGGTTATGTCAAGTGTTTTCACTTTTACGATCATTTATAACATTTATCACCCGGGCAAGACAGTTATTATTGGGCTTTTCTGATAAATGAATTCTCAGTCGCAGCCTTAGATCCCTGCATCGCCTCTTACGACTTCCACAGGAAGAAGCAGTTATGGCTCTGTGGCTTTGGCTATGGCGCAGCAGGTCCATGGTTCGAATCCCGCTGCGGGCTTCAGCTTCACCGCATGGTGGTAGGACATTTTACGAATGCCCGCCTGGCTAGCGACTACCCTCTAGTAGAAAATCTGTCGTCAAGCACCTGTTCCGGCAGCTGTTCTTTAAGAGCCAGTAATTCTAGGTTAAGCCTGTTAACACCTTCGACCACATCATCACATACCATCATGTGAAATTGTGGTCAAAGGCTTAACTAAGAAATAAAAATCAAAAAAGGAGAAAATTTAGCCCGGCATCATACGCCTAAAGGGAATACGTAAGGACTTCTGTTTCATTCATGGGTCATACAAAAAAACTATTTTATTACAATGTAATACATTTGTATATATATATTTCATCTCTACGACTGATACTCCGAACAGATTTTGATGAAATTTAGCGCAGTACACTATCTAGTAGGTATATGTATTAAAAATTCCACACCCATATACACCTATGCTTGACAATTATTTATAAAATACTTGGGACTAATATCCGAAACTATTCTCGCACCAGTTACTCTAGCTTTAAGCAGATTTTATGTTTCCAACACGTATTTACGGTTTTCAGCTATCAGGAAGCCTTGTCATGACTTTTCTTGGAGAGACAGCTTTAACTATGATCCTATAAATGTAATCCCCCACGAGTTGCTGGGTTTCAATTACACCCCCTCAATTTCATCCCGTGGGAGTCATAAGAGACAATAGAAAAAATATTAGAACATGGACAGCAGCACCTTTTGATGAACTGCGGTCCTCAAAACGCCTGCCAAGTGATGAGGTTATAGAAACCTCCCCCCTTCTAATTGAGAGGCCTTTATTCCACGGGTAGACGTATAAGAGCTGTTGATGTGATATGATATATGTATATATGTTAATGTTGTAAGGCCTTTATAGTTTGACCAAAATCTCTGTGCCGCGGCGGCGGGGGGCGGTTAAGCTCACAATCTGTCCATCTGCCTCACCACAGTACAGCGGTTTTGGTCAAAGTAACTTTGAGATCTTATTTTAGTAGGTAATGAAAATGATCTCTACTTTATTATTTCTAACAGTCTATTGATAAGCTTTTACAAACCGAGATAAGCTTAAAAATAGCAATGATTGTGTGTGTGGTAACGTTTTAAATCATAAAAACCAATTAACGCTGACCTTCCGCGCTATACCTACTATGCTGTACTATTTATATCTTGTATCCACTGAACAAAGCAAGCTCAATGGGACTTCGCATCAAGTGGACAACAAAGGGGTATCAAATGTTAAGCTGACATTACTTTCAAGTTCAATGGACACCAGTTACTTCAACCAACACAATCGTGTACCAAATATCAGGATAAGTATATAGGATGTAATGGCACGGAAATTCGTCGTTAACTATACTTATAAGTATAACATAAAAACATAATAAGTCGTCACGCCTGTATTACACGAAGGGACAGACTGAAGAGTCTATAAATCCACCAAACACACAGATCCTTTGTTTGGTGGATGGCAATAGGCTCGCCCTAAAACTCACTACCACTGAAAACTTCTTTTTACAGAAAAACTCAATTACCTGTCATTACCATATTAGACTCATGGGACTTAAAACTTTTTCTCAGGGTGTCTCAGGGCGTAGTGCAGTTCGTCACTGACGAAATGTATCTCTTATAGACAAAGGTTACCGTATAATACCAAGTGGGCCTCATGCTTGCTGCGTCACAATCCTATATTGAAAAGCGGAAATGCCATGATTTAAATGATATGATACTTTGCCTTAGAATAATTCTTTTTAGTCCTCGTGATGTGTAGATTTCTCGATAAACCGGTTGTAGGTATTAACAAAAGTCTATCTTGGTGGGTAACGCCACAGTGTCAGATATTCTGCCTTGAAGAAATAATATACATGCAGTAAGTACTGTATTTAGGCGTGAAGGGCACTGTAGAAAGTGAACTTTACTTTCGTAACATTTCAGGATATTAACATGTCGGGGATTGCACGGTGCGGTGTTCAGCTTCAATAAACAGGCGTGACGCTTACTATCAGGCGGAATACTTGTCCGTCTCATCACTATAAGAAAAAACCCCAGACAGAACTAACATACATGCGAACTTTATTTCTTATACCTGTCTTTAATTATGTCACAAATTCGCAATGAAAGAATTTTTAAGAAGACATTTCATAAATAAGTTAGAAGAACACTTTAAAAATATGGGTAGTGATGATTCTGCCTAATTTTTCTGTTAAGCCGACGTGACGACATAAACGCCACGTAGTCTATTAAGTGTTTTTATAAAATATTTCTTATTATTTTATATGGATTTCCGCAATGTGACGCTTAAATTTATATTCATTATAGTAATACGGAGTCTTTCATTTGCCAGATGCAGATGTATCTTTAACAGCGGAACCGCCTCCCCTGACGTACGGAACTCTCAAAGGTCTAGAACACAGCATGAACCCTCTCCTCATGCGGTACTCCCGTGAAACGGACATGTCCATAGCGGCCGCGCGGAACGAATGCAGATACAATGTTTTCAACTTGCCGTACAAGCGGACGCCTTCGCCTGAACCACAGTTGGAACCTTTCAAGTATGTATTGAGGACCATAACCAGCAAAGTACGAGTCGGACTCGTGGAAAGGATTCCTTAGCACACGCTATATTTTGTGCTGTTTACGTACACATTAGAGCGCGATATTTTTTTTTATCGCTATTTTATTATACTCGCATTTCACCAATTTTTATTATTTATTGCTTTACTTATACGTTACCTGTACGTTTAACCACATAACATGTGTCTTTACTCGTTATTTGTTATGATATTCTCTTGCACATTTTCAGTGAACTTTTGAGTAACTGTGTAAAGGTTCAGAAAATACAGCCTTGTAAAGTTAGTCATATATAGTGTACTGATTTCTTTAAGGAACCTTAAAGAAATGGATTTTAAAATACAAGTATATTTTGTGAAAATCAAATAGCTATGGTCAATAAATGCTAAAGCAGGATTAGTAAAGACCATAGAAAGCTTTAGATATGTCAATTCATAGTTAGTAGGTATGTTAAAGGAGCTAGTTGGGGATACGAACACGATTCATTTGTTTATTTAACCGTTTTTTTATAAATCTACACTCCACAGACTCCAGGGTCCGTGACTTTTTTCAATTATGATATTTTTTTATTTAAAAACAAGAAATATGAAATAGAAAACATGCAACATTCCAAGGGGTAACAGTGTTAAAAGTTTTTTTCCCCGTTAATATCATTGGCACTAGCATCCAGAGCAGACCAGTATTCTCTAGCAGCACCCGTTCACGAGTTGACGCGTGTGCCAGCCATCGCCTTCCTCAACCATTTTTGAGGGAAGATGGCGACCCGACACACAACTTTATATTTAACCTTAATACGCGTATTGACGCTTGGCGAAATAGAATAGAATACTCTTTATTGTTACACCACAAAAAAAATAAAAATCCATATTGACTAAAACAAATAAGTAAAGCGTTAAAGGGCGGCCTTGTCACTAAAAGTGAACTCTCCCAGGCAACCGTAGGATCGAGTTACATAAAAATATTATATTATGTTATAGTTATTAAAAACACATATTAACTATTTAGGGATGTTATAGCTTGCCTAACTATAGCCAAACATGTCGCCAATGTATAATAGTTACTAGTATTGTATCTTAAAATATGGCATCTTTAAAATTACCTCATTTTTGGCATTGAATTAAGTAGGCAGATCGTAGATAAGAGCCGGTGAAAATAGAAGTAAATATTTAAAAATGTCGAAATCGATGACTGAATGTTTATGTGATCTGATGTAGGTCGACGTTAAAACCGTCCGTTTGATTTGGCTGGAATGCATTGTTAGAAGCTCAAAATCTCTTACGTTCCAGAAAAAATATATTTAACCTTAAGACAATGAAAGATTTTTTAACCACGAGCTTTCGGGAGAGAGTATTCGGCTTTCGACCGATCGGTACCTCAGGCTAGGACATGCTGTTCCAATTGCTCTGACGACTCCTTGTTCGAATTAGTTTCCGTTCCTATTATTTAACTGTCTAATGGATCTTAAACAAGAAAATTTTACCTAAAATGTACAAACAAAACAAAAACTATCCAGATTCATCTGGTTATCTACGTGAGTAAATCCCGTATTCCCTCAGTCAAAACAAACATCCTTTTTTCGTTTTTTAAGGAAATCTTATAGTCTTTTACCACTATCTCACCTGATGGGAAGTACGGTTGGTGATGTTGTTCAGCTAAAACCATTTGAACGACGCCTCATCTTGTTGTCAGGACTACTTTAGAGCTTGTTCTGAGTCAAGGAATGCCGGTACAGCGTCAATTACTGTGCGTTCAAGAATGGAATTCCATACAAAGAATACTGCACGGGTTCAACAGAGGCTTTAGAGGATGTCTAAGCGTGCTCCATCTTAGACTACATCAATGCTCATCAGACAGGGTGTGGTTAAAAGCGAACCTATCATGAATAAAAAAAAATGCTTATACAATACCAAGGGCATCGGTGTGTCTTTAGTAGTAGTATTTCTAATTTTGCCATCTTATTTTCAGAGAACACTTTGGCCAAAGAATATTGCTCAAATGCGAAAGTTTGAAGTTTAGATTACAAGCGCCAATAGACGGCGACAAAGAGTTGCTCTGTCAAGTGGAACCCTACTTTACGTACCTTGCGCTGTACGATGCGAGGAGTGGCAAAAAGCTCACGGAGAACTTTCATTTTGATCTAAACCACGAAGCCGTCAAGGATCTAGTCAATGAAGTGGAGTGCGCCAAGTCATTAGTAGAAAATTTTAGTTACGATGTTAAGTTAGACGTTAAACAGATACCTGAGGATTGGTTCAAGTCAAAAAAACAGGTATGTTCGATGTATTAATAATCATTAAAGTCCTCAACTGTAAAGAATTAATGAAGTAATGATGTAGGCGAGACGGACCTGAATTGAAAACTGGCACTCAAGGCAGTACCTGGAACACAGCATTATATCACCATCATTTCAGCATATTTGTATACAGTTATATTTTTACTGACTGCCTAAACTACTGCCCAGATTTTGGTATAAAAATTGAGCTTGGATCAAAGCTGCTGTTGTAATAAAAAAAAGTCGCATATACTTCCAGAATGCTTGGAAATTGTTGGTTTTGGACAGTTACTATCTCTACGTCAGGGTGTAGTTAAGTTGAGTAGACTATGCAAGATAATTGTAGCAAAGCTGTGAAAATAGCAATATTGAACTGAATATTTTGCCTCGTTCGTTCGTCGAATGGCGCAAAACTTCAGTTTCACATTTTGAGATTCTAGGTTCTTTGTAATTTGTTTTAAATTTCGTTTCTAAGAAGAAAACGTTAATTCTATGAAGTTATTTGATTCTTTTATATATTTTTGCTCTTTAAAAGGCCATCGGCCCCATTTTTCACTTTCTTTTTTCATTATGATTGATTGTTTTTATAATTTTATAATAAGTATGTAAGTAAGCTGTCGGGAATAATCTGATGGATACCTTAATAAATAAAATCTGTGTTATCCACACAATCAACTCTTTACAGGTAGTATTGTCCGTGAACAATCCACACCCAGACCTATTCATAGTGGTGAAAATTGAGAAAATATTACAAGGGCATGTGAGTCAAGTATTGGAGCCATATCTTAAAGCGACGAAGGACCCGCGGCTTGGGCTCAAGGTCCACAAGACCGTGCAAGCGTATGCCAACCGAGTGGGGACTTACAGAATGCCATTTGCTTGGGCGGCCAAACCTTTGTACAAGTAAGTAGTTATATACATTAACACTGACCTTCTTTTGCTGGTTAGGTTAGGTGTATTGCCCTTTGCTATGCATCCAATGAGGATGTGGATGTGGTAGAAATATTAACAAGCTAAGCCTAGAATGAAGACTTACTCTCAAGGACAGCTGTCTGAAGACATCGTATGATGCTTGACGACAGATTTTCTGTTTGAGGTTGCTATCCATTTTGTATAGCGATCACAAAATTGCTTACTACGAAGCAGTAAAGCTCAGGTCCACGGCAGGACTTGAACCACGGCAATTGATACTCACTGCCACTAGGCTATCATAACTTTAAAATACCATATACATAGTTGGATTGCTGTTTCACAGTTGTTGTCTTGGAGCTGAAGATGAGTGGAGGTGTTTGAGTGCGACAGTACTTACATTATTTACTATTAAACAAAGCAACATGGATTAAAAAAATGTTAGCAACAACATGCAAATACCTCCGAATTTGATTGAAACTGTAGTTAAAATGACCTTACTGAAACACTTGCTCGTTATGTTTTACTGTTTTTCTTCATGACTTTTCCATTTATGATGAGTCATCATGATCCATCATCATCATAATTAAGATTTGGTATATACCATAGACCATTATTTGCAGAATGTACAGCAACGATTTAGACACGTCTCCCGAATTCCCGGCGATATATCGCCAAGAGCCAAACAAACTGTCCGATGATGACCTAGTAAAGATCCTGTCTGACTTCCGTAAGCCGGAGAAATTGGCTAAACTGTCTGTCATACCCGGCTGGCTATGTATCAACCTGCAACAGAGCAATGAACAAATACCCAGTAAGTATCACGATATAATCATAACCTATACGGAAAAAGTATTTTATTAAAAATTCTTATCAAGAGGTACAAGTCAATTCACATTTTCAATCAAGGTACTAGTTTGTGTTAATAAGATATTGTTCGGTTTTCACCAAAACTGGTAGCGATTTCACCATTGTTGCCTCGGTTACAGGATGGAATTTCAGCATTTGTCAGCATCTTAAGAGATATGACTCGTTGAAAGATGCGGAATATAAAAGAGTACATATCTTAAACTTAGGGCACATGGTGGGAAATAAAGAGTAGGAATCAAGTGTGACAAGTAGGTATCAGTGAAATGGAAGTAAAAAACGCCTATTGATTAAAACAGTTGAATAACCTGCCCTTGTTTTATACATGGCACTAAACAAAGAAAAACATAACAAAGGACATACTGACGAGTGCATTCATCATTCATCTGATATACAATACGCGTAGGTTTTTTTGGGTGGACTAATAATGTTGGCATAGATTTTTGAGTATACACTGATGTTCTCGTATATAAAATTTCTATTTTGAAAGATATAGTTTACATCCGTCCGACGACCTGGTGGCCATTTTGAATCCGCCATTTTAGATTTTTACACGACTGCCCAAAAAAAGAAGATTCAGGGTTATGCATGTTTGTGAGTTTAATAATTCATCATAACTTCTAAACGGCTTAACTGAATTTAATGTAAGAGATTTCATTAGATTCGTCTGTATAGTGCAACTGACACTAGGTACAGTAAAAAAACAGACTGGTTGATTTTATTCTCCATAATGTAAGTTATTTTTTCTAAACCTTTCGAGTGTTTTAAATAAACGTTTTCATCACCTCAGTATGTATCTCTGTTTTAATACCAAGTAGGTAGGTAACTCATATGGTTCAATGTAATATAGTAAAACGTTTTCTTTACAGATTGTATGACAAGTGCCTACGCCGCTTTAAAGCCCTTCCCTTTGCCCCCCACCTCACCGCTTACTCTTGAGCTGGCGACGTTGAACATGGAGTCGGAACAACCATACGCTGCGTACATACATCACCTCTATGTCCGACCGCTCTCCTTGAACTTTGAGTCACAGAAGGTTTTCGCGAGGGCGAGGAATATAGCATGTTCTGTCGAACTGAGGGATAGTGATACTGGAGACAAGCCATTGCAGGTATTGTAGCGATACTAATTCTGTGAACATTGCCCGTATAACTACTAAATTTGTCGGAAGAGCCGCGTGCTGACGTCTCAGGGTAAACTGGTAAGTTCTGAAAACACAGGCATCGACCAGCGATAGTTGACCCAACCTAACCTAACCGTGGCGGTTGGTTTTCTTTTCGCTGGCCCGTGACTGTTTGAAGAACTTACCAGCTTAACCGGTCTCCAGTTCCCGTTGAAGCAGCGTTGGTCGAGTGGCAATAACAAAAGACAGCTACGCATAGGGTCCATGTTTCGAAACCTGCCGATGGCTTGAGCTTCACCACATGGTGGTTGGGCATTTTAAGGATGCACGCCTGATTACCCTTACGAAGAAAACTCGGTGTTTTCCGGGAACTGTCTCTGAGAGCCAGACGTAATTCTATGCTAAATCCAAATAATAGCCTCGATTCGAATACATCTACGTTTTTTTTGACGTGGTTTCGACTCTGGTGGACTTCGGAATACCTGATGTTATGCTGAAAGTTCTCCCATGTGCCTGTAATTTTTCTTTGGGATCACAGTGTATATATTCACAAGTGTACTCCAAAATTGATGTTTTCAGGTAGTATACGGCCGCGGGGGAATGACGACACAGTATAGATGCTCAGTACTTCACCACAACGCGAACCCGACGTGGGGCGACGAGGCTAAGATCCGATTGCCCGCCACCATCACCCAACAGCACCATCTCCTCTTCACATTCCATCACATATCCTGCGATCTCACTAAGAAGAACGACGCAAATGTTGAAACTTGTATTGGGTAAGCTTTAAATATATTTCAATTCACACACTGGGCATAAACGATAACTTTACGAACACAAAGAATGAAAAATTAAAACACATAGAAACAGTGGTATATTTGAGTATTATTGTTTTGCAAAATCATGGTTATTATTAAAGCCCAAGGCAAACTAAACCTCTGCAAACTAATGAAATATATTACAAACTAAACCTCCTTGAAAAGTTTAAAAAATAACCATATTTTTTGTGCACTTACGCTAAAAACGGGCTTTTATGCACTAGATCATTAAAAGCCGTTTTAGTTTGCTTACACTGAGCATAAATAAGAACTTTACACGAAAATGAGAAATTAAAGTGTTATTTGACAACAATATTTATTCTCAAAATAAACAGCTGACATAAAATATAGCTTAAGGTTAATTGTAAAACTGTTATATCATAAGGTCTATGTTCTTAAATTAATGATCTTACATGATTACTAGAATGATGAACTAGCTACTTTCGCATATATAATATTAGTATGATGTTGGTGCCAGGTGGATCAATGTCATAAGAAATTAGCAAACTGTGCAATTCTTCCAATACACATCACTTTTTCTACAAGTGATAGATTAGCTCTTGACCACCATTTCCACATTGTAGGTTATGATGTGTTCTAGAATTATAGAACACTGAACCTAACAGCTATTGACTCTCAAGGGGAGCTGCTGGAACACACTGTTAGGCGCTTGGCCACAGAATTTCTACTTGTGGCATTAACTAGATAGTCAAGCATTCGCAAAACGCCCTACCACCGTCCAAAATTACATTTGCTTCACATTCACATGACATGTACTTTACACGGTAATTCTAACAGCTTAATTTAATATTACCACAGATAGTGTAACGACCATGTCAAAAATGGTACCATTCCAGAATTTCGTTCACATCTTTCCAGATACGCGTGGTCGCCTCTACTGAAAAACGACAAACTAATCGAAGAGTTTGTAAACCTGCCAATCGCCACCCACTTGCCTTCAGGCTACCTGTCCATCCAGCCGCTCGGCCTTGGCAGAGGCAACGCTGGCCCTGAAGTAGTTTGGGTTGAGGGGGAAAAGCAGCTGTTCCGATGTCAATTAGTCCTTGACTCTACAGTGGCTACTCGAGACACTCATTTACACCACTTGTTCAGTCAAGCTGAGAGATTGATCAGGTCGAATTCCCCTCCCACTTCTCCGTCCCCACCGCCATGGAATGATGTCTGCAACGCTTTGAAAGCGGCGCATGCGATCAATTTGAGTTCCTTGATAGGATTCTTGCCTACAATTTTTAACCAGCTGTTTGAGTTGATGGTGAGTATATTCTTGAAATCGTTTAGCTTGAAATCGTGTATCCTTGTCCATTTATTTATTCTAATCTATGAATACATATGTAAAGAATTGTAACTCACATACAGTTTACGCATTGATTTCGGAATAATCAAGTCCACAATAAACAAAACACCCACACTCTTCCAAATACAGTGAAACCTGGTTAAGGGGATCTGGATAAGTGAGAAACCTCTATTATTGAGAGTTGCAACGAGGTTCCGGTTCTTTTTCATTAAGTTACTTCTGTTAATGGGACTTTTTGAACCTAGTTAAATGAGATTTGAATTCTGAGACTTTTTCGAAGTGTACCTCTATAATTGAGACTCTGTAGCTCAATTACCTGTATAAGTGAGACAAATGAATCAGGTTTTAACAACTTTTGACTTGTTTGTTTACATACATTTCGTGTCGTCTTTCGCGCAATCTTTGTTTGTCAGTACTATCTCAGGTTTTGATCTAATAACAAGGGAATAAAAGTTTTCAAAATGTCCAAAAATAAATATTTCCACCTCTAAAAATCACATTTCGACCTCAGTAAGCGGGGGCTTCTGTAAATGAGACACTATAATTTTAAACCTGCTTAATTGGAAACCTAGATTATTGGAAACCCTCAATAATTGATTCATGTGTCTTTGTCCCTTGGGATCCCAATTAACCAGGTTTCACTGTACAATAGGATTGTTCAATTGATTTGGCGCTTAGAAATGATCGCATCCGTAGTCGCATCGAGGTAATGTTGTTGCGCTGTACGGTACCCTTTGTAAACCACGCCCGACGCGGTAAGGTTTGCGTTTTGCTATTTTTGAGCTTGACTTACATTTCTTTACATATTTATTCGTAGCTTTTTAACTTTGTGTTTTAACATTAAGTTGTGGCATCACGAGTTAACACAAATGAGCATTCGCGTCTAAAATATGTTCGACTGATGATGACCTGATTGAATAGGATATCATTGTTTACTTCATAACCACCAAATTTGTAATACTTTACTTAACTAATATTATCTTTTTATATAATTAATATATTTATTGATTTTTATAGACTGTTGAGAAAAGCTACACGCAAGATATGGGCTACCAAATAGTTAAGTTGATTGTACACTTTGTACATCTGATACATGATTATGGACGTAAGGATTTGCTGGACAGCTATGTGAAGGTAAGCCGAACTGCTAATTTTTTTAGGTAGTACTTATTTATAATTCTATATTGTACATAGTTATATTGCTAATAAAGGTGATAAAAAAAATAATTCGTGCACATTCTATAATGCCGATATGCTAAACTTCAACCACAATCTCACCTGACAAGTGATGATGTGGCCTAAGATAATCAACACAATTACCCAAGAATGGCAAAAACTGGAAGGCACTGTTTAGGTGCGTGGTGACAAATTGTCTACTTGATGGACAGACTTTTCTTCTATGCAAATGCAGGTGTAGTTATCCTGGAAAACCCTAGCTACCCAGCCACCTCGCCACGTTGAATTTCTCAAGCCGCCCGAAACTTTCCGACATAGCCCAACGACAATAAACCGGGTCCCACGGCTTAACTTTACCTTCAAAGCACGGTAGTGCCCAGTAGGATAATGCCACGAGCGATCACATATCCTAGTAGTAGCAGCCGATAACATTGCTTAACCTAGTTAATCGGCGAAAAATGTAGAGGCTCCGCTACGAGCACTTCAAGATTCTTGGTTGTTGAACGATGCAAAAATATAATTCGCTTAAGGAAACTTTCTATAATACGAGTTGCTTGCGCACACGACTTCCTTTCGTGACTGGTTTTATTTTAGCTCTTGGAATGTAGGCAATTTCATATATGATATTTTTTATTTTTTTATCTCAGCAAATCTGTTCTGATAATAGCGCTTACATCGGACCCGAATCCGGAATTAAATAATTGCTGATATTTTTTTCCTTGGTAATTATCAATGCCCGATCATTTCCGTTACCACTAATTTAATAACGTCCCTATTCAATTCGATAATTTTCTGTATCACAGTATGTTTTCAACTGCGTCGAATTCAAACTGCATACTGTTTTGACGGCGCCGCTTCATATGTTCGTTGAGTCCGGCCAGCAGGACTTCCTGTTGGGACAAAAGTTTATGCAGTATTCCAATTTCTTCTTCGATGTTATCATCAAAAGCATGGCGCAGTACTTGATCAACACTGGAAGAATAAAGGTAATAAAACAAACCATATATAATGAAACATACCATTACCGGTGAAATTACAGGCACATGAGACATAATAACTTTGTCTCAGGATGATGGGCGCAGTGCAATTCATCACTTGTGACGAAATGCATCTGTTACAGGCAGAGTTTACCGCTTAACATCAGGCGGGCCTCGAGGTTGTTCCATCACAATCACATAAAAAAACATACTACATAATAGTATCATAACGTCTCTGTGTATAACACCAACGTTTCAACTGAAATGTTTTGGTTTCCTTGTGATATGGATGAGGCTATTGCCATGCACCTACCTTATACGTTTAATTCCTGTCTCTGGACTGCTCTAGTACTCTCCGGGGTAGGTAGAGTTTCTAAAAACCAGTTTACTGTGCATGTGCCTCAATAAAATTGTGCACCATTCTACCTTCTAACAATTCTAATTTAATTAATATACAAAGCTGCGAGGACGCCTTATTTGCAACTAAGGTCTTCATACCAATTCAGGAAACAATTCGCGATTTAGTGTCTGTAAAAATAAAGGTACCAAGTCTGGGAGTTCCAATGTATACATACATAAAACTATAATATTGTTAATCTACTTTTTCGTACCTATGCAAAAATGTAAGCTCGTTAGTCCTTCCATTTTGACGACACCGTGGAGGGACCAGATGGACTGGTCACAAAAATTTCTTATTTAATCAGTATTGCGATGCCTTAATTCCACCTTAAAATTATTAAGTTTGACTGTCTCTCAATGTGTAGTAGCTAATAGATGTCCCTAATATATAATCTATCAAATAAAGAATGTCTTAGGTGTAGGCGGCACGTGTAACACGTTGTTTGTTTCCTTTTAAGATGTCAAGAAGTGAAAGATTTCACTATGAGCTATTAGAAAACATTGACAAATTGGTGACAGCGGTTGAACCTTCGTATATACTGCAACAGCCGATGCAAACACACATTTTCAACAAGAATCTGGCATTGTTTTTGAAAGTAAGTGAAATCCCGTTATATTTTTATCCAAATATGTAGGCAGGTCATTCGTATGGTCGTAGGGTATTTTGTAAATATATTTAGTACCTGGGTATTGATCTCGAGTAGAAAATCTGTTGCACAGCACCTGTGTAGTGTTCCGGGATATGCCGTTAAGAGACTTGCTAACATCTCCAAACACAACTTATCTCTAGTTGAGATATTGATCACTGACTTGCTTATCCAAATAATAATAAAGTCTGTAAACGTCCTATCATCTCTTTCTGTTGAAATAAAAATAAGCAACCACAGGTTCTGATGAGATTTTCAAATAAAATAATCTACTTTTGTAGGACTAACGGGATTTAACTTAACTCGACTCTTTTTGTGTTTTCAGTCGTGTTTATCCTTCATGGATAGAGGCTTTGTATTTCGCCAGATAAAGAAATACTTGGACAAATTCAAACCGTGTGACCCTAAAGCATTATTCGACTTCAAATTCACATTCCTACAAACGATATGTTCACATGAACATTTCGTTGCATTCAACTTGCCTCTTCACGCAAACAAAGTGGCAAAAGACACCGAACAAGGTACGTAGGAACCTTTTTCCTATAAGTATGCCTGTACATAACAGCATTATTAAATAACACATTGTTTCCACACAGATCCGGCAAAACTGCGACTTACTGAAGACTTCATTATGAGGCATTTTCTCGCTGGAATATTACTAAAACAAGTAACATATTATTTGCTTTTATATTTTTATACAAGAATATTTTTGGATGGTGGAGGGATGTATGTTGCATGGTCACATATGAGATTTTTGATATGATAATATTTAGTCTATACAGTTTGTAGCAGTTTCTAAATTGGTATGATAGATAACATTTTCTGACAAGAGCTGATTTTTAGGGTTCCGTACCCAAAGGGTAAAAACCGGACCCTATTACTGAGACTTCGCTGTCCGTCCGTCCGTCTGTCACCAGGCTGTATCTCAAGAACGGTAATAGCTAGACAGTTGACATTTTCACAGATTATGTATTTCTTTTACCGCTGTAACAACAAATACAAAAATTTGGCCAATTGCGAGTCGTACTCGCGCACGTCAAAACAAAAAAAACTGTTAAAATATGAAGTCTAATGTTGTATAGCTAATGGTACGGAACCCTTCGTGGCCGATTTTATTTTGTTTGTTGTATAAAAATGTTTGAATTGGAGTTTTCCCTATGCAAATAAAGATAATATTGATACTAAGAGACAAGTAAAATTTGCTAAAAGTGATGAATTGTTCTAATCGTACTGCGTTTAAGACGCTGTCAAATGAAATTTTGTCCGTATCGGACTGTGTAAGATCGATGGTGAAATCGCGATCAGCTTAGGTAAAATCCGAAAGTAAGCTTAATAACATAAAACTAGTAACGTAAATCTAAAATGTAACTTTCTTGTCCCTTTTGATAAGATTTTACTATTTTATGAATATATTTTTTCATACACATTCATACGTAAATAATTAAGATATTTACATTACAAGCGTAATTTAGAGTCAACTTTACAATTTTATTCTAGCGACAAAATTTTAAGGAAACGTGTTTCGGACTTTTCTTGGCCTTATATAATGTGATCAATATTAATATATATTTTTCTAACTGATACAAACTAAATACATTTTGCTAAAAATCTGTTTAACTAAAACTAGCGTACGTAGCCCTTGTCAGCGTCTTAACTGTCAAAATCTAAGCTGTCAAATATTTACTGAGACTGTTAATTCATACAAGATCTTGTTAATTTAACATGAATCATAAATAATACTCCGCGATTCCAATTTTAGCTGTTTCCATAAGCTTGCCCATTCCCAAGTCAAACGCCCAATGTGATCACCTCTAGCATTCATACATGTTATTTTTAATATCGCCCGAGATATTACTTCTGATATCGCTATGACTTTGTACTCTGTTGTTTCAAAATATTTCAATTTGGTCATGACAGATGATCGACTCTACGCAAACTTTCTAAAAATTACTCGATAATTGCAGTGTCTTTGTAAAACTTCGTTTCCATATTAGAGATTTATGCACAGGTGGAACAGTCACTTCGGGAAGCGCCTCAGAAACGGCGAACAGCGTTGGGTGTCCTCAGAGCTTTGTTAACGAAGCACGAGCACGACGACAGATACCGCTCGAGGCAGTGTCGTGCGAGGCTTGCTCATCTGTACTCGCCTTGGTTGGCCATAGTTACAGGTGAAATATGATTTTGGTTTATAATTTTTTCTTTAATGAATAATGAATAGATTCAGGCGTTACTTTGCGGGAATCCATATTTAATAATAACAAATATTTTAAGAATATTATTATTTTATAAATATTTTTAAGAAAATGTTTTAAAAATAGTATTATTTTAAATTATTCTCGATCGTGCGCTCGTAGAGTCAAGACCTCCTGAGGATGCTTCGTGTAGAAGCGAAACGCGTCGACAAAATCTTCCGGTTTGGCTGCGTGGCGTTTGTGACGTCACGTCGGCTTAGCAGGAAAATTAGGCAGGAGAAGATATATTTTTGTATTTTTTAAGTGTTTTATTAAAATATTAATTTGATGGTTTAAAATATTTTAAAAATATTTTATTATTATTAAATTTTTCTTTGATTGCTGATAGGACAGCCTTTGATTCCGAACATTGTAGCAGGTTAGCTTTAGAAATACACGTGACTTTCAAGGAACATTCCCAGAACACAACGTTACAGTTTCGAAAGATGTTCTACTTGAAGGTAGCTAGCTCACCTGAGCATACAAAATGCTCCATCACAATGATGTGAAGCTCAAGCCCGTTGTTGCATTAGAACCTACAACTGACGGCAGTTCATATACACTATTGGACCCACACTTCCTTAACACTTGTGATACAATATTAAGAAATACTTTTAAAAATATATTTTAATATGAAGTAATCGACCCGGAACCCTTTTACCTCTCCTATTTCTCTCAGCTACTCTCGAAAGGCGATTCCGATACGGCGTGCATTAGTGTAGGTAGCCCTACGTTGCAGTATGGGGTCCGTGTAAAAAATATTGATACTTGGATTAAGGTGATGTCCAATCACTGCTGGGTGGATCAATGTGCGCCAACCTTCCATCTTTTGCGCTATTGTCAATTGTGAGTTGAAAATAATATATTGTACTTTCCGGTAATATCAACAGAAAACGCTCACCGACTTGTAACCAAAACTCTCGCCAGTCCTACTATGGAGAACGGATACGATAAGGTGGATGGCGATGGGACTACGAATAACGTAGTCAATAACACACAAAAAGAAGCTGCTTCCACCAACAGCACGCCTCGAAGAAACCGCCTTACTCTGCATTTTGAACACACACCAATCAGAAATTCCGCTCACTTCAAAGAACCACCTACGATACCGGCGAACAATATGTATGGAAAAGGTTTGTTCGATTTTGTATATTTGTGGGTTTCTTGATTGTTCTTGTGTAAATAATTGAGTCTTTTGAATGCTTATTGTCCCTCGTCTTTCGTGTTCGTCCAGATTTTGCGGCTTACATATATAAAGAAATAAATGAAATTATCGCGAGTTTCACACATTATTAAATGTTATACACTAACTGGCAAAACACTCACGTTGGCGATCGACAGTGCCCATCGGATGCTCGCAGACGCAGCTACGCACTCGCCCTGAAGATGAGTATCTGACATGCTTGAAACCCGGGTCGACGTTCTCAATCTCCAATGTGAGTGTTTTGCAGGTTAGTGTATAACATTTCATAAAGAAAAAAATAAAGATATACATTATTATATAATATAAAATGAATATTGCACTTTTACGTTTCATATATATAATATGCACATTGAACTAAATTCTTTGTCATGAAAACATCTACTTCCTTAAAGACGTTTTTCTGTGCAATTATCAAAGTTTTCAACTTTAATTAATTAACACTTAATTCTTTTTCAATTATATTAATGATTCCGGACAATTTTTGACCCATTTTCACTGGCGTTTTCACACTAGCACTTGTTGTTTATAGATCACGCAAACAATATGTCTCAAAGTTCACTAGAGTCTGTTTCGACGATGTCTGGCGGGGACTCCCTTCCTAGAAACACTGGGAGGCTTGATTTGAGCGAAATCGGTGACCAAGTTAATAGGTAGGTGATGTCGTATATATAGCAAGTCCTGGTATAATGACCTAACCATTGCCCTTGCATCCGTGACTGCGCGGTTCACCTAACGGTCCTATGAATATTACCTACTACGGCTACTACACATAATCTTATCATGCTCTTTTTTACTTTCATAACAATTTTGGTATCTTTAAATCTAAATTTTACTAAAACTTTAGACCAAGTTCTTTAGGGGCAATCGTTTTTTCTTTACTTATCTTTAGGTGATTGGTCGGCAAACCATAACCTGAAGGTAAAACAATCTGCATAGTTCTAAATCGGTAACATAATCTAAAACTTCACATGCTAAGTTCTAGCTAGTTAATAAAGAAAAAAATTGCCTTATTAAAATAATTGGCGTCATGTCAAGGGATATGAAAGAGAATAATATCAACCCTGTGACGACCAAGGAAAAACAAAACTGGAGATTGATAATTAGGAGTGCCGACCCCAAATAGAAAAGAAGAAGACAATAATTGGAGTCATGTGAACTATTTACGATTTCAGCTGTTAGCTGTTAAGCGAAAGAAATCAGTAATACTTACACGAATAAGTTTTTTAGTTAAGTTTGATAGATAATCAAAAGTATACAATAAACAGATATTTAAAAAATACTAGTCATTATAACAGGACTTAAAAATAAAATGTTTCGTAATTTATTTAACCGCGTTTTACTAATAGACTAAAGTCCACTTTTGTGCATCCAGATTTGGTGTGATGTCCGCTGAGGAGGTACGCGATGTGCTTTTGTGTTTCCTGTTTGTTTTGAAATATTTGGATGACGAGAGACTTGTGGAGTGGTGGAGGACGCAGACTCAGGCGCAACAGCAGTCCTTCTTTAATGTTTTAGAGTAAGTTTTTGTTATTTGTGGGTATTTTAACATTTGTTTTGTAATTCTAACCGCTGCGCATTGGCCTTGAACATCTATTTAGAAATCTTGGTTGATTGGTACATTAAAGGTCCTATACGATTATTTTTTAAATATTTAATGATTATCTGCTGTATTGATGAAAAATATGACATAACTTCAACTGAGCAACCTTTCATTAACTTTTCAAATCATAACAGAATTGTATAACTAAAAATTGTTTTAGCGAAATTCTGTGCAAATTTAGAAATTGGAACGTCTTTACCGTGTTTCTTTAAGTCAAACAAAAGAAGGAAAATTCAGAAATATCTTCCTAAACTAGCTAGTTATAACTACGAAGAGAAACATACTTTGATTAAGAAAGCCTTCTTTAAAGTTTATGAATATTCATACGACGAAAATGCTTTGACAATTCAGCCTGTACCAAACCTCCTGACGCTTAAGTAATTTAAACTAATTTAAGTCGTATCTCATCTGGTATGATTTTTTTTGCAGAATATGCGCAGAACAATTTCAATACTTAGGACGGAAAAAAATCCTATCAGAGATGAAAACGGTTACTCCTGATTGCAATGGAAAACCAAAGCCGATGAAAGCTAGAACTTTGCCCGCAAGAATGAGTCCACCTGACTTCTCCAAAGAACCTCCTATCATTGTTGAGAAGAACAATACAGTGAATAGAGAAAATCTCGTCAATACGACAGTCACGACTGGTAAGTAAAGGAAGTAAGAGGCAGTGATCAAAGATCTTAATAAGAAACTCTGGATGTTACTCGTGTTTTTATTACGTTGTATATAAATATTGTATAGAATAGGTATTGGAACTTATTTCAGAGACAAAATAATTTGTCTGTGTAATGTTGTACTTCTCTTACATAATTTTAGCTTATTTCCTAGAGTGCTAACAAATACTACAAATACCACCTCTTTCATCCCTGACAAATCCTTTTCTCAATTACTCTAATCACATTGCTCATACAAGTTCTTTGAATTAGGATAAACTTGACCTGGCCTTTCCCAAACCATCCCCGACTTGGTAAGATTTTTTTAATTATACAGATAGTCAAGATCAGAGGTCTCCAAACTACGGCCCGCGGGCCTAACCTGGCCCACGACAGCCAATGTTTTAATGTTGTTACTATTGCTGTGATAAATTAAATGAAAACACAGAATGATCATTACGGTCATATTTAATTGCAAGGTAAAACTTTACGGCAGAAATTATGACGCAGAAAATTCAAGTATCTAAGCCGAAGCATACTAATATCTAAGAAATAATTAATTGAAATTAATTCCACTAAAAAAATACTAATAAGAGTTATGTAATTGTAATTTTCCACCGACAATTGTTTGTAGTTGTGGATAAATTTTACATGTGCCAATTATTTAAATAGCTTTAAGATGCTTCTCGGTTAATTTAGATTTATAAACATTATTTGTGTGCTTCATCTTAGAAAACGTTTTCTCACACAAGTACGTAGTACCAAAAACAGAAAACAACCCACGAGCAAATTTATGCAAATTATAAAATTGTACCAGTAGAAGACACTAATCAAATTCCAGCAAAGGTGAATTTTGATATTTGTTCTTAAATCAATAATTTCCATTTGAACTTCCGGAACCAGGGTTTCAATGTCAGGATCAAAAGGATTTTGAAAACGCTTAATTTCATTCAAATTAAAATTGTTTTGGCCCTTGGAACATACCGAAAAAATTATTATGGCCCCAAGGCTTCACAGTTTGGAGACCTCTGGTCAAGATGATCATATTATCAGTAATTGTCTTACTTGAGTTATCGGTTTCATTCCTTCGCAGAACTGGAAGCAATAGCGGAACATACAGTCAACTCTGCCAGTTGCCTAGCAACAGAAGTAGGCCTCACAATCATAGACAGAGCGTGTCTTTTCATGAAGAACCTCGGTGCCGCTGAAGGGGCGGCCGCCAAGCCGTACATAAAACTACTCCAATTCCCCCAAAGTGAGACAATGTATAAACATCTGTTTGCGGCGCTGAGGGCATATATCAACCAGTTCTCGGAGACGTTGTTTGAAGGTAATGGTTTTTACTTGTAATGTTTTCTCTCTCATACACTAAGTACATATAATTGATTGATGAAGGTAAAATTTTCCCTCATTATACTAAGCTTAGACACATCTTATGTTGCTTCTTTATAATACAACTTTTAGCGCGTATACTTCAAACGACTGACAGCCGACCTGACTCGAATTCACGTTGATATAGCCAAAATATAAAACCTAAGTAAGACATATATTGTATCTATCCCTAACAGAATAGGGGTAGGATAACAATGTAACTTACTTAAGTTTTTAGGGATTAAGCCGCTTCCGAGGTATTCAACCCCTGAGTGGTGCCATATGAGGGCTAGTGAGAGCAGGGGAGTCCCATGGTTCTCACGGTTCTATATACTAGCAGAGAACCGTCTTAGCTAAAGGTCTAAGTAGTGTCCTATCCGTACAGAACATTTTCCCGAAATCTGAAAAACTCCTTAAAGCGTCATTGTAGTCTTCAAACTAGCTATTCTTTGATGCCGCATTTAGTTGTGTGACTCGAGAGTTGTTAGGTAATGCCTCGTTTCTCTACACCTCATTCACTTTACTTCACACCACAATCACTATGTCAAATGCACATAGTCGCACTTAACCGTTGTTCTGTCCAGCACGATCTGTAACGTCGACCCTCAAGTATAAAATATATCGCAGCCAGTAATTCAATGGTAGCTTGAACATCTTCAACCACATCATTTTTAATCATAAATTAAGATAGTGGTCAAAGACTAGTCTATCCAGCAATAAATAAAAATTAGTTCCAGTTCATCTTTATCTTGAGAGTGCAAAATGCGCACCTTCTGTTCCTCACGGAGACGCAGATCAGATGTCCAGATCAGGCGTCATATCTCACTTACACTGCCTACTTCCTGTGACTTTAAACTATATACCTAGGTATGTGTTATTGTTGTCTAATTTCGGCGTATCTCTAATTTTGGGTCAGTGGTGGCCAAGAGATAACCGATCTCAAAGAGTATTTAGGAGCGACATGGACAGCTGATATAGAAAATTAATGTTACTCATCTATCCCCTTCGTGTTGACAGACACGCTAATTGGAAGGCACACATAAAATATCTTTGCACTAAAATAAGCAGATTTGTATTCGCTTTGAAGAAGTTAACACAAGTCTCATCACGTAAAACTGCTGTAACAGCGTATCAAGGTTTTGTATCCTCAAATTTGCGATATGGAATTCTTCAATGGGGCAATTCTGTAGATATTTTGACGCTCTTTAAAGTCCAAAAGCGTTGCATAAGGGCCATGTTTGGTGCAAGACAAAGACAAACTTGAAAGCCTCTATTCCAGAAACTTAAAATTCTCACTCTTAACTCACTATATATTTTTGAAGCTTGCCTATTTGTAAGAGAGCACCCTGACCAATTTATATTAAAAGTTATCACACGCCCACGTAAAACACGCAACAAAATTGAAATATTCTCACATTATGAAAAGTCACGGACAGTATATTTTAAAAACAGCGTCTACTTCATTGCTCCTAAACTTTATAATAAGCTACCAGATAGTTTAAAAGACTACAAGCTGATTATGTTTAAAAGAAAATTAAATATGTTCAGCTTGCAGCTTGGAAATTTGTTGACTGAAAAATGTTATTATACAGTAGACGAATTTCTTAACGATAAATTAATATAATAATTAATAGCTATTTCAACATTATATAACTTAAAAATTTAAACTTTGACATTACCTAGAATTTAATATTACCTTAATTATGAATCCATGTGAAAATTATTGAATTATTGTTAATTAAATCCTATTGTAAAATATTGTACACCAATTATGGTATATTACAGATGCACGTAACTTATTATGATAATATCTATATTGTAACCTGTAATAATGCAATAAATTTGATTTGATTTGTTCCTCAAGGCTTATAATGTTCATCACCTTCTCCTACCTCGCTGGTAAAGGGACGCATAAGTAATCCCGGTACTTAATCCGTATCGGTAAGGTACCGGACGTTGCAAACCAAACAGCCTATTGCCTCACGTCTGGACAACAAATCCAGGCTGATACGCAGTGTCGATATCTTCACCAAATCCACGTCTCTACATTTCGTGCTTAATCGGAATGTAGCGACATGGATTTGGTGAAGATTGGCATTAGCTATCAGCCTGAATTTGGTTAAAAGTATCCGACGTAAATGGATATGCAAGTGATCGGATGCGATCTTATGTGCATACTATTCTGGGCAGTCCGAACAGCTTCTTTTCTATTGATTCTTTTATTTGCGCAGCTGTAACATTTTTTGATGGGCTAACCCTTTTGACCACAATCGCATCTGATGGTAAGTAATAATGTATCGAAGCTGGTAAACTGGCTGTACCTAAAATGGGAACTGATTGATTGTGGAGGACTTGCACAGCAAAGGGTATTACGGATATTGAGAGAGACTTACATAAGACTACCAATTCATACAAAAAGAGCCGTATAGGCTTCAATCTCTTTGACCATATAGAGTCTAAAGTTGCTTCTTGGCTGAGGGTAGCGAAGCATTCTGGTCGCTGGTCTGGTCCTTAAATCGGCCTTCAGACTCTCTAGTACTAGTACTTCAAAGAATACGTAAATATTTCCAGCAAGTTGACCTCAATATGGAGAAACATTGAAAGATTGACGTCAATCGTCATTCTAAAATTGTATCGAAGGTTTTGACGTAAGAACGTGAAATTTCTTAGAATTTACTTGATATTCCACTCGTGTAGAATGTGTGGTTAAACTCATGTAATTATAATAATTTATGGAATAAACCATGCTGTCGATAAAATTTAATGAATAGGAAAAACTTTATTGCAATTAAAATGTTATACATACAGCGATACATCACATTTCCAGTTATTAATTATCTTGGAATCTATACTGAGCAACATTTTTATCTGTTATTTTATGTTTTAAATAATCTCTTTATTGCCTCCGCAAATTTTTTGTTTCCGAAATCTTTCGCCCTTAAAATTGGGTCGCTAAGCATACGATAGTGCTTGAAAATAATTTAGGAAATTATTAGTAATTTCACTTGCGAGATAAAGTCCGTGTTTTTTATTCATACATAGAGAAAATTCTATGTTATAAAATGGAGTGAAAAATATTCACTTGATATTAATTCGTTGGATATTTCGACTTTCATGGCCGCAGCATTAGGCACAGGATATTTGCCGTATAGTCATCGGGTACATTGCTGCTAGGGTGTAATTGTGTATGGTCTGTAGCTGTTATGGTGTCACCTTTTTACATGTCATAATTCAACTGTTAATATGTAATTATGTGGCCCAAAACAAGCTTAGCAATGCAAATTTCCGACAATTGAACCTGTTCGTTTCGTCACTAAAAAACAAAGTGTGTAAGATCACTTTTTGAAATGGATTGGTTTTGTCAGGTGGTAGTACAGTCTGCGCGGGCGTTGTTGGAGCTGTGGTTAAACTCTGTGAAGCGCGCGCGGCCGCCGTCAGGAGAGAAGCGGCGGCCGCTTTGTACCTGCTCATGAGAGCTAACTTTCAACATGCCGCGGGCGGTGACTTGACTAGAGTCCATTTACAGGTAGGATGTCCAAGCATTTATATCTCAATAGTTATTATTTATTTCCCCAAAGACTTTTTTTTACTGTTATGACCTATTATCCTAAATCAATAGATTTTCTGCTAGAATTCCCGTTATTAAGATTACAATAGATTTTAATGGTGAAGATTTCGTAAAAGAAACATATTAAGTAGTAATGAATTTTTCACTTTACATATTTTTTTTGTGTATCAATGATTAAATGATTTGCGAAAGCTGTATGTACTGAACTATATCAATGTTTCGTCTTCGATATTGTGTAATTAAATGTAATTTACTTGTATCACATACTTCTTGATGAATGCCAAATTATCCATTCACTATTACTATTATAAACTAAGAAAGGAGAGCCATCTTTGTACTTATTCTGATTGGCAAACGAGTTAATGATCGAAATATCGATGTGACGTGGAGACCTGTAATCTTCACAGTGTATAACGAGTGTTATTTCAGTTTTATTGAATTATTGCATAGATTACATAAAAAATCCCGGTACTAACGTATGGTTATCGCAATGTCGACTAATACCACAAAATAATAATGAATAGATTCAGGCGTTACTTTGCGGAAATCCATATTTAATAATAAATACTTTTAAAAGTATCCTATAAAACATTAAATAATATTTAAATAAAACACTTAAAAAAGCATAAAATTATATATCTAGTGACAATTCCGCCTAATTTTCCTGTCATCTACGTGACGTCACAAACATCACGCAGCCTAACCGGAAGAATACCCGACTAGTTTCGCTTCTAAACGAAGCATCTTCAGGAGGTCTTGACTCACCGAGCGCACGATCGCGATTTCTCGGCTGCGTGATGTTTGTGACGTCACGTAGATGACAGGAAAATTAGGCGGAATTGTCACTAGATATATAATTTTATGCTTTTTTAAGTGTTTTATTTAAATATTATTTAATGTTTTTTAGGATACTTTTAAAAGTATTTATTACCACAAAATAATTAATTCATCATCTTTCTGTCGTTATCAAGTCAAATAATGATGTCTCAAAGATTAAGTTGACGATGATGTCACTGGCAAGTTATTGCAAAAATAAAAATATTTAGTAACGAATACTTTTTCTTTTTAATATGTGGGTTACTGTGATGTACAGTTAAGAGACGGGAGAAAAATAAAATGTATTATTACAATTTCTGTTTCTGAATGTCCCTGTAAATGGTTATCTATTTATCAATTCTACATAAGTTTTGTCACTGTAATAATATGTATTTTCAGGTTATAATGGCAGTTTCAAAACTACTAGACAATTCTACAGCGCTCAACTGTAAACGATTCCAAGAATCTCTATCAGTGATCAATTGTTTCGCGACCGGTGATAAAGCTATGAAAGGGACAGGTAAGAAATATTGGAACGCTATATAAATTCTCACATTCAGCGGTTTGAGTATACCCCGGCTATAGGGGTGGATGGTATGGGTTCGAATCCTGCACATGACTATTTTTTTCTCACGTTGTAATTTTGTAATTTCACATTCTCATTTAGTATTTAATATTTTGACTGACTTCAACAAAAGGCTAATTAGACAACAAAACCCTGGATAATTTAAGGGTAATCGCAACTTTGTTGGTGAACAGTATTTTAGGCGAGTGAATGATCTTCTAAGCAGTGCGCATCACTAATAATAAGGAAAAAAGTAAAAACATAACGGACTTACATACTAAAAGTATGAAATCTTGTGAAAGTCTGACCTTCATAATGGTAGGTCGGCCGTGGTGCCGACTTCGGCAAGTTGTTTAATACTTTTTTGAATATATTTTAAGGAAATATGTTTTCAGTTCACAAAAATTTGTGGTTACCACAAAATTTTAACCATCATCGGCGCTCGGTCCATAAATCGAATTTACATGAATTAATGATATGTATTATTAATATTCAATTTGTGCTTTTCTTTATTGCACTTCCTTTAGGTGTATTAGAACTATGCTATATTAAAACTCGAGAAAAATTATATTTACCTCGAGCCAGAATATGAATGTGTGTTTTGTAATGGCAGAAGATCTACAAGATATATATATATATATAATATATACTTATTTTACGGGTGAATGTTTCGACATAAATTTGGGAGGAGAACGGACAAATAGACCTGTTTTCCGCGGCCTGTTGCTTAAACTAAACAAAACTACATAATAAATGAGGTGTGGTCAAATTTGAGATTATTTGTGTAAACGAATGCGTTGCTGTCATACAGAACAGGATCAGAAAGAAACTCAGCCAAACCGAGCCAGGGTATCACAGCTGGGTATCTCTAAAGCCAACATATTCTTTTGTATGTATTTCTTCGGTTCCAATAACAATACGTTCTCGGCATTCTTTTTTATTTAATTATCGTTTCTGTGTTTTCCACCAGGCTTGTCAAGTGAGGTAGCAGAATTGATGCGTCGCGTGCGCACGGTAGTCGGTGCTCGCGCTCGTTTGGCAGGCGTCGGAGGTACGGGAGCGTCGGGTAAGATCCAATATTAAATTTTTATTTAATTTCATCTTTATCCACTATTTTTCCTGATGTGGTCGAAGGTTGTTAGTAAGCTAAATGTAGAATGGAAATTGGCTCTCAATAGTTCTCAAAATTACGTGCTTAGTGTGAGCTTATGTTTTGGGGAGTTATAGCTAGCCAGATAAGCATTTGAAATGCCCTACCTCCATGGTGAGCAATTTAAGGCCATGTTAAGGATACCCACGACCCTCCCATTGGTTGACATACCACTGTTTTAACTAATGACACGTAAGCATTAAAAAGTACATTTATTCTAAAATATACGACAAGTAATCTTTTGATTGACCTTACACTGTGCTGCGATCTCCAAAATGCCTGCCAAGCTTAAGGATTATGGCAAACCTCTCCTGGTTGGGAGGCTGTGTTCAGCATTGGACAATCCGGCAGCTACAGTACTGGCACTATATCAACCACATCATTTCTCACAGTTATGTTTTACAACAATACAAAGTTCTAATATGAACACCAAAAAAAACCATTTAAGGGACATAATTCTAAAAACAGATGTTAGATTTTATCCCCACTTCTCCTCGCGTGTTTACTTCGCGGTGTACATGGCACCACGTCCGCAAGTTAACGGTAATATTTTATTTGATTAAAAATTTAGAGCGCTCTCTAGTAGAACTAGTAGAAACTATCTTGTCCCACACGAATGTGATGGGTGCTGAAGCGCCATCTAGTACGCATACATGATACCAACCATTAGTTGATTGTATGCTGTAATATCATAGTGTGACACAGTTAATAAATTTACCATACCTACAGTAGTACAAGTTTAGTCTTGATTATTACCAACTTGCTTGATTTTTGCAGTTTTTGTGTATGATCATTTTTAATGAACATGAACTATGGTTTTGATGAACATGAACTATGTATCTACTTTGATGCAAGGCGTAAGCTGTTACACAAAAGATGGTTTATTTATTACAAAAACAAGTATATCGTGTAAAATTTACACAGAAAATCATAAAAAAGCTTTTTTACCCCTGATCAAAATACAAATAGTGGGTTATAATATTGGGTATTTTTAACTGACTTCAAAAAAAGGAGGAGGTTCTTATTTCGTCTGTTTTTTCTTATATGTTTGTTACCTCAGAACATTTGACTGGGTGAATCGATTTAAAAAAAAATATTTTATTGTTTGTAAGCTGATACTTGTTGTTTGGTTCCATTTAAATTTCATCAAAATCGGTCAAGCCGTTTTTGACATACACTCCAATAACTGAAAAATATTTACTTATCTTGATGATATAGTCGTTGACAATGAATGAAAATCGATCCCGTAAGTAGCAAGGGTCATAAAAAGAAGTGTTTTTTTTTTCATATAAATGGAAATGACTTCATCACCTAAAAGTGTGAATTAACTTGTCGAAGTCCAACACTAGTACCACGTGCACAATATTGTGATAATAGTTACTTTTGAACTATCCTAGTACCGACTTGAACAAGTTATTTCACACTTTTGGGTGTTGGAGTCGGTTCCAATTTTGGTTTTTTTTTATCAAGTAGCGTAGTTCATTCAGATCCTGTCTTGGTTCCGCTAACAATCAAGGGTACCTGCTCGGGTCATTACTACAAGTCATATTAAGATTTCACTAACAAAAAATCACATGGAGAATGTAGTAGGTAGGTACAGTTATTGTTTCAATTTGTTAATGATAATAAATACATCTCGTGGATGCTATTGTGTAGATGGGTGGAACAACAAAACTTCTAACAAAATAATACCATTATTGAGATCACCCAAGGAGAAAGATAAGTATTTTGTTTGAAAATCTTATTACTATTTGTATTACTATTCGTACGTATACCACAATATTACATATCGATTATAAAACCGTGGTATTACTGTTATTAACTGTATTTGTCAAAGATTACGAAAGATACGTTTATGTTTGTAAACGACACCCATGCCGTCAATTGATGTATGTACTTGTATAGATAGATTATGTTTCGAAGATGCACCGGAGTGCGATATAAAATCGGACATTCTATGAGAGTAGGGCTGCCATCCGTCCGGGTTTCCCCGGATTTACCCTAGTATAGAGGGTGTCCGGGGGGCGTCCGGTAGGGGTTTTTAAACAGTGTCAGGGTAAAACCCGGATACTTGTGTCAGGGGAATCCGTATTGATTGAAGTATAAGCAATTGATTGAAACAAATCTGGGTTTAAAATTCATTCGTAAGCTGCATACAAGTTACCTCCGGCGCTGCAATATCTACAACAACAGACCGTACCCCGCGCGGCGCTGGCCCCACCATAAAAAAACTGCCGCCGACACCGATCATTCACTCACTGTGTTGCTGTTTTGGCGCATTTGGTGCTAGGTCTTGAATATTTCTAGGGTTTTTGGCGCTTTTTTCTCACTACCGTAAGCTAAAAACGTCTAGTGAAGTCTGGCGCAAAACATTACACACATTACAAACAAGATTATCTTGTTATTAGTTGGCTTGGCAACTCAAGTTACATTGTGAGTTTATTCGCTAGTCTCGCGGCAATGGACGAAGGAGAAAAACTCAATAAAAAAGCACATCTCTCATCGAAATAAAGTATATAAGGACCTGAGTTGCTTTGACTTTCCAAATTCCTGTTGGAAAGGTAAGATCACTTTGACTAAAATTTGAACATCTGAAAATATCTAAAAAAAATACCGAAATAAATAAAAAATACCTAAATAAATAAAAAAATAAATAATTTTTTTATTTGCAATAGCGCATGCTTTGATGGATTACATTCCAATATTACAGTAATATTATCCAATATTACAATAGTTTTTGTGTTTATGAATTTTCTTTGGTCTAATGCTAGGCGTGTAAAATCGAGACTGAAAAAGCTTTTAGCC
Source organism: Plagodis dolabraria (assembly GCA_963854805.1). Taxonomy (NCBI): domain Eukaryota; kingdom Metazoa; phylum Arthropoda; class Insecta; order Lepidoptera; family Geometridae; genus Plagodis; species Plagodis dolabraria. Next base: position 25,216,397 of record OY978444.1, read on the forward strand.
GATCAAACGACAGATAGCAAGTATACTATTGGGTATTTTTACCAATGTTGATCTAACTAAAGATACCAAAAAAACACATGGAGAAGTTTGCCGCGCACATACTGCATGGGGTTTTGTAATACAGGGTTATTGGTTCTATATAAGTGATATAAGGGAGGGAAAATGATGGACGATAAAAAATGCACATGAAATATTATGTAACACGTCGTTCAAGAATTTCATTATCTCTATCGCATCAAAAACGTTTACGGCCATCTTTTTATTACTAATTTATATGTACTAATATATTACGTACTCGATAATGCCATGAATATTTCAATAACTTTCCATGTATGAAAGTTTGTGTTTTCTATAGTAGTGGACAGAAGGGCGGTGTTTACTCAACATAGCTTTGTAGTAAATTGATAATGTTGTTCTACTGTTACTATTACGCTGTGGCCTGAACAATAAATATTTTCGTAAGGTACCTAGGTATAATTTCAACATGTTCATGTTGAAATTATTTTTCTTACCTTTCCATTGTTTCCATTGACTCGTGTCCATCCAAGATAAAAGACATACTTTTCCGAGATCTACGAAAAAACGTGGTCAGGTAGCTAGATTATGCAGTACCTATTTAATGTTCACGTTCATTAGATATACTAAACTCTCTAATTATATGAAAACATAGAAACTCGAGATACCTAATAAATTTGCAAGCATTGTAATTGTAAATTGAATACGCGTCAGAAAACTTAATTATACGTAAATATAATACGTATCAAATAAATAGTAATACAAATGAAAAAGACACCAAAAAGAATCTTAGTATGTGAGATTCGATCCACGGTACTCGATCTTCCGATTCGACTTCAGTAGTTACACACTATACAGTCATTGGGAAAGTGTCGAAAATTACACACATATCGTTTATGCCTTACTGTCGGACACATTATATTTTCAATGGTCCACGTACATACGTAAAATTATTATTGTATTATTAAGAATTATGTCGTAAAATTAAAATTTGACCAAAAAGAAATCCTTTACGCTAGATTCGATCCACGAGCCTCTCTGTTGCGAAGCGATGTTACTGACTATGCGCTATTTGAACGACGATTGATTAGTCGAAAAGTATGTACATAACCTTTGTGCCTTATTGTCAGAAACTGTATAAATTAATCATGATGTATCTAAAATAATTACGACACATTCATTAGAAAAAATTCTGAATACTGCTTATAATAATTATTTTAGGTAGCTAAAGTTGTACCTACGTCTTGTAAAATGTTTGAAGTGTTTTTTATATTGCGTTAGGGTTCACAATCACATGATAATTTCATTAATATAAGAGAAATATACATACATGGAGAAAGGAAGTCATAGATGCTTACCTTATTATGTCCATCATGCGTTTTTGTCGATTTTTATACATCTTTTTTGCATTCTCAAAGCGTTTATTTCTAATTTTACCCATTTTTTATTTTAATTGAGATCGCCGAGAAAAGTGACGCAGGTCCGACGCACGACGCGGCTGACCGCGATATGAGCGAGGATGATAGCAATATACGTAGATCGCTGGAGTAAATAGTGCGACATGAACGCTTCTCGGAATTAAAGGGCGTATGTGACATTTTGTAAACAGGCTCAGTACGCATTAACTGTGCTTTTTGTGGATAAAATCAATGAAATTTATTGTACTTAAAAAATCAATATTTAAGAAAAAAAAAAACAAATTTTAATACACTAAAATCTGGCGGAAAAAGCGGGAATTCTCTATTTTCAGAGGTGTTTTTGACATTTTTTTCTATCGAGCCAATTATTAGGAAACGTGTTTTGAAATCGATGAAAGTATTACTTATATCCTTGAGTATCGTGTATTTAAATTGCAGTACCATCCGGTACCTGGTTTATAAGATTTTTCCATATCATGTTGGGACTATTTCGTAATTTCCGAGCCTTAATACAAAAAAGTGTTATAGGTGCGGGCAGCGTCCACCTAGCGGAGTTACAGCACGCCCTGGCGGCGTCCTGCCGAGCGACGCCGCGGCTGCGGCACGCGTGGCTCGCCACTCTCGCAGACCATAACGTGCGCCAAGCAGACCACGATGAGGTAATTATAATATAAATAAAATAAGAAGACATCAAATTTGTATTTAAGAATAACACTGACAAAATATCTAGTGCCAATTTAGCCCAATTTCATGCTAAGCCGACATGAGATCTGTTGCAGCGATGTAAACTTTTTGTTTTTCTAACAGATGGCGTATATTAGTATTTTGTCATGTATATATTATATATATGACAAAATTGTTAATGTTATTTTTATTAATAATATTTTTTATGTTATTTTTATTATAATAACACATATGTGTTATCTGACCAAAAATAGGCCTAGATAGGTATGAAGTGTAATTACTATGGTAAAGTACAAATCTTTAGGCATGATAGATAGTTATTCAGTAAAGTGTACCACAAAATGTTCAGGCTCTCGGATAGTGATTGGGCGAGTGAAGCGAGCCCCATCAATAGTTAATTATTATAAAATATGGATTTCAGCCAAGTAACGCCTGGATCTATTAATTATCTGGAAGATATACTTGTCCCATGGCTTGAAAAGTGTATCGTCCGGTGCAACAACATTAACTTACACAACCTATCGGAAACGATTATTTCTAAAGGCCAAATCAATTAACCAAACCAATTAAACTTGGCAGATTGTGCATGTTTTGTGAATTGTGAACTTGTTGAATCCGAAATCAAAGTGGTAACTGTATGAGACTAGCAATACTTATTCGTAGGTATCAAATGTTTAATTTAACATTATATATAAATTCGTCAACCTCACTACCATTGTATTCTATTGTTCAATTAACAGGCCATGTGTTGCCAACTCCACATCGCAGCCCTAATAGCCGAGTATCTGAAACTACGAGGGACGTTAACGTGGGGTGCTGATCAGTTCACGGAAATCTCCAAGAACATACCACGGGACGAGACGGGTCTTAAAATAGACGAAGGTAAGTGAAACCCTTGCAACATTTGTGGGAGCCGCACTATGTGTTTTCTCCAAATCACAAAGAACATGTTGTGGAATACATTTTCGCAAATATAGAAGGCTACATAATAATCTATTGTCAAAACTTTTTGCTTGAATTAGAAAAAGAGAAGAGAGATATTAAGACGCTGACAGATGCTAAATAGCTTTACTTGAACAGATTTTAAGTAAAATGTGTTTAGTTTATAGTAGTAAGAAAATTTTATTTTAATCTTGATCACATTGTAACAGGGAGAAGAAAAGTTACATTTTCAATTACGATTGTTACGTAAATATCTTAATTATAAACGTATGAATGTGTATGAAAATATATTAATAATATAGCAAAACCTTATCAAAAGGGAAAAAAATACATTTTCAATTTATATTACCAGTTTTGTGTTATTAAGGTTACTTTCGGATTTTACCTAAGCTGATCGCAATTCCACCATCGCTGCCTCTTTCACTCCTACGCAGTCCGATAGTGACAAAATTAATGACAGCGTCTTATGTGAAACTCTTCATCTTTTTACCCGAACAACAAGAATATATTTACATTTTACTTTTCGCTTACAACACATATGACAACACAATTATACAAATGTTAAAAGTTTTTATACGGTTTTATGGCCGGCGGTCGACCTGACTCCAAACTTCATTCGGAATGTTCTTGTTGGTAATATGCCCGCTATACCTTGCGGGTAAGAGATACGATGATGATAAGGAGCCCTGTGGTGTGCACATTTTGCGGCAACATCCTACTCACGACGTGAATCGTGATATTTTGTATAATACCGTGCAGGCTCAAGAAGGTAAGGTACATACAGAGTCCTCTGAATGAAATCGAGGGGAACGGACATCTACTGGATGGGTTGACACGGCGCTATTATAATAAGCAAATATTATGTTATATACAACTAAAAGGATGTACTTATGTTCCTTGCGCGGCAGTTCGAGTACAGTGTGTACCAACTTTAATTAATTAGGTTATATTATCTACGATAATCTAGTGCTAAAACACTGATTCGCATGGGTTGCGTCAAAGCTGTTTAAATAATACGTATTCAATTTTACAATGGATTCATCGAACTGGTCTTGAGTGTTTATCGAATGTCAACCTAGCAGCCTAAGTAGTTCACATTGTTTGGGTAGATGTCGTCACCGTCGAAAACAAGTGCCTACAAAACATGGAGAAAATAATCTAGTATCCAGCACCCGCTTTTTAGCATAGTTATTGGTAATAAATGCACCAGTTCGGTATACTGATGCAGGTTCAAGTTCCGCTGAAAGTTATCTTTTTCCATGCGAAATCTTTTGTTTTTATTATATATTCGCATAGCATGCTTCAATGCTGTTCGTGATACTGAGCCTACTGGCACTAGATATATACCACTACCTGACGAACTATCACGTTCTGTGACGCGATGTCGATACGTTTAAATAACACGCACAAAAAAGGGTACTCTAAATAGTTCAATAATATTTAATGGCGATCTGGAAGGTATTTTACTGTTTATGCAACTTGTAAGATCTTTTAAATTTATTTTAATAACATAAAACAAAATATTTATGGTAGACGGCATAGATAGAGGATAGTGTGTGAGAGAGAGAGCGTACATAAGTAATGTGAAGTCACACAATTTCTAAATTCAAATTCCTTTATTTGCTTAAACATGGGTAATATTGAATTACAGATGTTATTATTAACAATGTTTCGATCGCAATGTTTTAACATGTTTGAAGTATGCAACGTTATTCTGCCACAGCCAAATAAGATTTTGCGAGATAAGGAGTTGACGTCTGGTGAACGTGTCGCCTGCACTTATTAAATGAGTTTCAATACTAAACACTTATAATGCTGCTCAGGTGGATTTTTCCTTTAGTAGTTTTGTACGATTTCCAACTGAATGGTATCTGTTACACATCCTCCAGATTAGGTACTGTATCAGCCGGATCGTCCACTGCTGAAGGTCCTCCCCTATTAAAGGGGATTAGCCATCTGGTTGGATGCCGTAAAAGGCCCCCTATGTTAAAGATTTTGAAGCGCTTATAGCGAAGCTTGCCTAGTCGTTCTTAACCGATCAACTAGGTTAACCAATGTTCGCTACGGTAAATTTTAAGCTACTTAAAATACGCTTGGATGGGTGATCGCTAGTGACCTTTACTACTGAGCGTGCTTGTGCTTCGGGTGGCACAATAACCTTTCCGGTCCCGGTTTTGGTCTAAGGATGGCAGTCCATCCGATAAAGAGAAGAAAAATATGTTTTCTGAAGAGCGAGAAAAAGTTAGCTTAGTGATAAAAACCTACAAAAAGGACTATTATTACAATTTATTTCACAATTGCCTTGGAGACTTGAAGTATACATGGGAAGTGTTAAAAATTTAGCCCGAAACAAAAGAAAGCATAACAGTGCTCATCCAAAAATAATCTCGAACTCGGGCCTCGTCACTGAAGGTAACGAAATATGTGAAGCTTTTAACAACTTTTTCTCTGAAATCGGAATAGAATTAGCCAACAAATACCATACACATTCGGGTAATACTCTAATGTACGATGACACATATTCACACCAGACATTACATAGCTAATTATCGCCATGTAGTGTAGATGAAGTATCTAAAATTATTAATTGGACACATAAACTAGCACGGGTATCGACGGAGTTAGTACTAAAACTTTCAAATGCCTCAAAGATGTTATTGCTGAGAGGTTTACAATAAACACATATGACACTTGCATTCTCTTAAAAAATAACTCAATCAATTCATTCAAACATTCAGTTCACACAACACATAAATACACACAATTTAAGAAATAAAAATAAATTACGGTTAATAACATAGCGTACTAACTATGAGAACAACGTTATTATTTGGAGGAGCAAAGCTATACAACCAGTTACCAAATGAAGTGAAAGAATGTGAAGTATTAACGCATATCGAGGTAAACTTAAACACTATGTAAATAGCTCGTTAAATAAGTAATGCCTACCAAACCAGAGGCACGGTAATGTTATCTATACAGTATTTCAACTTCATAGAAACGGACGAAACGCGAGTTATACCTACGCGCCTCGATCTCAGCACGCGCTCAGCCCGCAGACAGTCGCGACTGCGACGCAGTGACAAATGGACGGTGTGTAATTTTCTTTAACAAAAAATAAGTTCATGTACATATTTTATAAGACGAATAGGATATATTGTGCTGTTTTTGGTTGCATGAATTCGTCAATAACGCATCCAGAGATAACTTTTAGATTACCTGGAAACTCTGAAAGTTAAGACTATAAAATGAATGTACTTACTAGTAGGTTGGTTACCTACATAATGCGTGTCTTTTTAATGGATAAATGTATTTCCTTTTTTTCTCCCGAAAAAAAGCTGAAACTGGAATGACACGAGTGAAATAGGTAGTTATAGGCGGTTCATGAATCACGATAAGGTAGGTACGCTTGTATTAAAACCTCGGGGCATGTGTGTTTTGTTACTTTTTATAATTCAAAATAAAGACGTGGTATTTTATCAGTACTAATATATAATCAGTACTTATATTATAAATGCGAAATTCACTCTGTCTGTCTGTCTGTCTGTTACGCTTTCACGCCAAAACTACTGGACTGGACTGAATTTATAAGACTGATTTGTTATTCAAAAATAAACATGGTTTTTTAATTAAATCTACCAATCAAAAAACAACACGCATTTTTATTGAACACTACCTATTTAATTCACAGTCTTTTATTTGTTTATACAAAAAAGTATATTTACAATCACAAAACTAAATTGAAACACAAAGTAGGCAAATGTTATTAAAATGCTGGAGGCGGGCAGCCCTATCGCATGTTTACGTACCGCGCGGTGGTAGGTAATTATTTCGAGGACAGAGCCGAGTTAAGATACTGTATAGATAACATTACCGTGCCAGAGGACTCATTTATTAATTATATTCAAGTGAATCTCATTGTCAGTGAACATTTGTCTTTATGAAAAATAAAGTTCTTTAAACCTAAACCTAATAAAAAAGAAAATATGGGCAGTGGTCTAAGGTTAGCCAATCAGTAATAAATAAAAATTAAAACCTTTAGGCCATTCATATTATTAGTACTTTTACTATTACATTCTAAATTCCATGTTTTTATTAAATATTATATGCTTTTATTATCACTACATTCATCACAAACTAAATACAAAACTACAGCTACTACAACGAATTACGAAAGCATTTATGCAACCCAAAAGCCGTTATAACAGACCTATAGGCCCTCCAATTGCTGCAGCCCACTACCAGTTAGCAGCGATCCCAGCATGCTGGCAGCTTTGCCCCGTTAGATTATAATACTTATTCATTTAGCAAAATAAGTGCCAGAATTTTGATTAAGCGTCGCATCGACCAAGCGCTCTGATAAGATTTGGGAAATAAGATGAGCTTCCGGTCCCCACGTACCTAATGTCCCTATACCAAACGGCTCAAATTTGTAACCAATACCGAGATTAGCATTATTGCGCCGCTTGAGCCGCTCCGCCGAAGTAGCCGCGGTGCCAGCCCTCACGTTTGTTTCACTAATACTTTGTGACGGCATTAAAGTGTCAATGCACATAGCATCCCACACTAAGGGCCATTATCGCATACTTCCATGATTATTGGTTTTAAGCTCATAAAAACCAATAATCAGTACTTCAGTACTATATATTAATATTATAAATGCGAAAGTAACTCTGTCTGTCTGTCTGTCTGTCTGTTACGCTTTCACGCCAAAACTACTGGACCGATTTGAATGAAATTTGGTATGGAGATAGTTTGAGACCCGGGAAAAAACATAGGATAGTTTTTATCCGACTGCGCAAAAAGAGGTTAATGTTTTCGCGCGATAACCGACATACGCGCGGGCGGAGCCGCGCCCGGAAAGCTAGTACTGAATAATTCCTTATATTCTAAGGCCGAAGTAAAACCCATAACGAAATAGTACAATCGTGTGTTTTATTATAAGCAGAGTAAGATCCGTTGTTAAACAACACAGCCTCAAATGGCACCCTAAACATTTGGAAATATAAAAAATCACAGTACATATTTTGGTTTATAGGAACTGCTCGAAACTTTACACTAATCGGTGTTAGAAATACATTGAAACTCCTAAAACGTATTTGGAAACTAGTTCTTATGTAGACACCTTACAGTCTTCTTTGTAGTCGTTCGACACGATATATTTGGTGAGCTGTTTAAGTGTGTCTATGGGACAAAAAGCGTTGCATCCTGGTACCTCCATCAGGCGAGGCTCTGCTGAATCGTCATCCCAATAGAATATCTGGAAATGTGATATGCTTTCTGAGCAAATAACATATGAAGTGAGGCGATTTATAGACTAGTTGATAAATTTATTGAGATTTTTAGTTTTCAGTCTTTCATGCGTTTTTTCTTGTTTAACCAAAATCTGAACAGCCTTAGATCTCTAGGTTTAATTCTTCTACATAATAGATAACTAGAACTATAGAAATTCGTTCATAAATGAACCGATCGTTCTTTCTGTAATGTTAGCGTAACCCCCGCACCGTGTTGGGGCAGATTTCGGTGTATATCATATTGGGAGAAAACTGGAATACTATGCCAGTATTTCATTTTCTATGTTATTGCTTCAACGTAGTATGGTCGAGAATAATATAGTGCGTTACCAGTCACTATATGTAGTATATCTATTATAGTTAATAGATATAATGATGTCTATGAGCTTGCTTCATCATCAACTGCTCTCAATAATTATGTAAGGGTCTTAAGAGTGAATAGGATGTACTAGGAAGGCATGTCCCAAACGTCCTTTCCACCAGATGAGATTTGAGGACAATTAGTCAGTAGATCAAAGAAAATATGAAACAATCATGTTATTCGGTATTTGCCCTTTGAAACCGATACACAATTTTGGTGTAGGTATTTGTAAAGCATATGCCTTATAAAGGTGATCCCGTCTAGCGATTTCCAATGTACGGAGTTGCGGGAAACCGAATTTAATGTCCGTATTTGATATTAATTATGACCTAATTGCTGGGAAACGAGTGATGAAAAATAGTCAAGCCACTGTCTCAACTATTTTGACAGAACTGGTCAACAATATTGCTTCAGTACTACCAAAAAAATATCGTTCACCTTAAACCCAAATCGTACTCCATCCAGGACTGGTTTCTGGTCTTTCTTCCCGTGCGGTGGCACTCGCTCGTGTAGTTCGAAGAGCAACGCCGCCCCAGGATCAGGCAGCCGCGGCGGCGGCGCTACGCACGCTGACAGAAGCGCCGCCACGGACACGGGCGTACCCGTCCGCACGATAACTCTCAGGCTCGACTCGCCCACTATGTTCGACGTCGCTTCTTTAATTATCTGCTGTAATAGAGCACCTAAAGCAGAATGATTTGGTTAAGAAGCTGATTCGAGACAAAATAACGCTATTCCTATACTCATCACATCAATCGGAAAGTCCACCGTTGAACAAAGTTCTCCCCCATTGCTATAATCCCCACGATTGTCAGGCGAATTGGGGGTCGCACTATAAAGTGGCAGTACTTCAGAAGGCGCTGCTACCCACCTCCTGGCATTTTTCCTTCCAACGCCTCTACTCTTCTACGACTCCCACGAGAAGATATGGGGAGGTGCAATTCTAACCCATACAGGGGTGCTATAATATTATACTTCTGCATGCAACTAAAGAGAGATAGATGGATTCAGCTTGAGCTGGTAAAAAATATTATTGTTTACACGGTAATCAAGATTATTTTCTGTAGGACCTTCGAAATTATCATTATCTAACTATTAATGTATGATTCTGTAAGAGAGTTTCTGAAATGTATATGAAAAAGTCTAAAAAAACAAAAAGAGGTTTTTCGGTGATTTAGTCTAAAAACGTGATTTAATGCATGATTTTCTTCTACAAGGCACTGGTCTATGGCGCCTACAGAGAAATGAACATATAGAACTGTCATAACTTCGACAGGTCCTTTAACATTTGTACGTAAATGGAAGATTTCGGGTGAGATGTGCCGTTTCTATTAATTAAGCCTTTAAGAAGCGTTGTTTAGGTACTCTTTGTGTTTCTGATCAAAAGCCAAGGGAGACAATGAAATGATGTATAAGATGTAACATCTATAGTGGCGAACGCAATACTATTTCCACGCACGGTATCTATTAATCTGTTCGGAGCGGTCCATACTTCTTGAGGGCCGCCGTAACTATCGACGGCCTATTCGCAAATCTTCCCTTTCTGTTGACATAGCTTATAAGAAAATAGAGTGTATGGACTAACCAAATAGAATAATTATCCGTCGAAGATTGATCAACAATAAAATCTTGTCTGAACCAAACAAAATTAGGCGCATAAACCAGAAGTCAAGTTTTTATACTTCGTTAACTCTTAGATGTAGTTTAGCAGGTATATCGGGCTTCGTGTTAATTAGCCTTAAAGCTGAACCTAAACTGCGGCTTAGTATCAAGGTCAGCAGGCAATCATCAAAGATAATACGACTGTAATTAGTCAAGGTTTTTATTTATATATATTTGAATTCAATACGATTAGATTAATTGTATGCAAACCGCTTAACGAACGGCGTTGCTGAAAATATTCACTAAAAATAAATAATTTGATTGTATACGCTCTTACCTCCACTCAGTTTTCTTAATAGATTATTATGAAACATCATCGAATACTCCAGTCTAGCGATTTCCATTAATTTTCTCTTTACGTGTTTCGCCCACTTCGGATTCGGTACTTTAATATCATCCTGTAATTACATAAAATATAAAAAGCACAGATACTTACTTTAATCTGGTTTTATATACAGGGTTATTGGAAAACCTATGATTATTGACTTGTTAATCCTAATTCCTAAAAAACATCTTTAGTTGAATGTTTTTTTATTATTTTGATGATATATTTTTTATACAATAATTAATATGCTCGATGTAAGTAGTCATAAATCTAAGTTTCAAACAATAATAGAAACACTTGATTTCTTTCTTGTTGAAATGAATTGAAATGTTATAGGTTTTGGGTAAAGTCGTAGAATTAAAAATCCTCTTTTGTTTTAATGGTCCACGAAAAGTTGTTACCATTTTTCAATAACCCTGTATATGAAGTAAATTATTTAAATTTAAATAAATATTGATTAGCGCGGTTATATTATGGTTAGATAAATTAAACCTGACAAATTTTTAAACTAAATGGATAAGTTACAAGCAAACGCATTAAAAAAATCACGACTGCTACAAAAATAAATTATAGCCAGTGTCACTCGGGACGATGTTAGGATCCAAATCTGTTCAAAAACTTACATAAAATAAGCCCTAAATTCTTTACACTCCTATTGAGCAGTCGTGTAATAAAAGGAAAAGATTGAATAATGTGTTGAAGACAAGGTCTGTGTTTTAAAGCCGTAAATTAGCATTACTGTATCAGCCGGATAGTCCACTGCTGAACACAGCCTCCTTCAATATAGGGGGGGGTTTGTCATAATCCCCTTGCTTGGCAGGCGGCTTGGGGATCGCAGTGTGAGATATCAGTTCTTCAGAAAGTGCTGCTGCCCACCTTCTGGTGTGTTACCCTTAGTCGCCTCTTACGACATTCAAGGGTAGAGACGGGTAGGTGACATTCTAGCCCGGCACCCCACGGGTGACACGCAAATGTGAAATTAGCATTAAATTCAAACAATCATATCAGGAAATAATGTTGTGAGGATTTAGTATTATTGGTTTGTAAAGGTTTCTACGTTACCTGTATGAAGAATAAATTATTCAAGTGATACGCTTCTTGGGGCGTACTAAAGTTTGTGTTCGTCATTTGTGCGATCTTGTGGAAAAGATCTTTGTAGGGCACCAGCAGACCTTCGTCCATGAATGCTTTTAGTATTCTCTGCTTTTCTTGTTCGTATCGAGGACAGTTTTCTTCATATAAAAGCTGAAACGTAAAGTGTCATTTCAACGTCACTTTGTGAGGACATTTGTAGGCAAATAGTACAATCACATACTAATCACAGTGGTCGGCGCCAATGAACGAGAGTTTATCTGATTGATATCAATTGTTGACTTTTGACAATTGCTGATTGACAACTATTTCGCCTATTGGTAAGTGATGATGCGGTCGTAGATGTTGTTCAGTTTTTCCTAGAATTACTGTTAAGGCTTTTAAGGGCAGCTGCAGGACAATTTTCTTCATGAGCGTGGTAGTTAGCCAGGCCAGCATTAACAAAATGTCCTACCACCATGCAAAGGGTTGCATTTTCTCATACTTTAACTAATATCCAATATATAACAAACCAGCAATATATCCAATTCCCACACGGGCAAAGTTGCGATTGGGACAGCTAATTTTAATATTGTAAGAATGAAAAAGGCAAAATGAAATGCTACTGAGTTGTTTGACTGAACGGTTTTGCCTGGACAATCAATCAACCTCGCAGACGTAGTATTCTGCTTGCAAGCAAATAGTACTTAGTAGCTTTATGATAACAAATTTAATATGGATTTCTATTACCTACTCTTTAAAGTGACATTTGTGGTTGAGACTTACAAAGTCGTTATTTTTGGCAGGATATGTGTACGGAACTGGCTGCCACAACATGGTCTCATTCCACAGCTGTTCCACAGGAGGTGGCCACAGGCCTGCTGATATTAACAGCGCAGTCATCTTGCTAAGTTCCGTATCAGATACAATCACGATACTCTTTTCTAGAAGCAAATGAATGAGTACATACATTATATCGATGGCACTACCCCTGTATAGAAACAATAAGACAAGGTTCTTACCAGCATCATATAATGGACCTAAAAAGTCATTATATCTCTTCCTAAGTAATGCGCCCATTTCAAAAGTCAACATCTTTCCTTCCTAAAACAAAAGGAAATTAAATTATTTCATTCATATTCCGACGGTAGCAAAGAGAGTATTAATATAGTCATTCCTCTGCCTCAACGCCTTTCTATTAAGTACTGTATAACGTGCGACAAGATAATAAATCATTATTAGCTGGTGACGGCAGTTTGCGTGTCGCCGACACGTCGTTCCTGTTTAGCCACCCGCGACCTTCGAGGACCTGCTAACGCAGATGTCCCGCAGCCGACCGGGAAGTTACCGCTTCGTTAAAAAGTCATTCGTCCTGTCGAGTCCTTCCAAACTGACCCTACATGGTTCCGCAAGTTCAATGTCACTGTTTCATACAACTATTACGTAACTGTCGTGCTTCGTTGATTTTTATAGCGCTTATCGTAAAGTTGTAGTGTACTAGATGATCACTTGTTTTATGATCAATGACATATAAATATAATTTCTTTAGGTGACACGCTTTTTCATGGAGCTTTGCAAGGACGAAACAACAAGTGATCTTTTGTTAAAGCCGCAATAGTATTGGCCGGGCATGCGATATAGGAGAGTCAGTTTATGAATGAGTTGTGATCTACATAATACTCGTGCTTATGTAATGCAGTATCCAGAACAGTGACGTGAGAGATTTCTGATGTCACAGCTCTGTATGGCAGATGCCATTCGTTACGGATCGCGATCGCTGGGTTTCATGCATCGAGGAACTACGCTGAAAGGCTATTGTTGAAAATTATGTGTCATGCGGTTCCCACGACATTCAATGCCATTGAAAATTGAAAGTTTTATTTAATCAACATCTACAATAACTTTTGTAAAGACTAGCATGAAAATGAAGAGCCCCTTATTTTAATAGAGTACTTGTACCATCTAGTTCAAATTATTCGCGGTTAAGTCTACATTATATATTATAAATTGTATTATATGTTGTACAATGCACCATTACTCAGGCTCAGATTATGGACTTACACTTTACCACCATCAAACCTCCACCAAAATGTGCTACTGCGATGAGTTTCGCGCCAAACTTAACAGCCCCCATAAAATTAACAACGAGATACAGTCTACACAGCATCGTAACAGCTAAGCTGATTTTGATGTAATTTGCTGTACAGATTCTATAATATAATAACTCATAAAGCTTACTCCTTATCCCGATTTACTTAGTAGTTCACGAAGAAACGCCTAATATCAGCGCGGGCAAAGCAAGTTTATTGCTGATAAATATTATAATTTGAGGCAGTGAGCGCCAGAGTGACCTACCTTTTTGAGACACAATGAAAAGCAATTGTGTGTGCAAAAGGCAGGCCACTCTAGTGCTCACGGCTTCAATTATACTACTCGTATAATAGTTTTAGATACATGGTTAATCTAGTAGCTAGGAAAACTTACGTTTGTCATAGCGCCAGCGCCATAAGGCGAGAAAACATGATCAGGGGGCGGAGCTCCGAGCATTTCGAGTTCACGTTCACTTGGCGTGCGCTCGCCGTGGGACATCAGCTGTTGATTTAACAACATTGATTTTAATTGAATGTGTTCTCGATCTACAACGAATATTCTTATGAATAAAATATTGTCAGCTAAGAGTGACGACGATATAAACAGAGAGTAAATAAGCCAGCTATACAGCACTTCAAATCAAGTTGGGTTAAAAAAGTAACATCTTTGAAAATGTAGATAAAATACTTCTAAGATTACCTAACTTGCAATCGTATACACGGCTATGAACATGGTTACGTGATACATGCGCATCATTAGTTTGCTTGAACGTTAGAAATAAATTGCAATATACAAAATTAAAGTTAGTTTTTAGCGGTAAATTTAATAATGTAAGGAAATAATTTAATGAAATTATTTCTTATATTATAATATGCATTCATTTTTATAATATAAATAAAAACTTAATTTTCATCACACCTGGTCAATAATCGAACAAGGTTGATTGCCGTTAGCGGACAGTGAGAGCAAAATTCGATTTTGGTTCGTATGTGTGATTTAGTTACTCTCTTCTGATTGGATTATTGATTGTTTTTGTTATTATTATTTGATAGTTCGTGTTTCGGATAGAATAGGTTATCTAAGTAAAATATATGAATAATATGATATTTTATTATTGTCTGTACATTCGATTTACGAGTAGTAGGTTTTGGATGCCAAAATCTACGCTCAGGATTCTATTTTAAAATCCTTCGCTACGCTCGTAGCGAAATATTGAGCTCAATATGACGACTTCGAGGAACAAAATATGTATTACTTTGTGCATATGTCAAGCGACATATTCGCAATATAATGTTTTAATCGCAAATAAGTGCGTACAAAGTAGGTCCTCTAGACTTTCGCGGAGTTTAAAATTATGTTCCGAATCATGGTTAAAGTTCCATGATGCTCTGCGACCAGAAATCGAACGAAAATATTGTAGATATAAAAAAATACTATAGCAGATTAAAAGGTACACATAAAAAAAACGCGTCAATTACGTGATACGAACGACGTGTCTAAATTTGTATTCTGAGCAACAGTCATTGGCAGCACAATTAATTTCCAAATAAAGGTGACAGCAATATATTAGCATATAAGCAATTATGTGTTAAGATTTATATTCGTAAGTTGTACATAAAAACGGCTATATAACTTCTTTTATCAAGGTGGCGGATGGATAAAAGTAGAGTTTATCACTGTGAAAAAAAATAGTTTTCGTTGATTATATTTTCTTTATTCCTGGAAAAGCTCTATTCGTGGTAAGGCTTTGAATCTTATAGAGTCATATTTGTCAGCTATTGTTGGAATAAATGGCATTACTTCTTTCGAGTCTTTGGTAACATTTGGGAGTACAGCTAGGATACATTTTAGGACCCTTTCTGTTTCTAGCGTAAATTTATGATCTGCCTGGCATGGTCAAAGATTTGTGTGATATTGTTTTATTCTCTATTAATTAAGTAGATAGGCTTTCTGTGAATAATTTGTTATTTTATGTATGATCTCTAGATGGTTCGCCACTAATTATCTGCTCTTTAATTCAAAAGTGACCAAATGTTTAAAGTTTTCTTTACCAAATGTTACTCGTGTTGAACCAAACATTAAGCTTTGCCAGACAAACTCTCTATTGACAATGTGGCAGTCTTCCTGGGAATCAAAATAGATTCAACTTTACAGTGGGATCCACATATACAGGATCTATCCGGAAGTCTACTTCCACAGTATTATGTCGTATGTTGTAATGCTATGGCGAGCTGCTGCTGAGATAGAGAATAACGAGCCGAGAGGAGAGAATCTTTATCTTACAAAAGCGTGCAATTATATATGAATGGGATCATAGAGAATCTATGAGGTATATTTTTAAAGAAATTTTTAAAAAATGTTCCGTGGACTTTCCAGCAGGGCTCTGCAGCTGGTCACAATGCACGAACTACCCATGCCTGGCTTAAAACCAACGTTCCGGACTTTATAAAAGCTGAAAACTGGCCCTCATCTAGCCCCGACCTCAACCCTTTAGACTATAAATTATGGTCAGTTTTAGAGGACATTGCTTGCTCTAAACGACACGGCGACATTGTGTCTCGTAAAAATCTCTGGAGCAAGCAGTGGCGAAATTTCCCAAGAAAACAGTATGTAAATCCATAGATTTGTGGCCAGACATAATTAAATGCCTGTATATATGCCAAAGGTGACCATCTCGAATAGAATATTGTTTTTATTTTAACTGAGACTTTAATAAATACGTACATATTTGTTTTTGTAATATTACATTACTTCATAATAAAATTGTATCATTCTGTAACATAACTTTTGGCTAGATTAGGTAGTGTAATAGATCTTTTACCCGCGGTAAAACACTGATTTTCATTCCTAATATGAGGAAAGTAAATAAAAACCTGATTGGTTATACAAATCATATGTCGTAGATATAATAATAATTCACCAAAATGTAAAACACAGTGGTAGTTCATCCACTCTATGGTTAACCATAGAGTGGATGAACTACCACCTTTAATTATAAAACATTGCGCGGAAGAATTAATTATGCCTTATTTTCTGCTTAAATTAATCAATTATTTACAGAAGGAATGTTCCCTGATCAATTAAAAATAGCTTTAATTAAACATCTTATGTGCATAAAAAATTTACTAAACTTGATATTGGTAACTATAAACCGATAGCATTTCAAGCCCACTTCATCAAAAATATTTGAAAAATAATGAATTAACAACTCATTTTGAAAAAATCTATTATTGAATGACCCACAAAATGGTTTCGCAAAAAATGATCTGCCACTCTAGCAGTATATAAATTCAATAATAACATTCTAGAAATTTTAGATATAATTAATCTAAAAAATATGCTATTGGAATTTTTTAAAAATTAATAGATATGTTAAAAGCCTATAATATACTTTTAGGAAAAATATATGGCATAGGAATACGTGGAATAGCATATAAATGGTTCACTTCATACCTAACCAATAGCGAGCAGTTTGTATACCGGGATAATAAATATAGTCAGATCAAAACCTAAGACAACTATTCACTCTATACCTCAAGGAAGCGTTCTTGGGTGTATTCTATTTTTAATATATATTAATGACCTAGCAAAAACAATTGACGAAGCCTGTAAAAATAGATATTGATAGTCAAATAAATTGAAAAAACCATGTTCTCAAGATAAAGGCAAAATTATCATCAAAGTTCACATGTGTAGGTACTTCGGGAACTACAGCGCGCAACTGATCTTAACACAGCCTTAACGAGTTACTTTGGATTCGCACAAGCTTGGCCTAGCTGTGGAATAAGCGTGATGTACTGAAGATCTTTTTATTTCCCAAAAAAAATGCGTACGTATCCTTGCCAATATTAAAGCCATGGAAAATTGCAAGCTATATTTTATAAAATATAATATTTTAACTCTTGTGTTCTTATACATATTAGAAACGTAAATTTGTAAAAAAGTACCCTCAATTCTTTAATAAAGAAGTAGACCAACCTACAAGATATCCCATTAGATTTAAACATAACCTTATACTACCAAGCTTAAAACTAGCAATGCACAGTTCTAGTCCAAATGTAATGTCAATAAAATATTTAACACGCTACCAAATACAATAAAAAGTGAAGAAATAGACACGACTTTTGTCAATACCTTAAAAAAACTATTAATTCATAAATGTTATTATACCATTAATGAATTCCTTGGTAACAAATTTAAATGATAATGAAAAAGATCGGTCGCTCTACTACTATTATATCTGTAGCTATACCCAAAATGGGTCATATGTATAATTTAAAAGTATATTTAAGACTGGCATATACACCACATATGATGCAATAAAGGAGTGCATAAAAGAAGTTATTTAAGTTGTGGCCAAAATGAGTTCTATGCAAGTTAAACACTCTGATTTTAATTTAATTGCAAGGAAATAAAACAAAGTATAAATAATATCTCAAAACAAACTGATATTTTGGACAATGTTGTATTTTGAGTGTCATAATTTCGACAAAATTTATGTCTGGGTCTTTAATATTGCTCTCATGGGCATTATGAAAGTCCCACAAAAACTTCCTATAATATTATTAAAATAATATTTATATGCAAAACGTAGTATTATTTGCTCAGTGCTCTTGTGCCTAAGAAACAGATTTTTATCTAGAGTAAAAAAGCACAAATATATTTTTTTATTGCTGTCAGGCTAGACTTTGACCACTATCTCACCTGATGGTAAGTAATGATTCGTTTAAAGATTTACATAGATTTACATTACTGGCTCTCAAGCAAAGGTGCCTAAACACACCGTTAGGTAGTTGGTGACATTGCCTACTTGAGGGTGGTCGCTAGCCAGGCGAACATTCGCAAAATGCACTATAATGTCCTAGCAAAAACAAAGGGACCGTGCCCTCTGCGGCATGGAAGATCTTAGTAGTAAAATCCACTAGCGATGGTTGGTGACCGCTGCCAAGACCGCAGCGGAATTTGCTTATACTAGTTCATCGCAAAAAAAGTTACCACGTGTACTTGGCGGAGCACAGTGACTTCTATAGTGCTGTCCTTCATCAGAATCACTCCTACGAGGGCTGAAATAAAAAAGCGAAGGTTTCAAAGAAAATATTATGAGTCTTAGCTCGAAAATATACCTAGAATAAGCCAAGACTTTAAATCCATAATAAATACACAGTTCAGTGAGACATCCGATAAAACCTACGCGGACGTAGTTGCAGGCAGTTACTAGTTAATTACAAAATTACAACGTGAGGACAAATTATAGTTATGTGTGGGATTCGAACCCTTAACCGCTAATACAGCATGACATATGACTCATGATTCTAATTTGTCCTCTCGTTCATAACGGGGTTAGCACGGACCGGAGACATCTCCTAGGCGATAGGATAATATTCTCATTCGATATTTTTTGCAACTCTCCGAGCATGGGCGCGCCAATGCATATTTATCCGCAGTCGATAAATCCTTTCTCTCTGTTACTGTGTCTAATATTTACTAAATTATATAATATTAATCAGTATTGTCGGTTTTTTAATGCTCATTACGCTAGTCACCTTTTTTGAATAACCGCTAAATCACCTAATAGTAGTTGTCGAATGTGTTACATACACAGTATTTAATTATAGCGCTGATTAAAATACGTTAGCGATATTTGTTTATTCTATTACCCACGTCTTGTAACAAGGATAACTTCTTCCTATAATATGTCATACGGAGACAATTATATCCGTGTTCTGAGTCAATTCTTTAAAACGGAGACATATTATTTCCACGGAAATTTTAAAAAGAAGATAAATTTACTTTATTTCCTTTCTTTGTAGGTAATTATATCTCTCGATAGTGGATATAATAGATCTGCCATGGCTTAGGTTAGGAAACACGTATAAAAGTTTTCTTAGATTATAAAAATGTGTACGATCTTGCAGCAAAACTCCTAAACAAGGAAAATTCAAACTCAGTATAAAAAGCATGTAAAAAATATTATGATTATTAATACAACTAGCACGAGCGATAAAACCCTTTCTAAATGTATCGATAGTGGAGAACTCACCGGCGATGAGCGAGATGCCCACCAACACGCCGAGGCAGCAGCACATATGCTCTATGCGCATGCCCGGTGCCGTAGCCGCTTGCGCTGCCGCGGCACCCGCGTTGGTTGGCGCCTCCTCGCGACCGTCCTCTTTCCTGCAACCCCCTTTCGTTCTACATACTTGCCATCACCTCTAACTGCAGTGAAGTTTTTTCCTTGCTATAATGCTGATATACTACTACACTCGTCTCGCGTTTGGTCACTTTCAATGGCTTTCTTGAAACCGCTTCCGGATTCATCAAGATACGTTACAGAATAAAAACGATTATTAAATTAACGATTAAACAGACTACGATTTATTGTTTTTATCGATAACAGTACTGAGCAGAATATTCATTGTTCGTTTGAAAGTTTTTTTTTTTTTTATTGCTGATAGGTAAGCCTTTGACCACAATCTCACGTGATGGTAAGTGATGATGTGGTCGAAGGTGTTAACAAGCTTAACCTAGAATGACTGGCTCTCAAGGACAGCTGCCGGAACACACCTTTAGGTGCTTGGTGACAGATTTTCAACTTGAGGGTGGTCGCTAGCCAGGCGGACATTCACAAAAATGCCCTTCCACCATGCATGGGGAAAGTGGGGTCCATGGACCCCTTGGGGGTCCCTGAAGAAACCCTGCTCTAAGAGTTCCGAGAAGCAATCCTACCCGGAGACCAAACGGTCTATTTCCAAATCAACTTTTGACATTCTTGCCAAATTTGAACTTCAATTTTAATGGCTTTCTTAACGCTACCGGTTTCATAGAGTTATGTTCGAAGAGGTCTTCTAACTTACTCTATTATATTTTCTGTATATAAAATTATGTCACTGTTATTTCTCAAAGGGGCGTAAATGTAAATTATGTAAAATTACTTCTTATTTAAGTTTCATTTTAATTTAATTCACCTAATCCGATTCCGGGACTGAACCGTTAAATTTCAAAGGTTTTTTACAATCTTGATTAAATTGTCATATTATATAATATAATTAAGTCAATATTAACAACGTTTTTAGATAAATGTTTTCGGTTTCAGCAAGATACGTTCGAAGAGGTCTTACCAACTAATGTATTTCCTTTATAAAAAAGCCATAAGTATCATCTTTATATATGGAAGCGATTTTTAAGAAGGCCATTAAAAGTGCTCTTACACTAAATTAATGTATAATTGATGGGGTAACAAGTTTCAAGCAACACAAAATCATTATAATATAACACATTAAGTATGTACACATTAATGTCTAACATACAAGTAATACACCTCCGGGCCCTTTTGTTTTGTTGATTGAAGAGTCTCTTGGAGATTTGCCATAATCCCCACGCTTGGCATGAGTCTTGGGGATCGCAGTGTGAAATATCAGCTCCTCAGAAAACGCTGCTGCCCAGATTCTGGTTTGTTATCCTTAGTCGCATCTTGCGACACCCACGGGTAGAGATGGGGTGTGACATTCAAGCTTGCAACAAGAATATATAAAATAGCAAGCCTTGACATTTTTTGCTCTAATTTACGCTCATTTCGGACAAACAAATGGTTTTAGTCACCACGTGGAGAGCTCAATGAGATCGAACTTTAATTAATTATTGGTTTGTTGTCCGTTACAAGTGCCAATGCCAATGTGCTTAATACCATCATAACGCCGTGATTACCCTAAAAGTGCGTGTATAGTATCACCGAGAGCATTTCTTTGGAGCGTTGGCATCAGGCAGGCAGGCCATAAAACCAAAGCCAAAACTTTTTGACCGACTTCAAAAAATAGAAGGAGGTACTCAATTCGACTGTATTATTTTTTAATGTTTGTTACCCGAGGACTTTTGACTGGGTGAACTGATTTTGATCATTCTTTTTTTATTTGAAAGCTGGTTTTTCCCGTGTTGTCGCTGATGATCAATTTATTCAATTGCAAACTACCGATGTATAAGAATTCGATGATCATTTTTACCAGGTCTCTTCAGCAAGAGTCCGTCTTAGTCGATACTACCGCAGTGTCGTTTTCTTCTGCTTCGAAGCAGTAACGTGCAAACACGTCTGTGTTAAGGTGTGAAGGGCCTCTACCAAGTGGAATCACTGGGCAAACAACCGTCACGGAGTGACTAGCGCAGTACAGTGTCATTCAGAACCAAGATGGTGTCACTGCAACTGTTATGGACAGCGTTGTCGTTTATACATATTCATACACAAATTTTTAGACCGCAAAATCATTCAACCTCGATCGGGAATCGAACTTGCGTCTTCCGGTTTTACGAACCGGGCACCCTGCCTTAGTTTTACAAACTAGGCATTCGAGACAGGCTCTACTGGCAACCAATTTATTCAGCATGTAGAATATACCCAAATATTGGGTTTACTTTGCGCCAATTTGCGTACCTATCTTTGTAATTGAACAAGAATTTATTAGCTGATATTCCTAATGAGTTCAACTTAGAATATCCCTTTAACAAATAACATGTGCCTTATACAATAAATTGATTCGCCAAACCGATGAGGAACACGTTCCCCGCGTAAAATATGCTAATGACTTGTTAACAACGTATAAATCTAAACTGGAAATGTACGCAAATATCACTCACATTTTCCTCCGACGGATCGGCAGCTCTACATTGTAATCCGATCGATTTATGTTCACTTTTGTTAGTGCATATTTTGGTAATTAGGGAATGTGATCACATGGGACAGGTGCACTAAGTTTATATGTATTAATTGGTATTGCGTACGATAAAGGGTATAGAAGTGCACGGCGCGCGAGGCTGAATCCCACTGAGATCAGTTCGGGACGCGCTAGAAATTCACGGTCGCCGCGACCTGTGCCCGTTCGGATGATTGACTGTGTCCAATCGATTGTGCCTACCTATTTACACATGCGTGCCCGCATCCTCCGACATTGCCATTCGTATCACTGGCGGTGTCATCCACAGCCCTAACCTTGCTCGCTTGAATGAGAAAATCTGATTATGCATGGTTGTATTGACCTAGCCTAATAAAAATACTGAGAACATAGTCTACATTTACACTTGACGTGAAGGGGAACAACGCGACCATGATTCGCAATAAACACGACAGGAAAACAGTCGATGGTTTTGTATGAGGGTGCGATGATTCGCCTGATAGCATGAATTAGAAGATTGGCCGAGTGGCGAAGCGCGAATATGGATCTCCGCTTGCCCTAGGCAAAATCAGCTATCAAAAGAAGCAAGCTTCTTGCAAGATATAATGCTATGCCCAAAAATAACTACTCGGAGACGAGTGATTTTTAGACATCCACCTTGATTTCTATATATATCATATACATCACTTAAGTAACATCCACCTTGATTTCCACGAAGATTTACAAAGTAATTTCTGACTTGATTGGTTTTACGACCTTATGTGTTTGACCTGTTTCACTTCATTCCAAAGGGTCCCTGTTTGCTTATAATAAACGCAAATATAATAATTGCTTATACAAACGCAAGAAAACGCAAATAATTTTATATTCATCCACATGCAAAAAATACTTTTTGCAGAAACAAGTGATCTTGCTGAACAGCGGCTTAAGATAAGCCCACATTGTTGTTTAATCACGCTCTTAATGAGATGACACTATCGGTCTGTTGATTCTTGTTAAAATCTGTCGTCTAGCACGTAGCAATGTGTGCAGGTTACTTGCTTAAAAGCCTGCTTCTATATCGACCACATCATCACTTACCAACAGATGTGGTAATAATTAAGTTTAATATATTCAAGAAAAAACAATCATGCCTGTATATCCCAGAAGTGGCAAGCAGAGGTCTCCTACTTAATTAAAATACTAGTGACTCTGTGAGCTGAAGAATTGGCGACTGAAATAATTTTTTGTTTCAACCTCAATATCTCCGCTATTTTGATAATTTTACAAAAATTGTATCGACATAAAAACTTGATTTTCGATATCAGTTTGGGAAATATGACCTCTAGGTCGTAAGAGAAAAGCTGGACAGACATACTAAAGCATGTTTGCTCATACTGAAACGAAGACGCTTCGCTCGCTCGGTCAACTTCTTGTGATCAATATAGGCTGGGATACATCAATACCCAGCTTTGTTTTTTGCAGCTCAATGATAGGCGAGTATAAGCTAGTCTTATAGACGCAACGACGGTAGGTATGCAAAGTGTTAAACAGCAAGCGACTGAGCTAACATGACAATGACTTATAACTCCAATCTTTCCTCTCGCTCTTTAACCATCGTTTTGGCATGGAGCGACATCTATAGTTCAACTTACGTTGTACTACAAACAAGACTAATTTTGCAATTGGTTTTAAACTTGTTTATGATCAGACGCAACTCTATAATTTTAATATTTTTATAATTCATTAACGCATGCACGGCGGATTACATTACAAATTATGGGACCTTAATGAGATGTTAAAAATAAATTAAGTCTTTAATCAGTACTAATATTATAAATGCGAAAGTAACTCTGTCTGTCTGTCTGTCTGTTACGCTTTCACACCAAAACTACTGGACCGATTTGAATGAAATTTGGTATGGAGATAGTTTGAGACCCGGGAAAAACATAGGATAGTTTTTATCCGACTGCGCAAAAAGAGGTTAATGTTTTCGCGCGATAACCGACATACGCGCGGGCGGAGCCGCGCCCGGAAAGCTAGTAAACTATAAAATATTATAAAAATATTATAAATTTGTAACTTACTTTACGCAAATTATATTGCTTAGATGTACCATTATCACTTATATATGATTTAACTGAATAATTATAAAATCAAATCTCTTGATCTAGACTACAGATACGGCCGTATTTAGATTTCTAACATATCTGAAGAAACATTCATTTGTTTCGTGAGACGACGAACACACTTGTAATTATCTCTTATCAAATCGTAATTAACTGTAAACTGGTTTCACGTGTTGGCTCCTTAAACAAGGTTGCTCTGTGTGTTTTTACGCATATATTTTGATCCCTATATAAAATTATATGAATGAGTGTAACTTTTATTTCCGCATATAAACTATACGTGCTGCCTGTTGCCATGAAAACAAATCTTGTTCGGCACTGAATGATGATGATGCGATGACCTACACCCACTAAGCTTTTTTTTGGACTGCATTTTATTACATATCTGTATCGCATAAAAATGGTTTCTAACGTGGAACAATGCTTTTAATTTACAAGGCACATGAATAATTATTCATGTGAATAAGGCACACGCATTTGGAGAACTTTATTCTAAATTCTATTGCGTTTACTGTAAAAGCAATAGACTTCAGAAAAAAGTTCAGTAATAAAAGTTTTGAAGTTATTAGTACTACAGTTTACAGTCAATAGTACAACCTTTTAGAAGGAGCGCACTATCAGATGTTTTTAATGTAGTACCTACTCAGTCTGTAATTTAAAAAAATACCAGCTCTGTCTTAGCTCAAAGGCTGCGCCAAAATAATAGTCTACATTCTTACATCTGAACATATATAGGTAACCTGCGCTACCATTGTAGAATGAATAAAAAGGACAGTCAATAACCATATAAATTATAAGTTTAACATAACGACAATGAAAAGGAATTGAAATACAAAAAGGTTGTGTGACGGTTTTATTGATATAATTAACTTGTATATATATATATATAGTATATGGCATCTGTAGATTTATAAATATCCATGAAACAAACATATGTGTACATCTATGTCTAAAACGTATATAAAACTAAATAAAATACTACTCACAGCCACGGTTATGTTAATGTCACATTATCTTTATTACACTAATTTAAATACTCAATACATCACATTCAGTTAATGGCAATACTATTGTATTAAAACACGATGAGAATATTACTATAAAGGTTATGTCCTGTAATATAACAAATACTGTTACGTATAATTTATCTAGATGGCGTTATTCCGCAGGTTTTGTAATACTCTTCCTCAGTCCAAGTGTTCTCTTTCACAAGGCTGACAAACTTGTCGTATGGGCAAAGGTCACCGCCTCCGCATCCTTCGACGGGTAATACCTTTGCTGGTCCTCCGGCAACGCTCGCGTACGCCGCCTGGGAAAGAATGGAAATCATTATTAAGACAACCGGGAACTGGAAAACTTTGAAGCTGGCCAGCTGAAGTGCTGGCCCAGTGTCTGTCAGTACCCAAAATCTTTTTTTAATTATTTTTTTTGCCTGATAGGTTAGCCTTTCACCACTATCTCACCTGATGGTAGGTGATGATGTGGTCAAAGATGTTGTTCAGGCTAACCTAGAATGATTGATTAAAAATCTGTCGCTAAGCACTTAACGGTCAGTTGTCCTTGAGAGCCAGCACTTCCTAGGCTAAACCAGGTATCCTTCTTCTACCACATCATCATTTACCAATAGGTGAGATGTGGTGGTTGAAGCTGACTAGCTGAACAATATATTAGCTGAATAGTACATATACATTGATATATAAGCTATAAAATAATAATAAAAAAATGTAAGTATGCATTATCTAGTTTGATAAAAGTATTGAAACAAAATTATAGTGGTATTATTTGCAATACATAAAGAAGCGTGTGATTTAGCCAGCTTGCCCGGGGAACAGTGGAGCTGTTTTGTATGATTGGCCTTTAATGAGTTGCTTAATTCTAAACGCAATTAAGCATATGTTACTGTAACAGCCGGATCGTCTACTGCTGAACACAATATTTTCTATTAAGGGAGTATTTGCCATAATCCCCACGCTTGGCATGCGTCTTGGGGATCGCAGTGTAAGTTGGCAAGTCTTTAGAAGGCGCTGCTGCCCACCTTCCAGTATTCTCACCTTAGTGCCTCTTACGACACCCATGGGATGATATGGGGAAGTTCAATTCTAACACGGCACCCGACGGGGCTTTTAAACATCATTATTTTCAATTTTTCTTGGCTTCTTATTTTTGTGTGTGACTATTCACTGACGATAAAATGTTTCAGTAAGAACATTCTCGTCATTACGTTTTCCATTACCAGAAATTGTTAAAATCTTGTGGATCTTTGGCACAGTTTTTCAATCATCAGATAAAAAATATCTAACTTATGAAATTACTCGTAACATAGTATAGATAAAAAAATTGTTTTTATTTAAACTACTAATATGCGTTCGTATAATTTTTGTATTTGTAATACTCGTAGTAATCTAGGTGAAGTAAAACTACATGATGCTTTAAAAATATGGTAGTAGGGGATAATTATAATATGTAATCAAAATACCAACGAAAACCAGTTTGGCGTTAGTAATGAGCAAGGCCGCGTTTAGTATAATACACGATAATAATTAGTAATCGATTATTCTGTTACTAAGCCTATAATATCCGCTAAGCAGCATTTTATAATAGTCGACTGCCTCGTTGGGCTAGTGACGTAAAGCGTCCATTTGTCATATCGAGGTCTTGGGACCTTGATCCTAAGTTCTTTTCTATTTGACAAATGATGGATTTTTTTCAAAGAAATATTTAAAAAATCATGTTGTCAATCCCTCAATAGTCCCTTTCACCTGAAAAATCCCTCCCCACACAATAAACTTGTTTTCCCGTAAAAAAGGTATGTATCATGGTATACGTCATAACTTTGTGTGACTATAGTACAAACCCTAAAATAAATATTTAATAAAAACTTGCTAAGTGAGAGTAGTATTCGCGCTAAGGATATTGAACTGATTGCAAATATAACAAATTTTATGTAAATACTTAGAACTGTTATGTACATATTGTGCTTTTCCTACATATTAATTAAACGTCATTGTTGCCACGGACTAGCTGTGCGAGTTCGTAACGTACTTGGCTGATTTTTGTTTTTGTAGAAAGTTTGTTTTGTTGTAGCTTGAAAAAATATTATAGTAAATAGTCTACTTCAACAAAGTGAAGGCCAATGGATTACAAATATAGGTAACTAATTATCCTTTCAAGTGCAATTTATCGGTTCAGTAATCGAACTCTGTTACTTGACCTGATTCTAATCTTTCAGGTCATGCTGAGCTATATTTGAATAACAAATTAAAATGACAGTAGGTATATACTTTGCTATCCTGGCACCTGATTACCCAGATTTTCACACAGAAGTCCAAAAGAGAGGACTTGGAAGATCCTATCTTCCAATTCCATAGACTCAGACATGTCACGGACGTTTAAAACCCTATTAAGAATCCAACAACCAGGAATTTCACGTAAAATGTATCATTACATTTTCATTTAAAACAGATGCAATTTGGCTAGAAACTTGGTCCTGGTCTAATAAGCAAGAAACATGCAATTATTGTTAGGGTTGACATTCAAAGCCTTTTTTTATTGCATTGTGACCGAGGTATTTCAATCACCTTCTTACAGCAATTACAGCTCTAAATATATTCTGAAAGTCAGAGCATTGAAGTCAGAGCGTTAAATTATGCCAGGTTCCTGATAAAAAATAACACATATCACCTAGACTTAAACTCCGACTTCTTCAGTCAATTCGTGACGATGATCGATGCGGCTAGACCGAAATATTTTGGTTTCTTGCTATGTTTACCTTAACTTGTGCTCAAATAGACCCAAAAGCGTAATTTAAAGATAAAATATCCGGCACCGCCGATGGAATATGTCGAGTTTGCATATTGTGTTTTGCAGTCACGTCACTTGATATTATTATTTAAGACGTAATTTTTCGAAAGCGTAAACTCCAAAAACATTTTACCTAAAAATGGAACAGACTTCAACACTCAAAAGTGTGAAATAACAAAAAAGTTCCTATTATCTAGTTGTGCATGCGCACAATCATGGTACCGACTTCGACAAGTTATTTCACACTTTTTAGTGACCCTTGCTACTTACGGGATCGATTGTCATTCATTAGCAATTAATATATCATCAAGATAAAAAAAATCAAGATACAAGAGATACATCAAAATCGTAAAAAATTAAGAGTTAACAAACATAAAAAAACAGACGAATTGAGAACCTCTTCCTTTTTTTAAATCAGTTAAATAGAAAGAATTATTCTTTTCAAACTCACCGATATATAATACTGGCCATCTGAGCACCCCTTCCGTAACTCCAGTGAGAATGTCGCTCCATAGTGTGGCTGGTGGGGACGAAAGACTCGCGATGCAGCCATTAGCCCTGCTACGTTGTTCTCGTGTGCAGAGTACAGCTGCAACTTCGGCTGTTCCGTGTTACCAGCGATGTACGAACTTGTTGCGATTAGAATATCATGCAGGAGAACTCCTGAAAACATGCAATGTTTCACGAATTATTCAACGTGTCTCTTCTTCGTAAAGTGGTTTATAGCGCTATCCAATTAACTAAGTTTGAGTAATGCTCGCTGCTCAGATGGCAGCCGGTAATGCATTTTACTGATGTCCGCCTGGCAAACTACCAAGTAAAAAATCTGTCGCCAAGCACTTAATAGTGTATGTGACCGCATGATCACCTACCATCAGATCATATTGTGTTCAAAGACTATCAATTGTAATAACATTTAAAAGTATTGACGTATTATTAGACATTGCGAGAGAGCGTAGTAGGATGGTAGACTCTAGCTAGATAAATCGTATTCCACATCATTAAACAAAATATTACTTCGTAGAACGTGGTAGTGATTTTTGTTTATTACTTTTTCTACCAGGAACAATTTATTTAATAATAATAAAATTCTTTATTTATAGAAAATGACAATACAGTTTCGTTCCGCAAGTTTCGGCCCTATCGGTTAGTGCAATAATACAGTTGTAGTTATTTATTTTTTAAATCAAACTGCTTGATTTCTTGATTATTAATTCTCGAGATCTTGATTATATTTTTTTTTGACAGATGGACTGTAATGCAATGTTCATTGTTATCACAATTGCCTTCTAGACTGCCCAAAGGATTGTGCTATTGAGAATTTTAGTCGTTTAAGATTTGGACATCCATGCCCACATATACTACTGCGTAATCCTCGGGAATGTACAGGTGTGATGATGATTTTTTCGCGAATGTGTAGAACATACAGCTGTTTTAGTTTTAACTGTGTAAGGAAGCATGTATATATTAAACATCTTTTTTGATAAGGTTCATAGAGGCATAGTTTCTTTTTCAATAGATACTCTGACAATTGACAGGAACAGTTCAATCCTTGCCATGATGAAGATATAATTGTGATATATTGCATTATGGACTTAAATCAGTTTCATGATTACTATAAGAACAAGTTTATGGCAATCTTATATGAATTACATTCACTTACCTGATGCCAACTTTCTTAATTCGGTTGTATAATATTCACATAAATATTCTATTACAGTAACATTGTGTATTTGAATCCAAATATCTTGAATCCATTGCGGTGGTTTCACTCCGACATTTTCCTGAAAGAGAATACTGTTCTATATTTCGATTATCGCTAAAATACCTCGACAAGCCATTTTTCAACATTTTCAAACTGGGGTTTCTTAGTCTAACCTAAAAATATCAGTGGTTCTTCTTGAACTGGAGACCATGCACTAATACTGTTCTTCTTAAGAAACCCTGAACTGATTTAGGTTATTTTTTATGCCTGATAGGTTAGCCTTTGAACACTATCTCACCTGATGGTAAGGGATGATGTGGTCGAAGATGTTTTTAGGCTAATCTTGAATTACTGGCTCTCAAGCTCCTGGAACACATCGTTAGGTGCTTGCCGACAGATTTTCTACTTGAGGGTGGTAGCTAGCCAGGCGGGCGATTCTCAAAATGCCCTACCACTATGCTATAACGACTTCCATCCTAAAACAACAACCGGGACCGACAGCTTGCCCTCCGAAGCACGGAAGCGCTCAGTAGTAATGTCATTAGCGGTCACGCTTCCAACTCATGACCGCGGCGGACGTTGGTTAACTTTGCTCATCGGTTAAGAACAGCTAAGCAACCTTGCTACGAGCGCTTCAAACCTTCGCGTGTACCTAATAACTGTATAATTAGAAATTATTTTACTGCCAAATCTCAAGAAGATAGTTTGGAAGAATAATACAATTTTCCAGAAACAGCTTTGTAGCTTGAAAAATAAAATCGGAGTTTTATTTCGATTCAACAAATAACCCGAAACCACGCGATATAACCTAATACCACGGCAACGAACATCGATAACTGCTGGCAACACATGGCATTTGTCGTCTGTAAAATTTTGTTATGGTCCTAATATTATGTTTAAGATCGATACGTACCAAAGTCTGCAATGCGTTGTCAAAATTGAACACATCCTCGGGGTTTGTAATGTTCGTGCCAGCTCTCTCACGAATGTACGTAATAAGGTCTTTGTATGGCTTCAAAAGCTCCACAATTTTTGGATCTTCATAAGTCGCAGATTTCAACTGTGCGTATAGCGGGCAGGTATACCAATACATAAACTGTAAGAAATATATTTTATGAGCATAACTTGATTAATATCACAAATTTCTATAGAGCATCTTTTTGTTATAATTTACACTTTAAAAAAAAAAAAAAAGATTCACAACAGATGCAGGTGTTCAATTGATGTCACATATACTTGAAGCCTGGGAGAGTTCACATGATGCTATTGGCGTATTTTGTGATCTTTCCAAGGCATTCGACTGTGTGGAGCACCGCACTCTGATTCGTAAGCTTTCACACTATGGTATTCGTGGAAAAGCTTTGAATCTTATAGAGTCATATACTTCAGACAGGCTACAGAAGGTTAGAATAAATGTCAATACTTCTTCCGGGTCTTTGGTAAAAATAGGTGTACCGCAGGCATCAATTTTGGGACCTTTTCTGTTCCTAGCGTATATTAATGATCTGCCTTGCATGTTCAAAGATTTCTGCGATATTGTTTTATACGCAGATCATACCTCTCTGATTTTTAAAGGAAATAGGAAAGATAGTGAACTCATTCAAGTAAATAATGTGTTATCTATGATCTCTGAATGTTCGCCGCTAATAATCTTCTCTTAAATTTAAAAAAGACTAAATGTTTAAAGTTTTCTTTACCAAATGTGCCTTACGTTGAACCAAACATTAAGCTTTGCCCAGATAAACTCTCTATTGACAATGCGACAGTCTTCCTTGGAATCAAAATGGATTAAACTTTACAGTGAGATCGACATATTCATGATCTAGCCGGAAGACTTAGTTCTGCTACTTATGCAGTTTGTAAGTTTTGACAGTTAACAGACGTAGCTACTGCACGGCTGGTTTATTTCGCGTACTTCCACAGTAGTGTTATGTCGTATGGTGTATTGCTGTGGGAAGCTGCTGCTGAGATAGAGACAATCTTTATCTTACAAAAGCGTGCAATTCGAGCCATATATGAAATGGATCCTAGGGGATATCTAAGGGGTCTTTTAAGAAATTGATATTTTAACTTTACCGAGTCTGTATATATTTGAAAATATTATGTATGTTCGGAAAAAAAATAG
Source organism: Plagodis dolabraria (assembly GCA_963854805.1). Classification (NCBI taxonomy): domain Eukaryota; kingdom Metazoa; phylum Arthropoda; class Insecta; order Lepidoptera; family Geometridae; genus Plagodis; species Plagodis dolabraria. Next base: position 25,248,659 of record OY978444.1, read on the forward strand.
TAAATTTAAATTAAACAGTGACAACCAAGACTGCAACACTATAAGCTCACTACAAGCACTAAATAGCCGTACTAGGTTTTAGACTAGCAAAGGCAAATAAAAAGTCCTTTTTAGGTAATTGTATGCGGTTTTATAATAAAGTTCCCAAACATATTACAATGCTCACAGATGGAAAATTCAAGTTGCACGTGAAAAACATTTTGATTAAGTAATCCTACTACACAGTTTGTGTTTACTTAAACGACAAAAATGCTTGGATAATTCCGCCTCTGCCAAGCTATCACCTGTCACCTCATAATTTAAATAAAATATTGTATATAACACATTGTTAAAAGACGTTTAAAAGAATGGCCCCGAGTTTCTTGCCCGTTCTTCTCGCAGTGGCTCTATATATATGTTTTTGCTGAACGTGGCACTATACTGTAGAATATTTCAATATTAAAATTTGCAATTGACCTCCATAAGAGCGTCGTAAATTGCGCCTAAATTGAATAAATTATTTTTAATTTGAATTTATATAAATAAAGTAAACTCTATCAAGTTCTAAGTATGTACTATAAACACCGTTCATATATTTTTATTATACCCTGGGCTTTTAAAGTCAGACCGAAGCTAAAGTATCATAGTATTCAACTATGTACGATACGACTAAATTAATTTCATTTTTTTTATTTCGTACATTTGTCGAGATAGCGGATAGCGGTAAAGAAAATAGACGGACCTGCGTGTAATCTTTTCGTCTATTTTCTTTATTTTATCTACTGCTACTCACTTCGATATGAAGTCAAAATCATTTATCCAATGTCGGTGTCGACAATGCTCTTGAACTTAGTGGAATGCCGCTCATGTAGCGCACTTTTTCCCCGAGTTCCCTGTTAAGTTCATCCAAGATGATATGGAATTGCTAGCTGGCAATTTTAGAATACAAAGATATAATATTGGGTATATATTCTAATGTAAATGCAAAAAACGTATGTTTGTTTTTATTTCTCGTACCCAAAAGTACCCATCCAATTAACGGATTCAAATAAACAAGGAAGGAAACTTGCATCAGTAAGCGTGGCGAACGAGAGTGTAATTGAAAGAACACTTGCACCCGAGTCAATCATTAAACTCCGACTTCCAGATAATATAATACGATAAAAAATAACAACATTTTCTTTTGCGACTTCTACGTTTTTGGTGCAGTAAGCCTCTAAAATATTAATACTAAAATAAAAAAACTAATTAATGCTGTAATTTTGTCAAAGATTCATTTATCTATCTCCTTATTTCTTTATCCAATGGTAAAGAGATAGATCTTATATATTAATGTTATTATTATAAGGGAACTTTTCGGATTTTCATATTTTCACCTCTATAGAGCTTCCAACTTCCAACCTCCCTAGGGCTCGAATTCAAATATACCTCCCGAAATTCGAATTTAATGCAACTAGATTTTTCGAATATGAATAAAGCAACATAATGTAAAGAGTATTCCATAATCTTATTTTATTTATTACTGAAGATCTTGGATGAAAATTTTTATGTATTTATTAATTTTGTCAGGGTAGTATAGAAGTAAATTTTGCAAAAAATTACATACTTTGATATATAAGAATCTCGAATAAGTTATCTGCAGTTATATTTTCTGGGAATAAATGTTACTTACCATGTACCTTCTTAGTTCTGTTTAAAAATGCAAAGTTTAATTCTGTTTATACATTTTGATGGGAGGGCACAAAAATAAAACAGCGACATAAATATGTAAATAACATAAATAAATTACTTACAGGATCGGTTTCATACTCTGGCGTATCATAAGGTATGGGTTGCCAGTCAAGTACAGGGTTTCACTTCTGCGCAGTTGGTGAGGGGTATAAGCCTGCTAACTGGCAGCGTTAGCAGGCTTATAATAAAACAGCAACATAAATATGTAAATAACATAAATAATACTTACAGGATCGGTTTCATACTCTGGCGTATCATAAGGTATGGGTTGCCAGTCAAGTACAGGGTTCCACTTCTGCGCAGGTGGTGGGGGGTATAAGCCTGCTAACTGGCAGCGTTAGCAAGCTTATAATAAAACAGCAACATCAATATGTAAATAACATAAGTAATACTTACAGGATCGGTTTCATACTCTGGCGTATCATAAGGTATGGGTTGCCAGTCAAGTACAGGGTTCCACTTCTGCGCAGGTGGTGGGGGGTATAAGCCTGCTAACGCTGCCAGGGCTGTCATCTTAGTTCGAGCGTAGCTTGTCGTTCTCACGTTGATTTCATCGTTTAAATACAAGTTGGAAATCAGGCCGCCATAACGCTTCCGCAAGTATTTGCCGACGAAGTAAGCGCGCTGTTTGCCTTTCTATACAAATAAATAAAATTAAAATTTATTAATAAATATCAAGTTACCTTGTAAAAATCTGTAGCGTACTACCCAGTTTTAGTTTTATTTGTTTGAAATTTTGACAGTTTATTTGATATTAATTAAATATTCTAATAGGGCAGATTTATTATTTTTTCATATAAATCTTTGGGTTGTATTTTATTATGATTGTAATGTTACTTTGGTTGTAAATTTATTAAAATGTAATGTGTGTCCATCTAAATGTTGTCTGTAAGAGATAGCATTCACGATAAGACCGCCAAATGTATTGCCAAAATATTTTAATGTAAGTGCACCCTGTATTTTTAATGGTATGCAATAAAGAGTTATCGTAACCTAATGTAAAATAATTGGCTTGAAATTATAATGTTTTTTTTTTATTTGAATAAGATCCTTATTATAATTTTCTATTGTTATTGAAGATTTGGGTGTAACAAATCGCGTATTCTGAATGTATACTCAAAACCTGAAACATGTACGAGCACATGGTTTCATCTTGATAAAGTACGCAACTTAAGTTATATTAATTTTTATTATAGTTTATGTATAGTGTACGTCATTCGGACTGACTAATATGTTTTGATATAAGTGTGTTTCGACCAAGTGTCTGTAATTCACGACTGGTATTAATTTTTAACGGATAACAGTTATATCGTGGCATATTTCAGAATCGGTTATAAGGGTCCCATCACATGAGTCAGTCCGCGCGGCTACTCCTGGCCGGATAGGCTTAATAAGCAGCTGATTGCAGTACGTGAGAACAGTAGCCGGTAAACGATAGGTAGGGGTGTCATCGTCACATTTTTACCTAATAGAATAATTAAACGTGTGTCCGCCAAACTTTTCTAGTTTAGATAATACTCGGCTGAAAATTGGTAGGATTGTTCAAAACACTATTATAAATGAAATGTGAAAGGTCCTCATCGATCCGACACCTGGAAAAAAATACTCGGCGTCAAAGGTCACAAAAACAGGCTTTTCGCGATTTTCAGCACAACGATAAGTTTTATCATATAATATAAGCTCAGACAAAAATTGTAGATCTGATAATTATTCATAAAAATGTCCGAACACTTTTTTTTTAATTGTCAACGTTTTAGAGAGACAACGATTCAAAAAGTTGAAAGAGTTGTAATCGTTATAAATTAATTTTCACGCCACCTTTGAGGTAGTGTACTAAGCGCGTTTTTTTTTACTTTTTGAATCGTTATATCTTCTAAAACGTTGGTGCTTAGGAAAAAATTAATTGAACATTTTTTATGGATAATTATCTAATCTACAATTGTTGTCTGGGGTAATGTTATGTTAAAACTTATCGTTTTGCTGAAAATCGCGAAAAATCCGTTTTTGTGATTATGTTTTGACCCCGAGTAAATATTTTTCCAGGTGTCGAATCGAAGAGAACTTTTCACATTTCATTTACAATAGTGTTTTGAACAATCCTACCAATTTTCATCCGAGTAGAATATTTGTAACCTCACTCCTATTGTTTGGTCTAATTTGACCGGACTATATGTAGTTTTGAGCTTTTACCAAAATATACATTACTTTTACGCGCTGTTGCAATGTAGAACCATAATAGAGCAAGGCAGGACTCGCGCTTGGCCAGATTGTTTTCCCAGCAATGTATCAAGTGTTTTTATTTAGTAGTTTAATGCAGATTGCCGCTAATATTCTTAGTTTATTTACAGTCCGAACTAGATAAAGATAAATCTTATATCTCATTCTATAGTCGTCTTATGCAAGACATGAAATTAGTATCAGGTTATCGGAATAACGTAACTTACATTAGTCAAAGCTTTCATTCCATACGGATAGAATACATCTTTGCTCAGTTTTTCTTGAGAAGGATAGAGATCTAATTCTTCCATATCCGGAGTACGATCGCCATGGCGGAATACCTGCAACAAAACATTACACGTTAGTTAAGTGCCGTATAATTTTCTAGACGAGTAAATGGCCATGGGGGCGGTGGAAGGGGATGAGTGTGACTGGAACCCACTAAATCCCCCCCACGAGCAGCCTTTGCCAAGGTGGGGCATGATAGGGTCGGGTTGGCAGTAACTATCTTGCCCCGGAAACGAGTAAATGGCCTGTCTCAACAACAGTCAAGGGCAGAAGACCTTGATCATAGTGTATCAGCAGCATTGTCCACTGCTGAACACAGCCTCTCCCATTAAGGGGGGATGTGCCATAATCCCCACGCTTGCCAGGCGTCATGGAGAGCGCAGTTTAAGATATTAGAAGGCGCTGCTGTCTACCTTTCGGTATTTTACCTTTAGTCGCCTCTGACGACACCCACAGGTAGCAATGGGGGGCTGAAATTTTAGCCCGGCATCCAACAGGGCCGCTACCATAGCGGGCACAAATAATTCAGAACGTAAATGGTCTACCGTATATGTTTCCTGCAGATATTTTTAAGCGCTCGTAGCGAAGTTTGCTTAACCATTCTAAATCGATCAGCAAAGTCCGCCGCGGTCATGAGTTGGATGGGTGACCGCTGGTGACATTACTACTGAGCGCTTCCGTGCTTCGGAGGGCACGTTAAGCCGTCGATCCCGGTTGTTATCTTAGGATGGCAGTCGTTACAGCATGGTGGTAGGGCACTTTGCGAATGCCCGCCTAGCTAGCTACCACCCTCAAGTTGAAAATCCGTCGCCAAGCACCTAACGGTGTGTTCCGGTAGCTGTCCTTGAGAGCCAGTAATTCTAGGTTAGCCTTAACAACATCTTCGACCACATCATTACTTACCTTCAGGTGAGATAGTGGTCAAAGGCTAACCTATCAAGCATAAAAAAGAAAAAGATATACTGCATTACGTGTATGTATGACGTGCCTGCAAATTCAGTACCTTCCTTGTCCTTCAATCCGGACACAATAATATAAATACTGCTGCTTGACGGCTGAAGTAATGAACATTAAGCGGTACTACTCACCCAGACGTCTTCTACATCCGTCAAAATCTTGAAAGTTTTTGGATATCAAACACATTACATTTGAGAGTAATGTATTAAATACGATTAATAATATTATCTTCCTTAATTCCCATTTAACCTATGTGTTTAAATAAACATTAATTAGTATCCTAGGTTACGAGTAGCACATGTAACATTTTCTATATAAATGCATATTGTTTGCTGATTACACCATAGTAGTTGCAAAATGCATCAAAAATAATACTTTAGAGCAATTAGTAAAGAATTCTATTTTGAAAGTAACAAACTGGACTGAAAGTCATAATTTAACAATTAATATGAATATAACTAGTAAGTATAGTATAATTTAATTCTTATAATACTGAACCAATTAATCTTAACAACATATATTATAAAGAACAATAGACGAGGTGCATTCCATCAAATACTTAGGTTTAATTCTAGATAAGCATTTAAACTGGAAAGAACAGGTCTTGTAAAAATATCATCAATCCGTTTTTGCTCTCAAGAGACTGAGGTAGACTTAATCTACTGAGGTTATGTTAATAGTTAACCACGGTTACGATTTGTCGGTCCTCAGCTATGGGTTAATTATCTGGAGAAGCTCAGTAGACTCGGGAAAGACTTTTAAGGTACGTAAACGGTGTATTCGTGTAATCAACAAATCGTGGTACTATAGACATATAAACCTTTATTTATACGAAATAATATGTTACCGCTTCCATGCTTGTACATTAGAGAAGTTTATTTATGTTAAACGTTATCCTTCATACTTCAAGGCACGAATTAAAGTTTATCCAAGGCAAAAAGGTAAACAGTACAAAAACTTATTATATCAACCTTGTTATAAGAAGATTTTTAAAATAAATATATGATAATAATTTTACCTGCTGATTTGAAACAGTTAGATCGATAATTGCTTTTTAACTGTAAAAGTGTATTAGATTGTTTGGAAGAGAATTAATATTATGTTTATAAATGTTAGATTATATGATGTTTTATTTTGGTTTAAATTATGGGGATTTCTGGCAAAATATTGGCACGTCCGTTTCCAGATTGAATACAAATGCGGCACATTTTTACAACAACAAAATGAAATATTTATTTATAAATTATTTCGGATGGAAAAAGATAACTTCCAGCGAGACTTGAACCCGCAACCCTCTGAATACCGTCCTGGTGCATAAAAAAAATAATACTAATCAGAAATATTTATTGTTTATACTCTCGCTTTTATTTTTCATTTGATTACTTTCTTCTGGGTAACGCGATGAATCTGACTGCTAACACAGGCGTAATCTAGTTCAAAGTATTACTATTACCATAGTCAGGTCAGGTCTACTAATTTCGACATACATTTGATATTATAATAATATTCTTTGTATCTATGATAACTTGATAAGAATAATGCACAAAATAATTAAATTAATAGTTGCATTTTATATGGCACTAGTGAATGCCTGCGCTTCATTTCGCTTGTTATATTATTACACACTATGCTTCGAAATCCCTTTTCTTAGCTGCTTATAGGATAAACATGACTACTGCTTTATGCGGAATCTCAATAAGAAGAGCTATTGGCACTTTAAATACTCTAAACAAATTGAACTAAATTTTTTTATGATCATTTCCTTCACGACATAAATAAGGTTCTGTTATATAAATATCATTTTGAATATCTCCAAGCACAATTTATGCACAAATTCAACTCCCTTTAATCCTATGTTCAGACAAAATATTATATGATAGTTCATGATGTTGCCAGACTTTAGTTTCCGATTCATCACGAGTACAATACTTTTTCTGTATATAGTATATACCAATTGTATACTAGATATTTTTTTATCAATAGAACAGGATCGTTGTATCATTGAATGGCTTTACATCCGAGTCAACCGTGATTGTCATCAATTTCAAAGCGTACCACGAATGCTTGCTGTATCTCTGTGTTCGTCAAGTCATCGGATTGAGGGTCCACGCTCCCTGCAGTCGTCGAACTCGCCTCCTCCCCACCAACAGCCGCCACAAACATACTCGCAATAAATATAATTGACATTTTAAATTAATTCACAGCTGATATATCTAATCTTAGTGTACATAACGTGCGCGCGTTCGCGGGCACTTTTCGACTGCAATACTCTGAGCCTCTGCTCCATTTATATACAGATGTACATAGAATAGTATGATTGAAAATCGGCGAGACCGCTTTGCTCTGCGTTACGAATAATTTAAATTAGTTTCGTAATGTATTAAAACTACATACTTACAGATAAGAAATAATTTTGGCGAAGGTTTCGAACTAATCATTATCATTACAATTAGGTACACGGGTAATAGTGAGATATCAGTATCATTCAGTTACGGCAAGATAGTTTTCTTTTTGTTTGACAAAATTTGTTAGATTGTTAGATTTAGACCTCAATTTCGATCACATCTAAATTGGTAATATTGTCGCTTCTTCCTTGTGTGGTGCCGTGGGGTGCCTGTTTTCACTTAAAATGTTATTTTTTTTATAATAAGTCACACACACAATTAATTTAGTATTATAATGTTAAATCAAAATATTCTTTCTATTGTTAAGTCAGTATAATTTATGAATTGTATTGTTTTATTTATTTGTCAAACAATACTTTAAAATTATGGATATATGTGTCTGGAATAAATATTTATCACTATGAAGCAGTCATGGCAAGTGACAGTGGGTTTGGACTGCCGCGCAGATATCTATGGCTATCCCGTGGCATGGTTGAGACTTGAGATTCACCTCATGATGGTAGGGCATTTTACTAATGCTAGCCTGGCTAGCTTCCACTCTCAAGTAGAAAATCTTTCCAAAGCACCAATCACCACAGTCCTTCAAAGCCAGTATTTCTGGGCCTCATCCCATTAACATCCTCGACCTAATCATCTCTTACCAACAGGTGAGATTGTTGTAAAAGGCTAACTATATCAATAATTAAAAATAATTAGTGAGGGAAAGTAGTGCTATGTGTTCCAAATACATAATAAAATGTATACCAGGTCGAAAACTTGTGTTCGTTAGATTTCGTGTTTATGTTGTGTTCCGGATGTGAATACTCCACAGTTGGTAACCATCGTTACCCATAGTTACATAAAGGTAATTTACGTATACTTTTCATCACTTATCCTCGGAAAGTACGTTGTGTTCGACTCAAAATGTGGAGGTATATTTTATATCCCGACTCAAGGTGGTAAACCATTTTATAAAGGATTTTTTTATAACTGCTAAGTATGTCACACAGTTTTGAAGCACTCGTAACGAAATTTGCGTAGCGTTTCTGAACCGATCAGCTAAGTTAAGCATCGTCCGTCGCCGTCATGACTTGGATGGGTGACCGCTACTGCTGAGCGCTTCGGTATTTCGGAGGGCACGTTAAGCCGTCGTTTCTGGTCGTTGTCCTACGATGGTAGCCGTTACAGCATAGACATTTTGCGAATGCCTGCCTGCTAACTACCCTCAAGTAAAAAATCTGTTGCCAAGCACTTAACGGTGTGTTCCTGCAGCTGTCCTTGAGAGCATTAATTATAGGTTAGCCTGAACATTATCTTCGACAACATCATCACTTACCATCAGGTGAGATAGTGGTCAAAGGCTAGCCTATCAGCTATCAATTAATAAATAAAAAAGAAAAATAATTCATAGGCCAAGATCACGTCTTATAAAAAAATTGCATATATTATGTATATCACATCAACGAAGTAAGGTCGATTTACATACATAGGTATACCCAGCAAATACTCGTATGTATAGCATCGAAGTTTACCAACCGCTCATTTTGAACAGCAATCAAAGCTAAATTTCAATATAAAAACCATAAAGGTAAGTTATTTTCAATCAGTTATATTTGATTATATACTAGCAGTCCGCCACGGCTTCGCACGGGTATTTACGAGTAACAAAAATTTCAGACATTATAAATATAAACACATAAAAAAGTAGTTATTGTGACATATCTGTAATACTCGTATTTAGACTAATAGAACTGCGGACTTTTTTATAAACATTGATGTCTTCTATACAATTGTAGTATAGAATATGCTCTATTTTCAATAATTTCCGCAGCGATATAAATTATTTTTTGTCGTATTTTTCGCACTTTGGGTTACATTATGGAAGTTTTTAAACGGATCCCTAACTTTTTTTAAAATATTCTATAGCCTATGTTCATCAGGGATAATGTAGGACTCTTGTAGTGAAAGAATTTTTAAAATCGGTCCAGTATTTTAGAGCCTACTCAATGCAAACAAACAAACAATCAAATCATTTTATTAGTTTATAGATATAATAACGTGTTTATCCCCTCAAACCTGATACCTTATATGTTTAAGTAAAAAGTGCAATGATGTTGATATCGGTAAGCCTGATATTTATTTATGTTAGTAACTCAAGTCCGAGAACTCGGTTGTGTATTGCTATATTGGATCTCTTTCGAAAAGTACGCAAAACTGAATAAACAGTATCATGATAATATATAAAAGTTGGTTCCGAGGTCATTACCATAAAAAACCCTCATAGAAAAAAGTATTCAGCCAAAATTAATTAGAGCTTCTGTAAAGAAACTACAAATCTACGTTCAGTAGGTTTGAGATTTGGTTTTATTTTTTTTGACAGCTGTCTCTCGTTATTTAGATCCAATTATAGCTATACTTCTGTAAATAAATCAAAAACAAGAAGTCAAGTTCACAAATTATAACCATTTTTAAATTTTGGCGTCTACGACGACGGCCCTTAAGGGCGTCAATGACGAAATTTTACTATTTAAATATTCTACTGCCGGGGTCAGCAAAATGGTATAGAGCCATTTCGAGAAAAACGGGGTAGAGGCTCAGCTGCTTTCTTTTTATATCTTTAATTAATTACGAAATGCATTTGTTATAGGCAGAGGTTAATCCGCTTAACATCAGGTGGGCCTCGTGGTTGTTCCGTCATACTCACATACTTACTTAACACAAAAAAAAAATTTAAAAGAAAACTTAATTCCAAATGGCTTTTAGTTTTTTATAATTAAAAGTTTTCATAACATTTACACAGATTCCCCACTTTGAAAGCTCAGAAGTTTTTTTTATATTAATTATCTCATAACATACATACAAACAACATTTAACTCTATACTTTCGAGCAGTTGAAGCTCGATGCTCCAAACGCCTTATTCCGTCCCGTAAAATTAGTTTAATTTCCATTTGATTAAATTAATAAAAGGAGATGATATGTTAAAACCATTACTTTAAATTATATGTACATCAACAGCTCATTGGTTCAAGAACGACTCTATCCCGTAAACAAATTGGTAATTATAACTGTGCGCACGCGAACTTCCATTAAGCCATACTTACTTATTCTATGACATTGTTCTAGAACGTAATCCAACACTCTAAAATTAAAAATTCATGTAGGGTTATCTTCCTTAACAACTCATGTTTATGTTATAGGAAAAAAAAGGTCCAAACAGATAAAAAATTTGGACCGGTCTAATCAATCTGGTTAATTCAACATAACTCGTGTAAAACATATGGGAGTATAATAAAAGTCAGTTTTTTATGCTGTAGAATGGCAAAACAGGCAGACCTGTTTGACTAACACCAATGATATAGCGCTGATTGCTCAAAACACTAAGTGGTATTATGTTTATTTCAGCAACTAATTGTTACTTAAGCAAATAATATAACCCTGGAAATCAATAATAATGCCCTCTTATATCGCAATGATCAGAGAATCACCAGACAAATTTGAAAACAATTGTAGCATTAAAGAAAAAGTTAGGAGCTTAAATATACTCCTTCATAAAATTTTAGTCCAAAAAAATATTGAATCTATTGAAAGAAGGAGAAAACAGGCGAATAAGAAATATCGACCTCGTGAGTTTTTTTCGAATTCTTGGCATCGTTCCATAATTTCCCATGATTTTAGGCCCCTGAAGATGATTCTCGTCTTCAAAAGATCATTGATTGTATTCAGAAAGTTCCGTTCTAAAGGTTTTTTCATAACTGTTTAATAGCAAAAAAATCGGAATTGCAGCTTTTTAAAATTATTCTTTGGAATTCCTTCTCAACGATAACGATTTTTTTCACCTTATTTTCGCTAAAATGTATCCAATTGTATCCTTATCAATACCATGTTGAAAATTCGAAAATTGGTCAATTGCATTTAGAAGGGAAATTAATATTTTATGCGCATTTTCGCGCATTTCGGACAAATAAAAGATCGTAGCCGCCACGTGCAAGACGTGTTGAGATTGAACTTTATTTAATTTATATTTTCTTTTATTTTCCATTACAACTTCCTAATTTATCTGAATCTTGTGTGACTTGTGACGAAATGCATCTGTTATAGGCAGAGGTTATCCGCTTAACATCAGATGGGCCTCAAGCATGTCCCGTCACAATACCATAAAAAAAATATGTAAACTTTTTTATTCTGCGGCTGATATCTTGGTACCCACCTATATGTCTCTATTCCTCCTTGGGAATACCACATGATGAGACTGTTCAACGTAACTTAGAACAGATCATTAATATACCCTGTTATTTCTTTTCCAGGTATGACAGATGTGCAATACAACGAACAAGCGCTACTGGATCAGCTCATGATATGTACAGAGTACATAGATAAGGCGGAGAGATACGAACTTCTTGGGCCCCTTTACCGTTTAATCATACCCATCTATGAACGCCGAAAGGACTACCAAGCGCTCCTGTCGTGTTATCAACACCTTACGAAGGCATATGCTAAGGTCATCGAAGTAACAAATTCGGGGAAGAGATTGCTGGGAAGGTTCTACCGTGTCGCGTTTTTCGGCAAGGCTCATTTCGGACACGACGAGGAAGGCGTAGAGTTTATATACAAGGAGCCCAAATTGACGTCACTCAGTGAGATATCAGAGAAGCTGCAGAATTTCTACGAACAAAAGTTTGGACCTGGACATGTCAAGATGATCATGGATTCGGCACCGGTTAGTGGTTTTTATACTTTTTATTGTATCATATTGCGATGCCTCAGGGCTCAAAGGTCGTAAGCACCAAAACTTGACAGAGACAGGAGAGCCAAAAACTAAAATAATATAGTATTTTCAACGTAACTTCTTTGAAAAAAATATTTTTTTATTCCAATAATTTGTTTGATATAACTTCTTTGATTCTTGGTCATTGGGATAAATCATTCAAAGACGAAAAGTCTTCATTTTTTTAATGTATAATACTGTAATATTATATTTCCAATAAATTTAAAAGTAACAAAAATAGCATTCTTATACGCCCCGAAAATTCGCATGTTTGGGGCTTTTACGCCCCAAAATCAATAGATGTGTGATGAGTGACGGTTATAACCGTCAATTTACCCACATATTCTATCAGTTTTTATACAGTCACATTGTATACCGAAGAATACTTCGGTTAATTAAATGTCTATTAAATGGAGAAAATAATACATTCTTCTATTGTCTCTTTAGTTGACATTATTTGCAATTTTATATGGATTTTTTAAAATAAGCATTACCGTTTTATTAACTCATTTAACTAAATATATAAGTAATTATAGATTCTTGATTGCCTGTCTTACACAAGAACTATTCAATTACTCAATTTATTCATTATAAAAGGTGATTCATAAACAAAAAATTACTCATTAATAAAAATGTAGTTTTTTTAAAGGAAAAAATGGGTTATTTCTATACAATATCAGTTGTTATAACACATTTTCTGTTACTTAATACAGTATGACTACCTAAAACTAAATAGTATCAGGGGGGCAACTCCCACCTTTTACGAAACCATAATAAAAAAATACCATTTTGTTTCATGCTTAAAATAACCATTCGCAGACACGAACTATCACCGACCCACAAACGTGTCAAGCAATATTGGGTTGATCCTACTTAAAGAACGAATGAAATATGTATCACGGATGTGCAAGCAAGATACTCGATGTTTATAATATAGCGTTATCCCGCTCGCACTGTTCTGAACTGCGATGTTATGGAACGGTTTTACCATAGTTTTACGATTTTTTTTGTATGCTTCACAAAAACTATCTGTAACTTTTTATAGTTTCACTCATCAAATAAGTTTGCTGCATTTATTTTAAATAATACCTAATATAAATAAAAGCCACGTACGTAATTTACAAATTAATTAAATCTATTTTTATCGTGAAATAATCAAAATCTAGTTTAAATCCGCAGCTAGAAAGTAACTTTTTTAAGATGGATAAATATGACGGATTTGTCGTTGGAACAGTAATACTTCATATTAAATGTCACGTCAGAGTTCACGAAAAGAGTGAACTATTTGTTGTGACTTCATCAAAGCGCCGAGAGATTCCTTTACCGCTTGTAAGCCTGCTTAATTGACGTGGAGGTATAAAGTTTAGCAGTAAGATCAAATTATTATTACTATATGAGGTGAGAGTTGGTCCCCAGAACCGCAAATATTAAGGCATCACCACAAAACTTATTACTAATAACTAACCATCTTACATTTAAAACTTATAGAAAACACAGAGAACTCTTGTAATCGAATATCATTTTTAAGTATTTTTGGTGACCAGTTATTAGGTAGGTAAATCAAGGTAATCAAGTCTCCAAGGCTATACATTAATAAAAACTATAGAAATTTAGCAGTATCATTGTACCTTATTTGAATAATGAATCTTTGTTAACAATTCTTATGATGAGCAAATCTCTGAGTGGCTGATAAAAATGATCTACAGCTTTATTTCTTTTTGTGTGGTTTATTAAATAATTTTTTAATAATTTATTTATTAATTTATATTTTTTTACATAGGTTTCACTAGAATTTTCTTTCATTAATTACTTTATAAAAATATAGTCTGTATTTTTTTTCTTAACTGTTGCAGTTTTGTTCTCCTTGAATTTATCATTATATAAATTGATGGTGTGAATGTTAGAACAGCTAAATATCCGAAGTTTAGAAAAACTGTTTGTTCGAGGGTATTGACATAATAGAGCCTAGGTCTTTGTCTTGCAGACTCGAAAAATGTTGGCCATTGCGATGGTCTTCATACAATCAATCTTTTTATCTCGTATTCAATGACTACATGAACTAAGTCGACGGCTCAGTAGCAAAAAGTTAATAAGAACAATTTCTAAATGAGCAGACTAATTTTTAATAACTAAGAATTCTGTTTTCTCTCTAAAAATGAGGTCGTAAACGCCATTGTGTTTGGGAAATGGAAGACTTTAAATATACCAACCAATAGAGGAGAAAAAACTGTGTAAACTGCATTAAAATTTTTAATTTCGCCAAAATGGTGGTTACGCCCTTTGAGCTCCGAGGTATCGATTGGTTATACTTGATCCACTAATGTAATGGTCAAATTATGGAATGTTTGCGTGCCCTGATGCACTTAAGCATACAAAGAAAGGTATTTACATTTTTGTTTAAAAGGTTTTATTTGGCTTGCCCTGTTTGTTGTTTATTTGGGGCAAATTTTGTTACTGGTATTTTACCCGCATCCGGATTGATCTGATATTTGGTACACACCTTTAGATCTGATGACCATACTGGTAATAGTGAGGCACTCAATAAACTAAATAGAATGAGATATATTAAGAAACGAACTTAAAACTTGAAAACAAAATAAGTTATTTTTTTATTTAATATTTCTTTTTAAATAAATAATTTACTCTAAGCTAATTAATAATTCGGTAGGCATCGTCGCGTGAAAATCCTATCAACAGTCAACTGATGATATCATTGTAATCGGTTGACTGTTGATAGGATTTTCACTGCCTACCGAATTATTAATTAGCTTAGAGTAAATTATTTATTTAAAAAGAACTATTAAGAAGCTACTTACATATTATATAATCAGATTACGCTACACTCCACGGTTTTATTTATTGTCTGATCAATGCCCTAGATTGATTAGGAGAGTGGTGTGATGACTGGTACCTAGAACCTAACGAATTATTTTTTAATCTTACTTTATTTATTTTCAATAAAACTGAGATATTTTTTTATACATTTTCTAAAAAACCATTCCAGTCTGGTTTCCTACTTTATATAGTATAATTTAATAAATTATCAAGTTATTAATTTTCCTTAAAGACAAGTTGGACGTATATTGGGGTATTGCTTCTATAATTTCATCTAATTAGGTTATTAGTTATACTATATCATGCTGCCTCAGAAAGCAACCAAATTAAGATATGGAGTATACTAGTGTATTCTATGGATATGTATGAGTATTTGTTAAGTAGTATTCTCTTGATGTCTGAGTTAAATTTAAAATAATTATTTGCTATTTTTTGATGCGAGTGCCAGCTATAAATTCTGAAGCACTCAGGAATTGGATCACGACAGTAGCAAATATTCTAATATAGAGTACTGAGCACAGTAAGGGATTTAAAGGGAAGATACCTATGTGGGACATACTTTTCACCTCTCAACTCTCTCAACATTAAATATCGGTTAAGAAACCCGGAAGGCAGCATTCAACAAAAAGTTTATTCCAATTTACAAACATTACATGTATAATAAATAACTTTGCTGCCCAGAGCAATTTTTCAATATACTTATTTATTTATTTATATTGATACACAAAACAGAATACAATCACTAAAAGAACACATGATATAGGTCAACATTTACGAACCAGACTATATTCCTAAATATGTGTACACATCATGATCAGGATAATTAGCAGTATGTACTAAATATATAAAATGTACCTATATACAATTAAAATTTATGAAAATGATAAAATTATATACTGTACTGTAACACCTGGATCGTCCACTGCTGAACACAGCCTCCCCTATTAAGGGTGTATTTGCCATATTCCCCACGCTTGGCAGTCTTGGGGATCGCTGTGTAAGTTAGCAGTTCTTTAGAAGGCGCTGCTGCCCACCTTCCAGTAGTTTTCCCTTATTCGCCTCTTACGACAACCACGGGATGATATGGGGAGGTGCCATTCTAACCCGGCACCCCACGGGGCTTCACTATACTACAGCTAGGGAAATACACCTAGTAGCATTCTATTATATCATTAGTGCTACTACGTGCGTTTCCCAAGCGTGGGGATTATGGCAAATATCCCTTAATGTATGGCTGTGTTTAGCAGTGGACGATCCGGCTGATACAGTATTCATTATTATTTTTTATGAGCGGTATGCCTTTATTAACAATACTTTACGAACTATACAATATACAATACTACTGTTAATACAAAGAAAACATTTAGACCACCTATAAGACATTACGACAGCAGGCACTCCAAATGCTCCACCTTACTACCAGTTGGCAGCATGCCCCGCTATTTCTATCTTTACAACTGGTAATAGTATTTTTTTTTCTGTGAATGTGACAGCACAAGTACATGGCACACGTGGTGTTAAGCTGTAACCTCTGCCTATAACAGATGAATTTCGTCACGTTATGAACTGCACTGCGCCCGTCGCCCTGAGACGTAAAGTTTTTAAGTCTCATGATGTGCCTGTAATTTCATCGACACCTTCAATCAAATATACTATATTTCATCGCAGATCGACACCCATAATACCCTTTAAATCGGAACACAGCTTAGGGGTAGAAATGGTTATGGTGACTGTGCTTCCCTAAACGAGCTCGTTCACAAAGAACTATGAGTTATCTAAGAAATACACTTCAACAAAGCTTCAGCCAGATTAACTGGTATAAGGATGTAAACGGAATAATGGCTATTACTTGACCTACTATCATCATTGTCGTCGCAAACATTAATAACTAATTGATTCTTAATAAAACTGTCCAAAAAGATGACCGATCGCGTAGGGAACTATTTCACGTAGTTTTTCTTTAGGAGCTCTCTTTGGAACTGGGTCGTTCGCGAACTATACGCGATTAATTATATTATTCTAATAGCTTTACGGATTATTCGGATACTCATGATTTTTATTTGTCCCATCACTACATCGAGAAAATAACACTTAGAGATGCAATAAGATTTGGTTTGTTCGAGATGAATTGATGCCAAACTCTGTTTCGCGCTCTAATTGGCTAAGCCACCTCCATGCGGTAAACACCCGAGTCCCATAGTGATGGGACATGATTCTTATGCAAATATAATCGATATCAATACGTCGTACAACATATATAAGCTGATCGAATAATTTATTCCTCCGACCTATTTCGAGAAAAGTGATATTTTCTCGTTGGTAATAATACCCAGCAGATACCTCGCGCGGTATTTTGTATGAGTATAGCTGTTTTGTTATAATAAAATATAGAATAATAAAATATTGTGTGATTCCACAATTCTGCTTACAAAACTAGTAATGTCATCACTAATCTGAGAACACACACGACTAGGCAAGCTAAAATCGAAATAAACAAGTACTTGAGGACTCTCAACCACGATGAAACTGAAGATTTTCTTAAAGTTATCGAATGATTAATAAAAATTCAAGTTTTACACTATATAATCACACAAAGCTTTATATTCATCGCACTTCATGCATACACACAAACACACACACACACACACACACACACACACACACATTCTGTCACACACCCACATACACAATAATATTATATTTACTCAAACATATACGAAATTTTATACAGCCATATCATTTAATAAGCAAACCTCAATCTTAATGTATTGTTGAAGGAAGCAGACTCCCATGACACAAGATTTTTTCTTAGTGTGGGATCTGCAGATCCCATTTTACTGTCAAAAAATCAATACAATTTAGTGTACCGATTGTAATAAAGTTAAGAATAACAACATGTAACTGTATATTGTGAAATAAATTATTATTATTATTATAAACTCATATAAAACATATAAAACTCTCTTTACATCCAAGGCTAAATATATATATGGGCCAGAGTATGATCGATTTTAGTTCCACTATATCGATAAATTACCGTACTGTATAAGCACAACACTAGGAGAGGGCGCGGTTTACAGAAAGACAAGGATGACAATAGGTGAATGTAGTAAGTGGGAGTGAAATGCATTCATACGGGTCTATTAGATTGTCCAGTTTAACTTGACCTATTAAAATGAAGTAGATAAATTACGTAAATTGAATAAGTTTACTTACTTGTGGAAGGTAATTCCATCTGTTTTATAATTGGACGTTTTGCTACTTTTCCCGCACCATTTAATGGAGCAGGTAGTCATTTTTATTGCACTGAGTGCCTACAATCGTCAAAAATAAAAATATTTTCAAACACGTATGTACGGATCAAGCTTCTGGTCACGTACTGTTTATGTGCGCTCATGCTATGACTTAAATGTGTTAGAAATCACACACCAGTTGCATGATCGGGCGAACCATCAATTCCCCTCTCGGGGGTTTAAATCTCGTTGCATCACTACTACGAAGAACATAAAGACTTATCGTTGTATATGTTGTCAAATATAATTATTGTTGGTTTCCTGACGGCATGTAATAAAATATAGTATTATGCGATTGGGACGGAACAAGCACGAGGCTCGCCCGATGTTAAGCGGACTAACCTCTGCCTATAACAGATGCATTTCATACAGATGAATTGCAATGTGCTCGTCACCCTGAGACATGCAGTTTTTAAATCTCATGGGCCTGTAATTGTACTGGCTCTCAAGGGCTGCTTCCGGAACACACTGTTAGGTGCTTGGCGACAGATTTTCTTAAGGGTGTTAGCTAGGCGAGCATTCGCAAAATGCCCTTCCCCTTGAAGCTCAAACTGGCGTTGGTGATGGAACCTTGGACCTGAGGCAGAGTAGTCCTTAGCTATTACCGCTCGGCCATCATTGCTTTAAAATGTGTCAATTACTGTCTTTAATCTTTATCAGTAAACTATTATGGAGATCAGTCTTTCCATTGCTACGGATCCCGGTTGCAAAATTGAGCTATTCTAATAATGATTTCAATCAGAAATATGAGTCTATGAGTCTGCTATGACCTATAGGTTGTCTAAATGCTTTTATTGTAGTAGCTGTAGTGTTTTATATAGTTCGTAGTATTTTGTTAAATAAAGGTGGAATCAGAAATAGCCACAACGAGTTACATGACCGATATTAAATACGAGAATATATGTGATTATGATATGTGATGTACGGAAACAATACGTACGGACGAGCAAAAATATAATTTCGAGCATGTATGTATGTATTTATTATTGAAGTAGGGGCCCGCCCCAGCTTCGCACGGGTATTTAACTAAAATTATAAATTGAAACACATAAAAGTAGTTATTGAGACATAACTGTAATGGTAAGACATATGGTATTGCGGACTTTTTTGTAAATAGTCCTCTATAAAATTGTAGTACATCGCTTTGCTCTATTGTCAACAAATTCCGCAGCGTACGCGATATAAAGATTTTTTTCAAACGTTGGGTTAATTATATAGCCTATGTTTATCAGGAATAATGTAGAATTCTAATGGTGAAAGAATTTTTAAAATCGGGCCAGTAGTTTTTAAGTTTATTCGTTGCATACAAAAATACAAATCTTTCCTCTTTATAATATATGTATAGATAAAGGCAAAGAAACAAATAATTTGTCTGTCATTGTGATTCAAATCACGACAAATCATTCTCAGTCAACCAGTCACTTTGAAACTAAAGCGTTATAAATAAAACCTCAAAAGTTTTTCTAGCATTAAACGTGACAAAAGTCACGTTTTTCTCAATATACAATCTTAAATCTCGTGAATAGATAAACACGTGATTTTTTTTCAGCGTTAAGTTGACGTAACGAACACGAAAGGCATAGGTGGCTTAACCAATCGGTTAGTTCTGATACATGGTACATGAAAGAAAAAGATTGTTCTCAGGTAAAATATCCTCATTTTCTGTAGATATAGACATATATATACTATAGACATATTCGTACATGACCGGATTTGATTATCAAAACAAAGAAAAGTTAAAATACCTTTAGCATAATGATCACATATCCATCCTAATTTAGGTATTTTTAAAACACAATTGAGGAGTAAAACTCTAAAGGGTCTAAGTGCTAAAAATTATATGTTGTGTGGTCGTTAGGTATGTTTGTTTCCACGGCACGGTAAGTTCTATGAGTACTGTGCATTTTAGTTTTCTTGAGTACAGAAATATGTCTTTGCTATGCGTTTGAGCTATAATAAGTTTATATGCGTTTTATTTAATAATTTCAATATGTAGTAATGACAGGCAAGTAAGCGTCTTGACTCAACTCTATAGCTCACTAGTATGTCTATACCAAAAGCTTTAATTACAAACACATGAAATTCGGTATTAGAGATTGGCACAGATAGGGGTTCATAAAAATAAAATGCAAGGTCAAGTAAATATAGTCAATATAAATTGAAATGTGAACAAGAATGTATTATCTTTCAACGAATATGAATGCAATCTCAAATTAAAAATTAAAAGTATAGTTATATTCTACGCGGCCGAAGCCACAGGTTACAGTAAAATTAATTTGATATAAAAAAGTGCCTTATTGTAGTGGATGGGTGCGGAAGTACAGCCTACTGTTGATATACTCGTAACAAATAAAGGGGTTTGTGCCAATTCGATCTTCTAACCTTGACATAAGTGGGTGCAGTTGCAAACCACAGGGAGGCCTTTGCTTCTTTCACATCTTTTACATATGAAAACTTAATTTACAATTCTCAACATAAAAATACGATAAAGCCATTATTATGTGAGATTTAAATCTTTTTATGAAATCTGAAACCAAGTAAAATAATAATTTCATGCGTATAGGACAAAGGTGTTAAAATAAATTTAACAGAAAAGATATTTAAAGTATCGAAACATTTTTTTTGTATATAAACAATTTCCGTTATCGTAGAGAAATATGTTTCTAGTATAACCCAGAATGCTTGCTTTCAAAAACCTGACTATGAGAATTTGATTTACGCAAGTCTCAGGGTAATTATATAAATATGGCTATCGTCCGGCGACCGGGATCCTGGTTTGTACACATGAATGAGAAGCGGGGGGGACCGACACAATTTATAGTAATTAGCAGCTAATTAAATTGGGAATCACTTTATTTCCCTTGAAATGAATTTTACTTATTGCATAATCAGCGATTGCTATTCGTAGATATTAATTTTTAGCCAAAAATGAAATCGGATGTTTGTGACTTCTCGATTACACATTTTAACAAATCAATTGAATGGCAGCCCATGAGATATTGTCCTTATTGATGATAATGAAAATCTCCAAATAAGACTAAGTAATGACCTAAGAGTTCGCGTGTTCGGTACAGTTCGCGCCTGCGTTGCTGCAACACACGCCGCGATGCTGCAACGCAGCCTGCTGTACATTTGTCCTAATCCAAACGGAAGAAAATGAAAAAAATCTTGTGAAGTTGTCAAAGTATATTTGGTCTGTCATGGTGAATGAACTCTGCTTGAAATCCTTATCAATGCCATGGAAGTTGTGTGTGTAGAACCTCCCCCTAAGCTTTCGCAGACAGTTTATCTCCGATAAATTCCTTTATAAATTAGCTCAAACCTCAAATAACCCTTTTCTCCAAAAACTTGATTGTTTATTGACATTCTCTAACTCATGCAATAAAGCCTCATCTGAGGACTTCCCTTGTCTCCTCCGCAGTTATTTACGATTCACCCGTCTTTCTTATCCTCTCTTTCAGAATCCTGTTATGCCTTTGTACTCATCATCCTACGTAGCATTCGTTTTCAAACCTAACATTGTTTTGGTTTTGGTATTCATAATAACACAAAAGAAGCTAATAAGGTTTTCATAAATAAACTCTTCACAAAATACAAGGGCTGGACTGTCATATATACAGATGCTTCTAAAAATCTAAATACTCCAGTTGGTTTTGTAGTTTGGATCCCATCTACGAGAATAATTTTCAATTATAAATGCCCAACTACCACTTCTGTCTTTTCTGGAGAAGCCATCGCAATTATGGAAGCCATCCTTTTTGTAATATCACACAAAATGAACAAAACTATCATATTTTCAGACGCCAAAAGCTGCCTCCAATCTATTCTTGCTAACCCATTTCAGCCCAAATCTAGGTCCCCAATTATTTAAAAAATAAGAAATGCCCTTTTCGAATGTATGCTCTCACGGCATAAATGTTATCCTAGCCTGAATTTCTGGTCACGCCGGTATAGTGGGCCACGAATCAGCTGACTCCTGTGCTACAAATGCCATTCATACAGACTCTCAAAGACATTTTCCCAACTTTTCTCGCTTAATATCTGTTCGACTTGAAAACCATCTTTAAAAAAACCTTGGAACCAGAAATGGCTAATTTTTAAGAATATTAAAAAGTAAATTCTATGGTAACATTCAACCTGAGATTCCCAATAAACTCTGGTTCTCAAAATTCTAAAACGCTGATAAAGTGACAACCTCTACAAATAAGCCGTCTGCCTCTAAACCATTCCTGTAACCCAGTCTTCCTGGCCAAACATAGGATTAGGGATAACTACCTCTGTGAATGTGGTTTGGACGAAGGAAATGTGAATCACATATTCTTCTGTTATCCCAAAATAAACTACTTCTCTCTATTCAATTCAATGCAAGTATTTATTTGTTGAAAGTAGCTACAGTAGTTCGTAAGATAAATTTGGTTCTCTACAGTCTACCAGTCCACTGGTGTACAAATATGGAAATCAGAATACATACATCAATATTCATTTCGTTAATATATACATTGCATTAAATAAGACGTGAAATAATTAATATCATAAAGTTTGAACTCAACATATTATATATCTTATCCAAAAGTTGTTCCCAGGTGTTCTATATTTCCCCTATATATAATGAACTTGTGTGTGTGTATATATTTGCGTTCGTCCAGTAGTTAGATGAACTAACTTCTATCTATCAGCACCAATTTTGGCTTGGACAGTTCTCACCGGACATAACTCATTAAAACTAAACAATCTCCTTCGTTTGATGGTCTATCTAACTACGTGACATTGGCGAAATTGTGGTGGTGCCCACAGAAGCCACAAAACAAGAGTTAAAGTTGAAATCCTAACCTTGAAAAATTGCCTATTCGTGAAAATGTTTGAATAATTTGTTAATTGCATTGATGTTAACCTACACGTATATTTTTACGTCCTGATAAAAGTTCTATATGCACTAAAAGCAGTGGAACAGATGCTGCTTGTTTTCATAGGTCTAACAGGAAAGCTCCAAATTAGATACTTATTGGACTGAGGTGACATTTAGTGACTAACAATTTTTCGATAACATGTGTCGATAAAAAAAATCATCAATCACTATATCGACTTTGTTCATCAGCGAAATGTAAAACATTTAGGAATAATTTATTATGTGTTCCGGTGATAGGATATCCCTACTTTATTTACATTTGTGACATCGCTATTAAATCTGCAACTTAAACAGCACAACGCGGCATTTTCATATAAATTTACGGAGATGCATGCGGCGCGTTAACCGCGGGTCGACTGTCAGTAGCATTATAGTCCGTTGACGTAAATACTCCTGTTTAGTAGTATGCTGAGCACGCGTGCCACGCGCCCTTCACCTTTCTATTGCTTTCTCTTTTCTGTGTTTTGAACAATAAACTTATAATAAATGTAAAAATGTGAAGAACTGGACAATGGAATGTTTAATGTTTATTCAAAATAAACAGTTTCAAAGCATCTGGTTTTGAGGTTTATACTGTAATATCAATTAATTTTTATTTTTTGGAATTGAATTCAAATGAGGCTAAGCATCTATATTTATTGTGCGGGTGCTAATGCCTGCGGAAACTTCGATAATTTTGAAAATAATTTAAAATAATATGTAATATTATATTTGATCTCAGGTAGCATCGTGTTTCGGCGCAGGGACAAGTCATTTCCTGCTCTTAAAATAAAGTCAACACGGAACGATGACCATTTAATGTATTGCAGAATGAACAGGTTTTCTTGTTGACGAAAATAAGTATTATTAGATTCATACAAATATCAATCTTCGTTCTTGCAAAAAAAAAACTACTATTAATTCAAACATAATGTGTATAAAAATTACGTATAATACAAAATTACAACGAGAGAAAAATTTATAGTCATGTGCTGAATTTGAACCCAGGCCATCCACCCCTATAGCCCCCCGGCTGATGATCTAACCGCTAAACCAACATGACATATGACGTATGGCTGTAATCTTTACAATGTGTTTGTCCGCAAGTTTCTATATCGACTTCAAAACCGCTTGGCTAGACAGTGCCATTATCATAAATTTTGTCGTTTATGGAGTTGAAGTCTGTAATTGATACCGCGGGTTCAATTCCACGAAAGGGTAAAATTTCTGTTTTTTTTTCTGTGTTACTCACTAAGTAGGCAGCAGTGCTTGAAATTGTATTTAAAAAATCATCATTTTTTGTATAGGTGAACCGTGATGAGCTGGACAGTCAGCTGGCCTACATCCAAGTGACGTGGGTAAAGGCAGCTCCGGAAGGCGTGACTGCGAGCAGTTTAGCGACTGAGGGGTCCTTTGAACGCGCCCACAACGTGCGTCGCTTCGTTTTCGAAACGCCTTTCACGAGAGACGGTGCCGCGAGAGGACCCGTACATCATCAGAGGTTACGGCTAACGCATCTTACTGGTATGCTTTTTGTACATTTATTTCTGTTGTGATAATGAAAGCTTACACTCACACCCACAAATCAACCGTTAAAAAATATGATAAATGATGCCGTTGAAGATGTTGTTCAGGCTAACTTAGAATTATTGGCTCTCAAGGACAGCTGCAACACCGTTCCACAGATTCTCTTTTTGAAAATGATAGCTAACCAAGCGTGCTTTCGCAAAATGCTCTACCACCATCCTATAACGGCTGCCATCGTAAGACAACGGGGCCCGACGGCTTTTCGTACCCTCCGAAGCATCGCATTTCAGAATTAGTAGTAACTTCCACTTGCAATGCCGGTCATCCATCCGTGATGACCGCAGGGAACGTTGTTTATCATAGTTACGGCTAGGCAAGCCCCGCTACGAAAGCTTTAAATTGTTTTATCATAAGTGTGATTGGACTTATTCGTCGTCGATGTGGTAACACCCGATAGCGTTAGTGCCCGATAATTACGGTATAAATAGGTACTTATTCAGTAGTGCCCATAATTTGATCCTATAATTGTAGCGGCATTGTTAGCGGTGGCTGGGGTTTCGGTGGTTTTATCATATCATTGAAAATAATAGATATAAGAATCGCTAGTGCGTCTTGACTGGTCGTATGCGTTGTAATACGAAATTATGAATGTATACTCATCATGCATGTGTTCTGTAGTTCTTATTTTCCATACAATCCTTATATAATATTGTTCTTTTTTCACGTGAGTTATCCCGTATTATTTACTAAAATGAGTGAAAAACACGTTAGTTATGTATATTAAAATATTGTTCTTGTCTTGTCGTTGTAATGCAACAGCTGTGCAAGTACCGTAGTAAGGCTCGTTAAATTCTCGAATCGCTATGATCGATAAATTTAACAAATCGTATCGCCTATTGCAAGTATGGTAGTGTTGTCAATAACTCTTATCGACGATCGTTAAATTGTGGACAGTGTCGATTATTACGAAATGGCAACTTCGAAATTAGACTGTTTTTGCACAGATTAAAACTGTTCATATACTAGGGCAATTAATTTTTCTGAAAATAATTACAATTAAAGTATATTTTTAGATAAAACAGATAAATACAGTATGTTTTTGTTGAATACAACAAATTATAGGAAATTGACACTAAATTATAAACTTTCTCAGTATCGGTTATGACAGCTGACAGCTAAACAACTAAATACCTACTTAGGTATTTAGTTTGTGTAATGTGCACGGGTAAGACCGTGAGATCGCGTCCTAATATCCGTTCTCAAAGCCTTGCATCCAAGAGCGAGTACAATTTCTTTCAATATTCGAAATAGGAATCTATTTCAAAGAAAGCACTCTTGCAAAAGTCCGATAGGTAGGGTTGTTATCATTTGTCAACCTCTTCCCTGCAGCATTTGCACAGCACCGCTCTTTTTTCAATAATAAGAGGAGCCCAAAAGATAATTTTAAAATTTGTCTCGGTTATATCGAGCTTCTATTTAAACCTGACAAAACAATCGTTAAAATCTACAAAATATGACGATCTCAGGCGTCATTTTAAAGTTCTATGGTAGGGTTATCGTCAAATTCGTTACGACTAACGATGTTTACCGAATTTAATTACAGCTCGTTTAAGTAGGTTTCGTACTTGCAAAAATCGATATAACCCGTTGTATCGAATTTAGACGATTTTAAATGTCAAATATAGCGATCGTTCACTTGGGTACTTGCGCTGCAGATTCGTATAAATAATATACAATATGAAGCCACTGCAATTTCCATGTTAAAATCATTGTCAATTTATTGCTATAGATGGGCTTTGTTGCCGATACTATTGCAGATGTGGCCTCAAATATTTGAATTAAAGCTTTAATGTTATAGTTATAAGTGTTTCTTTATGGTTGGCACATTGATCCAACCAGTGGCATCGTATCGACATCGCCTCAACTCAAGTTGTTCGCTATTCTTTGTATGGAACTCCATACTACAGCCACGGTAATGTTATCTTAAGTCAGTCAGTATTTCAACTTCATAGAAACGGACGAAACGCGAGTTATACCTACACGCCTCGATCTCGGCCCGCGCTCAGTACGCAGACAGTCGCGTCTGTGCCGCAGTGACGAATGGACGGTGTGTTATTTTTTAACAATAAACGCGCGATATTTTCATTAAAAGTAAGTTTGTGGACATATTACATATTCAATATGACGAGTAGGATATATTGTGCTGTTTTTGGTTGCTTGAATTCGTAAAAAACGCATGCAGAGATAACTTTTTTAGATAACCTGGAAACTGAAAGGTAATACTATAAAACAATTTTAATTACTAGGAAGTAAAATTATTTGATAGTCTACATAGTTGACGGTTGTGTGTCTTTTTAATGGACAAGTGTTTCCTTTAATACCCCAAAAAAAAAATGTCTCGATTAATAAAAAAAGTGAATAGAGTAAAGGAAAGTGATTGACACGAGTGAAATAGGTAGTTAGAAGCTATATATTAGTATGCGGATTTTTTATACTTTAAAATTTAATAATAAAGCATTTCGTACGTCTCACAAATGTTTTTCGGTCGTAAATTTTAAGACTGATTTTTTATTCAAATATAAACATGGTTTTCTAATTAAATCTACCTACTAGTAAAAAAACAACACGCAAATTTCGTGAACACTTCCTGTTCATTTCACAAAGCATTTTATTCGTTTATATAGATAAAGTATATTTACAATCACAAAACTAAATGGTAACACAAAGTAGGCATATGTAATGTAAAATACTTGAGGCAGGTAGCCCTATCGCATGTTTACGTACAGCGCGGTTG
Organism: Plagodis dolabraria; assembly: GCA_963854805.1. Taxonomy (NCBI): domain Eukaryota; kingdom Metazoa; phylum Arthropoda; class Insecta; order Lepidoptera; family Geometridae; genus Plagodis; species Plagodis dolabraria. The sequence goes on from OY978444.1 coordinate 25,276,315, forward strand.
TAGGTAGTTATTTCAACGACAGAGCCGAGTTAAGATACTGTATAGATACCATTACCGTGCTACAGGGCACACTAATCACCGCAGTAACGGTATCGCTTCGCATCGGGACAAGCTCGCCATTCGTGAAGATGAGACTAGACGACGACGTTGTTTCGTTAACGGGGCGTTACGTCTGCGCAGTCCTTTAATGAGCTTTGGGTAATAATACGAGCGCACGATAGAGAAAGATCATTCTCGATCGTGAGCTCGTAGAGTCAAGATCTCCTGAGGATGCTTCGTGTAGAATCGAAACGCATCGAAAATTGTTCCGGTTTGGCTGCGTGGTGTTTGTAACGTCATGTCGGCTTAACAGGAAAATTAGGCGGAATTGTCACTAGACATATTGTTATATATTTTTAAGTGATTTATTAAAATATTAATTTAATGCTTTCTCAAAATATTGGTTATTATTAAAATATGAATTTCCGCAAAGTAACGCCTTAATCTAATCATGAACTTTGGGTACTAAAGCAGTTATGTCCACAGCGTTACCATTATCATGTTACTTATATAACTTTAATTGTTATAGCTGAAAATTGGTTCCCGTACGTGAAACGTAGAGTGCCAGTGGTGGACACGCAAGTGGAAGAGAAGAGTCCTATCGAAGTCGCAGTCTCGGAAATGGAGAGTCAAGTCAACGAGCTGGCAGAGGTTGTCAACGCGAAAGCGCCTGATATCAAGAAACTTCATCTCAGGTGAGAGAAACAAGATAATGTGTTACGCTATAAGTAGCAAAAATATATAACATGGCCGATTGGCCTGTTAAGCGCTCGCAAGGGAGCTTTTCTAGTCGTTTCTAATCTTTCAACAAAATTATGCAAAGTTCACTGCAGTATTGACTTAGATGAGTGACAGCTAGTGGCATATACTATAGAGCGCTTCCGAGATTTAAAGGGCACTTCAAGTCGTTATAACATGGTGGTAGGGTATTTTGTTATGCCCACCTGGTTAGCTAACAACCTGTCGCCATTTGCCAAGCATCTAACGGTATGTAAGGCAAAATTTTTAAACGATACCTCTACGGATATGTTGCTGTACGGTTTTTTTTTTATGTGTGACCACTATCTCACCTGATGGTAAGTGATGATGTGGTCGAAGATGTTGTTCAGGCTAGCCTTGAATTACTGGCTCTCAAGGACAGTTGCCGGAACACACCGTTAGGTGCATGGCGACAGATTTTTCTACTTGAGGGTGGTAGCTATCCAGGCGGGCATTCGCAAAATACCCTACCACCATGCCATAAAGACTGCCTTCCTAAGACAACAACCGGGACTGACGGATTAACGTGCCCTCCGAAGCACGGAAGCGCTCAGTAGTAATGTCACCGGTTACCCATCCACATCATGACCGAAGCGGACGTTGCTTAACTTTGCTGATTGGTTCAGAACGTCTAAGCAAACTTCGCTACGAGCGCTTCAAAATATAGCTTAACTTAGAGAAACCCATCATAACGCTATGTTCCTTTTGATTCGTTTCTAGATTAAACCGGGTTTACACCTGCTCAGAAAGTAGTACATAACTTGATAAAAATTAGGTAGACAGTAAGAATATAAAAAAATATTCTGCTGACCGTTCGTTCGGACCGATATTTCATAACAGCAGATGTGCCTTTCATCTGACCATTGTCTCGTCTGGACCCAATGATCATAACTACGGCCTGGTTAACCAGCTAACGTTACTTACCCGTGGAGGTCCCGTTGCTACAAATCTAAAGGTCTGACCAGTGTGCAGCCGTACTCGCTGAGACAATTGTATTGGGTATGAAGTATGGAACTTTTACATAAAAATTTGCTGCGGACACAAAAAACGTTTGTGGTTTAATCGAACCAGTAAAGATGCTTGTCTTGTAAGACTCTGGAATTATGCTAGGCTTGTAAGGCCCTGTAAGGAAGCTAAGCTTGTAAGACCCTGTAAGGAAGCTAGGCTTGTAAGACCCTGTAAGGAAGCTAGGCTTGTAAGACCCTGTAAGGAAGCTAGACTAATTAAGGTTACCGCAAACAGGAATTGGACCATGGCCCAAGCAAACAAGGGCACAAATAAATCTGTTGTGAAGCGAAAATTAAAAGCTGTCTCTAAAGCCAGTAAAGGAGTGATTACTATATCAGCTGGATTGTCTATGCTGAACACAGCTTCCCCCATTAAGTTTATCATAATCCCTAAGCTTGGCAGGCGTTTTGGGCATCGCAGTGTAAGATAGCAGTTCCTCAGAAGGCGCTGCTGCCCACCTTCCGGTATTTTTCCCTTAGCCACCTCTTACGATTTCCACAGGAATAAGAAAAGGGGTGATTGCCAAAAATAAATTTGGTATCGTCTTGTCTTAAAATCTTCTATATTTCTTGTTTTTATTATTGATTGTTATATAATAAATGGTTAATACGCCTATTCTGTTTAAATTTCAAGAGTCTTTTGATCCGTGATGAGTACATCGCGGTTCAAAAGATTCAGCTCCCTCTTTCTGTAGGACAGAAATAAGGATACTTTAGAGTTATGTGATTGGCTCCTGTATTTATTTCGTCCTGTACCGTAAAAAGCTTCATTTGTCTTAATTTATAAAGGTGTTACAAACAGATAAATAAATAACATTGAATATGATACATCTATTTAAAAAATCTGTTATCCCAATATACATTCCAGACTCCAGGGCAGCGTGTGCGTCCAAGTGAACGCTGGCCCGCTCGCGTACGCAAACGCATTCCTCGACCCGACGCTTGCGCCGATGTACCCGGACGAAACCGTCGGCAAACTGAAGTCTATTTTCAAGTAAGTATATAATCATAATGCCACTAACTGCTCGTAAACTGAGATATATCGAATTAATTTCCTGCCTGACTAGCTATCACATTGCACTCAAGTAGAGAATCTGTGTGAGAAGCAATGATGGCCAAGTGGTTATAGCTATGGACTGCGATGCCACATGTCCATGGTTCGATCCCCACCACCGCGCCGGCTTGAACTTCACCGCATGGTGGAAGGGCATTTTGCGAATGCTCGCGTGACTAGCTATCACCCTCAAGGAGAAAATCTTTCGCCGAGCAACTAACAGTGTGTTCCGGCAGCAATCCTTGTGAGCCATTATGATTAGAGGCACATTAGACTCAACAACGTTTGTCTCAGGGTGACATAGCAATTCGTCATTTGTGACGAAATGCATCTATTATAGACAGACGTTACCACTTAACATCACGTTGCGCCTCTTACTTGTTCCGTCACAATAACTTTCCGAGATAAGATAAGCATGTTCATATTTTCTACAACATCGTCACTTATCATCCCGTCAGATTATGGTCAAAGGCTTAACCTATCAACAATAAAAAAAAAACCTATTCACTTTTATTTCTTTACAGAGAGTTCCTGACTATATGCCATTCAGCGCTGCAACTGAACGCAAAGCTGATCAGCTCGGACCAAGTCTCGTACCACGAGGCGCTTGAGACAAACTACTACAAGCTTAGCGATTCCCTCTCAAAGATACTCGGCGAGCCTCTACACGACATACTCGTCAATGGGAACCTCAGCACCACCGTCGTTGGAGTTGAAATGGACTCCAGCAACGCTTGAAACAAGTAATAACTTCATTGAAAGAACACAGAATCTCTCTCGAATAATATTGATTTATTAAGTTTGTCAATGTTAAGTCAAGTCGCGCAGTGCTAAGCCAAGTTGCGCTGATAACAACTTGACAAACCAAAGAATACATCTCAAAATCTTACTAAGTACTGCTGGAAGATTTTTTAAAACATATTTGATTAGTGTACCATTATATTACAGTGGTCAATTTGATATTGACGCATTTACAATAAGAAAACGATCTGATATCTGAATTGATACATAATAAAAATAGTATTGATATAATATACAATATTATACATAGTTCACACGCACACGTTAGTTATATAGTCCAATTTGAGCTAAAAAAAACTCAGTTAGCTCAGTTACGTGGTGAGGCCCGCGCTCGACGCTGTGCACAATCGTGACTCCCAGACGAAGAACTTCAAAGTTCGAAACTGGTCGGAGCAATATCCGGTAAATATTACGCGAGTCGTAGCCGGTTATATAATAATTACAAATAGTCCAAGATACGTGAATACCATAATGCCTTGAGGCAGTTTCGAAAACATCACAAACTATCGCCTGCCGTTCGACTCAGTCGATATCTAAAGTAACAGCGCGGTGCGGGAGGTCTGTGGTATTGGCAGGGCTAGTTTTTTTTAAATAAGTTGTTTGTAGCGCAACGAATAGACATTCAAAAGGGCGTTATGGTCTGTAATCGAGTAATCTAAAGAAGATTTTCAGTCATCGCTCTTCAATCAGTCATTTTATGCTTTATTGATTACATCTTAACGTTTGTTTTAGAATATAAGTAACACGTATATGTATGATTAATGATCGCGAGTGTAAAATATGCTGCGATTGTAATCGAACTTGTGGAGGCATACGTTTTGAAGCTATGATATCTATGATGACCTATGAGTTTTATTTGCAAGTACTTAAATGCTGTCGCGCCTACATCTTGCTATTATTTTGTCCATGATATTTAGTGTAAAATGTTTCTTGGAAGTTCAAGTAAAAGCCGGGCGTCACTGACCTGGAGTGCATTTATTCGAGCTACTTAAGCCAATTTCAATTCTTCCATACAAAACACTATTTAAATAACGCACTTCCTCTCGCTCCGCGCAGTCATCAATTGACTTAGTTGAAAGGTAAAGCTACATTACGAGCAGTAAGCAATAACCCATCTAAGACTGAAGTCGAATTAAACATCCCAGCCACCTTTAAGCCCTACTGTAAGTGGGGATTAGAATAAAGTCAATTACATCTTCCATCCTTAATCTTCACTTAGTCACATTTGAAATGCGGCCGAATAAGCTTATCTACGACTTATGTAGTCAAAATATGTCAAAGAACGCGAGGTCAGAGGGAAACACCAAAATTAACTACTTACGTTTGTATTCATACTGATATATAATTTTGACCCAACGAATAAATATGTAAATTGTAGCGCTCATACAGTTAAGGCTATGATTTCAGACTCAACAAGTTCACAATAAAAATAAATCGCAATCTTTCAAATTCAATTGGATTGGATAATTGATTTGGTGTGTAGAAATGATCGCGTCCGATTGGTGTCGTCAAGACGATGTTGTTGCGCCGAACCTGAAATCGGAAATGGCTACCAAAGGGTTATCTCTGAATGTGCATTAGATGCCAAACGATGCATTTCGCTATTGGTAATCTGCTCACAATCATGGAATTCTCTTAAAAGGCACTTCTCAAAATAAGCTTTTCACAAAATAAGCACGTAATTAAGAATACTACCACGGTTTGGAAAATTACTTCGAGGTTTTGATCAAGTTTTCATAAGCAAGACCTGGGTTGTATTCTCTTTATTTATGACATATGTGGCAAACAATGAAACAAGCGGCCTGATGGAAAGTGATTAATGTCGCCCATCGATATATGTAATACCGGGGCATCACAAATACCTTTTAAAGGCTCTGTTGTCCGTTCCAAAGGTGAAAATGCTCCACGTAAGGCAGGACTTGTGCTTTATAAAGCAAAATTCCTCTCCGCGCATTTTCAAGCTGTTTTCTAAGCAAACGAGCAAGTTTTCTTAGCTGTTCTTAACCCATCAGCTAAGTTAAGCAACGTCCGCCGCGGTCATGCCTTGGATACCCATACAAGACCGCTAGTGAAGACATCTTCGGCCACATTATCACTTACCATCAGGTGAGATAGTGGTCAAAGGCTAACCTAACAGCTACAATTTAAAAAAATATTAACACTAATTCTTCCCAAAAACTTCTTCGATGAATCTCTGGCGTCGGTCTGCTTATTCGGTCGCATGAATATAAAAGAAGCTAAATCGAAGCAAAACAAAGATAACAGTGCCATGACTCTTTTCTGAATTATATCTTTTTAAATGAGATTTCTACTTGTATGGATAGTTAGAAGAATTTTCTAGAAGTTTTGAAAGTGTCAACTTAAACGATGTGGCGTTATAGAGTTGTTTATTAGTGTGAAATTGTAAACGCACATTATAATATGGAGGCTTTACGCTGAAAACAATAAAATAAGTACCTCTTTCGAAAACTGAGATCATTTAATGAGAATACCAGTTGAAAATTCAGTATCGTAACATATACTTACTATAATAATGTTTACGTGAAATCCGCGTAACGCTATGTTATATCTTAGAATAAAGTGACTACAAAAAAATGGGCCACAACTACCATCTCTTAAAATCTATCATGAAAAACAAAGGTCAATTAAGCCTAAAATATTAATAGTGAGATTCGCACCACGACCATTCTAAAACAATAATTTTAATATAGCATTATCTCTATCGCACAACTAGTTAAATTCAATGCGAGCCACCCGCTTACACGTCTTATTATAAGTTTATTTTAATAATACTTATACTATATGGTATCGTGAAACAAAAGTGTGAATGTAAGGTTAATATAAGACTGTATTAAGAGATGGTAGTTGACCGGAACATTCTCCTTTTCGATCAACTTTTCTTAATGACTGTGTACATTTTCGAAAAGTCTGAGTGATATTTCCAAATAGACAAATAATACACGTACAGCACAAAATATCTTAATATCTAATCATTTTAGCTTTATATATAAGTTAGTAATACTTAAATTGAAGGAAACATTGTCGAACAATCCATTGCTAATCTGCCATGCTTTATCCTAACATCTAAATGCGTCCCAATAATTATAATGTAAAATAGTTCCTTATTTATTTTCTAATTATACCATTAACGTTTGGTAATACAGTCGTTATCCTATGCGTTTAAGACTACTGCTCAAATTTTTTTCATATTAAAATTCTCAGTGAATATTTAATACTTGTTCTATATTTATTTTTTTATATATATTCAATATATTAACTGTGTAGAGAATGTGTGAACGCAATATGGCGTACTGCGGTGTTGTGTAGTTCTTTTTAATTCGCCGTTCACTAATAAATGCATCTCAAATTTGAGATCGATCTTAAGGTGAAGTTTTGATAGAAGTTCTATACATTAAACGTCAAAGCTGAATCTTAAGATTGTCTAACTTTGAGATGTATTTATAAGTACGAGCCTTACTCCAGTATAGTATTCCACGCGCTCAAAGTTTACTCCCCATACACTACCTGAATGTAGGTACATTTGTATAAACCACAAGCGATGGCTACGAGATCGTTAAATGCAAGATCTACCTATGATATGCATTGTGAAAAGGCTTGTGTACATTTTATATTTTGCAAGTGTCAGTCATTTTGCAATGTAGAATTTTGTATATATTTTTAACAATGTCCCAAAAAAAGAGAAAAGTTATAAGTGGCGCGTATTTTTATTTTTCATTTTTTTATCGTTTAATCGTTTATTTTTGATTTGTAACCGCTATGTTTACCGCGGGAATCTCATCGAACCTCATGCGTTTAGTTTATAATATTATTTTTATTTGACGTAAATAAATTCACCTCGTTTTAATTTTACTCTAGAGTTCTCCTAGTACAAGTTTTTATAATATGCTACGGGTTTTTTTTTCAAAACGTTATACTTAACGTTGTCCCCCATACATTTTTCACAGCGCTCCTAGCGGAAATGCTGACGAACTAAAAATAATTACGTGTTAAGAGGTATGGGATGATGTTCACTTTTATAGTAACTTAAGTTATGAAACTCGTACTACTAGGGCTACTGATGGCACGTGTATGTGTATTTACAAATTGAGTTAACTTTGAAAGAATCATTAAAGTTATGGAACGTATTATTTTTAAGTGTTAGTATTAAAAGAGTATTCCCAACCCGTTATGCTTACACTCACAGTTTTATAATCTCTTTTCAGTATGAATCAGTTAATTAATTATTCAATTTATTTCCCGTTTCTCTTCATTTGACTTATAAAGTTAATTTAAGTTACAGTTAGGTGGTTGCATTATTTTTATAAAAAGTTTATGTGAAATTTTATGCATGTTTTATTTATTTTGTTGTATTTTGTACTTGTTTCAAAACGTTTAGTTTTACGGTGGAATTAATGTGTTAAACTGGTTGGTCTGCAAGTCGATTATGTATCTTGATATTGGTTTACTTACTCACTGATGCAACCATGCATACGGTTCGTAACTCAAGGTGAGGTCGTTTTAATGTCAAATTTCGTTTATTTGGTTAAATCATGACAAGTGCTGCCATAATCATATCATAAACAATTATTCCTGGATCAGATACATAATCGCCCTGTAGTCTTAAATGTTCTTCTCTGTTCTGTCAACAACATTTCCAGCGAGTTTGCATTTAGACGCGTTAAATGCATGATAAATGCATGATCTGAAGATGCAGTTTTGACGTTTAATTTATAGAACATCTGTCATAAACTTGGTTCTTAAGGCTAGAGTGCTCGTGCCGCTTTCCATAGAAACGCAGTTTCGTCATATTTTAAATACCAAGTAAGTTTTCAAACTCGGTGAAACTTTTCATGTATGTCCTTGAGCCTAATATCTATGCTTCTGGTTCACCAGGCTTCTGTAAAGTTAAGTATGTTCGAAATAAATCGAAAAATCGTCTTGTATGGGTTATTTTGACATTTAGGGATACAATAAATAATAAATCAAAAAACTAGAAAACCAGAAACATAGATATTAGCCTCAGCAATATGCATACAAAGTTTCACCGAGTTAGAACACTTGGTATTTGAAATATAACGAAACTACGTTTGTATGGAAAGCATTGCACTATATTCTTAAGATCTGAACATTGAGATGCATGTCTGGGTCCATTTCAGAATGTCCTAATAAAGTTTCGGGTGCCAACCAACACGTAAATTATCTGAATCATGAAAATGACAGTTAACATGCAGCGCGTTTCAAACTTTAACCGATGGATAGGATAAATCGATGACTGTGAAACGCAAAGATAGTGTTTAGTTTAATAAATATGTTCTGGATAGTGCAACCCGAATTTAATCGAACATTCTGAAACAGGCCCTTATTATTCAAAAGTTTTATTAGAACAAATTTGGATTTGTGTCGGAAGTGTTGCTTTAATTTTGATGTACTTATCGCACATAAAACATAACTATTCTTAACTACTAAGTAAACATGAGTTAACTCATAAAACGATAATACTCTATTTATTCCACAATTTATTTGTAGGTTAATGCTTTGTATTGTATAATATTCTTCACAATCGCAAAAACATTCTGGCTATTCTATGTACTTATACTATATTGACTTATAACTATATTTACTTATATATATTTATTTAATTTATAGTAAAATATGCTCAACTAACCATGTTTTGAGAGCATTTGCGGTCTTCTAGTTCTCTGAATAACTTTAAAAAAAAAACTTTAAATTATGCAATATGTAATACATCCATAATATTTAATATTAAAATATTCGTTAAATAATTGTATTATAGTGCTATTATGGCTGCGTGAAACAAGCCAAGGAAAATAAACAAATTAAATTATGAACATTCTGTCTCTAGGTATATTTTCCCGAATATTATATTTCCTTAGTTGTTGTATTTTGCACGAAAATGGCAAGACTTAATGTATCTTTTAACGAATTGTATTCTAAATTTCATGGTTTTAATACATTTTATAAAAATATATTGTTGTTTTATTTATATTTCTACTATATTTTATGGGATTGTGACGGAACAAGCACAAAGCCCACCTGATGTCAAGTGGTAACGTCTGCCTATAACAGATGCATTTCGTCACAAGAGATTAATTGCACTGCGCCCGTCACCCTAAGACATACAGTTGATAAGTCTCATGTGCCTGTAATTTTACTGGATCTCAAGGACTGCTGCTGGAACACACTGTTAGGTGCTTTGGCGACAATTTTGTCTACTTAAGGGTGGTAGCTAGCCAGGCATTCGCAAAATGCCATTCCACCATGCGGTGAAGCTCAAGCGGACGGTGGGGAACAAACCATGGACCTGCGACATCGCAGTCCACAACTATAACCGCTCGGCTATCATTGCTTTAAAATGTTTTACGAATTGCTGTTTTTTTGGGCTGTTCCTAAAGACCTTTAGGAACAGCCTGAAAAGACGTATACGTAGTACGTAGGGGTATTATGAAATTAGTCAAAGGGGCATGTTACAGAGGACAAACGAGATCAGCCACTCAACCTGTAACAAAGTAATACATCATATGTTGAATTAGACCATAATCTGTCTGTCTATCCGCATGTCTCAAGCACATTAACTGAATGAGGTTACAATGCTGAGATTTTTGTAGACTGTTGACCCAATACCGAATAGGAAGTAAATTGAGGCAAGACCCTCCTGAAAAGTAATTTGCCTAAATTTAATGATATTTTTTCGCACATACCCTAGCAGTTCATTAGTTGTCGTAGTCCATAGATTATTTGTTCAAGAATATGTAAGTTCCTTAACTATTTTTTTATTTTAAACAGTGCTGACAAATTTGTCAGCTTTACGGTAGGTACGTCCTAATTAGCTATCATAATGCGACACAACATGTGGTGTCGGGACGACCAACGCGACAAAATCAAACACAGGACTTCGAACGGAGGTGTCCTAACTGTCAACAAGCACGTGCAACGTCGCATTTGTTGGTTGGCGCCTTTGAATATGAAACCGGTTTGTTTTTGTCGTGTTCGTCGCATGAACTTCAAGGTTTTTATGTGTATAAAATATAATTTAATACCCAAGTCAAGTACGTTGTACTATTATTATATGTTCTATGGCCAAGTACAAGAAAGACCTAATCAAATATTTTTGCATATAATCTAGTGTAGGTAGTGGTAGAATTATTAATTGTTGTTTTCTCGTGACTGAAAGTAAAAGTGGCGAGATTCACTAAATATCGTTGTATTGTACTATATGTGTTGTATTCATTTTTACGTTTCAGTGTCATTGCTAATAAATACTTTGATATATGAGTTTCAATTAGTTATAGGGACACTGATAGACTACTGATGAACTTCTGAGTCAAGTTTGGACAGGTTGGAATGGTCGGACGATCGACAAAGCGAATTTTGTTGCACGCAATTGCCAGCAACCGATTTTGTCGTCGTAGGTACAACATGGCAATTCGGACGTACTGTTAGACTTAGGCTTTAGACAACTGTGGTTTGCGATATACCTTTGTCAAGAACAAGTGACCTAAGTATTTAAGTAGGTAGTTCTGTACACATATTATCTAGGGATCATGATGTAATGTTAATTATAATCATTTAACCTCGTTAACTTTCCATGGACTTTAATGAAAACAGTCTCTTTTTTAACCTATAATTTCTTACTTTTAATTTTCTTATCATTATATCCTGTTCCTTTATTTTAGCTTCCATTAATTCCATTATCCTTTTATCTTCTTCGCGTGTACTTGGGAATGATGAGCTATGTGTTTTCATAACTGTATCACTTAAGTTCTGTTGCGGGGCTTGAGGGTTTACAAAAATACTATTTTCAGGCGTTATTTCGACTTCTATTGAATCTATGCGATCATTTATTGTTCTTTCCGGTGTCATATTGCCATCTTGTTCTGATTCATCTTGCCATGTTGTTTCTGAAAACTAAAAAGGATCTGATTTAAGTAATTTCATGAAACTGTTCGTGTTAAGTAGTAAATAAGGGTGGATTCAGCATGAGGATATTGCGAGTTTTTGTCGAAAACAGGTGTAGGTGCTTATTGATCTGTCTGCCATATCATACCTAATAATATTAAGTATTTGAAAAAATACCCCTTCGGCCGTTAAGGAAACTGAAGTTTGGAAACTGGTTTCCTGAAAGGATTTTTTTATCATCCTACGTAACTGATTTCCTGAAAGGACTTATTAACCTCCTACGTAACTGGTTTCCTAAAAATACTTTGTTTGTGTTATTTCAGCCACCTACGAAACTAGTTGGACTACAATAGTAATTTTACGAGTGTTGTATTAGTAGACTCGTAATAAAACCGTTTATTTCAGATATTTGGATTTAATAACAACAATTCATTAAATTAAATAACGAAAACAATTTAATCATTTAAAACATAAAATATAACTTTTTTCATACAACATAAAACAATTCAATTACCTAAAATAACATTAGAAAAATCAGTCACTTAAAATATAAAAGAACTCTTCAGATGAACTAAAGAAAAATTTCTGGAGTTTTGAAATTAAAATAAAAATGCGTATGGTGAAATAATTTCAATACAGTGGCCCACAGTTATTTGTCCATTTTTCAAATCTGTAATCGCATTATCAATTTCATTATTTATTTCTTGGTAGGGTTTATTTTTGTTGCAGTTAGATCTAAAAATATTCGTTACTTTACTTTACTTAATCAAAACTTCTAATAAATTGGTTACCGTGACATTGTTCTTGCCAATGTATCTGTTGATACGGCTATGCCATCCTTCCACATTGTTTGTAGTTCTAACCTGCTCCTCACTACAGCAACAAGTTTTCTCAATTACTGTATTGTTTTGCCACTCCTTTTTAAAATAGGTATTGAATTTTTTAATGTCCTCACCAGAAGGCGCCTGTTGCATCACGTACTGAATACCACTTTTTATGAATTCTCGTGGCAATCGTGCGATTCCGGCACGTCCGTGATACATGGCGTTTCTTGACGGGGGTTGAAATTTTAAATTTTTTACTTTTCTTAATTAAGCATCTGTTGTAATGGAAATAACAACCTTTGATTTCGATTCTTGGATAAACTTTACGTATTGCTTTCATAGCAGCCTTTTCGAAGTCCATTGTAATTTTAGACGGCCTCCAATCTTTAAAGATCGATTCAAGAAGTCGAAAAACGATTTCATACGTTTTTTGTTTCTTATCAGGGAGTAAGCAATAAATTAATGGAGTAATAGATTTATATGTTTAATTAAAACCGTGTATTGAGTATAATTGCTTGAAAACTTTTGGACAGGACTTGAATGTCCCGTAGCCCAATATATGTTTGAAGTCTTTTACTAAGTGCCTGATATTTTTATTACTGAATATGAGAATACGTTTACCATCTTCCTCACTGATGTAATCCGCTAGAAAGATTTTTTCCACAAACTTTTTTGGCACTACTACATCATACGAAGCTGGAAATCGCATTTTAGGTACACCTAGGATGTTATTCCGATTATTAAAAAGTCCTGTTTTTTTGTTTTCATTTCGGCCATTAAATGTATACCATCACATTCCAACTTATACACCATTTCATCATAATATTGTTTTTGAATGGACTCAAAATTTGATCCTGTTGCCTCCTTTAGTTTATCAAGTTCTTTCAAAACTGTATTTTGTGCGTTGTTTGGCGAACACTCAAAATGAAAATTAGACTACTATTTCATTTTTTCCATTCATTGTTATACTACCATGGCATCCTCGACTGTAATTGCTACAAAGCCAAAACGTGTTACCGTTTGTATATTTCTTTTTTTTGTGATATTTGCGACCCCCATGTAGGGTGGCAACGCTTCCTTTTTTCGTTGATATGAATTGTAGATCCCTCAAATCCATTTTATAAGAATAATTATTTTAAATTAATTAATAACAATAAACATCAAGTCAAACAAAGACATTATCTGTTGACATTTGATGAATGTCAAGTGCATCATAATTATCTGATAAATGACGTTTTTCAAATGTATAACTTGACACCGATACAAAAGAGATTATAGTTGTTATTCAGTTACATAGAAGTATAAAAAAAGCCTTATAAGAAACCAGTTACGTAGGAGGATAAAAAAATCCTTTCAGGAAACCAGATTCCAAACTTCAGTTTCCTTAACGGCCGAAGGGAAAAATACTACTTGGCTTTTCTACTTTTTCTCTTTTCTACTTTTTTGCGTTTTCATTTTTTCTTCTCTTTTTTTGTAGAAGTAAGTGAACTTCGTAGTCACAGTAGTGCACAATGCTTAGGTACAGGCACCTACCCAATTTTAGGATGTAAGGGTTGGCATATAAAATTGGTGGCGAGGGATATTGAAAGGACGACAGAAGAAGACGTATGTACCTGGTAGTTTTTTTGTGTTTTTTTTTATGTTGTTGTGACATAACAAGCTCGAGGCCCACCCAATGTTAAGCTGACTAACCTCTGCCTATAACAGATGTATTTCGTCATAAGTCACGACTTGCACTGCGCCCGTCACCTTGAGACAGTTGTTATGTCTCATGTGCCTGTAATTTTACTGGCTCTCAAGGACTGCTACCGAAACACACCGTTAGGTGCTTGGCGACAGATTTTCTACTTGAGGATGGTCGCTAGCCAGGCGGGCATTCACAAAATGCCCTTCCACCATGAGGTGAAGCTCAAGCCCGCGGTGGGATTCGAACCATGGACCTCCTGCGCGGCAGTCCATAGCCAATGCCACTGAGCCATCACTGAAGTAAGTCTAATTCAAGTAATTCTATTCCAATTTACGTAATATAGTTTAGGTAGGTACTTACCTAAGGTATGTACTTACTTTCAATGATTGTGATGGCACTGATGGTATTAAGTTTATGTTATTCGGAAATGTACATATATAGCGAGTAGGTGTTGCTACCGGGTGAAGATAATGTCTTACGCCCTCTTTTTTAACGAAATCGTATGGTTCAAAATGTATCGAACATATTGTAGCAGTTTTACTAGGGCTCCAATTTTGCTTCCCTGTCGCTGAAATCCATTTAGCTCTGGTACCAGGATCGTTTGGAAAACTGAAATAAAAAAGATATATTATTACTGCGAAATGCTTTGTTCAGAAAGTACTTTTATTTTTTTATATACCTACATGTATTGGCAGGCAGTACTATATTCATAATTGTCATGTTCATGGGTTTCACATGATTGTTTTGTGTATATAGGCTCCTACATGCGTGATGCAACAGTCAAACGCAGGTCTATACATATCTAAAATAACTATATCACTCGAACCGTTACTTATCTTCAATATCAAGTGCCAGAGTTGTTAGGTACTCTACGCTCGCAGTGTTGGAATCAAAATTAACATTTGGTGGTTCTATTAGCATTTCAGCCGGAAAATATCTGAATAAATATCGTGCATATTAAGCTGTAAGTTAGTTTTTTATCCAGGGGCCGAAGAAGAGTTCCATACTATAATATAAATTATATCCCTGCTGTCTCCACTGACTATATAGGCGAGGCAGAAAAAAATTACCCTTTTTACAAGCTTTTATTTAGTTTCACCTGTCCCGATGTTTGTCGTCAAATCTTGCAAATAATTTTGATCCACTTCCCGGTTACCGATTGAGCTGAAATTTTGCATTTAAATTGTCACGCGATTTAAACATAACGTATACCTATGTGTAAATCGTGTGAAAATATTATGATGACATGGTGCTGAACTGATGATGTAACTGGAAGGTAGCCAAACGAACTTCGCACACAACCTCGTCGAGTTGGGGCTCATTTGAATTGTTTTCACGAGTATTTTTTTTTAAAATGCTTATTTATTTTTATTAACAAGAACATAATAAAAGCTTGATTAAAAAAAAAAATTATATAGAAGAGCTTGTTTTATTCATACTGCTGATTCTGTTCAATATAAATCATAATAATTTCTTTCGGTAGGTACAGGCACTTTAACAAACATAAAGTAAAAAAGGTCCTGGTTCCTAAAGTTTTAATAAATATATATAATATAATGTGATTCTTAAACTTTAGATTCATAAAAACCCCTAAGATACTTTTCAGGCCTCCTTCGTTTGTGTAAGGTAAAAACGAGTAGTTATGGGCTAAATTTCACATGTAAGTAATTATAATAATATATATTATAGCAATTATAATAATATAGCAAATACACACACTCAAATAGCTACGTTCAAACGTAATTATTATTAATCGTCATTATTTCTATGTACTTACATATCATTTATCTAAATACTTAGTTTTAATTATGTAGGTATCTAGTAGGTAATTAATATGTTAAAGTAAAATTATTTTACCGAGGAGAAATTATAGTCATGTGCGGAATTCGAACCGGCATCATCCACCCCTATAGCCGGGGTATGCTCTGACTAAGCTAACATGACAATTGACTCATGACACTATTTTTTCCTCTCGTTCTTTAACCATTGTACAGGGATGGATCGACACCTACATATAGTTCAGCTTACGTTGTACTTTTTAGTCTGTGGTTGTCTGTACTACAAACAAGACTAATTTTGCACTTGTTAATGATGACGCAACCCTATAATTTTGCAAACGCATGCTCTGCGGATAACATTACAAAATTACAAATTTATGAGAGCAATAATTATGGTCATGTGCGGGATTCGAACCCGCGTCATCTACCCCTATAGCCGGGGTAATGTTCTGACCGACTGAGATAACATGAATATACCTATGATGATAACTCTTTTAAAGGATCAAAGTTATACTTCTTATTAGTAGGCTGGTATTTAGGTACACCCTTAGACGCCAGCGAATCGGTCCAAGCCTGCAATTCGTTCTAAATCCACGGTGCGAGTCACACAAAAATGGTTTTAGTTGTGATGAGATGATATTGAGTAGGATCGATAAGCTTAGCAAGGGTAGAGAAAATGGACGATATGCTGGAAATTTTTGTTGTATCAAGTAGCCTTTGGAATCGGTCTAACCCTTGAGACTTTCTACTGGAGTGTATAATCACCAATAGACAATACGCGCAAAAACTTTAACCATATTTTGCGCAATTGGATAAAAACTATCGTATGTCCTTCCCGGGTCTCAAACTATTTCCATACCAAATTACATCCAAATCGGTCTAGTAGTTTTGGCGTGAAAGCGAGACAGACAGAGTTACTTTCGCATTTATATAATATTATAAGTATGGATGGTACATTTACGTAAACTTTGAAACCCTTCAAAATAAACGCAGGACACACACAAAGTTATATTACTCCCTCCGCCCTCCCCGCGAGAACATCTCCGTTGTTCTATACAAGTATTTGTTTAATTTATGGATTGTAAAGCTAAGTTTTATTAACGTTACCAAAAATTGGACACGATTGTGATTTGAACATATGATTTTTGGGACGTGGCTTTGTGAACGTGAAATTAATGAAATTAACTTATCTCGTGACGAATAGCAAATGTACAAATCATACGAGACCATAGTAAAACTAAAAAAAATCCTTAGTTTTTTTTTAACAGGTACTTTATTTATTTTCATTAAGACATTTTCTTATTAATTTTTAATAAAATAAAATAGTACATTGATTTAGTCTAGGATTTAGTAGACAAAGCATAATATTTACTATTTTGTACCTATCTATCAAACTCACCTGTCAAACTTTGTAAAATCGATAGTTGATTGTAATAATTTTGATATAAAATACAGGGTGCTACTTATACAGCTAACTGTAGGGCCTTTTCACTTACTTTAAGTAGATTTGATATTTCAATATATTCCTATCTACACAGCCTCTTTCTGTTAAACTCAATTGAAATACAATTGAATTATGAGTCGATACAAGTGGGTATATGTACGAAAAATAAACTCACCGATGATAAGAAATGCCACCACGGGTTAAATTATGTGAACCGCTTTTGTTTTTGCATGTCATCACCGCACAATAGGGCATTATTGATTACAACTAGGTTTCTCTTATTGGTCTGTGATTACAGCTTTATATTATCCACAGACTAAAACAGGAAGCACTTCGTTTATCATTAAATAAATAAACTTGTTTTCAATGTGATCAGCCATCAGCAGCTCTCTCATTACTTTCCATGTTCACTAAAGTCCACAGATAAAGTACCTACCTGAGAGCTTTCGAAGGTAACTATAGAAACGTAGTTGTATTGTATCTACCACTTTTTCACGATCATGCGCTCTGAGAGGCTCAGAAAAATACACTGTTATTAGTATTATCGTATTACCAACGTATGTAGTATTTTTAATCTCTGAAGTCTCTGTTTACACTTTACGGATCGGCAAGCTAACATACAGGTATAAACAGTTGCACATCGGCTCTAGGACCGCGCACGAACTGCGTTTTGAGCAGATAAGTAGAGGTACACATGAATTTACACATGCACACATGCGTAAATAAGAATAAATATGGAAACTCTCACTCTGGCATAGAACATAATATTATAATAATCTGACTCTGCCCAGTAACACCGCATGGAGCTGTGCCGTTTGAAAAGATGTAAGGTTACACCTAGGGCTGCCATCCGTCCGGGTTTCCCCGGATTTGTCCTAGTTTAGAGGGCGTCCGGGGGGCGTCCGGGAGGGGTTTTCAAATAGTGTCCGGGGAAAACCCGGACATTTAAGTGTCCGGGGAATCCGGATTGATAGCTATATAAGCAATCGATTGAAACAAATCTGAATTGAAAATTCATTCTTAAGCTGCATACAAGTTTACTCGGGCGCTGCAAAATCTACAACAGAACGTCCCCCGCGCCGACCTCCACCATAGAGAACTGCCGCCGACCCCGATCATTCACACACTGTGTTGCCGTTTTGGCGCATTTGGTGCTAGGTCTAGAATATTTCTATGGTCTTTAGCGCTTTTTTCTCATTACCTGCGCTAAAAACGTCTAGTGAAATCTGGGGAAAACATTTTAATCTTGATATTAGTTGGCAAGTCAAGTTACATTGTGCGTTTATTCGCTAGTCCCGCGGCAATGGACGAAGGAGAAAAACTCACTAAAAGCACATGGTTTCATCTCTGATAGAAATAAAGTATAAATATAAGGATCTGGAGTGGCTTTGACATTTCCGAATTCCTGATGGAAAAGTTAGACCACTTTGGCAAAAATTTGAACATCTGAAAAATACCGAAATAAATAAAAAGATCTTCATATTTTTATGTTTGCAATAACGCATTCTTTGCGGATTACATTCCAATATTACAAATATACGAGAGGAAAAATTATAATCATGTGCGGGACTCGAACCCGCGTCATCCAACCCTTTAGCCGAGGTATGCTCTGATCTGACCGTCATGTTAGCTCAGTCGGTATATATAACCTAATATATATATATATATTAGCGGGACCGCACATGACCATATTTATTCTTCCCGTATATTTGTAAATTTGTAAAATAAAAAGATCTTGAGCTCGTCAAAATTTAAACTTGTTACTAACTTTTAATATACAAAAAAAAAGTTTACCGTTTGCGTACTTAATCTAAGTAAAACAACAAGATGGCTAAAAAAAATTTGATACTACTTTATAGTTTCTAACTAGTTACTAATTTATTGATTATTTATTAACTTATTTGGAAACAGCTAATAAAAAAAGTTAATATGGATAAAATTCGCGATAGTTTTCAAAGTAAAGATTATTTATTAAACCAAAAATTATGATTTATTTCTAATTTGATACCAAATAACACTGATCCTCATGATTTTTATCACCAGATTGCCTCAGAAAAATAAGAGTGAATAATTATGTGTGTAGCTCTGTAGTTTTTGCGCAAAGAAGTCATATACGAGGGTGAATCAAAAAGTTCTTAGAAGTGCATATATATGAAACCTTTTTGGATCAAGTTCGATATTCAAATTAAAGAGTGTCTATCACACTATATTTATGCAGACTGTCACTTATTTTTGTCAGTTCGTTCGCATGTAATAAATTTTTTTGTGCAACGAGTTGCTAAAAAGTCAAAATTATGGATAAAAGTGAGTTACGTGCGGTGATAAAATATCTCAGTTTGAAAAAAATGTCTACGAAGGAAATTTTTTTGGACATTCAGCAGACATTAGGGGGTGATGCTGTACCCTATTCTACGGTTGCGTACTGGGTGGCTGAATTTAAAAGAGGTAGATCAAGCTGTAAAGATGACCCGCGTTCTGGGCGGCCTTCAACCTCCGTTACAGAAGAAAATGTCAAAAAGGTTGAGAATCTGGTTTTGGAAGACAGAAGAATGACTAAAAAACATATAGCTGAGATCCTAAAGATATCTTTTGGTAGCGTTCAATCCATTTTAATTGATTCACTGGGGTTCAAAAAAGTGTCTGCAAGATGGGTGCCACGAATGTTAACCGACGAAAACAAAAAGCGACGTTTGGAAATTTCCAAGCGTAATCTCGAAATGTTCCAGCGTGATCCGGATAATTTTTGCCGTCGTCTTGTCACCATGGATGAAACGTGGGTCCACCATTTTGATCCTGAAACTAAAAGACAAAGCATGTCTTGGAAACGACCATCCATTAAAAAATTTCGAGTTGCTCCTACCGCTGGCAAAGTTATGGCCTCTGTGTTCTGGGATAGTGAAGGAATCCTTTTTATTGATTACATGCCAAAAGGCCAGACGATTACTGGACCCTATTACGCAAATTTAATCCCGAAAGTGCGTGAAGCGATTAAAGAAAAACGTCGTGGAAAACTGTCGTTGGGCGTGTTGTTCCTTCAAGATAACGCTCCTGCTCATCGATCGGAAGTTGCGGTCAACGCAATCCGCTGTGCTGGCTTCAATCTCCTTGACCACCCACCATATTCTCCGGACTTAGCCCCAAGTGATTTTCACTTGTTTCCAAAATTAAAAGAGGAAATTCGTGGAACAAAATTTCACGATAATGACGCGGTTATAGCTGCCGTAGAGGACTTTTTCGAGAGTCAAGAAAATATTTTTTTTTCACAAGGAATAAGGAAGTTAGAAACGCGTTATTCTAAATGCATTGCATTGGAGGGAGATTATGTAGAAAAATAAAATATTATTATTTAAATCTTTGCATTTTTTAATATTGATTCCAAGAATTTTTTGATTCACCCTCGTAAATGAAAAAAATATATGAACTTTGTTTTTATGGGTGTCCGGGGAAAAATCTCAATTTCACCCGAATGTCCGGGTTTTTTAAGATTTTGTCCGGCATCGGTGGTTTAGGTGATGGCAGCCCTAGTTACACCTTATAAGTGTCCGTAAACCTATGCGCCCCTGGGACGTTTCCACAAGGTTACGAAAAATATGGTGAAGTATAAAAAGTCACAAGACGTACAGTTTTGATCGTAAAACAATGAAAATCTATTTTCGTATGATACTTTAAGCATCTTATGAGTCACTGGTAATCTTTGGATAAATTGATGCAATAGCACGCCCAAAATAATTGAGTGAGACAAATAATTGTAAGCGCTGGTACACAATAATATGTATTGGAATAATGTACCTATAGTACTACCAACTACCTACTCGGTATTTTGATACTGCGCATTCATTGTCAGGGCAGGGTTTCAACTTCTCACTAGCTAATAAACTAATGCTCAGAGTTATTACGTAAAATGCCACATATGTAAAAATTTTTGGGCTGTGGCTGTGCCGTGTCGTTTTTGCAATGGTCATCGCACTGCAATGTTGTGGCGCAGGAGGCCTTAAGTGAAAGAACTGTGTATTCGTGCACCATATCTGCAACTTTGACTAGCGAAGGGCTCGCATAGTTTTTATAACGGGTAGGTATGTAGTTACTTTACAGATTTATTTTAAATTATTACTTTTTATACAGGATTATTGATATGGGCTTCGGTAAATAATATCAATTTTTTTTTTACAGTTAACACGTCTAGATATAAAGTTAAATTACTATTATATAGCACAAATCTATAGCCGTGATAGTTTTTCAGTAAAGTGTACTAAAAATGCTCAGGTTGTGGGATAGTATAAATAATAATAATACATAATGATAGATAGTATAATAATAATAATGATAGATAGTAATAATAATATACTATCCTCGTTATATAACATAAAATTTACGAGCCAGGCTACAAAAAAAGCTTAAATTAACAAGAGCGTGTTCATGTTCCAACTCCCAGCTCATTTTTATTTATTTTCATGCGATGGGTATAATTAATAAAAATCATCCACATGACATTTTTTTTTATTTTTTTTTTATTTACGTGTGAAAAATGCATTTACGCATTCCCGTCCACCTCGGGGAAGGTGGCCGGGATATGTCGGGCTCGACACCAACTACTTCCACAGCAGCAAGTGCCCCTACCGACTAAATAACACACGGTGTTCCAACTCTACCGCTTCTAGGCGGGCCGCAGGGACGCTTTAGCTCTCAACTACGAACCCGCCACGGTTGTCCGTTTCCGGACCCCTCCTGGGGTGCTACCCCTCACGACGCACCAGAACACATGGCACGTCGCTACCACCCGGGGACCAAGCCTGCAAATGGGCGTCAGACAACCCCGCTTCTGACGCCCGAGGTCCCCCTGCGACGGGTCAAATAAGTAGCCCCGTCACCTGCTACTTCGGCCGCAGAGGATAGGGAGAACGGCGCCTCGCTATACCGACACTCCTCTTCCCCTGCGGCCTCTCCACGTCCGCCATCCACGGTGGCGAACCCGCCGTGGCCACGGAAGGTAGGGAGAGTGGCGCACCGTAATACCAGCACTCCTCTCCCGCCGTGGCCCCTCACCGTCAGCTGTGGTGTCGCTCACACAAAACCACAGCCCGCCTCAGATGCGGTGCTGCCCATACAGCACCGCAGCCTACCCTTTACCGCTCCATACTGGACTTAGAGGCAAAGCCCAGTGGAGCGGCCGACTGCCCAAGCCGACACGGCCCCTGGTTCCTCTTAGCTTCACCGTGGATGACGATGCCACGGCTACTAAGCCCCACCGCCACGACAAGGCGGGAACCGTCGGGGGGATCCACATGACATGAGCCAACACTTGTTATGTCGTTAGTAATAAGTTTTTATAAAATTCAAAAGCTAGTCAACCATAGTAAACAATCACAACGGGACCACAAAAATGAAACGATTTTTTTTATTATATTAATATTTTAGATAATGTAAAACTGAATATAAATGGCTTTTAGGCGACGATCATAAAAAAAATATATTACTATGCCGCATGCCGTCTGCTAAATGATTAGGTATGAGTAATGCGTATACCATAGAGAAAAGTAATATATGGGCTCTACCTATTATTAAATGTGTGAAAATCATGATAATTACATTTGAAAAATATGGCGTATACTTTTAAAAAGGTCTGTGGTATAATACCAAATTTTTGGACAGTTGTTTATCTAAGTCTTTCGCATCGAGATATACGTTACACTAGAGAAGACATTTGAGACAAAAGTCTCTGCCATTTTTGCTAATTTTAAACTTAAGTGCGCTTCAGCGCTTTACAAGATCGGACTGCAGTATAGAACTAATTATATCGTCTAACCAAATATCCAAACACGCAGCGCCACAACGCTTGTAGGTTAATGTTTCATAAAAAGGTTCGCTTACAGTGCTAAATTGCATCATCTAACCAAACCATTCAAACATGCAGCGCTAGACTACTTTTGAGGTATGGTTTCTCAATATCAAAGATCTATCAGCACGCAGAACGGACATGGCTTTTGTACCTACGAAACATTGTGAAGAGTATATTAGTTGAAAAATAGTAATATAAGGTTAAAAAAAAAAGTATTACTGAGGGTCACTAACTACGCTATTCAGTTTTTGAAAGTAAAGGTACAATTGGCTTTTTACTAGAAACAAAGTGTTACTAACTTTTAGAAATCTAGATTTTATATTGTGATAATATAAAATCTAGATTAAAAATGAAAGAAGCATTGTCTTTCGCTAATACAAATCGACAAAATAATAATGTGTTCGGGCGTGTTTAATTCCAAAATCTGAACTTACTTGTGAAAAGTGATTCTAACGCTTTTATTTGTTTTTCTCGACTGGTTTATGCAGTATCTAAGAACGCAGGATGGCATTTCAAATACACAATTTTCGTCGAAAAGCGCGTCTGATCTGTGTGAGTGCCCAGCTGCATGTGTGTGGACATGCCGGCTGGCTTGTCCTACCTATTCGACTTTGCTCGTTTGAGATGTCGCGTCCAGTATATATAGGTCAATGGTCTTTCGTTTGTGTCCTCTATCTGTGCGACTTGTCATTGGCGACATTGTGGCAGCACCACTCATAAAATAAGTTGAAGTTGTTTATCTTTGGTATCGTCTGACCTAGGTAGGGGTTCATCATAGAGAAAAGTAATATATGGGGTTCATGTTCATTCATTCCGATATTCGTTCATCATTCATTCATTTCTTCAAACGTCACGAATGTACACAAAAAATTTATGAATTGACTAAAATTGTATTTGTTTTACGTGAATACCTGTAAAGCCTTTTACGCATACTTCAAGGACATGGAAGACGAACTGGAGGACAGAGTTGTGCACCAAACATATCAATCTTTTATGAAAATATTGTCACGTTTCACTAGTAGCGCTCCCCTTGATGCTCCTGTGAGCTATTTATGGAAGATGGTGCGACTTTATTTGCTGCGGTCGGAAGTTCTACTGTTCACATTGGGAATCATTTTATTCTTTATGTACTTGCAAAACATAGAGCTATGGAGCCGTACCATGTTGAGCAGGTTATCGCAAGCAATGAGCCCCATCAGTGCAGTGCAACGAATGAAATTACTAGAGGGATCAGAATCAGATAAGCAAAGCTGGGAACTAAGAGGGACATTGAGTGCGGTTTACGCTATAAAAGGCAGGAGAATGCACATGGAAGATAGGTTCATTATTAACGAAAACATACATAATACGGGTATTTCACTTTTCGCTATATTTGATGGTCACGGAGGTGAGTTCGCTGCCAACTACGCCAAAGATAATCTCATTCAGAATCTGTTTAATAAGATTATTGAGCTTAATGCATTTAAAGATGGAAAAGTTGTCAGTAACACACAAACTGAATCACCTGAAGAGCAAAAACCAAAGGAAGATAACAAAGTTGCAGTTGAAAAGAAAAATAGCTTTAAAAAATCTGTGAGCACTGCTGATGATTCATCCACAAAAGAAATTACTGATCCTCTGTTGCTAGCCCAGTTATCAAAAGCAAGGCCCATAACAAGAGAAGTACGGCCAAATTCTGTACCAGTGAAGAATGTTAATATACCACTTTCAAGTTATATAGATAAGGGGAAGATAAATTTTGGTAAGCTTTTGACTGATGAGGTGCTTGCTGCAGACCGGCTGCTAGTGGAAGCAGCAAAGCGTTCTATGAATGTTGCTGGCACTACTGCTCTGATTGCAGTGATGGAAAGGAACTATCTCATTGTAGCAAATGTTGGTGACTCCAGAGGAGTAATGTGTGATTCACGAGGCAATGCTATCCCTGTCTCATTTGACCATAAGCCACAACAGGTAATCAATTTCATATATTTATTTTTACTACAATTTGCTATCTTTACCAATGTTCTCATTTCATAACATTATTCTGGCTGTTTCTTGATTATTTATAATACTATGTTCAATTCATAAAACAAAAATCAATCATGTGTTTTAAAGAAAACTGCGATATTCAAAGTTAGACTAATTAGAGTAAGTTCTAACAAACACCATGTTCTATATACTAGATACTCTTTGTTGTATATTTTTTAACTTTGTTTTTGGGCAAATTTTTCTGTCTAGCTGTGCCATGCACTAAATTAATCAATTCTTTATGGTAGGTACGAGAACAGAAACGTATTGAAGCTGCAGGTGGTTACATTGCATTCAATGGAGTATGGCGAGTAGCTGGTATCTTGGCCACATCTCGTGCAATGGGTGATTATCCACTGAAAGATAAGAAGTTTGTTATTGCTGATCCAGACATCCTGACATTTAACCTTGATGACCATAAACCAATGTTCTTAGTCCTGGCTTCTGATGGTTTATGGGACACATTCACAAATGAAGAAGCAGTCAAGTTCATTAAAGAAAGATTAGATGAACCTGACTTTGGTGCCAAAAGTTTAACGCTGCAAGCATACTACAGGGGATCAGTGGATAACATTACAGTTTTAGTTATTAATTTTCTAAATAATAGAATCTCATCAGCGTCAACATCATTGTAGAGGTATGTAAAAGCATCTCTCTAGATCTTATAAATGTTTTTGAAGAATTTATAACAACTCTCTACAAAAAAGAGGTTTTACCACCCATGCCTAAATAAAACATATTTTAAGGAGATTGATAAATGGTGAGATTACCTTACATGTGGCGAAAGAAATTCAGACATACTAGATAATAGATGTAATATTTTTGCAAGGAAATTTACCCATGTTTTTAATACAACATATATATATTTAAATTCTATTTGTGAATAATTATTATCAACTGTGGAAGTGTAACTAAATGTTGTTGAAGTGAGCTGGCCCGAGTTCATGTCAGCTAACTGCTTCTTTCAATCATTTGTATGTAATCATGTGTACTGTGAACATAAAATAAGCGATATGACATTTTATTTGCAATCATGTGAACTGTGAATGTAAAATAAGTTGCATAGAGTAGTCGCCATGATTTAGACTCATCTGATGACGGGCGTCTGATGTGCCCTAAAGTTAGTTTGACAAACACATTTGTTATTTGAAATCTTACATTTGACACATAGCTGTGCCTGTGAGGTACACATTATACCCTAATGCCAAAATATACTTAAGTTTCTTTAAATGAACTCCGGCCATAGTATTTTTAAATGTAAATATTTACGTCCAGTAGCAAAAGTATATATGGACTACATAATATATTTTTTAATGTCATGTTCTCATATATAGATACTTTGAAATTCGTAAATTTTTTGAATTATGGATGGTTGTGATGTGAACAGTTGTTCGTAGAACGGCAATTTGTTACATTATTATTAGAAAAATAAAAGCTGTCTGTTTTATCCGATTAGTAGCAACTTACCAAATTGTTTATTTGGTGTGCATAGTAAATATATGTATTAGGTGTGGATACCTGTAACATATTTATTTAACTTTGTCCTTGGTGTGATATTTAAAACTAAATATTCCTTTTAAAACTAGATGTAATTATCAGTAAAATACTTAATAAGAAAATTAATTGTGTGATCAAGATTATTATGGTGTCTATAAAAATTTTTGTTGCATTTGATATGATTTTAGCTTTTAACATAGCTTTTATTCATTCACAAAGTACCTATAATTTGCCTGTGGTGCTAGTCATGTTGTAGTATAAATATTATATTTATGTTAACACTTCAAGTAAATGTACAATGCTTTCTAAGTACAAGGCCTACAACCATAATAATATTTCCTATCTTACTTACGGGGCCAAACGTAATCTATAACCAAAGTGTGTTAAATCAAAATAACTTTTTGGACTTTGAACTTTAACCAACGGCCTAGCCTGTTGCATTTATTTCAGTGAAAGCACTTGTCTCATCGCCGACAAGAAAGGGAGTAGCTATCAACTATCTAGGATTTAATCTACATTCTACACAGATTGTACATACTCGGTCAAGAAACTTACAATAGATGTTGAATTCCCCCCGAGTAGCCTGATCACACATTTGGAGTACAGTGTCCACAGAGTGTCCTCAGTCTGGCAATACCACGAGCGAGTCACTCGATTGTTTCGACTCACATTTAGATTCTTGACAGTTTCCAGTAAAATTCTATCTATGTTGACACATACAAATGTTTATAGACACTGGATTGTATGAAACTTTTGCTAGGAAAAGTTAAATTGTTTGTGAACTTCCCTACTCTCTCGGCCTAGTACCAATTTGTGGTCTCGCCACTGTGTTCGGTACATGTGATCAGGCCAAGAGACTCGGTGGCTAGATGGCCCCCCGAGCAAGTTGATGCGAATAAACGCCCCTCACACATTCAGTTATATATATAGACTAAACTATCGGAACTACACATTTGCTTTCCGCTGCTCACCAACTTGTTTCTTGTTCTACTCACTCATGCTCGGCGATGGAACAAATGCCTAAAATAAATACATATATGTATCTAAAAATCTTACATAGAGTGCCAAAACTATATATATGTATAAGCATTCAAAATGTTTTCAATTCAAACTTAGCACATTGCGCCATCAGGCTTTTTTCCTCGTAATTATTTGACTTCGTTGTGTAGAATCTTAGTCATGGCATAAGGGCTTTTATGTCATGACATAAATGCAAAAGTTTAATCGTCGGTTTTGTAAAAATAAATTGTACTGTTACCATACTTTACCAAAGGTCATTTGATGCAGGTTTCTTAAGCGAAACATTTTTTTATGATAATTATGTATATTGTTCGTAATCAATAAATGATTCTGTGAATACAGATTTTAGTTTTATTTTATATTTTAGTCCTCGAAGTTCGTAATTGTAATAATAAAACATCCAAATTTCTTTAAATCATTGTTTATTCAATGTTGGCAGCTCCGACCATTTTTTTGTACAAATAGTTTTATATACAGTAGCAAAAAAGTACCTAATGCACTTAATGAAAAAATAATAGAAAAATACAAACGGCATTACCATATTTTTCTCTAAATATGACTAAAATATGCATAAAATCTGTGGTAAAATAATTTATAGAACAATATTTTAATTAATCTATCTAATATTACAATTTGTAAGTCTGTAGAAACTTAAAATCTAAAGGCAATACATAGTACACGTATTACTCATTTAACGAACAATTCGAGTTTAATTTCCGTCACGTAATAAGCAATCGGACGATAACACCGAACATAAGGATAATAAATGAACATGACTTTTGAATACGACATAGTTTGATAAAACAGAAACTTGGCTATTCGGTAACCATACAAAATAACATTATACAATCAGGTAACCGTAAATTGGAAATGGAAATGCTTTGATTGTTTAACTGTTTATTTTTTATTGCTGATAGACTAACCACACTTTGGCTTCCATAGTATATCACCTGTTGGTGAATAAATATGTGGGGTAGATATTAACAGTCTAGTCCACACTGGTACTTGGCGACAGATTTTATACTGCGGGTGTCCGCGTCTAAGAAGTTTCTCTTAGGGCTCTTCCTGTCGTGTATTTTCGCCCGCGCGCGGATCAGTCCGCATGCGGGTGGTAGCATGATACCAACCGCGCGCGTGCTGCCCATGGGATAGGAAAAACATGTATGAAATTACATGAAGCCCACATGCGGGCTAGATCCGCACGCGGGTGGCTATCCGCATGTAGACTAGGCGATCATTCGCATTGTTCTTCGCGTCTAATATCAATCTGTTAAAAAGTTTACTGGTCATAAACGTTCAATAGCACTGACTAGTAAAGCAGGAATGTACTTAATATATTATGTAATAAGAAGTTTATTTCATCAGCATAAATTTACGCTTGTTAAGCGTATGAACGCGTTGAACTAATTTTTTTTTAAATATGAAATTCTAGTGATTTTGCATCATTATTATAATATACATAGGTACGTATGTAACACAAACGTCTGGTATAAAATATCAATATATAAATCAATTTTGACTATCAAGGCACGCCAGAGTTATCTTTAAAGGTCACATTTCTTAATTTTTACACTAAATGACTGACTTGGCACATGTCGGTCACTGTCAACATTACACGTATTTGCTGCTTTGTAGAAACAAATATTTAGTGTATTTTGATTCACGTGAAAAACGTTATCTATGAAATATAAATGTTCTTTCAGTCGTAATTAAATATTATCCAACTCAAGCTTCAAAGCATGCAATGGTTCTGCCGTCTAACTGTGTCAGTTTATAAGGTTGAGGTACCTGTTAGGGGCCAAGGGGTCGAAGTGCTCGAACAATATACCTAGAATAACCATCCTCAATAACAAATCTAAGCGATTAGCAATGTACCCACTACTCACCCAAATTGTTTTAAAAAATGAGTCGTCATTGTTCTCGGGCAACTATTACATCATCACTGTACATGAATTGCATAAAAAGTTGATTACGTCAAAAGGGTGATTTATGTTTCCTAATGTTTTTCTAGCTATACTAGTATTGTACATTATGGAGACGACACTTTTGGGTAATAAGGTCGGCTCCGGGCCGATCACTCACTATTACTTTGAGTTCGAAACGAGCTACATTGTGATCTTTGGACCGAGTGCTCCAATCGCTAATAGTTAAACACAGAGAAGTGTGTGATTAGTGATCTTACATTTCAGTGTTTTAGTGTAATTTTTCAGAAAGAATAAAAGAGTTTGGTGAAACATTGTTACATTATTTATCCCGTACCCTCAGCTCGTAACACACCAATAGCACATGTAGGACCAAAAGCACATTTGTTACGTATAAGGAACAAGTTTGTTGCGCAGTTACGCGAAAATATGTCGTATGCAATGCGTCATCAGCTACAGCAACCGTCCCCCTCCCGCACTGAGCAGTTACCTAAGAAACCAACTAGTACCTCTGTATTATGAGCAATTTCGCAGTGAATACTCAGCTTTTCTATTTTTCTTTCATAAGGTTTGTAAAACGAAGTCTACACACCATGACAGCAGCGCGTCCCATGGCTTTATTACGCTTAGGTAAAACTAACTAGGCTAATGTAAAATTTGTTTTTTTAAGCGAAATATACATATACAGAGAAAATGCCACTCTATTACTAAGCCAGTCTGTCCGTCCATCTAAAATTTTGAGGGTTATATCGACATACTATATCCTTTTCCGTAATAGCCTATTGAAATATCTCTGAAATTAATAATAAATCTAAAACCAAAAACTAGTGTTTTTTCAAACTGGGTGTTACAACAAACTCAAAAGTAAAATAATATTTAGTTGTCGATACTAAATAAAAATATCTCAAATTTTAAATTTTATAAAAAGCTAAATTTTCATTAAACCAGTGGCAAATATGTGCGGGAATACCATGCTATATATATATCAAACTTTTACAAGATAAAATTCGCATGGACCTGTCTAAGGCATGGCGTGTAGGGTATTTACAAATTTAAAAAACAATAAACTTAAATAATTGTACATAATTATATGTTTTGTATAATTTTAATTTATCATAATCAAGTATAACGCCAATGTTTTAAAACCTTTTTTATTAAAATATAACTAGTACATAAGTACATACGAACAATGTCATAAAACTAAATAAATGTTCACATTTAAAGCTTGCACAGAATATAATTCTGCGTTTATCAACTTTTGATTTATTCAGCTGCTCTCAAAGTATTTCGAATTCGTCATCTGAATCGTCAAACTGTCTATCCACTTCCTCAAATTCTGTAAAAAAATAATATTAGGTACATTATTTTTAAAGATTTAAAAAAAAATTAAGTTATTATATTTTGCAGATGGAATTTAGCCAAATATTTTTTAACACCGCAGTATAATGATTTTATGTAGAGTAGGTAATGTAGGTATATATTTATAAAATATTTTTTGTATATACAGTATATTAATATGAAGTTATTATTATCTGACCATTATATCTACATAATTATTAGGTAGACTTGTACAGAATTTTAGGTGTTTATAAAATAAAATTCAGCAAATTAAAATTTGCTGATGGGCACTTTATTATAGTCAGATGTTTTTTAACATATCAGCAAACAATTATGTTGAGTAATAATAATAATAATATCTTTATTTCATAAGTAATACATATATATACATTATTAGGTGCGTCGGTCTCCGGACAAGAAACCCTGATTCCCGGAGCCGATGTCTTCTGAGTAATTACTGTGTACTATATTATTCATGGGTTTGTATTGTTATAATTATTATGTAACGCATACGGCACCCTGGGGTTGCCGGGCTAGAATATCCCAACTCCATTGCCACCTGTGTCATAAGAGGCGACTAATGGCAAAATGCCGGAAGGTGGCAGCAGCCTCTTCTGAGAAATGATTCTCAGTTCACAGAGAGAACTTGTTCCCAGTCGATGCGGTGCCGATAAGCCGTTCATTATATTATTGTGTGTCTTGGTATGGAGTTCTATACAAAGAATACTGAACGGCTTGAGTTGAGGTGATGTCCATATAGCGCTGGGATATATGTCCGTAGATAATAGCTACGGACGAACCCATAGAGATATATTTCACATAAGGCCTGATGCGACGATTTAACAACATAATTACGTTTGTCTAAATTAAAAGCAATATATTTTTAGTTTTTTTTAAATATTTGCAATAACGCATGCTCCGCGGATTTCATTACAAAATTACAATGAGAGAAAAAATATAGTTGTGTGCGGGATTCGAACCCGCGCTTTCCACCTCTATAGTCGGGGTATGCTCTGACTGCTAAGCTAACGTGAGAAATAACTCTAACTCTAATTTGTCATCTCGTTCATAACTATTGTATGGAGATGGAGCGACACCTAAAGTTCAACTTAAATTCGAACCAACGTGATTCGAACCCGCACATGACTCATTTTTCCTCTCGTTGTAATTTAATTTTGTACCTACAACAATATTTCTTACAAAATTACGAAGGAAACTAAAAAAAATTACGAAAGGAAAAATGTACTGCAAGTGGCACTTGGGAGCCACTACAGTAGCTCAAATTAGCAGAGCATTTGTCCCGGCCCCGGCTTAGGACCATTTCGCCCTGTTGTCAAATGCGACGAAACACATTCCAATCCACCGCTAGGATTCAAATACACCCACATTAGTTTGCAATTAAGGGTAATTAACTTTAACGGTAATGTGGGATGAAATATTCCTAATTTTCCAAACCGAAGTACCCTTTAAAAGCAGAAAATCAAAGAAAACATTACTAATGTTTACATATGTTTTGTCTAAGCCAGATAATAATTAGTAGATATCGTTAAAAAAGAGGTTCGTGGTGTGATTAAATAAATTTTTAGTATGATTATACTATTTATTTTGAGTTCTCGGAACGTACCCCCTACATTTCTATACAAATTACCGTTCCTTATCCGCGGTTTCTGTATTCGCGGCATATTCACGAAACGTATAACCCGCGAATAAGGAGCTTCTACTGTATATATCTCACCTGTAAATAAGTTAGTATTTTGCAGGTCAATATCATTGTTTAGGGGCCCCCAGTGCGACGGGCGCTCTGCGCAGATCTCGAACAGAGCCTGAGGTTCCTTCATCAGTTTCGTTTCTATGGTGGCGCAGAGCTCATCGAAATCACTTCTAGTCCGACAAAGGAAACACTGGAAATCGCGATTAGTGTTAGTTATATGTGTGTGTGAGATTGCAAGTGGTTCTCTTTTGGTCTGAACATATCATGTAGTAATTAACTAATTATTTTTTATATTGCTGTTGTGCTAGCCTTTTGACCACTATCTCACCTGATGGTAAATGATGATGTGGTCGAAGATGATTTTAGGCTCACCTAAAATCATCACAGAATGACTGGCTGTTAAGGACAGCACCGGCAGCTGCCGGAAAACACCGTTAGGTGCTTGGCGACAGATTTCTTATTGAGGGTGGTAGCTAGCCAGGCGGGCATTCACAAAATGCCTTACTACTGTGCTGAAACGACTGCCATCCTAAGACAACAACCGGCAGCGATAAATTAACGTGCCCTCTGAAGCACGGAAGCACTTAGTATAGTAATGTCATTTGCGGTCATCCATCTAAGTCAGAACCGTGGCGGAAACTGCTTAACGCAGATGATCGTTTATGAACGGCTAAGCAAATTTCGCTACGAGCGATAGTAATTACGAGTTGACTGAGCTGAGAAATGCCGTGTTGTGGCCTTATTAGTAAGTACTTCATTTGTGATATGTCGATAAATTACCGAATAGCAAAAATTTACCGTACAGCAAAAAAGAGCCTCTTTCCACCTACCGGGTAGGGTTCCTGTCTGCTACTGAAAATGTATTTGTTGAAAAAAACCAATAACTATCTAGATTGGTATCGAAACCAGCATCCCAGAATCCAAATCGATGCTATTCGCCACTTAACCAACCAAATGGGGCAGTGTATTTTTATATGCTCAACTTTGTGGATTAACATAAAGGATACTTTTCATTATCATCATCGCTTTTGATAATGAATAGATTCAGGCGTTAGTTTGCGGAAATCCATATTTAATAATAACAAATATTTCAAACACATATTAATTAAATTCTAAATTAGACGGAATTGACACTAGATATATTTTAATCAGTACTAATATTATAAATGCGAAAGTAACTCTGTCTGTCTGTCTGTTACCATTTCACGCCAAAACTACTGGACTGATTTGAATGAAATTTGGTATGGAAATAGTTTGAGACCCGGGTAAAAACATAGGATAGTTTTTATCCAACTGCGCAAAAAGAGGTACCGACATACGCGCGGGCGCACGGAAAGCTAGTATTTATAAGTGTTTTAATAAAATATTAATTTAATATTTTCTTAAAATATTTGTTATATTTTAAGTAATTATCATCGATTTTCATCGTTGTCCACGCGTGTGAAACCGCGGGGCGCAGCAAGTATTTTCAATATATTAAACTTACCACAGCAACTGAAGGGTCCATAGCTAATATGGGTATCCGTGAGGCGAATCTACAGTGATATGTGCAGTCCATTTCTTTTTGTTCATCAGTCAACTTATTCTGAAAGATAAAAAACAGACAGATATAAATATACATCATCACGCGTATAAATCCCAGAAAGAAGATAATATCCCACTAAGAAGGTAGGCTGCTGTGTTTAAACACCCAAGTTTCCCCGAACAGATTTTGATTGGTTCTAATATGGGGCGAGCATATTGCCTTCTACCAGAAATTTTTCTTCCTATGAAAATGGATACTATGTTTTTTTTTATTATAACGCGATTAAAAAAAAGAAACGAAACTCATATGACATGCATATTTACAATACAAGTACATTTTTCTTTGGACCCCATTGGTTTTCTTTACTATATTTTCATTTAAAAAAATTTGGAAATGAAAACAATTATGAAATAACAATTGTGGTGAGATTTCTGTCAAGCATGTACTTCAGTAGGGCTCGGTAGGTAGACGGAATAAAACAAAAACACCTGCTTTCAAATTGTATAAATATACGTACGATAAAACTATTAAATACCAAAAATATCATAATGACTCATTATGCTCAACTTTTGTGTATTTTAAAAACGGTATCTAATTATATAATAAAGAGGAAAGATTTTATTGTTTGTTTGTTTGTTTGCATTGAATACGCTCTGAAACTACTAGACTGATATGAAAAATTCTTTCACCATTAGAATATTACACTATCCCTGATGTACATAGGCTATAGAAGATTTTCAAAAACTTAGGGATCCGTATAAAAACTTCGATAGTGTAACGCAAAATGTATAAAAAATAATTCCAAAACAAATCGTTATATCGCGTACCCTGCGGGAATTATTAATAATAGAGCAAAGTGATGTACTACAATTTTATAGAAGACATCAATATCTACAAAAAAGAGTCCGCAAAACTATAAGTCTATAGTCGGTTTTTTTAACAACTGAAAATTTTACTGCGTTGCTATTGGCCCACGCAATCAACATAAAGTCCGTTCCACACGAACTATTTAGTTACATGTAGGTACATTCAGTTGAGTCTTCGACTATCGGCACGTCGAAAAATATTGCTTGTAACGAATAAATACTAAAGTTGCAACTTTAGGATTAGGATAACAAGCAAACAAAGATCGTTTCGAAAAAAATGTTGTATATAAGTCAACAAATCGTCTCGTCTTACTTTTGCCGACGTGTCACTGTGAGCTCAACCCAAATTAACCCAATTGAACTCGTTTGGTCTCAAGTGAAGGGCTATGGCAGGAAATAACATAAGTTATAAAATTTACGCAGTCTGAACTGTTTTGTAACAGGGAGTAGCTAAGGTGGATAAATAAAAATGCTCATGTCTCAATCATTTGATAACGAAGATAGAAACAAAAATATAAGGTGTCGACAATCATTTACAAAATATGTTAGAGCAATTTATTATTGACGTATCTGCACAAAGCTCATCAGAAAGATGATGATAATTATTAAGTTTACAAGAATTATTTGATTTATATGTTCTGGTGCATAATATATATATACTATTACAATATGGTTTGATATCATAAAAGCGAACAGAAATTTTGTTACGAATATACTAAGTATGCAAATTTATAGCATAAAATAGTAACGTACTTTTTTCTATAGTATATTTTATAAGTATTCAATATGAACGAGCCTTAACAGTTTCAAAACGAGAACAAAGGCATTGACCAATGACTGCAATGACCCATCTCACTCTGTCAATATCGGAAATGTGCGAGAGACATACTCAGTACTCATTTGTTAAAAAAATAGACTATAACTATTACAGTTATGTCACAAGTACTTTTGTATGTGTTGTTAAATATGTACTTTTTTATGTGTTTAAATTTAAAGTTTTTGAAATTTTTGTTAAATACCCGACCGCTAGTTTTATATAAATTCAAACCACCATTACCTTACCTTCTACGAATAAATATGTAAAAATGTAGTTTAAGCTCAAAAGCAGCAGAACGCAAAACGGACGTGGTTTAAAAAGTATACCGCGCGGCGCAACATCACCTTGACGCGAGCGTCCGGATGCGAACATTTACATGCACCAAATCAATTATCCGATCCAGATGAACTTGAAAGAACGAGCATGTTGTGTTAACTGTGAATTTAAGGAGTCCGAAATCAAAAAGCGGTATCTGTATAACAGTTACAATACATATTTATTCTTAACTTTATATACTTATAGCATTTTATTTACACCTTTTAAAAATCAACATTTTAAGGGTTCCGTATCCAAAGGGTATAAACGGGACCCTATTACTGAGACTTCGCTGTCCGTTCGTCTGTCACCAGGCTGTATCTCAAGAACGGTGATAGCTAGACAGTTGAAATTTTCACAGATGATGTATTTCTGTTGCCGCTATAACAACAAATACAAAAAAGTTGGCCAAGTGCGAGTCGGACTCGCGCACGTTTTAACAAAAAAAGGTTAAAATATGAAGTCTAATGTTGTATATCTAAATGGTACGGAAGCCTTCGTGCGCGAGTCCGACTCGCACTTGGCCGATTTTTTTATTTATCTATATGTAAAATCTAACAATCGGCACCGGCAAAGTGCGGACTCCCACACCGAGGGTTCCGTACTAACACAGAATATACAAAAAAATTGTTATTTTTAAATACAGTTCGAGATCTAAGGGGCTTCTGACCTGCACTCGGCTTGTATTTTTTGTTAAACGTTATATATTCGACTATAATCATTCCAAGTTTAACACTTGGTACGGGGACCCACTTTTATTTTATGTTAGGCAACACTATCACATATTCTGTGAAAATTTAAATCGGGTATCTATAACCATCCGTGCATCCTAAAGATACAGCCCTTTAAAGGTCGGACGAACAACCGTGACTTAGTAATACGGAACCCTAAAACCAGACTTGTAAACTAATGTAGATCAGGCGGTAGCATACCTCTACTAATCCAGATCGTTGCGTGGTGTGAGGGTCCAAATAAATAACTTCGTCTTCCACGCACCCAATGAGGTACAGAGCCTGGTTTGGCTTCCCCCCGATCACTCCGATAGACTGCGGCGAACGGAAACAAGTCTGAAAATACATCATACATACATGATCAGTTTTTTAAACCAGCGTCATGCCTTTATTAACAAAAATACTATGAACTATATACATCACTACAGCTACTACAAAAACATTAAGACAACCTACAAGCCATTGCAGACTTACTGGCAGTCTAATTGCTTCAGCATTGAATTAGTAAAAACCAATTCCCTACACATTTCTAGATAAAAACCAAGTTTAAATATGTACAACTTGAAACATATTTATTACTTTGACTGATTGTGCAATACGGAAATAGGGAAAAAGTTAATTTTCTTTATTCACTTAGGTACGACCATAACGCCGTTACTAAAAATATCATTCACGTCAAAATCCTTAGCGTGTGTCCCAATTTTTATTGAGCTGAGAAAAATGATTTTTGCCCAAACTGAAACTGAGATGTTTCTGATGGACACGCTAGTTGTTCTCTTCTACAGGTCGCATTTCTCAAAAATTTCTCGTGAAATTCTGTGAGCCGGTTACATAATTTTTTTTATCAATAAAGTTATAAGAAATGTTTCAAAACGGCTCAGATGTAAGGGGTTGGAAACGTAAAAAATACATTTCGAGATTTTCAGCTGACTACTAGTTATTTGTTGTATAATCAAAGCTGATCAAGTTCGAGTCCGTCACAAAAACTTATTCTGTAATTAAATTTCACCTGCTACTTAACTACCGGCTAGTCTTACAAACTTGGACAGACGGACAGTGTAGGCATAGTATAAGTAACAGAGTTTTGTTTTCATGTGATGAACTCTAAAAACCCGAGAAAATTTTGTATATAACATATTTTTTACCTTCAGCCCCTCAATATATACTGGGTTTATTTCGCTGAGTCCGAGCCTGAGTGGCACAATGAGCAATAGTGGCATCCAATCCGTCACAATGGTGACCGGTGCTGATGATGAATCACCTCTGTCGTTGTTCACGACGCATTGTTTTACTGTGAGGAAGGAATAAGTACCTTAGGATGCGTATTCACTAGAGATTCGCCAGGAAGATGACCGGTATGCGAGTAAAAAAAGCGACCAATAAGAGCACTTCGCTCAGCGAGGCTAGGAAAATGGAACTATCCTATTGGTGCATTATTCCTCGCACACCGCGCATCTCTGGTTGACATATTAGGTAGTCTTACACTAAGTGTTATTTTTATTCCACATTGAGAATAATTTGACAAAAAGATTTGCATGGTTGCATTTTGCGAATGCCCGTCTGGGTGGCTTCTGAAGAAAATACACAAGGTTACAAAAGGATTCAGAATTCTGAATGGATAATCTGCGCAGTTATAAATATGCATTTTGTATTCGTTCACTACTTCAAATATACTACATAGCGCGATCCGTTCTTTAACAGAATCACACGAAACTTAGCGCTTAATTAAAAGTAAGTTTTTATTATACACTAATCAACAGTTTCTATAACGTTTATCAAAGTAGTGATCAGATAACAGACTGAATACTGAACGCTCATTGGCTACATATCGCGTCATAGAATACTATTGACCAATGGGCGTTCAGTACTCACTCTGTTCAATCAAGGCTTTTCAATGTTCCAGAAAACGGGGGTTTGGCTCGTAACTGACCGCCAACTTATTTGATGTCAAGTGAAGATGAAGTCGACGAGGATACACTTTACGCTCGCCTTTTGTACCTATTCACACTATCCGTAATAAAAAAAAGACGTGTGGCACTCGGAGACTGCCGCGGTAAAGCTACATAGCATTTTTTATCAACTTATGCAATTATAAATCTCAACACGTTAGTTGTCAAAACCTTTTTTCTGCCAAAATTTAGTTCCTTTTACACACTGTAGAGGCGCTGATTAAATATAGTATCACCGCTGAGCCGGTCGGAGTGGGGGGGGTGTTAGGTTATTTACGTTACGGAATTTCTTGATTCGATCTCCACGCTCAAGGCCCGCGATAGAAGCTATGCAATAGCTTAAAAACCCAGATTATATAGAATTAATAGTGCATAAAGTGGAATCAGGTGGAAAGCGCAAGTCAAAACCTGTGATTCAACATGCGCTTACAGCTTAAAACTAAACACATAATAATTTGTTAGCATGATAATGACACTGGCTCGAGTTCATATAAAAGTTAAATAACTTACAGATATCCTCTTTCACAACTGTGTTATCTAGAGCAACATGAATAACCAGTGAGCTCCATTTATCATAAACTGCCAGCTTCCTGAAAATAAAACAGATATCCATAAATTTTGTTTTAGTATTTTTTTCTAAATTAAGAAGTTAATATAAAGCAGGAACGGAAAGAAAAGAAAGAACTTGATTTTGACCTTTATACAAATGTCATAGATGCCTAAATTGAATAAATCCCTGTGTTTTGGAGGGCATGTTAACCCTTCGGCCCCCATAGTTGTCTTAGGAATGTAGTCATTATCATTATAGCATGGGGGTAGGGCATTATGAGCATGTACGTCTGGCTAGGTACCACCTAAGAGTAGAAAATCTATCGCCAAGCACCTAACAGTATGTGGCGGCAGCTAGATAGATGATAACGAAGTCAATTATTATGCTTTGTTTTGGACCTAAATCCTCAAATAAGGGAGTAATCACCCTGCGACGTTTGTATGGAGAACTGACCAGCCAGTTCACCCTTAATGCCAATAATTCTAGGTTAGTGTGAAAACATTTTCGATTACATCACCACTTATCATCAGGTGAGATAGTGGTCAATAACTAGCCTATCAGCTACAAATAAAGAAGTGCTACACACTTGAATACTCACACTACTCAGTGTATGTAGTGTACTGATAATATGTTGTTTTTTGTTTATTTAATAAATCAAAGATGCTCACCTCAAAACCTGTGCCACTGTATTGGGCCCAAACCACTGGCCAACCTCTTTCCCCTCGGAAGCACCCATTAGAGCTACTTGATGTATGGAATATGGAGCTTGTTTCCTCTCTTCAAACCTTTGTATTATTTTTAAATATGTGGGATCTCTGCAAGTAATTCCAGAAATACAGATTATAGATGAATGAGAGATTTATGTGTGAGTGAGACCAAAATTCAATATAAATTTAATGTTTATTTTAATATTATTATTAAAGCAATAATTCTTTATATTCATGTTAAATCATCTACAAAATCGAAATCCAAGCCTCACTCCATCTTAGGTGCAGCGGGAAATAGACATACCTAAAGAACACACAATAAAACAACTTAACAAATGATTTAACCAATAACAGTTGTATAGTTAACTTATATTCTGTAGAAGTCAGTTAGAGCAGGGGGTATACTAGGGAATCCTTTTACAATCTACTAAAGAAAAACCATAACTTCCATCTAGAATGTATGTCCAAGGTGGCATTAGTAGGTACTACCAACTTGAGTAAAGCAGGGGAGGAGGCTCGAGTGGTGGAGGTGAGCTTTGAACACATTGTATTGGAGCCCCTTAACTCTACTCCCTGGGCGGTAAGTCCGAGCACCTGTGACTTATGCATCTTTCTCTGCAATGCGTTGGAGCCAGTGCTTTATTCACCTACCTAATACTGTTGCAGACAGCTGTTAGAATGGACTTAATTTATGTGACTTAAAGAATACATCAAAGGCAATTCATTATTTTTGATAGTTACCTTGTCTCAGGTGTCCACACCCAGTCCTCGCATAGATGAACTCTACAGAGAGCCACGCCGAGAACCATCTGTCCACATCTTAACATACAGCCCCAGCCTTTATCAGACGTCCAAAGCCCTTCATCGCCGATGGGAACGAAACCTTTGCGATACGTACACCAGATGATCGACGTTATGTCTCGTCTAATGCGATCTAAATCTGCAGGGATAATAATCTGCATGGATACAGGTTCAAACTTTCAGTAAATTAAAAATGATGCAGTCTGAAGAAATAACTTACCCTGAATAGTGCTGTACTTCTTACCCAAAACCCAAACATTCTCCTTTGTCTTCGGAATATCATCCGACTCTGCATTGTTTCCGTCAGCGGATAGGTAGCATATATCAAATACCGCATCCATGTTCAAACATAATTATCAAAATAGCTAAAACAGAAAATTCCATGAGATCAGAAACTTAAATGTAATGAATGAAATAATTAGCTCCAGTGTGAAAAAAATAAACACGCACCAAACACGAAAACAAAAATCAGCTGTCAAACCAGAAAACAGTCAAAAATCAAAATACTGCAACTCTCTGCTGATCTATTACCTATGAGCAGGGGCACGTTCAGTAACTAAATTAGTGCTTACTCGGAGTGCATTTCTGCACATTGTGTCGTTCAATATCATAATATTCATCATAATCAATGTGCAGAGGAATTTTCAATTATATTATTTTATATATATATTTTTAGACTATTTTAATTTAAATCGATACTGACTTCTTACACAATGCAATTTTTTCTCCGTCTATTTTACATGTTGACGGTCAGTACACGACCGCAAGTTTTGTCTTGAGGACAATCGAAGCGATACTGAGCGCTCCTGCTTGAGCTCACACTCTCAAGCCTCAATGTGCACATACATATACGAGTACATTGTACGCATACAACTAAGACCAACCCGACTTCGTGAGATAAAACAACTTTTTGACTATTAAAAGAAGTCGTTAATTTTTATCTGGTTCTCTAAGTACAATTGTGATATTGTTGTTTTATACGCAATTAACTTGCGCTAGTGTTATTTTCTTCGTGTTGCCTGCTATATCATGTGAGTAGAGTTACTGTAAGGTCTTCACGTTCCATTTTTACATGTAGATATTGATTGTGTTGGATAAGTACATGCTGAAAGAAAGGCCAATGTCAGCCTCCCAGTAGGTTACTAGCTGAGAAATTAGACCACAAAAGTATGTATGTAATACTTACATAAAAAAAACTAAACTGTCTTCGTTAACACTATCGCCTAAGTGGAAAAATTATAATATATTTTAAAAGTCAAAAAAGAGCATAGGAAAGTAATTGTTTTCAATTTAATTTGAAATCTGTGTGGTTCGGAACCCGAATTACATATGATAATAAAAATAATTAAGTCCTTTTACTGGTTTTAGTGAAGCTGTTTTAAAGATAGGTAGGTACAATAATTAATTTATCTAGAAACATAATATAAGTAATCCTCACTCAGTATAGCTCTATTATTTAATTAATAGTCCTAAACCTTTATGTCTTTAAAAAGCACTGAATATATTATTTTTGTGAATATAATTGATAATTATTATAATTGTTGTTTATTTTTATTTTATGTGCTTATTTGTAGACTGCAATTTTTACAAGATTTTGCTGTACAGAAATTACATGATCATTAATAGCAGTTCTTGTTCCTGGTTTAGAGATACCTATCTATATACTTATGTAATAGCATTTGCAAAAACATTTTTCACCCGTTGTTGTTGACTAAGGGGTAAGATTTATTTTTATAATGGGATTCCAATTGTTGCTTAATACCTACTTGCCATTTTCCAGCATCTAATATGTGACTGGGTGTCAAGATATGATTTTTTAAATTTTATCTTTTCACTTCAGATCACATTTTGCAGAACACACATTGTAATTCAAGCAAGTGTTACATGATCCTTTAACCCATGCACATTGTACATAAAAATAACAATAGAATTTCATGATGGATTTCAATGGATGATATTTACTCTGGTAAATTCTTAGTGGCTAATGACAAAATGCTGCAACCTGAAGAACAGCATTTTATAATAGTAGAGCCTTAAGTCATCTGCTACCTACTGTAAACTTGTTATTAAACTTCAACCCTGTATTAAAATTATTTTTTTTAACCATCCATTAAAGATTCAACATATTAACGACCGCTTATGATAGTTGAAAAGTTGCGCTCTACCCGAAGGTTGTGAACGACGATGAACTAAGGTACGGAACGCGCTCCAGTGGTGGGAAATCCGAACGCAGC
Organism: Plagodis dolabraria; assembly: GCA_963854805.1. NCBI lineage: Eukaryota > Metazoa > Arthropoda > Insecta > Lepidoptera > Geometridae > Plagodis > Plagodis dolabraria. Next base: position 25,319,451 of record OY978444.1, read on the forward strand.
CTAGATTGCCAATGTCAAGCGAAGAACTTTGTCAAGAAGAAGAATCTTAAGAATTTCGCGAAAATAAATGAACACAATTCAAATAAATTAATTAAAAAATGTCTCCCCTTCGACCTATCGTCACGTAAATCGTGGCTATTGTGTTTTGTAATTTGTAACATAGCACGTATGTTTTCTAATCTATTTATTTGTTTCCTTAGGTTGTTTTGATGTGTATCTCATTGTAAAGTAGGTAATCATATTTCGTGCATCTCATGAACTGTTATAAAAAGATCAGTGATGGAGTCCAGCGCGCTAGATTACGTCGCTCAAGCTTGCTTGGATCTCACCGATGCATTGAGCGTTTCTGATGCTGAACGAGGAGTTATTCTGTCAAACCACATTAAAAAGGTCTCACACATAGTTTCTCCAGTCGACGATTTCAAAAAAAGTAAGTAAAATATTTTTACCAAAAAATTTTTTTTATATAGAATATTGATCCTCCAAACTCATCATAATAAAATAAGGTGCTATGTGAACTGCATAATGAAGTGTGTATGGACGTGAGCGTAAATAACCCAATTGTGGTAAACTTAATAGTGCCACTGGCCTGAAGAATGTATGCCCCGACAACAGCCATCACATGCATATCCAGAACATAGCCAATAATATGCACATCTGCCCTAGGTTTTCCTGGTTATCTGTATATAAGTACTTCCACCACGCTTATATCCACCACCAAGCAGTAATTTTTGTATTACTGTGTTCTGGTTTAATGGTTATGGGTGCCTGTGAAATGTCTCAATGTATCAGGGTGATGGGCACAGTGCAGTTCACCACTCGTGATGAAGTGCATCTGTTATAGGCAGAGTTTACTCCTCACCAGAGGCTTGTTTTATCATGATAGCAGAAATAAAACACAATTGCTGTCTAAGTAAAACTGCTATCTAAGTATTGACTGGAGTCAACATTGTCTATTTATGAATGAAATTACATTGTTATGTACAATATGCATGGGTTAACAATTTAGGAGTTAAGGGCACCTATACATCTGTAGCCTTTAGATTACCGGCTGAAGATGCAGTTTAGACTTAGGACATTGGAATTAAGAGTTTTAAAAAGAGGTGGCTATAAGGTTGTGGCAAGCTATCAACTAATTTATAACGTCATTCAAAAATTTACTTTAATACACATGATTTATAGCCTTAACTTGAATTGCATGTTACATGCTGTGTATGAATGGTCTTGTTATAATGAGTGGTGACCTTTACACATTAACCTGCCTTTATCTTTATAAAAATGGTTGCAAAATACTTTCAGATTTGGACTGGGTAAATGTGTCAGAACCACTATCACTATCACAACATTGTATGGATAAAGTAGTGGTGCTGGACTTTTGGACATATTGCTGCATCAACTGCTACCATGTACTACCTGATCTGGCATACATTGAGAAGTTATATAAAGTTGAAAATGGATTGGTTGTGGTAAATATTTCAGTGTCTACGTATTATACTGGTTGTAATCTGAATACTGGGGAGTCTGTGTCTACACAGGAATACGGTGATTGGAGAGATTAGAGTCATTCTAAATCTATCTCTCAACTGGAAGGAAAACGGGACCTAAGGTGGATGTGCACTTCATTCCGATGCACTCAATGCAATATCCAATGATGCGCAAAGCGAAATTCAAACAGCCTTTGTGGAGATAATGAATGCTAATCATGAATTTATATAAAGATCTGTTCATTGCTTTGTCATATTCAGTACTGTCTTTACCATAAGGGCACAAGGGGCCAGTGCCCAGGGCCTCCATCCTCAGAGGGCCCCGAAGGGCCGACAATTTCTCTCACATTTAATCTCAAAATACTCATTACACTTTTCTCAATGCCCGAATATCGATTATTTTTTTATTCGAATCAATATATTTATATGAATTTGAGTGACATCAAGCCTACAGGGTCTCGGTTGTGTGCGGTATATAGACACGGTAGCTTCTTGCTTAATTTAAACTTAGTGCGCTTTTTGGCTGTACTAAAGGGCTGTTTTTGGTCTGATATAACTTACCAGACATTTACTTGAGTTTATAAATTTTATAATCTAGAGTCTATAATGTCTATTTTCAAGTTACATATCATTTGATTTTTTATTCAGTTATTCAGTAATTTAAAAGTATTTCTGAACGCATCCTACCTAATTTACTAAGAACACCATCTAGCGATCATCCATGCAAACCGCTCCAATGCCAAATTCAAGCGACCATAAAAAATGTCGACTTTGTCTATGGTTGGGGCTTGGGACTTTTTACCTAAAGTTATTACTTATTATATATATCACTTATTTTCACAGAAGTGTCGTGATTTAATTTTGTTTAATGTAATTTGGGTAAAATTAATAGAACTATTGATTTGTTCGTTTAAATATTATTTCATTATGTCGAAAAGAACATATCTAAGTGGTTCACAAAAGAGAAAAAAGTTTTAGCTCAAAAAGAAATCACGGAAAAACTTCCAAAGCTTACGTCATTTTTTACGGTGGAAGAAACAAATAAGTCGGGGAGTTGTTCATCATCATCACCTCAAGATAAAAATACCTCTGAGAATAACCAGGAAAAAGAGGTTATTACGTGTAACGAAAATGACAAACACACATCAATCGCTGAACTCTCGACTTCGAGCAACTGTGAGTTAATAATTGCAAACTTGGAGAATGTATCTGTATCTAATGACCCTGGTCAGTACTGTGATGACATTTTAACGGAAGAAGTCCGTAATATTTGGATTCGAAAAGGGCCAGAGTTTTTCCAAAATAAACATTGCGATTTCTCCGAAACTTCTACAAGTTTTCCAGATTCAAGCGGTAAAACCAAAACTAGATACTTGACAAAAAATGTTTTTACTCGTAAATTGAAGAATGGTGAGTCTTTGGACAGAAAATGGCTTCTTTATTCTCCAACAAAGAAATCTGTGTACTGTTATTGCTGCCGTCTCTTTAATACCACTATTGGTAATAATTTGAGTTCTCCAAATGGATATAAGGGTTGGAAGCATATAAGTAACTTATTGATGGAGCATGAGAACAGTTTTCAACACAGGCAATCTATGATGAATTATGTCACAAGAATGAAAATTACTGGACGAATTGATAGTGAGTTGTTGTCCCAATATAATACAGAAATTAGCTATTGGAAAAATGTCCTTAGGAGGGTTGTTGCAGTAGTAAAATTTTTAGCTTCAAGAGTCTTGCTTTTCGTGGTGATAATGAGATACTTAGATCGCAAAATAATGGAAATTATTTGGGATGCTTAGAACTGATTAGTGAATTTGATCCTTTTCTTGCTAATCACATACAAAACTGCGGAAATCGTGGAAAAGGAAGTGTATCATATTTATCTGCAAATATTTGTAACGAATTTATTAATTTAATGGGACAGCGAGTTTTAAAAACAATAGTCAACGAACTGAAATCAGCGATATATTACTCTATTAGCGTAGATTCTACGCCTGATCTGTCCCATGTTGACCAGCTCACTTTCATCGTTAGATACGTAAAAGATGAAAAGAGCCTATTGAGAGATTATTGCAATTTTTGCCTATGGATGGACATGATGCGCAATATATAGCAGATACCATTTTAAACTTTTTTGAAAGCCTTGATATCCCCATAAATGATTGCCGCGGACAGAGCTACGACAATGCGTCAAATATGTCTGGAAAGTACTCTGGTGTCCAGTCTAGAATAAAAGAAGTATGCGAATATGCAATTTACGTTCCATGTGCGGCACATTCGCTTAATTTAGTGGGTGTTCAAGCTGTTGAATGCATTACTGAAGTAGTAGCATTCTTTCAATTTGTTCAAAAATTGTATAATTTTTTCTCAGCTTCGACCAAACGCTGGCAAATTTTGACAGAGCATTTAGGTGTAAATAGAGTCCTGAAGTCCCTTTCGCAAACCAGATGGTCCGCACATGCCAATGCTATTAATGCTTTGCAAAATGGTTATTTAAATATTTCTGAAGCATTATCCTTCATCGCAAGTGACATCAATCAACCAGGGGCCCGATTCTCTTAGCTATTGAACGGCGTTAACGCAACTGAATTGCATGAAAATTGTAGTTTTTGACAGTATCCGTAGTCTGCACGCTATTTAGGTTCGATCGCACGTCAGTGGCTTGCTATCAATAGTTTTTGACATATTTGGTATGCTGTAAGCTATTTTGTTGCGATTGCGTTGCTACAGTGGCATAAATTCGGTAGTCTGTTCCATATTTTGATGTTTCTTACAACTGACAAATGCTGCCTTAATGCAATTGAAGTGCTATTGAACAGCTACACCTTTTGAGGCTAAGTGTTCGTGTCGTTATTCAAAGTAATTTAGATAAAAATGAGTGTTGTGAGTTTTTCCACGCTGCGGTGACGAGTTTTAGTGCTCGCAGAAGAAGAAGATCGCAGGAGACGACTTGCGGAGCGCCGAAACTGCCGCCGCTGAGCCCGCGCACTATTGAGGCTCTATATTGACCCCTTTAGCGATATACCCGAGGTGGAATTTCTGAAAACATTTTGTCTCGGGAAATCCGCATTGAGGGAAATAATTGACGTGGTGTTGCCGTTCATGCCAAAGGAAACAGGCGGGACGGGAATGGCTCTGAATTGAAGGTGATAAAGATGTGAATTTAATGGTTACCTATCAAATAACGCATCTTCGCCGCGTCGTAACGATATTATGACTCAAACCAACTCTTCTAGGTAGTCATCGCGATGACATTTTATGCTTCTGGGTCCTATCAATCATTGGTAGGCCAAAGCGCATTCTACAGTGTCTCACAGACTACTGTGTCGGGCAGTACTACTGTGTACAGCCCTGGCTCGTCTCATTACTCCTATGTGTGGTATAGCCACCCACTTAACCAACATTTAATGGAGCTAAACAGAAATGGGGAGCAGGTGTTTTTGTTGGGTAGACATGAACAGTAAAATTCGTTAATATAAAATCAACATATTTATGATCATTATACATACTTATAACTTATATATTAATCAGATTGTTAATTGTAAATATGTATATTCTGTCAACAACAAACTTATTTACTTACTAGTTTTTAGTACATATTTACTCTAAGTATGGTATAAAGGTTTAATATATTCGTATTAGGTATATGTAATAGGTTCAAGACAGAAGTTTAATATTAAGTAGGTAATATGAATTGTGTCGTAATAGGTTATTCAAATAATAGTGACGGCGACTGAGTGACGCTATTCTTCCTTACAGTTGGCTGTGACTTGCCATCTCATTCTCACTCGTCGCGAGAGAATACGACACCGACATTCCAATTTGAAATGAATCCTCGGGGCTCAGACCTTGCGCGCGGTGGTCTTCGGTGAAGTTATTGCATGTGTTGTAATACATGTCACTTCTTGTATAGGAGCTTCGTGGATAATCAGAATAAAACCAGGCAATGGATATCGATAGATTATAATTAATTATGCAATGTTATGTGTTAGTATTTACCTATTATTGTAACGCTGCCTATTACATACTATTTTTGAACTATACTATAAATATATAAAAAAAACATTAAAAACAAAAGGAACATAAAAATAATCTATATTTATAAAGTAAATACAACTTATAAATCATTGTAAATTTCGTGATTTCGTTCACAGTCCTAGGTCTGTTAAGGTATTAAGGCAAAGTAAATCACTGTATATTTATATCAATAACGTGATCGATTTGTCAACTATTACACATAATATTTTGACCAATAACGGTTAAATTGCGCGTCTTTTATGAACGAATAATATGATAAGTTGTCACTATTATTTGACTATTACCCAGTAATAGGTTAGATAACATAATATTGGCTAAGCGTTATATTCGATAATAGGAATATGATCCTATTATAACACCTCTATAACTTTGTACTGTTTGTTTATTTTTTTGGCAAAGACAATAGATTATTTCTTGCATATTCTTTATTTTCTATTCAGGTATTAAAAACTCAATTTCCGTGATATTTTGGAGGATTTAGATATAGAAAAATAGCTAAATGATTTAAATATATTTATTTAATGTAATGTTTGCTAGAAAACCAGTGTATTGATGTTTTGACTGATGCTTGATGGATAGAAGTTTTCATTATTATTTCAGTGGCAACATTTGCAAGCTATAGCACAGCCATACGATAACGACGCGATTGCTATACAACTGCGATAAGGAGCTAGAATTAGCAGACTACCGAATTTGACATTAACAGCAGTTCGATCGCAGAAGCATCGCAGTAGTGTCAAGTGTGGCGTTTGGTCAATAGCTAAGAGAATCGGGGCCCAGGAGACACTAGAAACGAAGCCCAAAGCTTAGTAAAAAAAATGGAAAAATTTGAGACTGCTCTACTGACGGATATATGGAATGATATTTTGGGAATTATGAATAAAACAAGTCTAAGTTTACAGAATAGCACTATGACTATGGACGTTGTGACAAAACTTTACGAATCTCTGATCAGTTATGTTAATAACGCACGCAATAATTTTGATCATTATGAAACGGCTGCTAAAGAAAAAAATCCAGGTGCTGATTACAAAGATAAATTTGAAAGAAAAAGAATTCGCAGCTCACGCCTCACTTTTTTTGAAGGACCATCATCAGAGACTCCAGTTGAGAGGCAAGGAAAAGTTTCGTGTAGATACTTTCATTCCCATAATTGACACATTAATTACACATTTAAAAAAACGTTCGGCAGCATACAAAGAAATTGATAATCGATTTAGTTTTCTTTGTCAGTTAACAACAATCGAATCTGACGAATTGACCAAAAAATGCAACGAATTTGCAGAATTTTATCACGAAGACATTAATGCATATGAGCTCAAAACAGAATGTTTTCATTTAAGCCAATATTTAAAAAATATAGCAAAGCCATCAGCGGATTTAAATATCTCAGTCTTACTTAACTTAATAAAGACTGATAAATTAAAAGAAACTTTTCCAAATGTTGAAGTTGCTACAAGAATATTCCTTTGCCTAATGGTTACCAATTGTAGTGGGGAGCGCTCATTTTCGCAGCTTAAGAGAATTAAAAATGAATTGCGAACATCAATGCTACAAGAACGACTAAATAATTTGTCAATTATGAGCATAGAAAGTGATATTCTTCAGGAAACTGAGTTCGAGGATTTAATAGAAGATTTTGCTCAACAGAAATCTCGAAAGAAACTATTACCGTAATTTCGCATCATACTAATATCATTAATTATATTAGATTAGATTACCCATAATAAAGCAGATCACAGTAAAAAAATGTATTTCACTTTCTTTACATTCCAAAAGGGCCCCAAATTCTTGTGTGCCCAAGAGCCCCAGCACAGTCTAAGACGGCTCTGGTCATATTTACATGCTTCTTTTAGAAGTTGTTATTATTATTGAAGTATGGTCGCAGAACTGGTAATTGACATCAATGTTAATAAAGCAGCTCTGTCCTTTCCCTAAAATATATAGCAATTGTGTGGGAAAGGTCATAAACATGGTATATGATTACTACTTGTCAACCCCTCATGATCGGTGATTAACTAAAACAGTGGAAATCTATTGTTATCCTGTGAATATATTCACAGCCAATGCTCAGGAGCTAATAGCTGAAATTCCTAGTGTTTAGTGACTAGGAAAAACAACTATATTAATCTCTTCCACATATTAATTTCAGATAGGCGTTCATTGTGCAAAATTTTTAAATGAGAAGAACTCTGCAAGTGTCCATGCAGCTGTACAGAGGTATAATATACATCATCCTGTAGTAAATGATGCCGATAGTGTAATGTGGGAGGCACTAGGCATCAGATGCTGGCCTACACTGCTCATATTAGGTATGTTTTAAAAACTTTTCATAGTTCAATAATTATATTAATGCTACTATTTATTTATCCCAAACTGGCTATTTACATTAACAATATTTAAAAAAGTAACAATAACATTTGAAAATGGAACTCCTTGGTATTAGAATACATTTTGTTTCACAACTATCAATTTATAAGTTTTGGCTTCATTTTAAAAGTTGCGAGTCGATTATTACCATAGATTTTACTCATGAAAATTTTTGTACAATTAGTAATTACGATTTTCGGTGTCGGTTTACTCAAAAACAGTGCATCCAACAACTCATTTCAACTTTTGGGGCACCATCAACAACCATTGTTAATTTAAAGAAGGTTGCCGTAAATCTGTTGTTGTATGTACCATAAAACATTGATACAGTGTGTGAACTAATGATGCAAGATTGTCATGTTACATTATACATACCGTGAGATAGAGGCATCCCTGGGGACTTGATCCATATAAGAAAGAGGATTGATTGGCATCAAAAAAGTTTTTGTTTAAAAGGACCATTTTCTTGCTGACTATAATTTTTTTCCAAAATCTGTGAATGCAGTTCAGAATACCTTCAAAACTTATGGATAGTCTCCTAAAAACGTCTTGCTGTAACTATAATGGGTAAGGTACCTGCCCTTACTGTCCTGTCTCAAAAATTTTCTCTGTATAATGATAGATGTTTGTTTCTTTTTATTATTCCAGATTATTATACACCAGCCCTCATAGTAATAAGTAATGAATTATATTGAGATTCTTATCATACTAGACACCAATTTCCAAGGTAAACTTAAATAGTTTCTGCTTTATTCTAGCACCTGGCAACAAACCAATTTTTGTACTGACTGGCGAGGGTCACAGAGAAGAACTAGAGTTGTATGTAGGAGCTCTTCTGAAGTACTATAACACTCAAGTCAGCAATACTCCCCTTCCAATAGCTACAAAAAAAATTCTGCAGTCTAAACAGGAGTCTATCTTGAATTTCCCTAGTAAGGTTTGTATTACTTTTGTCTCAAGATAATATTGCCTAGAGTACCTTTACCTGTTATAATTAGTGGAAAGAAAAGTACACTGTATCAGCTGGATCATTCACTGCTGAACACAGCCCCCCCATTAAGAAAGGATTTGCCATAATCCCCACGCTTGGCAGGTGTCTTGGAGATTGCTGTGTGAGTTGGCAGTTATTCAAAAGGGGCTGCTATCCATCTGCTGGTATTATTCGCTTCGTCGCCTCTTACGACTCCCACGCGTAGGTATGGGTACCCACCCATACCTACGCGTACCTATGCAATTCTAGCCATGGCAACCCACTGAGTGAAATAACAGTATAACATGTGTAAAATGCTTAGAACATTTTACAATTGAACTGTATTGTGAAAGTATAAGGTTCTTATTAGTCTGAAATAAATCATCTTTCTCAAGATGTATGGTAAGTAATAAAGATGTAGGTAAGTACACTCAATGGTGGCCATTTAAATGTTGTCATTTAGTGTATGGGAATGATTCTATTGAATACATATGGGCAAATATACAAAAGTTGGGTACATTTTCGGGATATTTTGTTTATTATAGTATTTTTAAGTCTAATTCCTTTTTTTTTTTCGCCGGGAAAAATGCGTTACGCATACCCCCCCATTGGGGGATGGGGGGGTTATGTGGGACTCCCCGGTAGAAGACCGGTATACCCACTAAACGACCCAGCGGCATTCCAGCATCGTCTGTATGGAGGAGGACTGGGAGACTGGTAGAGCCTTTACGTCCATTCCTCCGCCGACGACCGCCCGCCTTTGCAGCGGGAATGACCAGGAATGCGTGGCCATTCCCGCCCGACGGAGGTGGTGAGTATGTGCAATGCGAGAGAAGACGCCCCCGCGCCTTTCTCTCGCTACTCACCACCGGGATGGGGAAGGTGATTATTCAATCGCCTTCTCCCACCCCTTATTCGCCTACGCAGAGGCGCAGCAAGGGGGTCGTCCTCCTTTGCGCGCTCTGCCGCCAACTTTTGAGAAATAACCTCTTCGCAAAAGGAGGCGACCGCTGCCCAGGCCCCCTCGCTCACCAACATGGCATTGACCACACTGGGAAGCGAGAGATCCGGCCCGACTACTGCGACCAAGCCGAGGCGCAGGTCGGACCATGATGGGTACACCTCTAGGGTGTGCTGCGCCGTGTCTTCCGCCGCGGGACAATGGTGGCACGCTGCTGTTTCCTCCCTTCCGACCCGGTGCAGGTATGAGCCGAAGCACCCATGCCCGGTTAACACCTGCACCAGACGGAACGAGAGGAAGCCATGGGGCCGCCCTATTCAATCTTGCAGGACTGGCCCAAGCGCATCCAGCGTACGGCGACCAAATGCGGCGGCGGCGAGGTCCTCCGTCCAATGCTGGACGACAGCTTCCCTCGCCTCACGCCGGACGGCCTCCCGCTCTTCCAGGGCCATGCACTCCCCGAGCGCCTTTCGCCCCGCCGTCCACTCGTACACTTTGGCGAGCACTCCCGCCTCGAGCTCCCAAGGAGGGGTGCCAGCCAGAGCACACGTACCATGCTATAACGACTGCCGTCCTAAGACAACAACCGGGACCGACGGCGTAACGTGCCCTCCGAAGCACGGAAGCGCTCAGTAGTAATGTCACCAGCGGTCACTCATCCAAATCACGACCGAGGCGGACGTTGCTTAACTTTGTTGATCGATTCAGAACGGCTAAGCAAATTTCGCTACGTGCGCTTCAGAACTAACTTAACTACTTTGAGGTAGTTTAACTTAACAATATACATTTTTTAATCAATCAGTACTTCAGTACTAATATTATAAATGCGAAAGTAACTCTGTCTGTCTGTCTGTCTGTCTGTTACGCTTTCACGCCAAAACTACTGGACCGATTTGAATGAAATTTAGTATGGAGATAGTTTGAGACCCGGGAAAAAACATAGGATAGTTTTTATCCGACTGCGCAAAAAGAGGTTAATGTTTTCGCGCGATAACCGACATACGCACGGGCGGAGCCGCGCCCGGAAAGCTAGTCTTATATAAATCTTATATTGATAACTTTCCTTCTTATGATCCTTGAGAAGCTTCTTGATAACTGTCCTTATGATCAAACCATTATTATGGGTGATTTTAATACTCGTCTAATTAAGTTTCTAGTGCGTCTAAATTAGATTTTGTCATTACTTTTACCTTATTTTATGTTATATCTCTCGTACAAAATCCGTCCACCCAAAGCTAAGCACTAAATTCTTCCACAGCATAGTTGTGGTAATAATGGTCCAAATAGTTTTCGCAACGAGGCCCTCAACATCGATTGGTCTGACGTTGTCAACGCAAATACGATAGGCGACAAAGTAAATATGTTTAATAATATTTTACTAAAACTTTATGATGTCCATGCTTTCCTTCATCCAGTCAAAATCAAGCATCTTCCGCATCTAGGTTTACGAAACGTATTGAATTATCGATCTCAATAAAGAAAGGTACGTAAATATCGATAATATCTGCAATAGGTCGCATAAGAAGACACTACGGAATGTGGTGGACATTCATAAGTCAGTTGAAGCACGGCGGAATTAAAAAATGATAAAAGTACTTTCCTGTTTATCTTCAAAGCGCTGAAACTGATTCTTTATGATAGTATTTGATAAGTTTAGTTATCACACATATCATAAGAATATATGTATTCATATGAGCATTGTATATTGATGATTTGATGGTTTCGATAATTTTAAGTTAACATATATTATGTCCTAATTAATGGTATTTTGGAAATTTTAATTAACTCTATTAATCTACTTTACATTTTTGTTGAAACTTATCAACTAAACCATTTTTATCTTATATGTATATGTACAGTGTCGTAAGTACTGTACATGTGAAGTTAGAGTAGAGTTGAGTTGCGGAGTGCTGGTAGTGGAGTTGAGGTTTTGAAGTAGTTGGAGTCAAACACTGCGTTCACCGTTATTTTTAATTATTAGTTATTAAGTAAGTAGAATTACATTAAAAGTAAGTAGGCAATTCACAATGGGTGCGCGAGTGTGTAGTTCGGCGTTCTATTGAGCACTCCTCGTAGTATTTTACCGATTGACGTATAAATGCAATGTGCGCTGCATATATATATGCAACACAGATTGCATCACAGTTAATATGTAGTAAGAAATGTACGTTGGATCGTACATATTGCCAACGCCAAAAAGATTGAAAAGTAAAAAAGTACATGTGAATTGCCAGTACAAAGTAAAAAATAGTAACTTTAAGTGCTAAAGTAACATGCTAGCCTCTATCTCAATAGGTCTAAGTAGAAAATACCTTACTGTTACAATATTAGAACAAATTCAAAGGAACATATATTGAGTTTACATTTTGATGCAGATAGTAAATAAACTATCGAACGACCTTATCCAGCTCAGTAGTATAATCGCCCGCTTGCAGTTTTGCTTGTTAAGTGCATCCAGTGTAGGTACAGGCTCGTTATCGCTGGTCTCAGGTTTCTTAATTGTTGTCGCGTGCCTTTGATTTCACGCAGCATCTTGTATTTATATTTAATTTATCGTAAATATTTATTTTATATTTAAAATATCAGATCACAGCAAACCCATACTACCGGGGACGTTCCGATGAGCCATTCCTCGCTATATCAGACACCGGCCACCATCGCATTCTACTCACTGATTGCTCTGGTATTGTGCTGCGTGTCATTGGGGGTCCTGAGCCCGGCTTTAAGGATGGAAGTGAGTAATTTTATAAGTCTTATAATAATTATGTTAGTAAGTTTGGATGATATAGTGAAAGCTGAGTACTTAAATTTAATTTAGTTATTTATTAGAGAATTTTACTGACATTTTATTAAATAATCACTTAAACTTTAAAATCAAAAGATTAAGTGACAATAAGTAGCAGATTAATAATAAGTAACATATCTTAAAAGAAAAACATTATTAAGACTCCGTTACACGCGCACTTTAATCAATTAATTTAACGCGCGGGACACCAAAGGTTATTTTCGAATGCGGATAACTTACATTAAGAAAACATATATATATATAATGAGGAGGTAGTGTTGTATCATTTAATTCAGCATTTATATGGGCCTAAAACCATAACAATAGTTCTTTGACGCATAATAAAAAGAAATATATCTACTATAATTTATGGGCCATACACTTTGGCATGGGCTTGCTGCAGTATTTATAAAATTTTGATAAAAGCAAACGCTTCGTATTGTATATACGCTTACTTCGCTGCATATTGACTGACAAATATGTAAATATATTATGGACAGGTAATAAAGAAAATGGCGTTCTGGGTGTAACATTTTGAAAATAACAAGCAAATATTTATTCTTGGGGAACATCTGTGCCCCGCTTGTGTTGTGCAGTGCTAATAACCATGTTTAGCCACCAATCAGAATGCGCGAAAGCCTCGGTTCTGGTTTAATAGCCGTCCTGAATCTACCTAGGGTAATTTATAATATCCCTGATTGTGTCCAGTTAATGTAAATTTAATCTTGATATTGGCCTTGATATTGTTTGAAATGGAGGATAGGGCAAATGCATGTGATTTTATTACATTTTATTCACTATTTACATCATAGTACTACATTCAGACTATTTACATCATGTACATCATAAATATTTAAAAAATATAAACAGATTTTTCAAACAACGCCGTCATTTTTCGCTGGCTTCGGATGACGTGAGACCTAAAACCGTCGATGTGGCGTGTGACGTCATATATCGTTTCGAAGAATGAAGTTCACTCTAGATTTCACTTGAATTTTTACACATTTTATTTTATCTGATTGAATTCAAAGATAACTAAATAAGAAAATAATCTATCCATTTTAATCTGCCAAGCTATCACATGTCTCCTACGTAATTTAAACAAATATTGTAACCATTGTATTATATTGTATATAACACATTGTAAGAAGACGTTTAAAAGAATGGCCCCGAGTTTCTTGCCCGTTCTTCTCGCAGTGGCTCCATAATTTTTTTTGCTGAACGTGGCAGTACAATGTTTAATTTTTCAATATTAAAATTTGTAATTGACCTTCACAAGAGCTACATAGACGCCTAAATTAAATAAATGATTTTGAATTTAAACGTATCTGAAGTTAAAAAAAAACTAAAACCACTCGCATTGACAAAATTGTCAGACCATTTATAATTTCTCTAGCTACTACTAGATTATAATATTGTATTCCTGCGATATTTTTAGAAATAAGAAATTGTAGTAGTGATGGGGAGTATAAAGAAGTGTGATGGAAAGTGGAAGAGTGGCCGGCCTGGTTCTAATACCCATTACAATATGCAACTAGCTCAAGACACGTGCAAAGAGAGTAAAGAAAGATTTTTTAAATTATGTACTTGGTATGTTTTATAGAGCTAGCAGAAGCCAGGTTCAACTCACCCCAAGGACTGTGTTGGCTGTCGAGCAGTGTGATCGCAGTGTGCGACACAAGCAACCACATGCTGCGCGCTATTCATTTGGACGAGGGAACGGTTGAGGTGTTAGCCGGTACAGGGGAACAGACGGAACATGGAGATTTAGGTATTTAAGAATAAAAAATTTAGATAACTGATTTTTGTTGAGTTTTCAACCGAGGTTGGGATATATCTGATTATCATTATTTAAAATGACTACTACTTAAAATTTGCGAAACTAGTAAAAAAATTCCATTTACTAGTTTATAATTATTAGTTTTATAGTATTATTATAAATGTGCTATGCTTTTAGTTCAGTCAAAATATATAATTCTTAGGTTTGATGAATTTAGTTACGCATGATCAGAGCTGTCACAAAATACAACACAAATCCTTTCTAATGCATCTCATCGTAAAGATCTTGTTTATGCCCAGTGTAAGCGGTTGAAAATGGCTTTTGTGCTAAAAAGTTTGTTTGCTAAGCACAAACACAGGGGTATTATTAAAAACCTAGATTTTTTTTTCAAAACAATGACACTCAAAATATACTTATTTTTTTAAATTGAAATGCAATTGAAGTGAAAATTTGAGTATATAACTCGTGCATAGCCTATTTTAAACTCGTCCTACATACCATCTCTCGCCTATGGCTTGGGCGGTTAAACGTCACGGTTAAAACAACTTGTTTTATGCACTCGTTGTCCAATATGCTATAGCTCAATACAAACATGCCACTATGCCCGGTTAGTATAGTCTGTTTTTATTAACGAACGAGTACTGAGTATGTCTCTCGCACATATCCGATATTGACAGAGTGAGATGGATCCTTGCCATCATTGGTCAATGTCTTTGTTCTTGTTTTGAAATTGTTAAGGCCCGTCCGTATTGAATACTTCTAAAGTACTTAGTACTACTAAGTACTGTAAAAAAAATACTTTATTATTTTATGATTTAAATTTGCATACTTAGTATATTCGTAACAAAATTTTATGTTCGCGCTTGTGATATAAAACAATATTGTGATAGTATATATATTATGCACTAGAACAATGCATGCAAAAAATAATTCTACTACAATTCTTCTAATCTTAAAAAATATCGTCATCCTTCTGATGAACTTTCTGCAGATACGTCAATAATAAACTGCTCTAACATATTTTGTACATAATCGTTGACTCCGTACATTTTTGTTTCTATTTTGGTTATCACATGATTGAGACATTTTTGTAGAAGTCATTTTTATCTATCCACTTAAGCAGCTACTCTTTGTAACAAAAGAGTTCAGACATAATGTTTATAACTTTTGTTATTTCCTGTCATAGACCTTTACTTGAGACCAAACGAGTTCAATTGGGTTGAACTCACAGTGATACGTCGGCAAACGTATGACGAGATGATTTGTTAACTTAGCTACAACATTTTTTTCAAAGCGATGTTTGTAATATTGATTCGCTACAAGCAATACTTTTGACGTGCAGGTAGTCGAAGACTACTGAATGTACTGTTGGTACATTCAGCAGTCTTCTGACTATACAGAGTTCGTGTGGAACGGACTCTATGTTAATTACGTGGGCAAATTGCAACGTAGTAAAAGTTTTGGTACTCGTTTGTTATAAAAAATTTACTATAGTAGCAAATCACTTAGTTTGAATAGTATCGTTTATCGGCTACGTTGCTGATTGTTGGTATAATATAATGATAATATTGTTGTTTAATTGTTGTAAACATTGTTGGTCCTTTCAGGAGGCAAATGTTTGGGAATGCAATCGCTCTCGTCTCCGTGGGACGTGATCCTATACACAACCCCCGATATGGACATGTCGGTGCGGCCGCTGCTGCCCCCTCCCCCACCACCGCCCGGGGGGAACAACGACAAGGAAAAGGACAAAGAGAATATTGACGATAATAACGGTAAGTGTTTAGTTCTAGCTGAGTTTATTTGTACTGGTGTGTTTCTAACCACCACCTGTCAACCATGACCTCCGTTTATTATGTGTAAGCGTAACGCGAGAGTTCAGGCTCTAATCTTGAATGTAGAGAATATATCGAAATGAGTGTGGAGTGAGTGAACTAAAGGTTGGAGTTTGTAATTTGTGAGAATCAGCACCAAATTTCAGCTGCTATATTTGAGTGCTAGACATTTTTTATCTGATAGGCTAAGTAATGATGTAATCGAAGATGTTGTTCAGACTAACTTTGAATTAATGGTTCTCACTTGAGAACCATTAATTCAAAGTTACAGCTGCCGGAACACATGGTGAGGTACGGTGATTATAAACAAAATGATTGTGATATTGGTGACAGATTTTCTACTTGAGGGTGGCTGCTAGCCAGGCGGGCATTCGACAAAATGCCCTTCAACCATGCAATATTCTAGAATAAGCCGGTTTACCTCTAAAACATCATCACTTATCATCAGGTGATATGATGGTCAAAGGCAAACATATCCGCTGTTAAAAAGAATATGGTGGGTAGAGCATTTGGCAAGTTCTCGCCTGAATAGCTCAAGTAGACAACACAAGTAGAAAAACTATCGCCAAGCTCGTAACGGTGTTTTCCAGCAGCTGTCATCGAGAGCTCAGTATTATTTCCGATTTCAGCTATACCGTTACTTGCCCATAGGCGGGTAAGTCCTTCAAGAATCAACCAATTAGCAATAAAAAACACATAGTTCACATGCAGATGTCATGATCAGTGATAGGAATAGGTAGTGCTTATTTGCCTAAACTTCGAAGAACAGAGACAAGAAACGGAGACTTCCTTAGCGACACATTTTTTTACGGGACATCTGTCCCGAAATTCGGGACAACATTTCAAAACATTAAAAAATATGTTATTTGGAATAAGTAATTCGTCTTTATTCACCTAAAGTTTGCGACTAGATATAACATAATTTTCTAAAAAAAATTTTTGCATAACATTTTGTAAATGCCTTGTCTGATCTTAATACTATGAATCACAATGTTTGTATAAGGAGCCGTACACGTTTCGAAGTAAATATCTTCTTTCTAGCTCACTCTCGGCTACCTTTAGTGAGATTTCTAAAGTTCAAGTGTATAATTTTATTGAAAAAAAAAAATTACATTTTGTCTTTAAAATAATAAAACGGTAATTTTTATCATTTTAGCATCCTCTATAGTAGGACGAATTTATCATTTCAAAAACAAAAGGTATTTGTATTTTATCTTAATGAAATATATTTCTAAAGTATATTTAAAAATGTGCATGATATTAAAATAATGACCGTATCCATTATTTAGTAACACACTTAAACTTAAAAAATATTTAAAAACATCATTTAATTTTATTGCACCTAAAGTACAATACGACTTTTGCGGCAACGCATTTCGTTATCTATTTTAGAAATTACAAAAAGGAACCGCCATTGTAGCATACGCATACCTGTGCAGTGCGGGGAGGGTCATCAGCATCACTATTTGCGCTGTAGCTTGGTGCGGGTGACTGATAGAGGGAGAGGGACAGATAGATACATCTGCTAAGTGCGAAAGGGACTCTGCTTTTGTCTCTTTTGTACTTAGTAGATAATTCATCTATCTATCCTGCTGTCACCCGCACCAAGCTACAGCGCAAATAGTGTACATACCTTCCCCTGCCGCCCCGCGTGCCAGCGCGCCCAGATTACCCTCACTTCACTCCTGTACTTCGGTCTGTTAAGTGCGCATCTACCTGTATTGTTTCTGTGAATATTGTTTCACATTCCTCAATGTTACACTTCCTAAATGTTATACTTCATACGTCCTAAATGCCTCAAAGGTTAATTTGTACTTTGATTTGAGTTAAAATTGCATCCCTCAACGTCAGTGAAATAAATATGACAAAGATAGGTAAACATAAAATTGTAACCGACTGTACATTTTGTTTCATGCTTTCCAATTACGTCATATTCCAAAAATAATATAAATATACATATATTTGTTACAATAAAATTCTGTGTTTTATTTTTCCTTTAGAGCCCATTAACATAAAGCGATATCGACCGGCGATTTATGAGCATTTTTGTTTGTTTTTTTTAAGGAATTATAAATGTTATGACTAGTCGCAAACTTTAGGTAAATAAAGATGAATTACTTATTCCAAATAAAATATTTTTTAATTTTTTTAAATGTTGTCCCGAATTTCGGGACAGATGTCCCGTAAAAAAATTTTGTGCTAAGGAAGTCTCCGTTTTTTGTCTCTGTTCTTCGAAGTTTAGGCAAATAAGCACTACCTATTCCTATCACTGGTCATGATTGATCACCATTGGTTCATGTAAATTGTAATCACCAGCACTTGACATCACCGGAACATCCACATTGGAAGAAAGGTCTTCTCACTGGTCGTGGGATGCCATGATCCCCACGCTTTGCAGGCGTCTTGATCACAATTTAAGATATCAGTTTCTCTGAAGGCGCTATTGCCCACCTTCCGGTATTTTACATTTAGTCGCCTCTTAAGTCACCCACAGGTAGAAATGGAGAGGTGACATTCTAACTCGGCGCTCCACGGGCTGTTCTGATCACCATTGGTTCATGTAAATTATAGAGCACATAACATCACTGCAACATCCACCTTTGAAAGGTTTCCCCCATTTTGGGACTTGTCATAATCCTCACGATTAGCAGGCGTTTGGGAATCTCAGTATAAGATGGCAATGTTTTAGAAAGTGCTGCTACACACCTCCTGGTATATTTTCTTCCGAGCCTCTTACGACTACCATAAGAAGATATGCGGTTAGCAATGCTATCCCGACACTCATCGGGGATCTGGTATTGGTACTATTGAACTGACTGTTGTACTTCTACACTGTATATATCAATTTCATGACCACTTGTTTGACCTTTCAGAAAAGGAAAAGAAGGACGAAAAGCGCCGAGTACTCCTGATAGCGTGCGCGGGCTCACATCAAATATGGGCTCTATTCCTCGACACCACCATCTGGTGGAAATACAAGACTTATACAGAAGGTAGCATTGCCTGTTTCAGAACATTGACAACATTTAAATATTATAACATTCGGTTATCTTTTCGTTAATCATCATGAACAATCATCATGAATAAATAATATAATGTAATTTAAGGTACATGCTCGTGTATAGCGGGATCAGGCGCGGAAGCTGCACGGAACAGTTCGTACCCAAACACAGCTGCGTTCGCGCAGCCCTCCGGACTCACCATTAGAATGGGTAAGAAATAATTACAAACCTATTTTATTTTTGGTGGTATGGAAAAGAGGAGTGCAAGTGCCTTTATAATTTTTGGCAGCAGAAGCACCGATTTAAAAGGATTAGAAGGATCCCTCTTAAAGCCTTTCCAATAAATAAGCGACTCTAACCACGAAGCAATAAAGTGCACTTCAGCTCGCAAGGCACGGAGTATCTAATATTTATTTTAACCTACAAGCCGCGCTGTTTCTATGATATAGCCACGCATAGCTCTGATCTCTTCTAACGAGGCAAGGAACAAAACAAAAAACATATTTCATAGTTTGAATTTCTCGCCATAATATTTTATATTGTTTTATTGCTGATAGGTAAGCCTTTGACCACAATTTCACCTGGTAGTAAGTGATGATGTAGAATTACTGGCTCTCAAGGACAGCTAACGGAATACACCGTTAAGTGCTTGGCGACAGATTGTCTACTTGACGGTGGTAGCTAGCGCTATAACGACTGGATGTATGTATTACTATGTATGGATGGGTATTACATTTACATTATTGTTCAACTGCTAAACGATAGCAATTTCATTGCTGTGATCTAATCATATTTTTTAATGACAAATGCAATTCAGTTTTGCAATGGGCTGTACTTATCGTGGCTCTGAAAAGTTCCTTAACATCGAGCGCGTGACTAGTTCATTACCTGGACAAAATGATTTTTATCCTCAAGTTAAATTTATTTGTTCATATATGCTTTAAGTTAACGTAAAGATTTCTCTAGGTACAAGCCCAGAGTTGTTCATAGCTGATTCTGAGAGCTCCTCCATAAGGAAGTTGGCTCTAACTTCTGGACAAGTCACCACTCTGTGCGGTGGCGATCGAAATCCTTTGGTATGTTGACTAGATATAGACTAGATAGTATTATATTTACTTGGGGCTTAATAGCACACTTTGCTGACTCTTGGGCCGCTGCGTTTTATTTCTAAGAGTACTGCGGCTAGTGTATACAAGTTGTAGTGATACTATACTTATATTAGTCTCAACACGACAACAGTAGAATTGAATTTTTCACCGACTTCAATAAATGAGGACGTTCTCAATTCGTCTGTATTTTTTATGTTTTTTACCCCAGAACTTTTGACTGGATGAACCGATTTTGATAATTCATTTGAAAGCTGGTGCTTGTGGTTTGGTCCCATTTAAATTTCATCAAAATCGGTTAGGCCGTTTTTGAGTTACACTACAATAACTGAAAAGTTTTTCCTGTCTTGATGATATAGTCATTGCCAATGAATGACAGTCGATCCCGTAAGTAGCAAGAGTCACTAAAAAGAGTGGAAAAAAACCCCTTTATAAACCCAAAAATGGAACCGACTTCAACACTTAAAAGTGTGAAATAACTTGTTGAAATCGGTACCATGCCCACAATATTATGATACTAGGTACTTTTGAACTATCATGGTACCGACTTCAACAAGTTATTATGTAGTGTGCCACACTTATGAGTGTTGAAGTCGGTTCAATTTTTTTTTTTTGTGTGTGTGTGTAATACATTGATCAGTGCAGTATAATGCAGATTAGTGTTAATCTTTAAATGATACCGCCACTGCAGTCATGGCAGGAGTTGAAAAAATTACGTTATTATTTTATGCTTTAAATTTGCATACTTAGGGCCTGTTTCAGAATGTTCGAGTAAGTTCCGGTTTTTACTACCCAGAACATATTTATAAAACAAAACACTATCTTTGCGTTTCACAGTCATCGATTAGCCTATCCATCGGTTAAAGCTTGAAACGCGCAGCATGGTTACTGTCATTTTTATCATTCAGTTATTTTATGTGTTGCATGGCAACCCGAAACTTTATTAGGACATTCTGAAACGAGCCCTTAGTATATTCGTAACAAAATTTTCTGTTCGCTTTTATGATATAATATTTGAAGCGCTCGTAGCCAAGTTTGCTTAGCTATTCTGAATCGATCAGCAAAGTTAAGCAACGTCCGCCGCGGTCATGACTTGGATGGGTGACCGCTGGTGACATTACTACTGAGCGCTTCCGTGCTTCGGAGGGCACGTTAAGCCGTCGGTCCCGGATGTTGTCTTAGGATAGCAGTCGTTACAGCATGGTGGTAGGACACTTTGCGAATGTCCGCCTGGCTAGAAACCACCCTCAAGTTGAAAATCTGTCGCCAAGCACCTAACGGTGTGTTCCGGCAGCTGTCCTTGAGATCCAGTAACTCTAGGTTAGCCTGAACAACATCCTCGCCCACATCATCACTTACCATCAGGTGAGATAGTGGTCAAAGGCTAACCTACCAGGCATAAAAAAAAAAAAAACGTTGTAATAGTATATATACATATATTTTATGCACTAGAACATATCAAATAATTCTACTACAATTCTTGTATGAGTAAATTATCATCATCTCTCTGATGAGCTTTCTGCAGATACGTCAATAATAAATTGCTCTAACTTATTTTGTAAATGATTGTCGACACCTTATATTTTTGTTTCTATCTTCGTTATCAAACGATTGAGACATGAGCATTTTTATTTATCCACCTTAGCCACTCCCTGTTACAAAACAGTTCAGACTTCGTAAATATTATACCTTTTATTATTTCCTGCCATAGCCCTTCACTTGAGACCAAACGAGTTCAATTGGGTTGACCTCACAGTGACACGTCGGCAAACGTATGACGAGACGATTTGTTGACTTATATACAATTATTTTTCAAAACGATCTTTGTTTTGCTTATCCTATTAGAAAAGTTGCAACTTTTGTATTGATTCGTCACAAGCAATATTTTTCGACGCGCGGGTAGTCGAAGACTCAACTGAATGCACTTACATGTAACTACAGAGTTCGTGTGGAACGGACTTTGTGTTGATTACGTGGGCCAATAGCAACGCAGCAAAATTTTCAGCACTCGTTAGTTAAAAAAACAGACTAGAACCGCTCGGTTGTCATTGCTTCTTGCAATATTGATATTTTAGTTCGACTTTAATGTGCTCAATTTTTTATTTCAGAACCTCTTCGCATTTGGAGATGTAGACGATATAGGTTTAGAGGCAAAACTGCAACATCCCCTCGCGGTCGTCCACTCGGAGAGCAACAAGGCTCTATTCATCGCCGACACGTACAACCACAAGATAAAGAAAGTCGACATCAGCACACAGAAAGTCACAACCATCAACGTGTGCATGATCGAATCCACCGACCCCGTCAAATTCAAAGAACCTTCTGGACTGTCAATCAGCAACGACGGAAAGTACTTATACATAGCCGACACCAACAATCATTCCATCAAAATAATAAACACATCGAAAAACACGTGCCAAGAATTCAATGTCCGAATGCCGGATCCTAAATTCGAGGAACCGGAAAACTTGATACTGTACAAGAATGATCTCTTCGTCAATAGGAAATGTGGGAACCTTATCATATATTTCAATGTAAATTTGGATTCGGATACTAAAAATGTCAAGTTCACTCCCGGAGCACCTCAGAATTGGTACATTTGCATCCGAGACGATAATAATAAGGACGTGACAGATGACGACTTCACTTTCATAAGTTGTACTCGTAAAGGAACTAAGCTGCCCGGTCGAGTCGAAATGAAGCTCAAGCAGCGAACAGATAAAACTCATTATCGCTTGTACTTGAGTTTCCATACTGCTCTATGCGATGCCGCTGTGTGCTTCTCCCATTCGTTTACAATTAGATCGACTATTTTAGTTCGAGATTCCGTGAAGATGGTGGAATCCTACAAAATCACTTGTAAAGTAAACCCTATCAATCGACCGCAAGAACAAAAATCTGATAATACGAAGACGGGATAATGATTTATGACGTTTATTTAAAACTTGGTTATTATAAAATGCAATGACATTAACGCTTTTTATGTTGTTCCAGTTAAAGTGAAGCTAATCTGATTATTTTTAAGCGTTACTCGATTTTAACTTTAGTTGAATTTTATACATTTTGTTACGAATTACTGTGGAAATAAAGAGTTACATACTCTAATGTATTTTATAATGAAATCTTATGAAGTTGTATTTTTTCCCTATTCATTGTTAAATCAGATTCAGATTGATGTTACGATATGTTTTACAGGTGAAGGTGAAGATTATATATGAATATATACTATTTGGAATCTATACATATGCGTTAATCACGGTGGAAGATAATAAAGTTATATTCGTCACGAAATTACCTTATATAAAATCTTAATAAAATATTAGACTAAGTTTTCTCTGTGTACGTTATATAGGGCAAGTAAAAAAGAAAAAACTTTTTGGAATACTAATAGAAGCTACTTTATTAATATTATTTATATAAATATTAATAAATAAATATTTATTCGTAGAATAGAAGGGTTGAAGTACAAAGTTGTCATTTTAACGTTGTTGCCACTTGTAATTAAAATTAAACCTCGCCCGCGCATTTAGGTTTACCCTCGAGACCCTACACTTGATCAACAGTGCTAAATGGGCGATAATATTTAGTGGTAGTCTTCGGTCGCGACTTGACCACCATTGACCAAAATCAAAAGTGATCTGGGATGATGTCTAGTGAACCCATTCCGAAGGGCGGGTAGAAACAGTTGCCACACAGTCTGTTTGTCAGTATAGTATCCTGATGGCTATGAAACAGCGGGATCAGAGGCAAAAAAAATCTAAGTGTTCCATACCCAACTTTATATTTTTCACTGTGAACTTGAAGGAGGCAAGGAAATCTAATAAATACCAAAGGCCAAAATACCTAAAATGCAATCGAATATTACATAGCGGATACTAATATGACGGCAAGGAGCTTTCCTTGTCCGTGACCTTTGTCTCGTCACGATGCACGAGGAAGCTCCGACCCAATAAAGTCAATTTGTTTTTGCCGCTCATGACTCGGGCGACCTCGAACGAGGGCACTGTCAGTTGCAAAGACCGGAACATTTATTTAGCCATCATACATACACACACATTAGCATGAGATAAATTGTTATTGTATAGAGGAATGCATTTTAAGTTGGATATTACTTTAATACAGATAAAAAAATAGAACGACTTCCAACACTGAAAAGTATGAAATAACTAGTTGAAGTCAGTACCATGCTGATTCAAAACACTGACCTCACATTATATCACAGCAAGGTCCAACTTCCACAACTTATTTCCTTTTCAGAGATGGAAGTCGGTACTGTTTTTTTGAAAAATATTTTTTTTCATTCCTTTTAGTGATGCACTATGTCTGTCGGATAGTAAACCTTTTTTTTCAGATATAGGCTATAACTTAAAAGTACTCAGCTGATTTTGATGAAATACTGAAGAATTTTTCAAGAAAAATGTTGAAGATTCATCAACATCAGTTCATAAATGGCGGAGTAATCGCGTTACAAACATACAAAGAAAGTCGAATTGAACCTTCTTTTTTGGAAGTCAATTAAAAAATAAAAGACCCTTCGATCTCGATCACCACACACGCAGAGATCAGTATTATGAGTAATATCTAAACATAATAGTGGTGGTACTTTATTAAACTCTGTGTGCCGGAAGTTACTTTATCAACGTCCCTCAAGCTCAAGATATTGTTAGGCGATTAACAGTAGAGTATTCTTTACTGAGAATAGTTTCTACGGTATATTGCAATGACTTTGACCAAAATTTTGCCCATTGGTCGAAGATGTTGATCAGTCTGAACTTAGAATCAAAACTGGATCAAAGGACAGCTGGCATAACACCGAGTTCATTCGAACACATTGAGCCCTAATGCGAAATTCTTGGTTTGGAGTATTTTGCACATGCTTAGGTAACTAACTGAATTAAAAGGTTTCATGTGTATGTTACTGAACCCAAAAACATAATATCATCTCTCAACATTAAAATGCAATATAATGTAATGCTCTGCACTTAGAAATAGAGTAGCAACGTGATACTGCTTTATTGCTTAGTAGTTTATCGTAGTAAATATAAATAAATGTGCCACTGCCAGCCAGCCCAGCCTATTTAGGGTTTCCATAATGGTATCTAGTTAGATTTTATCACTCTAGTTTCGATACAAATGTTTAGTTCGCCAATGTTCGCCTACATCCATCTACTTTCAAAATTAATATTCCATACACTAGCCTTCCATAGGTACTTCTCTACATAGGTACATCTCCTTTCGTCCATTCTTTTTACAACTATCTCGAGACTCACCGTATCCTCACTCACTCCACATTGTCTTATTATCACGCTGATTCTCACGTCTTTCATAGCGCACCATAGATAAGTACCTACTTCTCAAAGCACTTACGATGAACTTGCTGACGGCCCAAACTTCGGGCGAGGCAACAAAGAAATCTTTTTCACCTATACATTTGTGGGAAAGGGTAAGACTCAGTGATGAGTTAGTAAGAAGATGGCGCCGTATTAGTATTCATTTACCCGACATTTTGACTGCTCAAATTCTATACTGGTTTTCGTTACTACTAAGATACTAAAATTGTCCGGATCCTGAGGAATTCGAACAGATGGCAACACCAATCCGATCACTATACCCAGGGTTATGACTAACGTGCTCATCTTGAGGTTTCATCTCATTTGCATTAGCAAGTGCTTCAAACTAGAACGGCCTTACTATCTAACGCCGTCATAATTAGCCGACTTATTCATATGCATCCAGATTAATTTTAACTGCGTATTAGAAGAAGTAACTTAAACATAATCTGTGGTTTTCGGCAATACGTTACTTATGTGACCTTAGGTTTTGAAATTGATGGCTTTAGGATGAAGATGTGTTTCTGTACTGTTATTTATTATTGCTTTACTGATCGTTTTTATGAGATTTTAGGTGCATTTTCGCGTTTCGTGTTATTATTATTCTAACGAAGCGCTCGTAAAATCTTGCGTAGTAATTCTCAACCGATCAATTAGGTTAAGCAATAATCGTTGCGGTCATGATTTGGATGGGTGACCGCTAATTTTACATACTACTGAGCGCTTCCGTGCTTTGGAAGGCACGTTAAACCCTTGGACCAAGTTGGTAGTCAACAGTCGTTAAAGCATAGTGGTAGCTATCACCTACAATTATGAAATCAGTCGTCACGTCACGCACTTAACAGTGTGGTCCAGCAGCTGTCCTTAAGAGCCAGTATACTAGTTTAACCTGAACAAGATCATCAACCGCATTATCACTTACTATCAGATTATATATATACCTACAGCTACAGATAGGTCGGTGGAGCCGAAAGGTTCTCGAATGGGGGCCACAAACAAGCAAGCGCAGCGTCAGAAGACCACCTACAAGGTGGGCGGACAACGTTATTAAAGTCACAGGATCGCTTGATGCAGGCCGCTTCTAACAGTTCTATTTGGAAATCTATGGGTGAGGCTTCTTGCGCCTGAAAAGTTGAATGATGATGATGATCAGATTAGATAGTCAAAGGCTACCTGGCCAGCTCTAAAAAAGCTTTTCCTGCCCTAATCTCTCAGTAAATGGGGTCGGTACAACATGGTATTCTTCAATTGCTCTATCGGTTTTATATCTGACTGATCTATATGATGATATATTCGTTTGATCTTTGAGTTTGAATAGACATTGTCTATGCAAGTAGCTGATGTGTTGTCCTATAGACGGACTAATAAGTTATAATTCAAGTTGCATGATTTCAAGAACGCTATAAGCTTTTTATTACTAGAATCAGTTAAAATAGTAATTTATCTCAGTACTTACATCTTTTGAACGTATCATATTATTCTTCTCGTAGTCCATTCTACTTTTTTCAACCTTCTTCACCTCCTGTATCCATCTTCTTTGGTACTCAATACTCTGCTACTATGTATGAAGAATGGTTTCTACCTCCTATATGCGTACCACGCATATGTACTACTGCGCATGCATCGGCATAGGTTATAGGTATGTACCTATAACTATACCTCTTCACTCACGAAGGTGCGTCCATCCACAGTAAATTATTGATAAGCATTTATACGGGTAGACACCTCTTTTGTCCATAACGTCATAGTGTGTGTGTAAATGCTAATAAGTACATATAGTAAAAAAATATAATATATGTTAGCTGATGTTTTATACTTCAAGCAATGATCCAAATTCGAAGGCCTTAACAAGAATTCGACTGATGATAATCTAGCCTTTGACCTCAATCTCACATAGTCACCAGAGGTCGACAGTCGAACATGAATGATCTAGAATAGAAAGTGGCTCTTGAAGACAGATTCCGGAACCCACAGTTAGATGCTTAGCGACAGATTTTCTTCAGATGGAAAAGCTAATACCCAATAAACAACTATTCAGCAATACAACGAAACCACAAAAATAAGAAATAATAATAACAATAAAGTCAACTATAATTGGATAAATCTTTCGATACAAAGTCTTGAGTTTGCAAAGTTCAACTAGTAGACAACTTACTGTAAATTTATTCTGTGGCTCCACTGTTTAACCACAAATTGCTCGCCAGCAATCATCCAGCGTACGATAAAGAACATTGTCTTGTAGGCCTTTTTACAACGGCACAAGCAGGCTAAGGTCACTGCGATCATTACCGCATCAGTTGGTCGTCAGTCCAAAACAATCGCGTCGTGGGCTGCCAATTACCTACTAAACCTCGAGTGAATCTAGTGTTTGTTTGCCGTTTTTCTATAATCTTAGCTAGTTAGCTTATGGTCTCTAGACCTCTAGATTCAAGTAATGTTTCAAGGTACGCTGGTAAAAATAATCTAGCTAGATGCATTCTAAAAATCCTGAATGTCAGCGTCACCTTTGCCACAACAAGGTACGCCTTCGGTCACTGTCACGCTGCTGAAGGTTCCAGTTAGAGTTAGAAGGTATGTATCGGAAATAAAGAGAACAATGTACAGACGTAACGCTGCCCGAGGCTAGTGTTACTTACACGATCATTGTGAGTGTACGTCGTCGTGTTTCTTCAACCCATAAGTGGGCTGGTTGGGGTTTCGAGCATCTGCTCATGACTCCTGCTGTACCTCGTGGGGCTCCTACCCCGGTCATGTGAGTGTATCCTTGCTGCCACCGGTGGCTGACATCAAGCCATACCAGAAAGAGATATCCTGGTGTGTCCAAAATCAGTGAAATTTACTGGAGAAACAACACAAACGCAGGATGTATGAAATGAAGACATGAGATTACATGCATTTGAATAATGCACAGGGAATAATTATTTATTTCGTTATTTGGCGCGAGTATTTGTATAAAACCTGAGGACCCGAAGGATTTTGGTTTGTAACCACGAGCGAAAAGAGTGGTTCAAGAATAGATTGAACAAATTGAATAAATCCTTGAGAGCTAGTAATTCTAGGTTAAGCCGATTAATACCTTCGATCACATCATCACTTACCATCAGATGAGATTGTGGTGAAATGCTTACCTATCAGCAATAAAAAAAAACTTCAGAGTAGCGAAGGTTTCAAGGGTTCGAGACGTAAATATTTTTGCTGCCGAGCGAAACACAAGATTTTTTACCACACTACAGGTAGAAAAATGCTATAGGTGCAAGAAAAAAGCTTAAGTAATGTAGTAAATTAGTGTCTATGTACGTATATATTAAAAATGTTAATTATTACGTATATATTAAAAATGAAATCTGTACCTACTTATTATTGAAACCTAGGTCGCCAATCTCGACCAATACGCGTGAGTACAGCCGGTTATATAAAACATTAATTAATATTATTGAAAGTTAAATTATTTTATTGGCAACTGTTACAAAGGTTCGAAGTTTAAAAACATTTTTCGCGCTAGCGAATATAAAGAACTGTCCTCTCAGGATTTCGAATGACAAACAAAACCTTTACTTAAGTTTGTGAGGAGAAAAAGTATAATACCTCGGCATAATAATACCATCGTAAGAACTATCGTAACAGAAAATGCGAATAAATCAAGAGTGCATGTGGCAGTAATGCGAATGTTAAGATGGATAAGATACTATCGGGAAAGATTGTGGTCTAAGCCTAGCCTTAATTCACCATTTCACCTGTGGGTAATTGAAGATGTGGTCGAAGATATTAGCAAGCAAAGACTTTAATAATAATAAAAAATAAATAAAAAAAAAGACCGCTGACATACGTCGCCTTTTTTCATACAACAATTTTAAAATTTAATTTTTACTGTTTTTGGGCCGATATTGACTACTTTATAATATCCAGAATATTTATTACAACCTTCCATAATATAACCAGATAAAATTACAGAAAAACCAACAACAATGACTACAAAATCTACAAATAGTAAAATTGACACCTTATGTCAAACATGTAAATAACAACAAATTACGGATTTAAACCAATAGATGTGATAAAATACGGATTTGAAGCAACGCATACGAGCCCTGAATACTTTACTGGCCCCGTATTTACGGACTAGCGAAGATTTAGTTGATACCCACTCGATATTGTACTGTGGCGCCATTGCGGCGTGTCATGTTGGTCGTGTCAAGTTTCCGGACACTGACCGAGCATCGCGTCCCGCCGGATGTGCGCCCGCATGGCAGGTACGGATCGAGCGGCGTATCAACTCATTCAGGACTCTCATAGCTAAGTTGATCTGTTTCAGTCGTGGCAATAACCGCCCCCGAGTCATGCGTTTCGTGAACCAGGCCTTTGCCGGTACCGATGTCCTACCCCGAGACTACATGGCCTGTGTCACGGATCGCATCGACTACCTGAAACAGAAGGTCTATGCGTGGGCAAGTCGTATTCGTCGCTACAGAGAGCGTGTGGATAGATACTGGCTTAATCGCCTCTTTCAAAGTGATCAGAAGAAGGTATTCCGGAAGTGGGAAGGAACCGACATCTCAAGCTGTTTACTTCGAAACGCCAAGACATGATGGAAATGCTAAAAATTACACAGGTTTTTAGCAGTGCCATTAGGATGGAGTTCGGTGTAGATAAGTGTGCGGTCTTGCATGTACAGCAGGGGAAAGTTGTAAATTCTCCGAATTTGCAGCTTTCTGAGACAATAACTTTCAGATCTCTCTCCGAAGTCGAGCCCTACAAGTACCTCGGTATGTCAGAGTCGTTGGGTATTTCGGTAGATGACATCAAGAAATCGGTAAAGGAACGCTTCTTTTACCGCCTGACAAAAGTACTTAAAAGTCTTTTGTCTGGCGGCAACAAGACGCGCGCCTTTAACGGTTGGGTGATGCCTCTACTGATATACTCCTTTGGCATCCTGAAGTGGACGCAGACTGAGCTGGACGCCCTGGATAGAAAAGTCCGTCAACTGCTCACTTTGCATCGCATGCTACACCCGCGCTCGTCAGTTATGAGACTGTACATTCCACGGAAATGGGGAGGTCGTGGCTTTTTAAATGCCAAGACCCTTCACAACCGTGAAGTGTGCAGTCTCAGGGATTATTTCCGTAACCATGAGTGCGGGATGCATCGCGATGTCGTGACGGTTGACAAAGGCTTCACACCGCTCTCCTTGGCGAACGATAACTGGCGCAAACCAACGGTGCTGAGCACTGAAGACCGCAAGGCAGTATGAAAGGCAAGAAGCTGCACGGGAGGTTTTTCCGGGCCCTAACAGAGCCTGATGTGGACTTACTCGCTTCGGTGAACTGGCTACGCTTCGGAGACCTCTTTGGAGAAACCGAGGGTTTTGCTTGTGCAATTGCAGACGAAGTAATGATGACGAACAACTATCGGAAATATATCCTGAAGGACGGTACGGTCGACATTTGTCGAGCATGCCGCCGTCTCGGAGAGTCACTCAGGCATATCATTTCCAGTTGTTCGCATCTTGCTAACGGTGAGTATTTGCACAGGCACATACAAGTGGCCAGTATCATCCACCAGCAACTTGCCCTTCAATACGGCCTTGTTGAGTCAGAGGTGCCGTACTACCAGTACGCACCGGTACCAGTTCTCGAGAATGGTCGTGCATTGCTCTACTGGGACCGCTCTATCATCACGGACAGGACTATTGTTTGAAATAAGCCTGATATTGTGGTGGTCGACCGATCCCAGCGCCGGGCAGTGTTCGTCGACATTACCATCCCACATGACGAGAACCTCGTGAAGGCCGAGAAGGACAAAGTCAGCAAGTACCTTGACTTGGCTCACGAGGTAATCGCCATGTGGGATGTTGACTCGATGATCATTGTCCCGATAGTTGTTTCAGCGAACGGCCTAATAGCGAAGAGCCTCGACAAACACCTCAAGAGGCTCTCACTAGACGGTTGGAACAAAGGTCAGATGCAGAAGGCAGTGATACTCGACACGACACGCATTGTCCGAAGATTCCTCTCTCTGCAGCCCTAACCGCTGGTAGTTTGGGCCCTGCCCCGCTGCCGGCGTCCTAATTTTAAGTTTTTTATAATATTTGTTTTTTTTTATATATGAATATTGTAAAAAAATTAAAATTATGTTATAAAATAAATTACGTGAATAATATTAAAAAATATTTATTGCTTTCCTTTAGTACTATTACATAGGTAACTATTAACATATATAACAAACTAACTTAAATCTTAACTATTAACTATAACTTTAAGCAGCTTGTAGGTGAGCCGCACACCTACAACTCACCTGTTGGCAATTGAGTTTGTTGTCTAGAATCATAAAGAGTGTTAACATATAACATAAGTACTGTCAAGGAAGCTGCTGGAAACGTAAGGTGCTTTGTGACAGACTAGAGGGTGGTAGCTTGCCAGGTGAGCATTTGCAAAATACCCTGATTCGAACTATAGACACCCTGCGCGGCAGCCCATAGCTATACCTACTGCCACTCCTCCATCAAAGCCACCCCTGGTCTGACCCAGAATTGGAACAGGCTTTCAAGGACAGCTGCCGGAACACCGTCAGGTGGCATTTAAGTAATTATTCATAAAACAATATAAAAGCAGCTGCTTGCGCAATATTTTCCTTTGTCTGGTTAAGCAGACGGACGATGACTAAGAAGTGTGTCAGACTTAATAACTTAATTACTCGCAAATAATAGTCGCCCTTAAACTTTGCATTTAAATCTCGAAAGTTAAATAGATTCTTGATATTCATTGCTTTTTAAGTGTATACCTAATAAAGAGGAAGGTTCTCAAATCGGCGCAAATTTATGTACTTAGGTATATGTTATATGTCTATCCAAGCATTACTTGTTCTGGATCTTGATGATTAGGGACTTTTTTTGTAGCGTATACTTCCAAGTTTATAATCAATCTCTCAATCCCAATTAAATTTAGTCAACTTAGGCCTACATTTCGTTGTACATTCAAATAGATATACAAGTATTCAAACGAAAGGAAACGTACACTGAAGGAAATAATACACTAAATAATATATGATGAATTCTAACAACGTATTTTATTAGGTGTTTATACCGTAGACAGTTTGAGTGCTTCACAGTTTGCCCAGCAAAGTTTCGCCCTGGTAATATCTTATTTCTCGGTTGGCCCTAATACATATAATTATATTAATTGGTTTTCCCCCTGTTGGTAATACAAATTTCATCGGATAATATCAAATAGGTGTCAAGGAATACGAAATCCGAAGGTACCTACATATACATATACCTATAAATGATTACTTATAATATGAGTTGATAGCAAGTTGACGTATTGAGAGTAGTTACGTTGTTGTTGCAAATTAGGCGCACAACAGAGCTCTTTACCATCATCATAACGCCATCAGGGCATTACCAAAGACGGTCACCGTCAGGCCATAAAACCTTCCTGTTTGATTGGCAATATACAAGAGTAGGTGAGTTGTAGAAGCAGTTTCCACTCTACGGTTAACTGATCAATATTTTTGAGCATAACATCATTTAACTGCAATAAAAATATGAAAAAATGATTATACCAATTACTACCTACAGGCTTTCAAACTAAAAATATAATTCTAAATTAAAAATTGGTATGTATCAGGTATGCATCACAGTTGACGTATTGAGAGTAGTTACGTTGTTGTTGCAAATTAGGCGCACAACAGAGCTCTTTACCATCATCATAACGCCATCAGGGCATTACCAAAGACGGTCACCGTCAGGCCATAAAACCTTCCTGTTTGATTGGCAATATACAAGAGTAGGTGAGTTGTAGAAGCAGTTTCCACTCTACGGTTAACTGATCAATATTTTTGAGCATAACATCATTTAACTGCAATAAAAATATGAAAAAATGATTATACCAATTACTACCTACAGGCTTTCAAACTAAAAATATAATTCTAAATTAAAAATTGGTATGTATCAGGTATGCATCACATTTGACATGTATCTAAACCTACTCTAATGTCAGTGAGTAAAAATATTCTCTAAATCAGTTACATACTTATCCAAGCATGTAAAGAATTACGCACACGGTGGAATGAAGAATTCATGTAGGTATGTATACATTACAATTATGGCTCACTGTTGTCAATGCATCTACGGCAGGTAAATAGAAAATTTATGCTCCTGGCATGATGCGGTCTGCATATGAAACATCAAGGGCAATTTTTTCCGGCCATTGAAAGGTTGGCATTCAACTCGCGCGCTGATCACAACATAGCAATGCGACGGACATTCTATCAACAGTATTAAGTAAACATATAAACGCTATTTCCTTTAGAGTTTCGCAACCCATTGGCCCTGGTATTTTAAAGAAATAATACCTACATCAAACGGAACCTTTGATTCACGTGATTGAGCTGAAAGGGGGTCCGGTACGAGTCGTGACGAGCTACGACCGCAGCTTTTAAACGGTAATAGTAATATTTAAGCATATGCCTTTAGAATAAGCATAGACGGTTGGTTCTAGGGTTGGACGAATAACAGCTGGCAATTATAATTATTAATGTCATAATTTTATGGGAAAGAACATCAGAAGCCATTAGTGTAGGAGTAATGACTTGATACTATCGTAATCCTGGTTGCATTACTAAGAAAAAGTCATTGAGTGGGTACCTCGCTAATATATCGTCCATGTCGATAATGTTCAACATTAAAAAAATACTTTTTTAATGTTGAACATTGACGTAAACAGCGTATTTTAAACCTAATGCCAAAAGACACATATATATTTTTATGTATTTCCACTAGGTACTTTTTAGAGAAGAATAAACCTCAAAGTTCAAGCTATTCTTCAATTCATTCTCGGGACCCTGGTCTATAGTCGCACCCCTCATAATCTTCCCATTGAAGTCGTAAGGGAAAAATATCAGAAATAATATATTAAATATCAGTTCTGAAGATTTACCCCTTCTACTGTGATCCCCAAGACGCCTGCCCAGCGTGGGCAGTATGATTGGTGAACTATATTGGTATATTGGTGACTAATAGCCTTTGTTCAACAATGAAATGCAGTGATGTCTCCTTGGAGACATCACTGCATTTCAACAGTAACTTGTTACTCCCATTAAAATATCATCAACTTCGATACAGTATTATTTAAGTTGAAATAATTTACTGCATAAAGTATTTGCCAATAGGTAGATTTTCGCAGATCTGGATGACTTAACAATAGTTTAATTGCAATGATTGGTTCTTTATCTTATCGATAGTGACCAGTATATATAGTAGGCGATTGACACAATCTAATTTGGAAGCAACAATAAAAAGAGTGAAAAAATAAATTTATTTTATTAATTAATTTCGATTGAACCTTCAACAGGGAAAGTATAAAATAACTTGTGGAAGTCGGACCATTAAAATGTTAGCTCAGTTTTTTTAATAAGAAAGGTACACGTTAGGGATGTTCATACAAAAAGGTGTTTTTTGGACATAGTATATCCTAGTGTTCTATCAGTACTTTGTGATATTATTATATGGTAGAAATATATCGATACATCGTAAAAAAAATTTTTTCGTATTTAGCTAGTATATAATATTAAATATTTGATAGGGATCAGGTTGATTATAAGTAAAAATAGCCAGGGTAAAGAAACAAATACAACCATAAATTGTAATAAAAAATCAGATTATAAATTTATTGTTACGGCTTGCTTCTAATATGAAATTAATTTGTAGGCGATTTTCATATATCGTATTATTAATTTTTTATACAACTGTCCATTTCGTAAACTGTGTGGCGGCGTACGTTTAACCTTTTTAGTTGGTATACAATCTCGTTTGTATAGATTGTCAGGAGTTGTCAATTTAAATATTTTAGAATAGATAAAAAGTTTGTTTATAAGACGTCAGACTGAAAAAGTCGAAAATTATATTCAGGAATTATATTAGTTTGATACAACAAGAAAAGTGTATCATTACTTCTACGACCTTAATCTCTTCATATTGGTGACCCTATCAACGTGCAGCATGTAATTTCCGTACCTGTTTAATGGACAGCATAGTTGCCTTCCAAGCAGCTGATTCGGGTGCGCTACGCTGGTTTGTTTGCGAAGTCCCCGTGCTTCGTGCCCATCTCCTCCGTGAGCAGTGTTTTACTCCAACACAAATAATTGGAATGCTACTGTTGTTTCCGACAACGGGGGACCGTATCGTCGAGTGCAAGCGGCTCGACTTGTATACTGCTGTTATCTAGGTAACGTACTATATTGAGGAATAAGGAAGTGTTTCATCTGCTTCCGACAACGGGGGACTGTATCGTCGAGTGTAAGCGGCTCGACTTGTATTCTGCTGTTATCTACGCTACGTACTACATTGAGGAATAAGGTCAGATCTATCCTGATATAACGAACCAAGTGAAATTTAACTTTTGAACTTTTTCGTCACATTTTGATATACAGGGTGAATTTAAATGAAAGTGCTATATTTGCATAAATGATGCAGCTTATTAACACGATCGCGACCCTGCAACAAAAAAATATTTTGGACAATTACAGACATTTTTATAATTTTTTTATTATTATTTGTCAATATTTTTAGGAAGTGTTTCATGTATTTCTATTTCGTCCTAAAATAATATAAGTGATTTTAAGTGTGACATTGTACCTACCCAACATTTTAATTAATTAGTTTTATATTATTTTAATTGAAGCTGTTGTTTAGTAAGTCGAGGTACATCGTACGTTGCCACTGCATTCCTTCGCACCTTGACATTGATACATATTATTATTATTATTATTTTATTTTTTTACCATCGAATTTTATTAATTAAATTGACAATATGAGTGAAAGTGAACCAGAGCAATTTGTAGAGACGTCGGCAGGCAAAGTTGTTGTGAATCGGGTTTCAATTAAAACTCCACCATTTTCGAAAGATCGCCCGGCGTTGTGGTTCGCTAGCTTGGAAGCGCAATTTAATATTAACAACGTCACTCAACAATTGACCAAATTTTATTATGCGATAGCACATTTAGATACAGAATGTATGCATGAGGTTGAGGATATTATCCTCCAACCACCGGAGCAGGATCCCTACAACAAATTGCGCGACACTATTATTTCACGTTTTTCGGTATCCCGTGAAGAAAAGATTAGGTGCCTTCTTGAGAAGGAACAATTGGGTGATCGTAAACCATCGTCATTCTACAGACATCTTATGTCTTTAGCAGGGCCGTTTTTTCCGGAGCAAGTACTAAAAACAATTTGGATGAGTCGCTTGCCATTGTATTTACAAACAGTTCTTACCGCCCAGCAATTACACAAGTTATCCGACCTAGGTGACTTGGCCGATAAGCTGATGGAAATCAACTGCCAGCCAAGTCTGTTTGCGAACAACGCTATTGCTACATCTTCATCTGCGGCACCTCTTAAGCCAGTAAATCAGATAGAAGAATTAAATAAGAAAATAG
This sequence comes from Plagodis dolabraria, assembly GCA_963854805.1. NCBI lineage: Eukaryota > Metazoa > Arthropoda > Insecta > Lepidoptera > Geometridae > Plagodis > Plagodis dolabraria. Next base: position 25,356,548 of record OY978444.1, read on the forward strand.
ATGAATTAACTCGGGTTGTTGCATCTTTGTCAGCTAGGGATGACAACCAAAGGGCTCGTTCTCGGGAGCGCTATGACAATCGTCGTCGAGGTCGATCAAAGTCGCGTGATCCTACATTATGTTTTTACCACGATCGATTTGCTACCAAAGCACGCAAATGCGTTGCTCCCTGCAGTTGGTCTGATTCTGCGCCAACCGGTGGTACCAATGCGCCGGAAAACCAAAAGAGCGTTCGTTAATGGCGACGTCCGACCGCTCCGTTAACAGTCGCCGACTGTTTGTTACCGACAAGTATTCTAGTAGGAAATTTCTTATAGATACTGGTTCGGATCTCTGTTGCATACCCGTTAAGCATGTCAGAAGTTTTGAAATTCGGCCAGCATCTTTTGAATTGGTGGCCGCAAACGGGACTCAAATTAAAACTTTCGGTTTGATACAGCTCAAATTGAATTTAGGACTTAGGCGCGACTTTCAATGGAATTTTGTTATTGCTGACGTAGAAAGCGGTATTATAGGTTCGGATTTCTTATCACATTTTCATTTATTGCCCGACTGCAATCAAGGAAAGCTTTGCGACGGGAAGACGGGTTTGTCTTCATTCGCGGAACTTTCTGCAGCGTATCAGCCCAGTGTTAAGGTTATATCGCTTCCTGATTCAGAGTATTCTACACTCCTTAGTAAATTTCCTAGTATTACGCGTCCTCCTGGTCCTCCGCAAGAGCCTAAACACTCGACCGTGCATTTTATTAATACTACGGAGGGTCCTCCCGTAAATGCGCGACCACGCCGTCTTGCGCCTTTGAAACTTCGAGCAGCTCAAAAAGAATTCGAAGACATGGTGCGCGCGGGAACTGCTCGTCCATCGAGTAGCCCGTGGTCCTCTGCTTTGCATCTTGTAGAGAAAAAGGATGCAACCTGGCGTCCCTGCGGCGATTATCGCGCGTTGAACGCCCGCACTATTCCCGATCGTTACCCAGTCAAGCACATTGGAGATTTTTCTCAAAATTTGGCTGGATCAACTATTTTTAGTACAATCGATCTTGTTAAAGCATATCAACAAATTCCAGTAAATCCAAGCGACGTTTGCAAGACCGCTATTATAACAACTTTTGGTTTATACGAATTTCCATACATGAGTTTTGGTTTGCGCAACGCAGGACAAACCTTTCAGCGCTTCATAGACGAAGTCGTGCGTGGATTAGATTTCTGTTTTTCGTATGTCGATGACATTTTGGTTCACTCCTGTGATGCAGCTCAGCATGCGTTTCACCTTGAAACTCTTTTTAAGAGGCTGCACGATTTTGGAGTCGTAATTAATACTACCAAAAGTGTTTTTGGCGCAAAGGAGGTCACATTTTTAGGATACAGAATCAGTTCAGAAGGTACTCGACCTCCAAGTGAAAGAATTCAATCCTTAGTAGATTTTCCGCCTCCCAAGACAGTTCAAGGTATGAGACGTTTTCTTGGCATGGCCAATTTTTATCGTCGTTTTCTCCCCGACGCTGCCAAGTATCAAGCACCGCTAATTGATGCTGTTGCTGCTATTCAAGGTAAGGGCGCTAAGCCATTTATTTGGACTCCCGTTTTAGAGGAGTGTTTCGAGGCCTGCAAAAAGAGTTTGACTTCTGCCACACTTCTGGCTCACCCAAACTGCAATGCAACACTTGGTCTTTTTACAGACGCTTCTGCCTCGCATATTGGTGCATGTTTACAGCAACGGATTTCTAACAACGATGACTGGCAACCTCTTGCTTATTTTAGTAAAAAGCTTACTGCTAAGCAGGTGGAATGGCCAGCTTATTATCGAGAATTGCTTGCCGTTTACGAAAGCGTCCAACATTTTCGGCATTATCTCGAGGTCCAGCACACAACTATTTATACGGATCACAAGCCGCTTATTTACGCTTTCGCACAGCGCCGTGAGAAACTACCGCCCATTCAATTAAATCAGCTGTCGTTTATAAGTCAGTTTACTACTGATATCGTCCATATTAAAGGTATCGATAATATAGTTGCAGATACTTTGTCTCGCGTCGAATCAATTTCACTCGAAGAGGATTTCTCTGCGCTTTCTCTCTCTCAGAGTACAGATGAAGAGTTGGCTGAGGCTCGCAAGAACTCCTCGCTTAAATTAGAGAATATTGTTATACCTGGGACAAATGTCTCTATTGTTTGCGATACTTCAACTGGTCGTCCTCGTCCATTCCTCACTCAACATTTTCGTAGAGCCGCTTTCAACAGATGCCATAACCTTAGCCATCCTGGTGCGCGAGCAACCGCACGCCTGGTGACTGAGCGGTATGTCTGGCCAAATGTGAATGCGGATTGTCGCAATTGGGCGCGTTCTTGCACTGACTGCCAACGCTGTAAGGTGACGAGACATTGCATGTCTCCCCTTGGTTATTTTAATAGTCCATCTGGCCGTTTTAGGCATGTTCATCTGGACATTGTTGGTCCGTTGCCGCATTCCAACGGGTTCAACTATCTCTTAACCGCTATCGATAGATTCACTCGTTGGCCGGAAGCTTGGCCAATGAACTCAATAACAGCTGAAGAGGTTGCTGATACCTTTATTAACGGGTGGGTGTCTCGTTTTGGCGTTCCCTTTTTTTTAACAACAGACCGCGGACGTCAATTTGAATCCGCTCTTTTTCAACGTCTGATGAATGTATGCGCCACCAAAAGAATTCGCACCACTAGCTACCATCCTCGTGCTAACGGTATGGTAGAGCGATTACACCGCCAGTTAAAGGCATCTTTAATGTGCCAGTCAACGACTTGGACAAAAGCAGTTCCACTTGTACTTTTCGGTATGAGGACAGCGTTTAAGGAAGACATCAAATCTTCCTCCGCTGAACTTGTTTATGGAGAAGCTCTTCGTTTGCCTGGGGAATTCTTGGTAACACCAGACATTCCTAGGAACCCAAACGACGTTTCAGATTTTGTCTCTGATCTTAGAAGCTATATGGAGGTATTGCGTCCTGTTCCCGCTTCCCGTCATACGCAACAATCGTATTTTGTTTTTAAGGACCTGGCGACTGCAACACATATATGGTTACGTGACGATACCGTACGTCGTCCCTTACAACCTCCGTACACTGGCCCGTATCGAGTCATTAGGAGAGGGGACAAAACTTTCACTATTGACCTTAAAGGCAAGGAATCAACGGTTAGCATAGATAGAATTAAGCCAGCTCATGTTGAGTCCCACATTTCGTCCGCTCCAACATTTAGTGAACCATCAACGACGGGCAATCTTTCGTTATGTCCGCGTTTTACTGGTCCAGCGGAGTTGACAGCTAGTGGATCACCACCACTTGCAGCCTCGCCACCTCCGATTGTTACAAGATCTGGTAGAAGGGTTAGGTTTAAAAATATTTTGGATCTGTAATATATAAGTAATATAAATTTTATTATTTTTATTTTACCCTTGGTTTTCTTTTCTTCGTAGGGGGGTGATGTGGCGGCGTACGTTTAACCTTTTTAGTTGGTATACAATCTCGTTTGTATAGATTGTCAGGAGTTGTCAATTTAAATATTTTAGAATAGATAAAAAGTTTGTTTATAAGACGTCAGACTGAAAAAGTCGAAAATTATATTCAGGAATTATATTAGTTTGATACAACAAGAAAAGTGTATCATTACTTCTACGACCTTAATCTCTTCAACTGTATCAAACAAAAGACTCAGAATAGACAACTTATATTTTTAGGTTATTTGTACTGAGACCGAAACCACTGAGCGAGCATGTATGACCGAAACCAGTAACCACAGACACAGATTTACAATATTTAATACTAATGCTGCGTAAGGGCTTACGAAGAGTAGGATTACCTACCATTTTGTTTAGCGGTGGGTATGACTAATTTCATAATCGAATTATTTTCGACTATTATATTGAAAATTTATTACGAAATTAGTAACTTATGTACTATATTCATAATCGATTGTTGATTGAAATTTAAATTTATGGATTTCACATTCCAATATCGGGTGATATTTTATGAAATATCAATTTATATCATGCACTCCTAGTACAGATTGCAACAAGCTAAATCATACTCTTCTTCAATATTTTGTTTACACACCGGCCATCTAGTGGCCGGCGCAGGCACTGAGGTAGTGATATTTTTTTGTAACTATCATCAGATATTAAATTTGCATACGAGTCGGTACCTACATACATGGGTAACATTACGCCTTTCCGCAGGGAAAAAACATTCTTTTTAAAAAACAGGGAAGGCAAAGACCACGGATTGCCACTTGTTGTCACTATATAGGTAACTTTTAGAAGTCGGACCATCGTCTTCCATGCCATATATGTATACCTAAGTGCTCTATTCTACTGTTGGCATTTAGTAAATATACACCCAATGCGATGAACTCATCAACTAATCTGAATAAATATATCTCCAGGGTCTCGATGACATCTAAATAATTGTTACTTACCATCCGGTCGGTAAATAGTAAACATTGTGTTTTGTTATTCAAATGTAGGCAGGTTTGGCATCATGTGATCTTTGAAGGCTAAAATAATCGTCATAGATGAACTAAATATTACCTATTATTGAATCCGGTTAAAAGCTTATTTCAATACTAGTTGTGCTGTGTTGAAATCTAATGAATTGATATTTGTCACGTGCCACTACTATAGAAAATTCCCGTAGTGTAGGTATAATTATTATTATTATTTACAGTTGTGGTTACTCTGCACCTCGGTTCCGCATTGAAATCAATAGAAAAACATATCGATGGATAATACGCTTTAGCCCACCACATGCACCAAAATACGTGGGGTAGGTTTGACACTGAAAGTTTTGCGTAAGTATTAAATAAAACGATTAACTATTTTATTTTTATAAATATTTACTACATTTCCATGTAGGTATTTTTGTTTTCGTTTCACAAATCTTTTTATTAGAGGCAACTTCTAGATCGTTGTTCGCTAACTTTTTCGTAGACATTGGGCTAACAAATGGTGGTGTACTCCCTCAACATTAACAGTCTTATTTTCTAAAATTAGTATCGCGCCGGTAGGACCCGTCTGTTAGAAAAAATGCGCAATAATTTTTTTGCCTACGCTTCTCGTTTGGCTCAATTTTGATGGTTTGCTGTTGCCTTCTAAGAACCCATACAGAAGAGTGTAGATTTCGTTCCAGGATGTAACAATATACCCATATTTTATCTCCTCTTACAACGTCATACGCAGTATTTGAAAGTCCTAAATTGTACCTACAAAAAAATATTTATCAATCAAATCGAACATATTTTTATTCTGGGGTAGGTTCATGAAGAATCTAGCCACAACAATGTTTTTAGCTTTTAAATGTTGATGTATTTTTATATATATATATATATGTTTTTAATTTAGCTCATACCGATCCCCAAATGTTCTCGAATCTTCTCATAAGCCTACATATTTTAATCAATTAGTTGCCTGAGAGTACAGAGCCAAATTTTCCTCAGTGATCACAGTTGAAGTCGATCTTCACGAATTTTGCAGAGAAACACAGCCACGATCTATTTCTACGTACCACCTTAGGTGCTCAAATGAGGTTCTTCCCTCCCAAAAGCATTTTGAAAACGAGCATTGTAGTACTTGCGGAGACGGTGAACTTTTAAAATCATAAAAAACCAACGCTGTTAATTCCATTTTCGTAAAATATATAACAAATTAAGAACTTTTAAAATCATAAAAAACCAACGCCGTTTATTCCATTTTCGTAAAATATATAACAAATTAAAATTGATCTTGAGTTCGTCTCACTATACGATTAACATTCTGACAGAATCACCTTTCATCCATCAGCAAATAAATCCCACTAGGCCTGGCATTAAGGAGGACATAGGTAAGTGAACAGTAAGTAAAGGATACAGTAAGTGATCGTGGTATTGGAGAATTTGCGTGGGTGATAGTTTTCCATGATGAGGAGTGCATGCAAGAGTATGTGTGTATTCTACCCCGACGCGACGGTAGGTTACATGCGCACAAAGATAACACAGCTTGTGCCGCCTAATTTCTGGTAAACTTATAGTCGATATTTAATATATGTTTGTATTACATATAACTCTATAGGAATGTATCATGCCTTATCATAACAGGCTTAGGTATGTTATGATTAATTTCTCATAATCCTTTCACTACATTAACAATATATGTTGTTGTTCCTATGATATTGCCGTCCGGCGTCCCTCTGTAATTTTGCGAAGCTGCATGCATTTTCAAGCTAACTAAAATTATATTGTTTACAATAGAAATACAAGATAAAACAGACAAACTATTTTTTACTACTTAATAAACCTTTTATCATTTTAATATTCCATCGCCGATTTAGCTTGACTTATTGTTTGGAGTAGGTACTTTATTCTGCGGTGTATTTTCGCGATGGAAACAATGGATTTCCCACGACGCGCTAGTTTTTAATGCGTTTAACACAATAGTCTGTGTTCGGCAATTGTTTGGCATAAACAAGTACGTGAAGATGTTGATCTTGGGCCCAATTCTATAGTTTGAATGGCGTTTTCATGCTATATTCTATGACGGTGTTGCGTGTTACATGCTGGCTGCTCCATTTAAAAAATTGCGAAATAGTAACAATAATGTTTCTTTTGAATCCATAATATTCCGTTATTTTAATTTGAATCCATATTTTATAATTTTATTAGAATGTCATTTAGGTAAATAAGCATGTAATAATTAGGGTCAACGGAGAACTTACTGTCATGCATAAGTCATTAGGTGTAAATAGCAGAATAGAACCCTGATCGTTTTAATTGTTACCACTTTATCAGATTCATTTAGCAACATAATGGCATTTGGTAGCCTGTTAAGCTATTTCGCATGTAGTTTGGTATGATTAAGAAGAAATAGGTATAAGGGAACAATCTTCGTGGGGCCGTTTAGTAAAGTTTGAGACCTTTTTGCATTATAGAAAAGTTTTAGGTTAAAATTTCCCTACAAGTCTTTCAATTATAATGAACTATACAAAGAATTTCGTATTCTTCCACTGTATAAAAGACGCGTAATTGCCGACCTATCTTTTCTACTATAAATACGAGTAACTACAAACAAAATTGATTGTCCTGAACTGCTAAGCAAAATGTCCATTAACGCCCCCTTTGAAATCACTCGATGTAACCCTCCTGTTTGTACTACCACTGTAGGAACAAACTACAGACAAAATTCATTTCTATGGCGAGTTAGTAACAAATTTAATAAAATCTGTAGATATAATGATCTAGATCTATTTTGTACGAGCGTAATCTCAGCCAGACACCGGTTGAGTACTAATTTGTTCTGTGGTGATATTTAAACTCAACATATTGTAAGTGAATTTTGATATTATTAGTTATTTATTCAATAATCATTTTTTGTTTTCAAGGTTTTCTCAAGATATTTTACTTTTTTCACATAAATGTGTTTCATAACCGATATTGTTATTGCTCACACTTTGTAATTATGTTGTCACTGTACGTTACTATTAGTGTTATATATAAGTTACTTCAGCTGTTGGTATTCCTTTAAATAAATAGAATAAATAAATAAAAGAGTTTTATTTCTCATAAAATAATGTAAAGATTAAACTTAACTTTTTCTAAAGTTTGATGTTACCCTTGCTATTTCTCGAAGAACCTAAGTTTAGCCTGCTAATCATAGGTTTTTGTTCACACCTATCTTTAGCCGTAACATATACCCAGCAACGTTAACATTACTGCTTGATGGCTGAATTTCAGTTGTGCCCTTCCAGGTAATAGGTTATAATATTATTGTATGTCCAAATGGACTTAGCTGTTGGTATTATTTATAATATTTAGAACTACATGTAACACAGTCTAACAATAAATAAATCTGAATCTGAATCTAAAATCAAGACAGTACAACGTTATATTGAGGTCAAAACTTTGCAAATATACTTACCTATTAAGTCCGTGCATACTACTTGTTAATGACCTACCTTAATGCATTTGTTTTCTGTTCGCAAAAGGGTCGACGGTCATGTGATGATCAATTTTTCCCTATCAGTAGATACGATACGGTACGTTTGCGTTTTACCTCTAACCGACTGTTGAATCATCTGTGGCTCTTCGTCCTTTTCCGAAGAAGCCTGCAACGAGTTGCATAGCTAACGTATTAGATCTCATTTATACGTGAATGAGATATCTAAGTAGATGTAAGGTATGCATAATAGGTATAAGACAAGATCTTAACAATAAATAGATAAGGTAACTACCTTTTTTTTATAGCTGAGAAATCCTTTACGGATACCACCGGCCCCGGGGGTAGCAGGGTGGTTATGTGGGACTCACCACAAGAAGGGCAGCATACCCATTGAAACTCTGCTGTTATCTTCACTGCGCAGTTGCAAAGGGGTTGCGAGATCGCCCGACGCGCATTCGTGACACCTCAGCGCGTTGCTCGTTAGAGCCCGGCTCGGGTTTTACTTCCCTTAACTCTGAAGTTCCGGAGTACCTACTCCCAACGTCATTCGACTCGGGGCCTGTTCGATCGGCTGAAGGATCCTCCGATCCTTCATTCGAGAGCCCTCAGATAAGGTACCTATCTTAAGTCATTCTACGTACCTAACGTAAAAAATAAGGGCATCAAACTATATACAAAAATACAACGGAAAAAAAGAAATTGAACCACGTGCGGGATTCGGACCCGCGCCTATCCTTTCTTATATTTTTATAATAATATTCCGGGACATGCTCTGCCAATTGAGATATCGTACTGAGTGAAGCATAGTTAAAATTTATCCTTTCGTTCCTATTGCCTAACGTCGTTCGTCCCCATCGAGGGACGGATTTCGTTGTTATAACGTAAGTTTATTCGCTGAGCAGGCGTTAATGCAAAAAATACAATATTGAACCTACAAACAGTAGTTTTAAGTTAGTACATGTGCATATTAGTTATATAGTATTTTTATAACTATTAGGCTGGCCATTAACCACTATCTCACCTATTGGTAAGTGATGATGTGGTCGAGGATGGCAATCGGACTAGGCCTAGAATTAGGACTGCTGTCGGAACATACTATTAAGTGCTGGGCAACAGATTTTCGCTAGTGGCTAGCCAGGCGACCATTCCTTTAATACCCTTACACCGTGCTGTGAAAACCGGCGGTGGAGATTGAACCATGGACCCGCGGCATGGCAGTCATTAGCAATCAACGCTTGGCCATCATTATCTCAAAATGGTATATAAATGCTGCTAAAAGCATAATCAAGCAGAAAGTGTTCCATCAGCTCTACCAGGTAGACAAAGTAGTCTTTTAGCTCTGAAATTCATACAACGCAAAATTTATGAATCAAAAGCACCCAAGGGAAGGGAGAGCGACGCTATTTAAACATTATGGCATATTAAAGAAATTTATGGCGTAATGACTCTATTAGCATTTTATTAGGTAACGGGCAAAATAGTGAATACTACGCATTTGGTTTTTATTTGTTTTTAATCAACTTTTACGGTAAGCACTCTACTTTTCATACCGAATTTAAGGAAAGTAAAAAATAGTCGTTTTTCTAAAAAAATATTCATTAAAGATAATGAACACACCTACTAAAAATTCATTGAGAGGTTAGAACTATTTGTGAAATTTTAAGTAAAATTTTGTTTGAAAAATTTACGGACGGCTATAGCCCGAATAGGAATTGATGACTTCTACCTGCGTTAAGCTCTCTGCTTTTCAATACAATAAGGATACAAAAATTGCAGTTTCTTTATATTATTTATTTTGATTATAATAACATGAGTAGTACCTATTTAAAATTAATGCGGCTATAGTCCAAGTAGAAATTGATGACTTACAACCGTATTAAACACTCTACTTTTCATCTAAAATATGAGGAGAGCAAAAAAAAATTGTTTTCTATATTATTTACCAAACATAATAAACATGATTAGAAGATACATACCTACATGAGGAGTTTTTTGTTAGTTTTTTTTCATAATTACTTAAGGTAAGTAATTATAAATTAGTTACTACCTTGCAAAATTATATATACCTAGTCTTTTTTAAATTAACAACTTTTTAGAAACATAATGCGTCTCCTTCGCGGGCTATCCCGCTTAATCAGTGTTTTTTTTATTCACACTGCTCATAAACACAATTACTGACAAAAATTTTCATATAACATACCCTAACTTTACAAATTCACATTAATTATCTTATAAACTAGTTCTTAGTATCCTTTACGTACACGAACATAGTTGTTATTATTTGTTTTATAACATCATAGTATTTTAAAACGAAAAAACTTAGACATCTATTTTTGTTTACACACTAATGGTAACCATGGTTACAAGTCATTCTGGCCCTTGAGAAAACGGCATTTACTATGTGTTTTCCCGCCCTTAGGTGGGAAGCAGCGTATCCCACCCGCTACTAAGATCACACAAACACTATACTTTCCGTGTATGAGAAAAGAAAATATATTTTTTCGACTCAGCAGCTCATACAAGCAGGTTTTGCTGCTGGGAAACTGATTAAAATTTTGTTGAGAGAATGCGACAAAGTCAAATAAAATATGCGATGAATGAAAACGCCCATAAGACCTATACCTTGTAGCTCTAAATCTGCCAAAATTTTGTATCGCATCACAAAATTATTTTTGTAAAGTTTTATTTTATTTTACTTACTCTACTACAGTCTAAATTTGTATCTGACCCCAAGATAGTTATTTTTTATAGGTTTCTTAATATATTACAGTATATGGTAATAATTTCAACAAAAACTATGAATGTATCAGCAATTTTATGATATAAAGTTGGTAAGTACATTTTAACATATGTAGGTTATAGCTAACCCCATGCATATATCATCTATACATCAGCTATCCTTAGACAATAACGACGGCACTCCTATAAGCACAAAAGCGCTCAGTACCAATGCCACTAGTGGTCACCCTTCTAAGTAATCACCGCAGCCTCCGTTACTTTATCTATAGTTGATCGGTTAAGAACAACTAAGCAAGCTCCTCTACGAGCGCTTTCACACTCATTTAACTGTCAATAGATAAGTATACCTGCTGTCGTTTTCGGAAAGGGATATAAAGGTGTGAATAAGTTATCTGAAATGCGTTAAGTTCATAGAACTTTTGAGATCTTCCTTCTTAGGATTCCGTAACAAATAGGTTAAAAGGAGTCCAATCAAAGATACCTTCATCTCTCTTTCGGATGTCCGTCCGCACGTACTTCGCTGGTCTCTAGATCTTAAACAGAATGAAAAAAAAACGTTAAAATTAGATATTTTGTGTAAAACCTAAGCCAACACTTAAAGATACATATACATATACGTCTGAATTCTGAGAATATCCGAAAAATAAAACTTACACCGAAGAATGGGAGATGTCATCGTCTAGATCTGGTAGTTGATTTCAAAGTAATACTTTATAGTAGTATAATTAATTTTTAAGGAAAGCCTAAACGGAGCTTTTCAGTTTTAGTCGCAAATTCCGATACGATGAATTTCGGAAGGATGCTCATACTGGGTCTCGTACACACGTGCTCTTCTAGGAACTCTTCTAGGAGTTGTAAATATCTTACAACGGTGGTGTATCAATCCAATCCAATCAAGCAATTAGTTGGTTAAGTAAGTGAATGTCGTAGACGTAATTAAAACTTCAAATGCAGTTAACACTTGGTTAGTTGCGAAAGAATCCATGAGAAAATTTACAAATAATGTAGGGTTTGGTGCCTAAGCAATGATGGTGTCACAAGATAGTAGATCGAGTCGTGCAATTGATATAGGCATGCGATAGAAAGATTTCTGCATTGTTTCAAATACTTGTGGTACCACAATTTCTGAAAACATGGGCGGGGTGTCAATCAAGCGCGTTCAGAAATCATCACTGGGTGTAAGTAAAAGTTACCCGAATGCTGTACGAGAATCATCTCCGTGATTGTTTACATTTAAGGGATAAATATACAAAATTAGCAGCTCGTTGCTGGTCAGTATGAAAACAAGTTTTTTTCAAATTCAATTGTATTTATTAAAAGAAACTCAAAAAATAAACAAGAGAATCTACCTTTGATACAAGGTTCTTATGAGCGCGCACCGCAACGTGACAACTTCGATTTCCTCATTCGATATTCGCGAAAATTAGAGAAAGTAATAGTCTTCATATGATTATATGGGTGCAACGAAATAAACAATAAATACAAAATGTTAAATGAGGTTACATTTTAGTATTTTTTTTGTTAGTTTTGAAGTGTTATTTAAGTACTTATATTTAGCAGTTTCCGAGACAAATTTCAATTTATGTTAAAATAAAGTTTACCTACTTTAGTTTTACATTAAGATATTAGATTTTTTAGATTTAAGACAAGAAATACCTACTAGATATCTAATATCATAATATAAGATATAATACTTACATATATAATACATAATACTAGATATATACTAGATAAATATCATATATTACATAAAAATTGGGAATACATGTAAGAATTTTGAATAACAATACAATTTGTTTGCGATGTATGACATAGACAATAATTTCAATTTTTTGTTGTTTTTGTTGTCTGTTTTTTATTATTGAAAATTAGCGGCAAAAGCGTTACTCGACGCCGGAATCGATTATGTTAATTTGTCACATAATGTTTCACCTTGGGTAATTGACAAGTGTTACTTTGGTGTACAAATCACTAGTTTCCGAACCCCAGCCTAAATTTGGGTTATGTGCGCCGTCAAACGTCACATGAAACGTATTCTACAATAGTTTCGACATAATGTGGAAGTCGTGGGAAATTAAATAATATTTTATATTTGATTAAAAAAATTGTGTAAGAGTATATATATGCTTATATAAAGTTATCAGATCGCTTGGTCGATGCTACGCGTGATCCAAAATTCTGGCACCTACATATTTGGCTCAACGAATAGGCATGCTAACTGGTAGTAGGCTGGAGTATTTGGACGGTGACTCTGCAATGACTTGTAGGTTGTATAATGATTTTATTGTAAAAGCTTTAGTGTTGTATATTGTTCGTAGTGGGTTATTAAATTATGTTAATAAATGCATACTGTATCAGCCGGATCGTCCACTGCTGAACACAGCCTCCCCTATTAAGGGGGTATTTGCTATAATCCCCACGCTTGGCAGGCGGCTTGGGGGTCGCAGTGTAAGATAGTAGTTCTTTAGAAGGCGCAGCTGCCCACCTTCCAGTATAATTATTCCCTTAGTCGCCTTTTACGACATCCACAGGATGATATGGGGAGGTGCAATTCTAACCCGGCACCCCACGGGGCCTTAATTAAAAAATGCGTACCGCCGGTAAAAAAAAAAAAAATATTTTGATGATAAAAATATCACACATAGATATCATATAAAAGTAGTGGCAAAATTATTATAACAATTTCCAATAAAAGCAATAGAAACAAATTATTACAAAAAAATAAAACTAAAATGAGATTCAAAATGTCATTTCAATTACATAGTTCTAAAAAATACATAATATATTTAGGATCATCATAATTAAAGTTGTATCGTTACCAAACAAAAGTTAGCAACCTTTGTGTTGCCAATACGACTGTTTCTAAAAAGCTGGATCTCCACCGAATAAAAGTTGGCTGGTTTATGAGTTATGAACACGCGTTGGTGACACATGTTGCCAATTTTTGTTTTGTAGAGATTTATAAAATTGCCTTCTTTTGTTTGGTTGATACGGATACACAACTTTAACTTTAACTAAATATAGTTTAACTATAAAACATGTCATTTTAGCCGAGGCGTTTAACAGCTGACCTAAAATGGGTTTAATGCACGAGTTATATACTCAGATTTGTACTTCAATTGCTAAGAAATTAAACAATGATAATGTTTAAAATGGGCTTTTGGCACTAGAGCATAAAAATCCGCTTACATCGGGCATAAACAAGTATTTTACGAGCATGAAAAGTAAAAAAATATATTTTCACCCTTTATATTGCACGATCTTAGTAGTAGTATCTAATAGTATCATACTAAACTTTTTATTTCATTATTTGACTCCGGAGCATTTTATTCATAGACATTTCCCTAAATAAGTTTTGTATAAAACATAACATACCTACTTACTCGTACACTACTGTGTTTCCGCAACGCGATGTTTTTCTTAATTCACATTAAAGTTCGTTTTTATAACGATACTGAAATAAAAAAGGCATTGATAATGAATATAATTATAAAATACGTTGGTACATCCTTGCTAACATTACAATGACGAAGAGCCGGAGATCCGCATAACGCTCCGCCCCAGTACAATTGTAGTTACTACGTGCGACATTAATCGAGCGATGATCTCGCACCATCAATGTCATGCCAGCACGAGTTATCGGATGTTAACTAGAATTTATTTAATTTCTATAATTATATTTATTCATCGTCATAGCCCTTTGCCATCTTAAGGTAGCTTGGAATTAACTGTATGTTATTTTTTCAGACCATATAGGTACGTGAGTAACGTGAGCGGCGGCAGTGAAGTACGGAAGCCACGAACATTTTTGTCCCATAGCAATACGGCCAAAATTTTATAAAATCTGATTTAAAAATTCAGTTAATTGATGCATCAAAGGTGCAGGGGTCACGTTTTTTCAGACGCCAGTAACGTAGCGCATAGCGACTATGAGGCCATTTCAAATATTAAAAATAAGACTATAAAAACATAATAATAATACGTCTGAAACTTTTTCATAAAATTAAATTTCAGTCCGTTGAACCGACCTTACATTACGATTCGAACACTTTTAAAATTGATAGTATAGCATTCCATTTTGAAGCAGTGATGGCTCAGTGGCATTGGCTATGGACTACCGCGCAGCAGGCCTATGGTTGGAATCCCGCCGCGGGCTTGAGCTTTACCGCATGGTGGAAAGGCATTTTGCGAATGAACGCCTGGTTAGCGACCACCCTCAAGTAGCAAATCTGTCGCCAAGCACCACCATTGTGCTCGAAATCAGCTCCTTTTAGAAATTTCGACCACATCATCACTTACCATCAGATGAGACTGTAGCTTACCTAGCAGCAGTAATAAAAAAATTAGAATAAATGTTTCTTGGTTTTGAGCGGCGTTTTCAGTATTCAGTTCATGTCATACAAAAATTTAAGATTCCTAACCATGGTATAATTCAAAGTAAAATGTTTTAAATTTTACGGCAGTTGCAGATTTTACGGCCCCCATTTTTTAGATTACTACTATTACAACTGATGGACTGTATATATTTGTTACTCCTTCACGCTGAAACGGCTGAACCGATTTCGATGAAACTTTATAAGATATAGATAGTTTAGGCCCTGGATTAACATATAAAATACTTTTCATCATCATCATCTTCATTGCTTTTCATCAATGATTTTTTTAGGATGGAAAAAGACAGGCTAGCGGCACTTGAGCCCGCAGTCCGAGAATACCATCCTGGTGCATTTTCAATAATGCATAGAAGCGAGTGCTTGGACAGTTGTTGTTTACCTTTCTTCAATTTATCATGATTAACTATCCCATTTTTATTTATATTATTGTTGTTTATGTTTATATATATATAAATATATATTATAAATTATAGTTTTTATTTTGATTATATTTTAATGTACCTAGTTTATCTATTATATATAGTTTAATATTATATTTACCGACGTATATTTTATATAGTATATATATTTTGAGTATTAATTATTATGATTACATACATAACGCACTTTAGTCTATACCTCCATCTAAATTAACATGCAAGTATCTGTTGGTTGAGCATACGGTTGCCTGGAAGAGATTGCTGCCTAGCAATAAGGCCGCCGATTGTACTATTTTAAAGTTATTTTAATATTTCTTGTAACTAGTTTTAATAATTTTAAAAGTGCAATAAAGTGTTATCTATCTATCTAACTTATTTATTAAACTAAATAATATCATTGCGTTTCACAGTCATCGATTTAGCCTATCCATCGATTAAAGCTTGAAACGCGCTGCATTTATGTGTTGGTTAGCAACTCGAAACTTTATCAATTCATTCTGAAACGGACCCAAAATATTATATAATGAAATTCCTCGTTTTAAGCGCAGAGTGCGCCTTGTCGTGATTAAGCAGCAGCCCACGGACTCCCGTGCTCGGACGCCTGCTGCTTAGAGCATTTATCACTTATGGCAAGTATTTCCTAGTGTACCTACCCATCGGCGTTAATGTTACTGTGATGACATCTCGCATATACCTATTACGGTCATAAAGAAAAAACTCGGGCTCAAAATCTTTCCTGAGCTCCTTGGTCGATGCAATAAATACCTTTGTCAGCAGAATTCCATGTTAAATTAATACGAGCTACAGGCTCGTATTAAACAGCAAACCAGTACAAAGCACTCTGTGGTAAGAAAATGATGTGGAGGGTGATTTGATTTTGAATTTAGGAACTTTTGTAGTTCATCGCAAATGATCTATTTTCAAAATAAAAGTATATCCAGCCAGTGTTGCATACATAAAAAAATATTTAACGCAACATTTTCTTAGTGGCCTGATATAATACTATAAATAAACCATTACGTGTAATCAAGGAGTTTTTCAATGAAATCGTTTGATATTTTCTTTGCCGTACCTAGATAGTACCAGGATGTATTCGCAGAGACATTCCAAGAAACAGCTACCGTATATTTAGGCACCTGCCTATCGTAGTTGTGTGACGTGACTTACTGTAAACACGAATAATCATCACTTTTTATAGTCGGATCAAAGAAAACATAAATCATACTTAGGTAAGTATATTAAAATAGCTTCATGTCCGCTCACAGGTTGAATACATCTATTCTCGCTCTAAAACTCGGGACCCCATTGTAAAACCCATATATTAACTTTACCTTCGAATATATGAAAATCGAATTACCATTTAATTAATGATATTATTAAAAATTTTAATTTTGAATAATATATTCATTGTATTGTTCTTCACATTTTTATTTATTACATTTGATCATTTCCAGTGAATGGTGGGTAAAAGTGAATGGTAAGTATACTTACAGCTGCTGCGTTTATACAATTAAGTACTTTTCGACGTGAAGTAAGTGTACCTACTTACTAAAATTTCTAATCTACTGTTTCTAAATTTTCCGCATGGATACCCAGGGATATCGGACTTCCTGGGAAGCTACTTATAAAATCAGGCTAAATTATCCTATGTCTGAGACTGGACTTATAATTATCTAAAAATTAAATTATTTATTCAATGAAACAATTAAAAAACTAATTTTGCACGTCTCCAGCACAAAGCGTCTATGAACGCTGAAATATCAAAAAAGTTGATCAGAGATTAGAATTCAATTTTATTCGCACAAGTTTCTGAACACCAAAACTGCCCTTGTAGGCTCAATTAACATCGAAATAGCAGAAAACTGGAATAACTCGCGCAACCCATCACCATCCAGTCTTTTAGCCTATACAATAAATTATAGTGCTATATACAAAGCAGAAAATGGTCTGACAGTCAAACTGCTGGCCGCTCCACTTCGGTTTGAATAGAGCCCAAAAAGGTCGTTGAATTGATTAAAAAATTGCGTGTATAAAGTACACTCCAATTTCAAACAACAACTATTGGAACAAATCGACGCGGAAAAAATAAAAACAAAACAACAACTAACTCGGTAAATAATTTACACCAATTAAGAACACATATTTTATCTTTTATCTTAATCATAAATAAAACGTTTTTTGTTTACGTATTAATTATATTATTTCTTACTATTATTTATGTAAAGTAGCAAATAAGTAAGAATTCTTTATATTAATTTTAAAGCTGTAAGTAATATAAATTTGTATAATGATAAATAAAACACTAAAATCTGGGAACGCAACTTCAATACACAAAGTAATCATACTTATGGAAAGCGATATGGCAGGAAACTATTTTTTTTTCTCGCTGTCCCGCCCTCGCTGGTAGACCGTAGAGGGGAAATATTTTATACTTCACCCGGAAGCAATTTGTGATTTAGGGTAATGCCTTTAAATCCAATGCACAGCTCAGTATTCCCAGACTACTTCGATAAGTATTTAAAATAGGCACTTGCACCAAAACACTTTGCTAGCTTGCTGAACATAAACTATCATAATAGGTATTATAAATTAGCACAAAGAAAAGCAATAAAATTTAAAGCAAAAATATCTGATTCGCTTATTCTTGCATTCACAAAATATAGATTTTTATGCAATTAATTTTGCATAAAAGGCTTCAAAGGCCAAAAATATAATAGTGCATCGTTTGA
Organism: Plagodis dolabraria; assembly: GCA_963854805.1. Taxonomy (NCBI): domain Eukaryota; kingdom Metazoa; phylum Arthropoda; class Insecta; order Lepidoptera; family Geometridae; genus Plagodis; species Plagodis dolabraria. The sequence goes on from OY978444.1 coordinate 25,374,768, forward strand.
ACTTCCCTGAACTTACAATCTCTTCCTTGCAAACCTATTGTATTAAATACACAGAGCTCGTAAGAACATTACGGAAAGCTTCTGAGGCTAATGGAACTACATGCAAAAATGTTAATGAACTGTTAACGACGGCAATGTATTTTTAAAGATTAGGTGGTTTTCCGATAAAAATACTTGGTTTTGAACTTCACAAATTCGTAGTAAAATTAAGAAAACAAGGATAATATGTTTAATGTCCGGTTACGAAATTAGTCAATACTACTGCAATAGACATTTTATGCTTGAATTCCAAGTCGGCATAAGGACACTTTTGACTCATTGATTTGAAATGTTAATATATATTTAAGTAGGTACTTACTTATTTCGATATTCGTTCAAGTCAAAGGTTAAAAAATCAAAACATGACAGTGACAAGATAACAGTTATAAATATATGCGAATCTAAAGATTATAATGGACTCTACAACGGAGTACCAAAATCAAAAGGCAAGTTGGGTTCCAATCTTCGCCAACCTCATTACATTACCCACTGCAATAAGGCCAGCTTAGGTACTTTATGCCCTCAATCAACATGTTGCAGTTGACTGGCAATACCTTAATAAAGTACCTATATAAGTCAATTAATACTTATTAAACATTTATGTAGGTAATTATCACAAAAGTCAGCATAAAAAATAAAAAGATGAATCTAAAGAATTCACCGAAACAAATTCATTCATAAAAGCAATTGTGATCTTGACACAATAGACGTGGATAGCAACATAACATTCATTTTTTGTAAAATACACACAATGTTGTATATATTTTGGACCTCGTGACCCGCGACCTGCGGCTCTATTCGCATTACTGACTCACCACAAAGTAAGGTCGTATAGTATTCAAACGTTATAAACATTATCTGTTAGCACATAACTTCGCTCAAGATAAATTATCCATACTTGAATTAATAAATGAATAAATATGTTAAAAATTGTTTGGTTTGTCGTAATTGTAGTTTCAATTAGCGATTAACCAATAGGAAATTAGGTATTGCATTGCCATTAGTCTAGTGAAGAACCACCCCACAATTCGTATTTAATTATTAGCAGCAATTTAAAGAGGATCCCTCAATTACCTGTGCTGGTATTTTGTGTAACATTCGCTATGATTACTTCCAGAATTAGATTTGGTTTTCAATTCGCTGTCTGTTTGCTTTTTTGTATTTATATAAACACAAAGACTCTGAGATCTTTAGATAAATTTTAGTACCTTTGCTCTTGCTCTTTAAAAACATTCTGAAAATCTTCTGTGTGGTTGAGTGATTAAAACATACCTAATTAATTTTAGTACATCATTAAGTAGTTTGAACGAGCTTTATTAATATAAAGAAATTCTCCAATCTATTTCAACCAATATCAAATAGTTAAGCAATTGAACCAGGCTGTAGCCTAATCCCCAAACAGGATTTACGAGTAGGTACGTTTAAAAATCTCCAGAGACTAAAAGCCAGCTAACATTTTGAAATAATAATAATTAGTACATATTTTTATGTAAGCTAGCTATTCAAAACAAATGATACTTTTATTTTAAATCTTACTGTTTGGTCCTGGATTACAACAACATCAAGCATTTATGGCTTTCGTGATAGAATACATTTAGGATTCATAATCTAAATGCTTTGTGTAATCCATATAAACGCAATACGATTATACGGCATTAAGATTAGAACGTTAATCACAAATATTTCCTCAACACTACATTCCACAACCTAGGAAGCGGCTTATAAGCAAACAAGGGTGTCTCTATTAATTAGTATTCACTAAAAAGACGGCACTTGTCAACCTTAATTACCACTTGAAATATGCGGCAGATTACGCGTTATTTGCAAACCTACATCAATTGTGCGATATCAAATATTTACGGTGCTAATGATCACATGGTGTGCGTCCTACGAAATATTAACAATACACATGATGCAAGGTTTATCTTGCAAATAGTAGGAATAGTTTTTAAGGAAGAAGAAAATTAAGAAAAGCAGTTGTGGTGTCTGAAGGCGCAGGAGCTGATCTGTGGCATCGCGAGTGCGCGCGGCCCGCAGTTCCCCCGGTCGACGCGCGCGCATCCCCGCTACGATGACTATAAAAGACATCGCCCAAACCAGCCGCGCGCTATTACAACAGTGCCTCTGTGATTTTTCCCGCCGCCGTATTTATTTAAATCATCAAATAAAGGTAAGTGGAATTGAATAAGGGACTCGGAGGGATGATCGGCATTCAACACCAAATCATTTTGGAAGTGATTGTGAAACGTGATATTTGAACAGTGACTCAGCATCCTAGAGTAATTTGAGGACAATTATGATGTATTGTGAAGCTTAATTAGAATTATAAGATCAATAGATATAGCCAATGAGGTGTCAATTTGACGAGTGGACTTGCGCAAATTCGTTCATTGAGCTGTAGTTGCTCGTCAAACTTGACACAAAAATTACTAAGTCGGTGTTGTCCTTCCAATTTGTACTCAGTGTGTCTGCAGCGGATCATCGAGCGCACTGTATGTGTGTCAAGTAGTTGCAACAGAGGCTGGTGCTGAGATCATGGCTCAGAGTAAGAGCCCTTTTCTATGGGGCTGTTTCAACACTAAGCCGCTGCGGGTGACCTAGTGGGTGCTTTTAGTTTTATCGTTCATTCAGTTTTAATGAATAATCATAGGTTTCATTATGCTTTAAAAATCTAAGATTTAGGGTTTAATTTTGGTTATGATAATCGTTCATTTCAGTATATAAGACAGAGTTGTTGAACTCTTTGTAGCTGTCAATATAAAAACATACTATATATTTAGAGGTCTGTAAATAACTAAATGCAACTTTAATCATTTTAATATGTGAATAACTAATAGATAATATCAATATAGCATTTCATAACGAACCAACGAAGGTCAACGGCCACCTGAAAGATGTGGACTTTCAAATATTTTGTGTGTGACATAGAAATATCTTGGTTAAAACAAGATAAGCCGTTTGATGTCAATGGAACCTGTTCTTGATTTACGGACTTGTATAGTACAAGTCCGTATCTTTGAAATACCCGTCTCGCGGGTGCGCTTGCGCAACGTCTTCAACATCCAAAAATACTTTATTTTTTTCTGGAAATAATTCCTATAATTTTTAGAATGTATTGAGTAACATGTTGTAAGTAAGAGATAAAGCTGGCCACGGCAAGTTATAAAAGTTTATCGTTGTTTTGTGTAGGTACTGTTGATAAGCACGCACGAGGTATTTTGTAATATCCTCTGCTCACGACGTGCGCAAAATATTTAAAATATTCTTGAAAAACTGGATCCTTAATGATATCAACAGCACATAAATTGAGGTTAAATTAATGTATTATTATAAAAGATGTTTTCATATTTTATTCAAAGCATATAATTCATATTACATTGTTGGTTTGTTTTAATTCAAATAAACTACAAGTTATGTGCGCAGGAATATCTTTTTTAATTACAAATTATATAACTTTAAAAGTTTTTTTTGGAATAACCTCTTTGATGAATATCTATGAAAATATTCGACCTTTGCTTATGTTATGTTACTCATTTAAATTAACGGAATTCCAAACAAAACAAGAAACGTTCAAAGTCATATTTATAATTAAAATTTAAATCACTTAGAACCGGACACAAAACAGACTAGTATTACTCATCTATTTCTCTAATTTGGCTCATTTATCTTTTTTGTACAGATTTTTTCGTCAAAGATATTAAATTGAACTTAAACATTATATGCCTAATATAGTGCGGACCTTTGACATTTTGACTTGTGTTGGTTGTTGCCATTTGACAAAATGTCTTTATTATGTTAATTTTATGGGATTTAACAACCTACATTTAAATATTATAGAAACGGCGACGAATTACTGAATTATTTTTATGGTTTCATTCGAGAACATGAGGTATGTCCTCGTATTCTCGTTACTAAGTCTAGGTCCATCCGTCCGCCATTGATACCTTTATTTAGGCAGTATCTTTTAACTGTAATAGCTAGCAGATACGAATTTTCACAGGACATGTGCTATTAATAAGTATATTAATAAATAAAAAGGTAAAAAAGTTTGATGAGTCCCCATGTACACAAAACGGTTTTTAAATATTTTTGTATTTACTCTATCGTAGAAACTGTATTAACTAATACAAGCGTCAAACTTGGAGTAATAAAAGTACAATCTCTAAATTAAAACAAAAATTGTACATACCGGCCAAGTATAAGTCGAACAAACGCTAAATGTCCCGAATAAATGGTAAAAAATAACGAGGATTTACGAAATAATCGTAATTCTTGTATAATTTGAAACAATTGAATAGATACGAGTAGTACGAGTATGTATGTAGTACGGCCATTTTAGTATTGAAAATTACTCGCGGCCCGCACACAACTTACTATCTAGTTATTAATATATATAAAGCTAGATTACCACTCACTGACTGACATAAATGTTCTCCTAGAAGGAGCAGAGTAGGGTCAAGTATTGCAATATATCACAATTCACAAACATTTTTTCATTGAAATACCCAAGAGTTTTGTTGTCATTACGAAAAATATGAAATTGCTAATATGCTGTAAGATAAACGTGTGGAATTTACGTGAATAGAATTATGACATATATTAGTCGGATATTAGACGCGGATGTTCGGAACTGACAAAACCTGCAACTGTTTCCATTGTTGTTACTTATTTACAAGAAAGCTTGCATCAGCACTTACAAAAACAATACGCTAGAAGTGTGTCAAATTTCACGCATTCTACAAGTCCTGTCTGTTACTACATATTAGTACATAACGTGTGGTTTACACACTAGGATTTACTTAAGTGCGACTTTCACTAGAACTTGTGTTACTAATGCGGCTTACAAATCAATAAAGAAATTGCTTAGCAAGACCATTCACAACCATTCCTTTTTCTGATAAAAGTCCGCGTCAGCAATGCGATGGTTAATAATATATGGTTAACAATGGTACCCTTTTGTCGCGTCCGCTGCGTGGCGATACCGTAATACTGAGATTAAATTTTAGTTTTAATAATTTTTGTTAAAATTCTCTTACATTAATTAATTATTATTCATTCTACTAGGTATTATATCATGAAATCCTTAAAAAAGTCCAGAGCTTATACTTAACCAACAGAATTAATAAAAGTGAACATATGTACCTGTTCAATTACTTTGAAATCAATTGAATCGAATCGACATGAATGCTATGTTACTCAATGATATTTAAAATTGTAAATAAATATCTACTGACAAAGGCTATAAATGTGTGAACTTGAAGCGAACGTCCTTGGTAGAGTAGTAGTCTTGACCCTTGGCCTCACACGCCAATCTTTCAAGAATAATATGTATAGATGTTGTTACTAGGCAAGTTTATTCGTGATCCAGTCTCGAGCAATTACTTAATGCTTGAGACAGGTTATAAATACACAACTATTTTCGTATATCAAATAATAATTAGTTGTATAAGTGCCTCTGTGATTTCACCGTATTTATTCACAAACACACTTATCCACTCGTACTTCCAAGAATCCATCGCGTGCAAATAACAAAAAGTATTGACAAATTATTATCAACTACTGATAATGATAATGTGCCATTAGGCATAATGCCTGCCAACAAAAAGTTATCCCACGGATTAACAATAATGCTGGTGCCACACATACCTCAGTCACTTATTTACGCGAAGGACTTCTTGAGTAACTCGAATCTAGTTGAAATATTTGTCGATTCGATGTTATCTTAACAAATCGTCGATGTCTTATCGTTCATTACCTGTCGTAATGGCTAATCGGACGGTCCATGACAGAAATTTAATTCGAAAGGAGCTTACTGCCATAACGTTATATGGACAATGATGTACATGGCAAATGTCGAGACTTGCGCAACGGTTCAAGGCTACTACAACATCTATAGATATCTTATAAGCAAAACGACATTCTGGTTTTTAAATATTTACGACTATCATTATCTTTTTCGACTATAATCTCACGAAACAGGAACCTTGGTTAAATCGCGTAGATTCGCGTGTCGCGATGCCGTATTCAATTAGCAGCATATGATTATTGTAATTTCCTTATTTGTGGTAATAACATAATACACCAGGATTTCACGCCATGACAAGATATCTGATTAAAGTGTGTTTAATTTGAATAGCAAACAGTTTGTTTGACAGAGACGCGCGCGTTGATGTCTTTTGTACGGTACTTTTGAAGCGCTATTTTTATAATTATTCGAATATATTAGATTGCGGAAGTATCACAAAAAGACGTATAAAATAAGTACTATGCTTTGAAAACAACATAAGTTGTAATTAAATACAATAATAGGTGGTCCAAATGCTTTCTTTGTAGTAACTGTAGTGTTGTATATAGTGTGTAGTTTTTTATTGTTAATACTACATCTAATATCCTCGAAATATTTAGAGCTGCTATGTCTAGTCAGTTTCATAACACTATGAACAAAATTGTCTCCATAATTCAACAATATGTGCGTAGTATAGGTACATAGTAATGCACTTGCAGAAATTGCAGCGCGTTTCGATGTTTGTTCAAGACGACGCGACGTTACGTATTTTCCAAATACATATTATTATAAGCTTTGAATGATGTAGGTGGATATAATATCGTAATGTCACAGGTTAAGTTATTGTAATAATCATAACTGGGTCAGCTGAAATCTAGATTTGCTATTTATGTGATGGTACTTATGACAATCTAAGACGGATAGGTTTAATGATTAGTTATTATGTTATAATTCTCTCTATGGACTTACTTTATTCTATACATATTACAATCGATTTTCACCAACTTGATTAAGAACATTTAATGTGTGTTAATACGAATTAATGGTTGCTGTATCAACGCATCAACTCAATAATATTTGATACTATAGATAAGCAAAGTACATACGTACTTGTTGGGGAGTAAATAAAAACTATGTGGGTCACCTGCATAATAGAAATTTCACCACTCGCTAATGTAAAAAAAATGTATAATACGGTCTAAGAGTACAATTTTGAATAATCAACAGGTGAAGATTATAAAAGAGAGTAAAATATATAAAATCAAGTGAATGGAGCACTTCATGATCTGTCGAATAGTGTTGAAAAAGGCACGTCTGGTTTTATAGTACTTAGTTTTTTAGCGGTGGCTGGTCTTTGACCACTATCTCAGCTGTAGGTGCGTGGTGAGATGTTTGAAGATGTTGTTCAAGCTATCCTATAATTACCAGATTCCAAGGACAGATCGTGTGAGAAAGATAAGCGGTGTAAGGAAAAAATCCAGTTCGCTAAGGTTATTATTACTTGGATGGGTGACCTCCAATGTCATATATTACAAAGCGCCTCCATGGGCACATTTTAAGCGGTCGATCCCGGTTGTTGTCGTAGGATGGCAGTTGTTATGGCGTTGTGGTAGGGCATTTTGTGAATGCCTTGCTAGCTAAGCTACTACCCTCAAGTAGAAAATATGCGGCCAAGTACCTAACAGCAGCTGTTCTCGATAGCTAGTAATTATAGGTTAACCTGAACAACATTTTCGGAACATGAGAACTACTATTTATTTATTTATTTATTTATTTATTTATTCAATTAGTACCGCACAAATACGAATTACACTAATGATATGAATTTATACATATGCAAAAAAATTATCTTGCACGTCACTGTTAATGATCATAATTGGATCTCACTCATAAACGTCCTAATTGGGGTGCATATGATGCTACAAAAGTAAATTATCTATCTATAACAATTAGTATGGAAAATTACCAAAATTTAAAATATTAATCCGAAATGTCAAATACAATATAAAAATACATGTCTACAAATTTAAAATAAATGTCAACTACTTATTATATAATTCTCAGACTACACCAAGTACCTACACGAGAACAAAGTCAATTAAGTAATATAAAATGTCATGTTAGTTTAGATGTACTGTAAAGATCAAATAAAAATATATAAAAATGTCATTTAAACATGAAATATCCAATAAGGTCCAAAGTAACAAAGTTTACTTCTTTGGTTGTAAATAAATCGCCTCACAATAGGTCAAACATTCTGCCATGATGTTTTTCCATTCACCTGCAAGCAGATCACAATTTGGCTTAGCGTCAAGGAGGCCATTGAGCGCAGCAAGGGATCGCGGTATCGGGGATGTCTTGTGAGCGACTGTTTTATGCTCCGGAACAGCAAACAGTCTATGTTTTCTGCTACGAAGATAGTTGTCGGGTACGAAAAAGCGACATAGCTGCCCAACAAGATCTGGTACGTCAACTTTACCGTGCATAATCTTGCACATCATTCCTAATTGATCATGGGTTCTCCTGACTTTTAGTGAGTTGTAGCCCAGGTAACCGAGTAGACATTCTGTGGGATACATGTAAGGGTAGTACCCATACAAGCGCTTGTACAAATATCTGAGGAAGGCTTTTTGAACCTTTTCCAACATCAGGGTGTATTTATCCTCATGTGGATGCCACACACAGGCACTGGCCTCCAGTTTACTTCGAACCAAAGCACTGTAGATCAACTTAATGACTTCAATGCTCTGAAATTCTCGAGAGTTTCGAAGCACAAAGCCAAGGCGCTGGAATGACTGCTTTGTAACCGTGACGATATGATCATTAAAAGTAAGCTCTCGATCGAATGAGACACCCAAGTCTTTGATTGATGTTACTCGAGATATCACGGTTTGATCCAGCTCGTAGTTAAATTCAATTGGGTGTTGCATTCGGCCGAAAGTCATCTGAAAACATTTGGAGGAATTGAACTCCATGTTATTCTCCACACTCCATTGATAAACCCTATCAATATCTGATTTCAGTTTCAAGCAATCTTCCATCGATTTAATCTCAAGAAAAAGTTTCAAGTCATCAGCATACAAGAGACATTTCGCGTGCTTGACGACTGTTGGAAGGTCATTTATCATGAGAGTAAAGAGCAAGGGACCAAGTATTGATCCTTGACTTACACCGGAACGCGTGTGATAGGGTCGAGAGTCGTACAGACCGAGCCGAACTAACTGCTGGCGATCACGGAGGTAATCTGCAACGAAACAGAGCAGGCTTGGGGCAAAACCCAGAGCGCTCAGTTTTACCAGAAGTCTGTCGTTATCGACCCTATCAAACGCCTTCCGGAAGTCAAAGTATAATACATCCACTTGCACTTTACGATCAAGACTAGTAGAAATATAATCGACGATAGTTAAGAGGTTAGTGTTTACAGATCTTTTACTTCTAAACGCGTGCTGCTCATTGCACAAAAAAGGCTCAATTTGTTTGTATATCTTTTTGTGAAGTATTCGTTCAAAAACTTTTGCTACAGTTGGCAGTACAGCAATGGGGCGATATTCTTCAACTAAAATTTTGTTGGAGCCTTTAGGTACAGGAGTAACACGTGAGGTTTTCCACTGGGGCGGGTAGATTCCATTCTGTAACGCTAAGTTAAACAAGTGACAGAGCGGATAAATCAACAATGCCTTTCCCTCCTTGAGAAACCTTGGAGGTATATTATCAGGCCCAATGGAACTACTAGTTTTCAAATTTTGAATCCCAGCATCTACATCCCAAGGCAATATTTCAGGTATGTAAATGTAGTTACTTGAAGATACCAGGTCTCCATTTGAGATGCTCTTTGCATCTAATATAGGTAAGGTCGTTTGGAATACGCTTGAGAAAAAGTCAGCAAAGGCCTCAGATGCCTGCTTACCACTAAAGGTATTTCCCTTGTAGTTGACTGTAGGTTCAAAGCCACCCTTAGTCCGCAAGCTTGAAATATGACGCCAGAAGTCACGAGGATTTGTTCCGATATTTTTTTCAATACTGACAATATGCAAATCGTAAGCATTTGAACTATAGACATATTGAAAAACTATAGACTTTTTTCTATTGGAAATCCATGATTGGATTGCTTATCCCTGTGTGTAGATGCGTCACGTTATCTACGAATGTAACAGTAGTGTACAATCCTTGATGATAGGACTATTTCTTTCCAGCACTTAGGTAGGTGATTACACTAGATTTATCTTGTAGTAGACTCATGTGCACCACATGCGGCTGCAACAAGATAAATCTCTAGTCACGAGTATATTAAACCCACTCATTGGTGTCAATTATTATGAATGATCATAATACGAGTGTGTCAATTGCTTGAACTTTCGTGTTTGACTCATGCATGTCCATAACTACCTCGTTGTTTACATGTGTGGGGCCTGAAGTGCCAAAATCCTCCGATGAGCCAGACGTTACGTAGACATTAAATGCCAAAGTTTCTCTTGACGAATGAAGAATTCAGAGGCGCAAGTAGGTACAATGATGACCAAGGGACACCAAGTGCATACAGAATAACCGTAATTGCCTGATTACCAACAAACTTTCGCGCAGACTTGTCGTGTGTGAATTAATCAGTTGCGATACATTTTTGCTTGCGAAACTCCAGTGTCATGTGGTTGCTGGTTTTTTACAGCTTTCATTAAAGTGACCCTTGCGATTGTTATGACATTGTCGATAAAGTGAGCCAATGATATTTTACCTAACATAGGTTTTTGCCATCAAAATGCCATTCTGAACTCAGTCCTATTGCATTCAGTTGATAAGTTTTTCTAATAAGTGTGAAGAAGGATACGAAAAGTAGAAGACTAAGAGATTTCAACACTACTTAGCTTCAAATGTTGCAACTAAGTGCACAGTCAAGAAAATATGAACTCTAAGTTGACTTTGTTTTGCGGTGTCCTGTAGAGCGCGTACATATTATACATCATATCATACTCGTATCATTAGATTGGTATTAAGAGACATTGGTTTAGGATTACAAAATAATGATGATCATAGCCCTTCTGGTAATCACGTGTATTGTCACACTTGATTACCAGAGGGGCTAGGCAAAGGTGTCGTGGTGGCAATGCATTTTGCGATTGCTTGTCTAGCTAGTCACCTACCACACTCGCCTAGAAAATACAAAATCTTTCGGTGTGTAGATGTATTTGAGATCCAATTCTAAATTAAACCATTTTAACCATCCTCGACCACATCATCACTTACCTACTAACAGGTGAATTAGTGACTAACCTATCAGCTATAAAACACATTTCGCTAGATAAGTGCGACCCCACATAACAGGCGATCCTATCGCCTTCTCCCGGTCTAGGACAACAACTGCTGCAAATAATGTATAATTTATTAAGATCCCAATGCTATCCGACCCGAGGGATATACTCAGGCATTACTCCACACCACATCATCGAGGCAGAATAAAAAGATCTATTCAATAGGCCTTTCATTAAATTTATTGATTCGCGGTGAGTAGAGACACTTATATCGTGGTGTTGAGGATCAGATTTAATAGCGTTTAGTATAGTGCGAGGTGGAACAGCCTCTCTGTGCACGAAGCTGCAGGATCGTGACTATTCGTGACCGAGTCTGTCGGACGACCGGCCTCGGGCGCCTTGCGAAATCCCTTGGATACAATGTACCTGAGCTCCGCACTAAATTCGCGATTGGGACACAGATTTGTGAAGAACAACTAACTCTCGCATAGATAAAGAGAGGTATTGTTTAACACTCAAACGCTAAAACCTCGCTGCTCTGTTATTTATTGGCCATTGTAACCGCAATGGCAAAACTGAAAGGTCCAGTTAAAAATGGCCTTGCCAAAAGCATCTATTTGTAAATGCATTACACTGATATATCGACTCAATTGTACAGTATTAAAGCAACCTAATTGATTCAACTGAACAAAACAATTATATAGGCAATAAAGGTATATGGCGAAGGAAGTTAAACAACCCTGAGTTTGCACGATAAAGCGACGGCGCAACGTCCATGACGTGCGTGACGCTTACTTTGCTGATGAGGTCGTCATTACAGCTCGGTCACTGCATCAGGAATAGCTATAGTAGGTACTTCCATGTCAAGGTTCCATCCTACATGGATACCATCCACGATCTTCGCTTGACGACGCGATGCTTCCGCGTACATAACATTATCTCTCCACGACAATATTTGTTAAAGTTTTTACCTTCGTGAGCTTTACTTAGGATGACGTTTGAGTCGTTTCGGTACACTAAAATTGTATTTGCAGCACGATGTACATGATTTGGTAAGCGTGATGAATTCTGATAAGCTCATTATGTTTGCAAAAAATTGATTATGCAAAAAAGGCGTGTATTGTAGGCATGTACACGTAATAATTATTCTAGTAGGTACATGTCGTTTTTATTTGATGAACGAATGAAGTTTACGTCATTCATAGCTCATCTCTATACTTGAACTGTAAATAGTGTATATGGGTTAGTAGGTATATCTATACCTATATTATTATAGGATTAATTTATTATTGGTAGTTACAAAATTCTATATTGGAAATTGAAACGAGAATGTTTTAAATAATATCAGGTGTTCTAGTCATCGCTATTATCTTGATATAGTAAAGGTTCGCATCCGCATCGTTTGCTACGTATTACTGCCTCAATAGTCGTTTATTTGAATGCCAATGCGGATCGCGACTGCTTCAGAGAAGTAGTTTGTCCGCACCGAAATCCAAACGATGTGATATCAGACCGCGGCGGTTTCCACCCGCATTAAAAATACAATTATATCATGACGATGAACGGATGCAAGTAAATATACTTCATCGTACTAAAATCTAAGTAGGTGAACACACCTAAATTATTAAACCGGTAAGCATTTCAAACAAGTTAATATACCTAAAGTAGTCAGTTTACATTCTACCTAATACAGCGCTACTTTATATTTGATCTCCGACAAGTCTGTCAATCAAGTCTGCCCATTGGCATGAAAGTTGGTTTAATATCTTTTTACAGATTAGCAACATTATGACAATTTCATCCAAGACTACCAGACGCACATCAATAAAAATTACCTATAAGAATACGTGTATGAAACTAATGTAACAGCCACGTTACATTTCTTCACGTATTTTTCAATCAGAACTTGACGCTGGCAGGTTACTGTCAGTTAGTTGGGGTCAGATAATCCACAAAATACGCTTACATAACACCACTACAGCAACGACGCCGTGTAGGTCTCCGTCCGGTTGACCAACGACCACTAACATCCCCACCTTAAACAATCAGACCGTTTATATTCGGCTTCTCTACGAATCAACCGGTTACTTGGCTGTGACATCATACCAGCTAATATTATATGAAGCTGTATGTAATTGATCCTTCACTACTTGTTACTTACATTGCATTGCTTACCTACAACGCCAGCACACTTTTTCACTCTATTCTTCGATTATCAATAAATTATAAGTCAAATAATTAATTTGGTCATATTAAATAATTCACTAATATCATCAGTTAGAAATTATGTCTAAAGTTTTATCATTCAAGTCAATAACATGATAGCATTAGTTATTAATTACATTCTTTTTAAACTCTTTAAAACTATTTATTTTATTTTATCTGGCAAAGGTTCTATAATTTAGTGAACTTTTCAAACACTAATATCATGTCTATAGAAAACTGTCTTACACGATATGCGTTTTTCACCTTACGCTGTTTTCCTGCTGTTATACTTTTTATTTATTTATTTATTTATTAATAACAATAGCTAACTTACAGTATTACACCAAAGTGCTAACTATTTTAGATTTATAAACTTGAGCTTTAAACATATTTGCGATGGTCTGTATCGAGTCAAAAAACACATCCACATCCTGGATCTGCGTGGTAGCATTAAGACAACTTACCTACATGACAATAATAAATACCTGTATAATCTTACTAATTTACATGCTTTAAGTATACATTATTATTTTATACATTATATATGAATACTAAGAGATCAAATTGTTTTTTTGTGTGTCTTACAACTGTCAGTTTTTACTCCTATAATAGGCCGTAAAGTAAATTGGAAACCTTTCAGTGATATACACAGAACACAGAATGCTGTGTTTTTGGAACGATGTTTTGATTAATTTTGTCAGACGCAAATCTATCATCTTATTTCGACGTGGAATGTGTGACTTTTCCAAATCCCGCGAGAGTAATTTCCATATACCTATTGTAGACGATTTTCGAGGCATGATTAGATTAGGTCGTGTGCGATGTCTCAAATATGCTTTTTATGGTATAGTTTCATGGCGCACAAAATGTAACGATTTTGACATATTCATAAAAGGCGTTACTGAAACACTTACGACATACATGAACAGCTTTCATAATCTCGTTGACAGCTCGTGTGGGGGATCAATTTTTTCTTAACCTATATGTACTGAACACTTGACATAATATTTTATTTTCTCGATAATATGTGTAAAGTACAATATTTATTCGTAGGTGTAAAGTCTGTTATATTTTATTCTTTCGTAGATATATTTTCGTTTATTATTTATACATTTACATATTATACATTAACGCAATGCCGTGATAGTTTCACAATTTTCTTAGTCTCTTTGTTATAGTGGTTTCACTACTTACAAAATTACAAATTTACTAGAGGAAAAATAAATCATGTGCAGGATTCGAACCCTTTATTGCAAACATAAAAATATTATAATTATAGGGTTGCGTCATCATTAACAAGTTTAAAGCTAATAGCAAAATTAGTCTTGTTTGTAGTACAACGTAAGTTTAACTGAGATGTCGCTCCATCCCAATATGATGGTTAAAGAACGATATGAAAAATTTGAGTGATGACTGATTGTCATGTTAGTTCAATTAGATTAGAGCATACACCGGCTAAAGGAGTGAATGGACGCGGGTTCGAATCCCGCACATTACTTAAATTTACCCTCTCGTAAATTTGTAATTTTGTAATGTAATCCGCAGAGCATGCGTTATTGCAAACATAAAAATATCAAATAGTTTCACTACTGTTATTTTTATCGGATCTGGATATACTCCTTGCCCTATTAAAATAATTATAAGATACTTTAAAGGAGCTGCTAATAAATTTTTACAATGTTTAATTACCTTTGTAGACTATTGGTCACGCCTTGCACTATTTGTATTTTTAAGGCTGGTAATAACTTTAAAAACTGCAAGGGGCGAGGTTGGTTCTAAATAAATTGATTTTGACACTGAGTAAACAACTCGAAAGTATCATTGAGAAACAGAAAATACTTAAAATAGGTATATCTGCTACGCCTTCACATCGTCATTTGAAAATTCGACAAGCTTGATTATGACACTTATAGAATAAATCACCAAAGTCATTTGAATTTCTGAATATCTAGGTATTCCTGGATAAATCTACGAATAATTTATTCGTAGGGGTAAATTATTGTCTCTGTTGTCGCTTTGCGATGGAACAAAAATAATAACATTTAAGTGATTTTATTTTATTGCCAACGTAAGTTCATTCACAAAATTAAATTAAGGGTCCGTTTCAGAATGTCCTAATAAAGTTTCGGGTTGCTATGCACCACATAAAATTCCTGAATGATAAATATGCAGTGCGTTTCAAGCTTTAACCGATGGATAGGCTTAATCGATGACTGTGAAACGCAAAGATAGTGTTTTATTTATTAAATATGTTCTGGGTAGTGAAACCGGAACTTACTCGAACATTCTGAAACCCTCATCAGGGTTTCAGAGGTTCAGGCCCTCAATGAATTAAATATTTATGACAAGGATTAACGATCTCAAAAAAACTTGTAACTGAAAATATTTTCTGTTAAAAATGTACGTTGCATGCACAAGCCGTTTAGGTATCCAAAGCAATGACTGGACGAAGACGTTACAGTCGGTTCAGTTTTTTTTTGTAGTAAACTCTACACACTACATACTCATGTCATGGTCCACAACCTTATTTGATTATTTTAAAAAAAAATCAGTTGGTATTCTTCCAGCTAATTAAAGTTAATTAATTATTTTAACGCAATTCGAGAATTATTACTATGTATAATAGTCATAAGCTTAACCGTTGAGAACCTTAAGTGTATAGTGCATTGTTTGGTAATAAAATTCATAAATATAAGATAGGTACGTATAGTGACACAGTTTGTTTAATTATATCCAACTAAGGTCAAAACGTTAAATAAAGTAATTAAATATATTTAAGTTGCAAACTTCTCATTGCGATTGACTTACAACGAATTCTGCCTTGCTTCATTAACTAATTATCACTTAATTCTATAGCGCTTTTTTTTATTTATCATCTAGTTTTCCTCAATAAATACCCAAATCAACTATGATATAATATGTATATCCTGTCTACATATTTTTGAGCAACGAAAGTGAATTCGTTTAGAGGACAGAAACAAAAGCAACAAGGCTAACCTTGTTTTTGTTCACCGTTATAGGAGTGACGGTGTTAGAGTTCCGGGACGAAAAAGTGTTAATTTTATTGTGTTACTAGCTTTCCGGGCGCGGCTCCGCCCGCGCGTATGTCGGTTATCGCGCAAAAACATTAACCTCTTTTTGCGCAGTTGGATAAAAACTATCCTATGTTTTTTCCCGGGTCTCAAACTATTTCCATACCAAATTTCATTCAAATCGGGCCAGTAGTTTTGGCGTGAAAGCGTAACAGACAGACAGACAGAGTTACTTTCACATTTATAATATTATATAGTACTGATTCGAAGCGGCTCTTCTTAGTAGCAGTGTACAATATGCAACAATGACTGGTGACAATATACGCGTCTATGGCATGTGACATGATAGCTTAGCGAAATCAGAGGTAGCGCTTTCTTCGAAGCAATCCATTACAGCCATCAATGCCATCACACAAACCTGATGAAGATTTTCTTGTACTCGTAGGTAAATGTTCTAAACACAGAATATTTATAACTATCAACTATCTCAGCTTAATTACGATTCTACACGATTTCAAGTTTTCAACATACGAATCCACGAATATGGCTGTTCGTGTAGAGTCAATCGTGAGAATGGCCGATTGCGTCCTACTCATCATTCCATTCCGCAGTACGACCTTTATAGTACCTTACCTCCATAAGCCTTCAATGACTCCACCAATGTTTGAAATTGCACTGTTAATTATCTTTACTGAGACAAAGTACTACCTGAACTTTCAACAAAACATCTTGGTAACATATATTTGATGGGGTTTAATATCTAATCACTTTTAGATGGCATCTTTCGAAAACTTTAAGAGAATTAAGTATTGTATTGCGTGGTTTTGTGAATAAATTAGTCGGCTTGCATCTTAAGAGTAATTGATGCACATAATCAAATCGATTTATATGTTAATTTATGACATCTTATCACACAACTTTGACGTACAAAACTGGATTCCATGCCTACATCGTAGCATCGCGCAAGAATTTTTATTTATAAAAAACAAACGTCACTAGCCTAAAAACCTTTAATAATAATAAACTGGTTTTAAACATTACTTTTCAGCTTTAAAATGTTCAGTTATTTGCTAATATTAATAGCGTTTAATTTTTTTAAAGAATGAAAGTGTACATTTTTATTTTTTGTGCCGGATAGGTTACTTGAGGGCGGTAGCTAGCCAGGCGGGCATTCGCAAAATGCCCTACCACCATGCTATAACGACTGCCATCCTATAAGACAACAACTGGGACCGACGGCTTAACCTCCGAAGCACGGAAGCGCTCAGTAGTAATATCACCAGCGGTCACCGATCCAACTCCTTTGCGTAGAGAGAAATAAGTAGTACTTAAGAACATTTATTGTAGCTGCTACAATAAATATATCCTATCAATTTATTTTTTTATTTATTTCCTATATATTTTTTTTTTATTTTTTTTTATTTATCCTATCAATTTTACCTTTCAAATAAAAGTTTTATATACTTCCTCATGACTTACAAATCGCTGCAATTAAATGTTATAATAATACAATACCCTGATTTTCGCATTTAACACATTCCTTGATACGTATCGTATCTATTCTATGATACAAAGTTCCGTCTTTTGTGACAGGATCAAAAAAACAAAAGTAGATAGGTACTCAGAAATAACAGATGTCCGTACTGCCATTATGAGTTTCAAAATTTAAGTTTTTAAAATATCTTCTGTCATTGTGAATTGCTGTTAGATTAACTTTTACCCACTAGCACACGGGGGGGGGGGGGGGGGTACGCCATCTATTGGCAAGTGATTATATCTTCGAAAATTATACGTATTGGTTTATAAACATAAGCCAAGGCGTTTTCAGAGAAAAAAATATCTATAACACAGATAGATTTGTACTTCATTCTTGGAATGCAGAAGCAAGAATTTCTTTGTAATACGTTGGTGATTGTAAGAATTTCTTGGTAATGACCAATCAGCCAAAGATGCCAATTCCATGACAATTTATAAAATATAATGTATTAAGTGCTCACTACAATGTTATATTATGAAATCTTTAATATAAGCTATACAATGCACGCTGATTATTTATTACTTCATGCTCATTATTTGCCTATCAAAGGGATGACGACATTGTTAATGCCAAAGTGCCGCTTGATCTCTGCGTGACTAAAGAATAAGTAATACTTACTTGACATCGCCATAGGAATTATTATAAAATACCGTCATTTAATTACCCACTCTATCATCATTACAATTTGTTGCAAAGCCAGTGTTAGCGATTAAAAAAATATTTAAAAGCGTGTCTGATAATATGTGACATACTTAATATTATTAAAAAATATCATATACAAAAATAATACAGAAACTTTCACTTAAGTCAAAACAATTTTCTACGTGAAGATAGATATACTTAAAGGTTACTGCGTAGCTACATGACACTTGTAACCAAGCCTCAAGTATTTTTTCTTCCGGGAACGACCTAGTAAAGTTGATTAAAAGGACTTAATTTCTGAATCAAATCCTTTCTGACGGATCATTCGTTTTGTCATTCATCAATGGCTGGATGTTTCGCACTATTGGAAAACATGCCTACGTTATAGGTATATAACAATGTTTAAATACAGTTTCAAAATATAAAAAATATTACTTATTGAACTGATACTCTCTAGAGCTGGATATGTACTTCACCCACAGTTCCAGTGTACCAAGTCTTTAAAATCAGCATGCAACAGGCGAATTAAAGAATAAAAGATACTATGTAGATAGTCCCGTAGCATTATCGATTGGAACTATGATCATGACTCAAGAGGATTTTTTTGTTTTAATGTCAATGTTCTTTGTTGACAGATGCAGACGTGGTTGGTGGTAGCGTGCTTGGCCGCGCTCGCGACGCTAGCAGTCGCACAGAAGCCGGGCAGGTTCCTCTCTCTTCCAGTGCCCTCCAAGTGCGCTAACAGTGAGTAATATAATAAAAAACATCTAGGAATATAATTTCTTGCGTAGTAGGCGTCTGTATAAGTACAACCCCTTGACCGTTTCAGACACCAAATAACATTGCTGTGTTCCAGGTGCATCAAATCATGCCTCCATATATTTTCACAGCTTTGGTTAGTTCTTCTGAGTGTATAGGGGGTATTAACATAGTATATATTTTTTGTTCATCTCAGGTGTTGAATTAAATTATTTATATTCACCCTCTTCGCGAATCCGTGATATATTTTTAGCTTCAAACGGGAATTTTAATCATACCGATTTTCAAACAAACGTAGAAAAGTCATATTTGAAATGCCATATGTTCAAACTCAAAAAAATAATTACATGCAAATCCTTGAGCTTAATATCTATGATTCTGATTTGCCAGTATTTATTTTTACTCTTTTTTAAAATTTATATGCAAAGAAATAATTGAATCGTCTTACTTTTGGAGGAGAAAACAGGCGGATACAAAAAACGTCGAATTATTTTTTTTGCTATTTCTCTCACTCATTTCCTATTAACCCGCGGCATACATATTAGGTATTTTCTATACTAATTACAATAGTACTATCTCTACAAATATGTATGTATACTGAGAAGTTGCTTGTAAAAAATTAGAATCTGGGAATACAACCTCACTTTCGCTTTTTAAACGGATTGAAACAGCCGATATAGTTTAAATGCGATAGGAGCCCCATGTTTAAACTAAGTACGGTCATGTTTATTTTGTATACAATATAATAACGCTTCCGGGGTAAAAAAATAAACCCTAATAAGTATATATACAAGATATGCACGATATCATGAAATTAAGATACATATTTCGTAGCGGTAGCAATCCAAGCCCCTGCGCCACCGCCGTAGCATTTTCGTAGCACACTCAATTTCAGATAGAAGTCCTGTTTTCTACGACGCAACGTCATGTTTAATTTTATATGCAATAGGATAACGTTTCCGGAATTCAAAAAAGCTTTAATTTAATATAAAAGTAGCAAGATCTCATAAAATAACATACTTCGTAGCGGTAGCAAACCGTAGTAGTTTCGTAGTATACTCGTATTTCTACAGTAAATATAAAATATGGCAAAAATTTATATTAAAACATAATTTTACACTCTTTACCCATTTACGAGTAGTTGGCACCGTGGGGTGCTGCGTTAGATTTGCACCCCTTACAAATGTCATTTGGGAACCGTAGGAGGGAACGAAGTGAATAATACTAAAATAGTAGAAGGTGGGCATAAGCGCCTTCTAAAGAACTGCCATCTTACTGTACGAGAACACCACCCCAAGACACCCCAAGACATCTTCCAAGAGCGGGGATAGTGCGCACTGCACCCCCATAATAGGGTGTATGCATTGTAATAGACATTAGTATAGCATGCTGCTCATTAGCATTTTTCGAAGACTTATTTTACGACATTCAGAAGGAGGATATGGAACAGTCCATATGTTCGAAGCCGAAAAATTAACGGCGCGGCGTACAAATATACTTATATTCAACTAGCTTTCCGGGCGCGGCTCCGCCCGCGCGTATGTCGGTTATCGCGCAAAAACAATAACCTCTTTTTGCGCATTTGGATAAAAACTATCTTATTTTTTTTCCGGGTCTCAAACTATTTTCATACCAAATTTCATTCAAATCGGTCCAGTAGTTTTGGCGTGGAAGCGTAACAGACAGACAGACAGACAGAGTTACTTTCGCATTTATAATATTAGTACTGATACATATTGAAAAAAAAATTGAAATCGTGCATTAATTATTTGTTATTCCACAAATGATAAATATTCGAACAACATTAAAATTGACATGAAAAAAAAATTAGATAAACAATAACTTTAAAATGCTGCATTAATAATTTTTATTCCAAAATTTTCTTAAGCCGAGAACTTAACGGCATACAAATATTCAATCAATATTGAAACAGACAAAAAAAAACTGCGAAAAATAAAACCTTTAAAATGGTTCATTAATTATTTGTTATTCCGCAAAAGAAGTCCTTAGCAGGTTTTTTGGATATCACTCACTATTATATTTGATGCGGTCATTCATTGCCAATGTATTTAAAGTCTTCAAAACGACGTATAAAAAAATAAGCACTATCAATTAACATTAGAATTAGATAAATCCAGTTGAACTGGTCTAACATTTTTGTGACAGATTCTTTGATATCACATAAGTAAATCCGGTTAAAATGTTATAAATAACTTGAAAACAACACCATTTGTTACACTCTAGTCACATAAACTAGTTAAATGTTGGCGTATTCTTGGCTATGTTAATC
Organism: Plagodis dolabraria; assembly: GCA_963854805.1. Classification (NCBI taxonomy): domain Eukaryota; kingdom Metazoa; phylum Arthropoda; class Insecta; order Lepidoptera; family Geometridae; genus Plagodis; species Plagodis dolabraria. The sequence goes on from OY978444.1 coordinate 25,396,300, forward strand.
TCGTAAAGAACTTATATGGCAAGCAAGAACGTTCAGGAAACACTATGTATGGATTATATGGGTTATACAGCCTTGAACTTAAACGTTAATGAGATCACTATTCTGAGCTAGCTTTTATTACGTTCTAGTGTAGATTAAATACCATAATGAACATAAGAAACGTTTAAATTTTCCAATACGTATATAATACACGTCCGTGAGGTGCCGAGCTAGAATGTCACCCTCCCGTCTCCTCCCGTGGGTCGACTAGGAGGGTAAAATACCGGAAGGTAGGCAGCAGTGCCTTTTGAGGAATTGCAATCTGCCACTTCGATCTCCAAGACTCCAAGACTCCTGCCAAGCGATTATGGCAAACCCCCCTTGATGGGGAGGCTGTGTTCAGCAATGGACATTCCGGCTGATACAGTACAGTACAGTAGCAAGCAATGACTAGATATGGCTTTTTGTGACACAGAAACATTTCAATGATTTATGTATGTATATTTCTATATTTTTTATACATATATATATTTATGTTTCTAGGTTAGATCATCATTTACCATCAGGTGAGAAAGTCGTCAAAGGCTTTCGTATCAGCAATGAATAAAAAAAATGTCAAAGAAACTACTCCGAACCATACACAACACTACAGCTACTACAATAAAAGCATTTATAGAAACTACAAGTCATTGAATATATGAATAAAATTTTATCAAAGAAATACTATTTTAGTACATACAACAGTCATTTGCTTAACTTATAGAGTAGGTATAGGTAAGACCGGCCGAATCTTTATTACTCGACCAATGAACGTAAGTTAAGCTCGGGCAAATTACCGTTTTATTATGTTTCATACACACGGAAGTTATAATCTAGCACCTATATCGCTGTCTACAGACATAAAGTGTAAAAAAAGCTATGAAAAATGTAAAGACATAGGAATATAGCTATTTACGTGTCAATCTCTTTATATCGATTGTTAACCGAAAAGATATCGATGTTCAAGATAAAACAATGGAAGGTTAGTATCTTACCAACCTATGAACCGAAAAGAAAAAGAAAGATTCGATAAATGAATTTGCTTATAACAATTGCTCTTTCATAACAATTTTAGATTGCCTTTTGACACACTGAGATATGAATTTCCAAAGTTTCATGTATTATTATAACTGGCCCAAACATTTGCCATCCTACTCAAATCGCAGATAGCAACAGAAATGCTGTTTTAAGCAGGTATGGGATTACGAATAAATTACGCATAAGCATACATTAAGAAAGTAAAAGCATCTACGAATTACGTAAGCAGTTTTGGGGCGTGCGTAATCGAATGAGAGTAAAGGCAGTAAAACGCTTAACCGGGTCGCGTGTGTTATAGCTTTGGTAGTAACTGTTAAGTAATCTATGGTTATGGTGTAAGTGAGAAAGTGACCGGGTTACCGCACGGTTATTGTGAGAAGAAAGTAAACTTCCGCATGCCGTTGACCTGCCAAGGTCGCGCTCGAGGACGCGTGGTAATTGCTTAGCATTGAATAGGTTTAATAGTAGGGGAGTGGGTTAGTGCCTCGCCTTATACAATGTTGTTAATGTGTTTTCTGAACAATCTTTAGATGCGCGTGGGATGCTGACTGAGGTATTGTGTTTCCTGAACGTGAATATATAGACTGTTTGTTTTGTACAGTTATTAACACTATTTCATTATATGACAATGAAGCATATTCAAATAGCTAATATATAAAGATAAAACAGATCAGGTAACTTCTTAGATAGTCAGAAACAAATTAATTACAAAGCAATCTTCACATATTTCTATCTAACATATGTGAAGATTGCTTTGTAAAGAATTCCAGTGGGTTGCTAGTGTTGGCCTGCATTTTAGATTTTTAACAGCTGTCATGTGAATGCTCTTCCGATTCCCTATCACACTTGTTCAAACACCTTCTATCTATCTCTTACTGTTTCCGTGAGATCCTCGTTCCTACCAGTTCCAAATAATTTTGCACTATGTTTTTGGATTTTAAGTAACTTAACGGGACTTCCATAGATCACTTTTACCAACCATAACGAAGGAGTTAAGGCTGGTGAATGTAATGAGGAATTATATTGATATTACCCCCAATCACTATTCTATTATGATCACACTTCGGCCTAATTAGCATCACAGATAACCAACGGAAAAAAAAAATTCATAAATAGCCCGATCGGACCACCCAATACTTAAATTCCTAGTCAACCAGGTAGCTCGAGGACCCACCTGATGTTAAGTGGTATTATCTGTCTATAACATACCAATGCATTTCGTCACAAGTAACGAACTGCACTGCGCCCGTCACCCTGAGACACACAGTTGTTAAGTTTCATGTACCTGTAATTTTACTGGCTCTCAAGGACTGCTGCCGGAACATACCCTTAGGCGCTTGGCGACAGATTTTCTATTTGAGAGTGGTAGCTGGCCAGGCGAGCATTCGCAAAATGCCCTTCCACTTTGCCGTGTAGCTCAAGCCCACGGTGGGGAACGAACCATGGACTTACGGCACGGCATTCTATAGCTCTTAATTACCGCTCTAATATCATTGCTTCATAAGCAGTACTAATATTTTAATGCGAAAGTAACTCTGTCTGTCTGTTACGCTTTCACGCCAAAACTACTGAACCGATTTGAATGAAATTTAGTATGGAAATAGTTTCAGACCCGGGAAAAAACATAGGATAGTTTTTGTCCAACTGCGCAAAAAGAGGTTAATGTTTTTGCGCGATAACCGATATACGCGCGGGCGGAGCCGCGCCCGGAAGCTAGTATAAATAATAAATGATACGAGTAATTCTTGTGATTAATCAAAATGTCATCATACTAAGTAAATCAGGTAATCTAGGTAGGTAAGTAGGCACCTATGTAACATATAACTTATTATACCGCAACAACTTATTATGTTAAACTTCAAGTTACGATGTTAAGTGTGTAAATATTGTGAGAAATACATATAGTAGTTACCACCTCGTATTAAAACATTATGTGGAATGCTATAACAATTTTCTGGGTTAAACACATGTCATAACTTAACCTCAATATTTGTTTATATGTACGTATAATTTTATCACTAACTTCTACTAATCACTCTTAATTTTAAACGTCTAATTTAATAATCGGTACGTTATTACAATAATCGGGTTGAACAAAGTGTAATTATCTAAGTATTTGGTACTACTTCAAGTCTAAGCTCAGCGAAAACGATTTTGTTAGTCGGGAAATCTTGTATTTATATATACTTACCTTGACTGTTGAAACGATGATACATGAATCCTGACTCTCTAGATTCGGAGAAAAAATATTTTAACCAAAAAATAGAACCGATTTCAACACTTAAAAGTGTGAAATAACTTGTTATGTTTGGTATTTTTCATTCACTTGCTACCTACGGGATCGATTGTCATTTACTGTCAACGACTATAATATCATCAAGATAGGAAAATATTTTTCAGTTATTGGATTGTAACTCAAAAAAGGCTTGACCCATTTTGATAAACTTTCAGTTCAGTCAAAAAATATGGGGTAACAAACATACAAAAACAGACGAATAAAGTCGAAATACATGAGTTCTTATTTTCTTTTTAAGAATCTATTATAAAACTTATTGTTTAACGATATTGCTGGCTTTAAACAGGAAATATACTAAAAAATATTTTATTTTTGTAATACAGTAGGTATAAAATAATTGAAAAGTTTAAATGCAATTAATCATCGTGAATTATTTTAAGTGTATTATTTTTTTATAGAATATGTAGATACTTATTTCAGTATTCTGAATCGAAAAACTGATTCGGAGGTCTTAAGGCCTCAGGAGCTCTCGTTGCGCTTATGGACAAGGGAAACTTGGTAGTTTGTTACTAAGTGAGGCCCCTATTACAGTGTTATATATAGTATAAATCATAGTTAAAGCTGTATCTCCCAAACAAGAGATGCCAATTCTTGTTTGGTGAGATAGTTGAAGTTGCCAACTTTGGTGGACACAGATGGTAGCGTAACCCTTAGGCTTGTTAGGAACGTATATAACATGGGATGTATGCCTCGTAACAAAACAAATAAATAATAGGCATAGTCATATATACATAGTATTCCACACCTCATATGACGCAATGCAGGCAGTGCTGTCTTGTTCCTATCTACAGCTGAACAATGAAAGTAAAAACAGGAAATGGAAAATACAGTTTAGTTCATTTTAAAATTTTGTGTTATTTAATATTAAAAAAATGCCTTTGTAATACGATTTGATGGGGTACAAACCAAACGACTGGATATCGAATTGTTTTGTAGATTGCCTATTAGAAATATTAGAATGTATCTAAAATCTGCAAATGCATTTATTTACCCACATATTATAATTTTTAAATATTTTTGTAAATATCGTCTGCCCTGCCTGTCCTTTTCTCTTACGTGAAATTCATCACCATTAAAGTTGTAAGACGTATACGAAACGTTTATGAAAAAGCGGGTTAGTATTTGAAATTATAAAGTTAGTAATGCATCGCTACACCGCAAAGTCGAGGGGATTTTTTAAACATATATTACCAAATTTTTGTTAGGGTAGTTCTTCCAAACGATCGCTGCATTTGCTGCTGGGCTGGTTTATACTGAATTTTTAACGAATTACATATAGACATTATAGTTATCACATTATTTTTTTTATCATTGTAGAAATGATCCCTTAGATCATAGACAGGTGTGCTACCATAAGCGCGCGACCAATAAAAACTGGCATTTATTGGACGCGTACTTCTTAACAAAAAACCACAATACGGATGTTCCGAAAAAATAACAAAAACGCAATTGAAGTTCCAGGATGTAAACGAAGTTTTTATCTCAAATTACATATGTAGATATGTATGATAATTATACCTATGATTTAAACTAAAATCCTGCCAGCATTTCAGGTTTGAAGCAGTGATAGCTCAGTGGCTATAGCTATGGACTGCCGTGCAGCAGGTCCATGGTTCGAATCCCGCCGCGGGCTTGAGCTTCACCGCATGGTGTAAGGGCATTTTTGCGAATGCCCGCCTGGCTAGCGACCACCCTCAAGTTGAAAATCTGTTGCCAAGCACCTAACGGTGTGTTCCGGCAGCAGTCCTTGAGAGCCAGTCATTCTAGGTTAAGCCTGTTAACATCTTCGACCTCAACATCACTTACCATCACGTGAGATTGTGGTCAAAGGCTAACCTATCAGCAATAAAAAAAAAAAAAAGGTAAGGTATTTTGCGAATGGAATTAGGGAGCGTCCATAAATTACGTGAGGTGTTTTTTTTTATTTTCTGTCCTTCCCTCTTCCATTGGTGAGATGTCGTGAGATTTTGTTCAACCCCCTCCCCCATCCCTCAATCTCACGTGAGATTTTTCAGAATGTGGGTTTCTTATGTAAACGCGTTGGGTTGTTATTGTAGAAAGAAAAAAAAAACAAATTGCTTCGTGCTTACGACTAATATTGCTGAGAGTTATAAATGTAATAAAAAAATAACAATAGAATACTTAAATCGTGACTACTGTGACAAAAAGAAAAGAATATGTACTCTAATTCAGTCCATGGAGAATGAACATGCGTACCTAGTATAGTATATTTTTTTTGTTTCAATCAGAACAAAAATTGCGTGATATTTGTCGAGACGCTCCCTCTCCCTAACGTGAGATTATATGAGATTTGACTAGACCCTTTCTCCCCCCCCCCCCCCCCCTTAATAATCTCACCACGTAATTAATGGATGCCCCCTTAGCTAGCTAGCTGACACTACCAAGAAGATTACTTGTCGCTACGCAGCCCCGGACCAAATATATTTCGTACCTAGCATGTTCTGCAGCTAAATTCGAGAGCCAGTCCACATTCTGGGTTTAGAATTTTGGTAAAGTGTCCGACTTCAATACAACCAGGTGATGGGTTTAATTGTAGTCCGATGTATATATTCTATGCCGCTGGTCCTGAGACTTGGAACTACACTCGAGAGCAATGAATCCGGGTCACTTAAAGAATGTTAAAAATCTCGGAAACTAAAAATGATAGGTTAATGCAATAAATTGTATTTAATAGACAATGTAATACTCCTTAAATGAAAGTAAAAAAAATATGAGTCACCATACATTTTATTAACACAAAATTACATAAAGAAAAAAACTGCTGATCTCTCCTTAAAACAAAAATAGGAAACATGAAATTTTTGTACTTTATTACGATTTTCTTGAATTTTAATACTTCGTATTGCCTCCTCGTGCTTTCATTACTGCGTTTACGCGGTTTGGCATGCTGTACACCAAGTTCCTTATACGATTTTGGGGAATATTCTCCCATTCCTCTGTGAGAGCAATTTTGAGCTCACGAAGCGTGATTGGGGGAGGGTTTCGTTGTTTTACGCATCTGCCTAGCTCGTCCCAAGCATGCTCGATCGGGTTGATATCCGGGCTGTGCGCTGGCCACTCCATACGAGTAATGTTCATCTCTTGAAGGTAGTCATTCACAATCCTACCTGTATGAGGTCGGGCATTGTCATGCATAAATATAGCATCCTCACCTAAATTGACCATAAATGGACCAACGTGATCATTGAGGATTTCTTCCACATATCTTACGCTAGTTAAAGAGCCGTTTTCTATGATCACCAGCTCTGTGCGACTTTCAGAAGAAATTCCGGCCCACACAAGTACAGACCCACCACCGTAGGCTACTTTTTCTTCGATGCATGCTTGCTTGAATCTTTCCCCTGGTCTTCGATACACTCTGTGTCTTCCATCGTGCTTGTAGAGCATAAATTTTGATTCGTCGGAGAACATAACTTTTGACCAATCTTCAATACTCCAATTTACGTGGCTCTGGGCATATCTTAGTCTCGAAATACGATGCCCACGCTCCAGTTTAGAGCCGTTTGCAGGTCTAAGGGGTTTTAAGTTAGATTCAGCAAGCCGACGTCTTACTGTCCATGCACTTGGGTTACTTCCTCCGAGGCGTCGAAACTGATTGGTGAGTTCAGTTCCTGTGAGAAAGCGATTTCGAAGCATGGTGTTCACCAAGTATCGGTCTTCTCGTGCTGTGGTACACCTGGTTCTGCCCGTTCCTGGTCTGCGTAGGTTAGAACCAGTTTCTTCGTAACGTCGGAGAACTCTTTGTACTGTTGACAGCGACACACCGACAGTCCTGGCTGTATCGCAATGACTCCGGCCGGTTTCCAGCATTGTAAGTATTCTGGTGCATTCTTCAGGCGTAAGCGACATAATTTCAGCTTGAATAATGAATATAGAGCACTATCAACATGGTTTATGTACCCACATAAATGACAGATTACAAACAAAAGCAAAACCAAATGCTGTAATTTCGTAGTTCCATCTTCGAAAGTGGCCCTTTTTCAAATTTGATTTTTTTATGATATAACTTTACAATAACTAAGAAGTTTTAATACCTTCATTTAAGGAGTATTACATTGTCTATTAAATACAATTTATTGCATTAACCTAGCATTTTTAGTTTCCGAGATTTTTAGGATTCTTTAAGTGACCCGGATTCATTGCTCTCGAGTGTATTTGTGTGTATGGCCTGCTGGTCATAGATTTGATTTTGGAATCTCAAAATTAAATGGAAACTTTATTACTAAAAGATATTAACGTAAAATCGAACTGGCTCTTACCCAAGCAGAACCAAAGAGGTTTCATCCGAGACATCGGCAAATCACAGGATAACAATAATTATGTCTATTATTACAATTGACCATGGAAGTAATAAGTACTACGTACAACAGTACTTATTACTTCCATGCAATTGACAACCGATCGTCCGAGCTGTCAAGAGCAGAATTCAGAAAAGAATATATGGACATGTGATAGGACCTAGATAGACCTACTCTTCGATCATTAATTTTTATACATGTGATACTATGATCGCCTAAAAATAGGCACGTGTCGACTTGAGTCCTGTTTTTGGAAGTCGGTTAAAAAGAAAACAGCCTCAAATGATTACTTACATATGAAAAACGCCACACGTCTATATTTTTTATCGAATACATTTCGGGGAGTGTGCCACAGAACTACATGATTTGATTCCGCCATCCCCATTCTTTAACCGGACATCCAGGGATACTCAGAAGCGCCACCGCTATATGGTAGATATTCCATTCACGCGAACAAAGCGATTTGCTTCTTCGTTTATTATACGAACCGCCAGGGAATGGAATACCCTGCCTGAGTCTGTGTTTCCGGTTAAGTACAATATGGGGGTCTTCAAAACCCCAGTGAACAGGTATCTTCTGGGTAAGCGCGCTCCATCATCGACCGCATCATCACTTAACATCAGGTGAGATAGTGGTCAAGTGCTACCCAGTTCAGGATAAAAAAAAAAAAAAAAAGAAGAAAAGCAAAAAAATAGTACATTGTGTATAAAGGGCGGTAAGTAAGGACTAACGATCGAAGCTCTAGTAGAATCCCGAAGTCGAAGACTGAGGGCTTTCTGAGTCGAGGTTCGTAATTCCCTTCCCGTGCCACCCGTGAAACATACAATGTTTTTCATCACATTTGCTAGTAAATAATTATTTATTATAGCTTTAATACACAAGTCAGCAACTATTATTGCGAAATACCTACGTGAACTTTTCTTTAAGCGGATGGCGGGCTTTTTGCCCTCACCACAGATTATACCAATTTTTCGTTCAGAAACGTTGAGGGCACATACTGACGTAGGTAGGTATACACAGCCATGACGAGTGTAGAAAGAATTTCGACATGTTTATACAAAAAAACTATTAAAATCGATTATTAGGAACATAAGTTGAGTATTAAGTAACATGTAGCGAGATTGCAATGAAATTCCTGTATAGATAACATTTTAAGACAATTTTTCGCCAATTTTTAAATATCGCCTAGGCCGTAAGACTGCTGTATCGCCCTGGTGCAAAATGTAATAATAGGTAGGTATAGCAAATACCTTCCAGTTAATTAAAGTAAAATCCATAGTAAACGTGACATTTTCAACATAAGAATAATCTACCATGGCAAACACAAAATACGTCACGCTCACTTTGCTAGTAAAGTAGCCGCTATTGTTGAATTACAGATTCGACACACATTACCAATTTATTCTCAAAGCCTACAAGGCAGCCTTTACATTCATAGCATGCATCGTTGTTAGATAATTGTAAGGTAAATAATGCACATAAGTGCATGTGTAAACATAACGTGAATTCTGCTCATTATATATCTTACTATTTTGCAACAACGCCTTGAGTATACGAGACATCTTTGATGTTTTATGTAGAAGGTTTGTATAAATGTGTGTGTGTAGGATTAATGATAAGTCATTAGGTTTAAATTAATAACTTTTGTGATGTGTGGATAATCGGGGAGCATTTAGTTTCGGCTCAGGGCCACCCAGTGTCATCGTTGGTCGGGACCAAAAGTGCCGTGGCACTTTTAAGTTTAATATTCATTGAACAGGTTTTTATAGATACCTAGTATGTAGTTATGCATAAGTCATGTGCAAATTAGTTATTCTACAATTTCTTACTGATACATACACCTAGGCATGCCTCTCGTATTCAATACAACTCAATAATTGCTAAAATTTGTACAACTGAGAAAAGCTGTCCAGTGAAACGTACGAGAAAATGGGCACGTTATTGTTTAGGTATATTAAAAATTAAAACTATTATTCGTCATCTCTCTACCCTTATTCCACTTATTTGGGATCGTTACAAAATGCCTATCTCACATTAAAATAGCAGATGACTGTTATTGTAAGAGTTTTGGATTTGGTTTTATTACCAGCTGTCATTCCCCTTAGGAATTATCGTTGTAAGTATGTAGGCAAACACCCTAACCCGCCAATATTGTCAAATATGGTAATGAGGTTATGTTACCTATCCTTACAAAAACTACAACAAACACATTTTCAATAATAAAATAGGTTGATCATTTGGCGTCTCTTTTTGGATAGGTCCCGATTCCATCTGTTCTTTAGAACTTCTCTTTTCATGCTTTTATCCTACGTTTTGTACAATATGTGCATTTTTTTCTCTAGCTACACAAAGGGCTTCATAAACAGTTAAAATTGTTCTCTTTTCAAATTTTGTTATCCAGATACTACCTTTCCGCTCCGGCCACCAAACGGATGGTTGCTATTTGAGTATTTTAAAATGCAGTGCCATGTTATTGGTGGCATCAACGATTTCAATTTAGATAGGCGTGAAAACCTTGGCGGTTTGAGCGGGCCAAATACAATAATCAAAACAAAGATTGAATTTGTTTACCTCTCAAAATAATATAGATATGAAAATTGTCCGTAATGTCATATTATTTTAAAGTGCAACAAAAATAGTTATTTGTAATTCAAGGAATATATCGCACGTTTAATAATAAACCGGAATAAGTCAAAAATTAAGGATTCCCACTTTTGTTAATAAAACGAACTAACTCCGATTGAAGAATCTATCGGTAAAATCCCGCCGTGCGAAACAAACCATAATGGCCGATTTTTAGATCACCCCTCTCTTTATTACAAAAGCACGCGAAAAGTCATTTCATACCATAAAGAATCATTCAGTGATGCGGCGATCGTGTTGTGTGAAATGTAGCGTTGTTTTGTGACTATAGTGGAGTAAGGTAAAATAGTTCGGTTTATTTTCAAACACAGGTGAAATTATTTTACTTCATTTTTTTATAGACTATCATGTTTTCGTTTTACTTCACTTCAGTTGAAAACGGTGTTACAATACAGCATGTACTATTTGGACTTGTTGCAGTTTATCATTAAATTATAAGTGTATAGTTAAGAAAAATTGCGTATTAGTGCGTTTTAGCATTAGATTATTACTTTTATTCGAGAATTAATTAATTTTACACCACTTTATTGCCAAAGCTATCGCTAAATTTATATAATACTTGTATTTATTTCGGTTTACATTTAACATGATCCTAAAGTCTAAAAGTAATCTAGCCATTGCTGCAGTTTATTACAAAATGTCCTTTAATTTTATTTTAAATACTGATTAATAAAAAGTATTAAATCACTAGTTCCATAGTTTAAATCCTGTAGAGGACGCCTTAAAATAGGAACCAGCATCGCCTAAAACTTTTTGTAATAAGTGTTAATGCTTGATGTACTGATAACGATACAATGTTGGATGTACTGTTACGAATAATTCTAAGCCAGCCGAAATATAAATAACGTCGTGATTACGTACTTACATGTGCATTACCCCTAACTGTAAATTTACAAATTAGGAACCGTACTATCACGTTTGCGTTAAGATTTTTACTATCACCCTTATGTTTTTACCATCATGATCTTTGAGTAAAATTTTAACGCAAACGAAATAGTTAATTTTACTTTCTTTCAATCTTACACTCCTCGGGGTACAGTATCCATAATACATTTTCACGTAATATTCTCTGAATTATTTTAGTAAATAATACAGGATAACTCACGTGAATCAGTCAGATAGCTCCGACTATAGTTTTAACCACAATAGGTGGTCTTTTCCAACGGAAGCTCGGGAAGCCTAAGTTGACGTCTCGCTTAGGTCTAGGTTAGGTTAGCTATGCGATGTGGTTGAAACTATAGTTGGAGCAGTTTGACTGAATCACGTGAGTTATTCCGTATTATTTTCTAAAATAAGTGTTAACCACGTTAGTTTCTCTGAATTAATTGAAAGTTTTACCTTTTTATTTAATGTTGTGTATAAATTCTTTAAGAGTTTGTTTAATGAAACAGACGATCAAGTCCAACACAGCATACAAAAACACAAGATCTCCAGCTCACGATGGAAGAAGTCAAGGCCGCCACGTCAAAATCACCACCATTTAGAAAGTTCAGGTTGCCAGCGTCATCATACCACCACGAAAATAAGTAAGCGGTACTTCAAAGTGGATACAAAAGTTAGCCAAACGTTTACGTAACAAGATATCAAAATACGAACGCAGATTAGGTATGTCCGAAAACCCAACAAAGCCTATTATTTTATTATTGGTAATTAACAAATTAGATTCTTTAAACTTTTTTTCAAAGCTACCTTGAACATTTTGATTCGAAAGAGATGTGTGGTGAACACAGCAAAAAACAGCAATAACTTTATAGTACGTGGAAAAAAATTTGTAATTATAACAAAATAATCCCAAATTGATAAAAGGTTTATTAAAGAGCAAATAAATATATCTTTCTTCCGAACTAAATAAATGTATGTATCATCTTTGTTGGTCCTATAAAAAATCAACTTTGGAGCAAGCACAAGGGCTTAGTAAAAATATGACCAACATCGTGAGTACAAGATACTGAGTAGAGATGAATAAAAGCTTGATCGAAAAAAAAATCTGATAAAAAAATACCGTCTGGTTCATGATATACTTTTATATCTAGGAAACACAAATTACCATCACGATTTTCTTTAACCGTTACCTATATTTTTGAGTCTGATGAAATTAAATGGGTGTAAAATAACGGCAACTCTTCTTTGGCCATCGAAGACATCATCTACATAATGCCACCAGTAACATGGTTTTTCACTAGCGCTCCTCATGATCTCCCTCAAAACGTTCCATATAAAAATTGGCCACAACTGGCGCTTTAGGAGAGCCTAGGTGACTCCTTCCATTTGCATGTTATAATTAATTCGCTAAAGAACCGTTTGACACAAAACATTCACTCAGCTCTGTGTAGTCATTGGGCATATCAGCTCCGTGGAGTAGGTCAGTAATGATTTTTATAGCTTCTTTCAAAAACACATTTGTGATAAGTGATGTCACATCGAAACTTATAATTATTTCCATCGGCAGTATACGTACATCTGCTAGCAAGTTAACAAAATGTCTGGAATCCTTTACGTAGGTTTGGGTTTTGCTTGTAACTGTTGCAGGACATTTGCTAAGTATAGAGACTGTTTGTATGTAGGTGCATTTATTTGACTGACAATAGACCTCAGAGGCTAGTTGGTAGTAACTGAGTCGTTTCTTTTGAATCTCTAAATAGCTCTTTTTGGAAGGAATTGGATGCGAAGCTTGATTGAAATAGGTACGTGCATTTGGAAATACTTGGAGCACATTAGTAAGGACGCACAAGAACCATTGAACATTATTTTTTATTCTGATAATGTGCAGGTCAGAATAAATATAATTTTATAATGACAATTTTTATGTATGCTGTTTATCTTTTTAAAATTAAAGCATCACTCCTAATTCATGATTCGAAGGCATACGCAAAATAAAGCAGACAACATAGGTATACAGTCTGATAGACAAGAAGTTAAAAAAATGTTAAGTCATTCCAATCTTTATATAACAACCACCAACACCCAGTTCAATATATAACAAAATTTAACCCCCCGATCAACCAGTATTTTGGATCTTCAACTGTTACAAGAAGAATAGGACTTAAATTTTTGTACAGACGAAAGCAACTGAAATGTGAACTGCAATGATATAAAAGTATTATTATACTTAAAGATATCTTACAACGACGACAACTTAATAAGCGAAATAAACCAAGGCAGATGAAATCAGTCATAGAAATAACCATGAAGGCAGCATATACGCAAAAACAGGAGATAAGTGCTTATAAAAATTAAGACTAAGACTTAATTGCAAAGGGGCTGATTTCATTTTATGTTATGTATGTTTTTACAACTCAATTCTTATACTTTTTTGATAAGTTTTGATTAATATTTTGAGAAGTCACAACTCACGAGATTGATTATGACGAATAGGTAAAATCTACGACAAATAATTCAAAGTAGACATTTATTATAAGTTCCTAATACGACTGATTATTAAAATAATATGATTAGGTTAAGAAAGCAGTTACAGTGACTTTTAAAATGTATTTTACTTTACCAAATTATAGGTATATTGCAAAATATTTCTGTATTTTTGTTTCCATTTTAATTTTAAAGTGTATTAAAAATTAAACATCTGATAAGATCTTTTTATTTATTAATACTGTACAGAATTATGACATATTAGTTTACACATTTTTTGAAACTTGATAATTGATTTTTACACTAAACAGACATAAGTCGAAACAGTAGAAAATAAACTTCATTTATTCATTTGATATAAATAAAATAATTATATTGTTATGTCAGCTATATTCGCTATACATCTGGCTTTAATTTAAGACCAAGAAAGTAAAAATAACACTAAAAACACGTGAAAACCATCAAAATGTTTTCAACAAGGTAGATACTCAAAACTTTGAACGCGATTTCCCAAAAAAGTGTAATAAATGGAAACACTTTTCTCTTCTTATATACGTTTACTGAATTAGACTTACAATGTTTGCTATGATAATTAATAAAAAAATAACAACAGATCTTAGATAGAAGCACACGATGGCGTGGTGGTAAACAAAACCTCCTCATTCCCAAGTCTTGGGGTTCACACTATCAGCGGTCGGGTGCTGTGATTCGTCCATAATATGACAGAGGAGCGCGCGGCTAGGCTGCGCGCTATGATTGGTCACATGACGTCGAAACGTCAGTCGGCGAGACGATGGCGGCAAAATTCAAATGAACGAACGCGCACGTTACAGTCTCCCCCTCTAGTCCAAACATCGCGCCCTCGCGTTTGGAGTAGCACATGTGACTAAATATGCTTGCTACTTATGAGTACAATTGCTACTTATGAACGAAACTAATTGACAAAAGTCCTACGAAGTTATGAAAATTTGAGTATCTCAACACACTTTTACTTTAACAATTCTTACGTGGCCGACCTCTCCTACGTTTACCGTGCAGTGGTTGTTGTGCCAACCCTACAAAAGGTGTAAGTTGTGATACATGATATTTACCTAACACGTCCCCATCATCACGTTCTAAACGATAAGTTGTACCACTCAGCACCTCTCGGATCTTATATGGACCATCGCGTCTGGGTATAAATTTTGGCGTTTGACCGCGATCAGTATCGTTTGCCCCTTGAGTTTTGAGTAACACCAACTCTCCTACCTTATAGTCTGGTGCAGGCCGGCGCTTGTCATCTGCGAACTTCTTCTGTTTGGCTTGTATCTCCTCATGTGCGTCCCTGGCATCAATTAAAACAGTTGATAACCGCCTCAGATAAGGAGTGACGTTGGCAATGAACCTGTCGCCGTCTAAAATGTCACGCATATCATTAACAACATCAGCAGGTGCACGAATCTCTCGCCCAAAGGTTAATTTCGCAGGAGAAAACCCTGTACTGTGAGTAATGGCGGAATTCATTGCAAATCTGACGGTAGCCAGGTGAGTATCCCATGAATTATGATCTTGACCTACATAAATAGCGAGTTGTGGTTTTAGATCGCGGTTCTTGCGCTCGACCGGGTTTGCTTCGGGGTGGTAATAGGGTGTGAGCGATTGCTCAATCCCAAATGTAAAGCATACTTGCTGCATAACCTCACTAATAAACTGAACCCCGTTATCGCTGACTAACCGGCGTGGAACCCCGTAACGCAAGAACACTTCTTCGATCAAGACTTTAGCGCAGTCGAAGCTTGTTGCATTAACTATAGGGAATAGCTCTACCCAACGAGAACAAACATCTTCGGCGACAAGAATCCACCGGTTACCAGATTCGGTAACCGGAAGAGGTCCAAACAGATCTACAGCGACTACTTCAAATCGCTGTGCTACAGCCGGGGACTGTACAAGTCCAGCAGGCTTACGATTGTCCACCTTATACCTTTGGCAGGGCACACACTCCTTGACGTAACTCGAGATAGACGCCCTCATACCTGGCCAATAGTAGCGCGAAGCGATGCGGTGTAGAGTACGTTCGACACCTAGGTGACCTGCAGTTGGAGCATCATGGTACTCTGAAAGGATTTTGGATCTCTGATCGGAAGGTACAACCAAACACGCATCGTCGTCATCGTTAGGCTCCGGATTATACCGATAAAGGACACCGTCCGAGATAACGTAGCCACGGTTCGCCCACGGTCTCCCCCTAAATGGTTCGTCTAATGCCTCTAGGTCGTCGATGATTTTACGAACGTCGGCGTCCTGCAGTTGCAAATTCCTGTAGCTAGGTGGGTTCTCCGACGGTACATCAACAACGACTTGACACAAGTCACAAGTCACGTCTGTGCAGTTGGGACGTGAAAGTGTGTCAGCAATGACATTGGATTTCCCAGGGGTGTACTCAATACGTAGGTTGAATTCCTGAAGAGTAAGCGCCCATCTGGTCAAACGGCCGCTCGGAGACTTGATATTCATCAACCATCTGAGGGGTTGGTGGTCAGATTTTACAATAACATCTGCGCCTTCGATATAACCACGGAACTTCGTGACCGCCCATACTACCGCTAAGGCTTCCCTTTCAGTGGTTGTGTAATTCCGCTCTGCCTGGGACAAAAGGCGGCTGGCGTATTCTATGGGGCGTTCATCGGCCCCCTCCCCCTGCATTAGGACGGCCCCAAGGCAGTAACTGCTGCTGTCGGTCCTAAGCGTAAACGGTTGAGTATGATCGGCCTGACGTAAAATAGGTGCAGACACTAAAAGCTGCTTTATACTTTCAAAAGCAGTCTGTTGTTCAGACGACCATAGCCAAACGCTATCTTTTTTCAAGAGAGAAGTCAGCGGTCTAGCTATTTCAGCGTAATTAGGTATGAAGCGTCTGAACCAACTTGACGTCTGAAGAAAACATTTCAAATGCTTTATATTCGTGGGGACAGCCATATTGCTAACGGCGTCCGTTTTGCTCGGGTCCACTTGGATCCCACCCGGGACAATGAGATGCCCTAAAAATTTAACAGAATCGCGAGCGAAGAAACTCTTCTCACGGTTCACTCTAAGCTTAAACAGTTCTAGCCTTTCAAAGACGGCCTCCAGATCTTCCAGGTGCTTACTAAAGCAGTCAGACATCACGATTACGTCATCAAGGTACGTTAAGAGAGATACTCCTGGTAGGTTTGATTTGAATCTATCCATTAAACGCTGGAATGTGGCACCTGAGTTGCGTAAACCCATTGGCATCCTTTTGAACCTATATGTTCCTAGGGGCGTAACAAATGACGTCATGTCCCGGTCTTCCTCTGCGACACAGGCCTGAAAGTAACCAGATCTCAAATCGAGGGTAGACATGAAATTGCTATTCTTGGCTGCATGAAGAACGTCGTCTATGCGAGGGAGTGGGTATCGGTCAGGCTCCGTGATCGCGTTCAGTTTACGATAATCAATGCAAAGCCGTGCACCACCATCCTTTTTTGTAACAAGGACGACGTTGGCAGCCCACGGAGACTCGCACTCCTCTATCACGTCAGCAAGTAACAATTTTTCTAACTCCTTTTCTAAAATTTCTACCTTAGCAGGTGACATGCGGTACGGTGGGGAAGCAATAGGTTCCTGCTTCGCATCCACTTTAATACGGTGAGTAATAAAGCTCGTGGGTTCACCTTGAATGGCGAAGCAGCTAGCTTTCTTACATATCAGCTCGTTAAGCTGGGTGCGCTGCTCAGTGGACAGGTTAATTCCCTCGTCCGCTCTCAAATCCAAAAACTGCAAGGCGTCATTGCTCAAGATGTCAGCGTCGGTACTCAAGGTATCGATGCCATTCACCGGTACTATAGATTTATGTACAAAACCGTACTCACGTCCAGGGTTCCTTACTAAGCTCCAGGTATCTCCAGGTAAGTTGAGCACGATCCCCGCACACTTAATAAAGTCGCGTCCTAAAAGTGTCCTTGTGTTCGCCTCTGGTATCACAAGAAAAGTGGTAGGTACTTCTTGGCCCTGTAAATTGACAACAACTTTGTATGACAAGACAGAACACAACCTTTCGGTACCGTCGGCTAAGCGGATACTCCGTGGTGCTTCCGAAAATTGAGTGTTGTAGTCCTGCAGCAAGCGGTGTAGTGACGGACTAGCAATACAGTGCGTTGCCCCTGTATCGACAATAGCGACTCCGCTGCGACCCAAAACATTGATATTTATCAAAGGGTGACACTGGTCGTGGTCAAAAGAGCACCGAGCTTCTAGAATACCGGTAGGTACTACATTATAAGGCTGGCTTAATGTACGGTTACTATTGCAAATCGAATGTAATAATTTGTTCGGATAAGTATGAACAGAATCGACTCCATTAACAGAATCGGAGCGTTTAGTGCAATGAACACCAGAATCAGCCCCAATAACAGAATCGGGGCCTTTAGTACAATTAATACCTGAATCGGACCCATTTATAACAGAGTTAGCCTCCTTACGCTCCTGAATCACGTGATCGCCGCGGGCGTTGACATTCGGTTCTGAAACTATTCCTTTACATGAATGGTACATCTTATTGTCTATAACACGTGACGATAAAGGTTTACAGTACGATGAATCCGAGCGGGCACTGACAGGAGAATCGCAGTTTATTGTATTAAAAGTTATCTCATTAGATGATACCTTTTTGCCATTACAATTACTACATTTAGACTTAATAACACCTGGCTGTCCACAACCATAACAGCGTAAAGACAGGTCGCCCTCGTTAGACTGCTTATTATTATTGTTATTCTTAAGATTTCTACATTCGTTAACATCGTGACCATAATTTTTACAGTAAGAACATCGTTTTCGTTGCGGTTTAATCGCACTGTTTGGACTAGAGGGAACAGCTGGTGTTGATAACGACAACTTTGAGCTGTGGCAATGACTATGAGCATTACAACTGCTAGCGCTATTAGGTATTTTAGGCGTACTTACGGTTTTAGTTTGATATTGTACCTCCGCTATCGTCTCCTCGACATGACGAAGTTTCACAATCATCTCGTCAAGTGAATTGATTGTATCTCGTGGTAAACGCTTGCGTATTTTCCGATCTAAAAGGCCGTAAACTATATCAATCTTAGCTGCGTCACATAGTTCGTAAGGTAACTGACTCATGAGAGCCCTGACTCTGCACGCAAACACTTCACTTCGTTCCGGTAGTGAATGCTCGAACGCGAATATTTCTCGGAACACTTTGTGGGCTGGCTTGACGATGCCGTACATCCCGCGTAGTTTCAAAACGGCGTCATCCCAGGTGTAGACTTCTCTTTTAATGCCCTGCCACCAGATCGCTGCATCGCCTGTGAGTAACATCGGCAGGCCGCGTAAAGCGTTCTTGTCACTGACGTCAGCGCACTCCTTATATACCGAAACTGCATCGATAAATGCTTCCAGAATCTCGGCATCCCTTACTGCTCCATCGAAGCGGGCTGAGCATTTACTAAAGTTGCCCACTCGTGGGTTACTCGGTTTCACTCTATCAGTGATGAACCCGAGCGAAGTTGGGGAGGTAGACGTCGGTGCTGATGCTGAAAGAATCGTTTCTATCAGCTTCCGGTTCACTTCCGCTTGCGATTTGGCGAATGCTTCCATCATAGCAAACATATCTTGGGCTTGATAAGTTGGCGGCGGTAGAGGTTGCGCCGGTGCCGTCGGTGTAGACGTCCCTGCCGGCGAGTTGACAACCGTTTCATCATGGGCTTCTTCCGATTCCGAATCGGTAGTATGCCGCTCCTGGGCGTCGGCGTGGGCACGACGAGTAGCCGCTTTTCGGCATGGGAGTGGCATTCCGCTGTGATGAGATGTCGAACCGTCTTCCGTCCAGCCTTGATAAAATTATATTTTAATCTTCAGGCGTGTTCGGCCGCTAGTTGAGGCGCCAGTGTAATAAATGGAAACACTTTTCTCTTCTTATATACGTTTACTGAATTAGACTTACAATGTTTGCTATGATAATTAATAAAAAAATAACAACAGATCTTAGATAGAAGCACACGATGGCGTGGTGGTAAACAAAACCTCCTCATTCCCAAGTCTTGGGGTTCACACTATCAGCGGTCGGGTGCTGTGATTCGTCCATAATATGACAGAGGAGCGCGCGGCTAGGCTGCGCGCTATGATTGGTCACATGACGTCGAAACGTCAGTCGGCGAGACGATGGCGGCAAAATTCAAATGAACGAACGCGCACGTTACAAAAGTTAATTTTTGTCTTATTCCGGTTTATTATTAAGCGTGCGATATTGTTACTAACGCATATGCATTTACTTGCTATGATCTGTGCTATGGTGCTTATAGTTCAAAGGAGTCCCCACCTTACCTTGATGTAAAACTCGACTCCTTTTTAGTTTACGAGAACTTATGAGCTTAACTAAACTCGGCATATAATAACGAAGAAATATGTACTCGTACCTACCTACCATAAAAAAATTGGTTTATAGTAAGCTCCAATCCGCGTCTTCACAAAAGTGGATATTTATATAAGTATAATTATCTGCCTACCTACGAATTATATGAAAACTTTCGTAAATACGACTAGAAGTAAATAAACACGATATTGCCCTACTATGTTAAATGTTTTAAGAGTTACCTGCCACCTACTGTATCTAAGATCGGCGCCAAACTAAAGGAGTAAGTATCTACTGCTGGGTCGCAGACAATCGCACATTCGTCAGTCTGTCACTCCGTGCAAGGTCTACCCAATAATTGTTGCTAGTCGTGTGAACCTTAACACATTCACGTCGTAATCAAGTCTCATTACTGATCTTTAGAATTGCCTGTAATTTATTGTCTATTGCGCAAAAAACCAACGGCCCATTCCAACGCTAACCTCAGAAATAACTACGATGTTTCAAAGACAAAGCTGCCATTTGTATTTATGATGCTATCGGAAAAACATTCACTTTATGCATCATATTTTGGACTCAACGAAGAATTGTTTCGTAACAAACATTTTCCAATAAAGTACATAAAACTCCTCGCAGTAATTTCTCACAGCTTGCTTATTTGATGATTTTGTAAAGTGCTAAAGTTGTTGACTATGAACACGTTCGTTCGTTTAAACTTATCAGCGACTCAGGGCAACAAAAGCTTGAAAGTATTAGAGTAACAATGGTAGTTAGATGTTATCAACAATGTTATTAACTTATCAACGGGGTTGTAAGTCAACAATGGAAGCGAACTGGCTGGTCGCTGCATCTGGTGGGTCATCCTTGGCCCAGTTGGCAGGCGCGTGACCGACGCATCTGCTCGGGCAGCCCGACGCGACGCCGCCCGCCGGCCGCATCGTCGCCGCAAACCGCCAGCATTGCAACATCCACTGCCAGAACCGTTCCGCACATACCTAATATAGGCTTAGCCAAAATAAATAATGTATGACAATGCAAATGTTTGATGCAAAACATTTGCATTTGAAACGATCACAATAGAGGTGTCACATTTCTGTCTAAAGCTATCGTTGCATAAGCCGGTTTCTCAAAAAGACCGGTGTTTGGGCAACGTGGTCCAGCATACATCTTGATTTTGGTGACATTTCACATCAGACGAGTCGGAAAAAATGTCGTCCACATTATTTACGAGGAAAGGTCGTCATTGCGGGGGCGTGTTATGTAATAGCAGCCGTATCTTCCATTGCGCCACATGACACCAGCCTCACAGCATTTTGTCGCTATTGTTGTTTATAGGGACTTCAATGTCATGACCGTGGTACGAGTAGCTCGGTGGGTGCACGACCTATGATGAGTTTGTCGGTTGTCAGCTATTATCGACGCGCTAACTGCGGACGTACATATACGATCGGCATGTAATGTTATTCGTGATGTACGGTTGTAACGTGAGGTCACACGTTGCGAGACCTTCGGTGTATTTTAAAAGTACGGCTTGTTTTGCTTCTAGGACCAAAGGAGTTCTTCTACCGAGGCCATCACTACTTCTACACCGGTCATGTTCCCGGGCTGGCTAACAAGAAGTTCGACTGGCTCGATGGACGCAACGTGTGCCGCGAGTACTGCATGGACCTCGTTTCCATGGAGACCCAGGAAGAAAATAATCTAATCTTCAAGCTTATCCAGCAAAGTAAGTCCTTGTTATAGTTTTTATATCTACTGATGAGTAAGATCAGGCTCAAAGGCTGATCATATTTTTTTTAAACTTAGTACCTGTAATACACTTGATTTTCATAGAAAATGCAGAAAGTATAGTGATTGTAATAAAATGATAAGATCACTTAAAAAGGTATCAGACTAACTGCTATAAAATACTAACTTCATTTTTCCTTTTTTAAATTCTAAACCTGAAAAAATAGTATTATATATATAAATAATTATTAAGTATTAAAATAATTATTTCTAAGAAAATTATTAGCCAACACTAATCGATTGTATAATTGTTTACAGACGATGTGCCATATATTTGGACTTCTGGGCGTCTTTGTGACTTCAAAGGCTGTGAGTCGCGCAAGGACCTCGAGCCCAAGAACATCCTCGGATGGTTCTGGTCTGCAAACCGTGAAAAGATTTCGCCAACTAACCAGGTTTGTTTAAATAAAAAAAAAAATGTCTCCTAGAGATATTGTTTTAGTCAAGTTAAACAGACCGAGATAATTTTTATCTCAGCATTATGATGTGACTAGATAGGTACCTACTCAGATAATTATAATCAAACCAATTTCGACTGCAGATCTCAAGCTAGTAATTAGCACTTGTCTGCTAAAAGACGAATCCATTTTGATTTATGGCGTGTTACTCAAGGCTTCGTTTCTTTTAGTTAGTGTAGTCGCAAAATTCTATACAATGTAAAGTTAGAGATATGATTGATGATGATTGCCGCTGAGTAGCATTTACTGGGGGCGATTCCCTGACTTAGGTCACTTTGAAGGTGAACTCCTTCCTCATCAGAGGATTATTGGATTCAGATAAAATAAATTTGATGAAAGGATAACGAATTTTCCCATCTAACTTTCGGTAAAATGTGACTGATTACTTGTATATCCATGAAAAACCGTCTTCGAATTTTGAAAATTGAATAATCGTATCAATTTTCACGCATTTTGGACAAACAAAAGGTCGTAGCCGCCAAGTGCAGCGCGGATTGATATTGAACTTTATAATACTTCATGTTATGTTTTATTTTCCATTACAAGCTTCTAATTGAAGCTTATACCTGAATCACAGCCAGTTAAATAAGTAAATCCTTTCCTTCCGAAGTAACATTTTCTACGTGTCTCATCGCATTTTCACGGTGTCTGAACGCGGGGAGTAATGTAGGTACCTAATAGGGTGAGAACATATAGTCAATCACCTACCAGACACAATTCTGGACTTTAAATTCAAATAGCTACATACTGAATATTTATTCTTGAATAAAATATAATTAATATTTTTAAGTGCAGCTCAGGTGTCGAGCCCAGAAGGCTAGTTCACCTGAGACTAAATACATAAAAAACGAAAACAAAATTGAAAACATGTGTCGCGGTAACAATTCGAAGGCATTAAAACCCCTAACTACTCAATTGTAAGAAATAAAAGTATGTTCAAAATATATTTCTACTAACATAAACAAAACCAATCTAAGTATATAAAAACGAAATGGCGATGTCATCCGGCGATCATTTCAATTTATTGCTTTTCTTAAATAACATTCGTCTCAAGTCACAGTAGCCGCTGTTGCCACAATTCCCAGTTGCGTAGCGGTTACAAAACGAGAAACGTGAAAGTGTAGATTTACATCTCTATAGGAAGAGTTCTAATAAAATATCAGATAGACAATGCTTTGTGGTTTACAGCTTCCTTCTGGAAGTATCCAATTAAAGGGC
The DNA here is from genome assembly GCA_963854805.1 of Plagodis dolabraria. Classification (NCBI taxonomy): domain Eukaryota; kingdom Metazoa; phylum Arthropoda; class Insecta; order Lepidoptera; family Geometridae; genus Plagodis; species Plagodis dolabraria. The sequence continues at coordinate 25,419,820 of OY978444.1, forward strand.
GTAGCGATAGCGGTTAAGTAAAACAACTCTCTTAAACAATCCAGATATCATCATAGTCACAAAATAAAGAATCTAAAAGAATCCAGATATCATCATAGGTATTTCACAATACCAATTTTGAGTTTAAAACCATTATCTATGTTCATTAATGACCGTGTGATAGAATGTATACATATTGATCAATCCCCATACCTATACCGTGTAATTATATGAAACCGTCCACAAAAACGTGTAAGCGTTGAGATACATAGCGCAGAATATCACACATAAATCAGTCATATACCTAGACAGCGCGTTTCTTTGTAATATTTGTTTACCTTGCTATATTTCTTGCAGATTCCCAACGGTTGGGGCTACAACCCGTGGTCGCAGACCGGTCACAAGAAGCAACGCCAGCCCGACAACGCAGAGTTCGATATCAACGGCACCTCAGAGTCCTGCCTCAGCATCCTCAACAACGTATACAACGACGGCATCGCGTGGCATGACGTCGCCTGCTACCACGAGAAACCCGTCGTCTGCGAAGATTCCGAGGAGCTCTTGAATTATGTCGCGAGCACCAACCCCGGCCTTCGTCTGTGATCACATGCACTGAGCAATCTAGATTTAAGTACTCCAGTTTTACATCTGTGATGTAATACTTTCATCAATATACCCAGTTACTTCTCTTATAGGTCGCGCATCATCGCAAAATTCATATTTATTTATCTGCACTCGTTGTCGTTGCTTTTATCTTCGAAATTCATCAAGATCTCTCTTCACTGCCGTCCGTCGTACAAAAAGACATTGTACAAAATAAGTTAAGAATTAATTAAGTTTATTAACCTAAGGGAAGAATTTATATTTGTATATAAATAAAACATAAGAAAATAGTTTTGGATCTTTTATTTCAAAGTTGCAAAGGCAAAACAACAATTCAAGTCTATTGAACAAGTATATATCTTTAGAAAAAAAACAACAAAATACTTCGATCGTATACGATTTGCTTCGTGTCTAGGTACATCTTATTCTCTAGATTCAAATATGTACTCGTTTAAAAAGGTTATTAGACTAATAAATAAGGTTGAATAACCTTACCCTTAACAAAGAACTTCGAATATAATTCATAACATCGATCTTGTAAACTTAAAATAGGAATCTATTAATAAGGCACAGTCTAATCAATTAAGCACAGATTGATACGAGATGGTAGAAACTACCAAAAAAAAACACATAAAATGTAGTTCTACCTAAAAAAAATACTACCCCTCACAGTAATTATGGCACATTTTTGGGCACTTTTTAGGCTGTTGTTTAAGAGTTGGCTTTCAACCATCAAGACTTTACTTCAGTCTTTTACTATCGTAATTTAATAATAGCCTCAATTATTTACTGCCTTTTTCACTTAGTAGGTATGCTAAAATGTTAAATGACACGGAGGCTTGTTATTTGTTGTTTCGTGAACTTTGTGCTGTAATTTTATTATTTTTAATCGTCATAGAAGATGGTGCTTGCTCATCAACTAAACTACTAGACTTCATTTGATCGACAGAAGTGAGATCGACAGATCAAACACTTAATTTTCGGAATGACGTCCTTACCACCTGTATGTCTAAATATTAATTTTATTTTTCCTCTACGAGAGCTTACATATTCCGTAACATGCTTATTGGCGACTATATTGTTCAATCTTCTAAAGGCTCGTATTAAAATATGCATCTCAAAATTGAGATCGATCTTAAGATGCAATATTGACGTTTAAAGTATAGATTATAGAACATCTGTCAAAAACAGTATCTAATGATCAACCTTATTATTGAGAATGCAATTATTAATACGAACCTAAAGCAAAATGGAGATGCCTATCCAGTCCAAGAGTGGATTGGTATAGGTTTTTGATGATGTTGAGAGGTTATTAAATATTATTGTCATATTTTCTATTTGGAAAAGATTGTGACATAGTTTAACATATCATATCTATAGCATGGAACAGGTTTTAAAAAAATATTATGCACCTAAACAAGTTTTTCAATTTTTTCCTTTGTCATTTTGCTGATATATTGACTATGAACTGTTATATAATTTACCATTTTTTATTATTAAGTAGGTACGTCGCAAACGAAAAATATGTATGTAAAAAGGTTATAAATGTTTGTACCTGTATGAGCCTCGTATGTAGCTTCTAGGTGGTTTCTGAATTTTTCCAGCATTCAAAACAAATTCGTGTTCATAATTTTAAGTCACTTTTCCTCACGCAAATTATTGCACACCAAAAACTGCCCTTTTCATGCCTGAGAGGTATAAATGTTCCCCATTCTAATATATGTAACAGAAATGAAATGTATTAATATGATGAACAATTTAATTACATCTCAATACTGCGCCACTGATGTGCGCGGTGACAACGCTCAGTTCCATAAACAGTACCTCCCAAAAATTGTTCTTTAAAATATTTTGTATGATGCGCATATACTCGTATTGTGACTGCTGACAATTGCTGAGGAAAGCGGCCTTAATGTTACGGGTAACTACTTTTATATTGTAAATATAGCAAAAGAAACACGGCAATATTATATTGAAACTTACTTCCGTAAAAGTGGCTATTTCTTATTCTATAAAAAAAAAACTAAAAACAAAAAGTTACACTTCGCCCACTTATCACAATAAAGTCAACATTTAAGTAACAAAAAATATTATCTTCTGGAAACAAATATATAAAATAGTCTCTATTTTAGAATATTCAAGTGATAACACCTAATATTAGTATTAGAAAATATATTCCAACAAAAATATGGGCACAATATGACATTTATCAAAATTGCTTTGAAAAAAGCCACTGTATGTCACAACTCTAATGCACTGTCACATTAGGTATTTTAATTGGACAGTTCTTATAAGAAAGTGTACAATCAAACAGAAATTCAAACCTAGAGTGGAATGAAACACCAAAATCGGTATTCACACAAAAACTTTTTGCCGACTAACATACTCTATACCTCAGTATTTCTGATTTACCTTCATATTCCTAAATGATGTAAAAAAATTATCGTCTGGTCCCGGTAGCCGGATTGAGGCCCGGAAAGTGCCGTGTGTATAAATTTATACCTATTTTACACATTACTCGTATATGCCATAGAAAGCAATATAAGCATAATCCTTTAATTTAATGCGAGAATCTATTCTTAATACTCAGATCTGTGGTTGACTCTAATCAACAAATAATGTGGTAAACATGATGGCAGCTTCACTAACTATCAACCTATTTATCTATACAATACAATGAGTACACTTCCTCTTTACTATATGAGTTTTTAGCTTAATTAAACATAATCACTAGTAAGTACCTAAGTGCCTGTACTTACAAATATAATGGAGCATATTCGTATAATATATTGGATAATATAATTCTCAAATTGAACACAATTAGTTACAGCAACATCTATTCGTCATCAGTCTCTAAGTCTCCAAGACCTCTGAGAAATACACTTCTATGAGAGCTTCTAGCTTATAAACGTAACCACTACATAGGTACTTTAGCGCCTACTTACAAAAGTAAGACTTTGTTCGTATAATTATAGAAAAATATTACTTCTTACTAAGTATCAAGCTCTTATTCTGAATTGTACACGATTAGTTACAGCACCATCTATTCGTCATCAATGTCATCACAGTCTCTATACCTCGCAGATCTCTGATGACAAAAGTCCTCATGAGCCTCTAGCTTAACTAAAGATAATCACAAGTAGATACTTATGTCCCTACTTACAAAATAATTGACTGTGTTCGTATATTTTTAAAGAAATATAACTTAAGGCTTGGTATCAAGAAAATATTTTTCTCAATTGAACACGATTAGTTACAGCACCATCTGTTCATCATCAATGTCATCACAGTCACTATACCTCGAAGAACTCTGATGACTAAAGTTCTATAAGAGCCTCTAGCTTAATTAAACACAATTACTAGTGGTAACTTAAGTGCCTACTTATAATAATATTGACTGGGTTCGTAAATTTTCAAAGAAATATAACTTATTGCTAAATATTAAGAAAATATTTTTCTCAATTGGACACTATTAGTTACAGCACCATCTGTTTGTCATCAATGTCATCACAGTCACTATACCTCGAAGATCTCTGATGACTTAAGTTCTATAAGAGCGCTAAGTAGCTTAATTAAACACAATCACTAGTAGATACTTGAGTGCCTACTTACAAAAATAATTGACTGTTTTCGTATATTTTAAAAGAAATATAACTTATTGCTAGGTATCAAGAAAATATTTTTCTCAATTGAACAGAATAGTTACAGCACCATCTATTCGTCATCAATGTCATCGCAGTTTCTAAACCTTGAAGACCTCGTGGTAGCTCTGCCAACAGACTTCAAGTCCTTATACAACTCGCACATGTACAAATCGCGCGCTTTGTTCAATAGAACATTAAGCACATTATATTCCCTCCCCGACACCATGATATAAATATTAGAGTACTTCTCTATTTCTGCCGGTGTTAGTTTGAAAGCGTTTCTGTTATTATGACAGATGCTATCGATATAAGTGACGGTGCTGCCCTCTTCGTCGCTGTTGCACTCGGATACGTAAAGTTGCGGCGTGTTGGCGCAGATGGCGCTATAACCACTGAGAGTCATCTGGAGTGTCACGAAAGGCAGCTCTGAATCCGGGATCACCGGTTTCTTCAGACAGGCGCGGTGTTGACGGCGAGTAGTGTAGAATTTTGATAGGTCTGTAATATAAACAAAAATAGTTAGATTCATGAAGACAACGAAAAGTTTTGTTACTTATTAAAAGACCGGCCGAGTAAGAAAAAGATACAGACAGACCATACGGTTAGGCCAGAATAGGGTAAATGACACATTTAGTAATAATTTGCGTATTGAAATTGAGAATGAACCGACTTTACCACTCAAAAGTGTGAAGTAACTTGTTGAAGTCGGTACCATGATAGTTCATAAGTAAACCTATTATCACAATATTGTGCGCATGGCACCGACTTCGACAAGTTATTTCATACTTTTGAGTGTTGAAGTCGGTTCCATTTTTTGGTAATTTTTTTAAACTTTTTTCCCTTGTTACTTACGGGACCGATTGTCGTGGTAACTGACAACGACTACATATTTTATATCATCATGATAGGAAATATTCATCAGTTATTGCAGTGTAACTCGAAAACGGCTAGAACAATTTTGATGAAATTTAAATGTGAACAAACGACAAGCATTAATTAGCTTTCAAATAAAAAGAGTTATCAGATTCGGTTCACCCAGTCAAAAGTTCTGAGGCAACAAACATAAAAAAACTGACGAACAGAGAACCTCCACCTTTTTTTAAAGTCGGTTAAAAAATTAACTCACTGTCAATATAAATCTCCGGATCCCTTTCCAAAAAGGTTGGCCACGACTCCAGTTCGTCTACCAAGTTGACAACTCCTTTGCCTTTCAGCCTCAAATAAAGATCACCAAGCACCTGAAAACCACACCATAGTATTTTAAATATTTATCTAACACTAGCTATCCGGGCGCGGCTCCGCCCGCGCGTTAGTCGGTTATCGCGCAAAAGCATTAACCTCTTTTTGCGCAGTTGGATAAAAACTATCCTATGTTTTTTCCCAGGTCTCAAACTATTTCCATACCAAATTTCATTCAAATCGGTCCAGTAGTTTTGGCGTGAAAGCGTAACAGACGGACAGACAGAGTTACTTTCGCATTTATAATATTAGTACTGATTCCATAGGTTAGCATTTGACAATTTTCAAATCTTGGGAAAGCCCCGAGGTTGTCTCCAAGGGCTCCAGGTGTGATGTTTATCTATAATTATATTGAAGTTTCCATACTATCTTAACATTATTATACTGATAGGCCTTAGTCTACCAACTCACCGGTCGGTAAGCAATATTGATAAGTAATGACTCGGTCAAAGATGTTGTTCCCGCTAACCTACAATTGCTGCCTCTCCAGGAGAGATGCCGAAACACACCGTTATGTTACAAAATGTAATGTAATCCGCAGAGCATGCGTTATTGCAAACATAAAAATATTAAAAACACCGTTATGTGTTTGGCGGCAGATTTTCTAATTGAGGATTGTTTATCAATCTAATTAACATCACTAACCAAGAGGTGAGATAGGGGACAAATGCCTACCAGTTATACTGATAAGTCATCATAAATAATGTCAAGAAGGTATAGCAATTTCAATAAATAAAAAATTCAACAAATTATAGGTAAACATTACATCTGTAGTCCTTGAAGATACTATCTCAGGGCTGTAGTAGTTATCATACCCATATTATGGAGACACTCCTACCACCACTTTGGGAACACTCTTGCTGGTAGTATAATTGCTACTTTTTGTTAAATGAGGGAATTCAAATATGAAACGGTCATACAGTATTAATTATTTACCTCAACAAATAATTAAATAGCCAATCCGTCACTGAGCTGGTTCTAAACTCAGTTGGTAGTCTGTATACCAACTGAGTTTAGAACCAGCACAGTGGGGCCCCGTGGGGTGTGGGGTTAGAATTGCACCTCCCCATATCATACCTTGGGTGTCGTAAGAGGCGGCAAAGGGAAAATACTGGAGGGTCGGCAGCAGCACCTTCTAAAGAACTGCCAACTCACACTGCGATCCCCAAGACGCCTGCCAAGGGTGGTGATTATGGCAAATACCCCCTTAATAGGGGAGGCTGTGTTCAGTAGTGGACGATCCGGCTGTTACAGTACAATACAGTATACAGACTGATTTGTCAAATCACCCTCGAAGCAGTAGTGCAATAACACTACTGTGTTTAGACTGTACCAAGTGAAATGACTTGGTAAATGGAACATAATCCATAATATTTTTTTTTATGTTATGGTTACGGATCAGACCGAGGCCCACCTGATGTTAAGCGGACTAAACTCTGCCTATAGCAGATGCATTTTGTCACAAGTGAAGAATTGCAGTTGCCCGTCACCTTGAGACATAGTTGTTAAGTCGGATGTGTCCGTAATTTGAGTGGCTCTCAATGACTGCTGCTGGAACACACTGTTAGGTGGTTGCCGATAGATTCTCCCCTTGGAGGCGGTAACTAATACCATATAATCTGCTACCATTATAATCGGGCGGGGGTAAAATTCTAACCCGATACCCCATGGGTCACTGTAGCTCGATAGCTGCCAAAAGCCAATGACATTACTAGCGTCTCAGACTGCCGAGCGCAGTGTAGTGTTAAGCATAACGAGAACGGTGAGAACGGTGCCACTGCTACTGTCAAGGACAGGTGTGACTCACTATCATGCAAGTGCCTTGATCGTCTGAATATATAACATTAAAATAAATTTAGGAATTACTGATTCAAAAATGTATTATAGTTTGAGATTTCTGAATACTGAACAGATGGGTCTGTTCAGCAGTGGGAAATCTGAAGTAGATTCGCATGTTTATAGGATATTCTGTATGCTCACTTGCTATCACCCTTAGGTACAGTATCTATCGTTCAGCTCATAGTAACAATGTGTTCCTAATCATTCTTCGCGACTCAGTACAATCTCCATGGTATAATTTCAATCTATGCGACATTGTGGCAATGCTTTTTTTTATGGTATTGTGGTGGAACAAGCACAAGGCGCATCTGATATTAAGCGTTAACCTCTGTCTATAACAGATGCATTTCGTTACAAGTGACGAATTGCACTGCACCTGTCACCCTGAGACATACAGATGTTAAGTCTCATGTGCCTGTAATTTGACTGGCTCTCAAGGACTGCTGCTGGAACACTCTGTTAGGTGCTTGGCGATAGATTTTCCACTTGTAGGTGGTAGCTAGCCAGGCGAGCAAAATACCCTTTCACCATGGAGTGTAGTTCAAGTCGGCGGTGATGGGGATCAAACCATGGACCTGCAGCACAGCAGTCCATAGCTATTTCCACTCGGCTATAGAACAGGTCATAAAATAAACTTGAATATGTTCCAGCAGCTGCCCTTGAGATGTGGTTCCCAATTTTTTATGTATATTTAGGAATTGTTATTTGTAATGAAATCCCCACTGAAATGTATTTCGCTCCTGACAATATTCGCAAGTAGGTCTTCTGGTTGACTTCTCAACTCTTTCGTGTTTGCTAATATAGCTGTCAATTCAAAACAAATATCTCAGTTGGAAATTATCAGAATTAATTATCAAAGACCATCCACAAGGTGGATGTCACGTTATTAAGATAACTGGAAGACGCTGGATGCAAGCCGCTTCCGACAGGCCACTACTGGATATATATGAGTCGAAAATTGTAACAAAGGAACAATATTTAAGAGATACTCACAACATCATTGGTTTTAGTGGTCAGCATGGCAATAGGAATAAAGTGTATTTTGGTGGCTTCTGCCAACAGTGCCTGTGCTTTCTCAATAGCCCCGCTGCTCCATGTTGTAGATACTGCATTTTCAATTTCACACATTGCATTAACTATCTAAAAAAAAAAATTAGTGGGTTTGGCTTAGCAGAACAAATGAAATGAATATAATTCATAAAAAATTTAGTATTACATAGATCTAAGGTCTTTTTTTTTTATGCTTGATAGGTTAGCCTTTGACCACTATCTCACCTGATGGTAAGTGATGATGTGGTCGATGATGTTGTTCAGGCTAACCTAGAATTACTGGCTCTCAAGGACAGCTGCCGGAACACACCGTTAGGTGCTTGGCGACAGATTTTCAACTTGAGGGTGGTAGCTAGCCAGGCGGGCATCCGCAAAGTACCCTACCACCATGCAAAAAGGCATTTAAAATTAAGCTCTCCTATTTTGCTGTTACTCATCTATATAGGAGTTTAATAATATTTCATAGAATAAATGAAATATTGTTAGTCTTAAGAAGTCTTTAATGCAATAAAACCTTTTTTCCAATAACCATGACTTCAGTTTCTTTTTGAACATTCCGTATGGGAGCTCTTTAAGCGATATTATTAATTTATTGTACACAGTGATACACGTGGCAAAGCAATTTTTATGAAGACACAAATTTATACATTGGCTGTGCACAAGTCTTTGTCCATTTATAATTAGTAATACAAGGTATGTCATAAACATATAATAAGAATAGTAACAGCTCTAAAACGCTGCCTTGAGGCTTTGCGTACCTGTTTATTCATGTTGACCAATTTAGACATATTTCAGATTTTTTACCTAAATTGCAAACTTTAACACATTGTTCTTGGTTGACTAAGTAGCTTTTTATCTAATGCACAATAGATGAAAACCTGCCTTACCCTGTGCCCATAGCTGCTATGTGTCACTAGGGAATGAAATACCAGGATACCTGGATTTTTGCACATTATTTCTGCGCAGTCATATGGGCGTAACCACGAATTGATGAAAGTGGTGCTTAGATTACCTATATCATTGTGTAGTGCACAGGGACAGGATATGCAAGTACTTTTTTGCCAGTTTCACTTTGTCATTATGACTGCATAATGCATTAGTTCAAGTGACCAAACCATTTCTCTGCCCAAAAGCAGGATGGTCGCAATAAGCTTAAAAAATTACATCATTAACTTTGCATTACAAATTTAACAGATGTAAATGCAAAAATTTCAATTTTTAGAGGAATACTATGTTATAAACTAATATATTATGTTAATACCTACAACAAAAATATATAAATTTGTAAGTTACAATATGCTAAGTGTCATCTGTTAATCTATATTGATACAATTTGTCCACTTCTAGGCAAAGTTGCCTACTAGTAACTACATGATATATTTACTAACAATCTATTGCCCTAATATGAACTGGATGCCCAAAAGTATTGATCATTTTCTTATATATAAATATATGTAATATACATACTTTTACAACAGGTGTAACTCCATGTATGCTTGCTTCAAACACTTTTGTGGGATACTTTTTGTCTTCTGCAGGCAAATTAACATACACAGTATAATCGTTTGGACATACATAAATCCCATAATCAACAAGCCAAATTAGAAACTGAGTCTCTAATGAAATGATTCCGCGAACCCAGTTGTTGTTCCAGAGGACTGCAACATACTGAAATGCAAATTTGTATTACATATTATTAAACTAGTGGTTCTCGGAGCTGTAAAAATTGCGAGCCTGCCCTTGCATAGGTTAAAATTTAATAGATTCACTACTCACACTGATAGGTTAATATAATAGGTTAATTTCAAAATTCATAGTTATATTCTGAAAACTGAAATATATTTGATGTAACACAAGTAATTTGCAATTCTTCATTGAAATGACCACTTCAACAAGTAAGACAGTTTCACAGAATTAAAGTATCTAATGACATACAAAATATTAATACCCTGAAGCTAGCGTATCAACGATTTGTATACTATTTGTAGGGCACTTTGCGAATGCTTGCCTGGCTGGCTACCACCCTCAAGTAGAAAGTCACCGAGCACCTAACAGTGTTCTGGCAGCAGTTCTTGAGAGCCAGTAGGTAATTATAAAACAACAGGCACATGAGACTGACTCTGTATGAAAATTATACAGGGAGTAGAGTTAAGGATCCTTTTGAGATGTCATCAACGCTCCCCTCTTAACATTTCCGTTTCCTAACCGAATTTCATAAGATTATATTAATGTCACTTTGGATACATATTCTAGGATGAAGTTATGGTTGTTCTTGACATACTAATGTCTTTTAGTTATAGAGGGATTAATATTACCCCTACTTTGACTTCTACACCATATAAGACCCAATGACTGGATTTGATTGAGTTAAACTTTTAATAGATAATGTTAGTCTTGTTGGGAATTGAATTCAAATTTACAATTTACATCTCTCTGGGCCCTAGTTCTGCTGCTTATGCAGTATGTATTACACCTATTTCCTATCTACCAGTTTAATTTTTTACAGGAACTAAAGTATTTTTGTAGGTACTTATAATCCGGTTCTCAGTGTAATGTGGGTACAATACTAAATGCTATTTTATTCTTACTTGCCCATGATTCACTCCTGATAAATCAGCTTTATTCGAGAACTGTAGTCCACCGTTGCTTTCTGGTAACGTAATATTTGGTACACTGGATATAGCATCTTCAGGAACACAGAAGAAAGAAAATGGATTTCGGAATGTAGTTATTTTAACATTCATTGTCTTGCGGCAACAGCAATTCCGCAGTGCCCAATCCTACGTACGTGTATAAATACAGATTTGCCGGCTAAAACCCTTCGGTAAGTAATGAGCTCAGTGAGAGATATAAACATAAGAAAATAAAATTTTAAAACTAATCAAAACAAAATTAAAATTAACCTCCAAAACAAGACAGATAAGTTATTACAATTCGATTAGCGATTGGCGATTATTACTAAATGTTATCGACTTAGTCGATTGTTCTGTCCATTCGATAAAAGTCGATAACAATCGATGTAAGTAATTGTAATCTACTAGCGGTGTGCGGCGGGCGACAATGACTGATACGGTGTTCATATATTAAGTCTATAATTCGTTTGTAGCGAATTAACTACGACTAGTAGAACGAATTAGAGATAAATTACTCGTACGTACAACTAAATTAGTAATAACAAAAGATGGTGCGGTTTACTTTACGTACGCTGCGCTGTAAATCAATTGTTAAAAACTGCAGTTGTAAGTAAAGCCTTACTTACAACTGCAGTAATTAGGTATTATATTAAGCGATTGTAGATTATTCAATTGTCTGTCTATTTTTTTTTTTTTTTTTCAATGAGAACGGTTAGAAACACCACTCACACTAACGATAAATAAAAATTATAAAAACATAAAAAAATCTATAATATGTAAAAAAATAAAATAAACGTCAATTTAAAAATACAATGTCAACTAAGCAAATACTCCAATGGTGATTCAAAATAATAGTGAACATTTAAATGAAATGGTCGAATTTCTCGCCACGCCAGCCCTAACGATATCATTCGCCCGCTTTTACCAGCGCCAATGTTGCAGCTATTCCCGAACCGAATGGCCTGATGCGTGACGATGGTAAAAGACCTGACGGCATGATCTGGTTCCGTGGAAGTTAGGACGGCCCTTAGTGTGGGACGCTACTTGCGTAGACACTTTAGCGCCGTCACATCTTTATGAAACCAACGTGAGGGCTGGCGCTGCGGCTACTTCGGCGGAGCAACTCAAGCGGCGCAAATATGCTAACCTCGGTATGGGTTACATATTTGAGCCGTTTGGTGTAGAGACATTGGGTCCGTGGGGACCGGGAGCTCATCGTATTTTCCAAAACCTATCTGAGCGCTTGGTCGATGCGACGCGTGATCAAAATGCTGGCACATATTTGGCTCAACGAATAAGCATTGCAATTCAACGGGGCAATGCTGCCAGCATGCTGGGCACGCTGCCAACTGGGAGTGGTCTGGAGCATTTGGACTGCCTATGAGTCTGCTATGGCTTGTAGGTTGTCTAAGTGCCTTTATTGTAGTAGCGGTAGTGTTGTACATAGTTTATAGTATTTTGTTTGATAAAAGCATACCACCGTTTATAAAAAAAATAATGAAAACAATTTAAAATAATACACAATTTAAAATAATTTTCAATAATAATAAAAAAAATCATTTTAATTATTATACCATTCACATAGCTTTAAACATTCAGTGAGGATCTCCTTCCATGTGTCATTAAATACGTCACGCTCTTGATTAGCGTCTACCAGAGCGTTGAGCCCTTTAAGAGATCGCGGTATCGGGGATGCGGCATGAGTGACTGTCCTACAGTTTGGAACAGCAAAAAGTTTGTGTTTCCTCGCTGAAAGGTAGTTGTCAGGTACATAAAGGCAACACAAAACATCACTGAGATCCGGAACATCTACTTTGCCAATGAAATCTTTGCACATTATGACAAGCTGGTCATAAGATCTACGGACTTCTAGCGACTTGTACCCTAAGCTACCTAGCAAACAATTTGTAAGGTACTTGTAGGGGTAGTACCCATAAATGCGCTTGTATCTGAGAAAGGCCTTTTGAACTTTCTCCAAGAACAGCTTGCCTCGTGGGGATGCCACACACAGGCACTAGCCTCCTGCTTACTTCGAACCAATGCGCTAAATATAAGCTTGATCACAGCAATATTGTGGAAATCCCTAGAGTTCCGAAACACAAAACACAACCGTCGGTACGAGTTTTTGGCAACTAACATAATATGTTCGTTAAAAGTGAGCTTCCGATCAAATGTAACACCCAGATCTTTCATGTATAGTTCATAGTATTTATTGGTATAATTGTATACAGATCCACTAAATAATAATTTTAATCAGTACTAATATTATAAATGCGAAAGTAACTCTGTCTGTCTGTTACGCTTTCACGCCAAAACTACTGGACCGATTTGAATGAAATTCGGTATGGAGATAGTTTGAGACCCGGGAAAAAACATAGGATAGTTTTTATCCGACTGCGATAAAAGAGGTTAATGTATTCGCGCGATAACCGACATACGCGCGAGCGGAGCCGCACCCGGAATGCTAGTATACATACAGATTTGATTATTGGAGTTGTAGGTTAAGGTACTTACTACATGGATACATAATAATTACATAAAAATTACGTGATATAAAAAGTTTCAGGTTTCATTTACAAACTAAATTATAAAAATTTACCTAGGTATAATAATAAATACTTTTAAAAGTATCCTAAAAAAACATTAAAAAATATTTAAATAAAACACTTAAAAAGCATAAAATTATATATCTAGTGACATTTAATTTTTAAATATACCTAGGTATATTTAAAAATTAAAGAAATAATCAATTAAATTACAATAAATAACGTCAAAAATGGTAAATAATAATAATAATAAAAATTAAAATCAATTTTATAATTATTTCAAGTCAAAAAATTCTTCAATAGAGTAAAACGTTTCGTCAATAAGCCAGCGCTTTAATCGTGATTTGAATACAGCAAGATTTCTTGATTCTATAATATGTTTAGGTAGTTTGTTAGAGACTGTCGGTCTCATAACGTGAGTCGACCTTGTAGATTTGGTGAGGGAACGGCTCACAGCCGCCAGCTGACCTCTGCTGCGTGTTGGATATGTGTGTGAATCACCTACTTTTGGATAGTTTTCAATGTTTACCCGAGCAAATACTGCTACTTGATATATTACTATAGAGGGTAGTGTTAAGATCTTAAGAGACTTAAAATACGGTCTAGCTGGCGTGTCGCTGGTGATTCGCATGATAGCTCTTATGGCACGGTATGTTGCTCGCGCTATAGCAAAGCAATCAATCCATCCATTCATTTGTTCATTGTAGTGTAAGTTGATACTTAAGTACCTACCTGCACTATAAAAACTGCGAATTAATGGTTAGGAAAGTTATGACACGCGCGTTTGACCTCGCTCCTAAATAAGTCAAAGGGTAAACAAATTGAAGTTATACTTAAAATCAATCGACAGAACACCGCCCTTGCGGCCATCCACTCATACGCAGTTTAACGCCGTGCGACGTACAGTCGTATGCATACTATGCATCGCATAGCGGATTGAGATGTGCGTACAATTAGTAGTTCGTCCATTGTCAATCGAATAATCATAGTGAGAAACTACGAAATCGACAATCGAATGCTTAATAGCCCTAGCTTCGATTCAGTCGATTGTATTTTTTGCAACGATCGCCCATCGCTAAATTTGATAGGTTCGGAAACGGAATTGACACGACGTAACCATAGATTAATAAAGCAACAACAGTAATATAGGGTTGCAATCTTTAATTTTTTTTTCTCCTGCAAAAGCAAATAAAAATCTTGTATATTAGCTTTTGAACCTCGTAAACTCATATGACGTGTGTGATAAATTTAAGAAAAATTCGGCCAAGTGCGAGTCGGACTCCCCACGAATGGGTTCCATACCATTAGCTATACAACATTAGACTTCATATTTTAACCTTATTTTGTTTTAACGTGCGCGAGTCTGACTCGCACTTGGCAACCTTTTTGTATTTGATGTTATAGCGGCAACGGAAAACATCATAAGTGAAAATTTTAATTCTCTAGCTATCACCGTTCTTGAGATACAGCCTGGTGACAGACGGACGGACGGACGGACTGACAGCGAAGTCTCACACCTCGGTTCAAGTCACGCAAATATGCGTTATTTGCACTGTTTTCACGCAAACGCTCGGTTCATAACGAGCTAAACAGACACCACGATAGCATTATGACGTCATCTATGACGTCACCTCCGGCTGCTAACAACGCTTACAGAAAAGTAGTAGTACAGTGTTTGCACAAACGTAAAATCAAATTTTGACAGATAGATAACTGAATGTGATCCACTCATAATCAATTTTCACATAAACAAATTTTAACACTAACTATTGCCTAAGCTGTGGCGCGTTGACTTTGAGAATGATAGCGACGACAACACTCGCGGCCGCCGTGGACTAGACTCACACATACACACACGTTCTAGGTATTCTAACGCATTGCGAGGGCAATGAACTTGGTAGGTATAATTCAGCTGTTTCTTGTTTGACAGACGCAGAAGCGGTAGCAATGGCGAGGCGGTGCGGCCCAAGTAGGTATTAGATGGTAAGTAATAAGATGATTGATCAAAGTGAAGTTAATAAAGTTTTGAAGCGCTCGTAGCCTAGTTTGCTTAGCCATACTGAATCGATCAGCAAAGTTAAGCAACGTCCGCCGCGGTCATGACTTGGATGGGTGACCGCTGGTGACATTACTACTGAGCGCTTCCGTGCTTCGGAGGGCACGTTAAGCTGTCGGTCCCGGTTGTTGTCTTAGGATAGCAGTCGTTACAGCATGGTGGTAGGGCACTTTGCAAATGCCCGCCTGGCTAGCTACCACCCTCAAGTTGAAAATCTGTCGCCAAGCACCTAACGGTGTGTTCCGGCAGCTGTCCTTGAGAGCCAGTAACTCTAGGTTAGTCTGAACATCATCCTCGACCACATCATCACTTACCATCAGGTGAGATAGTGGTCAAAGGCTAAACTATCACGCATAAAAAAAAAAAAAAAAAAAAAAAAAAAAAGTGGCGAGGAAATTTTCAACTGGCTCTCAATATCCGCTACCAGGGTTCACTTTTATCAGATACATAGTTAGGTACATCTCAAAATAGTGTTCACGACAAAGATGAAAATTCTTAAAGTATTAAACTTACCCATTAAGGACGCGCCATACCAGCGCGGAAAGATGGATTTCGCCAATGCGACCGAATTTACAAGTAAGGTCCCGCTTCGCAAGCAACGCGCTTCAGTCGGATTATAGTAAACGCAGCTGTATTGTACGTTTTATATTTCCACGCAGGGCGCTAGCAATCAGTAGGTAGGTATATAAACTGTGATTGCAGGTAAGTAAAATACAGAATTTGTGATTTTCTCTTTATTTTATTCTATTGCCCTAGTAAGTTATAAATATATACTTACATAATGTTTACGGTCATTGGTTGTTCATATATATTGTGTAATGTATGTAGTTAGGTATTATTGTATTGTAATAAAAGTACTTTCATTCAATTATAATATCTTTATTGGAAAAAAATATAATAAGAACGTACTTTCTAGGTATTTTTAAAACCGATAGGTATAACAAAAACCTATCGAACAAGGTTGCAACTACCTAGTGAACCTCGGTAGGTACTTAATTATTGATTTTCATGATAATAAACAGTTCATTAGCTATTTACTAGGTAATTTATAATAATTAGTTCTAAAAGAATAACCATGAATAAGCACGTAACCAAAATACGTACCTATCAATCATGGTATAATACCAACTTACGTAGGTTCGTATGCAGTACTAACTATCTACTTAGGTAGGTACGTATTGTCACGGTAATTTTTATAGATACTATTACCGTGGTATTGTGATATAGGTATTAACCTACTTTCTGCATAGAGTAGGTACGTTAGTCTGCTACTCGAAATATTTATAAAATAAAATTCCGTTCTGATCCCGTCCTATTTTCCGTTCCATTCTGATCCCACTTGTTTTATTGTCCTGTAGCCCTAGCACGACACGAATAACTAGGCAAAATTTCTCCGTTTCTTGAACGTATCGAAATGTCACCATTTTATATAGGATTTGATCAGCGCCCCTACAGTGCGTAAAAGGAACTCGATCCGTTTACGTTACGGTCTATAGAAATGTTCGTGCTTGGGCTACAGATTTAATAATAGTTAACGTGCTTAAGTTAGAAAGATGCACACAATAGCATAAATTTCAATGTACGAATTCTCAAACTACAAGGATAGCAGAAGCTCGTGGGAGTTTCATACTTTAGTTCTCTTTGAATCAAACTGGATTGTTGTATGATTTATTTATTTATTAAACTTAAAGTACCAGGAAAGCAGAAGTTCACAGGAGTTTCTACTGTAGATTTCGTAATAGAAAAACTGTATTTACACAATGTATTATACATATGGGCTAAAATTAAACTCAAAAAAGCACAGACCTTAAGTTATCGATTGAGCTAAATTAATCTAACCAACCTTATCCACTATGTTATATTTTGAGTAACTTTTTTGAATTTGTTAAATATTTACCTACAGTTAAAGTTTGCATCTTTTTCTAAATAATATAGAAGCTGATATTGGGGTACTTTTTGGCAAAGTTGCTGTTTAATTCAAAATGCCAAGCTTCCACAAAATTCGTCATTCAGTGATGTTCTTTATGTGCACACCAAACGTCTATGAAACTTTCTTCTTCCAGCCATTGGGTTACCATATAGTCATTAAAGACTTCTGCAGTACCTGGAGATGAATAATGTAATACCAGCCTTCTCCGATGCTTTGTATGGGTAGTAACGGCAATAAAGCTGACAGTGCAACATGTCGTCGTGTGTCTTAGTAATTAAACAACTTTAAACGGTTTAAACCGCGTATATTTGTCATTATTTTGTCCCGACGTTTCAAACACTTTGCAATGATCGTGGTCACGGGGTGTCATGGTCATGTGTCTTTTTATTTTGTTAGATTTAGTGACTTTTCTTTCTTCCACACACTCTGTTAGAAATGGAAGTAACATTTTTTTACTTCAACTGATGAAAACACCGACGATATAGCATTCATAGCTGCTATTTTAAAGTTTGTTATATATTCTTCTGGCTGCCATTCTGGTATATTTGCTTTAACCATTTGAAAAAAATATTTTATAGGTATCTTTACAGCACGAGTGTAATCTATGTCATCTTGTTGAGTTTGAAATACAGTAATACCCCGACTTACGCTACCCCGTTTTACGCGAACTCGGAGAAACGCGGTTTTTCATTTTGATTGCCGCGCGCATCAGTTCTCTCGCTCCACCCTCTCAGTGTTCAGTTTGCGACAGGTTTAACGTGTTCCACGTGGAACTGTTCTACGTGCGCAGTGCATTTTACTTATAATCTCTATTTATGTCATCTAAAAGAACGAAAAATGAGTAATTTGAGTTAACAAGAAAAGAAAAACACAGCTTTTGGAGTGTTAACTGACTATTATATTGAAGCAAAAAATAAAATTTGTGAATTGGCAAATAAATTTGACATACCGGAATTGCAAACTTAACAGAAGCACTCAATTCAATTGAAAAGGGGTTGAAAATTTTAGAAAAAATAGATTCTAATGAAGAATGCGTTTTTACTACAAAACAGGGAATAAAAAACTTACTGGTACGCTACGAAGAAATTTTGCGTGAGAAGAAGAAAAATTTAACTATTCAGGCAACATTTTTAGAATATATGAAGCCTTCGACATCAAAATAACTTTGGTTTAGGATTCTTTATTCATAACAATGTAAATTTTTTTATTGTCTTACACTTCATTCAACATTTTACTTCTAAATCATAGTTTTCTCTTAACTCTGGTCCCGATTAAACATACTTTATATATATTTATATGCAAAGTTGAACCCCGACTTACGCGAATTCAACTTACACGACAATCGCTCGGACCCACCTACCGCGTAAGTTCGGGGTATCACTGTATTCAATTGATATACTAAGTAACTAGTTAAGAACAATGAGAACAATTTTATAATAAACTAGCCGGCCCGCGCAACTTCGTTTGCGTCACATAAGGGTCAGAGATAGAACGAACGCCAGAAATATATTTTTTGTATGTTTGTAATGTTTGCGTAAATATCAGAAACCAATATATTTGTATGTTTGTAATGAGTACTGATTATTTTCCATAAAATAACATTATTTCGCATGCGCTGCGAAAAGTATTGATGATACATAAAAAATATGTTCTACATATTTATAGTATTCATCATTATCTACAAAAAAGTCCGCGACAGTATATATATCTTTTATGGTTAACGAAAAATAACCTTTTCTTTCGTAAAAAATTATTCCAAATAACCTTGTTCTTGCTTATTTTTATGCTTATTCATTATTACCTAAAGTCTGTTTTTTCTTACCTGTCTTAAAATGTAAACAAACATACCTCAGTTACAAAATCACAAGTTTTCGTCATAATCACCTATATTTGGCCATTCACAACTGACTAGGACTAACAAAAGAAACATCACGCTTCGATAAACATACAAATATCATTGAAATGTATAGTTTTTTCCAAAATATAAATCAATTATCGTAATGATCACAAAATCTGTATACAGTAATGACAGTGATTTGACGTAAAGTACTCTCTATCTTGTCTATGAATTTTAGTGATGGGAAGATGGGTATAAAAATAACGAATAGTTGAAGTGAACAACTGAACATATTTCGTTCATCTCGTTATACTAACTGGTTGAATAGATTAAAACAAGTGGATATGTATAATTTAGTTTATTTTTTAGGGTTCAGTACTAGAAAGTGAAACCCTATTATAAAGCCGCGAATAACCTTCACTCCGTCCGACTTTTAAAGGACTGTATCTTTGAAACGGTAATAGATAGCCTATTGAAATATTCACAGAATATGGGTTAAAATAGTGAATTTCCTAACAAGTAATAATAATAACAATAAGTTAAAAATAAAGGGGTTTTCATACAAACACCTGTTTTGTTAACGAATTTTAGTTTTGCTCCATAGTAATAACGGTAATACATACACGATTCAAACTTGGTATGATTTTAGTCCAATATTTATCAATAATAAAAACCTGCCAAGTGCGGGTAATCTTGCACTGTATGAAAAACATAACGATTTTGTGGTACATTCAGTGTTGATACGGAAGCTTCGGTGCGGAAGTCCAACCCGCACTTGGCTGGTTTTATAAATAACCAGAACTAAACTAAATAAATAAACATGTCAAAGGTCCTGTCTTCCATTACTGACTTTTTTATCAGGTCGAAGATAAAATCAGTACTAATATACTTATACTTAATATTATAAATGCGAAAGTAACTCTGTCTGTCTGTTACGCTTTCACGCCAAAACTACTGGACCGATTTGAATGAAATTTGGTATGACAATAGTTTGAAACCCGCGAAAAAACATACGATAGTTTTTATCCAACTGCGCAAAAAGAGGTTATGTTATTTCGCGATAACCGACATACGCGCGGGCGGAGCCGCGCCCAGAAAGCTAGTAATTAATACATTAAAGGTGCCACGTTTTGTATTAAAAGGAAAATATAAATAGAAATAACATAAAAATGGCTCCAATATTATTTTGTGCGTCACTACAGTGTCCACTTAGTCAAATTTTCGGACTTAGTGCTTTCTTGTGAACAGTCTGCTAAACTCTTTTTTCATGTCTTTTAAGATAATTATTTTTTCTCAAAAATGGTATGTAATGTTGCCATCCATAACATCTCTAAAAAGTATCCAGAAAGTGCACTTTACCTGAGACTTATTCACATCTGTCCAGTACGAAGCAAGATTTTAAATTTGAAATTTCCTACAGTCCAGTAAGTAAGTATGTAATTTAAGTAAGTATGTAATTCACTTACTAGACGTCATCCTCTTTAGATCAGCTTAGGAAAAAAATACATAGTACCAGAAACAGATTAGAGTTTAGCCATTATAACATGGTTTTAGGAGGGTGGCTCCGAATATATATCTATCTCTCTTTTTGGTATGTCATTTTATGAGATAGATATAGTTTGAGAGCCTTAAACAGCCATTTTATATGTCTGTCACGAGACTGTGACACTTAACGCGACGCAGAAAAAGTAAGCACGTTGTACTTAGTAATGTTGTAGAAGTGTAGTGTGGGGTTTTATGTTTGTATTTAGTAATTTCAGTTAATAAATCATGTTGGATATTATAATCGATCCCAATATCTATCAGTATCCTAATATGAATGTAACCTTCAATATTAATTAAACGAATCTGTTGTTAAACTTTCTTTCATTTTTAAGAAAAGCATTATACAAGCTTCAACCAGTAAGAAAGCCATCTTGGCTTCTTACCGCGTCGCCGTCGTCTGAAAGCCTAACGCTCCTCCTCACTTCGCTCGTCGTCGCGTCAATATCGAATAAAACTATATAAACAAGTCTATGACTAAAATATAAATCGAACATCTAATATAACAGCTATATAAACAATTCTATTACAAAGATCGATCATTTCCAAGAAACGATATTAAAAAGAAAATGTGCAATATGAATATAGAGCGAACGAAACTATTTATTTTACTTTTTAATCATATCACTCAGTTTAATAGTATTGTACGGCTCGTCGTTCATTCGATGGGTCCCCATCACTAATCTTGTCTTTGGATGACCAACCGCCATGTTTGTTTACATAATAAGACAGGTAAGAAAAAACAGAGTATACCTATACCATACTGGTGCGGTGAGAATTTTGAAGTTTTATTTAACACGGTTTGAAGTTTTATTTAATGGTTGTTGTGCCTCACTTGACATAGATATGTATAGTATGTCGCGGACTTTTTTGTAGATATTTATAAGATCTAAAATTAATTACAGCACTTTATGGTTCTATAATTTATGGTTTAGGCAGCGTACGCAAAATAAGTCCTTTTCTGGTTGATTTTTTACACCTTGTGTCCGAAAAACCCAAATATTTTACGAAACCCTTTTATTTTCCAAAATAAAATTTAGTCTATGTTACTCATGGATAATGTAGCTTTCGAATAGTGAAAAAATTTTTTAAATCGGCCTAGTAGTTTTTGAGCCTATTCATTACAACCAAACAAACATACAAACCAAGTTTTCCTCTTTATAATATTAGTGTAGATTTCTAGCAAATATGCAAAGTAGTATATATGACTTCTTAATACTTTTGCCCTCTTGGTACTTTGAAAATTAGTTACTAGATATTATTTTTTTGAAACTTATCTTGCAAACCGTAATAATTAAGTGCCTAAATATATTAAAGAGTAGGTGGGATCAGAACGGAATAGTAAAATAATTAAAAAATTATGGATCCCATTTTAAATTATAAGTGGGATCAGAACGGAAAAGAAAATTAATAAAAAATATAACTGTTACCATGTGGTATCTCTTCGTGGGATCGAAGTGGAATACACCAGCTCGTAACTCACATTCACGAGCTCAATAAATTAATCAATTTGATTTCTGAATATTATTTTTATAGCATAGATAATAGATAGGTATAGATGTTAGTAGTAAACTTACATAGGTACTTACTTACCTATTTTCTACATAAGTAATATCATAATATTAAGTAGGATAGGTACGTGCAGTACGCATAACAGTTTGTGTAACCACCCCAAAGTAGAGAAATGTATTGCCAAGCTCCTAACAGTGTGTTCCGTCAGCAGTCCATGAGAGGCAGGAATAGTTCTAGGCCTAGTCCGGGTAGCATCCTCGACAACACCAACAGGTGCTAGCTGTAAAAACCCAAGTTTTATAATGAGTAAGCTTAGATACCTCAGTACTTATGTTATAATCTTCTCTGTGTAGTTACATACCTATATAATATGGCTGAACGAATCTTGGTCAAGATTTGTACAGGTATGCACCAACCTAACATAGATTTGGTAGATATTAGTAACTGAATTCCTTATAGATCTTTTTATCCCAGAAAATATCCATTAGCATAATAAAATTGTTGATAGGGGAGGGGTAAAACCGCAGGGGTAAGTCAGGTAGGTAAGTACTTATATGAACAATCACACAAGGCGGCATTTAGATATATATATATGTATATATATGGTTCTAAATTTTATTCTGTAGGTGGTTCGTAGAAGGTAAGTACAAATACCAGGCTAGTTACCAACCTTGTATGGTACAGTTCCGATTTTTGATTGCCAAAGTCGTCACCGTACTATCTATTTTGTTCTGGCAGACAGGTCAACGACCCCATCGTCGCATGATCACAGCGATCAGATGACGCCGCCCGTGCGTTATCCACGCTATCTTGTGCTTGAGCAGCATCGGTCACATTCACTAGCTCAATGGACGAAGCGTTTTGGTTTCTGTAAAGAATTTAGTAGAACATAAGTTTTGAAGTGGTAGTGCCACGCTGTAGCTCTATGGGTTACAGCTGAATGGGCCGGCACGACCGGGGAAGTACCACTCTCCCACATGATATCGACGTGAAGTAGTGGCTTTGCCATTGCGTTTCGATCGATTTGTGGGAGATCCGGAGGCCCAATCCCCCCCCCTAAAGGAATATGGCAGCACAGTTTCACGAGACATTACTCCAGGAGGGTACCAGCCGCGTAAGCGCTGGAGAATCCCTCTCCGAGCATCCACCTCCAGGACCTGAACCTGAAGGTGGATGCTCGGGCTGCCCTGCGTATTCTGGAGGGGGCAAAACCGTGCTCAACCCTATTTCTGCTGCTCGAGGTAAACGAAGCAGGAGGCTTAAGTCACCCCACACCACGCTAACCGTGGACTTTTGCAACATACGGGGTCTCCGTTCTAACCTGAACGATGTCCATTACCATCTGGAGACTGCTAAGCCGGCCTTGCTCTTTTTGACTGAAACACAGATATGCTCTCCGACAGACACCTCATTCCTCACATACCCTGGGTACAAACTGGAACATTCCTTTTTGCCGCGGGCGGGGGTGTGTCTTTACGTCAGAGAGGATATCTGTGCTCGTCGTCTCAGCAGCCTTGAAGGACGGGGCCTATCTGACATTTGGTTGCGCGTAGACTGCGATGACCATCCGCGAATCTACGCGTGCCTTTATAGGTCCCATATCAACGGTAATGCCGAAATAGATCAATTCGTGGAGCACCTACAGATGGCTACAGATTCCGTGCTTGAGCAGATCCCCACCGCAGAGATCGTGATACTTGGCGATTTCAACGCCCATCATGCCGAATGGCTTGGTTCGCGCACCACCGATCATGCGGGGAGATCTGTTCACGACTTCGCTTTAGCGTATGATCTAACACAACTGGTCACCTCGCCTACGCGAATCCCAGATGTGGTTGATCATACACCTTCCCTGTTGGACCTTCTGCTGACCTCTCACCCGGAAAACTACACAGTATCCGTTAACGCTCCTCTCGGATCGTCGGACCACTGCCTGATCCGGAGTTCAGTGCCGGTTACACGCCCAACTCGACCCCGTTTTGTGGGTTGTCGTCGCGTGTGGCACTATAGGTCTGCAGATTGGGACGGGATGCGGTCCTTTTTTGCATCCTACCCATGGGGGCAAGTTTGCTTCTTGCCGGATGATCCAGATGTCACTGCTAACTATGTTGCTGATGTAGTGCTTCAGGGTATGGAACTCTTTATTCCATATTCTGCAGTGCCCATCGGTGGCAGGTCACAGCCCTGGTTTGGTCGCTCTTGTAAAATGGCCTCTGGCCACAAACGAGAGCGTTACCAAGCTTGGGCTGATTCAGTGGCATCTAAGGATTCAAATACCAGCAATCTCAAAAAGAAATATAACTTTGCCTCCAGGTCCTTCAAAAGAGTAATCGCAAGAGCGAAGTCGGAGCATATCGGCAGAATTGGCGAGAGATTAGCCCGCCTTCCTTCGGGAACACGTGCGTTCTGGTCTCTTGCTAGGGCTGTCCAGGGAAATTTTTGTCAGTCATCCCTACCGCCCCTGCACAGAGAGAATGACACACTGGCCCACACCGCAAAGGAGAAGGCCGATCTTCTGGGCTCTCTCTTTGCGTCTAACTCGACTTTGGATGACCAAGGGAACTCACCACCGACTATACAACGGTGTGATACCTCGATGCCGGATATAATTTTCCGGCAATGTGCAGTACGTAAAGCACTGTTCTCCTTGGACATTCATAAGTCGAGTGGGCCTGATGGCATCCCTCCGATAGTGCTGCGGACTTGTGCTCCAGAGTCGACACCGGTTCTAACGCGTCTTTTCCGGCTCTGTTACTCATCAGGCGTTGTCCCAAAAATATGGAAGACGGCTTTGGTGCACCCGATCCCTAAAAAAGGTGAC
Source organism: Plagodis dolabraria (assembly GCA_963854805.1). Lineage (NCBI taxonomy): Eukaryota > Metazoa > Arthropoda > Insecta > Lepidoptera > Geometridae > Plagodis > Plagodis dolabraria. The sequence goes on from OY978444.1 coordinate 25,445,051, forward strand.
CGCTCAGATCCGTCCAATTACCGCCCTATAGCTATAACGTCTCTGTTCTCCAAGATAATGGAATCCATTATCAACAACCAGCTCTTGCAATATCTAGAGGAGCACCAGCTGATTAGCGATCGCCAGTACGGTTTTCGTCGCGGTCGCTCAGCTGGTGATCTTTTAGTATATCTTACGCATCGATGGGCGGAGGTGGTGGATTCCAAGGGTGAGGCGTTGGCGGCTAGTTTGGACATAGCGAAGGCCTTTGATCGGGTGTGGCATAAAGCGCTTCTTTCGAAGCTTCCTTCCTATGGGCTTCCCGAGAAATTGTGCGAATGGATCTCCAGTTTTTTGGCAGATCGGAGCATCAAGGTCGTTGTCGACGGTGCATGCTCCGACTTAAAGCCGATTAATGCTGGCGTTCCGCAAGGCTGTGTGCTATCTCCGAGTCTATTTCTCTTGCACATCAATGACATGCTGCAACTCAGCGATATTCATTGTTATGCAGATGACAGCACCGGAGATGCCTCATACACCGGCCGCGCTAATATTTCTCGGGAAAGCGTTGTCGAGAGTCGGAACAAACTTGTGACTTCAGTCGAGACCATGCTGTCAAATGTTTCGAAGTGGGGCCAAATGAACTTAGTCCAATTTAACCCCAAGAAGACACAAGTTTGTGCGTTTACCGCTAAGATATCCCCCTTTGTCGTATCCCTCCGTTTTGAAGACACTCCCCTTGCCACCTCTACTAGCATCGGAGTACTTGGCGTCGACATATCGAACGTCGTCCAATTTCGCTGTCACTTGGAAGATAAGGCTAAGTTAGCCTCTAAGAAGCTCGGTGTGCTCGGAAAGGCGAGGCGGTACTTCACGTCGGCCCATCGCCTGCAACTTTATAAGGCTCAGGTTCGACCTCACATGGAGTACTGCTCTCACCTCTGGGCGGGAGCTCCCCAGTACCAGCTTCTTCCATTTGACCGCGTTCAACGCAGAGCGATTCGAATCGTTGACGATCAAGTTCTCTCCGGTCGGCTCGACCCTTTGGCTTTGCGTAGAGATGTTGGATCACTCTGCATCTTTTACCGTATATATCACGGGGAGTGTTCTGAGGAACTGTTCGATTTACTACCTGCAGCTCAATTTCGCCACCGGACTTCCCGACAAAGCGTGATGTTTCATCAATTTCATGTCGACGTCTGGAAGTCCACAACCTTGCGATTTTCACGGCATTTTCTACCTCGCACTGCCACATTATGGAACCAGCTGCCAGGTGAAGTATTTCCGAACAGTTACGACTTAGGAACCTTCAAGAAAAGAGCTTATTCCCTACTTAAAGGCCGGCAACGCATCCTCGAGACCTCTGGTGTTGCGGATGTTTGTGGGCGACGGTGATCACTTACCATCAGGTGAGCCGCCTGCTCGTTTGCCCTCCTATCCCATAAAAAAAAAAAAAAAAAAAAAGTAGGTATAGGAAGGTAATTATAGGAAAAGTTAACTTACCTACCCATAAGTAGGTATTGCATTCCAATCTTCATAAATACTAACACCAGACCACTTGAACCAGCACAAAAAATATTCAAAGAATAACTGAGAAGGTTTTAGGACATATAGAAAGTTAAAAAAAATACAAATAGGTACGTAGGTATACTTACTTCTTTTTCTTTCTCATTAAATCATAATTTTTATTTGACATTATCACATACTTTGACTTATTGTACTATTATTATTTAATTTTTATTTTATTGCAATACTACTAATAATTATATTTGATTTTACTAACCCTTGATTACGATTTCACTAATATTTTAATGACCGTTATAATGTGATTAGGTATTTGATTTTAAGGTATTTTGATATGATATTAATTATATGTTTGAATGTACATTTTATGGTTTAATAACTGAAATAAATTATTATTATTATATTATTATTTTACTGGCCCTCTCTTTTAAATATTTTTTATATAGTCTGTTTCAAATCCCCTGAGAAACTCGTGCATTGTTCCCCCGGTATTATGTAAGCGCCGAAAAAAGCGATAGATATCGCTTTCCATACAATTATGCATCTCTTCCTTGCCGTTTATGCGTTTAAGCGCGTTTCGTGGTACAAGGTAGTGTCCGAGACAAGGTCGATCAGAGGCGGTAAGGTTGAGAGTCGCTGCAGTCCGCTCAAAGGTCAATGGCCGAGTTTCGCAGAGGATTTGAAACAGACTATAGGACCAAATTTTCTTGGTTTTCTCATCGTCACCGGCACAAAAAATATAATACCAGTATCATGTTAGTTAATAAACACAGACAAAACTACGTAAATTATTTGGAACGCGGTGGCAGGCAGCCGAACAATACGTCCGCCTCGCAGGAATGCCGGGGCATACTGACTAAAGATAGAAAGAAAAAGCATGCAATGGATAACGAACGCTTACGAAAGGGACAGATTGCCAATTCGATTAGCAATTACAGCATTTTAAAAAGGTCAAAAGCGCCATATCAAATAATTGTTAATTATGAGAAAAGTACACATTTAATAATATAATTGGTTTAAGGAACTAAGGTAATAGTTATTCTCTATTTATCAAAGCAAAAATCATCTTGTATTATCAACGAGTTTGTGATATAAATAACAAAACGTGTGTAAAACACACATTTTTCATAATTTTTTTCTATCGAGGTTTTTTTTTCCAATCGTGTTTTCAGGTTTAAGGAACCAAAGAAAAAAGCACAAAATTTCAATATAAAATAGCATTTTACCCGTAGGTCTCGACAATACCAAGCTTTATGGGGTTTTTGGTGAGCAAATTATGTACGGCACAACCTTAAATCCAATAAATCAAGATGTAACGTTTGTGCATCAAAACACTTCACAGGAGGCTCTGACATTTATCATTTGATAATTTTCATCGACAATCGATTTTATTAAACGAATGTTAAGTTTGAGGTAGAATGAAAACATAAAATTACATCCACTTGGCGTGTTTAAAAGTCAATCAATCCTATTTACAACAATCACTTAGTACCTACACAATTATTTACATGGCTATTTACACATGAGTCTGGACATATCCACCGTTCCTTTCGACGCACACAGTTATTCTTCAAAGGATATGCCTTTGCACTCTTTCACAACTTAACTGCCGAAAGGCGGCAACAATTCTGCCCTTTAATTCACCCACGGTAGGTACTAAGATTATAACCGTTCTGTCCGTACACAAGGTCTTTAACACGGCCCCAGACATAAAAAAGACAGCCGGGAAATCTTTGGCGGCTTACGACAAAAGAACCGCGCGACGCGGTAGCGGCTTAAAACAATACCTTACTTTTCAAATATTTTTTTTTACTTTGCTATCAAAGACAAGACTTATTTATAAGCTTTAGTGTGTTACGCATTCCTACTTTTATCAATATCAATAGCTTTGAAACCGATCTGATTTTAACTAGGTAATGATACAACAATGAATAAAATTAAAATATCTTATAGTGACCATAGCTGGTGCATTTACCTTATCGATCTGATAAAAGTGAACCCTGGTAGCGGATATTGAGAGCCAGTTGAAAATTTAATTGCCTCTTTGATCAATTATCTTATTACCTACCATCTAATACCTACTTGGCCCGCACCGCCTCGCCATTGCTACCGCTTCTGCGTCCGTCAAACAAGAAACAGCTGAATTATACCTACCGAGTTCATTGTCCTCGCAATGCGTTAGATTACCTAGAACGTGTGTGTATGTGTGAGTCTAGTCCACGGCGGCCGCGAGTGTTGTCGTCGCTATCATTCTCAAAGTCAACGCGCCACAGCTTAGGCAATAGTTAGTATTAATTTTGTTTATGTGAAAATTAATTATGGGTGGATCACATTCAGTTATCGATTCTACACCATACCCCGCAGTATTGTTGATGAATTAATAGTCACCTTATATATATTTTACGAGGTACATAAAACTTTTCTCTGGCTAATACGGAGGCTTTATCAAAACGAATATAATGATTGGAGTCCAAGAGATGAGCGTGTTCTGCGAGTGCTGATTTAGTAATTTCCAATTGTCCATATTCTTAATGCTCCTAATATGCTCGGTCAGTCTAGTAGCGATGTTGCCTTGGGGCTCTCCTACATAACTTGCCACAGTCGCATGGTACTTTATATACGCACGGTCTTGATATGCTCGAAACCCGGATCGACGTATTCAATCCCCAACATGAGTGTTTTTTCCGGTTTAATTTATAATATTTAAATATGTGTGAAAATCACGAGAATTTCATTTCAAAAAATTTCTTTATTGTTTTCATATTTTTATATTTGCAATGACGCATGCTACGCTTGTAACATCACAAAATTACAACGAGAGTAAAAATTATAGTCATGGAATTCGAACCCGCACCATCCACTCCTATGGCCGGGGTATGCTCTGGGCCACAATTTTCTTAGCTATTGACCAAACGTCACACGGTACTGCTGCGATGCTTCTGCGATCGAACTGTCAAATTCGGTAGTCTGCTAATTCTACCTCCTAATCGCAGTTGTATAGCAATCGCGTCGCTATCGTATGCCTGTGCTATGGCTTGCAAAGTATTTTTTTATGCCACTGTAGCAATGCAATCGCAAAATAGCTCACATCATACTAAATATGTCAAAAACTATTGATAGGAAGCCTTTCACTTGAGATAGAACCTAAATAGCGGGCAGACTATACCGATACTGTCAAAGACTGCAATTTTCATGTCAATAGCTAACCGCTGAACAACATGCCATAATATGGAATGGAGCGACATTCGCTCTATCCTCATACAATGGTTAAGAACGAAAGAAAAAAAATTAGTCGTATTATGTCATATTGACTTGTCAGAAAATACCTTGGCTATAGGGGTGAATGGCGTGGGTTCGAATCCCGCACACTATAAATGTTTCCGTCGTTGTAATTTTGTAATAACTTATTGTTGTTTTGTTTTGATTTCAGCTTGAACTGTACAGAGCTATAAAACTAACACCATGTAAGTATACCAATTAAATCAATGAAAATATAAACAAAATAAAATACTTCTTCAACCGACTTCAAGAATTTGGTAGTATATCTTCTTATGTTCAACAATTTGGTATGCAATTTAAATGAATATATAAGTATCCGCGACTAACTAAATACGAAGTTTGTCGATAAAGAAAGTAGAAGCGAGGGCTATAATATCTAAATAGAATTATATATAATATGTTTTTAGCTGAGGGAAAAATAAAATACGGAAAATGAATAATTAACAGGTAATTATGTCAATATTATGTTTTATTTCATAAAAAATTATGTGAGTTGACATACTTATGTACTACATATACTAGCTAGCACTTACGGTGTTTAGTAGTTATGTTATAATCATAAAATTTCTCAATTCCTTCAATTTCGCTATCTGTGCTCTCATTGAGGTTAATATCGTTGTCACATTCTATCAACTATTAAGGTGTGTGCACACCAGACGCGGAGCGTGCGCGGTAAGCGGTGCGCGGCGCGTGGCGGTCCCGCACTGTCTGAAATGTATAGCCTCCTCTACACGTCGGCAGATGCGTTCGCAGGTGTGGGAAGATGCATCCGCAGATGGATCTCCACGAGCCGTCCACACGTGTGTAGATGGGTCAGTCTTTGTTGGTTCTCGACAGACGCAACACATACGCACGCAAAATGGATATTAAGACCGTAGCTGCCGCAGTTATTTATTTATTTACTACTTTTAAGTACTAGGTATTTGAGATTTGAGAGTGCATCGCAGTAGTTATTAAAAAACGGAGAAGAAGCTGGTGGATGCTAACTATACATAGAAACCGAAAAAAGTACTGAAATGCCCACGAATCATTAATCTGACACAATTAATACTTATAATGTGGGTGTATATGTAGCCTTATGCCGCGTTGAAACGATCAAAATACCTAACAACCTTTACCTGTTTAATATAACTTTGATGGTGTGTCAATGCGGTTTAATTCAAAATGTAATAAAAATACAATGTCCAAATTGTTTTATTAAATAGTATCCAATTTATAGTAGCCAGTAGTAGCCACAGCTGAATTTATTTATTATTTTTTAATTTAATTATTGGGAGCTAGTTAAATAAAATGAATTAATGGTATACTTATTTTTTGGTTCTTGTGCTACTTTGTATTTAGGATTCCAAAGGCAGTTTTCTATTTGAAATAGCTCCAGGAATTTTAATGTTTCGTCGGTGATCATGTTATTAATTTTAACGAGTAAGTAAGTACCTAAAGAAATGAATAAATCTGCAAGAAGCACGCGTGCACTCTCATTCGCTTCCCGATGAACACTGATGCGTCGTCAGACGTGTGGATAGACACCGAGCGCTCGCGCTGAAACCCTTTGATCCGTGCCACAAAAACCGACAACAAACGGATTAGTGGCGGATGCATCTGCCGACGCGCGACGTTAAATACCTACCACAAACGAGCAAATCACCCCGTCTACACGTCGGCGGACGCGTCCGCCGATGACATCTGCAGACGAATCTGTCTACGTGTACAGGAAGCTTTAGGGGTTGTATGGAGGCGTTCACACCGAGCACCCGCGCGGGACCTGCGCCGCGCGCCGCCCGCGCACGCCTCCAGCGCTACCAACATCACCGCAACCGCGCTCCTCGGTGTTACTAGTTTTGATTAGGATTCCGATGTTTCATTAGGATAAAATCAAAGAACTACTATTTAATAACGAAGTTGCTTTTTCGAAGCTCTGCTCTGTATAAATTTGTATGCGTGTGGTTGTGGTTTAAAAATGTAAAATTGGTAATCGGTTTCTAAATCTAATTCATCACAGCGTGTAGTAGTCTGAAATGCTTAAGCTAAGGCTTATTACTTTTAAAAAGTTGTGTAGAAGTATCGATTCTGATCAGGTTCAATATGTCTATTGAATTTTTTTGACGATTCAGTTTTTTGAAACTTTTCAAAATGATAGTTATATGGGGCTCTAAAATTTTAAAATAATTGTATATCTGCCATATAAAAAAATAATCGACAAAAGTGTTGATTAATTATTGTGTCTATTTTAAAAATATTTCGGAGAATATTTGGCTTTTCTTTATGGACTACGTTTCATACTGATTGGAATATTGATGTTTGATTTTTCCATACGGATTTTGTTCCTTACCTACTTATTTATTTATTTAATCGTATGACTACAGGTAACATTACTACATCAAAAATACAATAATATATAAAAATGTCAATAAAATAAAATTAAAATAAATTAGAATTAAATAATAAATTAAATGTCAATTTTCAGGTTCTCCAGCCAAGTAATAAATTCAGGAGGTAGATCCACAATATCACTCCATGGTCCTGGGTATGAATGGATGGGGCAGTGCTGGAAAATATGGTCCATAGTTTGGTTTTCCTCGCCACATTCGCAGCATGCACTGTCTGTCCAGCCCCATTTGTGTCGGAAGTAATTGCAGCGCCCGTGTCCTGTTCTTAGTCTATTTAAGCGACACCATGTTTTGCGTGGAAGGTTCAAGCCTTTGGGTTTGGAAGTGGGGTCAATGCTTCGAGCACCAGAGTTTCTTGTAGCCTCATGCCAAACCTTTTTCCATCCGTCTGCGATTTGAAAATGTTTTATGCGATCGGCATGAGCGTACGGGGGATGCCTCGACTTTAATCGATGTGGTGGTGGGCAAAAGAAACCAGCATGGATAGGTAGTTCTGGGTGTAGCTCAATTTTTTCAGTTTCTCTTTTTAGTGCATGTTGTCTGCGGAGATGAGGTGGTTCTATGTGGCTAAGTACAGGAAGCCAGTGAAGAGGTGTAGATTTGATAGTACCAGATATACAGCGCATGGCTGCGTTCAGTTTAGTGTCTACTTTATGAACGTGAGCACTTTCCAGCCAAACTGGGCAGCAGTATTCTGCAGCTGAGTAGACAAGGGTGATACCCGTCGTACGCAAACAATCCGCAGACGCTCCCCAGGTCGTGCCACCTAATTTGTACAGAATGTTGTTGCGTGTGGATAGTTTATGAGACAACTTGTTTAGGTGTTCTTTGTAGGTTAGTGATCTATCGAGGGTTACACCGAGATATTTAGGCAAAGCGTTGACATGAAGCTTTTCTCCCTTAAAGATTACAGTAGGTTGATAGTTCGCGAGGTTGTTATTTAGATGAAAACATGAAACCTCGGTTTTGCTGGGGCTGGGGATAAGACGCCAGCACTCAAAGTATTTTGAGAGCTTGGTTAGGTCATCAGTCAAGATGTTTTCGCTCGTCTTCATATCCCTGCTTTGAGCAATGAGTGCAATGTCATCAGCGTATATGAATTTAGTACCTGTGGTGACTGGCAGATCGTGAATGTAGAGATTAAAAAGCTGCGGTGCCATAACAGACCCTTGAGGTAAGCCGTTGTTTAATTTTCGCTTTCTGCTTTTGGCATTTCCCAGATAGACTTCGAATTCTCTTTCACTCAACATGCTAGATATTAGGTCTACAATTTCTTTGCTAGGGATGATAGATAACAGTTTGCGCACTAGTCCCTGTTTCCAAACGGTATCGTATGCAGCTGTGAGGTCTATAAATACTGCTGTAGTTTTTAACTGCTTTTGGAAACCGGCTTCGATGTACGTGGTGAGGGCCATTACTTGGTCAGTACAGTTTCTTCCTCGACGGAACCCAGCCTGTTCAATGGGTGTAACAGCCTCTATAAATGGCTCTATTCTAGTTAGTATAACACGTTCAAGTAGTTTGAAAATGCAGCTGAGTAGTGCAATAGGCCGATAATTTTCAGGTAGCAGCTCAGTTTTGCCTGGTTTTAGCACGGCTATAACTTTAGTTAATTTAAATTGTCTAGGTAATCTCTGGTAGTGTAGGATGTAATTAAAAAGTGCTGTGAGCCAACCTACAGCCACGGGGCCCATATGACGGATAAACTCGTTGTAGATGTTGTCAGTACCAGCAGCTTTATTATTTTTTAAAAGTTTAATAGCACTTACTATTTCATCTTGGAGAAAAGGTCTCGAAAGGTGTTGGTTTGTTGGGGAAGACTTTTTCAAAGTCTGGAGCTCTTTTTTGACCTTCTTAGTGAAAATTTTGTCTCTTTGTGTCCGTGTGATCTCTACCATTCGGTTCGCTATGGAGTCGGGGTTAATGCCGGGAGTTGATTTTGCTGGAGGTTGTTTTCCTGTGAGCCTGTGCAGTACTTTCCATGCTTTTCTGCTCGAATTTTTGAAGTCCATGCATTTTACTGTGGTCTCCCATTTAGACTTTCTATGTTCATCCAGTGACTGCAGAAGCTTCGTACCAGTGCTGTGGTCTGCTGTTTTAAGAAATTCTTTATAAAGTTCTTCACTTTCATGACACCAGCCTGGGACATACACTTTTCTATATCCTCTTGGGGTATTTTGTTTAGCTGCTTTTATCACACGCTCCACAAAAGAATCATAGTTTGAAGCAATGGGTTCCAGGTTGGGCTTTCGCAGGTCTGCATCAAGGCAGTCACTAAAACCTTTCCAATTGGCTTTATTGAAATTCCATCTAGGTAAAGGCATTGAGTTCACCAGTGGTACCTTTTGTCCAACATCAAGTAGTATAGGGCGGTGTTGGCTGTTCGGAAAAAGTGAGAGAACAGATCTTACTATGTTCAAGGGTAGACACAAATGGTCAGTTGAGACGAGAGTGAGGTCAGGATTATAGTCTCTGTTCCATCTAGCGGAGTGAAAGGTGCCTTTATCTTTTGCATCAAATACTAATTGCAGGTCACAGTCTTCCATCCATTGGACCAGAATCCTCCCATTGTTGTCGACGTTTGAATATCGCCACATAGTGTGGTGGCTATTAAAGTCTCCGGTGTAAATACAAGGATGTGGGTACTGTGGCAGGACATGTTGAGGCCAGCTCACTCTTGGAGGTTTGTATATATTAACTACAGTAATTTCATTTACTTTTATAGTGATGGTGAATACTTGGCCAAGCTCACTTGAATCTATAAGCCGAACACCGTTAAGGCTCCTTTTTGCATATGTAGCTATGCCGTATTTGGGATGGTGAAGAGCTTTCACTATGTCATACTCAGGTAATGTGCCTCTGTTATCTAGATCTTGGTGGTCTTTTGTATGTGTCTCCTGAATATTAACTATGTCAATTTTGTTATCCTGCAGGTATTTATGCAGGAAATCAGTTTTGGCCTTACTGATGCCTTCAATATTAAGTTGCAATATACGGACTGAAGGTCCGATATCTTTTGTTAATGGGCTCTGAGAAGAGCCATTTATAGGAGGGTTCAGAGAAGAACCATTTATTTGGGGACCCATATAAGGGCAATTTGTGTTCATGATTGTTTTTTTTTTCTTTATATTTGTTTGCCTGTTTCGTCTTATTTTTCGACCTACTGATTGGAATAGGTATTATGGAATAGAGAATTGAGAAGGAAATGAGTGCCGGACCAAACAAATTGAGATTATTACCAAATGAGCACGAAGCGTCTCCGTTTCAGCATGGACAAAAATTTTTTTCTATCTGTCCAGGTATTTTCCCCTACAAGTCGCAGTTCGCAACTGAATCTCGTGCAAAATTGTAAGTAGGTTAGATAATTACATAAAAAAATTAGTCGAATCAGATTTAAGATTTTTTTACCAAAACGGAGGTGATTAAATCGTAAGAAAAATATGGCTACATACGAGTCGGACTTGTGCACGAAAGGTTCCGTGTCATTATCAATGCAACATTAGACACTGTGTATATGCAACCTTTTTTAACCGACTTTAAAAAAGTAGAAGGTACTCAGTACGTCTCTTTTATGTTTGATACCGCAGAACTTTTGACTGGGTGTACTGATTTTGAAGATTAATTTTATATGAAAGTTGATGCTTCCCGTGTGATCACATTTAAATTTCATCAAAATCGATCTAGGTATTTTTGAGTAGTTGTATTTTATAGTTCAAAAGTACATTTTATCACAATATTGTACCGACATGGTACCGACTTCAACAAGTTATTTCACACTTTTGAGTATTGAAATCGGATCCATTTATGCAGATTTTTTTTCCACAAAGGTAGTACATACACTGTTTCCGAATAATGAAGAAATGCAAATTGCCTGTGTCACATCAAATTAATTTCAACGTTTTTCGGAATGTAACTATGTTTTTTGTATGTTGTTACCCATTTCTCATGTGCGTGCGCAGTGCACCTTTACTCAATTGTAAGCTATGCAAGGGTAGAAATTCGAGGATTATGGTTCCGAGAGCCACTAGTTATAAGAGTCATGACTTTCTGATTACACATATCTTCATGAATTATAAGCTATCATTAGAAAAATATGAGAGTTGACTTAATGAAGGAATTCCTGAAGTTATTAGATGGATGGTTATGGAATTATATCAGAAGAATTGATCTAAGCGTGAGTCTTGTCGCATTTATATGAAATATTGATAGATAGGTTAGTGACGTAACGGTATAGTTGCTGATCGAGGCGATGAAGCGAAGCGCGAAGGAGTGCGGTAGCCGTGACGTTAGGTAGGTATAAAAAAAACAAAAATATCAAGAATGCGTACGTGTCGCGTGTCTTGCAGTACAGCGTGCAGTGGGTTATGTCGCCAAAAGAGCAAAAGTTATCTATCTACTAGGTCAAAAATCGAAAATTTATATAAACAATACTCTAATTTTGATAGGTCACTATTAGTGGGATTTAGAACTACGCTCCTATATGCCTAGGAGTGCATGTTAAGCCGTTGCGTCGTCGGTCGATCCAGGTTGTTGTCATAGCATGGCAGTCGATATAGGATTGAGGTAGGTTATTTTATTAATGAACGCCTGGCCAGATACCACACTAAACTAGCAAATCTATCTATCACTAAGCACCTAACTATGTGTTACTATACATATCCATCAATGTTTCTTATAAATGCGACAAGGCACACGCATAAATACCTAAATTCTTCTCATATAATTCCATAACCGTGCATATTATGACCTAATAACTTCAAGAAATTATGCATCGAAGCAATCACCGTGATTTTTGGTACTTAAACGATTGATGTTGATCATGTTTAGATTTACCTAGATAGGTTTATAAGCTTCGCGCTTTAGTAAAAAAAGGTTTATTAGCAGGTATTTCAGGTTATTTCATATGAATGACGGGAACAATAACCGATGAAGTTACATAATATGTAGGTAGGTGCCTAAACTATATTTAAGTTTAGGGAAGTATATATACATGTACATTGATCATCTAAGTAATATTGCTAGACGTAGTAACTATATAGATTTAATACGTATGGCGGTTGCTGGAGGCTGAGGATGTCGTCATCATCGGAGATGTCAACCAACTGCCCTATATTGACAGAGAGAACCTCTTCGATATAAGGTACAGTAGTCCAAAGACATTGGTTTTCATTAGTCAACAACTGTTCTGCACCCACAGAAACCCCTTGGATGTGGCATACGCCCTCAGCGAGGTGTACACGGGCATTTACTCATCGCGATCCCAGGTTCATTCCCTGAAGCTAGAACGTTATACAGGTGCAAATATACCAACTGACCTCCAGAACACCCTCTATCTAGTGCTGACACAGGAGGAAAAAGTCTCCCTTGTCAGCAAATGATATGGGTCTGGTTCAGGGTCCTGCACCTTAACCGTACACGAAGCGCAGGGATTGACTTATGAGTCGGTAATCATCATACAGATGAGGGAAAGAGTCACCAAGCTCCGAGACAGTGTTTCTCATGCGGTAGTAGCAGTGTCACGCCATACAAAATGCTGCGTTTACTATACCGATGACAGCACGGACGCCATTGGGGGCTTCGTCTGGCGGGCAACGGAGGCAAACTATAAAAACATAGTCGATCACAACTGGCTATACGAAACAGAAACGAAGAGATCGTGGAGGCTCTTATCAAAACATCAAGGGCATCGCCGGAATCTGTGGCCGGACCCTCAACGACATACTGAATAACGTAATATACTACTATACAAACTAGATATAAGGAGAAAATATACATATAAGCATGGAATCACTTTAGTTTTATGATATATATATATATATATATATATATATATATATATATATATATATATAAATATATTTTATAACTAACATTAGCCTAACTTCCCTTCAGGAGGAATATTGATAAGCTGGAGAATGATGTAAAATTAAGAAATGTATTTAAGTGAAACAAAATCAAACAAGTGTACGGACCACGTGACCAAGTGTAAGTCTGTAGTGTATAGAATGTGTTAATAAAAAAAAAAAAATATACGTATGGCAAGTAGGTACAGATATTAAATATATGCATCATAGGTATTTCGTTACGTAACTTAAAGTTCTTAAGTACCTATATCTATCACTAAATGAAGTAATACCACATACTTAACTAAGAAAATGTAGGTATAATCGTCAGCCGGAAGACGTCCACTGCCAAACACAATCGCTTCCCCCATTATACACCACAAAGAACAGCTATTAGATTTTTTTGTTAAATAGGGGGGCAAACGAGCAGAAGGCTTACCTGATGGTAAGTTATAACCGTCGGCCACAAACATCCGCAACACCAGAGGTCTCGAGAATGCGTTACCAGCCTTTAAGGTATATACTGCCTTCTAAGCTATTAGCTGCTTGAAACCATTGGCTACCCGTGACTTTTACGATGTCGTCAGTCCACCTAGCGTGGGGTGATGACAACCACCCGGTTCTTCCCTATCAGTTTTCTGTACGTCTGCAATGTGGCCCGCTCATTACAACCACAACTTACAAATTCTGAAAGCTATAACTTTGGTTCTTTGCGAATATCCACGTTCCGGATTTTCATGGTTCGTTGAGCGTCTCTGCGCTTGTCCATAAAAGCCACAATTAAGAATCACGTTTCAGTACCCTATGTCGTCATTGGCAACAAACACTGGTTGAAGACTTTGGTCTTCAAGCTCTGCGGGATGTTCGACGAGAAGATGTCATGTAACTTCTCGAACGCTACCCATCCCAGTTGGATCCTTAAAGTGACCTCTTTGTCAAAGTACTAAAACTAATTAGTACTACTACTGTGGAGGTGTAATAATTATTAATTATGCAGCAAATTTTCTGTGAAAACTTTATATTTATTTCTTATTTTTAAACACAATAAAAGCTTATAAATGTTATCGTAATCTAATTATTATTATTCGGATCCTCCATGCAATATACAAACACTAGGTAGGTTTTGTTAATGACATTCAATTAAAAGTCGTTGCTGAGATACCTTAGTATCAAATTATATCTAGGTAGTTTTGGCTACTGATATGTCTACAACCACATGAACACGAAGTAAGTACCTTTTCAAATTAAGGTTTTACATTATTTGTTCGTTTTGAAATATCACGCTGACAAAGTTTCTGTGTAGGAATATTTTTAATTCACCTTAAATATTTGGTAATTATAATCATAACATAACCATTCATTCTGTTAATAAGTAGTTTCTTGGAAAGTCTATGTATTTGCATAGTGATAGGCTTTTGCGAATGCCAATCTGGCTAGCTGTTATCCTCAGGTAGAAAATCTGTCGCCCATAACGTGACGGTTGGTTCTGGAAGCTGTTGTTGAGAGCCAGGGATTCAAGGTTGACTGAACAACATCTTTGACCACATAATCACTAACCATCAGGTAAATAGTGCGGCTATCCTATTGTCTATCTATATAAAAAATCACGACCCCCCCGTTCACAAAAGCATACGAATAAATATTTATTCGTAGTAAATAGGTATACTTTATAGGTTTTTTGTGGATGATGTAGCTTGTAATTTTCAGAAATATTTATGAAGATATAAACATATATTATGTGGCGTCACAGAACATATAATAATGGTGGCGTATACATCTTAAACGACACAGCATAGAAATTTGAAAAATAATAAAACTATTTTGTAATTTATTAATTTCAAAAATAATGAGTAAAATAACGATCAAATATTTATACGTAAATATATCCTTATTACACGTCAGGAAATTCGTAATAAGTTATGTCCAGATCAGAGAAATAGATATTCTGTTTTGAAGTACTCATACACAGTTCCCATTAAACAAGAATATGAATATATGTAATTGAACGACTTAACGCAGTATACAGTACCCAGTACAATTAATACTCACTGCTTATGTGGGTTTAAGATTTATGGCTCGAAAATTCAATTTATTTTCGACGCGGTATTTTACATTTAAAGCAACTTTCGAAAATTGGAAGTAGGTTCGCAATACGACTTGTATATGTGTAAATTGGAATATATTATGTATATCACGTACGTTTTGACTGAATCATTCATTCCTGATGATTCTTCTTTGATTACGTAGAATACACCCAAGTCTGAAGCAATAATGGGCGAGCGGTAATAGCTATGGACTGCCGTGCCGCAGGTCCTTTGTTCGATACTCACCGCTCAGGCTTGAGTTTCACCGCATGGTGGAAGGGCATTTTGCAAATGCTTGCCTGGATAGCTACTATCCTCATGTCTAAAATCTGTCTTCCAGGACCTAACAATGCGTTTTGGCAACAGTCCTTGAGAGCCAGTAAAATCACAGGTACATTTGACTTCACAACTGTCTTTCTCAGGGTGACGTGCGCAGTGCAATTCATTACTTGTTATAAAATTCATTTTTTATAGACATAAGTTAATCCGCTGAACATCAGAAAAACCGCATATTTGACCCAGCACAATCTATTTAAAAACAAGTTAATTCTGTGTAACTTTTATCTACATCAGTGTAGAATATATTTTAGTGCACTCAAATGACTGAAAAAATATAATAGAACATTATGACACAAGTGAGCTAAGTTGCTCATTATACACGAGGTTGTGGATTGCAGCCCAAGCCGTCGGCGAGGGCGTAAATCAGCCGAGTTTATGATTAGCAAGTTGCTCACAAGTTTCATACGCACTTTTTCAACACCCTTGCGAGGAAAAAAATATATGCAATAAAAAAATTTTTCCTCGTTATAACAACATACGAAAATTATGGGAAATAGCGAGCAAGTTTTTTTTTGCGCGCGGCATATATATGGTAGTTGATTATATATACTTAGCCTAATACCTCTTTGTTGTTACAAATCAGTAGTACCCGGTTAAATTGAAAATACTCTGTTTACTCGCATATAATTTACAGTTAGGTACTAACTTAACTTTGTAGGGATAATTCTATTACGGTTAGTGTATAATATAATTATGAACGAGGGTGCTATAGTTCGGTTTATGGTCCTAAGAACGATATAATAAAGCTTATTATATACGAGCAAGGGTGTTGAAAAAGGTATAAAGAATAGATATAAAGAAGTTTTTTTAGCCCTTTTGTAAAAAGAATTACATGCAAGTCCAATGTACATTTAATAACTTTGCATATTTATATTACTTAAATATATTCCATTCTAATTATGTTTATGTAAATAATTGATTAAAATCATAATATTATTACATTTAGGGCCCGTTTCAGAATGTTCGGGCAAGTTCCGGTTTTACTACCCAGGACATATATAATAAATAAAACACCATCGTTGCGTTTCACAGTCATCGATTTAGCCTATCCATCGGTTAAAGCTTGAAACGCGCTGCATGTCAACTCTCATTTTTATCATTCAGTTATTTTATGTGTTGCATAGCAACCCGAAACTTTATAAGGACATTCTGAAACGGGCCCTAAGGGTCCGTTTCAGAATGTCTTTACCTTCAATAGCATTTGTATTAAGGCTTTTCAAATTCGTACTTTCTAAAGCGAACTCCTCCGTAACTGCTGAAGTTGAAGATATGAAAAAAATATATTTTATAGATAAATTCAAGTACAACATTTGCAACATATGACTTTACAGTATTACAACTACTTTTGCCTTTAAAAACTTTCAAACTACTCAAGGACTGATGATAGAAAACACCATTAGGTGCTTAGTGACAGTTTTTATACTTGAGGGTGGTGGTTTACCAGGCGGCAATTCACCAAATTCCCTGCCACCACGCTTTAACGACTGCTATCCTAAGCACAACCGGGACCAACTGTTAACCTGCCACCCGAAGCGCTCAATAGTAATGTCAATAGCAATCACCCACCCAAGTCATGAGGGCGCCGACCGTTGTTTAATTTAACTAATCAGTTCAAAATGGATAAGGTAACCTCCCTAAGAAGCACTTCAAACACAATATCATAAATATCTAGGCTATTGCAAAAAAAACACCAATCAGTTGCTTATGTAAAAGACCTTCAATAGTATTTTTATTAAGGCTTTGCAAATTCGTACTTTCTAAAGCGAAGTCCTCCGTAAGTGCTGAAGTTGAAGATATGAAAAAAATATATTTTATAGATGAATTCATCATGTACAACATTTTCAACATATGATTTTACGGTATTACTACTACTTTTGCCTTAAAAAAATTTCAAACTACATACTATTTCTTGATGGATATACTACAATTATTTATTTATTTAGAACGAAACACCAACAGTATGTATATTACAACATTTTAAATACATGATAACTAACACTGATTCTGATATACATACCCCTCATGGGTGTTTCCAACATTCTTAAAATACGTAGAACATTATTCTCGTTAAACAACAAATTTTTTGTCTGCTAGAATATGGTTTTTTTTATTGAGAAATTACAAATAAATTTTATACAAAGAAAATAATAACGGTATCTATAAATTCATAATTATAAGTACTTTAAAATATACTTATAGGGCCGAAAATGGCAGAACATCATCTATCTAAATACCTTACTAGTTTGTTCTTAAAGATGTTTACAGAGTCGTGAAAGATATCAAGATCTTCCGAGGAGGCATTTATTTAATTATAAGTACGGCACATTCTAGGTATTGGGGAGTTACGAGCTAAGTTAGTTTTGCAACATAGCTTTTGTAAATCCATTAACATTTTCCTAACAAAATGTCGAATTATTCAGATTCAGAACGCTAGTGGTTCCGAGGTGCACTGCGCGGACGCGGGCACCAGTGTTGTTATTGATACGGCAATTGCCGTAATATACGGTAATCCACGTTTTATTTTCACAAAATACGGTATACGGCAGGACTTTCAAAGCCGTATCAAAAAATACGGCAAATGGCTGTAAGTGAAACGAAACGTTTTTTAACCAGCGCAGAGAAACGTCGGCCGTGGCCGGGGAAATCCCGACTCGCGACTAAAAACAAAGTTCATAATATCGCCGTATCGTGCCATCTCTTTCGCTATAGTAAAAAATGAATGAGACAACGTATTTCACTAAGTTGAATAGCAATGAATAGCTCTAACATTGCTCTAACATAACACTCGAGCTCATTCGTTTGTTACGGTTTTGAGAGAAATAATTCCTTAATTAGTGTTTATTTGGTTTTAAAATAATAACATGAGTGATTGTGACTCTGAAATACCTTCTACGCCTAAAAAGACTAAAAAGTGTAAACACATAAAGCAAAAATATCGACAACAGTGGGAGAGTGACGATGTTTTCAAAGACTGGATTGCTCCTGTTGATGATGATCTGTATAAAGCAAAGTGCACCGTATGCGACGTTAAATTATAGTGTGAACTTTCAACTTTGTGACGACATGTGACAAATAACCAACATAAAAAAAGACACTTGCTTCATCTTCTACAAATTCTCTTAGTGATTGTTTTAAACCGCGTGAAAAGTACACAAACACCCTTGTTGTGGAAGTCGAAATAGAACTCGTTGCATTTGTGGCCGAGCATAACATTTCTTTCTTGGCAATGGATCATTTAACAGAGGTCCTAAAATCATGTTTCCCAGACTCTAAAATAGCAGCTGATTTGGCGATAAAAAGAGGCAAATGTGCAGGAACTGTAAAAAATGTCATAGGAGAAAGCCAGAAAGAATACCTAAAAAATATTTTAAAACACCAAAAATTTTGCGTACTTGCCGATGAATCCACGGACATTTCCAAAATTAAGACAATATGCATTCTTGTCAGAAATTATGACAAAGATTGCAAAAAAAATATTGCTTGCTTATGGCAATTGGAAACTTTGCACGACAAAAAAACATCTGGAAGGGGCGTCATCTTCACGAGGATGTACAGCTGAAGGGCTTTATACAACAATCATAGAAACGTTTACTCAACGTGGTGTGCCATTAGATAATATAATTGGCTTTGCTTCGGATGGCTGCAATGTCATGATGGGTACTCACAACTCAGTTGCCAGTCCTTTACGTGCCGAATTGCCGGGAATACAAATATTTAAGTGCATAATATGTCACTCTAAGCATTTATGCGCCAATGAAGCTTGCAAAAAACTTCCAAGGGGTTGTGAGGACTTAGCAAGAAACGTGTACGCATTTTTCAAACATAGTGCCAAGAGACAGTCGATTGAATTCCAAGAATTTCTGAATACAAAAATCCATAAAATACTTCACCCGTCGCAAACCAGATGGCTATCACTGTTATCCGTAATAAATAGGCTGCTAGAGCAATGGGAAAGCCTGAAATTATTTTTTAGCCACCAGTGGCTCGAAGAACGCACCGTCGCTGCTGAGCTGATCCATCGCGAGTTAAACGACGACTTTGTAAAACTCTATATCCTATTTTTACAATGGATATTACCCAATTTTGTGAACGATGAACGAGTATTTCCAAGGAAGAGATTCTAGACTGATAGAACTGGATGATAGTATGAAACTGCTTTACAAAGATCTATTGCAATGTTACATGACTAGAGACTACGTTAATCAAACTGAAATATGCTCGATTGACCCAGAAAATACACCATTTTTCCTTCCACAAATATATTTGGGTGTTAAAATCATGCAAGAAGTTCAAAAAACCAATATCGTGCAACAAAGAGTGCTCCTGGCTGAATTTTATACTCGTTGCCGCGACTTTCTAATAACAGGCTGCAAGGAAATTCGGAAGCGTTATGATTTTTCCAATGAAATACTTCCACTCCTCAAATATCTGTCACCTGAAGAGTCTGTGCGCCACAGTAAGAGAGAGAGTTTCCCGTCAATGTTACCACTAACCCAGAAACTACCACGTATAGTAAAAAATGAGAATGACCTTCAACAAATCGATGACGAATGGAGACTTTTACCCGATGTCAACAAATTTTCGAACTTAGACATCGGCTCTTGGAAAGCTCACGAATTTTGTGAAAAGATCCTTAAAACAACCGACTGTAAAACTCTAGTGAAGTTTGCTCTAGACTTTATGTGTCTTCCTCACAGTAATGCAGTTTGTGAAAGGATATTCAGCCAAGTGAACAATATGAAGACCAAGATGCGAAATAAGTTAATAACATCGACTGTAAATAAAACTCTATTAGCAAGACAACTTATTCAAAATCAAGGGAACTGTACGAAGTTTAAGGTGTCACGCGACATGTGTGGCAAAATGAGAAGCAAGGACAAGTACACACTAGATAAACATGAATCTGAAGTTATAGAAACGATAAGAAACCTTTATGGAGAGGAAATAAATGAAGAATAAACTTTTAAATTATATACGGCATTTTAGTATTTTTTCCCTTAAAATACGGCAAATTAGAATGTGGCATACGGCAACCCTGATTTTTACGATAACAACGCTGGCGGGCACCGCGACAGTCATGCGCAAGCGTTGGCATGGGGAGGGAGGTTGTGTCGGTTGTAGCTCCGCTCGCTGTGACGATTTTGTCTTTGTATTAGTGCATTGAGATGCGATATTTGCAGCTGTAAGCGTGCAATGAGTCGCTCGCTGCAGAGGGCCAACTTGATTGCGACGTGAAGTATGCGCGTTTACGCTTTATTATTGGTACTTTCTAGACAAATTTTATTTGATTTTTATCACATATGAAATGAATCAATACTTGAAATTGACAATGTTCTAGGTACTTTACAATGGGCGGCCTTATCAATAAGATCAATGAAAGGTTTAGGTGCATAATACATGTACGAAATAAATTAGTTATGTCTATACTGTCGCTGCCATGACAAAACTGGTAAACTAAAGATATTTTTTTTATTTATTTTATGGTAAATAGTTTCCGGCTTTAGTAGTTTGTAGGGTACAAAATGGTTCTCTACTACATTGAGCGTTTGTTTGGGGCGTCACACATCTTTTGGAGTTCTAAACTTTTCTTGATAAATGTATTAGTGTTTTGATGTAATTAATACTGCATAAAGATAACGTTTGCCAAGTAAAGATGGAGAACGTATCTCGAAAATAGTAAGAGATAGGTAAGGTAGAGTGATTTGAAGAATTATTACAGGGAATCTGGAGAGCAGTCAAATGGCACTTGTCATAAATCCAAAATGGCGGATTCATGTTTCTAAAAAGCAGAATTAGCTTGATAATAAAGAAAGCCTTGATATCGAATTTGAGCCAAATCCAAGTAACTTTTTTCACTTGGCAGACGTCATAAAGATGTAAATTCCAAATTCGTAATAATGACGTCCAGAACTACCTAGATTTAGAATTTCAGCCAAATTGGAGCAACTTTCTTCACTTGGCAGACGTCATCGAAAAATAAAGTCTAAATTCAGAATAAAGACGTCTAGAACAACCTAGATTTTAAATTTCAGCCAAATCGGAGTTACTTTACTAAAGTGGCAGATATCGTCGAAAAATTAATTCCATATCCTACTAATATTATAAACGCGAAAGTTTGAAAGGATGTGTGGATGTATGGATGTTTGTTACTCTGTCGCACACAAAAACCACTGCACGAATTTTAATGAATCTTTACAGTAATATAGCTTAGACATCAGAATAACATATGGGCTATGATTTATAACGATATTATGTGAATTGTTGAAAATATAATCATAAATGTCAAGTAAGTAATAATAAAATCAGCCAGATGCGATCTATTCTGGCGTGCGCTGCAAAAACCTTAAGTGTCACACGCACATAATGTATAACGGAAATGTTTAAATGTTAAGGAGATATAATATATGAGCATTCCGGCGACGACGAAAAGGTTGCCACTTGAGCTTATTACGAAAATCGGAGACAAAATGAAAGGTATGGAGGTAGATAAGGCGCTGGAATAACACATATCATACATTTTATTATAATCAACCATCACCACGCAGGTGTAACCGCGGGGCGCAGCTAGTATGGAATAAAAACGTCCAGAAAAACCTAGATATCGATTTTCAGCCAAATTGGAGTAACTGTTTTACTTGACAGACGACATAGAAAAATAAGTTCTAAATTCAGAATAAAGACGTCTAGAACAACCTAGATATACATTTTCAGGCAAATCGGAGTTACTTTCTCCACTTGGCAGACGACATTGAAAAAATAAATCTAAATTTGGAATATTGACGCCCAATCCAACCTAGATATCGATTTTCAGCCAAATCAAAATAAAGTTTTACGCTTGGCAAACGTCATCGAAAAATAAATACCAAATTTGGAATAAGGACGTCGAGAAAAACCTAGATATCGATTTTTAATCAAATCGGAGTAATTTTTTTTCACTAGGCAGACGACATTGAAAACATAATTCGGAATAAGGACGTCCAGAACAACCTAGATAGGTACACTATGAATTTTCATACTGATCTCAGTCGCAGTTGCAACTGCGGATTCTCACTAGAATCGTACGGTAGGCATATAAAGTGCCATGTTGCCGGAGCGCATCGCGCATCTGCATATTCTTTGACCGTTATATTTGTGCAGCGAGCGCCGAACGTGTGTTGATTACATGCGGCCACAGATTACCCCCTCTAGATTCCGCAAACAAGACGGAGGTCGCGCGCCACGCATTAGCCTAAATAGTTAGATATAAATGAACACTTTGAATCATAGCTTCAGTTTCGACCAAGTGTCAGACCCGTAAGTGCCTAAACGCTCCCGTGTTTTAGCGCCAGTGAAAATTTGTTTTGAATTAACAAAATAAGATAAAATTCTACATGTACAGTGAAATGGTATGAATAGTTATCTTGGAGTTCAAATTACCAAAAAGAAGGAATAAGATTTAATTAATAAGTCAGATCATTTTGTTTTACTGGTTATAAGAGGGGTCAGCGTATACTGGTACTAATTGGGTAAAGATCGTTTCTTGTCTCTGTTCCACATGGTAGCTGTTGCAAGCTTTGTCTCGTTTTGGCGAAAGCACGTGCAACGCTAGTGTTGTGAAATTCTCTAAATTAAAGACGGTGTCGACATCGACATCGAAGTAATATAAACATTATAACAGCAGTCAGTATATAAGCCTAGCAATTATATTTTTGGACAACTCATTTTTTTAAGGTTTCCTATATTAATACCCACCAGGGAATAACAAGTTTTACATCGTTTTTTAACCTTCCAAAAAAGGAGGAGGTTCTCATTTCGTATGTTTTTTTAGGGTTCCGTACCCAAAGGGTAAAAACGGGCCCCTTTTACTAAGACTTCGCTGTCCGTCCGTCCGTCCGTCTGTCACCAGGCTGTATCTCAAGAACGGTGATAGCTAGACAGTTGAAACAGATTTTTCATTCACAGATGATGTATTTCTGTTGCCGCTATAACAACAAACAAAAAGTTGGCCAAGTGCGAGTCGGACTCGCGCACGTTAAAACAAAAAAGGCTATTAAAGGTTATATGAAGTCTAATGTTGTATAGCTAATGGTACGGAACCTTTCGTCTGCGAGTCCGACTCGCACTTGGCCGTTTTTTTTTGTTTTTCTTACCTCAGAACTTATGTGTGGGTGACCCGATTTTAAAAATTCTTTTTTTTATTTGAAAGCTGATACTCGTCATTTCCTACGATTTAAATTTCATAAAAATTGGTCAAGCCGTTATTGAGTTACACTCCGATAACTGAACAATATTTACTGACATAGATGATATTATAGTCGTTGACAATGAAAGAAAATCGATCCCGTAAGTAGCTCACTAAAGAGAGTGAAAAAAATTTTTTTACCATAAAATGAAGCCGACTTCTACACCCAAAAAATTAAATAACATGTCGAAGTCGGTACCATGCGCACAATATTGTGATAATAGATACTTTTGAACAATCATGGTACCGACTTCAACAAGTTATTTCACACTTTTGGGTGTTGAAGTAGGTTCCGTTTTTTGGTTAATTAATTAAAAAAAAAATTATATATACGTAGGTATATACGCAACTAAGTCAACAAGTAGGTATTTGCAGAAAATACAATATTAACTATATTATTTTTTAAATATGCAGAACGAAAACTACCTTGATTGTTCAGAGAAGTCTAGGTAAAAATATAAATAGTATTTTTATCGACAAGATTCAAACGTAATTATCGCAAGTGTAATATGTTCCTACGACTAAGCCCATCCCTACGGCGAGTGTCCGCTTGGTATAATAACTAGCGTGACCTTGAAATAGCCAATGAGAGCGCTTTTGTTTTAGTCCCCGCAACCCGCACCTACCTCTAACTTTGGTGAGCTCGGATACGAATAAAAATCTTGTAATGTGGTATCTAGAGGGGGTAATCTGTGCATGCGGCGATGCGCTGGTGAAGTAAGCTCGATTTGGTTGACCAGATGCTCAAGGCCATTGGCGACTCTATACGCCTTAAGTCTATTGCGTTGTCTGTCTTCATAAAATGTATAGATGATAAACTTATCTCTACAACGGCACTAGAAATTGGTAAAAAAAAATCGCCAAATGTTTTTAAGCAGATAGCGACAATTAGGTCACTAGAATGTGAAAATTCTTAAAATTTGTATCCAATGGTAATCTGTATCGCACATCGAAAATCATTATAAATTCGGTTTGTTTTGTTTTGTTTAGGGAGGACAGAGATGCCGCCATTTTGAATTTGGTGTGAACGCCTACCGCTCGACAACTGCCCCGCGCCCGCCAGCCACGCTACCGCCAGGCGCTTGGTGTATTTACTCCTTTAATCACTCGTCTACCGTGTTGAATTCTTCAGTATTCATTCTCACATTAATGCAATGATAATGTAATCAAATTTTGATTGCTGTCTCGATCATGCATTTACCTTACCAGTATATATTTTTTTTATTGCAGTTAAATGCATATCCACGTTTCTAGCTATTATACATCCATTCATATTTTCAATCGGATTAAAATCCAGTTGCAATGGTGGCAATCGTAACACAGTGTGCCCATGTTCGATAAGTACCTTGTCCACGGAAATCTCTGTAAACCTCTGTTTGTGCTCACATATAATAACCTCATAAATGTTTACGTCAGTTAAAATGTTTGCTGTTACTTTTCACATAGTTACAAAAGAATTATATAAGTACACAATGTTTTTATGCCTTAGATAAATGTATAAAAATTGGATTAAACTTCATAATATATCGACCAAACATAGATACATACCTACTAATTGAATATCTAGCAATTGCTTAGCGTTTTTTGCTGTCTAACAACTGTTGAATGTTTTTCTACTGTATTCTATTCTTTGTTTTTTTTTGTCTACAGTTTAATATTTACGTACGTAAACAATATGTAATAAATACAATATACCTATCCAGTTTTAGATAGGTCCGTTTCTATGTTTGCGATACATATGTACAAATTAAACAAACTTGTACCTAATTTCTCTGCTAAGTGAATGTACCTATATTCTTAAGAGAAATAAAGATCTTAAACCATAAATATAACCTTATGTATACAATAATAACCTTATGTATAGAATATCGAGCCTTTTTTCACCATATTTACTGTTACAGGGTGCGTCGTCGATAACTAAAGCAGAATCACTGGACATATTTGGGATTAATAGATTAATCAGTCAAGTTCTTGTAGTTATCATTATTCAATTCCTTGTGATAATCGCTCATAGTGTCTGTGGATTTATATGTTATTCTATAATAAGACTTCTATTTTGAAGTACCTTATGTAAGTAAGTACTACGACAGTGCCCGAAATCAAGAAGATCCTGTATTAGACAAAATTAGGAAATTTCTGGAATATGAAGTAGAATGCCTACCTACTCAAGACATCTGGTAGGTACATGTCACCCGTGAAGAAGAAGAAGAAAGTTCCACTTTAGGTTTTATTTTAACCGGAGCCAATCATTGACCTATATATACTAGACGCGACATCTCAAACGGGGATAGTCGACCAGTGCAAGTATGCCGGCCGGCATACTCTCCCCCACACGCAGTTGGGCACTCGTAGAGATTACACGCGCTTTACGTTAGAAAATTGTGTATTAATACACAATATTCGAACGTAAATCGCGTGTAATTTTTACGAGTGACACACCGAGAGACACAGGTCGACTATCCTTGTTTGAGATGTCGCGTCTAGTATATTTAGGTCAATGGAGCCAATAAGGAATTTTTACGCAATGCAAACGAGAACACTGGGTCACCGAATGCAAAGGGTCACCGAATGCAAAGGGTTGAAGGAAGGATCAGTGAAGAAACGCTGGGAAATAACGAAGAAACGAAGTCTATGTTTCTTGTGTATGCGCCGCCGCCACCAAAAAGACACCTGCAAGGACCATCATGTAATAAGTGCAAGCGTTCGCATCACATAATGCTGAGCATGGATCCGCTGCGAAGAGAAGCATCGAGTCATAGGAAGGGAAGCCTGCGCCTATTGAAGAGAAAATTGTGAAGTCACAGGGGATGGAAGTGGCACAAATTTTTACCTTAAGCTCATTGGCTCAGCAATCCTGATCTATTTTGTCGACTGTCTGATGTCGTTAGTCGTAATAGACGAGATCAATATAAAGTTTGCGTTCGTAACCCTAAGACAACATTGATGCGCAAAAGCATTTTCAGTATGGCTGCTAAGCCAATAAACCAACATTGATATTGCGAGCTGTTTCTGCCCCGTTAGTTCCGCGTCGAAACTAGTATTATAAAATCACTCGAATTTCCGAAGAATCCATCTTTCTTGTCTAAGCTGAATAAAAAAAACAACTGAAAGTCAATAATCGAATGTTGCACATTTTTTAAAAGAAGAACCTCATAGGTACTCGTACCATGTGAAAAAAGTCTCATTCTAAAATCTCAAACTATAAAGGTTGTATGTCAATTCGAAGTACTTATTACAATAAAACGGCAAATTCATACCTTAGCCCTTATTACTACGAACTAAGTACAACCCTAGTGGATTGTCCCGGCTTTGCACGGGTATTTCACAAAAATTTCAACATTTTTCAAAATAATCTTTAGCCTATGTCCTTCAGAGATAATGTAGAATTCTAATGTTGAAAGAATTAATCAAATCGGTCCAGTATTCATTACATACAAAAATACAAGTCCTCTTTATAATATTAGTTTAGATGTAGTTGTAGAAGTGTAGACTACAGCTACTACAATAAAAGCATTTAGACAACCATTTGTTTACAATAAAAGTTTTACAATAAAAGCATTTAGACAACCTGTAAGTTATTGCAGACTCACAGGCAGTCCAAATTCTCCAGCCTACTACCAGTTGGCAGCGTACCAAGCATGCTGGCAGCATTGACCCGTTGAATTGCAATGGTTATTCGTTGAGCCAAATAGGTGCTCGCATTTTGATCACGCGTCGCATCGACCAAGCGTTCTGATAAGTTTGGGAAGGGCTGCCCTATCTTCCACGGAACCACATCATGCCGTCAGGTCTTTCACCATCGACACGCTTCAGACCATTCGGTTCCAGAATAGCTGCAACATTGGCGCTGGTATTAGCCCGGCCAATGATATCGTTAAGGCTAGCGTGGCGAGAAATTCGACCAGCATTTCGAGAACAGCAGAGGCCATGGTGACCGAGTTGATCATCTGCAGTACACTGGCAGTGATGTGCAACACAACACCTTGCATCCAAGCGTATGGTCCCGAAAAGCGGATGGATCTATAAGACTACCAGTTTTGTATGAAGTTCTGTAACCAAAGATCAAATTCCCACACAGTAGTATCTGCGACGCTAGGACACGTATTTAAAAGATATTTCCGTGCTAGCTTGCATAGGGGCCGATCCTATTGCTTCTGAGATGACAACATTTTTGGGAATTCAGTATTTGGAGCCAATCTCCATGTGTTTTTGACCTCAGCCAGATATGCTACATCAAAAGACCCTAAAGATGGTGCTCGGCTGAGACTAGAAAAAGTTCACATTTAGAAAAATTTTGTTCAAGGCCTATCAGTACTGTTACGAGCTGGGGGTTCGGGATAAATAATGCAATACGTTTTCGACACACTGACACCTTTATTCAACAGTTCTACAGTCACTTCCAACTACACTAAAACACTGAACTAATCGCACTTCACAGAACACTAATCACAAACTTCACTGTACTTCACTATTCCCGCTTGGAGCACTTGGTCCAAAAATAATCGCACTGTTGATCGTTTCGAACTCAAAGTAAGACTGACTGGACGGCCCGGACCCGACCCTATTTATACTCAAAAGTTACATTTTCCAGAATGTTCACTAATAGTCTAGATAGAAAAACAATAAGAGCCATAAATCATCCTTTTAACGTAAACAACTTTGAATGGAATTCCGCGAAAGTTAACTACTACTTATTCTGTGGTTGTTTACTAGTTGCCTGAGAACAAAGGCGACCCTTTTTTTATAACCTATCGTGTGAAGAGTAGGTACATTCTTGATTTCTTTTACTTGTTTACTGACGTTAGATTATTCTAGATTGTTCGAGTCCTTGCGCCGTAACACTGCCCCCTCCTAAGACATGCTCGTCCCGAGCATAGTTGGAACCACAGTAGGGCGCCAATCGATCCACATGAACAATCTTAGAGACTCCTCGTTGACCCTTCCGTATCCGGTACGTGATGTCGTTGATTTTAGTCACAACCAGGTATGGTCCGTCCCATTTAGGCTGAAGCTTCGGTGACTTCCCTTTACTGCGTACAGGGTTATGCAGCCACACCATAGACCCTTCAGTAAATCCGGGATTAACCAGTTCTCCACTGTATCGGGTCTTCTTCGTATCGGAAAATCCATTTCTGTATTGATCTTGACGCTCGCAGATATTCTTCTGGTTGCGATAGTCACTCGCGAAACCACTACTTGCTTGAGATGCTCTCCTAGTAGCACAAATACTGCATTTGTTACACCAGTCTACAACATCACTCCGACAATGGATCCAATAAAACTGCTCTCGTATCTTTAACAGTGTCTTTCTCACTCCAGGGTGACATGTTGAACATTCGTCGTGACATCGCCGTAGAATCTCACGAACTTTCGCTTCCGGAACAACCACTTGCAGGTGATAGTTATCTCCCCGAACATTCTCCCATTTGCGACACAGCACACCACCATGGATCACCAAGCTGTCCCACTGCGCCCAATAAACCCTTGTTGCCATACCCATTCCAGCAACATCATTCCACTTGGGCCTCCCAGTGCCAGCTTCCATCCATGTCAGAATAGGCCTGATGTTCGCATCATTCTCCTGTGCACGTCGCATGGATTTCTTCCAGTCGTCGGTTATAACTGTTTTCACCATCCTTACTGGTATGACTTCCTTCAATTTGCCGTCGTGAGTTTCTCTTATGTCGCTGCGTTCAATATTAGAGTGAAGTCGGTCGCGCTGTTGATTCCATCCCTGTCGAAGTCTGTCTTCTGATGTCAACTTCCATCTGGGGCAACTGGATCTTAAATGCCCTTTTTCTCCACAGCCGTAGCATCTCGGGCTGAATCTTCGAAAATTTCTATCAGATAGTGTATCTCCTTTCCTGGTCCATTGCCTATTGACACCAGTAGTAGAAAGTTTTCTTTTCCATGTTCTGTCGTTTCTTCTATCGCTCTGCTGCGGGCAGTTGTACCGCAAGTGACCCCTTTCTCCACATTCAAAACATCGAGGGCTGAATCCTTTGTTGTCATCACGGTAACGTTGTGTGTTAACCTCGCGAATGTAATGCGATCGATGATCCTGCCGCACAGCTTCTACCTCCAAAGCATGGGCCAAGGCGTCCTTTATTGATTCATGATGACCCAGCCTCACTGCAGCTCTCACTTCTAAGTCACGTATCCCATCTACAAATGCTTGAAGTAGGATTCCGTCGATGAGTGCCGGTGAAGATTGATACGCCTTCCGTACGAGCATTTCCACTTCCAGCGCCCACTGCTGAAGATTTTCGCTGCTTCGCTGGGTTCGCTCTTTGAGCTGAGCGCGGAACACATGCTCCAGATGAGCATCACCGAACCGAGACTCCAATGCCTCCAGAAGTTGGTCATAAGCTATGTCTTTTCCAAGGGCCTCCAGAACTGTTAAGGCTTTGTCACGAAGTCCCAGAGTAAGCGCTGTCATAGCCTGCGCTTTAGTCCAACCATTGGCCTGCACAACGGCCTCAAACTGAATTTTGTAGGCCGACCACGAAGAGGATCCGTCGAATGGTGGTACTTTAAATCCTCGTGGTGACGGTACAGATGCAGGTGCTGACGCAGGTAATCCGCCTCCAGTTTTTAAAACGCCCAGCGTTTTTTGAATATCATCCATTCTGGCTTCCACTTTCTCAAAACGGTTGTCATGCTGATGGACCTGATCTTCCATCACTTGGAGTTTCTTCCCAAACGTTGCATGCAGGTCTTTCATTAGAAGGGTCTGCTCCTCTTGGCGACGGGTCTGTTCTTCCCTGTCGTGTCGGAGTTGTTCCTCAAGGCGGCGGGCCTGCTCTTCCTGGCGCTCTTTGTCTTATTGCAGCTGCTGTTCAAGACGCCGGGCCTGCTCCTCCTGGCGGCGGGCCTGCTCTTCCTGGCGTCGGGCTTGCTCCTCTTTGTCTTGTTGCAGCTGCTGTTCAAGACGCCGGGCCTGCTCCTCCTGGCGGCGGGCCAGCTCCTCTTTGTCCAAGCGTCGCTGTTCCTCTTGGCGGCGGGCCTGCTCCTGAAGCATCGCCATTAGTGCAGCCAAGTCAGGCGCAGCTGGAGCAGCCATAGTCGAAGGGGTTCCCGATGTAGCGGCGGCGGTTGTTTCTGTAGTTGGTTGTTCTTCGGAGAGCACTGGTGGTGTAGCCCCTCCAAACCTTCGTTGGTCGATGAACTGTTGCCGCTGGCTCCTCGTTCGGATGCCCTCTAAGTCTTCCTTTGGGAGCACAGGCATTATTTATCCCACTTCTGACACCAATTTGTTACGAGCTGGGGGTTCGGGATAAATAATGCAATACGTTTTCGACACACTGACACCTTTATTCAACAGTTCTACAGTCACTTCCAACTACACTAAAACACTGAACTAATCGCACTTCACAGAACACTATTCACAAACTTCACTGTACTTCACTATTCCCGCTTGGAGCACTTGGTCCAAAAATAATCGCACTGTTGATCGTTTCGAACTCAAAGTAAGACTGACTGGACGGCCCGGACCCGACCCTATTTATACTCAAAAGTTACATTTTCCAGAATGTTCACTAATAGTCTAGATAGAAAAAACAATAAGAGCCATAAATCATCCTTTTAACGTAAACAACTTTGAATGGAATTCCGCGAAAGTTAACTACTACTTATTCTGTGGTTGTTTACTAGTTGCCTGAGAACAAAGGCGACCCTTTTTTTATAACCTATTGTGTGAAGAGTAGGTACATTCTTGATTTCTTTTACTTGTTTACTGACGTTAGATTATTCTAGATTGTTCGAGTCCTTGCGCCGTAACAGTACTTAATATTATAAATGCGAAAGTAACTCTGTCTGTCTGTGTGTGTTACGCTTTCACGCCAAAACTACTGGAACAATTTGAATGAAATTTGGTATGGAAATAGTTTGAGACCCGGGAAAAAACATAGGATAGTTTTTATCCCACTGCGCAAAAAGAGGTTAATGATTTTACGATAACCGACGTACGCGCGGGCGGAGCTGCGCACGTAAAGCTAGTTTTGTTATAGGACGAAAATCGTCTAAGTATAGATAATCGCAAGTCATTCAGTACAATATTAGTATCGCTTCCTAAGGTTCCGTCATCCAAATACCAAACGTTAAGTTTTGATTGGAGACGTTAAATATTGTGTGGTTCGCAAGGCTAAAGATGGCTGGTCCCAGAGGATCACCTTGTTGACATCCTAAGGAAGATAACATAACGTTATTTTGGTATGTTAATTATTGTTAATTACGGTTATACATTGTCAATATTGTAATTTCTTTTGTGGCAATAAAGATTTAATATTAATATTATTTTTAACATCCACCTTCAAAAGCACATCTCCATAATTTTGATCAAGAAATGTGCCAAGTGAATGTACAAACCAAAACAGTTTTACGACACTGTAGAACGCTAAGAACTGTCTGTAACTTTTTATAGTTTTACTCATGAAATAATTTTGCTGCGTTTATTTTAAAGAATAATAGAAACAAAAACATTGTATGTAATTAACACATTAATTAAACCCATTTTTGTCGTACAATAATCAAAATTAAGATCAAATCCGCTGCTAGAAAGTAACTTTTTTAAGATGGATAAACATGACGGATTTGTTGTTGGAACAGTAATACTTCATATTAAATGTCACTTTAGAGTTCGCGAAATGAGTGAACTATTTGTTGTGATGTCATCAAAGCGCTGAGCGATTCCTTTACCGTCTGTAAGCCTGTTATTAATTGACGTGGAAGTATAAAGTTTAGCAGTAAATTCAAGTTAGTATTACTATAAGAGGTGAGAGTTGGCCCCCAGAGTTGTAGAGTAAAACAACCTTTTTGCTACAACCGCGTTTGGCTGTGAGGCGTCAGGCGACGATTAGTGGTGGCCATTGCTATAGGCCTAATACCACTATCTTTGGTGATATCATTGTTGACCGAACCCACCGACATCAAATTAACCAAAGCCGTCGGCCATAGTTAATCAATCCAATTTTAAATTCTAAATCTATATGTACTTATAATAAAACGGTAACATGTCCAATTCTGTACATTGCAGATACATTGAAAATAATTTTTGAGAGCACTCTGTAGTTGATACTGATGCCAAAATTGTTTTTTTATTATTTTTGTCTGTCTGTCTGTTCATTAACGCGTAGACCGATTTCAATCATTTTTTTTGTTAGAATAGTGGTACTTTAACCATGGTACTTTAAGCACCCCTCGGGCAGCTCGGTACCCCACGGGCAGCCCAAAACCACTGAATTAATTGAAATGAAACTTAGCACTATTTGAGTTTATACTACGAATAAGGACATTAGTATACTTTTGCTCCCAAAATCAGCAGGGGATGAAAGTCAAAATGTACACTTAGTTGTAATTCATTAACGCGTAGTCTGATTTCAATAATTCTTTTTTTTGTTCGAATAGTGGTACTTTCACCTAGGTACTTTAAGAACCCCACGGGCAGCCCGGCACCCCATGGGCAGCCCGGCACCCCATGGGCAGCCTGGCATCCAACGGGCAGCCCGGAACCCTACGGGCAGCCCGTGACCCCACTGAAAGCTCGGCACCCCACGGGCCGCTTGGCACCCCACGGGCTGCCCAACACCCCACGGGCCACTCGGCACCCCACGGGCAGCCCGGCACCCTTAATTAGTTTTGCAAGCTTGCAAAGATAAAACTAAAATCACATTCGCCACAATCAGTTTTTTGAACTAGGTATCTGTCTTTTGCTGGATACATTTCGGAGACTGCGCAGTGGAAATATTTTTGTACTACCGCCAAACAAAACCACCGTTTTGAAATCGAAATTCTAAAGAAAGGCACAAAGTACTTTGCGTCTACATTTATTGTGCGGAATGTGAAGGAACTCCTTGAGTATTTTAACTACTGCCTTCTGGAAAATACAACCCGAGACTTTACAAATCCAAAGTAAAAAGCTCCTTTCTGAGCTATGCTTTACTAAGATTGCTTCACCGCAGACCACAGCGTTGCTTAAATGTGAACAGTGCTCAAATTTTAATAATTAGTCTGTAGGTACGGCAATCGCGAACGAAGTCGCGGCTACAGCTAGTTATAACATAAAATGGTATACTTACTTACTTTATTATAGTTTTTGCTTTTCGTACACCTTCGGACGAGCGGAGAATGTGACGAAATAAAACAAGAGTCTAGTCCAGGAGAAATACTAGTGGTACAAAGAAAAATACTAGTGGTACAAAGAGACGAGAAAACTATTTGCAAAGCGACCCAATTGCAAAAGTGACGACTAGGAAACCATACTATTTTGCGTTGGAAGGAACGAGAGGGACAGTCACTAGTAAGTGATATACATTTTTGAGAATTTTACCTAAATAAGAATATAATCGACATATTGAGTATACAACAGAAGCTGATAGGAGACTCCAAATGAAACTTATACAAGCGCTACGTAAACTAACGTTATGGTGAAGTCGTCTTTGAAAATGTCAGACTGAGAGCAATAGGACGGCGTGACCTCATTTCGCATGCGGGTGACTGAAACAGAACTACGCTATAACTAGTCTGGCAATAAATACTAATAAATATATATTTTTTATTTATTTTTTTTATGCCTGATAGGTTAGCCTTTGACCACTATCTCACCTGATGGTAAGTGATGATGTGTTCGAGGATGTTGTTCAGGCTAACCTAGAGTTACTGGCTCTCAAGGACAACTGCCGGAACACTTAAGAACTTCTTTAAATTTAACGCCTTTTACGTATTTTTTCCTGTACATTATCAAATTACAATATGGAATGGGGTGTTAAATAAAATATGATTGCAGTAATCGCCTTGCACATAGTGGGCTGGGCACTTATGGAGTCGGTCATATTCCAGACACTTCAAAAGCTTGGTTACAGCCGTATGTTCGTATAACTTACTAAACATATACATATAGAACAGTATATATACCTATATATACTTTTTTTATTGCCATTAGTTTCACATCATACATAGGTATACTGGTAAACATCACCACTATATTATGCTTTAATCACAAGGCTATCCTAGGGCAATAGGGGTATTATAATAATAATTAACTCAGCTTTTGTTATCACACTTGTGACGCTGTTTTTCAGTCAGCCCGGGAGCTCGGGCTATGGTCTTGGCCATATACAACTACACTTCCTCTGTCGAAGTCTGCGTGCTGTTAGAACTAAAAGGCTGTTAATGCTGTTAAAGCCAGAATTCCTCGAAATCCCATCAGGAAGCAAAAATCATATCTTGAGAAATAAAGTTTCTAGGACTCTGTCGCGTATTATAAAACAAGACCTGAACTTCGGTGCTTATCGTCAATACACAGGACATGTCCTAAATCAATCTTTGCAATTAAAGAGAGCGGATCGATCAAAACGCCTTCTGTCGCGATACACACAGGGGAAGGGCACAGAAATATCCTCTTTACTGATGAAAAACTTTTCACGATTGAAGAGCACTACAATAAGCAATATGATAGTGTACTACGCTCACAGTTCTAAAGAAACTGCTCAAATGGTCGGAATGGTACACCGTGATCTTGATCCTGCGTTGGTGATGGTTTGGTGGGGCGTGACTTATAAAGGCGCCACAACATTTTTGTGAAATAGGAGTGAAAACTTCAGCCAAAGTGTATCAACACTTCACATTTCGTTTCACAAGTACAGGAGACAGTTTTCGATCGTGTTGTGAAACCTCTAAGCAATACACTTTTTAAAAATGTACCATGACTCTGCCCCTGGTCCCGAGGCACAAACTACCCAAGCCTGGCTTGGTTTCAACCAACGTTCCGAACTTTATAAGAGCTGAAGACTGGCCCTCGTCTAGCCCAGACCT
Source organism: Plagodis dolabraria (assembly GCA_963854805.1). Taxonomy (NCBI): domain Eukaryota; kingdom Metazoa; phylum Arthropoda; class Insecta; order Lepidoptera; family Geometridae; genus Plagodis; species Plagodis dolabraria. Next base: position 25,480,518 of record OY978444.1, read on the forward strand.
CAACCCTTTAGTTTAGACTACAAATTATGGTCAGTTTTAGAGGACATGCTTGCTTAAACGACACGGCTACATTGAGTCTCTTAAAAAACCTGGAGCAAGCAGTGGCGAAATTTCCCATGGAAACTGTGCGTAATTCCAAAGATTCGTGGCAAGATAGATTAGAGGCCAGGTAAGAATCTTTTTTTTTTTATTGAGACTTTTATAAATATGTAGGTACATAGAGGTTTTAGTAATATTACATCATAAAAAAAATTATTTTCATTTGTAACAGAACTTATGGCCGGACTAGGTATATAAATAGAGTGAGCGAGCGAATAAATTCATATAAAAAGGAGATTTTTTAAAAACATTAAAAATCTTTCAGGTACTGTATAATAGCCATGATTGCTACATAATAATTAGAAATAAAATTTGATTTCACACGCTATACTATATCGTCGTTGTGGTGCGAGAAACAACTAAGCGCAAAAAGCTAGATTCGAGATAATCGCGTTTTAAAATGTGTCTGGTTTTGTAATTGCTGTAACTCATCAACGGTTATAGCCACAAACAAGATCTTTATGAACAGAACTTAAATAAACATGGCGATCAGTAAATTTTGCTTAGAAATAGGAGAAAAAGATAACACAATTGTATATAAATGTTTTTTTATACATTTAAAATGTTTAGACACAATACTACACAATAATGAATAGATGTTTCAAAATACACCATAACAGATAATTTACTTCTACAATTCTTTCTTTTTTGCCTGTACAATTGGAAAGTAGTTCATTGTACGTTCTTGTCATCTTGCGTCAGTTTAGTTTGACATAAATCTTGCATTATATGGAAGACGTCCACTGTTGAACAAATGCCCCCCTCATAGAACGCTAGGGTCTGGTAAACGAAAGTAGACTGAAAAAGCGCGGCAAATTTAAATAATCTCAGCCTAGTAACCCTAAAATTTGTATGAAGTTCCTGGAATAATCTGACTTGATACTTTAGAGCTATTTATTTTTATTTAACGCAATATTTGGACTTAAAATTGACAGCATTTGGACAGGTCCAAAAATTAGAAGTTTCGGTACTTGTTGTAATTTTTAATCAGGCGAAGTAAACTGAAGTTTCGAGAAGTAAAATCATGTCTACCCATTATGATGCAAACCAAAGAGACTTTTCTTGTGTGACATTTCGACAATCAGTTTACATCGTTGGAATATAAATACGACTAGGTAATATGTGATATTATTTGAATAAAAAAAAACAACAATATTATATATTAATTTTAGTTTATTTACTACACTACAAAATCTGCATCTAGGATTCCGATGTGGAAAGATTAATTTGACCCACTGGAACCACTATATACAATATAATAATAAAACTTTCTAAATTATCTTTTGTTATTCTATTCCTTTCTTTATATTTATTTTCACTCTGAATTATATTACCAGTTATTTTCTTCCATTCCTGTGGAGTTACGCTTTCAAAAGACTTTTTAATAAATTTCTCTAACTCCACAGCAAGCAGGGATTATATTTATTTGCCACTTTACGTTTAGCCAAACTTCATACCAATGCTGCGATCTGAACTATCTTAATGGCATTGAGATCGCAGTGGTACGGGGGAAGTCGCAATACTTCATGCCCATTCTGCTTCAGAAATTCATCAGATTCATATACTGGTTCTGGTGTTTTAGTTTCATAAGACATAGCGGCTCTGGTTTAGTGTGATATTGTTCAAATGGAATTTCATTCAAAGTAATCCATTATTTTATCTCATTTTTGCGGTTTTGTGATTTAGGAGCATTTTTTACAATGATAGAATCGTAACTGGCAATACCCATGACTGATACACTCGGTTCATTTAAATTGGGTATGAGCTCTTCTCATAGCCATTTATTAAAGATAAGGGCATTCACATCGTAGTGGTAGTCTGCCAATGTAGTTTTTTTTTATATTGTTGATAGGCTAGCCTTTGACCTGATGGTAAGTGGTAATGTGGTCGAAGATGTTGTTCAGCCTAGCCTAGAATCACTGGCTCTGAAGGACAGCTGCCGGAATACACCGTTATGTGCTTGGCGACAGATTTTCTACTTGAGGATGGTAGCTAACAATGTAATATTGAACTAACCTTACTAACAGATTTCGTGTTCAATACTAATGATGAGTTAAGCCCACGCCTTTCTCCGATCTAGCATGTACATTTATATACTTTTTCCTGTTGAAACATTTTCAATCTCACCACTTGTAGATGGACCTTGCCAAGGCTTTTTGGGTCTGAAGTTTTTATGAATATTTGTCTCATCTGAATAAATGATTGACTTTCCTTCTCTGCGTTTCAAAGCCATGGTTCTTAAAACCCGATGTCTCCAGGCAGATACGTCATAACATTCAATTAACAATGAACGCTCATTTTTATTTTTCCTAAATTCAAAGCCATTGGACCAATGAATCCAATGATATCTTTGATTCCACTAACAGAGTTCTCAGCTTAGAAATTCGTTAATTTTGTTACGAATAGCATCTATATAAAAACTATATTGGTTAGGCCTGTGGGTTTATGTGGCCGACTTTTTCCTGGGGTATTCCAGACACCTTCATTTACCATACCTTCCATTTTTATTATTTTTAATGTTGTACCATTTACTTCTGTAAAGAACGATGAAACAGAATAAATAGCTGCTTTTTTAATATCAAGTCACATGATTTAAAATAAATTATATAATTACAAAACTTATGTATGTATTCAGTAAAAACGGCTTGACATAATTCATTTTCGTAGACTGTATTTCGCCTCAGGACAGGTAATTCTGACATTATTGTATTTTCTACGCTACACTATAGTAGCGTATAATAACGTACATACATAGCGAGTTTAAAAACACTTTGCTATCATTAGCTCATTTTGGTTAATAATGACACTTAGTGACTTCTCGCAACGCAACGACGATAGACACAAAACTTGATCAAACGAAATTTTAGTTCTGTATTAATGATTTTTTCCATCGATAGAAATATATAGAGTCGTGTTTCCGAAACAGGCATAGTTTGCCATATATTCTAGAATATATTTATTTTATCCAAGCGGACACTCTTTATAAAAAACTATTTTTATTAATATCATCATAGGAAACTATTCCAACTAAACTATGCTAAAATAAATTAATAGATTCAGGCGTTACTATTCGGAAATCCATTTTTAATAATAACACATATTTTAAGAAAACATTATGTTAATATTTTAGTTAATATTTTAGATAAATACTTAAAAAATATATCTTGTCTTGTGGCAATTTTGGCAAATTTTTCTGACGTGGTGTCACAAACGCCATGCAACCAAACTGGAAGAATTTTCGACGCTTGTCTCTTCTACACGAAGCATCCACATTCAAGCGCACGATCGAGAAAGATCTCTAAAATATTAATTTAATGTTTTCTTAAAATATTATTAAAATATGTGTTAATATTATGCTAAACCTCTTTGAGATAAACTCTGTTATTGCATTTGCTCGGTCCCTGGAGTTCGTTACCAAAAGTCGAAACGAGCCGAAGCACTAAACCCGTTGTGACGAGAGCAGTACAGTATCAAGAAGAACGAGAAAATTTACACTGCAACTGACTGATTTACCATCAGGCGGGCGACATTTTCGCCTCATTACTTAAGATCCGGAAAAATAATCATAAAAATCTAAGAGCTAAACATTTACTATTGCTTGGGGGATAATGAACCAGACGGTAGACGGTAGTAACTCATCCAGACAACTTCTCTATCATGAAGTTTAACACCTAGTAAAGTTATAACTCCCCCATTTCTTCCCGTGGGTGATGTAAGAGGCGACTAAGAGAAAAATACCGGAAGGTGGGAAGCAGTGCCTTCTAAAGAACTGACAACTTCTACTACGATCCACAAGACGCCTGCCAAGCGTCGGGATTATGCCAAATCCCCCGATGGGAGGGACCTTCTTCAACGGTGGACGCTCCGGTTGATGTGATGATGAAAGTAATTATGGAACCAACATGCAAACATTCAAACAAAGTTAGCAGGGCTTCCTTTAATAAATGAATACTTGTACCTACAATAGTAGAACTGTGCTCGTTTATCATACATAACATAATAGGGGTTAAAGTAACAAATTGCCGTTTTATTGTAATACGTATTTCGGATTGACAAAGAACCTTCATGGTTTGACATTTTTGATTGAAACTTCTTTCACATAGTACCGATGAGGTTTTTTTTTTAAAAAATGTGCAACATTCGATTATCGACTTTCAGTTGTTATTTTTTAATCGGCTTAGACAAGAAAGATGGATAGCTACTTCGAAAATTCGAGTGATTTTGGAATAAGAGTTCCGACGCGGTACTAACGCGGCAGGAACAGCTCGCATCGCATTCGCAATATCGTGTTGCGTTTGGAGAGGGGACTGCTAATGAACGCACGGTGCGATTTTGATTTAACGCTTTCGTGACGGGAACTTTGATTTGAAGGACGAACCACGTGGAAGACCACCCACACAGGTGAATAACATTGAATTGAAAGAGATGGTGGAAGCTCATCGGAGCGAAAAATACAAATTTACGAGAGGAAAAATTTAAGTCATTTGCGGGATTCGAACCCGCGTCCATCCACTTCTTTAGCCGGGGTATGCTCTTACCGACTGAGCTTACATGACGCTTTAATAATGCTAATTATTTTGAATCAGTATGTTAAATTAAAAAAAAACGATTAACATTTTTCAGTAAAAATTACAAATTAAATTAAATTACAGGCACATGAGACTTAACAATCTATGTCTCAAGGTGACGGGCGCAGTGCAATTCGTCACTTGTGACGAAATGCATCTGTTATAGGCAGAGGTAACCGCTCTACATCAGGTAGGCCTCGAGCTTGTTCTGTCACAATATAATAAAAAAAACAAATCGGCAATTTCACAGTAACCTGAATATACGTGTAATAAAGTACTGGAGCATTTGGACTGCCTGTGAGTCTGTGAGCAACAACGAGATTTAATTTCTCGATGGTGAGCAATGACTTATAGGTTGTCTAAATGCCTTTACTGCAGGTATATAGTTCGTAGTATTTTATTAACTAAGGCATATAGGTAATAAGAAAATGAGTGCTAATATCAAGTTTTACAATTGGATTGTAAAACTGTGCTTATACCTACTATGGCGATTCTATAGCACCTAATCGAATATACCTACATATACGCTTTTTGAAATCCGATGCGAACATCAGCTGGCTAATTATATACATAATAAAGTTTATTTATTTATTAAGGTTTTCAAACAGACTTAACACTAAACAAGCATTTCATACAGAGTTCAATAGACAATTTATAGCGAAAGTCCAATTACAGGAAAACACATCATGCCTGAAGCAAAAATGGCTTATATGTAGAGTGAGTTTACAAAAAAATTGCGCAAAACCATCATAAGAAACGTTGTTATTAACTGAATATGAATGAGTAATAGGTAACAGTTCTATTCATCATCGCAGGTATTGTCACAAAAACTCACGTTACCTAGACATGTTTTGGTCTATGTAATAAAGGGTGAGTCTGTTGCCATCTAAGTATTGAGCACGTTTCCAGACCGTACCTGAAAATTTCTTCGTCAGAAAAACTCAATAGTTTGTCCGTCGGGGATCCCCGGGGATCGAACCCAGGAGCTCAATACCCCAAAGCGGCGCTTTTACACATAAATCATTTTATTTATCAAAAAATTATCACATAGGTAAAAGCGTTTTGAACATATAATACCTATTACGTGAACATAATATGTAAGTATACCTATGTATATAATGTATCTACCTATGCTCTTCATATTCCACGCTACCACGGTAATGTTATCTACAAAAATTACCGTGACGCTACTATTACCTTTGGGCTGTGTTATAACATCCATCGCACTTTACCACTAAGCCAGAGGCGCCATGGCTTATAGTAGCTGGCATCCACAATACGAACGCTTCCAAACTTCAAATTCTTCATCGGCAAAAGCTCAAAAGAATGCAATAAAGATCGCTGTATAAAAGATAATGTACCTACCTACCTAGAAATAATATTATAACAAATACCTAACTACCTAGTTTGTTATTAGTTGAGACCAGACTATCTGAACCCAGACCCTATCGTTGGTAGGCAGGTAGGTACTGTTCCTGTGTTGTGAAAATGCCATTGGTGAGGTAAGCTATTGTATTTTTCTGCAATTCTGCTACCGAGAGCCTTTTACCTGAGTAGGCAAATAGATGTTAATTATGTCTGGAAAGTATGGTCTAATAAGAACCAGTGAAGTGCAATTGTATAAGGTACATGGTGACTAAGAGTACCTACTTAGATTGTTAAATGTTGTATCGTGCAAGAACGAGGTCGACGGCGTAAGGAGCGGCGTACGGAGCGGCTGCCGCTGGGGTCAGGCAGAGGTGACGGGTGGGTGGCACGGGCGGCGTGCGTGCGAGATAACGCGGCTGGGGAGGTGGCGGCCGGCGTTGGTTGATGTCAGTGGAAGCGGCTGGCGGGTGACGGCTCTCCCAGCGGCGTTGTCGGGCGCACGCACGGAATGCAGCGGAGAGGCGCGGGGCGCGGGCGGCGGCCGCTGCTGCCGCGGCGACGCTCGCTGCTGCCCGAGCGATCCGACCGTCCGCCAGTCCGCCGCGCGCCACCGACACGAGTGTTGTTCGAGCAGCGCGGTCGACGCCTCCAGTATTCTGCCGCACGCAGGTATGTACCCTACCCTATCTCACCTCCGGACTCATGTCTCACATAAACGATGCCACGCCGCCGTTCCGACCGGTTATTTCCGCTTCTTCTACACCAGAAATAGCGAGTGGTCAACCGCGGCGGCGGCGACAACAACGTCCACTCCATACCTGGCGGCCTCGAAGTGCCGCGCGCTCTATTATCACCCGTCCTCATGTTTGCCAAATGTGAATCCCTAAATACATGCCGGTCATCGCTTTTGGGGCTTTATCAGTGTTACATATTTATTATTTGCCGGCGTGCGGTGAGGTCAGCGGGCGCTCGAGAGAAGTGCGCCTTATCGCGTGGGCCGTAGGGTCGCGGTGACTACGACGTCCGCGCGCTCGACCTCGGGCTCTGCACTCTGTCGGTACTCTGCTCTTGCGTCGTTCCATCTACCTAATAAACATTCATATAACGCCAACGTACCTACCTACCTATTATCTGCCGCGGTCGCAACGCAAACAAAACCGTTGTTATTATTACAACTACTTATAGCAAAACAATGAATACCATGAACCCAGCAATCGCATCTTGCATAATATCTTATAATCATATCTTAAATACGTACCTATAATATATACGGATATAGGTACATATTCTATATCACATATAGTGTCAGTAGTAACTTGTAATATAACATCTCTTAATCAAGCGTTGCACATATCTGTGGCCGTAGGTACCTAGGAACCTACTTATTGGATGCCTTCATCATGTTTTCATCAATCTTATCATTAATTTCACATTAATCACACGTAATTCAACATCCTACCCACCTACCTACACTTACTAGATGGGTCATTAACCAGAAGTAGTTTTGAATAATGTATCAACTATTTATCGCATATTCTGATTATATGTCAACTTAAATAAACCAACCATATCCAGTACCTAATTAAAACATTTATACACATACGGTCTTACTTACCAATGCGCGATTCTGAAGCTTCACCGTTTTCATATGTCTATTAATAGCTATCCCTTCGGTTGCTGAGGAATAGTGACAAATTCCAAACGACTGGATAGATCGTTATCTCTGCAAAATCGTTTCCTTATCAATCAGTAATACGCGCGAGAAAAACGAAGAAGTTCTTTGTGTATGACGTCACGGTCTGCGACTCTCATTCGAATGGTTCGGATCGCAGCCGAGGCGGTTGCACACGCTTCACATTGTTTTCTGTTGAAAGGTGTGGGCAATGACAACGTGACTTAGACGTAGAATCTTGTTAGTGCAATGTTATATATACATATACCTAAGTACTTGTACTACACGTCTTGTCGATGACGTGGGCGAATGTGCTGGCACTCAAGCTGCCCGAGCGAAGCTGATAACACGAGAACTATCTGTACATGTCGTTACCAAAAGCATATTCCTAAATTCTTTTATCATCGAGTCGTGAAATATTCGTGAAATGTGCGCGGGTTGCTCGGCGACGGGGGATCCGGTGTTCGTCCGGTGTTGTCTTCGGCAACCAGCACTGTGCGTGTAATGCTAAACCGCGCACGCGATCCTCGCCTCTACCAATCATGGCACACGCCTTAATATTCCGTGATGCCGTGTCAACACTTACTACACCCTAGACGCATCGTTCAAAATGTTCTCGACCTCGTACCTTTTTCTGCTCATACCATTCTCAGCTGTAAAGCTGGGTATTATAGGGGCAAAAACCTACGAAGCGTGTTGGGCGCTTGTGATATTTCGAAGCTATAGGAGGGTTGAGATCCCCGACGCACAAGAGTGAAAGTTAGGGAGGTGGGTGAGTGGCAGGGGTGGCGGCGCTCCCTGCTGGAGTAGTCGACCCGGGCTTCCAACAAGGATTTGCTAAATCTGCTGCTTTTACCCGAGGTTGTCGAAAAAGGCGAATTAGATTATGATTAAGGGAACCTACCTATGTAAAGCTCATAATTATTTGGTAGTTAAATGAGATTATGGTACTTAGTGCGCACTACTAATACTGATATATATTATTACGTAGATTCCTGACACTAAGCTCATGATAATTATAGAGATCATTATTAAAACATTTTAAAATAAATACATATATAATTGATGACCTATTAATCATCATGTTTGAATAGTAGCTCCATCATCATAATGTCCTATATTTGAATTTTAAAATATTAATGCTTTTTTGTTATTATTAAATGATGCAATGGACACATCGCCTGATGGTAAGTGTCACGCTAGTCCATTACAGTTGCACCTCTTCGTTATATTTGCCAATACACTGTGCCCGTCACTCTGAGACGTTAGTTCTTATGTCTCGTTTATATCATACTTGCTACAGTGCCCCTCCCGACACAGAACCAGAAATCTCTGTAAATATCTGTCACTGCGGTATACTCACCAAGACGGACTCTAGTTTAAGAGACCTACCACCCTCTTGTAGAAAGTCTGTAACTATAGCAGTGAGCTCCAAGCTTAATTTTGAGTCGGGTACCAGAATATCTAGGCTTAGTCTGAACAATATCTTCGACCACATCATTACTAACAACTGCAGCTAAGATATTGGTGAAAGGCTTTAATATTGGAAAAGTAAAAAAAACTCTTTAGCAAAGCTACTTTGGTTTGTATGCACTGTATACTGGACAGCATGAGAGTAGACACAAGTGCCTTGTAACTTATAACAAGCGGAAACACTTTAAACATGCGGCGAAGCTCTGCTATTTTTTTTGTGTGTGTTGGGTCCTAAGGTTACCAAGCTATCGTGACCCCTCGTTATAATACAGAACAGCGAAGTGCTATTTTTAGGGTTCCGTTTCATAAAACGGGACTTATTCAAAAGCCTACGCTGCGCGTCTACCCAATCCGTTATTTTTAACCGATTTCCGGAAAAAAAGGAGCTCTCAACTCTATTGCATTTTTTGTATGTTTGTTACGGGATTATCAGAACTGTATATAGGTAGCAGATTGAAATTTTTATTGAATACTAGCTGCGCCCCGCGGTTACACCCGCGTGGTTATGGATGATGATGATAAAATGTGTTCCAGTGCCTCATCTACCTCCATAACATACATTTTTTATAAGAAATATTTGCGTAAGCCATATATAAATATATGGCTTACGCAAATATGATCATGTCTCCAATTTTCGTAATAAGCTCGAGTGGCTCCCAATTCGACGTCGCTGGAATGCTCATATATTATCTCTCCTTTACAGTATTCTGTTCAATCCCTTATCCCCGCGCTACCTCAAGGAACAATTTGAATTTCTTCATTCTACCCATTCTCTGTCGTTACTGTCATTAGAAAACTTAACGCTATACAGCAATTGTTATGTATACAACTATTAAGACCATAAGAAACCCCGCCCAATATTTGGACCATATCTATTGTTGATGGATTGTCTGGAAGATTAATTTATGTTTTAGTAATAAGTTTATTGTTGTCATTATGGTGTTTTCAATAAAAAGTTATCAATCTCGCTATCTATCATACCAAATTTATCAAACACGGTCCAGTCGATTGAGGGTGAAGAATTAATGATCATACAAACACACTCACAAACGTTTGCCTTTATAATATTAGTTAGAAAAGGATCAATTTGTTACTACCGAAACATATAATTTATTAGAAATAAATTATATTTTTTTATATTTTTTATTTTGGCGATAATGGCTTACACATAAAATATAGATATATACTGTCGCGAGCTTTTGTGTAAGTAAAATGTATGATAAACATTTTCCTTATATAATAATGTGCGTGGGTTTTTGCAGCGCACGCCAGAATAGGTCTAATATGGCTGATTTTTTTCTGACTTACTTGACACTTATCGTTATATTTTTGACAATTCACATAATATCTTTATAAATTATAGCCTATGTGTTATTCTGATGTCTAAGCTATACTACTGTAAAGTTTCATTAAAATCCGTTCAGTTATTTTGCGTGAAAGAGTAACAAACATCCATACATTCTTACAAACTTTCGCGTTTATAATATTAGTAGGAAGTAGGATGTGTTAAAATAGCAGATTGTCTCACAAATAGCAATAACTTCTGAAATTTAAAAGTTCAAAACAATCTTATACAAATTTCAACATTCCGAAAAAGGACAAAAGTATTTATATGGATTTTGGTCACTGCTTCAAAACGGCGTTAGAAAATATGTTAAATAATATACCGCAATTCCAGATTCTTAACTAGTTTCGTTTTTGGGATTGACCCCGTAGCAAAACTTATCTAAAACTAGCTTTCCGGGAGCGGCTCCGCCCGCGCGTATGTCGGTTATCGCGCAAAAACATTTTTGCACACTTTTTTGCGCAGTTGGATAAAAACTATCCTATGTTTTTTCCCGGGTTTCAAACTATTTCCATGCCAAATTTCATTCAAATCGGTCCAGTAGTTTTAGCGTGAAAGCGTAACAGACAGACATACAGAGTTACTTTCGCATTTTAGTACTGATTAACAACTTTGGCGGCCGTCCATTTGTACTTTTGTAACCAAAAAAATATATCTTAATTTTAATTACCGAAAGAGCGAGAGTTGTGAAGTTTGTATCGACGTCGATACCCCACATATGCAAATAATCTTTTTTTCGCGGCTTATACCTCTGAATAATAATTAAATTTTATACGAAAGTTCCGACCGTGAAAACGTCATTAGAAATAAAAAAAAACCATTGTCATAAAATTCTTGAAGGTTTCCCGCATACGATTATATCAAAGAAAAATTAAGAAATGCGTAAATGAAAAATTCAGATGGATATCAGGAGTCTCTGTGTTGAGCAAAGCCAAAACTACCCTATAAAATTAATTTTGCTGCGGATGCTGTCACGCGTATGAATCCTCATTAACAATCATCCGCTCTTACACTTCAGTGAATATCTAATCTGAAAGTTACAGAAAGTAAAGACCTTTGATGGGATTTAAAATCGCGTCATCTAAGTTATATCAGCACTAGACCACAGATTTGCTACTACTACTTTGAAGAGGCACTTGTTAGGGTTACATTTTTTTTCTAGTTGCCACTGAGCCATCACTGCTTCCATACCCAAAGAGCAAAAACGGGACCCTATTATACAAACAATAAATTTATTAACAACAAATACTAAAAATCGGCGAAGTTCGAGTCGGACTCAAAAAAAAGAATATTGACAAAAAAAAAAAAAAAAAATTTTGAAAATTTTTTTCAAACACCTGAAAACTAAAAAAGAATATTAAGTATAATCTATTGGCTAATGTCGTATAACTATAAGTAATGGTACGGAACCCTTCGTGCAGCGAATCCGATTCGTACTTGGGCGATTTTTTTATGTTAAATTCATTCGAGTCTACTAGGTACATCATTCGATGTGATTTTGGGATACGTCCAAAACGTTATAACATTTTTGTTTGCGTCCAAATAACAATTGCCAAATCAACACTTTGCAAAGACTAAGTGATCATAGCGATTGCATTTTTTTGCAGCGCGTAGAAATAACAGTTTGCTTTATTTTATTGCCATCGACCAAAATCTCATCTGATGGTTTAAATAAGGTAATCGAAGGTATTAAAAGGCATAGAACTGTTTTTCTAGAATAGTTTTAGGACACTATACATCGAAACTATTTGTATATCTAAAAGCCGTTTCAGGCCTATAGGCAATATATAAATACCAGTAAAAAGTGGGCACTGTGCCAAGCATGCTGTGGCAGCATTGCCCTGTTAAATTGCAATGCGTTTTCGTTGAACCAAATAAGTGCCAGTATTTTGGTCACGCGTCGTCGCACCGAATATGCTCTAGTCTAGCCGATCCGATGGTTTTGGACATAGGTGTCGGTTTGTATAATACGATAAGTTTCCGGGCCGCACGGACCCAATGTCTCTACCCCACGGGCCACGACTCAACTATGTAACCATTACCCATATTAGCATTTGCGTCGCTTGAGTTGTTCTGCCGAGATTTACTCTATTTTGACTCGAGATATGACGGTGTATCCAACACTGATGGCCGCCCTTACTTCTAAGGAACACCGATGGGCTCTTTAAAATTCGACTATCCGTACTGAACTGCAATAAAAAAAAACTTTTATTGTATTAAATCGGCATTTTATTCAAAGGTTTCAAAAACTTCAATCATCGTGGTCTTGCATTACTTTTATACTACTACCCTACCTAGTATTATTAGCCACCCTAGTATTTTAATATTTATATTTTTGCAATTACGTATGGTTCTACTATCTCCCTTCGTAACCTTTACGACTCCCACAGGAAGAAATTGGGTGTAATTTTATTCATATGACATCAATGCAGTCAAAACAATCGTCACAGTGTCACAGATTATATAAGAAAGTGTGTGTTGTTCTCTGTGTACCTTTCTTTGAAACCAAATTTTTCTTAACTAGTGCCATAGAACATATAATAATACTACCTAGTGCAGTGGCGTGTAAGATAGCCGACGCTGCTGAGTTAGTCTTTAACGACAATTCACATGCAAGAGTAAACTTTTGTGAGAGGTGAGGTCATAGCCACAGCACAGTCGGAGTAGCCGCCGCATTATGTCGTGTTGGTCGTCATCCGGTTCTGTGAAACCATAATTTCCTCAACGCCAGCATAGCAGTGGCGTGATTAACCACAGCACAGCTGAGTAACCTCGACGGACAATAAAACGAACACTTTTCTACAATTTCTTAGTGCTAAAAAAACATGTATTATTTTTACTAAGTTCAAAACATTCGTGAACTCGTGGTAAGTAAGTTACAAGAAGCAAGGGGTAAATTTCCGTACAGTTTTTATAATTTAATTCTGATTAATAGGGCTTCGTTTTTGTTGGCTTTTGTTACGGAATTCTAATAAAAACCGGCCAAGTGCAAGTTGGACTCTCACACCGAGGGTTCTGTACCAACACTATATACCAGCTGGATTGACCACTGTTGAACACTAGGTTGATTTGATTTGACAACAATTCCCATTTAGGGAGAATTTGCCATAATCCCTACGCTTGGCGTCTGGGGATCACAGTTTGTTCCTCAGATGGCGCTGCTGCCCACCTTCCTGTATTTTACCTTTAATCGCCACTTACAACACCCATGGAAGGAAATGGACGGTGACATTCTAACCCGGCACCACTGGGAATACATCTCTATTTGTAATATAAAACTTTGAATCAGGTTCTGTACATAGATATAGGAAGCACCCAGTAAAAGACCCTGTATATGCAATGTCATTACAAAGAACTTTTGTAATCAGTCTTCATTATTATTTATCTTTTTCTTATGGACTTGAATTTAGAGCTGATCTTTGATTGTATTATTTTGTATTCGCTCGAATAGTGTACTGAAGGTAAGGGCATCTCGCTTTAATCGTTGAAAATCCCAATGACTGGTCTGCCCTGAGGATATAACCCAGCGCTTTTACACATACACTAACGAGTCAGTATATGTTATATACACGCTGGATTCCAGATCTACGAGTCTGGATAGGTACGGTCAATTGCCTTCGCCACATACTCAGCTTATAGAATCCAGGATTGTTCCATACCCTGCCAGAGTATGATCGTAAAGGCGACTAAGGAAAAACAAGGGGTAAAGATCATGTAGACTGTAGAGCCTATACTGCCATTGCTGTTAGTATTCCCAAGATCAAATTTAATACTACTCACTCAAAAAGCTTATTTATTTTTTACTCTTGTTATTGTGATGGTTTTAGAAGTAATTTTAGTTTGTGGGTAGTACTCCTATTTGAATGTTTTTTCAGGTTTTTCGAAAAATTCTTAAGGTGGAATCTTAACTAACCCACACGATATACGGGGTAGGTTGAATTTTTAATCAACCCTGCCAGATGTATCTGTTCCATACCCTGCCAGAGTATGATCGTAAAGGCGACTAAGGAAAAACAAGGGGTAAAGATCATGTAGACTGTAGAGCCTATACTGCCATTGCTGTTAGTATTCCCAAGATCAAATTTAATACTACTCACTCAAAAAGCTTATTTATTTTTTACTCTTGTTATTGTGATGGTTTTAGAAGTAATTTTAGTTTGTGGGTAGTACTCCTATTTGAATGTTTTTTCAGGTTTTTCGAAAAATTCTTAAGGTGGAATCTTAACTAACCCACACGATATACGGGGTAGGTTGAATTTTTAATCAACATTTAAGATACAGGTCTGTGCGTTCAGTAAAAAAATACAGAAGCGCCCACATTTCAGGTCAGGTTTTGAAGTTATCTTGAAGCAAAAACATAACATGCTTCTAAGAGACTGCGTGCTAAACAAGGCGAAGCGGTGACCGGTCATCGGCTTTTATTATGTAAAAATGTCCCCATACGGAGTATTGCTCCCACTTATGAAACAGTGCACCGTAATTGGTAGAATATCTTGACTTCCTACAGCAAATAGCTATAGAATTGTTGAAGATCCCGAAGTAACTGACACTCTTGATCTTATGGCTTCTAAAGAGATATCGGTTCGATTTAAGTATTCAATTGATTGTACAACTGCGAATGCTCTTTGAGGTCCACGCAAACAATCTTACCTCCGGAGTCTCCGGACGTCTCGACACCATCTTACTTGTGCTTAACCACACATTTTGCAGGCACCGTCTACGTTTCAAGTTGTCTTTTTTGCCACATAGCATTGAAATATGAAACGGCCTTCCTTTTCGGCCTTTGCTCTTATATAGTTAGTTACAAGTTACAACATGGGGCCCTTTAAAAAGGGAATCGGTTGCGTCTTTAGATAGGCAACGTCGAAAATAATAACAGCAATTTCTTATGTGTAGGTTATATTTTATGAGTGTATTTTATCTGTAACTACGTGTTACAAAAATTACTTTATTTTGAATAAAATTACTGAATTTTGCGGGTTACAGTCAGACTAACAAGACACAGATTTTCATTGCGATATCTTTATACATTGAAACTGAATACTTTTTTTTATTTTTAGACAGTAGGTATTAGTTAATTTTGCAAGCAAGTATTAAATTAAAAAGAAGGAGTCTGCTTTCAACATTGAACAGTATGAAATAATATTGAAGTCTATACCGTGTAAGATTCACAACACTCTTTGCTGAAATTTTTTTTGTGATTCATAAGCTACTTATTTCAGAATTCTCAGTGCTGGTAGTTGGTTCCTTTTTCTTTTCATACGTCTTCGACTTGAGAACCATTCATCCTTTCTACGCCTCCGCACCTCAAAAGGAACCCTTATTGGATTAGTTTATCGTCTATCTGTCAAGATTCTTTAGCTCAGCAAAGCTAACAGATATCTAGTTAAAATCTATATAAAAACTCGGGTCTATATACGGTCTCAACCAGCTGTAAAAAATTAAAGTGTAAGTCAACGCGGTTAAAGGAAAGGACCGTTTAATTTGGCAAGAAGCAATGTTTAACAAACAGAAGATGTAAGGGAGAAAATCTGAAAAGCGTAATTATGAACTTTAATAACAAAAAAGGGAATCCGGTTTTTTGCCGTTATATAATATCTTTATTCTATCATAACAACAGTAACACGTGCCCGCGCTTAAAACTGGGTATGACAATAGTTCAAAACCTAACAAGTTATAAAAAGCGGATAAGTGTGAGTCGTAGTCCTGCTAAAGCCCTCGAACTGTATGGAAAAATATATATAATTTTTACATTCTGTGTTGCTACGGAACCTCGGTATGCGAGACTAACTTACACGAACTGTTTTTTTATGTTGGCAGGTTTAATGATGTCAGAGGCAGTAGCTATAGACAAATAAGCTATACTTGCTTGTTTCGCAGCTATGTAGAGTTACTTATATTAGAAAGAACCCAAATCATTGTTCTGATCAAATCCATGACAATGACAAATCCATTTTTAGGGTTCCGTACCCATACGGCAAAACAGAGCCCTGATACTTTTTTGTCTGTCGTCTCACTCGCTTCATATCTCACCAGCTAGGGATGGTAGATGATATGAGTTAGTTACAAACCTTAAATTTAGATTTTTCGGGTTAAGAATGTGCACCCGGAAAATACTATAACATAACTTATAGTTCTAGTCGACTATAGTTTTGATACTGTTGTTTCAAAAATATGCTTACCTGAATAAAATGTAAATTTTGCTTCCTAACAGTGAGTGTCGTCTTATCTTTCTGTCTCTCGAGTCAATGAGTAACTAATAACAATGTAGTAACAAATAACGAAATAGGGACCGTTAAGCTGACGTAAATTTAAGAGCATTTTTGTCATGTGGTCCACCTCAAAAACTCCTTACCATAATATTATCTACCTCTCTATTTAACCAAAAAATACTAATTTTAATATTGTTAAGTTTGCAATAACGCCTGCTAGGCGAATTACATTACAAAATTACAAATTTACGAGAGAAAAAATTATAGTCATGTGCGGGATTCGAACCCGCGTCCATCCACCCCTTTAGCCGGGGTATGCTCTAACCAATTGAGCTAACATGACACTCTAACCAATTGAGCTAACGTGTCATGTTAGCTCAATTGGTTAGAGCATACCCCGGCTAAAGGGGTGGATGGACGCGGGTTCGAATCCCGCACATGACTATAATTTTTTCTCTCGTAAATTTGTAATTTTGTAACAAAAAATACTAAGTTAAGCTGTGATAAGACCAAACAGACCAAATCAAAAAGGTGATGTATACGTATTAAATGAGCGTATTTTCTTTCTTCTAAAATATCTATGGTCTTAGGTATGTGTTTCTATAAGGATTGCGGATTGTTATGTGATGATAAAATGTTACAAAAGTGAAGCTGGCAAGTACCGCAGCTGCATTAGTCGGCTGAATAATTCTGCTTTGTCGACGAGAAGCGCAACAACATGCCAGTCCGCGGCAGCTGCGCTACAGCTGCCGCGGCGACGATGCGGACGCCCGCGATTGGGCGGCGCGCGGCGCGGCTTTTCTCGATTTACTTGTACACACAAAATCTACATAGACGTATATATTTTTTTAATGCTAGTGAGTGGCGATTGTCCCTACCCCTTTAAGTCAAAGCCTAACTCATTCATTCAATTTAATTAAATCAATTGCAAAATATAACATGATTGCATATTACGGCCACGTTCAGCAAAAGATTTGTACACCCACTGCGAGAAGAACTGGCAAGAAACATGGAGACTCCAGTTTAGTTTTTTAAATGTCTCAACAATATACTTTTATCCTATATGTACTCGTATACATATTGTTCTCCTCATATTATCATAATAAACATTGCTCTTCCCAGTGCTGTCTCAATATTTGTACATAGGTATGTCGAAATTAGAATTCAAACCCGCGTACTGAGTAATCCAATCATTGAATTAACTAACACTGAAATAATATATGTGACCAGAAAATAATGGCAAACTATAATTTTCTGAATCTGAAAAAAACGAAGAAAACGCACTATACCTAAATTAATATTTCAACCTATAAAATTTATGGATTGAATATTGCATAATGATTTAGGTATGGTGCGTAGTTTGATTTTTACACAAATGTTTTTTTATTTTATTTATTGCTGTTTAATGTCTTTTATTCAGCTTTTAAAGAGTTGTCTGCAAGATCGTTGAAGAATAAATTTATTTACAAGATTTTAACCTACTTTAAAAAAACGTGGAGGGTCTCCATTCGTGCGTATTTTTTTAATGTTTGTCACCTCAGAACTTTTGACTGGGTAAACCGATTTTGATCATTCTTTTTTTTGTTTGAAAGCTAATGCTTTTCGTTTGGTCTCATTTAAATTTCATCAAAATCGGTCAAGCCGTTTTTGAGTTACACTCCAATAACTGAAAAATATTTTCATACCTTGATGATATAGTCGTTGACAGTGAATGACAATCGATCCCGTATGTAGCAAGGGTCAGTAAAAAGAATGAAAAAATGTTTTTACCAAAAAATGGAACCAACTTCACCACTCAACACTTATCTAAGTCGGTACCATGCGCAAAATATTGTGATAATAGCTACTTTGAACTATCACGGTACCTACTACAACAAGTTATTTGACACTTTTGAGTGTTGAAGTCGGTTCCATTTTTTGGTACCTAATTTCTTTTTATTTCGGTAAATTGTAACTAAAACGTATATCGCGCACAAGTCTTCATAAGTCTATCAATGCTAAATGACCTTAGGTATGTAGCCCAGCTTATAGCCCGACTTGTCCTGTTACCTCCCACAATGTTGAAGTTAAGCGTCGTCTTGGCACATCCTGTCTTGGGCAGTTATGTAGCGTGGCTAGGTAGGTATACCACGCCATAACAGATCGGTACGTGGGATGGGCTCGGGTCGCCCGGTCGCCGTCGTCGGTCGGTGGTGCGCGCTCGCTCCGTACATAATTATAAGTTATAACTGACAGTATCTACTTACCTATACTTACTTCTCCAACTGATGAAGCATAAAACTGAATAATAATTATTTTAGCTTCTAATGAAGAAGAGTTCTGTGTAATCATTAAGTTTTTTGTTCATTAGCGCGGTTCACTTTGAATAAAACAGCAACAAACTTATGAACATCGCTGCAGCAACTATAAAGGAAGCATTTAGTCACCATAGCATGGTGGTAGATAATTTTCCAAATGCCTTGTCGTTTTTTAATCTTAGCTAACTGGTCACCCTCAGGTAGAACCTATCGCCAAGCACCTAACAGTGTTAGGCAGCTGTCCTTCAAAGCCGTTTCTCATTGTACGTTGTGCCTGTTTACAACATTCGACCTCATTATCACTACCATTAGATGATATTATGGTAGAAGGGTATAGTCACTCCAGTTTCCACTTATTTCTTTGCCACTTTAAATCAGTTCAATCACTTTTCTTTTAAATCAGTTCCGTTTAATCACTTAAAATATCGAACTGAAGTGAATTTGAAGTGCTACTTTTCTACTTATCCGTAGCAGAAGCTTTTAGCATTATCAGGTTTACTCTGGCAGCTAAGCAACCATACTTTTTTCTACTCACATCTTTTCATTTTCTTTTTTCTTCTTATCTACACGAGATTATTGGAACTGACATCCAATACACCTTATTTAAACTACTTCCACAATTCCTCATTCTCACATATTTTTTATCCTTTGACCACTATCTCACCTTATGGTAAATGATGATGTGGTCGAAGATGTTGTTCAGGCTAACCTAGAATTACTGGCTCTCAAGGACAGCTGCCGAAAACACACCGTTAAGTGCTTGGCGACAGATTTTCAACTTGAGGGTGGTAGCTGGCCAGGCGGGCATTCGCAAAATGCCTTACCACCATGTTATGACGAAAAAGACTACTTAATCTGTTTACGACTAGGAAGTTGTTAGTACCTACGAGTACCTAATCAATACCGACACTGGGACACACCCTTGCGTCTTGACCATTTTCTCTAAATCCTTCATCCTTTATTACAAAAACCATACTTTTTCTTAAATTTTACCCCTGTTGAATATAAGAAAGTATCTCTTTGTGGTCAAACCAGTGTTTAGGACACAAATATTACAAACTAGCTTTCCGGGCGCGGCTCCGCCCGCGCGTATGTCGGTTATCGAGCAAAAACATTAACCTCTTTTTGCGCAGTTGGATAAAAACTATCCTATGTTTTTTCCCGGGTCTCAAACTATTTCCATACCAAATTTCATTCAAATCAGTCCAGTAGTTTTGGCGTGAAAGCGTAACAGACAGACAGAGTTACTTTCGCATTTATAATATTAGTACTGATAAAACAAATCTCAGCATTACGCCCCCATCATCCTTGCTAAAAATAATAATTTTAAAGTGCCCGTAGCTTAGTTTGCCTAGTCCTTCATAACCGATCAACTAGGTTAGGCCACTTCCGCTGCGGTCATGACTTACATAGATGACCGCTGCCGCTGGTAGCATTTAATATTAAGCGCTTCCGTGCTACGGAGGGTTCGTTAAGCCGTCGGTCCCGGTTGTTGTCTTAGGATGGCAGTCGTTGTAACGGTGTGTTGCGGCAGCTGTCCTGTAGAACCAATAACTCGCTATCCTGAACGTCTTCGACCGCATCATTTACATTAGGTGAGATATTGGTCAAAATCTAGCTTATCAATAAATAAAATAATATCCTCTTGAACTCTCCCGAAACTCTCTTTCTACCCTTTATCTCCGTCACACAGTCATAAAACTCTGACTATAATAGTTATTTGTTATACAAGAGTGCAAAGTTGCTTTTTAACCGCGTGTTCAATTTTGATGACCGAGCAAGCGAAGGATTCAAAATTAGAATCCTGAGTGTTAGCGAGGGAATCAAAAGAGCACGAGGTGAAAAATCTTTGCACTCAAGTGCAACACGTAACTTTTCATTCCACCATAGCGAGGAAATATATAAGGTTTAACAATGACGTGAAAAAATGCCGCGTAAAGAACCGCGTACAAAGCAAATTGAAAAAAGAACACCAAGAAGGTTCCGAGTCTGAGTTTTTAACAAATTAAAAAAAAGTTGTATGATATATTCGGCACCGTAGAGGTAGCAGTAAATAGGTTTAATGTGTTTTTTAATTAACAAACTTAGTGCACACGATGTTCTAAATTCAATTATCTTTATCGCCTATAGAGAATAAAAACGGCTTTTCCACTCAGATATTGAAGATTAAAAATACTCTTTCCGAGATGGTGCGATGAAAAGTATATTTCCCAAGTATATATCACTCATGACTATAAAGTATATATCCCAAGAACAGCTACGGGTACCTACATCAATTATAAGCCACAAGATTCTGCCGTTTTCGTAGGTTACAAACTCATTTATTTCTTGGGAAAGCATAATACCACCTCCGTGGCAAAGCTATTTGTACAGAGCACAGTACGCCCTATGGGTATCGAGCTTTCGGTTAAGAAACTCTTTCCCCTTTTTTAACCAAAGAACATCAATCAATCTCATCCATCGCCTGGCAAACCTCGTTCATCTTCTCTTCCATTTCTGCCCATTTATTTAACGTAGTGAAACGTCTCTCCGTAGGCGTCATTTCGCCCTCTCTGGAAATGAGATGAGCATGCCGGGCCGTTAACTCCATAGCATTCCCACAAGTAATAACGAAAGATTTCATAATCGTTCATCTAAAACGCAAACACACTGTATAGTAAACACAATGTAGAGTTATTTTATGAAAATACGGTTACCAAAACAATCATTTTGAAGCGCTCATAGCGAAGTTTGCTTAACCATTCTGAATCGATCAGCAAAGTTAAGCAACGTTCGCCGTGGTCAGGAGTTGGATGGGTGACCGCTGGTGACATTACTACTGAGCGCTTCCGTGCTTCAGAGGGCACGTTAAGCCGTCGGACCCGGTTGTTGTCTTAGCATGGCAGTCGTTATAGCATGGTGGTAGGGCACTTTGCGAATGCCCGCCTGGCTAGCTACCACCCTCAAGTTGAAAATCTGTCGCCAAGCACCTAACGGTGTGTTCCGGCAGCTGTCCTTGAGAGCCAGTAATTTCTAGGTTAGCCTGAACAACATCTTCGACCACATCATCACTTACCATCAGGTGAGATAGTGGTCAAAGGCTAACCTATCAGGCATAAAAAAAAAAAAAAACATACATGTATTAAATAATGGCTGTATATTCACAGAGGCTAACTTGCCTGGGGGTGAGCCTATACTATTTATTTGCGGCGCCTATAGTATTTATATTATTTAATTACACACAACCAATAAGGTATTGTTATGTTAAAAGCAATCTCAGTAGTAATAAAAACCGGCCAAGTGCGAGTTCGACTCGCAAACCGAGGGTTCCGTACCAACAAAATCTACCAAAAATCGTAATTTTTGTATATATTCAAAAATCACTTTCTGTCCACCATATAATATAAATATGTATATCTGGTCTCTAACTTGTAGATAAAAATAATTATAAACCTGAAATTAAGATATTTTGTGTAAAAAGTCGATCCAAAATGGAGTATTGGAATAGAAATTCAATTAATTATTCTTAACGGGGGCTCAAAAAAATGACAAGTAGAACGTTGCACAAAAAAAAAGTCTTTTGGATCCTAGTATTCATGATGTCATCGTCTAGAGCTCATTAAGTAGACGTAAACATAATTTTATCATATTTTTAAGAAGTAAATAAATGGTTTTCAATTTTGTTACGGAGTCTATATCAAAACAAAACTATTTCTTTTTTCCCGTGATTACCTATAAGTCATTGCAGACCAAATCACGGGCAGTCCAAATGCTCCAGCCCACTACCAGTTGGCAGCGTGACCACCATGCTGGCAACATTGCCCCGTTGAGTTGCAATGCTTATTCGTTATATAGGTGCCAGCATTTTGATCACGCGTCGCATCGACCAAGCCTTCTGATAACAAAACTAGACATTTGAAATATTGGTCTGTTATATTCCACAATTATGCTCTATATACCCAACTAATATTAGAAACAATATACAATTTAGTATCGAAGCTGTGTTCAAAACCACGCACATTTTTTCTCTTGTAATGAGGGACCCTAAAATAGCGAGGATAACATCTGGCCAGTTTTTATTGACATTAACTTAAATACAATACAAATTATGGTCCTAAAAAATGAACAACTCAACTGCAGATTATTTTTGGGGTTCCATTGAAATTAAAACTGCAAGTTATATTATATTTATGGAATCATTTCTTAAATCTCTTCATGTTGATAACCCAATTGATGGTTTGGAAGAAAAAAAAACTCACAATATAGAGTCTAGAATATGCCAATTTATGCTCTTATTTATTTTATGTACGTGCGTTTTCAAGACAAATCTAACGATATCGCATAAATTACAATTTTGCAGTTATGGTGGCATAAAGAAACTCACATACATACATGTACCCTGAAAACATAACACTCCTTTTTTGGGCCGTTGTGTAAATATAGTCAGTCACATTATACGGGTCACTCGTATGTGACTGACTATTTTATTATTCCTGACAGATTTAATTACTTACTTACCCTAATCGAATGACGCACTTAATAGTGATGCCTACATTGATTTAAAATAATTTGGACCTACGCCACATTCATGCTATAAGAGATCCATTGCCATCGTAAAATTTATAGATCATAGCTTATGACAACTGAGGGTCATAGTGTTCCAACAGCAGAATACACGACTGCTCCGACTTGATTAATTCACTAGCATTCGATCGACTGCCGATGACTTTGCTTCGCAAGATCAAACACGTAGACCTCGAGATGACGTAGTTACCTTCAAACTGAGTCACGATACGAATCTCTCAGTAAATCTTTGTGTCGGACAAGTACCTAACATTATAAGATTTCTTTTATGGAAACGCCTAACGACTACGTATGAGAGGTTTCTTGTGTAAGCGTAGATAGGTAGGTGGATGTAGACTCGGATGGTCGAATATGCCGAGGTCGGGTGGCTCCCGTCGGTCGGTCCCCGCAGGCTCTTGGTAGGGGGCGACCGTAGTTTTTTCTTATGCTTGTGTTGAAGCTACGAGTCGACGTCCTTGGCACATGGTTGGGCCAATTGCGCCTTTTATCTGGTGTTATTGTTAACGTCTATCTTTTGCCTTCTATTACTACTAGGCAAGTGTATGTCTTTGGCATGCTTATGCTAAATTATAGTTCTCGATCACAGATAAGTGCCGCATTTAGACTTCTATAGTACGTTTTTAATGAGATTGCGCAACGTAACAGCACCCTTCGGTAATTCAATGTCGTTAAATGAGATGAACCATGTAGGTAATCCGTAGGTTACGGATAGATATCTGATCCTTGTACCTAATATAGTCTCTTCAATTGGAATTTATTAGGGCACACAACTTATATGGATATATTCTTAGAGTTCCATAATCAAGGGGAAAACGGAGCCTATTTTAATCAGTTGCCGCTGTCTGTTTGTTACGTGCCACGGGTCTCCAGTTAGGTACTTCATTTCTTAAACGGAATGAGTTACAAACCTGAAATTTAGACAGGTATACTTTGTGTAAAATTTTGAGCTAAAAACGAATATGGAATTAGTAATTCAAATCAATTATTCTCCAGGGGGCTTCCCTACATGAGAAGGAAGCTGAAAAATCTTTTTGGTGTTGGTTTCGTCGCGTCGTGTAGAGCTAATTGAATATAGTACAAATGTTATTAGAAAACCGAGATGTCAAAGTAGTCCATTTTTGTTACTGGTCTATCACAAAAACTTCAGGAATCAAAAACTTGGTTTATGTTTTAAAGTTTGATAATTTAAGATCCTGTGTAAATTGCTATTGTCGAGTGAAAGTAATTAAGGATTACCTCGTCGTCCAGTCCTCTCTATGTTTAGCTAAATAACTGGATATAGAAAACTGAACATATCGAGTTCCAATTGTCTTCTTGCTATTTTTCTCAAGGTATATAAAAATCGGCCAAGTGTGTGTCGAGTCTATTTCTATTAAGTTCCTCATTGCAAAAACCCGTGATATATAACGATACAATAAAATAGTATGTATCCCATTTGCTTAAAAACTACACCAAGAATCAACGATTTCAGTGACAGTATAAAAGTTACGTAATGTACAGAAATTACGTTGGTTCTTGAGCTAGCTCCCGTAATAAAAATAGTCTAAAACAGGTAACTTTGACGGCCCTCCATTTTTTATTCATGCGCAATGGATAAAATACTAATTTTCCTCTACTTAACGAGTTCTAGATGATGACACCCCACACGTACCTATGTATTTCTTTTTACCGTCATCTTTACTGTAAGCATTATTTAGGAACGTTAAATACGGACGGACAAACAGACACCAGAGCGACATTCAAGGGGCTCCGTTGAGCCTTTTGTTGGAACTCGAAGAAGGCTAGGCCAAAGTTTTGGTCAGTTTAAAAATGTAAGTTAGTGTATGTGTACCTGCAATTACTTCACTAGTGCAACTCAGGCGGCTGTCGGCTCCTATTGAGATAACATTATCAGCGATAGCCTTGCAGAGGATTCTGTGAAGCCACACTAGCTTGAGCTGTTTATTATGTAGGCATAATATAAGTATACATACCTACGTACCAATCTAGTAGGAAAACTTCTTCGACTTTCAAAAGGTTTTCGGTATACTTTAAGTTAGTCGTCTTAGCATGGGCCCCGTGAATATGTAGGTGCGATTACGTCCTACGCCATTTATATATAGAGAACTAAGCTTACTCTCACTGTTCCTAAGTAGCTGCTTAGCGTTAAAGATGGTTTTTAAATAACTGACTGGATTTCGTACCTCGATATGTCTTTAGTAATAAGTGTTAGAGCTGGCCACGATGACATCAGCACTGGCCATTGAAGTTTGAATTTAGATTATAAAGAAGACTTTCTTGGTTTTTTGTTGATATCTGTCAAGATATACATGAATTTGAGTGTCAAGTCATTATAAATCTAGTTTTTTTTTATTATTATCTCCATTATTTTTCTATAATGTTTTCCGCTATTCCAAACTCCCACTAATGAACACATCTCAACAATAATTTGTCAAATTATCAGATTTATGTAGGCACTTCATGTTGTGTCAGTTTAATTTACACTGGACGTTGCCTCATTGGTACTAAATTGAAGAAGTGTATTGGAAAAGCCCACTGAATAGATTTTCCATTTTCCCTTCGCTCGTTATTTCCATGCCGCGACAGAGGAAGCTTCGATGTCATGTAGTATATCTATCTTAATAGATAGATACGTATAATATCCCTCTGGAGCGGCGCGTCCGCGATGTCACTGAAACGAAAAGAGGTCGTTCGTGCTCGCGTCAGCCGGCGTGCATCCAACACTGAGGAACGATCGTCGCGCGCTCATTGCTAGTGCTAGTATTCTGTGCCTGTGGTATACGGTCTGTGTAATATGACTGAATAACGACGGTGCTGTATAGTAGCTAGTAAGTACTGTACTCGCAGAGGCAGTCGCCACCGCCGCCGCCGCCGCCACTGTCGCCGCCGCGCACTGCTTGTAGGCGGCACGTAATATATGCGTGTTCGTTCGGCTTGATTCCATTCCATATAACTACCTACCTACCTAGTTGTCTTTTCGAGACGCGAAGCGCTCGACGGGCGTCGCACTCGCCTCACATTTACGGTGACCTCACTGCCTCGCTTCGCAGACGGTGCCGACTGCCGAGCGCTACCACACCATCTAAATAACGTTTACATGAATTTCATCCATCCTACTTCTTATATTTTTTAAGTATAGATACCTATATCTTCAATAAGTAGGCTTGGGTGGCTATTTATTGAAGGCTCTCAGATTGAACACATTTTCACTCGTGAAGAAGATAGAGCCACCATTATGGGGTGTTCGTTTATATAATATCATTTGCGCATTGATATAGGTACACATGTTATGCATAACCTTTAACGTGCTAGTGCTGCATTCCAATAGCCACTAGTTGGTTAACTGCAGAGTCAGTTGTAATGTAATGCACGTCGATGTGCAGTGTTCATTACAAATAACTTGCGGGCTGTTGTCGATTGGTCATCATGTACCCATATCTTATGTACTTAGACGTCTTCAATCAAGTGATACACGTGTTGGGAAAATAATTTCTGGGCTATTAGGTATATGCATCGACATTAATAAGGTGTTAGGTATTGTCAATTGTGGGTAGAGTCTGTCGCCACTATTAACAATCGTGCCGGCACCTAATTGACTCCGTTCCACCTTAATTAGTGTTGGCATGTAATCGTCACGAGTACCCATTGCGCTGCAAGTGAAACACGAGGTTGAAGTACCTAAATAGTTCTTATGTTAGTACGAGGGCGCACACCACCTGACATACTAGCAGCTGGCAGCCGGCTGCCTGCGCTTGCGCACATCGAAACTTGTTTCCATTTCCAAGCAGACGCCTCAATATGGCGTCCCACCATCGCATCGACTCACTATGTAGTCACGATGACTAACGATCTACGCAAAGAATTTAATGGAAACAAAACAGACGAGTTCGTCGCCTCTGCACTTCTGACGGACGATGGCGGCGGCGGCGGCGGCGGCGGCGGCAGCGGTGTCGAAATCAGTAAATGATATGCGATATATATGGTTACGCAGACGTGTGCAAACGAGTGTGAAACAATAATAAAGTCACCTTTTGGTCCTACGGCCGACCCGTTTCTGGGAAGTAGTCGTGGTTTGTTGGATGTCTTTGTTGCGAGATCGCATTGTGAAGCGGCATGCGGCCGTCCTTTGCTCAGTCAGATTCAGATCGTATTTTTCCGTGTTGTAGCAAACAGCGAGCTCAGACGCGGACGGGCAACGTCGTCGTCCCCTCGCGCCTCGCTCGAGTACAAGTACCTACCTACCTTCGTATAGCTGACTGACTGTACATTGTAGAGGTAGGTATAGATAGGTGGAGTGGCAGCGGTGGCGGCGTCGTCGTCGGCGCTCGACCCTGATAATTTGCTGCGCTTAAGTTACTTCAACGGCTTCTTGCGACACGTTGCGGCCGCTTTCCTGGGTTTCAACTCCCGACAACACGCATACTGCCATGTGGGCGGGTGGGTTTATTGCTCAATCGATTACTTTTGGCAGTGCCCTATCTTGGGTTGGAAACGAATAATGTGATTAGTTTTTTAGGGTTCCGTAGCCAAAGTTAAAATGGAGCCCTGCTAATGAGACTCCGTTGTCTGTGTGTCTGTTTGTATGTCACACGCACGAGTTTCTAGCTCGCAAACAGACTGACTTGGGTATAAAGGGTACCTACCTACTTAGCTCCAAATTTGATAGGGCAAACAATAGGTTATTATAAAAATAATATAGTTATAGGTAGTAGTTAGGAATCTGAAATTTTGGTGTAAGTTCATGTGTAATTATGGATATTTTGTACTTTCAGTTTTTTTTTTCATATGCTCTTCAATAACTTTCTTTTTCTCATCGTGGTTTTAGTTAGGTCCTTTCAGCTTCTATCTCTTTAATACGGAAGGTTGCTAGTACGTATGATAATATTTCAGGCGGGCTGAAGGGCCTTTGAAAACAAATATCTGTTTAAGCCTTATGCCTTTGAGATAAGGTCGAGTTTAATTATCTCTACAAGTACCTATGTATGGTTACGCTCGCTGGCTGTCGAAGCTGTGCCAAACATATGTATACTATGAGACTATAAACCGTAAGTAAGTAGTATACCTACCTATTTTATTTGTCTATAGAGCCACAGGCTTTATCTGTTTGATGAGGATAAAGTAAAAATTTACGAAAATCGTTCAGTAACCTAATCAATGTTGGGTGACATGAATGAATTCTTATATGGTAATTTTAGGGATTGATTAGGTATTAGTGTTGTTGATGACCTTTAGTTTATTGTAATAAAGTTGGCATCAGGAAAGAACCTGGCCATTAAACTCAATCATCATCTCACTACAATAGTGTGAGAGAGAACATGCTTCAGTAGGTACCTACTAGGTACGTCTAGTCTGGATTGAAAGGTGATTAAGATGACATAGCTAATTTTGTCTTGATTTTAACTAATTACTTAATTAGTTTTTTTTTTATGCCTGATAGGTTAGCCTTTGACCACTATCTCACCTGATGGCAAATGATGATGTGGTCGAGGATGTTGTTCAGACTAACCTAGAGTTACTGGCTCTCAAGCACAGCTGCCGGAACACACCGTTAGGTGCTTGGCGACAGATTTTCAACTTGAGGGTGGTAGCTAGCCAGGCGGGCATTTGCAAAGTCCTCTACCACCATGCTGTAACGACTGCTATCCTAAGACAACAACCGGGACCGACGGCTTAACGTGCCCTCCGAAGCACGGAAGCGCTCAGTAGTAATGTCACCAGCGGTCACCCATCCAAGTCATGACCGCGGCGGACGTTGCTTAACTTTGCTGATCGAATCAGAATGGCTAAGCAAACTTCGCTACGAGCGCTTCATAGTTCATAGTTATCTAATCCAGAATAAGTTATAGTTATGTTTTATAATTGGACGTATGATAATAGTCCTTAGAATTCCTTAGATCAAACTTAACTTACTAACTTATTATGCCTAATTGCCTAGGTCGGAACTTTGGTTTTCATCATCATTATTGGTAATAATAATAAGTTAAGTCCCGTCACAAGCAAGTTTAATTCTGTCCAGTATGTCATAAGATAGGTAGAGATACTTTACATAGGCATAACATGTGTAATCATATGATAAAACTATTATATTTTCATGACCAAAACATATCATTTAGCCTCTCTTTGGAGCACATTCGTGCTCGTTTCGTAGTCAAGCAGGACGTAGTAACTAGCGTTAATTCTATGTCTCCCCTACCGTAGCGCGTACGATAGTACATATTTTGCAGTTAGTTTGCACTGGAAGAGATGTGCGACGATAATTATGGATATTTTGTTCATTTGTAGTTCATAAAGACTACGTAAAATTGTTGTTATTGCATTATGTCTACTAGGATATTTACTAGGTGTGTAACGTAGTCTTAGTTATTTTACAAAGCAATGTTTGCGCATTAGAACTTAGAACGGGAGGGTTAGTATGGGAGGTACCTACCTACTAATTTATACAAGATAAAATTGGATTAGATATAGGTTTATAGACTTGATATACATATATGCTTGATCTACCTATCGAAAGTTGTTTATAAAGAAGTTATAAAATAGTATGTGTATGTATAGTTATGTATATGCGGAATGGGGTGGAGGGTGCAGTGCAGCGTTACCCTAGGCAGGCCAGCTGTTATGGACTCATTATGAGTTTATCGCTAGCGATACCGTGTTTTCGTACACGAGTCCATACTGTGGTCGTCGCGTCGTTAGTCGGAGAGCGGCGTCCGTGACACCTAACGAGCGAGCAGCACCTCTGCTATCTGGTGAGTTAGATAAGGCGTATTATCAGTGGGCCTCGTCGTGGGAGGACCGACTCGAGAGCGGCTGCGACCGGCCGTGTGGTGCGGACTGGCAGGGCAGCGCTGCCGCCAGCCACCCGTCCCCGTAGTCGTCGCCGCCGCACATGTTGCGGAACGTGAAGCCGCGGGGTGCAGGGCGCGGGCGGGACGGGCACCGCCGCGCCAGGGACGGCGGCGTCGGCACACCGGCACGCACACATCCGCGCCGCCAACCCGACGCCCGCGCCACCCGAAGAGCGTCATAGCGCTGCGCCTTATCGCAGCCATCTTTAAACGAGCACAGCGCACGCCACCCGCCACTCGGTACGAATTCCATTCGAGAACACTGTTGCCAACGCTGGCCATCGACGACGGCTGCACTCCTTTCATTGTGCGCTATGTGAGCGCTGTGCATCGCTGCCGCCTGACTCAAGGTCATGTTAATTACCAGTCGAACCGGTGACACTTGCGCTCGTTAACAACACGCCAACTATCGCTATATCTATCATTGTTTTGAGACGTCCAGGAATCTTTTGTTCAAAACAATAAATTCATCGTCAAGTTTTAAAGATTGGTAACGACTATCTTAACTGCAGCTGCAGGTATTGGTGCAATGAGAACCATTGAGCAAAAGAAAACCTAAAATTATGTATTAATATTACTCTACAATTGCCTCTACAGTCTACTCTATGTACGGCAGTTGCCGCATCTACGTCGACATGTTTAGGAGCGCTTGTACTTTATATCTACATCTCCGTAGAGTAGGTAGAGCAGGCAGGGTGTTCTTGCGGCGACCATCTGTATCGATCCCGGGAGGGTGGTGTGGGTCGACATCCCGTCGCCTACGTCTCTGCGGAGCGGTGGCTCTGGCAAAGCTTCCGTAAAATCCAGGCTAGAGGCTGTCGGGCGGGTGATAAAGGGAAACTGCCTACGTAGCCGGCCCCTGGCGGGTGTTCAGTGTGGCGTGTTGTCGCACAGCTATATATAGCGCGTGTTGGAGCCGGTGCGACCGCGCCCGCCACCGCTGCCGCCGCACTCCGCCGACGACGACCGACGAAAGGTCAATTGGCGCGCAAATTATTTGCGTCGCAAAATCCGCAACACTGACGTCGTCGCTGCACAATCCCGTCGCTATAAAATCCGTAGATAATTTAGACCTATCTTCGGATCTAATGCCGCGTAAACCTGTCAGATTGACTGACACGGAGCGGCTTTATCTGCATGATTTAGCAGTCGGCTTACCATCGTTTCGGTACTGGCTGGGCACAGCACTTACCTGGGTACTCTTCGCTCGAAGGCACGAACGCGGCGTGCATTCTTATCGGCTCAAACAAGGCGAGAACGTTTTTGTAGGTTGTATGTGTTTGATGTCTACACATCTGATATGCAGAGGATATACATACAATGATACATTATGTGCTACATTAGTATCTACGTATTCTGAGTATACATATAAACGTGCCAGTCTGGCTGAACACATGTGATAATTGGTAAGCAGTTGTCAGCGTGCTTCGTGTGTTCTTGAAGCCGGTTGGGAAGGAAGTAGGTTGATACCTATCTACCTATATTACGTGAACACGGTCTACAGGCCGTACTTTTGTAACTTAGACTATACTTAGGCACTTACCTAATATTTGCTGTGTTACGAGTAGCATGCTGCTGTATATTGTTCAGTTTCTAGCTGAGCTACAGGGTAATTTTGTTTCTAGGATGACCTAAGCTCATACAAAGTTGTCCCAACGGAGTAATACAATGTTAGGCCTATGTAGAGTATGTAGAGTCGTCATTGCCTCTTAAGCCGGAACACTGTCCTACTTTTATGGACATCCGGGGACGGCCAGAAGGGAATTTCGTGAAATGGGATTTTCTCGGACGTGTATATGGGGGTTTACGCTCACTTATCTTAGTTGGTGAAAATATATAGGACCCTACAGAGACACACATATCTGAATAGTGTTGGATACTTGGGTAAAAAAAAACTACATAGGTACCTAGGTATTAAAGAATAATTATCATGATATGTAACTAGTTAAGATCTGAATAGGATTTAATTCTTAGGTTACAAAAATACTACAGAGGTATCAAAGAACTAATTGTCATCATAGGTAATTAATTAAGACGCGATTTTTAATTGCACATTAAGTACTACATTATTAAGTTTTCCAGTGGCAAACGGTAACAGTTGAATAGCGCAAAGTGGATGGGCGGCTACCTACATAGTATGTACCTACAACATATCTTCGTTATAATAGTGTTTGGGAATGTTTCGCAGACACGTAGCCAACATCTAAAGATAGTCGCGACTCCTAATTTAGTTGTTCCAAGTACATACTCATATTTATCCACCTCTGACACTATTCTTCTCATCGTCAGATCAAAGCTCTAAAAGTAGCGTTGAAACGTATGTCGCTCTATTTAGTGCTTGAGGCAGCTACGTATAAGGACAAGAACGGGTTTGAATTCAAGAGGTGGTCAGTTAGTGTGGAGGCCACGCCGAGGTGAGCGCTTCTCGGGTACCAGCTAACCTACCTCGGTTGGCTGCGGTATGGTGAGGTGCGGTTAGTCACGCTTGGAATGCCTGCTCCATCGAGTTATTGCGCTCTTATAACGAGACTCTTCCAAGCGCGCTGCAAACAAATGACGAAACAGGCCGATAACACGACACGTCGTCTGTGACATTGCTACATTAACACCGACATAGCTATGAGTATATCACGAGCGGTGTGCGTATATCACAATATAGTTGCTATAGATATACCTACCTACATCAGTGTTAGTCGGTACCTATAGATACTTGCGGTTAAGCGCTGTTCTGAATGCCAGGGACCAGCGGGGAGGCAACGACGATGCGACGCTAGCAACATAGTAGGTAGGTAGGTATGTCGGGCAGATGTTTTAATAATGTATACTTGTCTTGTACTGCTAGTTACGAATGTTACGATTAAAGTAAGTGCGGCTAGTTAAATAGTTTGATTGTTTGAACAGAATCATTAATCATAGGTAATTATATTTTATTAGTTGCTGTAGGTGTAAAATCTTGCCGAGACTGTCGACAGTGTTGTTTTTAACCATTTATAACATCTTGTTACAAAAATTTCGTAATAGATGGCACGTAATAGGTAGGTGTACCGTACACTCCCTATTTATGAATCAGAAGTGTTAAATTTCGTATCCTGCCAAATTGGTGCCATATAAAAGGCGAAGTGGATGATGCGCCAAATGAGAAGCAGCACACTCAGTTCAAGCGCCAGTATGTTTGTAGGTGTTGCTGCGTATCAAATACCTATACGTTGGTATTCAACTGTGCGAATTAATCTTTCGGGATCTTAAAAAGTTTACTATTGAGGATCACTTAAGAGATTTTCTAAGAATTAATTTAATTACTTTGACGTCATGCGGGAAGTGTCAGTGTCAGAATATTAGTAATTCAATAATATTAGTAATTCTAATATTAGTATATCTGTATATACTAAGAAAAAAATATACTTATCACTAGATCCATAATGGCTCTAGAGTCTCTAGACAAGGTATCTACTGAGTTTGAATGAGTTGACAAGTTACATGAAAAAGATTCATTAGATAACTGCAAATACTCGCTGCAGTGATGAATTCATTCATTTTTATTTGGTCGTTCGTCGCCAACATGGCGGGTGGACGTGGATCCCTCATTAATCTGGTTTGAAAACAGTCGCGCCGCACCAGGGCCCTTGTGTTCGTGCACTCTGCGCGGTGCACGCACCTGGCCTAAAGCAGTTTGTTGACGTCACTTTATCC
The DNA here is from genome assembly GCA_963854805.1 of Plagodis dolabraria. Taxonomy (NCBI): domain Eukaryota; kingdom Metazoa; phylum Arthropoda; class Insecta; order Lepidoptera; family Geometridae; genus Plagodis; species Plagodis dolabraria. Next base: position 25,514,650 of record OY978444.1, read on the forward strand.
TACCGTATGCCCTTCAATAACATAAAAGACTCTTTAGGTCCTCCGATTCCCCTCTTCATAACATAATGTAGTTACGTACTTATATGTTTGTTTGTTATATACTTTACTGACAAGACAATATAATATTATCATCTATAAATTAAATAGTAGACCATTCATCATGAAATTCATTCGTAACTGTCCGTTCAAAACTAATTCAGATTAATTGCCTTAGACGTTGCCCATAAGCATAGCATAATGTGCTCTATAGAAAGGAGCTAAGAGTCAAGTCCCGCGTCGTGAGGTACTCTAATAAAATAATGCATATATATGTAAGTAGGTAATGGAGGTAAATTGTTTTTTGTAATTTTTACTTAGAAAATAGTTCAAAATTGCGTATAATAAAATAAGTAAGCTTTGTAGCATAAATGGCGAGAATAGACGAAAAAATAGCCTAATCGTTCGACCATCAAAGGAAAGCAAAAGTGTCCGCGATAACTTTAAATGACTCGTTGGTCTCGGGACTCAGCTCGAGTGATCGAGAGTGAAAGGAAGGTTTTATTTACATACATTCTAATGCTTTTATTGTTATTGAAGATGATTATGATAAGTGATAACAAAACTATTTTGAGATAAGTATCCAACGTCTTATTTAGTTCTAGTAGAGTCTTAGATTATTAGCTACACGAGCAGGTAATTTGTATGCGTGTACACCTAACTCTACCTATGCGACGTAGTCAAAGCTCTACGTCTCAGTGAGGCATAGAAGCCATATTAGGTAGCGACTGCATATTGCGAATCGTGCACCAAGCACTAGCAGGATGCCTAACGAGTGCGTGCTATTTTTGTGTTCATTGTGACAAATAAACAGAGTGGCGTCACCCACCGCAACGGTCGGCGACAACCGTCGGCGTGCGCGAGTTGTGTTTTGTCCCATAGTTAGGTAGGTTAGGTAGATGTCGACGACCACGGCAGGCATCCCTGCATCCCCGGGCTTCGCCGCCGGCTGCGGTTGTGGCGCGCTATAAATACACGGCCACAGCAGGTGTGGTAGGCGCGGGGCGGCGGAGCGGCGCGCGGGGCAAGGGGCATCCGCCTCTGCAGCGCTCCACACCGCTCGCAGCGGCCAGCGGACCTTAGCGACGGCATATCGATTGCGAGGGCTCCCCCTGCGGCGCGCCGCCTCCATTGTGCTCCGGTTGGGATGCCTTCTCCGGCCGTTTCCTGCGGCTCTGTCGACTTGTCTGCCGGCTGGCGTCCCTCCCCGCACCGCCGTCCTCTCCCCGCGGACACACCAGGACACGTCCGGCAGCTGCCAACCAACCTACTTAATGTGCTTGGCATCATGTGTTTTGTAATCTTCCTTTTTCGTGCCAAAGACGCTTTGGACTGATTTGCTGTTAATGAAATTACTCGCTGCTTTTGTTGCAGCTACTTTATAAGAGTCATTCTTGAAGACAGATTATAAAGTGGACGAATCATAAAACGAACACCTAATTTGTAAGCATTGAATTACACTAAAATGTTGTTTAGTCGTTGTCGATATTTGCTAAACTCAAAACTTACAGAGCTTTCAAAGAAAACCTACGACTTAGGTATCTGTCATTAATATTTGTGATTTCCTTTCATGAAAGCAGATGAATACTCTTCTTCTAATTTGAAGAAAAAATAACCATTTTTATTTCCACTGGCGCATTTTATTCAGAGTACTACGTAGCTATACAATCTATACATACATTGAACAATGAAACACATAGTATTCTTCAGTAGTACATTTTTAACTGAAGTCATAGAACAGTAATCTCGAACGATATCACCACCAATAACAAACCACTAACTCGTCGATATTTATTGACATTTCCTAACTTATCCTTCACGAATTCATTGAATTTAAATCATTAAGACAGTTTATTTCACGTCGTAAACGCGACTCTACCGTACCATTCCTCCGGATGTCTTACATAATATAATAATATTGTTAAAATAGCTTTTGCGCGTAAAAAAATATTCAACTCAACACTTCGAGCTTCTATCTTACCAATGATAGAACACAACACTTACCAAAATATACGATAGTTATCAAAGGCTAGCCTATAGATAGATAGATAGATAACACTTTATTGAGACACCATTTAAAAAATAACTTATAAAGATAACAACACAAAATATGATGTAACAATAGGCGGTCTTATCGCTTAGAGCGATCTCTTCCAGACAACCTAACAGAAATTAAAATCAAAAACCGGTGACCGGCGATACGGACTTGGCCGCAGAGGGTTCCGCGCCAACACGCATAAAAAGTTTGTGTTATCTAAAATGTATTTTTGCATTCATTTTGGGATCCAAAATCCAAGGCCGTTTCAAACTAGGCTGGTTTTTGTTTTTTATTTCTTATATAACTTTAGAGTTTGCACTATAATCGTACTAATTTTGACGTTTGACTAAATTAGCGTTTTTGAAATAGAGCAAACATAAAAATAATAAAATTTAAAAATGCTCAAGTGCGAGTCGGAGCTCACTCTTTTAAGGGTTCCACATCGTAACAACCCGTGAATGAAAATTATGTTGGTATTGATCACGGCTTCTAAACTACATTTATTACACTCAACGTTCTAGGGAGCAAAAATATTTTTTCGGCTACCTTTCCACGCAGTATTAATATTAATACAGTATTAGTACAAATAGTATTGGAGCCGGCTGAAAAACAATTTGAATCAATCTTTAATCCAATATTTGTTTTCGGGTCAACATTTTATACGAAATAAATACTTATCTGTGTAATCATATTGGTAACTCTGCATTTGCGAGCTAGAGACCAATGACTTACGGATGGTCAGATATAATAATATAACAGACAGCGGTCTCATAAATAGGGCTTCCTTTTACCCTTTGGGTACGTAACCCTAAAAACCGTTCTTTAATATTACTTGATATTTTGTTTGATTTTGTACGGGCTACATGTTACGGTTTAAGAGATATATCCAGGACGGATTTTTGACGCGAACTGTAGACTTAGTAATGGGGTTTCCTTTTCACGCAAGGAATCCTATAAAGTAAACTAGAGAAATAAAACCGGTAGAGTGCGAGTTAGGCTCACACACCGAGAATTCCGTACCAATAGAGAATATACCATACAATCCTTATTTTTTTTAAATACAATACGGATCGAATCGATATTAGAAAACACTTACAATTGTTGAAACTTTTCACTAAATAGGTACCCGGCTGGGACTCACGTTATATTTACCGGATAGATACCGGGTGCCTATTTAGTCATAATGGACAAACTCGCGGTAGTTTTCTCAGTGTTGAAACTTTTGAATGAAAACTAACGTGGTTATCACAAAAATATTTGTAAAGCAATCAGCCATCCCAAAACATATCCTGTGATTTTCAACGAGCTACCTTTAACCGTTCCAAAGGGTCTGAACGGACGGACAGTAATAATAATATTTTTTATTCAGTAAAATAAATATACAAATATGCAACTCAATTCATATATGAACAAATCATATTTAAGCTAATATGGCATTCAGTGATAATCATAGATAGCCACAGTGTTGTCTTGCAGAACCTACACTAAGAAAATCTTGTGTCGTAGATTCTGCGTACCCTTCATATGCACAGTAGACGCTTAGTGATAGGGTCCCTTTTTCTTTGTGCGATAAAGCGACGTGTCTTCAGTTGTTTTTTTTTAAAGAACTCATGTCGTCTTATTGTAATGTAAATCTATTACTATATATATTAAGTATATACCTATAGAAAGCTTGCATTTATGGTGAAATAAATATTAAACCGATTTTATTGTTTTAAAAAATTTAGGTACTTGGTTATTACTGAGTGTCGTACTACGTACTTTGTTTGTATCCTAAGATAAAACTATAAAACTAAGCTTAATCTACAGGTCTTCCATAGCGGTAATTGAGAAAGTTTTTATAGCAAAAACTTCTTGTGATTGGATTAACCAAATATTTTTCTACCATATTTATCTTATAGAAGACAAGTAGCAGCATAATAAAATCAAGATAGGACTTTAAACAATTATAAATATAAACACACGCCTTTATATCACCGAGGGGGTATACGGTATAGGTAGAGGTGTCTTTACACAAAATTTTCACCAGATACGTTTTTAGTCTCATGTTATAGGGCGCGAGCCTATAGCAAACAAGTAATAAATTAATGTTTGGGTTTTATAAATCAAAACTCAATCAAATATATCAACACGTCATTATATCTACAAAGGAGAAAGCAATGCTATCTAAAGACTCAGAGTATGACTTTTGCAAGATCTCATATAATAGATGGCAAGTCTATTGCCATATACTTGGGGTTATTCCAGACTCTGAACTGCTATTCTGAACATTTATTAGTTGGTAAAACCGAATAACTGTCTGATACACGGATCGAACCCAGAGCTACGTAATTCTAAAGCGACACTTTACACCACTCGACCAACAAAGTTTCATAATCCATTAATGAACAATAAACACTTAAAATGTTAAAACAATTGCGTTATGAAAACTAATGAGGTTCACATTTTATTACTGATAAAATACGGGATTACTCACGTCATTCAGGTAGATAAGTTAACGTGACCATCCCGACCACTCTGAAAAATACCTCCGGACGTGGTTGAAGCCATTGAAAGATTCATCTAACTTATCAACTTTCCTGTATTTTTCATAAACATGTTTAAATTGTATTTACTCATACCTACTTAGGCCACCGTAAACCGAAGCAAAACCGAAAAAAAAAACAAGGTTTTTATGATCCCAGATTCCACACTCACAATAAATTGGATTAATTCTATTTAAAACAAACCTATTGAATGCTAAAAACACAATGAAATCTATAAATTTGCATTAAAACCTAAAGGAAACTTACAAACAGACAAAAAGTTCAAAATAATATACTAAACGCATATTATTGCAAGTAACAATGCGCAAAACTTAAAAGAAAATTTACCTTATTGAATTCATTTCTTTTCAATAATAATAAGCACGCATACGAAAGCAGCAATTGTATAAACAAACATAATTATTGAATAGGTGAAAAAAACGATCAACGTAGCGCGTCCGGGTGAAAAGAACCGTATACATAAGTTTGTTTAAGTTTATATTTACCTAGAAAAGACTTCAACGCATTTCATGTAGAGGATACTACGAAACTGCTACGACTTTTCGTTAGCGTGATTTAATTTTCATTGAGTTATTTTGATTATAAATTTTGTTAAGTTTTGTGCGTCCTTTATTGTATATTTTTACTCTCTCATCTCTCTCTCTATATATTCGTACTCGTATGATGTCAAATGTATCAGCTGTCGGGATATTGACATTTTATTGAGAAAAGTGTTTTTATGTTATAAGTGAAATATATGACAAGTTACTGTTATTATATTTATCACAAATCGTAGGGTATTGTAGTTCGTTGTAGTCTTGAACATGGTGGATGATCAACTTTATCTTATTAATAATTTCCCCTTTTACTTCTACTGCATTTTAATGAGCTTATGATAATATGAAATACTAAGTTCGATACTAGGGCATCATTCATCTTAAACTATTTAGTAATTTCTTTTCCAACTATCGCCTACTCCCTAACAGCTGTTTTCGATATTATTATGCAAATGCTTGTGCATGGATCTCACATAAACACATGCATAATCTGCTCATTATCATCGAGGTCACGTGCATGAAATAATGACGTGATAACAGCGAAGAGTCACCGGCTCATTAGTCGTATGTTGGCGAGTGGAGGTCGCGGGCCATGGTGCCGCGGCTGCGGCTCCCCTAGCGTTCGTCGACGAAGAGGACGCATGGGAACAGCCGACCGGAGCGACGACGGCGCGCCGACCCTCCGCCGCCCGACCGCGCCCACGCGCCCTCAGGCCGCTTCTCTTGCCTGCCTGCCGCGGTGCCGGCCGTCGCCGCCGCCGCCGCCTCACGCCTGCCTCATTCAACCGGCGACTCTCTCGAGCTCCGCACACGTGTCGCTCTGCAGCGCTCGCGACCGCGTCTCGCCACACGCACCCTCCTCGACGTTTAACCGACATCGAGTATTGTTTTGTTGCAGCGGAGTATGCTACAGCAGATGTCCTCGCCGCTGAGCGCGCAACTCGGCGAGGTCACAGCTATCGCGCGCCCCCTCGAAGGCCGCCTCTGCGTGGACGTCCTCTCGGAGGCCTCGTCCGACGCAGCGGAAGATTTTGAATTACCGCATTGCAAGATAAGGAGAAATTACAACTGTACGAAGTGCACGTTCTATACGCAGAACCCGCGCGCTTATCTCTTGCACACGCGCGACGTTCACTTTGGAAGATTCAAGATATACGAGTGTCCACATTGTGTATATGCCTCGCAACACCAACAAAAGCTTATCAGACATATGAAGATGGTGCACGGAGGGTCCCCTATGCCTTCAGGGTCGACCCTCAGAGTGGAAATGGAACTTCCGGCTAGAACGGAAACGGAACATCCCGCTACTAACAGTCCCGCGGGCAACATGGAGCGAATGGAAGATTTACTCGAAGAAATCGAGGAATGCGACGATATGATTGACGAAGACGGTGAAGATCTGTCCGAGCACATCGACTACGGTGACGTTAGGGGTAACTTCTCGGGACCCAAAGGGAAGAGCAGGTTTTTCTCGTGTGAAAAGTGCAACTACGTTACCCACATAAAGGCCAGATATACCAAGCACGTGAAGTACCACTCAATGCCGATGATAAAGTGCACGATGTGCGACTTCCGCACTCCATACAAATGGAATTTGGATCGTCACATGAAGAACCATGGCGGGACCGGGAGCTTCGTGTGTTCTAAGTGTACCTTCACCGCGGACATCAAGCAGAGCCTGACCGTTCACGAAATGAATCATCACAATCCGCCGGTGGGGCAGGTCGGCAGTCGACGCCGCAATCGAGTGGGCGGCAGTGACTTGACGGCCGCCGACCAGATGGGCGCTCTCCCCAAGGAGGAGGAAAGCAGCGGCGATTCGCACTCCTCGCATTCGGCCTCGGTGAGTTTCAGTTGTTGCGAGCTCCGCTCCGTGTAGCGTGCTAGTTAGCGCTCAGCCGCGGTACGGCGGCATGCGGCACCGCCATAGGCCACCGCCCCGCCTCGAAACGTGACGTCACGCGCTTGTCACTCTTATCACGAATCACTCCATGGCATGATTACACTCTATGCTCGCACTCTCGCGCCCTCTTGCACCATATACCTACATCTGCATGTTTTGTTTGCCCTGTGTCAGATCATCTTGTATAATGCATGTTAATAAGTTATTGAAACATCTCGCACTTCTTTAGCGATTTCTTCTTTAGGTTTTACGTCGTCAAACGATATGTATACTAAATAAAATAAATGCGGCGCTACAACAACCCAAAAGTGTAAACACAAAAGTGAAGAGCACACGGCTGGTGCCGCCGGTAGCGTAGCGCTAATCGATGTTTTACAGCTGTTCTATATGTAAAGTGGACCGTGATCAGCTGGTAATAATTAAGTAGATATTCTTATCAGATTAATATCTAATAGTGAAACTATTGTGAACAAATGTTTAAGAAGTGATTGGGCGCGTTACCACTGGATACCTACATAATAGTAGGTACTAATACTATGTATTGTAGGTTAATCTTTATACGAAAGCGTCGCCGCGTCGTGATAAAATTCGTTGGAAAGATGCGAGTAAATAAACTTTAATAAAACGATATCGTGTCGTTATGCCCGCAACGGCCGCCAAGAAATAAAAGGTTTTTTTTATTGTGTAGGTAGATACTCGTGTGGTGTGGTCTAGGTAGTGGTACGGTGCTGCAATTGAGGATTGGTCTAGACTCTAGACAAATTAATCATACCCTTATCACACGCATGGTGTTTGTCTTTACTAAGGACAGTTAAGTGCAACCGATAAAGGCCTTTGTTGATAATAAGTTAATTTTATTTAATAACAACTTTTGTTATTATTAATATTATTTTTGTAATATAATAAATAAGAAAACATTTTATTAATATTTTAGAAAAACACTTAAACAAAACATCTAGAGACCATTCCGCCTAATTTTTCAGTTAAGCCTACATAACGTCAAAAACGCTACATATCCATACTGGAAGAATTTTTGACCCGTTTCGCTTCTACACGAAACATACTTAGGAGGTCTTGACCTTTTGAACGCACAATCGAGAAATGTTCTCGGAATTGTCACTTGATATATATTTTATATTTTTTAAGCTACGAATACATATTTATTCGTAGTTTTTAAGTGTTTTTCATAAATACCTAAAATATTTGTAGGTATTAAATATGGATTTCCGCAAAGTAACGCCTGAATCTATTCATTAATTTTATTTATTTATTTATAGGCTTTCCTTTGACCACTATCTCACCTGATGGTAAGTGATGATGTGGTCGAAGATGTTGTTCAGGATAACCTAGAATTATTGGCTCTAAAGGACAGCTGCCGGAACACACCGTTAGGTGCTTGGCGATAAATTTTCTATTTAAGGGTAGGAGCTAGCTAGGCGGGCATTCGCAAAATGCACTATCGCCATGCTATAACGACTGCTATCCTAAGACAAGAACCGGGGCGCGCCCTCCTAAAGCAAGGAACCGTAGTGGTAATAGTTCTACAAAAAAAACAATTTGTAGGGTTAGGTGTTTACTTTCCAAATCGAAATGTTTTAAATAATTAATTATGCACAGGTAGGCTTGCTATTTCTAGGTAGATACTCCTTGCTGACATGAGCACATGCGTACACGCATGTGTACACATATTGTGTACATATTGTGACGTATACAAAATATATGTCGCAAAGAAATTATTTTTCAGGGCCATGTTGTAGTAGTAACAAAACTGTGGTTACATCAGCGATTTGACAGTTAGAAGTCCATGCATGCATAGATAAATGTATATAAACATGATGGTTAAATAAATTATTAGTATCTTGACATAAAGGAACCTATCGTTGTGCTTCCGCAAAAGTAAATAATCACCTTATAATCATTGCATCTGTAGTACAATTTACTATTATATATTGCTCGTATAAATAGTAGATACCTAGCTATAGGTTTTGCTAGTAGAGCACGGCAATCAGTATTTTTTGTGTACCTAGTAGATAGGTATGCCATCATTTTGACTCGTAATGAAACTGTGCTTAGCTTAGCTTAGTTGCATTTTACTCACTAACAATTCGCAAAGTATTCGCAAATATGAACTCATATGCCCACTATAAAGTGAACTCAGCGAAAATTACTTCGATTATTACGCACTTTAGTATTTAGCCGCTTTGTTAACAGGGGTACCACTACTTAGTATAAAACAAAGTCGCTACCCGCTGTCTGTCCCTATGTTTGCTGAGATCTTTAAAATTACGCAACGGATTTTGATGCGGTGACATTACTACTGAGCGCTTCCGTGCTTCGGAGAGCACGTTAAGCCGTCGGTCCCGGTTGTTGTCTTAGGATGGCAGTCGTTATAGCATGGTGGTAGGGCATTTTGCGAATGCCCGCCTGGCTAGCTGCCACCCTCAAGTAGAAAATCTGTCGCCTAGCATCTAACAGTCTGTTCCAACACAGGTTCTGCTTAGGATCTTTCAGACATGTAGGCATTTATACAATACATTATTATTATTATACTGCATTATGGCACTGCAAGAAACACCAAACACCATCGTTCTACTGTTAGCTAATTAGGAAATCAGTACTATATACCCTCAATCTCCATTATTATACCAACTCACTGTGACCATTATATGTATCGTCATTTGAACTTGAAAAGTTTGAGCTTCATCGGAAACTCGGGAGTGGCCCTGAATTTAATTAGTAATGTTGAACCTGATAGATCTAAGTTTACAAAATAAAAGCTTATTAAATAAATTATAATGATCAATATTTTTCATTTTTGATAGACTATTCTGTGACTACTAATTCATCTGTTAGTAAATGATAAAGTGGTCTGATTACGACTTTAGCGGCTAGGTCTAGAAAGTGGAGTGCTGCCGAAACAGATGTGTGTACTCAAACACAAATTGTACTTATACCGGTATTATCTTTAATTACAGGAAACCATGGGCTTACAATACGCAGAACGAGAGATGGTCAGCTGCAATAGCGATTCAAACGACGCCAACTCGTCGCACGCAGATCTAAACAGAGATGGATCAAATGAAGCTCCCGGCCAACATTCACCCAACTCCGGGACCGACGACCCGAAATCACAAAAACAGAGCCGGAAGGCCCCTCGGCCGATTCCGCAACTCATCCCACTGAACGCGTCAACTCCCAATCAAAAGACATCCGGCGAACCGCCAGCGAAGAAATTCAAAGAATCCACAAGCTCTGATTTATACGAAAAAATCGAAAATTTACCGGAAGACATCACCCTAATACCAGTAAATAATGTTCCATCTAAAGAAAGCACAGTACGTAAGAAAAACAACTCGTTTTTTGACAAATTGAAAGAAAGGCTCTTGACTGAAACAGGCGAAGAAGGATCACTAAAATGCAAAAATTGCGGGTTCGACAGTAAATGTCTGTCGGAACATTCCGTGCACGAGAAAAATTGCACCGCTCAGTCCAACCGCATTACGATGAATGCGGCGCTTCCAACTATGGGCTCCACTCGCTGCCAAAACTGCAGACATCGATGTAAATCTAGCGCGGACTTATACGTGCATATGCAGACTTGTGGGAAGAAGAATAATGCCTCTAATATGAGTGAAAATACTATGGATACCAAGCTTAATAACCAAGCGTCGACATCGCAAGCTGAAAAAGAAGCGGAGCCTCACCCTATGGAAAACGTAGTTTTTGTCTGGAATAACATCAGCCAAGATTCCAACAAATTCGAGAGACCTTTAGATATCAACATTAACGACGATTCAACTACTACTGAATTAAATAGACATTACGACACTGAAACCGTGGACGAAACTGAGGGCATGAACTTATCACCAAACAGTTTGAGTCTCGGCAAAAACGTGTACAAATGTCCCGATTGTAAATTCTGGGCAGCAACAGCATCCAGGTTTCACGTTCATATTGTTGGTCACTTGAACAAAAAGCCTTTCGAGTGTTCTTTGTGTAAGTACAAATCTAACTGGCGCTGGGACATAACAAAACATATAAAGTTGAAGTCTGCGAGAGACCCGGAGCATAATGAGGCCAAAGTTCTAATGACAGACGAAACCGGCAGAAGAAACTACAGCAAATACAACAAGTTCTTAGCAGTGCCAGTGATGAATGAAAATGGCGAGAACGAGTTCCACTACATAGATCCGAACACGTCTGTCGATGCGTCCATGGAAATGGATGAAACGTATAACGAGTCCACAGACATGCAAGCACTGCCTTATGAAGTGCAACCTCTCAACCTACAGACACAGCCAACTGACAAGTACAATATAATGGACGGTAGAAATCAAGACCCTAAAAAGCCTAAGAAGACTTTGTGGAAATGCAAAAAATGTAATTACAAGTAAGTATTCTTTGATTTGGTATTCTAGAGAAAACACTATTAAAATCTATCCCCAAACTCGTAGACAATTATGTATTTCTTGTTTGTTTTTGAAAGTCTCACCTTTTTCCGTCATTTACGATACAAAACAGGACAACCAATCTTCACCATTTTAGTTCTACGACGTTTACGAGTCATCTATGAGCCAAAGAACACTGTATATATTTATATCGGTGTGATCTAGGAGCAAGTATCTCTGTGCTCCTAGGGTGGGATAGTATGTGACTTCTTTTTTTATTTTTCAGGGATCCATCAAAGGAAGCCTTGTTGGAACATGTCAGACAACATTCGAAAGGAGGTGCGTTGGACGACTCTTCACACAACAAGAAACTTGAAAACGCTCCTGATCCAGCGGATTTAGCATACCGCTGTGGACACTGTAATCAGCTTTCGAATTGGAAACACGTCATCCAGGTTGGTATATATTTATTAAACTATAGAAATAGATAATACTATGTTTAGGGAAAACCAATCTTATTCATGGGTTCTTTTCAATTTTATAAATATGTTTTTGAATTATGCTAACGTTATCTATTTTGATTTCAGAGACACTGTCGTTTGAAGCACGACGGAATAATCAAAGTCATAACCACAGTGAAACTGAAACCGGACTTATCTCAAGTACCTGGAGGGGAAGGCGTTTACAGCGATCTCTGCACTAAGTGTCCTTTCAAGGCTAACGACAAAAAACAACTCCAAGAACATTTACAACAACATCAACCTTCGCCGGAATCTATCTTCAAATGTTATTTCTGCCCTTACTTTGTCAAAGACGAACAAGATTTGATCCAGCACCTCTTGTTACATGGAATAACTGACCCAGAAGATTATATTGCCAAAGCGATGGGTTGCAGATCTCCTTTACCGGACCGAATCCTTACCAACGCCGATACACTACCCCCATCCGGTACTGCTACGAAACGTCACAAGTGTACTGAATGTCCTTATGAGACGAATAGCAAATCTCAGTACATGTATCATGAACAATTCCATCGGCTTCCAGCAGACACCCCTTACAAATGCCCTGAATGTAATTACAGTGTTTCGAAGAGACACTTGCTTCACCAACATCTGAGAGTACACGGCATTCATCCATCATCAGATCGCAAGAAATATGAATCAGAAGCAGAGTTAGAAGCAAACATCCCTTGCATAAACAAATCACCATTTGTATGGGTATCTGCAAGAAATGAATTTCACAAAATGTACAAGTGCCGCTATTGCTCTTACGTTAACTCTCAGCAATGTAAATTACCTAACCATGAAAAGATTCATTGCATGGAATTTGAGAACAGCGATGTTATTATATACAAATGCTTAGAATGTAAATTTACGTGTGACGACGCCGAAAAAAGCGCTGAACATTCCAAAAAGCATGGCCTATTGTATGGTCGCATCTATAGTTACGTAGAGGACGATCTTCCCGACGAAGAACAAGTAGCAAAATTACGCAGAGTCATTGAACAAGAAAAGGCTTTGGAAGAATCTGCTAAAGAGGAAAGCGCTTCAGCTGAATCGTCGGAAAGTAAACTTATGTATTATTGTCAGAGATGTCCAGCTAATTATTTTAATGAAAGCGAAATTAAAGCACACGAAAAGTACCATGATACTGCTTTAGAACACAAATGTAAAGTGTGTGAATATTCCGTACCTGAAGAAACAGAATTGACTGCCCACATGACTGTGCATTCAGATAATTACCACATCAGAACAAATATGTACAAATTCGTCCACAACTATCACTCTCTGTATAAACCGCCCCTTTTAGAATCGATCCGCAATCCAGATTCTCCAGATATTTTGTGGGTAGCGTTAGCCAACAAACCAATTGAATATACAGAAACAGTTCAAAAGAAATTTGAATCCAAACATACGCCCAAACAATATCATTGCAAAGAATGTCCTGCCAAATTTTTCAAGAGCTCTGCTCTCTCCTATCACATGGGGTTACATGGCGGAGAAGGTGAACATAAATGTAAGAAATGCAGTTATGCCGTAAAAAATATTGGTAATTTAGCTAAACATGAAATTTTGCACGAAATGGAAAACAAGCCGCCTGGTCGCGATTATGATTCCGGTGAAGACATGGACTACAAAAATATACCACTCTCTGGCACTGATTTATTCCAAAGAAAGACGGAAGCTTTAAAAAGGGTAATGATCGACAAAGATAAATTAGTCAAACCTAATGATCACTTTCCGCCAGTACTCCAAGCCGACCCGCAGTTCGGTTATTTGATGCATGGCAATCCAGAATTTATATATCCTACATACCTGAAAAACGGTCGTCAAAAAGAGAAAAGGTACAAATGTCATAAGTGCCCATCCGCTTTTGAAAAAAGAGAACAGTACAAGATACATTTATCACTTCACGGGTCAAAACAAAGATATAAATGCGAATTATGTGACTACTCCGTAAAGTATTACGCTAACTATGTTCAGCATATGAGAAAACATCAGATGAATGATGAAGCTCAAGCAGAAAGGAAGAAGGGCGGCAATGGTTTCGCTGAACCAGATAATCAAGAAGACGTGAAACTGGATGACAGCGGGGATAATATCAAGTTAGCAATCAAAACAATGCCCAAAGGTGCACCTAAGACCGATTTTCAGCAATTCTCGATCAGAGACCAGCAAACTCTGAGACTCATGCAGCGTAGAAGATCCATGAACGGCGGAAAGGATGTCTGCTCCAATGAAACGTCACCAACTAAAGAACGCAAGTTGCACATGTGTCTTCTATGCCCATACACAAACCAACGCCAAGATGCTCTTACCAATCACTATAGACGACATGATCCCGATATGAGCTCTCAAAATACTACTATGTTCAACATTGGAAATCATAAATGCTCCTTCTGTGACTTAGTGGTTGTTCAATCACATTTCCTGCGCGAGCATTTGAAAACTCATTTTAGCTATCATAAAACTCTGACACCTGAATGTTTTGTAGCAAACGAGAATGTGACCTTTACTATCGGTAAAGTGGAAGAAGAAAGAGAACCTCTTGATCTCAAACTGGATGTGAAAAGCAAAATTATTTTTGATGATGAAAAACTATATGTTAATATTAAAACTGGTGAATTAGTTGTGGAATAGATTAAGTTTAGTTATATAATGTGTAGGTTTTAATTAGTTACATAAAAGATAGGTATTAAGTTTTTGACTCTTAATGCTACTTAAGACATGATTAACCTCTAAACATCAAGTTTGCGATGGAGATATGGTATTAGATTCATGTGCAACAATACGCACATGTATTTACACAGTGGTTAAGAAAATGTATTTAAAAATGTTCAATTTAGTTCTGACCAGACCTAACTAATAGCTTTGGGAATTATATTATTATATACTACATACCTAATTAAGTGAGAGCAATTGGCAAAAAATTTGCCAATTGCTCTCACTGAGGGATCATTGTTTGGAGTAGCATTGTGATAAAGATCTTGTTTGCTATAGGTAAGTATTTTATAGTTTATAAATGCTTCCTTATGTATGCTGAGGTAATTTATGATAGTTTTATGCCAAAAAGAGAATATTGATTAAAATAAGACATTGTAGATATGTACACCAAAGCGTAGCTTGCCATATTAGATTGTATAGCAGATTTGGCCAATTTTGATTACAAAAATCTTTGCACAAGTTTTGATCATATGTGATAAGTTTAAATTTTTATTGAGCAAACACAGGCTCTATATGATAATGAAAATGAAGCAGATTATACTTGGGGTTACAACATTATTTAAAAATATGAATAGCTTACATTATATCTCATAACTGTTTTGGCAATAGTACAAAGCTAGTCAAAATTTATAATAGGATTGATAACTGAATAGTTAGAAATAGAGCTGCAGATTATACACAATATCCTTACTTCTTTTGTAATATATTGTTATAATATTGCTTTTTTTTATGAGAATGAAGAATTTTTTGGCAGTCTTGGTTATTTCTAAATATTATGATTGCAAGCACTATCGCGTGCTAAGCAAAAATCATATTTTACAAATTAATGGTTTTATTATTGGTAATACACATTGGTACAAAATTTTATGCCCAAGGCGGCGCGCACCGTCCCCTATGACGGTTCAAGTAATACAATTGGAGCACAAAATTTCGGCTAGAAATGCCAAGTCCAAGTAGCCGAGCGGTATAGGCATCCGGCGCGAAATCGGAGGACACAGGCTCGATTCCCGCCTTGGGCATAAAATGTTGTATTCCAATAATTTGTAAAGTAAGTCTTGGTTATTGTTACTAATCAAGACATTTTGTTGAAAACCAATTAAGTGATGTTGATTATTCTAATGATATAAAATTTACTGTGATGTCATAAGAATTAAAAAAAAACTTAGTGTTCACACTTAAATGTTTTTAATGATTAATTATTATTATCATACCTTTCGAAATACATGAAAATTGCGTAGACAGTCACTGGTATTTTTATAAGTATGGTATTTAGTGATTATTTATTCTGTGCCAGTTGTATAAGTCCTAAGGACTCATTCCTATTTTATAAGTAACAAAGTAAATAAAAAATATTTGCAATTAATTTACGTTAAAGTTTTAATCAGACCTCCTACAATCAAGCAAATGCTGCTATTACAAAACTTACAAGTTCACTGCAATACAAAACTTAAATACATTCCAATGAAGTAGGTTTCCTCATTATTACTTGTGTTCTATCCAACATATATCTACGTAATTCATGAATTGACCTAAATGCCATAGTTGAGTGTAGGTTTAACCAGCTTAAGCAATTCACAATAAAAGTGTAATTTGATACAAAATAGTATCATACCATAAAAGGTAATTAATCTAAGTTTCTAGGGATAGTTTCAAAAGCAGTCTTAACAGAACTTCCAACGGTTTCCACACTCATTGCAGAGTACAAACGTTGTCATTGGCTCGTCGGAACTTCTCGTCTGCAACTGGTTGTAAGTGCAATTCTTCTTTTTGCATTTGCCACACTTGAGCATTTCAGTCTTAGTACCTTGAACTGTAGCTAGCTGAGCATCATCAATTGCTTCTTTAATGAATTTCTCCCTCAATTTCTTCATCTCATCTGAAGCCATCTCTTCAGGGGTCATTTTAGCTAAGCGTGAAGCAGCTATAGCTCCACTCAAAAAGTTTGTTCTCAGTGTAGGGTTCTTCACATCTTTTAAATTTGCAACTCTTGAACGAACTCTATTCTTATATCTCATGTCTGTATTCTTAAACTCTGCATAAATGCATTCCTCTAACTCTTCCGCCAGCTCCTCTGGTGTGCCACAGCCACTGGGATTCTCACTGTCAACCTTCATTGCTTGGGTAAGAAGTTCCCGGCACTTCAGCCTGACAGCATCAGTAGTATTTGACTGTGGGGGAAATGAAGCAGGAAGCTTCTTGTCTTTTTCCTTATCATCTTTCTTATCTTTATCCTTGCTATCTTTCTTAGACTTTGATGAGCTACCGTTATCCTTCGATGGAGTGCCAGGAGTAGACAAAAACTTTTTCCAATTTTTAATAAGAGTTTTGCACAATGATATTACCTCTTCATCTTTGCTTGATTTTCGCAAAGCATTCACAGTCATACCTATTCTAGTTTTAGTCAGCACATCCAGGTTTATAGCCATCGTCTGCAAAGATTTTAACAATTCCAGAGCTTCTTCTTGACCCTAAAACAAATCAAATTGTGTTAGTGCTTTGCAACAAATTTCATACCTACTTTTCATTATCACAACGTGATTATAATTGATAGCACGGCAATGTATTGTTGCTGTTTCAATTTCATTGGCAGATATATAATGAAGAAAATACGCAGACGCGGTGCTCCCAGCACTAGTCAACATCAAAATAAATGCGCTTTGCTAACTTACAGTCCCATCATCTGATGTCATCATAGTCAATTTCTTTTGTATTTTCATTACATCCTCTTCAACGCTCATTTTTATTGCAATTCACAGGAATCTTCGACTTCCCGCTTAAAACTTGCAACAAATTAATTTCACCAATTGGTAAATCGACCACCACACCAAATTTGATACTAAAGCATAGACAAAATAAATATAATCTTGGGCATAGACAAGACAAAGTAAACCAAAATGTAGAAAAAAATATATATTCATGGATCTTCAAACTACAATACATACATGCAGCTGGATTGAGCTTATTGTCAGATAATGTGCGTGCCGAGCAAGAGGCTTCTTACAGACCGCATCGTCTCTGGTTGGACAAGAGTGACAATAAAATTTATTATCAAGAAACACAATTTTTATTTTCTATGTGCCTGTGTTATTTATAATGCTAAGTTGCCTGAAATAAATGGTTTATATTAATAATAACTAGGTGACAGCAAATACCTGAAATCTTTAAATTTGAAACGATACTAGCTTTGTTTTTTCTACAGTCGTAAAAGCCGTGTGGCAAAGGTTGCGCATCCATCGTTCCATTCTTAACAAGGCAAAGTGCAATATTGGACATCAACACTGAAACCTTCAGTGTCCAATATTCGTGGTTCAATGTTAGAATCGTACTGGGGGTTGGGCTTCGCCAATTGGTAGCAGGGCATTTTTCTTTACATCACCAATGGCTTTCGCTCGGTGGGGCTTTTTGATAATAAGGTCGGTATAATAGTTAAACTACTTTTTTGCGCCCAGTCGTAGTTTTTTTTTAATCGCTGATTGGTAAGCCTTTGACCACAATATGGTTAGTGATGGTGTGGTCGAAGGTGTTAACAGGCTTAACCTAGAATTACTGGCTCTCAAAGACAGCAGGAACACACCGTTAGATGCTTGGCGACAAATTTTCTACTTGATTGTGGTCGCCAGCCAGGTGGGCATTAACATATGTTCCCGAATGTAACTAGAGTGTCTAGATATGATGTGTCTTTTGTTATGGTCACTTGGAACACTACCAACATCAAATATGAAATCTGTGGTCAAGAATTTTTCTCCTTCGATGCCAGTTTACCTTTTAGCTATTGATAAGGGGCATCTTGTTATGCTCGACTGGATATCTGCCACCATAAAGTAACAAATCTGTCGCCAAACATATCTTGGCAATTGTCCGTATATGAACATTTTAGCTGTTACATAGTAGCAGGGTTTGTTATAAACGCCTGGAAGGCTACTACTAGCACGAAGTAGCAAAGCTTTCGCTAAACATTACTGTTACGGCAACTATGCACATTTTAGTTATAATATAGTGGTAGGCATTTTCATTATGAACGCCTGGAAGGAAAACTACCAGTAACAAATCCTTTGCTAAACTTATGTTCCGGCAACTGTCATTAATCATTTTCAGTAGTACATTGTGGCAGAGCAATATGTTATGCTCGGCTGGAAAGCTGCCACCATCATGAAAGAAATCTGACAGGCACATTAAGAATAATTTTCTGGTAGCTGAGCTTTAAAGCTAGTGAACATTTTAGGTATTAGGCACATAGTGGTAGTGTGTAGTTATAACATTTTGCATTTTGTAAAAAAGTGCTTTTGGATCATTTCTCAATTCTGTCATAAATATATTTAGCATATAATAATAATGTAAAACCATTATAATATAATTTCCGTATGAAACGCAAAAAAAGTTAATCAACTGCATTATTTTATTAAGTTACATTGTGTCGTCAATGCCATGCGGCTGAGAGTTCGCCAGTTCTATCTGCGCAGCTCCTCATAGCGTCAATTGCTCGTTCATTGCCTCTTAATGTCATCATGTAAAATCTCGCTACCGGTATTGAGATATTAGGTATTCTACAAGTAGCGTAAAATACCTAAAACCTCACTACCGGCAGCGCCTTAAGGCCAGCTGGTAGTCAATCAGTAGGTAAATATCAAAGGTAAAATCAGCGTGCGAAAGTTGCTGGCTATGCACACAACGCGGCGCTACGCTATAGTTGCACAGCGCGCTCTCTGTCCAACGAGCGTCGAGTAGCTCGATGTCCCCACAAAATGCTATTAACGTCACAATGCAGTGTAACTAAAACAGTTGATTGACTTTAGGTACCTGATAAGAAATCCAACGCTGCGTCTCAACTATTTTTTTTTAGTTACTTATTTGATTATATTACAGCACAAACAACCATACGCTATTATTTATTTACATTGAATGTTATTATTATGAATTAATAAAGATGCATTTTAAATATTGAATTAAGTTTGTAATACACCGCTCCTTAATTTAATTTATGTCAATGGTCATAAAAATTAGTAATAGTTAATAATAATATACAGGGTAATGCTAACAACCTCTTAAGGTTGACTTCGGCTAGTCTTAACATACATTTTATTAAATATTTTTGTTTTGAAAAGAAAAATGTCCTTTGATTTTTTTTGAAATATATTTTTTGTATGTGTTTTTATATGTTTTTGACGGAATAAGCACGAGGACCACCTGATGTTAAGTCTCTTGTGCCTGTAATGTATATTTAATGCTATAATTTTATTACTTTGCTCGATGTAAATATTCAAAAGTCTATTCAAAAATGCACGGGGCGGAACAGAATAAGAAAAAAAAACTTTTTTTATTCAAAACAATAAATACATTATCTCAAAATGTTTGTTAGGACTAGAAGAAGTAAACCCTAAGAGGTTGTTAGCATTTTACTAATAACCCTGTATATAATTACCAATTAAAATGATTTGTTTATATGCCATAATGTAGTCACTACAATTATAGATATTAATGATAATATTTTTTTTACAATTACGAAAGATTGTGAAATATAGAACTACCCAATATACTACTACTTAGTTAATGAGTTTCTATGCACATAATATCTACGTTGGTTAATGATAACTCAGGATACTTTTTTCGCTGCTTTGGAAGGTGCGCGTGCCCTATCGTCCATATTTTGTAATGTTATTGGTTCAAAGATATTTGTTGTGATAAATACCTTTGAATATTGACATTACTCTCTCACATCTCTGCTGCTTTTTGGATAGACCAAAAAGAAAAAAAAACCATTAGAAAACACGTTTACGTGTATGGGGACCCCATTTTAGTTTGTAATTTTTTTGTTATTATTATTATTTGTTAGGCAATCCACCAATTCTGTGAAAATAACAACCATTGCCGTTCCAAATGTAGGTACAGTCGTTTAATAGTATGTGACTGTGGCTTCTTGACGCTCAATGGACTGAGAGCGCGCTATGTAACTAGATCTATTCGGTCATTATCATTCATGTCTGGATAACGAATTTGAGCTTATAGACGCCAAAAAAAATATCAGCAAGTCATAAGCTAAGTGTTGCCAATTTAGCCCAATGTTCAAGTATACGGCTTCAAAAAAAAAACAATTTTGGCTATTTAGCTCTTGAAATTTAAAAATTTTGCTTCATTCGGTACACATCTAACATTTTGAAAAATTTCTAATTAAAATACATTTATTTCCTCAAACGTGGGGAGTATTTATAACAGTACAAGTAGTAATTACCTTTAACAGTTCGCAATGTTTCACCGTGTTGGCATGCAAAATATATAATTCTTATGTAATTACACTACAGCACACATACATATATATATTACAATCAGTTACATGTTTACAAAATTAAAGTTAGTAAAGTATCGACTGTTTACATTGTTTTATTTTTGCTTACAGGGGAGTAGACGCACGGCAATATTATTTATAATATTACCGTGGTAGAACTCCTTTAATTCAAAACTCATTCAATAGGAATATCATATGTCAGATTCATAAATACAATGTTGCCACGTAACTACCTTTTAAAATTTTGTCAGAATGTATATGTTAATAAACTACTGGATTAGTCAAAATTTGAATAGTTCTGAGGAGGAATAACCTTATTTTAATTATCTCTCTTATGAATATAATAAAATAAGATATAAAATCATGATACTTTTTTTTAACAATAATTACAATTTTGATATTTAATTGTTTTATTTTAGCTCTTTTTTCTCCAAAAATTTGGCTCTATTTTGGCTCTTTTTCGAAGGTGATCTAGCTCTATTTAAAAAATCTATTTGCAACTCTGCATAAGCTTTACCAGCCCGCTCAGTGGGAAAACACGCATTCCCTGGCTAAGAAAAACGACGACGTACGTTTTAAAAACATGCAGGAATTACAAAGGACGATTGAAAACAACTAAAAAAATTACGTAGTATCAGCAAGTAAACTTTATATTAACATAAGAAACACAACAGTTAAAAAAAGACTAAAATTAAAACTGAGTAATATTATTCTACATCAAACACCATTGACGCCATGATTTTGAATCATGGCGTCACATGGTGCGTTGCCCTGTTATTTAAATTAAAAGTTTCACATATCAGTTCAACTAATTTAAAAAAAAATTACAGATGCCAAAATATTTATTTCGAGGTTTTAAGCCACCATTTAACCGGAGTATTTCCTGTTTGTCCCCAAGTGAGTCTACTATGTCTACTTATATGTACATGAAATCATATCCTGATATGCCTGACTTGACTTATAAATTGCTTCATAAGGATAGGCCGGACGATGCTGAGACCTGAGACGTAAGTGTGTTAAGTCTCGTGTGCCTGTAATTTTACCGGCGCCTTATTATATCTTATATAATATATATTTAAATTACACAAGATGTAGTTTTTCTAAAAATTTTAAATCTCGCGGTCAATTTCGGCGTTGCTTGGGTGCTGATAACAAAGTAGTACGCAATCGACGCACTGAAAATTAATGAATATCAATAAAGTAGGTACTAATCATTTTACCATAAATATCTTCTTCTTTTATTGAAATAGGTTATAAAGTTTTAAGTTCTCAAGCCAATATCGCGTAAACTTAATTTATTAGCTAAAACAACAGATATTTGCTCTGATAATTTTCATGCCAAAGAACTATATTTTGTCAATTACCAACAGCGTCGAAGGGTAATAAAAAAGGATGCGATCACATGCAAGGTAATTTTTGTTATTTTGTTTTCCAGGTTTTCCATGCTGGTAAAATCATATTAATAAACCTCCGAAACCCCTCTGTTATTCCGTATGTCTGCCACGGGGTTGTATCGTTAATAATTATATTGTTAACTATAAAAAGTGTATACAGTGAAAACATAAAAAAATAAAACGTGCATGTACCCTAATTATATTAGTAATTCAATAATAAGAACTGTTAAAGTTATAAACTAGAATTTCAAAAATAAATAACCCGCAATAATTATATATTTTTTTATTTAACAAAATATATATTTTTACCTAGTAACAATCAGTATTGCCGGTTATTGGCTAAACAACACAAGAAAAAAACTACCCATCTCTATAAATAATAATAATAACCTACTATTAATCCATAGTCACAAATTCCTAGTACCTATATATGTGTACAAAATTATCATGTTAATATATATAAATAATTCCTCAAAATCAAAACATATCATTATTTTTTGTGATTTTTTCTAGACCTGGTAACACTTAGTGTTAGTTAGTATAGTTAGTATTAGTGTGTGTCATGAACATCTCGCGTTTGTTATACAATAGTAGCTTCGCATACTTGTGTACGTGGTATGCACACAAGCGCTTCAAAGCTGGCCTGTTGAATTTGTTGCGATTGTAGCGCTACACTCCATCTAGACGTATTAATAATCGAAGCTAGCATATTAACAATTAATACATATTAATAAGCTAGCTATGAGCACTACCACAGAATAAAAAGGGCACTCACTACGCTGCGACGACGCGCCGAATAGTGCTCATAGATAGCACTGTATTCTCGCACGCTGAATGATCCGGCCTTAATAAATCATATCCAAAGATTACAGTCCTGACGAGTGATAATATCACCCATAAAAAAAAATTGACTGATACTCATATCATATATCTTCTTAATATGCACCGATAACGCACAGTCTAAATCGGTTGATCAACAAGTAGAAGCATGCATAGATGCCGAGTTCCTTATACATACTTAAGACATAGGGTGAGCACGACATGAAGAAACTAAGGACAATATGTAAAAATGATTTGTGATCTGACGTCATCAGATCATTGCTTCAGATGGATTTTAACCGAAGATGCTTATGATAAACTTGCCCTTGGCAGCACTGTACATTAACTGTTTTTGCTTGCTTTTCACACTCGCGTCATATAAGTAGGTACTTACCTTCTGGTCCTTGTGGAATACGACATGCAGCTGGACTGAGATAAAATTACGATAAGCCACCTATTGTGGTATATTTCATTAATTAAATAAGAAAAAAACAGTTAAGTTTACATTAAAATTTAATTCTAAATCAGATATTGTTAAATAAAACAGTCTTGTGAAGTTTCTGCTTTTTTTTTTTTTTTTTTTTTATGCCTGATAGGTTAGTCTTTGACCACTATCTCACCTGATGGTAAGTGATGATGTGGTCGAGGATGTTGTTCAGACTAACCTAGAGTTACTGGCTCTCAAGGACAGCTGCCGGAACACACCGTTAGGTGCTTGGCGACAGATTTTCAACTTGAGGGTGGTAGCTAGCCAGGCGGACATTTGCAAAGTGCCCTACCACCATGCTATAACGACTGCTATCCTAAGACAACAACCGGGACCGACGGCTTAACGTGCCCTCCGAAGCACGGAAGCGCTCAGTAGTAATGTCACCAGCGGTCACACATCCAAGTCGTGACCGCGGCGGACGTTGCTTAACTTTGCTGATCGATTCAGAATGGCTAAGCAAACTTGGCTACGAGCGTAAAAAGCAGCTGCTGCAAACCCAGCTTATTCCTTATATGTTTAATTGACTCTAATTTTGCATTATGACTTAAACTAACATGATCCTAATCTTTGGGAAATCTGAAATTGAAACAAAGTTATTTTAATAGACAAAAGAATAAAAAATGCATAGGTATTTAAGTTATTTGTTTTTGAACTAGGATTGGATAGTAACCCGACTTCTCTTTGACGGCCATCATCGTAAAGATGGTCGGTGACGAGAGGTCGTGGGAGGCGGTGGCCTCGTTTTCTGAGACAATCGTCTCACACACAACCCTCTCTCTGTCCCGCTCCGCAGAGCGCGGACACAGAGGCGAGCCGATCATACTCGCACTCCGTCGCCGCTCAGAGGCCCGGGGGTGTCGGCCGTGGGGACAGCCGGTACCCCCCATCAGGGTTAGGTTCTCATGAGGTGCCCACAAAGCGGCACATTGGGGGGGAGTTATTCCCAGAGGCTGGGCCCGCTTTAGCGGGCAGCGACGTCGATGGGGGCTACGGATGAGAGCGCGAGTGACTCCGTGGCCCCTGCCGCCAGTCGATGACGACGGAACACCATGAGGTTTTTAGTCGATAGTGGGGTCCCTATTGATCCTAAGTCTGACATAACCACCTGCTCCCTGGCGGGTGTGTATGCGTAAATGCATTTTCCTCATGACAAAAAAATAAAAAAAAGATTAGATAGTCATGCATGGTCACCGTAATTCTTCACTAACAAATTATGTTTAAAACGATATCAAAAAACACACCGCTATTAATGTCGAGTCGACAATTTCATGTGGGGTTCTCAGGTCAGGTGTCCATATTTCATACATATAAAAGAAAAACTATACGCCAATCGCAAAATTTTTGCGTTAGTAAGGCTTTACACGTAGCAACAAATAATATTGCTTTAACATGTCGGTAATAAATTATTATTTATATTTAGAAACATTTTAGAAGTAAATGTTTTTACTTCATTACAATACTTTAATCGCAAATTTTTCTACAAACAACGAAAGGATTGAAATCATCTTAACTCTGGCAACTGTAAGTCACTGTTAGAACGGGACACAGGGTTCAGTGGTAGCCTTTTCACTCGGCTTCATTTTAATTTTGCGCGCAACAAGACTCTTACGACCTTAGCATAAGGTTTTATTTTCTTTATTTTAGCTGCATGATGCACAGATAGAGCTCATTCCTGTTGTACGTGTACTACGTACAACAGGAATGAGCTCTATATGTGCTAAATGTATTAATTCCATGGTAATATTAAATAAGTACTTCCCATAAAGGATGACTTTATTATCTTTGTTCGTCATTGGCAGCAATTCTGTTGTACACTCACTAACTATAGTAACTAATTAAAAATATCTAATTTTAGTTTTAGGAATACTAAAAATTATTCTGCTGTGACATCGGACGAAATAATTTTAAATAGCGAAATACCTATCTATCCTGAATTTAATTCATTTTGCCGCTAATACAAGACTTTTTTGTCTGTGGTACGTGTTTCTTATCTATAGTAATGGAAAATAATCGATTAAATAAAAATCGATTTTTCGTTGCTCAAAAACAATCGATAATCTATAGGGCTTTGTTTACATCACGCCATTACTACAGGCACTACAGCCTGATTATGTTCCTTATACTTTGAATGGCATTACTATCGATAGTTACTCTATCTGCTAATTAAGTAATAAGGTTAGGTTAGATAAACGCTAAGTAAAAAAATAAGTCTTAGGTAAAGAATAAACCCAAACCCGGGGTCAAGGCATACTGAAGTTTGGCAAGTGGCAACTGTGCCTGTGATGACGATAAGCTCATCCCCTATTTAAAGTGATTTAAACACACCTGCCATCCCTCCGAGTAATACAGGCGTGACATGATTTTGTTAATCCAAGTTTGTTGTTAAGTACCTGCCTACAAAGCTTTTAGCTTCGTATCTAGTTATGCTCTAAATAGAAGAATAATCTCGAAGATAGAGTTGTTGAGAGAAGCAACCACATAGCCGCATAATTCATACAACTGAGATAGGCGTAATTAAGATAAAACAGCCAATTACTTACTAGTGTTTTAGGACAGAAGTAGACATGCACGTTAAAAAGTCTGCCTACACTGTGCATCCTATATTTAAATTTTATCCTTGTTGAATGTTGAACAAAAAATTTAAATATTTAAATCAAATGTTGCAAGAATAAATTTAAATAATTTAAAAATTGAGCGGCGTAAAATGATCTAAATATTTGCGTTACGGCATTGATCTTGTTTTTCTAGAATCTGTGGTTTCTAGGATAAAGCAATCCATGTAAAATCATACCAATTTCGGAAGCATTTATACTTGCCAAAAAAATCATCTTTATATTTTATCCTTACTACTTTTATAGGAAATATTAGGTCCAGTCCGCACAGCAAATAAACATGTATTTTTTTCTAGCAATATGCAACTGCTCTTAAACCTGATAGTACCAGTCATGATTTTGGTTCAATTCTACTTGAGATTTATCGAATTTGAAACATTTAAGTTTATTTTCTCGTGTGGCAATATCAGGATCTATTCCGAAAACGGAGCTAGGGCATTTTCTTTCGACTTAACCTTCATTGCACAATCCGTCAGGTGTCGCTCCAAAAAAACAGTATTCCATATCAATGAAAAGTCTACACTTTTCCATTACCGTGTTTTCTTGTACGCTGGGATGTTGCAAAGCATTTGGTTCATTGTCTCTACCGTGTTTTACAGAGGAAATGTTATCCAATTTGTATGTACAGTATAATCTCACTAATCCGGCACTATTAAAAACCAGAGGGTGCCGGATTATTCTAATGTTCGGATTACTGGATTATAGAGAAAAAAACTAAATAAATAAAATAAAACCAAATCGCTTTTTAAATTTATCCAGCCATCCATCGTTTGCACAAAAATCTTTTTTGGTAATTTTTTATAAAATTTGATTGCTTTTGCTTTCACAATTTCTCCATATAGGGGAGTAGGTTTATATTAATAGATAGGAGTGTGTTTATAAAAATATTGCATGAACCACATGTAAAGAGCGTTTTCCATCTTTGGACAATCACCAACGCTTAATGTTTTACGCTTTCCTGGCCCAGATTCCATCGTCTTCCCGTGGTCTACTATTTTTTGCTTTTTTTCATAAGATCCGTGTATAGTAGCACGCCCAACACCACATGTTTTCTCCACTATCTATCTTCTTTAAAATATCCATTTTATCATTCAAGTCTAGTATCTTGTGTTTTTTGTTTATTTAAAATATTTAACAACACAATATTCTACTTCAAAGAAACAGGTAAACTATATACAGCGAAGAGACAAAGACTGTATAGTGACAGCCTTTAAAACAGATAAATGGTCAGCTAAAGAATGCTATAAATAAATAATATTGTTCAATGATAGATAATAGATGAGACTATAAATGTAAATATTCACAACAAATATAAACTAGGTTTCTCCTTGAAGAAAAAAAATCTAGTTAGTTCAGAAAACTAATAGGCAGTATTTAAAAAAAAAATCAATGAAGATAATAAATAATGCACGTGCACGTCATAAGTTTTGAGGTGAGACTGCTAGACGACAGACTTCGCGGCACTGGAGCGCATAGGCGTATTAGTATAAGGCGAGGGAGGCGCGGGCGGAGGATGCCGGATTATTGCTCAATTGATACTCTGCCCCGTGGGGTGCCTAGTTAGAATTTCACCTCCCCATATCATCCCGTTGGTGTCGTAAGAAGCGACTAAGGGAAAAATACTGGAGGGTGGGCAGCAGCGCCTTCAAAAGAACTGCCAACTTACACTGCGATCCCCAACACGCCTGCCAAGCGTGGGGATTATGGCAAATACCGCCTTAATAGAGGAGGCTGTGTCAGCAGTGGACGATCCGGCTGTAACAGTACAGTACAGACACTCTGCGTGTGTGTTAGTTTCAATGTGTGTATGTGTGTGAGGGTGGGTGTTTGTGTGTGTGAGAGAAGACAAACTTGAAACCTGCTAAGGCACATTTCTCAGAGTCTGGGCAATAGAAAGACAAAGTCTTTGTGAGTTTATGCGAGTCGTGTAAGTGGAAATGGTAATTTGGATTTGCCTATTACAAACTATTTAACGAACCTAAGTTACTCTTTCCATAAGAGTTTCAATCTCGTCATACCGTAGTTGTAATAGCCAGTTTGAGAGGGTTATTTTACATTTGTAACTGTTTAAGGCGTACAGATTTAATATTTTATTTATTATCTTATTATATAAGTAAAAAACTGGTTTGGCTTGTATACTGTCTACTAGCAAATGTTGAGTTCCTATTTGGTGTGCAGGTTACAATATCATTTCTTCTTTTTGTTAATATAATGGGGTCAAATTTTAGATTTCTATGTAATTTTAATTATTATTTTTTTTTTTTTTTTTTATTGGTGATAGTTTAGCCTTTGACCACAATCTCACGTGATGGTAAGTGATGATGTGGTCGAAGGTGTTAACAGGCTTAACCTAGAATGACTGGCTCTCAAGGACAGCTGCCGGAACACACCGTTAGGTGCTTAGCGACAGATTTTCGACTTGAGAGTGGTCACTAGCCAGGCGGGCATTCGCAAAAATGCCCTTCCACCATGCGGTGAAGCTCAAGCCTGGACCTGCTGCGCGGCAGTCCATAGCCAAAGCCACTGAGCCATCACTGCTTCGAAAATATTGTATTTAGCACATATAGTTTTCTAACCGTTAGTACTTCTGTAGTAGAGTAAAGAATGTCAGTTGGATACTGGTAAGGTTTGAAAAACATTAGCTTTAGTAAAGACCTTTGTGTCTTTTCTAGCTCCAAAAATCTTGTCTTTGTGGCACCTCCCCATACAGGAATACAATATGTTAACAGTTATTGTACTATAGCAATATAAATTTGTTATAATAACATAATAAATAACACAAAAGATGTAGTTACTTAAACAACTATACTGATATTATGGACAAAAAAAAACTCGCTCATTATTTAAAAAAAAAATACTGATATGATCAAAACTCTGTGGTCGCACTATAAACTTGCATTTAAGCGTCTCGCGTACGGAACGTCGGAGCGAGGCAAAACGAACACAGATCCTACCTTGATGGGCGCTCGCGCCGTACTGATCGCCTCGCACTTGTACTGTACATTTCAATTAATGCCAATTTAGAGTTATATTAAATATTTTTTCGTGTCTCACTGCTCACATAACAAAGTTAATATCATCATTATTTGACATCATATTAATTGAAGAATGTATTTTCTTTTGGTATAATATCTGTTTGGAATTATACTTTATTTTACGCAATAAATCGTATTAAACTGCTGATATAATTCGTAGAAATAGGCGCACGAACTTTTTTTTTATCTATAATGATGATTAATTATTGATATTCTAGTACATTATGTGTCAACAAGATTATATGCCTGAAATATAACTTTTTTTTTTCAAGTTATTTGATGAATTTTTATGCAAGAAATAGAACTCTGAAGTTGGCTATGTGTACTTTAATTCGTAAAACAAGCTGCGGGAGATTGGTCACTACAAAATAATTAAAGTTATGTTTGTAAAATGTAGTACATTAACTGAAACTAGTACAGATTATTCTATTTTTATCAATTATTAAATAAATTGTAGATCTTTCCTGTGATAGTAAATTAAGCGCTTAATATCTTCGATTACGCGCGTTAAACGTGAAATGGCTCTGATGGAAAAGAGCCCTTTTGCGCGCCTTATGTGAAGCAGCTCTTTACCATTGTAGACATGAAATAGCATGTTGCTCATTCAGCCTATTCAGCGCATTCTTTTCTCTAGCTGTCATTTAAGACATCCAACAGGGATATCGAACAATCCTTAGTGGGTGATGCAGATCTATTAGGAGCGTGTAAAAAAAATAAAACAAAGCCTGTTTAATCTCAAAGCGCGCTGCACCTGACGATTACTATGCTTACGCATGTGCCTGGCTTACATACGGTATAGTGGTGTGAGGTAATGCCACTGATGCACAGGACGTATTTATTATGCAAAAAAAGTATCTCCGCATAATTGTGAATATTCGTCAACAAGATAGATGTAAACCTCACTTCATCCAACACAAAATACTAACACTTCCGAGTATTTATATCATGAAAGCGTCAAAATTCGTAAGAAAACATCACAATCGTTTTACCTTTAACCCAAACCCTCGGCATCAAAACCAACTCCTACACCAGAACCAAAATTAGAACTAGTTAAAAAAGGGCCACAGTATACAATAATAAAAATGTTCTATAAATTACCTTTAGATATAAGAAACGAAGAAAATGAAAATAAATTTAGAATAAAACTTAAGGATTGAGAAAAAAATTATTTCACTATTAATATATTGTAGATAAAAAACGTAACGTACTCCCGATTCTGATCTAGCTACCCACTATAATGTTAATCTTAATATTCTTAATACTTTGACTATATATACCTAATGTAACTAACACAATACGAAAATTATTTACAACCTATCTGAATTTCTCCTCGTGCGTCGAAGCCGGGCTCGTGGCTTTGTAAGTATCTGTCCGTCCGGGTAACCGGTTGGCGAGTAGCTACTACTTTTACAAAATCGTCCTAAAATCTGCGTAAGTCCGATTTTCGTAATTCAAACGGTTTTCGAAAGGATTAATCCATGGCTATACGACAAAAAATACATATTTTTCTGAGATAACGAAAAGTATGTTTAATATTTTTATGAAATCTGAAACCAGCTCAAATTACATTTTGGCGCCAAAATATTTCGTCATTTAATAATAATCTCGTAACAACTTCTACAGTTATGAACCTAGAAAGCTGTAATTTTGCATATGTATAGAGCACAAGTCAATAACGATGTTAAAAGAAATAAAAAGGATAAGGATTGAAAAGTTTTTTTTTTTTTAAATATTTTTTGTGTGTGTCCCGTCCGAGATTTCGGTAGTCTGAAATAAAGGTTTAGTGTGAAGCTTGTATATATCCAATCGTTATTATTCAAACGTTGTCAGTAAGCTAGTATCCTTGGCTATACAACACAAGAAACCGCATCACTCTACGGTAACGGGAAGTTATTCAAATCGTGAAATTAAAATAAAAAACTTTCACTCGATACATTTTGCCGCGCAAACACTCACCGATGGAAACTTATGTAATAAATAATCTCGTAAATACTTTTTAACTACTTAACCTATACATCTGAAATAATTCAGGTGTATAGATTACATGTAAATAATCATACCAAAAGAATAACCAAAGTCGTAGGTGGTATAGTATTTGAAAAAAAAAATACGCTTCCAAAGAGTTTTCCCGCCAAAATTCTTAAAAAAAATCGCATTGTTTTAATCTCGTTACTTCTTTTAAAATATTTGTCCTAACAATCTGTAATAATTCATGGGTAGAGAACCATAGTAAATACTCATAAAAGAAAAAACAAAGTAATAGGTAGAATAGTTTGGGAAAAAAAAAATAGAAACAAAAATAAAAAAATTGCTGTTTCGCGCCATTTTCGTCGTGTTTTCAAACCTCTTTTTCTGTGAAATTTTCCATGAAAAGGTTTATTTTCATTTCTTTTCCCGTAAAGATGAGGATTGCATTGGTACCAAGAAGTTATTACATATGTTATAAATTGCATCAAATAAACCCGATTTAAAATCATAAAACCTCAAAATCTGTAAAAAAAAAAATATTTCGCTATTTGGTCTACTCAAACTAAATGGATGAAAATGTAATTTTTGTATGGTGCAAGTGATATATTGGGGTATGGGGATATAAGGGTTTTAAGTTTAGGTATTGGAAAACGTCTTAGTACTTAAGAAAAACGTCACGGGGCGTCGAGGGATGAAAAGCTTTGAAAAGCTTGAGCAGATGCGTGGACGGCTGCGTGCGTACCCTGTACAGATGCGTGGACGCACGAGGGGGAGATGTATTATGGCAAATCAAATTACTCTAATACCTATAGATTAACAATTATTATTGTATATCCTTAATATTATGTATTTGCTACACTAACAGGTTATGTACACATTTTATTATGTATGTACAAGTGCAATAAGAAATAAATAAAATTACTTTCGAAACAGTTCTAATGACATTTTAACATTACACATCATATAAATTCATAATAACATTCGTTAAAGCTTTCTTAGTCAAAAAGTCGTTGAGTAGGATTTTAAATATTCGATGTCATTTTTAGAGTGGATAGCTGATGGTATTTTCTTAAATATTAATGATGTGAAAATTCATTAACGTTGAGGAGTTCCAAAAAATAAGTTTATAACAGCATTTCTGTTTTGATTTACCTATTGATCAAGTAGTTATGAAAAACTGTTCAGGAAAGTGATTTTTTCTTATATTTTTTCACTTCGTTGACAAAATGTCCGACATGATATTTGTCCCCTGAATAGGAGGTCCTGTCCAAAGTGACCAACATCAACGAAGCTGGGAACTAAACCTATGATTTTTCTTTGTTTGTGCCTAGGCCTAGGTGTTTATAATATAGGGCTGATGTTGTTAATTATTTTATCAACTAAAATGTCAGCAACTATTCGATCCCGCATCCAACCAGAACACGATGTCACCATTTTATGATAAGATAAATTATTAGGTATTTATACTTTATTGCTCTCAATTTTCCTGAGTAGGTAAGTACATCATGTTTTTCCTGCATTGCAGAGGGGAAAAACCTCCGAGTGCAACGCCTAGATACCTACCGGGAAAATATCTGGGGCGCGGTTATTGCGATGAATTAAATGTTTATTGCATGGATGGGGTCCTAGAACTATTTACCAACGATAGGTAAAGTTACTTCACTTTGAACAATTTTGTGGGAAGCTGGGATTCCAAGAAAGAAAGACGACGTGTTCTAATATGCCTCTAGCTGTCATGGGCAGTACTGGTAAAATCGTGTTGAATTATATTTTATTGTTAGAACTTGCAGGTTGATCTGGCAGTAATCTCTTAACATCGAGATTACTACCAGATTGCGAGGTAAATGCGTCTGCGAATTCGCACTGCCGATCAGAAATACATAAAAAATAAAACCTTACTAAAGAAACTTCATTTCACAAACAAATTTTTTACTTGAGAAGTTTTGGTGCTAGTGACATAGTTTATAGATAGGACACATTGGAAATTTATTCAAGGTTCTTTTTTCTGAATAAATACATTCTCTGAAAACAGATCACATTTAAAGTCGGGTCTTATTCGACTTTTTAATACTATTATACTTTACCAAATTAATCGACTCTTTAAACTAAACTAAAAAGTTAAAAGCACGAGCAAACAGCTGAACATTCCCAAATTTCCCATACAGATAACGCTTACGCCAATAGAGCTTTTACGAGCAAGTGCAGAAATATTTATTTTCAACAAACACGCTTGCTGGTAAAGTGAGCTTTATTATATCGTTCTTACGGCCATAAACCGAACTATAACACCTTCGTGCATAGAAATATTATATATACACTAGTGCGAAATAGAATTATCCCAACAAAGTTATGTTAGTACCTAACTGCAAATTATACGCGAATAAACAGAGCATTTTCAATTTAATCGGGTAATACAGATTTGTAACAACAAAGAGGTTTATATGTAATCATAATCAACCACAAAAAAATTGCGCCCGCAAAAAATAACTACCTACAACCGCCTCTGTTGTTAAAATAACTACCTACAACCGCGCTGTACGTAAACATGCGGATAGGGCTACCCGCCTCCAGTATTTTAATTACATTTGCCTACTTTGTGTTTCCATTTAGTTTTGCGATTGTAAATATACTTTTTTTTATATAAACAAATAACATTCTTTGTGAAATAAACAGATTACACTTGTTCACTAAAAATGTGTGTTGTTTTTTGATTAGTAGGTAGATTTAATTAAAAAAAACATCTTTATATTTGAATAAAAAATCAGTCTTAAAAATTTGCGACCGAAAAATATTTGTGAGACGTACGAAATGCTTTATTATTAAATTTTAATGTATAAAAAATCCGCATTCTATAATATAGCTTATAACTACCTATTTCACTCGTGTGAATCACTTTCCTTTAGTCTATTCACTTTTTTAATTAATCGAGTATAATTTTACTTACTAGTAGGTAAGTAAATTTATTTTTTTGATTAGCGAAACTGCCTAAAGTCAATGCGAGTAAAACCATATTAGTAGCATGAATTGAATTATTTTTTAAAAGGGACGAGTGAGTTAATGTTGTTTATAGGCTAAATATATGAGCTAAACAAAATGTCAAAGATTGTTCGTACGAGTACATCTCTGAACTATACAAGGTTACTGTATCAGCCGGATTGTCCACTGCTGAACACAACCTTCCCCATCAACGCGGGAGGTTACCATAATCCCTACGCTTGACATGAGTCATGGGGATCGCAGTTTGAGATACCAGTTCCTCAAAAGGCGCTGCTGCCCACCTTCACGTATTGATTACCTTTGGGGCCAAAGGTAAAATACATGAAGTGAAAATGGCAGTCGTTATAGCATGTGGTAGGGCATTTTGCGAATGCACGCCTGGCTAGCTACCATCCTCAAAGCTCTTAAGCAAACGGCAATACGTACCTAGTCTAAGACTCCTCTGTCTATCTATCTGTCCGTCTGTATGTCACGGGTGTCTAGTACGTAAGCTGCACGGGTCACAAACACAAAATGTAGTTATTTTGTGTAGAACATTGGCCTATAATGAATATTAGACTAGATTAATATATACAATCTGAAGGTAGGCCAAAAAATAAAACTATTTTGCACCCTAGCATGAGGCATGTGGAGTGCCATCATCTAGAGCTCATTGAGTAACTTATTGAAAAACTAGAGTCTAAACATTTCTTTCTCAATTTAGTAACGCATAAACAATATTAGAAAAATATTGTTGACAACCTAAAATACTGTCCACTATCAACAAGAGCTGTAATTACCGTTTCATCATCCAAGTACGCAAGTATAGTTTATATAAATAATTCAATAAATTGACTGTAACTAAAAACTACTAGATCGATGTTTGACGATCGATGATTGAATTGAAAAGCTCCTCCTTATTATGAATTCGGTTATCAAGTAAACTAGTTAGGAATCCGAATTTTTTTTATTATCATATAACCACCATCATCACCATATCAATCAGAACGTCTACCGTTGAACACGGTCTCAAAGGGGGATTTGCCATAATCCCCACAATCTTGGCAGGCGTCTTGGGGATCAGGTTGTCAGGTTCTTTCTACCTACTGGTATTTTTCTCGTAGTCTCCAGAGTCGGCAGAGTGTTTTAGGCATCCGACGCAAAATCGAAGGATACGGGTTCGACTCCCTCCCCGGACAAAAAAAAATATTTTAATAGGTAATGCAGTAATACTGTACTTTACTGCATTACATGTTCTTTCAAATGCAAGAATATCTAATATCATAGTAAAAGCATCAGTTGTTTCAAAAGAAAGCAGCGATGGCTCAGTGGCATTGGCTATGGACTGCAGCGCCTTCTGAGGAACTGGTATCTCAAACTGCGATCCCCATGACTCATGTCAAGCGTGGGGATTATGGTAACTACCGCGTTGATGGGGAAGGTTGTGTTCAGCAGTGGACAATCCGGCTGATACAGTAACCTTGTATAGTTCAGAGATGTACTCGTAAGTACAATCTTTGACATTTTGTTTAACTCATTTAGCCTATGAAGAACATTAACTCGTCCCTTTTAAAAAATAATTCAATTCATGCTACTAATATGGTTTTACTCGCATTGACTTTAGGCAGTTTCGCTAAAACCTCAAACAGTCCTAGCGTATGTAGTCGTTACCATCTCCTTACTGTGACTTATCCTGCGATGAAGTAAAGTAAGGCCAGTTATCACCTGACCATCGGCGCGTAGAACAGATACTTGACGAGTAATTCGTTTATTCATATACCATATTCGTTCATAGTATCAAATCTTGCAAATTGCTCTCGATGCAATT
The DNA here is from genome assembly GCA_963854805.1 of Plagodis dolabraria. Lineage (NCBI taxonomy): Eukaryota > Metazoa > Arthropoda > Insecta > Lepidoptera > Geometridae > Plagodis > Plagodis dolabraria. Next base: position 25,550,723 of record OY978444.1, read on the forward strand.
ATGAATTATTTTATCAAAGTGTGTATGCATATGCACCAGAGCCACAGTGGCTCTATATCCGTAGTTCGAAGGTGATACTATCCATATTATTATTCGAGCGCACGGTTTTTTAATTCTCGAATAAAAAATATCTGGCTGATAAGATTAGATATAAAGAAGAGATATATAAAAAAAAACGAATGAACTTTTCTTTTAAACTAACCACATTCGTTCTTGTGTATTGGTTGTGTTGTGTTATTACTTATTACTCTTAGCAATAGACACAATCTGTCAATGACCCTGTTAATTGATAAAGACAAACAGTGCGGATCATTTTCAGTCATCACCATCTTCTTACCATTATCCCATTTGTGGGGTCTGTACATTATGTCTTTTTTAACAAAAAGGACAATACAAGGACATAATTTCAAAAATATTTAAGGCTTAGGTTTTTCAACCCCACGCCGGGAATGCTCTCGTTGTTAGTTTATCTTGGGTAAATGTGTCTAGATGTGCGCCTAATATGCAGCAATACCTTTATATATAGGTGTGAGGCTATCCTATGAACATTATCTCACTTGATGGTAAGTGATGATATGATCGAAAATGTTGTGCAGGCTAACCTAGAATTATTATATCTCAAAAACATTGACGTACGTGGTGGCATGCATGCTGCTCGTTTGGCGAACTCATTCCCTGTCGCATGTAACGACATCCAACAGGAATAGAACAGGTATACATCCAAAAGCCTTTTGACTTTACTATGACTGTATACTAGACTATAATACTGATGATAATATAGAGAAATATAGTTGAGTAACTACTGATGTATTCAACAAAGGGTTATCGTATTATGAGTAACTCTCGATAATACTTCGCAAGGGGATATCCCGTTGTTTTGAAAATAATATCTAGAAATTATTTCAATACTGATGCGCGATGATATTTTTAATATAACGATTACAAATGTCGCACAGATCCAAAACAATCTTCTAATAGACCTCAAATGGAATGTGGATGAAGGCCCTTCTGAGGCAACTGTGTATGTACTGATGGTTCAGCGAATTAAAGCGTAGGTCAGCCAATTTTGTCAAAAGTTCTAAAGTAACAAACATAAAAAAGCAGACTAATTGAGAACCTCCTCCTTTTTTTGATCTCGTTTAAAAATTACAAAATTGTATCTTTGTTTACTAGACATCTTTGATATGTCAAAGGCAGTGGATACTGTACAGCATACTGTAACAGCCGGATCGTCCACTGCTGAACACAGCCTCCCCTATTAAGGGGGTATTTGCCATAATCCCCACGTCTTGGGGATCGCAGTGTAAGTTGGCAGTTCTTTAGAAGGCGCTGCTGCTCACCTTCCAGTATTTTTCCAAAAAATGTATTTCAATGTTTACTGTATAAATTTGCTCTTTCGTTAAAACGGTAAAACATACAAACGTCAAACTGGGTGTGATAATACTTCGCACAAACATAAGGTGGCTCTGAATTTCCTACCGAATTTATGTATTCGGTATGTACGGTGCGGCCTATTTTTGTGTGTTCGTTAGCCCGATTATTCGGTTAGTTTGCCGAATAATTGCCGAACCATAAATTTTATTACAAAAATTCTAACACATCATAACGCAAGTTTCATTTAAAAATCAAAGTTATTCATGTAACGAACGACAATGATTGCAGGTAAAATGTACTATTTACTTACATTTACAAATTATCGGAGCACCAAATTTTTCAAAATATGCCTCCACTCGCCCTAGTGGAATAGAAACCCGGCGCGAAATAAGAGGAATTTGTGCTCCAATAGTTATCAAACGTGACTTTCGCTCAGCTCGCGATAGAGCTTGTAATCATATTTAGGAAAATTAAATATTATTTATTGATAAATCAACTTACTAACGTCATGGATTCGTATTGTCAAACTGAAGTATCATGGCCAATCAACGAAATCAAGAGCCAGTCATTCTAGGCTAGCCTGAACAACATCTTCGACCAGATCATCACTTACCACCAGGTGAAATAGTGGTCAAAGGCTAGCCTATCTTAATAAAAAAAAATAAAAAATAAACGTATAGATTTAAAATCAACTTTAACTTTAAAACAACATAATTATACCAGTAGCTGAAATCAGCAAGTTGTATAAAGAATTTTGTTAGTTATACCGTTATAGTTGTGCATAGTCTTATTTCAATTCAACAAGGTATCAGAAAAAAGTCTTTTATCAAGGGAACAAGCGTTATTAATGTTTAAAATTTTAGATCGGTAAATTAAGATAAACAAAATTTATGCTGCCCTGTTTGATAAAAATTTACTTCCGTGTTATTTTCGTACTTCCTGCTTCGAAAAATTCTTAGACAAAAAGAAATTACTTCCAAACGTAAGCATGTGTTCATATATTCTTTGTTTTTATATCATCCACCATGACAAAGTGATAGGACTCCAGGTATTGCTGGCTGTTTGATGAAAGATGAAAAAAAAAAATGACTCTTCATAACATACCCAAAATGTCGAACGAGAATGATGAGTTTAACTTAAATCAGAGTACACAGCCAAGCAATAATTTTTTTAACAATATCCCGCGAATAAAGAAATAAGAGAGCGGAGCATCGTGGGATTTAAATATCGAATGTTCTTATAATTTTGATGGCCTTTCATAAGATGATGTTGATTGTATGTTATGATGATATAACCCCAAAAATTTTCATTCATATTGTATCGCATCTACTTACATGAATGCAAAACATGTCCGTTTAAACTTGGGTGTAGACTACCTCTGGCAACCCCTTGAGGGAAAAGTTGCCTAAACATGGGAAACACATTTTGGAGATATAATAAATTTAATTTTAAACTTATATTAAGATCTCATTATTGGGTACCTAATTAAAATTGTATCACATAAATATGTATATCTCAACAATCAGTAATTAATATCTAAAAGTTGCAAATTCAACTCAAATTATCTTTCTACCAGATTATATGGACATCGATCAAATTTATCGGACAAACATACAAATGTTCATGCCCCCCAACTTGCCACAGAGACCTCGCTTCGGTATTATTTATCCTTACCTTATCAGTACTTTTGTCAGTGACTCAGTTACGATGTCTAAAATATTGACTTAACAACTCATAATACTAACAATGACAAGGCACTCTAGCGTACGAAATTTCACATCATCAAAGACACAAGGGACGATGCGTGACTTGCAAAGAAAAACGGTCGCGATGACAATAGTTGTTTTGATGTTTTATAGAATTATTACGCATATGTTAAAATGAGTTTTTTTGAAGTGATTATATGGCCTTCTGCCCTTCCCAGCGGTGCGGTTGCGTTATAAAGCATGGTGGAGCGGGCGTGAGTATTTCAATCAGTTTTCTCGGCAACTCGCGCTAGTCGTGTGTGCTTCGGATTATTCTACTCAAGGTAGGTCGTATAAAACAATAAATAAATACAAATAAACAATCGCAGTGGAAATATTATTACTTTTTAATTTATTTACTTAGATGTGGGGAAGTGAATAAATACAGCACGGGTCAGCATTAGATAAAATTCGTCGCGCTTACTATTAAATAGAAAAACGTTGTAGTACATAAGCAAGAAATAATAGTAGATTTTTGCGCCTTTCATTTCTCATTTATTTATTAAATTGAAAAATTGTTTTTGTTATTATAAGTACGAAAATAAAATATAAGAAAGTACTCTTAATTTTTTTTTTAATGAATTTCTAAACAAATTAACAATGTTTTGTTTTTATCATAATTTATATAATAAACAGTTTATAGATTAATGAAAATAAAATGAGTAAACTGGAAAATAGATTACGTCCTCTAGTATTTTTTACGAACGAAATTATTAATTTTTTATCATGCATAATATAGCTAAAGGTATAATAGCTTTAATATATAAAAATATAATATATGTGGTTAAAAAAACAACATTACAAAAATTTAAACGTTGTAACTCAGTTTAGAAATTCACAAAAGAAATGTGGACACGTTAAAAGCCTATTGTAGATACTGAAAATTAGTTGTATAGTTTTATTCTAGCTTCGAATATAGCCAAAATATTAGCTTGTTCGAATGGCTTTATCGCATGTACATAATAATATGTCATAGTTGAGTTGCAATTGCAACATCGACCGGCTGCGGCGGCGCGGCGGTGGCCGCGGCGTCCTTTTCCGTCGCAGAACGTAGGTCAACGCGGATTAGGTCGTTTCTAATTGGATATCCATGCATTTATTACAAAAGATCACGGCCGTACTCAATCTCATTATGATTTTACAATATGTATTATAATTTTTTTTCATATTAAAATTCAAGTTTTTGGCATCGTTTTGGTTTTGTTTACATATATGTGCAATCATGCTTGAGTTGCGCCACTTCGTGCTTGGAACCTGTCCGCTATAGAGGCTTGATAGTATCTGAAGAAAAGAAAAAACCTTGACCCGCTTTAATTTGTTTTAATGTTAATTCTGTATCAAAAAGATAATTCTTAAACATCCATCGTTATATTTTATGGCAGTGATAGCTATGTATTCCCTTGCAGTCAGGGATGGTTCGAATCCCGCCGCGAGAATGAGCTTTCCCACATGTTGGGAAGGCATTTGGCAAATGCTCGCCTGACTAGCTACCATCCTCAAGTAGAAAATCTGTCGCCAAGCATATAACGGCATGTTCATCCTGTAACTCTACTTTAAACCAAATCACCATCCACAACCAAAAAATCACCGGCTTTAAAAAACACCTATATGTAGGGTTTGAAAATAGGAACAATAATATTAAAAAATATGAAAGCTTTTAAAGCCAGTCGGTGGCTTAAATATTTATATTACTTATATTCAAACTTAAATAATAAAAAAATATATAAAAAAATATTACAAATGTGGCATTATTTTAGAATCATCCTAGTGAATGATTAAGTAATAAATTCATATAAGAAATCAACAGCCGCATACATAATTTATATGCGCAGATTCATGAACTGTAGCTAATGGAGGTTTACCTACCTATTTTTATAACTTATATTATGTACCTACGACAACAAAACTACATAATATGTGAAAAAATCTTACTAACCATTCCAGAGTCTTATCAAATATGTGTCTATTTCAGAAATAAGTAACTCAAAATGTTCAAGCTGGTATTGTTGACCGTCGCCCTGGCGGCGTGCGCCAATGCTTACTCCTCGGGAGCTCCAGAGACCGCTTGCAAAGATATGGTCCCAAAGCATCCCGTAGCTCCCCAGAAGTCACCGGCTCCCTACGTTATCACTACTAGCACCAAGGTGAGTTAAATAATTATAACAGTATGGAAATAATAAAGTGCGTACATTTTATTTCGTTTATTTCACGTGTTACTACTGCATGGATCAACCAGTAGTGCCATGGGATTTTTTGTTTTTACTCCCGGTTACGATGGGTAATCTCAGCATTTCCCACTCTTAGCATCAGTAAAATGTTTCGATTTGTGGCACCATACATATTTCACAGTAGTCAATTATTGCATATCTACTCTTATATTTTTTTATACATTACTTTGATCGAAGTTACTTGTTGACCGTTGAATCACTCGAAATGCCTATATAGATTCCATAACTCCGTTACATTAGGCGGGAGCGAGAATCAATGACGCTGGTGTGTCCAATATACATATCCATATTGGTGAATGAAGGCTCCTTGGATAGCATTTACTTACGCACTTCTCCGTGAATGATGCTGATGCCTTCAGCTGCTTTTTAACTCACTTCCATTATAAATTTGGAAGTTTCAAAACGAAATGTTTTTTTTTATGTGAATGTTTTTTGATGAATGCAACTTTTAACTGGATCATAAAATCTAAATCATTCTGTTTCAAGTTGGTGCATTGCTTATTACACGTCAACCTGATAATTGAAACTATTGGCGATAATGAACATTATTAGAAGCGAATGACACAATATGTGACACAAAAAAATATTGTAAAGTTTGTATTTAAAAAAAAAAAAACTAAAAATGGAACCGACTTCAACACTCAAAAGTGTGAAATAACTTGTCGAAGGCGGTACCATGCGCACAATATTGTGATAATAGGTACTTTTGAACTATCATGGTACCTACTTCAACAAGTTATTGAACACTTTTGAGTGTTGAAGTTGGTTCCATATTTGGTAAAAAAAATTTTTGGTTACAATATTTTTCATTCTTTTTATTGACCCTTGCTACTTACGGGATCGATTGTCATTCACAGTCAACGACTATATCATCAAGATAGGGAAATATTTTTCAGTTATTGGAGTTTAACTAAAAAACGACTTGACCGATTTGATGAAATTTAAATGGAACCAAACGACAACCATCAGCTTTCAAATAAAAAAGAATTTTCAAAATCGGTTCACCTAGTCAAAAGTTCTGAGGTAACAAACATACAACAAAAAATACAACAAATTGAGAACCTCCTCCTTTTTTGAATTCAGTTAAAAAGCGGAACCGATTATAACATTAAACAATTACTTGTGAAAATCAGACCATGAAAATTGAAGGTATTGTTTTAAATAGTTGATATTTCAATCAGCAACAAGTTAATTCACAGGAAATTCTCAGTGCTAGGTAAATGTGAAAAATAATGGTCACCATCGGCAAGAGTTGCAATTATCAGATCAGGCGTGAAATTTAAATATTAATCATTAATTGTCAGCCAGATTGGTCAAATTCCTTTTTATGGGACGCGAGCCTTTTTTTTTTTTTTTTTTTTTTTTTTTTTTATGTTTTTGTGACGGAACATGCTCGAGGACCACCTGATGTTAAGTGGTTTCCTCTGCCTATAACAGATGCATTTCGTCACAGCTGAAGAATTGCACTGCGCCCGTCACCTTGAGACATAGTTGTTATGTCTCATGTGCCTGTAATTTCACTGGCTCTCAAGGACTGCTGCCGGAACACACCGTTAGGTGCTTGGCGACAGATTTTCAACTTGAGGGTGGTCGCTAGCCAGGCGGGCATTCGCAAAAAGCCCTTCCACCATGCGGTGAAGCTCAAGCCCGCGGCGGGATTCGAACCATGGACCTGCTGCGCGGCAGTCCATAGCCAATGCCACTGAGCTATCACTGCTTCAAAAGAGCCTACTGAATTTTTCAGGAAAACCTTATAACAGTCTCACTGGGGGTATTGAAACCAGACGCAAGGTCCTGCTAAAGCAGCGCTTTAGTGCACGTTCACATAGACCACTGTGGAGATCTGAGACCTTAATATTAATGGTATTACAAATTTGCTCAAAATTCGTCTTATGAGGAAGAACACGAGGAAGACCGCTGGTGACATTAGTACTGAGCGCTTCCGTGCTTCGGAGGGCACGTTAAGCCGTCGGTCCCGGTTGTTGTCTTAGGATGGCAGTCATTCCACCATGATGGTAGGGCACTTTGAGAATGCCCGCCTGGCTAGCTACCACCCTTAAGTTGAAAATCTGTCACCAAGCACCTAACGGTGTGTTCCGACACTTGTCCTTGAGAGCCAGTAATTCTAGGTTAGCCTGCACAACATCTTCGACCACATCATCACTTACCATCAGGTGAGATAGTGGTCAAAGGCCCGATCAGGATCAGATCATGTAACCGATCAGGCATAAAAAAGAAAAAAGAGCCAAACCAATTCAAAAAATTTGCAACAATTACAATGACCCTTGATTTTAAATACTCGTACCATCAGTTTGTGCCATTTGCTCTGCTCTCCGCGCCGATCTATGTAATGGTCATCCTATGATTCCACGACCCAGGCATGCAGGTCAGGTACATCTTCTCCATATATCTACCTTTTTAACACTTTGAATTCATCTGGAGCCAATAAATTTAATATGATAATTGACAATTTCTACATTATATAAAAATAAAATCATATAGGATAAGAAAGGGTTACCACCAGGGTTTCATTCATTAGTATCGGTTTAATTAAAAAACTTTATATAAATATGAATAACTCGAATGTTGTCACCAGGTTGCCAAAGCCGGAAACCCTATGGAAGTGGTGATCAGCGGCAAATCTCCCCAAAATTTGGTCCGTGGTCTGCTTCTGCAGGCCAGACAGGGAGACAAGCCTGTGGGCACCTTTACTCTGTCCCCTAACGATTCCTTCGCTCAGCTCTTAAACTGCGGACAGCCTGGGGTAAGTTTACAATACACTTATATTTTAGTTACAGTTTGTGCCACTGATTTCTACGTACCTCCATATCTCGTTAAACGGCATGTTAGAAACAAAGAAATACTACTTTATTCATATGAAAACAGAAATATATTCAGGATGCATTATTTAACTACAGAACATAATGGTTCTATCTATACACCACGGTCATACTGTCCTCATATATGTTTCAGAACTGTATTTTATGTAAAGCCTATTTTCCACCTTCCACTACCATCTACCATCGAGTGAGTTTGTGGTCAGCTATAATCAGAATAACCTAAGGTTTTATGACATCTTCCTACAAGAATTAAAGAGCTACAAATGTGTGTGAAAATAGTAGGTAATTAATTACCTTCCCATGAATGTAGATATTATGCTACCTGAGTCACCTAATCAGAGACATCAGCCAATATAGATATATAATGTATAACCATGATCCATCGAGAACTATTGAAGAACGAGGTAAAAAGTACTATGTTATTCCCCAAACCCCAAAGCTTCTCAGATTTTTTTGCTACAGTTCAGAACTTCAAATTGCGTAAATACGATTCATACTTCGTAGTAGTCGGAGTTGGTTAGGTATGTGGTAAGTACATTTACATGACTTTATATGACAATAATGCTTACAAAGGAAGAATGAGGGAAACAATAAGTGCAATTACTCATACTAGTCTACGTATGTTTTACCACAAGAAAGAAGTTACAGTGAATCTTATTTCTTACAATATAAAGAAATCCCCTACCTCTTCCCTTAAGGTTGTACTTCGGCGTACTTCCCTTTACTTACCTACTGTGCTTGAGGTAATTGGAATCACGACATTATCAACGAAGTTTCTTGAACCAAATCATACTATTCTGCGAATATTTTACCACAAGCAAGAAGTCACATTGATTCTTATGTGGAATTCCTCTACCTCTACCCTTAAGTGTAACTACTATAAGAATCAATGTGACTACTATTCTATTCTTCTATATCTTATAGATGTTGATAGGGCACAATATCCTTGTACCTACTGTGATTGAGGTAATTGGAATCTCGGCATTATAAGACGACGTTTATTGACCCAAAACGATGACTCGAGTATTATGAGGCTTTTCAAACATTAAATAAACGTAGTAGACAATCTTTGTATACGATTTCATATCTTAGAAATTTAGAGTAGTACCTAGTCCAAAAAAAGAAAAATTTGGAAATCAGGTAGTTAAAACGGATTGGGTTCATGACTTCATTGTTGCTGTGGTATTGTAGTTGTGCAGTATAGTTTGCTACAACACTTTTTTTATACAAAATTGTACAACACTGTATAACACAGTACCTATAAAGATTAATTATATTTATTTATTTCCATACATACATATATCTTTAAATATAAATCTTTCTTTATATACATATTATATGTATATAAAAACATACCTCCAACCTCTCATAATTTCATTATAGCCCTAAAGTAGGCATAGACAGGGCTAGGAAACGTTATTTAAAAAACCGTTCTTAAAATGTTCCGAACAGTTCTAGAACACATTAGTGCAAAATTTTGTTCAGAACGAAAACGAAACGTGAACATTACCAAAAACCGTTTTAATCCCATTGACCTCATATCTCGATGTTCAAGTTGTGATCTTATTCCAAAACGTTTATAATAGCGTTCCGCTCGAACGAAACCAAAACATTTCGTTTTTTAGGTATATAAGACGAAAACGTTTCGAAATATATACCGTTTTCTAAGCCCTGGGCATAGGTAACCAACTTGTCGCTACGTATATAATTAATTGATACTCTATTATTATGAGACATTCTTTAGCGACTATTCAAATTCTTTTGTCTGTTTGAGCATTAGCATCACTGACTTCCATTTATGGTTTTATTTTATTAAGGTAAATCTTTACTGCAGACAAAGCAATTGAGATGCGTATATAAATGATTCATCTCACTTGTGATTCCAGGAACTATTATGTATACTTCCTCATAAGTTTTTACTAGACATATAAGAGTCTAGTTTTGTCATAGTAACATAGGAAGGTAAAAAATTTATTGACAATATGACCTTCGTGCTCTACATTGTGTTGATAGCTACAGGGAAGTACTTAGACCAACTTAAATTTTGTCGAGCGTGAAATGTAATTGATGTCGGCGTCCTGGCTTGTACGTACCTAAGTATATCACAATCTCTTAAGCCCACTTGCTGAGATGTTTTTTATTGATTTGGTATGTGACTTTGGAACTCTACAACTAACCTAAGACTTCGTTTCAACGTACTACCACCAACACATACTTCTCTAAGCTCTATATCTTAATTTCATTTATTCATATTGGATCAAGTATGTCATATTGAAGCAATGATGGCTGAGCGGTAATAGTTATGGAATGCCATGCCAGTTCGATCCCCACCACCGCTTGAGCTTTACCGAAACGTGGAAGGGCCTTTTACGAATGCTCGTTACTGGCGAGTCAGGCCAAGTAGAAAATCTGACAAGCATCCAAAAGTGTGTCCGGCAGTAGTTCTTTAGAGCCAGTAAAATACAAGCATATGAGACTTAACAACTGAATGATTAAGTGTGACGGGCGCAGCGCAATTCGTCACTTGTGACGAAACGCATCTGTTATAGGCAGAGGTTAGTCCACTTAACATCAGGTGGGCCTCGTGCTAGTTCCGTCACAATTTAAAAATTTGTATTTTTTTTGTTTTTCCTCATTTAATTGAACTAATAGGTTTTGTATCGATTTATAGGCCTTCTTTTCCTCATATTATAAAAGCGACAAAAAATCCTATCTCCGCAAGTTTTTTAGAGCTCGACTAATAATAAACGAGTTCATAAATTACCTGCCGACAAATCGTTGATCAAATATGCATCGTTATTATTTAGCAGCTAAAGTCAACAAGACGTTATTGGCACATTGTTCACTTCGAGGACATTACTCGTAAATTAAGCTAAGCCCTTCACTCAGACTATTTAGTAGTTACTTATTCTGCGTACGTATGTTACTACTTAACTATTATCTATTTATTATAGTTGGCAAAAATATTTAGATTTTTGATTAAGTACATTATTAATATACGAGTAATATTTCTGTACATATATTAACCTTTTCGTAAATAACCTTACTTGGAAGAGTGCTTACATCATATACCCAAGGCGCCTGCCACGCGTGGGGTTTGAGGCAAACCCATCTCAATGGAGGAGTCATTTGTATAACTTTATTTCTGTAAAATTATAATTTGATGGTTTCAGAAATCGAGTTCTTGATCAACTGTGTAATTTCTAGGAAAACTGATCTAGCACAACAACTTCTTTGCAAAAAAACCGAAATCTTAACCGAGTGATACACAAAATAAAGTTCTACGTAGGTACATATCAAGGATATAATAATAGTCGCCTAGCCCGTAGCCTTACAGGGAATTTCACGGAATCGTGTATTCAAAATGACTACCCATAATTTTATGGCTTTTAAATTTAATACACACTTGTTATGTGCTAACCTTCAACGCACCATAGCTGGTACCTTGACCACTCAGTCTTATTATTTTGTACTTCGCGTCAAATTACACATTTGACGCAGTTCACAGTAAATATTAACATTTTCTTGTGATCCGTGGTAAACCAGCTTGTAACTATTATGAGTACTTCTATTTATCCTATTCATAGAATACTTGATAGAGGGATAGAGAAGAAAAAAATACTTGCGAGGGAGTCTATTCATTGGTCATAAAAGACTCTCATGGTTATATACGTACAGTTTTAATAGCCCATTGTACATCCAGGGGAGAACAGAAATAGAACTTTCTCCCGAGTGATACAAATTCAAATTCATTTATCAATTTAGGTGTCTACGACGCGCTATGAAGGTCAATTATTAAATAAATAGCTATTTATACTACACCTACGATGAAAATAAAAACATTAGGTACCTAGTTATAAGTTTTCTCGTAACTGTCCCGAGACGTAACAGGAAGTAAGTTCTTTATGACTTGAGCTGTATTTTTTATTTCTGATGGCGCCGTCACTATAAAATCGTCACTTTCACTAACAGATGACATTTTGGAAAATTATTTATAATAATTAAATAATTAAAAGCTTACTTATTAATATAATATTTATAATAAGTATGTAAAAGTATCGATTTTATAAAGATGACGCCACCAGAATTAAAAAATTCGGTCCAGAACTAACTTCAAAAAAGGTTTTATATCAAGTAATAGAAAAAAAAAGAGGTGGGATTTTTTTTGTACTGGATTTTCATTTTACTATCAGATGACATGTTGGATAATTATTTGGAATAATTAAAAGCGTACAGTTCAACCAAGTTATCTTAAGTGTGTTAAGTCTCTGAAGTGGCAGAAAAAGGAACTACGAAATTGCTTTCGAAAATTAGAGAATGAATTTGGTTTTTCTCAACCGACAGCGCCCTCTTAGAGTTCACACATAAGTTGGTCGAACTGTACGTATTTATTTATGTAAATTATTTATTCATCAAAAACCAAAACTTAAAAAAAATAATTGCCCCCTTTTTCGCAGTGCAGAAAAAGGATACCAAACCTCCTTTCATTGACAATTGAGTACGTAAAAATCCCACCTGTTTTTTCTAATTATTTGATAGGTTTATAACCTTTTTGAGATATGACGATTGCATTTTTTTTCTTGGTAGCTAAAAAAACAAAAGATTGCTAGCAGGGCAGGTATGGATTTTCATACAACAACAACATTCCTTCACTACTACCGAGGCAAGGAATGAAAATCCTTATAACTTTTCCCGCCGCACATTTATATAAGTGAGAAATGACAAACTTTATAACACGTTTATGAACGAACAATGAGACACTTCCTGAGTTGGTGTGGTATAGAAATATTTATCTAGCGATCCAATTATTATTTATTAGTTACGCCCCGCGCCACGGTATCAGCCGCGTTGTGATGGATGATGATGAAAGATAACCAGTGTTAATCCAGTGCCTCATTTACCTCCATCCCAAATTTCAAGAAAATAGCTCCATCTGTTTGAGTGTGAAGAAGTAACAAACGTACAAAGACCCTCACAAAACTATCGCCTTTATAATATTAGTGATAAAAATATTTATTCGTATATTCTTTCGTATGTCATTCCACGTGTCTCGGTAGGCGAGAGTTTAGACGCCCGGTGCCTAAAACCGGAAGTTTCGCGTTCGAATCCCAGGAAGATGCTGTGCTTTGAAAACTTTGTAAATGTGAAGTACATTTGACTTAATTGATTGATTAGCTGGACTAAACATACGTTGTTCCACAGAACGCCATCACCCACAAGAAGCACGACGCTCAGTTCGACAAGCAGACCGTGGCGTTCACCTGGACGCCCCCTGCTGACTTCAATGATGAAATCAAGTTCAGGTAACTTTATTTTTAACAACAGTATCAACAGTAGGTATTGTTTTTGGAGCTATATCAAACCCTCATTATCAACTCAATTTAACGGTTGCATGCGAATATGGCAACTCCTAGTTGCATTTATTGAATAATTCATGAGTAATTATGTTTTTAATTGTAATTAGTTTTCACCCGTGGGGTGCCGGGTTAGAATTGCACCTCTCCATTTCTTTCCGTGTGGGTGTCGTAAAAGTCGACTAAGGGAAAAATACTAGAAGGTGGGCAGCAGTGCCTTCTAAAGAACTGCTATCTTGCACTGCGATCTCCAAGCGGCCAAGCGTGGGGATTATGGCAAAAACCGGGAGAGGGGAGACTGTGTTCAGCAGTGGACGATCCGGCTGATACAGTACAGTACAGTAATTGTGTTTTAAGCTAAAAAAATGCAACCTACACATGCAAAAAGACCTATATAGTGCTAAAATGTGTTAAACTTCTACACACAGTGTAGACAGATATTGGTGTCAATTCTAAACAAATTCTCTAAATTTTAAATTTCTCTTTTATGTCAGTTCTTATTTTATTTTGTTCACACTAAAATTCACATTCTTTGCAAAATGGTAATTTATAAGTAATAATTATTCTATTCAATTGTAGGTAATTTTACATCAATTTAGAGAGCTCAAAGTTACATGGCGACTAAATTTGCGTAAAACATACCAAAAATTCAACACAAAACTCAACTTCAAGGTCTGTCAATCGCAAGTGTTATAAGAATTCGGTTATAGTGTGGATTTTAAGTTAAGAGGATATATGTAGAATCGTCACTATGCCTACTATGTTCTGGGATTAAGGGTTTGCAATGGAATGGGCACAACCTTACCTATAACTTACAAATATTACACTTATACACTCATATAAGTATAATATTAGCAGTATGATAGGTGTATCCTAATATAAAGTAGTAATTTTTTGGTGGTGAATTCACGTCACGTCCATAGCTGGAAATTTAATTAATCTGGAATTTCAATTTAATTTTCTTCGTCGTCATGGAATTAGCAAATAATATTGCTAGTAATATCTTGAAAAGTTATTGAACACAATGCACGTAGTTCCATACGTAACCCCTAAAAACGTTAAAAATATCAATATTGCTTTTAGCTGTAACAAATGTAATCTCTTCGTTAACCATATACATTAATTAGGTGCCGCATGAAATATTATATGAATTTCACGTAGTACGTGATCAAGTTCAAAATTAAGACGACGGCGAAGCAACAAAAGTAATAGTTTAAAAATTTTAAATGTCTTGTCATATTCGTCGACGTTCATCTTTATTTAGTCTCAAGGAAAGAAAAAAAAACATTTAAAGGAATAGGTAGGTAAGTAATTTCTTTTCCTGTTTCAAAGAAGCTTAATTTTCCTGCTGGTCATTAAGAGACTACGTATGTTATAAAACAATTTTTTTAAAGTAAATTATTATATGGTTCTTTAAAAAAAATTGGTAACATTAGGGTAAATCCAGAGTTTAAAAAAATCTGTTGCGTTTCATTTGTTTGAAATTTTGAAGATATTATATAATATAAGATATTATTTTTTCTGCAACTGGCAAACTACGTTCAAATTTTAATATTAATATAAGCAATAGCTCAAATAGTTAAGTACGTAGGTACTTATGGGAGGTGTTATGTCAACGGCTTTTTCTTTCTGTTTGGTCCGTTTTTCAAGAATGTTCAGAGTACAGTCCCCACCAATTAAAAAATATAAAATACCTAATTGTGACAGATCATTTCGGATTTCAAACCTTATAGAGGTTAATATATCACATCACTGTTCAATCGTCTCCTACTAATCGTGGGTTTTGCGACACAGTAACATACAACTATTCAATATACTGTGGCACCTTTGCAATGTTAGAGTAGTTGCCGTTGCGAAAGAACCAGCTTCAATGCGATGCCTCCACCGCAGACAATCGCTGCGCTTTAGGATGCAAACAAAGGATTGTCGTGTTTTTCTCCAATTACTTAGTAGGTAGACAGTTAGTGTTAGTACATAGAAGATTACTAGGAATAAACCTTGAACAAGAATATATATTTGTTCACGGTGTACCTATCTACATACCTATCTCATTAATTATTTCAAATCGATGATGCATAGTATGTATCAAATGTAAAGTGGATGAAACAGCAATAATTTTACGAAGAAGCGGCAAAGGGGTTCTGGTTCCCACCGCCTGATATAAAAATACCTTCTGAAGAAGTGCCATCTTAACTTTGAACCCCAAGACTACCAAGCGTGGGGATTATAGTTAACTCCTCCTATGGGGAAGGCTTTTGTTGACGCTGAACGACATGGCTGACATTATGTGAGGGAGACAAGATATAGGTATTATTGAATCGATTAAATTCGATAGTTTTTGTCAATTTCATGAAAATGGGCACAGAATAAAAAGGATACATGGAGGCATGGAGTTATATATAATTTAAGCACCATTAGCTAAAAATACAATTTGTTCAATACATAATAGTATCAACTATACCTACTTGGGTAGGTATAGGTTCGGATCTGACTTTGTAAAACTATTTCATCTGTTACAAACGCCATTTGTGTTTTACTAGGTTACTAGTACTGTACCTACCTACCTACCAATTATAAACATAATTTTGAAGCAGTCATGGCTCAGCGCCATCGGCTTTGGACTGCAGCGCAGACGGTCCATGGTTTGAATAAATTAAATAAGTGATTTTGACTTTGAATATCTCCCTGGGCGTGAACTGCATCACATGGTGGAAGGGCATTTTAACTAACAGTGTGTTCCGCGATATACTTGAGAACCAGTAATTATTATAGGGTACCTAAACCTGATAACACCTAAGACCTTATCGTAACTTAGCATCAGGTAAGATTATGTTCTAAGGCAAATATAAGCAAATAAACGATATGAATTATTGTAAATTTATAATATCTAGTAAAACTCTAAAATAATATATTATGAACAATTGATATGGAACCATCCAATGATATTAAACTTAATCGTTTGTAATGATCGGTAGATTCATACACTTCAAGCTTATAATGACCGAAAATTACCAGTTCCAGTGATAAGCCTTGACGATGCAAGTTAGAACTAACGTTTATGTTGCAACCTGCATCACAATTTCATACGTAGATTACGTTGACCGCCTTGTAGCTTCTCGGGAATACCGAGAGGGATCTCGCCCTCAGTCCATATTTAGCAAAACATCGCGTAAATCGACCTGCAAAGAAGAATATGTATACATATCTACTTAGTTTTGTCTCTTTAATCAAAGTTATTAGTTGTAAATTTTTGAATGTAGGTACTTATTATCTGGGATTGATCTATAATAATTTGTTTACTTTAACTTTGATTTATAAGTGCATAAACTGATCTTTTTATTTAAATTGTAATTTTTTACTTTACTTATTGTAAACTTAACCTTTATTATTAGGGCGATGCCCCGTCCACCCACTGGACTTTCCCACTGGTGGGTGGACGAGGAATTCAAGTTTCCCCGTCCACCGTGCACTAGAGTTGGAACCAAATCAGCTGCTTCATCGATATTACAAATAATATTGTAGTTTTTGTCATATGCACTTATGATTTTTATAATTTCTATGACGTCACTATGCCAAAGATATAGAGCCAAAGTCTAAAACAGTACACTCACAGTTAAGACTAGTTTGAAGCCAATGGATTCACAACCTAACTGTAATTGATAAGTCAAATAAAGATATTTTGTATTTGTATTAAGTTGTCTGGAAAGGTAGAAGGTGAATAACAAAGCTTAAAACAGAAAATATGTTCATAAGATTTTTGTGCAAGTCAATCAAGTATTAGCCAACTTAAGTACTATATAACCAATGATGTACATCTCCTACTATGACTTTCTCAACTCTAATGGTAAATGAGGATGTGATCTTCTGTGTTCTTGACCATACATGAATCTCAAGGCCCCGCCGGGATACGAATGAACTGTACATACTCCTTGGTACCTGCCCTCCTTGATGGACCTGTGGTCCATACTCCTTGGCATCGAGTCCTCATTGCTATAATATTTTTTGTTTTCTTCTTACAGAGCCACCATTGCCCTCAACGGAGCCGTGTTCTGGGTTGGAGTTGAATCTGCCCCTGTCAAAGTGACAAACTAAGAATCATCGCCCTACCTACACATAGTAAATTGTAGCTATTTTAGTATTATCACTTATTTTATAGGTTCTATTACCTCTAAATTAAGAAGTGTTCCCATAGATTTTTACCATTTTGACTGTGACGTCTTACTCGCTATGTAATTTATCTTTTAATTTACCTTCTGTAATAAATCTATTTTTATTTAAATTGCCTTACATATTTATTTCAATGATGTTTGTTGTTTGTCTTTATATGCTAGGAATGGACGGCGATATTTCGCACGTTTTTATAGTCAATTGTTTTTTTCGTGAGACTGCTATTGAAATTTAAATCGGAGTAATTAAAACCAATTAGTTCAAATTTGTAAAATACTTTATTGAAACGTAGCACCTAGAAATTTGTCCTCGAGATCCATTTTACAAAATTCAAGTCTTGATAGAATACGGAATACAAATGGACGTTCGCACCTACAGTTGAGTAACAGTTGCACGTTGCTATATATAAAAGAATATCTTAAAATGAAAAAAATATTTTAACGGTTAATATCACAAAGTTTTAACTAATGAAAGGGCAAGAAATATATATATAAAACCAACTATGTTTGTACTCATACTGTAGTTACGAACGCAATACAGCTCCAAATACTTAGGCTGAGTTGACACGTCCATGTAGATATGACGAAGTAACTTCGATGAAAGTTCAACGCGACTTGGCGTCCAAGTTACTAAGATTCGTGTTGACAAGATAAAAAAGAAGCGTCCAAGAGCCCTCAAAGTGAACTGTCAAACATACTTGGACAGTGTCAACGCGGCTTAATACCAACTCCTGCACTACCGATGAAAGCATACTACATAATGCAATAACGGATATGTATGTTATTCGAGTCAGCAGCGTGGCGGTTGAAGTGTGTACTAAACTCATTATTACTTGACTATTTATACAAATAAGTTTGTTGTTGCACCAAATTTTTACTATTTTATAATAGAGACAACTACAACAATGACGTTCTTTAACATGACATTTCGCATATCCGGCGGAATTCAATGCTGATGCAAAATGAACTACATCTAAACGGTCAAAACTGGGTATGAGCACGGATAGTATCAAAAAGCTGCCACCAACCTTGAAAGTCCTACATTCAATTTGATTAACGGCGACATCTTAGAATTGCCAAAACCCAAGTAAATATATATATATGTAATCTAAAAGTAATAAACCTTATATAGCTCAATTAGTACCGCCATTTTTAAGGACGGAGCCCCTTTCAATGTCTTTCTCGCTCACATCTCGCTATTAAGAGTTCAACATAGCTTTAAATTTAAATGGCAATTGAATAAAAGATGCATTACGTTCGAGAGCAAACCATTTGCCCTTACCCAGCCATTTTAATGAACTGAATTTACTATATAAAAGAAGTGATGTCGGACAATGTTCACATTCCTTCGTAATTAATTTGAAAGTAATTTCAAAAAGAGCCCGAATCCGCTGACACATTGAAGCAATTCCATATGCAATTCTACACATTTCGATACTAGAACATCAAATTTTGTAACACCTATAATTAAATTCACAACTCTTTCAAGTCTCGGTTGTGCAAACATTTTGCTATTGAAAGCACCCGCTCGATATTTTGGAGATTACGATACTCGATATTTAGTAATACTGATAAATATTTCGCCACATAACACTACATTAAAATTTTACACGATCAAGATTTTACATTTAATGATTCAACATAAAAACTTGGTGTTAAGTAATACGAGACATTTTAATATGGAATCAAACTCGTTATTTTAAACTGAAATAATTACAAGGGATCGTATTGTATCTGTTTAACTTTGATATCAATCGATAATAAGTGATTAGTACATGGAATTTGCGTTAAAAGACAATAAAACACAATTATTCATCCTATACGATCTACAACTTATTGGATTTTCATTACTTAAGATGTAATTAAACTCGTTTTTGCAACTTAAATAATTGTGAGGGATCGTATCGTATCTGTTTAGAATTTAATATCAATCGATGATGAGTTCATAAAGTTTTCGTCAACAGGATATAACAAAACACAATCAATCATCTTATTCGTAAAATACACTGATAAAACAATGGCATTATTACACGACTGCCTAAAAGAAGTTGAATACTTTTAGAGATCATGTATGTAAGTTTCTTTAATCCACCATAACTTTAAGCCTGTATAGATTTTGATGAATAGGTATCGATACTACCACATCATTCCGAGTGACACTGTCTATATTTTTTTTGGAAGGGCAGTCGTGTTTTTAATATTAAGTAAAGCTTGTTTTTATTTAATATGTTAATTATTTAAGCTTAGAGGAAAATGCTATTTCGTCACTTAGGGTAGTATAACGATAACGATTCTATAAAACATGACAGCAAGAGGAAATGCGAGTGGAAACAGAGACTTGAAAGCCTTATACAAAACAATCAAAGTATTTTGAGGGTGTTCAACTTTTGTCATCTTCAACCGTGTCTAGCGGTGATAGCAAATGTCGCATTACTTTAGGTATTTATCATATGTTCAACCAATATAACATGTATTTGAACTTTCTTACTGTGACGTGCTTTAAACTGTGTATTAGTTATTCTTCACGATTTCTATGGAAAACTTTCGTAAAGGAGCATTTTTCGCAAGACACATGCAGTCTCCGTCAGACTCGTACCGACCGTGAGGGTTATAAAAGTAAATTAGTGCCATCGACGACGTCGTAATAAAAAAGTGGATCCTCAATACTTTGGTTTACTTTACTAATAACAACTACCTAATACATCTGTACAATAACTAATGATTAATGGAAGATGAAGAGCCAGCATGTACTATTTTAACTACAATTATATACCTACATGTTTAATTGTTTAATGAGCATATTAAATCACTGACTATCAAGTTGTGTTAGTGCAAAATAATCTTAATTTACAAATATATATAAGATTATGTTACGTATTATTTACTATTTTGTCTAGTTTTGAAGTTATATAATATACATATATGATTTATAAGGTATTTAGAAGCAAATTTGAAGTCTTATCTGGTCTCTGACTGTGGCCGGTAGATGGCAATAGGTTCGTCCTTTATTACCTGGTGCCATGCGTAACCCTTCGACGAGATAAGGGCATAATGATAATTTCATATATCCTATTATATTATTTGCGGCATATACTCGTATAATATGTATGGGATAATCCGTAAGAATGAGTATACAACAGAAATAAATATAATAACTTTCTCTGACGGTTAAATACTAGAACGTTCATATCGTATATATGAGTAAACAAATTTGGCGAAAGTTCGCATCATGAGCCTAAAATATAACGCATGAATGATAACGACACTCCGTCCGCTTTATAAAGAACTAGCTTTCCGGGCGCGGCTCCGCCCGCGCGTATGTCGGTTATCGCGCAAAACCATTAACCTATTTTTGCGGATAAAAACTATCCTATGTTTTTTACCGGGTCTCAAACTATTTCCATACCAAATTTCATTCAAATCGGTCCAGTAGTTTTAGCGTGAAAGCGTAACAGACATACAGAGTTACTTTCGCATTTATAATATTAGCACTGAAAGTCAAGACAACAAGCAATCCCACAAAGAGTTTTGGGACTAAAATATTAGAAATTCTTAACTAACATAACTTGACAGTCAAAGTGCAGTGTTACAATAACCGCTTTAAACCGTGTAAATCCTCTTAATTGACTACACTAGTGATTGATGGACACATAATTCCTTTCTTACCGTCATAATCACAAAGTATAACTTCGCAAAGTAATCTTTAAAATTATGCCACCTAGCAAAAGACTAACCTTAGGTTATTTAACACTTACGTTTTATCGATGCCAGGCCACGGCTCAAACTTAAATAAAAAGGAAGATTCGGCATGTACTAGAATCTCGTAATAAACATTCGGATAAAATATTACAAAAAAGCATAGTATAAAGTAACATAAATGTCAGTTAAATCACCACTGCGGCGAACGTTCTAACGCATCAATTCTACTAGTATCATTCGAATCTACCTTTTTTAGGTTTAATCTGTGTCAGGCAATCATAAAACAGCTACACGATATGCTTATGATGGAACTTTACTATAAAACCAATACAATTTACAGACATCTTAGTAGCCTTATCTCTAAGGCTCGATACCAAACTTCAATCCTTAACGACAACATTAGGTAATAGTGTTTAACAATGCCAGTAGCAAACATGAAAATCATTTAAGACGACGCAGTGATAAATTAATCTCAAATCGGGTACCGCTCCACATACTATTCACTCCGCGTGGGGAGGAAAGATCACGTAGTAATTCGCACGTGTTAAAAGGCCGTATGCGCCAATGAATAGTTTCAGGCGTTACTTTGCGGAAATCCATATTTATTAATAACAAATATTTTTAAGACCTCCTGAAGATGCATCGTTTAGAAGCGAAATTGGTCGGATATTCTTCCGGTTAGGCTGCGTGATGTTGGTGACGTCACGTAGATAACAGGAAAATTAGGCGGAATTGTCACTAGACATATAATTTTATACGTTTTTAAGTTTTTTATTTAAATATTATTTAATGTTTTTTTTAAAGATACTTTTAAAAATATTTGTTATTAGTAATTATAGTTTATAATAAAAGAATTGCAAATTTTCAAAAACCAAATTACCACATTGTACTAGTGTGTGTTAAGACTCATCTGTACAGATATTTAAGAGGCTTAAATCTAGGCACCCTGTAAAATGAAAATCTCCGTTTTTTAAGAGCAGTTTTTGATAGCTTTTTCTCTGTTATGAAAGTTAACAAATCATGTAACGCTATTATCAAAATGATGTCAATAACATGGTAAACAAAATACGTAAAAATCATTTCCGAATGTATGCCATTATTTTCAATTAGTCGTCTTAAGTTAATGGTTCTACTTATTTCTTACGCAACAGACGGTATGAGCATTTCCTATAACGAATAATAATCCTAATAACGATATCGCTGACTGATACCGTAAAGGAGTTTATATATGTCGTTGTGTGCCAACTGCTACCTACGCCCGTGGTTCTCCGTTTCTTTGGACAGTCTTTAATGCCTGTATTCCATATGATGAGAGCGAATCTGCTCTTTTATACGCGTTCTGATCTTCGCTCAAGTTTTAGATATGAGAGTCTGTATTACGGACTTTTGACAGAATATAACGTAAACGTAAACATCAGTGATAATTCCATCACCAACGATGCTTCCGACTAAGGTACAATGACGCCATAAAGACCACATATTCACATATCACTTAACGCAATTTAAGACCTATTTTTCATGAATGCATTATGAAAAATCACTTACTTTTTGTGTCATACTCATGTACTAGTTTCATATCGATTCCATGTTTTAAGAGCATGTTAGCCTAACATAGTGGGATACATTTTCAGCAACAGAAATTCGTTAATAAACCTTCAATGGCAAAAAAATTAACCGGCATATTGTCTGCTTAAATCAATAAATAGAAATACATAACTAAGCAGAGCAGAGACTCACAACTGACATATTACACTATGGCACCATATTTTAAAATGGCGCTGGTGGTGGTCTTCTGATTTGAATCCATCACAAGCAAGTCGAGATATTACAGATTGTCGTCTGCACTAAGATACAGAGATAACATACTTTTCAAAACTAAGCTATAGAATTATATTCCATAAATATGTACAATAACTCATATTCCAAGTAAAATAATTTACAATTACAAGCTTAATAACATACAATCTTGAAGTTCCAGCGTTACATATAGCCAGGTTCCTTATATATACATACATTTTTAAATATGTAGAATACTATAACATGTACTATAGGATAATAGTGCAGACGACTGTATAATTGCATGTAGAAGTGGCGAAGTGCCACAATATTCAATGTTAATTTATACGAAATTTAATCAATTTTGGAAAGCGCACGCCACATTAGTGCCATTAAAAACTTCACTTGTACTAAGTTTATGTTGTATGTGCATATATACACAGAATTATAGCTGTCAATTCGGCAAGACATGGTCCAGTTTGTGTCATATAAATTAAATGTCAAGCATTTGTAATGGACACAAGGCAATTTCGGTGACAATAACATGTTAACTTTACAATAGATGTTACAGTGGTTAAGTTGGACGATAGTGCTATTTTATTTCCATATCATTTATAATGCTTAGGAAGTTTATATTTGGTAAGACATGCCTCTATGTAATGATAACAAAACAATAGTTTAACCCAAAAGTCTTCACATTTTAATGATGTGATACCACTTTTGGACCCTAAAGTTATTATAGAAAGAATAATATTAAATTAAATCTTCTGTCATTCATAAATTATGCAGGTGCTTACTAAAAAATAAATATACTTAAAATGAGAATTTCCAAGTTTGAAACTAAATCATTGGTAAATTAAATGCACTCAAACTTTTGAATCTTACACCTAAATACAAAACATCACAGTTAATACTGAATAAGTAGTAAATAAATACATATGAATAATAAAGACAGTTGAGATAGGCTCTTATTGGTTTTGTATGAAGTATGTTTGCCTTTTAAGTTGTCTGTATAGTGAGATGTACTTTCCTGCTGCAGATGTTCGAGGGACTACATATTGTTTGCAAAAGAGTTTAGGATCGTGGGCTTTCTCTGAGAGCTCTCCGCAGTCCAAAGCTCGCAAGAATGCAAGCACAAATGTAAAACAGTTGTGCCTGTCTTCATTGTAGCGGTCTCGCTCCCACAATGGACTGGAGCTTACCTGAAAACAATTTGATGCAATACTTAAGTAAATTTATATAATGTTGTATAGTATTATAATGTTTATATATATTTTTTTGTGCCTGATAGGTTAGCCTTTGACCACTATCTCTCCTGATGGTAAATGATGATGTGGTCAAAGATGTTGTTCAGGCTATCCTAGAATTACTGGCTCTTATGGACAGCTGCCGGAACACACCGTTAGGCTTGATCACAGATTTTCTACTTGAGGGTGGTAGCTAGCCAGGCGGGCATTCGCAAAATGTCCTACCACCATTCTATAACGACTGTCATGCTAAGACTACAACCGGGACCGACGGCTTAACGCGCCCTCTAAAGCACGGAAGCGCTCAGTAGTAATGTCACCAGCAGTCAACCATCCAAGTCACAACCGGACATTGCTTAACTTTGCTTATTGGTTCGGAATGGCTAAGCAAACTTCGCTATGAGCGCTTCTATTGTCTTAAGTTTTCACGATTATTAGACAATTCATAAATGTCATTAAATAACTTTAAATGATTTAAATTGCATATATTTATCATTATTTTTATCCCCACATCAGGATTATAATAATGACAAATATGTGTGAGTTAAACTTTTCAGGTTGTTTAGTTACTAAAATATAGTTTCAAATTAGGTCTTTATTTTATTAGGAAAACAACATCAAGGCTTTAAAGAGTAGAGTTATATCACATAATAATAAAATACAGTTGACCTGCAGTAATCCGGTGGCAGGCCCCTGTCTAATCCAGGATCCCTTTGCTCATAAAAGTACTTACAAAGCAATTTTATAAAGGCAAATCTTGTTCAATGCATTGTTAAAAACTTTCACTTCTGGCATCGCATCATCGCAAGCAAAAACTAAAAATGTTTATTGCTCCTCAAATCAGTGTTGGTTCAGAAGTGATAGAGCAAGTATGAAGTAGCTATGTAGTACAAATAGATTTTTAATTGTACCATTTTTATAAGTATGTCACTCGTATTTGTCGGTTTACAAGCTGCTCCTTTTATAAAATGGCCTGGACTACAGGTTTGTGGCAGTACTCTAGACTGACAAATTCTCATATACCACACTACCTTGCAAAACGTTTGTCGGATTACTGCAGTTCTACTGTAACAAGTTTCTAACTTTACTAATTGTTATCTCAGCCAGATGCTTTTTATAATGAATACAATACTAATTTTAAATGCTATTGGTGAACACTTCGCAATAGGTTCTTCTACATGTTTAATTTAATAGTTATATATTAATATAATATATAATACATATTTGAGCAGTTTGGTTTGGGTCCGTGGGGAGCTCATTGTATTTTCCGAAACTTATCTGAGCACTTGGTCGATGCGACGCGTGATCAAAATGCTGGCACATATTTGGCTCAACGAATAAGCATTGCAATTCAACGTGGCAATGCTGCCAGCATGCTGGGCGCGCTGCCAACTGGTACTGGGCTGGAGCAGTTGGACTGCCTATGAGTCTGCTATGACTTATAGGTTGTGTAAATGCTTTTATTGTAATATCTGTAGTGTTGTATATAGTTTGCAGTATTTTGTTTAATAAAGGCATACCACCAGTAAAAAAAAACTTAATAGTTCTATTAATATATAAAAGAGTATGAATACTTAAGATTTCAACTATTAAATGAAGAATTCAACTAATCACAGATAGTTGAATTCTTCATTTATTAATTACTTTTCTTGTTACTTCTACTATACTTATTCATATTCCTGTCCACATATTTTACCTTCATAAGCACTCCATCCCAAATTTCATTCCACAGCTCATCGAATTGCTCCAAAAGGAGACACTGGTCCCACTCAGGGCTTAAGTTGCAGTTGCCCCACTTTTTAGACATCACATCTACACCACATATACCTTCTTCACTAAACTCTACCACCCAGCCCTGAGAGTTTGTCACTCCTATGTGCAAGTCTTTTGAGTTGTAGTAGTCACTGAAACAGAGGAAAATGCGAACGTGAGCACACTCACATACTTATAGGAACTTGGCGATAAGACGTGACTAATAAAATTACATGAAATTTTGTAACTCCTGTCAGAACTTACTTGAGGAAGTCTCCATGAGTGGGTTTCATTACTATAGCGCGAGGATGTTGCGAGGCTTTCACGAAAGGATATGGAACCCTGAAACAAATATAGGGCGCTTAGCGACAACCTTCATATGTCACAACGGTCACGCTTCGTAATGAATTTGGCCTTACCTGAATGGCAAGAGATTGTAGTCATATCTGTCTAGTTTCTGGTCACATACAGGGCACTGTTCAGGAATTATAGTGCAAAAAACTTTGTGATCGCAATGGTGGAAACAAAGGATACCCGGATCCATATTTGCACTAAGAATTTCTCTGTATTTTCAATTGAACCTATCTAATTGTCAAGTTTAATCTATTCTTCGCAGTTTCAGGAAGCTTTGGGCAAAGCAAAAGGATGATATACCACTAATTAACCTATTGGCCAAGCAAAAGCGTTATGAAAATCACTAAACCATTGTTCCACCTTTCACATTTTGTGAAATCTCGTTTTGACGGACGGACGACTGCTGCGGTGAGATACATTCGAAAAGTACAATAGTAGAATTGTATCTATTATATCGCACAGAGTATACCATGTCTGGGATATTATATTATTTTGTAGTTTAATTTTATTTGTTGTCTACATGTCAAAAAGTATGAAATAGTTTTACGCTGATTTTAATTTAAATACACATGGCTTTTTAAAATTTAATTATTTTAAGTTGCATGAAATATATAAAAATATCATTAGAAAACGTAATCTAGTCAAGCTATCGAACGTTTCGCGTATTTTGCTATCATTGGTGAAACTATCAGCTGTGAACAGATGACTCACCATGTGCCATATTATTGGCGGAGCTAGTTTTAAGCTCGTTTTTAATTGGTTGTTGGTGTTTGACGTCATAAGTTATTTAAAGCGGGAAATTTAAATAAAATAATTATGAGCAATGGAAGGTACCCTTACTCCGCTCTTATTGAAGCTGAGCTCAATTCCGTCCGTATTTATTCATAGGATTGGGACAAAACATGCTTGAGGCCCACTTGATGCTAAACGATAACCTCTGTCTAAACAGATGATTTTGTCACAAGTGAGCGCCCATCACTCTGAGACATACAGTAGTTTGGTAATTTTGTTTTGATACTTTGATTTCCATATTTTTATAAGGAAACTTCATAATAGTTTACCAAAACGTTGTCAAAACCGTTATATGACAAAGTTTTACTAATTGGGGCTACCTTATCTGGAACCTATTTAGTTACCGATAATCTATCAAAAAAATACACTACACATTGCTAAATTTTCAGAATGAGTGTGAATTTCTTTTTTTTTATGCCTGATAGGTTAGTCTTTGAACACTATCTCGCCTGATGGTAAGTGATAATGTGGGCGAAGATGCTGTTCAGGCTAACCTAGAATTAGTGGCTCTCAAGAACAGCTGCCGGAACACACCGTTAGGTTCTTGGCGACAGATTTTCTACTTGAGGGTGGTAGCTAGCCAGGCGGGCATTCGCAAAATACCTTACCACCATGCAAAGTACCTACCAAAATTGTAAAATTTTTTTTACTTGGTGGTAGGGCATTTAGCAAATACTCTCCTGGCTAGTTTCTCTTTCTGCCACAAATAGAAAATCTGTCACGAAGAACCAACCGGTGTGATCCCGCAGGTATCCTGTCCATGAGAACCATTCCCCGTCGGTAAGTAATAATTGTAGTCAAAGGCTAGTCAATCAATAAAAATGAATAACCTATATTTAAATACACACTTAATTTTACTTCCAATATGTAGTTAAGCTGAAAAAGAAAGTTTTAACAAAGACATTGTCATGTAACAATACCGTCGCATTGCTTTAATATCACACACTAGCAAAATACCTATCTAAGGAGATTGCTCCAAAACAGGCCGGTTTTGTAAAGGGGAAAGGCACTCGGGAATAAATTCTCATCGTACGATAGTTCGTTCAAAAGGAAAGAGAATTCAAAAAGCCCACATTCATTTGCTTTGTTGATATTGTTGACAACTCGGTGAAATGGGCAGTATTGTGTAAGATGGGCACACCAAAGCATGTTTTACGCCTATTTTGACGTCTCTATGAAGAAGTCAGAGCCTCAGTGCGTACAAATGAGGTCTTATCTAGTGATTCTCATCCCAGTGCTGGTGTAGGGTTTCAATATATCACAGTTCTTATATTATATGAGACCGAAGACGTAAGGGTATCACGAGAACGGCGATGGACAACATGAGGAAAATATGGAGGAACAGATACATAACAAAGGCCAAGAAAATCAGGCTTGTGAGCACACTTATATCCTCCATATTTTTACGCAGCTGAAATGTAAACTCTGCGAGATGTGGAAAAACAGAATATTGGCGGACTGAAGTTCGAACGAATATCTAGAAACTTCGAGTTCTCGAAGTTTCTCGAATATTCGTTCGTATCAAGCAGCGTCTATTTTCAATATACAATCTCGCATTTTTACATTCTTCGGACATATTTCCCGGCGTGACAATCAGTAGAACGCCTTGTCGTGCAAGGAAAAGTGGAAGGCACTAGACCACGCGGAAGGTCACCCACAATATATTTAAAATAGCAATGCTTACTTTTATACTATATAATACAATAATTATCACATAACATCAACTGACATCAATTGTAGGTACTTAAATTAAAATTGAACATAATCTTGTCACTGAAGATATTGCATTGAGTGCTGGCAGTAAGGAATGCATTGAGGCATCTAGAGCTTAAAACAAAGTAGTTTTTGAACGTACTACTACAGTACCGTGGTCTAGGACAGCAAATAGGTTGTACCTAGAGCTAGATCTGTGTCTTATGTCTGTCATTAGTAATTATCATAGGAAGTGGGTCATATTCAGTGTTTTTATAGACACTATAATAATTATATAGCTATGATATAAGGACCTTGTACTGTCCTAAAGCATAATAGCCCATTACAAGGAATAGGTTATGCACGAACATGGCGTATCTAGCTAGTAGATGGCAGACGTACTTAGATGGTCAGATGGATAGCCAGTGTCGAAATTTTGTCAATAATTTCTGTTCCTTATCCATCGTGTTACTGTGTGTTTACCAGTTACCATGGCAACGGGCTCTGTGGAAGTAAAGTAAACCACACCTTCCGGACCTAGTTTATCGTTCCAGTGAACTGGGCGCCGAGGCACCTTTTCATAGCATTCTTTTGTTAATATTAAGTACATGTCAGTCATACTAACGCTAGTCATCAGAATAAAATGTGTTCAAAACTGGTGCAAATGAAAATTCAGTGATGGTTTTACGAATATCCTGTACAACGTATAAATGTATAAAAATATGATTAGGTAGATAAAATCATACATGAATTTAAAGTTGCATCAATAAACACTGTTATAAGTTTATTAGTTGTTGCCAAGTGATCGCACATATAGTTAATGTTTAGTTTATTGAACCTCTGATCGATGTTTAAATATGTTGTATTATGTTATATGTGTTTAATGAATCCAAAGATGAGAGCCATTAAGTTATAAAAGTGAAATACTGAAGCAGACGATTCATAAGATAAATGTATACAATAAGTTAAAACAATGTATATAGAAAACAGAAAGGCTTTCCATGTTGGGTGGTGGATTCTGGTAGTGGTAAAGGCGGTGTCGACGGGGATATCGTGCCTCAGCAACCCCTGCTTTCACGGCATTTGCATTGATGACATCAATAGGTTAGTAAACAGAAAATATTTGCTTCACGTAAATAATAAAAGACCAGCCAAGTGCGAGTCGTACACCGAAGATTCCTTACCAACACAATGCAACGAAAAATGTATTTTTTAAGTTCGGAGTTTTAACGGAAGTCTGACCCGTATTCGGCTGTAGGTATTATTATTGTTTTTTTTTTTAAATCAGATTTTGGACTATACTTGGACCAAGTTTGACGTTTGTAAGTGTTCTTCCGATAGAGCAAAACCAAAACAATGTAAGCCAATCACGTTTGTTGTATAGATACCTCCTTTTTTTCTTTTGTTATTTTTATGATATTAGCAATCAATAACTAAAACTAGGTACTACGAAATAAGCAGTGCCAGTAGCCCGAACTCCCTTAACCGTATCCGTAAATGTACCACACTCAAATACAAGGATACCAGTCGCCTATCTATTAAATTCTAGCAGTGTAGCTGTCTTTTTGACTCTGTCTATTCAGGTTTAGCCTGCTTGCCATCTTAAACCATATCATTATTTAACAATATGCAAGACGGCAGTCAACAAAGTTATAAATAATATATTGAAAGATGACGCATTTGTGATTTCAAGAACTATAGCATTTCAGGGCCTACAAATATAACTGGGTAGAGCACGGCTGACGGTTACAGGCACATGAGCCTTAACAACTTTATGTACCAGGGTGATAGGCGCAGTGCAGTTCGTTACGTGTGACAAACTGCAGCTGATAAATTCAGAGGTTGGTTACCGCTTAACACCTGATGGGCCTAGAGCTTTTTAGGTACGTCAAAATCTCATATATAAAAACTCCTTTAGTACTGTCGTATGTGTAATAACTAGGTAATAAATGTCTACTATATTGCACTGACTCCTCAGGCCAAAATTCATATCTCTGTAACCTTTCACAACAGCCTAGCTTCTCTGTATTACATCCTCTTTGAGCTTAGATATTGTTAGCTCAATACGAGATGTATGGGTATGCGATAGTAACATATTTTCTTCTGTCGTTCATAATATCAAATTAATTTGTCCTAGACCCTTATCAAATATATTATAAATACCTAACCTATATCAAATTAAATGGTATTCATCTAGCTTTAAATTATTCATGTTACTTCTAATTATCTTAGCCGTACGTTCATCAGCTACGCGGCACAAACTGCTTAAAAATAGAGTGTACTCATCTTTCAAGATGCTCATGTTAGATTGTGATGTGATTGCAGTCATATCCTAACATCATCTTTGAAGAAAAGAAACAATAAATAAAAATACTAAATAGAATTAAACACGACACAACACATCCCATAAAAGACTTGCTTACAAAAAAGAGTTATAAATACGTAAGAAATATATAATAATCCTGTGTGCAGCTGGGATCGAAATTGTAGGACAATTCCAAAATTATTTACAGCACTACCAGCTGGTGATATACAGGGTAGTAATAATTGTCAACACTACAAGTGTTTTGGTATGCAGAGGAGAGTGATTGGTGTCCAGAAAATAAATATTAATACCACACCCACCCAGAAAGTGTCTCATTCCTCTTTCAAAAACGTGTTATAAAGTTCGTCTTTGTTTCCTTATAATGCGGCGGGAAAAGTTATATAGAATTTCATAACTTCCCTCCGTGGCAGTGAAGGGATGTTGTATGAAAATCCATACTTACCTGCCCTGCCAGCGCTCTTTTGTTTTTTTAGCTGCTAACAAAAAAAAATACAATCGTCAAATATCAAGAAGGTTTTATATCAAATAACTAGAAAAAAGAGGTGGGATTTTTATCGTACCTACTTAATTTTCAATGAAAGGAACCTTTCAACCAAACAACCTTTGGTTAGCAACCTTTCTCTGCACTACGAAAAAAGTGCGGCAATTTATTAGTTTGTTAAATTTTGTTTTCTACTAATTAACTAGTTTAGCAATAGGTATGTACGATTTTTATTATTCCAAATAATTTTCCAAAATGTCATCTGATACTAGAAGTGACGAATTTTTTTTTGTGGCAATTGTTTAGAACATTTTTGCCAGCATCATGTCAAAGGAGATTTAATACAAATAAACTTAATCGGATAGAGATAACGCCACCAGAAATAAAAAATACAGCTCCAGAACTTACCTACTTCAAAAAAGGTTTTATATCAAATAATTAGAAGAAAGAGGTGAGATTTTTCTCGTACTGGATTTTAAATGAAAGGAGGTTTGGCAACCTTTTTCGATAAAAATACGCGGCAATTTATTTGTGTTGATAATTTTTTTTTTTTTACTAAATTGATAATATATGTAACAGCACGCTTTTAATTATTCTATTTTTTTTTCTATAATACACTTAAAGAAGTCATATGGAACTTACTTCCAGAGAAGTCTCGGGACAAAACAAACCCTGCGCGTCGGGCGTAAACATACTCTCGAATAGAAATAAATCGTTTTCTCCCCTCGATGTACAGTACAATGTACTATTAACCGCCTTAAAAATTTTAGCTCTAGCTTATCGCCTTCGCTGCAATGCTGACGTCGCTGTAATGGACTTAGCTGCGCTTTTTGTCACTATCATCGCTCACAGAAAAGCAATCATTACAGACCCCGTCAGTAATATACTATTATTATCTAATACCCATCTACGAGACACATTTTCCACACAGTGGTGAGCGTGTAGCGTCAGCCATCGCGTGCCATATCGTCACAAGTTTAACGGTTTATGAATATGGGGTCAGAAAAACTTCAAACCGAGCGCCACAGGTTCACGTTTGGTTGTATCCTAATCAATGATAGATTCTTTAATATTTTTATGATACTTTTTCAGTACCTACACATTAAAATCATAACGTGATTACGAGAGTCACGAAGGTATCATGAGTTATTGAACTGACTACTGTAGTCAACTATATAACGGGCGTTGAAATAGAGATCTATTTTTCCAAATATAGACTTCATATTATTGCACGTAATGCCAGAATAGTGCAATGTTTTCGGTCGGAATAGGGGAGATCTTATTTGTTTTACTTTGATTCATAAATGTATTATATGATTAATAGAAGTCTCAATTCAGCAGGTCGCTTCCATCACGCTACTCGCATAGGTAAGTAGTTCAGAGTAGCGTTTGTATATATTTTAAGATATCATAAACATATTCACATATACTATATACCACGCAGATCAAAGACACATGCTATAGTCCTACAGAAATTGTATAATACATGTGTTTAACCAAATTAAGTACGTAGACAGACAAGCAAATAAAATTATATTGTGTTGCGCCGTGCATAGGGTTTGCGCTGTGACAGACAAAGGGGTATTATAATAATGCATATGACTGGATGATGACGTAGGCATAATATAATTGGTATTTCAGCACATATGCCTGCTACTGCGTGGATGGGTACACCGGCATCCAGTGCCAGACTAACTGGGATGAGTGCTGGTCTAGCCCCTGCCAGAACGGAGGCACGTGTGTCGACGGAATCGCTTCCTATAACTGCTCATGTCCGGAGGGATTCATAGGTAAATCATTATATTTACCTAAAAACACAGACACTTTTGGTTTGTGTATATAGAATACGTGATTTCGAAAATGGGGGTGGGGTGAGCTACAGCACTCTCTCTTCAAGGAGGAAGCGTGGTACCTCAACACCTTCGGATATATGATTATTTTAAATCTGAACCTCACTTTTATATCGGACGTATAGAAGGAAGGGGAAAGGATTACAACCCGACCCTTGAAAGGGGAAGTGCAGAAAGCCTCCAATTGGAAGAATAAAAGATATTAAAATATTTACTTAGATTTTTTGGCGCCAATGATGGACCAATGAACTGACGCTTCACCATGCTCCGCTCGCCGTCGCTCTGGGATTTCACGGGAACCTCAATAGGTTTACGGGACATTCATATACCTACTAACATATTCGATCAGTATGCCGTGTGACATGATGTCTCAGCTCCTGCCACTCATAGAATATTATGTTCCTAATATTTTTTTAATAAGTGGCAAAAGTTAAAAAGCATCAAATATATTTATTTTACAAAATTTGTATTTATTAGAATCACCACTTTGTTAGGAATCTGCATATTTCATCAGATCAAGCGCCTGTTAATGTATATCTTACTATAACCGATAAAAGTACAAATATTAAAAGCACCAGTCCTGAAACATAATCGCTAAACATTCCAGGCGAGAACTGCGAGACGAACTTCAACGAATGCGAATCCAATCCTTGTCTCAACAATGGCACATGCATAGACATGACCAACGGCTACGTCTGCTCTTGCGTGCCTGGCTTTTCAGGCCAACACTGCGAGGTGGACATAGCCGTCTGCAACTCTACTGAAGAAGTCAGGTGCTACAACGGCGGGCAGTGTATAGAAGGACCCGGATTTAAGTTCTACTGCAAGTGTTTGCCAGGTAAAATTTATGGAGCGTCATCCACCTTCTATTCTCACTCACTATTGATTCCTGGTTTCCGTGGGGTGCCGGACTAGACTGTCACCCCGCATCTCTCCCAGTGGGTGTCGTAAGAGGTGACTAAGAGTAACACACTAAAGGTTGCGCAACAGCGCTTTCCGAGGAACTGATATCTCACACTGCGATTCCCAAGACGCCTGCAAAGCGTAGAGATTATAAGGCAAATCCCCATAATGGAGAGGCTGTGTTCAGCAGTGGATTATCTAGCTGATACAGTACATTACTGTACTGATTCCTGGTATTCTGGTTTTGTTTTGATCTTATCCTGCTGTTTATGACTCTGAAACTGGTCTGATCCTTGACCTGTTGCTTACCGATAGCTCTGCCTTTGTATTCTGATTTTCTTATGATTTGGGTTTACAGGTTGGGCAGGGCCAAAGTGCAATGATCAAATTGATGAATGTGAGTCAAATCCATGTCAGAATGGAGGAGCTTGTATTGATGTCCATGCTGATTACATGTGTGCTTGTACTTTCGGTAAGAATTTTGTCACTGCTCACACTAGTAAAAATATACAAATAGTCCTTGTTAGCAAAATTCATGTTATCTTTTAAAATCTTCCTATTTACTTTATTATCTATACGTTATTCAATTTATATTACCAATAATATTGTAAAGAAAATGGAGAAAGATATGTATAGCCGGAGACCTTTAGTTGCGGGTTCGTATCCCGCTAGTAGCCAATTATTTGACCATATATGAGAATTGTATTATTCTCGCTTAACGAGCGTAAATATATATAAAATAATTCTAATTATATTATATACCTGTATCCCAGTTCAATTGTATGAGGTGTGTATGCGTATTGTGTACGAGGTCCTCGAATCATAATTATGATACTTTTGGGTTCCGTACTAGAAAAGTAAACCCTATTACAAAGCCCCGGCTATCCGTCGATCCGTCCATCTTTCCGATCTTTAAAGGCTTTACTTATTTAAATTCACATGTAGGTAGTTGGTGGATTGCCTAACAAATAGTAATAATAAGAAAACTTAAAAATAAAGGGTTTCACATATCGTAAGAACAAAAATTATTAGAACAACAAATTTTTCGTACACTCTGTGTTGGCACGAAACCGTCGGTGTGCGAATCAAACTCACAATTAATATGGCCGATTTTATTTACAATTCTTTTTAATCTGGATAGATTTACTAAGTTCAGCCGTTGGGAGCGTAATGTAACCCAATTCACAATAGAGAAAATTCAGGTAGAATTTAATTAGTATTTACACATTGATATTTTTAAAAGAAAATGCTCAAGAACTTGCTATTCATTGCTAGCATTATATTGCTCTACTCACAATATAAATATTTTAATGATTTTTTTCTTAGGGTTTACTGGAAAAAGCTGCGAGGTTCAAATCGAGTTTTGTGATGAGAATTCTTGTAGTAACAACGCGTTATGTGTCGTGGAGGATGGAGTCAGGATATGTTATTGCGTGCCGGACTTCCACGGTGAACGATGTGAGCTTCAATACGATGAGTGTTTGCTGGGACCTAGGTAAATAGTTATACAATACAATAATTCTAACTTACTTTTTCTACCCTCTCTAGTCAGTTCAAGATGTTATAGCTGAACCTATAAAGTTTCAGGTATCTATCTACAGTATCTATATAACTTACAATTATTTTTGCAGATGTATGAATGGAGGTACCTGCATCGATGGAGTGGACAACTACACCTGCTCATGTCCTCCAAGACTAACAGGTCCCCTATGTGAATGCCTTATTCTAGAAGATGGCAGCCACGACTGTGAATACGTCAGTCCAACACCTGGCTCAACACAATCTGTGTTCACAACAATTCTGTTCGAAGGATCCACTGATTTGACGTCTACAGTAAGTGGCTATAACGACACGATAGGCAAGACTGCGTTAACAACTGAAAGCGATAATATTACCATAGTAACTGGGCTTATAACTACCGAACGTGAAGTTGAAACTACAACAGATCAATCAATCTCTTCAGTTACTTCTGTCGAAATAGTTACGACTGATGCTACAGAAAAAGTTGTAACGGAAGAATTTACAAAACAGACCATAGGATCTGATAATGCTATCACAGAAACAACAACTGATACACCTTCTATGACTAATCCACCGCTTCCACCAGTACACGATACTACGACAGAAGTACTTACTTCGAGATCTACAAAAGATGCTACAGAATCAACTACACCATCATATGAAGAAGTAACTGCAGAAATAACATCAACACCACGAACAGATTCCACAGTTAAAATGTTTACAGATACTCCTACAGAGCATGGCACTGATCTAGTGACGCCTCCGACATATTCGACGACAGAAGCTATGGAGGTTACCACAGGGAGTGAAACGGGGACCCATCCATATACAACCGTACCGTCCGAGTGTACTGAATCATTCTGCAACAATCATGGAACATGCGTTAACTCTCTACATGGAATTCGGGTAAATTAAGTTTATTGCTTATTTTAAATGAATTTTTCGTGTAAGTTACGATCCATTTCATTTATACTGATTTATTTTTTCAGTGCCAATGCGTATTTAACTTTGGAGGGCGATTTTGCGACGAGGAGATCTCAATAACGTCAGCAGCTTTCGGTGGCAACTCTTTTATAGCTCACAAGCTACAGAACACTACGTCAATAGATATAGGATTTAACGCGAAGACACTTCTCTCTGAAGGACAGATAATGCACGTAGATATTGCCACAGGGGTATACATGCAGCTTTATATGAATACTGGGCTACTAAAATTCAAGTTCTCCTGTGGGTATCAAACGATGCTGCTTAGCGAGCTGAAGACTTTTGTCAATAAAGGATATCCAATGCGAATTGAGACAAGGTAGGAAAAAACAGAGAATATTAAGATAATGATTATTTAGGATGATCTAAGCTTGAGCCAATTCTAATTGAAAACCACCAACTACTAAACTAATTTGCTATACATTTTTTAGTTTTCATAGGGTTAATATTTCAGCCAGCTGCTGCAACTTTTCAATGTTTCAGGCTAGATCTGTTTCCAAATGATCATCACTGCAACGCCACTCTTCGTCTCAATGACACGGTTGCCATGAGCGGTGGGCAGATAGCAAACATCAGTGCTCTCGACCACAACACAACTTTGTACTTGGGAAACTCACCAGATGTAGCAGACCCGGAATCTAAACCGTTCATTGGATGCATTAGGGATTTAACGGTAAATTTAATGAGTTGAATGAATAATCAGAATTTATATAAAGTACCGCTTTGGTCTCAACTAAACAACTTGATTGCGACAGGGTTTCGGATATCTATGTAACTATTTCTACTGCCAAGCAGTTCACATTGCTGTTTTCCAGTTTAAAGGATACGGGTGCTGGTGCAATTGCAGGCACATGAAACTTAACAACTTTATGTCTCTAGGTGAAGTCGCAGTGTAGTTCGCGACTTGTGACTGCGTCTGTTATAAAGAGGATACCGCTTTCAACATGTGGTGGAGCTCATGGTTGTTCCATCACGATTAGATAAAATAAAGAAGAAAAATAATTTAAAATGCTTCTTTGTTTATATTTTACGTGTAAGAATGTTTTTGGTCCAATTTATTTGTACTCATTTTCTAACCCTTTTTTTTCGCTTAGGAAATATATACAAGTTTAATCTACCAGGACTTATTGACTGCAATATAACTATAAATATAAACGCAGCAAACTTTAGGTACTACTTCTATTGACTAAGGAAGTCAATAGAAGTGGTACTTTACCAACCAACCATAATAATGATCATATTGCAATTGGTAATCCGTGATCTCAAACAGAGTCTGGGTGTGCCAGAAGTTAGACTGTATTTGCCGACGTTTGATACTCGTCGCAATAACTGAAATGTGAGGTTGCGTGCACAATACTGTTGGGACCGTTGTTTCATAAGTTTTTAAACCCACAGGTAAACGGCGAGGATCGACAAGTTTTCGGAGGTGCAATTGAGGCAAGTGACGTGAGTGAGTGTGTCTCATTACCGTGCCTGTCCACGCCTTGTCTGAACGGAGGCAGTTGTACCGATAGCCATGGAGGTTACTCGTGCTATTGCGCCAATGGGTATAAAATCTAATTACGTTATGTTTGATCATGCAAAATTATGTTTGTGCAGGGGAGATATATTTATTGAAGATAGGCAAGTGTAGATTTCAAAGTATTATTCCACACAAATGAATTATTTTTTAAAGTTCATCTTACCTTTCTTTCTCTCACTTTATTATTTTACTCATACGATATTTTACAGCATTATGGGTAAGGGACTGAATCTCACGACACAGGTCATCCTAGTGTGAGATTCAGGGATCATGAATAGACTAACATTTTTCGTATAATAATGATACAAACTATATTCTGATTATATTTTAGTTGGTCTGTTTGCCTTCTACCTTTAAATTTCCTAATAGACAGATGTTTTATTATACCATATTAGCACTCACGTATAATCTACAAAGGGATAGTTATAGAATTTGTTACCAAGGCTTGTTATTTCAGATGGACCGGTGAACATTGCAATCAGTCTGTATGTGAGAACAACCCTTGCCAATCAGGAGGAAGCTGCGTGAAGCATCCTGGCAGTGGATTCCTTTGCCTTTGCCCTTATGGGAAACATGGAATCTTCTGCGAATACAGTGAGTAATTAATGGCACACAAATTCAGTCTACCAAGTCTTTAATCATCACCTTCATCTTCTTCTTATATATATATATATTATCAAAATAATTAGTTCGCGTTAAGTTGTACTTGGTATAAGATTGTAATGAAGCTACAAAGCGTCTGAATATTAAATCTTGTTTCAGATGTCGAAATAACCCGACCATCACTCTCGCCAATCAGCATGGGCATATCTTCCTACCTCATGTATCCTTTGTTTCCTGCTGCTATGAACTCAGACCGTTTCGACCTCCGTCTTCGTTTCCAAACTGCGGATATGGACCAGATATCTCTGCTTGCTTACGTTGGCCAGAATGGAAGGCATGACTCACGGAGTCAGCATTTGGCCTTAACGTTCGTTAAGGGATATATTATGCTGACCTGGAATATGGGAAATGGTAAGGGGAAAGAATAAGGGCCTGTTTCAAAATGTTCTAGTAAGTTCCGGTTTTACTACACAGAACATATTTAATAAATAAAACACTACCTTTGCGTTTCACAGTCATCGATTAAGCCTATCCATCAGTTAAAGCTTGGAACGCGCTGCATGTTAACTGTCATTTCATCATTCAGTTATTTGTGTGTTGCATGGCAACCCGAAATTTTATTAGGACGTTCTGAAACGGGCCCTAACAGATATAATATATGCAACACATTACAGTTTATATTAATTAGGGCGAGCGAAGCAAGCCACTATCTACACTATTACTATCCCACAACTTGAACATTTTGTGGCACACTTTACTGAAAAACTATCACGCCTATAGATTTGCACTTTAACATATTATTTATCTGCATATTAAGGTGTGTTTTCTGTCAAAAAATAAATATAACCATTAAAAAAATCAACAATGACAATTTTGTTTTCATTCCATAGAATGTTATTGTACTAATAACGCCATCTGTTAGAAAACCAAAGAGTTAACGTCGCTGCAACACGTCTAAACTCAATCTCAAATACATCGTAGTTAATCTGCTTAATACTTAATGACACCACTAGAATCAGGTTGTAAAATAAAAGCGAGCCCTCACAAAACTGAGCTTTTTGCTAGTTCAATATCACTTGTTGTTGCCGGGTGATGATGTAAGTTTGTCCAGGTGAATTGTAAAATTTACGAGTAAAAACGGCATTTCTGACCTGTTGGGCATAATTTACATGGAGTTCAAGAGTGGGTGTGAACCTCTGCCTAATATTGACAACTCATTTTAGGTGGTATTAATTTTTGGGATTGTATGATAACCAAGTATTGCGTTCACTGATGTAACATAAATTTACGTTATTTTGTGACTTTGTTCAACTATTTTTTTAGTGAAGTAAACCCTGTTGTGTTTTTGTTTATTTGAAATTGCATACTTCCTCAATAATTTTCCACATAAATTTCACATTACCTTTATATTTTTTTTATTTATTCTATCTTTTGCACTACAGACTCTGGGTCCGTACTCTTTTTAGATTTTCCTTTTTGTTATCAATTTAATACAATTTATAAGTTATTTGTCGTGTCCAATACACCGTCTTCCTGAAGGGAAGGGTGTTAGTATGTAACAATCTTAACACTAGGGTGAGTCCTTTTTTTTGTATTGTACATGCTTTGATAAATATATTTTTCTTATATCTAGTTTGTTAGCAGCCGACATTTACATTAAATTTATATTTACAGTACATCTACAGTCTACATCCTAGGTTGAAGGGCCGGCCACTGGTTCCGGCGTTGCCCTTGATGTTTGTATGTTAGCCTCTACAACCCCTTCGTCCCGGTTTTACCTTTATATTAATCGTGGTGATTATGGCAAACCCCTCCCCTTAATGGGGGAAGCTGTGTTCAGCAGTGGACAGTCCGGCTGATATAGCACCTTTATATTTGAAACATACTTGCACTACATATCACAATTTAGTAATAACAAAGATACATTAATCACTATCAACACATACTAGCTGCTACATGCTAGCACATGTCAAACTCCAAAATGCTACTGCTGACAGGTTCTGCTTTCATGCTCGTTTGGTTATCGAAATTATCACGTATAGTTAGTTATCTCTGAGAGTATGAGTTCTAATAACTATTTATTATTTTCCTTAGGACCTCGTCGCATTTTTACTTCCCGGGCTCTAAGCGCGCGTCGTGGTGGTCATGCGGTCAGAGTGTGGCGCCGCGGCAGAACTGCCGGTATCAACGTGGATGGCCGGCAGAATGTCACCGGCAATGCCCCTGCATCTGGGAACGATGCTAAAATGACGCTCATGCCTTATCTTTTCATAGGTATGCATAATGAACTCATAGAAACGATCAAGCGAGACGTCAATGAAATAAGTAGATGAATAAAACTGAACAGTAACATTTGGTTTTCCTTCCAGGTGGTCATCCATCAGAGGGATTACGTTGGTTACCTCACGACTTGCCCCTGCATAGTGGATGGCGAGGCTGCGTCTGGGAAGTAGGAGGACAGACCGTGGGCGCAGGGAGGGTGGCGGGCGGGAGGGGTGTTGGACAATGCGGTGTGCAGCAGTGCACTGCCAGGTCCTGTCGCGCGCCTCGGGGCGTCTGCATACACTCACCTGCTACTTATGGGTATGTTATTAACCTTCCGTGACCAATTACGGGTTACAATAACGCCCAGACAAAATAAGACATTGCGTTTAGCGTAGTCAGTACTTTAGGCATAGCGTTAGTTTATCTGGCTGCGAGTAATATTGACGTAGTAATGTATGACAAACTGCCATTAAAGTGTCGCCAGTGGCAACAGGCCTCACTCTAGGTCCACTGGCATAACATAAGGAATGCACTTATGTATACATTCCTTATATTATGCCAGTGATAACACCAGAAGGTAAAGCAACTCTTTCGGAAAAACTGCCAACTTACACAGTAATTTCCAAGACTCCTGCTGGTGGGGGTAGGCATTTGTTTCAACGGTGGTTGCTATGTCTGTTAATGATGATGACTAACGTATAGGTTGCACTGGTATATCGATCCTGCCGTTATACCCTTAGTAGTCAGTAATTCTGTATACATTACTTTAATTATATTTATTTATATGTTTTTTCAGGTGCATCTGCAATGAAGGTTTCTTCGGCCCAACATGCTCGCACACACAAAACCCTTGTGACCTCAGTATGACAAAGTGCCGTGGTCAGTGCATCGTGACTGCCGACAGCGGAGCTCAATGTGACTGTCCCTACGGAAAGACAGGCGTTAATTGTGATCAAGGTATTTCAAAGCACAGTTATGGGTACTATGAAAGCGTCTTTGGATATCGAGCTCTCACGCACCAAACCAATATAGCATCCTCAATGTGAAGAAATACCAAGTGCATCGTCGCTGCTGGCAGCAAACCTCCCATCTCTAATTTCTCCTTACGATGTCTGACGCTATTTGTGATCAAGGTAAAGTGTCGGTTAAAAACACAAGTGATGTTCCACTATTAGCCTATTCATATAGCGTATTTACATAAACCGGGAACAGCATCAAACTCTGAAACAGTAATATTATGTTTCAGAGTTGTTATCATCATTTATTATCCGATAGGAAAATCATTTGGCAGACTCGGGATTGAACTCGGGATCTGACTCATTCTTCTGCATCAAAAGAGGCATTATATAATAATAATAGATGCGTTTAATTATATATATTGACCAACCTCAAATTTGATGATCATCATCTGAGAAGTTGCAAGGACAGGTTGCCGTTGCGTAATGCATAGTACACTAGGTGGACTGGTCAAAATACTACCGTTGAAACGTATGAGCACTATTATTATTAACCTTCTCCCTTAATGTAATGTATCAGCCAGATTGTTTACTGCAGCATTTGGGAATCTTGGGAAGAGAAGGTTCCCGAGATCCCCAAACGCCGCAGTAAGTTCTAATTATTTCAGTATTTAGTGGACTTGAACTTTAGTACTTATCTGTGCTTGACCTGTATTGTATGAGTATACCTGAGAAACTAAATCGTCATTATCTTTGAACACTACTCAAGGGTCAATTCCTGTTGACGTTTTAGAACTTTGATCTTTTTCAGGCTGCATTTCTTATTGTTTCTACCTTTGCCCCACTTTAGTGGCAATGTCACTACGCCTTACTCTAAATATATAAAAACAAAGATACAACTTTTCTTTGGTTGCGGTTTCGTCACTGGTCATCTTGTTCACTCGTCATGATTATTAACAGCTGGAAGACGTCCACTACTGAACAATAGCCTCTTGTTTAAAGGGGGTTGACCACAGTCATTACGCCTAATAGGCATCTTTGGGATCGCAGTGTGGGGATACAGGGAAAGAAAAATACTGGAATACCTTTTGGTATTTTTTCTTTCGTCGTCTCTTACGACTGCCACAGGCTGATATGTGGGAATTCTAGCCCGGATCCTACGATATTCTGTCTTGATCACAATTTACTGAAAATTTATGAGAAAGAAAAATATATCAATTCCAGATTTATTGCCAACTGACGTCCTCTTCACCGGCCTCCGATCATACCTTCTTCTCCACCCCCGAATGATATCCAGCATCAGTCTATCACTGGAGGCAGAAATCAAACCAACAAAGGCGAGAGGGCTTGTACTATTTGTGGACACACCGCACTTCTACACCACGCTCTCACTGCAAGGAGGGCTGCTTGAATATCGGTGGACAGGTACCTATAGATGACAACTTCATTTACTCAACAGTTGAATAACTGATGGCTTAACAAGCAACAATACATATTGGCTGCATTTTTGATCCATTCGATAATACTTTTATTTGAAGCCTTAAATAATTTGACCCAATGCAATGCAGCGTAGCAGGTTCCTTGTTTCAATGTGTACATAAATGTATAATTATTGCGGTAACAAATGTACCTATTTGCATTTTTGTGGGAATACACTTAGCAGACGTAACACAGGTTCACCTAGTACGGCTGCTAATGGAAGGTATTCATTATACTGTGTATTATCTTAGGACTTTAGTATTTAAATATGTTTATTATGTTGTTTTTTATTGGAGCAATAAACAATTTGTATTGTATTTGTAATGTAGCTGCAAGGTATTGTAGAGCACAGTACATAGTTGTAAACGTTCAGTTTCATTTATTCGATTCAGTTTTACGAGTGAGAGCCATTCTATCTTGAGAATGCTTTATATCATTTACTTACTATCAGATGAGATTATGATCAAATAGGGTAGCCGGGGTAACCTATGGTCACTAAACTTGGGAATAAACTTCGATCTCCAAGACGTACTTTTAAAAATAAAAACATCAAAACACTTCTTTATTCTTCTCAGATCGTCTATCAGGCGTGACGTCATTAGTCCGCAGTGGTGTGGTTCTCTCGATGTCGCAGTGGCACAGTGTGAAGGCGGGTCGCTACGGCAGCCGGCTGTACGTGTGGGTAGACTCCGCGCTCAGTACTGAAGCCATGCTGGCCCATGCGTATCCTCACACTAGCAGCAACGCTACGATCTATTTAGGTAACAATGAGGTCAGA
The DNA here is from genome assembly GCA_963854805.1 of Plagodis dolabraria. Classification (NCBI taxonomy): domain Eukaryota; kingdom Metazoa; phylum Arthropoda; class Insecta; order Lepidoptera; family Geometridae; genus Plagodis; species Plagodis dolabraria. Next base: position 25,595,410 of record OY978444.1, read on the forward strand.
AATGAATTCAAAACTGAAAAATACTACAGCATTGAGGGGAAGATTACTACTATACCGGTAGTCTTTGTTGACCGGTAGAGTGAGGCGGATGGTTCAAAGCTCTTCCTTCTACTAAACTTATTCGGTAGACAATCTCTCGACAAGTCCCTAGAATGGTGTCTCCAGCAGCTATAACATAATGATAAATAAGTATTTCTTTAAAAACTTCCCTTAGATTTTGCATTTATAGCATTAACTGCGTGCTAATTTTAGATAAGTAACGATACTTATCTACATCAGCTGTATCTCCCAACTACAAGCCAAACAAGCCTAACTATCCCATGAATAGATCATTGATTCGAGAAATACCACGTAAAAATTGAACACATTTTATTTTTAACAATCAAGAGTTTATACTTGGCACTTTTCAACCATGTAAGTACCAAAAAATTAAGAGATTGTGGTGGCTAGATGAACTAATTAGTTATAGGTACATATATATATATATATATACATAAAATTAAAATATTATGTATATTTATCTGGGTTATATAAGACATTATTTTCGGCAGGAGGTGCAAAGGATTTGTCAACGCTTCCTTTCGATGCGATGTTTGGGCCGCCGGAAACCTACACGGGTTGCATCCGAAACATCCACGTCAACAACATTCTCATTGTCCTAGAGCAGCAGAACATCAAAGGTAGGTACAATATAGACCTACTAAGTTTTTAGGGTTCCGTACTGTCCGAAGAAACGGTGATACTCCGCTGTCTGTCTGCCCGTCCGTCCATCCGTATTTCACGGGTCTTTAATTCATAAACGGAAAGAACCTGAAATTTCGATTATTAGATTAGATCGCTGACCCAAAGATGAATATTGAAATAATATTTAGTAAATTTATTTTCAGGGGGACTCGAGTCTCGAACACATGTGAATATAGACAAAACAACATTTTTAGTCCCTAGCTAATGGTGTGTCATCGTGTAGAGCTCTTTGTGACCATATTTTGTAATATTTATTAAAAAAAATTGGAGATGTCAATGATGTAAATTTTAGTCCATTTTCGTTACGAGGTATCTCAAAAATGAAACTATTTATTGAAATTGGTGAGGTATGTAATGTAAACTACGCCTTCTAACGTTCTATTTAGAACTAGCAGACCAATATAATGTAGGTAGTAATGCAGGAGTTTAACAAAATTTTACGAAGGAAAATGAGATCCGCAGCATCCCGCCTCATGTTCAAAGGTGACGTTTACAGGAAATGAGATATTTGACGGAAGTCTTGTAGCAAAAATGAAGATAACGTAAGAATATAATTAGGTAACTATATGGCCTTTTTGATGCGGAACCTAAAAGATCGAAGCCCGACTAGCATGAGCCAGTTTTGTAAATGGAAGATTAAGTTATTTTTTTACCTTCAAGCTATAGCGTAGCATATTACTATTTACAACTAATGACTGACTGGACTACATTAAATGAATTTCAGTTTTCAAATTCCGCTTCTGAAAGCTTCATATTATCCATAACGCACTTTTTAACTGACTTCCAAAAAAGGAGGACGTTCTCAATTCGTCTTGTTTTTTTTTATGTTTGTTACCTCGGAACTTTTGACGGGGTGAACCAATTATGAAACTTCTTTTTTGTTTGCAAGCTGATGCTTGTCGTTTGATCTCATTTAAATTTCATCAAAATCGGTCAAGCCATTTTAGAGTAACACTACAATAACAGAAAAATATTTACCTATCTTGATGATATAGTCTAAAAAAAAATGTGGTCACTCAGTCCACACACACATTAGTCGTTGATATAAATGACAATCGACCATGCGCACAATATTGTGATAATAGGTACTTTTGAACTATCATGGCACCGACTTCGACAAGTTATTCCACACTTTTGGTGTTGAAGTCGGTTCCATTTTTTGGTTAAAAATTTTTCAATAACGTATTTCATAGAGGGTCAAAACCTGGGAGACTGTGACGGCACTCCATGCGGTGGCGAGGCTTGTGGCGGCGGCACCTGTGTGGTAGAAGCTGGGAGGGCGAGATGTTCTTGCACCGGGGCCACTGGGGCTGGTGCCAGATGTAGAAGACACGCCAGCTGTTCTCCCTTACTCTGTGCCACTCCTAGGGGACGATGTAGGGAAGGCAGCTGTGTCTGTGCAGCGGGGTATAGTGGCTTTAATTGTGAACATAGTAAGTATACCTATACCGTGTCAGAGACTATAGTCCTTTCAGAGAAACATTTTTTGAAGCGCTCGTAGCGAAGTTTGCTTAGCCGTTCTGAACCGATCAGCAAAGTTTTGCAACGTCTGCCTCGGTTGGATGGGTGACCGCTGGTGATATTACTACTGAGCGCTTCCGTGCTTCGGAGGGCACGTTAAGCGATCGGTCCCGGTTGTTGTCTTTGGATGGCAGTCGTTATAGCATGGTGGTAGGGCATTTTGCGAATGCCCGCCTGGCTAGCTACCACCCTCTAGTAGAAAAAGGTCGCCAAGCACCTAACAGTGTGTTCCGCCAGCTGTCCTTGAAAGCCAGTAATTCTAGGTTAGCCTGAACAACATCTTCGACCGCATCGTCACTTACCATCAGGTGAGATAGTGATCAAAGGCTAACCTATCAGGCATAAAAAAAAGACTGCCCGCCTGGCTAGCTACCACCCTCAAGTAGAAAACCTGTCGCCAAGCACCGAACGGTACGTTTTCCGGCAGCTGTCTTTGAGAACCAGTAATTCTAGGGTAGCCTGAACAACATCTTCTACCATATCATCACTTACCATCAGGTGAGATAGTAGCCAACCTATAGAGCATTAAAAAAAAACATGTGTCGGCGGCAGCTGGTATTTGTCCATAGAGTATTGCGGCTTCATTTGTCATCAACTAGCTAGTTATGTTATTTAGGTAGCTGTTCTTCTACCCTTTGTGCCACTCCTAATGGCCATTGTAGAAACTCTGTATGTGGAGCACGGTATAACTAACGGCTTCAACTGTGAACATTATGCCATCTCTGATCCCTTTTATCTGAACTTTTCCCACTTTTCCTACCCTAGACTTTTAGGGCCTGATAGTAAGGGCGAAATCTTTGTTTGTCCAAAGAAGTATAGCGGTACTAGTAATACTTTCCTTTCCTTTACCTACCTATCTGTAAATCTGTCTTCTAAAATGTCAGCATTATGTTATACCTATAAAGAAAAGTATAGGTAATCCTCCTTAACAAAAGCTAGCAAAATTGTTAGGTGTTTTCTTCTATCGATCTGTTAACGCTTGAAACGCGCTGCATGTTAAATGTAATTTTTATCATTCAGTTATTTTATGTGTTAGTTAGCAACCCGAAACTTTATAAGAACATTATGAAACGGGGCCTAAGCATGTTACAGTCGTACTCATAAAAAAATAATGTATACTCAGAGCCCATCTTCTATAGTAATCGAGGAACAAAATAAGTGACTATCGTTTGGTCCATGACTCTCTCGCAAAAGTCCAAATCTGTTTTCATCTACGCCCGATGAAACTATTGATTATTATACTGAGTCGGTAGATACAGAACTAAATTCTTGAAATATCATTTAGATAAGTACCGAGCTATAGCGTTTCCTCTATAGCTATAGCTGAGAATAGATAGAGAGTATTTACGTCAATGGTTTGTCGATTCGTTTCAGAAATCAACATAACAATACCACAATTTGAAGGCAACTCTCTCATGTCCCTGTCTCGAGCAAGCCCCGGGCGACAGGCGGGGGAACAACGTCAGGCTCTGGGTCGGCCTGGATACGTCGCGCTTAACTTTACTACTGCAGAGCCTAACGGATTGTTGCTATGGGCTTCCATGGTAAGTATGCAGGACATCGAACTGGTTTGCATGCGTTTATCTATTATCTCGCCTTATATTATATAAAGATGCGATGATTGACTACCGAGGCAGTAAGATTATTAAAAATAGTTACCTCTCTCAGCATCTATTGAAGTGATCCGCTAGACCCAACATTGCGCTCTCAATCCGAAACTTTTCTCTACATTCTGTTCCCAATAACTAAGATCCACTGTGTAATTTTTTACTTCTTCTTCGATGGTTGTACAACAGTTATGAAAGCACCCTATTAATATAATAGATATTAATAAGGTTTTGTAATAGTACTAAACACACTATGCCGAAACATAGTCAAACAACCTGCCATATGATTGCAACTGTGCAAAGCTATGTTTTTGGGCGTAAATCAATTAATTGATACTCAGGAATACTAGCAATTAGTGTTTAGTTTGTGCAATGAGACCGCGAATAAATATTCCATAATGAAATCACGAATAAGAACGCACGGTGATAAGAAAATATTAATATGCCCGCGTGTTTAGCTACTAACTACCCTCAAGTAAATCTATCGCTAAACACCTAACAGTATGTAATATCTATCTTTGTCATGAAGAGCCAGGGATTCTAGCTTAAGGCTGAGTTTCCACACTGGTAGATGTGCAAGGAAGATGACCGGTGTGCGAGGAAAATATCAACCAATAGGATCTCTTAAATTTTCTAGCCTCGCTGAGCGAAGCGAACATATTAGTGGCTTTTCTCCTCGCGCACCGCTCATCTTTGTCGCACATCTCTGGTGCCACAAAGTCTTAGGATACGCAGCCTAAGCCTGCGTACCATCCTCGACCTCATTATCAATTATACAAACAGGTGAGATAGTGGTCTCCAAAGTCACTAAAAGCACTAAAAATTCCTTCAAATTCACAGGACAGCGACTATATAGGTATGGGTCTTGAAAACGGGTACCTCAGGTTGGTCTGGTCTCTCCGTCACAACTCCTCGCTTGAACTATCTTTCAAAGAGAGCCACAACCCAAGAACTCTCTCGCGACTGGTCCCGACTGCCGGCTATTTGGCTGATGGGGAATGGCATACGTTGGCTTTGAGGGTCGAGAGGAACAACATTAGTCTGATGGTGGATACGGCAGTCGCCTATGTGGAAGAACCGGGACTGAATGCTGTGTCGCGCTATGATAGTGTGGATTTATATATAGGTAATAATTGAGTAGTTTTTCTTATGGTGTAGATAGGTAGAACATTTTGGATACCTATAAAAAGATCGACTTCCTATGAAACATAAGCCCGCAACTACAGCATCGAGGTCTGAACATTTCCATTTTTCCCTCCGTCATTGAAGAAACAAAGTACAAAGGCATCTGTTAAATCTAGTGTCTTCATTTTAATACCAAGTGTTCTAACTCATTTAAATTTTTCATGCATGTCCACAGTTTTCTGTAAAAAATATTTAGAAAAATCGTTTTGTATGGGAATTCTTATTTTTCACACATTTATAGAGATAAAACAAAATATAAAACGTAAAGCTGGCAAACCGAAAGCATATATTTAAGGCTCAAGGACATGAAAATGTCAACGAGTTTGAACAATTAGTATTTATGATTATGACAAAACTACGTTTGTATAAACTATTTTTTATTACAAGCGTTTGTATAATCAATTTGGTTATTTAATTTTATCGAGAAAAATTAAAAGGAAAGTTTCAGGAGACCGATTCAATTTCGGTATTTAATTATTTTAATCGGTTACGGTTCATCAGCATCGGTTATGTAGTTTTTGAATTCAGTTTAAAAAAAGTGGTGATGTGATAGAGGTTTTTCCGTGACTTCCCTTTGTTCAGACTATATGATTGATCTAACTTTTCTACAAGTATTTTATATTGAATATTAGATAGGCCAATAATTAATAATACCGCGCTAGTCATTTCTTAACGTGGGAGCCGTAAGAGGCGACGAAGGGAAAGAATACAAGAAGGTGGGCAGCAGCGCCTTCTGAACAACTGCCAACTTACACTGCGATCCCCAAGACGCCTGCCAAGCGTGGGGATTATGGAGGAGGCTGTGTTCAGTATTGGCCGATCCGGCTGATACAGTAATATAATAAATGCCTTATTATAAAAAAAACACATTTACAAGCTATACGAAAGTTCAACTGAATGTATTATTCCATAATCAAATTTATCATGTCTTTAGGTGGCATAGCGGACGCCAGTGCAACAGCCAAGAGAATGTTCCCTCACAAGTTCAAAGGCTGCATCGACCACATATCCACCAAGGAACGAAGCTACATATCTAACTACACGGAGGTGTATAGCGAAAACATCAAGTCGTGCCAACTGTTTCCCCCAACTTAATATATATTTAATCTATAGATACTTATAGCTAGATATTTTGTAAAAAGTGTGGCCTTTTTAATGTAGCATAGATGTTAATTAATACCAAAACGAATTTCCAGTCTAAAATGTGGGACTTACAAAGAAAAATAAATTGGCATCATTCATAATTTTGAGCTTAGTTCGGTTTCAGAGTAGGAGGAATTACGGTCACTGACCTTTAATATTGTTAATTCATAATGTTCTTACAAGTACAGCTGCGCTCGCACCAGATTATTGGTAGGCGCTGACCGAGCAAGAGGACTATGACAAAGTTGAACGATTTCGGGTCAATGACCGATATTCTTTACGCACGGCGGCGCGCTCTACAACTCGTACTTTTTAATAAGACGGAGTGTAGAAGACAAACTGTAAGTTAGTTACAAAGCGTCTTCATCTTATCGTTGTTATTACAAAAAATAATTAGGTTTTGTCTCTTTTTAATAGGACATAATTTAACATTTAAATATCTACTTATAGTACAAATGATTTCTAGTCTTCTTATATAGGACCAAAAATCAGTGTTAGGGTATTGAAGTGGTAAGTAGTTGTTTTTATCTAGAATAGACATTAAGTAGAAAATTTTTATAAGCCTCATCTATTTATATTCTGTCTTATTTTATCAATTAACTTTCATAGACTCTTAAATATCGCCTGTGTAGTTTTGGCATGTTTTGTAGAAAGAAAATTAAACATTCAGTTTACACAAAATATAGTTTTATTGATATATTCATGTTTAATAAATTGTATACATAATAACATCATCAAATATTATATTATAAACATATACATTTCGTTATACGTACTTATTCAAACACAAATACAATATGAGATGCTATCCCCATTAAACATATCTCATTATTCTAACGTTTAGTCAACACTGTGTTATATATTCCATTGGCAAACGAGTACATGTTCAGTAGCTAAACACGTCCCTTACAAGAAGCTCGAGAACATCAGATTCATTTATTTACAATTCAATATAATAAGCAAGATGTACATTCACATAGTCGTAGAGTTTATTAGGCCTATTTACAAGTGGAATTAATTATCTTGGAATGCTTGACCGCAGCACACAATTCAGTTTTGAGTGTTGTACAACATTTAAAAACTTAGGAACATCGATTCCCTCATTGACACTTTAGTATTTTGATATAATTTCTAAAAATAAATATTATATTAAGCGATAAAGAATAAATAAATTGTTAATTGCACATCATTATTATAAAATTTTCAAAAAATTAAATATTCCCTTTATAAGTGGGCGAGCTGCGCTCTCCTCAGAAGATGCCTCAAGTAATCAGGCACCAAGTGATTTCTCATCTACTGTTGATATCATAGTAACAAATTTAAAGATATCGATACCGAAAAGTAACACATATTCATTACCCTAGGAATGTTTCTGACAACAATAATAAACAATATAGAAAGAAAAGAATAACCTGATCACAGAACAAGTAAATATCATATATTTACGAGATACTGAAATGTCGCCGGTGCCTCGCGTAGTCTCCTCTATACACATTAACACCTAATGATACTGACGACGGAAGGAAGTATAGGTCGATCGCGATAAGGCCTACTTTAATATGACAATAACATTCATATTACATTAATATGTATGTATGGTATATGACATTAATTAGATCCACGAAACAACATTAATTAATTGTAGACAATAATTGATACTAAGAAACATCAATGTTTAAATGTATAATAATACCCCATACACGTATTTATTTAATCTAATATACTGAATAAAGAATAATTAAATTCATTTTTACTTATCTACAATGAAATTCGTTTAAAATAATATTTATAAATGTAATCGGTTAACAATTTTGCTAAAAAGTTCAATATAACTAACACCAAATACGACAATCCTATTTTTGATATAAATTTTTGGATCGTAATAAATTAACTCAAAATTTCACAATTACTAACTTTTATACCGGGTGGTAACAATCTCGAAAATTCGTAAGTCTACATAATAAAAAAAAAACAAATTACTCTATGTTACATAATGTCATCAATAAAAATCACGTTCTATTCAATAAAAAACAACATAATGTAGTTTAACGCCGATAATATATTAGTTACATTGATATTTCAAATAAGCATTCGGAGTATAGCTGCGTTTCACTGCAAGTGAAAGAGCCATTGGCGAGCGCGGAATGTCCACTCCAAATGTACTAACACTGTACGACGCACTGCCGAATGGTTACTGTACACTCCGTAGTTTCTCAAGACGCGTAACGAAAGCTTCAATCATTATAAACAAAGCTTTACTTGTAAAATCAGTCTCATTCGCATAAGGAAGTGATCACAGCACACACACTGGAATCTCGTTGCAGAGTGAGGGGCCATGACCCTCTTTAACGAAACTTTAATAATAATAGAGCACCTCGTTCTACATCTTATAATTAAATCTGTTATAGGTGATAAAACATGCATTAGACCGATTCTATAAAACGATATCGCGCGCTTTAAAATAACGTATCGGCTCAAGGAGTACTAAAATATTGGAAGTACATTCGATATCATTGTATAAAAAAATAGTTATTAAAATTCGATATTTTACTACGAGTGTATAAGTATAAATAAAATATAGCACGCTTCACGCAGAACGGTGAAAGAAATAACGAATTACGGGCATAGACTAGATAACGAAGAGTTGTGAAAGTATAGACGCACACGAGAGACAACACACGCGAAGCTTCCACATCCGTGTAAAAATATAAATTTATAAAAATGCAGCTTCACGTACGTTCAAATCATTTTACAAGTGAAGCCGCCCGAAGGTACACTCCGAGTCGCGGACGAGCCTTTACGTCATTATCGGGGAACACTCGTCCGATATCACACCCGCGAGTCCCGCGACTTAACGATATCCTACTACAAAGGAACAGGGTCCGCACACGTCTCCATGTGTGCGTAATCGTTACACTCAGTAGCGGATGCGCGAAGAACATCACTATTGCCTAACACACGCACAGCCAATTAGAGCCGACTAGACATAGCGAGGGAGGCGAGTGTCGTGTCCACAGAGCTACATCCAAGAAATATTACAGATCCCTTAGATGACTTGGGGAGGCGAGGTCGTGTGTGCGTAGTAATAGTTTGTCAGGGCGCAGTGGTATGTTGGTAGGGTAGTAGAGTTGTGTGTTAGAGGCGGGCGAGAGCGCGAGGGCGCGCCGCCGCCAGCGCGCGTCAGGGCTGCGCGTGGGGGTGGGGGTGGGGGTGGGGGTCGACGAACACGCGCTCGAGCAGCACGGCCACGAGCACGGCGAGCAGCACGAACCCGCCGGCGAGGAGCAGTGCGAGGTGGCCCGGTTGGAGGTCGCTGAGGGACCATCGCGGCTGGCGGCGGGGGGGGCGGGTCGCGGCCGGCGCGGGGGGCACGGCGAGGCGCGCGGGGGGGGACCACGCGCCCGCAGCCCCGCCGCGCACTGCACACACGCGCACCAGGTACTCGCCACCGTATTCCAGCTCCTCGATACTGCACGACGCCTCCGTACCAGAGTACACCTACACACACATACATACATGGTGAACAAAGAGTTATGCATTGAAACTAGTAATATTGATAATATTAATGCAATATGTACATACTTCTGTATTAATTGAAAACTTTACAGGCTAATGCTGCGTACCAGAGATGTGGCAGAAAGATGAACGATGAAACATGAAGATGTACCAATACATTCGCATTGGAAATGTATATGCAGCCTAATTTTTATAAAGACACACACCACAGATGTAGAGGACGGGTTATTAGACTTAACTTTATTTTATATTTGAATTTATATAAAAAAATTATCCTTTAAAAAATTATAAGCAACTAGAGGCCCGCCCCGGCTTCGCACAGCTAATTACAACTATATATTGAGATGTAAGCTATCCTATCTTTCAATTTGGATCAAAATGCACATGGTTTGCAAATCAAATTTAAAATTGGTCAGTAGTTTTGGAGTCCATCGCGGACAAACAACGTGACACGTAATTTTTATATATAAGGATAAGAAACCGTAAATGATGATTTTATTTCAACAACATGGATAACAAATAGCTTACTTGTGGGTAATAAGTTCAATATAAATAAAAATTACATAAACATTTATAGTATTCATTAATAAAAGCGAGATTGTATGAGTGTCCCGTGAGAAAATCAACAAGAGCTACGCTCATCACGCACCATTTCATAGCTGGTGTTAAATTTTCTTCTTACAATATTAGGTATCTTGCAGTATTTTTTTCTTTTCTTCGTTTTCTTATTCGCCTTTGGTCACAATTTAATCGAAATTTTGTCAAAGAAATCCTTAGTTTAATCGGTACTTAAAAATGTATTGTTTCACCATTTTTAGTGTCTAATCTTACAATTATTATTAATTATTACTTATTACGAAATTAATTGGCACAGCTGGAAGTATTTTTTTCGACACACTGACCTCTGCGACGCCACAATGCTGTTTACTTCTACTAAAGATGAACAGTCAAGTATTACCACAAAATTACCAATTTACGAGAGGAAATTTTGCATGGTGGTAGGGCATTTTGCGAATGCCCGCCTGGCTAGATACCACCCTCAAGTAGAAAATCTGTAACCAAGCACCTAACGGTGTGTTCCGGCAACTGTTCTTGAGAGCCAGTACTTCTACGTTAGCCTGAACAACATCTTCGACCACATCATCACTTACCATCAGGTGAGAAAGTGGTCAAAGGCTAACCTATCAGGCATAAAAAAATACGATAACTTATAGTCAAGTGCGAGATTTATCTTCACGTAAATTTGTAATTTTGTAATGCATGCGTTATTAAAATAAAAATATTTAAAAAAGTCAAGTTTTATGAACAAGATGGTGTCTAGAAAACTCATCGTAATCAGAAGCACAAACTTTTGTCTTGTAATTGACATATTGTAGAAACTTTTTTGAGGGCCTTCTAGAATAATATACTTATCGTATGTTGGGTTCCAATATTGCTCCAGGCTCCACAATACAGGTTTCTTTTAATCTTTTGTTACTCAAAGCATAATTCCAAAGAAAAAAAAAAAAAGACTGGCAAAATGTTCACAATGTATTGGTCGAAAAGAAGCTTGAAGTCAAGTGTAACACCGAGGTTAAAAGAGAACTAGTTCTCAACAGAGACTGGCCATTGATTTTATAGTCATACTCAAGTGGCATGGACGATCTACTGAACAAAATGCAACATTTTCTGATATTAGGTCTAGTTTGTTCAATGTACAATAGATATAGTAGTAAGTAAGTAGGTAATCAAGATCCTTTTGAAGTAACTCAAGATCATACTGGTCATTGATGACTTGGTAGATTTTCATATTGTCAGCAAATAATAGAAAATTTGCTTATTTGTAACAACGGCTTTTGTCACAATATTACAAATTTACGAGAGGATAAATGTAAGTCATGTGCGGGATTCAAACCCACGTCCATCCACCCCTTTAGCCACGGTATGCTATGACTGACTGAGCTAACATTACTATGAGTTATAATTAAAATTTTTCCAATCGTTCTTTAACCATCGTATTGGTTAAACAACGATAAGAAAAATTTGACTCCATCATACTAATCGTCAATTTGTGAATGAAATTCTATTGTTCTCATTATCTAGGATGTACATGGATCAAATCAGAAGTCATAAAACAGTAAGTTACCTGTCTGTAGACGGCATCTTTGAGTCGTGCGCACTGCAGCACGTAGTGTGCATCGTCGATGGGGTCCCACGTGGCGTGTGCACGTCGGGGCGCGGGCAGGGCGAGGGTGGGGGCGCGGGGCGCGGGCGGGGGGGCCACGCCCGTGCGGCCGCACACTGGCGCCGACCAGCCGCCGCGCCCCCCGCGCTCCTCCGACGCGCGGATGCGGAACCAGTACTCCGTGTTCTCGCGCAGCTTCTTCGCCTTGCAGCTGCGCGCCGAGCCGCGGTACACGGGGCGGAACTCGCGCGCCTCGCCCAACCGCATCTCCACGCAGTACTGCACACCCTCGCCGCCGGTGCTCTCCCACTCGAGCCGCAGGTGGTTGTGTGCGGGCGCGGCGATCGTGAGCCGCGGAGGGGCGGGGGGCGGCGGGCGGGTGGTGGCGCGCGCCTCCTCCGACCACGCGCCCAGGCCCAGCTCGCTGAGCGCGGCCACACGCACGCGATACTCGGTGTCGGGCGTCAGCCCCTCGACCAGCCGCTCGGGTGCCGCGTCCTCCGTGTCGAAGGCTGCGTCGTCAACCTGCACGCGGTACCGCACCACGTCAGCGCCGTGCGACGCGGGCGCACTCCACTGTAGCCGCAGCGACTTGGCGGTGGCCTCGTGCCGCAGCCCCGCCGGCGCGTCGGGCGGCGCGCGCGGCGTCAGCAGGTCCCGCACCGACGAGAACGGACCGCGGCCGGCCGCGTTGCGCGCGCACACTCGGAAGAAGTACGGCGAGAACGGTGTTAGCTCGCCGACCGAGCACCACGTGTCCGCGCCGCGGTACACCTCCGCGAACGCATCGTCGACGCTCGAACTCATCTCGAGCCGGTAGTCCAGCACGGGGGCACCGTTGTCGGCGGGAGGGGTCCATTCGAGTCTCGCCGAGCGTGGCCCTTCCGCGTGAGCCGAGGGTGGAGCGGGCGCGTCGGGCGGTGCGGGCGGCGTGGAGAAGGCGAGGTGGGGCGAGGGGGGGCCCGAGCCGACCGCGTTAACCGCGATCACCCACAGGCGGTAGTCTCGGCCGGGCAGGAGATCCCGAACGGTACACTCGGCAGCCGCACCGGAATAGGCGAGCCGCACTGAGCCCGCGTCATCGGCGACTTCTATGCGGTACTCGGTGAGCGGCACGCCCCCTGTGCAGTCTGGCGCGCGCCACCGAAGCGAGAGGTTCGTGGCACGCGGCGGGGCGGCGGGCTCGGGCGCGGGGCAGGCGGCGGGCGCGGCGGGCTCCGTGGCCACGCTCTCGGTGGCTGACCAGTCGCTCTCGCCGGCTCGGTTGGCGCAGCGCACGCGCGCGCGGTAAGGCGTGCCGGGCCGCAGCCGGTCGCAGTGCGCCTCACGCTCGGGTCCAAGGTACGCCTGCCGGAACCCCTCACCCGCATCTAGCTCCAGCGTATAGTTCTCGATTGCTGCACCGCCGTTCTCCGCGGGCGGCTCCCAGCGGAGGCGGAAGGCACGCGAGTGGGCCTTGCCGCGTGGTGTGGGTCGGCCGGGCGGCGCGGGCCTCTCGGGCAACGTGCGGTACGTAACTTCGGTCGACCAGGGCCCCTGTCCATCTGCAGTCTCGCTGCGTAGTCGGAAGCGATAGTCGGTGGCGCGGCGGAGTCCGGTGCAAACGTAGACTGCGTCGGCGCCAGCATAAACGGGCAGAAAGCCGTGTCCGCGCGCCGCATCGTCCATCTGCAACGTGAACTCTTCGTCGGCGCGCCGGTCCCAGGCGAGCGCGAGGGTGTCAGATGTGGCGGTGGTGAGGCGCGGCGGGTCGGGGGCGGGCGGCGGCGAGCCAGCCGTCCACACGACGGTCTCCTCGCCGAAGTTGCCCTGTCCGCATTCGTTGACGGCGGCGAGACGGAACCGGTACTTGGTCTGGGGACGGAGGCCGGCGGCGGTGTGCTGCTTGTTGCGCGGGCGCGCTAGTTCGACGAACCCTTCCCCCGCGTCCACCTCGAGCACGTAGTGCGTGAGGCGCGCGCCGTTCTCGGCGGCGGCCTGCCAGCGCAGCAGCACGGAGGTGCGCAGGCGCTGCGCCACACGCAGCTCGGGCGGGGCGCCGGGCGGCGCGGCCGGCGCTGAGAACGTGGCCACCTCACTCGCGGAGCCAATCACCTCGCCCGCGCGGACCTGCAGGCACACCGAGTATTCGCACCCGGGACGCAAATCTCGCACCCTGCAAATATCATCCTGTTTTCATTTCTCATACTTTTCAAGTGTACTTCATCCCTAGGAAATAATTTAGACTACTGTCAAAAAATTTAAAACAGCCGTGTCCAATCTTCTTATACATGTTTTTTTTTTAATTTATGCGTTATTATTCAAGTTCTTATTTTCTTTCCTCACATTCGAAATCAAAAGCAGAGTGTTTACCGCCGGTGAAGGAACTATTTAGACAATCGAACTATTGAAGCTCTCGCTATCTCGTTCCTAAAATAAACGATTAGATATAGACTTATTCTGTTCAAGCATCGCATCGGTGAGGCGGCGGCTTAGTAGCGAGTTTTTTGCTTAAAATGTACTTTTTTTTTAGTATTACGACTTTTGTTTTCTTTTTTGTAATTTGTTATTGTTTTTTACCTTGTAAACAAATTCGAGAGTAACGTTTTTCTTATGTGGATAAACTTGTATGTTCTAATTATTTAATAACTAAGTGACCATGGTCAAAATTATTCTATAATATTGTTATACGTGTTGTCCTATAATTGGCCCAATGTTTCTAAAATTGTTAACAGGCTGTTGGATGACCAATAAATAAATAAATAAATAGGTCCCTTTCATCCCTTGTATAACAATCCACTAATATTTATACTACACAAGCGTGGACATACAAGTGAGATCACCCATAACACTTACCGACAGGAGAGCGAGGGGCCGCTGTAGATGGCCTTGTACCGGCCGCGGTCGCCGAGGAGCAGTTCGTATGTAAGCTCGGTATCAGGGAGCACCACGCCCTCTGACAATGGGGAGTTCCATTGCACTAGTGCACTGGTCGGGGTTATATCGGTCACCTGAAAAAACATAATATAAAATAGTTTAGTAAGAAATGATGATAAAAAAGAAAATGATTGATAATTCATTTTACTAATTATGCATCAAGCCCCAAAAATTAGGTATCGTGTTCATTTTATTACTTTATTTTATAACCCGGTGTAAAACAATTATGTCTTAAGGAATAGGCTAAGCACACTAAGTTCGTTTTCATTCTGAGCCAAGCAAACTTTCCAAAACAGCTGCCAAAACACACTGTTATGTGCTTGGTGACAGAGAAGAAATTCTCAAAAATGCCATTCTATGTTAAACTAAAGCCAGCAACAACTGATCTGTCAATAACCTAAGTGGCAGTGTAAGGTCAGCATCACTGGACCATTCATTTACTGAGACTTACAATCCAGGTGTACGAATAAAACAGCTCCTTTACGATACAACATCATGCTTCCTTTGGAGGAGCTCAGGCATTAGTAAGCTTGTATTTAACGTACTTGCGGCGTCCTGATAGCCGCTAGCATATCGAACACGGCCTGAGTGTCGTCTTCATCGCCGTGCACAGACGCGCCCGCCGAAGAACCCTCGCCCTCCGACCACGCGCCTGAGGACGCGCCACCACTGCCACTGCCGCTGCCGCTGCCACTGCCGCTGCCACTGCCGCTGACACTGCCGCCGCCACCGTTGCCACCGCCCCGACCGTTCAACTCCTTACGCGGCGACAGAGACGGCGTACTCGCGCCAGAATTCGCTTCTGAAAAAATTTTAACATGTTACAAAATTGCAGGTTAAATCTACTTTTTAACCGACTACAAAAAAGAAGGAGGTTCCCAATATTTTTTTTAATGTTTCTAACCTCATAACTTTTGACTGGGCGAACCGATTTTGATAATTATTTTTTATTTGCAAGCTGATGCTTGTCGTTTGGTCCCATTTAAATTTCATCAAAATCGGTCACGCCGTCTTTGAGTTACACTCCAATAACAGAAAAATATTTTCCTATCTTAATGATATATTCGTTGACAGTGAATGACAATCCATCCCGTAAATAGCAATGGTCACTAAAAAGAGTGAAAACATATTTTTAACTAAAACATGGAACCGACTTCAACACCCAAAAGTGTGAAATAAGTTGTCGAAGTCGGTACCATGCGCACTATATTGTGATAATAGGTACTTTTGAACTATCATGGTACCGATTTCAACAAGTCATTTCACACTTTTGAGTGTTGAAGACTGTTCATTTTTTTAATAAAAAAAATTATTTTAGTATATTAACAGCACGCTTATTGTATAACTAGTATGGTAATGTAGTTTAAGTTGATATTTGAACTACAGAAAGGGTATATTTTTCGGTAAAACTATGAGAATTTTGTTAGTAATGGGGTTGGAGAAGGAACAAATTTAAGCAAATGTAAATATGTTTCAAAATTGTGTCCAGCTTTTCAAGAAAAGGACCATAGCGAGTTGGAAGTCAATAAATAGTGATGATAACTCCTGAAATTAAATGAATTAGTGGACTTGCACTCTACTCTGAGGCATTATCAAAATGAATAAATAAAGAACATTTTTACATCATTTGAGAAATGCAGCGATAATTATGAACAGGTACTCAGCCGCATTACAGATCTGCATAAATTCAGATGTATGAAGTTCATCCCATTACCAATCTAGATAGGCAATAAGGCTGCTGGTTAGCAAACACGAGGGCCTCGCGGCGATGCAAGATCAGGTTTATAGCTTGAAAGAGCTTGCATTGACCAATAGACACTGCAACAGTATTAAGTTGCTACAAATAACGAAAATGCGGCTGTCCTTAATCACGAACTAACAAACCATCGGTGTTGTTATTGTCACGCATCTTACTGCGAAAGCATAAGGCTTCGAAGGAGCCGATCTGCGGTGTGTCTTTGTCTAAATCATTAAAACTGCGAAGTTGATAGTTGAACATTTTTATGCCTCTACATCTAAGACACTTTGATAACTGTATCATGGTGGCTTAGTTGTACAATTCCAAACTAGGCACTTCTGAAAAATATCCATTAAAATATTTTTTCAGGAAATTATAATATTTATTTTATAATGTTTTGTATAGGAACATTCTTCATTTAAATGATATATTTGAATACTATATGGTTTTCCGAATAAGTTTTAAAAATAAAACACAGATTATAAAAATTCTTTTAAAAAAAAACATAATATTTGTTTTATTATAATTAATTGAAAACCCAATTATATTTTTTAAATATATAAAAGAAAGTGAATCGGAGTAACGTAGGACATTTAAACATTGCATTCACGCTCGCCAACGCTTTGCAATCACCTATGCTGCCATTAAGAGTAGAGTGCACGGAGATATTTCCATACAAACATTGTAATTTCAATACCAAGAGTTCTAACTCGGTGAAATTCTGTGACCATATTGCTGAGCCTAATATCTATGCTTCTGGTTTGCTAATTTTTCAATTATTTATTTATTTTATCTTTAAATGTCAATAGTATTACAATTTTGACATTTAGGGATACAAAAAGTTTTTCGAATTTTTGAAAGTACTTAATTTTACCGAAATCTAGCAAACCAGAAGCATAGATGTTAAGCTCAGGGACATTCACGCAAAGTTTCGCCTAGTTTGAACACTAAGGGCCTGTTTCAGAATGTTCGAGTAAGTTCCGGTTTTACTACCCAGAACATATTTAATAAATAAAACACTATCTTTGCGTTTCACAGTCATCGATTTAGCCTATCCATCGGTTAAAGCTTGAAACGCGCTGCATGTCAACTGTCATTTTTATCATTCAGTTATTTTATGTGTTGCATAGCAAACCAAAACTTTATTAGGACATTCTGAAACGGGTCCTTAGTATTTCAAATATGTCGAAACTACGTTTGTATATAAAGCCCACAAGCACTCTAGTCTTAAAGATAATTTTGTATTTTATTTTCATTGAAGGACAGCCCAAAAACTCAGAAGTAACAAGACATGGAGGCAGGCAGGTCTACTTCAAGCATACAGAACATATACTGTTTAATTAGAACAAAAAGTATGAAGAGATTGTTAAATAAGGGAGGTAAATTATCAAATTATACAAAATCGAAATCACATTTACTTACCAGTTTTTTTTAGGTAAGTAAGCCTTTGATCACAATTTCAACTGATGGTAAGTGATGGTGTGGTTTAACTTAGAATTACTGGCTCTCAAGGACAGCTGCCAGAACACACCGTTAGGTGCTTGGCGATAGATTTTCTACTTGAGGGAGGTCATTAGTCAGGAGGGCATACGCAAAATGCCCTTTCATCATGCGGTGAAGCCCGCGGCGGGATTCGAACCATGGACCTGCTGCGAGGCAGTCCATAGCCAACTTCACTGAGCCATCACTGCTTCAAAAAATAAATTACCAACATTTCAAGTTTAAAACTCAAATGTTTGATGAAACAATCTTAGCGTGTGTGTTATATATATAGTACCTATTTTTTATATTCCAAACACAAATATCATTTACACTTACCAGTGCCATTATTTCTAGGAGTATTTTGCTTTCGTTCTAATTTCTGTTTGAGCTTTGTGTAGACTCGTTGTGTTCGCTCATCTTTCTGGAAGACGGGTGGCGGTGGGGAATGCTGCATGTGGTGCTGCGGCATGTGATAGTGAGGGTACCCCCCTCCATAGTAGTGCTGGGGACCGCCTGCTCCATTTGTTGGCCCCTGGAGTGTAAGGAAACCAATATTTTAGACATTATTTACAGTTAGAATAAACATAGATACAGAATTAGCATTATGCCACAGTTAGGTCCATTTGAGTAGTTCTGTGTTCAACTACTCAAAAAAAACCATTATGTATAAAAAAATGACTATGTTCAATGACTTTCCCTGAATTACTAAATAACTAAAACATTCCTTTATGACTAAAAAATTCCTCCAAATTTAGCTTGTAAAATAGATGTTTTATGTAGTTTACATTATTCTAACTATTTTATTAAGCATAATATTAAAAAAATTTTTAGACAACAATATTTAGATTTTTAGCATTCATCAAACTAGCAACTTAATAATATAGAAGGTGCACAGTTATTTAAAAAAATATGTGACTTGTCTGAAACTTATTACATAATATGTTAGTAACAGAACATATCACAAGTCCATATGGTAACCTTGGGAATTGTCATATGGCAATAAAATAAATAACTAACAAGATATATGCTACATAAATTATGGAAACTAAAAACATCTCTTATTTTTCTTAAAAGTGGTAAAGAGCATGTCCAGCAATGCTTAGCGCGGCAGTAAATCTCAGGTTTTCGCTTCAGATTCTCTGGTCTTGTAACCTGATCAGACATCCTGAAGGCGTCATGCCCATACTTATGCATAGGTGACCTACACAGGTACGGTTCTCACCGTTTGGTTAAAAACCTCGATGTCTGGCTGATA
This sequence comes from Plagodis dolabraria, assembly GCA_963854805.1. Classification (NCBI taxonomy): domain Eukaryota; kingdom Metazoa; phylum Arthropoda; class Insecta; order Lepidoptera; family Geometridae; genus Plagodis; species Plagodis dolabraria. The sequence goes on from OY978444.1 coordinate 25,614,681, forward strand.
TTCACAGCCGGTGTGTTAGGTCAAACTACAAGTTGCAAAAACGTGCATACATTTTATAGGCAAGGGTGCACACGCCCAGTTCTTCCACATAGTTTGTATCAGATTGCCATGTCAAAACAGATTTAAAATGTGTTGTTTCTATATCAACAGTTTCCAAAACACCCTCACAAACCAAGTAATTCAGGGAAAGCTATTCATTTACATTTCTTGTAAGCCATTAGTAGCATGCAATGTTGACAAGGGTAAGTTTCCACATCACCATAATAGAGTCCTAGAAATAATAAGAAAAACAGCAAGTCACTCAGGAGATGGAGCAAGAAAGGGGCTGACCAGAAACAAAAGTCACATTTATTTATTTATTGAATTCATTCATAATTAGTACTAGTACAGTGCGAGTTACACTAATGATAGGTAACAAAAAATTAAAAACTGGAAAAATACCTTCTTAACAATAAAATAATCGCTCAAATATTTACAGACAGTTAATTAAAATGAAAATTACTATGTCTATAAATTACTATAATAAGATGAGCCTGGTTAAAATTTTATGTCAAAATATTTACAACACTATTGTATTGTAGAATCCAATTGTAATTTATCACATTGTTTTGTAAAAAAGGGTCATCTGCAAAATCTAAATGCCATTATTTCTTCTTAGGTATAGGTTCTGATTGGACTTTTTTGATGGATACATGAAAAACACTTTAGAATTCTTGAGAATGTTGGTATATCATTATCCAGACTAGATTTCTGTACTCAAAAAACTAAAACATATAGTATATTTATGGAACTTACTGTATTGGCAAAAACAAATACGCCCAAAGACCATATAATAAAAACAAACTAATATGTTAAAAGTTTTCTCCATATTATGAAAAAATAAGGCAGAAAATCTGGAATAATTTTATTGTTCTATATATTCTCCTGAAGTCTCAATACACTTCTTACAATGTGAAATCATCTTTTCAACACTTTCTAGTAAATTATTTTCATGCTTCTCTGAAAAAATATTGTATATGGTCATTTGAGCTCTTCATCAAACGAAAATCACTTTCGATGATCTCTTTTCTCAGCTTAGAGAACAAAAAATAGACACTATAATAAAAACAAATAAATATGAGACTGGTTCAAAGTATTCTCCATATGGATATTAAGGATGAGGCAGAAAAATCTGCAATATGCACTCAGAGTTAAAGTGAGGAACAAACGTTTTATCTCTGGTAACAATGCAATTAAAAACACTGCTAGGATTTTCCCCACAAAGCCCTAAACCTCCTCAAAAACATTCAATTTGTGTTTGGAGTTAGTCAGAGTAATAGTGAGGAATAAAGGTTTCATCTCTGGTAACAATGCAATTAAAAACACTGCTAGGATTTTCCCCACAAGGCCCTGAACCTCCTCAAAAACATTAAATTTGTGCTCATTTTTACAGTGGTGTCAATTGTGGCACCCATCTTGCTCTGACTTTTGAGAGCCGAATAAGAATTCTTCTAATTCCTATTAAAAAAATTATAACACATATTGTTGTCGGAATACTTCCCACACAATCACTCATATTTCACAGCAAGGCGCAACTACTCAAGGGTTAATAGCAGTCAACAATATTCAATATTTGGTTGATCACAATCTATGTCAATATATTATCGTCAAACTGGACAGCATTCATTATTATCATAGTCACCTAGTGATTTCCTAATACAACCCTGGATGTACACATAATATAACAAATAATTATGATCACACTCATGAATGCCTATTCAAGTAAAGAGAAATGTTAGTTTGCCTAGTACAAGTGCCTAGTATCAGTAAAACCAAGCTATATAATCATAAAATTTGACATATGGAATGTTTTCAAGATTAATATAATTTAATGGTAGGCAACAGGCTATGTTCAGCCTTTACCAAAATTTACTGACCTTTGGATTAACTTTCGGAATGGTATTATCACTATTTTTGTGATCTGGATTACTCATTATGTTGTTTTCATTTCAATGTCCACACTAAGTTTTCAAGTGCTTACTTCACTGCCACTGCGCCACGTAGGTACAAGCTAACTGCTCGTTTCTGATAACGCCACCAACAATCACATGCCGAACGAATCGAGTAGCAGGTGTAACTTCGCTACGATTAGATTAACAATACACATGCAGAAAAACAATTCATGTAATCGTTCACTTGATATAGTCGGCTTATCCAAAAAATATACACGTGGAAGCACACGAAGTAAAGCAACAAGAAAGCGATCGATACTAAATCAACGAAAGTGTTTGCACAGACGGTGGAACCTTGTGGTTACCTCCTAACCGACATTTGTTTAAACTAAATTACGCACTATTAACAGCCCATTTCAGTTTTTCGTAATGACAGTTATATGAGCTAAACAATGTCTTAAAAATGCATTTTATGTTACTTTTTGAAATCGCAGTATTCGCAGGAGACTGTTGGTAAATAAACAAACAAAATAACACAACAACAAACAACCACCAAACAAAACAAAACACGTCATTAAATGACATTGACATTGACTATGGCACTGGCAGCTCAGGGGCGCGTTCCAGTAAATGTTGGTCGAGCAATATTTGCTCTAAGGCACCTGGAACGACCTTTAAAGCTCCTTTCAAAATATGGAATTGACAGCGATGTTTTTAGGTGATAAAATACAGTCTACATTTTTAATAAATGGGGCATAATACGTAATTAAGCAATGTTAACATAGTATGCCACTAATCCTTGGCTTAGCTTGTACAAAATCTATTATTTATTGTAGAATCTGTCACATTTGACAGCTGGCCAAGATTTGGCCGATTCAAAAGGTAGTAAAAATTTGGCCAGGCAGATCAAAATTTGCTCTGACAGGTCGCCCGGAACGGGTATGATCAAATCTTGACAGGATCAAATTAAGTTCGATTAGAGTGCTGGAACGGCGTATATCTGCGTTTAGACCATAATTTGTCTTGGCCGACGGGTAGGAGAAACGCACCCCAGCTTATAACTTTTTAATTAAATAACCCACGGTTGTATTTAATACGCTGACTAATGAAGTGTTTTTATGCCATGCATTGTTTGAATGATGTTTACCCTCCCATTATATTTTCCCCCCTACCCGAGTAAAAATAGACGATATATAGACAGCGGTAAATATATTTTGAAGTCCTGGAAGACTTTTTGGGGCAAAGTCGAGGCATCCCAAAGGCATGCAAAGTCCTTGTACTTATTCCGTCAAGGACTAGCAGAAGTCAACCCTAAGAGGTTGTTAGCATTTTACCAATAACCCTGTATACAGTCCAGTGTTAAATTACAATATAACTAAAGCAATATAATACGAATCCACTAAATAATGGCAGCGAATAGCTAAACCAAGTTTTCAACCAAGAAGAGTTGGCAATACGAATTGCCAACGTCATTTGTCTGATAGCTAAATTATCAGCAATAAAAATATTTAAAAAACTTTACCTCATCTCGGATCAAATCTGGAACATATACGTAATATGTGGCAAATAATTAAATCATAGATCGTCCTATATATCTAGATTTATACTTTGGTGTCAAAACCTTTACTTTGTTTTAGAAAATGGTGGAATTTATAAACCCTCATATATAACTTCCCTCATAAAAATAGAGTCAAAGAATTTTATTTGTCCAGTCTTAGCTAATTTTTTCCTTCCATAGTATAAAATTTTATTCTTATATTTATGTAGTATGTCTATATATATTTTATTATCTATGTATTTATATAGTGAAGGTATGTTAGTATATATGTATATGTATGTATTTATTAAGTGTTTGTATGTACTTTTATTTAGATAATATTTAATGTAGGTAAGTATGTATAATGTATTTACTTATATAGGTGTAAAAGTGTAAATACTTAGTTAGGTAACTATTATATAAGTTATGTTTAATTTGTTAATTGCCGACCTGGCTAATTTTTGCGAGTTTTTTTACCTCAGATCGGTTGTCTGGAAGAAATTGCTTTAAGCAATAAGACCGCCCTTTGTATACGTTTATTTGTTGTTTCTTTGTAATGTTATTTTTAATGTATGCAAATAAAGAATTTTCTATCTATCTATCTATCTATAACTGCTCAAAAAAGTAATAATACGTACCTACTCCTTTTTTTAGCAGTCGTGTAGTAATCATCAGTAGCCTAAATCAAGTCAACTTGTCTCAACTTAAATTATATTATAATGAAAAGGGTTCTTACATAATGGTGCTGCGGCTGATGATGCGGTGGGGGTTGGTGATGCGGCGGCGCTTGGTGGTGTGGTTGATGATGCGCCCCGTGGTGCGGATGCGGCTGCGCATGCGGGTGGACAAGATAGTGCCGCATGTTCTCGTCCATCACTGGGGGCATCATGGGCGGCATCATGGTGGCGGACGTCACTACTGGCATGCCCCCTAGAATTGTTTAAATAGTAATAAGTAGAAAATCGAAATCCCTTATACATTGAAAATAAGAAATGGAGTCATTTCCGTGTTTTTAATCTTTGAAGCGCTCGTAGCGAAGTTTGCTTAATCGTTCTGAACTGATCAGCTAAAGCCAAGTTAAGCAACGTCCGCTGCGGTCATGTCATGACTTGGATGGTTAACCGCTAGGGACATTACTACTGAGCGCTTTCGTGCCTCGGCTGAGCTCCTGTAAACCTCTATTCAAGAGACTGAATTTACTATCACTGGCTATAGATTTTCATACATTTTTTGCCGGCCGCTGCGCGCATGTATTTGGCCAGTACAGCAATTTCGATTTATCTCGAAGAAGGTTTTCAAAATAATGCTCAGATTTCCAACCTTGTTTGAGAACAATCTCATTTCATCTCGGAGGGCACAGAGGTTAAGCCTTCGGCCGCGGTTATTGTCTTACTTATTACTTATAACGTCTGCCATCCGGCAGACGTTATAGCATGGTGCCAGAGCATTTTACGAATGCCCGCCTGGCTAGCTACCACCCACAAGTAGAAAATTTGTTGCCAAGCACCCAACGGTGTGTACCGGAAGCTGTCCTTGAGCGCCAGTAATTCTAGATTAGCCTGAATAACATCTTCGACCATATCATCACTTACCATCCGGTGAGATAGTGGTCAAAGGCCTATCAGTTATAAATAAAAATAGGAATATATCGTTACTAAATTGAATGATACAGGGTTATTGGTAAAATGATAACAACCTCAAAGGGTTGACTCCTGCTAGTCCTAATAAACATTTTGATATGTTTTTGTTTTTATTTCTTTAAAGGAAAAGCAACCTTGTACCTATGTATCCTTCTTCAGACCACCTCTACAGCTTCCAAGTGGAAGCTTTGCGTGAACAATGGGTTCTCTCCTGGCACATAAAGACCGGATCAGAAGAGAAGTGTGAATGATAACTTCCATACAATTTATTTTTTCCGAATAATTTTGATAATACATTATTTTACGGAAAACTGGCAAACCATAAAATAGATATTGGCTCAAGGATATGTAAGCAAAATTTTACCGAGTTTAAACACTTGTATTTAATGGCGAAACTACGTTTGTATGGAAAGGTCTTCGAAAGCGGTAACCTCTGCCTGTAACAATTGCATTTAGTCACAAGTGACGAACTGCACTGAGACATAATGTGGATAAGTCTCATGTACCTGTAATTTCACCGGCACCCATACCCTCCAAACCGAACCGGAACACAGTAATGGCAACATTACTGTAGTAGGTAGTACACAAAGAGTTCTATTATTACTACTCTTCTACAGTTTAATATATTACAATATTAATATTGGTTGCTGACATTTGAAATCAACTTTGCTTATAATTTCAAAATATCAAAATTCAAACTATAATGTGAGCTCATTGTTTTTGAATCACCATGGTACCGACTTCAACAAGTTATTTCATAGTTTCAAGACTGAAAACAGGCTTAAAATTCGTTTTCAACCATTGTTGTACCTAAACAAATTAATTGTCTATGTTTGTTCGTTCTAAAATACTCTGCTGTATTGAAAAAAATAATGACGACTATATTTATGTATGTAAAGGCTAAAAGAACTAGTTTATAACAATTTTTTTAAAACAAATTAATGTGACTCTCTCAAGTTAGTGTATCTTATATGAAAATGTTAGTCACTAATTATGTTTATAAGCGTGAATTAAAAATATAACTTTAAAAATACTTTTTAAGTGGGATGGCTCCCGGGGGAGAGCCGCGTTGTGTTCCATGTTTAAAATTTAAAAAAGACTAGATATAAACATTGGCAGGATAGTAAGTAATTATAAAAATAAGGGAATTATAAAAAATATTTACTTAAATTTCACAAATTGTACTACCTTTAACTTTATAAATGTTACTTCTACCATAGAGAAAAGTACTAGTCTTTTCTCTATGCTTCTACTCATGTTATCGATTTTAAAAAATATTTTAGAAAAGCTACTTTTTTTATTTCATATATATTTCAATTGAATTCCTACTCGGACTATGGCCACCCTCGCTACGCTCGGACGTCTAAATACCTCGTATGGGTGGAATTTTTAAATTCCCGCCTAAGAAGAAATTTAGTGTATACTATATAATCATTCAAAACTCAATATAATACTCGGCTCGTATTAATAAATGAATCTCAAAGTTGAGATCGATCTTACAATGTAGTTTTGACATTTAATGTATGCTTATGAAGTAAACACCTACTCATTTAAGACCGTAACATTTTACTATACTATAGTTTGGTTTTACAAAATGAGCTCTAGCGTTCTGTTACACCTTATGCATTGCTGACCTAGGCCCGAACCTCACACTTTATTTCATTAATATTTTGTTTTATTTTCCGCCACAAGCTCTTAATTGATCTGAATCTCCCTTTAAATGTATTAAAATTAAACCTTCCCTAATCCCTGCATGTAAAAGGGAGGATAGAATACAGGCAAAAAGCAACAAAGAAGTGAAACTCCCGCTGAAAATTACAGAATAAAAAGCAATATTTTTTTCTACGTTAATAATTACAGCAATATTAAGAAGCCCCCGCTCAACTTTTATTTTATTTCTGATACTCTATTATCTAGCCTTTGATCACTATCTCATCTGATAGTAAGTGATGAATTACTGGCTCTCAAGGACAGCTACCGGACACAACACACCGAGGTGTTTGGCGACAGATTTCCTACTTGAGTGTGCTAGCTAGCAAGACGGATATTAAAAAAATGCCCTACCTCCATGCTATCACGACTACCATCCTAAGACAAAACCGAGACCAACGACGACACTCGGAAGCACGGAGGAAAAAAAGCTTTTTATTTATTTTGTTGTTCACCAATTAGAGGCAGGCAACCACTTCTTAGACATCATTGAATTTTTGTAGGGACCACTCATAATAAAATGCTCTTGTTCGTTGTTCTTGCAATAACAAATACCATGTGATATCGGAATATGAAAAGTTTCAAACAATTAGTTACGTAGGTACCTTATTATTAAATAGCGCTGAATGTATAAATTAAAACTTACATGAAAATTATGCTAACTACTTCCGTAGCCCAAACTAACAGCAAATATAGGATTACCTACATTTTTATTTTACGCGGGAATTGATTTTCCAAAAGTCACAACATAACACAATACTTTTTGACAGAACCTTTGTAGAACCTATACATTATTTTTTTATAGATTTTAACGAAATTTAATCCTATGGTTTAGTTTTGATAACCATGCCCATCTTCTTAGTTCTTAGGTACTGATGCAGACAACTGTGCCTAGGTTACATGTTTATTTACATTCCATACTAACATAAAGCATTATTGATAAGATAATGAATATCAGAACAATAACAACTGGCATTAAAGATACATTATAGTGAATGACACAATTAACTGATAACATTTAATGAATTGCATTCTGAGGAAAAAATTGTCACCCGAGTAATGACTTGTTTTATTGAAATATTATTGTGTTTTATAATATAATTCTTCGACAAGATATTATTTATTATCAAAAACAATAACAAACGACGATTTCTTGATGCAACCTTATAATCTAAGTATTTTATGCCGATCAAACCTAGACGTGGTATACAGAATAAGTTTCTATTCCAAATATCTACTAATAGTTAGGAAGATTGGCATGTCGATGCATAATATGCTTTACCTACTAGGTACTTTTTATACAACGCATGACTATTGCTGGATCATTCATCTTTGATTCTTTTTCCTGGGTAGAGAAACCTATAAAGAGTTGATCCCATTATTTATTAATTAGTTTTTATGTTCCACTTAATAAGTACAAAAATATTTACTAATAAGCCTATACGTGGGTATATATAGATATATAATTGTAGAAAATTTTATTTTATCGAGCTGTGGAGTGATATTGCGATGCCGAACTGCACAATGCTAACAAAATCCAATGAGGATATTTACATATGGAACCTTTGAAGCAGGTAGGTAAATACTAAAATCTAAATCCGGCGGGAATCAGGAGCCCGAATAGCTGCAATGCCGCCGTCTCCGGGTCATGTCATGGCCGGCTAGGTTTTGCTTTATTTTGACATCGACGCCGACCGTTCCGCTCCGTAACTTTGCGGTTGTTGAATGAATGTGTTTTGGTTATTCGTAGAACTCCTTCTTTGTGGGATGCTTTTGTAGACATAACCGCTCACAGCGGAAACGTGCCGCGTAGTTTGAGCTCGCAATGCAACCGACCGCAGCTTCTTGAGCAACACGCGCTAGGAATCCCACGAGAGCCTTGAAGTGCTTTGTTTCGAGTAAAAGGCATTTTTCCCAGTTTTAATTCGCTTAGATTACTTCACTTTCTGCCACAACCGCTAATTCTAGCGGTTTGGTCCGCTTCCATGTTTGGGCACGAAGTTTTGATATCTGAGAACTGAACACAATGCAACAATGTTTATAGACACTGATGCACTCTTGGTATTCAACCGAGAAGTGTATGATATTATGTACCTATCTTATTATATTACAATCGCTTCATTTGTACAGACAATTTCAAGCAATAAAGCAAAAACGTGAGTGTAGGTAGGTATGAGTTCACGCATAATCATAACTTGAGTACTACTTCCTAACAACATATGGATCGACCTACTGTGTTGTTTTTAGAGACAAGTGGCATTTGCAACGATAACAGCAATGTTTCTGACGAGTTGCGACCGACGAATTATGAGTCGATTAGTTTTATTTACGAGCAATTTTTAATCATACGTCTTCTTCCTGCCTGTTCCTAGGGGAGGGATTAGGATCAAAATTCAAAGAAATTGACGTTTCGTGTTCTCCTCCACGTTCTCTTTTCCAAATACCAAAACTGAGCCGATACAATTTATTATATTTTGACCTTTAAATTTTGAGAAAGAGTATCCTAATATTATTTTCTTATTTATTAAAAACTTCTCAAATTTGTTTGGTAGTCCTCTGAACATGGCAGATCTAACGGGGCATTTTTATGGCTTTCAGGGTAATATTTTCTTTAGTAATATTTAATTGCTTGAAAAATGGACATGGGCGTTTCTATAGCTGGCCTAAATTTTATGCAATGAATATGATTAAGCGGCTCAGTTATGGTGAAATTTGTTCGTATAGGAACCTACCTTGCACGCATCTTTCACTGAACCCCGTGGGTTGCTGGATTAGAATGTCACCCACACAACCCCCATTTCTTCCCATGGGTGTCGTCAGAGGCGACTAAGGGAAAAATAACAGGTAGCAGCACCTTCTGTAGAACTGACAACTTCTACTGCGTTCCCCAAGACACCTGCCAAGTGATTAAGGCTAATCCACCAATGGGGAAGACCTTGTCGTTCTGGTTGATATGATGATGATGATCCGTCACCCTTAATATAAAACATAAAATGTACATTACCAGTACGAACCTGCTATTTTTATATGCCTAGTAGCAGTGTAGCAGTAAAGAAGCCGTAAATTATAGTTTATTTTTATTGTCTGTTTGAATTCCACGATATCTGTTTAACATACCTACCTAAGTTGTTTTATTCTTTTAAGGAAAAATAACACTGCAAATCTATATGATTATTTTTATAGCTATAGAGCCGTTTAAGCTGAGCCTTCCTCATCTATTATAAAGTAAATCTAGAACGTTTTGAAAAACCAACACGCACGATACCTCATTACCATTACCAAAACGTACCGTTAGGTGGCATACCTTAGAGAACATTTACGCAAAATTTTAAGCGAACTTTGCATTTTAAGGTATTTTTATGAAGCCTAGTTAGTTGGGTGTAGACATAATTGTCCCGTATGAAGTTCAACCCCATGTGAGAGTATTTTATTTTATAAAATACGTATGTCAAGTTGTCAATATCACTAGGAATTAATTTTTTATACCTAATACTATCTCATCTGATGGATAGAGATAATGTGATCGAAGATGTGGTTTAGGCTAACCTAGAATTACTGACTCTCACGGGCAGCTGCCGGAACACACTGTTAGGTGCTTGACGCCTTGCAGTAGGATCCTCCTTCACCACGACAACTCCTCGTCGCAGACTGAGAATGGTCGACTATTTGGCGACGTCTGACGTGGAATTATTGGGTCACCGCCGTATAGTCCCGACCCCGACCCGAAAATAAAAACTTCGAGGTAAACTTTTAATGGACGCCGAGGGTGCTGTGGCTGCGTTTCAAAAGGCCGTCAAAAAGACCCATAAGAACGAATGGGCGAAGTGCTTTTCTCAGTGGTTCCATCGGATGCAGCGATTTATTGACATGAATAGACACTATTTTGAAAAAATTAAATATAACTAATAACTGGCTAGTTTAATAAGGTTTTGTTTTTCTAAGAACTTTCAGTTTGACCCTAGTAGGAACCTTAGTGAATGTAATGTGTTACTGGACTTACCATATTCAGGCAGCTGCACGGTGCACATGTGCGCGTGTTGCGGATGCTGTTGCGGGTGCTGGCACATTTCCTGCGGTACGTAGTACTGTTCGGGCGCGTAGTACTCCCCGTAGTAGGGGTCAGGCCCAACGCCGCCGCCGCCACCTCCACCACCTCCGCCTTCCGCCACGCCCACGCCCACCATGGCGGGGTCTAGCAGCGCATGGCCTGGAGCCAGCGCTGCCTTTCTCACACTCACTCCTCACACAGTATCTGCAACAACACAAAACCATTTATTACTAAAAGTAACAGGAAAATATTACGCACCAGCATGAACTCCCATGCTCGGTCAATTCCAGGCTCCACTATATTCTGGCATCAAGTTCTGCTTTCATACATCAGAGCCATTAATATATGTTTAAAATAATCCAAAGTACTCCTAGTCCCTAGATAGGACCATAACACAATGTGGTCTCTTCTTCTGTTCACACCTTCAAGCCGGATGTGAACCAGAGAACTTTGTATCTTTTACTACTGCACTGCTGAATTTATTTAAAGGTTAGTGGGAGCACATTAGGAACATATTTTTGCATTTGCGTGGTGCCTGGGGCATTTTGAGAATTCCTGCCTGGCTAGTTATACCACCCTACAGTAGAAATTCTGTCGCCAGGAAGTTAGTCAATAATTCTAGGTTAGCCTAATCACACCTTTGATCACCTCAACACTACCTGTGTTCAAAATCTAGCCAACCGGTTCCACAACAACAATTTTATCATTACATGCGACGTAGTGTAGGTATACTCTTTGTGTGCGCTATATTTTTTTTAATGTTTTATAAATTGTGAGGTCGTTCAGTTGTATAATTCACATATAAATTAGCATACTTCGTATAATAGATACACATATTATGGTATCTATAACAGCGTAACATAACAGCAATCAAACATAAAATTTCATTTTATGAGTTCATACGGCGGTCCAGATGCCGCATACCTCTATGGCCGCTACTTATCACCAGAATTTGGTTAGCTAGCATATTTGCTATTTATTGTAAGAAATACAATAAAAGCTACGATTAAAGATTTTGGCAAATTCCGTGATTTGTAAGTGTGTATAGATAGTTTATTTCACAAGAGTCATCACGTCGATACCACATCCGCGTGAGGCGTCGTGACCGTATTTGCCTTTTAAATGGGGTGGTGTCGGCCACCTCACGAGTTCTGCGTGGATGCGCTTGCGCCGCCGGCTAACTGTGTCAGTGATTGTGCCAGGCTCCTTGAACAACTGGTTGCGAAAGCAATAACCGAAAAATTAGAACGTTATATTAAGTTTTTATTTAATTTAACTATTAAAGTTTAGAACTGGCTAGCTAGTTAACTGGCATACAAGTTTAGTGTATGGGTAAATACTAGTAAGGTCTACCTACATTCAGTCAAAAAAGTATCGGGAATGGATGATTTATTTATATTTGTGATATTATTTGTGATTCCAAATTATAATTTTTTTTTGTTAGATTGTCACAACTGTTTTTCTATTTTGGGGCGGGGTTTGAGTTACATCTGTTATTTAGATTAATACACTGCTGTTTTTAGTTATCAGTACTAATATATCAGTACTCAGTACTATATTATAAATGCGAAAGCAACTCTGTCTGTCTGTCTGTTACGCTTTCACGCCAAAACTACTGTACCGATTTGAATGAAATTTGGTATGGAAATAGTTTCAGACCCGGGAAAAAACATAGGATAGTTTTTATCCAACTGCTCAAAAAGAGGTTAATATTTTTGCGCGTTAACCGACATGCGCGCGGGCGGAGCCGCGCCCGGTAAGCTAGTATATCATATCTGATGATAAAATAAATTTGGATATAACTAAATTTTTTTGTATTATTGATATTTTTCCGGTGTTTTCTTGACAAAATAGGATAAGTACCAGTGATTCCTACATTTCTTCTGTTATGAATGGCGGCTATTAAATAACAGTTTCTGAGTCATTACCTTTGTAAGTATAATATTTTTTAAGCAAAATACCCAGTAATGTTCATAGAGTCATTTAATATGAAAACTTATTTGAAATAGTATTCGTTCGTTAGGAAAAACTGGGTTACTGCCGTCTGGCCTTTCACTACAATCTCATCCGATGGTAAGTGTGAAGATCTGGTGATGTGATGGCAAACCAGCTTTTCCTATAATAAGAACTGCATGGCTCTCAAGAACAGCTGCCGAAACACAGCGTAAGGTGTTTGGAGATTATTTTTACTTTGTTTGACTTGACTGCATTCGCAAACGTTAAATTGATAATTCAATCTTAGGTATAAATTTCGATTGTCATTGTCCTACTCATCATACATAGCACGACGTGCTAATAAAATATACCTAGGACAAAAAACCAGGTGCTGGGGATTTTAGGTAAAGAGTTTTTTATTATATTAAAGCTTTTAGGCAATTTATCTATGGCGATATAAGGCTTAGACCGCACTTACTATTTAATGTCTAAAAATGATCATTTTCGCACAAAAATAGAATAAAGTCATAATTTGTGTTGTTAATGGGCGTTATTCTGCGTTACAAGTGTCTATCGACCGTGGTCTCGAGCTTAGATCAATAACGGTAGGAAATGCGTAAATGGCCTCAAGTGGACTGCCAGTTGTTTGAATTACAATGGACCCTACTGGAACCATCCTCTCTATTAAAATACTTGTATGTATTTGCTTATTCCAATCACTTCTCAAACAACCGATCTGTAGAGTCCGTTCACGCTTCGTATCCAGGTTTGTTCATAAGTCAAGTAGGTATTCAGAAAATACTGATATGTATAATCCTATATGTAGTGCACACAATATATTCATGGGTAAGAACCAACTGTTATAATTTGTCTCCACTGTCATATGTGCGACATAAAATATCGGCTGGCAGTTGAATTTAAATCAGATTTCGTGTCTGATTTGCGTCTGTGCCGCCTACTTCATTTTGTCCACTTTGTAGCCATTTTGTTTAAGGATATGGAATCCTGTTTTGGCATAATTACTGTGCACTCTAATTGTTTGGAATATATATTAGATTTGCGATCGTTTAATATGTTGGCTCTAACTAATAAGTTGGTAATTAGAGAAACATTAACTGGGTACTGGCTCTCAAGGACAGGTGCGGAAGAAATCTTTCAGTACTTACGGTTTTTTATTATTCGTCACGAGCCCGATCGTTCTAATTATGAATGAATTTTTATTGTCGCTTTTATCGGCGATGCTGAAAGATCAATAGCCAAGTTCACGTTAAGAACTCAAAATCGTCTGATAATACAGCAATAATAACGATAACCATACCCGTATATGGAATTTTCAAGCATACAACAACAATCAGCCGACGACGTCTCTGTGTCGACAAGGTATGAATGAATAATTCGTCAAATCTGACTCACTGCTCGATGCTCGTATCAACAATGAGTGAGCCACATTGCGTTGCGGTCACAAAGACGGCCTTTAACCGTTCACGTTGCCTGGTGTTTAAATAAAAAGTGTTTGTCATCTATCATACACACATAAATGATAATTAAATTAAAAAATGTATAATGTCTTTAACTAAATTAATTCACAAACTATTACTACTGTGATCACTGTTAAATAACGTACATTTGATCGTAATCATTAGGTATACAATTTTATTTGGATTCCTTAATAATCTTTATTGCACAGGAATACCCTTTTTGTCATTTGCTTCAAGAATATAGTATAATACTTTGAGACGTTTATTTATGCGTGGTCAAAGAAGTTAGGAAGGAAAGAAAAGATTAGTCAAAAGGACTTCCCCTTCTATGTACTGGCTGGTAAAGCGGATGCAGATGATTATACGATAAGAAAGATTTTATTCCTTATCGTTTGTAAGCACCGGCACGACATGCAACTGCTATTTAGGTGTAATGTCGTTAATGGACGCCTATTTCCGGTTACGATTAAGTTAATTACTTACTTGAATCTAGAACCTGTGTTTTAGCAGTGACTGACAATTTATAAAATGTTATATCATAGATTTTGGACGTCCATGCTTGAGGATAGTTTCTTTCGTTTTATATACTTTGTTGAAAAAAATAAGCATATTTTGTTTTTTACATTCATTTGGAATATGTTAGGTTTGATATTTTTTTTATGTTATTGTGACAGAACAAGCCCGAGGCCCTCCTGATGTTAAGCGGACTAACATCTGCCTATAACAGACGCATTTCGTCATAAGTCACGAATTGCACTGCGCCCGTCACCTTGAGCCATAGTTGTTAAGTCTCATGTGCCTGTAATTTCACTGGCTCTCAAGGACTGCTGCCGGAACACACCGTTAGGGTGCTTGGCGACAGATTTTCTACTTGAGTGTGGTCGCTAGCTAGGCGCGCAGTCGCAAAATGTCCTTCCACCATGCGGTAAAGCTCAAGCCCGCTGGGAACCATGGACCTGCTGCGCGGCAGTCCATAGCCAATGCCACTGAGCCATCACTGCTTCAAACTATTTACTGTATTTAGGTTAGTTATGATATTTGACAGGAAATGTTCTGGGATACTGCTTTGCTTACCCCCTCGGGATACATAGGTGATTGTTTTTTCCTTCTTATGAACACACAAAGAAAAAGTACCCGAACTGCTATACTTTTCAATAGATGTGTGATTATGGAATACCCACTATTAATGAAATAAAGGTATACTATTCATGAATGAAAATTAATCTTCTCAAGTTTCTTGCAAATTCGAGTGATACAACTATGTCAATGTATCTACTAATATAACATGTTATATCATAAATTTTGGACGTCCATGCCTGATGATAGGTAATTTTCATTCGTTTTATCCCCATGCCCATGGTTGAATAAAAAAGCATATTTTATGTTTTTATCCCGTATTTTCTATCAATTTATCATATTTTGCTTAGGTACCCCCTCGGGATACACAGGTGATTGTTTTTTCCTTCTAAATAACAATATGAACACACACACACAAATAAAAAGTACCCGAACTGCTCTACTTGTGAATAGATAACCGATGTATGTAATACCTATTTATGAAATTATACTATACTAGATACTATATATTTATGAATGAAAATGAATGTTCTCGAGTTTCTTGCAAACTCGAGTGAAACGGTTTTTTCGATGGAAATCTCTATATTGTGATACTAGACAGTAGAAAACTTCGTCAGCGACATCGTAAGCGATTACAACGGAAATTTGAAGCCAAGGTTTTGAAATATTTTGTTGTCATCATTATCGGGGGATTTCCCTTTTGTAAAATGATACTGTCACCTCTAGGTAAGGCTTCTTGGAACCAGTCAATTTAAATGCTATACATACTTTCAAAATATTTTTTTATAATTATCAGTTTGCTGCGTATAAGTAGATAGAGCAGGTCTAAAGACTTTTTCATCCCACCATCTCAGAATAGTTATTTGTTATACAAGAGTGCAAAGTTGCTTTTTAACCGCGTGTTCAATTTTGATGACCGAGCAAGCGAAGGTTCTAGAGAATAAAAACGGCTTTTCCACTCAGATATTGAAGATTAAAAATACTCTTTCCGAGATGGTGGGATGAAAAGAGTATTTTTAATCTTCAATATCTGAGTGGAAAAGCCGTTTTTATTCTCTAGAGGATAAAGTAAATTGAATTTAGAACATTGTGTGCACTAAGTTTGTGTATTAAAAAAAACATTATCTAAACCTATCTGCTACCTCTATGGTGCCGAATATATCATACAACTTTTTTTTAATTTGTTAAAAACTCAGACTCGGAACCTTCTTGGTGTTCTTTTTTCAATTTGCTTTGTACGCGGTTCTTTACGCGGCATTTTTTCACGTCATTGTTAACCCTTATATTAAAAACAAGAAACTTTGCAATCTTGTATAACAAATAACTATTGCAGTTTAGGAAATCAATGCGACGACCTTGAAGGACGTTCTCTTTATGCGCTGCAGACTGCAGTGCCTTAATGTCGTGAATTTATAATGAGTTGGAATCATACGATAACTATTTATATCCGAATTATGTTCTGACCTTGTCTGCGATTATCTTCTATATAAGCTGAGGTACACCAGTCGGTATACGATTGGCTTGTATCCTTTTCTGAGAAGTAACTACTTGGGTTCGTCTCACGACGACGACTGATTGAAAACGACAGATAAATTATAAAATCAGTCGCTACGACGCGACGTTGGTGCAACAATGTTATGCCTAGTTCGAAACGAGAAGTGCATATTATAGTGCCACTAGTTAGGCAAGGTAGGGCTTCTGACATTTAATATTTGCAGTCTTTATTTTGTACTCTACCTGAACTGAACACAAGGCTGTCTTCATATGAGGATAAATAATAATTTATACAAAAGTTAAACATAAATCCTATCTGCGGTAAATTTTCTGCGAAACTAAACTAAGTATGTATGTATATAAATGCATTAAAGTGACTCCGGTTCTGGTTATTTTTAACCGATTTCCAAAATAGGCGGAAGTTCTCAATTCGTATGTTTTTGTTATGTTTGTTACCTCAGAACTTTTGACTGGGTCAACCAAATTTGAATAAATCTTTTTTTATTTGAAAGCTGATGCTTTCTGTTTGGCCCCATTTAAATTTCATCATAATCGGTCAAGCCGTTTTAAAGTTACATTCCAAAAACTGAAAAATATTTTCCTATCTTGATGATATAGTCATTACAGTGAATGACAGTCGACCCCGTAAATAGCATGGGTCATTAAAAAGATAGAAAAAAAATGTTTAGCCATAAAATGGAACCAGTGCTTTTAAACTTTCATGGTACCGACTTCAACAAGTTATTTCACTTTTGAGTGTTGAAGTCGGTTCCATTTTTTGGTCGCATAACTTTGTCACAAGAATAGTACCTATAATGGGAAACCTATATACGGAATTTTATACTACAATTGTTCTATTTTTGGCTCCTTAGCTTCTACCCTTCATTACATTTTATAATATTTTGTTATCTACCTGGACTGAAAACATACCTGTTTTCATATAAGGATAAATAATAATGTATACAAAAGTTTAATATGAGTGCGTTCGTAACTGAGGTGAAATTTCTGCGAAACTGAACTGAGTAAATATATATTCATTAAGGCGATGCTGGTAATGTTTATTTTATAAGATAAATTTAGTCGTATTAAAATAGTATACAGGGGATATAATTAGTTGGTTAATATAATATTACTTTTTGCTCCGCATTACATTTTTAATATAACTCTTATTTATCAAACACTCTTTCATCAGTTTCATCCAAATAAAAGCTCGAAGGACCAACACATTTCTTTGAAAACATCACGCATTACATCATCTCATAACGCAGCTCAGAGAGATATTGTGTACACTGTAGCTTCTTCCCTGATTATCCATTGGTCTCGATCTAGTTCACATTCAATTGAATAAATGCGGTTAAGACGAGTGATGGCGACGTGGCTATCAGCATTAACGCTGCCGCGTTGTTATGTAAATACAGTCCGAGTGGTAGCGCCCGGCCCCGGCCCCGGCAGTCCAATACATTCTACTACCATCCACTAGGTACTACAGTCCTCACAGGGGTCACGGCCGAACGTACGCTTGATACCCTCAGCCCTCACTCATTACGCTAACTGCCTTCATCATTAATTGCAGGGTGTTCGAAACTTGCCCACTTTATATAGGCGCCACCAATAAAAGAAAATCGCGACACCAGTTTGAAATGTAGGCTAACCAGATAAGCTATATTCGGAACGTCCGCACTCGCAATTTATATTGTGATTTTGCATCTTAAATTTTATTATAACGAAACAGATATTAAGTTAATTAGCTTTGTAATTCCGCATGTCTTAGCCGCAACAGTAACCGCAAATTTAATTATTGTTGGATTGTAAATGGTAGTTTATTATTGTAGGTACAATACGCTGGTGCTAACTGCATATTGATTTCGGGGTAGGTCATATCAGATATCAAATTTGCGAGTTTGTTTTACGGTTGCTGTGGGTAAATTAGTAGGTACCTGACGGCGTCTGACGCACAGCATATACAAAAGTCTTCATCATATCTCTATTGACACGATTGGCGGAATAAAATTTCTAACCCTTATACGGAATTTGAAGTCTATAACCTTACTAGTTATATATAGCGTGGAAGTAAAGAATCTCGTAGAGTTCAAAAACTAGCAGTGTCCCTATTATAAACTGTTTGTTTTACTAATGTTTAGCAAGTGTAATCTTCGCGAGGTACATAGTACACGTCAATAGAAAATACTTAGAAATAGATTTAAAAAACTGGCCTCATACGCCGAAAAATGTAAAAACACTTATAAGTAGATATCAGTATATATATATAAAAAATTTCTTCATAATATATTAGTATCCGAAATATTTACTATAAAACTTATAAGAATAGATACTTAGGTAGATGCGTGGAATTCCCAAATGTCGAAAACTGCTAAAGGAAGGATCGCAGGCGAGGACACCGACGAGACTTTCCGAGAACTCATTTTAAATTCACAACAAACGTGGTCGGTTCGGTAGCGAGCAACATACGGGTAAATACAGTCACAATTTATTTTAAAATTACTTGTTATGAACTGCAAGTTACCTATTACTGCAAACTCAATATCATAATAATTATTAATAATAGCATCAGCATACAGATTGAGGTAATAATATGTATATCGAAATCTTAAAGGTAATCGTACATACATTTTGACCTAGGTACTTGCAATATAATTACTTTGATTTTCAGCCCAGTAGCACAGGATAAAAAGCATTTACTATGCTGTGGACGCTGTGATAGGTAACAAGTGACATGGGCTGTGTAATTTTTATATATAGGTATCAGGCCGCAAATGGACCCTTCAGTACGCCAAAGAACTCAAACACGATTGTTTTAAAACAACTATCTTCACTATGAAGAAGTGAAGCAATTTATCTGCTTGTATGTTTGCAAGGCCGGTAATCTTTCGAATCGAAATTACTGACGAGAATTAAAACAAAAACATTTTTTATTTGATAGCTGCGCTATACTTGTGTAACAAGTATAAAATAATTGGTTCACCAAGTTAGAACAAAAAAATCAGCGTTCGACGACCGTAGGTATGATTTGAGATAAGCACATATATGTACCTATAGTGTTATATAAGTTGAATTAGTGTACAATAAACTCTTATCTTATTTTTCACATGTAAGCCACAATAACGGACTTATATAAAACGGTATTAGGTACGATATACGGGTACCGGTAAACATTTCGAATTAAAATCATCAGAATTACAATTTTCTGATACATAATGGAAAACGGGCGCTCTCTCAAAACAAAGATCCGAGATCCCATAGCAAATTGTCAGCTTATATCCGGCCGTTTAGTGGCACTTCTACATTGCTAACACTGATATCATCACCATTATTGTTAATATATATCATTTGAAAAGACTAAAGCAAACAACTTATGTGGTAAAAAGCTGTGGTAAAACACACAAGCAGACCCAAGGTTTATCCGTAAACACCGGCTTCTAAGGAAATAATGTTTTCAAAGACGCGGTGATGCGAGCATGTAATTTTTCGCACAGTTGAGTGGTTTGGCGACGAACGATGGCAGGGTACCATGACGACGACGGCTAGCGACTGTGGCGGCGGCGGCGGCGGCGCGGCGGCGCCCGGTCGATAGTCAAACGCGACGGATCAAGGACCACCCGCCCACGTGTACATTATACTAACAAACTGACAACATGAAATTAATAGATAGGTATACCATAACACAAATAATAACATACGAGGGTGCATTGAAAAGTTCGCGGCCTCAGCAAGAAAACTATTTGTAATATAAACAAAAGTAATTTTATTTTTCCACGTAATCTCCACTCAACTCAATGCACTTCTTCCATCTGGTTTCCAACGCCTGTATGCCAGTCATAAAAAAAGTTTCTTCAAGAAAAGCCTTCAAAAAAGTCACCCACTGCAACTTCGACCTTCTCATTTGATGAAAATTTTTGACCTCCAAGGTGTTTTTTTTGGTTTGGGAATAAATGAAAGTCTGAAGGTGCCAAATCAGGTGAATAGGCGGGATGCGGCAGTAATTCAAAGCCACAATCGCGAATTTGAGCCATAGATTCAACAGACGTGTGAACGCGTGCATTATCCTGATGAAACAACACTTTCTTGCTGAGTAATCCTGGCCTTTTCGCTTTATATGTGTCCGAAAACGACGTAAAAGGATGCAGTAATAAGCCGAGTTTATAGTTTCACCTTTTGCAAGGTAGTCCACCATGATGACACCCTTAGCATCCCAAAAAACTGACGCCATCACCTTGCCAGCTGACAAAATTGCTTTGGCTTTTTTTGGAGTCGGTTCATCAGGTTTTTTCCACTGCTTGGATTGCTGTTTTGACTCTGGGGTGTAGTGGTGTACCCAGGTTTCATCCACTGTCACAAACCTGGCCAAAAAATCTTGTGGATCAGCCTCAAACATTTCCAGTCAACAGTCGCGAGAAATCGTGAGCCGTATTCGTTTTTGTTCAACTGAAAGCAATCTGGGTACCCACCGCGCAGAAACCTTAGAAAATCCAAGTTCATTGACTATGATGTTTTGTGTTCGTTCATACGAGATGCCAATAGTGTCTGTAATCTTCCTGATGGTCAATCTCCGATCTGCCAATATCAGATCACAGATTTTCCCGATGTTTTCTTCAGTCGTAGACGTCGTAGGCCGGCCGGAGCGACGGTCATCTTCAATACTCTCTCGTCCGCGTTTAAATTCAGCAACCCACTTTTTCACAGTCGTATACGACGGAGCAGATTCCCCCAAGGTTGTTGACATGTCTTCGTGAATCTCTTTTGGAGTTAGTTGTTTTTTAAACAGGTATTTGATAACCGCACGTTGCTCAATTTTCTCCATTCTTATTCGTTGAGCCAAATATGTGCCAGCATTTTGATCACGTGTCGCATCGACCAAGCGCTCAAAATACGATGAGCTCCCGGTCCCCACGGACCTAACGTCTCTACACCAAACTATTTTAAAAAGTTCAAATGCATAAAACGCCGCTACACAATTTTTATTTTGCAATATTATATTTTGTTCTAGAGTCTAGACTTCTTGACCAAAAAATTTTAGAAATTAATTTCGCCCGTAGCCTCAGCTTTTTGTCATTTAGACCCTCCACTTGATGGATGCTGCGAAATTGGGTAAAACGTCATAGGTAGTCCCCGCGGTCTCCAAATCATTTGGTGCAATATCTAGATTTTTTCTGAGTCTGTAGATAACGGCTCATTTCACTTACGCCCTTTTCCTCCCTGGAATCCAAAACCATTTTTATCTGCTCGATAGGTTAACCTTCGATCACTATCTCACCTGATGATAAGTGATGACGTGGTCGAAGATGTTGTTCAGGCTAACCTAGAATTACTGGCTCTCAAGGACAGCCGGAACACACCGTTAGGTGCTTAGCGTCAGATTCTCTTCTTGAGGGTGATAGGTAGCCAGGCAGGCATTCGACCTACCACCATAAACAAAATATCAGGAAACAAGAAGACGCTTTCACAGAGCATACACGTTCTCTGACTCAAAGTGCACCTCTAAAACAACTAACAGCACTCTCGAGACTGTGAAATCCAACTCTGTTCCTTACGGAGCCGCTGGCCAAATGTTCAGATAACACGTCGTATTGATTTGCCTTGGGTAAGTCCTGGGGTACAAAGACCACGCACCATTGTACCGAACTAGCTGTTTCCATTTGGATTACTGTATACAATTTGAATTGCAGTAATAACATCTGTTTTCGCCTTTCTCGTAATCTTCTAGACTGGGCATTTGGTAAAAATCGGTGTAGAAAAAATATCTACTCACCATTTGTCGATTGCATACCGGTAAATGGAAATTATCGACGTCATAGACATTTAGATGTGACAGCGGATATGGCAGAGAAAGCAGTTTCTGCTGTCTATCCTTATGGAGTTCAAGTGTTACAGGATCCATCCAGATCAATGAATGGCGTAGGTATCACAGTGTATACTCCAGTGCGCTATTCACTGGTGAATACAGAGGATTGAATATAGCTTCATTTGAATTGAATATCTATAGTATAATTAAACAACTTTAAACGGTTTAAATCGCGTATATTTATCATTGTTTTTGTCCCGACGTTTCAAACACTTGTGATCGTGGTCACGGGGTGGCTGAATATCTATCCTAGTAGATTGAGGGAAAAAACGCGTTTACAATAGGGCCTAGGATTACTGGCATGATGATAGAAAATGTTGATGATGTTATGTTAACCAAATAATATATAATCGAAAAACTTATAGAAGCCGCAGTTTTTACTAAATAAATGTTTATAGATATAAGTTGCGTGCTATTGAAATTTGATTCTAGACTTACTAGACTATACTTGTAACTACTGAAATAACACAATAAATAAATAACTTTTAGGTGACTTTTATGAATTTAAAAATAGAGTGTAAGCGTGGGGTGCGTTAACCTCTCACTACAGCCTCCGCTGTAGCTCGCCCGCCGCGCCGCCGCCCGCCCACTGCGCCGAGGGCGGGCGCTCCGGCGGGCGGCAGCGCCCACGCATTGACGCACTGCTACCTATCAGCCGTCAATGAGATTTTATCTGATACCTTAAGCGCGTCGTCTAAGCATTTAGGTCATGCAAAACCTACGTGTCTGTAACTCGCCAGTCGCCACACCTACACGTAATATTGATCTCACTGAAATTCACTATAATAAAAGGTTTTTCCGAACTAATCTAGGTATTTTCTCGTTTTACTATCTCTTATTCAATCATTTGCAGTATAATTATTTATTTAGAAATTAAAATGTTATAATGACAGATAAATAATTATTATCAAGGTATAAGATACTAGCTTTCCGCCCGCGGCTACGTCCGCGCGTATGTCGGTTATCGCACAATTTTTGCGCATTTGGATGAAACTATACTGTCCAAATTTCACCCAAATCGTTCCAGTAGTTTTTAAGTTTATTTGTTACATACAAAAATACAAATCTTTTCTCTTCAGGTATAATATTAGTGTAGATGACACGATTTAGCAGCAAAATTTTAAAAAGATGATGTTATTAATCTGCGCCTACATTACATACATTTTATCAAAGTTTCAATGATATAACAACCTTTAAGCTACGTGATATATTTATAGACATAGATAGGTATTGTTAGCTTCTTACGAAATTGCACTTTGTTCGCTCAGGCTTACTCTCAGCCTTCCCATTAGTCGCTAATTTTATTACCGTGGGGCAATGCATTATCTCACAATAAAGTTAGTCCCGGAGACGTATCTCCGGGGGAGAGGATAATAATCTTCTAACCTTTGAATTTTTTTACTACTCTCCAAGTTTGTGCGCACCAGTGAATATTTATCCACAGTGGATAAACATTATCTCTCTATTTGTATCGTCATACATAACAAGTAAATAAATTAATATTTTAATATTAATTTCTAGGTAAGCGTGCTCCATCTTAGACCACACCTATGCTTAACATCAGGCAAGGTGTGGTCAAACGCGAACCTATTATGAATAAAAAAGAAACATATAAAATTAAAAAATTATTAAAATGGAATAAGGATAACTTATCCCTTTCTTATGTCAAATTTAGACTATTTTATCCACGTTCTGTTTCAATTCTTTAAAATGGAGTCATATTTTAGTGTCAAACAATTTTCGAATTTATCATAGAATAGGATCAAAGAATTTTCGGTGATATGGCCGCTGCCCTGCATATATGTATCTATCCTTATTTATTATACATTTTTATCCTGTGGATACTTTCACAGCCAATCCTGAGCGACAGTACCTACCTATACATCACCTGGAAACTATTTAAAGCCAATTAATATATAAATCAATTTAATTTACACTTATTTGGCGCTAAAAAGAAAACTGAGGGAGCTATTTTATGGCTTCTCATCACTATGACAATAAACAACTGATTAGATAAGTATACTTCGTTCGTAAATTTAGCAAAGTACCTACGAGTACAACTGTCACCGTCAAAATTATTTACGTACAGTTACTAACTAAACTAATCCGCTCAGAATGATGTAATTTCCGGGACATTAAGTTCCTTTTTACATCACGTGACATAAAGTATTTATTAATAATGTAATTTAAAGGTTTCGGTACCCAAACGGATAACGGACTCCACACTCTGTCGGTCTGTCCGTCCGTCCGTCCGTCACGGGTCTCTAGTTGTTTACAGCATGAGTTACAAACCTGAAATTTTGATATTTTGTGTAAAACGTTGACCCAAAGACGCTTATGGAAGTAGGTAAACATTTCAAATAATTTTCAGGAGCGCACTATAAGGTCACCGAAAAAAATACCTTCTATACTTGTCTGGACTATAGAATACTTTTATATCGTATTTTGAGTAGATATCAAAGTATCACTTCTTAACCAAGTTTCACTTCTTACCTTAACTCACAATAGTATACTTACAAGGAAGGTAAATGTAATATTAATGATTTCCTATCTGTAGCTAACTTCAAAAACATAATTTGATAACTGTACCTACCGTTTAAATTAAATTGAACAAAAACCAGCTGAACTAACACGAATGACATTGCTCAGTCACAAAATTTAAATTGTATTAATGAAATGTTACACTACAAGGCTAATAAGTAATTATAAAAACAGGATTATAACTAATTAAATACAAATTTTCGAGAGGAAAAATTATAGTCTTGTGCGGGATTTGAACCCGCACCATCCATCCCTGTAGCCGGAGCATGCTCTGACCATTTAAGCTAAGATTACATTATGACTCATAACTCTAATTTTTCCTCTCATTCTTTAACTATATGGAGATGAAGCGACACCTATAGATCAATTTACGTTATACTACAAACAAGACTAATTTTGCAATTAGCTTTAAACTTGTTAATGATGAAGAAAAATAATATATTATAACAGAATTAAAATTTTAACTGAGAAATTCATATTAGTTAATAAGAATTGGCAGAAGATTCTACAAGTTGCTTTTGCCCTGAAAAAATAAAATAAAAGTGAACGAAACCACGCTGAAAGATAACTAGTATCATTGGACATGTTGCCTAGATATAACGATATAGTTGAAAATAATATAGTACAAAAATGCTGCATCAGATCAATGACGATCTACTAAATCACTATTCAATTTTCGCTCAAAATTATGGGGCCCGCATTTTAACCCCCTTAATTTTAAAATATATAAAAATTATAATTTTATAATTATTTATTATTATTTTGAATATAGATTTTTTTTTAAATTTAATTTTTATGATTTTTTCAATTCAGTCTGAGCTGAGAATAGAACTATTCTCTAATGAGCTTGGATAATTTTTCTACATGGCAAATGAAATATTTATAACCATTACCCGAAAAATAAGACGTATGCTGAAGCAAATTAATTACTGGGAAAACGAGACAGTGCCGAGCGCAGTGCAGTGCAAAGCAGATCGAGAAGGGTGACACTGCAACTGTTATGGCACACGTGACGTATACCATCGGGTGTCTCATTACTACTATTAAACATTTTAGAATTTGATTAAATTATCTTTATAATTTTTGCTATTAATTTGCACGCCATTATTTAATACAATCAATTTAAAATTCTGGTATGCTAACTAAGAGGATCTGGCGAACTTGCTAATTTTTTGACGTCATATTAATATATTATGTTTTATCCAAAACCACAAAAAATTAAATCACTATCATATATCAAAAGAACTATTATATTAATCATACCCATATAAACAGTAAGTGTTTCTAAAATTTCACACGTGCTAAACCGCGGGCGAAAGCTCGTTGTGAGACTGGCGTAACTACTGGTAACTGATGATGTGATCAAAGATGGTGTTAAAACTAAACCTAGAATGGGAACTGACTCTCAAAGACTCAGTTGCCGGAACACACTGTTAGGTGATTAGTGACAGATTTTCTATTATCTAGCTATCGAGCTTACCGAAATGTCTTGTCATTTTCGCGGTGAAGCCGAAATACCTGCGCAGCAGCAACTAAAAGCTAAGAGAGCTCACTTATCTTCAAAAAAAGGACCACAAAACAAAACAATGAGATAACTAGATTTCGAATCAATTATAGTACCAACTTGGGAGACCCAGCACCCCTCCTAGATGGATGTAAAACTGTTCAGAGATATAAAGTAACCAATGTTTTTCTAACCATTCCATTTATTTGCAAATCATTGGTGCCATTTTTAACAACCAGATTAACAAAGAAATATTCGATAAAAAATATTGCCTGTTAAAATATACATAGATAATAGACCAAAACAACGTTATGGAGACAAACACCTACAAAATAAAGCACTTAAGCCGTTCCTATTTATAAAATGTTGTGTAAGAATTTAACAATGACAGGTCGGCAGTTACTGAAAAAGAAACGTGTCTGATGCTCTAATTAGAAGGCAATGACATCCGAATCGAAAGACCGACACTAATTGTTATTACGTCGTCATGTCACAGTTGAAAACATTAACGGAAACAAAACCTAGATTTAATATGCTGACATTTCCCATTTTCGTGGAACAAGCAATACCAAGTGGGTAGAATATGAACACGTGGGTTTCGGATTTCTATATTATGAAGCATTACATATTGTGTCGATTTGGCCCGTGCCTTTGGGGGACTATTTTAAAAACCATTTTCGGATTTTAAATGGCTCTTCATGCTATATACGGGCTAGGTATTGTATGTTAAAAACTTCCACGTGAATGTATGTACCAAACAATTTTTCAAACTTCACAAAGTATGACAGAAAAACATAGTGTACAAGACTATATTGTATGTATAAGTTTTTGACCCGCCACCTGCCTAAAGTTAACTTTTCTTGCAGATGCTCTAATACCTTTTGAGTTTTTAAAAAGCTACGAATAAATATATTTATCATAGTTAAAAGGAGACGAATGCGTGCGAGGAAATGGAAGAAAATTCACAATAACGACATTTCCTATTTCGGTTTTCTCCTCCAAGCCTCAGTCGATTCAATTAAAAGCCTTTAATTCTACTCGTAGGTAAGCCAGAACAACATCTTCGACCACGTCATCACTTACCAAATGCTAGGACTATCAGCTATAAAAAAACGGGAATACGTAACGTCATGGTCGTGAATTTTCTTAGCACTCATCAATCGCGCAGATTTACAGTAATACCCCACTCACTTCGACCCGGGAGTAGTGGCATAGTACTCATTTGACCCCTCTTTCCCTTAGTCGGCTTCTAATTAAGATAGTTCGTACCTTTTCGTGTAGTACCTATTTCGTATAATTTTGCTTCAGGCGCAAAAACAAGAAATTATAATAACATTTATAAAATTTTTAAGACACTAATAGTGTTGTTTTTCTGTATGTACTCGTATTAACAATTAATGAGAAGATTAATTCATTAAAAAATATTATTTTAGCGATTCATTACATAGCTGTCATTATATTTTTACTTTTTATGTGTCCCCTAGTTCGTGTTTCTAAAGCATTAGGAATTTCTAGATCTTTTTTGTGTATTTACAAAATAAATAAGATAATTTAAATAATCATAGTAGTATGTAAATAATGCCGACAAATAAATATTATTATAAGTTAAATACGGACTAATTCTGTTTTCTTGACTATAATTCTTATAACACTAGTTTAAAGATGGGCTGAATTTCCATTTTTATTCAAGTAAATTCGCATGGAATCAGCATAGCTTTGAGGAAAAACGAGGTAGGGTTTTATGACATACTTAATTTACGTTAAATTTGTGACGTAAGTTGTAATTTTGTTAATCCACCTAAGAATTAGCAGTCAGACATAATATAAAATATTTATTATTCCAAACCAATGAAAGACAAAATAAAAAATATTTTTAAAATATTTGTTATGCTACGAATAAATATATTTGTTATTATTAAATATGGATTTCCGCAAAGTAACGCCTGAATCTGTTCATTATCAAATAACAGACATGAATTTTGAAATTCATAATAGAATTTAATATAATAATTTATAATATAATCTCTTTATAACAGAAACTTTATTATTAGATCTTATGATCGTGAATCAGACCTATTATTGAGAATTTTTATTGAAAAAATAATTTTAATAGTGGGTAACTTGGTTTCAAATTTGTTAAAAAATCTCATACAGGAGAGAGTGGAGGAAATATGTATGTGGGGTTTTTGCAGACAGTCCGTTAGTGGATCACACAGTTACCTCCCTGAATTGCATTTGCGGGGTTGCATCCGCTACATAAAGTGCAGTGATAATAATTATGACGGGATGCCTTATGCGCTAATGCGCATAGTATTAGTTTTAAGTACACCATAAGGTGACTTGAACCTTTTTGGGTGTTTTATGTGATGTACCATTATATATTCCCACTGTACCAACTGAGCTCGGCTAAAATCATGTTAGGCTATGGTTATGAGGTCAATTCAAAAACTGAATAGGAGACAAGAGGATACTTTGAGAAACTATTATTTTACGTATTAGAAATACAGATGCCTACTAGGTGCTAGGGGTGATTGTGGACTCCGTTCTGTATAATCGGACACCCATAATACCACATAAATTCTTTGATGTAGTTTTTTTGTATTCTAATGAGCAGTATGGGTTTTATCAAATGATACCTACACATCCTCTGTGGACTGGTTTGGATTGATAAACTGTCCAGCTCCATAACGAGGGTTCGATTCGATAGGAACGTAGGTAGTTATAGTACAATCCAAAATATGCAATGTATGCAAATAATGCAAATATGTTCTGTAGTTCTAGACAATCTCAGCTGGCATGAATATTGCCCAACGATCACATTATATGTTGGTTGGCTGATCGTTGGGCGTTATTATAACGTTATTATTTCCGGATAAACTAATAATGTATGTACGATTCAGATGCCTCGTAGATAAAAAAAAAAATTGATAGGTAATATACATTTAAAATCTTAATTATAACTACACTTTAGGGCTATATTTATCTTTTAACTATATAAGTGGACTATCCGTATTTCCGCAACCTATACGTACGTAAATTTCCCAAATAGTGACCGTATTTACACGGGCACGGGTAATTTTTCGTTCAAAATGATTCAGTAGATAGGTACATTGTAATATGTTTGTGATAGTTAACAGTTTTCATTGGATAGATTAATATTTAATGTAAAACTTTGTGTTTACACCGCAATTCACCCACTCTCTCCTATTATTGTAAAATTTTCGTGCCAAAATAGAGGCCCCAAGCTAACGAACTTAGAAGCAGCAGCACCATTATCTAAATCAAAAAATAAGGTGTAAACAAGAGGTTTACAAATATATTAAAAAATAAACTTAATTCAAAGTACCACTACTAAATTATTGCAAAATACTACAACTCACCAAACAAAAGCTTTCAAAATTAGAAACAACCGAAAAAATATTTTAATTCTATAGAGGCCGAAGATGCCGAAGTTTACCTTATTACAATATTTCAACAAATTATTATACTACTACATTTGTACTATCGCGAAATAGTAGTTAATTATGCTGTTAATATAATTGTATTAATTAAATTCATTCATTGTCGAGCTAAGATTGTTCTAAAATTAGAGCATCAAGTATAATAAACTTGATAACGAGAGATGTGATGAATGGGTGGTCAAGTCAAAGTACAGATTAAATAATAATCATTATATGGCCAACAACCTAATTAAACGTAGTTTTGATTGTAAATATTTTATTATTAGCCGTTTTATAGAATAATATGTCTTAAATAGTCATAAGATGAAGGAACCGAGCGTGAGTACGTCGTCAAATGTCAGATAGTTTTATTATGCACTTGAGCTTTTGTAATATGAGTTACTTACACTAATATAACATTAACTTAACTCTTAGTCACAAGCGTTAGCTGTAAAGGCATCCATCAGCTGTAGCCTACGTAACATCTGTACACTACAATAAGACATAATCAGACCTTATTAGTTTTATAAATTATAATAATCTCATTTATGTAGGTGTTTTAATTTTTGTCGTAATTTAAATATAGAATACTAGCTTTCCGGGCGCGGCTCCGCCCGCACGTATGTCGGTTATCGCGCGAAAACATTAACCTTTTTCCGCAGTCCGATAAAAACTATCCTATGTTTTTTCCTGGGTCTCAAACTATCTCCATACAAAATTTCATTCAAATCGGTCCAGTAGTTTTGGCGTGAAAGCGTAACAGACAGACAGACAGAGTTACTTTCGCATTTATAATATTAGTACTGATTATTTTAATTGCTTCGGAGGGCACGTTAAGCCGTCGGTCCCGGTTGTTGTCTTCGGATGGCAGTCGTTATAGCATGGTGGTAGGGCTGTTTGCGAATGCCCGCCTGGCTAGCGACCACCCTCAAGTCTAAAATCTGTCGCCACCTAACGCTGTGTTCCGGCAGCTGTCCTTGAGAGCCAGTAATTCTCTAGGTTAGCCTGAACAACAGCTTCGACCACATCAACACTTACCATCAGGTGAGATAGAGGTCAAAGGCTAACCTATAAAGCATAAAAAAAAATGTACACCCATAGTGGCATTTGCGACCGTGGCTCCCCTTGACAGTTATTACCTGAATGGGTTCATGTACGTTTTTAAAATTATCACAATAATGTGTGCTTCAGGCGATACCATATATAGTTTGATGCCAACAACCGAACGTCTAAGTAAAAGTGACACTGTAATCAAAGCGCATATTAAAAAGATTACCCTCATTACATTCTTTTTGGGTTTCTTCTCAATTAGCGTACTTAATCGGAACCGAATTATGAATTTATAATTTTATAGTCTATCCCCATGATCTGCTACAGTACTTCAATAGAAGAGTAAAAATCATAAGTGTTATAAACAACTATCAAGCTCAAAATATTGCAGTAAAAATACACCACAGCACAGATTTTAAAATTTTATTGTGGTTACGGTTTAGGCTACACCAAATAACATTAAAATTAGCCTACCTACATAGCCACAAGGTAAAATAACTTATTATTTTACCTTGTGGTAGTATTAAAATAACTCAAAAAAAACCACTGACTCAAATTCTTTTGTTTTTCTATCAGCTTCGGTGTAATTAATGTATCATGTAATTTTATTCATTTGGTCTGCTGGAGGATTTAAATTATGACTGGTGTCTATGAGCCTAACTCATGGTGTTAGCGCTCTACGGGGGCCGTTCATCGACCCCAGGCACCGAATTATGTAGTCGAACTCTGTGGCCACAACTCACGGGCTAGATATTATATTGGGATTTGACACCTAGTTTCTTTTTTTCTTAAACAAGTACGTCAAAAACAAACTTTAATAACTTTTATCTACAATTTGTTCTGAAATATCCTGCTATAGAATGGGAACAAAATCTTTTTCGTAGATGTAAATACTTTAAGCGTATCATAGTAACTAACAAGTCATTTTAAGGGGGCAATGCAGATCAGTTAGGTTAGGAACTTCCAACGGAAAATAAAACAAAATGTCAATTAAACAAAGTTCAATCTCACGCGCTGCGCAATGGCAGCTACGACCTTTGGTTTGTCCAAAAAGCGCGAAAATAATACTATTCACAACGGTTGTCTGATTTACACACGGCAGTTTCAGCACGGATTTGTTAAGACTATAATTGGTCCATTGGTTACCATTTTGGAGTGAGTTATATACATATATGTGTAAATTCATTAATGTTGGGGAGGAATTTAAAAAATAATGTAAAAACGAATGCCTCTTAATCAAGCTATTATGTAAAAATCTCCAGCACGGATTTATTGCTAAAATGTACGTACCTACATAGTATAGAAGCGAAAATAGAAGCTGTTTTTTTATATTGATAGGTAAGCCTTTGACCACAATCTCACCTGATGGTAAGTGATGATGTGGTCGAAGGTGATAGCAGGCTTAACCTAGAATTACTGGCTCTCAAGGACAGCTGCCGGAACACACCGTTAGGTGCTTGGTGACAGATTTTCAACTTGAGGGTGGTCGCTAGCCAGGCGGGCATTCGCAAAAATGCCCTTCCACCATGAGGTGAAGCTCAAGCCCGCGGCGGGATTCGAACCATGGACCTGCTGCGTGGCAGTCCATAGCCAAAGCCACTGAGCTATCACTGCTTCAAGTTAGATAGAAGAGGAGTTCACCTCCAAAGTGGCCAAAATCTAGTTATATAACAGCCCACTTAAACAATGTTGCAATGTCTTCTAACTTTGTTTTAGTCTTTAACCTACTTCGCACCTCGAGCTTCCTGAGATAACGCTCGACACTTCTAGCAAACAAATCTAGTGTTTCCCCAGAACTCGGTTCATAATCTGATTCCGTGAATCGACACGCGCGGTCACCCGCGGCACGCAACACAACAATGGGCGAGATAAATGGACGGTACATATTACAAGTAGGTACTATCTATTGGCAATCTCGCACATGTGAATAACATGTATAATTTTAACTCACCACCATGATAACGTAAATGGAGCGTGAATAATGCTCTGCATTCATTATTTTACTGTGTAGCGCACACGCGACGCAATCACACTGGGAAAAGTTACATTCGAATAATATTGAACGAATGCTCCAAATGAGAAAAAAAAAAGTTGTCAAAAAGAAAGAATGATTGCAGCGTTCTATTGTAGCCTAGACCCCATGAAACTTGTGCTTTAATTATCTCGAATATTCTTCTAAAAAATCACAGCAACGTAATCGGTTGGATGTAAAGCTGTAAGCAGTAGATAGATGAGGCTCAGCGCTTATCTTCCGCAGGATATGGTGCCTCTTCCGCCGGTCGATGAGATAGCGCAACCTACTCCTCCCCGCCCACCTCTACTGATATACAAAAACACCTCGGCTCTTCATTAGTTTTTAATTTTGACTATATTATAAAGACATACGTTTATCACGATGATTTAGCAAATATTTTTTTATTGTTGTATGACGGAGCATGCACGTGGCAATAGGGCAGCCGAGCAGTAGGTCCATGGTTCGATACCGCCTTGAGCTTGATCTTTACCGTATGATGGAAGAGCATTTTGTAAATGCCAGCCTGGCTAGCACCACTGAAATAAAGATCGGTCGCCAAGCACCCTTCTTTATAAAATTGTGACGGCATATATATGTACATACTACTTAAGGGTGGTATAGGCATAGGCAGCCGAGCAGGAGCTACACCCATGGTGGAAGAGCATTTCGTAAAATCCTCTTCTGTCTATCACCCTTAAATTGAAAATCCGTCGACAAGCACATAACGGTGAGTTCCAGCATAGCTGTCCCTAATTCTAGGTTAAGTCTGTTAGCACCTCCGGCCACATTATGACGTACTCTGTATCAGCCGGATCGTCCACTGCTGAACTCAGCCTCGCCTACGTAGGGGGTATTTGCCATAATCCCCACGCTTGGCAGGCGGCTTGTGGGTCGCAGTACAATACTTAAAAAGGCGCTGCTGCCCACCTTTTAATAGTATTTAGTCGACTTTAACGACACCCACACGGGAAGAAATGGGGAGGTGCAATTCTAAACTAGCACCCCACGGGGGGGGGGGGACGTACCTACCTACCAAGTACCAACAATCAGGTTCTCATGATTGTGGTAAAATGCTTAAGTTCATAAAAACAAAAATGACAGTTACGAGCGAACCCACTTAATAAAATGGGTTTGTAATAAAATTTATATAAATATAACGAAAACCTTCAAGTTCAACTTTTCCTCGGAAAGTTTATCAAAAGAATCTGAAATAAACATTTCGAGAAAATGCAAAACAGCTACGTAACTACAAATCACGTGTATTTATGTCGGCAATCCGCGTATGGCTGATATAGATATTAGCAGTAAGTGTTGGTTGCGTGTCCCATTGTGTCGGTGCCGGTCAATGGTGACCATTCACGCGACCAACGTGAATGAACCCAGGAAGAACGAGGAGCCCGTAGTACGAGTTTTATCTGATGTGAAGTAGCCCAAATCAAGGGCAGGTCCAAAATCTACAAACTTTTATTACGGCAAATTTCTTGTTTTCTAACTTAACTGTGGTTATTGCCACTGTGAAATTGATGTGATGATTTACATACATAATTTCTTTATATTTTATGTTTTACATATACGATTCCACCTTTTATTGTCATATAATTGTAGGTATAATATAGCATTACTTTGCAGAAATGTACCAAACATTTAAAAGCTATAGGTATAATATTTATTCCAAGCGATTATTCCGCCGAAATTCTACTCAGATAGATGGAAGTGACGTCATAAACGCCAAGTAACAAGTTTAAACTCACATGTGTGGGTCAAGCTTTGCTCTATTAGGGCTCCCACTACAACAACCTATAGAAGAAGAAAACATGTTATCACAGTTGAAATTATTTAGAGAAATTTTTTCACTACTTATTTGCGTTGTTCAAATAGATTATTATCTTACATTACAGTAGGTATATATGAAATTTAGAATTTCTAGATTTCCGCTGTAATTTTTGATATACATATACCCTTAACATAAATGGTCGTCAGTGCATTTTTTATTCATAAATATCTTAAATTCCTCATTCATTTTAAAATACACGATCAAATCTACTACATATCAAATCTAACATACACACAGATCGGATCAACAGAGGCGTGGGCGGCGGAAAACATCGCTTACAATCAATATATCTCATAACTCTTCTCACTGTGTCTTTAGATTGACGTTAGCAGTGTGCTGTAAATTCTCAACCCGTATACATTCTGTTGGGGAAATGAAAGATATCTGACCGCCATGAACACAAAACAATGCAAACTTACATAATGTTTTATCGAAGAATGGAATTGAATCTTTTAGACGTATATACTAAATTAAATAGCTACTTCACTGCGCAACAAATGCAATCGCATTTAAGGCTTTTAAAATATAAGCAGTGTGTTGCTCTCAATTTTCGAAACCCTAAAATTTCCGTGTAAAGACTATTCAGTTCGAAATTCTTTCTCCAAAATCCGGACTAATTTAATATGAATGAAATTATACAAATTGTACATTCAAACTTTTTAAAATTATATCATATTACAGTTATTAAAATAACGAAATGTCGTTTGTCGTGAAGTAACTGAGTTATTATCGGCATACCAGCCTCAATCTGCAGCAAAACAATGACTCTCCGCATTCTACCAATACGAAGCCTGTGTAATTCTCTAGAACCGCGGCATGACATGTCAGCCCTGTGAATACGCAACAAGCAAAAACACATGAACATGCTAATTTAGTAATTGTAGGCACATACGCCGTCTGTGCAGCTCCCACGCTAAAGAGACAGCGGATTACTTACGTTACGCTATTCCATACACTACCACGTCTACTGGTCCATCGCCCTTCTCTACTAATATACCGACTGAGAACCATAACTGCAATTCAAATCTGTACAAATCATAGTGTATATCATCGTCATTACACATCAACATTTGAAACTGATTATAACTGGTATTGAAGTATCTATGTAATAATTGCAATGCCTTCCCCCACTCGTCTAATTGGTTTCGTGGTAACTCTTCACGTTCAAAGTCTGTGATTTGCGTCGAGAAAGCGGACCGAGAGATGGTGGGACGCAGAAATTGTCGATGACGCTGTTACCCAAGTACTTATTTGATTTCAAATACCAATTTTGTCGAGACGGAGAGGGCCGCGCTGTTGCAATCTGGGAAATAATTAGACGCTACTTTGGAAAATAGAGACCGACTTTGGACCTGAAGAAAAGGCAACGCTAAATGACAGGAAACCTACAGTTGTTCTAAATTTTTTTCATAATACGCAGTCGAAATACCTCTTTGAAATTATGATCTAACAAAGACTCATAACAAAATACACATAAATCATAGAGTATGTTTACAAACTCATATGAGATAAAAATTTTACGGTCCGATAAGTATGCAAATTAACATTACTTAGATGTAATACATAATAGATAATAGTAGAGTTGTTAATAGATATTATTATGTCAGTGATTTTCGCACGACAAAAAACACGCATTTCATCATATTAAAACAAGATATGTCAAAGATGGTGCGATAGATAGTAGAGTTGATAAGATACAAAGATGTATAGTGGTAAAGAAACAAAGTTGGAGGCGCCAGTAGCCGCGCCGAGCTTTTTCATGCGCAAAATGGTGTAGCCGAAGCTCATTTAAATTTCACACATAGATGTCCAAGTCGCCTTCTGTTTTATTCATCCGGTCAAAGATCATGATGTCACAGTGAGGACCTCCAACGAGCAACGCTACGAGAGGTAAAGTTCGTATGTCCATTGTTTTATACCCAACGTGCACACGCATACTTAATACGTTGTTAAATTTGATGTGGATACCATCTTTTAAATAGACAGAATTACATCTAGCTCGACGATTCATTATCCTGAATGTAGTCATACTCGCCAATTCATTTTATGAGAGAGTTAATGATCGGCTACATAAATTCGTATACCTACTGAATATTGAAGAGCTCATGACGAAGCTAGAGAATTAAGATTCATTTCGGTCCGCGTCAACCGTACTGAATGTCAATAAACCAGTTGTGAATGGATCGAAGTACTCAACCACTTGATTTAAAACGATATAAAGACAATTAATTACGTCTGTCCAAATAGTGCTTCAATTCACTGGTATCAGGAAGTGCTCATTTGGTTATCAACAGGCTCAAAACACATTGGCACGAAATTCTTAAGGTACAAAATTTTCATCTGAGTCGCGAATTGAGCACCTGGTTTTACGCATCGGGTGCCTTAACCACTGAGCTATTGAGACTAGCTTTGCTGAGTCCAAATGATACTATATATTTATTTAGAAAAAAAATATGTATCTCAAATTAGAAGAATAATGTTCTAATCTAATATACTCGTAGGCTGTATATTTTGAGACATTTATTGCTAAGTGCAGTAGTTTTTATAATAAACCATGTGTTTTCTTTAGTGAAGACTTTTTATTTTCAGACTGATGTTTCCAACCCAAACACACCAAATGTTATGAATTTTTTTGAATGAATTCGGCAACGAATAAATATATACTGCACACTCATAAACTTTCATGCAGTTTGGTGTGTTCTCCGGGAGTACTCTCCCTCGTTAGTTAAGATTACAGTAATAATGAAAAAGTGTTATAAATATTGTATTATAACTATATCAGTATTGTTAGACCTAAGTAGCTGTGGCACTAGTAATGCTATTGTAAGATTCACTATCATTGATTTGAAATAATGTGCGAACTTTCCACATTGTTCTGTTGCGTTAGCTTTGTTTGGACGTTATCGATGGCTTTGTATTAAAATAGTTGCTTTCCCTTGCCTTTTATACCATTTATTTTAATATAAGTATAATAAATACAACTCTCATATCATAGGCGAATATCGAAGCTCAGACGCTCCTTGTTTCGACTTGTCAAACTTCAGGTCTAACATAAAGTCTTAGAGTAAAAAACTAATTATTCAGGTTAGGTGTAATTGTAAACACACCTTCTGGGTTCCCTGATTGGTTCTGTCTTACAATTAGAGTCCGAGCACCGAGCAGCCTTGTCTGCCCTACCCTGGAGTGTTTTTTATAAGCCGTAAGCTCAAAGCGGCGCGCGGCGGCGCTAGTCGGCGAAGGCGTAGCTAATACTGCGATGAGGTAGCGAGAACACTGAAGCGCTGCGCACCCACAGCTCCAGCGCTGGAGCTATCATAGAATTACTACACTACTAAAAATCAAGCTACTATCCTAGATTACAAAAATCTGTCGCCAAGCACCTATAACAGTGTGTTCTGGCAGCCGTCTTTGAGAGCCAGTAAAATTACGGGATAGAGACTTAATAACTGTATGTATCAGGGTGATCTGTTTGTGTCCTTTATAGGCAGAGGCTAGTCCGCTTAACATAAGGTGGGTCGCGGGCTGGTTATATCACAACTATAAAAAAACCTGCAAATAATCGTAGCATGAACATAGATTTGCTGGTTAAGGTCGGGTATTCTCGTTTTTGCCTAAAGTAGATGTTGTTTTTTATAAACAAAGAAGAACATTTCAAATCTGAAATAAATATATGTTTTAGTTACATTCTTTCTCCTTATTGTGTATTCGTTCAAATCACGATACGAGTAAATTTTCTCGATAGAAAAAAATAGTGAACTAAGTTCGATTTGCGGTTTTTTTACCGGCCAAATTTCATTTTTAACAGGTACTAATACTCCACTTAATATATAACTTACACCATTTTGTAGGTAATTTAATTTGAAATACAACTAAAGCGATCCTTTTTTCTCATTACATCTATTCTTTTTTAAATCGAATATTTAAGTGATAATATATCCAAACGTCGCTCGTCAGTGTCCCGCGGGACGTCACCAAGACAAGATCTGTGTCAAATTTTTGCGCGCGCACTTCTTGGTATCTGCGTAAACAAATATCATGAGGATACACAATAAATTGTAAATAATTATTATTTAGTGAACTATAGCATATAATTATGACATAGTGTTTATTCCTCATAGTGTAAATATCTCTATTAGAACATTAGAGGCATTAGATAGACTGTGATTGTGTTTATTTCCCGTTGTGTAAATATTTTATGAAAACTTATGAGACAATATTTTTTTTTGGTTGATTTCTGGAAATAGCAAATAAAGAAAATAAACTACACTCTAAATCACGGTTGAAGGCAAAAGAAAATGGGAATTGAAATATGGTAAGTAATTTTTTGTTTGTTTATTTATTTCTATTGACCACAGTCTAAATATAACAGTAGGTTCAAAATGAGGTAAAAAGTTACTATTTCTAGTAATCCTTCAAAACACTTAACATTATGACTAGGTATGCATGGCTCTCAGATATTGTAGATTCAGTCAACTTTTCAGTTTGAAAAAGTGGTGATTTTTTTCAGACAATTAAGTTTTTTTATGTTATTGTGACGGAATAAGGTCGAGGCCCACCCACCTGATGTTAAGTGGACTAACCTCTGCCTATAACAGATGCATTTCGTCACAAGTCACGAATTGCACTGCGCCCGTCACTTTGAAACATAGTTGTTAAGTCTCATGTGCTTGTAATTTCAGTGGCTCTCAAGGACTGCGGACGGTTGAGAATTTTAAGAATGCCTGCTTGACTTGCTCCAATCCTTTCAAGTACAAAATCTGTCGCCTAGCACCTAACCATGTATCTAGCAGCTGTCCTTAAGAGCCAGTAATTCTACGTTATGCCCGTTAAAACGAACGAGTACGATTATTGCCTTAAGTATATTAAAATAAGTGTAAATTTGGGCTTTTTACTTATTCTATATTAGAATAAGGACTGAATTCTAAAACTGGAATTTAATAGGAATAATTTTCGTCATACTATCTTTATATCTTATTTTATGGTGTTACAGAGAAATTGATGGCAACGAGGACGCGTTTATTATTCAAATGGATAAATATAAGACTATTTTCAACCTATATCGGGACGGCGAATAATTGACATCTCCTACTTTTTAAAACAACTTCAAGAAAAAGAACACCCCAATAATTTGTTTGAATGTAAATCAAACAACTTCTTCTTGATTGGTGAGAGAAGACATTAACTTATATCAATATACAAATTTGAGTGCAAAATGTGTAAAGAAGTTTGTTTGATTTCATCTGAAAACAAGAAAGATAACACCACGGGAGTTATAGGTTCTGGTATAGGATTTTCTCAGATCGAGGAGTTGTTTTTAGCAATAAATATTCCTATATTTTCTTCAAGATGTTTTATTCAACTGCAGAATAAAGTTTATGCGAAATGTTATTTAAAAAATATAATAAATAATTATATATATATATATATATATATATATATATCTAAATCTAATGTTCTAATGTGTTTATTATATATATATATATATATATATATATATATATATATATATATAATAAACACATTAGAACTACTTCTGTAAACAAAAACTCAATTTGGTATTACCAGATTCAAGGTTACATTTTTGGAAACTAAGGTGAGACCAAAATTAATAAAATTTAATATGAAATGCTTACTGCCCGAAATCATAGACAGCAGAAATGAGCGTGGTATGTCCATTAGAAACTTAAAAATTCAAGATGACAACATAAACATTTACCCTGATTATGAAAACAATAACGACAATGTTCACCCTAATTATTCACTACTAGGAGAAAGCATACGTCAAATAAATTTAGAGGAGTTTTAGAAAATATTTTTTATAAACGTAACTACATAAATTTCATACGCGAAAAAGTATGAAATAACTTGTGAAAGTCGATACCATGCAGATTCAAAACCCTCTGAGCTCACAGTATCATTGTCCGACTTCCACAAGTTGCTTTCATCTTTTTTGGTGTTATTTTTTTTATTTTTTTTATGCCTGATAGGTTAGCCTTTTGACCTGATGGTAAGTGATGTTGTCGAAGAAGTTGTTCAGACTAACCTAGAATTACTGGCTCTCTAGTACAGCTGCCGGAACACACCTTTAGGTGCTTGGTGACAGATTTTCTACTTGAGAGTGGTAGCTAGCCAGACGGGCATTCGCAAAATGTCTTACCACCATGCTATAACGACTGCCATCCTTAGACAACAACCGGGACTGACGGCATAACGTGCCGTCCGAAGCACGGAATCGCTCAGTAGTAATGTCACCAGTGGTCAGTTGGTCACCCATCCAACTCATGACTGAGGCAGACGTTGCTTAGCTTTGCTGATCGGTTCAGAATGGCTAAGCACACTTCGCTACGAGTGCTTCAAAAAAGAGTCAGTGACGTTTAATTAATTTTATTTCAACATTTTTAGTATCTTAAATATACGTCTAAGACAAGTTGTCACCCACAATATTGGTTAACATCAGCAAGAGTAGTAATTGTTAGTTATAGGCTCATTTAGCAAATAATTTCATTAAGTAAATTGAGTGTAACTTACGAACTACTAGAACACTCATTTGTAGGTATATGCTGCTCAACATAAAATAATCATAACGATACGCTTAAGCGTTACTTTTTACTGGATTTGCATGATCCAGTAACATAAAAAAATATACGTGATTATAACTTTCCTCCATATTTTTTAAGTTGATTAAAAAACTAATTCTTAAACATAAATTTAAATCTAAATTTATATAAAATAGGTATGTAAGTAGTTTATTGGATAGTTCTATACTATTATCGTTTCGTGAATGTTAGATTTTTTTAATCAATAATATCTTAAATTGTAGTGACTAGAGTCTTCACGCATGGCAGGCGGCTTGGGGATCGCAGTGTAAGTTGGCAGATCATTTGAAGGCGCTGCTGCCCACCTTCCAGTAAATTTCCCTTAGCCGTCTCTTACGACACCCACGGGATGTTATGAGACAACTAGCGTAAATTATATTATGGAGCGGTACATTACAAACTTCATTCAAAATTTAAACAGCAACTTTATTATTTCATGATAATAATACTCAATAAGCAAATAAATAATACCGTGTGGTGTTTGAACTGTAAGATAATAAAATAAGAAACAACAAAAATAGTTGAGATATAAAAAAATAGTTGGTATATAAATCAAAAACCAAAAAGAATTTGAGAAGAAGAATGTTTTGATAATTAATAAACTATTTATTCATGTATGTGTTTGTAGAATTCAATGTATTCTATGATTTATTTTCAAGTAAACAAATGTTTTTCACAGTGATGGTTGTGTCATCGACGAACAAAGAACCTAATGGAATAATGCCTAACACTATAAACTCTTTAGTAAATTCTACTTCGAATATAAAAACGAGAATGCAACCATGAGCCTTACATTAGTAGATAAGCCCATGTGTTCAATACAACGTTTGTCAGAATGTTTTTATTTTTTGAAGAGGCAGAACCATGATACACGTAACTCTTCTTTTTTGAAGTTCCTGTTTCTCGCGCTGCTTTCTACGAACAACCATGCAACGTGTACCTAAATTAAGTAAACATATTCTTGAAAACACAATAATGATTTAATATGTTGTAACAGCGACTCTTGTATATACCTACATTCATGTTCAGACTCCATAACTTTTTCTTCCACCACCAAGCGCATCACCATTATACGGGTATAAAATAAGTTAATTTCATTTTTGTGATGTATGCTGCTAATGAGGGATAAAATATACAATGTATAAACTATCCTATGAAATAGCATACCTGTGTAGGTGCTCATTTATACTTGGTACATAGCTTCTTAGTTAAAAACGAAAATGTGTAAAAATGGAATGCAGCAAGTTTTGTCGAAGCAAAGTATTTTCGCAGCAAACGATAACTCTACGACAGACGAAAAAGTAGGGCGTATCTATTACGAGATTATCATTAATCCATAATCAACTTAATATCTTAATACGAAATTATAAATTCCAAATAACATTTGGGAGTCGGGTAAAATACGGGCAATATTATTTCAATTCACGAAGTACGAATTTATCGAAATTTGGATCCGAAAGTGTTAGGTGGTAAGAAAAAGTGCGATCCTTCAAACGAAACTTTGAACTTCGTTTTTGGCAGTAGACCTCCTGGAGTCAATCAACTGTTTTAGTTGCACTGTGTGTGACGTGACATTGAGCTATTCGACGCTCGGTGTACTGAGAGCACGCTGTGCAACTAGAGCGCAGCGCCGCGTTGTGCGCATAGACAGCAACTCTCGCATGCCGAA
Source organism: Plagodis dolabraria (assembly GCA_963854805.1). Classification (NCBI taxonomy): domain Eukaryota; kingdom Metazoa; phylum Arthropoda; class Insecta; order Lepidoptera; family Geometridae; genus Plagodis; species Plagodis dolabraria. Next base: position 25,658,039 of record OY978444.1, read on the forward strand.
TTTACGTACTCATGGAGTAATAGATAGCCTTAAGGCTATCGGCCTGCTAAAGACTAGAAATGCTATGAATCATTGTCTCTGACTGCTTGTGCGTAAGAGATGGCTGTGTGACTTTCGTACCCATAGCATATTTGGTAATTGTCCGGTTTATTGGTAAGCCTAATTATTGTTTTGCGTGATTCATTCCAATAAAAGCATTCATGGTATTATGAGGAACTCAGTTCCTCATAATACCATAAATGCTTTAGTGACGATACTGGCCTACACGAATGTAAAAATAAAATTAGTACAAAAGTTTGCTAACTCTCTCTCTAGGAATAATTTCATCACAATCGGGTTTGACACCACGAGCGACCGAGTCGTGGGTTTTCAATTGATTAGAGGCCCTCTGAAGCTCGGTAGCGCTCAGTTAGTAAAAGTCGCTAGCGGACAACCATCCAAATAATTACTGCAGTGGATGTTGCGATCGGTTAAGAACGACTAGGCAAGTTCCACTATGAGCGCATCGAAAGCTAACGATCGTGAAAAAATTGGGACCTATTGGGATCTATCGAAACGTGGGTATTCAAATCAGATATTTATGAATACCCCTTCGTGTATAATATTAATAAGACGATGATATAATAAAGGCTGCTCTATACTATACGGGTCTTCTATGACCAGTTTTGTTGTAATTCAAGATTTATTTATAACAATAAAACGTCGTTTAAAATTTAGTGAGGTAACTACTTATACCCTGCTCTATTCTGTCCATCTGAATTGGCTTTATGAAGCAATACTTATTTATTTATTCTATTCTTAGTCCAAAACCAGAGAATATGATGTCAGCAACGCGGAAATGGATAAGGGAGGAATGAGAGGAAATATTGTAATTTAAATTTTTACAAAAAAAAAAACTACTTCTAACATAAAATACGCATTATTATGGATAACTCAAATTACTACTCGTCAGATCTCACTTAAATTTAAATGAGATCACATGACATGCACCAGCATTCGAATGTTAAAAAAATCCTATCCTGTAAAGATTTATGAGGTTAGGTTACACACACAAAAAAATACAGTCTCACTGTGTTTTTGAATGAGAACCTCCTCTTTTTTAAGGCGGTTAAAATTATCCATAATATTAAAAAAAATTAAGTTATTTTAAGTAAACGCTGAATTAATATTTTAATAAAACACTTTAAAATATACAAAATATATCTCGTGACAATTCCGCCTAATTTTCTTGCTAAGCCGAGGTGACGTCACAAACGCCACGTAACCAAACAGGAAGAATTTTCGACACGTGTCGCTTCTACACGAAGCATTCTCAATAGGTCTTGACTCTACGAGCGTACTATCGAGACACGGTAATTATATATAGATTACATTACCGTGACATATTTTTAATTGTTCTAATTAAATACAGATTTCCGCAAAGTAACGCCTGAATCTATTTATCATCTGTCGGTTAAAAAGGTAAGAAAGAAGGAGTTACCTATAAATGGAATTAGTTAAGAGAGTTATTTTAGTCTACATATTGTCTAAATCGTCCAAAGTTTAGGTGCCCCAACAAAACAGTCCATTGTTCACGAATATGAGTCACACAGGATATTCGTGAAGCAGTAATGTGGCAGTTCCTCAATCAATTTAAGTATTATGTTGATACTATGCTCCGCATAACGCCGTCTCCAAAGTTTGTGTGAGTTTGACGCACGGGTCTGACGTAAAATCCTTTGACGCAAAACTAAAACTGCGAAGGTTGATGTTAATGGCCAACTTAGGCACGTCTTTCACATAATAAATGAAGCAAATCTTTATAAAATTCGTAAAGCTAAAATATTTTGTTACATACCTTAACGGTATTTAGTACAGTAATTTTAGCGTTTTCAGTGTCGCAACATAGGTATTGCAGGTATGAACTGTTAGAATATCGGTGTTGCATATTGCCCGCATTTATGTTTATCAGTTGTCATTAATGGTAAGTATATTTGATTTGTGGGACACGGTAGGTACTCCTAATTGTAGTGTGATTTGTAACACACAATACTCGTAACTATAGTGTTCTGCTAGAAAATAATGCCAAATGATGTGTCGAATAGTAAATAAGTTATAATTTAGCTAAGCCGCCGATACGTGTCTGTTCACCTATCATACCGTAGCGCGCCCGATTTGAAGCAGCATCCCGGAAGTTCTATTTATTTCGCCGCTGATAATCTGGCATATTACATATCCACGTCTACAATACCATACGTATCTCTGTTCGACCACTATAAGAATTCAATAAAGTGATGGTCCTTTACAGGTAATAGGATACTTTTTTTATGTTATTGTGACGAGACAAGTAGACGGAGGCCCACCTGATTTTAAGCTGACTTACCTCTGCCTATAGCAGATGCATTTCATCACAAGTCACAAATTGCACTGCGCCCGTCACCTTGAGACAAAGTTGTTAAGTCTCATGTGCCAGTAATTTCACTGACTCTGAAATACTAGCTGCCGGAACACACCATTAGGTGCTTGGCGACAGATTTTCAAAAAATAACTTATTACTAAATGGATAATATGAACGGAGTCGACTTTGATCACCTAGGTTTACATTCACTGGTGATCAAAGGACACTAAATAGTCCCCTATGACTATCCATGCTGGGTAGCTTGCCAAGCACCTAACGGTGTGTTCCGCCAGCAAGTCAATCATAGCTTTTTCAAGATCCCTTATTTTCAAATAGATTAGTAATTATATTTACCAAAAAAGCAGCGCATTTGATAGTTGTGGCGATAATATCTGTTTTGTTATGATACAGTTTTTATTTAGGTACCCAGCAACAATGACCTTAATTGTTTGATGATCAGCAGAAAGAAATTAACAAAGTGTTGTTTGTACATTGAAAGTATTTATAGGCAGCGAACCGCGAAGGGTAGAACTATCAGATCAGTCACGATCCGGAGCAGAGTCCGAAGCGCATTGTTACATCACGCGCACTTTCTAACTCGACGAACGACGTGCACTACGATTTATATCGCCATCGGCTCTAATTAAAGTACCAGTCGACGAGACTCGATAGCTATACTACTCGAGAAATGCGGATGAATTACGAGATTATACCAGAGAGCCGTGGCAGCATCGCAACCTAACTCGAGGACAATAGAGTTGTGCAACGAAGCTTCACTTTCGATTTCTTTTTGATAACTCATTCAACGAACGATTTATAATTCATCTCACAATGTAACAAGTAAAATGAAATGCATCTCATTTCATCGTATCACAATGTTGCAATTAAGATCGAAGAACAAAGAGGACCGATGTAGTCAGCACGTATCCTAAATAGCGAACGCATCGCAGCACAATCGCGAATGACGCGCCACTATTGGAATGCTGGCTGATGTAGAATGCACGCGCACACCACACACACACTACGATAGCTAACTGGACCGCGAACTATGTAGAGAGGGATCGCATCCGCCTAGAAGACGCTAAGCAATGGAAAATTTCGCATTGCAACTCGATAAGCTTCGATGAGAAAAATAAGTATGGGGGAAAAGCGTGAAGGTAAAACGAGGCTCGGAAGTGATACGGGCAACTTGGGTGTGTAAAGTGTGTAAGATGTAGAAAGTACTTTAGAAAGGAATCGAAGGTACAAATGACCCGACGGCCGCGGCGGCGACGGTGGCGGCGCGGCTTGCACAGCGAGGTGAGCGGCCCGCTGCGCCTGCCGCCATCGCCACGCTATACAAGTTACAACACCACACGGAACTTGTGGCCTTCGCTGTCAACCTTTTTATTATTATTACTTACTCGACTTGCTTTTCGTATGCCCTTTCTCGTCTAACCTACTCATTCTGTACTAGACTTTTATGCATAAGTTTCATAAAAAACTTAACAAAACCGAAATCATAAACTGGCGTTAAAGCAATATAAACATTGTCAGAATTACACTATTGTATATCACTAACTATTGTAACAATAGACACGAAAAGATAAAATTTTAGCTATGACTCACCACGATAGCTCAATTGGCAGAGCACGTCCCGGCTACATGGATCGATGTTCGTCGCGGATTCGAAACAGTTAAAAGCTCCTGGTTAAAAATTTTCCTTTCGTTGTTATTTTGTAAGCTTATTTTAGTACACTATAGGTAAGTCAAGTGACATCTACCAAGTGGCAATTATTCAAGAGAATCATTATAAATAAATATTACATGTTCGACAACAAATAAGAAATCGTGTCTTTGGGTTGAAGAATATACAGTGGGTACTTCAAAATCAAACAGTAGAATTTGCATAGATCTTGTGCCTCATATGTAATTCAACGATGTCCAATCGACCTGGACAAAGCCGTGGCCCTCAATTTATCGTGTCGTGAGCGTACAGTATGCGGTAGTCTGTGCAGGGTTCTGCGCTATGAGCAGTGAGCTTCAACGGGGCTTATTCTAAAATGACACCGACGCGGGTACAACACGTTTAGTTTAGGCGATGAACTCAGCCTGTGAGAGCAAGGCCGCCGCCGGGCCACTACTGTTTGCCAGCTGACACAGCTGTTACACTCATCAGCGCTAAGTGTTTTGACAGTGGCATAGACAAAGCATCCTAGGCAGGCTGGTACTGCAATATGCTTGACATAAATTGTCCAAAATAGGCTATTCAAGTACTCATAGCCGACTTGTTTAAAGTGGTTACTGAAGGCACGGTCTGAAAACGTTGAACCCATTGGTGTGGCAGCAAAAGCTGCGATTCTATTCTAATGAGCGCAATCGTTCATTCACCGTGAACGTTAAATAAGAGCAATGAGGACTGGCGCCGACGAGGCCAATTCCAATATTGTTAGTCTCGAACCACCGATGATGCAAATTCAGACATTCTTGTACAGCTGGCTTAATTAGCTATTTAAATATTGTCGTTTGATATGACAAAATTAGCATTAAAGCAATCGGTATGCCGATGACGTTTTGTCTTATTATCACAGCCGACTGAACCTCGAATGTATCGATCTCACTGGCAGGATAAGCATATTGCATAAGGTTTACAATTGCGTCAAAGTTTTTCACTACAGTAACATAACAAAGTACTCCAACAAGCACTTTGTTTTCATGATGAGAACGGATTCAATTGCATGGTCTTTTTAAAAGTATAAAATTAATTTAATCCGTACACGATAATAGATCTAATAATACATGTTAACATTATTAAAGCCATGCTTTGCTCCTGCCAGCCGGATCATGATAATTAGTTTACCCATGTGTGAATCTATTAACAATTGATTATGCCATAAGCATCATAAGTAACAATAATTTAACAACAAAGTAACTACACACATGTTCTTGGTATCGTAGTAATCGCTCAACATATACTCGTAATATAATATTTACACATTACTGCATATAAAACAGCAAAAGCCAGATGACAGCAAAGACTGAGTGATTCATATTTTACTCGTATGTTGGACATGTTACGTTATAGTTATTATTTCCTATGGACTAAGTTTTATAACTGCGTCCAAGAAATCGATTAAACTTTTAGCTGCACATATACCAAGAAACGTGAAGTTTTGTAGACAGTGCCGGTATTATAGTCATGAAACAGTTGTCGCTATTTATTAACATTATAAATTGCAACCGTATGTAATTGTATAAAGTACGGGTAGAGAGTTGGTTAGGCACGCGATGTTGATTGTATCGAGCGCATAGAGATGTAATGTCCGACCCGTTCATTGTGTGCAGTGCTTCAGCGCGACACAGGATAACATGAGCCATCGTGATGCGCCTCGCTGGTAACAATGAAAAGTTTTTTTTAAACAGCCGAGACATTTCAATTGTTACCTACCTACATAAACTGCAAACATTTGCCATGCGAGATCGCTCCCAGCAAGGCTAAATATGATCTTTTAGGTTCGAGAACGTACTTTATATAAAATTGATTTCTTGACATGTAGAAGCTAATAAAAATGGGAGACCTCTTCGGATATACACGAGTACCTAAGTAGTATTGATGAAAAGATTTCTAATCAGTGGCGTGATAACAGAAATTTGATGCCGCAAATGTTATATACAGATATGGTTTTAAACGATACAAGCCCTACATAGATATTTGTGGTTTGGACTACCCCCATCTATATTAAAACAAATTTTCAGGGAAAACCTTATTAGTCATAGGTTCAGCACACACGTGAATTAACCGCATGACCATTTAAGTTCAGAGAGTAATTATTTACGTGTTCAAATGGGTTTAACATGATTCAAAACCCGGCTAATAACGCAATAATTGTAGTTTTGTTTAATCTACTATTCCTATAATATTTGCAGCTGGGAAATACCACAATACAACAGACTACATTCATCATGTGTTATCGTTATTATTACACTGCTATTTTAAATTAACATTTCATCTGTTACAAGCGAAATGGATTCGGTGAATTTGAAAACAAACAACTGAGATATGGCAACATACCTACTCGTATTATACCACGCGATGGCTTGCTGCTTCATTCAGTTTATCTTTTGTATAAAAATTGATAGCGGTGAACAGTAAAGTTCATTTCGTGTCAGTTATATGTAAGTATATCATAATCTACATTCGCTACAATGATGATAGCCTGGTATTTCTTTATCAGTATCACAACGATATAAACAAACTTAGTAAGTACTTACTGGAGATGGAGAAGTAAAGTAAATAACCCGTATGAAGTAATGGTAATGTAGGTATGTGAGCTAAATATTCAAACATTACTCATTTCAAATGACGTGGGTTTATATTTGGGCAATTTGTATGAATGGAAAATAGAGATAAATCACACTTTTCCCTCGTCGCGTTCATACTAAAATGTTCAACGGAACAGATCGCGTGAGTTATTTTGGGAGTTTGCAGCATATTGTTTTCATCGCTAGATAACATGTGCGTGTGCGTACACACCATACGAAAATAAAGTGACTTTAGTTAGCCTTTAGAGGTCATGTCTGTATGCGTGATTCTCAGACACTGTGCTGAGCCAGAAACGACTATTATAAATAAGACCATCGGATAGCTTCAAGGTTCAATTACTAACATTGAATAGCTTTCCATTTGAAGTATGTGAATAAAAGAACACGGACACAAGTAAAATGTGATATGGAAACTGATCACATTCAAGATAATGATTGCCAACAATATTTACCATCGACATATGTATTCGTAAGAAACTAAACAAGGATTTGTAAATGAAATTATTGGACAGAAAAAACGAGCTGTCAGACTTCAAAACGTGATAGACCATTAAGGTATTTAGACTGTTTAGTATTGGAAATAGCACATTTACATCCAAAACTTATATTAACAAGAGTTTTTAATTGTGTTCTATTTTTAATTAGATGACGAGCATTATACATATAAGCGTTAACTGAGACGTGGAGACTGATGCTATTTGCGTCAGGACGGGACGGGTCGGAGGCTGGCCGGGCGCCGCCGTCGCCGCCAGGCCGGTCCGGGCACAGCTGACGTGGGTACTGGGGGAGGAGCACTGAGGTGCGGGGTGAGCCCCAGCCTGTCTCCTCCTCGCTACCCCTATCGATCGCATCCTCGCCGCATCGCAGCCGCCATCGTTGCACCACTTGTTACATCTCTCTTATCCCTTATCACGTTTATCGTTCGTTCTTTAGAATTGACAAACAAACGGATATCATCGATCACGGTTCATTAGTTGTTTCTTCTTGTCTTTATTTATTTATACTTTCTTTTGAATTTGAATAAATGTCTGATGCGTACATGGTGTAATAATCATGAATAGTGTAGCTTGATCTAAGCCATTTCAGCTTTATTGGTGTTTACAATATTGATCCCCGACTATGGACCTCTGAACCACGGTAATATTATAGATAATATTACCGTGTCTGAACGCAGTACAAAGGTTATATAAGTAGTAATACCTAACTACTTATATAACCTTTGTCTGAATAGGTACTTAGAATAGGCTTTTAAAATTATTATTATGTCTTTCTATGAAAAATGCTTGGATATTTCTTTATTACGTAGGTAAATTTAATTATACACCTCATGACTGAACGATGTCGTATATACCGTCAGTCATTTGTTTGCTTTGATAAAGAAAGTAGTTAGTGCGATCTAATAGGGTTTGGCTTATCGACTGCGATAGCAAAGTTGGCATTGCCACAGATTAAGAGTTACTATGTGTATCGCCGGCTCCAACGCTCGTGGTTGCACTCACTTATCAGCATTTAAAATTGCCATTCCCAATTACTTGCAAGAGCGAGGTTACGATTTGATAGGTCTCTTATTCCAACTTTATTTATTTTTTAAGATTAACAAAGAATGGTAAAATTTATAAAGCCAAAACATTGCCGATCGTGATTTTGACTGATCGTAAGTTGTTCACGCTCTTACACACGCGCTTGAATATAAATCTGAGCATTCGTTTTTATACTATATTTATTATAAAATAGTTTTGTTTTTGCTTTTCAAATTGAGTCAAGCTTATTCCCTTCGTGTTTTAGTATAGGTATTTAATTCTTTTCGTAGTGATATACCTATATTATATCATTGAACGGTGCTCTAGCAATCCTTCGTATATATTGTTGAATTGATTGTTACTGTCTGTGGTAATATAGGATATTTCCAGGGCATGGTCACATGATGTAAATTTGGTCGAGCGTCTGTTTTAATGCCAGGTTTTTTTGTTATTACCTGCAGCGCAAGTACCGAACTTACCGATCGCTAAATTTGACGTTATAATCGTCTAAATTCGATAAAATGGTGTTTGCAAACATCGATATAACCCGTTTTATCGAATTTAGACGATTGTAACGTCAAATTTAGCGATCGGTAAGTTCGGTACTTGCGCTGCTGGACCTCGATACTGCTCAATGCGTTTTGCCAATGTGTCTGTGTATTTATCACAACAGCGTTTATTCTTGCGCTTCATAATAAAATAATCATGTTATTTATTAATTCATCTTGTGTATGTACCTCAGTAATTTAAGGCGTACATTTTTAATAAAAATACGTTGTAAAGTCTCCACTGTAACAGCTTGGCGACAACTGTTCAACTAGGTATATTTTAGCATCCCGAAATAGGTGATAAAAAGGCAACAAAGAAACTAGTTGTCCAAAACTAATCTCAATACGCTAACATCATCTTGTCTCAGACGCGGTCTTAGTATTCTCGTACCTCGGGCATCGTTGTCTTTGCTGTGCTTCGGTAACGCTGATCGTCTGCTGTTTGCAGTTTAATTATGTTATGTATTTTGGGCGAATCGCAAAAATGGTAGTGGATTTTAAAGAACAAAGTAAGTTGAGTTATCTTATTCCACATTTATTTCCACCGTCTCGATGAAAGTCACCGTCGGGTTTTTCGACAGGCACGAACTTTCAAAAGAAAGGAGGATGGTTCTCAAGTCGATGCGTATATAAATATTATATTAATACTTTATATGTATTATGAATATATTTTACTTAACTTGTTTCTAAAATCTGATCACCCAATTGGTCACAGAGTCTTAGGTTTTGTTGTGGATAACAGCCAAGTGTGCTTATGAAACACAATGATGAACCACATTCAAAAGCTTTTAAAAATGTACCTTTTCCGGCATTATTCATTTAGCTAGGTATGTAGTTAGTGTTTTTGATAACGCCACAACAGTTGTTAAACTCAAAAAGTTATATATTTTTAATAACGTATGTATCTAAGCAATTTATTTATTTTTATGTATTACAGAAGAGCAAATACCTAACAATGGCTGGTTCAGTAAGAACACATAATGCTCTACTTCAATATTAAAAAACAAAAATCCTATCAAACCACATACTTAAAGGAATTAAGTCATAATGTACCTTGTTCAGTAATATAACAAATTTAACTACAAAAAATATAAAAGCAAACGCGTTCTTCACAGATACTTGATGAATAAGCAAACAAACAATATCCTTAGATCGAATGATACGGGTCGTCATATCTCGGCACAAGAACAGGTTGGCCAATGCATTGAAGCCGCCGCGCCTTGTTCAACAAACAAGGAAAATCGTCCAGCATCCTGTTTCTTATTACGAGTATGTATACGCTTACTTACCTAATTTACGAAAGTTATATACTTTCGTAAATTAGGTAAGTAAGCGTATTATAAGACACTACAGAATCTAAGACCTCGTAGGGTACCAAGTTACAATTTCACCCCCCATTTCTTCCCGTAGGTGTTGTAAGAGGCAACTAAGGGACAAATACCTGGTGGGAAGCAGTGCCTTCTGAAGAACTGAAAACTTCTATTCCGATCTCCAAGATGCCTGCCAAGCGTGGGGATTTTGGCAAATTACCCCAATAGGGGAGACCTTGTCCAACGGTGTACGTTCCGGTTTGTTTTCTCAATGATGATGATGTGATAACAGAAGCTAAATAGGGAAGATAGAGTTTTTAGTGCTCTTCAAAAACGCACCTCATATTCCTACTCCCCCTCAGAAGTGGGGTCGATGTAATATTTCTTGCTAAAAAAACATAGTCAGTAGTTAGTTACGTTACGCTCCAGCATTATTGTCTAGTTCGAATGGTAATGAAAAGGACCTACATTTTGTATTTAGTGATACGAACTCCTTAATGGGCATCATTTCAAAAGGAAAATGACAAAATTATGTCATAATTAAGTCCATGGCCCGGGTTCTCTAGCTCAGGATTATAATTGAGCACTCGCACTAAAAAACTTTGCACATGTCTTGAACAAATAACTATCTGCTGTACTCGATAACCTCTAGACGCCAATACACCTGTAAAGATTTTTTTAAGCCTTATAAATAATTTTATTGTAGGCATTTGTCATTTGTTATTATATGAGTGGCTAGATCCTTCAACTCCTTAGCTAGTGCAAACTATGAAGTAGACCAGTTTAATATAAGCTCAAGTAGGCTTAAACGCTTAAATATACTTTATATAATCTCATTCGGTAATATTCTAATTAAATGAAATTAAATACAGACTTTTATTGGCATATTTTATGTACATACTTCTTTAAGAAAATTAAAAAGTTAAATTAAAGCATTGTTCTCCTAACAAAACAATGATTTAAAACAATTTTTTTGCCAATAGACCAATAACAGACTTTTTTCATTTTGGCGCTATTTCGTACATACGAATTTGAGTAATATTTTGTTGGATAAAACTTTAGTAGCAAAAATGTCAAGCAACACCCACGATACTGATGATTTAACTCCACCTGACATTCTAGAAACAGCTACGAAACTGACGAATAGTCTTTTGCCAGAAAAATCAAGAAAAGCGTATAGCCACGGAGAGTTGAAATACAGGTAAAAAAAAAAATATAGCCATGAGATTAAATAAAGTAGTGTATGCAACTGCATATAATTAAGTATTAAAACACTCGTGTAATCTTATTTAGAAACTCGCCTGCGGCTCGTTTCAAAAAACTACACTCATCTTTTAATAGCCTCTATTATATGACAGTCGCATAAACTACTATTTGTTCATAAATTTAGACCGCGCGTGAATGTGTGGATACTTCCTTCCTATATTCATATTATTCTCATATTTCTCAGTTATAAGTTATGATAATTTAACTAGGAAAATCACAATCGTCGCAGATAAGTATTGTATATATAAACTCTTTTGCAAAAAAAACGGGCACTTTAGATTTTTTTCTCTACTTCAATGAAAAAGAACAAGATATAGGTTTTGTTAATTTGACGATATATTGGCATGTTTTTTGAAGCATCCTGGCGTGATTCTTTACGTTCCAAATTTAAAATTATTAAAAGAAAAATAATGATTATTGTGGATTATTCTAAAATTGCTTTACTAATGGCGCGAATTGCTGAAACGATTTTTAACTGATTACGATATTTTAATACTTTTTGGATATTTTCTGCAAATTAAACAATTGAATCTTTCTTTTTACGTTAAATACCACTTTTTGATATGAGTGATAAAGCGATAAGGGCCGGTAAAATGATAGCCCTACTTGAAGAAGGTTGTTCGCAAACTTACGTGTCTCAGCGGCTAAATGTGAGTCGTTCAACTGTCCAGAGGACTCGGCAACGGTATCAAGAGACTGGTTCGGTCAAAAGAAGACCCGGTTCCGGAAGAAAACGTTGCACAGAACCAAGAGATGACCGCTTTTTGGTGAGTCAGACGTTGCGTAATCGTAAGGCGTCAAGTGTGGACCTGAAGAAGAGCCTTGAAGAAGTAAGAGGAGTAGAAGTTAGCTTGTGGACGGTCAGGAGGAGGCTTTTGGCTGCCAATATCAAGAGTTACCGCCCAGCTCGGGGCCCTAAATTACTCCGTGAGCACCGTGTTGCTCGACTTCAGTTTGCTCAGAACTGTGCCTCATGGACTCTGGAGGACTGGAATAAAGTATTGTTTTCTGATGAAGCTAGAATCTCTTTGTGTGGAGAGGACCGACGCCGGCGAGTGCTGCGAAGACCACGGGAACGCTATGCGGAAGTGTGTTTCAGAAGACGTGTGTGTGTTGAAGAAATCACTCCTTATGGCGGAGGCTCAGTTATGTTTTGGACAGCAATTAATTCGACGGAGCGTACAGAGTTAGTTTTCATAGAAAATGGAACATTAAATGCACACCGGTACATAATGGAAGTCCTAATTCCATATGCACAACCCACGTTGACTACACTTGGGGAAGATTCCATTTTTATGGACGATAATATCCATAAAAATGGAATGACGCGTGATCAAAATGCTGGCACATATTTGGCTCAACGAATAAGCTGCCAGCTGGGAGTAGGCTGGAGCATTTGGACTGCCTATGAGTCTGCTATGACTTATAGGTTGTCTAATGCTTTTATTGTAGTAGCTGTAGTGTTGTATATATATAGTTCGTAGTATTTTGTTTAAAAAGTTTACAAGTTGAAGTAAACTTTGCCAATAAAATGATCTTAATCTAACCAATATTATATAATCTATATCTAATCTATAGTTTCGATTAGAATTGCGTGGACTAACATACATCTTACATATACCTATAAAAAATAGTAGTTACATTTATTTGGAAACCCTAATGTGTGAATAAAATGCCGTTACTATAATATAACACTCATAAGTAGTTACGTATCGAATGGATGACCTCCTTATTTTTGAAGGCGGTAAAAATATTTAATCAGTTCCACAACAGAGCTTATTTTGCGGTCCCTGCGTGTCTGCGCGGTCAATGGTCTTATGTCCGATGGCGGCGACGGACGCGCGGCGCCAAGCGCCTGTGGGGCCCCACGCACCAGCACCATTGCGAATATAATGCAGCCACACTATACGTCACAACCATGTTTTGGTGAATTTGAATGATCTATTATGTCTGCAGCACTTTGGATTTCCAACGTGCCGCTTCCAAGTTTTTATTTGAACGTTTTAATTAATAGGCCCATTGTTTTCAAACGAATGTGTATATTATTATGGCAAAAACTAAGTATAGTAAAAGTGTGCAAGGAACCGTAACATGAATATTATTCTGTAGATACAGCTGCTTTAGTAGGTAGGCAAGTATCCAAAATCTAACGAAAGTTGAAATGACGTCAAGTATAATACTAGGGAAGGCTCGGAAGTCCACAAAGAATCTCATGTTTTTATAAGCGGGGATACTTGAGTTAGGGTACCTATTGGGGGTGAAATTATATATAAGTACAAAGTATCTTCGACCAGATATCTAATTACGTGGATAGTATGTTCATAATGAGTTTTAGAGTGTATAATCAGGTTGCAAACGAGTTGTGATGGCGAGTGAGGGAGTGGGGGGGGGGGCGCGGTGCGTTCAACGAACGTCCGCGGGTCGGCACGGGCCCAAGGTCGCCGCGTTCACTCGCTCGCCGTTGGTGCCGAACCACTACTACCAACTATACCTTACACATTACCAAACATCTGAGGATATGTTTTACCTTTCATTCCGCATAATTTTATAAAACCCTTAAACAGAATTTCCCACACTACCTTCATATACACACCGTATTCAAGAACTTTGTTTCACGCATAAAGTAAGCCGGAGTAAAAACAAAACAACACTGATCTAGATCGTCGCAATAAATTGCGTGTTATGTATGAAAGACGAGATATTGGCTAGCGCGTATTTCTACGTGAGCTTTGAAAACGACTAAATTGTTGGTAATTGTGACCACATTACTCTTTTTGATTTTGCTTTTAAACGAAAACTTTTAGGTCTTCATAAATATAAAGTAAACGGTTGTATTGCAGATGAAGTTTTCGACCTGAAAGTGATTGTCGCCTAATGCGTCAGTTGGTCTTTCGATACGGATGTTTGTGCAACGTGCAACTCATGCATAGTTTCGACATACTAAAAGTGAACGCTGAGTGACGCAATCTTTTATTAGAGAATTACGAATGCAGTAATGTTATTAAGCCATTAGGATCTCAGATCGTAAAAGAATATAGTAAATATGTTATGTAATTAGAATTATGTAAACGTTTTTTAACGATTTACATACGATTCGAACATATTCTGTAACCTTGTCTGACTGACTACACATACATACTGGGTGGTCCTATTTGTATAGAACTACTTTAAATTTATGCAGTAAAAAATTAAATACTATTAATACTAAAAAATGTTTTAAGAAAACATCAAATTAATATTTTAATAAAACACTCAAAAAATATATCTAGTGACAATTCCGCCTAATATTCCTATTAAGCCGACGCGACTTAACAAACGCCACGCAGCCAAACCAGAAGAGTTTTCGACGTGATTCGCTTCTACACGAAGCATCCTCAGAAGGTCTTGAGTCCACGAGCGCACTATCGAGAAATACTTTTAAGTCTTTATACATGTGTGTGAATTGTGAATTTTTAATCTCTTTGATACACCCGAAATTAACTTTGTGAGATCTAGGTATGAACAAGTTTCACTTTACTCTGTAAAGTCATATTCTAGAGCTACCGTGCTATTAACTTCAATCATCAAATTGATGTCTTTGTGATTGATGTGAAATTGACCCTTAGAGCACTTTCAATACTCGGTTTTTTTTTACTTGCATTAAAACCCTATCAATCGACACGCAACCGTGATAAAGTGATTAGGATTGTTTGATGTTGGAGGTTATTTAATAGGTATTAAATAATTACTTATTGGCATATACATTTTCTTTAGTACAAAACATATTTATCAATACTGTTCTGAGTCAATACATGACTATTTTAAACCTTGTCATAGCTACTAAAAAAATGTACACTACAATCTCTACATAGACATACATGACACTATCTGTAACTGGGTGTTTTACTAGTATTTTAGAAAACGGTTAGACAAACTGAGATGGCTGTTACGTGGCCCAGTTAGAAAAAGCTTAAGACCGATTGAACTGTTCTAGTGCTTAAGATCCAAATTAACCAACGTTAAAATAACTAAAACCTATAAATGAATGAAATGAATAAGGCTCATATCAGCTCACGCTGAAACGTGGCAATTACGGATCTGTCGAAAATGAAAGAAAATTTAAGTCAATAATACTTTTCACATGGACACCGTTCTGCAATTTTAGAATTCTAAGTACGCATTAAAGATATTAAATATATCTATCGATTGACTTGGTTTTGAAGAGCATTGTCAATTTCTTTCATAATTATAATAATAATGAACCATTTATTTCAGGCAACAGCATTATAAATAACACAGGCCCATAAAATATATACCTTATATGTACATGATTATCATACATAATAGTTTATATAATGAAATAAATAAATTATTTCTTAAATAACGATATTTCCGATGACGCTGTGCGCGAGGCGTCAGGTATCCGACCGAGGAAACGACGGAACTTGACACTCTTCGGCTAAAATTCAGCTTCCATTCCAGCAGTGAATGTTTGGAGTTCGCGAGTCGGCACTCTTACAACAAATGATCGTCACGTTGTGACGAGACTCCAATAGCTGAGCCCTCAAATTCATGTTAGTTTTGAGCGCGATGTACTCCACTAGATCCTTGGGTGGTGTAGTGCAAGCGAGAAACGTAGAGCTGCGTGATCGGCAACTCTAGGCGCAGCAGGTTATCCCTTGTAGGTGCAGTACCGCTCTTGTTCTGAGAGGTATTCTTCTTATTTTTTCTCTCTACTTTTGTAAACACATCTTCATCACATTGGCTGTTTCAAGGGCGCAATGGCATAGCCTTACGAGCGTTTAGGAGATAAGAATCTTGTTTCGTAATTTATTTACTTACTCGATAGAATAAGGTACATTTTCAACAACATTTTTACCATTTTTTTTTTCAATATGTCTAACCGCCAGAATATTCTTACTTAAGTACTATAAAAAATATATCGAAAACGTAATAAGGTACACTACATATAGCCAACTTCATTACTGGTGTAAATAAATGTATAAGAATGCCACAGACTGTTTATGCCATTTACTACACCTCACATAGGTGCTTGACTAATTGATGTTCCATTGTCTAGAATAACATTACTGCTTTTTTTCCAGTTCTTTGTGGCGCACAGATTTCTTGTGGTGAGGTCATGATTAGGTACTCGTATTTTGAGCAAAATTTGGAGTTATTATTTTGAGTTACCTATATAACCGTGTTTCATTTTATACAAAAAGGGCGAACTAGGTTTGTAATAATCATACATAGTAGGTAAATTGATACATTAAACGAAGTAAGTGTAAATTTATTCGCGATTGGAGTAATATAGACTGACCGCGCCCCGGTCTGGTATGCTAGTTGTTGCGCTATCGACGGCACACGTGTTCGCGACAAATCACCGGGAGACACAGGCACAGATTTAATAATCGTTTAACAAAATCCGGTCGCCAAGAACGTAATTTAGAGATAGCTAAATATCATTTTATAGTACTTACATTTTTCTATATTATTGATTTTTAATATCAACATCGGGCGAGTTTTACCACTGTAAATATAATAATAAAAACAATGTACTTAGACATGACCTAAAAATTAAGCAGGTACAAATATGTAGGGTACGTACCTACACAAAATAAGACAAAGACATAATGTAATGAATAGATTCAGGCGTTACTTTGCGGAAATCCATATTTAATAATAAATACTTTTAAAAGTATCCTAAAAAACATTAAATAATATTTAAATAAAACATCTTCTCGATCGTGCGCTCGGTGAGTCAAGACCTCCTGAAGATGCTTCGTTTAGAAGCAAAACTAGTCGGGTATTCTTCCGGTTAGGCTGCGTGATGTTTGTGACGTCACGTAGATGACAGGAAAATTAGGCGGAATTGTCACTAGATATATAATTTTATGCTTTTTTAAGTATTTTATTTAAATATTATTTAATGTCTTTTAGGATACTTTTAAAAGTATTTATTATCAAAGACATAATATTTTGTAGATGTTAATCCACCATGGAATTCAAACTGAAATGCAATACAAATGTAGGTTGATAGAATAGAATGTCTACAAGCAAATATATGAATGCAAGACACTGAATACGACGAGCTCCTCTACCTCAGGCAGGTAATTTTCTTCTGTGCTAAGCGACGACGTTGCGCATTGGAGAAATTCCTCGAGTATTCGGTTCAACGGCCGCGCAAGCGTGAACGTTCTATGGCTGTGTGTTTGAGTGAACGGCGCAGACGCACACACGAATCCATACCCTACCTCTGCAAACAAGACAGAACCGTTACCCACTTTGCTATACTCCTACCGCCTACACATCACCTATCAAGGCTTCGCCAAATACAGGTGTCTCATATGACAATAAATTACTAATTAGTCAGCCGTAAAATGTATCATAGAATTACAATGAACGCCAAAAGATGATGCAGCAATAAATAGAGATCGGTATAAATAATGTAAAAGTTAATCTAGAACAGATTTAAATTAGCAAGTGCAATAGATGATTGCATCAAAAATACTAAGTGAGAGCGGCAGCAGCACCAATAGCTAGCGAATTGCAATCAGCAATGTACACAAGCGACGACACGGTCTATACTGAGAGGGCAGCTCACTGCGGAATGTGATTAATTTGAATTTTTCCCTGACTGAGGAATTTAACTATGAATTAATGCGTTTCACGGCAAATACGCTCCTCATGACGTCAAAATTCAGTTGAAGGAAGAGTAAGTAACCTAGAGATATGGACAATAATTTATTTGATACTTTCAAGAACTTTAAGACGCAAATACACGTTGAGTCTACAGTAGCTCCGAGCTGACATCCTGACCGATTTACTACGTAGGTACGTAAGTAATTGAATGTGATTCAATTTGAAATGAATGTTCATCTGTAATGACGGAGGGTCGTGTTTGTTGGTAGAGTCAAACGAAAAGCATCAACGACAAGAAAGTTAGTATTTAATCAATTTTTAATCAGTACATAACACAACCATTTACTTTGTGTATGTTACAGAAACGAATGTCTTAATAAATGACAACAGCAACATGGAATCATCTATTATACCTATATATATATTATAATTCTTATTTAAGTAACTACGTATAAGCAAGATGCTTCTGACATTTGCGTCAAGAATAAAAGTTGTTTTTAATGTCAAGGATTCAGTAACTCGTGAGAATGATGTGTTGAATGCTTGCTTTCCTAATGAATGCAGAAAAGGTTAAATCAATTCCCATTTCAAATCGTGTACCAAATGTCTGCATTTAACCGTTTGTGAGTTAAACAGTTGTCACATTAATAATCATAGGGAAATTATCACAGCTATAACCAATTATTATAATTATGTTCTATGCTATAAGTTAAACGTAGTGATTCTGAGAACTGACACAATAAGCGTGCTTGGTTATCTGAAATGAGATTAAAGGTCACCGTGATTGTGTGAATTTGACCCGGACGCCATTTGATATACGAATTTGTTTACCTAAGCCATTGAAACATAGTATTTTATCTTATCAGTTTAGCTCAATGGAGCAACAACTCATTGCTATGAAACACATACAGAAAAGACCATGTTTAGCTGAAAAGATCACAACAAAACGTATGTTGTTGTTTTTTTTTAGGCAGTCTATTAAAATTATATGTAATTAAATTTAAGAATCAATAGCATTTAATTTTTAATACTAGATTCCAGGCATATAAAGTAATAGTCCATGAGAACATTTATGTTATTTGTTGTACTTCGCATAATAATATACATATATTTTAGTTGAGGATCATCCAGAAGGGTCTGTTTTCAGGCAGTTTCTGTTCAAAAACCCGTCCTCCGAGAGCGTTTCACAGTTCGTCTTCTTATTGTCAATCATTAAAGCAATATATACCTACTAAGAGTCATGAGAGTTCTATGATAGTCTTTTACTATCATAGAACGTCAATCCTAGATTTTAAAATTGTAAGAAAATCCTTGGTTTGACTTTTATGACATATGATAGCAACAGTGGACATAAAATTTGTATGCATTATCAGCTATAGCAAAATGGCCATATATAATATATTTAGTTTATGGGGTTTAACCCGCTAACAGTATAATTTTATAAACTTGGATTAGATTTATTCCTTTGCTTCAGCCGATTTCTAGCAAAGGAACAAAAAAATTATCATATTAAATGTAAATGTAACAAAAAGCTGTACCATTCCAAATTTAATATATGTATACTGTAACATCATTGGATGACAAAGTTCTATCATATTTTGTTGGAGATTAAAGTTATCCTTGTTTAAGTCAATTGGCCCCAAGTTACCTTGAACTGGAATAAAAATGATGATATAGGAACGCTCAAGCGTATTCTTTCAGCGACGACACTCACTGGTAATTCTTTGTCCATACAGGTACACTAACCCAAAAATCTGCAGTATGTAATAATTATTATTGTGTCAGCTTTGCGAATTTCAAATTCAGTATAGGTAGGTTATTAAGTACGAAATTCGTTAATATTAACAACTAACTAGCCGGGCGCGGCTCCGCCCGCGCGTATATCGGTTATCGCGCAAAAACATGAACCTCTTTTTGCGCAGTTGGATAAAAACTATCCTATGTTTTTCCCTGGTCTCAAACTATTTCCATACCAAATGTCATTCATATCGGTCCAGTAGTTTTGGCGTGAAAGCGTAACAGACAGACAGACAGAGTTACTTTCGCATTTATAATATTAGTACTGATTCCATCAAATATTGCACTGTGTATCATCTGTTTTGTATGCGTGACAGTCAACAAATACTAGATTTATTTAACTAAGTTTGTAACAGATTATGGGTCACACAGCGGAAGCGAGGACGGACGCGTTTCGAAATATGGCACGCACTATCGAGCTCATTATACTCGACACGAGATCATGACTAATGTCAACGAGATACTCATTTATCAGGAATGTATGCCCTGCAAAGTTACTTCTAGGGGCTCTGTGAGGTGAAGACCTCGCGACTTGAACTGTTTCTTTTCACGTTTAGAAAAAAATCATAGGCTGTCAACTAAAAAACCATATAATTATAGAACCTTCTCACAAATTTCATTAAAGCCGGTTGAAAAATGCGACCTGTAGAGGAGAGCAACCGGAAATCCGGATGGACATCCGAGTGAATTTTCCTCGACTGAAACGGAGAAGCTTCGCGCTCGCTCGGTCTATAAATCTGTATTTCGTTGTTTTGGTTAGTTAAGTGATCATTTATGGAATGTAGAAAACTACAGTGAATCGAACTCGACTCCCGACTACAATCTATTTTTTATTATGTTGAATGATGATGAGCAAGTGAAAATAGTATTGTCAATAAGACAGCAGTGTTTTCTGGAATTAGCCACATAAACATCTTCACGAGTTCATAGAAACAATTCGAAACTTCAATATGTTATAAAAGCAACTGATCGGACATTGTTGCAAATATGTTGCTGGTGCAGCAGTTGATCAGCTCCGAGTCACACTGACATTGCATATAATCCGGCATCCCATATGGAATGCGGTCGCCCAACCGCTCGACCGGCCGCGCACCGCCCCGCGCCGCTTACCTCCATGTTTTCTTATACACTCGCTTCCGTCTACCATATGATACAGTGGGATAGGACCGAATCCAACAAGAATCTAATAAGTAAAAACATATTTATTTAGCAAGACTATAATGCAGTAGGTAGGCACATACAGTTCGAATGGATAGAAACGAAATTTTTGGACTGGATAGAAAATTGAAATTTTTGGACTGGATCAGTGTAGTTGTGTGCGCGTCAAAAAGAGCGGTAGCTGTCGTAAATTGCACGAATAACAACACTTTATTCGTGCAATGATTGCACGCAGTCCCGGCATTCTGGAAAATCAACGAGACAGCCGCCACGTAGCGGGGAAGCGAGCCTCTTCGTTGTCGTTATCATTGTCGTCATCCGAACGAAGAGAATTCGAAGAATCGAAAATTTCACTCACCTTCGTTTCAGTACAGTAGATGTTAAAAATATCCACTTGACTCGATTGCACAGATAATACGGTTATCGTCCGTACAACACAAATATTCACCACACCAAAACGACAACATAAATAAACGCGGGCGGAGGCACCACAATCGGCGTGTCTGATCGTTTGCGCCCGACGCACTCTTCGCACTGATCGAAATGCAACTCGGAAAAATGCACAGGGCGGGGTTGTCGAATGTCATAAACGGTCGGTTACAGAGGTCGGACACTCGCCGGTGGAGCGTGGATAGGTGCGGCACACCAGCGCATAACGTGATGCCGCTCGGCGGACTGAGTGAGTTGAGTGGGCGCGCGGCCGACCCGCGCGGCGGCGGCGGCGGGGCGGGCGGACACGAGCGCCGACGTGGCCGCCCGCTAGAGCCACCCGCCGCCGCCGCCGCGCCGCGCCGCTTAGAAACGCGACGCGCCGTCACCGCTGCCGCACTGTTGACTTCGTCGCCGACCTCATCTATCACAGGACACCGAATCCTCAGACACTCCTCCAAATTCAAGGTTATTATCAGGGATCTAATACCAAACTTTCTACGTTGTTTCACTTACTCTCCGTGTATAGTAAGTATACTTTAATTTATTGAAATTCATTCCTTTCTTTCACTAGAATTGCCACATAAATTAGGCAGAACAGAATTAGGCCAACAAATATATTCCCAAATGCTCAAAACATAACGCTAATTACACACCATATCAGGCTAAATAAGTAATCATCAGAAATATTGAACATGCCAGAAGAATAGGCGGTGACTCTAAAGAATATAAAACGATAACAAGGCTGATGCGCTTTGATGTACCCACAAACTGAAATAATGTCCTACTAATTTATCTATTTTACAATGTACGTCACATATTGGAGCGTCACCTCAGATTAGTTACTGCCACTCTATTCACTATACGTGCAATTATTGCACTTTCTTTCCCATTGTTGGCATGATGAAATCAGTTTTACTATCTCTAACGATTAGACGAGATTGGAGCGATGATGGTACGCCGTAGTTTGTTTGGAGTGGGATAAGATAGGGTGGAAGTGCGGGACGAGGGGTTCTTGCGCGCTAGTTTCTTGTCGCACTTGACGCTATACTTTCACCTATGCAGTAACGATGCACTTGCAATTTATTCGTTTCACATGTGACTGTAGGACTGGAGGAAACCGGACTGGTTAAGAATAAAACAAGCCAATAATCATCGCCTTTCTTTAATACAGAGATCACAAATCACATTTGCAGCATCCATCCACTTTTCTCGTGGACTAGGTTACTTAATAGTTACAGATTGCACTACATATTATCAAAAACACAATCGAATACGTAACTCAACAATGTTTACGGGTACTTTATAATGTAGAAAGCATGGATAGAAAAGGGTGTATGCATATTTTTAGTTTTTTATCGTCCCATCAGAAGCTGCGTAAAGATCTCTCTCCCAATCAATATTTTAATACACAATTAAATGGTTTATGTAACCATAACGATACCAACCGTGAAAATATTGACTCTTAATTTTGAAAACGATTATTAAAATAAAAAAACGACAAAAATAGATTTCACAAGTTTAAAGGCGATAAAGTTAATATCCGTACATAAGGAATATTTCTGTGACTATAAAGGTAACAATAAAAAACTATTTATATTTGAGATACATGCATACACCCAAATAAACGATTATCTAAATTAGTATTTTGAAAACCCAAATTAATTTAGATATGAAGATTCAATGGTTTAACAAAATATTTAATAAGTCTCAACACGTTGTCGATAAATATTATTTATCAACTCAACTTTTTCTATAAGTGACGTCTTTATTTTTGACATATTTACGAGGTGAAATGGTGGATAATAGTCGAAGTCAATCAGTTATAAAAATATGCATAATAAGATATTTGTTTACGCACAAAGTTCCTGACACTCCACACATATTTTTGTGAACTGACTGAATGTTTTTTAAAACTAGATCATTTCCGCGCAAATATTAAGACAAAATTAAGTTTGTCTTAATATTGTATTCCTTAATAACTAAATTCATTCATCAGATTCATCTTCATCCAATAGTAGTTAAGAAGTCTACAAATAGCAATTGAAGTAGACAAGCTATAGTAATTGGAGAACTAGAGCCAAGGATGCCATGCCGGGTCCATTCGGCACAGATTATCTTGACTGTTCGCAGCGGTGACCAGGGTCGCCACCTTACTGTCAGGCCCGTCAAACATAGCTAGAGAGTTCAGTCTATTCATAATCACTGTCACGGCTTTATTGACCATGTTGATGATGGTCTCGTTGTCCATCTCAACAGGTTTATTTTCGGTAGAAGCGCCTGCATTAGGCAGCCCCGATTTGTCTTCTAGGCGTTTCCTGTAGCCGGTGACCATTTCATCGCGTAAAATTGTACGCAGTATCGATTGTATCTATAACAAAGTTTTATTATTAGTGTACAGGAAGTATACGTTTTTATGCTACATAAAGGATTTCCCAATAAAATATTACATAGAATTAAAAATGCCATTTAAGATATGTGTATAATCTGTGCGTTCTAGTTAGCGAAAACTACTTAAAATTTGTAACTGTACACTTAAATCCCCCTTCTCTATGGTTCCTAGTGCTACAAAAAAATAGCAAATTAAGATAAAACCAAATAAAAAGACTTACTACTAGATCTTAACTCATCTTTATTTTATTATGTTTGTGGTGAATGATATTATCGTTATCATTAACGTTTCTTTAGTACGAGTATAATTGCGGCAATTTTCTAACAACATTAACCCCGTTGGCAATACTTCAACATCTTATGAAGCAATACACTTGTTATTTATTGATAACGGCGTATCTTACCGTAAACAGTGATTGCGCTACTTTAAATTAGAATGTTAGTAGTACAATTTAATAAAAATTGTGAAAATATATTTACAATTCATTGCATTTTATATAATTTTAAAAATAAAATCGAATTGCCGATTTTAAAATATAAAACGTCAAATATGTAATTAAAACAAAGATATTATGTTTTATAATGCTTTATAAAAAGCATTAATTGACTACGAAATACAAAGCACGTTATACTTATTGAATGTTAAATTTGGAACGGCCAAGAATGCAACTGAATACAGCAATTACTAAAAGTGCACCGGTCTAAATGCATAACTACAATGTATGATGTCAAAATGATTGTGAAACCCTTTCTGTGACACTTTATGCTTTATTTCATTGAAATAAATGATTATGATAGTAAATAAAGCAATTAATGTAGGTAAATCGAGCATGCTAAAATTTATCTACCCTCCGGGGCACAAACGTGATGGACGATACCATAGCACGGTAATGTTATCTATACAGTATCTTAACTCGGCTCTGTCGTTGAAATAACTACCTACAACCGCGCTGTACGTAAACATGCGATAGGGCTACCCGCCTCAAGTATTTTAATTACATTTGCCTACTTTGTGTTTCCAATTAGTTTTGTGATTGTAAATATACTTTTTTTATATAACCAAATAAAATTCTTTGTGACATTAACAGGAAGTCTTCACTAAAAATGCGTGTTGTTTTTTGACTAGTAGGTAGATTTAATTAAAAAAACCATGTTTATACTTGAATAAAAATCAGTTTTAAAAATTTGCGACCGAAAAATATTTGTGAAACGTACGAAATGCTTTATTATTAAATTTAAAAGTATAAAAAATCAGCATTTTAATATATTGCTTGTAACTACCTATTTCACTCGTGTCAATCTGTTTCATTTACTCTATTCACTGTTTTTATTAATCGAGTATAGTATTACCTTTCAGTTTCCAGGTTATTTTAAAAAAGTTATCTCTGAATGCCTTTTTGACGAATTACCAAAAACAGCACAATATATCCTACTCGTCGTTAAATATGTAATATGTACATAAACTTATTTATAGTGAAAATAACGCGTGTTTATTGTTAAAAAAATAACACACCGTCCATTCGTCACTGCGGCACAGACGCGACTGTCTGCGTACTGAGCGCGGGCCGAGATCGAGGCGCGTAGGTATAACTCGCGTTTCGTCCGTTTCTATGAAGTTGAAATACTGTATAGATAACATTACCGTGACCATAGACAGCTTAGTGTAAAGTTTTGTAAACGAAATAATATTTTTTGTGAATTAATATACCTTAAAGTTAGGCGTGACGAGACACCTCGCAACGGCTATTGCTGACGCCGTCAGAGGCCCCGTGATGCCGATGTTGGTGAGGAGTTCGGAGATGTTCGGCGTCAGTCGGAACGGCACGGGTCGGTTGCAATCCAGCTCACCTATTAGCCAATTGTATAGCAATTAAAAGAGGGACAGATGAGAGGGTGGTCTCATTGCTCAGTCAAGTGCGATTACTGATAACTTTTGGAGTATTGACCATTTTAGCCAACTTAATTATAACCTCGAATGGGAAGAGAAGTAGAATATCTGTCGCCAAACACCTAACGGTGTGTTGCGGCAGCTGTCCTTGAGAGCCAGTAATTCTAGGTTAGCCTGAATAACATATTCGACCACATAATCACTTACCATCAGGTGAGATAGTGGACAAAGGTCCTTCTTCAGGCTACACTGGCTATATTTTTTCTTGAATGGTCACTTTGAAGGTCTTGTTTGGAGTCAGAAAATGATACATGTTGAGTACGGGCATTTTAGCAACAAATCCGTGCTGAAAGTTATTTCATAACTGATTCATATGTAAAAAAAACAGAAATGCATATGTATTGAAATATTTTTTTTAATCTCACGAATTATCTCATAAAATGTTACTAATTTTGATCATTCACAAAGTCGTGTTGAATATTTTAAAATCGGACAAGGACATCCATGTTTTAAGTATTATTTTCTCTAATTTACGCGTTTTGGACAAACAAATAATCGTAGCCGCCTAGCGCAGCGCATATTAAAATTGACTATCTTATATCTATAATTCATGTTTTTTTCTGTTACAAGCTTCTAATCGATCTCAATCGCCCCCTTAAGATTATTCGCAACGAATGACACCCTGTCTACTTCTATACTATCTATAGCACTTTTTATAGGAAACAAAATGATAGAATTGCAATTTCATTTAAGTATTCTGGCATGTTTATTACCTTGCGTGGCAAAAAGATTTACGCTTATTTTTAAACAAGTTTGGTAAGTTTCGGCAAAAAAACTTGAAGGGTATTTGAATATGCCCAATGACATCACGAGAGAAACCACTCGTCGGTGCGTCTAATAATAAAACACAGTAATCAAATAATACAACAGTCTATCAAGCGCCATTACCAAAGCAAAAAGTTTATTGCAAGCTGTTAAATTATCACATGCATAGAATATTGCAAAACAAGCATAAAAACCCGTATGTACAAAGCACAAACCAAGCACAATGACACAAGAGTCGTGTATTGTAAAATGTAATATATCAAAAAACTCATTACAAAATTGCGAAAAAGCAACAGGAAAAAGTGCAGTAGCCCATGTTAAAACATGCATTTACAGCAGTCAAGGTTATAAAGAAAAAAAGGAGGGGAATTCTTAAAAACGATGCAATGAATGTTCTGTTTTATTTTTATTCACACTTTATCTTTGATAAGTCTCTTTGACGAATTTTCATTTGTTCTTGAACATAGAAATGCAGAATTTCATGAATTAACTAAAATCTCCGAAATCAGCGCCGATTTTCAGCATTTACTCAGCCGTAGAAATGCCAAAGCCGCCGCTCGTCGTGCAGCCCACACTTTGCATCATGTGAGCAATAAGTATCTGATCCACTAAATGTTATGTATATTGAATGAGGTCTAGATTTTTTAAGCTTAAACGAATACCTCAACGATGAAAGAACTAATTTGATATAATTTACGCTAAACTTTGTTTAAATGGCAGATTGTCTACTCGAAAGAGTAGTTCACAAGCTTTAGTGTATTTTAGTTTAAATTGTTAGTTGGGTTCGCCTAGAATTTTGATTGTATTTAAGGGGCCTACCTTATCGAAGTTTTGTGATTAAATAAGCATCTCATTGTACTATACATGATAATTGGATAAATTAATGTAGGTAAACTTCGACAGTTTATTTTATATATTGTACAATATATCATAACGTAGTAAAAATGCAGTGTTTGGTCGTTTTCTACTAGTCTTACAAATGAAATAATACAACAAATAGATATATTTACATGAAAAGTTTTAATGAAAGTTACATAATATACTATTTGATATGAAGTATGTAAGATAATGTATTCTGTTAAATTTTTAATCTCTAGAAAAATATTGTAGGTACCTTCTAATATAGTATCTTCGTTTGAACTAGACTACGTTTAGGACCTAATCATATTTATTTTACTCTTCTTGGGATGCACTGCTATACAAGTTGTAACATAGACAATTTGTTTAAAGGAGCGATTCAAGCGGTGCAAATATGTTAATCTCAGTAA
Source organism: Plagodis dolabraria (assembly GCA_963854805.1). Classification (NCBI taxonomy): domain Eukaryota; kingdom Metazoa; phylum Arthropoda; class Insecta; order Lepidoptera; family Geometridae; genus Plagodis; species Plagodis dolabraria. Next base: position 25,685,742 of record OY978444.1, read on the forward strand.
TGGTTACATATTTGAGCCGTTTGGTGTACAGACATTGGGTCTATGAGGACCTACCCGGTCCTCATAGACCCAATGTTCCTAATTCCTAGTTCCTAATTGTTTTACAAAACTTATCAGAGCGCCTGGTCGATGCGAAATGCTGGACTTATTTGGCTCAACGGTTTGCATTGAGCATTGCAATCCAATGGCAATGCTGCCAGCATTCTGGGCACATTGCCAAGTGGTAGTCGGCTGGAGCATTTAGACTGCATGTAGAGCTGCAATGGTCTTTATGTTGCCTAAATGCTTTCGTTGTAGTAGCTGTAGTATTAAATTTAGTTTGTAGTGTGTTGTTAATAAAAGTTTAAAAAAATAAAGGCTTATGTACTTACAATCAAATACATAGTACGAATTAGTTCTGTCTATGATATATACACATTATATTTTTATTCAATTTCATCAAACCCCGAGTAGCCGTCTAGAGAGTGAATGGCAACAAAAAAAAATATTTCATATATGGCTCGAATTGCACGCTTTTGTAAGATAAAGATTGTCTCTATATCAGCAGCAGCTCCCCACAACAATACACCATACGACATATTACTGTGGAAGTATGCGAAATAAACTAGCCGTGCAGTAGCTACATCTGTTAACTGTCTTATCTTACATACTGCATATGCAGCAGAACTAAGTCTTCCGGCTAGATCATGTATATGTGGATCCCACTGTAAAGTAGAATCCATTTTGATTCCCAGGAAAACTGTCGCATTGTCAATAGAGAGTTTATCGGGGCCAAGCTTAATGTTTGGTACAACATTAGGAACATTTGGTAAAGAAAACTTTAAACATTTTGTCTTTTTTGAATTTAAGAGTAGATTATACTTATTTACTTGAATGAGTTCACTATCTTTCCTATCTAGTTTAAAAATCAGAGAGGTATCATCTGCGAATAAAACAATATCGCAGAAATCTTTGAATGAGGGATCGACAGGGGAATTACAGGCAAATGAGCTTAACATACATCAATAATAATATATCATCATAAGTCTATAGATCATTCATACAATTAGGGTAGCGAATGAAATTGAACCGAAATTACATGACCTGAGCGGTTTGTTAAGGGCAGGTGCATTCAAAAAGTATTGCCCAGGTGGTTCAGAAAGTGATATATTTTGTTTAATTGATTTTTTGTATTATTAAGCAACCATAACTTAATAAAGATTTATTTGCGGGTGATGCACATTGCCCGTGGGGAGCCGGGCTAGATTGTCACCCATCCCTTACTATGGGTAAATTACGGGAAAATGGGCCCATTACATTGCGATTCCCAAGACGCCTGCCAAGCTTGGTGTTTATGGCAAACCCCCCCCGCCCCCCCCTTAGTGGGGGAGGCTGTGTTCATAAGTTGACAATTCAGCTGATACAGTAAAGTACAGATGCACATTACAGTGTCTCGATGAACTGTGGGCGAGGTAGATGTCGCACGGCAACTGTGAAGGGTCAGTGTGATGCTTACCATCACGCGATTACTATAACCAACACTACTGTTGTTATCATAAAAAAACATCAGACGTAATTCGAAGCAGTGACGGCTATGGACTGCGTCGCAGCAGGTCCATGGTTCGAATGCCGCCGCGGGCTTGAGCGTCACCGCATGATCGAAGAGCATTTTGCAAATGCCCACCTGGTTAGCGACCACCCTCAAGTAGAAAATATGCCGCCAAGCACCAAACGGTGTGTTCTGGCAGCAGTCCAAGAGAGCAAGTGAATTTACTGGCACATGAGACTTAACAACTATGTCTCAAGATGACGGGCGCAGTGCAATTCGTGACTTGTGACGAAATGCATCTGTTATAGGCAGAGGTTAGTCCGCTTAACATCAGGTGGGCTTCGAGCTGTTTCATCACAAAAACATTAAAAATAAAATAGATTTTCCTCCTTTTTTGGAAAGCAGTAAGAATAGCAAGCAACCTACGTGGCTTCGACGATTTGTAGATTTACCAATCACTCGCATAAGCATGTTCTTCTTAATAGGTGGCGCCAAACACCCCCATTTCAGAATACTCATTTAAAACCTTGAAGATATATTGTACTCTTGGTCCTTTACAATAACTACTTATAAGTAATTACTACCAGGACTTAGTATCCTGCTTAAAGTGTTGTATGATTAGACCATGGCGTCCTTGGTTTAATAACATACTACTTATAAGTAATTACTACCAGGACTTAGTATCCTGCTTAAAGTGTTGTATGATTAGACCATGGCGTCCTTGTTTTAATAACATACTACTTCTAAGTAATTACTACCAGGACTTAGTATCCTGCTTAAAGTGTTGTATGATTAGACCATGGCGTCCTTGTTTTAATAACATACTACTTCTAAGTAATTACTACCAGGACTTAGTATCCTGCTTAAAGTGTTGTATGATTAGACCATGGCGTCCTTGGTTTAATAACATACTACTTCTAAGTAATTACTACCAGGACTTAGTATCCTGCTTAAAGTGTTGTATGATTAGACCATGGCGTCCTTGGTTTAATAACATACTACTTCTAAGTAATTACTACCAGGACTTAGTATCCTGCTTAAAGTGTTGTATGATTAGACCATGGCGTCCTTGTTTTAATAACATACTACTTCTAAGTAATTACTACCAGGACTTAGTATCCTGCTTAAAGTGTTGTATGATTAGACCATGGCGTCCTTGGTTTAATAACATACTACTTCTAAGTAATTACTACCAGGACTTAGTATCCTGCTTAAAGTGTTGTATGATTAGATCATGGCGTCCTTGTTTTAATAACATACTACTTCTAAGTAATTACTACCAGGACTTAGTATCCTGCTTAAAGTGTTGTATGATTAGACCATGGCGTCCTTGGTTTAATAACATACATGTAGACAGAATGAGAAGTAGAATTTATAGTTTAACCCACAATTTAGAACAGCCGAACAACTCCATATCAAACCACTTTACATTCATCCATGCATCACAATAATAACGTCAAATCTGCAAGATCCTGATTACAGAAGCATAACATAACTTTATAGAACGTGCAACTTGGTAAACAAAATTAAAAAACCAAAGCATTACAAACATTCGCATAGAACATTCCAGATAACAAAATATATAACATCGTTAAAAAGAAAATTCGCTATTAGAAATATAAAATTAGCTTTGCAAAAAGACTTGAGAAAAAAATAGAACTATATTTACTTGTCTTAGTGACAATATATTCTGAATGTTACTATAGTCTGTTTTTTTTAACAAACGAGTACTGAGTATGTCTGTCGCACATTTCCGATATTGACAGAGTGAGATGGCTCATTGCTGTCGTTGGTCAATGTCTTTGTTCTTGTTTTGAAATTGTCAAGGCCCGTTCATATTGTTATAATATTACTTCTAAAATTTACTGTAGAAAAAATTACGTTATTATTTTATGATTCAAATTTGCATGCCAAGTATATTCGTAACAAAATTTTCTGTTCGCGTTCATGATATAAAACAATATTGAAATAGTATATATATTATGCATTACAACATATAAATCAAATAATTCTACTACAACTCTTGTAATCTTAAAAATTTTCGTCATCCTTCTAATGAACTTTCTGCAAATCCGTCTTCTACTATACTATATGTATCTTGGTTATTACATGATTGAGACATGACTACCATTTTTATCTATCCACTTTAGCTACTCCTTGTAACAAAAGAGTTCAGACTTCATACATTTTATAACTTTTGTTATTACCTGCCATATCCCTTCACTTGAGACCAAACGAGTTCAATTGGGTTGAGCTCACAGTGATACGTCGGCAAACGTATGACGAGACGATCTGTTGACTTAGAAACAACATTTTTTCCGACAAGACCTTTGTTTTGCTTACCCTAATTCAAAAGTTGTTAGTATTGATTTGTTACAAGCAATATTATTCGACGCGCAGGTAGTCGAAGACAACTGAATGTACTTACATGTAACTACAGAGTTCGTGTGGAACGGACTTTAAGTTGATTACGCGGGCCAATAGCAACGCAGTAAAAATTTCGGTACTCGTTTGCTAAAAAGAGAACTACAGTGTTCCCATTTTTATAAAACCAGTGTTTATTTTTCACCCTGAAGATATAGCAGTAAAGTAAGAAAAGAATACAAGATATTTCAAATAGTCAAAAACAAAAGCCATGCGAACACAATCGCTATCCAACGATATAATTATTCAATTAGTCATAACATATCGTGAAGAGTTAATAAAAACAGTCTATACTGAAGAATTTTGAAGCTCGTTTCGTTTGTGCGATGACTTGACTAGGCTTCTTTTGTAAATCCATAAAGTACCTGATATTCTGTCGACAATCCGTAGTAAGCGAACATTTGTTCTAGTAACATCGACCGCGAATATATGCGCAGAAGCTTTGGTTATATCGCTCTCCTTTGATTATATATAAGCTATAAGTTTTCTCCAAATGTATAGAATCATAATAGGTCCTTGTCTGGGCTATAGCTTATGTTTGAGCCAAATTTCACTAGAATCGTTGAGGAATTGAAGCGGAAAAAGGGTTCTCATATACAAACTCATTCTCGCATTCATGGTATTAATAGATTTAAGTTTAAATGACACTGTAATAATTAGAAAAAATCAGTCATTGCACGTTGTCTTAGAAATTATTGTTCATATAATATTTCTCGAGTTTACTTAGAAATTATTGTTCATATTATAATATTTCTCTAAAACTCATTACTTACCCAGTCGTGATTTTTGATGATGAACATGACCGATGTTGAGAGACAACATTCAAAGGCTTGCCTGACTTTAGAGACAAATCTGTCGCCAAGCACTGTAACCGCCCCAGGATACTTAATTTTTTTTTTTTCCCAAATATTTAAAATTTCAAATATAATCATTAAATTATATACATATATAATCAGTAAATTGACAAAGGAACATTAATAATAATAAAACTAACTAAACCAACCTAACATCACAACCTAAACTGCATTAAACTGAAAACTGATCCTAAAACTGAAACTGATCCTATTTTTGCTTCAACTTAAAGATCGTGCTTGACTAAAAATTCTGATCCCAAATTTTCGAATTACTAAAGAAGCCTAAAATAACATATTAAATATTTTTCTTTAATCTAAAATTATTGTGATTTGAAATATGGCATGTGAATCTTCTAGTATAGTGGTAGGACCTTAAGAAGTGACCTATTGTAGTAATCCATTTTCTTTTAAGGTAATTAAGAAAGAACTTGTCTAACCTAACAGATAATACTCCTAAATAATATGTACTTAACCAAACATTTAAATCTATTAAATTAAAATTTATAATTAAAATAAGAATCATAAAGATGGACCTATTATACTAGTTATTATACTATAGTATTCTTATAGTAAAATAATTGACAATCACTCAATATAACTTAGAATATTATTTGTTCATTTAACGATGTAAAGGAATAGAATTTGAATGTATTATTAAATTAACGTAGACATTCTGAATTAGTGAACAAAGAATAATAGAAATCTCGTAAAATATCGGAATTAGGTATTTAAGACCAATAGTAAATTATTAGGGAACCTGAAGTCTAAAACTAGGTAAATCATTGTAAGAGATGTTACATAAGAGATAAATGTATTATATTTCTAAACCATAATTTCAGGAAAAGCAATTATAAGTGAAGTACCAATACGGTATTAAATCGTATAAAATTAATTAAATCGTTAGATTATTAATTCATTAAACGGCTAAATATTTTTTGTTGGGGAGTAAATAATTGTTTCTTAGAACAAAATAGAAATTACGGGAAATTTAAATGAAAAACAATGAATTTATTATACAAATAGATAAAAGCAGATAAATGAATCCTAAGGTAATTTGTACAGATCCCAAATCTAAAATCACGTGTATAAATTGTTATTGTAGATAGTCTCAAATTAAAAATAGGTATCGGGAAAACCAGACATAAAATCTAGATAAAGTAAGTAGTATAGAATTTGGCTCAAAATAGCGTAGTATAAATAACTATACACCAGATATGTTTTGGCTATTGTAAGGAAAACAACATGAAACTAGAATTTACTTGAATTTTTGTACTCATAATAATATATTGTCATGACTCCTAAGACTTCCTGAGATTTCCCCCAAAATTGCAAAATATATTAAAGCTTAACAATAACAACCTAAGATGCATAACGGCTTATCTAGTATAGTTAGTGAAATATATTAGAAGAAGATATTTTCTGTAAAATACCTTACTATGTTAGGTTAGCTTACCTTGACTTTAACTCTAGGAAACTAAGATGTATGAATTAATTATATTATTATTATGTTTTGTGAGAGAGGCTGATAAAGGAAATATACCAAAATGGATAATCAACGAACTCCGTAATCACCTTATATTTTAGGCGACTTCAATCATTTGAAGATCTAAATAGGAAAGAAAAGACATAAATTAATTTAAATTATATATTACAAAATCCGTAATATGTATATCTAAATAAACTTAAATCTGTCGGAAATATAAAGAAAACTACGAAATATTGAATATTGTATTCTAAAATACAAATTGACCATTTACTTCCTCAATATTATGTTCTCAACGTCATATAGTAAAATGGATATTATATAAGATAAAGTATTGAACAAAATTGTTTGATGAAATTTGATTAAGTAAATTGAATTATTTTAAAATTGGTCTATTTAAAAGAGTAGGAGAATGGACTATACTGATAGTTCATAGATTATTTTGACTCTGACTTCGACACTATTCAATTTTGAAAGTATAACGTTTATTGGTAGTAAACTAGCAACAAGGTATTTTATAACATATTGTTATTGTAAGATTTTATTGTTTGATAAGTTGCAACTTTGATAATTAGATGGATCCATCGTATATTAGTTAGCAGTTTTAAGGAAAAGTTCAAATTCTGAAGTGCCAGGGACTTGCAACCCCTGGAGTACGTTTCAGAAGGCCTTCTTTACGGCGCACGACGCCAATGCTCATCGGTTCACTTAGGTAAAGCCTTCTCCTTAAATCAAATACTGCTTAACTTCCTAATTTGAACACATTATTGAATAATTCATAATATCCATACAATGAGTGTCATTGATTGATTATTTCTCAATTTACTTTTACATATTTCGTACATGACATCATGTCTAGTTAGTTAAAATCATTGATATGATACCTTTCGGTTTGAAATAAAAAGTTATTTAAAGTATTATGGTACAATCCATATTATTATTTAATTTCAATGAAAAATTTGGTTATATATTTTAGGACTTACTTTGCCTAAGTTTTGTAAAATCACGTGTTTGTGATATCAAAAGTGAATTATATTTATACTCTGACTCAAGTACTCAAATATGAATATATAAAGTTTAGAGGAGTTATTTATATTCCCTCTGATTTTCTCATGTCGAATATAACATCTTTCATCCTTACAGCAGAAAGACTTATTGAAGTTGTGGTCGCATTTGCACCAATATTCAACAATGTATCATCATGGTTGAATATAATTTATATTTCATATTGTTGTTTACATATATACGAGGACTTACATGCCTCATTCTTGTCGTAAAGGTGTCAATCCATATTGGTTGAATAAACTTAAAGCATTCGTTATATCCACTTAAATACTTGAGTAGAATAATCATACACATTTATAAGTTAGTTTAGACAAAATAAATTTTCTGGAACAATATTCAGAAAACATTGGGGAAGGATTAGGGCACAAAATCAATATAATTTACTATTGCAGTAGATTAGAACTGATAGACCCAAGAATACTAGTGTATACTAGTTGAATAGTGTATCAATCCCGTAAATTTTATAATACTCAAATAATTCAATATAAACTTACGTACATAAATTTTCTCCACATATTTTTTATGCTCTCCATAAATCGTTTTTCTAGTATGATTTCTTTCTAGTATCTTCTAATAGTAGGCAAATCATACCTATGTCTTATATTTTAGATTTAAGCGAAAATTACTTTAAAAAATACTATGATATTTCAATTTTTCATGTCATTTTGTATTCTTGACAGATCCTCTCAACATTTTCAAACTATTCTATGCCTCTTTCTTTTTAAACATAAAATGAGGTCACAATCTCATTCCAGATTTAAGACATCAAAAAGGTTAGCATACACAAATATTGACTATAAAAATTTCTTACTTAGGATGAATAATTTATTTCTGATCTTTAGGTTCTGTACCACATTCAATTATATTATTAGTATTTAGTGACGGAACTTCCTACTCAAGGTATGTTCCGTTACAGCACCTACCAGTGTATTTCGGCTGTTGACCTTGACAGCCAGTAACCAATTTATTTTATTATTTCGACCACGTCATCTATTCATCACATACCAACAGGTGAGATAGTGGTCAAAGACTAGGATTTTAGTGATAAAAACAGAAAATACCCAGAAATTAAAATAAGCCACCAGATCCTGTTTTTGTTAAATCCCAATTAAAACGCTTGATGCATAGATTAGATGCTAGGCTACTAAAATGTATTAAATAAAGAGACCTGTGCAGAAAACCTAAAGTTGTTACAAATAAGTTGCACACTTCGTTAGTAAGGACATGCGATCATTGCATTTCTTTATCTGACGCTGACACATATTGTGAGGGCATTTAAAAGGTTACAGCATTAAGCATTGGTTATAGCATCGCTAAAGCATTTGACCGAAGTAATTTTCCGCAAAGCAACAAGCAAGCACTACAACAAACAAAACTTTGTCAGAACATTAATTAGTCGTAAGATTTCCAGAATTCTGTTAGTAGGCGTGAACTGTTGGAATAATTATACCTAACGTTAAGTAAATAAGAATACGCTGAAGCGCTCGTAGCGAAGTTTGCTTGGCCGTTCTGAAGCGATCAGCAAAGTTAAGCAACGTCCGCCTCGGTCATGAGTTGGATGGATGACCACTGGTGACATTAGTACTGAGCGCTTCCGTGCTTCGAAGGGGAAGGTTAAGCCGTCGTACCCGGGTGCTGTCTTAGGATGGCATGGTGGTGGGGCATTTTGCGAATGCCCACCTGGCTAGATACCACCCTCAAGTAGAAAATCAGGCACCTACCGGTGTGTTTTTTTAGAGGCAGTAATTCTAGGTTAGTTTGAACAGCATCTTCGATCACATCATCACTTACCATCAGGAGAGATAGTGGTCAAAGGTTAACCTAACAGGAATATAAAAAAAAACCCTGAAAGAGCTTGTTTGAATGTCTTGAGAGTACAAATCGTGCAATTATAGGAAGAGAATGGTGTAGACATACCTGTGGTGTCGTCCACGTCGAACTTGAAGTAGGACACGTTGAGAAGACCAGAGTCCTGATGAACGTACATCATGTCAGGGTTGAGCCGCGTGAGATGCAGCACATACTCGGCAAAGCTCGCCAGCGATAGTTGCAGTGTCAGCATCTTGCGGAACGTCCAGTAATCCGTCGGGGAAGAGAAGGTAGCCGCTGCCCATTCACGGACCATGCCTTTAGGGACCATTGTCGCTTGGACCTTTGAATACAATTTTCATGTTTACCGTTTCGATAGTTTGAAACAAAGTAACTGTTAAGCTATTTAAGGTTTCTACAGAATGTATGCTAATGACGCTATGACAGTGAGTTTGGTATAGTAAAGACAAAACTTACCTCCCGTAAGATATCTCTCAAAACCTGCTGCGATGCTTGCGAGCCACGAGCTTGTACAGCTGCTAGACGCTCGTAATATCTCGCGATTGGAGCGTCGTATTCCACACCCCTATAAGAAAACTTTTAATAAATATTACGCTGTAAAAGTTTTATTACCTACACGTTTTTGTCATTGCTGATAGTCTAGCCTTTGAACACAATCTCAACTGACGTTAAGTGATTATGTGGTCGAATGGCTAAACAGGCTTAAGCTACACAATACGAACTGTCTCACAATTATAATAGTATATTATGACACAAGTGAGCTAAGTTGTATAAATGCTTTTATTTTAGTAGCTGTAGTGTTATATATAGTTCGTAGTATTTTGTTTAATAAAGGCATACCGCCGGAAAAAAATAATAATATGTAGATCATGACAATAATGCATAAAACGCCCACCTGTTAGCGCATTCAGTGCGATATATATCGAGTAGTGATATAGAGCTGGGGTTATCTTCCACGAGGCGCATCTGCGGCGATACAGACACCACCCTCGGGACAGTGAAGTGAAGGAATCTTCTGGAAGTTTCCTTCTGTTTTCCCAAATAGTGGTTCAGCATTCTGAGCAGCTGTAGCACGCGTTCTTCACGCCTCGCGTCCCCTAATCCTGAATCGTTCACGACTAGGTACGGGTATATTTTTCCGTTGTGCCCACGTATGTAAAGTCTTCTCGCGTATGTGTTGTGTTTCTGCACAATTTCAACGCGCGGCATGAAGCGCGCTATCCGGACATGGTAGTGCGTGTGTTTCGGCAGCAGGAACTCGCCGGGCAGTTCCACTTCCGCAGTTTTGAGGCTGAAGTTCGACAGGAATCTGCACTTCTCTTCTATGAGGAACGACCTGGAAGATTATTTTTTGATCTGGTTAAAGATGGATGCATCGCCCTGGGGGTTCACGAGACTTTTCAATGTAAATTTTCAAAGGTGATATTTCGTAATCTTATCGAAAACAAAATGTATGCACCAACTTCAACTATATAACCTACCACATTAAAGGCCGGCAACGCATTCTCGAGACCTCTGGTGTTGCGGACATTTGTGGGCGACGGTGATCACTTACCACCAAGTGAGCCGCCTGCTCGTTTGCCCTCCTATCCCATAAAAATTATATATATATAACCTACAAATTGTGCTTATACTCGGGGTAGAGATTAAATCCAAGATTGAGAGACACGCGATGAACCCTGGATGTATATAAATTTTTGATAATAAAATCGAAGTATTTCAGTTTCACAACTACATAATAGTTCTATTTGTGAATGAATTCGTCCAGGGAAGTACGGCTACCATTCCCATTTCTACCGCCATTCGTCAAGCAATAACGTTCGCATTACTGTGTCCCGGTTTGAAGGGTATTGGTGCCTATGAAATCACAGGCACATTAGACTTTGTCTCAGGGCGATACAATGAGACCTGTGAAGAAATACATCTGTTATAGGCAGAGAGGCTCCACATAACACCGGATAGGCCTCGTGATCCTTAGTCTAATCACAAAAACAACTTACTTTGGCAAGATCTTGGTTTTTGTTTCCAATATCTTCACCCACTTCCTGAGCTTCTGTATCAAGTTCTGAAGCTTCATAGCGTTGGGCTGCGAGAAGTCAAAGTCCGCGGTGAACTGGTTCTTCATCTTCTGGAAGATGGGATCTTGTATGGTGGCCTGCGCGCGGCGAGCGAGGTTTTCAGAAACAGCTGAAGAGAATGTACTACTTGTAAGACATTCTGTCGACATACAAAATGAGTGCTTGTGTTATGAAGGTAATAATAATTAATCGCAACAGCATGATTTGTTACTGCACTTAGTGAGTCCTCGGTTTCCTCAGAAGATACATCGGCAAGTACAAGGTAATATACTCGTATTTTTAGAGTGTAATGTCACGATAAAATACAATAAAAAAAAACATTTTAAGTATAAGCTTATATTTGTGTACTTGAAAGAAGAAAATAAGATAACTACCGCTGATGTAGTTATATATTAAAATATGACTACAAAACATCTGATAGCCTACAATAAACAGATTTTTATCCTGCTAATATTATGAACGCGAAAGTTTGTATGGATGGATGTTTGTTACTCTTTCACGCAAAAACCACTGAATGGATTTTAATGAAACTTTACAGTAATATAGCTTAGACATCAGAATAACACATAGGCTAAAATTTATAAAGATATTATGTGAATTGTCGAAAATATAACGATAAGTGTCAAGTAAGTAAGAAAAAAATCAACCACATTAGACCTATTCTGGCGTGCGCTGCAAAAACCTTAAGTGTCACACGCACATAATGTATAACGGAAATGTTTATCTTAAATTTACCTGCAAAAAAGCTCGCGACAGCATATATCTATATTTTATGTGTAAGCCATTATCGGCAAAATAGTGAACCATATATACTATAAAAAAATATAATTTATTTCTAATGTATATTCGGTAGTAACAAATTGATACTTTTCAAACAAATATTATAAAGGCAAACGTTTGTGAGTATGTTTGTATGTTCATTGCTTCTTCAGCCTCAAACGTCTGGACCGATTTTGATGAAATTAGGTATGATAGATAGCGAGATAGATAACTCCTTATTGAAAACACCATAATAAAAACAATAAACATATTACATAAATTAAAACCGAGTGTATCAATGGGTGATCTAATCGCTCAGAGCGATCTCTTCCAGACAATCCATCAACAATAGATATGGTCAAAATATTGGGCGGGGTTTCTTATGGTCTTAATAATTGTAACTGCTGTAGGTATAGCGTTAAGTTTTCTAATGACAGTAACGACAGAAAATGGGTAGAATGAAGAAATTTAATTTTTTCCTTGAGGTAGCGCGGGGGTAAAGGATTGAACAGAATACTGTAAAGACATCATCATCCATCACCACGCGGGTGTAACCGCGGGGCGCAGCTAGTAGAATATAATTATAAGAAATTTCGAGCCCTAGCTTAAACTATTTTTCAGATAGGAAAATATAACAGCTACCATCAATCCATCTCCATTATCTCTCAACATCATATTGTTAGGGCGCAAGGGCTCGAACAATCTAGAATAATCCAACGTCAGTAAACAAGTAAAAGAAATCAAGAACGTACCTACTCTTCACACAAAAGGTTATAAAAAAAGGGTCGTCTTTGTAAACAACTTTTGTATGAAAGTAGTAGTTAGTTTCATACAAAAGTTGTTTACGTTTAAAGCTTGATTTATGGAACCTTATTGTTTTTCTATCTAGACTATTACTGAACATTCTGGAAAATGTGACTTTTGAGTATAAATAGGGTCGGGTCCGGGCCGACCAGTCAGTCTTACTTTGAGTTCGAAACGGTCAACAGTGCGATTATCTTTGGACCAAGTGCTCCAAGCGCGAATAGTGAAGTACAGTGAAGTTTGTGAATAGTGTTCTGCGAAGTGCGAACAGTTCAGTGTTATAGTGTTGTTGGAAGTGACTGTAGAACTAGTGAATAAAGGTGTCAGTGTGCCGTAAACGTATTGCATTATTTATCCCGAACCCCCAGCTCGTAACAATATCAACATCAACTCTGTAAAATATCTGGGTTATAGTATTTGTCAGGAAAATGTCAATGAATCCAAACGCGACTGGGATCGTTTCCTGATTTTGTATCACACAAATCACGCTAATATTACATGTGAAATTAACCGTGTGTATGTGAGTGTCTTTGTTGTCACTCATCTTTGAAACCAGGAATAAGGTGTCGGGGTGAGCGCTGGATATGTACGCACCCTTGGACCTCCATAGTATATACCTCAGTATACCTCCCTTGGGGTGTATGCGACATCAAGCTGGTTCTGATACTTCTGATGCGTGAAAGCAAATCTTTTCTTATATGAGCCACCATGTTGTAACATCGTTTGTATAGGATTTCTCGGTCGCTGTAAGGCAACTGGTTGAAATCCTCAATGAAAACAATATGGTTAGTTTTACTTTGGTCCCGAAGTGGTCCATGCATATCATGTCAAATACGGCGGTCATTATCCGCGCTTTTCACTTGATCTCCATTACAGTGCGCTAGAGTATAATTATAACGCATATCCTAAGTATAGGATATATATATATAACGCTTAGTATCTTCCCATGTTGTTTTGTCACAAAACCATGTGTGCGCATTCGATTTAGAAAATTCTTGCATTAGCACTATTTTCAAGTGCCTTACAGCACAATGTATATCGTAGCAATTGGTTTTATGCGTGAAGATCATAATAAAATTCATTGATATTAACAAGCTCTGCTAAACGATTCTCAGTTCGTGTGACATCAGCGTTCAATTGAACTTTCACCTGTTGAAATAAATTACGCACAACTACATACAAGTTGTTCAAAAAGGGTACGGTTGCGTAGTTTGTTTTTGGGTGTTACAGGCGATGGAAAGATACATGAAAGTATTATAATCAGTATTTTCAAAGCAAACACTGGACAAGTCGTTATAGCATGGTGGTAGGGCATTTTACGAATGCCCGCCTGACTAGCTACCACCCTCAAGAAGAAAATCTGCCGCCAAGCACCTAACGGTGTGTCCCGGCAGCTGTCCTTGTTAGCCAGTAATTCTAGGTTAGCCTGAACAATACCTTCAACCACATCATCACTTACCATCAGCTGAGATAGTGGTCGAACATGTTGTTCAGGCTCACCTAGAAATGTTCCGCAGCATTTAAGATGTAACAATGTTTTTGGTACTTTTTCACACGTTGGGTTACATTATCGAAGTTTTCATACGGTTCCCTAACTTTTCCGAAATATTCTATAGCCTATGTTCATCAGGGATAATGTAAAATTCTAATGGTGAAACAAATTTTCAAATCGGTGCACTAGTTTCAGTGCTTATTCAATGCAAACAAGGAATCGAATCTTTCCTCTATATAACATTATATAATTATACTTAGTTTAGATTAGATAACAAACTACCAACATTCATATTCTAAGATCTTTTAATGTTATTTTAACTTTTTGTCAGTAACCAGTAATCAAAGCGTTACAATAATATTAACGGATGTATTTTATAATATCCTAAGTACATTAAAATCCTTCATCGAATTTTAAAATACTTGTTATCAATTATATATCAGTAAATACTTTAATACGTCCGCGATAATACTCGTAATATCCTCAAATATGCTAATGAATGGATAAACATTTGGGCAATATTATACTTTATATGATATATTTACATGAGTCTAACAGTAACAATATGTAATTAGTAAATTAAAAACATATTATCAAGGGTTAGGGGATATATCCTCACCCATAGATAGGTAAAGTTGTATTGTTGCAGCGACCAACAGCATACAAGTCCATTGTAAATAAATAGGTATCATCACAAATAGGTAAAATCTCACTATCCACATGAACGGTCGGGTATTTATATACCCGAAGGGGTAGAAAGATTTTAAGTTTCGCCAAACAAGTGTTTACGTCGCAAGTATATAAGAGTTGGATTTGGAGGCGAGTCTGTTGTCATTTACCAGACATATTTTCAGAATCCAGACTGCTATTGTCAATTTCCACGATGGCATAATACGAAAACAATATTTATTAAAAACCATACATTTATTTTTATATATACATGTATGTGGGCTAATCCCGCCAATGGGGAAGACCTAGTTCAACAGTGGAAGTTCTGGTTGATGTGATGATGACGATACAAGTATATATTTCAATATTGTGGGTTCAGTAGCATAACATCGCACCAAAATTAAGACCACTCAAGCCATTAGACAGTCCAGATAGTATTTAATGGTAGGATAGAACTGTGTATTGTGATAACTACTGCTTGTTTCCGAGATGTTTTGAGGGCCCATGTAATAGGGTGTGATGTAATATTACTTGAATCTCGATCGTGCGCTCGGTAAGTCAAGACCTCCTGAAGATGCTTCGTTTAGAAGCGAAACTAGTCGGGTATTCTTCCGGTTAGGCTGCGTGATGTTTGTGACGTCACGTAGATAACAGGAAAATTAGGCGGAATTGTCACTAGATATATAATTTTATGCTTTTTTAAGTGTTTTAATTAAATATTATTTAATATTTTTTAGGATACTTTTAAAAGTATTTGTTATTATTAAATATGGATTTACGCAAAGTAACGCCTGAATCTATCCATTACATTACTTGAATCCTTAAAACTTCTGAGAAAATTTAAGTGACATTTACAAATTATCAGAGCACAACATTTTTGTCTCGGAACCGAAAAGGCGTCCCCCGATTTCGCGCCGGGTGCCTAAATCACTCGGCCACCGGAACATGCTCGTTTGAGTTGTAATTTTGTGGTCTAATTGTAGTGCTGTAATTATATTCAAATGGTAGTATTATAATTGTATTGCTTTAACCGTCATAGAGGACAGTGTGGGGTCATCAACCATGCTACTAAGCTTTGATCGATTCCCACCCGAGACTAAAATTTTGTGCTCTAATAATTCGTAAATGAGATTTTCGCTAAGCTGGCGATAGAGCTTGTTGATTATATTTAGAAAAATATAGTTAAAAATTTTGCGTCGCACTTCAACACTACCACTGTATCACTATATGTACCACTACAGACGTGATGATGTCATTGTAATATTTTGTCGCGTCTGGTATATATTGGGTGCATAATATTAGTGCCGCAGAATCATATCCGATTCGACGACTAGATGGGTCTGTTATCACTTCCTTCAGAGTTACGCTCAAAATGCACCAAACAACGTCGAGCAATGTTTATTTTGAATTCATAATCGTATCGAATACTTTGTTAATAGCATACAAAACGCACGATCAAGTCAGCATACATATTAAAATAATATCTTGAAGTAAAATAAGTATATGTATCATAATAATTAATAAAAAACAGAATGAAAATACCAGGCGAATATTGGCCTCATGAGAAAAGCTCTAAAACACTAGGGAAGTCAGCATACGTGATGCTACAATTGCACATCCCCCACTTCTCTTCCCCACATGAGTGTTGTAAGATATATATAATACGGGTGCATTTATAGGTCTTTTTGGTAGCAGTAATGCCGAAATAGATCAATTTATGGAGCTTATACAGATGGTTACAAATTCTGTGCTTGAGCAGATCACCGCCGCCACCGCCGCAGAGGTCATGATAGTAGATTTCTACCATGGTAAACGGCTTGGTTCCTACCCGACCGTTCATGTGGAGAGATATTTTCGCGACTTCGCTTTGACATATGATCTGGCACAAATGGTCCCCTCTGATGCCGATGACCTGATGTGATGACCTTCCCTGGTAGACTTTCTTCTGACCCGGATAGCTGTTCAGTGTCCGTAAATGCCCCCCTTGAATTGTCGAACTACTGCCTAATCCGTAATTGAGTCCATTACATACGTAACTCGCTCCTGTTTCGTGGGATGTCGACTCGTCCTGCACTACTATCCGGCAGATTGGGACTGGATACGGTCTTTTTTTTGCATCCTACTTGAGGAAAAATTTGCTGTTCGCCGGATGAAAGAACCTTGAAGAAACGAGCATATTCTCTCTTCGAAGACCGATAACGCAACCTTGCCTTGTGGGGGTTTCTTTTATTTTACCTGGTGTCCGACTCGTACTTGACCAGATTATTTTATTTGTTATCATATTTTAACGTTTATACCATTACTCAATCAAGTTTAACTTTTGTATATAGTATTTTTTTTTATCAAAAGGGCAAAATTGTAAAGAACACGATTACTGTATTGGTACACCATTTTTTTTTTTCATTTTGCTTATTATATTATTTATTAGGGTGTGTCCGCTATGATAACAATAATTCTACATTCTACGGCCTAGCTATTATGGTTTAAAAGACTAATCTCTTTGTAAGTAGGACAGGTTGACGTAGTCGCAGGCTTAGTCAAAGGTTTCCGTTTTTTAGTTCGGCGTGGAACCCCAATAAAAAGTGCCATGTTGTAACCAAAATCTATAAAAATTCGAGTCCATATATAAATACATTTTTGTTATCAATTACGCTATTCTCGTGTACAGTTGGTTATTTTAGGTCTCTTAAGATTAATTTTTATATTCATATGGCTTCTAATTTTTTATTATAAGTATATACATATATAAGATGATAAAAAAATTTGCTGCTATTTGGGGCGATAACTATTAAAGTGAAAATCCGTATGGTTTTTTTTTAATAAATGATACTGACTTATACCAATGCCGAGTCCGAAGCTGGAGACGACCTTCTTGATGAAGTTGAGAGTGTGCGGCGTGACGGTGGCATCGGCTACGGCGGACCTGTGATGGAACGCGACCACGTGGCACTTGGCGAGGCCTGCGCGCAGCTGCCGCAAGATCTCTTCGTACCAGTTCTCGCGGAACCACACCATCTGTACACAACAAAAGAATTACTGCCAAAATGCCGCACTAAAAGACGTTAAACTAACTTTATTATGCGTGCAAGGAAATGGAAGTAATCCCCAGTTTTCTCCTCTAAAACTGAGCCGACTGAGAATTGTTTTCTGGCATTATAATTTTAGGGAAGAGTATATCTAGCCTCCAATCGTTTTTTTTTAATATTAAAATCATTATATTATATTAAAAACATTTCAAATTTGACTGGTAGTCCTCTCTAGATCATGGCGTAAAACGGGCATTTGTGTGATTTTCAGGGTCATAGTTTCTTTAATAATAATGAATTGCTGATAAAGGAAATCACAGGGTATATTAATAGCCTAGATTTTATTCAATAAATATTATTGATATTGATTCATTGATGAATCGCAATAGATTCACACATTTGAATAGTCAAATATTTTTTATTTATTTAATAGGTTCACATAACTGGTTGTTTCACAATGCTTACAAAAAATTACAAATTAATTATATCTTTCTCGTGTGGACAGCCTTCTCGATGTGAACACAACATGCTTTTAGAAGCGCTCGTAGCGAAGTTTGCTTAGCCATTCTGTATCGATCAGCAAAGTTAAGCAACGTCCGCCGCGGTCAGGACTTGGATGGGTGACCGCTGGTTGGACATTACTACTGAGCGCTTCCGTGCTTCGGAGGGCACGTTAACGGACCGAGACGTCCCGGTTGTTGTCTTAGGACGGCAGTCGTTATAGCATGGTGGTAAGGCATTTTGCGAATGCCCGCCTGGCTAGCTACCACCCTCAAGTTGAAAATCTGTCGCCAAGCACCTAACGGTGTGTTCCGGCAGCTGTCCTTGAGAGCCAGTAATTCTAGGTTAGCCTGAATAACATCTTCGACCACATCATCACTTACCATCAGGTGAGATCGTGGTCAAAGGCTAACATATAATGCATAAAAAAAAAATGCTTAACTAAAATTACACTCACTAACCTAAATAACAGACTAACTTGAATTTAAATGTACCTACACTTGGAGAAAATGCTTGAAAATACAAAATAATATTGGTTACTTATACTAAACGTTAGAATTTTAACAAATAGGATTGGTACATAATATATAATAACAATTAAATATGATTGATTGACTAATTAATATATGGTCAAAGACTATAGTGGACTAGATAGGCCTTCAAGGATTGAAGCAGGAACACACAGCCGACAGATTTTCTACTTAGTAGTTGATTTACGAATCAATGTTGATTATATCACAGGGACAAGTAGTCTGAGAAAACTAAATTATATGTGTACCTGGTCGACGATGCCTTCGAGTGAGGACAGTATAGTGGGGTGTATTTCCCTCTGCAACTGCATGATTTTGGAGCAGCGCCACATCGGCAACGTGGCCTTGATAGGGCCGGCTTCTCCCGCACCCGACGCGCTGGCGCCACTCGAAGTCGACGAACCCTCCCCTACTTTGCTGCCACTCTGACGGACAAAAGCTCTATGTCTGAATAATAACATATATTATATAAAAAAAAATATGAGGAAAATTTCAGAAAATAAAAAAACACAAAATACTGAGGAGGTAAGAGGTAATTACTTAATTGTGTAATAGGAAATGTAATTGAATGATTTTATTACGTTTCCGAAAACCAAATATATATATATAGACGTGTCACAATTTTAAAGTATGTACCTATAGCCTATAGTCATACATCTATTGCATTGCTAGTCCACAGAACCACACCACAAATATCTACATGACTACATCAATATGACAGTTCAATAAAAAAGCGATCGAGCGTTCGAAGAGGCTATATTGACCAGCAACTTGATAAAGCTTCGTGTAGAAGCAAATCATGTCGCGTTAGCATGAAAATAAGACATTATAAAATAGAAACTATCTAGTGTATATACTTATATATAGTTCATAAATATGTTTTACTTAAAAATTTATTTAATATTTCCCAAAATATTTCTTATTATTAATAATGGATATCCGCAAAAAACGCCTCAATATTATTATTTTTTACACAGAATTTAATTACCTAAGTATGTCTGAACATTAAGGTTCAAAAAAAAATGTAATTGCAAACATAATAAGGGCCTGATTTAGAATGTTCGAGTAAGTTCCAGTTTTACTACCCAGAACATATTTAATAAATAAAACACTTTGCGTTTCACAGTCATCAATTTAGCCTATCCATCGGTTAAAGCTTGAAACGCGATGCATGTTACCTGTCATATTTATCATTTTATGTGTTGGATAGCAACCCGAAACTTTATTAGGACATTCTGAAACAGGGCCTAAATCTACTTTAATTATATTATATATCGCTGAATATAAACAATTTGTAGCTTACAGCGATGTTTGTTGTCCTTTATTGTGGAAAGTCTGTTGTTAGTACTTTTAATCTCTCATATACACAGTCCTTTCAATCATAAAGTACGATATTAGCAATATGTGTTGAATTTTCCCCATACGTACTATTACATATTTGAATTCTGTGGACATACGTAAATTTTTAACACCTCAGCTAGCGGAAACGTGTTCCACCTTAAGGCGTATAGGAGAAAAAATCTACTTTCAAATTAGGTTCACTACGCAAGTTTGTAAGTTGTTGGTATCGCAATGTTTATATCCACAAAATTAAAAAATGTACACAAAATACCGACAGCAATTATTTCAATTAAATTCTACAAATTACTTAATTACTAGCTATAATCCTCACACAATAAAACATTTCTTTGCGATGAAAAATACAATAACAGCTGAAAACTAAATATGCGAAACATAAATGATACTTACGGCAGAAGTGGAAGGCAAGTGGCCGGCCGCTATGTTCTCAGCGGTCTTGTGTCTCTCGCGTTGTTCGATCTTCAACGTGAGATACAGCGTGCGGATGGGGAAGTAAACGGCTTGCGGGTACAACCGCCCCACCTACCGACAAACAATAGCTTCCAGATTGGAGCTCACAAATTAAGCAGGGAAAAAATAATTCATTGAGAACGGCCACTCTTTACCGTGCCTTAAGCAAACACCCAGCAAAATACCCCTCTCTATTCAACCTCATTCTCTGAGATGTATTGTATATATTGGTTTTAATTTAATATTTGTAATGAGTTAATCCGAAATAGCAGTGCCAAAATTAAATCAAAGTGAACTCAAATAGAACCAAAGAAAATCAAGCTTGCTTTTAAAATGCCTAAACTATCGAATAATATTATTTGGAAACCCGTACTGTACGCAAAAAAAAATGTTGCACAAAATGTTTTCGAGTGGCCGCTCTGTATATAGCAGGGAGTATATTATTATTGATACATGCCGATAATAGCGCAGATGGATATATTAAAGGGTACACAGAGACAGATCATACTGGAAAATTATTTATACAAAAATCAAATTACTTCAGTACCGTAAAGTGGGGATTGTATTGATTTGTATACCATAAAGGGTGTTCTACTATAAATATTAATAACCCCCACATTACGATAGCTTTACAATGTGTCAAACGCAATCAAACTACGTGGACAGATAATTTAATATATTTCGAAACCAGTATTGAAATACATGTAAGTCAAATGTATAAATTAGGGTAGCATGCAGAGCTTTGATACACTGCGGGCAGATCGAAGAAGCAGCTTTTTAAAAATAACTTCGCAAATAAAGACTGGTTATGCGCAACAACGGAAGTGTTATGCCTAACATTTCAGAACTCAATCAAAATGATATTAGCTTTTTACAAATCTATGCATACCTTAGTCTAAAACGATCATGCATTAGAAATTGCCACTTTGTGTCATTTGCATGTCTGAGATTAGAGAGACTTCCTGTCGTGAAATCTTGTAAAAGTGTCTGTCTGTATTTCACAATGTCGATGTTAAGAAGGAAGTTGACTTGAATTAAAGTAGGTAAGAGTCCCAATATTCGTTCAACTTATTGCAATTTCCATTGATACAACACAGATAATATTTGACTAAAACTTACATGATTCAATACGGTCTGTAGGGGGTTCTTGCTGATCTGCACCAAGCAGGCAAGAAGGAGTGGAATTCAACTTAGAACTCATCCAAAGCTAACGTCGACGGAACATGAACAAGGGTCGAGTGCCATCGGGTAAAAATCAGAGCAAAGTTAGCAAAGCAAGATATAAAAAAACACTGTTATGGCTGACATTAACAGTGATTGCTTCATGGTACATTTGGCCAAAGTTAATGATTGTTTAACAGTAATTTTATTTTGCCCTCATACAAATGTATAAAATCAAGACATACTGAGCAACATTAATTTATCATAGAAATTAATAGAAATATTAGTGGTAAATGGAAGCAAGTTAATTTTTTGTCCGCGTTTATACGTTTAAACACAACCACAGATGATGAACGCACGGTTTATTTACTACTAAAATGGATTTATATAAGTGTGAATTTCATCAACCTGGGGTATAACATTAGAAGGATAATTTTGTTCCGCACTCCCAATATACGATAGGCTTTGGCGCCATAAATATCTAATGATGGTGAGATTTTTTGCCCAGTTATTGCCGCTTATAAAATATGACACCAAGCAGACAGCTGTAGCAAAGCTAAAATTCTAATCAAAGCTTATGGAATTATATTGTTAAGTTTAGCGAGTTCCTTATTCTTGTAAAAATAGGACTATTTTGCTATATTTATTATATTATTATACTAAAGGAAATTTCTGTAGCACGCGATAAACTAATTCACAACTACAACGTTTTTAGACATTCAATGATAGCATAGACCTATCACATTTTTTATAATTTATAGTATAACATCATCTGCATAAAATTATACCCTAGATTGATGAAATTCACCCTAAATAACTTAATTTTCTTTTGCTTAATGTTAGATGAAATGAGTCTGTCAAGTGCCAACTGCATCAGCTTAACTTTATGAAAACCACATGGTACATTCCACTCAATTTAATATTGCTTTATTGTTCAACCCAAACACAATGTTTATTTACTATGGTGTCATGTACCCCACCCGCTCTGTTCCCCATTCCCATTCGCTAAAGCCAACTAATCACAGTGGTTACTTACATGACTTAGCAGATTCAGGATGACGTTGCCGTCGTACTGCACAAGGCAGGCCAACAGCTGAGGTATCCATGGCAGCCATTGCACTGGGGGGACTCCCACTGAGTACTTATCTAACGCTTCTGCAAGGCTGTTCTTTTCGTCGTCGAAGCTTAGCATCCAAAGGACCTGTCAATAAAAATGACATCATCGGAAGAAAGAAAACACTATAGTATATCTCTTCTTTACCACTTTGTTTTAGTGTCAAGATTATTTCCGAAATATATGCCGCCTATTGTATTTACCTAATCTGCTCACGAAATCATTGGATATGTTGGAAAATGTAATTGGCGCTAAGTTAAAGAAATCAAAAACCTCTTTGTATCAGTCCATATTTAACCCCGGGGATATAAAAGTCCAGTGTAATACAACAAAACAGACTTTTACACAACACATTTATGTTCTGTATTACTTTTCTTACCTTGGCACAGTATTTCCTCGATTTGGACTCGTTCTGATGTCGACAGGCGTGAAGGAAGCACGTCATAGCCGACACTCCAACGTTGATCTGCCGCGGGTCCCTTATAAATATCTGTTCCAAGTAATCTCCCCACAATGCCCACGCTTTGACCAACGTATCGTGCAGTTGCACCGCTGCAGCAAACGCTTTGTTCGCGTCTTCTGAACGTCCCAGCTGCGCTAATAGTAGTCCTTTGAAGGCATAGAACTCCGCCGTCATTTCTTTGGTGAAATACTTGAAGTTTGTCGACTCAATCATGTCTAGCCCTTCCTGTAATTCATCCTTGCCTTCGGTCCAAGACATCTGTATGTGACACTTGACCTGTTGGCGTATCTTTTGGAAGCAATCCACGATCGGAACACTCGGTATTGTGTATATGCGGTGCAAAGAATCGAGACACACGCCGGATAGGTTATGTTTTCTTGCTATTTTAGCAAAGTGGATTATCGCCTGCAATAAAGCATTTTATTATTTTTCTTGGAAAACAAACAGCTTACTTAAAGATAATAAGTTAAAAGGTAATAAATTTACATAATTTTGCATGGCGGTAGGGCATTTTGCAAATTCCCGCCTGGCTAGCTACCACCCTCGAGTAGAAAATCTGTCGCCAAGAACCTAACGGTGTGTTCCTACAGCTGTCCTTGAGAGCCAGTAATCTCACCATTAGGTGAGATAGTGGTCAAATGCTAGCTTATGATGCTATAAATGAAGGCTGATAAAATAGAGATTGTAGGAGTGGCCCTGAATATCAACAAAACCATTTAGAGGTGTGCAAATTGAAATAATTTTAATTTAGTGAAAATTAAATAAATTTTAATATAAGCATAATAGCCAAAGCCACATAAGATCTTATAGGAAGAATTTCTTACAATATTAGGTGTCTATGTGTTTTATAGTTATTTCTTTTCCTTTCTATGTTTTCTTTTTATAAAGTTCTATTTAGACAGTCTATTAGTATATAACGTTACACGGTTGTTATCATATTGATTGTTAGGATGCTACGGCATTGGTGAATATTGCACGTCATCTTCCCTAATTTCTTCTCGCTTGCGTACGCTAATATTGCCGTGGATACTCGAGTTAAAGTATAATTTTGCAGTGATTGTTGTTGCTTTATTGGTCATTAGGCGCTATCGCAGGTGGGGGCCGGATTATCGGAGAGAAGGTGAAGTTTGACGCTAGCTTATAGAATAATGTATGCATACCTGCGCAGAAGCATGCACGCCGAGCATGCTGTGATTGGAGGCGTGCTCTGCCTGCGAGTCGTAATGCGAGGCGATGAACTGGTAGTGATGTTGCCGCCACGTGAAAATAGCTCCCCAGTGGGACAGGGGGTCCGCCACTACGGGCAGTCGGTTGCGCCACGTCTTCACTATGGCCTTCATGTCGTGCAGTGACGTCGGGCGGCTGTGGAGGAGGCCCTACAACAACAGTACCCAGGTTTTTTCATCATGTTTAATACACCTCCAAGAAGCACTTAGGAATTTTTTGGACTGCGTGTATTCGCATGAAATAAGGGAAAGGAAAATATTTATCATAATTTGTCAAAACCTTTTTGTTAACCAAAAGATGGAATCGACTTCAATACTGAAAAGTGTGAAATCACTTGTTGATACCATGTTGTACCATGATATTTTTAAAGTATCTATTATCACAATATTG
This sequence comes from Plagodis dolabraria, assembly GCA_963854805.1. NCBI lineage: Eukaryota > Metazoa > Arthropoda > Insecta > Lepidoptera > Geometridae > Plagodis > Plagodis dolabraria. The sequence continues at coordinate 25,710,949 of OY978444.1, forward strand.
TGCGCATGGTACCGACTTCCACAAATTATTTAATGTGTTGAAGTCGGTTCCATTTATTGGTTAAAAAATGTATTCACTTTTTTTAGTGACCCTTGCTACTTACGGGATTGGTTGACATTCATTGTCAACGACTATATCATCAAAACAGGAAAATATTTTCAGTTATTTGAGTGTAACTCAAAAACGGCTTGACCGATATTAATGAAATTTAAATGGTACCAAACGACAAGCATCAGCTTTCAAATAATAAAAGAATTATCAAAATCGGTTCACCAGTAAAAACATAAGAATTCCAAATTTCAATAAATTACGTAATGTATATGAACGTAAACATTTCCGTTGCTTCCTTTGAATATGAATTAAATTAGCTATTTTGTAAACTGCACTAGTAGTTGTTAAGTAAGAGATGTGTGGTAGGTAATTACGGGCACATGAGACTTAATGACTATGTCTCAAGGTGACGGGCGCAGTGCAATTTGTGACTTGTGACGAAACGCAAATGTTATAGGCACAGGTGAAACCGCTTAACATCAGGTGGGCCTCGAGCTTGTTCCCTCACAATAACATAAAAAAGGTAGGTAGGTATAGTATGTACAGTGTGTATCTGCGCGGCCTCGCTGAGCTCCATGAGTTGCTGCGCGGCCCGCAGCAGCGGCAGATGCGCGTGCGCGACGAGCGGCGGCAGGCGGCGCCACTCGCGCAGGCACTGCGCCGCCGCCGCCTCCGCGTGCCGCTCCACGCCGCCCAGCTGCTGCTCGCCGCCCGCGCAGATGCACAGGTACCCGCGGTACAGGTTCACCACCCACGCTACAACAACCACCACACGGTACTTACACTGCACTACATCTCGATTAAATATATGCTATATGCTACAGCTCGATTAAACAATATATGGGCTAAACGGAGAATCACAAACAACACCAAAATGCGCCTAATCAGAGCACTGATATTTCCGATTTTCCTGTACGGAGTGGTAACTTGGACCATACTGGCGCGGGACAGAGCAAGGTTCGAAGCATTCGAGATATGGTGCAGGAGGCGAATGTTGAGAATACCATGGACCGCCAACCGCACCAACGCGTATCGATCCTCTCACAACTCAAAGTGAAGACGCGCTTGTCCACGATTTGCCACTAACGCATACTAGCATATTTTGGTCACGTAATACGAAAGAGTGATGGGAACCTTGAGAAGCTCAATGTGGTTGGGAACACGGTCGGAAAACGCTCACGAGGTCGATCCCCAATCAGATGGACGGATGAGATTAAGGACTCATCAGCCGTCAAGTTCCACAACATCGTCTAAGATGCGATGAACAGAAGCCGATGGAGACAGATCATCCGAACTAAGTACAGGCCATCTAATGATGATCACAATCCTCAGTCGGAGGGGACGACTACAGAGCACTACATCACCGGTTGTGACCACTACTTCTAAAATACAATATACACTCGAGAGCAATGAATCCGGGTCACTTAAAGAATGTTAAAAATCTCGGAAACTAAAAATGATAGGTTAATGCAATAAATTGTATTTAATAGACAATGTAATACTCCTTAAATGAAAGTAAAAAAAATATGAGTCACCATACATTTTATTAACACAAAATTACATAAAGAAAAAAACTGCTGATCTCTCCTTAAAACAAAAATAGGAAACATGAAATTTTTGAACTTTATTACGATTTTCTTGAATTTTAATACTTCGTATTGCCTCCTCGTGCTTCCATTACTGCGTTTAGGCGTTTTGGCATGCTGTACACCAAGTTCCTTATACGATTTTGGGGAATATTCTCCCATTCCTCTGTGAGAGCAATTTTGAGCTCACGAAGCGTGATTGGGGGAGGGTTTCGTTGTTTTACGCATCTGCCTAGCTCGTCCCAAGCATGCTCGATCGGGTTGATATCCGGGCTGCGCGCTGGCCACTCCATACGAGTAATGTTCATCTCTTGAAGGTAGTCATTCACAATCCTACCTGTATGAGGTCGGGCATTGTCATGCATAAATATAGCATCCTCACCTAAATTGACCATAAATGGACCAACGTGATCATTGAGGATTTCTTCCACATATCTTACGCTAGTTAAAGAGCCGTTTTCTATGATCACCAGCTCTGTGCGACTTTCAGAAGAAATTCCGGCCCACACAAGTACAGACCCACCACCGTAGGCTACTTTTTCTTCGATGCATGCTTGCTTGAATCTTTCCCCTGGTCTTCGATACACTCTGTGTCTTCCATCGTGCTTGTAGAGCATAAATTTAGATTCGTCGGAGAACATAACTTTTGACCAATCTTCAATACTCCAATTTACGTGGCTCTGGGCATATCTTAGTCTCGAAATACGATGCCCACGCTCCAGTTTAGGGCCGTTTGCAGGTCTAAGGGGTTTTAAGTTAGATTCAGCAAGCCGACGTCTTACTGTCCATGCACTTGGGTTACTTCCTCCGAGGCGTCGAAACTGATTGGTGAGTTCAGTTCCTGTGAGAAAGCGATTTCGAAGCATGGTGTTCACCAAGTATCGGTCTTCTCGTGCTGTGGTACACCTGGTTCTGCCCGTTCCTGGTCTGCGTAGGTTAGAACCAGTTTCTTCGTAACGTCGGAGAACTCTTTGTACTGTTGACAGCGACACACCGACAGTCCTGGCTGTATCGCGCTGACTCCGGCCGGTTTCCAGCATTGTAAGTATTCTGGTGCATTCTTCAGGCGTAAGCGACATAATTTCAGCTTGAATAATGAATATAGAGCACTATCAACATGGTTTATGTACCCACATAAATGCCAGATTACAAACAAAAGCAAAACCAAATGCTGTAATTTCGTAGTTCCATCTTCGAAAGTGGCCCTTTTTCAAATTTGATTTTTTTATGATATAACTTTACAATAACTAAGAAGTTTTAATACCTTCATTTAAGGAGTATTACATTGTCTATTAAATACAATTTATTGCATTAACCTAGCATTTTTAGTTTCCGATTTTTAGGATTCTTTAAGTGACCCGGATTCATTGCTCTCGAGTGTATCTGACTTAAGAGCTTCAGTTTAAAACTTTTGTTTAAGCAGAACTTGTTATTTCCAAGTTCTGCTTAAACGAGATCCAATTTCGGTTTTAATCAAAACCATATTACCAGCAATAATCCATAAGTTTTGGAATGGTTAGTTAATGGTTAAGTGTGAGCTATTTAGTAGAACATAAATAAAACCTTACCCAATTCCTTGGGACAGTTGTACTCGACTTCTGCGAGCGCATCTTTCATAGTAGTCCAGTTTGGATTCCTCCAGGAACTTTCTAGAATGAGGAAAGGATCACGTCCGCTTCTCGTTAGTCCAATCTCTAACAATGAGTCCCATTGGTTCAACTCTTTGGCGCATTTGAGCCAATGTTGGGTCCAAAGTGTGCACTCTTTGTGCATGTTCACTGACGACGGATTTGCTGAGTATTCGTTTTTAAGTTTGGCCATAGCGACGTCATAGGCAGCCTGTGGGAAAAGAGAAAAACTCTAGGTTAGTCTGAACAACATCCTCGACCACATCATCACTTACCATCAGGTGAGATAGTGGTCAAAGGCTAGCCTATCAGGCATAAAAAAAAAGATATTCAATAAAGTATTATTTTACACAAGAACTTTTAAAATTTGAATAAAACCTAAGGTGATGATATGTCATAATATTTACACATGTGGAAGGATTCGCGAAAAAGATTGGCTCACATCTATATGATATATCACAGCTCAGTCTGGAACACAATAATGTTTTTTTACATAAGATAAGCAAACATTTATCTGGAGTCACACTTAGAGTAGGTATATCTATTTAACTTGCAGACACGCCAATTATATGTATCGGAAAATAAGAAGCTGGTAATGTACTCCATACTTCAAAGTTATTATTAAAGTACTACATTCAGACCACCAACGGGTCAAAATGATCTGTCCTTGTTACGATTATTAGTTTATCATCAAGCTAACCGGCAGCTTGTTTCGTGACAGTGTACACAATAAGATATACAATGTATAGGGGCATGGATTACCAACATGGCAATGTAGATAAAAAAGGAAAAATTCAAAATTAATTATAAAAAAAATATAGTTTCTAATATATGCGTGTTGTGTTTAACATCTGTGTCTGTAACATCCTGTAATACCAATTTCAAATCCCTTACTAATTAGTTATTGTCATTTAAGTTCATGAACTCTAACGTTATTTTAATTTAAGAACACGTATTGCTGAATTGGAATTCCAAAGGGGGTGGTGAGAAAAGAGGCTGTATAAGACCCCCCTCAGATATATATGACCATGCTGGCACCCCTACCCCAGCACATAGTATAATTTGCTCGTGCATGTAATTTACTAGAACGTACCTGTGCCTGCTCGAAGAAGCCCTGTTGTTCGTACGCGATAGCCATATTGGTCTCGCGGTATCGCGCGTGTTTTTGCCACAGGCCGGACCACATGTCCTCTTCTTGTAGGAGCTCGTACATGTCGCTCATCGAGTCTAATATTTCCTGTTAGTATAAATGTAAAGTTAAAAAAAGCATTTAAATGAGGTACGTTGAAAGGTTACTGAATTTACAAATAAAACTACTGATGTTGAAACTAATATATTTATTGTTTTTCAAAATTATCCTGCTTTACATTTTAAACAGATTTACAATCGTTCATAACTTTTTTGAAAACAGGAGCCCCTTTTAAATTATAATTTGTTGATTTCCACTTTTTAGTTAAAAGCAGTCACTGCCGATTCTGCACCCACAAATCCTCTTGGTTCACGAGCACCACATTTTCAAACGACAACAATGCTTTTGATTTATACGCTGCAAGGAGAAGGGTAGTCGTAGTGCAAGAGGTATCGACTTCTCCATCGTTTCTCGCGAACTTTCTCAATTGGCATAAGCAGTCGTGTTCTAAAATTTACTAATTTTTGCCCATTCTTTTTAATGGTAACCTTTGGTGGTCTGCGAAGGCCAACTCACAAAGCTGTTGCTTCTGGTCATAATAATAAATCCATATTTTATTTTCTGTTAAGATGTCATAAACAACATTTGAACACAAGTGGTTTAACTTCAGCAACATTTCTTTACACCAATCGACACATGCTTGTTTTTGGTTTGACGTGAGCTCGTGAGGTATCCAGCGACAGCAAAGTTTCCTGACTTAAATATATTTATACAACATCTTTTGAATTAGTCGCAATCTTATACTTAATTAATTGTCAATGAACCGTCTGACAGTTGTGACTTATTCTACAGATACCTCATTACCGATGACCTTCACAAATCTCATCTGGAGTGAAACCCAATTAAATTTTGAGTTAAAAAATCCTTACGGTTCTTAAATTTGGTGCCTCCTTCCAAAAAGCTTTGAGCACGAACACTGCAGTTTTGTGCAGAAAGATAATACTTATTTTATAGAAACCCATATCTTTAAATCTTTTCACGTTAATTCCGTATGCAACATAAACTTCTATCAATGCTAAATAAAAGCAGCCAAGTATGAGTCAGACTTGCAAGGGAATATTCATACTTCATACAAACATACAAATCATTGAATGGTATCTACCAAAAGATATGTATGATACATTCTGTTCAGGATCTTAAATCGTGAATTCGAACCGCACTTGGCCGGTAGGAGTATTTATTTTTATTTAGTGTTTTACTATTATCATCACTAAACGTTTGGAGCTTGTATGCATTATCTAATGCAAAATAAAAAACCGGCCAATTACGTCCCGTACGAGTAGGGTCCCTATATAAAAAGGTTCCACATTGTAGCAAATCGAGAAAAAAGTGTTTGTTCAATCACAGCTAGAGTATAATGTGACATGATATACTGAAATTTATTAAAAAAAATGCAATAACGCATGCTTTGCGGATTACATTAAAAAATTTACGAGAGGAAAAATTCCTGTGCAGGATTCGAACCCGCGTCCATCCACTCCTTTAGCCGGGGTATGCTCTGACCGACTGAGCTAACATGACACTGAGTCTTAACTCTAGTTCTTCCTATCGTTCTTTAACCATCGTATTCCAGATTCCTAACTGGAAAAGGATATGAGTATAGTAAATTTGTAATATAGAAAATTGAAACAACATGTTGATGTCCTTCCATCTGTGTATGAACGTTCAATAATAAGAACGAAAAGTCAAGTTCAAACTGTAACTCGCTCAGCACAGTAACTTATATTGAAACAGCATCGGGCCCCGTTTTCTTTCGTTGATTTTATAAACTTATTCACTTATCAGGTATTAATGCAAAACGTAATTACTTACCGTAGGCGTAGTAGTTTCAGTATCGTAGTCGTATATATCAAGTTGCTCTTTCAGCGGCCGACCGCTCGCCTGGTCGATGGCCATCTGTTCTAGATTGAGCGTCATTCGATGCCAGAGGTTGTGGGTCTTGCCGAGATATTTCATCATTGGTCTATAACAAAAAATATTTATCAAAATGACATTATGACTTAGGAAGCGATACCGGGGAATTTTGAACTCTATTTAAAAGCCCTTCGGATAGCAGTTCTGATTGAGAAGCGTGGCAAGCATGAGCCTGGACAATGCCATTTATCTTTTTCGTCATTGCTAACTAGAAGTTTAGAAGCAGTAGAACTCTTTGTGAACAAAGTCATTCGGGGTAAGTACTGCCATGATAATTCTACCACTATTGCTACCACCAATTACATCGAAAAAAAGAAATTTTCCGGTTTACTGTGTTCCGGTTTGAAGGGCATGGGTGCCAGTGAAATTACAGGCACATGAGACTGAACTTTAAATCTCAGGGTGCAGTGCAGTTCATCACTTGTGACGGCAGGCTTTCTTTTAGGAAAGGATGATGAGATAATCAAGCTTAATCAACTAGCCCTCAAGAAAAGCTACCAAAACACTCGTGGTTAGGTTCTTCGCGAGTCTACCTAAAAGTGGTAGTTTTTTTTTGTTTGAATTGTCGCTAAACTCGGCTAAATCGTCTAATATTTATTATTTAGTAACCGGCTAGGACTCGCGTAATATTTACCGGATATTGCTCCGACCAGTTTCGAACTTTGAAGTTCTTCGTCTGGGAGTCACGATTGTGCACAGCGTCGAGCGCGGGCCTCACCACGTAACTGGTTACGTGATTACGCGAGTCCTAGCCGGTTACTATATAATAATTATGGACAAAACTCGCGACAGTTTTTTAGCTCATCTAATATTACAAAATCATCTAACATTGCATATGTTAATGTATAAATTTTAATAAAATATTAATATTATAACTCACGGTTTGATGGTGATCGGTGGGTTACATCTCGCAAGCGCTTCTATAAAAGTATTGAGGGCGCTGAGTGGCTGATCCCGTTGTATCACGTGCACGCCTGATATTATGAACGGAACTATCTCGTTCATTATTGTCTGGAAAAAACAAAATATTTTTAACATTGATTTGATTTAACCTCCATAAATATACAGAAATTAATTGAAACAATATAAACTTAATGTTATCCTGGAAAAGTTATCCATCCAGTACAGGTCTCGAATCCATTCTGTTGAATCTTAAATAAGTCCTAAGCCAGTTTTTAGTGTGAGAAGGCGACACGCTATTCTAAATAAAACTGTTCTTATAATAGTTGTTTGTAGTTACCCCTAATTGTCTCTCATCTAGCGCACCCCAAAGTGATGGGAACACTTTCAGCCAAGTGTGATGCGCCAGGGCATCTTCCATGTGGCAAAGCTGCGCGGCCGCAACTACAAGCTCTTCAGTACGAACGCGTCGCGCCACCTCCAAGAAATCGGCTTGCTTGGTTATGATCTGGTTTAGAAGCCGCTTTCTGTGGATCAATGAAATAGGAGATCGTACAACGAGTGCATAATACATGTTATTTTAGCCTAGAAGTTTTACAGCCCGGGCCAAAGGGGTGGGCTGATATTTTAGTCGAGGCTATAATGGAATTTATGTACGAGTTATACACTCAGATTTTCACTACAATTGCGAGGAATTGTAACAAAGTTAATTTTAATAATATCACAAAAATCTTTAATAATCTCATATTTGAACAACAATCTATTTCGATTGTCGTTGTTCTGACAAAATTTATATCTGGTAACAATACCCCTGATTTAAGGGTGATATGAAAGCCCCAGGCAAACTTCTTACATGGAAAATATTACATACTGAACCTCAAAGAGGTTATATACAATTTTAGATAAAATAATATTTTTTATGCAACTACCCTTTGCACTTAAAGCAGACTTTTGCACTAGAACATAAAAAGCCGTTTTAGTCCACCTGCACAAAAATTTTACTCAGAATGAGAAGTGAGAGATTTTTTGCATTCATAAAATATTCTTTCAATATTGTTGCTCTTGAGCTTGTGTATTTGTTGGTAAAAGTAAACTACACACTAAAGTATTATAAGAACGATTCAGCTGAAAGTATTTTATATACTTATGGAAGGCAATATCTGCCATCCCTTGTCAAAACTTGCTCCTCTCCATTCAAAGGTTGTCTGGAAGAGATCGCTTTGAGCGAGAAGGCCGCCTATTGCTTACTATTATAAGCTAAATAATTTTAATTTTGTTTTAGTTCTAGGTGTTGAATAAAGAGTGTATCTATCTATCCCTTCCATAACAAATGCAACGAAATTATTATTTTTCAGTATGTAAGCCAAAAAATATTAATAAACTTTAATTTGAAATGTTCAATCCAATATTCATGAGTGAAGAGCTTGACTAAACATTTTATTATCATATTAGAATTCGTAATACAAGCTATCACAAGTATAAAAATTGAAAACCCTACTGCAAATTATTTACTTTCGTTAAGCGTTTTATCGTTCCATTGAAATTAAAACTGCAAGATATATATTTATAAAATCATTTTTTTAAAGCCCTTCATTTTGATACACCACTCAATGGCTTTGATAGCAAAATATAATTATTTTCACAATAAAGCGTTTAAAATCAGTCAGTATGTTTTTTTACTATTTTATGTACCCTAGCGTTACCTGCGCTATTAAGACAAATCTGTGATGATATATGAAACATTAAAATCGATTGAGCCGTTTAGAAATTATGGTGGAATAAGGAAATACACAAACATACATACATACATGAACCCTGAAATCATAACACTACTTTTTTGGGCAGTCGTGTAGTAAAATTATTTTGATTTCATATCTACATTGATTGAAAAAAATATCTGGGTATAGTTTACATTACACTGTCAAAAGTAAAGTGCAAGATTGCGTAAAAATAGTTAGCCAGCGGATAAGTATATTCGAATATTTTATCAACTACCCGACTTTTGGTTTACTGAATTTTTTTTTTTTTTTTTTTTTATACTGAACTGGGTAGCACTTGACCACTATCTCACCTGATGTTAAGTGATGATGCGGTCGATGATGGAGCGCGCTTACCCAGAAGATACCTGTTCACTCGGGTTTTGAAGACCCCCATATTGTACTTAACCGGAAACACAGACTCAGGCAGGGTATTCCATTCCCTGGCGGTTCGTATAATAAACGAAGAAGCAAATCGCTTTGTTCGGGTGAATGGAATATCTACCATATAGCGGTGGCGCTTCTGAGTATCCCTGGATGTCCGGTTAAAGAATGGGGATGGCGGAATCAAATCATGTAGTTCTGTGGCACACTCCCCGAAATGTATCCGATAAAAAACCGATAAGCAAGCGACTTTGCGGCGATGCTCGAGACTTTGGAGTCTCTTGCTTACAAGTTCGTCGTCGTTAATGAGTCTCTTGGCTCTCCTCTCAATAGCTTCCAGTGTCTCCAGCTGGTATTTGGCAGAACCATCCCAATAGTATAAGTTTCAATGTGTAAAATTACAAACTCACCGGTTTGGGTGTGTTCTAACCAAATCATCTTTTTGATTTGAACTAGAATCAAGATCCATATCAAGTACATCCTCTTTATCAGGGTCCATTGAATCGCTGAATCCATCCGAGGACTCCTCTTTAACGCTTGTGTAGATGGCGAATGACTTGCGGTCCTCACTGTCAGCCGTGTTGATAACCGATGACACGCAAGGCAGCAGGTACTTTGTGTTTGAGAGTCGGATTTGTGTACCTAAATATGCAAAAAAATATGCCTTATGCAGGAGAATAAAAGAGTGTAATATGAGTCAAAAATTAACGACAAAAAACAATTTAACCAAAAAATGGAATCGACTTCAACACTCAAAAGTGTGAAATAACTTGTTGAAGTCGGTACCATGATGGTTCAAAAGTTATTATCACAATATTGTGCGCATGGCAATGACCGATTTTTGGGACCAAACGACATGCATCATCTTTCAAATTGAGATGTAAGTTATCCTATCTTTTAATTTGGATCAAATTGCACACGGTATTCAATTCAAATTTAAAATAGGTTCAGTAGTTTTTTTTTTTAATGTTATTGTGACGGAACAAGTTCGAGGCCCACCTGATGTTAAGCGGTTACCTCTGCCTATAACAGATGCATTTCGCCACAAGTGACGAATTGCATTGCGCCCGCCACCGTGAGACATGGGCGACAGGTTTTCAACTTGAGTTTAGGAGTCCATCGCGGACAAACAAAGTGACACGTAATTTTTATATATAAATATACACAGACAATTGAAAGCCTCCTTTTTTTGAAGTCGGTTAAAACGTATCTCAAAGTGTTATGTTTTTACTTATTACTTACTGGAAACACAAGTGACCAACAGCAGCTCTAAGCACTGTTTGATCCAGAAGTGTTGGCCGATGTGTTCCCAGTTCTGCGAGCATATGATATAGAGCAATCGGTCAAAAATGCGCCGGCGCACACTTTGGTCATACACTTCGAAGAACTTGGCACGGATAGCGGGCTGCGGGCAACGGAGCCCTGCCAGGAATGCAGGTTCCAGCTTCATAGATAGCTCCGTCACTTTGAGTTGATCATCTCTGAAATGGAGAACAGTATTAGGAAACAGTTTTTTAAACAATTGAAATAAAATCTAACACAGACAATCGGTACAATAGATAAAGAGATGGCTTCTTTTAATCTCAAATTGGTAGTTTCAAACAAATATAATGATAGCATTGAATCGAATTGATGTACAAATATAAGAGTGATTTTAAAGAACACGGATACTAGCCAAAAAGTTAATAAACTCTCAAATTATACGTCATATAACATAAACAAAAATTCCAAAAAAAATACATGTTTTTTTTTATATATTCTATAAGTAGCCTATGTTCCTCAGGGATAATGTAAGATTAGGAGAAAGAATTTTTCAAATCGGTCCAGTAGTTTATTCGTTGCATACAAAAATACGAATCTTTCCTCGTAACAATATTAGTGTAGATTAGTGTAGTGTTGAAATGTAGATGTAAATAATAAAGACTAATATTATCTTAGGGCACTAACCGATACACAAAGTTGATCATCTCTAGGAACTGAGCATTCAGGTCTTGATCTTCAGGGAATCGTTTCTCTACATACTGCATCAGTTTCACGAGCAGTATTGATTTCTCTCGCAGCGACGGAGAGCCTGCGTTTGTAGCTGTAGCGGTAGCGGTACTGCTTCGCTGCTTTACCCACTCTTCTACCATTCGTGTTATAGCTTTCATTACCTGACAAGTAAATAGTAAATCGATGTTATAATTATGTGTATCGATACATCTGTGTGGGTAATTTTGTTAGGAACAATTTCTAATTAAAATCGTCATTCCGACAACGCTAGTGAGCATCCGAGACCCACAGCAATGGAAACATTGACGTATATACTAGTGCACTGAATATGATTGGAGCCGAAAAATTAAGACAAATATATCTGAACGACTGTCCAAGGACTAAATTTAACATTAAAATGACCCCACCTTTCAAACTAATGTATGTATGAATAGTGCCTTATACATTGAATAATGCAGTTCAATAATGCAGGAAGCGTTCAGGACTAATAATTATGCGACCACAAGTCCAGCATACGAGTATTACTAGAGGTCAGTGAACCGCAATTATTTTTAACAACATAACCGCCCTGCTGGACGCAACTAAATAAAAAGTAGTGCTAAGACAATAAGGTTTTCAGCTGAAGATAATGGGAATAAAACAATTGAAAAATAGTAAACGCTAGTGCTTACTTCGTTTTATTCAAAGAGAGTTGTAAAAAGCACACTTATCACTCTTGGTCCTTAGCTCCCGGATTAGGCAAAAATGTATCGGTGTTCATATAAAATTGGCACCGTATTTTTGCATGGCACTAATTGTATAAAATGCAAATCGTTCATATATGACAAAGGCAAGGTGTTTACGGCCTGTAAGACGACGATAAGTGAACAAATAAGTTGTCATACAGTTTAAAGTGGAACTGTGTACAACACTGATAATACCCATGCTCAAATTCAAATTTCAAATTCACAAGTCATTTATTAAATGTAGGCGTCTACGACGCTTTTATGAAGGTCAAAGTTCATACCCACCGAGTCGCTCTCTACCCCAGCTTATTTAAATTCTTCGTTTATAATCCTTACCTTCGCATCGGTAGTTTTCTCGATGAGCCCCACTAGAACAGTACCGATGAAAGTCTTACGAGTCTCCTGGGGCATCACAGCTACACGCGCTTTTAGAAGATCCAATGCAAGAATCTGAAACAAAAAAGAATTTGTTATATCTTATCAACACATACATAATCCAATATGTGATAGTAGGAGTTTACTGGGTAAATTTATGGGATATATCGAGATGTGATTTTGGCAAACCACACTGAAGTAGTGTTGCGCATCATTATATAGTTTGACACGGTATGGTTTGATCAGAAAAGATAGTCAAGCGAAATTCCGAACCGATTTCGGAACCTATACTACTGGTGTAAAGATGTTAAACTCACCAACAAATCCGATGTGGCCGCATCAGGATTGGGCGCCACGTGATCCCTGGCCATCCGCTGCAGTACCCTCATCAAAGGTAACAGTAGCCTGTCGATATAAGATGGGCTGGATGCACAGCAGGCTTTGAGCATCATCAATGGGCCGAGCAATGCGCCCGCGCCGCTCGTTGAGCCAGTGGTGCTTGTTGTGGCTCCGGCCGACTTCTCGTATGTCGCGAGACCTTCGAACGCGTACTTGCTCACGCATGCGTACAGAGTTTCTAGCTCTTCATACTGTGGAAATAATTATATTGAATGCATTAACAACAACTACGTGTTAACACTACTAATTGTACGGCCAAATTACTAAATTGTGAAGAATTTCTGAATTTGTAGGTAAGCTAAGCAGTAAATTACCTATTTAACTTTATTACTTATGGTTATAGACCACCGTCATCTATCATGGCTGAATTTCTCTTCATCTAAAGGTTGCCTGGAAGAGATCGCTTCATCGCGATAAGACCGCCAATTGTACATAATAATACTTAAATTTATCTTATGTTATTTTGGTTTACAATAAAGAGTTATCTAAATTAGTACTCAGGCACCTGCACAATTATTAAAAAAATATTAGTTTATTTCGAAGTTATTATATTCCCAGTCAAACATAAATGTAAAATGTTATGTGTAACCACAGACGATTACAAGTATAACTTTACTATTTTAAGTATAAACTTTTTTTCATGCCAGTTGAAGATTCAACCTTATTAGCGGTATGCCTTTATTAAACAAAATACTATGAACTATATACAACACTACAGCTACTACAATAAAAGCATTTAGACACCTATAAGTCATAGCAGACTCATAGGCAGTCCAAATGCTCCAGCCCACTCCCAGTTGTAATAAGTATAAACTTACTTTCGACGCCTGCGCCGCTCCAGAAGGCTCGGTAGGGAATATTGCCGTCAATTTGGCGAGCAAATTATGAGTCAAGCGCACTATTTTCGCATTAGTTGAGGATACACAGGCGGCCAGACCGCGCTGCAGCGGCTTCAGCGCAGCGAGTATCTGTTCCCGACGCAACACGCCGAGAAGGAAAACTAGCAGTTCTAGCGCTGTGCAAGCGTTTGCACACGCGGCTGCGTTAGACTCAGCGCTTGAAAATACCTGGAAAATAAACCGATTTTAATGAGTTATAAATTATTCAGAGAATTTCTTTTTGCTGCATTTTGGTCATGACGCGGATGACAATTTTAAAATAAATGAGATTCAAACGATTATGGCACAAAATAATTGCAAAATTATCTCTAATTTATAAGTCACCATTACATATAACATTTTTGGTTAGTGTAACAATATAACAGCATATGATTTCAGTCTTCACTTGATGAGGTGCACGGTTCAATCCGGAGAAGCACATTCAGTCAATATTTTCCAGTTTAAACTATGCAATAGTTGCATACAGATATCAAAAGTACTATATTATGCAATATCATAATAGCCATTCTAAATGTTACACGAATGTGGATTTTAGTATAAACAGAATAAGAACTACCATAGTTTAGAAAACTTTAAATTTAGATATATCTTAAGGAATTGACACAAACAACACTACATGAAGAATGTTAATGTGACTTGCTCTTATGATATTTACTGTATAATTCTAATATTTATAATTGATTAATCAAAAATTTTTTTCATTGACATAATTGCAACAATGATGTACTTAATATTTGATACTGTACTGTAACAGCCGCATCGTCCACTGCTGAACATAGCCTCTCCTATTAAGGGGGTATTTGCCATAATCACCACGCTTGGCAGGCGTCTTGGGGATCGCAGTGTAAGTTGACAGTTCTTTAGAAGGCGTTGCTGCCCACCTTCTAGTATTTTTCCCTTAGTCGCCTCTTACGACACCCACGGGATGATATGGGGAGGTGCAATTCTAACCCGGCACCCCACGGGGCACATTATATATTTGATACTAATAATGAGTAATTATAACATTTATTTACTGATTATTTTGTAATTTTGTGAAATTATGACATGATGATGGTGAAAGCTAGTTCATTGTACAATTAATTTTGTTTGATAATTAATGTAATTGGTGATATTACCATATTAGTTTAATGAAATAAATGGTGGAACTGTGATGAATGCTATATTATAGTTTACTTACTTTGTCGAGCCATGTAAGCTTGGGTTCGCAGTGATGCGGCCAGACGTCCGGCTTGAGCGCAGTTTTCAGCAGCAGCACACAGCGCCGAGATAGCTGCTCACCCGGAGACACGCCTCCCCCGCCCCCGCCTGCACCCCCGGCAGCTGCAGCCCCTCCGCCTGTCGCTCCTTCGTTCACCTAGGATTATACAACACACCATTCACATCTTATCCTCTATTACATGAGACAACTTAAATAAGCTAGTTATAGCTAATGTGTGTCAGTGAAAATTGGGTAGAGCGTTTCGAATAAATATGTAAAAAAATGTAAGTCACGCGCAAAAACATCAGAACCCAGACCGCTGCGGGCGTGGTTTAAAAAGTGTACAGTGCAGCGCAACGACGTTACCTTGTAACGAACAATCGGATGCGATTATTTCTTAGAGCCAAATCGATTATCCAATCAAATTGAATTCGGAAGATTATAGCAATAATAATAGCTCTTTATTTCAGACTCTGGGATCCATAATACAATGTTAAGAAAATGACAAAAAAATACATATAAAAATTCGATATAAAAAAAAAATACATTAAGACAAGAAATAAAAAAATAATAATTAATATATTGTTACTTAGGTGTGTTATTATGCGTGTTTTGTTAATTGTAACCTTGATGACTCCGAAATCAAAGCGGTAACTGTGTTAGTTTTATATATTTATTTGTAGGTATAACAGGAGAAGGATCAAAGTAGAAGTAATATAGCCGAGCTGTGAGCTTTGAGAAATACATGTGGTGCGACTTTGAATGACTGAATGACAGAGGTAAAATCAGTTTAAAAGAAAATAATTCGAGATGAATGAGGATATAGTGAGGTTAGTTGAGAAAGGCATGCTGAGAGGATTTGGACATATGGAGAGGAAGAAGACCGAAAGATCGACCAAATACGTATTACACGGCGATTGTACGGTTGAAAAGAGAAGACCGTGGTGAACGTATTCTTACCTGGCAAGAAACGTTCTGGAAAAAGGCCAGGTCATATTAGCTCCAGTAGAAAATGATTCATATAACTATGTACTATGCTCAGGTATTGCGTAAAATTATTTGACGACCATAATGAACATGAATGAGTAGTGCAGAGGAAACTGAAATATGAAGATATTAAGGTCCCGATAATGAATATTACCTGACAAGCAAGACGCAGCAGTAGATTGATGACAACATCAACGTGTTGGCGTTCCAACGGTTTGGCCGCGTCCGGTTCCAAACGCGAAACGCTCGCTTGGGGACTGGCCCAGCCTGTGTTGAGAGCTTTGCGGGACTCTGTCCCACTTTCATCTGAAGACATACGCTTTATGGCACCGCTTGGTGATGTTGCAACCTGCCAAAAATATGGTATTTAAAGTAAGAAAATCAATGGCAGACAAGAGAAAAAATAATGAGATAGTCGCATGAAGAACCCTTTCTGTCATGGTCAGTTAAGATTTTAGAACATGCTGTTAATCATTATTGTGAGGCAAAGGCTAAAGATTGTACTCGTATGTAATATTTTTGTATTTACCACAGTGTCAAGTCCGGAGTGGTCTCGTATCCGCTGCAGCTCCCACTTGAGTGCGACCTCAGCCAAGTCGACGGCGAGCCTGCGATGCTCCAGCGACGCAGTGGCAGAGAAACCCAGCCGTTGCATCGCCGTCACCATGTGCCCCACCAGTGCGTGACGTACAGGGAAATACACCTGGTCGAAAGGATTTTTTTTATTGCCGACTCCTTTTAAGCATGTTTCCCATCTACATCTAGGCTTATGTAGGGAGATTGAGGACATGAAGAAAAGGTCTTTTAAATTGATTAAATTAACACTCTTAAGGTTACTGAAGTTATAGAGTAGTGAGTGTAAAGGCTCAAATGTAAACGATAGCCCGCTTACAATAGTCCTAGACAACGGTAATTTTTTTCCTTGTCTCTATCTCAAGCTTAGTCAAAAGGAAAAGCTGTTGCATTGCTGACTTCCTTCAAGCTGATTTCCCATTACAATACCCAGGCTTGTATGAGAAGCTTAGTTGAGGCCATAAAGTTTCCTTTTCAAATGTATAAATTAACACCCTGAAGCTTACTGAAGACGTAGTGTGGTGAGTTTCTGCAAGGGCTTAAATGTCAACAATAACCCACTACGGTCTTAGATAATCCTGGCTCTTCTCCTTGTCTTTATACTACGCTAGGCCCGGCACAACGTATTTACAGCAGCAGTGGATGTTTCCTCTTGTTCTGTTGCTCGGGGTTTTCCTATCTGTGTGTGTCTCTCTCTCTCTCTACTCCTATATCCACCACATTCAAACTCAACGCTATTGTTTATGTCACGTCTGTTGAACTGCCCCACAATATTTCTTAGTTGTAAAATGTACGTCAATTTACCTTATAATGCCTAACAACGAGCTGCAGTATGTGAAACAGCTGTTGTACAGAGTGTCCGTCCTCGACGATGATCTTCTTGGTCCAGTGCGTGAGCATGGTGTTCCCATCCTCCATGCGCTGAGGCATGGCCGGCGTTAGGATCTCTAGCGCTTGTCGCACCACGCCGCGAGCTTCCACCGCGTGCGCCTTTAGTAGGCTGTGGAATACTGAAACAAAATGTTCATCTTTATTCAATGGACAAAACGGTTTGTGTATTAAGTTAGAAACCAGTGCGTGTGTTTAGACATTAATCTAAATAAGCTCTAAATCTAAAGAGCTTATTAGATTAGAGGAGGTTCAAAAAGCATTTCTCATGTACCTCTATTGAAGAATATACGTATACTATCCGCTCATGTACTATCTACCTCATGTGCTGCTCATGTACCTACCTAGTTTCTCCTTGATTGCCTGGGGTATAATTCTATAGAGGTAAGAGCCAGAGATCAGATTTCAATGGATTATAAAGTAAAATATATATATTTGGAAATGGATGGATGGTGTTTTTTTTTTATGTAATGGAGTGGCAAACAAGTAGACGGCCCACCTGATGGTAAGCGGTTACCGCCACCTATGGACATTTACAACACCAGGGGCGTTACCAATGCGTTTGCGACCCTGTAAGACTCTTTCAACACCCTTTTTGAAGAAATCCATACATACATAAATATAAAACATAAATTAAATTGACCTATTAGACAATCTATAGATCTTACCTTGTAAAACAATACGCTTGTGAATTGCGAATTTGGCGATGATGTGACTCAGCAGCAAGTGGCCGTGGTACCGCGTCGCAGGATCCACATAGTTCTTCCCAAGCAGACACGGCCAAGCGAAAGTCATGAGCCTCCGCAGTTTGTTGCCCTGTTTCTTGTTGTTCGCATCATGAATGTGTGCCGACGCTTGTTCTAACAGTAAGCAAGCGAACTGCAGTAGTGATATACGTACTGCGTCTGAGCACGCGAATGGATTTTCTGGATCAATTACCTGTTGAAATAAACCTTGATATACTGGAAACATATGCTACCAATAAAATATCATAGGATGACTTAAGCTTCAGCCTCTGTTTGTTTAAGTAAAGGCACGAAGCAATAATGGATATCGGGCGTGATAATTAGAGAAATAAGTCTGTCAATTGCAAACTGAATAGGAGACGCTTTAGCGAAAAGCCCGTTTAAAATTACGCATTAATATTTTGTTTTTTACAAACAAGATATGCCTGTATTGTTGCTAGTGGCATCTGGAAGCAACGACGGGAAACAGGCGAAACTTTATGAATATATCCTATGAAATAACTGGAACTGTACTATGAAGTTATATAAATAAAAATGTTTTCTGTACCCACACCCGTAAGTAGTTTTTATTTCATACCATACAAGTACAATTTTCTTCAGCCACAATTTTACAGGAGCTCCTAGCAGAAACGTGAACGAACTAAAACAAAACATGGCAAGAGCGAGTGAAATTATTCGCACACCGAGGCGATGGTTCCATACCAAAACCTATTATTTTGGTGTAACTTTTTTTTCTTTACGATAATCAAATAAAGTTTGACTCTTCTGTGTTCGAACTTCTAACCGTTCTGATAAAGCTCTGTTTTTTCCTCTTTTCTTTTGTCTTTTAATATTATTTCTGAGGATATCCGCCCCTATAACGTCGTCACTGCAAGAATTTTAGCCGACTACCTATTTCAGTGCAAAATATGCTGGGACAGTCCAGTAAAACAGAAGGCTGGACGGCTCTGCGTAAACTTAAGGCTCGGCTGCTTGCACAAAATATAAAAATGTTTAGGAATACCGATAAACTAGCAGCAATACCGATGCGATACATGTAAGTGGACACTATAAAGTTATAACAAAAATTACGTACATTATTGATGAACACGGAGACAACATTGTCCGGATTATCCTGATAAGGCGCAGGCGGGCCGCCCACAATCTTCTGTCCCTTCTCAAAGCTGACCGCGAAGCACGGTATGAGTATCATCTGTAGCACCTTCGCTTTAAGCTCCTGTGACATAGTGTCAGTGGCGAAGTGCTCCACGAAGCGGAAGAACGCGGCGCGTTTCCATTCTAACGTATAGTTCTGGGCCACTGTATTATCTAGGAAATCGCGTAAGAACTGAAACAAATTGAAGTTGTAATAGAATATCCATAACTAATGTACATGTCTTATTATTAAGTTGTTATTAAATAATGGCAAAATGATAAAAATTTGCATGGTTTAAGAAGTGTACCGTGCGACACAACAACTTTACCTTGACGCGAACAATCGGATGCGATAATTTCTTAGAGCCAAATCATTTAACCAAAATAATTGGATTTGGAACATTATTATGATTGTATGTTAGTTGATGTATTTGTTAATTATGAACTTGATGAGTCCGAAATCAAATCGGTAACTTAATGATGTAGTTCTCTAGAGAGAAAATCTGTCACCAAGCACTTAACGGTGTATTTCGGCAGCCATCCATAAGAGCCAGTAATTCTAGGTTAACATTAACAACATCTTCGACTAAATCATCAGTTACCATCAGGTTAGATAGTTGCCTATAAAAAAAGGTACTCTTTAAACCTATAAAAAAGTCCATTGACTAGCATAGTTATTGGAAGAAATCGTTTTGTGCTTCTTGAATTAAGTTGATATTTACATTAAGAAAATATTTATAATACTATATACTTACTAACATTTTCACAAAAAAACTTACTAATACCCTGTCTCATTTTCCTTTACAATTTGAAAGTCTCATAGTAAGTTTTATAAGAATACAAACCTGGAAATCGGGAATAAACCTGTCGCACAGCGCTCTAAGCAACTGGAACAACAAGTCGACGTTCGAGGGATGATGGCAAAAGTAGTGAAGCAATATTTTCACTATCAACTTCGGTTCTTTCCAGTGAGTGCAGTCAACCACCTCTACTTTCTTATGAATTTCCTGACAAGATATAACAAATATCAGATACATAGAAACACTAATAAAGAAATTAAAGTTGTTCGGTAAAACAAATTATTCTACTACAGGTAAGTAGGTATATTCGAAACCCAACGTAAATGATATCATACACATGCCTCAATTCGGGGAGTATATGATCGATCTGCACAATCTTATTCCCATCACCTTCCTTCATCGGACATAAATATGCAAAGAAACACGGCATCCGTCAAATCCAAAAAAATATGTTACCAAAAACGCACGAAGCACTTTCATTCGACATTCACTATCCGCACGGCATGGCATTATTAAACATCCTACCATACACGCTGGTATATACCGGCGTCTCGTATATGGGTCTCTATATCGCCATAAATATAATCTAAGAGTCTTGAAGTAAATAGTAATATTTATTATCTACTTCTATTTGGCTATGAATTGCTTGTAAAACTTACATGATACTGATCGCTGCACCATATTCTCTTCAGTAATTCAATCAAATCTTGCTGTGTTGACAACCACTGATCATCGAACTTAATTAATAGAGATATAACTCTTATCGCTTGGAATTGCATTTCCGCTTTATCTGCCTGAGGTATTGTACTCGCCGTTCCTGTGAATAGATGTATAAAAGACTGCCTTAGGGCCATAATGCCAAGAACTCAAGATATCAAGAGACGCATATATTCCACAAAGTGATAGGACAGACACATAAGCAAAGAAAATTGGCAAATAGTCAAATAAATGAAAAAATCTTGATTGAGGCGGATGTCTATTCCATTCAGCATCCGGCAATAATACAATAATTGTAGCACTTTTCGGCTCGAAAGAATAAGGTTCCGGTTGCCAAATGGAATACGCATCCAACGCAAAATCGGAGGCACCAGTTCCGTCCAGGACATTCAATTATGTGCCCCAATAATTTGTAAAAAGGGAATTGTGAATCAAATGTAATGTGATTTTTGCTCAGCACGCGATAGAGCTTGTAATCATAATGTGAAAAAAAGTAATGTTGCCATTGTGTGCGTGCTCTTTTTTCGAGAAACGCGATAAGGAAAGATACAAATATATGTGTCAGTCCCATGTGTTTTTATAGTTAACTGTACCTTAATCGATGCCAAATTAAAGATAAATAAAATATATTAAAAAAATCATAAGAACAGAAAGAAAAAAGCGCATTACCTTTTGTGTGCCTACCTGCAGTGTTAGCGGCAAGCAACTGCATGAGCCTTGGTTTCTTGGTGGTTTGCAGAGCTTCCCTGTAAGCCTTGCCAGCTTCCGGATGCTTTATCAAAAATACAAGGAATCGACTCCACTGCTGGTCTTTTATATTGTTATCATTCAGTATCAGATCCAGAGTCTCTTTTGGATATCTGTAAAGTATGAAACAAAATAACGACAAAATGATGTGATCCGCAGAGCATGCTATATAGAAAAGTATTCAAAAAGATTTCATATACTCGCAAGCTTACAAAAACAGTGTTTTAAGAGCAAGTACGATTTTCTGTATAAATAGGGTTTTGTCAGCACCAAGAAGAAAATTTAACATAATGTATGCAGACTTTGTCATTGAAATTTGTATACTAATATAGTGTGTTTAGCTCTGCAATAAAAACTATTATCCGCAATAATCAATTTTGTTTTAATTTGTTTAAACATATTTTTTTCTTTATAAATTTAGATAAAATAACCACCAACCTCAGAAGAAATTTAACCAGGGGTTCTCGAAACGGCGATCCAGCTTCTATCATAAGCGACTTCTCAGTGTGGAATATGAGACGACACAGCACGTCGATGAAACGCGGCGACGCGGCCGGTATTTGGTGAAAAATGCCGATAAGGATGATTATCTTCTGTTCATTCTCATTGTTCTTTGAGACGCTTTGAAGGAAGTTCCCACCTGAAAGTAACAATTTTCACTGATTCCCGTTTTTTATTAGACCGAGACATAAGGCAGTTGTCTCACCGGAAACGATGAACGAGTAACGAGTAGAGCTAGAATTACACTACGGTTTAAATCACGCAAACACTGCTGTCACTGCATACATTGCAAAAGCTTGGTTCATAACTGAAATACGAGAATATGCACTGTTTGCGCGCAAACGATGTGAACCGATATGTAGCCGCGCTTATAACATCTGCTAACTGTCAATTTGCTTTTTCGCAATTGACCCAAAAAAAACCCTTCACATCAATTATTGATAATAGAAGTATTGCATTTCAAGGCATTCTTTTGTAAACAGATGTTTGTACGTTCAACATTCTAACCACAAGAATAAAAATCTCCTCATCTATCTGTCAAGATTTGAGTTTGACGTTTGTGCATACATTGCACTACCACTTTTCTGTGAGCGTTGTTTGCGGCCGGAGGTGACGTCAAAGATGACGTCATTATGCTATCGTGGTGACTGTTTAGCAAGTTATGAACCGACCGTTTGCGTGCATATAGTGCAAATAGCGCATATTTGCGTGAATTGAACCGAAGGGTTAGAAACGAGTTGGCGAGCCGCGGGAAGCGAGTGCGTAGTTCCGATAGTTGTGTAGCTCGGCTACGACGAACTAGTGAAACCAGTGCTCGCCGGCAGCGTGAACAGTCAGCGATCAACTATTTGTAAATGCATCTCTCTTATTTACACGGAATGTATATCTATTGTACGTTTCTTGAGCGAGAAAATAGTCGATAGTTACTCGTTTTCTCGTCGGCGGAAGGATAAAAGAAGACCTAAGAATCAAAGAAATTTCAACTTTGAAACGTAACGACTCGCGATGAATGAAAATTACTATTTTGACCATAATTTTTCGCGATTAGACCCGAAAGCATAATTCAAACTAGAATCAATGTATAACAATAAAATATGATTAACGAATTAAAATTGTAAATTTTTTTTTACCCAAAAATGAAACCGACTTCAACACCCTAAATTGTGTAATAACTTGTTGAAGTCGGTAACATGATAGTTCAAAAGTACCTATTATCACAATATTGTGCGCATGGTACCGACTTTGACTGTTATTTCACACTTTTGGGTGTTAGAGTCGGTACCATTTTTGGTAAAAATATTTTTTTCACTCTTTTTAGTGACCCTTGCTACTTACGGGATCAATTGTAATTATTGTCAACGACTATATCATCGAGATAAGTAAATTAATTTTTCATTTATTGGAGTGTATCTCAAAAACCTCTAGACCGATTTTGACGAAATTTAAATGGGACCTAATGACAAGCATCAGCTTTCAAACAAAAAAAAGAATTTACAAAATAGGTTCACGCAGTCAAGAGTTCTGAGGTAACAAACATAAAAAAACAGGCGAATTGAGAACCTCCCCCTTTTTTGAAATTTAACAGTTCCGATACTGCCAATGCTGTATATAAAAAATTAAACCAGAGTTAACAGAATGAGGCTCCGTTTCAGAATGTCCTAATAAAGTTCTGGGTTGCTATGCAACGCATAAAATAACTGAATGATAAAAATGACAGTTAACATACAGCGCATTTCAAGCTTTAACCGATGGATAGGCTAAATCAATGACTGTGAAACGCAAAGATAGTGTTTTATTTATTAAAAATGTTCTGGGTAGTAAAACCGGAACTTACTCGAACATTCTGAAACAGGCCCTAAAACTTTTTAGCGATTGATTACCTCTATTAGTCTGTATAGAATAATCCAACAACTTCTTTAACAGCTGCAACAACTGCTCGCAGAGTTTCTCACTGAATGTCGAAGGGAACAATTGTGTCAGGTACGATAGTCTCTTGGCGCCATTCACGCTGAGGTGGCGATGGTCACCGAGCGTAAGGAGTAGCGGCCTCATCACTGGATGCACCATTTCCATGTCGATTTGGAATCCAGCGAGGAACTTTTGCATACATTCGAATCCAGCCTGAAGTGAGATAAATTACTTAGAATTCCATTCAATTCGATTCTTTATTTAATTAAAAACATTCACACAGCTCACAGATAAATACCCAACACATTACATGTAACAATTATGGTAGGCTAGAAGGACAACTCTCAATCTGCCATCTGTATCATAGAATATATCAATATATGGATTTTGGCTCAAGAGTGACAGCTCTCGCGGTAGGGGTATTAATAGGCTTGTATTGTACAGTGTGAAAGTCAAAAGGCTCTTCCAGCAGGTGGTGGGTAGTGCCGGCGAGGCGGGCCAACCACGGTGTCTCGTCGGCGCCTCGCATGTATCTCAACGGAACGTACAAGCGCATCTCAGCCAGATTCATCATGCAGGTGCCAAGCGCGTAATACAGTGGAAGGCACTCGGAGTGCCCAAGATTTGTAGCCAATGTGTTCACACATGAAGGGACACCTCAGAAATTAAAAGAATATACTGGAATGGACGTCATACGATGAGTCCTAATCGATTAAAATTATAGTCTCAATATTAATAACTCTTCTTATTCGAACAATATTATTCTAGAAGTACTATTATAGTTTCACTTATCAAACAAGCAATATTTTAAACAGTTTCATAATCATAAATGCTAAACTTGCCTGCTGTAACTCAGGATCATTCTTTTCAAGCGATTTGTAAAGCACTTGGAATATTTTCTCCCTGCAATGCTTCTCCTGTATGTAATGACAAGAAGCCAAAGCCCTTAGGGCAGACGCTCTTAGAGGCACGAGGTTCACTCCTTTGTAGCACGGTAGCTTCCCAAGCATTGAATCTTCTGCCTCGCAAAGTGATAGCAATTCCCGGAAGAAGATTTTGTGTTCGTTCACGTTGAGATCTACGACAGTTAATTCGTCAGTAGTAGAGAAATTGAAAACAAAATACAAATTTATCTTCTACTAGCAGCACCCCGCAGTTTCAACAACGTAAAAATTCATTCTTAAATCGGTTTGTCGTTTTAGTATGAAGGAAAAACAAACATACACACTCGCACACAAGCTTTCACATTATAATATTAGTTTTATATAAATCTTGTGTTAGCTTGAACAAGACTACAGGACCCCATTCGCCTCTATTTGACAAATAGCTGTCGTGGGGTCGTGATTTAGTAAAGTAAAGTAATCAAAATAAGGACAGTTAGAGAGTAGTTTAATAGAACCTAGTCACCGTCTACAATATATATATAAAAATATAATTATCTACTTACCAATAGTAAAGAGCCTAGGTTTCAATGTGGTACAGAATGTAGTTCCGTCCATTAGGCCCATCTGGCAATTGGCTGGTTGATGTCGCAATAAGTGCTTTTTAGGCGGGAGAATATCTGCTATTACTTCTCTATGCGGATCCATAACTTCTGTTACAGTTTTATTTTGCAACTTGGCTATTAATTCCAAGGATTTCATTGCCTAAAATATCAATAAAATGCTATTAGACACAACACAAGTATTATAGTCGATTCTAATAACATGTATATCTAATAACATATATATCTAACAAGACATATCCAAAATGTGCAACATAAAGTAATGAAATAAATACACTTGAACCAAATATTTTTCACCATTATCTTTATCTTTTACAATTTAATATTTGCGTCTTTTATTTTTATATTTCAGCTCAGGTTAACTCATTGTCAAACTACAACACATTTAAAATTTATATCAATATTTACCTCTTGTCGTACTAGAAGGTGTGGACTTGTAATCTGAAGCACAAGTTCTGGTAAAATTTCGTTCAATGCCCTCTTCTGAAGAGCAGCTACTTCTGGTTCCAACTCCACCCCAGGCGGTGGAGTTACGCAAACTATCACCAGTTTCTCTAGATTTTGCGTCGCCTGATCTATAGCGCCAGATGACACTTCTCCGGTCAAATCCATCATGATAAAGAGCACACCCTTCAAAAACGCGAATACATGACGGTATACCCACTCTGGCGCCATATTTTCGCACATAAACTTGACAGCGATACAACCGCCTAGCTTCGCATACCAAGCCCGCTCGTAGCAAAGCGCAGACATGCGTTCAGCTAGATACTCCATCAAAGGCAAGCGACACGCTCTCTCCTTACTTCCCGTCACTGTAGCTGCTGTTTCTATAATAAGAACTAACGCCAAATGTCCCGGTTTACACAGCTCTTTTTCTTCGTGTCCCATCACGATAGCAATAGCGTCGATGAGAACAATTGCATCGAGTCCTTCTTTTGGAGTAGCAGTCCCGACAAACGGTCCGGCCTCTTGAGCGATTGCTACCATCGAGTAGTGTCTCACTAAAGCAACCATTGTAGGAAGCACCTGTTGCCGCAAGTCTTTGATAGCCGCAGCTACGAACATTCCTGTGAGAGCAGTTCGATGGGTATTTCTAACAATTGTGTTGGTGCATTTATAGTAAGGGCCAGCTTGAGCTTGGATCTTGCCTTCTGCAAATGTCGGATGGTTGAACAACTTTTGTAAAGTCTCTTTGTCATCATCCAAGTTCAAAGAAGCTACTAAGTAGCAGCGAAGTACTTCCCAGCATTGTTTTCTGTAGAAGGGATCAGTCGCACTTGATTTTAGTGCAGTAAACGCTGTTTCGATAACTTTATCAACTTCAAAATCTATCGGTTTAGTTTGGTCTTGGAAGTACGCTTGGATCGCGGGCGGAGGCACGTCCGTTTCGCGATATTCCAAACGTTGTGGTTCTATCATCATCTTGCGGTTACCGCCACCGAACTTTCCTAGAACTCTGAACGCTATTCTCGCTACTTCGCTGTTGTGAAGTGTTCTCCACAGTGCTTGCATTAGGTCAGCTCGGACCGGTTGTATGTGTTCGTATAAGAAATCTGGTTGTAAATTGTCCACACAAAGTTCTAATGTACGTAGTCCTTGTGATATCAGTGTATGTGAGCCATTCAGTGCTGATACTAACGGGTCCATGAGCATTGGTAAATACGGCAATAAACTACTGAGTCTTACTGGTACAGTCAGACATAACTCGACAAAAAGATCTTTCATATGCTGCTTGTGCAGACCACTCTGTAATCTGTTCAAACCTTCTAGCAAGTTCGGCAACAGGGGCAAGAATTCTTGGTATAATAGATCATGGCTTCCTCCGCCAATAGATCTGAACAACGCTCTCAGCAGTAAAAAGTAGTTGTAAGGTTCTTTAGCGGTCATCGCATAATCCATGGCCTTATTGACGATACTGTGGAGATGAGGTCGCAACATCTGTTCATTTTCCGACGGAAACAAACTAACCGAACCAAATACTAATTTGAACAGTCTCAAGTATAAGTTTGATCTCTCTACATTCGTTCCCATTTCCTCCATCCGTTTGAGAAGATATTCGACGAGTACCGTAGCGAATATCGGCGAAGTAGCGGGGTTGGATAGGAAAGTGTTTGCTATGATTTGTAGTGTCATGTTTTTGTTGATTCTCTCTACCATATGGGAGATAGTTGCCGTGAATATCTCTTGGAATGTTTGTGGGTTCATCATTGAGAACTGAAAGAAATATACGAGCACTTTGTAAACACGATGAATAAAAAATTTCAATGTACTATAAAACCCAAAAAATATCCGATTCTTCCAGAATGACTGCAAAAAAAATATCATACAGATACATACTGCGAACCTTAGAGCTTTAAAATGAAAAAAACAAAGTTGACTCATTGCGAAATGTTTCATTGAGTTTGATTTCAAAAGCAACACTGTTGTCTGATATTCAATGGTACTCACAACTCCGCTGAAATGCTCCAGCACTTCCTTCTCCTCCTTGGAGCGTACATGGGGTTGCGCAGGCGCCTGCGCGGGCGCACGCGGCGCGGCCAGCGTGTATATATCCAACGACTGCAGCCCCCACCGCACCAGGCGGATGAACACTAGCGTCTCTCGTGCTGTGAACTGCTTCTGACCCGTGGATGCAGTCGTGGAGGTGCCTTCGGCAGCAGTCGTAGTCTGTTTGGAGGATTGTAAGATAACACACATTTCAAAAGTTGTGTGCTTTCAGAATACTGATTGAAAAATAACATTTATCTAAAAGAAAGAATGTATTTTTCCTTGCTAACTTGTATAAGTAAAGTCACCTGTCGGCACCAACCATCTCTTCCGTGGGCTTCGTAAAAACAGACTAAGGGAAAAAATAACGTCATTCTCCTTAAAACAAATTGTGCATAAAAACAAAAACCTAAGGGCTAAGGTTAGGTAGAAGGTAGGTTAAGGCAGACCTACCTTACAAGACGCACACCCCCATGTAATAGTCTTCACACCACACACGAGAGTTTTAACCAATGTTCTATAATCGCCCACATTCAAATTCTGCATCTGCATAGAGGGTAATCCTATCTTCGACTTCTCCTCACTCTTCCCAATGCTGTCTAAGAAGTCTGGTAAAGGTTTTTCATCTTCTACTTTAATTTCAGGTGTGGACGGTGTTGGGACAGGTGTGGTCGGAGTTCCAGGAGTGGTGCTGCCGCTGGGGCAAGCGAGAGATGTACTTGGGACTGCACCGATTGCTGAATTTGTTGCAGTAGTTGCTCCAGGCAGAATAGGGGTTTTTGGATTGCTGAAAATTTAATTTGATTGAAAAATTAAACATTACATTAAAGAAAACATTAATATCTCTTACATCTTTATTTAAATAACAATGAATAATTACTGCAGTTGGAAAGGGAACCTCGGACCTCGGACCGGACTTTAGGCGGTCTGGAGAAAAGCCTGGTCATAAGTATCTACCCTAAACCGCTGAAGATCTGTTGTGAATATATATTCACAAGATAACATAAAATTTCTATTAAAACGTAATCTAAAAGGCTGACGAAGGCCAGATTTCCCATACAAACATAATTGAGCATATTATACTATATCATGTTAATTGTATTCGACTACAATGATAATGATCTCCTTTTCACTTGTTGATGTAAAATAAACAAAAAAACTGTAGACAATGGTTTGGTTTATTTAATTATTAGTGCATTTTTTGTTTTAGAATATTTTTTGTTTGAAATCGGTCTTTTTTAAGAAACTTTTTTATTTTATAATTTATAGGTTGTTTCTATTTAGCCTCAGTATAGTAGCTCAAATATTTTATTCTTGTAATATGTAAATAACATTGTTTTCCTTTTCGAGTTCATTACCCAAAGGCATTACGGAGACTTTGATATGTCACTCTGTTGTGCGGCCGTCAATATGTAACGAGTCTATAGATCGTAAATGGAATGAGTCACAACTTTTGATATTTTCTATCTTCAAAAATTTTGATATTTTCTGTAATAGTGTTGTATAATATAGAATTTGGGTAGGTATAGGTATCTTTTATGGTAATGAACTAAAATAAACCATATTTTTTTCCAAACATAACTGAATTTCATTAAACTTTAAACGTTAATGGCTTGTGCAATTTGAAAAATTAGATAACAAGTAATTGTGCAAGTGAAACTTACTTCTTGTTGACTATATATGCTTTTTTTCTGAGTTTTGACCAGCATACCAACATGAACATATACAATGTAGAGTCTACTTATAACCACGTACACATAGAACTGGGTAAGGACCCTCCAAGATAACTCACCACTTATTCATCAATGCTGGTAATTGCAGTTTGGATATGGTCTTGAACTTGAGCACGAACACTTCAAGTATGCGCATGAGTAACTGGCGGCCCTGCGGCTGCGTGCCACTCGCTCCTTCGCTCTCAGACCTTTGCCGAATGCAGTCGACGAGGTTCAGTAGGAGCTTGCAGGACATTGTTTGTATACTAGAACAATATGGTGGACATTAGATCATATCACTTTGCATTATTCGTTTTACTATAGGTATTTTATCAGCTGAATGCAGCAGTGAACTTAAAAGGAACGATAGAGAGAAATGTTTTGTTTCTGTTACCTAGTGGGTAAAGATTCGTCATGAACATTCTTAGAGAAGAGATGCGCGGCTATGGCCAGGTCAGAGAGCGGTAGATGTTGCCGCACGTGGTGCACTAGATCCGCGAGAGTGGAGTATGCGAGAGGTCGCAAGGACTCGTGGACAGTCCAGCCTCCTCCCAGTAATACATCCTCGTCGAATAAACGCTCCATGTACGGCACGAATTCTGAGGGAAAGGTATTGTTTATAAAGCATGCACCTATGTAATTGGCAACAAGACAAACATAATACTTTTTACAATCAGCGCAGTGCGGTGTTTTCGCAATCTCTTTCTGGTGAAATGATGCCTGAAGAGTCTTAAGAAAGAACAAGTTCTATAGTAATTAAATAAAATAGTAGCCTCTTACCTTGTTTATTTAGCTCATAATATCTATTTGGTCTAAATTATAGAATTCAGCATAGTAAGTAACAGCATTAGACAAGCATGAGCAATACAAAGCACTTCTATGTCTATGCTTATATCTCCAATATAAGTCTGCACAATTTAAACAGTATTTTGATATGAACAAGGTAAACCTATTTAGGGATTCGTTATTTTGCAGTAGCTATGATAATAGACAAAGATTGTTTGTGACTCCAACATAAACAGATAACCACATCTTACTTGACCATTGGTTCTCATTTTTTTTCAAATACTTAAATACTGAGTTATGATCATTCTTTCCGCCAACAGCAAAGTATCCATACGGAAAATCATTAAAAAACTTACTCAGTCTTAAATCTGTCGCAAGAATATGCCTAGTAGCAATCACTAGCTCCTTCCTCAAATGAGCTACTTCAGGGGGGCACAATGTCAGCAATCCAATGATGCCTTTAACCATCAGATTCGCGTGGTTGGCTATTGTGTCCTGGTAGATACGGATAATATATGCCAGAAAGGCAAGTGTCTTTATTTGAGCTCCCATGAAGTCTACAAATACTTCTTTGTTGAATGAAGCTGATTGTCTGAAATGAATTTATAGAAATTATTTTTTATTCCATTGGTTCTCAGTAAAATATTACAAAATATGGATTGCATCCAGCAATTCAGGGTACACTGAATCTTTACAAAATAACTCAATAACCGTCCAACCTAAGGATGGAACTCAGGGCATGGATAATAACATATGTTTTCTGGTTTAACCTATGCATAGATGTTATAAGAAATTTTAAATGACATACATACATTGTATTTCCTTTCTTTTTATTATAAAGTTGTGCATGACTATCAATAATATATTTGTAATGAGTTATGATATGATACATACAGAATACTCACACTTGGTGGCCCTAATAATTCATACCTATGTGTTGATGCCGCAAGCTCTTACCTGTGAGTTGCAGCTGGCTGCAATGTGATAGTTTCCATAATTAACGGTATGAAGTTGCTGACTTCCTGGTGGACATTTTGTTTGTACAACTGATACATCAGAACCACTATTATTGGCAGCTCTTGAATCACTTTGAGTGAGAGCACAGATCTTGGTATTAAATTGTACTGTAAACAAAAAATAAGAAGAGTAATTTAAGTGATCCCAAACAGTATCACCACAAATCACTTAGAGTGATACATATCATGGAACAAAATCAACAAGTTTGATGATCGAGCAAAGCGAAGCCTTTGAGGCAAGTACTGGGAGTGAGTATTCTATCTATGTATGTGTGTTTGTTTGAAGATAGCTTTTGAATAACTGACTCGATCTTCATGAATATGGAACGAAGGCAGCATGATTAATTTAAGTTTTTATGTTTGTATATGAGCAAAGTTAATTGGGAGGGATATAGAAAGTCTTTTAAGTTTGGGAGTTTAAATTTTCAAAGTGACTAAATTAGGCCAAGTGGGGTATAAAAAGACTTTTCATTACTATTTGGTAATTAAAATCATTCAAAATTATGTATAATGCATGGTCTTAGTTAATTGCGAACCACTAGTGTCATATTACAAAAATGCATGTTGGATATATGTTTAAACTTTTATTGAGAATAAAATAGTGAAAGAATGTCTCACAGAGTAATTTACATTATGTTCTAATCAAATTCAAAATCGAATAAATTAAGCTACCTCACACCAACAAGGTAAGTGTAATAAAATTGTATTAATGAAATCATAATCAAACTTATGATATGCAATGAATGTTTAATACCATAATTAACTAGGACCCATTGTAGTAGCATGTGTAGGGAAATCAGTGGACTCCATTTTTTTTATCTGTGTTCTTTGACATAAATATTGGGCAATATTATTAGAAATGAAAATTATAAGCACTTACAGTAACCACACTTCCATCTAACAGTTTTTTCTCAGTATGTATAGGTGTGGTTGTGTATGTTTCTTGCAACAGCTGATCAATATTCACTTCTGAGAGGTCCTTAACTCTAATTGTGGGTTTAGGCTCAAATATTTTGGGGAGATGGTTTGGTAAATCTGAATATATTCCTTTGACCCACTGCAGGAATTTGTGAATCTGCAATATATAGATTACAATATAAACATATATAGTAATAGCATTGTTTAAATCAAGTGCCATCAATCATCAAAACTAAACGACGAAAAAAAGGTTATTCAAAAATACTATTCAGTCTTTATTCATGCCCAAATAGACCCGAAAATGTAATTAAAACATGAACTGTATTGATCTCATATTCCACTCTAAATTTCAAGGTAAAAACTAAATTAGGAAATATCCTAGGAGCCCTATAAAATTTTCTCTTGATATCCAATGATTGCTACATATTATAAAACAGTGAAAGGAAGATTTTAGTATGTTAATATACAACACATATACTTACATCAACTTCAGTGCTATAAACTGGCCTATACTGCTTATGCAGCTCCATAAAAATCTTCAGACAGACTAGCACATTTTCCTCATTTTCAATCTCCATAAGCTTCAACATAAGGATGAGTATATTTTTTACATACAAGCGTAGTGTCTCACTGATTGGTAGTCGGTGTATCATTTCCAGTATCAACTTGCGAACTTGTTGAATGTTATACTCGGCTATGAAATGAGGTTCACCCTCTTGGAGGATTTTGAGGAAGATCTTCAGAGAGTGGTCCAAGAATTGTGGGTATTGAGGTGAGCTGAGTATTACCTGGGAAATTGATTGGATATTTAGTATTGTAATGTAATATATTATATTAATATATTGTAATGTAATATTGTAACCTAATTGTAAAGGTATATTATAAACACTTATTACTACTACCTATTGATAATTCATATCTCCAGTGTCATAAACATCACCCGAAAGAAAACTACTATTGTATTACAATACTAGAATATACATAAGCTAGCCTCAAGGCTTTTACAAGCAATGGCAAAATTTTTGCCAAGCCTTTTTATATTTTGTACTGCAGCCCTACACAAGATCTTAGTGTCCAAGCTCCTCAGCAACATACAAAAATATGTATATATAAAACAGTCATTAGACCAATCCTCATGTATGGGTGCGAAGCTTGGACACTCACTCAAAAGGAAGAAAACAAGCTGCTTGTAAAAGAGCGCAAGGTACTCCGTAAAATTCTTGGGCCAGCCCGAAGAGAGCATTGAAGTAGGAGAGTCAGGAAGAACGCCGAGATTGAAGTAATAGTGGCCGAGCCCAATATCATAGGCGAATTGAAAGCACACCGACTTCACTGGCTCGGCCACGTGGAAAGAATGGCAGAAGATCGCGCCATAAAACGGGCATACCTGGGACGACTAAAAGGCCGACGGCCGGTTGGGCGCCCCAAGTAATGCTGGAAGGACCAGGTTGAGGAGGACCTGCGAGAACTTAATACAATCCAGTGGCAAGAAAGAGCACAAGACCGCAAGGAATGGCGTCTCTTAGTATCGGAGGCCAGGATCCAGCTTGGGTCGATGCGTCATCGTAGTAAGTAAGTTTTTAGATGTGGTGGCAAAATTGTAATATAATTTGTTATTTTTTGTATGCCTGATAAGTTAGCCTTTTAACAACAATCTCACCTGATGGTAAGTGATGATGTGGACGAAGATGTTGTGTAGGCTAAACAAGATTTACTGGCTCTCAAGGACAGCTGCCGAAACACACTGTTAGGTGCTTGGCAACAGATTTTCTACTTAAGGGTGGTAGCTATACAGGCCGGCATTTGCAAAATAGCTAGCGGTCCCCCATCCAACTCATGATTGTGGCGGATGTTGCTTAACTTTGCTGATTGGTTAAGAACAGCTAAGCAAAGTTTGCTAAGATCACTTCGAATGTTATTTTACACAGTTAATATTTCTTAGGACTCTCAGACAATTTTTTTCTTTCAATTAATCAAGAAATACATAAAACATTTGGCAGATTTATGTCAGCACATGAGATATGAGGTTGTTTCTTAGAAATTACTTTTTTTAATGTTATTGTGACTGATTAGTCTCGAGTTGCCGCTGTTTAGTAGTAACCTCTGCCTATTACAGATGCATTTCATCACAGGTGAGAACTGCACTGCGCCCATTGCTCTGAGACATGCAATTGTTATGTTTCATAAGACTGTGGTTTCATGATTACTTACTGGCTATGAATTACTGCTGCCGGAACACACTATTAGTTAATTAGCGACAGATTTGCGACTTGAGGGTGGCAGCTAGCCGGGCCAGTATTAGCTGTCCAACATGTGGTGAAACTCAAGTTGGCAGTGGGAATCCATGGCAAACCATGGACCTGCAGCATAGCTATTACCATTTGGCTATCACTTGGTTTAAAATATTTTAATTTTGTTGATAGAATCTTTGTGTTTTAGTTGATAGAATCACCATAAAAATTTAGTTGTGTGCCCCATAATATGCTCTATTATACAATAAAATGACTACATCATCCACTGTGAGCGCCGATTTAGCAATAAGTCACCTATGCTCATTAGGAAATTGGATCTTAAGTAAAATAGTTGCCAATGCCTAAATTAGTTGGTATTTAAGGTGCTGCCATCAAAAACCAAATTGCAGTTTAAAATGTACTAATTTTAAAATTACAGACTGTCAATTGAAGGTAGAATATTTTTTACTGTCACTTGCACTACCCACATACACAACATACCTTCTCCCATAGTTTAAGGGTACATAATAACTATTTTAACTAGTAAAACTGACGGAAGGACTTTAGAATCAGTATACATACATATCTACTATAGGAAGGGGTGAGGGGGGAGAGGGGGGTTGTAGCATACCCCGGAGGGGTGGAGAGTACCGGAAAACATTTTTTTAAAAATAATAATAATAAAAAAAAATAATTATACCTACATATACTGAAAGGACTTTAGTTAGATATGGTATATGTTAGTACATATTATGTATTGTGGTTAGGGGGAGGGAGGGCGGAATATTCCCCACTGAAGGGAGGGGATTCCAGAAACCAAGATTTTTAATACTA
Organism: Plagodis dolabraria; assembly: GCA_963854805.1. NCBI lineage: Eukaryota > Metazoa > Arthropoda > Insecta > Lepidoptera > Geometridae > Plagodis > Plagodis dolabraria. Next base: position 25,746,438 of record OY978444.1, read on the forward strand.
ATGAAATTTCTCAAAATTAGCTTCTTCTTCTTCATGAAAATAATTAGTCATAAATCACAAGCACGAAATGGCAACAAACAAAGTGAAGTAATTCTATGACAGCTCCGGCGCTGTGGGACACAGCCATAGACTAGCGCCGCTCCGCATCTGCGCCTCCGGCTTATAAAAACACTCTAGGGGTACGGCAGGCAAGACTGCTTGGAAGGTGGGTGCTCCAATTCGGTTCTGTCACACTATACAACCTAATCTAAGCCACCTGAATAATTTGCGGTATTTTGTATCTATTAGGCTACGCCATGTACTTAGTAGACATGCAAAATACACAAATAATCAATTGATATTAAAATTAAAACTTCAATAATTTATTTTTCAAAAACTATTGATTTCCGGGACATAAAATTTCATGTGATTATTTAAAATAACTATATCTATCTGTAAAAAAAGAATGAAGGTACATTGTGGTGTATACCGATTCTAAAGACGAGCCTCATATTGTTCTAACATCCATTACTAATTTTGCAACCTATTGTTTATTGCTTGTTCTGGTACTCCAAGCATGTTTGCAATGTAGCCTGAATGAATAAATAATCGCCACAAGAAGCAAAAACATATGGCTTTATTCTTCAGAACCTCCTTCACACCAAGTGCTTATAAGAACTTTCAAAATAGAATTTCCTATCACCATTATTTATATCAAAACTAAGATATTATATATCTCAATATGACTCTTTTATAAAGTTTATTTAATATTATATCACCCTAAAATCAGATTTTATCTCGTCGCCAGAAAACTGTAATAACTAAACTATTACAGACTGCTAGTTGAAGGTAGAATATTTTTCAGTCACTTGCCCAACCCACATAATAATATGTAGACAACACAAGTATTATTACTGCTACTTGGAGGTAGAATTTTTTCCACTGTCACTTGCCCTACCCACATTTGTACACAACACAAGTACTATTGAAAAAGGTAGAATTTAATGAATTGGTTAAATCTAAGAAACGACATTCAATCTATCTAAAATGTATACACTTTTAAGGTATGAGCTTTTACCTCAAAGTTTTCACTCAGCTCCTGTGCAGCTTTCAGTTTGATTTCATCCTTAGCACCAGGGTCCGCCAACATAGTTACATAGCTGCGGTATGTGTTCATCTGCGTATGCGCATCAGCGGCACCGCTCACCGTCATCGTAGCCATCATTATTCATTTATTCTTGCACTTTACAATGATAACTAGCGGCAAATTAACATTATAAAAACTTAAATAACTTGGGCGGGTACTTCCAGCATGGATGCAGCAACACACGACACGATTTACTTATCTAGTCAACTTCTAATCACAGTTAACGTGCTTTCATTAGTGTAATTTTATTTTTAATTAGTAAGAACTTTCGTAGTTTATTTATAAAAATACAAATACACCGCAAGGCAACCAGCAAACTCGCAAAGAACGAATAGAATGTTTAGTCTGTGGTGTGGTGTGGCAGACCAGAGAGTGGTTTGGTATAGCTATGCGCGATTATTACTAAATCTAATTGACTTAGTCGATTGTTCTATTCAGTCGATAAAAGTCGATAACAATCGATGTTAGTAATTACTATCTACTAGCGTTGTGTGGCGAGTGACAATGACGGACATGGTGTTCGTATAATTGTATTACTACTAATTCATTTATAGCACAGCGCACTTACCATAAAGTACTATACTCGAACGTACTACTAAATTAGTAATAAAAAAGATGGTGCGGTTTACGTGCGCTGCGCTGCGAATCAGTAGCGCATTGCATAGCGGCTTGCGGTGTGCGTACAATTATTAGTAGTTCGTCGATTGTTATTCGAATAATCATAGTGAGGAACTACTAAATCGACAATCGCATGCGCTATAGCCCAAGTTTCGATTCAGTCGATTGTATTTTTTGCAACAATCGCCCATAGCTAGTTTGGTAGTAAGATCGATAGATTTAAGGATCAAGGCCTAGCACATAGACGCGATAATCCACAGTGAAATATCGTTCTGCATTAGAGAGTCAAATTATCGCAAGTGTTTACACACAGCCACGATCTTTCGAGCGATACATTCAACAAACAGGAAATGCAGAGCCGGTATGTACCGGTAGATCCAGTGGCTTTAAAATTGCGGTATTTTATACGTTCCCGTATTTTTATGACGATACCGTTTTCTGCAACAAGTAATCATAGAAACGGGTTGAAATCGATGAGAAAAAGTGATTTAATAATGAAAACTATTATTTTTTGGTAGACAATAATAAGTTTATAAAATTATCAGAAGTTACTTCCAAAAATTACCAATTATCTGGCTGGTATTTCTCGGGTTGCACATTATTAGGAGTTTTCCATCCCAATCATGATACAGTACGGTGCGTACTGCCGGGATTGATACTATCTTAGTCGCGCATCCACATTGAACTATAGTTGTCGCTCCATCCCCATACGATGGTTATAGAACGAGAGCAAAAATTGGACTTATGAGTCATACCTTGGCTATAGGGGTGGATGGACGCGGGTTCAAATCTCGCACATGACTATATTTTTTTGTATCGTGAATATGTAATTTTATCTCGTAATCCGCAGAGCAGGGAAACATAACAATAATTAATTGTGCTCATAGTTTTTATCAAACAAGCACTAAACATTCCAGAGAAAAAAGTATGTCTTGGAAATGCATTAGTTACATTAAAAGAATATGCCCATGCTTCCTTTTTTATATTATATATAACCTCTGCCTATTACTGCATTTTGCCATGTGACTAATTGCACTGCGCCCGTCACACTGAAACATACAGTTGTTAAGTCTCATTTTGCCTGTAATTTTTAGATGTATAGCTCTAGTTACATTAAAAGAATATGCCTAAACTTCAGTTTTTTATTATGTGATTGGTGACGAAACACGAGCACGAGGCCTACCTGATGTTAAACGGATTAACCTCCGCTCGTAATGTAACAAATTGCTCTGCGCCCGTCACACTGAGACATACAGTTGCTAAGTCTCATTGTGCCTGTAATTTTTCTGGCTTTCAAGGACTGCTGCCGGAACACACTGTTAGGTGCTGGGCGATAGATTGCCTACTTGAGGGTGGGAGCTAGCCAGGTAGGCATTCGCAAAATGCCCTTCCACCATGTTGTGAAGCTCAAGCTGGCGGCGGTGGGGATTGAACCAGGGACCTGTGGCACGGCAGTCCGTAACTATAACCGCTGAGTCATCACTGCTTCAATTTTATTTTCTTATAATTTTCTTTGTATATGTAACAAGGTTTATCTCATACGATTAGTTGGTTGGGATTATCGCTCGGTACTGCAAGAAATAGCCATTCCATTATTACCCGGCCTAACAACTCATGAACGTGGATGTGAAATACTGGTCGGCCGTTGTCTTGGCTTGGTCGGTGATTAAACATCTCTCTCCAGCTTGTCCTACTCTTACTAATCTATGGAGATATACTCTCTCTCTATTCTCAGTGATCTATGCTCGTGTCATCGGCATCGATGGATGCTATTACAATTTACATTTTATTTTTGTAAAAGAAACAATGGGTTGAAATTGATTTTAAACACAGTTTTGGTAGTGAAAAAGTGAAGAACAATAATTAAAAAGTAACTTAAAATGTGATCATGGCCGCCCCACGAACATTGTTAGTCATAACAATTTGGCTTCGATGCACAATAGTGTACGGATACGAATTTATATCACAATATCCCTACCATCAGAACGAGACATTCCAGTTTTATCATCTAGCCGTGGACAGATTGAGCGGTCAAGTTTACGCTGGGTCGTTGAACTGGATTCATCAGCTTAGCCCAGACCTTAAACCAATTCATGTGGTGAAAACGGGCCCGAAACTTGATAACCCGATGTGTCATGCCAGCGGTTGTCCGTCTCCTGAGATAAAAACTACTAAGATTGACAACGCTAATAAAATTCTTGTTATAGACCAAGAATCTAGGATCGTTATTGCATGTGGATCAATTTTGCAAGGTTCCTGCTACAAATACAAGCTTGGAGACATTTCGGCAGAGCCAGAGTTCATTCCAGTGAGTGTTGCAGCGAATGACGCTGATGCTTCCACTTACGCGTTTATTGGACCTGAAAGGTATAACTCTTGGGACCGTTCTAATGTGCTATATGTGGGGACTACCTTCACAAACAATGGGGAATACAGACATGATGTTCCTGCAATATCCAGTCGCGATCTTATGACTCTTGAACTAGCACAATTCACATTCTCCAAGCAAAGTTTGATTCAAATAGATGTTAAATATAGGGACAACTTTTTAGTGCAATATGTATACGGTTTTAATGCAAGTGATTATGCTTACTTTTTGTTAATACAGAAACATTCCCATTTAGCTGGTAATGAAGAGCTTGGGTATGTGTCCCGTCTAGCTCGCACTTGTGTCAATGATGATAACTACAACAGCTACACTGAGGTTACGCTAGAGTGTCTTGTCAGAGAAGAAAGTGTCAATGGGAAGAGTGAAGTTGTCAATTACAATTTAGTGCAAGATGCTAAGATAGCTAAAGCTGGAGCAACTCTGGCAGCTCAGCTCGGTATTGAAATAGGAGATTCTATTCTTGTAGCACTGTTTAGTCCTTCAAAAAGTATTTCTAATGAGCCTATGTCTAAGTCAGCAATATGTGTATTTTCATTGCAAGAGATAGAAATTAAATTTAATGAAAATGTGCATATGTGTTTCAATGGCAGCACAAAAGCTCGTAATATGGGATACATTTCAGGTATGATTTCTGATGGAAAGTGTCCAAGTGTTGGCTCTACGGGTAATATTCTTAACTTCTGTGAAGTGGGCCTAAAAATTAGTGGGCTATATCCCATAAAAACTATGTCAGTTATACAGTGGAATGATACATTGATAACTTCTGTAACAATGTCTGTTACGGGTTTGCATACTGTTAGTTTCCTAGGCACTAGTGAAGGTATATTAAAAAAAGTGCTTATAGATGCTGAGAAAGGTATAGAATATTTTAGTGAAGAGATTCTACCGGGGCAGAGAATTCTTCCAGACACAACTTTATCACCATATCAAAAAACTCTGTATGTGTTGGCAAAGAATTCTATTGTACAAATACCGACTGAAAAGTGTGCTGAACATGGAAATTGTTCTTCTTGCTTGGAATCCAATGATCCCCACTGTGGTTGGTGCTCTTTAGAAAAGCGATGCACAGTTCAGAGCATGTGCCAAAAAGGCACGCAGAGTGCTCCTAGATGGCTTTCTCAATACACAGGGCAGCAGTGCATTGACTTTGAGCAAATATTGCCAGATAGAATATCCATGAATGAAATAACAACTGTACAGCTGATTATAAGAACTTTACCAGAACTTCCATTTGGAGCTAAGTATAAATGTGTATTTGGGAATGCTCCTCCTATAGATGCAGCAGTGACATCTAATGGTCTTGCTTGTCCCACCCTTGATATAAAACATAGACCTAAAATACCACAAAATCAAGATCACATTAATGTACCATTGTCTGTTCATTCATCAGAAACAAACAAAGATTTTGTCTCAAGAAACTTTGCATTTTATGATTGCACTAAGCACACAACTTGTCATACATGCATAATGAGTGATTGGGCATGTAACTGGTGCATATATGATAATAAATGTACACATGATACATCTGTGTGTCAAAGAACCATCATTAGTGGTGAGAACAATCCAACTAAATTACTCAACCATGGTATAGGCCATTGTCCTCGAATAAGACAGTACAAGAAACCAATTTTGCTACCCAACAATGTACCTAAAGAATTAGAACTGGAAGTGGAAAACTTACCACATCTTCAACCTGGACATACAGGCTTTCAATGCATAGTAAGTATTGAATTGGCAAATATGATTTTGCCTGCAAGGGTAGAATCAAACCACTATATAGTTTGTGATAAAACTACTTACTCCTATGAAGAGGATGTGGGAGAATACAATGTCAGTGTGAAAGTAGTTTGGAACCATAAACATTATATTGATACCATTACAATTACATTATACAAATGCGAAATTTTGGGTTCCCATAGGGAACATGCTGACTGTTCTCTATGTATAACGAGGAACTCTATTTATCAGTGTACATGGTGTGGAAATTCATGTACCTATACTGAGTCATGTCTGGAAAATCCAGTAACAGAATGCCCTAAGCCCAGAATTGACATGATCAAACCTCTTAGTGGACCAATTGAAGGAGGAACTATTGTCACTATTGAAGGAAGTAATCTGGGGTTACGAGTTGAAGAAGTTACTGGAAAGGTGCGCATCGGTGAAGTACTATGTGACATTGTTGATTTTGAAGTGTCTGTGAGTATCACATGTCGCACAGGACCATCTAATGGATCTGCGGTTTCCCCTGTAATTGTTGAAAATGATTCAGGCTATACAGAATCTTCTGTTCTGTTTAGTTATAAGAACATCAAATTGCAAGGCATTTATCCTGCCTTAGGACCTGTATCAGGAGGTACTCAATTAGCCATAGGAGGGCAACATTTGAATATTGGATCAGCTGTTTCTGCCTTCTTAGATGAGCTGCCATGTTCTGTAAACAAATCACAGACCTCTAATAGTAGAATAATTTGCATCACACCAAAAGCTATGGGGCCTCAAGTGATACATACTGTAATGGTGGCTATAGATAATGCAAATAGAACATTGATTGGTGATCTCTTTAATTACACTGCTGATCCAACAATCATGGAAATAAAACCATTGAAGAGTTTTGTTTCTGGTGGAAGAATGATAACAGTTCATGGTACAAATTTACACACAATTCAAAAACCACTAATGAAACTGTATTATGCTAATGAAGTAGAACCTGTGAATCACACAGCTTGTACTGTGTTGAATTCAAACCAAATGGAATGTCCAAGTCCTGCAATAAATAATAAGTATTTTGACATTCTGCAAGCAACAAAATCTCAAACCAGTACACCACAAATTGCTATGAAAGTTGGTTTTGTCATGGACAATGTTGAAACAATGCATGACTTAGAAAAATATTTCAATCCACCGCGGACGCATATGGTATTTGTAGAGGATCCTCATGTTTACCAATTTGTCAATAGGATAAAGTCTTACAAAGGTGATCCACTTGTAATTGAAGGTGAAAATCTTATTAGAGCCAGTGATGAATCAGATGTTGTTGTTACCATTGGAACTCAACCATGTAATGTTACAAGCTTAACAATGCAACAGCTGCTATGTACACCACCAGAAGTGCAACCTGGCAACACTGATGAAAATGGAGTGCAAATAACTGATATCAACTTGCCTTTAGTTGTTGTAAAAGTTGGAAAGAATTTACGGTTTCCTATTGGATACCTCCATTATGAGCTACTAAGAAATTATAATTTTCCACCAGAAGCTATCGCAGGGATAGCAGCTGGTACATTCTTCTTAGTTTTAATCTTTATGATAGTTCTGGTTATGTATAGAAGACGAAGTACTAAAGCGGAGCGTGAATACAAGCGGATACAGATTCAAATGGACACGTTGGAAAGCAATGTACGGTTAGAATGTAAATTAGCATTTGCAGAATTACAAACCGATATGTCTGATCTGGCAGCAGATCTGGAACATTCTGGTATACCAACACTTGATCATGTTAATTATGTCATGAAAGTGTTCTTCCCGGGAGTGTCTGATCATCCTATATTAAACGTTCAGCGTCAATTTATCAATGCTCCCCGAACTAATTATGATGCAGCAATGATCCAATTTGAACAGCTTTTAAATAATAAATGTTTCCTTCTGTCATTTATAGACACATTGGAGTCACAGAAATCTTTTAACATTCGAGACAAAGTGAATGTAGCTTCCTTATTGATGATTATACTGATGGGGAAAATGGAATATGCTACAGATATTCTTAAGTCCCTGCTCTTAAGACTTATCGACAAATCTGTCTGCAATAAACATCCCCAGCTAATGTTGAGGAGAACTGAAAGTGTTGTCGAAAAAATGTTAACCAACTGGATGGCATTATGCATGTATTACTATCTCAAAGATTATGCAGGATCTTCTTTGTTCTTATTGTTCAAAGCGATAAAACACCAAATTGAAAAAGGAGTTGTTGATGCCATAACTCACGAAGCCCGATATTCTTTATCGGAAGAGAAACTTCTCAAAGAACAAATAGATTATCAGACTATTACATTACACATTGTGCAAGATGATTTCGATGAGAAAGTTCAATGTAAAGTTTTAGATTGCGATAGTATATCCCAAGTTAAATCCAAGATATTAGACGCGCTTTTCAAAAATACCCCATTTTCTCTGAGACCATCCGTCCATGAAGTAGATCTCGAATGGCGCCATGGAAGAGGCGGCCACGTAACACTGCAAGATGAAGACCTGACTACTAAAACTTTAAATGGTTGGAGAAAACTTAATACATTAGCACACTATGGCGTTAAAGAATCTGCCATCATGTCTCTGATTTCTCGTCAAAATGATAGTTTCAACACTCCATACAAAATACCTTGCAAAAATTGCACTGGCATTTATTGCTCTAATTCTCACATACGAGTTTACAATAGTGACATTACAGATCAAAATGTACATTTTTATCATTTAGTAAAGCCAATTGAATATCAGCACATTGTGAATAAATCATCAGAGCACAGTCACAAAGCGATACCAGAAATATTCCTTACTAGACTTTTATCAACTAAAGGCACCGTGCATAAATTCGTCGACGATTTCTTTAGCACAATCCTTACAGTAAATGAAGTGCTACCCCCTGCAGTGAAATGGTTGTTTGACCTTTTCGACGACGCCGCCAGAACCCACGGCATTATGAATCCTGAAGTTGTCCATGCGTGGAAATCAAATAGCTTGCCCTTACGATTTTGGGTCAACCTCATAAAGAATCCAGATTTCATTTTTGATATAAACAAAACCGCAACTGTGGATTCTTCTCTGTCAGTAATAGCACAAACTTTCATGGATGCTTGTTCGTTAACAGAACATCGTCTTTGTAAAGACTCTCCTTCAAACAAGCTGTTGTTCGCTAAAGACCTGCCAACATATAGAGACATGGTGATAAGGTTTTATCAAAATGTATCCCAATTACCTCAAGTAACCGACCAAGAGCTGAGCACTTCTATGCAACAACTCTCTGTAGAACAGTTGAATGAGTTTGATACTCTGTCTGCCTTAAAAGAGTTGTACATTTATGTCAGTAAATATAGAGAGCAAATTATATTAGGACTAGAAAATAAAATGCACTTAGCTCATAAATTAGATAATATAGCATGCACTATGGATGGCGACCCGGCAGCTATGTGCTGACTATATGACACCGATGATAACGATTTAATTGCATTTACGTAATTTATTTATATGACATATTTTGTAAAAAGAAAAGCTTTAATTTATTCTGAAAATACTCAGATTTAAAACAGATGTAAAATAAGAAGACTGTATAATATCAGTTCCCGAACCCTAGTTAGACTGTTGAAACCTATTTTTTTCATCAAATTAATGTAATATGAATAATTTTAAGGAAGTGGACTATGATACTACTACACATATATTTTTCGTATTATGCCTCATTGCATTTTTGTACTTCAATTTAACTACAAAATATGTTTCTCAGTTGGTAGAAGTTTTTGGCTGGACCAAAGTCAATCTCACCTGTATTTAATATTTGAATTCAGTACCTACATAATCTAGTTATTTTAACTGAACATATGTGCAATCATACTTATTTACATATGAATTCACCCCTCCACTTCAGGCTCTATTTAATTTTACAAACATACCTATTTACATATGAGTTCACCTCTACTTAAACCTCTTTATTTCCTTTTCTATTCTTTTATGCCTTTATTTTTTCTGATTGCATATTAAAACAGTGAAACATATTATGTAGTTTATAGATTTTTAAGGATATTGATGTAGTGTATATTGCGCATTTTCTCTAAGTGGCCATATTTTGTGTCCATGCTATTTTATAATTTTAATAAATGAATATTTACTTACTCAATATTTATTGCTCTATAGAAATGTAAAGTCTTATGGTTTTATAATAACACTTAGATCTGGCACTGAAATTATTATTATTATTATGTAAATTCTTTAATACTTAACTAATTATTGATGTGTAATTTAAGATGTATGTGTAAAGAGATATAGGTAAGATAATTAAGAAAAATGTTGTGATATTTGTATTTGGAATATTGGTAATATTAATTTAACTACTCATTGATGTTTGTAGTTTAGCCATTATTATAAGTTGTAATCTTAATTTTATAAGATTAATTTCTCTTTATCTCGATCTGAATAATAACTGTTTATATCTGAATAATGTATTTGTAAAACAAGGGGGTATATGTCAACGGGTCGCAGGTAAAGATCAGAGTTGTACTCGATCACAAAACGCTATGCCATCTGATCCTGCAATCCATTGAAACTGAAATAGTTACTTATTTATTTTTGACTACTACTTGATCTCATTTTGTGCTCAAATACTAAATACTAATAATATCATCTGTAACCCCAGTAGCTACATATAACATTGGCAGCGAAAACTAAGGTAATATTCCATTTACAAAATATTTTAAGATAGACGATAGCTAGTAAGGCATCGTAAATTCACCCGTCTTTTAAAATTTTATATTATTGACTTAGAATTAAATACTTATTTATCATCCTTTTGTAATGAATAATTTCAATATGAATGGGATAAAAAGAATTAAAACTGCAGTTTTATTTAATTAGATATTAATATTTATTTATTGACACATAAACAAAACATCCAACATTAGGCAGCTCATTATTCTAAGCTCTTCACATATTTCAACATCAATTTTGCTTTTTTTTTCTTCTACTAAACAGCTCAAACCATTTACAATCAGTTTTGTACTTTATGTTATCACCAGTAGTAACATGGTTGATAACTATTAAAAACCACAATAATTGTAATACATACATAAAAAGCACCATATCCGACATAAGTACAAACATTTAGGGGTATGTCTACAATTTTTTTTGCCATTGAAATTGTAATGATGATTCTGGATCACCAGTACATTAGGCCACGTTCCAAACTCGGTATATCTAATCACGGCCGAATGTAATGTTGCTAATTTGTTACATTTTCCTCTCAACCTCTGATTAGGAGACCACAACGATTTAACTAATGGGCGGTGATCACCGTGGGATATTTATAAGCAGTATGACATAGCTCACACATAGTTGGTATTAAAAAATAATCTACCGTGACGTTGTGTGCCGGCCGTTTTTACGTTATCTGTATAAAGGCACAGATAGAGGCAAATTTGTTCGGGTCTGTACAAAGTTCAGAAATAACGTATCAAAAAACGCGGCGCAGTGTATAGATTCTAGATCTAGAGTAAGATGCCAATTGAATGTGGTAGACGTTTGTTTTAAAACATCTCTTAACCAGTTCCGCTGGTAAAACAACAACACTCAGTGCCTCTAAAAATAAATAACTAGGAATTTATAAGCAGAATAATAAATTAGAAGCTGACAAAGCGGCTACACATACTCTAGGCAGTAAACACGTAGGGATTTATTTATAATAGTTCTACAGATTTATGAAAGTTAACATAAAAAATATTTTTGTGCCTGGAACTAAAAAGCAAAAATGCAACGTTAATAAATAAAACCCTAGTTTAAAGATTGATCACTCACACATTCATTCACAATACAATGTGACGAGTTGTAAATATTTTTTTAATGAAAACTAAAGCCGTGTCATCATAAAAAATCAGCCGTGTAATCGTGTAAAAGGTCAGCGTTGAAGAACATGCTCGACAATATACGTCTAAACTTATCAATGAACTTGAGTAGTGAAAGCTTTGTATGGCATGGTACAATCAAATATAATATATTTTTTCTATTGCAGATAGGTAAGCCTTTGACCACAATCTCACGTGATGGTAAGTGATGCTGTGGTCGAAGGTGTCAACAGGTTTAACCTAGAATTACTCTGGCTCTCAACGACAGCTGCCGGAACACACCGTTAGGTGCTTAGCGACAGATTTTCAACTTGAGATTCCACCATGCGGTGAAGCTCAAGCCCGCGGCGGGATTCGAACCATGGACCTGCTGCGCGGCTGTCCACAGCCAAAGCCACTGAGCTATCACTGCTTCAAATTTGTGTATGAGAGACTCTGGATCATTATTATTATAGAACGACGACTGTTCATTTAAAATAACTGAAGTACATAGTTGCACGGCTGGTTACAGGGCACTTTCATTTATTTCGAGGCATGAATTCGACGACACATAATATATTACAATAAGCTATTCATTCAAGATAACCTGGAGTGCACAAACACCACACATTGGGTGAGAAATAGACACAAAAACAGATTAAAAGCTTCATCCACATTGTAATCAGATTCTTTGAGTACTGATTTTCTTTGAGATCAGATTTTGGTACAAGTACTTCCATATAAGTACACTAATGACTGTTTACACATGACTATCAATCACCTGAACGGTAGTATTGTGCCAAAATCCCAACAAATACAGATGAACAAAACATAATGCTTAATACAAAATAACGAGTTAGTCAATGGAATAATCGAAGTTTTATTTTTTGGCTAATTAAATTTTCTAATGGAATAACATATTGTGAATATCATAGTAATATTAGGCAACAAAGACGTTGCACCTGTATATGACTGAAATAGGAATTATTTTTTATAGTAACATTAAATCTAGTATTATGTATGGATAGCATTGATAGAGTTTAAATTAAAACCCGTACACCAGGCAAGTAAAAAAATATAATTTATTACAAAATCTATATAGGGTGGTGATTTGAAACGTCACATGTCATTAAATCGTCAGTCATTTCAATTTAATTATGACAAAGTTACGAAAATGTATAAAAGGTGTGGATACTTTGTATTCCCTGTACATTCCAAAATGTCTCCCACCCTTCAATGTAAACACTTTAAATTCTATTAGCACGCGCTGGGCTAAAGCAGGATCTGCTTGCTATTGCCTATAGTATACCTACTGTACTTACTAGAATTCATAATACTACGTACAAAAACAATTAGCAATATTCTCATGCGATAAAAATATCGTACACATGTCGGCTTGATATCGACTCAGGAGGGCTACGGGCATATTCGACTGTTTTGCGATACAATCTCAAATTAAAAATTATGTTGTAGTAAATAAACTTTACATTTCAATCTTGATAATATTTATGAAAATAAATACATTTCAAAAATGCTAAACGCTCTGTCGTAGATTTATATAGATTAGTAATTCTTCAGACTAGTGATTTACAGCACTAACTTATGTATAATAAACTGCGTGTAATTTCATCAAACATGCAAATATATATATATTTCATTTCTAGAGACAACACAATATTGTATTGATTCGTTACGAAAAAAAAAAGAAATAACATCTTTTTTTTTTCATAACGAATCAATACAATATTGTGTTGTCTTTAGAAATGAAATATATGTATGAAACAACAATCATTAAGGAATACTTGAATTACATTTTTAAAGTCAAATGCGCTCCCTCTGTATCTTGTAACTCGGTCGTAAGTCCCGGTAGTATATAATAGGTTTTAATGCACATGGACGGACATTTTTTATTTTATTTTTCATCATGTAACTAATAAATCTCGCGAATATAAGCCGTAAACAATTTATAAAATTTCAGGACGTCACATCAGAGTTAGTTGCACGACCATCCTGTGTCAATACCATACGCATGTACGTACAGCAAACCTAAAAACATATAGGCACGCCAAAGGCCATCATTCGACTACACTTGGTATAGCATCATTATCACTTAACATCGACAATAATGTTACATAAACCTAAGTCTTTCCAATTCTGACGTGGAATCCATTTTTATTCTTTGTATTTTCAATCAGAGTTCATCACATTTATTACTATACTCTTGTGCATTATTTCACGTAGAGATAACACAAACTTAGCCCAAATTAGTATATGGTAGTAAATTACATATGTGAAAGGGTATATTTATACAACCAAAAGGCGCGTATTAAACGCATCATAAGATCTTCGTTGTAGCAGTAGATCATATATTTTTACTAAAATTTGACGAAGTTTGACCTATCTTTACCCTATTAAACTATTTCATTGTGCTTTGTACTATTGTGTGGTAAAAGTCCATACAGAAAACTTAACATTTGTTTGCGTGTGTATTCACACAAAATATTTTTAATATAATCTTAAGATAGACACAATTATACATTCTGATCCATAAAATAGGAATAAGTAAAATGCAAAAGTGAATAAATTATCATTAAAATATATCACATTGTATTTAAAATTGAAGGACAGATCCATATCTGTAACAAATAATAATTTCTGAAGAAAAACCAATTAACCTAATTAAAATTATCGATGAGCTAATTTTACAGATCGGCGGTTGAGGCAGGCCAATAAATGGATTTTCACTTTTCTTGAATACTTTATATGCATCGCAGCTGTATTAAAATCTCAAACAACTGTTTATAATAAACATAGTAAGTAACTACATAAATATCTATTCAAAAATATATGTGCTTTGCTTCAGCTATGTATGTAAATAGCCTAGTACCTAGTTGAGACAAGCAAGCTAATCGTTTGTTGATTGAACGGTTAGGACATAAGATACTACTGGATGTTGTATTCATTAATTTCTAGGATTTATTATGATCCTTTTTATATCCCAAATACCGACCACAGCGAATCAGATCATGCCGTTATCAGCTTCAAAGCATGGCGGTAGTGCATTTTGGAAATGCTCTCATACCACGTAGAAAATCTGTCGCCCGACACGTATAAGGTGCGAAAGTGGGCAAATAACCTACTGGAAAAAGTTTGCATAGAATTCTTGAAGATTGATATGTATACTAAAAGTGTCTGTACTAACATAGATGAAGCAGTGTGAATCTGAACATGTGATGTGCCGAGATTCACGTGGGATATAGGCCGGATCAAGAGAGAGCCTCATATAAAAGCTCAGCCAACCCTAGAGCTGACTGGAAATTTGGATATTATCTCAATCAATAAACGATTACCTACTTGACCGGTCTGAATTACAAAAACCCGTGACATTCACAACACAAAAACCTAATTATCTACACATAAAACAATAGGTTAGTTCACATTATGTGTAAATATAAGCCATATACTCGAATCCCATTATCTTACTTAGGGCGTATATTAATAGGAACCGTCGTGTACCCATTTATTGACTTTGGTTAAACGGTTTACCATTACACTTCTGTCGTTTGACATACTTAAAAATTTGGAGAATATCTCCAAAACTAATCCTAATAGAGGCAGATGCGACCGCAATGAACCGAGAAAAGTAGTGATAGACAGCAAGTAGACTGCTCTGGTACATGGTACGGCTGATATAGTATACCAATTACTTATTTATTTATTTAATTTACAAAATTCACAGACCTTAATTTAAAATTTAATTAATTAAATTTAATTTACAAATTTAAAATTTAATTAAACTTTTTAATCCTAATTTATTACTGCTTTATACAGAATTTCCGTTCTAAACGCATAAATAACAAGGACGAATATCCTGTACAAGAATTGTGTGTAGACAATTTTCTACATTTTGGATTGAATATCTCCACTGGTATCATGCCTAGTTTGATCGCATCACAAACTGAACTTGTTCTAGAAAAAATATCAAATCATTAAATCGTGCAAAATTTTGTGAAATAGAAGTAGTTATATAGTCAGTCAATTATGTTCATCTCCAACGATTTTTCTAGAACAAAAGTCTAGTAGGTCGCAAAACTGCCTCCATGCTATTCGATTTTCGGACGCTACACCGTCCTTACTAATATTACGATATAAAATTCATACAAGTATATAACATTCTCATAACGCTCTAGGAGCCAAATGTTGATAAGTATATTCTCGTCATCAACTCAGAATTTCACATTTCCGTTTGCTGATCAAGGTAGTCGCCACGACTAATTTTTCACCGTTCGAAGGATAACTTTTGGACTCTTAGTACGCTGCTAGTTTTTTTTCTAGCGGGTCTCTGTAAACGATTGTGGAACGTATGAGATCTGGCTCTTCATCGGAGCCAACGTATTCGGCGTCGATGGCTGCGTCTTTGGGCGAGCACTTGTCGTGAGCCATCAGCAAGCCGCCGGCCAGCCCGACCAGCGCGCGGTCGAGCCAGTTCACAGGGTTGGCGTATATCAGCCCACCTTCGTAGAAGCCGAGATGGCCGCCGTGTGCCAGCTCTAGGTACATTGCTTTGTCTCGCGAACCTGTGAACATTAATTGAAAGTATAATCACCAGTTTCTTCGTCAATTTAACTGATGACATTATGCGAATGCCCGACTAACTAACGGTGTGTTACGGCAGCTGTCCTCAAAGCCGCCAGCTCCCATTCTTGGTAGTGACTAAATCATCCTCTTTGAACTCATTTCATATTTTGCCACTGTCCACACTCACTTTCAATCGTAATAAAAAAAAAACAACAAAAAGCCAAGATGTGGTGCTCTTCCCTTTTTGACACATTCCAAACCTAATTATTGAGCTGTTTATTGTGGTTCTTATTACCAGATTTATCTGTCTAATAAGAAAAAAGGTTATATTACTTAGAAAATAATAATAATAAAGCACCATTTATAAAATTGATTATTTTACCTACAAAAGTAATTTTGAAATTCAAAGTTCTTCAATATTATCCCTGGTTTTCCTGCTTCATCAAGGTTTTCATGACGAATGCCTATTACCACCTTCGACCACATCATCACTTCCCATCAGATGAGACAGTGATCAAAAACTAGCTTATAAACAGTAAATAAATCTAATATTGGCATCTATGCTGTATCACCCGGATTGTCCACTGCTGAACAGAGGGCCCCCATTAAGGGGGGTTGGCAGTTTAAGACGCTGCTGCCCACCTTCCGGTATTTCACCTTTAGGCGCCTCTTACGACACCCACTGTTAGCAATGGGCGGTGACATTCTAGCCCAGCAACTCACGGTGGCGCGGCAATGGCAGGATTGCCACATAAAAACTCTATGATCCACACACTTTGTTGAACGTCATTTATAGTTATTATTTGTGTCATAAAGGGTCCTGCCCGAATTGCGCCAACAGTACTAACGATTGGACCAATTTGTAAATGCACGCTCACAGCCGTTTGCATTACTATCAATTCTGAGCAAGCAAAAGCGTGAACATGACATCGCCCATCTACCTAAATAAATACATAATCTTGCCATGAATTACCTTCTCAAATATTAAAGGATTTTTACTGTTTTAGAGTACTTGAAAGAGAGAGATTACGAGCTGTAAAATGTCCCAGACTGTTAACTTTTCACTTTTGAATTGAGCTACAAATTGGTAAGCAAACCAATACATGGGCAGTATTGCGCTCAGAGCGCTATTGGCACGTAGTGCTCACAATACCCATCCACGGCGCCGTGAATACTGTTAGCGCTGAGTGGTGACGTTATCGATGACGTCACACCTTACAGCCCTGTAATGTTTTGGTGCTCTACGTACTACTATGACCAGCTGCGCAAATCGGGCCGACTCCATATATACCTCAAGATATGGTGTGACTATAGATACAAAAAATACTATATTTACACACGTGGTGTAACAAATTGATGACTATCGGGAGGTCGCCAGGGCCAAACTTAACCAATCTATAGTATTCTAACTTTTGCATTAACGCCTGCTGAACGAATAAGTTTCCAAATTTACTACAATAGGAAAAAAAATCACGTGCTGGTTCGGACCTACCGTCTCAGCGACTATCCATCTCAATCCGACCAATAAAACTATATCAGTATTATTCAGATACTTACTGACATATTCCCTGATGGTAGGCAGCAGTTGTTCAGGTACGATAGGGTCGTCGCGCGCGTTGATGAATATCATTGGGGTCTTTATGTTTTGCAGGTAGAAGTACGACGAACTCCATTTGTATAGGTCCGCTACTGTTTCGAATCCGTGCACTTTTCTGTAACGAACGTATTTCATAGTTAATACTATGGATTTAGAATATCGGCAATACAATTTTAAAACATGGTATCTACTTGCACAATTGTTTTGTACTAAGTTATCGAGTACCGCGGTATAAATGTATTGGACTATGCGGAATCATAGCACCTTTGCCCTTATTATGTAATTCTGATTGAAATCATATCAAATCAAAAGGGCGTTTTCGAAATAATGTATTCGCATTTCTTACTTAATAAAATCCATAACATACACACAAAAATAGTTAGTAATGCAAACCACGATTTCTCTATGATGTCAATAAGATTTTGTTATTAGCAAATTACATAATTTTCCAGCTGGTACACTGTTTTTTTTTGGCCGCTATCTCACCTGATGGAAAGCGATGATGCGGCTGAAGATGTAGCATGCTTGCCTAGAAGATACCTATTCACTCTAAGACTACAGTTTACCGGACGACATCGAGATTGAAGAATCCCCTTACCTCGAATAAGCCTCGTCAAGATCGGGCAGCGTGCCAGCGGACACGATCGTGTTCTCATCGAGCGAGTAGCGACTCTTCAAGTCGGTGCTGAGCAGCGTCCTCTTGTGTCGCGTTATCAAGTTCCGGTAGTTGTCTGTCATTATGTACAGGTATAATCGCCGGAAGTTCTGCCACTGGAGGAGATACACCATCGTGCTGGAAGTTTAAGAAAACAATAAGTCTTGGCTAAGGAGTAGTTGGGCCCATAGGGAGCTGGGTTAGAATGTCACCCCCATTACTACCTACGGGTGTCGTAAGAGGCGACGAAAGGTAAAATAACGGAAGGTGGGCAGCAGCGCCTTTTGATAAACTGATATCTTAAACTGTTATCCCCAAGATACCTGCCAAGCTTGGGAATTATGTCAAACCCCTCTTAATTGGGAGGCTGTGTACAATCCGGCTGATACAGTAAGGAGGAGTTGACGCGTGCTGCATAGATACTCCTATCCTTTAAATCCTATTAAAAGCCTATCATACTCCTAAAGCTATTTTGCTGCGGTAATGCACACGAGCACGCACAGTACTCAACGAGTAGATTACATTACCATTGCAATACCTGCTGCGTGTGTGATATTTACAAAATTATACATTCCGGGAGTAAGTTAATACATTTTAACTAACATCTAGAAAGCTGCTGCTCCATAATACATTTTATATTTTACGCTAAAAAGAGTAATACGTACATACAGAGAAAATCCCACATACATACATACATAAAACCAAGCCTCTTTCCCGTAGGGGTAGGCAGAGACCACATAAGTATTTCCACTTGTATACGATCCTTAGATATCTCTTTCGCTTCATCTACACTCATCAATCCTTTCATACGTAATATCGCGTCGGTTTAGGGTACTCTTGACCTACAGTTAACTATTAAGTTATTTAGATATCGGTAGCGTGTCGCTTAGTCATTGAGTTACATTTTTGAATAATTGAAAACACTGGTATCTTAACTATATGACAGATGATCGCCTGTGCCTCTAAACATAACTGTTGATCAAAAAACTACATAAATCGTTACAACGACTAGCGGCTAATGTTTGGGTACTTACCTATCATTTCTTCAGTGTTAGATTATATGATTATATAATGTAAATATCTATTATATTATAAAATATCTGGCATTAAAATCAGTTTTTCAATACTGAGAAGTGTTGTTAACATGCTGATATTAAATCATCCTTGACATTGCAAGGTCATAGCCTTGAAAAGAAGCATTAAGTACGACCATCGTGTCATTCTTCCCACGGCAAATTCCAATGATTAGAACGCTGCCATTTTTCAATACTAAATGCAACCACCTGTTTAATTTCACGCAGTCGATTAATGCGATAGGTCATATTGACGAACATACATATTTTATACCGGTGAGAAGAATCGTGTTCGCATAGAAATACTTATAATTATATATCTGTGAATTGATTTTTGAAGCAATAATAGCTAGAAGCCAAGCGGTAATAGCTATGGACTGCCATGCCGCAGGTCTATAGTTCGAACCCCACCGCCGCACCAGCTTGAGCTTCAACGCATGGTGGAAGGGCATTTTGCGAATGCTCGCCTGGCTAGCTACAACCATCAAGTAGAAAATCTGTCGCCAAGCACCTAACAGTGTGTTCCGACAGCAGTTCTGTTCGAGACCCAGTAAAATTACAGGCACATGAGACTTTACAACTGTATTTCTCAGTGTGAAGGGCGACGTGCAGTACGTCATTTGTGACGAAATGCATCTTTTATAGGCAGAGGACACCGCTTAACATCAGTTGGGCCCCGTGCTTGTTCCGTCACAATAAAATTTTAGAAAAAGTATGTAAACCTAGATAGAGGATACATGTTTCTACACCTACGAACTGTTTGGAGGCCGTTGATTGTTGATCAAAACGGGTAGATGCGACATGTGAACAGAACGCTGACATGTATCTTAGCCAAATACTCCCGCACAGCGTGGTAACGCAGCCAGTATTCTGGACCTATTCTTAAGAACAAAGGTTTATTCCATTTTCCAGAAAACCAACTGCATTTATTTTACATAATGTATTTTCGTTTATATGTAATTTGATGTCTAATAAACTAGAATTGAATAAAATTATATTACGTTTTAACTCATGTGTAAATAATATACCTACGACTTCTTTACATCTTTCCTCATTACATGAATAATTTTACAAATCATACGATCGTATGACACTGAAGATAACCTGTTCCAATCTAAAGTAAATAAACACGAAACTGTAGATACAGAGGCCATTCCATTACACAGTTTTGTACTGTATATTATTTATTGTGGAATTAAGAACCACTAGGAAGTTAACCTGACGATACGGTGTTATCTGCACCTATCATTTGTAACGACTGTCATCTTGGCTAGGGTCAATTTTTTTTGGCATAACGTTCTAGCTTGACCAGAATCGCCACTACATTAAAATTAAGAATATATAATTTTATCCTTAGCATTTTTGGTATATAACATTTCAAATAATATCTTCTACAAGATGTTTTTTTTTATGTATCGTTCTCCACATTCTGGCATACTCAGTATATGGATGATATTGTCTTGATCAGCCCTAAAAATACTTGCTTATCAAATAATAAAAGAAAATTTACTAATAAAATGGAACCGACTTCAACACTCAAAAGTGTGAAACAACTTGTTAAAGTCGGTACCACAATAGTTCAAAAGTACCTATCAAAATATTGTGCGCATGGTACCGACGTCGACAAGTTATTTCAAACTTTTGAGATTTGAAGTTGGTTCCATTTATTGGATAAAAAAAAATTATCACCCTTTTTAGTGACCCTTGCTACTTACGGCATCAATTGTCATTCACTGTCAACGACTATATTATCAGGACAGGAAACTATTTTTCAGTTATTGGAGTGTAACTCAATAACGGCTAGACCGATTTTGATGAAATTTAAGTGGGCCAAACGACAAGCTTGTCAAACTAACTAACAAGACCAAAATTCGTATGATAATGTGCAGCGCTCCATTTGCGTATATGCCGTGTACTATAGCACTTTCTCGTTTGCACCCAGATCTTTAATGATCACGTTACCGCTGAAGCTGAACCGGACGAGGATTAGTTTCGTGGTCAGGTAATGTTCTAGAAGCAATTATTCAATAACTTACTATAATAAGAAATAAGTAATAAAATAAGTATTCAATAACTTACTCAATTGCATTATATCCCTGGCATATAGAAATACCGCCGACGATGTTACTCGGCCGCTTTCTCTCCTCGCCCAGATACTTGGTTATCAAATTACCGCCGAGACTGAACCCGACCAGGAGCAGTTTTGTGTTCGGGTAACGCTCAAGCAGATTTTCTATCATGTAGTTGTAATCATCTGTGTGCCCTAGAATCAAAAACAAACAAATTGATTGAAGTGAATGGGATAAAATTTCATGGGGAAAAAATGCAAGTTCAGCAGGTTTCAATTTTGGGACCGTTGTTGTTTCTGGCATATTATATTCGTGATTTTCTTTACATGACTTAAATTATCAACGCGGTAACATTAACTAGACGCTTGACCTTGTGACGTCATTTTGGCGCTCAAGTACGGCGGGCGAGAAAAGGGAATCCGGGGGTAAGCAGGTGGGGAACCCGCATTCCAGCGATGCGTCGAGTTAATGTGACCGTGTTGTATATTTTGTATTTCGTGATAATAAGAAAGATAGCGAGCTAATACAAATAAAAAAATTGTGATCTCTTAAAGGTTTAATTTTTTATTCTTATATGTATTTATATTAATTCAGTATTTGTTAAGTTTGAACCAAACAAGATTTACCTAGTTTAACTTTCAATTGTCAATTCAATAGTCATAACTGTGAGACAAAAATTGATACAACTTTACAGTGGGAGAAATGAGGGAGGACTCATTTATATTATCTGCCCAGGAGACTTAGTTCTGCTGTATACAGCGTTCGTAAGATAATAAAGCCGACTGATGTAGCAGTGAGAGCACTCTCACGGTGTAAATACCCGAAATAAAGTGGCCAAGCTGAAGAGCATAATTACACAATATTATGTCAAAGTGTATTGTTGAGAGGACAATAAATGATATAGAGATTATCGATGATCACGATTGTCGTGACCAACATTTTTGAGTGTTCTTAAAGAGGTTACTACTTTTTATATATATAGATGACTATGTTTTGTGTTGTTACGTCAAGTGATCGCTATGAATATTTTAATCTAGGGTATTGAACTGAAATTATAATATGTTGATGTTTTCCTAAAATGTTTCAATAAAATTACAGAAGCAAATAATGTAAACGCTATAAGTAATAATTTATTAAATTCGTTGAATTTAGGGTAATGACTGATATACTAATGGTTTACTGCTAACATGATTCCAATAAAACCAATTTACTTAATGAGCACTCGTAAGACGCAGCAAGTAACCGAATTTAAATATCTTACACTATTAACATAGTCTATTTAGACTTTTATCACACTATTATTATAGATGCGAAAGTTTTTGTGTGAGTGAGGATATGAGCGTGTGTATTTGTTACTTCTTCACACTGAAATTGCTGTAATGATTTGGATGAATATAGATAGCTTGGACATGAATAAAGAAAGGAACGCTAAGGAATGATAGCTATGGCAACTTTTTCCTCTCACGGGGCTGGTTCTAACCATTTTTGGACCCGAGCTGGCGTTGCTGTGGCCGCTGCAACCTCGCACGCCTCGTGAGTGATTAGTTACGCACACATAGCTGTGGGTGTAGTAGTGAAGCCTTCATTCTGTACTGTTCTTTATTCATGTGCTTTAGGTATAGGATTAACACATAAGATTTTTTTGACAATCATTGATGTGTGTTATATTTAGTCGAGTTCACAAAAACGGTCTCTACCATTTTGACGAAATGTATAGTAAGCTGTTAACTTTTCGACTAAAGTAATTCCTTTTGTCTATGGTTTGAGTCACACTTCTGAGAAAGCAGATAGGATAGCCTTTGGCCATGCACCATCCCGCCTAGTATGTAAGTGATTATCTTTGATTTGAAGTTCACTATCTCTAACGTCGAGTGGAGTAACGAGCAAATTTGAAATCTGGAGATATTGTACTCGATCCCCGTGTAAAACAGTAATTGGGTTTTTCTGACAAATACACTTTCTATAGCAGTTCAGAATCTGAAACTATATGAACAGAAAGGGCAATAAGCTGGATGTCTATTACAGAAAACCAAAACAACAGAACGTGCTGCTTAGACATGGCACCCCTGCCTAACTCCGGGACGTAAAGAACTGATATGTAAGTCACAATGTAGTCGAAAATGTAAGGCTAGACCTAGAATGGAGCTCTCAAGGACATCTGCTAGAATACACCGTAATATAAAGTTATCTTAGGATTTCGCGATTGTTACACATAGTAATTAAACAACTTTTAAGAACTTTGCAGTGATCGTGGTCACGGGGTGACTCAGTCACCCCCTGACCACGATCACTGCATAGTGTTTGAAACGTCGCGTCGGGACAAAAATAATGACAAATATACGCGATTTAAACCGTTTAAAGTTGTTCAATTACTATACACCGTAATATGACTGGCAAAATATTCTCTACGGGAGCTAGCCCAAGAAAATATGCAACATGCTCTTCCACCTATAGGGAAGATCAAGCTCTTCTCAGGGCCCCGATGCATGTTCTTGTACCTACTCACTAACACTGGCGCATTTCTTCAAAATTCACTGGTTACATCTCTGGGCAAATCCGTATAATATCTGTCAGAACGAAGCTCCAAAAGTAATTCTAATTGAATTGAATCACGATATTTGATTTTTATCATGCGGTGATAATATATACATCACCCACCAGGAAAAATATTACGACCAAAATAGAAAGATGACTCCTTTACCGCTTTTATGGTAAATAACTAGTGTATTTACATCTATATACGTCGGTCTCAACATTCGTCCACTGCTGGACGTAGACTACTAATACGTGTCACAAAAAAAAATACTTTAAAAAAAATATGAATATTTATTAATAACACCAGTCCTGCCATGCAAAATATAAATACACTTTATTATAAAAACTAGTTTTATTGAATTTCAATTAACAGAAACATATTATGTAAGTGTGAATACGATGTCAAGGATCGTTTGATTTTTAATTATTGATGAGGAAGGTTTTAAGGGTGACTTTCAATCTCCCAAATTTATCCACCGCGATTCCACCTACCTATACTTTCCGAACGTGATAAAACAATATTTCTCATTATAGCCTCAGCCCGCCATTCCGACAGCGTGGATTTTGGTTATGCTGAACTGTAACTAAAAATCGGTAGTAAAAGTGTTCATTGACCTCCAGTTCAGGACCTAAAAAATCGATAAACCTAACCTAAAAATCACTTCCACAAAACATGTTCAACCGTTACGGAGGTAAGTGTTACATACACACACATGGTCAGAACATTTTGCATTCATAATATATGTAGGTATCTACAATACATTTTATTCTATGTTATAGTACGAACGCATCGAAATACAACGCTATTTCATCGAACGTAACAGCCATTTAGATGATATTATAATTAAAGCAAGATTTTAATGTGTAAGGTTATAGTAATTCTTGAGAAACCACTCATGTTAAATGTATTTTTGCATGACAATGACCTATTATGGTATATGGGTAAATCAAGGACTTCTACATTTTTAAAACAGCCTCTTTATCAGTTTTAATTTATATCATATTACATTATCTTGAAAATACGAGTTTATCACCAACCTTTTATTGGGAACAAAGTTGTTGATGTACTTTGTTTTCAAAAGACATCACAATACCCCCAAAACTTTTTAATAATATTAAACTTTTTAATATTTTTAATAGGAAGAGGCTATATACCTAAGAATAGAACTAATGTTACAGAATAAAAAGGCTAATGTTTTCTTTTACCTTACTTTTAAAACATATCCATCTTAGACGTAAAAAAATCCATTAGACGCCGCGCCGGTTTGAGGAGGTGAACAAACCGTTACTCTTTTGTTATAAAGGTTGTTGGCAATTAACCCTAGAGTTCGCAGAAAGGAGCCGATCAATAAACGGACCATTTAAAACAAAACACAGAACAGTGTACACCATAACTCTACGAGTCTTACTTGAGTATATATTGAGTGTTGTGAGTCATGCATGCATGAGCTGACTGACTCGGAATGACGCAATACTTATCGTTACTTTACGAACGGATAATGTTTAGACTATGTCCTGTTTCAGAATCGCGTTCAGTTGTAAGAGTAAAATCGCACTTTTGTTTTCAAGGTTGAAAAAACGAAAGTTACCATATTATTTGGGAACTAAAAATTACAGTCTTCCCGGAGTTATACACAACATCAAATGGCTCTATGTATACCCGTGTCCTGTTTGAGTCACGGTCAGTTCTTTATGAATCATAGATTATGTCATCGGTTAAATTAAAACTACAGTGGTTACCTGAACTATTCCACTTCCAATTAACGATTCCAATCGGAACAATAACAAAATATGTATAGCTTCACCGCCTGTATCGAATTGTTACATATCAAACTTAGAAATGCAGACATCTCCGCCGATGACTATCACGTTGCAAATAGTGTTTTCAGGTGTTTATTATCGAAGTACGATACTCTTATACTTTTTTACTCTGTTCATTATAAAATGTGATTAGCTTATTATCAGAAGTACTTAACATAAACATTGTTTACGGCTTCGATCGTCGATGATTGTAGATAGGTTTTCCATCCAATGTTTGCGTTCCACTTTCCTATATAAATGAATGGACAAGTCATAATTGCGTCAATGCAATTTATTGTCAATATCTGTGTCCACGAGGTTGATTACCACATTTTGAAGTGATAGTTTTGTGTATGCAGACAAATATCTACATAAGTACATATATCTATGTTATATAAATCCCATCTAAAACCAATATACAGGGTTATTGATAATATGCTAACAACCTCTTAGGGTTGACTACTACTAGTCCTAACAATCGTTTTAATGCCTACTCAGAACCCAGAGCGTCACTGGACCTCGCCGAGCTCCCTTTGAATAGAGTTTTGAATATTTACATCGATCAAAGTAAAATATTAAATAATACATTACAGGCAGTAGAGAAGACTTTTAACATCAAGTATTCCTCGTACATATTACAAAACAATTAAAAAAAAATGATTTTTTGAACACAAATTAATTTTTCTCAAAATGTTTGTTAGGACTAGCAGAAGTCTACTACTCTCCTTTGACCACTATCTCACCTGATGGTAAAAGATGATGTGGTCGAATGTTGTTCAGACTAACCTAGAATTACTAGCTCTCAAGGGCAGCTGCCGGAACACGCCGTTAGGTGCTTGGCGACAGATTTTCTACTTGAGGGTGGTAGCTAGCCAGGCGGATATTCGCAAAATGCCCTACCACCATGCTATAACGACTGCCATCCTAAGACAACAACCGGGACCGACGGCTTAACGTGCCCTCCGAAGCACAGAAGCGCTCAGTAGTAATGTCACAAACGGTCACCCATCCAACACATGACCGCGGCGGACGTTGCTTAACTATGCCGATCGGTTAAGAACAGGCAAACTTCGCTACGAGCGCTTCGTTGTTAGCATTTTACCAATACCCTGTACATATATAGGCAGATGCTCGTATCATTTGTAATTAAACCGCGTAATTCGTCATCTAAAGCATATATATATATCACGAATATGTTTTACAGACAGATTCATCGTTTGCTATAGAAACATTTATATTTATTGACTTTTCAATGTGTAAATGGGTATTTGAATCCCCATCCGTGTGGGTGTTAAATTGGCACAGTCATTTACCATTGTCATTAGCGTGACGTCATATATGTAAGAAATAAGAAAAACAATGAGCTGTTATAAAATTTTGGCTAAAGCAATTTCACTGTTGGAAATTTTCTACATGCACGAAAATGCAATATTTCGTAGTGACGCCTTAGTACGCAACTAATTGTGGTGGTACAGGCTAGTGTGATCGTCTAAGTTAAGAGTTATATTATACTAGATTTCCGGGCGCAGCTCCGCCCGCGCGTATGTCGGTTATCGCGCAAAAACATTAACCTCTTTTTGCGCAGTTGGATAAAAACTATCCTATGTATTTTCCCTGGTCTCAAACTATTTCCATATCAAATCGATCTAGTAGTTTTGGCGTGAAAGCGTAACAGATAGACAGAGTTACTTTCGCATTTATAATATTAGTACTGATTGAGAAGGTGGTTACTAAATTCAGAGATACGATATCGTAGAAGAGTATAATTAATTTACTTACTGAACTCTCTTAATTAAAGCAAGCCAGGAGGAATATAAAAGTGATTATTTTATAGACATTCAGCCTAATATACTGTCATAAAACTTGTGTAAAACATGAGTGATGGTTTACAATCACATAAAGTAAAGCTCTCCTACGATATCGTATCTCTGAATATAGTAACCACCTTCTCAATATAATATAACTCTTAACCTAGACGATCACACTAACCTGTACCATCACATAATGAATCATTCATGTACAATAACTATGGGCTGTTCGTTGGTAATATTCTCAGGCTAAGACACAGAGACATTTATGTAAAACGGTTTGGGTCCAGTTAAACTAATTTAAGCGTCGACTAAGCAAATATTTAAATATCGTATTCAAAGATATAGCCTGAACCCTACTTACCTCAGTCTTAGCCTAAGATCACACTCTATTATTTATGGCAGTTTTTAATAATGGAACATTTACCGGTTTTTGTTAACCTGAAAAGATAAGCCTAAAGTTCGGCAATATTTACAATTTCATTGGAGTACATAAGTGAAACAAAATATCTGACATGTATACTACTTATTTTCAAGTACCAACATCGTGATTAAATGACATGAAATTTCTTCAACGCATTCCATGGCAGTGATTTTTGATTCTAGACGTAAATTTCCTAATATGCAATAGGCAACTGTTTTGATTTGCTTTAGGTGATGTTATTAGGTATTAAATATAATGACAAGATAAACTTATAAGGCTCTACGTAAAAACTACAAATTTGCTCGCTTGGTGACGCCACTGCTATTTTAAGAAAGGCTAAAGTTGTCGATTTTCACAACTTGGGTTAGCATAGCCGCGCTAAGTTTATGCGCTGTTCCACCTATAGGTTTATCTCTGAATACATAGATATGAGAATAAATACTATATTTTGACAGATGAAATCGTTAGTTTTTTTTTTTTTTATACTGGACTGGGTAGCACTTGACCACTATCTCACCTGATGTTAAGTGATGATGCGGTCGATGATGGAGCGCGCTTACCCAGAAGATACCTGTTCACTCGGGTTTTGAAGACCCCCATATTGTACTTAACCGGAAACACAGACTCAGGCAGGGTATTCCATTCCCTGGCGGTTCGTATAATAAACGAAGAAGCAAATCGCTTTGTTCGGGTGAATGGAATATCTACCATATAGCGGTGGCGCTTCTGAGTATCCCTGGATGTCCGGTTAAAGAATGGGGATGGCGGAATCAAATCATGTAGTTCTGTGGCACACTCCCCGAAATGTATCCGATAAAAAACCGATAAGCAAGCGACTTTGCGGCGATGCTCGAGACTTTGGAGTCTCTTGCTCAAGTTCGTCGTCGTTAATGAGTCTCTTGGCTCTCCTCTCAATAGCTTCCAGTGTCTCCAGCTGGTATTTGGCAGAACCATCCCAGAGGTGAGAACAGTACTCCATACACGACCGGACTTGCGCTTGATAAAGATTAAGCAGCGGTCCCCGAAATTGAGAGTCGGTGTTAATGAGATGCCAAGAAGCTCGAGATGGTTACTTATCGGCACGGACACATCCCTGAAAGTAGGAGCCAGCTGAAAAGGGCTCCGTTTGGCGGAGAAAAGACAAGCCTGGGTTTTAGCAGCATTGAACTTAACCAGATTGGCATCGCCCCATTCGGAGACAGCCTTCAGAGAAAAGTTCAAGCGCTGAACCATCGCTTCCCTATGAGACCGGATTTGTAATGCACTGGTTCGTGCGTTAGATGTATAACTCTCCACAACGGTGCTGTCGTCTGCGTACCCAAAAATACCGGGCTTAAGCAGATCATTAATATGCAGCAGAAAAAGCGTTGCAGAGAGTACTGATCCTTGAGGGACTCCGGCGTTTATAGCCAATTGGTCGGAAGAACAGCCATCGATGACCACTCGAATCGACCGATCCCTCAAGAAATCTGAAATCCAAACACATAAGCCAGTGGGAAGGCCGTATGAAGGAAGCTTGCTAATAAGGCTATCGTGCCAAACCCTGTCAAAAGCCTTCGAGATATCGAGAGAGACAGCAAGCGCCTCTCCGTGGTTCTCGATGGCTTCGCTCCAGATGTGAGTGGCATACACTAGAAGATCCCCAGTAGACCGGTTTCGGCGAAACCCGTATTGTCGGTCACTGAGGAGATCATTCACTTCTAGGTATGCCAGGAGCCTGTGGTTCAGTACACGTTCCATCGTCTTACAGAGTATGGAAGTGACTGAAATAGGCCTGTAATTGGCAGGGTCTGCGCGACTACCCTTTTTGGGCACGGGCTGCACGTTTGCAAGCTTCCAGGACTTAGGCACTTGACCAGTCGTCATAGACAAGCGAAAGAGATTCCTGCCAGCCATATTTCTCCAAATTTAAGATCCTGACTTTTCCATGTCTATATATTTACGAGATGTCGCTATTTGTTCGAACCAATCTGTACCTTTATGAATTCGGGAAAGGTACACAAAGCAGAAATAAGCTGAAAGTTCCTGCACACAGAACAGCATGTTTTAGAAAAGGTGTATGCGGTATGGGTCCTAAGATATACAACCATTTGCCAGAAACAATATTAAAATCGGAGTGTCACTGCATTTAAAAGAAGTTTGTATAATTTTCTTTCACAAAAACTATACTATAAAGTGACTGACTTTCTTATAGATAGATTCAAAATTTGACGTTATTTAATTTTATTTGGATTTATATTGTTTTTTTCACGCCTACTATATTATTATATAATTATTCATGCTTTAATAATGAAATGACTATAAATATGTATTAGATATAAGCACGTTATTATTGTATGTCTGAATGGACTTAGCTGTTGGTACTATTTATATATTTAAGAACTACATGTAACACAGTCTAACAATAAATAAATCTGAATCTGAAGAGGCGAGTCAATATTGGAGTCAACTCAGGCGCACACATCCTCAAGACTACAGCTGGTATACCGTCTGGACCACTAGCTTTGTTCACGTCCAGATCGCGCAACGCTTTGCGTACTTCAGACTGTCGAATGCGGATTTCTGACAATAACGTCCCGCAGTTTGGCAGGCTAGAAGGTACAGCATTGCCAGCATCTAAACGTGAAGACTCTGCAAACAGAGAGGCAAATAAATTTGCTTTCTCTTCCGCAGTGTGCGCTAGTGAGCCGTTAGGTTTCAGCAGTGGAGGCAGTGAGGGACGGCAGAAGTTCTCTTCGATCGACTTTGCCAGGGACCAGAACGCTTTGCTACCCGAGGGGTAAGAAGCAAGTTTGTTCCCTGTTCGGCGTATGTGGTCGAAGCGAGCCTTCTTGAGAGCCTTTTTGCAGGACTTGGCGGCTAGGTTAAATGCTTTCTTCTTTTCACGTACATCTCTGGATTTGCGGGTTCGAGCATCAGCCCACGCTAAATAGGCCTCATGTTTTGACGCTTCTGCATCTCCACATGTAGCATTAAACCATGGGCGAGCTTTGCTGGACATCGGGACGTCAGAAAATGGTATGAAGTATTCCATACCCTGACGTAACACCTCAGTCACAGCATCCGCGAATGTTGAGGGATCGCTCGAAGAAAAACAAACCTGACGCCAAGGGTAAGACGCGAAAAAATAACGCATCTCATCCCAATCTGCTGACCTGTATCGCCACACCCGCCGAGTGCCTCTTGGACTGGGATCGGGCGGGGAGTACACTGATACAGACTTCACCAGACAGTGGTCGGAGCTACCTAAAGGTGATGAAACCGACACCGAGTAGCGGTCTGGATCTGTTGTCAGCAGAAGGTCCAAGCAATTGGCTGTGTGGCCATCAACATCCGGTATCCTTGTGGCTCCTTGGACCAGCTGAGTGAGGTTTAGCGTCAAAGCAAGTTTGCGCATCTCTCGACCAGCATGGTCTGTGCTCTGGTATGGGTATAGCCAGTCTTGATGGTGGGCGTTGAAATCCCCCAGAAGCACTAATTGAGCAGAAGGATACCTCTGTTGGGCCACATCGGCCGCCTCACTGAGGTAGTTTGCGAGCCTGGTTGTCTCCTCATCTCCGCTGTGCGAACGGTAGACACTAGCATAAAGGATTTTCTCCATGCCATTGTCCACCAGAACCCACATGATAGAGAATTTGGGGTCTTCAAGGTTGCGGAGACGCCGATAGCAAATGTCATCGCGAGCATACATACAAACTCCTGCCTTAGCCTTGAAACTATGTTCAAGAACATAGCCAGGGTAGGCAAGGTATGTCGCGTCAGCAGGACATTTGATCTGCGTCTCCGTGAGGAACAGTATAGTTCACACTTAAATAACTTGTCTCTGAATCTCAGTCTAAGACTTATGTAATTTGCCTATCTAATGTAAGTCACAAAAGGCAATGAACTTCTGATAAATTTCCAGAAAGTTATAATATTTGTTTATGTGACAAAGTACCCGACCATTCCACATGTGCAAAACATGCGTCCCTATCAAATAAATGTTATTGTAAAATGGTGTACAAACATTTTTATAATTTATCTCATTCTCAACAAAGGCTTGTATACTTTTCCAGCGGGTTATCAATAATGAGATATAGCCATATAAAAGAATTTGAAATACTCCATAGGTACTAATTTAAATTGAAAGCATTAAGTGATTCCTACACACCAACAAGATATGGGATGAACAAATAATCATATCTAATCTTTATTTCCATGGAGACTAATCTAGACATAAGTGTGCGCTTTAGAGTAACAGAGCTGTAATATAGTTTCATAGACTCAACACATCAGAATAATATTTGACACGTCATCTCCTTTTAAGTTAGAAAATTTTCGAATTGGATAATTATTTGTTGGGAGCTAGGTCTCATTCCAAGCGAAACCTTTTTACCATCCTCGGCCACATCATTACTTACCAACAGGTGTAATAGTGGTCAAGGGCAAAAAAACTCAACTCTTGAAACGACACCAATATGAATTTAAAATTGTTAACATAATAGACGACGGAGTGAATTTTCTGGTAAGTTCGATGACATTGTGACGAACACGCACGAGGGTCACACCTGATGTGAAGCGATAACCTCTACCTATAACAGCTGTATTTCGATAGACGAACTGCAATGCGCCCATCACTTTGAAACAGAGTTGTTAAGTCTCATGTGCGCCTGTTATTTCCTAATTACTTACAGTCTCACAAAGACTGCTGCCGTAACACACTGTTAGGTGCTTGTATGCAGATTTTCTACTTGACACCATAGGCAAGCGAGCATTCGCAAAATCCTTCCACCATGCGGTGAAGCTCAAGCCGGCGATGGGGTGGCGAATCATAGTCCTACAGCACGGTAATCCGTAGCTGCTACCGATTGGCTTTAGATATATCGGCCATAGGTGCGAGAACTGTTGTCGCGAAAATCGGTTAATACAGACACCGATTTGGGTCCTGACGGTATCGCCCTATCATTAACCCTATCGGAATATAGGTAAATCATCTGCTACACCACAGATTTATGGAAAGTCTTTGTACTGCCAATTCCCCTACTTAAGCGTTTGTCTGCCCGCTTCCATTAATACGCGTGCTCACATTCTCATTGTACCTTAGTGTAGGTGTTCGTTCATATATTTTTAAAGTGTGGTAAATTTATAAAACGTGAACAAGTAAAGAATGCTTAGTAGTACCTACGTACTGTGTAGTGTAACGATTTAGATTAAATTTATATTAATAAGGTTTTTGGGAACGAAAATCGATCTATAGTCTTATTTCAAGGTAAACGGGTTTTACAACAGTAGTAAGCACCTACCGATGTGCAGCGGCCCAGGTTGCGGTTGCAGAAAAGATAGAACTGCTCCTGGGCAGTGAGCATATCCATGACATAATAGGCTATTACATATTTATTTTGTACCTACATTAGTGATTCACCTTTTTTGATATTCTACATGTATCGTTCGATGCTTATCAATTGAACAAATCCGCTAATTGATCTTATCAACAAATCGTCAGCTATGAGCGAATTTTACACACGCCGCCGGCTGAATGTTGAATAAGGTAAAGTTGAACAGTGACTCACCATACGAGAATATTCGGTTGCCGGTAACAGGCACGCTGTTCAATGCTCCGATGTGATTCAGCACAGCACATCTGTAGCCATGGCATTGAGAATAGTGCACGTATGTGCGGATGTACACACTCTCCGATGTGTTCCCAATGCCTGGACATATAGCGACGGTCACATCATCTGAAAAGGAAAATTACTCATATAGAGACTGATCAATACCACCTACGAGTCCATACATGGTAAAGTTATGTGTAGGTATGCGTAATGTAATAGACTACGCAGAAATTTATGCGAAAAAAGATTTTATGTATGGCCATATAATTTTTAGGCCACTTTGAAAATTCAATTATTTACTGGAAAATATAAGTATGTAGGTATCTACGAATTATTTGACAAATGCACTATGTAACGAATTCAAAAGCGTTTAACTAACTTCTCGGCACCCACGGCTTGAGTGAAATTGTCACCCCTATCTCTTCCCGTGGGTGTCGTAAGAAGCGATCAATGGAAAATACCGGAAGTTGGGTAGCAGCGTTTTTTGATGAACTGCCATCTTACACTGCGATCTGCCAAGCGTGAGTATTATGGCAAATCTCCCCTTAGTTGGGGAGGTTGTGTTCAGAAATGGACAACCCGGCTGATACAGTATAGTAACTAACTTCGCCGGATGAAGTACTGAGTGGTCGCTCTTTGTCCTCCACAGCAGAAGATAACGTTCTACATAATATACAAGAGTATGAATACTCAATACTCGATCGATTATTGCAATCATTAGGTACATACAAATGTGGTTTACATGGGTTAAATAAACAAACCAAAATTAGGTGGAATGGTACATAATGACCCTGATAGGGTATAGCAGCATGTAGCAGAGTGGGACGATCTATTATATTATCGAGGCATCCTTAAAAAATTCTTCAAGAGTATAGTATCACTTTTCGAGCCGGATATTTTTTAGGGCTCTAGCAATTTGTGAACATTGTCAACAATAATAATTGAGAATAGGCAAATTACGTATTAATTCCTTCATGTGGAGAAGATAAATATTGTTTCACGATGGGGCCGCACAAACTCACCAATGCTCAGAAGCAAGTGCAATAGTGCAGTAACACCGAGTTTACAAAATTATCACAGGTAATTAAGTTTGGATTTATCAATACGATTCAATAACGGAGCATAGGTCGACGCGAGCGCCGGTTTGGCTGTTTCTAAATAAAGCAAAGAAGAAAACGAAAAGAGGAGGAATATTTTGATCACTAGTTTTTTAGGGATCTGTTCAGTTCATCTGCAAAGAAGCATCAATTTCAAATAGTAAACTATCAAACGCATGCCAGAATTGCTAACTGCTGTCAAATAATAACTTACAGTTGCTGTGAACACGTGGATCCGCGGACTACTGCTTCACTAGTATTACACTGCATCGCATATAAACGAGGGACTTCCAGCGCATCGATTACATTTTTAGGTCACTCTCCCTACAGCCCTTATTTGGTACAGAGTGAAATAAATAATTGAAAGAGATACAGAGCTGTGCGCTGCCAGCGCATCACTGGCAGCGCACAGCGTTCGAGCAGGCCGTATAAGAAGTTTGGGGCAAACGGAAAAAATGTGTCGAAAATTGGTTCAGACTTCAGACGCATGAAACGATGTACAGATCTTGGTGGAGGTATAACTTTTGTTTTCTTACACTTTATGAGTGCCCCACGCCAATTTATTTTTTTTACTCCGAACTGGGTAGCACTTGACCACTATCTCACCTGATGTTAAGTGATGATGCGATCGATGTGGGCGCGCTTACTCAGAAGATACCTATTCACTCGCTTCTTGAAGACCGCCCCCATATTGTACTTAACCGGAAACACAGCCTCAGGCAGAGTATTCCCTGGCGGTTCGCACGATGAAAGAAGATGCAAATCGCTTCCTCCGGGTAAATGGAATATCCACCATATAGCGGTGGCGCTTCTGAGTATCCCTGGATATCCGGTTATAGAATGGGGATGGCGGCACGAGTACTGCGCTCTCGTTCCTAATAATAATGATGAATTGTTATAGGAGAAGCATATTAAATAAAAACGTATCTATTCGTTCGGCTATGCCGATGCAGTTTTTTCTTGGTGTAGGTACCTACGGCTGCTTCCGCATAGGTACAAAAGTCTCTTTCTGGTGGTACTGGCTTTGCTGTTTTGACATTGCTACTACTTTCCGACCGACTCAAAAGAAGAAAGCTCATAGTTCTGACATCTTGATCTGCTGAATTATTTTTTGGTTTCGATAATTTTATACACAGTGCAACACCTCGTCGTTTTTTATAAATATGTAATAGAATTTAAACGACAATAAATTTACAAGAGAAATAAGTCCTACTAATTCAATTATTCTGATTACAAGCACTTTCGCGTGCTAATATTACCCTAAAAATTTTTTAGAGTACAAAAGTTCTCACTTCGAGTGGGAAACAAACTAACATCCCTCAATATCGACATCGAGGATCCACTGCATCGAGTAATTTTCTTACTATTCTTCGCAGGCCTCGTTTTACATCTAATGACCTTGACTTGGCAAATAATTTAATATTTTTTATCCTTGGATTATAATTTCAGTTGTTTCCTAGTGTGCTATCAGAAACCTAAAAGTGATCAATCAGAGTTCTTATTGAGGTATGTAATATTTCGAAAATTTTGTTCATTCGGACATAATACGCATGGAATATGAACCACAACATTTACACTCTCGTTTAAAAACTGTAGTGTTCTTCTATCTGATACATAGATTACAACTAAATGTAGTACATTTGCACACATTACGTCAACGTCACCGACCTTGGTAGTTATCTCGAGGTTCGAGACATAAAAAAATTCAGCAGCGGTAACGTTTCAATCGATACTTCGAATAAATAGTTTTTACGCTGTTTGTTTAACTGCAACATTATTGAATTAAAAATAGATATTGTATTGTTTTGCACATTCGTATCTAAAACAGTAAGACAGCCACGTTTTTTTTTATTTATTTATATGTATATCTTCTTCTTGGCATTATTCTACATTAAGTGGAGTCGAAAATCTGTAGTTTTCCTCCACCTTGTTTTTTTGAGCTTCATATAAGCATTATTATTGTTACAAATCTATGATGAGCACATCAATAACATCATAAACAAGGTATTGAGAGCGCTTGGGTTTGTCTTGCGCTTATCGACTGAGTTATACTCTATTGTGTCTATGTACGTAGTCATTTAGAATATGCTTCACACATTTGGAACACCATGTACGACGTTTACATCACGCACTTTGATTTGATTCAGAGGCGGTTTCTCCATCATTTCAGTTAAAAGATATCTCTAACTACAACCAACGCTGTCATAAATTTCACATTCTTTCTTTAGATATAAAACGACAAATTGCTGATACAGCACACTTAATTAAGATAGCGAACGGTACAGTGGACTGACCCCAGTTCCTTAATTAAGTGGGAATGAAGGTGACAGCAGATCCTACTAGGAGACCGTGTAAACTAACAGTTAACTCTAATTACAGGAGAAACAGCTACTTGATAAGAGCAAGCCGTTGTTTCAATGATGTAATATCTCGGCATGACCTTGATATTTCCAATACGTCTGTCGATCAAGTTAAGAGGGTATTGTCTAAAGCATTTTTCAATTAGTTCTATTCTTATGCAAGTGTTGTATATCTATTTTGTTTTCCTCAGTGTTTGTAGTCTTCTATATATTAGATTATTTCTGTTAATTTATTAGTGGAATCTTTTAAATGGCCTTCAGCACCTACATAGAATTTATGCTATTATAAATCTAGATGAAAAAATCCCTAAATTGTAAAAAAATTAAATATCACACATTGTTCTTCACGCAGTTCATCCATATCTTCTTTTGCCTTTCCTTGCCCCTATATCACACAAGTCTGTTCCTGTTATATGCTTTTTTATCTTACGAAGAAATGTTACTCAAGCTCAAAAACAGAAAGCAAACCTTACCGCTGCGGGCGTGTTTTATAAAGTGTACCATGTCCAACAACATTACCTTGACGCGAACAATCGGATGCGATCATTCTAGAAATGATCTCATCAATGAACCAATCTAACTGAATTTTCCCCGTGGAGTGCCGGGTTAGAATTGCACCTCCCCATATCATCCCGTGGGTGTCGTAGGAGGCGACTAAGGGAAATCTACTGGAAGGTGGGCAGCAGCGCCGGCTAAAGAACTGCGTGGGGATTATGGCAAATACTCCCTTAATAGGCGAGGCTGTTTTCAGCAGTGGACGATCCGGTTGTTACAGTAATTGAATTTGGAACTTGATGTGTCAAAAATCAAAGGGGTAACTGTACGCGAATAATTATAAAATAACTTAATAAAATAAATAAACTTTATTATAAATAAACGTTATTCGTTTATTTATTATTTTTTAGATAATAGATCGTAGATTATTATATCTTTACGCTTCTTTAAATATTTATTCGTGGTTTTTGTCCATCCCCATATCACGCTAGGGTATTACACTTCAACTTTTCTGTCACTGGTGATACTTTCAAGCTTTCTCTGACATACTCATTCCTTATCTTGTTCACACTACAAATAGCATTTCTGCCACATGCATTCTTTCATCCACCTCTTTCGTTTCAAAATATTCGAATCCACGTTGTCCGTATGGTCTTAATATCGTTTTCTATTTTTTTCAAACACATGCATCCCGCGAATGCTACGCGGTGCGGGTTTCAGGTGATACCAGACCTGCCGCTATTCTATCACGTTTTTGGTTTGTGTTAGTGTAAATTTAATACTGTTCTGATGAACTTATATTTTTCTAGTATCTACCAACCATTTCGCCTTTAAGAATTTTGATTAAATCGCACTGCCCTCGGAAAACACACCCTTGGAAAACAACGGAACCACTTAATGAAATTGGATTTAATGCCTGTCACTCTGTAGCCCATTAAGTGCGTGTACATAAGTGACATTGTAAGAAGAAAACGTGTACCGACCTCACGTAGCGAGAGATAAAGACAAGAAAAAGAATTCATATATTAAGTTTTATATGTAATAGGAATTTGGAAAATGAATAAGGCCTTAAGGGTCAATTTCACGACTAGGTAAGTATAACTACTATGATAGGCCTTTGTCACCATAAATGTCCAATGATGTTGCCTTATTTTTAATCTGCATTGGTATTTACGTTTATAAAATGTGAGATCAGCAAGACAGCTGTAGCAAAGCAAATAATCTTATCCAAGATTATGGAATTATACTGTTGAATTTGGCGGTATAATCTAGGTACTTAATCCAAGATAGTTCCTTATTCTTGAAATAAATATGGCCAACGTCAAAGCTATCTATATTTATAGATTAGTTTAAAAAACCCCAAACAAGAAACGAAACTGAAAACTGCAACATCAACTGTCACTTTGACAGCTGTCACATCTAAGACCTTACTTGAGAGTTAATCCAGTAGCAAAAATATATATTATTTATAATATCGATGAAGCAGTGGATTTGGTTCCAACTCTAGTGCAGTGGGTGGACGGGGAAACTTGAATTCCCCGTCCACCCACCAGTGGGAAAGTCCAGTGGGTGGACGGGGCATCGCCCCATATTTCTACATTAAAATCTGCCGCCAAGCATCTAATGGTAAGTTCCGGCAGTTGTACTGTAATTTTAGGTTAGCGTGAATAACATCTATAACCGCATTATCAGTTACCATCAGATCAGATCAGTCCCAATGATGTAATTTTTCATAATACCTACATCATCATGTTTAGAATAAAATCAAATTATTATGACACTAAATTTAAATAAAACGAATTAAAAAATATTGCATTATAAGAAAATCATTAAAATTTCAATATTAAACATTATTAGATTAAATCTATACCACACTATTATGTACTTACATACGAAATTGGCGTTTTGGTAGGAAAAATCAAAAGGTTTTTTGGCAGAGTAGGCGTTTGAATCTCCAACAAGCTTCCAGTCAAACTACTTTTCAGGTTTTAGTATGGTCAAAGCATAATAATTTTAAGATATAAATTAAGCCATTTTGGCAGAACCACAACACAATTTGTAATTTGCATAGATAACGTGCATATCATGCACGACTATTTAAAGTGCAAATTTTCATACGTACGTAGTGAGTGTGAATAAACATCGAATAATAAGCACGTATATAGTTATAATAGTATAACGAAAAAAGTGTTACCATGAAAAATTGTATTAGCACAATAATAAATAATTATATCTCAGCAAATAACGCACGTTTATTTTATATACAAGTTGGCATACAATGAAGGTATACATGTTTCCAGTAGTTTTAACAATATTTAGGCTCATTTTATTGTAATGAGGTGAAGACTTGGACATCTCGCCCACCTGAAGGTAAACGCAACGACAACAGATTGCAGTCGCAGTGTCGTCGTGATTCGGACACTGCACTGCATCCGTACTCAGAAAACTGTTTTTTTTATGTCTCGTTCGGCCAGCAATTTCACTTGCTACAGTGGCCTTCGATCCTTAACACACACACAGCAATGTTTCCACACAGTGCCAGATATTCTGCCTTGATCAATAGATCAAGGCAGAATATCTGACACTGCGACGGTACTCACCAAGACGGATTCTTTCTGGCCGGCCCCACCCATTTGTTTCGAAGTGAATATTGTGGCACATTTATCAAACTATTAAACACTCCTTTTTAGGGTTCCGTAGTCCTGACAAGGAACCCTTATAGTTTCGTCATGTCCGTCTGTCTGTCCGTCTGTCCGAGGTTTTGCTAAGAGACCATTAATACTAGGAAGCTGTAATTTCTTATGGATATGTAAATCAATTACGCCGACAAAGTGGTAAAATAAAAATTTGAAAAATATTTTTTTATAGGGTACCTCCCATACATATGATGTGGGCATGAATTTTTTTTCGTCGTCTAACTCCTCGTGTGTGGTATGGTTGAATAGGTTTTCTAAAATTACTTAGGGGTTCCTAATACTGTTTTTCGATTTAATGCTCCATTTACGAAATATTAAACTTTAAAGTGCAAATTTTTGTTCCAGCAGGGCGTCCCCTCTAAAAGCTAAACCGCGGGCTTGAAAAATCTGAAAAAATTCAAGCTGATGAACTTTAAAGGAAAAGTATAGCAATTGAGATAACTTTATTAGTGTAGCAGCAATAGTCGTCGAACTTGGGTGTTGGATAATTTTGTACCAAATATATATATTTTTTTTATGCCTGATAGGATAGCCTTTGACCATTATCTCACCTGATGGTAAGTGATGATGTGGTCGAGGATGTTGTTCAAACTAACCTAGAGTAACTGGCTCTCAAGGACAGCTGCCGGAACACACCGTTAGGTGCTTGGCGACAGATTTTCAACTTGAGGGTGGTAGCTAGCCAGGCGGGCATTTGCAAAGTGCCCTACCACCATGCTGTAACGACTGCTATCCTAAGACAACAACCGGGACCGACGGCTTAACGTGCCCTCCGAAGCATGGAAGCGCTCAGTAGTAATGCCCAACCAGCGGTCACCCATCCAAGTCATGACCGCGGCGGACGTTGCTTAACTTTGCTGATCGATTCAGAATGGCTATGCAAACTTGGCTACGAGCGCTTCAAAAAATCTATAGAATAAATCCTTTCAAGTGACTAAAATGAAGTAGTTGGTTGTTTATAAGGGGTAAAGACTGGCACTGAAAACTTAATCTAAAATAAAAAATCTTAAAACTATAACTACGCCTTATGTCATACCACTAGATGAACTGACGATATCGTAAAAGTCGCG
Source organism: Plagodis dolabraria (assembly GCA_963854805.1). Lineage (NCBI taxonomy): Eukaryota > Metazoa > Arthropoda > Insecta > Lepidoptera > Geometridae > Plagodis > Plagodis dolabraria. The sequence continues at coordinate 25,787,996 of OY978444.1, forward strand.
GGTAGCCAATGACTACAAGTGGCTAGTAGCCGATCTATGGGGGAGGCATTTGTTCAGCAGTGGACGTCTTCCGTCTGGTGATGATGATGATGATGTCATACATCATAGTCTAGCTTTCCAGCCGCGGCTCCACCCCCGCATATTGCGGTTATCGCGCAAAACTATTAACTTCTTTTTGCGCAGTTGGATAAAAACTATCCATGTCCTTTCCCGGGTCTCAAACTATTTCCATAAGTATAGATATAGATATGGCAATACAAAGATTCGACTTCTAAAGGTATAAAGTACTTTTTGGACCTCATCTTCGCCGTACACTAGAAGTGTTTGCTGTCTGTACCTGTCGTACCAAGGTCACTTCATTTCACACATCATCAATTTGCTGATTGTATTGCTCATCAATAGTGTAATTATTTTCATCGGTATAGAGAATATTTCTGTTGCCTTCACTTGCGTATCGCAACGGAAGGCACTCTATTTAATTTTAAAGTTTTATTTAGGGCATGTACTGTATATCGACAATAAGCACCGAGCTTTCAGGTCTTGTTTTATAATACGCGACATTTTCCTAGCGGGAATCTTCATTTCTCGCAATAAGATTATTGTTGAGTTATCATAATATTTTTACTTCCTAATGGTATTTCAGCTTATTCTGGCTTTAACAGCATTAATTTGTTGTTCTAAGTTACGCGGCTGCCCTGATCTTTTATGGTCTTCGACAGAGGAAATGTTGTTGTATCTGTTGATATTACGATATACGAACATACCTACGGCTGATACTCGTACCAAGCTTTTGAAGTGTCTGGAATATGACCGACGCGACGGCTCAATACCTACTTTACACAAGGCGAATACTAGGTACTATCCTATTTTCTTTAACACCTCATTTCATATTGTTATTTGATAATGAACACGAAATAATATATGAAATGGCGCGAAATCGAAAGAAAATTTTATAGTAATAAACGCGTTTCAAATTCTAAATAATTCTAAAGCTGAAAGGTTTTTATGTTACAGTATTTATGGCCAGACTAGTTATATAGTATAATAGCCCATTTATAAGCTTACTTGCATATATCGGTGTATACTTTTTATTTTTCTTTCATATATATATATCAACTATTTTATAATAGAATAATTATTTATGCTACAGCAAATAAATGAAATGAAATTCAATGTACCAACGGATTCTGAATCGCGCTATCGTAACGTTTTCATTAGAGTATCTGCCTATAGAATTCACAAACGAATTTTGTTTAATTTTCGAATTACAATTGAAATAATAGCTTTTTACTTAGATTTAGCAGGAAGAAAGTGGAGGAGAATAAAGAACTACAGAATCGTTCTATATTATGATAACGGGCTTCTACGGAACCCTACATTGTGCGTGGCTCGACACGCATTTGACCGTTTATTATGGAATTGTGACCACCTGGTGTTAAGCGGTAACCTCTGACTATAACAGATGCATTTCGTCGACAAGTGACGACCTGCACTGCGCCCGACATCCTGAGACATAGCTGTAAAGTCACATGTGCCTGTAATTTACTGGCTCTCAAGGACTGCAGCCGAAACACGCTGTTAGGTGCTTGTCGACATATTCTACTTGAGAGTGGTAGCTAGCCAGGCGAGAATTCGCAAAATGCCTTTCCACCATGCGGCGAAGCTCATGCCGGTGGTGGGGATCGAACCATGGACCCGCGGCATCGCAGTCCATAGCTATTACCGCTCAGCCATCATTGCTTCAAAACCCGTTAGGAATATTATCTCCGTTTCTAGACTACATCGCATATATGTAAGTATAAGTTCTTACTTCCATAGTTTCAAATAACTATTGCACCCTTTTTGGTCCCTATTTGGTCATAAATAATTAAAAAACACGATTTTCTGGTCGTATATAACTACTCGTTTTAAACTCCACATTCGAATCGATTCTCAATAGCGTTCTGTGCAAAATACAGAGATATGAGTATCTACCTACATTTATGAAAACACTAGTTTCCCCCCGCAATTTCACCTGCCTGGTGAAATTGAGTGATGGATGAAGACGATGAAAATTATCCTATGTGTTAATCGAGCCGTTTAAGCGTGAAGATGTAACAAACATACAACCACACTCACAAACTTTAGCCCTTAAAATATTAGTGTGATTCCTATATTTCTTTCAATCTGCTTTAAAACCAGTCAAGATAAAATCTAGTATTCATATATTTCTTTGTTTACTTATTAAAAACGGTCAAATTGCAAGTCGGGCTTCGCTCTTTTAGATTAGCAATGGTATCCCATTGCAACGGCCCTAAAAAAACAATGTTAGTTGGATTGGACCACATCTTCATAGCTATATTAATAATTGGCGGGTTCGGTATTCGTTGGTTAAATAGAGGATATTACACATGAATCGGAGCAACTAGATTAGGTACTGGCCGCTATCTTGAATCCGCCATTTTGGATTTTGGACAGTGTCAATCGAATGCTTTCCTAAGACATTTGGCAAACACCCCTTACCTATCTCTCATCGTTTTCGAGATACGCCATCCAATTTTACATGGCAGACGACATCTTCAAGTTTCCTAACTAGTTTAGGTTTTGGGATAGACCACGTAACAAAAATTATATCATTGACGAATTTGAAGGCCCACCTGAGCTCTTGACCAGGACACCCCCCGCATTTACTAGGGTCCAAAAAAGTTTTTTTTCTCGATATTCATCTTTAGGTCAACATTCTACACAAAATATCTTATCTCAGCCTTATTGTAACTCATTTCGTTTACGAACTAGAAGACCTGTGACAAACGGACGGACATACAGACAGTCTTTATAATTGGGATCTATATTGCCCTATGGTTACGGAACCCAAAAAATACATACAATTACTTCTTATATATTACTTCCACGTATATTACAGTTCTCCAGTATGCTGCATGAAATGAATGAGAATATTTATTGTAGAGGTAGAGATTTGGACACCCCAAATTCGACGGGAATTAAACCCGGTACCTAACAAATAAAACTTACCTAACTAACGAAACAGTCAAATCATTGTAACTACTCAATAAAAATTACCTTATAACCACCATTCTTTTCTCTAAACCAATTTATCGTATATAAACTAAATAGATATTGTTAGCATGATAATATACACTCATAATCCATTCATTTTTGTTTGGTAAATGATTTGAAGATTGATTTGATGACCTACTTCAAACAGAAAATATTGTAAGACAAAAAAAAATACAAACCAAACCATATACACAGTTTTTTGTCCATTTTACATTGTCAAGTGAAAATGAGAACATCATCAATGTAGTCGAAGCCAATTATGCGCATTATTAGGGATACCTCAAATTCACGTCAGACCTCACATGGGACCACAAGACAAACAAGCACCAGCTTTTATGCAAAGCAAAGTTATGATTTAACACACATGAAAAAAATACAGTCGAATTGAGAACCTCCTCCTATTTTTTTGAAGCGGTTAAAGAACGGACAATCTCTCTTATGTAAACAGTATCATTTTCTCTAATTTTCGACAAACAAAAGGTCCGTAGCCGCCGCATTGAGATTGAACATTATTTAAGGTTTTTAGGGTTCCGTACCCAAAGGGTAAAAACGGGACCTTATTACTGAGACTTCGCTGTCGGTCCGTCTGTCACCAGGCTGTATCTCAAGAACGGTGATAGCTAGACAGTTGAAATTTTCACAGATGATGTATTTCTGTTGCCGCTATAACAACAAAGACAAAAAAGTTGGCCAAGTGCGAGTCGGACTCACGCACGTTAAAACAAAAAAAGGTTAAAATATGAAGTCTAATGTTGTACAGCTAATGGTACGGAACACTTCATGCGCGACTCCGACTCGCACTTGGTCGATTATTTTTATTATTTTCCGTTACATTCTCCTAATTGATCAGAAATGCTCCCTAAACTACAGCATTTATTTAACCGAACTCATAATTTTTATTACTTTATTATTATTATTTAACCGATAATGTGTTACTGAATTGCGTTACTTGTGTGGTCTGTTTGGTGATGTACGATAAATCATCGAAACAAAAGCAAACATTATAAAATATGTTTCTTAGTCAATATAGATTTTATTTCTAGGTACTGGTACGGCCGACACACAAGTGATTTATTGAAGACAGTGACTTATGTGTATTTATGAAATATTACGTACCATATTTTTACGTAATAATTGAACAAAAGGATTAACTAGTATAAACGGGTAATATTTTAATGTTAACGGATTATCATTAGCGCCTGTTAAGTAAAAAAAAATGGCCAAGTGCGAGTCGGGTTTCGCGCTTTTTGTAAGTTAAATTGATGATATGGTTGATATTGAACACATCGAATTTGCTTCCTAACTAGTTTAGTTTTTGAAATCAAACACATGTCATAATAAAAATGGCCGAAAATTGACTATGATGACCCCATTTCTTTAATTTTATGTGATCAAATATATAGATATACTGGTATTTCTTCTCAATGAGCTCTAGACGATGACAGTCCATATGCTAAGGTGCAAAGCGATTTATTCCTCGACCATCTAATTTTTGGAGCCTCGGCAAAAAATATTTATTAGTATTTTTAATAAAATATTAGTTTTTAGGTAAATAGTCTATACAAAATATCTAAATTTCAGTTTGCTACTCAATGCGTATACCACTGTCTACTGGAATAAGCTAGAAGAAAACCCGATATCAACTTCCAACCGATCGGGCATATATAGAATTTTCATAACGAATGATATCAACTTCCAACATTTTTGATTTTGATTTTGACGTTGTTTGTAATTTAAATGATTGCTATTCATTTGTTATTTGGTGAAGGTATATTTAAATTATTGTAATTTTTTTTTCTCTTTAATCATAATTATGTGGCATACACAATTGAATTAGGATAATCCTGTATTGATTGTGTATATGAATTTGCAATAAATAAATAAATAACTTTATACCTTGTATCGACGTCTCTCTTTTTCGATCAGTTTCTTATTTTTACGAGTATTAATTAACAAAATATAAAATTTTGATTGCATAGTATTATTTATATAATGTTAAATAGAGCTATCACTTTACACATCCTTAGTAACACAAGAAAGAAAGTTAGGCTAATTTGCGTTTACTTCATACCTTTCGAAGCGGAACGCGACCATTACATTGTACATGTAAGTTTATGGTAGAGCAAAGTAGTGCAACAAATCTGACTTGCACACGTTGCGCAAGTTTATAGTTAGATCATATGTTGGAACCTTAATCTACATCGGATGGAGAGGTTTGATAAAAAGCAGCATTAACTTCCTGTTTATTTATGTAACTGGCTACCCCGGGATCAACATGTCATTTTCCATCGGACATGGAACACGTTCGGAATCTGCATCATTTGACAGATCGATATCGATTATTGTCTTTTCTCGAAACTATGTGGATGTCATCTGCGATTCTGAAAATCAGATTTACGTCGACGAAATGTCAAACGATGCGACACGTGATAAATTAACAAAGAACCTATTACACTATTACGTCAAAAAATAAATCTTTCGTGTAATTGATGAGTGTTACATTTTTTATTATGATAAGTAAATTTGGGAGGTGTGCTCGTAAGATAACAAATCTCATGGGATCAAAACGTCTCCGGCGAAACGTGAATTTTTTAAATCTTCAACCTAATCCCTTCGGGAATATATAGACGTTATGCTGGGTAACGAAACAGCAGATGACTCTTCGCCGCGCGTGCTCCTGTGTTATTCTCCAAAACAAAACACAATCATCACGCCTACTGGAGGTCATAACAACTCGTACGTCTTTCGATGTAATGTGGTAAGCCACTCGAGAACCATTCTACCCTATCGGTTATTGGTTCGTCGAGCAATGTGGCCTGCCCATTGCCACTTAACTTGCGAAGTCTGAAAGTTATGTCTGACTTTGATTGTCGGCGAATTTTCTCGTGCCGATTTTATGGCACAAAGAAACTCCGAGCATAGCTCTCTCACGGCTAATTGAGCGACTCTGAACTTGTCCTTAAGGGCATAGTGTAGGACCACGACTCTGTGGCAAATCATCACATGTAGAATACTTGTTTCATATTTTGTGAAATCTTCTAAGAGGAGATGTCGCGTAATTTCCCGAACGCTGCACATCCGAATCGGATTCCTCGGGCGACCTCTTTGTCGAAATGGGCGTACATAATTGGACAGTCTGTCTTATGTTAAAAATGTTACTGTTTAAAACTTCGGGAGTATTTATAACTTAGATAGTTATTTGATGTAGGAACCCGTACCGGTCGGGGGCAACATGACTAGTCATCATTTTCATCTTGTCCATGTTCATTTTAAGACTCACCTCCTGAGAAACTCTACTGAGGTTCGAATACTGAGCTCCTCAAGCGACTCTGCCATAATGACTGTCATCGGCGAAACGAAGGTGAGTATATTCGCAATAGATATTGATGCCAAATTCGTTCCAGTTCAAGAGTTTGACGTCCTCCAACACGTGTTCGTCAACAGTTCTGGAGAATTAACGTCTCCCTGTCTCTTTGCTGTTGGATTGATCTTATGTGGCGATTCTATACATATACCTGATGTATTTGTATAGAATCGCCATATGAGATCAATATACCTAAATTCGTATATATACGATACGAATGAGAAAGAAAATTCGAATATACCTGAACAAAACACTAAAACTCTTGCTTTGTTAGGGTTCCGTACCCAAAGGGTAAAAACGGGACCCTATTACTGAGACTTCGCTGTCCGTCCGTCTGTCACCAGGCAGTATCTCAAGAACGCTGATAGCTAGACAGTTGAAATTTTCACAGATGGTATTTCTGTTGCCGCTATAACAACAAATACATAAAGTTGGCCAAGCGCGAGTCGGACTCGCTCCAGTCACTCGGACACGTTTAAACAAAAAAAGGTTAAAATATGAAGTCTAATGTTGTTTAGCTAATGGTACGAAACCATTCGTGCGCGAGTCCGACTCTCACTTGGCAATTTTTTTGTAAGAAAGAAGGGCGAAGAAACTTTCTAGACTATTACTAGTCTAGACTTTAGGGAAATCCGAAATAGAGAAGCTTTATTAGGAACCACTTGGTCTTTAAGGCTTGTGTAAAAAAAAGGAAAACGCTCCGCTGTCTGTTTGTTCATATTTCAAGGGTTTCTGGCTAGGAATCGGAATGACTTGCAAATCTGAAAATTAGATACCTATTGTGTAGAATATTGACCAAAAACTAAATATTGCATTAGAAAATCTATTCAATAATTTTTCCCATAGGTACATGAAAAGGTAACCGAAAACAATATTATCTTCTTTGTGCCATGGTCTTGAGCTTGTTTATAAAAACAAAATATTAAGGCCTCCATTTTGGTTACGGGGTTTATCGCAAAAACTGAACTAGTTTAGGAAACTGAAATTTCTGTATATTTCGTACCATATCTTCTGTTACCCCAATAAATAACAAAAATCCCAATTTATGGTGTAGTTTTAGCTGTTATCAAAAGCAACAATGTATTTTTTCTTTCACGTGTTGTAATGTTGATGCGATTCGGAACCCTAATAAATCGAGGCCCAACACGCACTTAGCCGGTTTTTCATGATAAATAATTTTTAAATGACAAATTGACTATGAAAGTTTTTTCAATACTTTTTTGGAAATAATGGCTTGATTTACAAATGAGTATTCAATAATGAATTACTGCTTAAAAATATGTTTTTCGATAGAACTCAGTTTCTTGTCAAGATAATTTTAAATTTACCAGTAAATAGCAGCATTTTTTTCCTAATAAAACAAAATAGAATACATTTAACTTCATAATATGTTCTGCCTCTCATACATGTGTACATTGCGAAAGGGAAGTATTTTGCATGTATAAAGTCGTCTGTGCTATAAATATAATATGTTAAACATTATAGCGATGACGACAATACATTTTACACATAATAAAATTATTAATGACTTCATTACGTACGAAGTGCATAGGTAATATGAACGTGACTTTAATGTGATCAGACCCAAGATTACCTCATGTTTGATTCAATGCAAACGGAACGGTTGTTTACCTTCATTTCTCATGGAATTTTGGGTCATAGGTGAACAATTGATATCATATCAGTAAGCTGAAACGATACTATATTGGGCGTAACGTTTATAAAATACTAGCTTTGCGGGCGCGCCTCCGCCCTATTTCGGTTATCGCGCAAAAATAATTAACCTCTTTTTACGCAGTTGGATAAAAACTTTTTTCTTTTTTCCCGGGTCTCAAACTATGTCCATACCAAATTTCATTCAAATCGGTCCAATCGGTCCAGTAGTTTTGGCGTGAAAGCGTAACAGACATACAGACAGACAGAGTTACTTTCGCATTTATCATATTAGTACTGATTTTATGACGTCATTTTGTTCGCTACCAGTCTGTTGTCAAAGCTCTTTAAGCACTTAATTACCAAAAGGTAGAATGAAAGAAAGATAATGAAAGATATTTTTATGATATGAATGACATTACAGGCTGAGACTTAACAACTGTGTCTCAAGGTGACGGGCGCAGTGCAATTCGTCACTTGTGACGAAATGCATCTATTATAGGCAGAGGTAACCGCTTAACATCAGGTGGGCCTCGAGGTTATTCCGCCACAATAACATAAAAAAAAATACGTTGCACAAAACTAACTAAACTATGCTCTGTCAATAATGCAAAATTTTTAAAACAATGATTGAATGAAAGGAGTTATTAGTTACATGTAGGAGTTCTTTGTACTATAATCAAGTCGGGTAAATTATGTATATTTATGAAGGTTGCAACACATCGTTTTTTTAAACAGAAACTACTTCATTTCTTGAAATGTAAATTATTATGTTGAAGTGGGTAACATGCTGATTCAAAAGACAATAAGCTGACATTTTCATGGTAAAAAATGTGTACTTTTTCTATTCAGTGCTAATATCGATTTCCACTTCTCCGAAATACTGGTCACCATCGACAAGAGCTGCAATACTTATTAAGTCATCCGTGTATACTTAGGTATAAAGCCTAATATGTATTATACATTGAGAATAACTAAAAACTACTCAGTCAATGCTGGTAACATTTTAAACTTGGTGCAATACTAACTAAAAAATAATCATATTATAATGATTGGATGATCTAATAAAAGTTAGGCGTGTAATACAAAGAAAAAAAATTAAAATGCTCGAAGACTTGAGAATCTTCCTTTGTAACAAGTAATTTGAAATAGAAACAGCTCTTTGATTTTTTTTCGAACTGATTTCATTTTGACGTTTAGTAAATTATTTAACAAAATAATATTATACATCAAAATTATTATATACTCAATCATAATTTTGCTATAGTAAGTGCCATAAGCGTAAAGCTGGTTGAATGTTTTTTTCCGAATATTATTAATATTTGATAAGATCTCAACAACAGCGTTACTGCCTAAATTGCCAGGGTAATGGAGTTGAGCTTCATTTGAACTCCAAATTAAGAAAATTGTAATCGACTGATTTGATTGCCATTTTAACCACTCGTTACCTCAATGAAACTGTGGCGTTTAAAGATACTGACCTAGTTTTTCCTTAGCGTCAAAAAGACGAAGGCTCTTGTTTTCGCTTTTGCTCAAAACTGTTTCAGAACTTTGTGCCCTGATCCATCCGGCATACTGGACCATAAAAATAAGTTTTTTTTTACAAAATACGAGTAAGGAAGTTGCTGAACTGCTGTCGACTTTAGACCTATATATTTGAGAAGGTGTTAGTTTTAGGCAAAAAACTAGAATAAAAGGGTAAAGAAATTACATACCTTCGTGTTCAGATCCAACTGGCTCGTATAGGTCGTAGGTGAGCGTGGACTTATCAGGCAACACGAGGGATATGCGACCGCCGATGGGCCAGGGGCAGCGGACGCGGCCGATCAGGCTGTGCAGTATGGTTTGCACGTGTCCACTGAAGCCCCATAATCGGGTGGGTATGTAGCTGCAAAGACAAATAGGTATAATATGAACTCTAGAATACACGTAAGATTTTAATTCGTTTGACCCTATAACAACCAAAGAGGTCGAATTAAAAAAAAAAAGTACGCATGTAAGCATTAACACATGCCTTAAGGCGTACATACCTATGTAGGATGCAAATCTCTGCAAATCTTTCCCCTGACTTAGAATGGACCCGCCCGGCAATTGCACAGTAAATTTATGAAAGTGATTTTCTACAGCCCAATACTAAACCTTCATAGGGAATCTTAGTGGAACGAGCGCTTTGATTCACTCCCGGAAGGGGACATAGGAAATACAAATCTTCATTTCTTTCTTTGAGTTTTTGATTTTGATGGTCTGAACTCTTATTTATTTGCACCGCTTTAGGGGGTTAATTTGTAAAAACTATTCATGAGGGAACTCTGTAGGTACATATATACTGTTCCAAAGATAGCAAAAATATTGTAATCAGTTCTCAACTATGTACTGTACAGAAATATCAGGTCAATTGCTAGCAATTGTTAATAACGACTATCGTTACGCAGATTCACATTGACATTGCAAAAGCATTATCGTAACATCAGAGGTGAAATATTCAAACAGATAATTGCAAGTTTTTGATGTGATTGTGACGGAACAAGCACGAAGCCCACCTGATGTTAAGCGGATTAACCTCTGTCTATAACAGATGCATTTCGTCATGTGACGAATTGCACTGCTTCCGTGACACTGAGACATGCAGTTATTAAGTCTCATGTGCCTGTATTTTTTCTGGCTCTCAAGGACCGCTGCCGGAACACACTGTTAAGTGCTTGGCGACAGATTTTCTACTGAGGGTGGTAGCTAGCCAGGCGGGCATTCGCAAAATGCCCTGCCACCGTGCGGTGAAGCTCAAGCTAGCGATGGGGATCGCTCAGTCATCATTGGTTCATCAAGTCAAAGAGAAGCTTTGTTTTAACAAATCCTCGAAGATTATAAAGTATTTGTATTTTATTTTACTTACAATTCAACAAAAACTTTCTAAACGTAATAAAATGGTAGCCTACTAGTGAGACGAATTACTTAGCATTCCATGGATTCACCATACGGGGTGTGGGTGCCGGGCCCAATAGCGTTGCAGAGGAAGAGGCTCTTGTCACAGGCGCCTGGGACTTGCAAGGAGTAGGGTTAAGAGGCCCCTTTACAATGTCATCAAATAGGTAAATAAAATATATACTTCCGAAGTTTCCTATCTAAATATTAATTAACTAAAAACCAGTTGATAGACCAGATTAGGCGATTATTATTATTGTTCTTTCGTAATACATAAAAGCCTCAAACTTAGTATAATGTATGTAGTAGAAACTCTATCTATATAATAACGTTACGCGTATTTAATAACCATCCAACAATCGTGATAGGAGCGATAATGAATTTCTGTAAAAAAATATTGTGAAAATCCAAAACAATAGGAATTAGATACAGGACAATTTCAAATCTAATAAGCAAATCTTAGTTTCAGTAAACTATAAACAGCCATGATGGTAAGTCTAGAGTTTTGCATCACTACCAGCGCTGAAAGTAATTTTTTTTGTTGGGTTTCATGACAAATATTTCTTGGCCTATCCTATTCAATGGAGTGGCCTATATACAATATTTGATGGAGGTAGCCAAGTGATGAAGGAATATTAAAAATATCTGGTTATCGCTTAGGCCAGAGCATATTGTGACCCATAATAAAAGTGATAGCTCTTGTTATGTGAATTTCTTGATATTCTAATCATGTCATAATATATTTAGGTAATTTGAACATATATATTTAAAAAAAATGTTGCAATAAATGATTTTGATTTCATTTAAATTTTTTTGATGTAGTAAAGTACCAGTAGGGACTGAATGCATTCAGTACCTTACGCCTTCCACAGAACTATTCTATTTGTAGTATGATATCAATGTTGTAATGTAATGTCACATGAAAGTAAACATAGGTAACCCCAAGCATGATTTTAAGTTATACTCCAGTCTTAAGCCTTGGGTTAGAGAATTTCAATTTTTCAATTTCAATTTATTCAAAAGAAACAATTCATTTACAACATATAACATTAACACTTAAAATTATGTAAACAGAACCTACACTAAGTTGAACACTTGTGCTGTAGGTTACTGTTACATCCCTTCTTGATGAACAATACATGTTATAATAGCAGGTATATACAACTTGCTTTATTTATTCTTTATATATTTCCTTAAAGTACTGATATAATGTTGTGTACATGCGAATGCGTGTGTGTGTGTAAGTATGTGTGTTCGTGTGTGTGTGTGTGAGTGAGTATGTATAGCATGGAGAAATTTATGAAACTACCATTAGAATTTCTTCTGTCTCACCGTAAGTTAATGTATATAAGTAATTTACTAATGTTTTCTTCGCCTCAGAGGTTCTTAATGCAACAAAATCGTTGATTAATCCATTTATTTTATTATAAACATAAGGACCAAGAAATAATTCATGCTTTTTTGCTACATTAGTGTTCGTTCTATGTCGGGAAAAAATAAGGTCTTTACGCCTTTTGCTAGTATTTAAATTTTGTATCATTGCTTTTTTGTGCATATTCAATACAATATTCACTATGTATAGCTGCCGTACAGACAATACTTTACATTCTTTGTAAAGTTTGTCTGTAGGGTAAAGATAGGGTTTATAAGTCGCGACTTTCAAAATAGCATGTTGGGCTCGTTCAATTTTGAGCATATTTGTTTTACATGATCCAGATCCAGAAGTAAACAACATCCATTCTGTGTCTCCGAAAGAAAAGGAAGAGTAAGTTCAGTCCAGCTAGAGGTTGTGATAGACTGCATCACGGTAGAAGAGCAATGTTGTTACAGTGGTGCACTATTAGAGAGTGGGAGTGGAGATGCTGTACCAACTTTTTTGGGTTTCATAATGGCATGTTTTGTTGGAGAGCGCAGTAGAATAAGGAGATAAATTAATAAACCATAAATAAATCTTGAATGGACCACACCATTGGCTAACTAATCTGGAGACTGGGGGGACACCTGATCCGGCATCATATTGAAATGTCCTCATCTCATATTGACATCATTAGCACCCACTCAGGGATCAATATATAATAATATCTTGAGAGTCTTTGACAACGGCAACTCAGGAAAAAAAAACATTTATGATGGCATTCAAAGGGGGAGGTATTAGATATTTAACAGTGGACCTTCTGAGGCTTATATAAAATAACATATTCGCACCAATGTATTCCTCATAGAGTGAGGCAGAGGTTGCTATATACCCACATTTTGCCAGGCATGTTTTTCCAACTGATGATGATTAAGTAAAAGTCAATAGTTAGCCAATTTATCATAATAAGTCATATGTTTATAAGTCAGTTAAACAGTATAAGAACCTGAACAATAATAAACAGAAGTCTTGTCTTAAATTACCATACAAACTCATTTGTTTGATAATTTAGAGAAAAAATACCCTGCAGTGACCCATAAACAGATCATTAAACATGTCTTCAGTAAACAATCAGTCAATACTAATGTGAAATCTTTACTGTGACCAATTATTTAAAGAGACGATAGCATAGTGACAGTTGTGGGATCACAGCACGATGGTAAGGAATTTTGAAATTTTGGCCTGGCAAACTATATTACCCTCAAAAGTTTGTCACCCATCCAGACAGATGCTCTAGTCTAGCAGCTTTCCCTCAGTAAGTTCCATCAGTAATAAGTGATGCAAGCTAGGCCAGCTTGCATCTGTATGGCAACAAAAAGATTTTGGAATGTGTAGGAACTTATAGGTATATCAAATAAATTCCAATAGATCTTTTTAGATTTAATGTAATTTTATTGACATAATGTTTATATCAAAAGGATTTTGATAGCTATAAATCTAGATACACCACACCCTTGACCTGAACAAAACCTGTTCTCCAAATGTGGAACACGTTAATTCATGTTGGTATTGACATTGAAACATGCATGTATGATAGTTAAAAAACAATATAAATAACCAATATATAATACAACAAGTCTTTTTTTTTTAATTTAATAACCTATTTGAAAGTTAAATCACAGTTATATACTGCATTCACAAAAATCTTACAGAGACAAGAGATAGATACAATAACTATACAAGTTTTCTTTCTTTGAGAATTGCAGAAATATGTTTAAAGGTGGGACTTTTTACATCACTGGACAGAATCATATATATTTAAAAAAAACCCTAGCTAAATCAGTAGTGTCCTTCTGGTTGGTCTATTGGGTGTCTAACTGATTAATTTATTGACAGTGACTGCCACCCATATGTTCCCATAACTCCCAGACCAGAATTGTTTATGTAATTTGTTTGTAGGGCACTACAATATAATTGATAAAAGTGTGCAACAATTACTGAGTTAGCATGAATTCGCATTCATCCAATGCATTTGTTTACATTAATATTGTACCCAGAGATATTTTAATATCCTGGTTTTTACAATAACCCTGTGACAGTGAGGCCTTCGAGGCCTTATAAGCCAAGGGGCTCGTACGTAACTCTCAATATAGGTACCTATTTATTTACTGACAGTTACCGAGAGATAACTAAGCCGGAAATTTACGGTCTATTTGATAATGAATGAGATAGTGACATCATCAACCTCAGTTGTCAAGAAAATGTTCTCACAGCAACCCAAGAAAAGAAGGTAACTGTTTTTATTGGATATACCTATTCTATAAAATACTTACGGTTCGCTTAGAAAGGGCGATATAAATAAGATGTTTTCAATGAAGCTTCTATCCCTTCCATAAATCACGGGTTTCTGGGGCTGGCTATTCACGTTCAAGATTCGAAACAGCACACACAGTATAACTGCGACAACAGCTAGTAAGACTGTAGACATTTTAACCAATTTTATCGGACTGATAACAATTTGAATTGAATTTGGAGGAAAATAAAGAAATCTACATAATAGCGGCGAATAATACTTCTTGAGGACAAGAAGCGACGCGCCCGTCCCGTACAAAATACGCGATAAAACTGAATGATAATGAATGATATGTATGATATTGATACCGATACACAGACTAGTACTACTGACCAAAGAGAATTTAATGCTACTCACTGAGCAGAGCAGCGGGGCGATCACGTATCTTCTGGGGTGCGTTCTTATTTGTCGTCCGACGACGTCCGACGACGCCCCGAGCGTTTTTATATGCCCGGGGCGATCGTCCGATGATCATCCGCAGCGTTCTTATATATCGCTCGACGACGCACCGGTCGCCCCACGAAATCGGTGGATAAATATCGCCCTGACGTTTCATTTGACAGTTGGGACTTGATTTTTCTGTATCACTGACTCGGAATCAAGAACACTACTTAAAATGTTTCACTGACTCGGAAGAAATGTATTTACAATTATGTACTTTTCCACGACACACAACTAAAACAAACATACAAAATATAACAATAATAATAATACAATTTTGTAAACAGAAGTCAACGTAAACAAAAAGTAACTAAAACAAAGAAAAATCAAGTCCCAACTGTCAAATGAAACGTCAGGGCGATATTTATCCACCGATTTCGTGGGGCGACCGGTGCGTCGTCGAGCGATATATAAGAACGCTCCGGAAGATCATCGGACGATCGCTCCGGTCATATAAAAACGCTCGGGGCGTCGTCGGACGTCGTCGGACGACAAATAAGAACGCACCCCTGTAGCAATGAAATGCTGATTGCAACAATCAAAAATGACAGTTTTGACAGATTTTGTATCAATGAAAAAGACAGATAGGTAACAGACCTTCTTGTGCCCAAACGTTAGTCGCCGACCGTTTTTTTCTTTTATACCTGAGACGATAAATGGCAAATACATTGATCGAATTAAAATTTCGTAATATCTATTCTATTATAAAGTTTGTAATAACATAGTATTTATACAGGTTGTACTCCCATGGTCAGTATTTCCTTTGATTTCATATTATTATTATTCTAAAATCGAATTTTATTTTTTAAATCTAATTAAATCAAAATTTAAGTTTATATTGGCATTTATTTTAAAATACAAATAGTAATTTCTTCTTCCTCCCCTAACACAAATTAACCCAAAATATATCTTCCTCCACACCGCTTCAATTTTAGTGTGTAATGGCCAATGGGTATCTAGACTTTGGAAACTGCAACACGTTTCATACACTTGATATATTCTGTAAAATAAAACCAAATGTAACAAAGCGACTATGATATTTTTAGTATTTTTATGTTTTGCAATAACGCATGGTCTGCGGATAATATTAAAAATTTTAAAAAATTACGTGAGGCAAAATTTAAGTCATAAGCGGGAAAAAATAAGTTTCTCTTCTCTCCGAATACGAAAAATAATAATAATAATTAGAAATTACTACTTGTATTTTAAAATATATGCCATAAATTTAAAATTTATTTATTTCTTAGGAAGACCAACAAATAACATAAATCATTATAAATATCTTAAATATAGCTAATAACAACAGATTACCTATTATAGGTCCTCACGGATAGCTATCTTATAAACGACATTCAAATAATGAACACTAGGATACAACTTAGTCTAAACATTATGCTTATAATTAAATTCAAACAGTTAGTCGAAGAACTCTCTGATCAACAACCGCCTAGCCGATGCAATGCTAGTACAAAATAAGTCAAGGCCAACTTTCTTGTCTATCTCATTAAAATTTCTGCTCACACGTAACAGGTAAGAATTTTGCCTTTATTTGTTTTATTTCGATTTTAGAATAATAATAATATGAAATAAAAGGAAATACTGACAATGGGAGTACAACCTATATATATATACTATAATATTACAAACTGTTTAGTAGAATGGATAGTACGTAATTTTTAATTCGGTCAAAGTATATGCCAGTTATCGTCTCAGGTATAAAAGAAAAAAATGGTCGGCGACTAACGCTTGGGCGCATGAAGCTTTGTTACTTATCTGTATTAGAAAATCTGTCAAAACTGACAGTATTATTGTTGCAATCAACAGTTCATTGCTACAGAAGATACGTGATCGCCCTGCAGACCTACGAGAAACCTACAAAGGCGGAATGAAGAATGTAATTCAGTGTTGCCAAATCAACTCTATAAAACGCTCAGACTACCCAATTATATAAAACCATAGAGAGAGAAAGGTATACTCTGTCTACGTATAAAACGGTTGGGTACTAAGCTAGCTGAAAATTAATCGCTATTTGAGATTTGTCTATGCGATTTCGTCACTAGATTTTGACCTTCTTCACCGATCTTTTACATTTGTTTAGTAAATTCATATCACTCCCCCTCAGTCATGAGTTGGATGGGTGACCGCTGGTGACATTACTACTGAGCGCTTCCGTGCTTCGGATGGCACGTTAAGCCGCCGCGCCGGTCCCGGTTGTTGTCTTAGGATAGCAGTCGTTATAGCAGTAGGGCATTTTGCGAATGCCCACCTGGCTAGCTACCACCCTCAAGTAGAAAATCGGTCGCCAAGCACCTAACGGTGTGTTCCGGCAGCTGTCCTTGAGAGCCAGTAATTCTAGGTTAGCCTGAACAACATCTTCGATCACATCATCACTTACCATCAGGTGAGATAGTGGTCAAAGGCTAAACTATCAAAAATATTTTTATTTTAAAGTCTGAATTTTAGAGACCATTTCGAGCTTAGACTCAAACTTCATTCCGCCAAAATACGAGTCTGGACTCAAGCTCTGCAGTAAAATATATTCAAAGTCGAGTCTAGTTTAAAAAGCACGAGTATAATGGTCCACGGAGCATATATCAACGATTTATCTCACATGGTCATAGATCTCTGCGATATTGTTTTATTTTCAGCTTTTCTGATTTGTAGGAAATAAAGCGAACTGATTCAATATAATAATTATAATCTGTATGTTTAAATCTATCTAAACGGTTCTCCGCTATAAATTTACTATTTAGTTAAATTTTAAATAGACAAAATGTTTACCAATTGTTAGTACCTAACACTGTACTTGATCAAGTTAAACTTGCAATTTGTAAAGCAACATTATTATTGGGAATTAAAATAGATGGTTTTACATATAAATGAGCTGTCCGGGAGTCTTACTTCTGCGGTATGTGCCGTTTGTAAGCTAAGGCAGTTGACGGCTTTTATCTTGATTTATATTTTAATTCACATATTTACATTATGAAGTAAGGTGTATTATTGTGGGGAGTAGCAGCTGCTGCTATATGGATCAATATCAGCTTTATAGAGACCATATTTGTCATGCATGAACGGGCAATTCCTGCAATATATGGAATGGATTCTAGCGAATCGATGAGGTATTTTTTAAGAAATCTACATACTAACTTTACCTTTTGAAAATATATTGTATGATTGAAATAACTTAGGCTAATTTAAAACGGCAACCACCATAATTACAACAATAGGAATAAAGATAAAATAGCGGTGCCAGGTCTCAAATTATCAGACAAATAAAAAGGCTTCCTTATGTAATAGTCGCAATTCTCTTGACACCAAACTGACTAAAATTTAGTAAAATTTGATTTAGAAATATCAAATGAACATTCCTTATTCTGCCGGCGCCATATTATATTTTATTAGCTCTAAAATTTTTAAAGTTACTTAACTTAGTAAAATGTGCAGTTTTGCTATTCTGTTGTACCATATTTTAGTCAGATTAGGTGGAATCATAGACCATTTAACCTAAAACTAATCACCATTGAAATTGTTGTTGACTAAAGCTGTAATGTTCTGCAATTATTTTATTTTGGCTGTTTTATCGCTTTCTCAGTTGTATGACGTATGCAGCTATGTGGTTGCTTCTCTCAACAACTCTATTTTCGAGATTATTCTTCTATTTAGAGCATAACTAGAGATAAAGCTTTGTAGGCAGGTACCTAACAACAAACTAGGATTTACAAAATCATGTCACGCCTGTATTACTCGGAGGGATGGCAGGTGTGTTTAAATAGGGGATGAGCTTATTGTCATCTATCAGGCACAGTGCCAGACTTCAGTATGCCTTAACCGGGGTCAAAGCACATGTGTGTTTAGTAAATAGGTCCTAGGTATGGAATACCTAGGACCTATTTTTTTTTTACTTAAGCGTTTATCAAACCTAACCTACTTAATTAGCAGATAGAGTAACTAATAACTATCGATTGTAATTTAAAGTGTAAGGAACATAATCAGGCGGTGTCAGTATTGCCAGATCCGTGAGTTAAAAATTATCCGTGATTGAATGCCAAATTATCGTGGTTTTATCGCAAGTCCAAATTTACGAAGTTACTCAACCAAGTCTAATAAGACAATATATTATACGGCAAAAATTTAGGGTGCGTAACCTTAACAGATATCGTATTTTTTTTTAAGTAGATCCTAGATCTTGATAGGACCTGTTACTTATCATATTAGGCAACTTTAATGTTAGGCACCCACCTATTTTTCTGGAAACTACTCGCAGGTTATTCTTGTTCTTGTTCTTCCCTTTACTGCATTTTGGTCCAAATATGATCCATACCATATTTTTTAATTTATTTTCAATTCTTCTAAAAGGAATCATAATTATCTGCATGATGGATCATAAATGGTACATACACCTCCATACTAAGTGCAATCCACGCCATCTCTGCACCTATTGTGTAATTAAAACTTGTTGTTGTTGTTTCTTTGTTTATGGCTTCTGCGACTGGGCGATATCGCAATTTTGCCAATGTCATGTGCTGACTGTACTAGACCGACAAGTGATGGAGAATAATCTGTTATGAATGTAGGTACGGTATGGTTCTATGGGAGCATCCACATGCTGGCTTCCAAATTCAAGAGATTGTATAATCTAAAACAGTAATAAAACATCACATAAGCACAGCTCTGTATCTACACATAAAATATATATTTATATGGTGACTTTAAGAAAAATAACAAATATATTACGTTAGTAAGTTAGTTTACTATATATATCATAATTTTATCTTATTATATGAAATAAATTTACATAGGAGGTACACAAAAGGAGTATGGCAAAGTGAGAGGAGAGATTTTAGGGAAGTGGGACGGGGGATCTCACGAGGGAGGATATCATAGAGAGATAGCTGCAGCCTCTGGCACTCAAAAAAAGAGATGATTAATGTTTCCTTCGTCCAAACCACATTCGCATAAGGAGTGATCCCTAACCCGAATTTTGGCCAAATGAACTGGGGTACATGCGTGTCCTAACCGAAGTCGACATACTACTGAAGTTGGAATTTTACTTGTATTTCGAAACTTAAAGAACCAAGGTTTACACTGCTATCCTGTGGGATAATATGATCGTTGACAACTAACTCTATGAGAACGAGTATTAGAAGTGGAATGTATATTTTCGTCTACGTGAGCTATAGTTGTAGGAATAAAATTAGGATCATGTAATAGGCTATGATGTTTCCGATTACAATCGTCAACTTCGCACTTTTCTTTATTTTTGTTACACAACCTAAAAACATGTGGACCTTTTTTTAGGCAACGATAACAGACTTTATATTTTTTTATGAATTGCCATCTGTCGCTTACTGTCATAGACTTAAAAGTGTCACAACCTGATATGTCATGTGTTTGTTTACAACAAAGACATGAAATATTTTTTGGAATGTTTTGTTCATTTTTTTTAGTTTTACCTACGTAATGGTTGTAACACGTAGCCAATCTCGTTTAATACCACCCTCAACTACCAACACTGATTTCCAATCAGCAGACCCAGGTCAGCCCCAAAGTTCTGGTTTATTAGTAAGCGAAGTGCCAATGGCAAGTGATGTACCCACGGTGGACGCTGGCGCTGTGCTCAACCCCACGCGGACGCACTCAATTACATCACGCACGAGCCGCTCTTCAGCGACGGTCGCTGCAAGGAGACTTGCAGCAGAGGCACAGCACGCCCGTAACCTCGCACGAATGGAGTTGGCTGCTCATGAAGTACAGTTAAAAGCGGAGTTGGCTGCTAAAAGGTTGCAGCTCGAAAAAAACACTGCTGAATTGGAACACCAGGCTGAACTGGCTGCTATTGAAATCGAAATCAGTGAACACGGCACCCGAAGCGGTCGAAGTAGGGATAGTATTAGAGACTGGTTGTACACAGGTAACAAAAGTATCGTTCTGCCCAACAATTATAACCACGACATTTTACAAAATGAAAAACAGAACAAACAATGTAACCAAGTAGCTGTTACGCAACAAACTAATATTCCACGTACAGTACTTGACCCTAATATTAAAAATATCAACTTTTCACAGGCTTGTTCTAACGATGTCCGTAATGATGCCCCGGGAACAGAACAGCCGTTGACGTCACAGAACAGCCTTCAGCGAGACGACTACGATTTGGTGCCATCTTCAATCCCTCAGCGGCGAGAAGACGTGGACCCAGTGCACCTGCTCGTCTCTGCCTTTGATCGTTTAGTAACCAAAATTCACCCTACTAATAGCAACCGGCAGAGACTTAACATCAACCTTCCAACGTTTGACGGTAAATCGCCACTGGACTGGTTAGTTTTCAAAAGAACTTATATTGATTCAGCAGATACGTTCACGACCTCTGAAAATCTGGCTCGTCTTAGCATGACTTTAAAAGGAGCTGCACGTGAAGCGGTTAACGTACTATTAGCCACGACTCTGCAACCCAATGATATAATAGATGAATTGGATCGGCGTTTCGGCCGTCCAGAACAAATTGTTTTGCGAGAGGTCGCGGCAATTCGCGCTCTACCAAGAGTCAATAATGAAATGAAGGAATTGTCAGTTTTTTCCTCTCGTGTACGTAATTGTGTAGAAGTAGTAAAATTGTTGAAAGAAACCGACTACCTACATTCCCCAGAATTGTTTTCGGTGCTAATTAACAAGTTGCCCCTATTGTTACGCACAAGGTGGATCGACTATGCAGCAGCGCATACCACCTACGGTCATACATCCAGTAGCGCGAGGGTTGAGATGCTGTCCGAGTTCCTAGCACGTGAGGTTGATTTACACGTAAGGTTCGGCGATATGACTGAGAATATTAGTAGTATGCCGCGCGAACGTGCTCATGCTGTATCAGAATCACATTCAGTTCCGATTGAGCAATGCAACCCGGCACCTAAAACTAAAAAAAATGAACCAAAAGCATGTTTTATTTTTTAGCTTTACGAATGGTCAAAAGTATCATCCCCGATTTTAGGAAGCTGCCCCCTATCCCAAATCTGTTACCACATATAATTGGCATATGGGGGGTTTGGATCTACTAGACGCACTTTTGGTATACTAAAGGATTCATATTTATCTCCAACAAGCCCAGCATGAGAGTGAAACGTGAAAGGTCCTCCTCTGACCGTCTAGAAAATGAAATTCAAGAGAAGAAATCCAGGGGAGCTAAAGCATTTATACCATCGTAGGACGTACTTCTGGACCAGATGGATGTAAAAAAAGGAAGTCTTATTTTATTGTTAATCATAATGTAATTTCTACCTCAGAATTAGAACCCAATGATTCAATTTCTGTGGATGAGGCATGTAGGTCTTGCTTGACGGGCTCTGGTTTTCTCAGAGCTGTAAATAACTGAGCATTGGTGAACACTCAATCATGCTCGGTTTGGTATAAAATCTATTCAGCAGGTATTTGCGCTACCACTGTCACAGCCTTCGACAGCCTAATTTACCTAAACTATGCCATTAACAGAAGTAGTCATAAGACTTGTTTGGCTTTTTTATACCTAACTGTATTTTGAAAAATAAAAGTTTCACATTCCACGTTCGACTGGAGTCTGGACTGCTATAGATTATAGAAAATATTACAAAAATTTACACCGTTACAGCGATCTGAATGCATAACAAAATCATCGTGTATTTGAAAAAAATATCGTAAAAGTTTGATAAAGTATCGTGCGATACGCGCTTATTATTTTTTATCGTGTCATACTCAAATAATCGTGGATCTAGGATAATTATTACGATATTTAACCAGCTGCCTGGTGAAGTATTTCCGAACATGTACGACTTAGGAACCTTCAAGGCAACGCATCCTCGAGACCTCTGGTGTTGCGGATGTTTGTGGGCGACGGTGATCACTTACCATCAGGTGAGCCGCCTGCTCGTTTCGCATGTCTGGCAACACTGGGTGGTGTAATGCCGTGATGAAAACAGATAAGAAACACGTACCACAGACAAAAGTCTTGTAAAACAACTTGAATGGGTGTTCTATCTAGCGTTGTAGCGTTATGTATGTATGTTATGTATGTAATCTTGTTCTACTACTTAGTCTGTGGTATGTAGCGGCAAAATGAATTCAATTCGGGATAGATATTTCGCTATTTTAAATTTAGTTTGATGTCACAGCAGAATAAATTTTAGGTTTCTTAAACTAAAATCAGATATTTTTAATTACTTAGTGAGTGTACAACAGAATTGCTGCCAATGTTGTGCGCTTTTATAATAAAATTCCTAAAGATATTACAGTTCTCACACAAGGAAAATTCAAACTGCATGTAAAATGTAATTTTGAAAACGCGTATTATGAAATTGGTGATTATTTAGATAACTATGCTTGGAATAAGAATAATTATTATAATATATAATAATAACCCTCTGCCAAGCCACCGGCAGTGACCTATATAATAAGCTTTGTAATAATTTTATATTAAACTTGTGTTACAAATTGCAAAAGAGTAAAACCCGAATGTCTTGCGCCTTCTTCTCAAAGTGGCTCTATACAATTTTTGATAAACGCTGCAGAAGAATATTTTTATAGTAAAATTTTGACTGATTTCTGGTCAAGCAATATTTAATCCAACGGTCGCGCCAACTCGAAAGAATAAGAATAGGAAGGACTAATCTTGTTCGTCCTTCCAATACCATAGATTACATTCTGAAAAACCCTGTCATGGTTCGGAGGTTATAGATACTTCCTCCTAGTGTCACGGTAATGTTATCTATACATTAACTCAGCTCTGTCGTTGGAATAACTACTTACAGCCGCGCTATACGTAAACATGCGATAGGGCTACCCGCCTCCAGTATTTTAATTACTTTTGCCTACTTTGTGTTTCCATTTAGTTTTGTGATTGTAAATATACTTTTTTTTATATAAACAAATAACATTCTTTGTGAAATGAACAGAAAGTGTGCACTAAAAATGCGTGTTGTTTTTTGACTAGTAGGTAGATTTAATTAAAAACGATGTTTATATTTGCATAAAAAATCGGTCTTAAAAATTTGCGACCGAAAAATATTTGTGAGACGTACGAAATGCTTTATTATTAAATTTTAAAGTATAAGGAATCCGCATTCTAAAATTTAGCTTATAACTACCTATATCATTCATGTTAATCACTTTCCTTTATTCTATTCACTTTTTTTATTAATCGAGACTTTTTTTTCGGGTATTAAAGGAAATACTTGTCCATTAACACATTTAGCTCACACTTACTCACATATAATTAACATACATACGTTTTTATATTTTTTTTTTTGTTTATTTGTTTTTTTTTTTATTTTAAATTACGTATTTAATCCAAATAAGTTCATAATACAATAGACAGCCTAAACTCAATAAATGTCAAAATATTCTAAAACTAATCAAATTACCCTCCCCTGACCGTTCCCGGTGCAAAAGTGCCAATCACACTCGCCGCATTCCCACGCTGAATCGCGATGGCCATCCTCTGCACCAGGAACGAACAGGAGCGGGAGTCACCTGTACTTTCTATTAGTCTATGCCCTAATTCTTTTATAAATTCTTTAGCTTCAATGCCCCAACAACCCAGGGTCTCCACAGCAATCGGCACAAAGTAGTAAAGCGGTTCCATAGCGGGCGGCGTACTTAAGCCACTTTTGTACACTTGCTTCCTCTGCGGCGGCCGACGGAGAGTGGACTATATATTAGTTATGTTATATAAATTATTTTATGTTTATATATTAGTCTTCTTGTAATATATTACCTTTTATAAGGAACTTGCTATAAGGCATTTTTTTACTTAATTTGCTGTTTAGATATAATCGCCCTCGAGCTCCAAGACACAGGCCTCGTGCTTAGTTTGGGGTTCATTGTAAATCTGTTTTTTACTCTGTAGTCTAGTTCAAACAATGTTAACTCTTTCTGCATAATTCTGGTAATGCTTATGTTAATAAAGACATCTTGTATTAAAAAGACACACATAATGTACCGTCAACTATGTAGACTATAAAATAATTTTACTTAATATTACGTAAACCTTTCAGTTTCCAGGTTAGGTATCTAAAAAAGTTATCTCTGGATGCGCTTTTGACGAATTCATGCAACCAGAAACAGCACAATATATCCTACTCGTCATATTAAATATGTAATATGTACATAAACTTATTTTTAGTGAAAATATCGCGCGTTTATTGTTAAAAAAATAACACACCGTCCATACGTCACTGCGGCACAGACGCCACTGTCTGCGTACTGAGCGCAGGCCGAGATCGAGGCGCGTTGGTATAACTCGCGTTTCGTCCGTTTCTATGAAGTTGAAATACTGTATAGATAACATTACCGTGCCCCTGTAGATACTGTATTTATCGTCTGGCATTGTAATTGGTCACAGTAATCTATACTTATAATAAAACTGTAACAGGTCCAATTCTATACATTAAAGATATTTTGAAAATATCTTGTAAAAATAAACTGGTATGTATGTCCGTTATAATAAATAAATAATTTTTGAGAGCACTCTGTAGCTGATACTGATGCCAAAACTGTTTTTTTTTTTAATTTTTGTCTGTCTGTCTGTATCCCGGCCGCGCATCACTTCAAAACTACTGAATGGTTTAAATGAAAATTAGCACTATTTGAGTTCATACTACGAAGAAGGGCATAGGATACTTTTTAACCGAAATTGTGCAAGGTTCCTCTGGGAAAGGGGATAAAAGTCAAAATGTACACTTAGTTGTAATTTAACGCGTAGTCCGATTTCAATCATTTTTTTTTTGTTAGAATGGTGGGCATCCCTCACGGGTATTCTGGCATCTCACAGGTAGCCCAGCACCCCACGGGCAACCCGGCACCCGACGGGCAGCCTGGCACACGACGGGCAGCCCGGCACCCCACGGGCAGTCCAGCACCCCATGAGCAGTCCAGCACCCCACGGGCAGCCCGGCACCCTTATTTAGTTTTGCAAGCTTGCTAAGATAAAAGTAAAAAATCTGGAACATTCGCCACAATCACTTTTTTTAACTATCTATCTTTTGCCGGATACATTTCGGAGACTGCTCAATGGAAGTGCACAATCTAATATATTTTTGTTCTTCCGCCACACAAAACCGCCGTTTTCAAATCGAAATTTTAAAGAAACGCACAAAGCACTTTGCGTGTACATTTATTGTACGAACCGCGAAGGAACTATCTGAGTTACTTAATAGTTACTTAGTTATCTGAATACTGTCTTCTGGAAAATACAACCCGGGAGTTTTCAAATCCAAAGTAAAGAGCTTCTTTCTGAGCTATGCTTTAATAAGAGTGCTTCACCGCAGACCACAGCGTTGTGAGATAAACAGTGCTGAAATGTGAATAATTAGTCTGCAGGTAGGGCAATCGCGAACGAAGTCGCAGGTACATCTGCGGTGACTAGCTGTAGCTAGTTAATAAATAAGGAGAGTCACAAGTCCGGACCATAGCTGCAACTGTGTAAATAAAACAAGAAAGTCATATGCGTAGAACATAATTTTATTAGAGAAAAATGTCCATGATCCTAAAGAAACTAGATAGATATCAATAAATAACAATAATACGATTACTTATTTAAAGGAGCTTTTTTATCTGACGTTTTATAATTCTTGATTGTGAGAAAACGAAATCTTATACTAGACCTAACCAATGGCCAGTGAAGTGTAAGGTTAATTTTGCTCTAGCTATCGGTTCAATCACAGAAAAATCAATTTTATGTTCATGTCTGAGCTGTGAAGGAAACCTCAATGAACACTTACCGCATCGAAGTGCCAATCAGAGAGATATACATTAAGCTAATTTATAAAATTTTGCGCCATCCTTATTGTAGCGATTTGGTGCGGTTGATTTTCGAGTTGATGAAACTGTATGAAATAGAATGGACTAAATTAGAAATAACGAAGTCTTAGATAGAGTTCCAGTGTAGTCAAATGCATCTCTTTTTGGATTTGATGATTGGTGAGGCTACTAACGGATATTATAAAGACTTGGGACGAATCAGAAAATTACTTCAATACTTTTTAATGCATGCTCCTGATAAAGTTTCATAAGCAATCGGCCTGGTTAAACGAATGTACTTCAACTAATGTGGTATATTAATGTTATGCAATACATTTTGAAACATAAAATTTTTACATAATTTTTATCTTACCGAATAAAAATTTTACAACATCTGAGAGCATACTCATAAACATACAGATTTAGGGCTTGTTATTCAACACCACCCTAATTGTACTTGAGCAACAAAACACTGGTAAAGCGATAAATAGTGAAATTTTTGCTCAATAGTTGTGTAGTAAAACTTATATAAACTTTTTAAGCAAGTAGATCTCAAAATAATATATATAAAATGTACTCTTACACAGATTGTGTACCAGTGATGTGCATCCAGGGTCAGTTCACACTGCCACAAAGGCAGATTCCTCTCAAAAGCCTGAGAAAACGTAATAGGGTAATTACATCCATTTTTGTTGTGGCAATCAATAACAATTTCTTGAGTCAAGTTTTAATGTTCTGGCTTTTACAATATCCTTGCTACATACACACCCTATTGCAAGTGTTCTAGAGAATGTATGCGACACCACGGCACACAGTTATGTTCTATATCATTTGTACCCGCTTTTCAAAATTCAGGTCCATTTTCTAGTATATCGATTTCATGCAAATGTGAACTGTTCCTGACCGTTCATACAAGCACATTTGTTGTTACATATATGTTGTATGCGAACGCTAAATTAGTGCTCATTCACATAGACCAGCGCGGAGAGCAAATCAAATATTGATAGTATTTGAAATAAAGCTTTACATTGAATTAAGACTTATTTTACAAATTCACACGGTTCGAGTGCATCTTCTAATTACAAAACATGTGAATAAAAAAAGTATTTCTTAATTCATTGACTTAAATATTTGCTCAGCTATCCGCGTCGGTGAACGCTTCATGCTTTGGTGCACGAGTACCAATAATAGTTTGTTAAGTTTTTACTACGTTATTATTATGGGTCACGGTGGCTTAGGCTCGGTCGGCACTGATCAATAAAAATAAGCCTCAATTCTCTAAATACAATTATTATTTGTGACACGATATATATAATAAGTATACAATATTTTAACAGTATATTTTACATAATATATATTATATCGTGTATAATCTAGGATATATAGAAATACATATATTTTGTGATAACAGAATGAGCAACATTTCTTTTACATCTATAAGTATATTTTACTTTTAGTTTGTATTTGTATCAGTAAATCAATAAGGCAATACTATCGGATCTAGGCGTTATCGATACACGGTTTTTTCTACCTAAAATATCATAATACAATGCTTTTTTATTTATATATTTTCCGTTATATTACACTGATTATGTTATCACTACCGATACGCATTTTACTATTTATTGTGTTTATGAGCCCAGAATCGTACGAATATTCAGAGAAATCAATTTGATTTTAACCAATAAAAAACTTACATGTTACAATCTTATTCCAACAGTGAAGTATTCTCACAAAAAAATATAAACAACTACAATATTAATAACTTAATGTCATATCAAAGCAAGTGTACACTCGCATTGAAAAATAAAACTAAAATATAATAACAAGAAACATTTTAAATACCTAAGCAATGTAAGAGCCCATCCAAAGTATAGCACATCAATTTTTCTTAAGAATAAATATCTGTACACAGCTTAAGAATAAAATAAGTGCAAATCAGATGGTGCTAATAAGCTAAAGTTAATGCCTGAGATTATTGAAACAATTGTCCTTAAAATAATTAATAACAAATACCTTACATAAATGTGATGATATTAGAAATTATTGATGGCAAAATTGATATCAGCTTAATTTCTACACCTTAACATGATATAATATGTCCCTAAGAAATAACTCCGTAATAAAATATTTCGAGATTTCCCTTGAAAAAATACCCAGGTGATTATTAACTCACTTCTCGCTTAGACTACGTTGATTACTTCATTAGTGAGTGATTGAAGTTGATCTGTATAATATTGTTGCAGCTGACGCCTGGATATTAGTTATATGTCGTGTCCAAGAACTGTAGGAGAGATTAGTTTAGCTGCCTGCCAACAGACATAACGTTTGACAAATCATAGCCTTTATAAAATATTTTTATAGCTAACAATTGTCAAGTAACTGTGTTATGCGCTTTGTGAATAAAGCTTATTACACCCTTTCTGGTGTCGCCTTATACAGTAAGGGCCTGAATGAAGGTTTATTTATACTAGCATCACTAAATGTCAGCGGCGGTCTTCTCTATGTAGGTTACGGAATGAAGGATAAGTAGAAAATATATTTGCAATTAAAATGGTGTAAGAACTTTAGAGCGGGCCATGTATGCTTTATAACATGTACCAAGGATTTTCTTGAATGTTTACAAAAAAGTTATTTTAGACGCGATGTTTAAAAAATATATGTACGAGTCTTATATTAAACTAGAGCAAATCAAAAATAAATTGCATGATATCGTGCAAGCTAAATAACTTTAAACGCAATAATACTCATAAATTATAGCTCACAGGCACAATGCCCCCTTGAATGTTAGAATCTGTAATTACTACATGTTATCTGCACAGTGTAAGGCTTCGTTCACACGGCATTGCCCTGCACGTTTTTTTGTAATCGTTTTTTTAACGTATAGTCAACCAGGTGTTCACATGGTAAATTGTCATTCGTGTAAAAACGAATAACCGCAGTTTCCATACAGTTGTCACAGTGAGTAGACGTCACTCGCCGCCAACAGAACAAAACATCCTATAAATCAAGAATCTGTGCGTACGATCACATTTGAAAAATTATTCGAAAATCTAAGAAACGATGAAAAATGTTTTTAATTAGGTACTTTCGAATGTCTATTGAAAGTCTTGAAAAGTTATTAACTCGACTGGAAAATTCAAACTATTCGATAAAAAACGTATGACATAGTGTCGTGTGAAGGAGCCAAAGCTATACCATATGCCACTGCGAACCGAATACGTCAAAGTTCATTCGATTTGCTTGACAAGTCCGTTGAGTATGCGTTTAAACGTATAAGCGGTACACGTTTTTTTGCAGTATAATCGACGTGTGAATGGATCTATGTACGTTGTATGGCCACTATTTATACGTCAACACGTATACTGCATAAAAACGTGCAGGACAATGCCGTGTGAACGAAGCCTTAGATAGTCAAATTAAATGAGCTGCTGTACCTACTTATTTTTGAAGCTTTTTACTTGTCGTCTCCCCGCTTTACTAAATTAAATCGTTAACTTGATTATCGTCAATTTTATAATACAATAGTTGTGGATCAACACCGAAAAATACAGATGCATTGCTTTTACAATTGTGAGCAGCCTGAGAAGTCGATGACAATTGCAATAAAACTTATAAGGTCAAATGAATACCTGAGCTGTACAGAAGGCTTATGATACCTCCACACAATCGTCTCATAGCCCGAATCACACTTTAAATTTAAGTTAAATACAGTTTAATCGATAGATACACGCATACAGATAGCACCACCATTCCTAACAACCACTTACCAATCATATCTATCTTTATAACCACTCAAAATAACTTATCCCCTATAATAACTTACGCAGAATTAGGTACATTGGGTACAAGATTAGTAGGCGTAGAATCGGAAGGTGGAACGCGAGATATATACATATACCTCGTTATTAAATAATTAAATTCTTGATTATGAATAATCGTACCATACAGTATAGTCGATTTATTTAAGCCGTACATACGTCAGTATCTATACGCAAAATATGTAAGCTACGCACACGCTTTGGTGCCATAATAAGTCTTATTCATTCTTATACACACTAGAGTCCGAATAATTTATTTTATACACATGCACTCACACACACTCGTGCGCGTGCGCTACGTTCCGAAATGGATTTCGATATGACACTCGTTTAAAACCTTCAGTCTATACAATACCTCGTTGATAAGCAGTCTTTTCAATCCATTGGAAATCCCGTTCGGAGCGTAGTGTATGCAAGCGTTGTTGGCAAGAGGGATCAGCGAATCAAGCAGGTGAGACAGAGCTCCGCGGAGCCGATGCAGTCGTCGTGACAGAACGCACCGCATTTCTTGCAGAGGATCATCGCGCGGAGGTTACAAACGCACGCGTCGTCGGCGCCCACGCTTCTGCATCTCGCCACGCTCTGTAAATAATCAATTCGACTATTTATTTGTTGAAAGTTATTGAAGCGCTCGTAGCGAAGTTTGCTTAGCTGTTCTTAACCAATCAGCAAAGTTAAGCAACGTCCGCGGCGGTCTTGAGTTGAATGAGTGACCGCTAGTGAAATTACTACTGAGCGTGGACATGTTAAGCCTTCGGATTCGGTCGTTGTCTTAGGATGGCTGTCGTTATAGCATGGTGGTAGGGCATTTTGCGATTGCCTAGCTAACGACGGCTGCCCCGGTGGCTAGCGACCACCCTCAAGTAGAAAATCTGTCGCCAAGCACCTAACGGTGTGTTCCGGCAGCTGTCCTTCTGAACCAGTAATTTTAGGTTAGCCTGAACAACATCATCACTTACCATCAGGTGAGATAGTGGTCAAAGGCTTACTCATACTCATAAGGCATAAAAAAGGTACAAATAAATCTTCATCAAAACCAGTCAACTAACTGGTGTACAAATATTAAAATCAGATTACATACATCAATATTCAGTTTGTTAGTCTGTCTATACAATTCATTACATAAAACGTGTATTTAAATAATACTATAGAATATATTATAGAATTTGACTTAGTTAATGTCACTTTCTTAACATGACATTAACTTTGATGATTGTTTTCAATGGCTTAAAAAATTGATTGGTGAATATAAATGGCCTTCCGTGATACAGGCTCGTTCGTGTTCGGATGCCTTTGTTATAAGTAGTTATATTTATTTGAAAATAAATATATTAAATAAATATATTATTTACAAAATTTCAAATTTACGAGAGGATACATTTGAGTCATTTGCGGGATAATATATAGCGGGAATCGGGATATGAAGGAAATAACTTTTTTTTTTTTCCACTTGTGAATTTGTTATGTAAACCGCAGAGCATGCGTTATTGCGAAAAACAACCGTTGCTTGGCACTACAGCCAAAGATTAAATAATTATTACGGCTACGATGAACTAAACATTTTAGTTTCTTTTTTATTATTAGAATGGCATCGCAGCAGGGTGGTTGGGCAATTTTTCAATGTCCTCATGGCTAGCTGCCACCTTTAAGTAGAAAATCTATCGCCGTGTTACGGAAGCTGTCGTTGAAAGCCAAGGATCTAGGTTAGCCTGAACAACGTCTTCGACCGCATCATCACTTACCATCAGGTGAGATTGTAGTTAAAGACTAGCCTAGCAGTACTGAAAAAAACTAGCAAGTGGCCCGCCTATGTTAAGCTATGCCCCTGTCCATCACAAATACAGATCCTTCAGAATTCATTCTTTTTAATTGCATTTTCATTGCCACTCAAATGTTTCCGTAATTCAACTGACCACATTGTCCTTTCATTCAAAACACAGCAAAGATAATAAAACAACGGCTTAGAGAATGCATTAGTTGATAAGGATGTGAAAACATAGACGTAAAGCCATTAGGAATAAGTACAATTTTATATGACCATATGGTCATATAGTCTGTTTTTTTAACAAACGAGTAGGTACCAAATATTTTACTGCGTTGCTATTGGCTCACGAAATCAATATAAAGTCCGTTCCACACGAACTCTGCAGTTACATGTAGGCACATTCAGTTGAGTTTTCGACTAACTGTGCGTCGAAAAATATTGCTTGTATCGAACTAATACTAAAGTTGCAACTTTTAAATTAGGATAAGCAAAACAAAGATCGTTTTGAAAAAAATGTTGTAGCTAAGTCAACAAATCGTGTCGTCATACTCAACCCAATTGAACCCGTTTGATCTCAAGTGAAGGGCTATGGCGGGAAATAACAAAAGTTATAAAATTTATAAAGGCTGAACTCTTTTGTTACAAGGAGTAGCTAAATTAAATAGAAAAAAAAATGTGGTCATGTCTCAATCGTTTGATAACCAAGATAAAAATAAAAATGTACTGAGTCGACAATCATGTACAAAATAAGTTAGAGCAATTTATTATTGACCTATTTGCATAAAGTTCATCAGAAGGATGACGATAAATTTTAAGATAACAAGAATTGTAATAGAATTCTTTGATTCATATGTTCTAGTGCATAATATAGATACTATTACAATATTGTTTTATATCATAAACGCGAACAGAAAATTTTGTTACGAATATACTAAGTATGCAAATTTAAATAGTAATGTAATTTTTTCTACAGTAAATTATAGAGGTATTCAATATGAACGAGCCTTAACAGTTTCAAAACAAGAACAAAGGCATTGACCAAATACGGCAATGACCCATCTCATTCTGTCAATATCGGAAATGTGCGAGAGACATACTCAGTACTCGTTTGTTAAAAAAAACAGACTATAATTGGGCATTTTGAACACCCACCTGGCCAGCCTCAAGTTAAAAAATCTGTCACTAAGCACCCAAAGTGTGAGTACAATAATTTAAAAAAATAACTGTAGACTTGAAGAAAAAATAGTTTTTTGCTGTCGGGTGTACAAATTTGGTATTAAACGGTTCTATTTTTATGATTTAGTAGAAGTGCGCTACCGGAGACGCAACATTTTGTATGCTACACTCTCATTACAAAGTGAAATCAACTTTGCTATTCTCGTAATATTTTTTTTTTATTCTTGATAGGTAAGCCTCTGACCACAATCTCACCTGATGGAAAGTGATAATATGACCGAAAGTGTTAAACAGGCTTAACCTAGAATTACTGGCTCGCAAGGACAGCTGCCGGAACACACCTTTAGATGCTTGGCGACAGATTTTCTACTTGTGGGTGGTCGCTAGCCAGACGCGCATTCGCAAAATGCCCTTCCACTATGCGGTGAAGCTCAAGCCGGCGGCGGGACTCGTACCATGGATCTGCTGCGCGGCAGTCCATAGCCAATGCCACTGAGCCATCACTGCTTCAATGTTTCAAGTTGCCAGCATCGCCTTCTGAAGAACTGCTATCTTACACTGCGATCCACAAGAGGCTGTGTTCAGCAGTGGACAAACCGGCTGATACAGTAAACTGTGTACAGCGAAAACTTAAAATAAACATTATAGCCCTGATATCCCTTGAAGTTATGACATTCGCGAATTATGTCACGATCTAAAGGAGAACTTTATGCTAAAAGCAGTAATTTGTTTCCCGAGTGTGACTTACAACATTAGAGTTCTGATTAGCAGGGGGCGCGCTGGAGGCTCGCGGCGCTGCCACGTTGGGAGTCCTCTGCACGAGGATATACTGCCCTACGTTGTTTGATCTGTTCTCGTTTATCTGGAACAAGGATTTATTTCTGTATCAGCAGGACCCTTCACTGCTGAACACAGCCTCCACCATTAAGGGTGGGTTTGCCATAATACCCACGCTTGGCAGGGCGGTTTGGTCAGATGTCAGATGGCAGTTCTCCAGAAGGCACTGCTGCACACTTTTTTCTTTTAGACTTTTGGGGGTGCAAGTCTAAATTGAGACCCCACGAGGCAGACAAATATAGGGGGATGAAGGATTTATATGACATTTATAGATAGGAAGTCCTATTTATCGCCGATAGGCTGGTCTTGGATCAAAATCTGATGATGCAGTATTAGGTCCTAACTAGTAGTTTGGTAATAGTAGTTTGGTAGTAACTACTATTACTACCAAACTACTATTTTGCAGGTGCAGCTTATTTTTTAAGGGATTGAGACGGAACAAGCATGAGGCCCACCTGCTGTTAAGCGAGGCCCACCTCTGCTTTATAACAGATTAATTTTAGAAAAGTGA
The DNA here is from genome assembly GCA_963854805.1 of Plagodis dolabraria. Lineage (NCBI taxonomy): Eukaryota > Metazoa > Arthropoda > Insecta > Lepidoptera > Geometridae > Plagodis > Plagodis dolabraria. The sequence goes on from OY978444.1 coordinate 25,823,010, forward strand.
CGAACTGCACTGCGCCCGTCACCCTGCACACTACAAACAGTAGGTATAAATATTATTGCAATATAACAATAAATGTGCCTGTAATTTCATAATTATTTTTTACAGGCTCTGAAGGACCCCTTTCGCACCGTGCTGTTAGGTGTTAGGCGACAGATTTTCTACTTGAGGGTTATAGTTAGCTAGGCGAGCATTTGCAAAATGCTTTTCTACCATGCGGTGAAGCTCAAGATGGGGATCGAGCTATAGACCCGGGGCACGCCAGTTCATAGCATATCATAGAAACAGTGACACTGCTCAGCTAATTATTATTGAGGCAGTGTCCTGTTTTAATAATAATTGAAAATGATAACTAGCCAGGGGAGCGTTCCTAAGTTGTCCTAGAACAATGTGGTGTTGGAGTTTTCACCTCCGTTCAGCTCCAACATAGCCTAAGACCGGGACTGACGGCTTATAGACTAGTCAAAATAATCATTCAAATTTAAGTAAACTTGCATAGCATAAGGAAGGCCTGAAAATTGTTACTTGCCCAAGGTACACAATTACAAATAAATCAAAACCCTATCTCTACCATACATCTGATAAAAAGAAAAAAAAATGAGTATTTTTGTATTTTTATCGTAAATTACACACTTACAGTGTTATCATAATAATAGGCAAGAAAAATTGAAGATCATTCAATTATCTACATAAATTGTTCTCATATTTTTTTCCTTATTCATATTTTATTACTGAGACATTTGGAACGTCGAAAATACAGTATACAAAGTCATAAACAAAGTTATTTCACACTTTTGATTGTTGAAGTCGGTTCCATTTTTTGGTATTTTTTTTTATTATATCGATATGTATTAAAATAGTTGATAGCTAGTCGGTTTATCGCTGGGCGGTTGGACATGTGCCTTATACTGATTACAAGGGAAACGTTTTCATCAAACTACAAAAACATCTTCATCTTCCAATACCGTTTTTGATTAATTTATGACAGCTCTAACATATCAACATCATATTATTTCACACACTCACAATTCTCGGTGCGTTTCAATTTTATGTCGATTAAATTCAACTGTAAATAATTTAATGAAATTAGCTGGATGTGAGTGAAGTAGAACTAAGTGAAACATGAAGAGTGAAAGACAGATGTGTTAGTGTAGCTACATACCTCGTTGTGTTGCATCACCGAGACCGGCACGTGTCGCAGCAGCACGGGGGGCGGGGGGTGCGGCCGCGGGGGGCGGGACACGCGCGTCAGCAGCGCCGGCGGCGGCCTCAGTTGCCCTCGCAACGCGTCCCGGTTCGGACTGTTCTGAATCACTGCTTGACATATCTGATAACTGCGTTCCAGGTTCACCGCTCCAGGTGGCACCTTGTTAGAACTCCGACTTCTGAATATACAAAGAAATATTAAATTATAATCTGTAACAATTTTTTTTTACTGTCATTGTGTCGGAATATGCGCGAGTCCCACTTGATGTTAAGTGGATTAACCTCTGCCTATAATAGATGCATTTGATCACGAATGACAAATTGCTCTGCGCCCGTCACACTGACACATACAGTTGTTATTATTTTATTTTTTTTTGCCTTATAGTTTAGCCTTTTGACCTCTATCTCACCTGATGGTAAGTGATGATGTGGTCGGTGATGTTGTTCAGGCTAACCTAGAATTACACAATTATGTTAAGTCTCATGTGCCTGTAATTTTACTGGCCCGCAAGGACTGCTGCCGCAATACACTGTGAGGTTCTTGGCGACATATATATACTTGATGGTGGTAGCTAGCCAGACGAGAATTTGCAAAATGCCGTTCTACCACGCGGTAAAGCTCAAGCCGGTGGTGGTAACAAATAAAAGAATACAGCTGTGCCCCATCCCGAATTGGAATAATAAATTCAAGAAAAAAAAATATGAAGTGATTGTACCAAATATAAAATAATAACACAATAGATAAAAAATATAAAATGAAGAAATATAGCAACAACGAGTTTAAGAAGTTTTTACTGACTTGGCTTAATCAATTTGATTACAATGGCATTGAGGATATTTTAGACGATGTATGTTAGTTTAAATTTTTAGTTCTAAGCTAAAATTAATTTAATTTTAATTTCACTTGGTTTTCTATATTAACATAGCCTTTACATACATTTTAAAATTTGCAAATAACTTTTATTTTAAACATAATAGAACTGGGTTAAATAAATATGTTAGTAAATATGTATTCACGAATCTAAATACTAAGTTTAGTTAAGTGCTTTATTACAACTTATATTGTTTTTTTCTCTCCTTTAGATTAAGATTAACTTGAAATTATATATACACGTAATAAATAAGTATATGTTTTAAAACACTGTAACTAAGTTTGTTGTCATAATAAATCTAAGCTCATCTACTATGGGAGAGGCCATTGGCTCTGAAACACAGTTTACACTAGCTCAGAGCCAATGGGTTCAAATATTAATGTACTGTACACATATTTTTATGACAAATAAATTTATTTATAAATAATTTATAAGGAAAATGAACTTAAACAAATAAATAAATCATATTACTGTTTATATGCCCGTGGGGGGCCAGGCTAGAATGTCACCTCCCCATCTCAAGCCGTGGGTGTAGTAAGATGCAACTAAGGGTAACACACCAGAAGGTGGGAATCAGCACTTTCTGAGGAACTGATTGATGATATCTCACACTGCGATCCACCTGCCAAGCATGGGGATTATGGCAAAACCTCCTAAATAGGGGATGCTGTGTTCAGCAATGGACTATTCGGCTGATACAGTACAGTAAAGTACTGTTTATATTACTAATAAACGTTTGATATTAATCGACAATTATATAGCTTAGTCAAATATACAACTGCTACCTCACCTATTTGAATCTTTTCCTAGTTTATTCTTCTTCCCCGCAGGCCTCACACTATGTGCCACTGTTGGTGTGGTAGAGTTAACTGGTGGGTTATTAGCTGTTGTGCTCGACACTAAACTGGTAGCTGGCTCCACTTCTTGCTTTAACGATAACTTATCAGTTGATGAAAGCATTGACTGACAACTCTCCGATGAATTCGATGATTCCATGTTATAATTAGCGTCTCTGTCTTCCTTATACATACAGTTTTCATCATTCATATTTATATCGTCCATGCTGGTTTTAGAGTCATCACTAACATATTTAGCACTGTCCTGGTTAATATTTGAGAATGTGTGTAATGTCATGACGTTTTCATTATTTGACCATTCATTTTCCGTCTTCCATGTCACAGCTGATGTTTTTGGTTTTGCTGGATCTTGTAAACTATCGTCTGGATAGGAAACCATCTGAAGTAAGACAAGAGAAACGAAGTAGAGTACAAGACGGAAAATTACAAAATATTAGTGTTGTACAGTTTTGCTCACAAAACTTTGCTAGGAAACTGATATAGCCATCTAACAATATTTACAGCTCCGTTTCATTTTTATCGACCGATAAATTGGCATTTGATGTCCTTTTGTGTGAAATAATCGTTAAACTATTTTGAACAAAAAATAACGCTTCTGTATTTTTTCGACATTCAATTTTTACTTTGCTTCAAAAATAAGCGTAATCTTACGAATTAAATAGAAATTCATAAAGTAAATTACGTGTAGAAATCGTTTCTCATTCCCATAACCGAATAAGCAGAAATTCAGTTAAATTCTACACAACCAAGCTTTGTTATAATTTCACGGTAACAAAGTGTTTGAGATCAACTTTTATATATTTACCATACACAGTATAGTAACAAGGAAACAATGATGTCTTTATCACAATTTAAGAAAGAGAACTCCCTGTGAAATATTATCATTAAAGTAATTATAATTTTGCCAGAGCCAATGAAACAGAAGCGAAATCCTTTGGCATCCGAGATGATAACGATAACACTAGAATTTCATTCATAACTAGACGATATCGTCCACGCGGATGCCAATGGGTTGTAGCCCTATTGTGCAATAGGGCATATAGAGCTAGCGTAGGTTATTTATCTGAGGGATTTAATACTAATCCACTTGCTTGTTCTATTGCCCATATTAACTACGAGATAGCTTATTATTTTATAAATTTACGGTTGACTAACTTTACTCGCATGGGATGAAAGGTAAACGGAACAAAACGTAAAGTTAAATAATAGATTTTTGCATTTCTCTGGAATAAAATCCATGAGGATCAGATTATATAAGTACAATTTAAACCTTCGTATTGATTTATTTCATAATAAACGCACAGCAACAAAACAGGAAGTCCAAAGTTGAAAATAAACAATGCACATATTCATAATGTTGATGTAAAGATAACTTACCGAAGTATTTGTAACTTCCATCATAGGTATTGAAGAGTTTTGAGTCAATGGCATGGTAACAACTGCTGTCACATCTGAAATGGGCATTATGTTGTTGAAATAAAATCTTAATGAGCTTTCGTTACAAATTTATTCTAATGAATGACATAACAGCAAATGAAATACATACAAAACTTGTGACAGTTAACAACTACCCACAAAAGTCAATATAATATCGTACAATAGGTACACTTAATGTATGCATACCTATATTTTATCAAATGAATACAAATAAGGTAGAAAAAGTTTTATCATGCATGATTGTAGCTAAGTTTCTTTGGTATTCTCGAGATAAAATTATACTACTAACATTAGTCACAGTATAAATAAATGTTAGCTCAATATGTGAACTGTGACATTCCCTTGAAAAGTTATTGGCCAACAATACACATTACTCCATGAATCACTCCGAAAACCATCAGTTTTTTATTTATTATAGCTGATAGGCCAGCCTTTGACCACTCTCTCACCGTATGGTAAGTGATGATGCGGTCGAATATGTTCTTCAGGCTAACAAAGAATTACTGGCTCTCGAGGGCAGCTGCTGGAGAACACTGTTAAGGGCGTACTTTCGGAAAATGCCCTAACAGCCGGGCTTAGCGTGCTTTCCGAATAAAGGAGTCAGTAGTCATGTAACTAGCGGTTACCCATCTAACTGATGACTGCGGCGGACGTTCCTTAACTTAACTGATCGGTTAAGAACTGCAACGCAAGCTTAGTTACGAGCGCTTCAGAAAAATATTTAAAATTACCCGTTATAAATTAAATACAGGTATTACGTAATAAATTAAATACAGAGTAAAACATTTCTTAGATAGAATAGAAGCGATCTAGCAACAAAACCAAAAAAATAATGAAATTTTGAATTTCCAACCAAAGACGTCAGCGTTTGCCATAACTTGTTTTTGTTAGCCATCATAAGGCATAACCATAACATAATGGAGTTTGTGTATACGAGGATCTATAACATATTAAATAATAAGCCCGGTAGCAGGCCTGTTTCCCTCTGCACTTTACATACACATCGGGGTATCGGTCCGGACGGATTATTCCAAGGTACGCGCCGCGTCAGAAGAAATCAGAGCTATCCGATAGAAAGAGAGGTAGTGAATATAAAAAAAGCTTTTCCTTGTTCTTTTCGATCTGAAATGCACTTTATTGATTCGTAACTGGAGTCCCTTATTTATTGGAATAGTTTTGCGAAATGATCTTTCTAGTCCTTTTTATTCCGTGCCGGTAAATAATAATAATGTTTGTTTCACAGGAAAAAGATAGCAGTAACCTCACTTCTATTATATGGATCTTGGACTATATATGCCACAATGCTAACCTTCTCAGAGAATACAGGCGTGTCAATATAGTTTTTTTTATTATTATACATCATATCCGAAGCAACACTACAGGTATCATGCAATAAAAAAAAGATTAAAGATCAGCTGATCACAATAGTTTCTTTGAGAAAGAGAGTTTTTTTTTTATTACAGTTAATAGTTCTCAGCCAGTGACATACGGACGGATGGACAGACTCATAGATGGAGACTCAGTTTTGCCCTTTGGGTATGTATCCCAAAAAGAGTATATCAATAATGGACACAGCATGGTCATATTGCAACTGAGTCTACGCAAAAAGACCAACTCAAGAAATACACAAAGGTTCATTCATAGAATCATAAACATTCTTATCTTATGTTTACATTCACATATGGAAAGCATTTGTAATAAAATAATGCATCACTTTTGTGTATAAATTTAGCAGTAGGTAAAGTTAAATGTCTGGAAATCAGTTACTCATTAATGTCCAGTGTGGTGATATTTTCTGGCTTATATTATCTGGCTTCCTTAAGCCTGCACCGAGGCAGCAGTACGTAATTGTGGTTCATTTGATCCCGTGCTGTATCTTTATTTCTTAATTTTGAGTTCTGCAATTCATATATATAATATTTAAGGATTCATTCTATAAATCATACAATTTAGAAACACGATTACTTAAAATTTCCTCGATAGAAAAAAAATCCAAAGTTATATCTAAAAAACTAAATAAACCCTTAGTACGGCGTAAATATTTCACGGAAAGTCATCAGTCTTTGATTAATAAAAAGATCATATTATTTTCTATAACGTATACACGTTATATTTTCTAAATAGGTATTCGTTTTTATAATACAAAGGAAATACCTAAATTCACGCACGTTCCGTCCATTTTAGCCAGAGCCGCGACGCTTCCTCCCTATCCGCTTCAGTACCGCTGCGGCCGTCGGACGGGGAACACGTATCGCTTGAGTTCACGCACGGTTTTAAAAACTATATTTGAGTTTACGTAACGATTTTGTTTATTTACTATGGGGAACAAAGTAAACAAATCAAAGAAGTGAAGAGGTTGGCGAAAAATTAATGCAAATCGCTTCCATGAAGAAATAAAGTAGGTAAAGTTCATATATTTGTTCCTAATTTTACTTACCCCAATATGCATTTATTTTAAAATCACACTGAAATGTTTCAAACACAATCAAATTTATCTTTCAAGACTCCTCCAGGCCGAGAGTATGGAAAACATAGAGAATACTCTTACTTCGTAAGTATACTCAACCTACATACCTATAACTGCGTAGGTAGTTTAAAACGAGTATTTACTTTATTTCAGCAATATTTACCTACTAAAACGAATTCAAATTTTACCACTATTTTTTCTATTTATAGGGAAAATGTAAGGGAATACATTTGAATCATGTGATGACGCGATGCAACAAATATCACTACAGGCAGAAAATTTTGAAAGAAAATTCTATGCTTCGTTTGTATCACATGTAATACTTATACAATTATTATATTATACCTTCCAAGTTTGAGTACTCAATTAAATCTAATAATTTAATTAGATTTAATTGAGTACCCATAATCTTTAAAATTTTCTATTTATAGGGTGAATCTACCAAATGTTGGCATTTCACAGCAAAGCACATATTTTGATTTATGTGATGACACGCTGACAGAAATACCACTACAGACGGGAAATTTTGAACACAAATATTTTTTACTTAGGTAACTGTACCTAGTTCTGTACCTAGGTAAGTATAGTAAATATACAATAAACAAAACTTTTAAAAACTCTTTGACAAAATATAAAACTGACTTCCCAGACGTGAATGAACATATTAAATCCATACGTTGTAATCACTACGATATGTACTGACTTCAACAATAGAATTCACACTTTTTTGTATTTGGAACACAAGGAACTTAGATGGGTATAAGAAAAAAATAAATGTTGGTTTTGTGGCGTGAAATAGAAATACATTTTTAAAAAAGAAATACCAAACCTATACTATATTTTTAAATATAGACCTACTTTTAAGTAGGCCATCAAGATAAAGGAAATTAAAAGAAATTACAATTAATAAATAGCTCAAAAAAGTTGTTGATTGCGTAAAAATGGCCAGCGTTAGTTGAAATTAATAATAGTTATAAATATTCGTAGCCCATATTTGTCCGTTTTGTTTGGCAAGCAATCAATCATTACTACATTTCATCCAACTTATATAATTCAAGTACACAGATTTTGTTTAAACAGTGTGCCGGGACACTAAAAGTCAATAGAATAAATTAATTTAAAAAAATGTCTGCTATTCACAATTTCGCTTCGGTCTTTTTAGTTATACTTTTAAATTGTCTATTTTACAGCCGGGTCTTTTATATATATAAATTAATTTATTTTATTGTTCAAAAAGGGTATCATTAGATGATACTTCGTGAACTGTCAACTAATGGTACGTTTACAAGTCATCTGATGAACCGATGACTTGAACGTACTTGAACGTGACGTGTTTAAAGAAATAATATAATAAATTTGATTTCAATTGCTAATTTACTAAACCATCTAAATATTTCCGAATTTCCAGGGTATTGGATGATACGGATTGTAAAATTTACCACACTCCAGAATTGTAATTCCATAAAAAAAACTGGTTAGTTTTTGTTATGGAATTAAATTATCAAATAATAAATAAAAAGTTCCCTTAAAAACTATTTGTTGATATATAATGTTGTAATATATAAATTAAAATATCTGTTTTATTACTGGGTACCATATACACAGGCACAACATTTTTGTCTTTCAGCGGAGGAAGAAATAGATGATAACATGAATTACTCACACAAAGGAAATAATGCCTTGAAGTAAGTTCGATATTGATCATGATGGTTTTATGTGTCCTAGTAAAATTGTTTCATGATTTATCTGTGTACATTAAGCATCATACTTACATATATTTACTTCGAAAGTGGTGATTGGTGGTAACTTTGTTTGCTCTGAGATAGTTTTTCTCTGTGTTTTAATGTATATTTCAAATATGGTTATGGTTACACAATTATGAATTTAAATAAACGAAGGTATGCTTAACCTTGTTTTTAGATAAATAAAATGAAATATATTTTGATTTAATTAAAATTTGTTTAATTTTTAGGTTTCTACGCATCAGTTGCCTGGTGAATCAGATCAAGAGAAGATTATATAATAATAAAACCAGAAGAAAAAGTAGAAGAGATAAGAATTAGTGGAAATAGAGTTGTGGTATTCATGAATTTATTTGAACAATTGCAGGAAATTTCGCAGCATGACTCTCCATTTAGTTGCAATTTTAATCATTTAAAAGTAGTCGGAGAAAAAAGAACAGGGTTTGTATCAAAGTACGGGTGTGTTTGCAAAATGTGCAACGCCAAATTAAGTTTTAATAATTGTGAAAAATCCAATAATAACAAAGAACTTGATCTCAACGAAAATGTGGTAGGTGGTTTCATATCTATAGGTGTAAGATACGCAGGTCTAGAACAAGTGTCAGCCTTACTTGATATACCTTCTATGTTGGATCATTTGCCAAGTGTCACGCAAGAGTCTGTAAACTATGGAAACGGCAAAAGAAAAATGTATTGAAGAAGCAGCAAAAGAAGAGTAATATTAATGCAGACGGAGTACCTATGATTACCGTAGTTGCTGATGGATGTTGGTCAAAAAGATCATTTAAAAACAAATATAACGCATTGGCGGTTGCTGCGGTAATTATTGGTAACAGAACAAAAAAAGTCCTTTAAATTGCAGTTAAAAACAAATATTGTATGATTTGTACACGGTCAGAGAACAAAAAAATCCCAACTTAAAAATTACGAAGTATCCTCAAGTGGAATGGAATCCGTAGCAATAGTTTAAGGGTTTAAACATTCCTTACCAAATCAGGGCTTGATTTACTCCAAGTTAATTGAGACTCCAGTACATATAAGAGCATATTAGAAGCAAAACCTTATGGAAACTTATTGGTAGAAAAAAATGAATGCACTAATCATCTGTTACTTTTGCACGAAACTAGACGAATTAACCAAAAACACCTGCAAATATCGCAAAGTACTTGGAAAAAATATACTGCACTTGCGTAGATGTGTTAAAGGAGTTGTCAAACATATAAATTCAAGAGATTCAAGTTTCACCCAAATAAGTAATTGAATGCACCAAATCACGTTTTCGGAAATCACAAACTATGCAAACCTTATTTCTGCCAAATTATAGATCAAAATGAACCAACAGAATTAAAGATTTTGTTGCTGAAATGAAGTCTAGTAATATTTTTGCTGCTATCATGAAAATCATGTCCAGATTGGTAAACAATGCTAAAAGCCTAATGACTACTATTTATATGATGTAAATAGTAATATAGTAGAAGTATTAAACAATGTTATCGCGAAATTTGTTGGCGGTAAACGAATTCATTATTCAAGTCGACAGTCTTATACAGTTCGCTAACTACACCGCTAACCACTAAATAATCGTATATTTGCAAAAAGATTTTAATGCAAAGTCCTAATCCTATTGTTAGACGCTTAGAATTTAAACGCGATAAAAAAAGAATTGATGATTTAAAAACGGAGATCATCAAAATCTTTTGTGACAAAAAAGTGTACAAACACTACCAATGGCAAATATTATGGCGAGTCTTGTCAAAAGCCAGATCTAGAACAAGCTGAATTTGATTTTGCTAAATCAAAACTTATGAAGAAAATTAATCTTTCTGATGATGATCGCCAGTCACTTAAAAAAAGAACTATTTTGCAGGCAGATTCGATTGAATGGCACCAAGAGAGAAAGTTACGCCTTACTGCGTCTACTTTTGGAAAGGTATGCAACAGAGGCCTTATAAAATGTGCAACTCTAGTAAAAAATCTTGTAAATGTGACTGGTGAATTAAGCCACGTAAAATCCATTCGTTATGGCAAGGAACACGAACATATTGCGTTACAACAGTTTGCTTAAGTACTCAAACTCGACAAAGAAGCTAACTTCAATGGTATAAAAAAATGTGGCTTATTCATCGATTCTGAACTGCCATTTTTGGTGGCAAGTCCAGATGGATTGATATATGATAAAATCATTGAAATCAAGTGTCCGTATTCATCTAAAGACAAAACAGTAGAAGAAGGAATAGCAGAAATCTGGAATCAGGAGAGAAACGGAAACTTGATATGAAATGGATCCTATGGAATCTCTAAGGGATCTTTTTAAAGAAATTGATATATTAACTTTACCGAGTCTGTATATATTTGAAAATATTATGTATGTTCGGAAAAAATTGAGTAAATTTAAATTAAATAGTGACAACCACGGTTACAACACTAGGAATAAATATAAAATAGCAGTACCAGGTTTTAGACTAGCAAAGACAAATAAAAGGTCCTTCTTAGGTAATTGTGTGCGGTTTTATAATAAAATTCCTAATCATATTACAATGCTCACAGAAGGAAAATTCAAGTTTCATGTGAAAAATATTTTGATTAAGAAATCATACTACAAAGTTCGTGATTACTTAAACGACAAAGATGCTTGGAAAGTTCCGCCTCTGCCAAGCTATCACCTGTCACCTACTTAATATAAATAAATATTGCAATAATCGTATTATATTGTATATAACACATTGTTACAAGATGTTTAAAAGAATGGCCCCGAGTTTCTGGCCCGTTCTTCTCGCAGTGGCTCTATAAATATATTTTGCTGAACGTGGCAGTACAATGTAGAATATTTCAATATTAAAATTTGTAATTGACATTCATAAGAGCGTCGTAGACGCCTAAATTGAATAAATGAATTTGAATTTGACAATAAATAAACAACATGATTTGTTTTACCAGGTGTAAGGTCAGCTACACATCACTAGGAAAGCAATTTGTTTATTTGTTGTGTGGACTGAAAAAAATATAAAAATAGAGAAAATAAAAAGAGATGATGAATTCTGGGAGAAGAATATGGAAAAAAAAATTAAAAACATTTTACTTCGATTGCCTGCTATCAGAAATTATTGATATTGATTCAAGGCTAGACAGAAATTCGTGAGCCAAAATATATTTTAGATGCAATAAACAAAAAAAACAATTCTTCCCGCGATTCTAATGCCTGAAACAAAGCGGGAAAAAAACTTAGTTATTTTCTCTTTCTGACTTTCATGTTCCTTGCCATAACTAACCAAATACCTGTGTAGTCAACTTCATTATCAGAAATTCAATCGAACCTCTCTGCAAAAACTTTAAAATTTATGAACTATTTCATGTGAATAATGTGTTATCTATGATCTGTAAATGATTTGCCGCTAATAATCTTCTCTTAAATTCAAAAAAGACGAAATGTTTAAATTTTTCTTTACCAAATGTTACTTAATGTTGAACTAAACATTAGGCTTGGCCCTAATAAACTCGCTATTGACAATACGACAGTCTTCTTAGGAATCAAAATGGATCCAACTTCACAGTGTGATCCACATATATGAATGATTAATCCGGAAGTCTTAGTTTGGCTGCATATGCAGTTCGTAAGATAAAACAGTTAACAGACGTAGCTACTTCTCGCCTAGTTTATTTCGCGTACTTCCACAGTATTATGTCGTATGGTGTATTGCTGCGGGAAGCTGCTGCTGAGATAGAGACAATCTTTATCTAACAAAAGCATGCAATTCGAGACAATATGAAATTAATCCTAGGGAATCTCTGAGGGATCTTTAAATAAATATTAATATTTTTTACTTTCCCAAGTCTGTATATATTTGAAAATATTATGTATGTTCGAAAAAAAGTGAATTTTAATTAAACTGTGACAATCACGATTACAGCACTATAGTCTGTTTTTTTTAACAAACGAGTACTGAGTATGTCTCTTGCACATTTCCGATATTGAGAGAGTGAGATGGGTCATTGCCGTCATTGGTCAATGCCTTTGTTCTTGTTTTGAAATTGTTAAGGGCCGTTCATATTGAATACTTATGAACTGTAGTGTAGAAAAAATTACGTCATTATTTTATGATTTAAATTTGCATACTTAGTTTATTTACTTCAATTCTTGTAATGTTAAAAAATATCGTCATTCTTCTGTTGAACTTTCTACGCAGGTAATAGTCGAAGACTCAACTGAATGTCACTATACATGTAACTACAGCGTTCATGTGGAACGGACTTTATGTTGTTTACGTGAGCCAATAGCAACGCAGTAAAATGTTCAGTACCCGTTTGTTAAAAAAACAGACTATAGGAATAAAGATCAAATATCGGTGCCAGGTTTTAGATTTACAAAGACAAACAAAATATCCTTCTGAGGTTATTGTGTACGGTTTTATAATAAAGTTCCCAAACATATTACAACGCTCACAGAAGGGAAATTCAAGTTACACGTGAAAAATATATTAATTAAGAGATCCTACTACACAGTTTGTGATTACTTAAACGACAAAAATGCCTGGACAAATCCGTCTCTGCCAAGCTACCGCCTGTCACCCACGTAATTTAAACAAATATTGTAAGAATTTTATTATATAGTAAATGTAACGCATTGTTAAAAGACGTTTAAAAGAATGGCCCCAAGTTGCCGTCGATGCTTGCCCGTTCTTCTCGCTGTGGCTCCATACAATTTTTGTTTGCTGACCGTGGCAGTACAATGTAAAATATTTCAATATAAAATTTGTACGATAAATGACTTTGACTTTGAATAAAGCATTTAAATATTGAAAATCATGTCACATTACTAACAATCACTGAAAAAATTCGGTTTAAAGTTTGTAAAGATTTCTACTATTCTCTTCTACTACTAAATATCTTTCGATTTCTTATTTAGCTGATTTTTTCAAGTAAGTGCACATTACTACGCAAATAGCCGAGATTGCTGCGTAAGTACTATTACTATAATGTAGATTTATTAGGTGTCTCTTGTCAAAAAACCTACTAGGGGATGTAAATTACTCTGTCCAAAAATATACCAACATCGGATATTCTTGGTGATTATTCGTGGTCGCACATAATATACCTACGTATGTATATATATACTTTACGGAAATCGATTTAGTACGTCTACTCTGAGTGAAAAATGTAAATTTGAAAAGGGTCGATCACTGGGATTTTTACCCTATTTATATACCCGTTTTGTATTATATGTACCTACTGACGTACCTCGATGTCGTGGAAAAAGGTTTTTTACGTGAATAAGAATATATTCAGTAACAGTATATAAATAAAAACTAGTCGTTTTATTATGTATATATATAAATAAGTAGCACCCTAGCTAGTCAATTGGAAATTGGTTACGTTTACTTGGAAGAGTAAATTATATATACCTACTGAAGTACCGATAAGTCAGAAATAAAAAATAATAAATGTGGAAAAACGTTTTTTACCTGAACATATTCAATAAAAGTATTTGAAATGTATTGTTTTATTTTGTAAATAAATATTAGTAGCACCCTAGCTAGTCGAATGGCGCAGCTCGGCGCGGCGGGTCAGCGCATAGCTATTTAGTTGCTTGATCTTGTTGGCGGCAGCAGAGGGGGCGCGGCGGCAGCGCGGCGCGCGGCGTCACTGTGTGCCTTACTCACGCACACATACGCGGAGCGCATAGAATACCTGAAATCGCTGAGCGCCAGAAGCTCGGTACCCCCTTAAGGATCTTATAATATGCCTTCTGCAATGCTATTCTATAACAATAGGAAAGATAATAATGCCTAAGACTGAGGAGTATACAACGACTTCCAGATGTAGCAATGGAATTATAGATGTCCTTTCACTGTTGTTATAACAGAGATATACTTATATAGTTTCTTGAGATAACATACTGAACAAATACAACATAAATTACCTCTCTGAAGCTTGTAAAAATAAAAACATACAAAAATAATATTGCACATGATGCAAAGTAAATACGGCACACACTTAGAGGAAAAACTGACAGTTTTACCTTGAGGCTTCCAGCCTCAAGGCGGCCGGACGTCCCTGGAGCACACACACCTAGAGGAAAAACTGTCAGTTCTGCCTCAAGGCTGATCATTCTCGCGCGGACTCCGCGATTGGCGGTCGTCTTGTCTACGACAGTGATTTTAATCCTCTTTGGTCTACGCAGCGTTTCTCTGTCAACATGCCGTCACCCCCAAACGATGACGACGTCATAGCTATATGGGGCTTGCTAGTTATACTGAGATCCAGAAAAAAAGTGTATTAGACGAAACAAACGGGATTTATCGTGCAAAGAAAGGCTTATGAAAAGGCATATTTATTCACATGTGAACTTGCTGAGGGGATTGACGTTGTTCCATAAAGATCGGCATAACTATTTGAGAATGGACGAAACAACTTAACTAAAGCTTCTGTCCTTAGTTGCTCCGTTAATACAAAGTCGGCTTCAAGGCCGGCCCGGCTGGCACACACGCTCCAGCGGCCTCGAGGCGACCTGTTGATCGAATGCTTTTTCGTAATTTCATCAGGCCGCCTCAAGCCCAAAAATAACTGACAGTTTTCTGTTCTCACACGTTCCGGAATTTCGAAGAGGCCGGCCTATTGAGGAATAACTGAGTTTTTTCCTCCACATGTGTGCCGACTGCCGGCCTTAACATAACAATAATCTAATCTATAATGTTGAAGCACTCGTAGCGAAGTTTGCTTAGCCATTCTGAACCAATCAGGAAAGCTAAGCAACGTCCGCCGCGGTCATGAGTTGGATGGGTGATTGCTG
Organism: Plagodis dolabraria; assembly: GCA_963854805.1. Lineage (NCBI taxonomy): Eukaryota > Metazoa > Arthropoda > Insecta > Lepidoptera > Geometridae > Plagodis > Plagodis dolabraria. The sequence continues at coordinate 25,838,375 of OY978444.1, forward strand.
GTGACATTACTACTGAGCGTTTCCGTGCTTCGGAGGGCACGTTAAACCGTCGGTCCCGGTTGTTGTCTTAGAATAGCAGTCGTTATAGCATGGTGGTAGGGCATTTTGCGAATGCCCGCCTGGCTAGCTACCACCCTCAAGTAACAAATCTGTCGCCAAGCACCTAACGGTGTGTTCCGGCAGCTGTCCTTGAGAGCCGGTAATTCTAGGTTAGCCTGTACAACATCTTCGACCACATCATCACTTACCATCAGTTGAGATAGTGGTCAAAGGCTAACCTATCAGGCATAAAAATATATATATATAAAAATGCAAACTCACTTGCTTCACTGATGTATGAAGATAACTCCATTAGATTTGGATGTGGTACATATTTAACTTCATCATTTTCTGTGGAAAAAAAAAGATTTTTAACATTATAATTTTGGATATAAAATAAAAAAACATACTGAACCAGCGTTTCAGGATATGTAAAATATTTCAGGTAAAACTTTTTTGTAGTGTTTGTTTTAAAATGTATTTTTATTATAATTAGTGACTATATTATATGCCTAAGCTGCGCAAGATAAGACCATGATACCTGTTTCTAGAATTGATGTTCTAGCACCAGCAATTTAATAAGTAGATCAATATAAGGCTTTATTTTCAAACACAGTGTAAGTTTAAAATTAGTGAAGATTGAAGATTTGAAATTGTTGTTTAAATGATGCGCACAGATTACATACACATTATAATTTTTTAATAGCTCGGAAGGAACAAGTCATGTCCAGTTTCCAATAGATACACTTGTTCTGGCTTTCCAGAGCTTTTTCTGTTTTTGTTCAGTTTAAAGTTTTTTTCCTGGTTTTCTAATTGGACAATTGAGTGGTGAACCAGTTTTGTCCAGGGACTATAGAGATTTTGTTATTACTCCTCATAATAACTTACAAATAAAGACAGCAAATCACAAGATCAACTAACTGTTGAAATTACTACATAGTATAAAAAAAGTTGCTTTGCGCTGTCTGTCTGTCCATATCTATGCTTAGATCTTTAAAACTACACAATAGATTTAGATGCGGTTCTTTTTAATAGATTGAGTATATTAAAAGGAAGGTTTATCTATAATGCATGCATTATATAATAGAGAAACATTAACATTACTTTAGAGATTTATTTTACATTGCAAACGCAGGTGAAGCCTATGAGATAGATAAAATAATGTACTACAGTATTGTACACCTTGGAAAGGTCTAAAAAATAGTCAGCGATGGTAGATGTCTATCTCTTAAGGATAATCCACAATAACCATTTTCCATCGATTACTATCCATTGTTCAACAAAGGCGTATAGTATCATTACAGACTACCCTATCCATAATCCATAAAATATATATCCTGGAAATAAAATTAAACTACCAACACATTTGAAATCCAGTCTCACTCAATCTACCTACTCTAATCACTGGCACTAGGTAATATATCAATCTTGGGATTCACTAAATATAAATCATCAAATATGTTTGGGTTCCAAGAACTCTCATGATGTCATCCCTTTAATCACTGGTAATAGACAAGCAAAGTGATGCATGTGGAAAGTATGTGGCCTAAGACTTTGTATGATATATGTGTAACTAACACATTTATCATAACAATAACTTTCAAATCAAAATTTGAACTGCTCACCTTAAAAAATTATAGGAAAGTAGCTTGTGTATTAGGATTTTTTAGTTTGAAATTTGTTAGCGGGCTATTAAGAAATAAGGTTAGAAAGAGTGTAATATTATCTAATTGTCAAAAATAGGTGTAGGGTTTTATTTAAACTGGCTAAATTTGTATATTGTTGACTAATCTTAAAAGTCTATTTTTTAAGTACATTTGCTTATTAATACTAGTAAATTAATAACACAATTATTACCTGTTGTTAATATTGATGAGAGTCCTGTTTCCAAAATGAAGGATTCTGCATCCTTAAATCTTTCATCATAATAATTCTGAGTTATATTATGAGGCATTCTTTCCTTGTCTTCACTTTTTACAGAATTATTGACGTCTTTGAAATTGTTAACATTTTGTGGAACTTGTTTGAGTTCAAAATTTGAAATTGTTGAATTAATCTTACCATTTCCACCATCAACTTCAATTTTTTTATCAGTTTCCATATCAATCTTCTCTTGAAATTGCAGAGCCGAAACATATTCATTGTGAGCTTCATGGGTAGGAGAATCTTTGATAGTTTCTATATGTTCATTTTGCACAGTTATTACATTTTCATCTATTGTTGATATTACAGTGTTGTTCGACTCTGTCACTGGGACAATATGATTTTCAATTTTTAAACTGGGCTCTGTTGACTCTGTTGTTTCTTCATACTCATAGACACAGGGCAAAACTTTATCTTCTTGACTATTTGTATCAACCGTTTCCGAATAAATCTCATTTGGGCATACTTGTTCATTGTCATAATTAATGTCTGCATCTGCATAGCTGTTAATGAGTTCTGTAGTGTGGGCTAAATAGCTTGCAGTGTCATGATCATCTTCATCTTCAAATTTAATTCTCTTTGCACTGCTGTACCCTTCAATGTCATCACTCATTCTTTTGTATGTATCATCCAAAGTAGTATTACATTCTACTGCTTTATCATCATCAATCTCGTCTTGGTCTTTGTCCTCATTGGATTCTTCAATAGTAACTATAGTGATAGCCAGTTCTTGCTTCATTTCATGATTTTCAGATTCCCCATCAAGTAACAACAGTGGATCTACTGGTGTTGTTGAAACTGAATCATCCATTCTTTGAGTGGATGAGGTGTCAGCAAAATTACAGTCCACCTGACATGACTCATAACTATGACCCTGGTGCTTAACATGTTTCAGTGGCAGAAGATCAGGTACTGGTGCATTTGATTTTGTACTGATGGTGGGTAATTCATCAGTAACATCATCCTCAGCTTTCGAAGAAGATCTAGTAACAGCTCCTACAGAACGCATCCTTTTACTATTACTTGATGATTTACTTTTCTTTATTTTTGGTACAGTACTACTGCTTGTTATTGAAGCAGTTGGCCTCAATTTGATTGTAGTCTTTAGGGATGGTCTTTCGGAGTTTATACTTAAAGAAGTCTTTTCTCTCCGTGATTTTTCACCCCAAATAGGCTCAAAATGTTTCAGTTTCCAAGGATCTATTTTTGTTTTTTCTTTTTCTGCTTCAGTTCTTATTTTTTGCTGATTCTCAGGGGTGAATTCTCCACCAGACAAGCTGTCCTGCCACTCTAGGCAAGCTCGTGCAAAGAATTCATTGTTGAGACTAGAAGGATTCAGACGACCAGAAGGGCTTATTCTTTCCACACTTGGAAGTAGTTGTCCTAACTTATATTGGTATAAAGGCGGAAGAAGAGAAAATGTGTGTTTGTTTAATAATTGTCTAATGTTTGTGTTGACTAATATAGAATCTGGAGTCTCCAAATCAATGCAACCTTCTCTTGTTTGTTGTAGTTGTGCAGCTGTTGATAGTTTTTTGCCACTTCGTTTTCGCGGTTTCAAACAAAACCCAGGTATACTAGCAAGAACTTCTCTCATGGTCGACGGTTTACTTGTACTTGATTCACTATATGACATTGCTGCTGTCCATTCTCTGTTTTCAGGCAGGGGAGGTGGTGGTAAAGGTTTAACTATTATCCTGGGAAGAGATCGTGTGTGATTTGAGCTCTTTTTCCGTCTTTTTGACTGCTTTCTAGCGGAGTGTTTACTAGATTTTTCACCATCTTCAGGAATGCGTATGACTGAGAATTGTTCATTGTTGTTACCAATTGCAAGGAATTTGGTGTCCGACTTTTTGTCAAGATATTCTGCTGTACTAGTAGTAGCATTAATATTCAGTTCCATTGTCTTTGTTACTGTGTGGCGTATTATTATCAAATATTATATGAAAAGTGACGAATTAATGCCGATAGAAATCAAAGTTTCAACCCATAGTGAGTTCGGATTCCCGTAATTCATGGGACTTACATAAGACCGAATTTAACCTCTTATTTCATCATTTAATGAGTAGGGTGGTGTATTATGCTGTTATATTCCATCTAAAATCTTCTAAATTCTTTGAGTAAAAACTTAAATGTCACAACAACGCAGATATCAGAAATGGATTCCATTTCCATTCTATCATAGATCAAATAGAATATCTACTACCATTCCATCATCACAGATAATTAAGCAAGGCAGTCAAGACACAGACCTCTATCGGCTACGTTCAGGGCCTCAGAGTGTAGTTGATTGGTTGTTTTAAATTACTAATAGGTACGAAACGACACAGTTGTTTTATAACTTTGATTAAGTAGATAATAGACATTCATCATAAATTAATTATGTATGTTTATGGTGTCTGTTGTGTTTACTTTTTTTGCGGAGAACTACCGAAAAATTACGCATTTAGCATAACAGCCGTTCCGCTCAGGTAACGCTCCGTTACCTGCATACCACATATCAGAGCAGTAAGAGTAAGCTATCTTTCTTAAGTTATCATGCGGATTTTATTAAATACTATGGTATTAAGCGACACGTGAGATCTATTTTATGGTCGTGTATGGTAGTCGTGTGTTTTAGTGTGCTCGTGCTGTGTTATATATTGTCCCAAAAGACAACTTAGTTACGAAATAATCATCCCTGTGTCATTGGATAATTTAAATATTCTTTGTTCTCGTGGATTTGACCACCTTTGCTTATTTGACAAATATCCCGCCAGTTTTGGTTAGATGGACGTATAAAAAACGAGAAAACAATGACCTGACTGCTGACGGTAACTCATACGATTACCGCTCTGATAACGGGCAATTTGAACTTATTGGCGCTTATGACATTGGTCAACTCATGATCCAAGAAAACAAGGTATTTTACTCCAAAAGAAACATAAGCGTACGTCACAATCGAATTGGCTCTTTATTACAACACGATTGCAGCAAAATACAATATTATTGTTCTCTTCTTGTGAATGTTTTGTTGTAAAATATCAGTAAATTATTACCAATACCTCGTCAATCACTCTGTATTAACTTGATAACCATAATTCATTCAAGAATCATTAATCTATGTAAACTAATTCACATCTTCACGTAATTTTCTGTATAAAAAAAATTAAATCTATTAAGTTTATTTTACTGCCCCCGAATTTCCTCAAATTAGGTATAAAGTTTGAGAGCCGTTGATAGAAGTGATGACGTAAGATTGTGTCCCGGTCATGTGGCATCTGGTCTCGGAGTGTAATAACCTGGCGCAGTATATTATAGTATCATGGATCAACTCTCATCTTGCTTCTTCGAAAATAGTCAAATATACAAATTATTGGAGCACAAAATGTTTTTGCCCCGGGCGGGAATTGATCCGAGAGTTAAGTGTTTTTTCAAACACTTAACTCACGGAATGATGTCGCTACCCTTCTATATTTAGTCTAATATAGCCTTCACTCATGGAAGTAATAAGTACTAACGTAATACTTATAACTTCCATGCCTTCACTTTACACGACATGAGTAGTATTACAAGGCATGAAATTCGTTATATGAAGCAAACGTTTCTGGGCAGATAACGCATATTTGCGTAACTTCAACCGTGAAATAATTATTCATGCTGTGAAGAGACATTTTGTATGTATAGTATATAATAAAGCGTTTTCGCCTATTAAATTTCTAAGACAATATTAGAACACAACCTAGGAGGAAGTATCTTGTATTAGTATTTCCGAGCCCTTGTAATTTGCTTGACGGATTATTGAATTGAATTTCTCGGCTGAGTAGACGTAGTGCGTTGATTGAATCTTGGGAGGACATTCCCAGACGTTAGAGTCATATTGATTTTGTAAAGTATCTGCTGATGAAATCGGAAATTATACAGAGTATTTCTTACTTATTTATATATTATTTGGCCTTTATTAATTTGAGGGCGCAGCAAACTTTACAGTAGCCAAATCGTAGATTGAATATTAACACAAATTGAAACGAAAATTAATACTTAGTGGTGGGACATTGTGTTGTGTTGTGATAGATTAGGATCGTACTCAGTTAAGTTGAAAATAACATTTGATGGGAGCTGTAAACAAAAATCGGTTGCAATAAAGTTTAAATTAATCTATTTCATTTGTAATTGGCACATCTTACAAATATGAATACTGATTGTCTTCTGGCTTCACCACTTAATATCTACGGTATTTTATGTATACAATAAATAATGCAATACCTAATATATATTGAAATATATTCATATTATAATAATTAACACACTTGCATGTTATCTCATATGCACTGCTTTAAGAATCGTAAAACAGTTTAGGAAAAAGTGTTATATATTAACCTATTTATATTACACAGAAGGTCACATATGAACCTCAGAGCAATTTAGTTTGTCAGAGATAGGAACATACAAACATACCTAAATAACACAACACTCCTTTTGGGCATTCGAAATCGAAAAAAACTGCCAAGAACAGATAATACTGTATATTGTTGGCCACCAATCCTCTTTTTGTGTAGCTTGCATCCATTTTTCTTTTATATTTATATTGGGGAATCTAAGAAAAAAAAACAATCCTCGTAGCATTACTATTTAATTGATAAGCGATAACACATTTATATTATAATCTTACGTAAATTTGATTGATCATAATAATAATAATAATAATAATTTATTTCCAAACAATAGACTTATACAGTACATACTAAATAACATTTAAAGAGTTTCATGTTGAGATTAGTGAGAATATCAATGGGTCCCAAACTAGGCAGAGCCTGTGTCTTGGGTACCCTTATTTATACTTTACATTTAAGCAATTAGTGTATTGCGCGAAACTGTACTCACATTTCCATAGCATAATACATTAGGGCAGTTATCATACATCTAAGCCTATAAGAACCTACGTAAACTGACAATCTAGTTTCCAAATATCTAACAATATTAACCATAAAATCTGTCAAAGGAAAAGTGTGTGTTACCTATAATGTCACCTTTTGTACCTAAGAATTTTTATTAATAAATATATACTTGTGAATATTGTATAAATTATTTATATAAACAAGATATTAAATATAGAAAGAAAAACGAACAAATCCGGCAATTGGGCTAAATGTAGGCTTGACTAAATGTGGGTGGTTGCAATGTGACAATAGTGAGTCGATCAGTGTGTGAATAATGGTTGAGGTGGTGCGTATACGACTATAGGCGATCTGTCATTCTTAGTGGTTGATGGACAATTATGAGTTCTAGGGCAAAAGCAGACGCTGATTAATGAGAGGTTATAAAATCAAACATACAGGAATACTAAACCCATCTCATTAAGTCATATTGATAGGGGCGAGTAATATATTTTACTGTATAGCACTAGAACCGTGTTTGCGTTCCCGTGACTCTTGAGTCTCCACTAAAGTATATAAATCCTTAGTGGAGGCCTAAGAGTCACCGCTTTTAACAAGTCTTTCTGTCTCTTCATAGGAGAGTGAGAACAGCCACCTTTTGATTTTGTTGTGTGTTGTGTGTTCAAAAGACGAGCAGTTTTTAATATTAACTTTTGTGCAGACTGCATTGAAAGTGTATACTTGCACATATTTTGGAAGGCGACTTGCGAACGTCGTGTTTATTTCAGGTAGATACTGTCTTAGTGGTCTTATGGATCGAGGCCTAGATGATTGAGAGCTGGTGGGATATGGGATTCTTTTTGCCATGGCTCGTGCAATGAATAGTTGACGTACATTCAGGACAGTGGCTTCTTCATAAAGCTTATCGGTTGAGTATCGACGTGGTTTTCCTAACATTACCTTAAGGACACCTCTTTGAGCACGTTTAAGCTTAATCATATGAGTTTTTGCAGCCCCTCCCCATACTCCGATGCAGTATTGTAAAAGAGACTGACATAGCGAGGTGTATACTAGTCTTTTTACCTGTGGTTCAGTAACTGGTCTTAGGATTTTCATTACATTTATAAATTTACGTACTCTTTTAGTTAGGCCATTAATGTGATTTTCAAAGGACAGATTTTTGTCAATCAAGTTTCCTAAATATTTCACGCAGTTGACTTTTTCAATTCTCTGACAGGCACAGTTAGCATTTTGGAAATTTGTTTCAAAACAGTCACTTTCATGGATCGTGATGTGTGTTAAATCTGGCTCGGTGGCTGATGTTATGTGAAAAGGAATAAAGTTTGTTTTGTTTATATTTAAACTGAGCAAGTTTACGTCGAGCCATTGAGCCAGCTTTTTCATTCCATGTTCAGCTGTAATTTTTGCTGACTGCCAGTCGTTGCCATAAAATAATGCCACTGTGTCATCGGCGTAGCAAATCAATTTAGAATTTGGTATCTTGGTTCTGAGAATATCATCTATGTAAATGGTGAACAGAGTAGGAGCTAAAATACTTCCTTGTGGCACTCCGAAGGAGGTATTCTGTTCACTACTGGTATATCTGTCTATTTTGACACATTGCTTCCTATTGGATAAATAACTAGAAAACCAGTTTAGTACGTTCCCTCTCAAGCCAAAGCATTCTAGTTTTCCCAGTAGAATTGGTATCGAAACAGTGTCGAATGCTTTGGCAAGATCAAGAAATACACCAATACATCTCTGTCCACCGTCTAGATGTGCCGATACAATTTCAGTGAGTAGTTGGACTGCATCTTCTGTTGATTTGCCACGCCTGAATCCGTATTGTCGTTCTGAGAGATGATTATATTTTTCTAGGAAATCTACTAGTCGCTTGTTCACAACCTTTTCTAATATCTTTGACATTACGCAAAGCAGTGAGATGGGCCTGTAATTATCAGGGCTAGATTTGTTGCCGCTTTTATGAATGGGGCTAACTAGTGCTATCTTCCATGGTTCAGGAAATATACCTGAAGTCATACTTAAGTTGCAGATATAGGTAAGAGGCTCCAGTAAAGCATCTTTAGCATATTTTAAAAGAAGCGGCGTTATTCTGTCTAGGCCTGGCGCACTGTCTTGTTTGAGATCTGAAATCAGTTGATTGATCTCAGTGGAGTCTACGGGGGCTAGAAACAACGAGTTTGGACTACGGCTATCAGTTGATAGATTTTGACTTAGTGCCTGTTCTGTGGTAGATAATTTATACAGAATGGTTTTAGCCATTTTGGCGCCTATATCCACGAAGTAGGTATTACAACTGTCTATTAGTTCTTGAGGACTTTTCTCTATATGTTGTAAAAGTTCTTTTGCCTTGCTTATTTTGATTTGGAATGTGACAAATTTCACGGATGACTTTCCACAGTCTCTTGGGGTTTTTATGGTGTTCAGTTAGCTGCATATTCTCATAGTTGGCTTTAAGATTATGTAATAAATCATTACAGAAGTTTTTGTAGCGCTTGTATGTTAGTTTAAGGATTTCATTGTTAGGTTCACGTTTGAGTCTTAGGTTCATATTATCCCGGTGGCGAATACATTTTATTACGCCAGGTGTTATCCAGTCCTTTAGGTTTAACTTAGAACGACTTTTTTTTCTAACAGTTGTATATTTTTGGATGCATTCGGTTATGATTTTGTTGAGTATTTTAACCGCATCGTTGACATTATCTGAACTGGTCACTTGCCACCAATTTGTATTTAATAGTTCTTTAACCACTTCCCGATAGTTAGTTTTTGTGGTAACTTTATTGATATTTATGTATCTGTTTTTTAAATAAAGTTCGATAATTTTCTTTGTAATCTTGTACACCACCGTTCTCAATATGTAGTCACTTACATGTCCATTCACGGTTGCCTGTAAGAAATTGCACCTAGCGATAAGGCCGCCCATTGTACATCCTTTTGCTAATATCTCTCTGTTACATTATTATTTTGTTAAAATTGGTGTCCAATAAAGGGTATTTGTATTGTATTGTATTGATATTTTTGCTTTTGTGTTCAGTCATATTTATTCCTACTAAAACGAGACTATGGTCTGTTGGTGAAGGCTTGCAGACTAACCCTTGAGACATTCCACTCGTTCTAATAAATGCATGATCTAAACAGGTTTTATCTCAAGTTGGATGAGTTATAGCCGGAAGTAACCCTTGTTCTGCCATAATGCACTGATATGCTACATTATTATGACTTGGAGATTCGTCTAGGATATTTATATTCATGTCACCGGTTACTAGAACGGATAAGTTTTGGTTAACAGAATCTAAGGTGTCTTCCAGAGAGAGGAGAAACTTATCCAAAGAAGTGACGCTGGGAGATCTATATATAGCTACTATTTTGAGGATATTTTCCACACCTATAACTAAACAATTTGCATCGTCGAAAACATAAAGGTTCATAAGCGCACGATGACCAACAGTTTCTCACATATACAACGACTCCACCACACTTATTTATAAAATTCGTCGTATGGAAGACATTAAATCCTGCTAGTTGATATATTAGAGAAGAGTCATTCAACCAACACTCCGGTAAAATTAATGCATCAAAGATAATATCTAAGCGCTTTAAATATGTAAGAAGGCCCAGAAAATTTTGCTGGAGACTTCTTATATTACAGGTTAAGGTTTTCAATTTGTAGGTTTGATGTAATCTTTACATATTTCTGGCTTATCTACAGTGTGACACGATATTTCAAGCGTTTCGTCTATGATATCATATAGATCTTGATTATCCATTGTCAAAAGTATAATAAGAATTTGAAGGGTATAAAAATCTGGTATGTATTTGTGTCACATATTGTACGAATAATTTTAGACGGGATATAGCCGTGAGGGTATAAGCATCACACTCTGAATTGTGGCAACATATTATTGCACAGAGACTATGTACTAATTTTAAAGTGGTGAGTGTGAACAGTGTTGGTGGTGTGTCTTGATGTTCGTTTAAGTTTATGGTGTATATTTGAGTGAAGGCAGTTTGTTTGAGTGGTGTACAAATACTTTTGCGAATTTGATTTAAGTATCGTTTTACATAGTCTAATAAAATACATTGAGAGAAAGCTATTAACATACACATATTATACAGAAAATCGGTGAGCCAATTAGTAACAGTTTTGCGGCTCCGTTGAAATTGTAATGGTGCCACTTGGGGCTTTCTGTCCGTAAGCCACCATACAATCCAGGTCTTCTGTTGTTTTGATATGAATTGCTGGCTTTCCCTCTCCTCTACGCACGAGCACTCTACCGTTGGAGATCCAGCAAAACCGGTACCCAAATTCCTTAGCACGAAGTCTGGTATCACGAAATAACATCCTATTGGATTTAGAGAGATGTTCATTAATGTAAACATTGCGAGGAGGTCCTAGGAAGTCCAGATCAGCTGATGTCATCACTGTGTGACGCCGTACTTTAGCCGCTTTCAGGAATTCATCCCTTTTTGCCTTCCTTGTAAACCTGACGATGATTGGTCGAGGAATATCTTTGTCTTTTGGGTTATTTGCTCTGCTTCTGTACCCACTACGAGTCACCCAATCAAGTTCACTTTCCGGGAGGTTGATGCCGACTTTGGTTGCCGTTAACATAACGATGTGTTCCAGGTTTTCGTTTGATGTTTCATTTATTCCTATGATTTCTAACTCATTTTTCAAGGACGCTTGTACCTGCTGACTAACTTGGTTTTGAAGTTGGTAAACTGATTCACGTAAACTAGCAATAATTGGGTCTCGTTCTTCTAAGCTTTTTATTCTGTTTTCAAAGCCATCCAATCTGGTGTTGCATTTAGTGATACCTTCGGTGAGTAATACTAAGCATGATTTCATTTCAGCTATGTCAAGCCTCAGCAGCCGCAGTTCATTGGCAACAGGATCTGTATCAAACTCTTCTCGTCCGCTACCATTTGGGGAGGAGAGAGCCACACGCTTAAGTGCGCGCGCAGGAGTAGTGCTTATACTACCAGTGACGCTTGAGACGTTAGCCAAATCGGCAGAGCGGACGGGAGTGCTCGAATTTCCATTTTTTGGTTCTTTGGACTTGCTCAGATGAACGTTGACACAGATAGGGTGATAAGTACAATTACAACCTCCACATTTAATCTTACGAGTAGTAGTGATTGTTTGTTTACACGCAGCGCAATAATTTTCTCCAGTAGAATCCATTTCAGATACTATAAAGTAAATTTAGTTACTTTAAAATGCTATTACAATGCAAAATGCAGCGTTTTGGTTAGTTGGCTGCTGCCGAGGTAAACAATAACGAGATAAGGGGTGCGAACGAGATGCAGTGAGAAAATGCGATCGTGTGCGAGGAGGACGGTCTGCTTCGCCGGTCGCCCGCTTGCTGAGTCACCCGGCTAAACAGCTCGCTAGTGAAATAGATAATTATATTTAATTAATTTCACGTTATCTTCTTGGTTACTCGCTATATTTTGGTGAGAATAGCGTACCTTATGTGTTGACTTTTTCTCTTTCCGTAGGTATAACTTTCCACACAAAACTCGTGTTTTAATCACCACAAAAGATTTATTTTATTGACAGCGATACGTAAACACGTGGGTACAGTTTTAGCGCCAGAATCAATAAATAATGCAATACCTAATATATATTGAAATATATTCATATTATGATAATTAACATACTTGCATGTTATCTCATATGCACTGCTTTAAGAATCGTAAAACAGTTTATGAAAAAGTGTTATTTATTAACCTATTTATATTACACAGAAGGTCACATATGAACCTCAGAGCAATTTAGTTTGTCAGAGATAGGAACATACAAACATACCTAAATAACACAACACTCCTTTTGGGCATTCGAAATCGAAAAAACTGCCAAGAACAGATAATACTGTTGGCCACCAATCCTCTTTTTGTGTAGCTTGCATCCATTTTTCTTTTATATTTATATTTGGAAATCTAAGAAAAAAAAACAATCCTCGTAGCATTACTATTTAATTGATAAGCGATAACACATTTATATTATAATCTTACGTAAATTTGATTGATCATTGTCCACAACTTTATTCTGTCTGACGGAACCGCACTACGGGAATACGGGAGTAGGATAAAACGAGTAAGAATCATACAAAACTGCATTCCTCTTCTGAGGATAAAATAGCATTACTTCCTGGAAAGATATCCCATGCTTCGCACGGCTCATGTTTTTAAGCTATTGCATAGCTTCTATCGCGGACCTTGAGCGTGGAGACCGTATCCAGAAATTCCGTAACAAAAATAACCTAACACCCCCCACTCCGACCAGCACAGCGGTGATACTATATTTGATCAGCGCCTCTACAGTGCGTAAAAGGAACAAAATTTTGGCAGAAAAAAAAATGGTTTTGACAACTAACGTGTCGAGATTTATAATTGCATAAGTTGATAAAAAATGCTATGTAATAGCTTTACCGCGGCAGTCTCCGAGTGCCACACATCTTTTTTTATTGATAAACTAAATACTGCACTGACGCCGGTAACCGAAACAAACTACCAAACTACCGGTGTTATTGGATGGTCTAATGTCGGATATGTTTGAAAATTATAAAAAATAGAATAAAATGTTACATTAATATTTTTATGGCTGTAATCAGTTGAAAAGTGCCTACAAGCGTGTTGACTGTGTGTTGGTTAATGTATCGGTCGCTAAATATTGCATATTTTTTAAATTGGTTTAGATTTATTTTGCCGTGAATTTTTAAGCTATTGCATAGCTTCTATCGCGGGCCTTGAGCGTGGAGACCGAATCCAGAAATTCCGTAATGAAAATAACCTAATATGCCCCACTCCGACCGGCACAGCGGTGATACTATATTTGATCAGCGCCTCTACAGTGCGTTAAAGGAACTAAATTTTGGCAAAAAAAAAAGGTTTTGACATCTAACGTGTCGAGATTTATAATTGCATAAGTTGATAAAAAATGCTATGTAATAGCTTTACCGCGGCAGTCTCCGTGTGCCACACGTCTTTTTTTTATGAACAAGTGAATGCCCGTTTGAAAAAAACTCATTTTTCGACGGAAAAATGAGCGTTAGTTCGGATTTGTGGAGTGATCCTCCGGATGAACCTCCTGAGATCCTTATGGATCTTCAATCTTCTGAAGAGTCTCGTAAAAGACCCCGAAACAATATAATAGAAGACAGCTCCATCCCAAAAAGAACAATAGTGAATCCTGCATCTTCTACACAACATGTATACACAGTACCACAATTTCAACAGCCTAAAGACTTACGATTCAACGAAACGGACTTAGGCCCGTTTGTGGTTCATGTTACGAGGTTGGTTTCTGACCTTACTTCAAGCTCATCTATGAGACTATTAAAATTAGCCCAAATGTTATACAAAAATAAGGTATGTGGTATTACTAGTGAGGGAATTAAGTCTATTGGCCGTAATAAAGCGTCAATAACTGAGTATACTATGGTAGTTACAATAAAATTGTTATAGAGGACAAAAGTACTAATATAGGATCAAACGATCTGGAAAAGCAAAATTAAATATCTATCTAAAATATGTTTATAATGATGATAAAAATATTTCACTATAAGTATATACTAGTAATACTTCTTTTACGAATAATAAATTTCAAATGTTCCATTTCAAAATGGAATTTTTATTGATTAAATACACCGAGTTTATCTATCATTGACATGGTTTATAAGAAAATCATCAATGTTCATTAGGAAGAAGGGTTAACAAATTTTGTTCCAGAACATTATAAAAATCATTTTATAAACATATTTTTAGTAATGCTTAAAAAATTTACCTAAATTGAAAACTTTGCGAAAGATTTGATATAGAACGTTTAAACGGTCGAAGTAGACAAAGTAACTAAAATCAATTAAAGTTGGCTTGGCGTCTAGGTAACAAGTTTATAACTAGTGTAAGAGACTTAGGCTTTTCCAATGCTTAAAAGTTTCCTTTTCTCTTGTAGTAGCCGTAGTATTGTATATAGTTCGTAGTATAACAACAGATATTTCTGACTAAAATTAACATATTTAACTTAAAAAAATTAAATTAAAATAAAAACTTAAAATTACTACAAACTAATCCAATATTCCGCTACCATTAGGCAGTGTTCCCAAAATGCTGGCCGCATTACCACGTTGTATGGCAATGCTTATCCTCTGTCCAAAGTATATTATATATTATATATATATAGCGTCAATTGAATTTATAACTGCTAATGATGGTAATAACTTTTTAAACGGATCATTCATGTCCAGTAACAAATTTGAGGCAAAAATCCTTCGTTTCAAGTAACTCGGATGGGCATTATAAAAGGAATTCCAACTGAATGGTCCATGGAAGAGTTAGTAAACGCCTTACATTGCCCTCCTGGATGTGGTCCAGTCCTCAAAGCGCGAAGACTTAACCGAAAAAAGTATGTAGACAACAAGCCTGTTTGGATTCCCTCCCAGAAAGTCTGCATAACGATGAAAGGCAGACTTATCCCCAAAAAAATATACTGCTTTAATGCCGCAATAGCTGTAGAGTCTAATCAACTCCCATCCATTCAATGTTTGGCTTGCTGCAGATTTGGACTTATCCAAACTGCGTGTCGTTCCAAAGTACGATGCTTTAAATGTTGTCAACCTCATTTAGGATCCTCATGTTCAATTATAGAAGCTGAAGCAACTTGTGTTTTCTGTTCCGGCTTAGACCAACCAAGCATGATTGAATGTTCTCTAATGCTCAGATATTTACAGCTCTGAGAAAACCAGAGCCCGTCAAGACCTACATGCCTCATACACAGAAATTGAATCATTGGGTTTTACACGCCAGTATTATTTGCCGTATAGTAATTTAGAATGTATTATTCGATTCGGTTAAATAACTGACAAAGGTTTGGACTTGCGATAAAAACACGATAAATTTGCATTCAATCTCGGATAATTTTTAACTCTCGGATCTGGCGACACTGGGAAGCCGTACCGTTTGTCAACTGGGCCGCGTTCCGAGGGTCAGAGTGCGTTGTTTGGTTGCTTTAACTTACTCGAAGGTTCCGAACGGCCGGTTGTTTTATAACCTCAAATATCGTTTTTGGCGGGGAATCGTGCAAAATTTATAGACTTTTTATGATGTTTGAAAAGCAATAACTACCGTTACCTGCAAAATATAAAAGATTGCCTATAATTTACTCATCAAGAAATGTCAAGGTCATGTCAGTTAAATATTCAACATTTTAACGACCTCTTATGATAGTTAAAAAGTTGCGCTCTACCCGAAGGTCGTGAACGACGTTAGAATGAAAAGTTGCACTCCGAGTGCACTCCGAGTGCGCTCTAACCGAGGTTCGGAACGCGCTGGATGGAGTCTTTGTTCCGTTCCGTCCGGTCTGCCTGATTTCGATTTTGCGTTGGACGCCATTTTGTATTTGTACGATTCGTTGTTGAACAAGTATTGTACTGGTGGTTTTTAAGGGTGTAAAATACTTTATAGTTTATGTGATATTAATCAGATTACACATCTCTTAATTTTCCAAAATACGCAAGAGGACGCGAAATATGGGTCGCGGAAGGTAAGTCCCGCTGCTTTACGTAGTTAAAATTACACTGCACGCTCAGTTGGTACTTACACTTCTAGTTGGTACATAATAATGTGTTTAACCGAATCTTATTATGTGCGTAATAGGTACTAGGTGTACCTTTTCTCGTGTTATTGACTGAATGCATTTATTTCTTAGGGATCGCAGTCGTGACCGGCGCCGCAGCCGTAGTCGGAGTAGGAGCCGCAGCCGAAGCCCGCGCTATGGTCTCGGTGGAGGTGGCGGTGGCGGTGGAGGCGGAGGTTATGGTGGCGGAGGACGCAGAAGTAACCCTGGTGCTTCTCTACGCAAACCTAAATGGGATATGAGTAGACTAAAACCATTCAAGAAAGATTTCTATGTACCTCACCCCAATGTGGAACACAGATCTGAATCTGAAGTTGAAGCATGGAGAAGTGAAAAACAAATCACTCTGAAAGGTCGTAACATTCCAAAACCAACTCTAAATTTTGAGGAAGCAGGTTTTCCAGATTATGTTATGGATGAAATTGAAAAAATGGGATTTTCAAAACCCACACCTATACAAGCACAAGGTTGGCCCATTGCATTGAGTGGAAATGATATGGTGGGAATTGCCTCAACAGGATCTGGAAAAACTCTTTCATACATTCTGCCAGCCATTGTGCACATAAATCATCAACCTAAATCTAGTCGAGGTGATGGTCCTATAGCACTTGTTCTGGCACCAACTAGAGAATTAGCCCAACAAATTCAAGAAGTTTGTGATAAGTTTGCCAACACATCAAAAATTCACAACACATGTTTATTTGGAGGAGCACCTAAGGGACCACAGGGAAGAGATTTAGATGCTGGTGTAGAGATTGTTATTGCTACACCTGGAAGACTGCTAGACTTTTTGGAAGGTGGAAGAACTAATCTGAAGAGAACCACATATTTAGTGCTTGATGAAGCAGACAGAATGTTGGACATGGGATTTGAGCCTCAGATTAGAAAAATCATTGAACAAATTAGACCTGACCGACAAACTCTCATGTGGTCAGCAACATGGCCCCGGGAAGTTCAGAGTCTTGCATCTGAATTTCTTAAGGATTATCTTCAGATCAATGTTGGGTCTTTATCATTGGCTGCTAATCACAATATCTTACAAATTATTGATGTGTGCATGGAGTATGAAAAAGAAACAAAATTAAGTACACTTCTTAAGGAAATCATGGCAGAGAAAGAAAATAAAACTATTATATTCATTGAGACAAAGAAGCGTGTGGATGATATCACAAGAAAAATGAAAAGAGATGGGTAAGCTTTCACTTATAAGGAAATCTGGAAATATTTGATGCTCATTTAAATCTATTTTAGCTCAAAATTTTAGCTCCCCACAATTCTTAACACCTACATTTTTACATAATTTTTTGTAAATTTTATATATTATTATTTCTTCTGAGTGAGGGAGTTAAGGATTGCTAATCAGCTAGCTGCATTGTTTTTGTAAGCTCACAGAGACATGCCAAGAAGTATCAAAAGTAGGGGGGGACTACACTTTACATAACATTTTATTATTTTGTCTCGCTTTTTAAATAGGGAAATCATTTGGATTTTTTAAAAGGTACTAGTTATTAAATACTTTTTGCTATGCTAATGTTTTAGATTTTGTTATGTTGTTGTTGTTGGAAACACTGCAAATTCAGAGATCAGTTAAATTAGAAAATAGGCACACATTGTAAAACCATGGAAAAGAGTCGAAAGTCCCAATTACCCTCCATTTAAACATAAACCATTATAAGAGCTTGAAATATGCTGTTACTGTTTGTGGAAATGGAGTATAAAAGGTGACTCTATCACCTTTTATTCTCCATTTCCATAAACTCAAAAAAGAGCAGAAGCGCTCGTAGCAAAGTTTGCTTAGCCAAACCGTCGTAGTTAGCCTGAACAACATCTTCAACCACATCATCACTTAACATCAGGTGAGATAGTAGTCAAGGGCTAACCTATCAGGTATATAAAAAATAACCCTAATAACACAAAATTATGAATATGCATCACAAAAACCAGACTGTATGTTTAACAAAACATCATCATCTTAAATATCATCATATAAAGTTTGGAAATGTGTTTTTCTAAAATTAGGTGCATGTGAACTGTGTTTTTATAAAAACACATATATAGGAAAGATTAAAACTAAAACTCATAGTAAAATAAATTGTATTTATTAATGATTTAACCATGCATATATTAGTTTGATTATATTTCAAAGGGCAAAAGTTTCAAAGTTGAGAAGATTTGTTGTAAACAACTATAAGAATTTAGTTATTTTCAAATCTCGTTTCCACTTAGCTTCATATAATTCAGTACCAGCAGAGAGAAGATATGATTTTGCACATGATAGGATACTCCCCAGTTGGTAAGCATTTAATATCCACTTCACACATCTACCCACATCTCAGCTTTGGTGGTGTCAAAGTTAACTTCAAGTATTAAGTACTGGACATGAGTCCAGTGCAGGTCAAGATTTCCATTGCAGTGGAGTTAGTTGGCTAGCTTGTGATGTCAGAATAATGATGGATTTAAAAAAAACTACCAGGTTTTAAACATATTTTCATCTGCTTTTATTTTTGTAGGTGGCCAGCTGTATGTATTCATGGAGATAAATCACAAAATGAACGTGATTGGGTCTTACAAGGTAAGAAAAATGTTAATAACACTGTCAGTCGAGTATGATAATGATAAGTATGATACCAAATTTTGTTTTAATTTTTTTTTGTTTTATTACAATGATAACTCAGCCTGTACAATTCAATCAAGTTATATTCCTAATTTACTTACCAACCAATTCAATTGTGGTATAATGAGAAATGACATATCTATTAACTGGGAATTTAAATGAGTTTTGCGGAGAAGCGGTGTCGGACTGCAGATGCGAGCTTGTCGGGCGTGCGTGGCGCTCAGCGGAGTTCAGAGACTGACCACATGTCTGCATGTGCAGGCGGTGGCGAGCGCGCGCTGCGGCCGGGGGGCGCGGGCGTCGCGCCACCCTGGGCGAGCCGTGCCAGCCTCGGCGCCCGCTTCACGCCTGCCTCTCGTTGTCGGGGCTAAGCCCCATGCACTCTGACTCGCTTCAGCGGCTAGTCTGAGCCGCTTCTCGCGCTGGGCGGCGAGGGCCGCCGGCGCCCTAGCGCGGCTCTAGCGTCCGCGGCCCCGCCCTGCCCGCGAGCCCGGTGCTCGGCTCTCGGTTGTGCCGACGCGGATGGCAGTCTTCTCGCTCTCGTTTTTCTTTTGTGTGCGCTATTCATCATGTTAACCAGTTGATGGAAGCGATATAACATTAGTAAGTTTGTACAAAAATAAGTTTAGTACATGGAGATACTGTGTCTTGAGTTATTACATTTCTTGAGGTTACAGTGAGTTGTTGCACACTTTCAAATTAAATCATAATCATATTACATAACTAAGATATTAGCTTGATACATTTAGTTTTAAGAGTATTTAAACATTAAATCAGCTAATCTGCATCCCTGTTAAGATTTCACTTGATGTTAAGTGATGATGCAGAGGAAATGAAAATACACTTTTTTTATGAAAATTGAAATAAAACATCAATAGTAGCGTTTTTTGATGGATGTGGTGCAGTGTTGACATTTTGTAACTAGAAGTCTGTTCTGGCAAAGTTTAAGTTGTTGTTTCATTCAAATTTGTTTGTTCCTGTTGAAAGGATAAATTAATAAATTAAAAAAGGTAAAAATATGTAGGTTTGACATACATTTTTATATAAGGATATGATTATTTTAGACATGAAATGGATATTCGGAAAGTATCAGGTATCAGTCTAATTTTGCAAAATGAATGGCAAAAGATTAATATCAAATATATTTTTTTCATTATGGCAAAATCAATATCAAAAAATTGTATGATAGACCTTTATTAAATATCTGCAAAACACTACTTCAGATAATATGTTGCATTAGCTGACCTCCAAAAACAAATTACTAATATATTCTTATTCCTTATTATATCAAGTTATTTTCAATAAAGCGGTCTTAACATGGATTTAATTTTAAATCTTAGCAAAAATATTTACACTAGTTACATCAATTAATCAAATTTGGAACAAATCAAGAAGTTAAGTTGAACAATGATTTAGTTGATACTTGCAATGAACACAATGCTGAATAGTAGGTATCAAAAGTATTTACTGTACTGTAACAGCCAGATCGTCCACTGCTGAACACAGCCTCCCCTAATAAGGGGGTATTTGCCATAATACCCACGCTTGGCAAGCGTCTTGGGGATAGCAGTGTAAGTTGGCAGTTCTTTAGAAGGTGCTGCTGCTGCTCACCTTCCAGTATTTTTCCCTTAGTCGCCTCTTACGACACCCAAGGGATGATATGGGCAGGTGCAATTCACGCCACGGGGTCATAAGTATTATATTGGTTGAAATCTATAAAAGACATACTTTTCTGGCCTTTGTGTGCCATACCATATTTCTGCCAATAACACATACAGAGATGATATTAAAAAACCGGGTAACATCCCCCACAAATGTGCCTCATGCGTTTGCAAACGGGAAATGAATGGGCACCCCTGCGCAGGCAGAAGACCATAATTATTACTGCCTGCCCCAAGAAATCATTGCAGTGGCCTACAGTAATAATAATTTTGCTTGTGACCTCCATGTGTCGAAACTGATATCAAAGAGTTATATATCTATCACATTAATCTTTTTCATTCAACTAAATCAATTGTCAGATAAAAATGCAATTATAGGTAGACAGCTTTTGTTAAAAATTACATTCTTTAAATGTACTTAGTGAGCTTTTTAAAGTAAAAATAACTGTGCCAACCTGCCAAAAGTGGCTAGTTCAATTGCACTCTCCAAATGCAGACCAAAAGGGATTAATTTTTTCTCTATCCTCTACTCACCATATATTTTCTATTTTATTTCATTTATAGTCAAAGCCATGTTGGAATTAGGAGCAGAGTCAGAATTAAATTTATTTCTATTGGTCTTTTTATTATTTGATATTATGTCAGACCTGGCCACTGGCTTGTTTACTCTGTTAATATTTGCCATAGCATTGAAAGCAATTTATTGTTTCGAATTTTCAGAGGCAAATATAATTGATCATATACAGCAGTGGTTTTGTCTTCACAAGTTAATGGTTATTCTGCTAACTACGTGCGGAACGTTAAGTCTTGGTAGTAGACGTAGTAAATTTATAAGCCAAACGAAATTGCTTGGGAAACTAGATAATTATGTACAAGGCTTGTAAATAAATAAATAATATGTTACAAAATATCGGTGGAACAGCCTTGCGAGTTGTATGCAATGTTTTTTTCCTATTGTGTTCCTCATCCCACAATAAGTGGGGTTGGCAAATAAAGTGAATTTTATCTATATTGGTATAAATTAATATTAGTGGATACCATTTTGAAGCGCTGTTCTTAACGGATCGGCTAAGTTAAGCAACGGCCGCCGCGGTCATAACTTGGATGGGTGACGGCTAGTGACATTACTACTGAGAGCTTCCGTGCTTCGGAGGGCATGTTATGGCGTCGGCCTCGGTTGTTGTCTTAGGCAGTTATAACGACTGCCATCCTAAGACAACAACCATAGCATGGTGGCCCTACCACCATGCTATAAGTCGATATATCATGGTGGTAGGGCCTAATCTTGCAAATGCTCGCCAGGCTAGCTGCCACCCTCAAGTTGAAAATCTGACGCCAAACATCTAACGGTGTGTTCCGTCCGGCAGCTGTCTTTGAGAGCAGTAATTTTAGGCTAGCCTGAACAACATCTTAGACCACATCATCACTTACCATCCGGTGAGATAGTGGTCAAAGGGTAGGCTATCAGCTATGAATAAAAATAAAAAATAAATACAAGTAAATGTAATAAATAAACGTTTATACCTATTTTGTCTTATTAATCTAATTAATATTTTATTCGATTTTTAGAAAACAAATACACTACCATATTTTTACGGTGGCAGCTAGGAATAAATTTGGTCTTCTGTCCCCTGTTTGGACTGATGGTAATAAAGTTTATAATTTGCCTCCATTTTTCATAAGTGGGGGCTGTTACCATGGGGATGTTTGTGGGGGTAGATGTTTATAAATTTATAAAAAAAATAATAGGTACATAATCTGTAAAATAAACAGTTTCATTCCATGAAATTGAACAACAATTTAGTAACTGCAGAGATGTTCTTGGATGCAATTTAATCATTGCCTTAACTACTTTATCAACCGGAAGGCCTTTGTTATGAAAGGATATTTTCCTTGCTGAATGCTCTGCTTACTTGCATAGCTTTGGTGAAAGACACATCCATGCCTTCTTTCATCAACTAATTGATATTTACAAGTGACTACATACACCATCGCAAACTTCGGCCTAGCAACTATCTATTTCATTGCTAATATTTATAATTAGGCTAGGTAGGTCATTTGTTTGAATATAAAATGATGGCTTCCATATGGTTTTGCTTAAGCTGATTTTACATAAGAAAAGGCTGTCAATAAAATTACTGGTAGCTTATTAAGTGTGAATTCTAACATGTTTGTGAATGTTGTTTTTTTCTCGACTAATGAAGATTTAAATTTCTACAAATAAGTTCAATATAAAGTGCATAAAACACTATATAACTATTTTCACTTCTAATGCTCGAAAAGTTCTTTATTATGCTTAGTGTAAGCAAACTAAAATGGTTTTATATGCTCTAATGCTAAAATTATTATTTGATTTAATTTTTTTCAAAGAGATTCAGTAGTTTAGTATAGTAGTACTTCAAGTAGGAGGTTCCCAGTTTTTCAATAATGGATCAACGATATTATTAAAGACCCAGCCATAAATTTGTCAACACATTGACACGCAAAGTAGAACATTGTTCAAGTATCAGGTTTAATATAATTTTTTAGAGAGATTATTTAAATGATTTCTTTAAATTCCTCACAATTGAAGTGAAAATCGAATGTTCAGCTCGTGCATAAAGCTCAAATCTGCGTAAACCTTAATATTATTATCATTAATATCAGCTATTAGTCCGGGCTGTTAAATGTCTCAGCTAAGATTACTTCCTTTATGCACTCGTTGTACAATCTACTATCTGACTGGATGCCCTTTTTTGTTTACAATATAAGTATTCAGATTATAATACAAATTAAAAATTTACAGATTTTCGTAGTGGGAAAGCCCCCATACTTGTTGCAACAGATGTGGCAGCAAGAGGTTTGGGTATGTAACATAAAACTATTATAAAATATGCATGCTCGGAAAAGTTTATTTATTTTTTTAACCGTAAGAAGATGTATTCATCTTCTCTAATGGATTCACAGTTTCGCACTTAATAAAAACCTGCCATATTGCTTTTTGAAATTGTTGTGAATATTCAAATTATATTTAACAATTTTGTGCCTCGTACAAGTGTTCTGACGCATTTCTTTTTTACTTATAGATGTGGATGACGTAAAATTCGTCATTAATTTCGATTATCCCAGTAACTCTGAGGACTATGTCCATCGCATTGGAAGAACTGGCAGAACCAACAAAACGGGGACAGCTTACACATTCTTTACTCCTTCCAATGCTGCAAAGGCAGGTGATCTTATCTCTGTGCTGAAGGAAGCTAAGCAAGTAGTAAATCCAAAACTTCAAGAGTTGTCAGAGCATGGAAGTGGGGGTGGTCGACGTAAGTACATATTCTGCTTTATTGTGCATGTTTTAGTTGCCTTAAACTCAGAATAAATCTGAGCTATTTTATTGTAAGTAATTTTAACCAAAAGCTTTGATAACATGATTTAGTTCTTTGAATCTTTGGCAAGAATCAATCTCTTAATACTTTATAATAGGCCTGTGTTTTTGATAGCAGTATAGTATTTCTGATCCGGTCAGTTAATATGACATCTAGGATACTGCATTCTATACCACACTACTACAATCTCCAATATGCCTGCCAAAGGTGAGGGTTATGGGAGACCACACAGATGGGAGAGGAATTTTTTCAACGGTGGACATCTTCCGTATTTTGTTGTGTTGTGTGCAATAGAACAGGAAATAATAATCCCTACAAACTTATGAACGGGACTCCAGCCTTTTATGGAGTCGTTATAAGTACATTTCTCCGCTTTCGTCATCATATGGACCTAAACTTACCGTATACGCGCGTGGGTTTAATGTAGCACAATCGTGTAGGGGCACGTTGCTGGATGCTGATGAATTGACGTGCCGTCTTTTGTATGCTGAATAATTGAATTAATAATTAGGGTCTTAAAAATGGCCTGTTTTTATTGAGTGGTCTCGTTGATAGACAGATGTGTTGTTGTTTCAGGTCGTGGACGCGGCGGCAGATACCGTCGCGGCGGGCGCGGACGGTCGAGGTCGCGGTCCCGGTCGCCGCGCCGCCGCCGCTCGCGCAGCCGGTCGCGCGACCGCCGCCGCCGCCGCCGCCGCAGCTCCTCTAGCCGCTCCCGCAGCAAGTCTTCGCGCTCCTCGCACAGCCGCTCGCGCTCTCGCTCCCGATCACGTAGCCGATCTCGCTCAGGCAAGTGCAGTCCCGCGAAGACTACCCGAGATAACGCGCCTCAGCAGCAGCCTCAAGCGTTGCTTCCGACGCCCAAACCGCTTTTGCCGACGCCGATAGGGCCCCAACTCCCTCCCGAAACCGATAAATTTAATAATAAAGATCCTCGAGTTCCTCCCAGTAATGCTTCCGTCCAAAATAAGAATGACAGCAATGTAGATAATAATGCTAATCAAAGTAACGCCCGACGACTCCCACCAAATCAAATACCGGCTTTGATGGCCATTAACCCTCAGATGAATATGTGTGTTCCTCCTCCTATGAACGGACAAGCGTTCGTAATGCCACCCTCGTTCTTTCCCGCGGATCAATATGGTATGATGATGCCACCGTACGGTCCCGCATCAATGATGGCAGCCGCCGGTGGCTGGGCGGCTCCCCCTCCGCCGCCTCCTCCGCCCCCTCCTTCCGACTCCGACGGTACTCACGGTCGAGGCTCGGGAGACAGCGGCCTCGAGTCAGATTCCAGAAAGCGTGGCGGCCGTGCCGGCGGTCTCGGTGCCTGCGACGGCTTGGGCTTGGGCTCCGGCCCCGGCTCCGGCTCCGCCGGGCTAGGCGGCGGGCGCGGCTCGGGCGGAGGCCTGGGCTCCTCCGCGCAGCACGGGGGGCTCGGCTCCGATGGAGGCCTCGGCCAGGACGGGTCCCGCTCCAGGGGCCGCGATAGGCGGCGCCGCGGAAGAGGACGCGATCATGACAACTTAGACTCTGAGGAGTCGAGCTTGGGCGGCCTCGGCTCAAACGGGCTCGGAGGCGCCGGCGCTCCAGGCGGCGGCCTGGGACACCAGCCTAGCCTCGGGAACACTTCTGGCGGCCTTGAAGTGCCCCACGGGAGCCTATTGCCGCGTATGCTCCCCCAGACCAATGTCAACACCTTTGGGCCGCAGGGTGCTAATTTCACCGCATTCGGTTCGTACTCGAGTAACAAACGGACCAATCAGCAGGGACACACCGACGGCTCGTATGACGGCTCTACCTTTAACAGTGCCCCCAACAATTATTACGAGCAACAAGGCTTGGGCCCGGGCAGACCCTTTGGCTCGGAAGAGGGCGGTCTGGGACACGGTGGTCTGGGGCAGGGTGCGCTGGCTAACGGCTCCGTGGGGTACAGTAATGGCCGCCAGAGAAATCGCCGCCGGTGAATGCGACGAGGTTTGTTACGCAAAACAATGAGCACTCACTTTCCAATGTATAATTATGTTCATTTTCACACTTCATTTTGGAAAACCGCCATCATCATCAAATGTTATCTGTAATTTTAATGTAAAAACACTGGCTTTGTCTAAAATCTAAATTAACAATTGTATCTTTGCATTTCATTATATCCTTACAACTCTGGTTTCGAACGTGCAATATAATACATAAATTAAAATGATGTTTTTCTTTCTTACAGAAAACGGACACAATGGGGATTCACGGCGCCGCAGAAGACGTTAAACGTACAGATTGTGTATGAACTGTGGTACATAGATTAGGAATTAGAATACCTTAGTATTTTCTTAGAATTCCATAAAGTAATTCCCAAGCTCGCAGCTCATATTTAAATTACGTTACGTAAGTTCGTGCAATTATTATATCTGAGTTATTATGTATTCCATACAATTTGTATTCTGAGTTTAGGTTTTGGACCAAATTGGAATAATTGTCCTGCAAAAAGTAGGTAACTTCTTACATTTTTAATATACATATTTAACAAGTTTCTATATATGAGGATGTTCTCAACTCAATACATCTATTTTATATTTTAGCTATAACAATTATCTGAGTATTTTTGATTTAATACAATAATATTAGGTTATACCTTATAGCTCTGTATTCTAGGTATACATTTTAGCTGTAAGTTCATCCTTTGTACATAAAATAACATCCATCTCAACAAAATTTTGACTAATAAATTAAGGCATTTTTATAATTGATAAAAGACGTTAATATTTTGTATTATTTGCCTTATATTCTCTCTTTAACCGTTTCCCCCTTATTCATAATTGTTTCATAACTTTATAAATGTTTATCTTACGTCATTAGTACGGCTACAGAATGTTTGGTAGAGATCTTAAAAATGCACGCTCCTTTATTAAACGTGATTATTTAAACGAGTGTGCGTGCAGATTTTACTGTGATCTTGAATGCACTGCGCACTCTGCACTCACACCACGATGACTGAAGAACCAATGGTATTGTCGAGGTGGCGTGTATCGCGTCTCTACATTATTTTGCATGTAAGGGTAAAGACGTTGGAGTGGCGGTGCTTTTTAACCGACTTCCAAAAAGGAGGAGGCTCTCAATTCGTCTGTATTTTTTTTTTTTTTTATGTTTGTTACCTCAGATCTCTTGACAGGATGAACCGATTTTGATTATTATTGTTTTGTTTGAAAGCTGATGCTTGTCGTTTGGTCCCATTTTAAATTTCATCAAAATCGGTCAAGCCGTTTTTGAGTTACACTAAAAAGATTGAAAAATTTTTTTTATCAAAAAATGGAACCGACTTCAACACCCAAAAGTGTGAAATAACTTGTCGAAGTCGGTACCATGCCCACAATATTGTGATAATAGGTACTTTTGAACCATCATGGTACCAACTTCAACAAGTTATTTCACACTTTTGGGTGTTGAAGTCGGTTCCATTTTTTGATAATTTTTTTTTTTTAAACTGAAACACCTGTACTGCGAGTTTTCCTTTGCGCAGTCCTAATTACTTTTAATAAACCTAAAAGTTAAAAGCGATTATGTATAAGGAGGGTAGCATTTAATTAATCAATCACTCAAACGAACAAAAACATGTACTTATAAAAAGTGTATGTCTGTATGTATGCAATTGACTAAGTGTACTGTAGTTTGATGTGAACTGAATTTATTACTGTAATATAATTTAAAGAATATTATTTGTTTTATTTGTAACGTCTCTAATTTTATTTCTTGAGGATGTTTTGCAGACTATAAATTCAAAGGAGGGCTAGGGGGACCTATACATACTGGGCGGACGTTAACTTTTATAAAGTTTTACTCGTTAATTTTTACAAATTTACTCATTCTGTAGTTAAATAATAAAGTTTTTATTTATGATAATTTTTATGATTCCTTTATGTTTTATAAAAAATATATTTTGAATGGTTCAAATAATATTATTTTTTATAATGTTTATTTTTATGAATTTAAGATTAAGAGTTAATATTTATTCTAATTTAAGTTATTTATTTTCTTGTGATATGGTTACGAATTTCCCGTCACGAGTTTATTTAATCTAAGGACATGTTTTATATGTAGATCCCTCAGTCTAGACTGAGGTATACTGTTAAAGGGTCGTAAGTTTGTAACGCCACGCTCTAGTAGCCTCAAAATTTGAAAAAACCTATTACAAATTCTTTTCTAAATAGTGAAAAAAAAGTATGCACAAAAATACAAAAAGTTTCCAGATTTTTTTTTTCAGGGATCTGAACTGAGGGATCATATTATTTGGCCGTAACTTTACCAATTCGCGTTTTACAAAACTGTCCAGTTTTTACTATTTTTACTAATTATATCTTTTACGTGTCATGAATCTGAGGAACTGATCCCTCAGTTCAGATGCATACCTGACTATATGCACTAACGAAGGCGCGCCCCTCGCATATTTTTTGATTCTAGTTGCTACTTGTATTGCCTACCCAAGCGATCATAGTTTACATTGTGTTTTACCATTACAATTTACACACCGACATAGTGTACACGTACAAATGCGCGTTAATAATTTACCGTGGAGCCTTCGTGACTGAATAGGTCTATGGGTGGGTACACAAGTTGTGTAACATAACCTCCTTGTGTGCTGTGGAATGAGTGTTTTCTAAGGTCACTCACTTGGAGTATTCGTCTGTAATGTAACGCTACAGTGCGCAGCGTTAAATCAGTGAGGGAGGACAACGAAGCAAGTCAGACGCAGTATTGTATTGCAATTCTCAAAATCTAATTTAATACGATACATACATATAATCACGCCTGTATTCCCCGAAGGGGTAGGCATAGGTGTGTAAACACCCTCGTTTCGCCAATTGGGTTTTAGCCCCATGTAATAGCGCGAATAGGGGCAAGCCTATTGCCATTGACTTGGCATAGTTTCAGGGTCATAAAAAATATTTTGTCTAACACACGAAACACGAGACCATATTACGATAATATGTTACGCTAACAACATATAAGACAGGAATACATGAAGATATTGTATGAAACTCTGACAAGACACTAAGATGGTATCCAGCCCCGATATGCGTCTAACGCACACAACACCCTAGGTACTCACATCCACATGAAAAGTGGCATGCTGCTCATTAGACTCACATTTCCCTTAGTCGCCTCTTACGGCACCCACGAGAAGAAATGAGGAGGTGACATTCTATCCGGCACCCCGTTATTACAAGCAGGTAAATGCACAACCAACTATTCCTGGAAAGAGAAAACGATAGCCAATAATCCTATGCATGATCCAAAGGCGCAGTGTACATATTATCGTACTGCTGTTATCTTGGATCCTGATTGTATTGTATGTCCCATGATGCTATAATATGGTATCAAAACTAAGAATAATTTATTCGTAGTATCCAAATGTACTTTTGTGATGGTATCCATCAGGATACAAAGCTATTGGCGTAGTACATAGAGATATTAATTTGCTTTCTCTTTTCTGTGATATAAGGCGTAGTATATTATTGTATCATGATTGTACCATGGCCATTGGTAACCATGACAATAATTTACAGTTTATTTACCTTTCATAATATGACAGTGAAAATTTGTATTGAGAGAAATTGATAATTTAATAAAATATAATTGTTATAGGCAGTACCTATATGTAAATTATTGTGAGGTACTATGAGTTTCTGTGTAGATTTAGTATCAGAAGATTCCTTTTATGAAAATATTACTTTGGGAGTCACAAAGCTTCTAGGTTTGTATAAGTTTTAGGTAAGTACTCATATTATAATGATACCTACCTATATGTTACCTATGTATTATAGGTATCTACCTATATTACATTGGTAACATATAGGTACCTATCTACGCACGTTATCTGTTTACGATTATTTTTTGTAGGCCCTCTTTTTGTTTTCTTATATATTTTATACATCTGTATGGTGTACATCATGATACAAGATTTTGTACCATTGCGTACCTAGGAACATAATCTTTCTAAAAAACTTGTTCAAAATTTGCCTATTAGAGACTCACTTCAACGCGCACCCCGACGTGGAAATTAGGTTAATATGTTCGTCCGAAATGCGCGAGAATCACACAAAACATTATTAAACACTAAAGTACGGGATTGGAAGAAGTTTTCAAGACAGTTTTTATATTTCCTGTATTTTAGTGTAAGACTAAGGATCGATTATGAATCGATATTTGTTATCGGAGTACCTATTGCGGGCTAGTCTAAATAGACGTTAGAGAAATATTTGTAACCGTTTAAAGCAAAATGTAATTAAACTGAGTTCAACTGTAATTAATAACGATGAAGTATTCTTATACATATAAATTCTATAATGTTGATATAATATTTTACAGTAAGCATATTGTGTTGAAAATAATGAATAAATCTCTGACAAAATAGAAGAATCATTTCTCTGAGAAGTAGAGACATTTTGTGTAGGTACAACGTTGACCCAAAAACTAGGTTTGGCAGGAGTCCGTCTTGGTGGGTACCACTGATGTGTCAGACATCCTACCCCAAAGCATTAGTGTGCAAACACTACAGGTTCTGTAGCAAGTAAATTTTGAAGCTGTGATCAAAACTTACACTTTTTCGTTTGCGGACGATTCCAATGTGGACCCCTAAAGCGCGAGGTCCGATTTGCTCTAGGCCAGTATTTTATTTGATGCGGAGTAATTTTACCATAATGTAGGTATCATCGTAAGTATTATACGAATTACACAGTAGAGCTTACTTCTTAATCTGTGGTAATTGCTATTTTTGGGATCCCATATAGGTACCTACTAGAAAACGGAACCTATTCTGGTTTTACTAGGCACTCCCTGCTAAGCGTCGGCTGTCCGTCTGTCTCTTATCTTTGGAACTGCAATAGTTGTAATTTTTTATGTTTTTAAACATTTTTTTTTGTTTTTGCTCTATTGTATTGTGTATATGTATAAGCGTCAAACTTTATGTTATAGTCCAATGTCTAATAATATATTATAAAAATCAGCCAAGTGCGAGTCGGACTCGAGCACGAAGGGTTCCGTACCATTACCTAAACAACATTAGACTTCATATTTTTAACCTTTTTTTGTTTTAACGTGCGCGTGTCCGACTCGCACTTGGACAACTTTTTGTACTTGTATTTATAGCGGCAACAGATATACATGATCTGTGAAAATTTCAACTTTCTATCACCGTTCTTGAGATACAGCATGGTGACAGAAGGACGGACGGACAGCGAAGTCTCAGTAATAGGGTCCCGTTTTTTCCCTTTGGATACGGAACCCTAAAAACCGGCAAATATGTCTCCAACTGTAGTTAAAAATGTGGCCATGTTCTAGTCAGTCCCCCTCTTTACAGGATGCTGCATCAGTTACAGCAGTCCGTGAAAGAAAAATATGTTGGTTTTGACCACAGCTACAAGACTTTTATTATGAATTGGAGAGAATTATATTAAGAATTGTATATTGGATAGAGGATATTGTACATGCCTACTTCGAATATATAATTATCCAAGTGTACTTAATCTACTCAAATTTAAGAGTCGACTTATTTATTTTTTCAGGTAGACCCAATAGTAGTCTAAAAGTGTCAAATTTGAAGTGACCCATTTATGAAATTTTTTAGATAAAAAATATACTTAAACGTTATACAAAAAAGGTATTTTGGATTCAATATGTAATCTGATACCATAAAAACCTGTCGATTCGAATTTATCTATATACTTTATGGGTATAGATTTTACCTACTTGTTAAAAATACATAATTAGAATTAGATCCCTATATATCTTTATACTTTATAGCATTGATTTATTATTCCTGATGGCTATTTTAGCAGTGAAACTGAAAATTCTGCAGAATATATTAAAAATAATGAAATGTAATTATTATTTATTGGGCAATTCCTATTTTACCCCATGTGACCAAGATTTGAAATTATGGCACATGGGGTAATAGAGGATGCTTAATTTTTAATGAGTTTATTTGTATAGTATATTTTTTCATCAGTTTTTACATGGGTTCAATGTAATTAATAATGCTTTTCTTTTAAAAAATATATTATATAGTAATAATTATTAAAGACTACACTACTTTATTTGGACTTAGTTAATTTACAGAATAAATTTCAGAGCACACTTAACAATCGTAACAAATTATTTATATCAATAAGAATTAGCTCTATGCTTTGGTAAGAACTGGAAACCATCTGGCACAGGGCCTAATAACATCTCACTTATTTTGATCCAGTCTGCACAATTTCCAGAAGCCATGAGTGTTTCCAAATCATCTCTACCAAAATATGGAGGGGGTCTTTCATTTATTCTTTGTGGAGGTCTCTCCAAAAGGCCAACTGGAACATATCGGTAAAGAAATGATAGCCATTCAAGTAAGAACCTGCGGGTGTTTTCAACCCCCTGAGTGTCAGAGCCCCAATGTTCCAGGCCGTAGTTTGTGTATTTTTTTATTATTTCAAATCTCTCCTTACTACTGATATCCCAAACTCTTTGCTCTTTGATTTCAGTAAACAACCAAGGTTTTATTAGTGCACCACGCCCAATCATGACTCCCTGAACTGTTGGTGCTAATGATCTCCTTTCCACATAGTCATCATAATTTAAAATATCCCCATTGCCAAACACAGGACACGGTGCTGCAGCTTGTGCACAGGTTTCTATGTATTCCCAATCAGCTGACCTTGTATACCTTGCTTCTCGTGATCTTCCATGTATAGTAACAAGCGAGGCTCCCCATTCGGCTACTTTAGGCACTATTGTGTGAGTGATCTTCTTATCTTGATATACCCCAGTACGCATTTTAATTGTGAAAGGTATACTAAGAAGCTTAGAAGCACATCTAACCGAAGCCTCTAGAGCAGCCAATCTATGCATCATCCCACATCCTCCACCTTTTTTATAAATAAGGTCAATAGGACAACCTAAATTTAAGTCAATAAAATCAAGCTCAGTTGTTTCTTGCAACAGTTGTGCTACTTTTGATATAACATATACATTGTTGCCACATATTTGAGCTCCAAATAAATCTTCAGACTCATGTCGCTTAACTAAAGCCCATTCTTGTTTCATGCCTTTGAGCACTGACTCACAAAGGGCCATTTCTCCACAAGTGATATCAGCACCATATTCTTTGCATATTCTTCTGAATGGTAGGTTACCCACAGTAGTCAGAGGGCTGAGGTATAATTTATCTTTCCAATCAATAACCTTCTTCTCTCTTGGCAACAGCTTGATTAAATCTTCATCAGTGACAGCACCACTGTTCAGAACTCTTTTCTCTTCGGTACTTTCTGAAGAGTCTTTCACTTGATTGTCTAAAGTTTCATCAGAGTTTTTATCAGTTATAGGCTTCTTTCTAGTATCCAAATGCTTTGCCAGTTTCTCTGTTAAACTAAAATCATATTTTTTTTTCTGTAATTGAGTTTGCACATTTGGTTGAAGAGTGTTCTTTGTATCTTCTATCCAATGGCTAACTTTTTCTTCATCGACTTTATTGTAGCCTTCTTCTGAGATGTGACTAGAGCCAAAACGGCAAGATATTCCTCTTGGACATCTTCCACGTGTAGTATATAAGTGGCATATTTCTCCAATATCTTCTCCTTTAGTCTTTAAATAATCAAGCGGGTTGTGAATGTATTTACAATTATTAAATTGGCATGGTTTTACATCATCAGCTGAAGTAACATTTACAATACTGGGACAAGGTTTATTTTCTTTGTTATCTCTATATGTTTTGGGTCTGGCTTTATTTTGTCCTCTTTTCTTGTTTTTCGCTTCATATTCATCTTTTTTCGACCTTTTGCTGTCCACATTTGACTCGTTGTCGGCATTTTCATCATGTTTGTGTTTTCCTAATAGACTCTTACTTTCATCATTGTTAGAGTTATTCACTTTTTGTATTACAAATTCCTGTTTTATTTCACAAACGCCCGCTGATACTTTCGTCATTATTATGAATAATAAGTTAGACAATACGTCGGTATTGATTGAGGTTACATATACTTTTTATTTTTATAAGTTTCGTTTCAATTTGTAGGTTAAGTGTTGTCATGCTGAGGTTAATACGCAGATGCGCACGCATGAAATCAGATCTGTATTTTCATTCCAAAAATCCGTACGAAGTCTGTACCGTAATTATTATTTGATTATTATTACTACTTATTCGATTGGATTAAAACTGAATGATGAAGTGATGGCCATAATATGGAATATTTTATTTATTATTATTAAATTATTAAGTTAAATCAACGCTTTATTAAAAATGTTGTGATATCCCTACAACTTGTTTTAAATTTAGCAATCCTCTTAAGTGCATAATTATATCTTCATTAGATTTATTTACTGAACAACATTAATAATTTTATAGTACTAAAGTTGCATTGTTTAAAGCAAAAAGTTTACTCTACCAATGAATTCAAGTGAGGGAGAGTCATCAACAGTACATTCATCTGTACTAAAAATCGGTTTAAGTTATCTATCGGCGGGAAAGCCTTTACCGTTTTCTAATATTTTTCTATATTGTCTCCAGAATCCAAAGAACTCAAGTTATAAGTTGCATAGCAGTTATCGAAATTCCGTTTCTAGAAATTGTATATTTTCAGCGTTAATCATGAAGCTAAGAACTAAAACCTTATCTTAATTTCATAAAAAAATACTACATGACACACTTCTAGTCCTATTTATGTTCGTGGCGTAAATCCGTAACATTGTCCGTAACCACGGCACCGCATTGTACTTTCATAATCCGCCCAAATTTGTTTACAAGGCAACACTGGTTATGGAATGGATGACATGACATTTCACAATATTGTCGTTTTTCTTTTATTGGATTCTTATAGTTTGTACATTTGCCTTAAGTCAAATTATAAACATGCAGTAGCATGCGGGTCGATATGCCACAAAGGTACCTTTGTTGCATATCGACCCGCTGAAAGATTCCGCGCATGATGTGAGTAGTTAGTTGTATAATACCTATATGGGTAGAGGGAGGACACTCATGAAAACAATAAATGTTTGGTAAATTGATATCCTAGTGGCGTTTTCGAAATATTTGAAGGTAAAGATACACCCTAAGAAAATAATGAAAATCACACAATTAAGGTAGGTACTGCATTTTTTATATATATAATTGTTCTCGGGATCTTTACCTCTTAATATTTCAGAAACCTGACATTTTAGGGTACATACCTACAATGTTAGATTATTTTTTATGTGTTCCCTTACCATTTATTATAATCGGAATATTTGAGAAAAAAAATGACAGTGGGTGGATATGCCAGGTTTCATACCACAGTTCAGTGCTAGAAATCAATGTAGAATTCATCTCAATAAGTGACAGTCCTGTTTTGGTATAGTGGTGGATACTATTATATTTATTAATATATTACTAAAACTTGCAAGAGAGATTGAGGGAAACACGAAATTGTTTTTTTCTTGCTATTTGACTACACAGCAACACTATATTCACGATACGTAATATAATAAAGTTTATAAATCAGATCATCAGAGATAAAGCAATAAAAACCGATCGCCAGTAGCCAGGAAGCTGGGAGGCAACCCCAGCTTCCTGGCAGTAGCTATGGACTGCCTTACGGGCAGGTCCATGGTTTGATCCCCACTGCCAGCTTGCTCTTCACTGCATAGTGGAAGGGAATTTTGTGAATGCTCGTCTGGCTAGCTACCACCCACCTCAACTATAGAATCTGTCGCCAATTACCAAGCGTTAGCGTTCCGGTAGCTGTCATTGTGAGCCAGTTAAGGAAATTACTTAGACAAATCAGACTTAACTATAGTACCTATTCTGTTTCTATGTTTTACAGAATCTGACCCACGTATTTGCAATGTGAATGTTGATCGTCGAACACCGTGTGATAGAGTAGCTCTTTCTAATTGGGAGCAAAGACATTCCGCTGTTTTACCCGAAGATCTACGCAACTTCTATGCATCAAGCGACGGGTTCCAGCTAACATGGCATTATAAATATTCAGGTAAAAGTATCATTCTCTCTTATTTTAAGTTTCGAATAAATTCAATACTGAAAAATTACTATTTAGCTGACTATGCATGCGCCCTAATATTTGTTGAGTCTTCCTACTTTTTCAAAGTTGAAAATGTCATATTGTTTTAATTGGTAAGTTAGTATTATCTAAATAATGGAATCGTGGTATTAACCATTTCAGCTGATGATATTTTACCCGTTGGATCGATTCGGGTAAACTCATTGAACGAGCTATTCCTGTCACCTGCTCTAAAGGATCTGCTAGATTTTTCAATGACGAGGCAGAGCACAGGTCCACGTCCTGTTCTGAATACTAAAAGCAAGATCTTCGAATTAGATTCATGCAGGACTATAGGAAAGGTATAAAAAGCCATATTCTTCCCTAGGTTCTACAGGTGCACAACTACTGTGCCTGTAGATCAAGTCAACTATTTCAAAATTACCGCTGCAGCAACATGTTGTGCACTATTATATTGTGGATCATAGTTTGCGATGTGATTGGTACCTCAATATCTATTAATCTAAGCGATATTAATTGTTAAGTGATATTAATAATTAATATCGCTTATCATACCTACCTACGAATAACTTGTAAATCAGTTATTTGTCAAAATGTTTCGTGCGAATCGGGTTTTTGCTTACTATGCATGATATACTCATAGGTTCACTTCAAATGACATTTGGCTAGCATAAGAGTATCATGGAAGTAACGTGTGCAGCTCTTTTGTGGTTTTGCATCGCGGCAACCAAAACAAGATTATATAGACTCTTAATAAATAAATTGAACAGATCATATTAAGAGGGTTAGTTTCTGAGATAGTAATGATCTAAAACCAACAACTATGACTCACACTGCTGATGGAAAAAAAACTTACAAGGCACATAGTTGTATGTTCCTGGAGCTATCTCTGAAAGTAATTTCCTCATTCAAGGCCTGGCATGCTGACATTACGAGTACTAAACAATTATTACCACATTCAAAATAATTTATTCAATATAGGTGTGTACAACGCATTTAAGGATTTATGTTAATAATAACTAATACTACCGCCAGTCCAGTTCATAAAAAAAGATTCCAACGGTGCATTTCTCGGAGGTAATGGGTGTTTGGTCCGAGATGCATTTAGGTACGTTATTTGTTTTAGGTTTGCCTCATCTACACTGGTGGGTGCTGGTCCGTGTGGTTGGCCACGCGTGAAGGCGCTTGGGGCTGGTTGGCAGACTCGTTTACTCATTACTTCAGAATGGCATTAGTCCACATGGGCCTGCCGGGGTGGCAAGCCGCTTTCGCGAATCTGCCGCTGATTCCTTGGGCTGAGGTACTCCTACGCCTAGGAATTTTTATTTCTTTGGACCTTTTATACATCTCGTTTATCATACTTAGCACAATTTCGTTCTGGTACATAGTTATGAAATGAAGTAGTTGGTAAGTTACTATAAACTAGTGACTTTCCGAGCTGCAAACCTCGCGAGTCTGCGCTTGCATAGCTTACTATTGGGGTGATTCTTCGAGTGAGGCATTCTTTGGTGATTTTCGTGGCAATTTTCAAATTCATTATTTGTTTTAAATTTGTTTCAGAATCTTAAAGTATAAGTAAAAGCAATATTTTTATTAAAAAAGGCACCTCGAAGAGCGATTTACTTACAGAGATAATCGAGGTTAAAAAAATGGAGACCACGCAAATCACAAATAAACCCACAAAAATGAAAATTTTAATTTAACTATCTCAAACGAGTTACTTATTGGTCCGTCCTATTGAAAATAAGTTATTTTTGTATCACAAAATATAGGTTACTAAGACAGAAACGTTTTTAGTAGAATCAGTCCAACATTATTTATTATTTGTTAAAGAAATCACAAAAATATAACACTTAATTACACATTTCAAAAAATAACACTTTCTCTTATTATAATCAGCATAAATAAAATAATAAAAAAATATTTTTATTCATAACTAGTACAAAACTCAAAGTTATTTCATTTGCATGGTCAAAAAATGATCTGCGTGGGTCAAAACTACCACGTAAACCACGCAAATCACGACCACGGAAATCAAAATAAACCCTTTATGTTAAAAATAAACAAAAACCTTTGAAGCAAATAAACTGTGTTTTGATTATACGTTACGTTACCTTATATTTGTTCGGCACAATATTTTATTAAATAAATAAATTCACAGACACTGGAGATAATTGTACCACGCAAATCAAAGTTTTGAGAAACCAAACCCACGCAACGAAGTTCTTACCATATATTTTTTGAAAACACGACTTACCATCACTCAACCACTCTCCCGGCCGTGTTGGAGCGCAACCAATTCTAACTTGAATTAGGATGGTGCATCATGGGTCCACGTATTTAGAGATGTGCAATCGAAATTATAATAATCCACGCAAATCAGCAAGAACCTCGGGACAGTTACATTTAATTTTTTTGTACGAAATGTAGTTCTTTTAGAACTATGGTCTATTTTTTTATAGCATTGTTAACTTCTTAAGACTTGCAGGTTTTTTTTTGGTTACCATGTAGCGTTTAGTTTAAAATATATAAATTACTAAGTGACCAGTTCGGGGCTTGGGACACTCCACGAAAATCAAAGAATGGGGGTATTTTATTTTTTAAAGATATTTAATTATAAAGATAATTGAATAATAATCAGTAAACCAGTTATGAGAGGATTTAAGGTATTCGCAAAAAAAAATATGGCTTGCTGACTTCTGGAT
Source organism: Plagodis dolabraria (assembly GCA_963854805.1). Classification (NCBI taxonomy): domain Eukaryota; kingdom Metazoa; phylum Arthropoda; class Insecta; order Lepidoptera; family Geometridae; genus Plagodis; species Plagodis dolabraria. Next base: position 25,877,216 of record OY978444.1, read on the forward strand.
TTCTATTATTTTTAAATAAAGCCGCTTGAAAAACCTGTCCTAAAGAATGACCCATTGAATAAACTGACGTGACTATCAGGAACATTGCCATTAAATATCCATATCAAATCTCCGTCATTTAAAAAAAATACAAAAACTGATGATGAAAAATTTGTGGACTTATCGAACCTGCTCACAAAATTTCGTGAGAATCGGTTGAGAAATGCGACCTGTATAGAAGAACAACCAAACATACGAAAGCATTTTTGTGTACGTTGCAGCAGAAACGCTTCGCTCGAACTAAGTTCTCGCTATAGGTATATATTACTCAAAATCATCAACACTTAGTTATGTACTGAACTACAATTTTATTTAAGATAAATAGAAAATCTTGAATATGTGTTTGACTGCGTTTAAACACCTGTCATATCTAAAACGACTGACGGAATTTAATAAAATTGGTGCAAAGACGGAACATACTAGGAGACTTTTTGACTCAACTCACTGAGTAGTTTCTTAGGAACGAGACATATAAAATTGTAGTAATACTTACATAAACGGCTCTCTGTGCATGTCTTATAAGTTTTGTCATAGAAGATATAATAATACTAGTTTTGTAATCACTTGTGTCACACGAACACTTGATGGCATACCTTTTTCAGTTCTAGGTTGGATGGCTGGGTAGGATAAGTGGAGAAGCCGCCTAAAAGCATGATAAAAATACGCTCATGTGACCTTCACCTCACACATTGGGGGAGGCATTTGTTCAACTGTGGACGTCTATTGGCTGATGACGATAAGCTGAAGCTCGCTTAGTCGTTCTCAACCGGTCAGCTAGGTTAAGCAACGTCTTTTGCGGTCACAACTTGGATGGGTGACCTGTAGTGCCTACCTCTAGCGCTTCCGTTGATGGCATTCCTAAAAGCATGGAGTTACGTCATTTTGTGAATGCTCGCTTGACTAGCTGCCAACCTTGAGTAGAAAATCTGTCACCAAGCAGTGTTCCGGTAGCTGTCAAGAGACGGTAATTTTAGGATAGCCTGAACTGAAAAACGTCTTCGACAGGCAGATGGTGGTCAAAACCTAGCCTATATAAAAAAAACGCACCTTACTCTCGTGCACTAGAGTATTAGAGTTCGTTAGAAGAGAATATAAAGTAAAATCTTCCGCGTCTTTTATTTACTTTGTTCTTCTGCATAAGTATATGTACCTACATAATGGTATCCTATTATATTCTCTTCCTCTTATAGCCTATCGCCAATAACCCATTTTAAAATACTAATGATATAAACTGTATCGTCTTGTTCTAGCAACTGTTTCTTCTACTCGCTCCACATTTGCTGGAAAAGACGGAAACGGAGAGCAGCGGTCTCGTCACAGTCGGTGTCAGCGAGACTGGCTTGAATCATATCGATCCTAATATATTCAAAACGTCAGTGCGTCATCTCAAGAATACTACGCGACAGACCAATCAATAATAGAAAATCATTTAATGTATAAAAAACTCATAATATTTATTTGCTTTTAAAAACGGCTCATTTTCGAATATATAAAACAGGCATAAATCAGTATGCTTCAACCTCAACTATTTTAGGCTCCATAAATAAGATTACTGCGCATAGTGTTGCTAGGACATGTAGCGAATTTGTCTTGCACTACGCTAAATTTTTTCTCGCACAGCTCGGGTGATCAAATATTAAAAGTTTAAAATTTAAAGGTTTCTTTTTAATTATCAGCCAGTCATTGCGGATTATAGCGGATCAACCCATAATAAAGAGTTTGGCTAATTTAGAAGTTTGATTATTTACCGAAATAGGTATATGGAAAAAGTTTTTCGCGATTTCTGGCATTTCTAGTGACTTCAGTCGGTCTGGTAGACTTTTGATCCTTATAAGAAGCAGGATCAGCAACGGTTTGGAAGAATTGGCATCAAAAAAAGTTTTTGTGTAAATAACCATTTTCGTGCTGACTGTAATTTTTTTCCAAAATCTGTAAATGCAGTTCAAAATAGCTTAGAAAATGTATGATGGTCTCCTAAAAACGTTTTCCTGTTCCGTCTCAAAAATTTACCCAATATATAACATAAATAACTGCTAAATATGTACCCTCTGTCATACCTTTTTATCAACTAATTATTACTAAAGTAAATATGAACCTTAAAATCAAAAAAATGCCCCCTTTTACCACTATGGTCTGAGGACCAACAGACAAATTAGAAACGATTTAACTTAAACAAAAATTATAGGAGCTTAGATATACTTTCCTTTAATTTTTAATGCCCAAAATTTATTGATCCGCTTAGTTTTAGAAAATAAGAGAATATGAAACGTCGAGCAACATGATTTTCTTTTTGACACTCGCAGATCTAGATACTTCTTAAATAACGTATATTCATATTTATACGAGTATCGATTTACACCAATCAAAATTGTATTCACGTATAGAATTCTAATAAAACGCTCAATTGTCATGCGCAGCATTTTTATTGTAACTTAACTAAGCAATACGACTAAATAAAATAAAGCAGCAGTTACATAATAATGTATATTGAATAATATTCGATAATAAAATTTAATAGCTAATAATTAACAAAACAAATTGGACGGAATGTGAGATTCTTATGATGTAGAGCTAGGTTTATGTTACCTAAGATAATTAATACATCTGATTGTGTATAAGACAATATAACATGCCTCAGGTAGGCACCATATTACAATAATACTAAAATAATACACAGTTTTGTATAAAATAATGCTATATGCTAATAAAAGTTTACATAATTGTAATGAAAACAAAATTAATACGCTATTTGCTCCATATAATATTCATAAAGTAGGTTGTTGAGAATCACTTGTATCATGATAACTAATTTTGTAATTAGATAACTTTTAACTGTATAAATGTTTATTTGCATGATCTTCAATATATATTTTAGTTTTTTGCCTTACAAAATTTTAGTACTGGTTACGATGCGATGATTTGAAAATTTATAAAATACTCGTATATCGGATCGGAGGCCAGGACCGGCTAATAGTAATTTAAATGTCGCGTTGTCAACTACTTGTCAAAAGCCATTTATAGTGGTGTAAGAGGCGACTAAACGTAAAACACCGGAAGGTGGGTAGTAGCGCCTTTTGAGGAACTGATATACTGCGATTCCCAAGAAATCTGCCAAGCGTGGGGATTATGGCAAACCCCCCTTGATGGGAGAAGCTGTGGACATGTTCAACAGTGGAAAATCCGACTGATTGTCAACTAACAATGCGACATTTAAGCGTTAATTTGTTAAAAGTTTTCTAATTGCAAAATTATGTACGCAAGAACTTAAAGGTTAAGTTGTATAACTTGATTGTGATAATGCGAGTGATGCAATAAGTATCAAAAGTGCATATTCTGAAAATATTTTTAGAAGAGTTTGTTCTAATGGTCGAGGCTAAGAGTCTGAAGAGATAGTTAACGCACATTTTTTCATTATTTTTTTTTACTTACTACAACTAACATACATTCGTACAAAACATATCAAACATATAGTTTAACTATGCGTTAGGCTATATCAGCAATAGCATTAACATTTAGCTAAGTAAAATATACAATTTTAATGATATTTTATCTAAGGTGGGATGCCAGAACACTGTTTTGTGGAATACTTGAAAAGAAACAGAAATGTTGGTAAGTACCTAGTGAATATTACTATTATATAGTAGGTACATATTATGAATACCTAGTATTTTAAGTCATAAAACATGTGTGATATTTTGTTACATCTACATTATTCGCAGGTGGCAACGTTACGGGGTCATGTTATATTTAAATGTTACTGGTAACCATTGTAATTTTCGTTGATGTTCTATCAATGAGCTGTAATTTTTTAATGTAAATCTGACCGAAAATTTAACGATTCTGATTTCTTCTTCTGATTCTGAACATGAAGCATTCAATCCCCAGCGAAGGCATAAGAGTGGCACTTTATTTTTTTTAATTCTATTTCACTTAATAACTAATCACCCGCACTTTTTCGTTTTTTTTTATAATCTACTATAATAAGATAATAATTTAAAAAGTAAGCTTGTAAATGTGATGTTATTTTTAATACATTATACATATAAGTAGATAGTGGAAATCGCCACAATAAGTAGTTTTTCCTAAACACGTGATGTGATTTATTGTGAGGGGATTTTACTCGTAATTATATTTGCTAACAGCCTATTAAAATTTATTAGTGCGGGAAGACGCATTAAATCTAGATAAAGTTTTCGTAATTAAAATTCGAAATATCCTAATACAAAGTGCATTAGCTTTTGAGAAGTGAACAAACTTATCGCAATACTTTCGTAATTGAATTTGATAGTTGTCATGATCCATGTTATCCTAGTAAAGGCTCCACATTTTTTTTAACAAGCCAAAATCTATATTATGGCACGAATGAATCCGATAGATGGTATTTAAGATATCCGCGATCACGTCGTTACTTTGGCTAAACATGAGTTAACCGTCGAGTTCGCTCATACGAGTTATACTCCGATGAAAATACTCAAATGACCTCATAAACAGGAGAAGGTAAATTGAAATAGGATGACTGCAATTTCATGATAATTGACGTCGGAAATCAAACTATCTATATAAACATTAAAATACGTTTCACTTACGTTGGATTTCTTTCAATCAGTGTGGTCCACGTGGAATCCCAAACTCTAGTAGACATAACTAATATGGCAAAGGGGTTCTTTGAACGCGGATGTCAATATACGACAGTGGCGCACTGTACTCTAACATCTTCAAATGATCGTCTGAACTTGCCGAGGCGATTGTTAGATGCTGGGCTAAAATAAGTAGCAAACTGTTGCAACGTACCGAACCATGGATAAGATGGCAGTTTTCTCGTAAGGACTACGTACTGTTGAATTGAAGCAACTAATTTGCCTTCTGTATATCAAATCGAAATGATTTTCAATTAAAAAGTACCAGGCAAACATGACTCCAAAGGATGTAATTCATATGCCAGGTAATAATGCAATAGATAGAAAGCAATAATTTTACGTACATTTTGTATGATATTAGCTAAATGTCTAAGTAGTGAAGATTTTCGATTCATAAAGAAACTTTCTATTTATTCTAGGGATGTTTAGCCCTACCGCCGTCTTAAGCTAAAGAGTCTCGTTGAGTTCTAGATGCATCTCATGCTAGGTATTGTCACGTTGAGCTCTATGAAACCGCTGTCTCATGCTGCGGAACTCGCGTCGATGATTATGTTATCTCATCCTATGGATTCTCGTGTGCCGTGGAGCCTGCTGTAGGTAAATGCTAGTAAATCCAACTGACAGGCACCCACTGGTGGTCGGTGGACAGCGAGTGAAGGGCGTCGAGGATCTTCGAGTAAGTGGTATCGTGGTTGTTGTTAATGATCGTGATGTCGATGTACTTCTCGTATTGGCGCTGGATGCGGGCGGAGTCTTCGAGGGTTTGCTTCAAGTCTTCTTCCTATAAGGATTTAAATTTACTTAAATATGTTTTCCCCTGAGGAGCGAGGTTTGAGTTTCTCGCCTAGATATCTTTCTGTGGGTGTCGTAATGTAAGAGGTGGGGGGCAAAAAGAAAAATACCAAAAGGTGGACGCAGCGCCTTATAGAGAACTGCTATCTTACACTGCGATCCCCAAGACGCCTCACAAGCGTGGGGATTACGGAAAACCCCCATCTAATGGCGGAGGTTTGTTCAACGAGTGGACGTTATGGCTGTTGATTAAATATGTGAGTAGGGTGTTATGTACATTAGACGCACAACAGGGCTGTACACCATCTCAGTGTCCTGCCAGGGCTTCATACAATATGTTCTTGTGTTCCTATCTTAGATGTTGTTATCGTAAACATATTATTCGTAACATGATCTTATGTTTCGTCCAGTGTATTAGAGAAAACATTTTGTATGACCCCGAAACTGTGCCCGGTGAATGGTAATAGGCTCGCCCTCTATTACACGAGCCCAAAACCCAATTGGCGAAACATGGGTGTTTACAAATCACTGCCTACCCCTTCGGGGAATAAAGGCGTGATTAAATGTATGTATGTTAGGATGGCGCAGAATATTTTGTCCAAGTAGATCAACACAAAATGAATGTAATAATTGAATAGATTGGAATGTTCAATTCCAAACCGTTCAATCAATCGAACTAGCAATCTTAACAGTCCGAAAATTCGAATAATATACGTTAATAATAACATATCTTACCTCATACAATGACGCCAAAGATTCCAGAGTGCGCGCGCGTCGCGAGCTGTAGCGAATGGAGCTCTGCCTGTCGAACTACACAACGCATGCGCACATACACGTTCAATTAACAAAATGCATTAAACATAATCAAGAAAAATCTTAACTACGAATACAAATAAAATAGGGCGGCTTTCACAACGCAAAATATACTTTTCTCAAAAATGGTATGTAACGTTGCCATAACATCTCTATATATATAAAGTATCTAGAAAGTTAACTCTACCGAAGACTTATTCACAACTGTCCAGTAAGAAGCAAGATTTTAAATTTGGAATCTCCTACTGTCCAGTCACTAAGTATGTAATTTATTTACTGGATAGTAGGTCATCCTCTTTAGACCTGCTTAGAAAAAAAACATAGTAGCAGACACAAATTAGAGTTTAGCCATTACAACATAGGAGGGAGGCTCCAAATATATGTCTATCTCTCTTTTTTTGTTATGACATTTTATGAGATAGATATATGTTTGGAGCCTTAAAAAGGCATTATGAATGTCTGTGACACTTAATGCGACGAATAAAAAGTACGCACGTTGCGTTTAATACTTAGTAATGTTGTAGAAGTATAGTGTGGGATTTTCAGTTTGTATTTAGTCATTTCAGTTTATAATCCATGTTTCATTTTTGAGAAAAGCATTATACAAGCTCTAATCAGTAAGAAAGCCATCCTCATATATAACCGGACCTCACCTGCAGTTCGGTCCGGTTAAATCATACTTGGCCATGAAGGCTTACTTACTGGATTCTTCAGTAATGTACTATTCCTACATGATCTTCATAACAGAAGTACAGCGCGAAATAGTATATTAGAGTCGTTCTGTAACCCACCCTTGTATACAATTGGACTGTCATGCAGATAGCTATGACCTGATTTAATAAAGAAACGAATCGAATTGAAACTGGCGCCGCTAAACCTCTCAGTCACACACTATAGACAGCAATAATGTGTGAGTGAGAGGTTTATCGACGCCAGTATCGTTTCGATTAGTTTTACCAGTTTATAGTACCAAACAACATTGCAACAACCATGTGTAACAAAAACTATAATTTGGTTCTTGAGAAAACTATAGATACTGCAACTACGAATAAATGTGCAAAGAAATATAAGTCAAGCTCAAAATCAGCAGAATGAAAACCTTAACGCGGCGGGCGTTGTTTAAAAAGTGTAGCAACAACATCACCGCGACGCGACCAATCGGATGTGATCATTTCTAAACGCCAAATCAATTAAATTGAAATTGAAAGCGTCCAATTAAATTGATATGGAAGATTGTGCGTGTTTTTTTTAATAGTGAACTTGATGAGTCCGAAATCAAAGTGGTAACTATATGAGAGTTACACTTCTTTACATATTTATTCGTACTACTACTGCAATGATGAAAAGAAGTCAGTCATCCATGTCTATAATAATCTCATATCTAATTATCTTGTGATTGGTTCATTCGAATGGAACCAGGATCATGTTGTTTAGCCTAACTTACTAGAATAGCCCAAATTCAGACAATAAAGAAATAAAATACTCGGATATCAACGCATTGTTAAATATATTAATGTATTTGGTATTTTCTTTCATTTTAAATCGAAGTATTGGAGTTATAGTCATAGTGAAAGCGGTCACCCGTGTCGCGGAGAGAACGGAGTACTACGCGTAGCTGGTACAGGATAGAACAGCTTCGGGCGCTTGCGTGAATTCGCGCTCGTTATATTAATCCATTAATATATTTTACCCCAATTTTATAGTAAAAAACACATTGATTAATGACGCAAGACAAAAAAAATACAATATCTACTCATCCAAGTTAACTAAACTAGTGGGAAATATCTCCAACATTATCACCTGTTATCCAGAATCAAAAGAAACATACACGAAAACATCATCAAAATAAATTTTTTCATAATACAAATGTAGGATAATGCAATAACAAATCAAAGCAAAACAGGTTTATCTTTTAGATACTTACTTGATATGACTATATCATAAAAATAAAACACACACAGAAGCAACCTAATAGTATATACTCTATATGGCCTCGCTACTTCATTAAAGCCTGCTACCAAGTTATTTATATCAATCAGCCTTTTCATAGTCAAAGTCCAAATAGTTTATTCAATTTTGACGTGTACGTCGCCAAATAAGGTCAAGTACAAAACTTTCCTATAAAAAATATTCTACTACGGCGATCAGTCTAATTTAAACTGTGCATTCCATCGGACCATAAACAATGACTTCTAGATCGCAACATCAAAGGAGGCTCGATTGTAAGTACGCCCGAACTCTGTATTAGTGGAATACACAATTTAAGATTAGCCGCGCTATTACTGTAGCACATTAGCCATGCCAATATAATTTGCATGTAAACTATCACGAAATATTTTAATACTAAAGATGACTTACCGATAAATTCCTATTAGATGCGTGAGTAAGATTTTTTAGTTGTTCAATGCCGGGTGCGGACACCATCACCACATATGGCAGAAATTCGCTGCTGTTGTGCAGAAGTTTCAGAGACTGTGGCGCGCAGTCCAGAATGCACATTTTACCTGAAAATAATTATTACAAAATGACACGGTTATTTTAAGTAGACGTTTGCATGATGGATGGTCATTTTGAAAAAGCCTGGCAAGCTACCTCCAGTAGAAAATCTGTCGCCAAGCACCTAACGGTGTATTCAGGCAGCTGTCTTTTAGTGACAGTAATTCTAGGTTAATCAGAAAAACATTTTGGAACGTATAATCACTTAAAACAGCAATAAAATCAATGTTGCATTTCACATGATTACTACTTTAGTAACTTGCTAACATATTTAAAAAGTAATATTGCCGATTTAGCCGTGTTTATTGGTTTCGGCCGATTTTGGAGCTCGAGTCGGTGAATTGGTAAAATGTCTGTTTAATTATTTGTAATTTTTTGAAAGAAGAGTTTTGTAGGGCTCGTATCATAGTTTGCTTAGCCGATTTTAACCGATCATATTAACTAAGTAAAGAACGTCCGCCGCGGTCATGAGTTGGATGGATGACCGCTAATGGCATTACTACTGAATGTTTTGAAGCGCTCGTAGCGAAGTTTGCTTGGCCATTCTGAATCGATCAGCAAAGTTAAGCAACGTCGGCCGCGGTCAGGAGTTGGATGGGTGACCGCTGGTGACATTACTACTGAGCGCTTCCGTGCTTCGGAGGGCACGTTAAGCCGTCGGTCCCGGTTGTTGTCTTAGGATGGCAGTCGTTACAGCATGGTGGTAGGGCACTTTGCGAATGCCCGCCTGGCTAGCTACCACCCTCAAGTTGAAAATCTGTCGCCAAGCACCTAACGGTGTGTTCCGGCAGCTGTCCTTGAGAGCCAGTAATTCTAGGTTAGCCTGAACAACATCTTCGACCACATCATTACTTACCATCAGGTGAGATTGTGGTCAAAGGCAAGCCAATGATACAAATTAAAAAAAGAGTTACATACATTTTTGCTGTTTATAAAGGTAATTAAAAAATCTGTTTATAATAATAATAACACATATTTTAAAAATATTTTAAGAAAACATTACATTAATATATTAATGAAACACTTTTTAAGTACTTTTTCACATTGTTTAAGTGTTTTATTAAACTATTCCTATAATATTTGTTATTATTAAATATGGATTTCCGCAAAGTAACGCCTGAATCTATTCATTAAATTACTTTTGCTCAAGAAAGTTGCATAGACGTCAACATTACATAAGGCACTTATTTTATACGGTAAAGAATATGCAGAGGTTAATAATAACAAATATTTTTAAAATATTTTAATAAAAAACTTAAAAAATACCAAAATATATCTAGTGACAATTCCGCCTAATTTCCCTGCTAAGCCGACGTGACGTCACAAACGCCACGCAGCCAAACCGGAAGAATTTTTCGACGCGTTTCGCTTCTTCACGAAGCATCCTCAGGAGGTCTTGACTCTGCGAGCGCACGATCGAGAATCGTAATTAATTTGATGTTTTCTTAAAATATTTGTTATTATTAAATATGGATTTTCGAAAAGTAACGCCCGAATCTATTCATATGCAGAGGTATAAAACACAACTAGCTGAGCGTGCATGCTGATTGGTCGATAAGGAACACCTGACGTATTCCACGTACATCAGTGTAGGGTCAGGGACGTGGCCAAGCCAGTCCGGGTTAGTTCACAAACATCAATCGGAAAGTTACGCACTCGCGCCTTTACCTACAATTTCGACACGTTCGGACTCACCAATTCGCAAGACTTTCGGGGCCGTTTTATTACAAAACGCCCTCCGAAATCGCCCCTCGATGTGAGGAGAGGAGAAAGCCACCACTACGAAGTACGAAGGGATAGCCACCGCTACCCTTCGGAGAGTCACGTGTGTGAGGAGCGTCCCACTAGAGGTTGCAATCATGCAAACGCCAGATGACAGCAAGAGGAAGCCGGAAGCCGAAAGGACACCGCCGAGTGCCCCCAAGCCCAGCAGCCGCTCGCTAGGCCCGGCCATCCGTGACAGATCACTGTCGCGCACGCGCCAGAAAATCAACCCAGAAGAAGCCGAACGCTTTAGAGAGCAATTACACAAGCTCTTTAAACAGCGCACAGCCGAAGCCATTCAGAAAGAAAGGAAGAAATGGAAAGCCACCGCGGAGTCACAGAAGAGCGGAACAGGGGAGATGCAGGGAGACAGCACCGCAAGGCCGGGAACTTCATACCAGCAACCCCCCCCAGCCCCCCTCAGCCTCCCGGCCAGACCATCCAAGACAACCCAGGCCATTCCAACATCTCCAAGGGCCTGTTTAGAGTATGAAGCTACAGTTTTAAACAGCATCATAAACTCCGGTATCACCACCCCCGGCATCGAGAAGACACTGGTTGAGTATGTAGCCAATAAATCAGCATCACTCACAGAAGAGGAACTTAATGCCGAAGGCCCTGAAATATCTGAAGCACGACAAACTGCAGTAATATCCCTGCAGAACATGGATATCCACCCCCAACCCATGACCAACCAAGCGAAGGCCATGAACCTACGTCGAAAACGCAGCGATGGGGACGAAGAGCTGGAAGGAAGTAAGCGGGCCTGTACACCTAATACAGGCCGCACCCCCCTCCAACAACGTGAACCACGACGCACAAAAATTCCAGCCCCGCTGATTAGAGAATCAAACCAACCGAATGTAATGGGGGCAACCAGCACCCCAACAAAACAGACGTCCACAAACAAAACCCCAGCTGCACAGGGTAACACCGAAACCAGCACCACTACCCCCCGTATTGAAACTCCACAACAAACCAAGACTTACGCGGCGGTTACAACAACCCCCTCGATCAAGACTATCAACACCACCCCCAAGACGCAGACCACGCGCACCACGGCCGCAGACTCCTTTAAAAAGAATAACGCGGCAACTCCACTCAAAACAACAACAACCGCGGGCAGGAGCATGCCTTTATTAGAGGCACCGCCCCACCCCATACCTATCAATGAAGGTGAACTGCAGCACTCTGAAACCCATGCTGGAAGCCAACAGACATCTGCACCCCCAGCCAGCAGCACCGCTGACCCAGAAAACCCAAACCCACTCAAGAAGACAAATCGCTACCCACCAATAGTGGTAGAAGAGATACCAAATTGGACCTCTCACCTTCGCACATTAAAAGACAAACTCGGACACGCCCCAAACGCTAGACCCTTCGGAAAAGGTATTCGTTTCTCTCCCGCGGACGGAGAGGAATACAGGATGATCCAGAGATACCTGGCTGACCTTGAAAACACCACGCCTGTTAAGTGGTTTTCTTACTCTCTCCCGGAGGAGAGAAGTATCAAGGTGGCCATAAGAGGACTCCCTGTGGACACCCCACCATCAGAGATCCAGAGAGAACTAAGAGAACACGGCTATGAGCCAGAAAATGTGAGAAAGATACAAGCCCGAAAAGGAAGGCCCGGCTGTATCTTCTTTGCAATGCTCAAGAAGACCAATAACATCACACCGGGCATATATGAAATCACGGAACTCCTGTGCATGCCCGGCGTTACCATCGAAAGCTGGAGAGGACGGAAAGGACCCGCTCAGTGTCACCGGTGCCAAGGCTTCCGTCACTCATCCCAGAACTGCCACCGCACACAGGCCTGCGTCCGCTGCGGAGGAGAACATTTCGCCGCGGACTGCCCCCGCCCGAGAGAGGACCCCCCCACATGTGCCAACTGCAAAGAAGCACATACAGCAAACAACCCACACTGCCCCATACTACGCCAGGAACTGCGTAACAAGATGGCAGGCCCGACAGCCACTACAACAGCAGCGTACACAGGAACACAGCCTGCATTAAGCGCTGCCCTTTCAAAATACACCACAGAACCGCAAGTACCACAAGAAGCCCAAGAGCAGGCGGGCACAACACTAATGGCCCCGGCTAATGCTCCAACCTCGAGAACGCTCTTACCAAAGAAAAAGAAGAAAAAGAACAAAAAGAAAACCCTCAAACCAACACAAGAAGAACCGGAAGAAAAAACCTTAAATCCAGTCCCTCACTTGAACATACCTGTGGAGCAAAGAACAATGAGCGCAGTCTCAAAGACAGCCCCACAAAGACCAGAACAAACAAGCCACTCATCACAGATATCGAATCAAATGACAGAAGAACAACCACACATGACCCAAGCGCAGATACGCAAGCTAGCGGAGGTGGATGCGGCCATCTCCGCCTTACAGGCGGTGCGGGAAGCCCTCCTCGCGGGCAAGGACCCGTTACCAATCCTGATGACCAGGCTGGTCAGCGTGCTGGCCCAATAAACCAAATCACCACAAATGGAAATCCACACAAACAACTAAGGATAGTCTTCTGGAACGCAGCTGGACTGAAACAAAGAGTTCTAAGACTTCGCGTAATCCTGAAACAAGAAAAAGTAGATGTCGCCCTCTTATGTGAAACCCTACTGGGACCGAAAGACACAGTCAAATTCCCAGGCTACTTCACGTACCGCCAAGATCACCGCACAGACACTAGAGCCTATAGAGGATTAATAGTGCTGGTTCACAGAAGCATCACACGCCAAGTTTTACCAGACAGGAGTGATAGCTTAAATTCCCTCTACGCACTCGGAATAGAAGTCTGCATCAATGGAAAACCGACACATGTCTACTCCATCTACAAGCCCCCGGTCGGCCAGATCAACCCACATGACATAGACCAATTGCTTCACCCAGATATAGCCACCATATTGGCAGGTGATTGGAATAGTAAGAGTCCGGCTTGGAATTCTGCAAGTACAAATAGCAGAGGTCGTCAATTACTCAAAGACGCTGACGACAAAGGCTATATAATAACAGGACCGGAAATGCCGACTCACTACCCACACAATGATAACCAACTGCCAGACGTCATAGATATTGTGGTCCATAAAGGGCTTCCAAATACCCCAAAACTCACTGTCCTGGACGAGGAGACAGGATCAGATCACCAACCGGTGCTACTGACTCTCGACCAAGAAACAGCCAAAACCCCAAGAATACCACGCAAGCCACGAGTTGACTGGACCAAATTTGCAAAACATACGTACGAGAACTCAACAACAAGACCAACCCAGACTCCAACAGATGTTGACAACCTCGCTGAAGATATCACGCACTGTATACAGGAAGCACTCCAGTATGCAACGGAGAAAGGAAATTCACAAGCAGAAGACAGGATAGCCACCCTCCCTTACCATCTCCGCGAACTCATTAAAGAGAAGCGACAGACAAGGCAAGCCTGGCAAACTACGAGAGACCCAATCATAAAGAAAAAGCTAAACTACCTCAAAGTGAAAGTAATGAGAGAATTGGAAGACCTTAACGTATCAGGCTGGGAAAGCAGAATAGAGGATGCAGCAGGAGACTGGTCCTCTCTCCATAAATTATGCAGACAGCTAAGGAAACAACCTGCACCAGTGCGCCCGCTTTTCCACGAAGACGGAAACCTGCGCTACAGAGCAGAAGACAGAGCAAACATATTTGCATCCTCTCTGGCCAAGCAGTTTCAACCAAATCCCACTGAAAACCAAGAATTCCAAGACACAGTGACTCAATTCTTAGAAGAGTACTTCAGAGCACCGCTTAACATACTAGAAGATCCTCTAGTCATTACGCCACGCCAAGTGCAGAAAGCACTCAAAGCCACGAAACCAAATAAAGCCCCCGGTGGGGATAAAATCAGCAACGCCGCTCTCCGCCACCTGCCCTATAAAGCTACAGCAGCAGTCACAAGACTATTTAACGGGATACTACGCACCGGCCATTTCCCTTCACACTGGAAGACTGGCCATGTTATCATGTTCCCCAAAGCCGCCAAAGACGTGAGAAAACCCGAGAGCTACAGACCCATCACTCTCCTGCCCTGTATCTCCAAGGTGTTTGAACGTCTCTTCCTAAATCAGATGACCGAATACATGAGACCCCGCCCCGAACAGTTCGGATTCCGGTCAGAGCACTCCACGACTCTACAATTGTCCAGGGTACTGCACCTCCTAGCAGAAAACTCCAACAAGAAGGAACACACGGTGGCAGTATTCCTGGACATGGAAAAGGCTTTTGACCGGGTCTGGCACAATGGACTGTTATACAAGATAGCCAAGACGGGAGCACCACGCAGAGCAGTCTTTATAATCCGATCGTTCTTAGAAGGAAGGAAATTCCGTGTCAGAGTGGATGGAACACTATCAGAAGAACACCACATAGAGGCAGGCGTCCCCCAGGGCAGCTGTCTCTCGCCCGCGTGCTATGCCACATACACAGATGACCTACCTACAGAACCGGGGACGACGCTCGCCCTCTATGCGGACGACGCGGCCCTAATGACGTCCTCCATCAAGAGTCACCACGCCAGGACGAAAATGCAACGTTCACTTGACCTTTTACCAGAATGGCTTTCTAAGTGGAGAATGAAAGTCAACGTGACCAAAACCCAGGCGATGCTGATAACTAAACAAAGAACGAAGTCCCTCCCACCGGAACTCCAGCTCCTGGGCTCAGCGATCCCCTGGAAAAAATCGGCTAAGTACCTGGGGATCACAATTGATCGGATGCTCACCATGGCACAACACGTACAGAATACGGTCAACGCCGCCCGAGCAGCCAGAGCCCTACTGCAACCAGTACTTACCTCAAGATTACCACTGCGCCTCAAGAGAGCCCTCTACCTGATCTATATCCGCCCCCACCTGACGTATGCCACACCGGCCTGGTATGCTCTTACCGCCGAATGTCACAAGAAGCGACTAAGAGCACAACAACACCAGGCTCTAAGACAAATCGCGGAAGCGCCGCGTTACGTCAGAAATTCAACGATAATGAGAGATCTCAAAATCGAAGACCTAGACACACATATCTCCATACTGACCAGGAACATGTTCCAAAAAGCAGACCAATCCCATTTTGAGCACCTCCAAGGATTAGCCCCAAGCTACGAGAGACAACCAAACGCTAAGAGACAACCGAGAGATCTAATAAGGAAAGATGACAACACAGAAACCTCTCCGGGTCTAAATACACGCCAGGTCCCCCCACTAAGGAGGGATCTGGGCCAAAGAGACCAAGGACCGACAAGCCAGGGCACAGCCCAACCAAACGACCGGTCTGCTTGATGCAGACCGCGAATGAACACCGCGGTCAGGGGCCTAGAATGCCCGACACCGCTGCCGCGTAAGCCATGAAGGCCAACGCGAAGAAGAAACGACAAACATCAATGGCCTAATAACATTATTTCTAACTCCTGACGGAAAATGGCCCATCCACTACAGGACAGTAGTACCGAATTTTTGGAGCTGTGGACTATGTATAATACTTATAAAATAGTCATTTCTAAGGTTTTTGCGATTATTATATTTAATTAAATCGCACTTATTTTACCAAATTTTTATACTTTTTTACCGACTTCTAAAAGGAGGATCTCAATTCGACTGCTTTATTTATGAATTTTCGACTGGGTGAACCGATTTTGATGATTCCTTTTTTATTTGACAGCTGATGCTTCCCGTATAGACCAATTTAAATATTATCAAAATTGGTCACGCCGTTTTTGAGTTACACTCCAATAACTGGAAAGTGTTTTCCTATCTTGATGATATAATCATTGACAGTGAATGACAATTAATCCCCTAAGTAGCAAGGGTTCCTAAGAAGGGTGATTTTTTATTTTATCTCAAAATAGAAGTCGGTCTCATGAGCACAAAACTGTGATAGTATGTACTTTTGAACTATGTTACTGCAAGTTTTTATTTGTGCGAGAATACTTGTATGTAACTTGAGGAAGCGAAGGATAGCTATTTATTCAAATATAGAATATCGAGCGTACCGAAGGTTTTAAAGACGAACGCAAAATAACATTACTGGCGAGCCCAACACTCACTCTTTCACCTCATTCCATCGAGAAAAAACAGTTAAGCTGTTTTCCTCGGTCGTAATGTAGTAAATTAACGCAAATTTATAGTAAAAATACTACAATTTAAGGTAAGGTAATTTTTCTAAAAGTTTTCTAAGTACATATTTGAATTTTATCTCGCTTAGCAGGCGTTATTGCAAATATTGTTAAGTTTGCAATAACGCCTGCTAAGCGAATTACATTACAAAATTACAAATTTACGAGAGAAAAAATTATAGTCATGTGCGGGATTCGAACCCGCGTCCATCCACCCCTTTAGCCGGGGTATGCTCTAACCAATTGAGCTAACATGACACAATGACTCAAAACTGTAATTCTTGCTCTCGTTCTTCAACCATCGTATCGGGATGGAGCGACACCTATAGTTCAACTTGCGTTGTACAACAAACAAGACCAATTTTGCAATTGGTTTTAAACTTGTAAATGATGACGCAACCTTATAATTTTAATATTGTTTAGTTTGCAATAACGCCTCTCTCTTTTGTAATTTTGTTACATATTTGAATTTCAAAAACCTTTTCCACGCTAGCAAAAGCAATTTTCCACGCAGATTTCGATTTATAAACAACTCCTTTCCGAGCTTGTGAGTTGAAAATTATATTTTATCACCGAAAATTTTATATAATCATAACATTCCTATGCACTCAATATTATTTCCTCCGTGTCCAGAGACCTTGCCGTATTGTTGGCGTTAGGAATTTTGTGATAAAAATTATGTTATTCCGTTTTAAATTATGCCGAATGAGTTTGTATTAGTTTAAAATAGTTTTTTTTTTGTCAGTGACTAATTGGAGATATTGTAAATGAGTTAGTTACCTTCCTTGATGACAGCCCTGATGGAGTCAAGGTGCGTGCCATAGAGATGGTTGTTGTGTTCGCCGTACTCTAGGAAGCGGCCGGCATGCGCGTCGCGCTCCATTTCTTCGCGCGATACGAACCAATAAGACTGACCGCTCTCTTCCATTGCACGCGGCGGTCGGGATGTGTCTGGAACATAATGTTATAATATTTTGAAGTAAGTATTAATATTGAAGCAGTGATGGTTCAGTGGCGTTGGCTATGGACTGTCGTGTAGCATGGTCCATGGTTCGAATCCCGCCGCGCGGTTAAGCTTCGCCGCATGGTGGAAGGGCATTTGGCGAATGCTCGCCTGGCTAACTACCACCCTCGAGTAGAAAATCTGTCGCCAAGCACCTAACAGTGTGTTCCAGCAGCAGTCCTTGAGAGCCAGTAAAAGAGATGTGAAGTAAGAGGCACATGAGATTTAACAACTACGTCTCAAGGTGACGGGCGCAGTGCAATTCGTGACTTGTGACGAAATGCATCTTTTATAGGCAGAGTTTAGTCCATTTTACATCTGGTGGGCCTCGAGTATGTTCCGTCACAATAACATAAAAAAAAAATCTTCAAACTCGCCAAACTTTATTTCAATACATGTGTGAAACATGCATTGGTTACTAACGTTTATGTATCAAGTTTTTTAAATTGTAATACTAGTTTAAACTTTGACCACAATTGCACCTGATGGTAAGTGATGATGCGGTCGATCGAATGTGGTGAACAGGCTTGAACTTTATATAACAGAATAGGGAGTATATAACTTTATATACTCTCAAGGACAGCTGCCGAAACACACCGTTAGATGTTTTGCGATAGATTTTAGTTTTAAGTATCAACTTACCGTTGTTGGGGTTCCGTACCCAAAGGGTAACAACGGGACCCTATTACTAAGTCTCCACTGTCCGTCTGTCTGTCTTTCACCAGGCTGTATCTCATGAACTGTGATAGCTAGACATTTTCAGAGCTAATGACTAAGAGCGAGTCGGACTCACGCACGAAGGGTTCCGTAGAAAACTAAAAAAAAAGTTATCATAGTGTCTAAGGTTTTATAGATAATAAGGTTAGTTATGCGAAGAAAATACTTACGGGGAATGACAGCACCAAATCTATCAGGGTGCTCCTGAATAAGGCGGTTTTTGAGGGTTCGTCTCCCTACACCCTTTGTTCCGACCAGCGCAAGGATTCGTCGTAAGAAAGGCGGCGTTCTAGCCACTTCTTCATACAGAGCCAGTTCGGCGCCTTCTAATTGAACACTGGAGCGGGATTCGTAGACAAACTTCTTCTTTTTCTTTGATATCTGTGTAAAAACAAAATTAGCAAATACTTATATCTATTACAAAACATATATTATACTTATTGTTAATAAGGATGATATTGTTTTTTTAGTGTGATAGGAGGGCATACGAGCAGGCGACTCACCTTGTGGTAATAGTGATCAACGTCGCCCACGAACATCCGCAACACTAGAGGTACCAACGGAGGATGCGTCTCCGGCCTTTGAAATTAAATTTATGTATGCTTGACCCACGCTTTGTGAAATCAAAACATCTTGTTTAATTAAAACGTGACAGAATAGGCCCAGCTACTAGTACAGGGCTAGTGGCCATAACCTTTGAAATCGTCCGCCCCATTTTGCAATTATGAGTTTTTTGTCTTCGTGTCGCGTGGGCGCCGCCGGCTCGACGTTTTTGCTAGGAACAGTTAGCTCTAAAGCTCTACATGTAGGTAGCTACATATTTTATGTTTTGGTTTTCTAGTGTAGATAAATATGTCTGTTCTGGATGACAAAATAATAATATCCTTAGATATTTATAGTGTTTTCTTAAACTGCCTATCAAGGGTCCAATTGGAAACAAATTGAAGCAGTGATGGCTCAGTGGCATTGGCTATGTACTGCTGCGCAGCAGGTCCATGGTTCGAATCCTGCCGAGAGCTTGAGATTCACTGCATGGTGGATGGGTATTTTGCGAATGCCCGCCTGCCTAGCGACCACCCTCAAGTAGAAAATCTGTCGCCAAGTACCTAACGATGTGTTCCGGCATCTATTTTTGAGAGCCAGTATTTCTAGATTAATCCTTTTAACACCTTTGACCACGTCATCGCTTACCATCAGAAGAGATGGTGGTCAAAAGCTTACCTATCAGCAAAAAAAAACAATTCAGCATTGAGGTAGGTTTCATTTAGGACTTGCTAGTCGATCCATCTTCTATAAAAGTAACATGTCTTTTGCTCGTAGTCAATCCTGTTTATGGCATACTAGTACCTAAAGACCACTTCATGCCGTATGCCAATATCAAAGCACCTACGTTTTGGAATTATAACTATCGGAACATGGGTAGGCAAACCTTACATCGAATTTGTATTTGATTATCCCATTCATATCATTATGTAACTAAACAAAAAGTAGCTAATGAATAATCTAATACCAATTTTAATAATCTAACGTCTATAATAATCATAATATCATAACATACGTCTCCCACTAAGCCTGTCTAAATAGTCATTATGTTAATCATACAATTTTAAGGTAATGATTCATCAATTCATAATACATAATTATAAGTACCCAACCACATACCTATTATGTCACAGCCTAAAACAAAACAATACATTCCATTCATCAGCTAAACGAAAACAACGCATCGGACATGCTCACAGTGGGTTTAACAAAAGCTGACACAAACCAGCCGTGTGAATTCCCTTTCATCTATAGAATGATTCATAATAAACACTTATACATTCAATTTGTTTACGAAATGCTGATATATGTATAATTTAGGTGCAAGGTCGAGTTATGGACTATATCATAACAATGAAGTGGATGAAATCGATAGCTTTGCGGTTGAAGTATGTATCTCTAGGCGTTGAGATCTAGATAGACTTGTCTTATAATAATGATTAATATTGACTAATGTAAACAATTAATATATTTTATTTCTGTAATGTTACCCCTATGTATATATAGTCTTTTTATCCGCCTTTCCAATATCTGCCTACGTAGGCAGCTCGAATTCTTTGGCCATAGCGCTAGAAAGGAGGGGCATAACGTGGAACAGCTCACTGTTACTGGCAAGGTGGCAAGCGCCCAAGGGGCCGTAGTCCGTTGAGATGGTCTGACCAAATCCGCACGGCTTTGGACTCCAATCTACACGACGTTCTCCACGACGCCAAGGATAGGCAAAAGTGGTACGACACCGTACGACAAACGTACTCCAAAAGTGGGGCAATCACGACCCTAAGTAATGAAGAGAACGACGCGAGGAGGAGCGATAGTCCTTTGTTTTAATGATTATGTTAAATGTTTGATGTACACCTACATACTCTTCTCGAACACTTATGTGTGGAAGTTTAGTGGAATATGCTTTAGTATTAGCAGTAGAACTATTTGTGTGAGTTTGTCCCGGGAAGGACTGCTACCATACCTATTTCTACCACTAAGCAGTAATATAAACATTACTTCCGGTTTCAAGGGTATGGGTGCCGGTGAAATTTCCGGTACATGAGACTTAAAAACTTTACGTCTCAAGGTGATGGGCGCAGTGCATCTGTTGTAGGTTTAACACCAAGTTGCTCTCATACTTGTTCCATCAGGATTTTTTTTTTTTTTTTTTTTTTTTTTTTTTTATGTTTTTTTATCATGCGATCAGTCTTGCAACTATAAGCAGATGGAGTGTGTGATTTTTGTCGTGTAGGGCGCTACTTCCAGCGAAGTCAGCCCCTTCTTTTTTCAGTCAATTAGTATGACTCTTAGTCAAAGATGTCCCGTCGCTTTTTAAGGCGACGGATGGTTTCAGGGAAGGTGAGTTGCCCCGCCAGCTGGTTCGGGTGCCTCTGTAATCTAGACATGTAGTTAGCTCCATGATTATCAATCTCCTCCTTCACCATAGGCATGTTGAGTATTTCATGCAGCTCTGTTGTTCTGACAAACCATGGTGCATTTGAAATTTGTTTCAGGATGTAGTTTTGCACCCTTTGAATTATCATTATGTTTGAGGCACTAGCAGAACCCCACAACTGTATGCCATATGTCCAAATTGGTTTTAAGATTGATTTGTATATCAACAGCTTATTGTCTATGGCTAGTTTTGAGTTTCGTCCCATCAGCCAGTAGAGCCCTTTGTATTTCAAATTAATTTCATCCCGTTTTGTTTCAACATGTTTCCTCCAGGTGAGTCTACGGTCCAAGTGTATACCCAAGTACTTTACTGTATCTTGATGTGGCAATTGGGTATCATTCAGAGTGACTGGTGCGCAGTTCTGTTTTTTCAGAGTAAATGTTACATGTACTGATTTGGAAGCACTGGCAGCAATTCGCCATTTGGAAAGCCATTCATCTATGTCATTAAGACTGTTTTGGAGTAGCCTAGAGGCCTCAATCGGGCATTTACTAGAGGCAAGTAGAGCGGTGTCATCAGCGAAGGTCGCAGTTATAGCTTCTGGGTTCTGCGGTAGGTCATATGTATACAACGTATACAAGACGGGTCCAAGTACGGAGCCTTGTGGTACCCCTGCGAGTATATCGTAGAATTTTGATGTGCATTCTTTTTCTCTTACTTGAAATATTCTATTTTTTATATATGATTTTAAGACTCCATAGAAAGTATGAGGTAATATTGTTTTTATTTTATACAGCAAGCCTTTGTGCCACACCCTGTCAAATGCTTGTTGCATGTCGAGGAAAGCTGATGAACAGTATTCTTTTTTTTCAAAGGATTTCCTAATTGTCCTACATACCCTGTGGACTTGTTCGATAGTAGCATGTTCTTGCCGAAACCTAAATTGATGATCAGGAATTATGTCTTTATCTTTAATTACTTTGATCATTCTGTGTAGTATTGACTTCTCCAGTATCTTGGACATTATCGATAACAGGCTGATGGGTCTATACGAGGATATCTCATGGATAGGTTTTCCTGGTTTTATGATCATTACTACTTGTGATACTTTCCACAGGTCTGGGAAATATCCAACTCTAATAATAGCATTGAATATCATGGTGAGTAGAACAATTGCTTTTCGAGGCAACTCTTCAAGAACCCTTTTGTCTATGAGGTCATACCCTGGGGCTTTTTTGTTATCCATGGACTTGATGTTATTGTATATCTCATTAGGTGTCACTAGTTTCAAGGGTAAGTCAAGTTGGAGATCTTGGTTTAGAATCAAGTCAATTTCTGAATCATCCGCACCTGGTCTAGGGTCATTTGGTTTGAATACATGGCTAAGGTGTTCAGCAAAAGCTTCTGCTTTCTCCTGATTTTTCCTGATCCACTGCCTACCATGTGTTCGAATCGGTGGCTTGTGATTTAAAGGTAGGTCTAGGTTTCTACACGCTCTCCAAAGTGAGTAGTTTGTTGTTTTGGTAGCGGATAGTCCTTCCAGATAGGTATCCAGAGCAGTGTCATTAGCATTTTTTATTAGATTTTTCAGGTCCTGTATAGCTTTGTTCAATTTTGTTTTGTCTTGTCGATGTCTACTGGTATGCCAAACGCGCCGTAACCTTCTTTTTTCGGTGATTTTTTGCCGTATGACATCGCAGTATGTCTTACTCTGAGGGGGTCGGATGGTGATTTCTGGCGACGAAATCCAACAAGATTCTTGGATCACAGAGGTTACAATTCTTACCGCTTCATCAATGTCTGTCTGGGTTTTTAATGCTATTTTCAGATTTAGTTTCTCATGAACCAGTTCTCGGAAGGAGTTCCAGTCAGTGCGCTTGTTATATAGTTTTAAGTTACTATCTATGTTCAAGACTGTAGTGCCAATTGTCAATATTACCGGAACATGGTTAGTACTGGAGTCCAGGCATATTTCTATCGTATAGAAAAGTCTAGAGAGTCCCTTTGTGATGAAAAAATCTATGACATCAGGAAGCCTGTTTGGGTCAGTAGGCCAGTTTGTTGGGTCCGATGTGGAGATTGTGGTGAGGTTAATCTTGTCTATACTTTTTTTAAGCTCTCTTCCTCTGGTGCTGGTTAATCTAGAAGCCCAGTGAACATGCTTTGCGTTCCAGTCACCCCCGGCTATAAATCTCAGACCAAGCGTCTTAAAAAACTCCTCGAAATGTTCTTCCTTTATTTTGTGCTTTGGAGGGCAGTATATAGCAGATACATTGAATGTACCATTTCGATCTTCTACTGCAATGGTTGCTGCTTGTATATGATCCTTTCGGAACTGTGGTTGTTCATAGTGTTTAATACAAGACCTTACAATCACAGCTGCTCCTGCATGTGCAGTGCCATCTGGGTGGTTAGTGGCAAAAATGTTATAATTTTGGATCTTGATACTATGATTTTCAGTAAGATGAGATTCAGACACAAGTAGTATATCTATGTTGTGGGTGTGTAATAGGACTTCAACCTCATTCACATTTGGAGATAGTCCGTCTAGGTTCCACGTGACTATCTTGAGGGAAGCCATTATGACAGTTTGGTCACTAGAGTTGTTATGAGATTAATTAAGGTGCTCATTTGTTGTAAGATTAAGTCAAATTTTTCTGCTTGTTTGAGTAGCATCTCTTCTGTTGATAGTTTTGGTGGTAGGCTGTCTATATTTTTAGCTTCCTGATGGTGGTTGGCTTTCAGTGCTTCTGCATAATATCTGGCTTGTTTTTGTTTAGCTGGGTCTGGCCTAGATTTTTCATCAGGTAGTGGCATGGATTTTGAAGGAAACTTGGTATTCGTTTTAATTTTACTAGCTAGATCGTCATTTTGATGTGGCAGCTGGTTGGCTAAGTTACTTGCTGGTTTCGCAGTATCTCTAGTTCTCAAACTTAGATGTTTATTAGATTTCCTCGATAGGATTTCTTTATATACCTCACAGCCTTTGAAATTCGCAGGATGAGCACCGAGGCACAAAGCGCATGTCGCTGGTGTATTTCGATCGGTCTTAGGGCACTCAGCAGTTCTGTGTGACTGGGCACATTTCACGCAACGGTATGGTCTCATGCAATAGTTCTTAGAATGACCATATTGTTGGCATCTTTGACATTGAACAATAGCAATTCGTTTATGCGGATCTTCTATAGTCACCGATTGATTGTTTATGTATCTTACATTCTTCACAGCTTTATTATTGGCACTTTGTTCCAAAGTTGCAAAGAAGGTAGATGTCGGTTTTTTATGTGGCCCATACTTGGCATTTATTATCTGTCCAATCACAGTGTT
The DNA here is from genome assembly GCA_963854805.1 of Plagodis dolabraria. Taxonomy (NCBI): domain Eukaryota; kingdom Metazoa; phylum Arthropoda; class Insecta; order Lepidoptera; family Geometridae; genus Plagodis; species Plagodis dolabraria. Next base: position 25,901,865 of record OY978444.1, read on the forward strand.
TCCTGTCTGTTCCAGGGTTTCTTTGATTACATTGATTGGGGTTGAGTGATGAAGGTTTTTTATAACGATTCTATAGGGTTTTTTATCCTTTCTGTTGAATGTGTGTCCAATTATACCTTTTTGTCTTATTATCTCTATTATAGTTTTGTAGATTTCCACATTAGTACAATTAATCCGGAGTTGGTTTTGATTAATGATTTTGTAGGTGAAGTCTGCTTTCTTTACTGTACTTTCTAGAAGCTCTGTGAGCTTATTGAGATCTTCAATACCGTAAAGGATTATGGGTGGTGGTTTAGCAACTTTTTTAGGAGCTTCTCTGTGTGTGTCTTCGTCTTGATCAACAGGGAGCCCGCTGAATGTATTGGTAATGGGAATTCTCTCCGGTGATGGTGATGAGACTTTCTTTCTTTTGGCATTTCTTAGTGTTGGTGCTCTCTGCCAGGTGGGGGGGTTGTTCATTTCACTGTCTGCATCTGACCTCAACTGTATATTCCGAGTACTAGATAGGTTTTTAGTGTTAGCATCTGTCACAGAACTTAGAGATGAGCTTCTAGGTCTAGTCATGAATAGACCAGGGTGAAATGCTTGCTGAACTAGTTTTTTATTATTCTCTTTCAGACCAGTAACATTCACTGATAAGGGGGCCTGGGTACCCACCCTCTCACAGTCGTCGGTAACCAATTTCTCACTTACAGGCCCGGGTACCTGTAAGCGCCGGGGGCTAGCCGGATTGCATGGCAAAACACTCTCATTATTATCACTCATTTCATACGATTTTTTGGGAGAATAGTGTAGCACTTTCCCAAGGCACCACACGCCAGCATTTTGGGATGACACCCTAGCCTTTGATGATCCAACATCTCTCTACAAGGCAGCAGTTACCATTTGATTTTGGAGTTGGTGTCTCCTAGACCAATTGCCGATCCAGGGCTCACGAGGCTGGTCTCCCCGGGTCCGAGCTTTGTTTTAAGTGGCGGCTCCTTCTCGCCACTGTCATCCTCTATCATCAGGTTTAGTGCTATTTTATAGAAAAAACTCAGCCGTGAGATTTCCCAGCACCCCTCTAGACGGACCGCTCTATTGTCCGCGACTGCCTCAGCAGCTAACCTCCATATCTAGAGGCCGTTTCGCTATCCGCAACCTGCGACGCGGTGGGTGGCATAGAGCGATGCCCCTGGGAAGGTTCCCCAGAACCCACAATATTCCATCAGGATTACAAAAAACTATTTTAACACTCAATACTAAACTGAACACTAAATAATAAAAATGAATGTCGCTAACAATTTATATAACTAATAATAATAAATAAAAATAATATGTAATATACACATTCAAAAAGCCCGCCAAGGTCGCCTAGTCCAAAGGTGCCCATCACACATGAAAATGAATGATTATGATAAACTTTTCACATTAAATGAACCTTAGTATAAAAAATTATCAGATATTAATGTAAAACAATTGTGTATTTGCCGGGTTTGTTTTTATTCATATAGATAGGTTAGCCTTTTACCACTATCTCACCTGATGGTAAGTGATGATGTGGTCGAAGGTGTTGTTCAGGCTGAACTAGTAATGTGATGTCTATAAACCGATACGCGCGGGCGGAGCCGTGGCTGGAAAGCCAGTTTAAAATATATAAAGCAAATAATGGCAATTGAAAAATATGTATCATGCGTGGAATGCTCAGATGAGTAGGTGATTCCTGTAGGATCACTAGGTATAACCAAAGCCAAAATTACACCCGAGTTTAACCAAATTATTATTCAACGTGCTTTACTTTATGTAAACAACTGTTTAAATAAAGTAAAGCATTATTAAATCTCAAGGATATTATTCATAAATAAATTTAATCATTTAACAAAGCCTTTGAAGGAGTTATACAAGCCACAAGGTATTCAATTCAAAGGAATGTATATAACATTTGAAGATTATATCTCAACGTAAAACTCACCCGAGCACCGCAAATGCTGATTTTATGAACGAAGTCAGCTTCTGGAGGTACATACGCCTTGCGTCTCTCTTCTAGCTCAGGTGATGGAATTAACCCTACAACATCTGGGTTTTCTACATGACTTGCTTGCCACCAATTAGGGTCCTTTCTGTCAGATACCTGGAAAATTCAAAATGTACTTAAAAATGGTACAAAATTATTGTAGTTTAAGGAGGTCGCTCACGGCGAATTTTTTCACTAATTTAGTACCGCGTCTGCTTCGCTACTTTTGACCGTTACAGAATAGTGGTTACGTATTAGCTCACGTAACCACTATTCAGCAACGGAAAAAAGTGGTGAAGTATACGACCAGCAACTGCATCGCTACTGAATCTCTGTTGAAAGTCGCTATGGGCGACTTCCTTTAATATAAGGACTTATTTTTATTCCGATTTACTGAGGGAGTGATATATTAAGAAATTACAATACCGGCAACAACACGGGCGAAGGCAAGTGTATCTACAAATTTAACAGTCATATCAATAATTATTGTCTTCAAAATAAATTATCGCTACAAAATAATAATTATTTTTGTATATTAATAAATTATCAATTAACTTGCTCCGAATTTCATTGTATTGTGCACTATCCTGATTAGAAGAATACTCAGTAAGATTCAAAAAAAATATGTAATAATTATTGATTCAGTCTTTTGAAGGTAAAATATTATGGTATAATATTTCATATTAGTATAAGCTTGTAGTAGTATAATTAAAATTCAATATAATAAACTATGTTCTTACTTGCAAAATGTCTCCTTTCTTAAATTCCAAACCAATTTCCTTACATGGTATTAAGGTGTCGTCTTTAGGGTCATAATCAAAGAGTGCTCTCATATAACACTGAAAAATATTAACAAGATTCAATTTTTGATAATAAAATAGCCAATGGACTTAATTGCTATAGCAAGTATATACTAAGGGCCCATTTCAGTTAACATGCAGCATGTTTCAAGCTTTAACCAATGGATAGGCTAAACCGATGACTGCGAAACGCAAATATAGTTTTTTATTTATTAAATATGATCTGGGTCGTAAAACCGGAACTTACTCGAACATTCTGAAACAGGCTCTAAGTATAATAACTTAGTATTTGGTGAGTTTGTTCTAAGTTCGTCCATAAAGTCATTTATTTGCTAGATAGCTTGTTGGAACATGTTCCCAACTTGTAACAGATGCAGTTTGTCACAAGTGGCGAACTGCACTGTGCCCATCACCCTGAGACAAAGTTGTTAAGTCTCCTGTGCCTGTAAATTCACCCGCAGCCCTATTCTTCAAACCGGAACACAGTAATATAAACAGCTTGGCAGTAGGCATGGTGGCGGTACTTCCCCGGACATGGAAAGAACATGCACAGAGAGTTTTTACTGCTACTAATATATATATATAACACAAAAAGTTTTGAGGTTCCTCATACTAGCAGGCTTACATCCAAGAACAACAATGCAAGTAACTCAAATATGTATGAGATGAAGTGTTATGAAATTTTAGAAAAAGGCTATATCATATTAAAAAGTTTATATTGTAGGTTTTCTTTCTTGAAAATTTCAAAAGCATACCGTTGCCAAGTCCTCTGGACAGTTGAACAACTCACATTTAGCCGCTGAGACACGTAAGTTTGCGAACAACCTTCTTCAAGTAGGGCTATAATTTTACCGGCCCTTATCGCTTTATCAATTATATCAAAAAGTGGTATTTAATGTAAAAAGAAAGATTAAATTGTTTAATTTGCAGTAAATATCCAAAAAGTTTTAAAATATCGTAATCAGTTAAAAATCGTTTCAGCAATTCGCGCCATTAGTAAAGCAATTTTAGAATAATCCCCAATAATCATTATTTTTCTTTTAATAATTTCAAATTTTAAATTTGGAACGTAAAGAATCATGCCAGGATGCTTCAAAAAACATGCCTATACATAGTCAAATTAACAAAACCTATTTCTTGTTCTTCTTCATTGAAGTAGAGAAAAAAATCTAAAGTGCCCATCTTTTTTGCAAAAGATATAAACATCTATTAAAAAAATTGATCCCAATCATCAGAGCTGTTTTCGAGATATTTGTAGGTATATAAATATAAGTTTTACTAATTTAAAGTTATTTATATATAGTAAATATAAATCACTCACAGAAAATGTATTTCTTTATAATCCATATTTCATAATTTTCATATATATTTGCCACTGCTGAGATAAGGGCTTTCCTCTCAGAGAGAGAGAGGTTGTATATATGACTGTTAGTAATGTACCAAAAATCTTTAGATATTTTTAGATGTATGTAGATATTCTACTGCACACCAATCCATATTAATGTTACTTGTGTAAGAATATATAGATTGTATAATGTATTATAAAATTGGCCAAACCTTGATTGACCAAACCCACAGATAGGATTGTTAAGCAAGGAATGTTTTTTCTTAAGATATAGACAAGTTGACATTACAACATGGTTTTAAGTATGCATGGTTTGATGAAAGTAATTAGATACTTACACTGAGCTTATTGACCATCTGTGTATTCTTCTTAGAGTTAGGTCCAACTTTGAGCGTGATTCTATCATTAGGTTTAGCTACTGCTTCTTTGAGCTGCTCCTCAGAATTGATATTTTCTCCATCTACTTCTAATAAAACATCTCCTACAGATACTAAGGCTTGCTTCGCTGCAGCACTGCCAGCTAATATTCTAGCCACTATCAACTGTCCATGTTCATCTGTAGTTACCTAAAATCATGATGTTAAAAAAAACATTAATTAAATAAAAATCCTAAAAATCACTTCTTATCCACCTAAGCATTGGAATGGTTTATTGTTAATTATTATACTACTGATTTGATGTATAATATAGATAATATTTTTTTGCTAGATTAGCACTACCATAGGGGAAGGCGCTGTATGCTGAAACACAGGCCATAAGCCTAGTTCGGCAGCAGACACCCAAGAAACAAATTATTTAATTTTTCTGGCATAACATTACTTAAGATTGCAAAATTTTGCCTCTTTCTTGAATAAATGCTTTTTATTATGATTACCTTTCACATTTCATTGCCAGTAAAATCATATATAAAGAGGAAGCATGATGGCTTATTATAGAGCGAGCATTTGGACACTAGCTAGGTATACACTATCAAATACATTCACTTGTTTGTCTTACTGACAAGCTAATAAACATTAAAAAAATGGGGCATTCATATTATGATCCAAGGCCAATATACCAAGTTCATGTTAGGTTTTCTTGTCAGACCTAACATGAACTCGGTATTGCCCAACAGTACTTTCCATAAGTCAAAACAATGTCAGGAAATATTACACGAAGAGGAATCAATAACTGTTTAAATAGATTCAGGCATTAAATTGCAGACATCATAATAAATAACAAATATTTAAAACATATCTGAAGAAAACATGAAATAAATACTTATGGGAAACATTTAAGCAATATCAATTTTCTGCCAAGAATCTTCAGGTCTGTACTTGAAGATAAAATGAATTTAGAGCACACGATTATCAAATTTTTCAATGATGCTTTAGAAAGAAGCAACTTGCATTGAAAATTCTTTCAGTTAGTGCTATGAGGTGGTGCTTATGACATCACATTAGCTTCCCATAAACATAAGGCAGAATCAACATTTGTTCATACTACTCGCACATTTATGTATAATATTCAATGTTATTCTAGAATGATAGATTGTTTAAGCTTTCTTAAAATATTTGTTTGTTTATGGACTCAATTATGTTATCATCTACAATAGTGAGACATAAATTTACAGATATTGTATAAAAAATATTATTGCTATTGATAACATTATAATTTTTAGTATACAATTTCAGGCCTTCTCATTTTATATTGAAATATTATAATATAATGGTGATCTTACCGTTAACCCTAAAGGCTGACCAGGCACTTTTCGAAGGCCAACTACTTTCACAGTCTCCACAGGCATGTCTCCGTTTTCCTCTGGACTTTTGTCAGCTTCTGCCGTGTCTTTATTACCTTCTGTTAGAATTAATTTTTCATCTACTCCTGAACCTCTTTCTAGCCAGATAGCACCTATCTGATCATGTGCATCTATTAAAGCCTGCAATGTAATAATTGCTCATACATCTTGATTAAACTTCCAATAAAAAATTTGAATACAATTCAATGTTACAATATTAATCATACTTCATCAGCTTTGCTTTTTATTTTGTATTCACACTTCAATTGAGAAGGTCACTATCGGAACAATTAACGTAGTTCTATGATAACAGAGATACATCCAACCAAATATTTGTATTAGAATCTAACAAGAAACATGATATATTTACAGTAAATTATTACAGTAAATTATATTGCTAAATCGAAGATGACTTCATCGGGAACCATAAATAGAAAGTTAACCGTACCTTGAAGTGTACCCTGGATATTATTATAGCCAGCTCGGCTTGTTCACACATCAATTGGGAAGGTATCTATCGGATTAATTAACGTAGTTCTAGGATAACGGAGATACATCCAACCAAATATTTGTATTAGAATCTAACAAGAAACATGATATATTTACAGTAAATTATTACAATAAATTATATTGCTAAATCGAAGATGACTTCATCGGGAACCGTAAATAGAAAGTTAACCGTACCTTGAAGTGTACCCTGGATATTATTATAGCCAGCTCGGCTTGTTCAATGGTCCGTATGTTGTTCCCGCGATACTCGCTTAGCGACCGTATTAAGTTTACATTGCCAAGCGACACAGGTTTAACGATCAAATCCTCCTCCGAATCGGCGGACTGCAATAAAAACACCCACTGTTAACCCCGTCAATTAAACCAACAACACTCAAAACACGGCCACAACACAATAGGCGTGGCACTTGATGTCGTTATTTTGTTGAATGAAAACCATGATTAAGACACTTCAATTTATAAAACTTAATCGATATCACAATCAGTAATAAAGTAATGTTTACGAAACAATGAAAAACGCGAGAGAAAATAAAGAAAACATACAAACGAACACACCCAAACAAGCAGAACGATTTCACGAAATTGTTATTTGTTCGTCCGTCGCATTCGTTGGTGACGACTGACGGTCGCTTGTAGTGTGACCAGATATAAATCGACGATTTTGCTAGATGTTTGGCTAAATCCTGCTATGTATAATCTGATAAACATTTTTGTAAATATGCTAATAGAATACTAAAATGTTCTCATCAAGAGGATTGAAGCATACACATTTTTAGTATATTAGTACATTGTCAATATATATCTAGTGACAAATCCGCCTAATTGTCACTAGATATATTTTTATATTATATAGTGTTATGTTAAAATATAAATTTAATGTTTTCTTAACATATTCTAATAACATTTGTTTTTATTATATATGGATATTTGTTATTATTTAATAAAGACAGGATTTTTAATGTATGATTTAGAAATCATACATTAAAAATCAATCAAAAATCAAAGCATTGTTGTTTGCTAAGCGAATATCAAACATTTACACAATTTCAGAGCATACATTTACCTCGAACGGGAATGAAACTCCTGGTTATACGCACGCGCGCCTTCACCTCATTGCCACCAAGACGAGACATGTTTTTTTTTTCCAATTTATTATTTTAACCGTCGTCATAGGGGACAGTATAGCCATCCACTAGACTACTGAATTTAATGTAAGCAAAACTGTGCAATTTCAAACATTTTCGTCATGATAAGTTGCTACATTTCTGAATGTTCAACAAATTTCAACCATTTATAAAATCAGGCACTTGCTACTTTACAGTACTATTTGTATTTGAAGAGGAAATTCCTCGAATGTGTATTCTGATAAGCCATTGCCTGATTTAGAAAATTGATGAGTTGCTTTTTGGTGTTGATCGGTATTATTGGATCCAGCTAATTAGTGACTGTTTCTAAATACCTACCTAAGATTTTACTAGATCCTGCTAAAAATGCAAGATTTCACAAATCAGCAGAAAAATTCTAATCCTCCTAAAATCGCATGATCCTGGTCACCCTGTCGCTTGATTTTGTTTGACGTTTATTCTTTGACAAGCGAAAGATGTAGAATGGAAGGGGACGTTATATACGTACCTACCTACCACAGATTATACAGATCCAACAGTGCTTTCGTTTTGAGTTGATAAAGGTACCTATATAGCGTTTGTTGCAGTTTCAAAATTGGCACTTACATCTAACACTACGGTTTAAATCACGCAAACACTGCTGTCACTGCATACATTACAAAAGCTTGGTTCATAACTGAAATACGAGAATATGCACTGTTTGCGCGCAAACGATGTGAACCAATATGTAGCCGCGCTTATAATATCTGCTATCTGTCAATTTGCTTTTTGGCAACTGACCCAAAATAACCTTTACGTCAATAATTGATAATAGAAGTATTGCATTTCAACGCATTCTTTTGTGAACAGATGTTTGTACGATCAACATTCTAACCACAAAAATAAAAATCTCCTCATCTATCTGTCAAGACTTGAGTTTGACGTTTGTGCATACATTGCACTACCACTTTTCTGTGAGCGTTGTTTGCGGCCGGAGATGACGTCAAAGATGACGTCATTATGTTATCGCAGTGTCTGTTTAGCAAGTTATGAACCGACCGTTTGCGTGCACACAGTGCAAATAGCGCATATTTGCGTGACTTGTACCACAGGGTAAGTGTTCGTAGAGCAATTTTTAAATATGATGACTTTTACTCACAAATCGCGCGTGTGATTTGATATTTTGTCTTTATAGAAATTATAATGCAATCTTCCATACAAACAAAGAGAATTTAGGTAGGTTATATGCAACCTACAAAACTAGGTCTTTATTACATTTGAATGGGTAAAACTAGGGAAAAACATAATATGCTAAATGATAAAAATTCTTCCGTTACTAAGAAGTTAAATTACTGTCAAACTCACAGTTATCAAAAAAATCAGAACCTAGACCTCTCTAAACATATCTATCTATAAAATTTGTGAATAGACCTATTTTCGAACATGGGTCAAAAATAACATTGTGGTATCCGAAATATTGTTATTTACTCGTTTATGAAAGCTATTCCCGAAATTTTCATATCCGTATGGCTTATCCAGAATTATACAATACGCAATAATATTTTTGCAGAATTAAACAACCCAGAACATTGATAAGTTCAGTTAAAACTTCCCGCGGTACCAACACATGACTCGAGCCCACGCGGCGAACTGAGAGCGCCGCACGGTACACTTTTTAAACCACGCCCGCCGCGGCACAGTTGCGTTCTGTTGTTTTTGAGCTTGAATTACATTTCCTTACCGAAATATATTTTCCTATCTTGATGATATAGTCGTGGACAGTGAATGACAGTCGCACGGGTCACTAAAAAAAGAGTGACTTTTTTTTACCAAAAAGTGGAACCGACTTCAACATTCAAAAGTTTTCACAGTTTTGGGTGTTTCAAGTCAATTCCATTTATAGGTAGGTAATGAAAAATTTCATGAAACAAACTGGGTTCATTTGGTTATAGATAAGTATTACTTTTTAGTTTACTAGGTTTAAGTTTTGCAGATGTCAATAATGTTGTCATGTAATAATGTTGTTCCGAACGACTATGGTTCCGACGTACCTATGTAGCGTTTTTTTAGTATTATCTTTGTTAAAGACTGCGACGGAAGAATTAAGAAGCGCAAAGTTTTGAAACTATCCTGTTCTTTAAAAAATGTACGTAACGCACCATTTAACGCACTTACATAATTAGCTTACCTCGCATCGTCTTGCAAAATCCGGACTTTCTACAATACTCTTTAAGAATATAACCTCGTGATTTGCTAGATCTTCTTCAGGTTTCTGCTGTTCTTCCTCTGAAATAGATAATATTGTTGGTTTTAAATAAGATTAACAAGACATTGTGTAACTTTGTATTCAAGAGTTTTTGATCAAAAGCGAGAGATTATAGGCAATTAACCACCGTATGATTATTACAATGTGATGCGGCTATCGAAGTTATGGCAAGCCACGGATTTCCAACGGACTTAATCAGTAATATTTTATCTATACCTACCTAGTTTTTCATATGTGTTCTGTAGCCAAAGAACGTGAGATTCCACTGTCTATCTATCTGTCCATCAGTCTGTGTGTATGTCTCGGGTTTCTAGCTCGTAAGCGGACTGAATTACAATCTGAAATTAAGTAGGTATAGAACGTTGACCCTAAAGGAATATGGAACTAAAATTCCAATTCAATTATTTTCAGGGCACCATAGATAAGTAGCCGAAAATAACTTTTTTCAGCTAGATCAGGGGTCTCGTCGTGTAGCTACAGCTCTTCATTTCGTGTACATTTTTTATACGAATAAATAAATACATATATGTGTTGCTGTCAATTTCAGAGAATTTTTGTAACGGGGTATATCTTAAAGTTGAACTAGATGGTAACCTTACATTTTATATATGGTGTACAATTTCATCTATAATACTGAAAATATTGGTTTTTATTGTATTTTGAAGCTGTAATCAATACCAAACAACATTTATTCTTATACGGGCTCTCGCAATGTTGAAAGAGCTAGGCCCGACTTGCACTCGGCCAGTTTTTTAATATTAATTTAAAGTGAACTTTGTGATTCGTAAAATACGAGTTTAATATCTATAAATAATTTATTTTAATAAAATAAAAAAAAATTAACAGTACATATACTAATACAAAAATAAATAAATAATTTAACTGTATCTACTTATGACCTAAAAATATTAAACTTAAAAATTCTGAGCTCTGTTTTCTACCAGGAGGCAATCATAAGTAGAAAACAGAACTCAGGTCACTGTCCACGGGTAGAGTGCCTAAAAGGCTGGCAGCATTACCCCGTTGTATGGCAAGACTAATTCTCTGGCCGAGGTAAGCGCCAGCCCTTTGGTCGTTTGTCTTTTCTATCAGCCGCTTTGATAAATCTTTATATAAAGTCCATGCGCTTGGACCCCACGGACCTAATGTTTCTACTCCAAAAGGCAGAAATATATAACTATCGCCGAGACTCACGTATTTTCGCACTTTGGAGCCTTCTGCTGCCACTGCCGCTGCTCCCGCCGTCTTGGAGGTGGATGGTAAATGAGACGCCGCAAGCGTGTCAACGCAAGTGGCATCCCAAACTAACGGCCTTCCACGAAACCAGGGAGTTAAGGTCATTCCGTCAGGTCTCTTGCCATCGTCACGTGCGATACCGTTCGGCTCAAGAATAGCCGGCACGTTTACGGTAGCAAGAGCCCTGCGGATGACATCATTTAAAGAGGCGTGGCGAGAAAGGCGGCCAGCACTTCGACGGCAGGAGAGGCCGTGGTGTCCTTGGCGATCTACTGGAACTCCGCAAAAGCAGTTATGTGGTTCGACTGTGTTTGAACCAATTCGCAGGCTGATAGAAAGGGCAAACGACTTACTGTCCAGTAGCGTCCCAATGTTGGCAGATGGTAAAGCCTGAAGCCAGAAACCTGATTCTCGCTCCGCAGAGGCAAGAAGACGAGCCCGATCTACTGGAGAAACTGTGTTATTTAAAAGGTCAGTTGAGATCTTTTTATTTATAGGCTCATCCCAATGTCTCTGCGAATGGAGTTTGTTGGGAAGGCTTTCACCTGGACAAGCTAAAGTCCAAGCGTTTGTAGCATCTTGCATACAATTAATTTGTATATTTCCTAAAGAATTTTCAATAATTTTTAAAAAAAAGGCACAAGTACTATGAACTGAGGATAGAAACGCCGGGAGTGAAACACTGGAAATTTTGCGGATACCTAAACCACCAAATCTGATCGGAAGGGAGGCTTGACACCAAGAAATATCTGACATTGGACAATTTAGAATTTTTACTTTTTGTTTTTTAATTGGAGTCGGATAGTTTGTTCATTTGCCATACGATACATAGGTTTTAATCTATTCGTAGGTTTTAATAAAATTGTTACACAACAAAGGTTATCTACAAAGTAAGTCACGTCTATTGCGGAAAATTCTAACTCTTTTAACGAGCTTGGGAACACTTTTATTCTACTATTAAAGTCTGTGTATGTATGTATGTATGTTGGTATGTATTTAGTATTATTATGGTATTCGTGGGTTTAAATATTAATAATAAGCATATTACATATCGTAAAAAATATTCAGTGTAGGTATCTCGCGTATTACATCAAAGGAATCAAGTAACATTATAAGATCTAGAAACATATGCATATTAAAATGTATTTCCTGCCATATACATAAGCGTTCACCTTGGCCGTTCTCTTCTCCATACAAACGTCGTAGGGGTCACACTCCCTTATTTAAGTTTTAGGTTCAGAATTAAGCGTAATACTGATTGATCTCATCATTATCTACGCTTTTATGATGCCGAAATTTTAAAAAGATAATTAAGTTGAAATTTATGAGTCTCAAAAACTTTATATGAAAACTAAATATGAAAGCTTTCCGGGCGCGGCTCCGAGAGTCGGTTATCGCGCAAAAACATTAACCTCTTTTTGCGCAGTTAGATAAAAACTATCCTATGTTTTTTCCCGGGTCTCAAACTGTTTCCATACCAAATTTCATTCAAATCGGTCCAGTAGTTTTGGCGTGAAAGCGTAACAGACAGACAGACAGAGTTACTTTCGCATTTATAATATTAGTACTGATGTTTCGAGGTTCATAACTCTCATATTAATTATCTTTTTAAAAAAACTACGACACAAGCCTAGATAATAAAGAAATCAATCGATATCATGCTTTGTTTTGGAGCTAAATCCTCAAATAAGGGAGTGATCACCTATCGACGTTTGTATGGAAAACTGACCGGCCAGTTCACCCATAATAGGCGTATTTATGAGCCATCAATATGAGTCATTGCTGCACACTGGACACACGATAAGGACTCCTTACCATTTCAATGCCCCGATTACCCGAAATGTTGCGGGTAGATATACTACTAATGAGATTATTCCCAACATTGAGCTAATATGATCCGACATGTTAACTCAACATGTTTGGTACAATACCTACCTACGATCTTGTTTTTGTGCAAAATGCGCAAAAATTAGAGAAAATAATACTTTTAATATGGACACCATTGTCTCATATGAAAATGATTTGTTAAGGATATATTGGTTTATATTTTAGCAAAGCTTAGATGTGAAAATTCGTTATCGTTTCAATTCCAAGACATAATTTTAAAAAATCTACAAAACAGTTATTTTTACCTACTAATCAAGCAGTAACGAATAAATCTTCATCACGGATTTTTGGATATAACGTAATATATTTTTGCTGAATACTATGATCTTTTGACAAGTGACCAAAATCAGAGAATCGTCCCCACCGATGGACGGACAGACAATTCAAGTACCGACCCCACATAATGTGTTATTAATGTGTTTATAATATGTTATTTCTGAGCACTTGTGTAAGCATTTCTGAGCACATAATATATATGTATGGTGCAAAGCTGTATATATGTATGTTTGTAGAACGATAACGTTCGAATAATCTACTTACATGAAATTTGGTAGGGTGGTAGGTACATAGCATAACAAATATAAATTTGTACGATCACATTATAATTAGGTACCATTTGTTAAATCGGTCGAAGGGTCATTGGTCTTAAAAGAGGCTTGAAATTTATAGTGACAAAAAACGGCACGCCAAAAGAACATTTTTATTGACTTTCTTGCTATTGTATTTTTTGGTTCTTTTTACCACAATCTCATCTGATCGTGAGTAATGAAGTCAATGATGTATACAGATACAACAAAGACTTCCTTTACTCGTGCACATTTACGTTTACTTTTGAAGCACTCGTAGCGAAGTTACCTAAATCGTTCTTAGTTAAGCAACGTCCGCCTTTGTCATGACTTGGATGGGTGACCGCTAGTGATATTACTACTGAGCGCTTCAGTGCTTCGGAGAGCACGATAAGCCGTCGGTCCCGGTTGTTGTCATAGAATGGCAGTCGTTATAGGATAGTGGTGCGGCATTTTACGAATGCCCGCCTGGCTAGCTACCAACCTCAAGTAGAAAATATGTCGCTAAGCACATAATGGTGTGTTCCGGCAGCTGTCCTTGAGAGCCAGTAATTTTAGGTTAGCCTGAACTACAGCTTCGACCACATCATCAGTAACCATCAGGTGAGACAGTGGTCAAAAACTAAACTATCAGGTATAATAAAAAAACTTAGCAGTTACAATCCACCAACTATTGTTATAATGGCAGATATTATCAACATAGAAGTTATCTCGGATGGAAAAAGATATCTTATGTCAACCCCAACATACCACCCTGTTTCATTTCCAATTATGCTATGGTAGCGGGTACTGAATTGTCGTTTTTTTTCTCCATTCGAAGTAATTTCACTGTTTTTTGCCATACGCCAATGCTCTTTAAAATTATACTATTTAGTCCTTTTATAATCAAACATTATTATAATGTAACACTCCAGAAAACACATTTTAGAAAATAATCTACAGTTTAATATATATGTATCATTGCACCATCTCTGGTGTATTTATATACATTAACATAATTTTCACATTAATTTAGAAAAAACTTCGTACCTATATAGTTAATTTTCTATATACACAATTAGTCTAAAGCCATAGAACATAATATAATAATCTACAGCTTCGTGGATCGCAATATACAAGAAATTTAATCAAAATTACTTAAAAAACCTTTGAATGTTGTAGAATGTACTTTATGGGCGTTCAATTGTTTAGATATTTCTTATAGTCTCCAAATTAGCTCTCTCTCGCTGTCGTCGGCGAGTACAAAAATAAAACAAGCCAATATTGAAATAGGGCTCATATAAGCGCATGCTGTAATCATCCCAAACGCTAAGTAAGTTTTTTTTAAGTATAATTATAATACAAACGCAAAGTAAGTTTTTTTAAGTATATTTTTCTTATCAATGAGAGAGAGGTAATTTGGAGACTATCAGCAGAATTTAGACAATTAATTGAACGCATATTATGTATGTCACCAAATTCAAAAGTTTTTTTTATAGTAATATAGATTTTTACCTTTAATATATATAATACTTTTCACAACGACACCGTTCTTCGATTTCAAAACAGTACCTATACCGATCAAAGATTGAGTTCATGACATGTTCACATTTACAAAGCACAAAAATTTGGTGGTCTAATAATTTGTAAATGTCACGTTCACTAAGCAAGCGATACTAATTTTAATCATATTAAAGGACTGAAAGGTGCTAAATAGCTTCACTTGAACATATTTTTTGCAAATTATATTTAGTTTGAAGCTGTAAGGCAATTGTACCTTTGTTTTGTCTTGATCATATTATCTAGATGAATTCGATTTTTTGATTCGACATTTCCTCAATTTTTTTGCGATGGAATAAAATTGCAAAATTGAATCTATATTACGCTTTTAACGTAAATATCTTAATTATCCATGTATGAAAAACCTTATCATGAGAGACAAGTTACACTTCTTATTTAAGTTACTAGGTTTGTGTAAATAAGCTTTCTTTGTTTTCACCCAAATGGATTGCGATTTTATCATCGCTGCCTCCCTCCCTCTCACTCGTATGCAATCCGATAGTGACAGAATTTCAGCATTTGACAGCGTCTTAAGAAACATTGAAGTTTAGCAATATCATTGCGATAGTTTTTGTTTGAAAAAGCACTTCTCTCGATCAGATGGTGGAAAAGCGTTTTGCGGATGCTCACCTGACTAGCTTCCAACCTCAAGTAGAAAGTCTGTCGCCAAGCACCTAACAATGTGTTCCGACAGCAGTCCTTGAGTGCCAATAAAATTACAGACAAATGAGACTTAAGGACATATACCCGCCAGCCAAAGCGTAAACCTTTTTATAAACTCTATTTATTATTTAAAAAAACTCGCATGTAAATATAGTGTATTATTAGACCTATCGTTTCCGGTTTAAATACTTTTTTTGGACTAATAATTACAAAGTTTAGTATATAGCACTCATTTTTAGGAGTTTTGAGCGCGTTATTCGTAGCCCCAGATTTATTTAAAAAATATACATAGTACACATGTATAAATAATTTCCCATTATAGAAAGTTCATTAATTATATTCCCCACGTTTGTGGTGCAATAAAAATATTAAAAACATGCTTATTTTTCTTCAAAGAGGTGCTTAAAGTTGGTTCTTGCTTTTATCTAAAATTACGAGTTTTTGAGCTAGTATAATTTCAAAACTGTATAATTTAGTGAAAATTTGATGCACCACAAACCTGGATAGTGATTACGTAGGTAAAAAATCATTGAGTTTTATTCGCTTTTATTAAAATGAGATTGGAGATGCGTTTGAATGGGGGCGTTCGTCTAAAATATACCCTTAATAATAATATATATTTTTATAATAATTTATTTATTTGGCATAAAAATGTTACAGAGTATATCAGTTATTGAATTCATTGACTCCCGAACTAGTTAATTTTAACAAATTAAAATTAACTAGTTCGGGAGTCCTGAGACATACGCAGTTGTCCTTAACAACTGTATGGGTGACTAGCGCAGGGCATTTAGACAGTTGTGACGAAGTGTCTGTGGTACAGGCTGTGGTTACCGCCTAACATCATATGAACCTCGTGCTTCTTCCGTCACAATCACATTTAAAAGAACAATATTATTTAAGCGAAAAATGTGAGGATGTTTCTTAGTCTTTAATACCGATACGGTTAAACCGATTTAGATGAAACTTGGAATATATATCTATAGTTAAGGCCTTAGTTTTTCATCAATTCATCATTGTCTACTCGTGGTGGGGTTTACCCCAAAACACAACTAGTGGGATCATATTTTTATTATCATCTCGGACCATACTTAAATATATTCAATTTAAAAAATGAACTCGTGTTTATATTAGTGAGTACTTAACAGAGAAATTAGTAATAGAGTTCTAATCGTAGGCATTAAAGACACGTAAAGTGGTTCTCGTCAATCACGCTACCTTACTGTTTGGTCGATATGCTTTTCTTTGGCATTGAAAATATTTGGAGAAGTTACATAAAGTTAAGCATATACACAATGGTCAATGAATAAATACAATGTTAGCTATTTCAATAAAATGTTCTCGTATGAAGACCGGTTGCGATGAAACATTCGAAATACTTGCTAATAATGTATTAAATTTTTCCGCTCACGGTCCGTGACTTAGCTACGGCAGTCGGCCACAATCGTTTATTTTCAAGATCAATACACCAAATCTTATTACTCTACCTACTTATTGAACAAAACGATCGAGCTTTTAGGTTATGTGGATGCACTAGATGCAGATTTTATTAGATTACGCACCTTCGTCCGGCGGTTTATTGCCGAACGCGAAGTCTCTGAAACCTCGCCAGTTGACTGTGTACCGGCCGCTGCGTCGCACCATCATCTGTAATCACTTCACGGGAAATTCACTCACAGCACGATCACTAAAGAGAGAGCACTGGCATTATCCGGGAAGATTTGTAAGAGACGTAGTCGTGCGCGGTGCGGTATCGATGCGTGGCGGGCGACCCGTGACGCGGCCACGCGGCGTCAGCTGAGCCGGCGCGCCGCCCGCCCGTCGCGCGCTTGCGCAAACCCGCCCGCCCCATACCAACACGTCTGCAACGCTTACTACATACCATCATCTCGTCGCTGTATTCGCAGCAGTCCGTAATGAGAGAGACAAAGATCATACGATCCGAATCACCGATGACGGAGTAATTCAGACACGATATTTCGTAATAAGTGCGACGACAGACGCAGCCTTGTCTTCCCAGTGTTATTAAAGTCTACTCAGAATGACGTTAAACGTGCCTTTATTGATGAGCAAAACATAGCAAATATATAGGTACTAATAGAAATTGATGGCGAGTGCGGAATTATTTTTGACGTATGCTTTAGAACGTTTTTACGTTCTGAAATCTATATGCAGTTATTGTGAGGGGACTTGGGCTGTTTTGCTTATAATGTTTGTTTATTTTATTGAGACTTGACTACGAATAAATATGTATTATTTGTACGACATGAACGAGTAATTCGTTAATTTTATTCTTATAAAAGGAATGTAGGAACATTCTTCTTCTTATTTCAAAATCTAACTATAAGTATAACTATATCGAATAAGCATTGCAATTCAACGGGGCAATGCTGCCAGCATGCTGGGCACGCTGCCAACTGGGAGTGGGCTGGAGCATTTGGACTGCCTATGAGTCTGCTATGACTTATAGGTGTCTAAATGCTTTTATTGTAGTAGCTGTAGTGTTGTATATAGTTCATAGTATTTTGTTTAATAAAGGCATACAGCCGGAATAAAAAAAAACTATAAATATTGAGAGATGTCTTATTGAATACGATGAAAACGTAATCATAAAGTAAGGCCCATACAAATATTACGATCGTGCCATAAAAATGCGTATATTTTAATGCAGCTTTTAAATTCAAATGTTGTTATTACCCACTTTTGAAAATAAAAATAGAACAGGATATATAAATTTACCTTTTAAATAACGTGGTAGTTCCAACAGTATTTTGCAAATGATTTCTGCCCGGCTGGACTGTCCAATCCTAAAGCATTGGGTTGGTGTAGTCACGAGTAGGATTAAATATTGTGTGTATTTATAATTTTAATTAACTAACTTAGTTACAATACCCATGTACTAACACTAATATGGATTTTATGCCGATTTTTTTTATTATAACCTACTTATATAAGTTGTCCACTTTTTCCAGGAGGAATGGGCCGAAAACTTGTTTTATACTTCCTACGATTCTGGAATACCTCATCATACATTAATATCATCGCAATCTTTATTTGAAGCAGGCCCCAGTAATTGCAGGCCCCAGTGGCAATATCTACGTAATACGCGTCGGTGGTCCATGTTTTGAATCCTGATGCGAGCTTAACACTCTGTGTGGTGGTAGGGCAGTTTATCAATGCTAGGCTTGTTATCACTCTCAAGTAGAAAAAGGACAAGCCAACTCTCATTCTAGTATTAGCATGTTTACATCTTCACTTATGAACTGGTAAGATAGTGTCAAAGCTAGCAAAAAAACTTGATGGTAATTTTTTTTTATATGTTGTTATCCAGATATTTTCCATTTTGTTACTGAACTACTTACCTGCCTTACCTCAAAAACATAGAAATATCATACTACCTTTGAACCCCAATTTGACTCACTTAATTCACCTCTGTCACTAAATACGTACTTAGGTGACGTCTCCTACCTGTAAACTACTTAGGTACCTGCCAGATTTCAGCTTTATAGGTTAAATAGTTTGTGAGATTTCATGTTTATTCAGTGAGTCACTGAAGGTCTTTTACTTTTACACATAACACATTTGTCGAATCACACAGTTTTTTTGTTAAGCCTGTGGGCAAAGCTTTATTGTGGAGTCCCGGTCTTCTTTTAACTTCTAATATAGGTAACTCTTTAGACATTCAAAGTTTCCATATGAATATAAAATGTATTTTTTTGTATTTTTTTGCTTGTATTTTTTTTTATGTTTGTTACCTCAGATCTCTTGAGTGGGTGAACCGATTTTGAAAATTCTTTTTTTGTTTGAAAGCTGATGCTTGTCGTTTGGTCCCATTTTAAATGTCATCAAAATCGGTCAAGCCGTTTTTGAGTTACACTAAAAAGATTGAAAAAAAAAATTTTAACAAAAAATGGAACCGACTTCCAACACCCAAAAGTGTGAAATAACTTGTTGAAGTCGGTACCATGATGGTTCAAAAGTACCTATTATCACAATATTGTGGGCATGGTACCGACTTCGATAAGTTATTTCACACTTTTGGGTGTTGGAAGTCGGTTCCATTTTTTGTTAAAATTTTTTTTTCAATCTTTTTAGTGTAACTCAAAAACGGCTTGACCGATTTTGATGAAATTTAAAATGGGACCAAACGACAAGCATCAGCTTTCAAACAAAAAAAGAATTTTCAAAATCGGTTCACCCAGTCAAGAGATCTGAGGTAACAAACATAAAAAAAAATACAAGCAAAAATATACAAAATAATACAGACGAACTGAGAACCTCCTCCTTTTTTGGAAGTCGATTAATAAAGATAATAATAAAAACGAAACGTTCGGTATATAACGGAGAATAAGCAGTATATAACCTTTTCTCAAAAATGGTATGTAATGTTGCCATAAGATCTCTAAAAAGTATCCAGAAAGTGAACTTTAGCGGAGACTTATTTACAATATGTTTACTCATACTTGGCCAGGAAGGCTTAATTACTGGATTCTGCTGAGATAGTAATGTACTATTTAATTACGTGCGATATAGATGGATATCGCAGGTGCAACTAACGTATGAACTTTGAAGGACTGTCAGAGCATTCAAAAAGGCTAGTCCCAAAATCTCTGCATATTTCCCTATGTTGCATATAGTATTGCGCTTTACGCTTGGATAAAAAAGCTTCCAGCGCCTAAAACGCAGGTTGCACACCAAGAGCTAAGCTAAATTAGTTTAGCTCGCATAGCTTACGCAGTTGTTTTTACTTATGTGAAGACTGCAAACTATGCAAACTAAGCTTTGTGAGCTAACTAAAATATTCGAATGGATAGAATATATTTTTAGTTGATCTTGGCTTTTCTTTAGCTTCGGAATAACTTGGTTGTCGGACTGCAACCGGCTAAAAGCACTCGTGTGCGAAGGCATACAGGAAAAGTGATAAAGCATATTCAAGCGATAAAAAACTTACTAACGCTGCTCGTGCGAATTAAGTTTTACTGATTTCTCAACAGTTAGGACCAGTAGGTTATTTTTTAAAATCTTATTATGTTTCTATAGACGTCACAGTAATATAAATATAAAATATTCTGATTAGAAAAAAAAACAAAATATTGTTTCCTGTTTATACTTATTTGAAATGATACCTACTTAAAAAGATAGTGTTCTTAGAGGTCAAATTGCGTACGAACGTATTTTTATATTATGCGTTGCAATAAAGCTGTTTAAAGTTTATCTTTAAAACGATAACCCTGACTTAATTCCAAAATGCTATCTCTCAATAATGTTATTGGCAATGATGTTCCATTTAACACTACGTTAATAAAACGCCTCAATTGTATTATAACTTTAGGTGGTTTTAAAGTTGTGTAAGTATTTGGCTTCGCTAATGGCGCAGTAAACATATTATCCATATGTCTACTATGCTAAAGGCATACAAAAAAGTACTGTATTATGGCGATAACAGCAATGAGACTATTGGAACAAAAATATTTCTATCACTTGTCCCATGGGACTACTGGGATTATTATAGTATCCGTTGGTCCATCATGGGACTGCATCCATGGGACTAGCGGAACAGACTGCATGTATATGCTATTAGCGAAGTACAATACTAGCTAGGTTTTAGTTAGCGCCTTCGTAGACAGTCTGTCGCCAACACCTTACGGTGTATACCAGCAGCTGTTTTTAAGAGCCAGTTCAAGGCTTGGTTAACCAAACAACATCATCGACCCCGTCATCACTTACAATCAGGTGATTTAGCAGAGAAAATCTATCCTGTCAAAAAAAAAACAGATTAAAAGCATTTAGTATATTATTCCTCTTACATGTACAGAATCAAATACTGAAACGGCCAAAGATGTTCCAGTTACTCGTACTGAGTTCTTAAATGCTTGACTGTAAAGAAAACTCAAAAGTAAATGTTAACTCAAATTTTTGTCCATGTATGAGAGAGTGTTTACGTAGAAATCTAGCGATCACAGAATACTACTAATGAGAGCGTTGCTTGTGCCGCTGGTGTAGGTAATACCAAGCTATAGGAAAGTTCCCGCTGCCAATGAGAATATGGATTTCATTTAAATGAATTTCCTAATTATTAACAATCATAAAAATCGTATTTGTAGGTATTTGTGTATTGGTTCGCTATAATAGGTATACCTACATTTAAATAGGTACTAGGTACTAGGTACCTATAAAGTTGTGAGATATGGACAACCCTTTGTATCCAGACTAGAGTAGGCATTTGAATCTCTTATAGGCCTCCAGTCAAACTGCTTTTATGGTTTTACTGTGATAAGGGTCCTATTTAATTCCGTGATATGATGGGATTTCAAAGAATTCTCGGTATGGTTATGAAAATAAAGGCAGAAAAATCTAAAATACATTTAGATAAATAAATAGTTTTTTTTCCATAAGTGGGCCGCCGCTCGCCGCCCATCGCAACTTTTAGTAGCGACGGTGTTTAGAAAACATTTGTATTTGTTTATTCAGTGAAAAATATGCAACATTACAACTTAAAAAACCAAAGCGTTACATACAATATTAATATACACGATAAAAATAATAAATTAACAGTAAAAATTAAACCATATTAAAATGAGACTATAAATATAGTCTTATGTCAAAATTACAAAAATAAATACTATACTAATAGGTAAGTGTCATTATTATTACTAATTACTAGGATTTCTAAGTAATAAATCCATAAAATTTAACGATTAATTAAAATATTCAATAATATATGTACATACATTTGTACATATCATATCCAAAACATGGCATAAGTTTCAACACATTCTTATTTGATTCTTTGCTTGATAAGATAAAGAATATTTCATAAATATATATATAGATATATGCACTGGGTGGTAGCAAATTGGTCTAGAAATCAAGAGATCGACGTTGAGGGAGTGACTAAACTGAAAAGAAAACACTTTCTTAGTTTTTTTTTTAATTACCCTCTGCCGTTACAAAGACGTGCGTCTGCGTATGTTTAGATAAACGTGTAATTAATAATTTAAGTGTGATTACTGATTACAAACGAGTTGCTGTGGGCGCGTGTCCACTGCGATAAGACGGGTCACAGGGTTCTCCTTATAAGTGAGGGCTGAACTCGCCACCGACACAGTGTGTGAGACTCTTGCTCGATGCGCCGACGCAGTTTCTTACATACCCTCAAAATAAAGTGATTTATTTGCCTTCAAAATGCCGTGGACGAGCATAAACAGGTACTTATATATCAAACAATCAAATACGTGAAGATCTGTTCCAATTTTAAAGAAATGACCATTTAAACAAGCGAAATAATTCTAAAAGTTCAGCTACAACTAACATGATAGATCCAAGCAGTTGTGTCACATAAATGAAACGAAGTTTAAGATCAGTAATCTAAAGTCTCAAATGAATCTTAATTTCTCTCAATAGTTTTCCGTGAAATAATATGTGTGTGAGTGAAATAATCTTCATATTTTTCGCAGAATTTACGCGAAACCTTCGAACACCAGCACCGCTGAGGGATCAGGATTTGGGCCGTCCAGCGCCCGAACAGCGCTGACGGCCGCAGAAGATACCGGTGGTCGCTTCGAGCTCTGCGACCACGGGTACGGCAAGGGCTCAGTCAAACTCCTACACGTTCACAGAGATGGAGAATACCATGTTATACGGGAATTTGAAGTTTCCACAGAACTCAAACTCACGTCAGAAACGCCTTATGTTGTGGGTGATAATAAAGAAGTCGTAGCAACCGACTCCCAAAAGAACACAGTGTACCTGCTCGCCAAGAAACATGGCGTAAAAACTCCCGAAGAGTTTGGAGCTTTGGTAGTGAATCATTTCCTGTACATGTACAAACAAGTTGTGGAAGCCAAATGTAAGGTTCTAGAGTATCCTTGGGAGAGGCTGCAGGCTGGAACGCCACATAATCACGCGTTTGTGTTTTCGGCTACCGCAACGAGATGGTGTGAAGTCTCACAAACTAGACATGGTGAGTTTTCTTCGTAATCTTACGGGGGCTTCTTAGTGTCTTCATTTGCTCGTTTAGTGCTTTTTGAGTGAACGTTTATTTCATTAAGTTTTTTCCTCAAACAGAGGCAGTAACAGTTAAATCAGGGTTGAGTGGCTTACGAGTTTTGAAGACGACGCAGTCCGCTTTCGTAGACTTTGTACAAGATGAATACACTACACTTGCAGATGCAGCGGAAAGGATATTTAGGTAAGCAAATTATATAACTTAAATATTCTTTGATTTTCAATGCGAATATTTGTGACATAATGTGAAGATTAACATGAAAATTGTCACGTTTGGAAGGGAGATGGACTAAGTGACTCAAAATAACCAACTGAACAAAATATATTTCCGTCTATCTGTACGTTATCACATTATTTAATAACTACTGAATATAATTTAATATCTCGATTCAGTCAGTTGTTGCTGAGATAGACTCTGTTAAAACCAAATCCCAGCAGATGGGGTCACGGCTATACTATAATTACGAGAACGATCAAATTAATGATGTTGAAAATTGTGACATTATTTTATCAATATATTGTATCTTTTACGATCCTTATGTTGCGTTGATTTCTGTTCCTTCTCTTCTGCGATACGTTAGAGCCACCCAATACTGTAAATCAATTGAATGTAAACTATACTTTTTCAACAGTACTGTAGTAGAAGCGGAATGGATATATGATAGCATGAGGACAGCGGACTTCGACAACGCCTGGCTGACGGTAAAAGACGCAATTCTGGACAAGTTTGCTGGCCCCCCAGATACGGGGATCTACTCGCCGTCAGTGCAGCACACGCTTTATCAAGCTGAGAAAGTCGTATTAGAAAAAGTTAACGAGGTAAGCCAAATTTAGTAATATCATAATAATATGAGGTAATTAAAAAATTTGGCATTATATATTATAAAAGGGCCAAAAGGGTCCATCTTTTAAATCTAATATAAGGTGGTTTCTTTTGATTTGTTTTCAAATAAATTTCTGCTAAAGAAGTTTGTTGCTTCAACTTGGTATGTTTTCGCTAGTTACATGTTCCTTTAATAAAGGTGCCATACCGCGAAAACTGAGTGAGTTAGCGTTGCGGCACATGAATAAAGAACGGTACAGAATGGAAGCTTCACTAATACACGCAAAGCTAGTGAGCGTAACTAGTCATCCGTTTGAATGCACGTCTCTTTGAATTTGGCGAACCAACCAATACCAAACCAACTACTATCTACTCTACGAAATAGCAAAAGATTTCTTAGGCTTTGGGCTGATATATGATCAACCCTTAACACCAAATCGACGAAGTATTTTTTTGCTAATAATAAATAAAGTCAATGCTCTTTAAGATAATACTAGTCAAATTACTTGGTTGTCATATTTATGAATAACTTTAATACACATAAAACTAAACATTGTATAAACCATAATTAACTGCTTCTATTCTTGTACTTATCAAATTGGTCATGTGCCTACTATCTCTACAAAATAAATATCAATATATCAATCTAAGTAAATGTCCTGTCGATAGAAGTTTAAATATATTTATCATGTAGAACGAATGTTTTGACGTGCCGATGCTTAATGGGCCGGACGCGTGCCGACACAATTATCAACTTGTCTACATTATTTATATGGCTACCGTTTTCATTTCTGGAGAATAATTAGCTGATTGCCTATTTTGGTCTTATCTTTAAATTTGTCTCGACTGTTGAACTAATCAATCATAGTTTATTGCGTTAAAATATTCATTTAGCTTCTAAGCTGTTTAGATCGATGAGTTCCGGGCAGAAGAACATGAAATCAAATAAATGAAAGACAGTGAGATATTGCATTGTATGATAGCTGTTGTCTCAAAACAGGACTTATTCATTCATATGAAAAAATAATTAACAATATAAACTAAAATGAATATAATGTTTTTTCGAAATATTAATTTAATTTTGGCCTTAGTTATTATTTAAATCCTTTTTTAGAGTTGGCCTCAATTCGTCCCGTAATGAAACGGTACCATCATACGATACATAGCACGTAAAAAAATTGCAATATAAACAAAGTCATAATATATTGTACGTCATAGTTTTGTTTAAAATTATCATGAACCAAAGGTCGACTTTTATCATGAATGTTTGTGAGTTCGCGACCACTGACGAAACTTAATTGTTTGCTAATTTATAATGATAACTTTGGATATATGGTTTGTTTATGTGGAAGACATAAATAAACCTTGATACGAGTAGGAGACGGCAATTGTTTGGGTTGCTGAATTATCTACAAACGTATGGTTTATTTTTGGGACAGTTCATTCAAGTAACAATACCTAGCCAACAAATTAATATTTGTAGGATACGGGTATGTTTAAGACATATTTTTAAATATTTGTGTCCTTTTCAACAGATCAATTGGATCAAAATGACGATGCCGAACAAGCATTATCTGAACATAGACATGTCAAAATTCCCCGCGAATGTGACGAAAGGAGATCCCAAACACCACATCTACCAGCCTATAGACAAACCCGCGGGGCTGATTTACGCGCAGCTGCGTCGTAGACCCAAGAGTCATTTGTGACCCTACGAGCCGCTACGACTCGTAGCACCACTACGATAGTACTACGTGACCTCATTATTTTCTTTGTTTATCAGAGATTTTCTTGTTTGTTTTCCTGTTTTTGGAATGATGTCGTTGATGTTGAAATAAGTATAATGTTTTTCTCGGCAATTTGATGAATAAAGTGAAAGGAATCGATTTGCTGAACATTCAAATCAATGCAACAGAAAAAAATAAATGTATTGACTCCTCATCTGTATTGTGCTTATTATAATATCAACGACCGACTTAAAGTCAAAGCAGATTAGAAATCTGGTTAGCAAGTTGTTGAGTAATATTGTAAGTGATTCAAAGTATATTTTTGATTAAATAAGTGTATAAAAAGATATACGGGATATGAAGTTTTAAAAATGATAAGGATGTTTCTAATAAATCTGCTTTTTTAGATTTGTAGTATTAAGCTTAGTTTAATTTTCTTTTGGAAAGTATAACGCAATTATGACTGACGAGCGTTTATACTTTACCATTACTTTATTAAATTTTTGATTTGTTATATTACTTGCAAAATTGTATAACAATAAAAGTAAATATACTTACAAAACTGTAACTAATTCAAGTATCTTATTGTAATAACGGATTATAGACTATAATTTACGTAACAATTCAAAAATGTATATTGCCGAATTTCGCCTTTGTAAAGAATTAGCGGTATTTTTACCGTATCAATTAAAAAAAACTGTATTAAAATAAGTTTATATCAAATTTTTAATATACATTATTATAGTATTTAATGTTGGCTTTGATTTCCTAACCTTAAGAATTATGTGAATATTTTCTTAGTCCTGCCAGTTGGTTTATTCACGGGGATAAATATAATTAAATTTTATACGTATCATACGCTAAATTATAATTTTCGTAGTTAACTTTTTTATACACTCTTTAGTGCATAAAATAGTTTACAACTACCAGGGTTTCATATATTACAAGTAGGTACTACAAAACCTCATACAAAATACCAAAATTATTGGACCGCGCGTTTAGACTGTGCCACTCCCAATATATAGAGAGAGGCCATACTACCCGAGGTACCAGTGACGTTCGACTCATTGACAGGTCCCCGGGTAAAACTATTTACCGGTAGATCCATGACACTACATATTAATTACGATTAAAAGTTCCTAAAAAAACGATATGAAATAAAAAACACCAAGTTAATAAACAAATACTATGGCTGTGGTCATCCACCCCACGGGGAGCAATAGACCTCCGCTTGAGCGCGTTCAATACACAAATGTTAGTTATTTTCACACAAATAAAGTGCCCGTAATCTCACTACACACAAAAATATTCAAGAATTCTTTATGGACCAATCAATATGCACAATTAGTTGTGGCAACCAAAATATCCTTGTGGTACAATTAGCTTTTGTGCTTAAAAGTTTCCTTATGGCACAATTGCAGTCTAGGTCTCACTAACCATTCTAGTAAATGGTAGTGCTATTCAAATCAAAATGGATAAATAAACTAGCTTTCTAAGAAACATAAAAAGTGAGCGTTTCTTAATAAGTGACACCGGTCAAAATGACAGATGATCAATCATAATGTTGTTTCATATGTATTATAAAATTATTTATTTTCAACGTCCTAAGTGTACATCTGGAACAAGTAAATATTTTTATGTCACTATTTTATTTATCTGAAATAAATAAAATCATACTGTTCATGTACATTATAGGCAATTTTATATTCTAGTTTGTCTAGTTTAGGAATAGTGCTACCTTTATGTAAATGTTATTAAAGCAACTGAGTATATATTAATAGATAGCTCTATCGGATATTTTGACACATGCCATTTCGCTCGGCCACTCGGTAAATGCGCTCGCCACTTGGGTGGCTTTGTGTAATCCAATGGCTAACCTGACAGTTCCTTAAAATATTCTACACCAAGATACTCTCTTTGAGCAACTACTGCCAGTATTGAACTAGCCATAAAAAAATATGCGTATACACGTCAAAAGATGCGTGATGCAAACGATAAGTAGCTCGTAGAATTTAACGATAGGTTACGACATGAGTATCACAAAAACAAAACACTGCTTGATAAACATTTATTGCATACAAAATTACATTCTTGCTTACTTTCACTACGTTTGTACAGCTTTTACACTATTTTTATGTCTAAATCGTGCTTTACTACTCTAAACACATTGTATCCGAATACGAACGCATGATAGACTTCACTTAAAAAAGAATACTTAAATGCTGTTTTTAAACTCGTTTTGTTCCAATAATCTTGTCGGCCAATGCGTACATATCTTCTACTGTCTGAAAATAAAAAAAAAACAACATCATTTTAATATATTTTAATGCTCACGTTCATTTAAAAAACAAACTGATAAAATATAGTGCTTAGAAAATGAGAGGAAACAGCAAGTCTTATCGGAGGAAATAAAGATATTCTGCCCTTAAAAAACGGTAATCGTGACGTCAGCTTGCGGAGAGTTATTCATCACAGCTTAGAACCTAGTGAAAGTATTATATTTTTGTAGCATTCAATAGCCGCAGAGAAAAAATTATAGTCTGCGGGATTCGAACCCGCGTCCATCCACCCCTTTAGACGGGGACGCGGGTTCGAATCCCGCACATGACTATATTTTTTTTTCTCGTAAATTTGTAATTTTGTAATGTAATTCGCCTAGCAGGCGTTATTGCAAACTTAACAATATTAAAATTATAAGGTTGCGTCATCATTTACAAGTTTAAAACCAATTGCAAAATTGGTCTTGTTTGTAGTACAACGCAAGTTGAACAATAGGTGTCGCTCCATCCCAATACGATGGTTGCATGAAGAACGAGAGCAAGAATTACAGTTATGAGTCATTGTGTCATGTTAGCTCAATTGGTTAGAGCATACCCCGGCTAAAGGGGTGGATGGACGCGGGTTCGAATCCCGCACATAACTATATTTTTTTCTCTCGGTAATTTGTAATTTTGTAATGTAATTCGCCTAGCAGGCGTTATTGCAAACTTAACAATATTAAAAAAAAAAGTCAAAAGGAACTTTTGTCATCAACACGTGTTGGCACAACTTTTGTTTGGTGGAGCCTTGGTATATATTGAAGACAGCAAAAGTTTGATGCAATATACCGTGGAAATACTCTAAGAGTGTCTAGCAAAGTTTCAGTATCGACACGTCAGATTATTATGCAAATGGCGGGGATGTGACGTAGCCAAAAATATGACCACACACATCATTTTGGCGTCCATCATACAAAGGAAACTCTATTTATTGGAAGTTTTAACGATATTTTTCCAGACACGTCAGAACGTTTCTAAACAGATTACATATATCGTCCTCGTCTCATTTCCGCTTGTGGAAAGTATAATTTTGAATAAAAGTATGCAACTATGCATGTATACAAATTCTTTGGTGATTTATTTATATCTTGCTTAGAAGAGTTGAGAAATTGATTAACTGCAACTAACCAGTCTAAGGTTGTGAAATTGCAGTGTAGTGCAGTCTATCCTTACATTGTATAGGTACATGTATGTAGGAAAATCAATTTAAATAATGGTACCAAAAAAGATACATTGGTAATACCCGTGGCCCAGAGGGGAAAGCAGCGAACACTGATTTAATTGATATATAACATACAATTTCACATCATAATTCATAACGTCTTAGCTGGAGGTAGTTTGGAAAGTGCAGCGGTATTTTACATCAAGACAGCTTATAAACCTGTATCAAGTCAAAGTCCGGTCTTGTATGGAATACTGCAGCCATCTCTCGGACGGCTAAATAACAGCAAGTTTTGGACTCCATACATAATATTAAAAGTTTTATTAAACAATCGGTAGAAAGTACTGCAGTCAATTGGAAAGACATAAAAAAATTATGGGCCTTGTTTTTGCCCATTTTTCTCGCAGTGTACACCGTTTTTGTTGAACATGACTGTGGAATGATTTAATAGTAATATTTTGTAATTGACCTACGAGGCGTAGACACCTAAATTTGCAGGTCTATGGTTCGAATCCCGCCGCGGGCTTGAGCTTCACCGCATGGTGGAAGGGCTTTTTGCGAATGCCCGCCTGGCTAGCGACCACCCTCAAGTTGAAAATCTGTCCCCAAGCACCTAACGGTGTGTTCCGGCAGCAGTCCTTGAGAGCCAGTGAAATTACAGGCACATGAGACCTAACTATTATGTCTCAAGGTGGCGGGCGCAGTTCAATTCGTGACTTGAACGATGAACTGCATCTGTTATAGGCCGAGGTAACCGCTTAACATCAGGTGGAACTCGAGCTTGTTCCGTCACAATAACATAAAAAAATAAAAAAAATAAAAAATTGTATAAATGTTTTCGACTTTATTTTGAATTACTATGTCAGCCGACACTGCTGAATAGAGCCTTCCCCATTAAGGTTTGTCATAATCCCCACGTTTGGCAGGCATCGTGGGATCGCAGTTTAAGGTTTCATTCCTCAGAAGGCGCTGCTGCCCACCTTCCGGTAACCTTTAGTCACCTCGATACCCATAGGTAGCAATGGGGGGGAGGGTGACATTCTTATAATTTATTATGCAATACTATTTATAACAATATGGGAAACAACTGTCCAAAGCTACGGTGATACTACAAAAGATTTCGATGATCGTCATGCTTTCTGCAATACATTATATTGAAGAGTTTATCTTTTACAGAAAAATTCTGTTAATATATCAGGTATGTAATAATACTTTAAATTTTGTATAGTAACATGATGACCTAAATAAACCAGGAAGACGGCCGATCCCAAAGCTTTGTTATGACTATACAAGCTTCAACCAACATATTGATTGGCAGTCATATCAGTTCAAACCAGATACGCGTTATCAAACGTACCGAGGTTAGGCCATTACCTATCTGTAGTTTAAACACGCTGTTATAACTAGCCTGATTTGATTATTGTCCATACAAAAATTGGTTATAACCGGATTTAGGTAAATATGACAAGGCGATAGTTTCAACGGAGAGAATATTTATACTAGAACGCAGTCTCTAAAGCGGTTATTTGCTGATCGCGCATTGTTTCTGTAAGGCGGTACAAAGAAGAAAATATGCACCTAACTCATATTAACCAATATCTAATCAACAAAAGAAGCCTGGCTGTCGGTTTTATAGAAATATAATAAGTATGTTCCGAAAATTTGTTCGTCACCTCATTCGCGTACTACTATGTAAATTTCAAGTTGTTTAGTGCAAAACTTATAAAAACATCATTTATAGAAATATCTTCAAAATACTCATTGGCCGCTACGATCTTGCAATATAAGAATAGTTGTACATAGCAAATCGCGTGCGGGAAAATTGCGTTGACTCATACAACATTATGATGAAGAGTTACAATTTATAGCATGTGTTTAACATAGTATTCTGAGTTATTTCCTATAAGTAGGTACATTAATCACGGCTAAGCAGCGTGATCACGTCACCGGCACGGTACAGACGACGTGAGAATAGATATCATGAATACCATGTAGTTTCCTAATACACGAGTCTTGGACAAGGTCGTTAATCTTACTTATCACCGCGCCCCGGGGTCGAAGTGAGCTAGAAGCCGGCTAGTTACAATCGGTTAGACACGAGCCCTGTCACTGGCGCAATGATCTATAAACACGAATATTTGCAGGGACGTACCCAGTCCCAACAAATGTGACGAATACGTTTAGCTATCTGACATCGGGTTAATTTTGTCAAGGTTTTTTTGCAAAGGCAAAATAATGGGTATGTTTTAACTACATGCTAATGAGGAAATTGTCGCATGTTAATAAAGAAGCATCATCAAAGGCGTTGACTTCCCCCTGAGTACAATGTATGTTTCTTAAAATGTGCTTTTCCCAATATGCTTGCTTTTTCATAACATGCGTTTCCTTTCCTATACTGATTTATTCCTTATAATGTCTGCTTTCTATACATTGTCGTCTTCTTAAAATTTGTCCTATTTCAGAAACACCTATAAATTTTTTATTAGTTAGGGTTAAGTTGGAAATACTGTGCTAAGCTACTAGCTTGACCTTCTTATTACTAAACATGTTTTAAAGGGTTCGTTTTTAAGAATCTATGTTTACTTTAGGTTCTTTTCCTTTAACTGCTTTAAAAAATCTTTATAGAACTGTGTTGCTCCGGATGTGTTACATACACATAATAAAGTCAGTTGTTAATCTGCAGGCCCTAGCGGAACTACAGATTTTTCACTAAATAATATGTCTTTAAACTGTATACGTACAATGGATTTCCATACATTAAGACATAATTCTACAACTAATTATATAAGAGATCTTTCAGTATAAAAATGCAAACCACTCCAATATCTTGACACTACATAAAAAATAGTGTATATAGACACAAAACGCGCAACTACACCATTAGCGTTGCTTTTCGTCGTGTGTGTGCGATCTGCACGAACGTGTCCGACAAACTTTTAAATAATCACGTTAAGGGGAAGGGCGTGCATTTTTAGACTAAAAGATGGTAATCTACCTTACTTTATAACAAGATCTAAGTATATTTTGAAGTTACTGGAGGCACGTGGCAAGACCAATGTAGGTACCTACTTATAACAGTGGACCTTTCTGCTAGTTAAAACTAAACTAAGCTTAAGCGATTTGAGTTTCATTATTATAAATATCAGTTATGTGAAATAAAAACATATATATTTAGCTAAAATAAAACAGAAATAATAAAGCTAAAACTAAACATATTTTTTTTCTTGAATTTTAGACTGACGAGATCTTAGCGTGTTTACTATAAATAAATATGAGTAGATTTTAACTTTATAACTTATTTGAAGATTTTTTCAGGGCGCTAATATTTTCAAGCTACTAAAAAGGTACCTAGAAAGACACTGAACTTTAAATCTTCAAGAATCCCAAATGAGAGTAAGATCGACGCTAGCTCGTGGTAAATAATACTTCTTTACCGGACCTGAGAGGGTACCCTCTTCTTTGTCTAAACACGCTAGATTCTCGTCTCGTCTCTAGGTCATTAACCTGGATAATGACCGCGCTTACAAACAAAAACTCCTTAAAGTAAGGGAACATACAGCAAGTAGAGTTAACCTAGTGTAAAGCAGTTTTATACAGAAATACTCTTATCTAACTACGTTATAAAACTGCTACGCCATTTGCCCCTGAGGGGCTACACTAGTGCTACAGATGCAATTCAAGTGGTCCCACAGAGATAACAGCTGCTGAATCTAATAGAACTCTGACCGGACACACTAACATACTGATAAGGATTCGTTTGATCCAGATCTTACCAGTTTGTATCCAACTATTTATCAGTACACGGATGTGCACGTGTCGTTCAATAACGATGTACTTTCTAGAAAGTTGTACGACAATTAAAATAGTCATATGTACGTCATAAAGTAAAACTTTATGTAACAAAAGCTAGAATCAAAAATAAAACAAAAGTTATATTATTGGTATTAAAGGGGATAAGTGCTAGTATTATTACTATTATTCGAATAAGCATTGAAATTCAACGGGGCAATGCTGCCAGCATACTGGGCACGCTGCCAACTGGTAGTGGGCTGAAGCATTTGGACTGCCTGTGAGTTT
This sequence comes from Plagodis dolabraria, assembly GCA_963854805.1. NCBI lineage: Eukaryota > Metazoa > Arthropoda > Insecta > Lepidoptera > Geometridae > Plagodis > Plagodis dolabraria. The sequence goes on from OY978444.1 coordinate 25,935,667, forward strand.
GCAATGATTTATAGGTTGTCAAAATGCTTTTATTGTAGTAGCTGTAGTGTTGTATATTAGTTCGTAGTGTCTTGTTTTTAAGGGCTATTCGAGTTAATTTCTAAAAATATTGGTAATAAAATTTAAATAATATTTGCAGTCAATGTAGAGGTCGATTACCAAGACGCCTTTTTTAAAGAAGAAGAATGGGTAAGGCAGTGTTCAGCAGTGGACAATCCGGCTGTTACAGTAGAGGCTCAATATATACAAAGAACACTTACTGTTAAATTTTTTAGTGTTTTGACATCGTTGGTTTCGTACTTGAGAAGGGCGAATTGGTCGTCGGTAAATCGCACGCCTTTCTCTATATCAAGTAGTTTCTGCTCTTCCAGCTCTTCGTGGCACTTCTTTAGGAGCTGACCTGGAGTGAGCTGCTCACTTTCTTCTTGCATATTCTCATCCTCAGCTTCCTCTTCGTTTGACTAAAATATTATATTTTTATTAGAATATATAGCGGCGAGATAAGCGATCTGCTCCTATTTAACTTTATATTAAGAGACTATGGTGTCAACAATAGAATATACTCGCATATACATAAACTCATGATTATAGTGAGAACATCCAATAATTGGTTGCAAAATGAATTTGTCCCTCGCTACTATACTCGTGTCCCAAAAAGCAAAAGCTGCAGAAGATGACCAAAAAGAGATTCTTCAGCTGTTATATAGTCATGTGACGAATTGCACTGCGCCCGTCACAATGATACACACAGTTGTTAAGATTCATGTGCCTGTAATTTTTCTGGCTGTCAAGGACTGCTGCCGGAATACACTGTTAAGTGCTTGGCGACAGATTTTCTACTTGAGGGTGGTAGCTAGCCAGGCGGGCATTCGCAAAATGCCCTTCCACCATGCGGTGAAGTTCACGCCCGTGGCGGGATTCGAATCATGGACCTGCTGCGCGGCAGTTCATAGCCAATGCCACTAAGCTATCACTGCTTCAACATGACCAGAAACAGCTTCTTCAGCAGTTGATAACCAAAACTACGATCACTAAACCTTCTACCAATGGTAGAGATACCTCGAGGTACCCATCTTCATAGTAGTGGCTTATGTACCTATATACCATTCACCAGCTTTTTTATAAGATAGCTTTAAAAATATTTTAGACACATGTGTTACTTATATTACGCTTATCCCAGAAAAAAGTAAACAATTATAATAACAATTATATAAAAAAAAGTCATCAATAGGTCGTAGGCCAATGCAATTGTTTATAATAGTGCTGTGGTCAATATAGCGAGATTTAAAAGTTATGACGCCACCTGCCTATTTCCAACATATTTTTATACGATATATAGAACATGTTTTCATTAAAAGTAGCATTTATTTTAAAAATGAGTTTGGATCATTTTGGAAAAGACTTTTAAATAGGTTGCCAAAAAAATCATGCAAAGAAGGGTTAATGTTCACACAGAATGTTCCTCTTACAAACAGCCTCAGCCGCTACGGATCAACTATTTGATACTGTGGACTGTGGTTGCGACTTGCGATATGTCTCTGGTTTTTACACTTCAGGGACAGGACTGATAGGAACTACTTGGATTCGGGTTTGAATTGGGATTCGATTTGGTGAAGACACTTAAGGATTAATTATTATGGTCTAACCGACGGTTTCTAGTACGCGTGTCAAAACTCAATTCATTTAACAAGCCGTCACAATTAACAATCTGCTAACTTTCAACGGGTTTCTGGAACGCATATTAACGAAAAATTACAGAACATATGATTAATAATGCTTGTTTATCTATGATAACATGAAGTTTGAAAAATTCGTTCATATTCATTCATTCCGTAGCATGTTGTCTTTTTTTAACGTATAGTGTTGTCTCTTTTGTTTTGATATGAAATCAATGCCAAATCATTTCTGTGCATCGCCGCCGTTACTATGGTTACCAGCAAATTAATTTAAAGCTGTGCTACACAGACGGAAACCAGCCTCCCACCATGGTTGCACACCACGCGAGGGCAGTATGTATGTCGCTGCAGCCGGCGAAAGCGCACGCATAACGCGTTTCCCTTTTTGAGATACGTAGCCACGACCAAATAAAATTCATTGTTTATGACATATATTTCTCGATCTTATCTTCGAAATTTCATACAAAGATAGTAGGTAATTTTAAAACGTAAGGAGCGATATCATATGTAGTTTGGCTTTCGCACGATGCGTGATGTCGGCGCGGGAGTTCGAAACACACTGTGGTGACCGTGGTGAGACACTGTGTAGTAGCAAATTCCGACGGTGGTGAGCAACAAGCCGCCCGCCAAGGCCAAGGGGCAGAGCCCATGGTTGCCAACTGTGTAGATCAGATTTTAGGGAATGTTACACCGTTGAATGCAAGGAGTATGTAATCACCATACGTTTTAGTTTTTGGTCAGATGATCATAAAAGATGATTTAGGTACGTACTACTTATTATTATATGTTCTATGATTTAGGTAAGTAACTAAAAATGCAATAGCAGCTTGGTGTCACATTTTCTATAATAATGAGCTAGGCATTCTAAAAATGTCCGCCCTGCACCTGCACCAAGCGGCAAATGTAAGTCCACGGTGAGATTCTAACCATGGACCTCGTGATCAGCAATACAAAAGAATACACTGTTCACATCAGGTTGTTGCTGCACATCAGATGCACAACGAAACTTTAAACCATATCTTAACGCCCTTATATCTTAACCAAAAGGTGTTTCCACAAAGAGGGTGAAGGTCTGGAAGGCGGTCATCCGTAACCTTTCTTGGGAATCCTTTCCTTGGTAGTATAGACCCAGCTGCGATTTGTTTAATATGGCTGTCAGAATGTTATAGCACCCTATTGAGCACCCTTATGGGGTGCCAATAACGGTTGGAATGTTACACCCCAATTTTTCCCTTGGTGTCGTAGGAGGCGACCAAGGGATTAATAACAGAAGGTGGGAAGCAGCGCCTTCTGAACAACTGACAACTTCTACTGAGATCCCCAAGAGACGCCTGCCAAGCGTGGGTATTGTTGCAAATCCCCCAATGAGGGAGACCTTGTTCAATGCTGTACTTTCCAGTTGATGTGATGATGATGATGGAGCTCTTAATGACCAGCAACACTAAAATCGACTTTAGAACCATATTTAAGTAGTAGTAATATGTGTTTTTGGAGTAATCATACCTAATATAATTCTTTACTTGTATACCTACTATATCAGTTATTAGAGGAAATATTTGTGGTAGTACTCCTAAAACCATTTTAAAAGCCATATTTTATATATCTTTAGGATTTTAAGACGTTAATCTTAAAATAATTGGTCGATTTTGGGCAATTAGTACAATCCACTTTGACAAATCGTTAACATGCAAAAAATTCCTTTTCAGAAACCCAAAATTGAATTAATTTGCGTTTAATAGGAGATCTGACATTAGTGTTGACATACAGTCACATTAAGTTTTCAGAAACCCAATTTGCGTTTGACAATGGATTAAAAAGCATTTAACATAATTTGTCGCTGATTTGCGTTTCAGAAACCGGGTGTTAGGGTGTTTTCTATACGCTATGCTCTCGTCATTCCAAGGCTCTTATGTCTCGTTCGCCAGGTAATTTCACCTGCTACATTGCTCTACACGCCTAAACACAATAGTGTGGGCACACTACTGCTTTGAGGCACAATGTTGTTTTATTAAAATTTTTGTTTGCTTGATATGTTAGCCTGATATTTTACCCTCACCTGATGGTAAGTGATGATGTGGTCGAAGATGTTGTTCAGGCTAACCTAGAATTACTGGCTCTCAAAGATAGCTGCCGGAATACATCTTTAGGTGCTTGGCTACAGATTTTCTACTTGAGGGTGGTAGCTAGCGAGGCGGGCATTCGCAAAATGCCCTACCACCACGCAAGACTCTGCGGAGGCACCCACTAAGACAGATTCCTGATAACGATACCTATGACCGGATAAACTTTAATATAAACGTTGCAGACGTCAACGTTAAAACAAAGTTGTGTAGAGACATACCTGTTAAATAATTATTTATAGCTGAAAATTGCGAAGAACAGTAACTTACCAGATCCAACTTCTGAGAAGCCTTTAGCTTTTTATAATAAGCGTCAGCACGCTTCTTGGAAGCCCGGGCCACTTCGCGGTTTACCATCCGCCAGAAGACAAATACTGGATGGTGGAACAATTCCGGAGGGCATTCCTTCAATGGAGTCTTTCCAATAAGGATGAGACGTTTCAGCCTTTCCATCTCATCGAGCTGTGGATAAATAATAAATCATAAATTGGATTAGGACAAGCGACTTAGTATTCAGCTTTACTGCAATCACCATCATCACGAATACGCTTTGTTACTTTGGGACCATCCCCTACATAATATGACCCTTGGGTTTTCGATAATTAACAGTAGTTGCTGTTACGACACACTAACTAAAAATATGTTTTATTTTCTACAAAAATTAGAACGTAAACGTATTTTTTTATAGAAAAGGCTTTAAATGCACCTATCGATAAATGAGTAGGGCTGCATTAAAAAATCAATTTAGCCAAAATGGTGGTTTCGCCCTTCGAGCCCCAAGGTGTTGATATATCAGAGCTGCCGGCCAGTACGAACACCAAAAAAACTACTGTTGCAATTCTTTAATACTTTGTTTGCGGAGCTTGTTCACATATCTCATATGTTATCCTCAAACAGATATGATGTCATCGGCACACACATTGTTCTTTATTGTGCGAGTTGGGGAGGAATAAAAACATAATTACACGACTGCCCATAAAAAGGAGCGTTATGATTTCAGGGTTCATGTATGCATATGTGTGAATTTCTTTATTCCACCTTCTAAACGGCTTAACCGATTTTTATTTATGAGATATCATTAGTTTTTCCTTGATAGCGCAAGTGACTCTAGGCACATTAAAAAAAAACCAAACTAATGTTTTTTGAGATAACATTTTGTGATAAAAAATTGTTTTCTTCCAAATCCAGCGAGTAGGGTATCAAAAAGAAGGGCATTTTTAACTTTTTCAATAAATTTATTTTACTGCATTACCTAAATAAAGTTGTAGTTTTCATACGAGTTGTAAATAACTTACACCCTCACCCATCATCTATGTTATGATTGATTATTGGATATTTTTATACGAAAATTTTATATTTTGCCACGATTCCCGCGGTGTGATTTACGAAACAATGAACAAAAACTCATACACAAAACTTTATCTCGCGTTTTCCACAACTATATTTTTTTTTGGAGGGGTGGAAATGTTTTCGCTCTGCCTTTCCACCAAGGGGATGTTGGAAGGGGATGCCACAGCCACTAATGTATGGGACTACAACTATAATTAACTAGGTACTTATAATTTATATATAAGAGCGTCGTTGACGCTTAAATTGAATAAATGTTTATGAGTTTGACTTTGTGTACAAACTATGCTTCCTAGTCTTTTTTATAATTTTCTTTTTGCGCAGGTAAAAACTAATTATCCACCTCCGGGATAGTGCTGTCTTCGTTTAGAGCGAACTTGAATGAGCTGAAACCAGGATTCTAGTTTTCTTAAATTCCAATTGAAGAATGCTCGACTTCATGAGTGTAGTTCGGATATTAACTAGAATCATTCATTGATTCAAAATGTCACCCGTAACGTATGTCCCTGAAGGGGTCTTATTGTCTAATTCCAATGAGATTGAAAATAATCTTCATTACTCCATAATGGGCACCGATTTTAAAGGAAAATACTAAAAATGCAAGTGCTCATCGCTTCGCTCAATATTGACTCCCAGAAGAAGAACTTCCAAAGAGTACGAAACTGGTCGGAATCTTTCCGGTATATAAATATAGCCGGTTCGTAATAAGTTAATATTTTCATGAATCATTGCATACAAGGATTACAAAACATCAATATAAAATAGCAACTGTCATAAGATGCTATATTCTCATATGACAGAATTCTTCGGACGTATATGTATGTTCGTATTGGTGATCTGTGTAAGGGTTAAACCGAATCACATTCGTGTCAAAATAATTGCCCAATTTTTGTAAGTATAATTGTTCGCGACTTTGATGAATCTACTCGTCAATCTTATTTTTATTGAATTATGTACAGTCGCCAGCAATAAGAACCAGCACTTCGTGATTTTCAAAATTGTGCCAATAACTTCTATTTCTCTAAATGTACACAGAAGTATCTTAAAATTCAAGAATAAGTTGAATATTTTTACTCATGTTTATATTAACTTAGCGATATCGCATTATTTTGAAAATAACGAAGTTTGTATACTTCTTATTGCAGGCGACTGTACAAAACAAACTTATTGTTATTCAAAATTATTACATATGAAAATAATTATTGTAAAATTCCACGATGTCGCTTCATATTAATGTAGCTTATTTCCATCAATTTGTAATAAAACCATACAAAAAACAATTAATTTACACTCATTTTTGTTAGACCTTTGTAATAAAATGCTTTTGCGGTGGTAACACGCACATTCGCGATTTATTCATGAACTTCAAAACGCAATAACTGACAATTAGGCGCCTATTGGGTATCATTTCCCCTTCCCCAGGCCATAAAATGTAAATGAAAGCTGGAGTTGACAAACAAACCTGTGCCTTTACCACGAGTTTTACAAGTGTTGCTATTAGATCAATCTCACATTGTACCTCAATGTACTACATTATTTTTACGTATGTTTATTGACACATGTCATCCCAGCACGATAAAGGAACTTAGCATACATACAATAATGTGCCGTACATACTTGGAGCGTATTTTTTTTCATAAACATTTACATCAACATCTAAACAATAGAAATGTGACAGACACACATTTCAAAATATTAATTTGTAGAAATTCGTACGGCTAAATAATGTCGCATTAGAAGGGCAAAACAATATTTTGGTAGCATGTTCGAAGGGATCTGAAAAAAGCAACATCGTGTGGGTTTTGTGCTTAGCTAAGACAATTCTGTCTGCCCCTTAAAAAATAAACAGCTGCGATGCAATATTAAAGACAAAATACTAATAATAGTTTCTTTTACTTTTCAAGTAGATCGTATTGTAGGTTTCGGATCCCAGTAGTAGTAGTTTCCTTTTTTATGTTTTTATATAGTTTCTAGCTGTGAGATAGTATTGTTATTACTATGAAATAAAAGGAACCTAAATGTTAAACAATGGTATGATTTCTATTTTTCTATTAGTGCGTAAGAGGTTAATTATGTTAAAGAGGTTTTATGATTATGAATTCAGTAAAATAAGGTTGTGCGTTATCATTTTCTCAACCCTATCTTGTATAAAATAAGTTGTCTTATAGTACACACATATTATAGTGTTTTGTCTAATAACAAAAAGAATACCACGAGAACATAATATGTTGTTAGGACAACCTACTTATAATGTTCGCGTGGCTTTCTTGAAGATAAATATTGACATTTATGACGACAAAAGAACATAATTTTGGGCAAGTGTGTAAGCATTTTTAATTATAATAAAATACATTCAAACACATTTTAAATTGCGTATATTTATACCGTTTGATAACAATAATATTTTTTATAACGTTTCCCCCCACGTGACCCGTGATAAATATACGTAAATTAAACTTTTTAAATTGTTTAAGTAATATGTTTTTTATACACTTTTGATCACTATCTCACTTGATGTTAGGTGATGATGTGATCTAAGATGTTGTTCAGGCTAAACTAGAAATACTGGCTCTCAATTACATCTGCCGGAACCCACCGATAGGTGCTTGCAAACATTCGCAAAAATGCCCTACATGCATAATAATCCGTAAAGTGAAAACCCTATACAGCTTACGTAATTTCTTGATACTTAATTTTCGTACACTAGTGCAGTTTCATAAATATTCAACATAAAATTTAGAAGGTTTGGCGATAATATGATAACACAATAACAAAGATTTTTTCATCCCACCATCTCGGAAAGAGTATTTTTAATCTTCAATATCTGAGTGGAAAAGCCGTTTTTATTCTCTAGAGGATAAAGTAAATTGAATTTAGAATATCGTGTGCACTAAGTTTGTGAATTAAAAAAAAACATTAAACCTACTTACTGCTACCACTATGGTGCCGAATATATCATACAACTTTTTTTTAATTTGTTAAAAACTCAGACTCGGAACCTTCTTGGTGTTCTTTTTTCAATTTTTGCATTTAGTCATTTCCTCGCTGAGGTGAAATGAAAAGTTACGTGTTGCACTCGAGTGCAAAGATTTTTCACCTCGTGCTCTTTTGATTCCCTCGCTAACGCTCAGGATTCTAATTTTGAATCACTCGCTGCGCTCGTGATTCAATTTTAGAATCCTTCGCTTGCTCGGTCATCAAAATTGAACACGCGGTTAAAAAGCAACTTTGCACTCTTGTATAACAAATTACTATTTTCCGCTGAAACTCTTAATTATTACAAAATATGCTGCAACATAAAGATAATAATGGGCTGCAAAACTAAAGCAGGTAGTATCTGCCTACATATCGATGGTATAAACTCGTGGTAGTGGCAGTTTCATGATGGATGGATGGCTAATTGCTTTGGCGTTGGCGATCGTTTAGCTATCAAGCGCCGCTGACACGCATACCCACCCACCCTGACAAAGTTTTAAATTGTGTTTGATTACTACGAGTTAGAACCTCTTTTATAGGAAGTTGACAGACTAATTGTGAGCTAATCGATAATTGTTTCGTAACAAAATTGGAAGTTCAGAAGGCCAAGTAAAATTTGGCTCACAGGAATAATGATTTAAAATTCTAATGGGCTGTTTGTTATTCGTTTGTATTTAATTCTTCTTACTGAAAAATAAACTTACAAGTGCGGTCAAGTGGATGGATCCACTTTTTTAATCCTTAGAAAATGAATTCCACATGATGTTTGACTTTGATTAATTTAATGTTTAAGTGAAATAAGTTTTATAAACGGATATCAAAGAACAGACATAAAATTCATGGCAGGGTTATTCGGTCGTATATATGAAAAATGTCGAATTGAAATGCTCTGGCGTATAGACAGATTGCTTCGCCCTAGATCTGATTTTTGATGATGGAATGGAAATGGAGAAAATAAATTGTGTTACTCCAATTCACAATCGTTGAATTATCTTTGATGGAATACTGATAAACATGCGATCCTGCAACTGCTAGCTTTTTAGACATTTTTGAAATATGGTATGTTTCATTATGCTGGTGCCTCATACTTATGGTGCAATCGAATCCATACAAGTTGAATAACCAGTATAAAGGAAGGAAAGTGTAAATTGAAGAAAGAAATATGGATTGGAAAATATTTTGGGTAACTATAGATAACTATAGACGTGGTCCTTAACTGTGGCCCTTATGGATAAGCTCAAAGTCGCTCAACGAGCTATGGAGAGAGCTATGCTCGGAGTTTCTTTGCGTGATAAAATCCGGAACAAGGATATTCGCCAAAGAACCAAAGTCACCGACATAGCTCTCAGAATTTGCAAGTTGAAATGGCAATGGGCAGGCCACATTGCTCGACGAACCGATAACCGATGGGGAAGAAAGGTTCTCGAGTGGTTACCACACTACACCGGGAGACGTAGAGTTGGTAGGCCCCCCACGAGGTGGACTGACGATATTGTGAAAGTCGCAGGTAGCCAATGGCTACAAGTGGCTAATAGCCGTTCTTTGTGGCGATCTATGGGGGAGGCGTTTGTTCAGCAGTGGACGTCTTCCGGCTGATGATGATGGTGATGATGAACTATAGATAACTCGAGAGTCATCAGGGTGTATAAGATTTTTTTTTTACCTACGTAATATTAAATGCGATGATCTGAACACTGGTGCATTCTAAAGAATTCTAGATGTTTCATGAAACAATACTATATACCTTTCTAGATGGGCATAATTTCACTAAGCATTCTCGTGTTGATTATTTTGCTACTGGGTTCTAGCGTATGTAAGTATTTATAATGTTTTTAGGAACTACTCTTGTCACGCCAGTTTCTCTACGTTGTATTCAATATTCTCTACGTTTATTTCACGAGTGGTGTTCTTTTCGTTTAATTCCTCAGGTTTTATTCTTCAACTGGATCATATAAGTATTGTATGTAAATCTACGTGAGGCTCTTTAAAGCTCTCAAACAAATTTACATAACACTAGATGTACAAGATGGTTTGTGATCACAGTTTTCTCATTCAAATCACCAATTGTATCCTCCAATTTTGTAACATCCGAATTATCTAATAATCTAAGTGCTTCGTAAATAATAAGCCTAAGCATAATATCTAAACGATCGACTTATAATTCTTTAATTTCCTTGTGATGAAAACTGACCATCTAGTGCTTTTTGCAAAGGGAGCGTAATTGAAACCATAATTAATTTATTCTAGATGATTCGGAAATAGTTCGACTACTGTACATCTTCTTGTTCTTCACGGATTCTTATTATTGATCTGTCATTATGGTTTATTTTATGAGGTCAACGGGAAAACTCAAATATCTGCACGAGGCTCAATTTCAAGTGTTTATCCAGTCGCGTGCATACATCTGTGATTATTAACGACATTTTTAGAAATATTACTCACAACTCTACTGGAGATTCTCCTGTTGAGGTTCTCCTCGTTGACTTCTCGGATTCTGTCTTCTAATTCAGTCATGTAGGTCTTGTCTGTGAGGCTGACTAAGTTGGATCCCATATGCTTCTCGAGACGGGCGCGAACATGCGGGTGCGCGAAGCTGTAATAAATACAATAATTAAAAAAGTTGACATAAACAATGCGTGATGAGGAAATCACGTCATATGAGTTTTATACTGTAACTGTTATTATCACTATTTCACTTCATTTCAGCACTGTTGCAAGCTGTTGCCACTTGCAACAGTGCCGAAATATCGAGAGCTCAAAAGTAATCAAAAACACGGTAAATATCCCGTTTGTAATAATAATTAAATCACGTCATTTTATATTTTTTTCATGGTTGTAGGATTAAACGCATGTAAGGCACATGAGCCAAATTTAACATAACTGTACTTAAGTTAGAAACGCATTTGATAAACTGGGTGAATGATATTGAAAAACTTTTGGGCATGTACACCCTTAGATATTATTTTATAGCTGGGTGGCATTGCATCATGCTAGTCTTGTCCCCTAGCTGAATAATAAAATCATGACATATGTTTGATTACCGAGTTACACAAAATGGCTAAAGCTTATTAAAATAAAAACAAAATGAAAGTGTAATTCATTTCCACAAACATACATGTACTAATTGAAATAAGTTAGAAATAGAAAACAAAGTTCATGCAAAAGATATCCATAAAACTGAAGACTAACGACTGAAAAAGTAATATACTTTCGCGCCAAAAGTGAAACAAAGATCAGACTGATTGCCTGGTAATTGAAATCAGCCACGCAAGAACTCAAAGACCTATGATAAAAAGCTTGAGCAACAAGTTATATCATCAGTTAGTCTTCAAGATGTTACGTCAGTTTTTTTTATACATTGTGAAAAAAAATCACGAGACTCACCACTGCCGCTGTGGGCCGTTCGACCTCCGCGTACTCGTCTTGGATGTCAATTTGTCAACGTTTTGTTGAGGACTGAGGCGGCGCAGACGTCTCGACGCTGCCGTAAAGTTTTAGTAGTTTTGACGCTGGGGTGCTCCGGCCTCAGTGTGATAGTTGGGCCTTTAGCGGCGTGGGATGGGCCTGGTACGGTATGGTACGGCCCCACCGACACCACCATGTAGGTATGACTTTCGGTTAAAGAACTTTACACATTAGGACGTGGGAACACGACAAGTGCCAAAGAAGAGAAGTTGTTTTTTATGAGACTTTGAAAACTTTTATATTTGGATTTTTAGTTTGAGAAGTGAAATATAAAATTTAATATTTAGTTCGTAACAATTTTTTATTATTATCTATGCGTTAGTCGTAAAGTATATCGACTTATTCTTTTACAAGTATTAATAGCTACACTAACTTAGTATAGGTATATTTCTCTATGTGCTGCTAAAATTAGTAGCGCGGGGACAAAGTAACACAAAACTGTTAAGGAGATGTGATATACGAGCATAGCGAAGACAGTACAGAAGGTAACACTTGAGCTTGGCACGGAATTCGTAGACATGATCATATATGTTTAAGACGTTTCGAAGCGCTCGTAGCCAAGTTTGCTTAGCCATTCTGAATCGATCAGCAAAGTTAAGCAACGTCCGCCGCGGTCATGACTTGGATGGGTGACCGCTGGTTGGGCATTACTACTGAGCGCTTCCGTGCTTCGGAGGGCACGTTAAGCCGTCGGTCCCGGTTGTTGTCTTAGGATAGCAGTCGTTACAGCATGGTGGTAGGGCACTTTGCAAATGCCCGCCTGGCTAGCTACCACCCTCAAGTTGAAAATCTGTCGCCAAGCACCTAACGGCAGCTGTCCTTGAGAGCCAGTAACTCTAGGTTAGTCTGAACAACATCCTCGACCACATCATCACTTACCATCAGGTGAGATAGTGGTCAAAGGCTAACCTATCAGGCATAAAAAAAAAAAAAAAACGTATATAAACTTTGTACAAAATAAATTGGATTTGCTTTATAAAAGTTTATTATTTTGGTCAAGATAGCAGACGTCAGCATAATCCAGAATAGGGAGAAGCAGAGACTGTGCAAGCGCAATTTTAGTGGTTGGTGATGGTGGGGCAAAAGTTGCGAAGTCTCCGTAAGGCTCTAGCAAATGCAAACATTTTATGACTGTTTTATCATAAAAACTAACGTGGTTTTCACTCATTTTAGTAAATAATACGGGATAACTCACGTGAATCAGTCAGATAGCTCCGACTATAGTTTCAACCACATGTTTTGGATGATAAGGACGGGTCTAGTGGAGATGTGGTGAGTTCTTTCTGCTGGGACGTTCCCCATGCCAGCCGGGATTTCACCATCAGCGACGAAGAGGATTCGCATCAGTCGACGACACGACCAACTGCAACCCACCCCTCGCACCAACCGATGACGTCACGCGGACTACGAGCTGCCGCCCGCAGTGCTAAGCGAGACGTCAACGCGGGCGTCCCGAGCTCTCCTTGAAAAAGACCACCGAATGTGGTTGAAACTAAAGTCGGAGCTATCTGACTGATTCACGTGAGTTATCCCGTATTATTTACTAAAATTTTATGACTGGTTAGTGCTATTTGAGCATTCTAAGATTTGGACGATGGTAATATCTAGATTATTTAAATTTACGCTAAATGGAATTCAGCAAACACATCTCGCGGCAAAGAGTCCTCAACCATGATAATGTAGCGAGAACTTCCTAATATGTTAACTTGAGTTTCAAGAGAGTTGAGTGTCAGCCCAGCTACATTCCAATATATGAACATGAACCCTATTTGTTGCTTCTACGGCTTCAAGCAAATTGAGCAGTGATGTTTATGCGTTAGTTCTATTGATAGGCATATTTTTTATTGTTATATTGTAAACAAGAAGCAGGTACCTGACCCTTTAGTAAATCTTCCGTGGTAAGCAAGTAAAATCTGGATGGATCAGTGCCACCAAAAAGGTGTATACTTCATATCAGTATTGTTGAGTTATGATCAAATTTCTCTTTGATACTTGTAAGCACTTAATAATTAAATATCACGAAAACAACTTGTAATCAAGTAACGATGAACGAAATTCTAAAACTTCTCTTACAGTGTACCGGGTCCTTTATTTTCCGTGACTAGTGAGAATTCCGAGAATGCCATACATGTCGGCGGTATGGCGTTCACAAGTTATTGTCTTCGAATGCAATAAGATGCAAAATTTGTAAGCTGACAGGAAAACTGTCAAATAAATTGCTACCTAACGATAAAATTTGACTAGCTAAATACTTACGTGATTTCCTTCCTGTTCAAGAATTTATGCAAAACCTAACTTTGCAGCAAACGGAATGCCATGTTTGTGTAACCTGATACAGAAGTTTCTGTCGGATAGTAGAGAAAACAAATAACATATTGTGCTATAAAAATGGAGTAAGGAATCAAAGCCCACTTAGTATGTTTGACTTGACATCTCGAGAGTTGATAGAATTTCTTCTCCCAATTTTTTTAGGAACAACTAGTACATTATTTAGAAATACATTGGCAATCCTGTGCCCTTTCATTGGTCATTACACTCAAGCATAAATAATGCCTTACACTAAACAAAGAATGGTTTTACAAAATTACAAATTTACGAGAGGAAAAATTTAAGTCATGTGCGGGATTCAAACCCGCGTCCATCCACCCCTTTAGCCGGGGTATGCTCTAATCTAATTGAGTTAACATGACAATCAGTCATAACAACATTTTTCCCTATCGTTCTTTAACCATCGTATTGGGATGGAGCTATAAATAATCCGCAGAGCATGCGTTATTGCAAACAAAAAATATTAAAAGAATGATTTATATATTTTTTAAACTATTAATTAATTTAAAATAAATCATTCTTTATTTAGGTCCCTTTTACATGAGTCCATCGAGGTGAGTACCGGTATTCCACCTTCCACCTCAAAGCGGTATCGTGCAAACAAACTGTGTTGTAATGTGAAGGGCAATGTAGCAAAATGAAATCACTGGGTGAACAAGATATATCCTCGTAAGAACAACGTCTCGTGGTGAGGAGCGAAGTGCAGTGTCTAGCACAACATGAATGGTGACACTACAACTTAAATGGACAGACTTACCATGCTTACCATCAATAGTATGACATGCCCACTACACGTTTCATTACACAAAAAATATTATTTCTTACGATAGAAAAATATTTGTGGATTTTATTATTTTGTCACGCCTGCTGTTTCTGTGTTCCGTGTGTGTGTTTGAATTATCTGTACCCGCTCGGTTTTTGAACAAAAGCAAGAACCAATTTACGAATAAGTCTGTAAAAATATATAAGCCAAATGTTTTATGTAAATCTTATGTTAAATAATGTGATCATTTTAAAATCTTTATCATTCGTAAAGTTACAAACAGAGTCATTGAAAATTATTCAAACTGAATCTTAATGAATATGATTATTTAGTTTGTTTTCTGCAGATACTAAACCACGTAAGTGAAGACATTAGACTGATGGACGAGCAAAATTACTGCATTACTATTTCGTGTGGCACATTTAGACACAAAACCGATGTCACAACTTAGCAAATCCTTAACAAACAAACTGACACGAGGCAAGAACCATGCCACACTTCCATTACAATAAAATGAAGGTAAAGTCGCCCTCAAGAACCTTTCCGTTTCAGTTTTGAGGCCGAAGTTTAAGGGCCCAAGTTAGGTTTAACAATGTCGTAAAAAGTGAATGAGCGCGGTCTACAACTTTTAAAAGGTCTACGGCGTAGCAACGCGTTGCTAGGCTACGCGCTATTCAGGCTTGGTTATATGATGTGTTTATGTATTAACTTGGGTAGTGTAACTAAGCAGTGGTAATGGGACTCGTTGTAGAGCTAATGAAAAGCTACAAGGTCAACAACCGAACGGTACTGTTGGGGATTGATTGTGCTGAGCTCTCCTAATAAGTTTCTAATCTATACTAGCATCAACAGAATGCCGTTATCGAGACAATGAATTAAACTTTGACTCTAACTTGCCTAATTTTTGACTAAATTCTGATATACGTGTTAAATCAATTGGCTTTGTTAGGCCTAAATGTATATAAAGAAAATGGATGTCTGTGAAAAGGGATACATTTTAAAGACAGTCTGAGTAGGCACGACCAATTGAAACAGATTTTCATAGGCAACTTTGAAGGTTATTCCAAAGACAACTAATTTCACGTTACAAACCATCAATCAATTGTGACATACACATAAACATATACGCATTTATCTACCATACAACATGTCAACCTAAATAGATAACAATATGATCACTGTTAGATAATTATCAAAGGCTAGCTTATTAGAAGAAAAAGCTCCTCCGCTCCGACAGCTTTTTTTCTCAATATTTTGGAATTCTCATTTCAAGAGCGTTTCCAATATCAATGACCAAATTTTGAAGCAGTTACGGCTCAATTGCTTCGGCTATGGACTGCCGCGCAGCAGGTCCATGGTTTGAATCCCGCCGCGGGCTTGAGCTTCACCGCAAGCTGGAAGGGCATTTTGCTAATGCCCGCCTGGCTAGCGACTTCCTTCAAGTAGAAAATCTATCGCCAAGCACCTAAACGCTATGTTCCGGCAGCTGTCCCTGAGAGCCAGTAATTCTAGGTTAGGCCTACTATTAACACCTTCGACCAAATCATCACTTACCATCAGGTGAGATTGTGGTCACAGCCTACCTACCAGGCAATAAAAAAAAAGTGTAACAGTTGTTGAGTTGCTAGATATTCCAAATATTGAAATGATATTTTTTAAAACAAAATGGTGTAAATCTTACAAATTCGACAACCCCCAGTATATATATTTATTGTTATATCTAGATAAAAAAAGTATATACTTTACTCTACCTAATGAGCTATAGACGACGATGGCTCACATGCAAGGGTGCCATTACGATTTTTTTCAGCTCCCTTCTCATGTATTGGATCCCACTGAAAAATATTTTAATTCATTTCCAAGTCCAATATTCCTCTTTATGTCAGTTTTACACAAAATATCAAAATTTCAGGTCCATGACTCAGTAGGTTTACAAGCTGTCAACCAGTGACATATGCGGACGGGCCAATAGAAAGACAGACAGACAAACAGACAGCGATTCTCATTCAGGGTTCTATTTGCCTTTAGAGTGCAGAACCCTTACATAAAATAACCAATTTCAGCCTCAGAAATAATTTTGTCTTATAAGTTCACTATGATATAAATTTTGATCTCCCTGGCTCGTTGGCTGAATTTCAAGCTGTCGGGTTCGATCCCTTGTTCGGAATCGGATTTATATAGCAATACCAGTAGCAGTCCCGTCTAGAACTGTGCCCTATAGCCGGCGATAGACTCGTCCCCAATCACATGTAACCAAAACATATCTAGTAAAGAGTGGGTGTAAAAACGCGTCAAAATATTATGTGTAAATTTTAATGAATATGTAAGTTAGTACATTATTAGTATTATTACATTATTAGTACATTGTATATATTCATTTACTTAATATCAGAGGTTTGGAACAGGTTTTTCTTATCTTTCATACGAAATGACGGACTCTCACGTGTTGTTATGTAAATATATTGACCTACAGGTTTCGGGTATATCTGATGCCCTTTGAGAGTCAAGACGTCCTTGGATGTTGAATAATCCACTCACGTGGCACGCATGTGAAAGCATCTTAATTCGACTATTGTCTTCGAAGCACTTTTTATACAAACGTAGTACACTATATTTCAAATAAGCTATGTTACATGTATGTCCTGCCATTGGGCCTAATATCTATGCTTCTGTTTTGCCAGTTTTACCTTAAATTAAGTGTTTTCAAAAATATTGGATAAAATCGTTTCTTATGGGAATTCTTGTATTTACATTATGGGGTAAAATAAATGATAAATCGAAAACTGGCAAACCAGAAGCTAGGACCTACTAAGAGTCTGTGAAAGTCAGTGAAATTTTGGAAAAATAAAGAAAACTGGCAAACCAGTAGCTAGGACCTACCAAGAGTCTGTGAAAGTCAGTGAAATTTTGTGAAGAGAAAGAGAACTGGCAAACCAGAAGCTAGGACCTACCAAGAGTCTGTGAAAGTCAGTGAAATTTTGTGAAGAGAAAGAAAACTGGCAAACCAGAAACTAGGACCTACCAAGAATCTGTGAAAGTCAGTGAAATTTGGCATGTATGTCCATTTCACTGAGTTTGATCACTTGGTATTTAAAATATGATGAAAGTACATTTGTATGGAAAGCGCGTGCACTCTAGCCTTATCCAGCGTTACTAAGAAGCAGTGAAGGCAATAACTATGACTACCATGCATTAAGTCCACGGTTCAAAACGCGCCAAGGGCTTGAGCTTCACCGCGTGGTGGTAGGGTATTTTGCTTTGCTCGCCTTGTTAGCTACAACCCTCAAGTAGAAAATCTGACACAAAGCACCTAACGGTGTGTTCCAACAGCTGTCCTAGAGAGCCAGTAATTCTGTAGTTGTGCGAACTACATCTGTGACGACATCACGCCTAATCTACATCTACACTAATATTATAAAGAGGAAAGATTTGTATTTTTGTACGCAAAAGAAAAAAACTCAAAAATTACTGGGCCGATTTGGATGAAATTTGGCATGGAATTAGTTTTGAGACCCGGGGGCAGAGTCGCGGCTGGCAAGCTAGTATACACCAACTATAAAATAAAAATACACCACATGCATTCGTTAAGACATACCCCACCTTTCTGAATACTGATAATGATAAGGCTCTCTTTGTGTTATTAGAGTTATGTTGTATATACTTATTTATATAGAAAGCTGAATCAAATATCATGGTTGTTTCGTGGCCGCTCAATATTTAAAAGCAACATTTTAAGCGGCGAAAGACTAATAAACTAACGGGTAAATTATTAAGGCTATTAAGACAACACTAAATGGCTACTTGGTGGTTTAGTTTTATGTTGTTATTATTGGTTGTGATAACCACAAATTGCTGTATCAAACTGTGCAGACACCGCCTTCCCGCCAATATCTAGGAGTTACTCTATAGGGTGATTTACCTCCAAAAACCAAATGTCAATGAATCTGAAACGTATGATACAATTACAATGAACTAAATTGCGAATAGGTTTATCATGTCAGAGGAAGCTACCAGTGACAGAAAATTTGGAATGTAATATTTTAACAGATATTTTTTTATGCCTGTTGTTTAGTCTTTGACCACTATGGTATTCACCTGAAGGTAAGTGATGATGTGGTCGAAGATGTTGTTCAGGCTAATCTATAATTACTGGTTCAGTAGCGGGCAGCTGCCGGAAGACACCGTTAGGTGCTTGGTGACAGATTTACTACTTGAGGGTGGTAACTAAATATCTTACCACAATGCTATAACCAATGACATCTTAAGACAACAACCAGGACCAACGGCTTAACGTGCCCTCCAAAGCACGAAAGCACTCAGTGGTAATGCACTAGCGGTCACCCATCCAAGTCATGACCACGGCGGACGTTGCTCACATTGCTGATCGGTTAAGAACAGCTAAGCAAACTTCGCTACGAGTGCTTCAAAATGGTATGGGCAATTAAACTATACACTAGTAAATAATATAACCATATCCGTATAAAGAATAAGGTATGACAGCTGATAGCAGGAAGTAGAAAGCAGAATTAAATTTGAAAAATTTGAAGCAGTGATAGCTCAGTGGCTTTGGCTACGGACTGCCGCGTAGCAGGTCCATGGTTCGAATCCCGCCGCGGGCTTGAACTTCACCGCATGGTGGAAGGGCATTTTTGCGAATGTCCGCCTGGCTAGCGACCAACCTTAAGTTGAAAAATCTGTCGCCAAGCACCTAACGGCGTGTTCCGGCAGCTGTCCTTGAGAGCCAGTCATTCTAGGTTAAGCCTGTTAACACCTTCGACCACATCATCACTTACCATCACTTGAGATTGTGGTCAAAGGCATACCCTATCACCAATAAAAAAAAATAAAAAAAAAAAGTAGAAGAAGAATATAATATAACAAATACCTAACGTAAGAAAAGATTTCAGCATCCACCTCTAGAACGGAGATATGGTATACCCTTTCGAGCTACCGTGGTGAAGTGAGCTATGTTATTAAACCCTTAAATGGACAATGTTGTTTTTAAACAACATACTAAACATCACAGATAAAACTGACCTTCTTTTAATTTTTTGTTAATTTAGACAACTAGTTCTTATTTCTGAACGAATTTTGTACTTTTTTAAATGTTGGCAATATCCAATATTTTTATGCATTGAAAATAAGTTAATGTCAAATGTCACTTTGAAGAAAACTTTTCTAGTGGCGCGAAACTCAAGTTTTGTAGCTGTGTTCGGACTTTGATAAAATATAATGTAAGTATATAACATATTTTTATTTGCTTGATTATATCTTCAATTACATGTCCATGTTGTAAAACATTGAAAATCACTTTATGCTACTGTCGAATTAGGCGAAATAGGTATGTTGTAGGAAAACTACAATGCGCATTGCCTGCTAAATAAATGCATGTTTGGTGAAGGATTTTTATTTTGCTTTTCAGCATGCCGCGATTACTAGAAAGCGAAATTACAAAGTATTTAGAAACTCTTGAAGATTCAGAAGATGGCTTAGACGGGTCAGACTCCGAAGTAGAGGATGAAGGTCACTATTATCAAACAGCTCGAGATGTTCTTCGAGACCTTGAAAATAGTGATGAAGGTGAGAATGCCCAGTCTGATGAAGTGAATGCTGATCCTCCTCTCGTAATCGAAAACGATGAAAATATGCCAGACCCTCCTATTTTGGAAGCCGAAGAAGCAGCACCCCAGAGTAGATCACAAGGGATTTCTAAACGACCTCTGGTTTGGCGAAAACGGAATCTTGTTACTGCTGAAGACAGCCTTATTTTTAGGGGAGAAACTCAGATAACGGAAGCATTGATGTCTTGTAACACGCCGTATGATTTTTTTTCATTTTATTTTACATCAGATCTAAAAAAGCAAATTGTAGAACAAAGTAACTTATACGCAGTCCAGAAACAAATCTCCAATCCTGAAATTATAAATGAAAATATCCTAAATAAATTCCTAGGCATTCTGATTTACACCTCAGTTATAAAATTTCCAAACACCAGGGCTTACTGGAGTGAAAAATTTGGTTATGATCACATAAAAAATACAATGCCGTTAAAAAAATTTGAAAAAATAAGATCCACTCTCCATTTTGCCGACGATACGCTATGCTTGCCCAAAGATCATCCAGACTATGACAGGCTATTCAAGATAAGACCTCTTGAGGAAACGCTCAACTGCCCGTTTATGAAGGTTCCCTTAGACCAAAGGCTTTCCATAGACGAGCAGATGTGTGCAACCAAAATGAGCCATTACATAAAACAATACATGCCCAATAAACCCCACAAGTGGGGGTTCAAATTATATCTCATCTGCAGTCTACAAGGATATGCTCATAGATTTGAGGTTTACAGTGGAGGAGGCTCCAAAAATAACGTCTTACCTGGTGAGCCAGATTTGGGAGAGTCTGGCAATACAGTCGTCAGGTTAGCTAGAATGGTACCACGCAATGTGAATCACATTATATACTTCGATAACTTTTATACTTCTGTGCCTCTCGTCACCTATTTAGCTAAGGAAGGAATTTTCTCACTGGGAACAGTAAGAGTAAACCGATTGAGAAACTGCAAATTGCCTGAAAAAAACACTATAATGAAAAAGAACGTACCCAGAGGATTCTATGAGGAAAACGTGGCGACTGTGGATGATATTGACGTAAGTGCTGTTGTGTGGAAAGATAACAAGCCCGTTAACCTTCTTTCCACTTACGTAGGAGCAGAACCAGCAACCACAGTCACACGCTTTGATAAATCGAAGAAAGAGAGAGTTGCTATTCCATGCCCCAAAGTCATCAAGGAGTACAATGCCCACATGGGAGGCGTGGACTTATTAGATTCATTTATAGGTCGTTATCACATCACAATGAAGAGCCGCAAGTGGACCATGCGCTTATTTTATCATTTCCTGGACCTCGCAGTTATAAATTCATGGGTTATGTTCAAGAAGGTAAATAATATAAAAGGAAATGATCAACTTCTCAATTTGGGTACATTCAGACTAGAACTTGCTGAAACCCTCTGCAAATTGGGTCTACCTGCAAATGGCGCTAAACGTGGTCGACCTAGTGGGAGCACAATACAAAGAGAACTTGTAATGAAGAAGTTCCGAGGACCAGCTCAAGCAATTCCTTTGAAAGACGTCAGATTGGATCAGACATGTCATTGGGCAGTTTGGCTGGATAAGCAGCAGAGGTGCAAATTCCCAAAATGTTCAGGCTTTACATTCAAAATGTGCCAAAAATGTCGTGTATCTTTATGTGATACGAAAAAAGCAATTGTTTTTATAAATATCATAATGAAGAATAAATAAATACATTTCAAAAACAATATCCACTCTTATTTTACCCATACTTGCAAAATAAATATCATAATGAAGAATAAATAAATACATTTCAAAAACAATATCCACTCTTATTTTACCCATACTTGCAAAATAAATATCATAATGAAGAATAAATAAATACATTTCAAAAACAATATCCACTCTTATTTTACCCATACTTGCAAAATAAATATCATAATGAAGAATAAATAAATACATTTCAAAAACAATATCCACTCTTATTTTACCCATACTTGCAAAATCTCAATGAATGCGCAGTGTAGTTTTTAAACAACACTCACATTATTGCAAAAAAAAGTATAGTAAATTCATGTCTAGATTTTTTTACTCATTTTTCCTAGACAGTAATACATGTCTATTACACAAATATATTTTTTTAAAACGTGAAACAAAAATCGTCCATTTAAGGGTATCCTTCTTATTATTTTAACGTCATCATACAGAGCAATATCTGTTAGCTAACATATAGGAACTTAATTATTATGCTGACTCCACTTAGTATGGGGCAATAAAAACATATCTGTTGGTCAAAGACATTCCTATAGGAAACTTTACTTTCACTGCAGAAGAGCCTATAGGCTGCAATCATATTAAAAATTATGTCTATCAAAAATCTATACAATAAAACAAAGATTATCTCAGTGTCTATGTAACTTTGTTGTTGTTATTACCTTGAAGCAAAAAATATTTTGGTATGATAATATGCCTAGCACCCAGCAACTACGTCTTTATGATTTCTTACGCATGTTTCCTTTGAAGATGCTACATAAAACTGTCGTAAACAAACACGTAAGTGTATAGTAGCGGATATTGGATACTAGTAGTAAATGTGCCTACTATTACGTATCTAGCATTTAGACAGCAAAAGCGAATAAATATATGTTTTGTATAGAAATCAAGGATTTGATATAGAAAGTACTTTCTCTATGATAATACTAAATATGAGTGACTGTGACGAGAACTACGAGTAGGTACCAACTTCATGGTAATGTAAACTATGAAAACATCCAACGGGTACCAAATTTCATATAAAACTGAGAAACGACCTCGATTCGGTTCGTCACGTCGTTCAATGGCGTATGCCTTCGGGCGTTTTACGCATAGTTTTACGCGTAGTACTTCAAGTGATAAACACAAAGTACTGACATACACAAAGGCGAAAATGGTATGACTGTAAAACTGTCGGCCAATGCGCTGCCAGCCGCTGACACTTCGAGTCTCAGAGCATGTACCAGAAACGGTAAACATACGCAATTATTACAAGATTACTAGAAGCCGTCATTAGTTTACATTTCTTAATTGCCTTAACTTCCATTCAAATGTCTAATTAATTCTTCCTACGTCAATACTAGCATGTATTTACAACTAACAATTCACAGAATTCTACAGTAATGATTATATTTACGGAATTACGCTTGACGGTCTAAGACACTACGTCATGCTTCAGTCTCGTTCGTAAGTCGCCATTCATTCGTCGTTGGATGTGTAATGCGCTCTTCACATGTGCATTTTAAAAATAACTAGGCCACTGACTCGGCTCTTGGATGACTAACGCATATACGAGAAAATAGCTTCTTAAAATATCACAAAAGAAAATCCGTTTAAAATTGTGATGTGTTAAAACGTGCTTCGGCACGCTGTTATTCATAAACATCATGCTCCTTCCTTTATCCCACTCAGGTGGGGTTGGTACAGTATAGTTTCTCTATTAACACAAAAGACACTTCAATGCAATAATAAAATAACATATGTTTTTTCCAGTCAAACCAAGTAAGTGCCCACATTATAAAAATTAATAGCTGCGCATCGCGGTTTCACCTGCGTATGGATAAAGATAGACAAACCTTGGGATTATTGCAAACCCCCCTTTCATGGGGTGACTATAAAGTCACGCAGTGGATAACCCGGGTGATACAGCTGTAGCAGCAGAGGATGTTAAGAAGGGATGATGATAATTAAATTATGGATTATGCCTGTTGCGTCCCAGTTCTTCAACCCCAGGGGGAGCCCTATGTGTTAATCAAGGATATAAACTATCGATATTTAAAGCTATATCTTTTTTTTTTTTTTTTTTATGCCTGATAGGTTAGCCTTTGACCACTATCTCACCTGATGGTAAGTGATGATGTGGT
This sequence comes from Plagodis dolabraria, assembly GCA_963854805.1. Taxonomy (NCBI): domain Eukaryota; kingdom Metazoa; phylum Arthropoda; class Insecta; order Lepidoptera; family Geometridae; genus Plagodis; species Plagodis dolabraria. The sequence continues at coordinate 25,959,808 of OY978444.1, forward strand.
CGAAGATGTTGTACAGGCTAACCTAGAATTATATTATATATTAATATAGAAATTTGTTTAGAAATTTCAAGGTGAAGTAATAACAAACCTACACACTCACATTCTCACATCAACAATCAAACTAGCATTAAATAATACATATAAATATGATTTTGATTATGCATGTTGAACGAGATGAACTCGCGGGTTCACATCCTAATATTACCCAATTACTTTTCCATCTAACAGAATTACAATGTTCCGTTTTACTGCCAGTAGGCGGGCTGACGAAATCCCTCCTTGGAATGCTCGTTAGTTGTCAACTATAATACCGTTTGCTTTAAAAATATATTAAGATGGTGAGCTCTAACAGTGCGCCTAATGTGTACACGTATAGTAAACTTGACGCGTCGACTTCGTATAAGATCATTCAATGGAAAGATATGAAACAGTGCTTAGATGATTGTTTTTCAAGTTTGTTTTGTGTCCAGTATATAAATTCTAATAGTATTTGTAATTTGTTACAGTCCTAGCTCACTCCGCACTTTAGGTACAAAGCTATAGGTACCTACATCGACATATCCGTCCTGACGGGTATTATTCTACGGTGTGTGCCGCGTCAGAAGAGATCAGAGCTGTGCGTGGCTCTGCGATAGAAAGAGGAACGCCTTGTAGGTGAATATAAAAATTAGGAACTCTGTGCTTTGCGAGCTGCAGTGTACTTTGTTGCTTGGTTGCTAGAGTCGCTTATTTATTGAAATGGTTTCTTTTTACTCTGTGCTAGGTACTGGTTGCTTTCGATTGGCACCAACTTGAAGGAACGACACGTATAGAATAATATATCGAACAACTCGTTACTGCTTTTCAATGTTTATTTATTTATTTACTTAGAAGACCAATATAGATTGGCTAGACTAATATTGAACAATGTTAGATGCAGAGTTCTCAGTGATTGGAAATACAAAATTCCATGTTTCACAAACAATTCAACTGTATCACGTTTGCACTGAAATATAGGTTTAGTTTTATTCTTTTTCTTGTCCTTATGCCAAGCTACGTGGGGTCAGTACCGTATGTTTCCTACACTCTGTTGTTTGTCATTTACTCACCTTTCGTTTACGCAATCCATCCATACCTTATAACTTTCTCATGATTGTGATTGGACCGAACACGCGCGAGGCCCACCTGATGTTAAGCGGTTACATTTGCCTACAGCAGATGCATTTCGTCACGAGTGACGAACTGCACAGCGACCATCACCCGAAGAATAGCTATGTATAACTTTTCTCCGGTAAGTTAATAGGTATAAAGCTGTTAAGTCCCGTGTTCCTGTAATACTGGCTCTCAGACTGCTGCTGAAATACCCTTTTAGGTGCTGTCGACAGATATTCTATTTGAGGGTGGTAGCTAGCCATGCGAGCATTCGCTAAATGCCCTGCCACCGTGCAGTGAAGATCAAGCCGGCGCGGTGGGAATCGAACCATGTACCTGTGGCACGACGGATGATGGCGGCGGCAGTCCATAAACCGCTCGGATATCATTGCTTGCACTCGTACCGATTGTTATAGTTTCAAATGGGTGCCTAAAATGCTAATGCATAATCGCAAATATTGTAAACGTATGGAGTATCTGCGTACTTACGTCTCAAGTTAATAATAGATTCAGACACGATAACGTCTAGCCTGCCGGCCTACTTTACCAAAATATCGATTGTACTCAATACCTATTATTAAATCATAACGTATAGGTCTATGTTTTGAAATACACAGTCGGGAAGCGGTCGCGGAGTCACAATGTCGCCAAATGTTAGACGTTAAGTTTTTTGCTCCTGTTTTTGATATTTTCCCATTTCGATACCGATATCTACCATGTTTGTTCCAATGTCCTTCTTATCTTTTCAATCAAGTCAGAAAAGCCAAGCATTTAGGTATGATATCATACATATTCTATTGTTCTCAATCATCGGTAGAGTGGCAAGAGCGCTGAAGTACAATCCAGGCTCAGATCCCGGTTCAACAAATTTAATATTGGATTTTTGTCACAAGAATTTTCAATAGCAGTCCTAAGTGTGTGAGCTGTGCATACTCGGCACATAGGGTCACCTCCTATTACATGGGGCAAAACATATCTGGCAAAACGCGAGTAATGTAGGCTGCTGATATTTTCGAGGATATAAATGATGATTTAAGTTGTTGTTCTTAATTATAAAAAACCGTTAGATACAAAGAAGATTTAGATTGTTGTATAGAAAAATTAATAGTAAAAAAACCACCCAAATACCGATTGGACTCCCATACCCGTGGGTTCCGTAAAAAAAAAAACAGAATGTACCTACCAAAAATTTCTTTTTTCACACAGTTCCAGATCCTAAGCAGAATTACAAAATTACAAATTTACTAGAAGAAAAAAATTAAATCATGTCCTAAGCAGAAGATTAGATATAGGACTAAACAAAAAACTTAAAAAAATGTCTTACTAGGAACCCGTATACATTTTTGGCTTTTTGTTACCATTGTTTTTTTTAGGCAATTCGCGATAATATTGTGAAAATTTCAACCGGCTACAATTTGCGGCTCCTATAAAGAGCGTACAGACGGATAAATGGACAGTGGCTAGTATAGTGTCAACTGTGACAGTAGCTTAGTAAGTAATCTGTGGTAATAGGGTCCCGTTATCGGTTCGGCGCCCTTTAAGAAACTTAACTTTTTGTCATTATTATTTGTGGGTAATTCCGCCATACTAACACAATACATATTCCGTGAAAATTTGAAAAGCTTACCTCTTACGGTTTCAAAGATACTGTTCCCTTTAAAGGTTGAAAAGACAGAAAAACTGTCGAATGGACAGATTCAGCCGAGGCTTTGTAATATTTCCAATTTCTAATACGGAACCCTAAAATAGCATCATATACTTCAAATTCCTGTAAGTTAGGTGATGGCCGCTAACTTTGTTAAAATAACTTATTTAATTTTATGTACCTACCAACTTCATTCAACTATAAAAAAATGGGAGAAGCGGCACCTGTACTTCGAGCATGGCACTTTCAAATCAAGCGGTGACGTCTCATGATTGAGTCTCAGTAATGTGCGTCTACCGCATGTTTGTCTTCCTATCTTTGTCATTCATTAAAACGTATCATACACAATGGAAGTGTAGCTGAGTGCATTATTATGCCAAGTGTAAAATTTTCGCCACATTATATTGTCTTGACATTAGAGCGTAGGCTACGATAGGTTACGCTTCCTTTTTTATTTAAATTGATGACCAAATCTGTTTCAACACAGTTTCATTGTTTGCGTGTTCTTTCTCATTACTATAGTAGGTACATTAGTAATTTTCGAGTAAATCCATTAAATTTTCAATCGTTGCATACTTTGACTAATAAAAATTCACGTGACTCGAACCAATTTCGTGAGTTATCTTCTAGGAGGTCGTAAACCCTCTACTGCCGATATTAAACAAACACTCCCGAGAAATATTATCAACTCGAAAATAATAAACGTCATACTTTTATCGTAAAAGTTTTAGGTTGCTATGCTGTGTATTTTTTAGGCTATCGTAATAAAACCGATCGGTGATGTAAACGGTATTGAAATTTCTCACTAATAGGTATGAGTCTGGGTTGCAATTCTCAGAATATTATTTATTGGCCGTAAAATGCTTCGAAACAGCGATATCTTGTTTTGTATACCTATGTAGTTTGTATTCTATTTTTAAAGTGATGCACATATATACAATAAACATATTATATAACTATTCTTATCATAATTTCTCTACCTATATACTTATATATTTTACGTGAAGTCAGTAGGTACAATAACATGTTATTATTTTTCTTTATAAGATAAAATATTAATTGGAATTAACGAAAAAAATGGCGTGTTGAGCGGGACATTCTAAAATTCATACTGTTTCATGGTGATTGCAGCTAGTTTTGGAAACCATTCTACTGATGACGGAATTCACAAATTTATACAGGGTTATTAAATATCTCAAAATATTTGTTAGGACTAGCAGATGTCAACCCTAAGAGGTTGTTAGCATATTACCAATAACCCTGTATAATATTGCTCGTTTATGTATATCTTTAAAAATTATTGAAACAATGCATATTATTCTATAAGTTAAAGCTAAATCTGTAATAGTAATAGTATATTATATAAGATAAGTTGAAAATTACAGCCGAGGCGATATTGCTAATATTATTGTGTTTTGCTACAGATAAATAGTTGTAATTTACAGTCATTATTAATGAAATTAAAGAATTAAATGTTTATTCATTATATTTTATCTCCCAAGTAAATTATATTAATAAAAAATGACCACTTTTCAGACATAAAAACTCTTTGCTAAGATTTAAAAAGTACCGTTCGTTTTAGACGGAGCATCTAACTAAATATAGTGCGTTTTACATAACAATAACGCATCGTATTGTCATGAGATACAATACGATATTGAAATTGGTGAAATAAGAGACCCTTTGAAAGCAAATGTGCTATAAAAATATATAAAATGACGTTTTATTTATTTCTATTGATTACTGATTGGCTAGCCTCTGACGGGTCTGACCACTATCAATCCAAGTGGACGTCGATCTTAGCTAATTCGCCAATCAGAACTTCGTCCTTAGCATTGACACGACGTAAAATGTTGTCTGTTGGCATAAATTATATGCAGTTATAAGATTACTTTCTTTTACAGCATCGCAGAAATTATCAGGGTGTAAATGGAGCAAGACGCAAAAGTTTATTACTAAATTTGGTTTTTGCAAAGTTAACTTAGCTGAACACTCTTTTCGAACTAACAGTAAAGTCGCATCGAATAAACCCATAATTGTGGACTTTTCCTCAACAATAAAGAAAGAGAAAGTTCTTAAAACAATTAAAGCGTTCAACAAAGAGCGTAAAGACCTCAAACTTAACTCTCAACATTTACGTATCGAAGGGCCTGCAAGGCCGATCTACGTATCAGAGAGCTTATCCCTTAAGACTAAGCGTCTTTTTTCCATGGCCCGGGATTTTGCAAAGTCAAATGGGTATACTTTTTGCTGGGTTGCTCATGGTCAAGTCTACCTCCGTAAAATGGAAGGTTCACCCTCGCTGCGCATCACTTCAGAAGCCGATCTTCAGAAAATGTCAGTACAAGCCTGACTAGTAATAACTTACCCTACAAAAATATTAAGATATAGTGTTTGCATGATTTTAAGCTTATATCACTCAATTACTGTTATTTCTACCCATTATTTTTATTTTTATATTCTCTCATATTATTTTGTAATCAGACACACACAACTTACTATCCATACTCATTTTTCACACATTGATCAAACATACACATCAGCAATAAACATACCAGAACTCACGGGAAAAACAGTCCCGAACCAGACTAAAAACTATAAAACAACAGGCCTAAATACAAGTCTTAATATTTGCAACAAAAGATCTGGGTCCCAAATTCTATATTGCTTCAATAATGGATGATATTAGTTATATTAGTAACGATTTGGAATCATTGGAAATATCTAACTCTCATGTTAGCTCACCGGAAGAGTGGTCTACGCGATTCTGTGCACAAAGTAATATCAGGAAGCATGTATCTGTCTTGCACGTAAACATACGTAGCATAAATTGTAACATTGACGCTCTCCGTGTGTTCTTGCATCGATTGGACTTCCAATGTGATGTAATAATCCTCACTGAATGTTGGTTGAGCAAAGTTGTGAATGCACTACCATCGCTTCACTCATACAAATCACATAAATCAGCTTTTCGAAATCAAAATGACGGTGTAGTTATCTATATTCGCCAGGAATTGAGTTTCTCTGTGTTTGAGCCAGAGTGTAACGAAGCAAATTGCTTGACAGTCAAGTGCAGTCAAGATTTTGCAATCGTAGCTATCTACCGATCTCCCTCCTTCAAGAACACCGATGGTTTTGTGGATAGCCTTGACAGAATACTGACCTCACTATCATCGTGCACTACAGTCGCCATTATTGGAGATGTTAACATCAATATCTTACCACAAAATTGTAGTGATATTTCCGAGAAATATCTGAACATGTGTGCATTTCACGGTCTATTACCTGCTCATTTACATCGAACCAGACTTAACAGTTGCTTGGATCATGTCATTTTGAGAAGTAATAAAAACACAGATACTATTATTTTTGACACGTTTATCACCGATCATGCACCTGTACTTTTTCAGGCAGATCTTTCTCATAAGTCATCATATTACAATAAACTAAAAACGTTCGTTGAGAAAACTGATTTATCATCCATTGCCTCTGAAATAAAAACTTTAAATTTTGGCGATATCTTCAACTGCCACGACCCTAATCTAGCAACTAATATGTTGGTAAATATATTGATGGCCATAATAAAGAAACACACTACAAGTGTCCAAGTGTCTTGCCGAAATAGAATTAAGAAACCATGGATTACACGCGGCCTTCTAAAATGTATGAAAGTACGTGACAAACTACATTTGCAGAGCCGTAATTTTCCTCAAAATGTTATTATACAAATTACCTACAAGCGATACCGTAATTTTTGTAATAATCTCTTGAAAAAATTAAAAACTGAATATGAAAAAAAAGAATTTCAAAAAGCTAACAAAAACCCAAAAAAGACTTGGAAATTGATTAAAGAGATAACTAATATGAATACAGATCGTAACTCAGCGAGAGAACTACTAAAAATCAAATCTACAGTCAAGGAATCTATAGATTCTGTAAATGGTTTTTTTGCCAACGTAGGCACAGAACTAGCGTCTCGCATTAAGTCTCAAGAGGATCATAACTCTAACTACAACACAACTCGTACCATAAATAAATTGGGTAACTCTATGGGACTGCTTAACATTGATGAAGAGGAATTACGTACTATTATCTTAAAACTACGAAATGATTGCGCTGTGGGATGGGACGGTATCCCTAGCACACTCATTAAACTAACTAGTTGTTCAATCATACCGCCGTTAACACATATCTTTAGCTTATGCCTTTCTAAAGGTATTTTTCCCGATGCCTTTAAAAAGGCTCTTGTGCATCCTATCTTCAAGGGTGGGGCCAGAGACAGTGCTGCAAACTATAGACCGATATCTGTGTTGACAACATTTTCAAAAATTTTTGAAAAGATACTTAATAATAGATTGCTACTTTTTCTAGAAAAAAATAACATTCTTGCTCCAAACCAATTTGGTTTCAGGAAAGCAAAGTCCACCGAAGACGCTGTCATGGAACTTACAAACAAAATTGTTACACACTTAGAAAAAAAAAATAAAGCCGTGGGCGTTTTTCTAGATTTGTCAAAGGCATTTGACACTGTCTCTGTCCCCCTACTTTTAGATAAAATGGAAAACATTGGAATAAGAGGCCCCGCTTTAAATATTTTTCAAAATTATTTAGTTGATCGCATTCAAAGTGTAAAAATTGACTCATCTCTAAGTAGTGAATCAAAATTAAACAGTTTTGGAGTACCGCAAGGTAGTGTTTTGGGACCGACACTGTTTTTAATTTACGTTAATGACCTATGCCGACTTGATATCCCAAATTGTGAAATAATTGCTTATGCTGATGACACTGCACTTTTAGTTGAAGGTAAATCCTGGGATTCTGCCATGAGAAATACAGAGAGCGTACTCAGGCGTGTTATGTCATGGCTAAACTCAAACCTATTAACACTAAATATAAATAAAACCACAATAGTAACTTTCTCTGCTTGTATATCCTCACAACCAGGCACATCATTTCGTATCAAAGCTCACCAATGTTCTCCGGTTCCTTATCTGAACTGTGACTGCATGGTTTTGGAAAGAGTTTCATTTGTTAAATATTTAGGGGTGCACATCGACAACATTTTAAATTGGCAAAAACATATTGACTTTCTCTGTGGACGAATTCGGAAACTAATGTTTACTTATAAAAAACTTAGATCCTCCGCTGACTTACACACTCTAAGGACTGTATATTTTTCTCTGGCACAGTCTATATTGACATACTGCATTTGTGTTTGGGGTGGCACTTACATAACTTCTATGCTCAGAGTAGAAAGGGCACAGAGAGCTGTCTTAAAAGTCATGTACAGGAAACCCAAACTTTACCCAACGACCGATCTTTACAGGGAAAGTGATGTACTGACTGTTCGACAGCTCTTTGTTCTCAACACCGTCTTACGGCAGCATGAACTTGTGCATTATGATCCAGAGAGCCGCCAGAAGAAACGTCGCAAAGACGTTGTGTGTCAATTGGGGTCACACAGAACACAACTCGCAAATAGACAGTTTCAAGCTTTGGGCCCACGTTTTTATAATAGGATTTGTAAGATTATAGATATTTATCCATTATGTAAATCTAGAAGCAAACGGCTTGTTCAAACTTGGTTAAAAAAGTTAACTTACCAAGAGACAGAAAAGTTGATGTTGGCTTTAAAATAAGTACCTGTATCTATGTTTGGTATATTATTTCTACAACATTCAAATAACAAACTGGTCCTAACACATAACACTATAATTTAATTTAAATAATCAGTTATACATTTAAAACACTTAAAAAAAAACAGAAAAAACATATAACTCTCTCTAAACATAACTCTCTCTTTCACATATTTTTATTCTACACACATACAAATATAAATATATATATATATTTTCCTTACAAAATTACATTATTATATAAAATTAACAAATAGGTATATAAGATAAAATATTAATTGGTTATCTTTCATAGTGAAAATATATGATTGGTTTTATATAAACTTTATACATTAAAACAAAGTATTTTAAGACTCTAAACTGGGAAGGTCCTGTACCCTGTAAAACAGTTTATAACTAGTACGGGGACAGGAGCTCACAACTAAAGATGCATTATTATTACCAAGATCTAGATTATTTAGATAAAACATTGTAACCCTGAATTATGAACAATAAATATTATTATTATTATTATTATTACTCTTTCACAATCAGCGATTGCGTGAGGTTAAACAGGACATTCATGGACATTTTAGGACATAGTGTCACACCAAGTACTAATTTTGCCCGTCTCGATATTTTAGTGAAGATGGTTACGAGTAATAGGACGCAGAAGTGATACGAGTCGGTCGACCTGAACATAAAATTATGGTATTTTCGCGTAGTATAGTGGCATTTGTTTAGAACATATTATAATACATAATTATTTACTGCTAGCAACAAAAAACCTCGCAGAGGTTTGTCAAGTTGCTCCTCACTCCAAAAAATTAAAAAAAATTACAAATTCATATCAGTAACTAGTAACTTATTTATACAAATTATACCTATTCAAACAAATGAAATGAAAAACATTTAAACTATTTAATATTGAGTTTATGAAACGCAGCCTGAAATATACTGCACACTCACAAGCGCCAATCGCACGGCACACTAGGATCGCGACAGTACGTATGTACTACACACTACGAAATAATAGTACAAAAGTATAATCATACTAAAAAAACCAACACTGAGGGGACGTTGCTAAACTTAGTTGATAAGTTAAGAATGACTAAGTAAGCTAAGCTAAGAAAGCTTTAAAATCTATTTATCCGTAACTAAAGTAGTCCATTGAATAAGTATTTAATATATATTGTTAGATAGGTATCGTAAACGTACTCTTCAAATATCGCGTATCAAGTGCAATAGTTAGACCATCTTGCAATGAAACCAAATTAATGTATACATTTTCAATTATCCGCCACGTTCACGTGAGAAATCATTCTAAATATGATGTGTTTTGATTTGTTATTTATTTTAAAGTATATTCGCTTGCTACTTGACGCTTGAAATCTTTTTCGTTATAGAGTCAAACCTGGCAATATAAGAATGCAAGAAAAGTATAAAAATATAGTTAATGTGCGACGTGTGGTATTTTTTTTAATAGATAATATTATGGTACTTAAAAGAGTATTTAAAATACTTATATTTACCATACAAAAATTATTCAAACATTTAGAGTAGAGTTATATATAGCATAAGTTAACAAAACAGGTGAGAAAAAGACAACTAAAAATGTTTTACGACTTCGTAATCACCATCAAGCAATTGAATAGTATAAATAAAAATAAATGGTTTATTAAACCCTGCCGGTTTGTCTTTTTATATAATATGTTTGTGTTGTTTTGAGTTACTGGCACGTTGAGCCAATTCAAATTCGAAGGAAAGGACTATCGTTGCAATGGCTTTTCGGTGAAACGGATGCTCGAGCTAATGGCTAGTCGAAATTGTGGTACATCGATGATATGGAATTTCGGCAATGCGGACGCTCGAGCTAATGACTTCGGGGAAACAGCCATCGGGCACATGACATTCGAAATCAAGCAGTAAACCCATTCGTTAGTATGCAGTAATTTCATGAACGACATCGCTAATGTATATTTTCAAAACACTATAGCTGGGCCTTAACGTACTAAAGTTTTTCCACAAATATGAACCCCCATTTGATCCATCTGAATGTTAAAAATGCAATAATTCCACTACTAAGTTGAATGATTGCATTTTTAATATGAATTATAGCAATAAAATTTATATTCATTAATATTGTAACTAAATAATTATTTTAATTTTTTTCAAGAAAGAATTACCTAATCAGATGATAATTTAGGTTGCTCCGGTGTCGGTTATGCTTGTTACAATTTTGAGCCTCTACCTAATACTAAAAAATTGAGAATTTTTTGGAATATTAAAATATTCAGTCATTAAAAACATTTTCATGTAAAGTTTCATTTTATCCTTTTTTTTTAATCCTGCCATTTGTATCCCTATTCACAACTTATGATATTGATGGATTGAAAAAACTAAACTAACCTTTGTAGGTTAATTTTTTGCTACCCATTCAATAGAAAAAATATAATACCACACTGGGCATATCTACTAAAAAACCATCCAAAACTGATCAGCGCTTACGGAGTCGGTATCAGTTTACATAGTAAAAAAACAACTAGAATTGTAAAACTCTTTTTTTGAAAGTCAACTAAAAACAACTATCTAAGTACTTTGGTACATCATTTATCATCTGTAGATTCTATTTAATAAAAGGTGAACATAAATGTCAGTAGCTCAATTAGTTAAGTGAACCAGAATCTCTTGAACTTAGAATACAACAATACATAACCTTATTCTGAGTGCTCATAAAATAAATTACCTTCTCCATGATTTTAAAACCTAAACTAGAATAATATGATGATTAATGTGCAATGTTTGCAGTAAATCAAGAACCCTGGAGATTTAACCTTTCTCAATTCATAACAGAATGAACTTATAATCATGTTGTTCATTGCATAGTGCCCTGTAATTATACTTTATAATGTCATAAAGAATCAGAGCTTATGTCTTATTTATTTAACAGCGCCAACAGTGCACCAAATTGAATAGTTTCTGTTTACAAAACCATAACATGCTTAGTTAAATTAATTGCCGTCATAAATCGCCGTGATATAACAATAAAAATGTTTTAAACACGATTTTTGTGAAGATAATGCAAACATGAAGCTGTTAAACGAATATAACTTTTTTTTTGTTATTGTGACGGAACAAGCTCGAGGTCCACCTGATGTTAAGCGGACTAACCTCTGCCTATAACAGATGCATTTCGTCACAAGTCACGAATTGCACTGCGCCTATCACTTTGAGTTGAGCTTGACCATAGTTGTTAAGTCTCATGTGCCTGTAATTTCACTGGCTCTCAAGGACTACTGCTAGAACACACCGTTTGCTTGGCGACAGATTTTCTACTTGAGGGTGGTCGCTAGCCAGGTGGGCAATCGCAAAATGCCCCTTCCACCATGTCAACACCACAACTTATTTGGAATTGCGGAAATATGCCGCTACGAACACTTAGAAGTGATAACACGAGCAAGCGTTTCCCGCAAAATATTTATCTTAGAATTTAAAAATGAGTGCAAATGACGCAATGTGTAGCAGATACTGGTATTATTTCGAGATAACTTTGAACCAGAACAAAAGCATGTAGCCGCCTGGAGCCAGAATAGCTATAAATAGTGTAAACTAATCAGATGTTTTACGGGAATTCCTACATTGATGTACGATCTTTTCGCTGTATGGCAACTATAGGTTTTTAAAAATAATATTTAGAATGATGTACCGCTAAACGTGATGAAACCATTATGGTCAAGGACTGGTGTTCCTTATGGACCAGTATGGACAACTAGTGTAATAAGGTATAAATATTCAACAGCCTTCTCTACACGCACAATTACTTATTTTCTTTCAGTTTAATTTACCGTTTTCAGCACTCTAGAATAAAGTTGCCGCGATTACTCGCTATTATTCGGTATTCGGCATTACTCGACATTTTTTTTGATATGCGTCGAATACCGAATAGTATAGCTATTATTCGGCATTCGGCGAATAGTCGTCTAAAATAAACTTTTATCGAACAAAAACTAAAGAGTTAAAAATAATCAATTTTTATTATTTTCCTAAATAAAACATTACACAGTATTAATTATTATCTGTAATATGTGCCTGTGCCTATCATATTCATGAAATTAAAATGTAGGTATGTATGACATGAAACAGATTTCCTTAACTTTATTGTTTTCTTTTCTCACAACCTTAGAAGAAGTTAGAAATATTTATTCATGTCGAATAGTAATGTCGAGTTATTCGACTATTCGCCAAAGTGAATGGCAATTAATCGGTATTCGACTATTCGCTATAACAACTATTCGCGGCAACTCTACTCTAGAATATTTTGGAAACATACAAACGTACCTCTCACGAATAAATTGAAACGTCAAAACAAACGCTGCGTAAATTAAAGGTGCCGCCAAAATAAAGAAAACAGAATGCGTGCTTAGCTTAATATCCTCGGTCACTAGTCATATATCACTCGGCCATATAACATAAGCTTTGTTTACTTTTTGTTACTGTGAATAAAGTCATCAGAAACATCATCTCAACCGCTATCTCCAAACGTTCTGAGAGCAAATAAGCGAGAAAAAAACACAAGCTTAGTAGTACTTATCAGCAACAGGCACCTGAGTGAAGACGATCCTCTCTTTGAAAGATCGACGGCGACGGCATTACTCGTATCATCGCTTATAGAAACAGTGCGTCTTCTATCCCGACCAGCCAGGAGCTCTATTGTTGTCCAGAAGGAGCCCTCGGAAGCACTAGACTCAGCACGTTGCATCTTCTGTAATGTGCGAGGTGCATGTAGCCACACTCGCTGCCGAAGGTGCAATGACTGCCGCCGCCATTACGAGTCGGCGGAACCACCCGGCGCCGACACCCCACGTGCTTACACGCGAACATTAATTTATAGCCTGACACCTATCGTGGGTAATTCCCGTGTATTCGATGAGTCCACCGACACCTCAATGATCTATTTAATTGCTGTTAATTCATCGATAGAACATGAGTGTAGTGAACAATCAAAGTGGAGCTTTTGATAGTTTAAGTGGTTTGTGGAATATAATACAGAGAATAAAAAGTGATATTCATTTAGCCATGAAAAAGGAGGGGTTGAACTTTTACGTGCAAAGGGAACATAGAGGTCAAAAGCAAGTTACAGTTGAGTTTTAATTGCAAAATTTAAATTATCTACTATCATTAAGAGACCTATAAGAAGTCGTCGTCATGGTCGCGAGAATTGTTATTCTTACTATCGATAACGATGTGCATTGTATAGTTTTGTATTAACTAGACTAGTTTCTGCTAACCACCTGCGAGCTGTTCACGTGTAGTGGACTAACAGCGTAGATGGTACATTTAACCCGTTCACAGGCTCGTCCACGCGTGACCCGGATAGCGCGAACATCGCCACGACCGGGTCAGCCGGATGCCATGAAGGCGTCCTTCAGACTGCCTCCCAATAATTAGGCATTGAAAGTTTTGTGCATGAACGTTCTAGTTTGAAAAATCTGGGTGTTCTACTTTTCAAATAAGGTCATTTTCACAGAATTTCTGAACTTAAAATAATAAAATAAATCTGTGTGTTTTAATCAAACTTTCATGTTTGTATGTTGTAGTAAATAAGCTAGTTATAGTTTACCAGCCGTATTATCGTTATTCATATTTTGATTAGTGGGATTGTGATGGGTCTACCTGGTGTTAAGCGTTAACCTCCGCCTATAACAGATGCATTTCGTCACAAGTGACGTACTGTGATGGACCTCATGTGCCTGTCATTTCATAATTATTTATATTTTATTAATGATAATTACTTACAGGCTCTCAAAGACTGCTACCGGAATACACTGTTAGGTGCTTGGTGGTAGATTTTCTACTTGAGGGTGGGTGGTAGTTCCTGTAAAATTTCCACTTTAGGGTGTCTCCCCAGTTTCCAGGCAAAGATACTTAGACAGTAAATGATGTAACAATTACGATAGGTAAATCAAACATGAAAAGCAAACATTGTAGTGCAAAAACGAGGTAAATTGATTGAGAGTCACATGTAACCGGTGGGTTGGTCTATTTACATATACAAGCAATAAAAACCGACAGACGATTACTGGTTTACGTATAGACTTGCGTTATTTGGTACCATTCGCCATTGGAATATAGTTTCCGAATATTGGTGTCATTTCATATCATTTTCTATTCTGAATAAAGATGTTATTGTGTCGATAACTGCGCCAGGTCACGTGAGCACGTGCTCATACATTATTTTAGTTTAAATTTTGTCAAAAAATTACATTATGGACCTAACGAAACGACGTCAATCGGTCTTGGTGACCATGATAAATTAGTTATTATTCGTAGTACTTATAGATTAGATATGAAGCAATGTCGTATGAACTTATTTTTTTTATATAACGCGTGTCTTTTGAGCTTTGAACTAAAAAGACACGCGTTAGATAAATCTGTGACAAACAGAATGATGAGGAGATTATTAAAATTTCCGAAGTGCGTGTCGGGTTTTGCTTTTTTGGGGTAGGTACTACATCGCAAATACATGTTTGTTTATTTTGACCGTTAAAACAGCTGACGGTATAGATGATATTCCCATGCAAAATTGAAGATCTGGTAAATACAGATCATTCTTCCCTCCACCGACCAATCTCCGTCGTTTGTTTTCCACTCTATTCACGCAACATTAATGAAATTATGGTGACCCCATAGAAGCTATAAGAAATAAGAGGTTGAAACGACATTTC
This sequence comes from Plagodis dolabraria, assembly GCA_963854805.1. NCBI lineage: Eukaryota > Metazoa > Arthropoda > Insecta > Lepidoptera > Geometridae > Plagodis > Plagodis dolabraria. The sequence goes on from OY978444.1 coordinate 25,974,924, forward strand.
CAGTATTTTTTGTGTAGAGTTGCTATACTGAACATAATATATTATTCTTTCTAAAATAGAACACTAACAAAAATGTTTTAAAAGCTTCTCCTCCTTGAAGTTCTCCTATTTTTTATAGATTAAAAAATAAACTTTTTTTATTCAGGATCAGTCGAATCATCTGAATTGCTGAACCATTATATTTTTTTATTCAGGCGGTATACTTTATTAACAAATATCTACGAACTATATACAACACTACTGCTATATACTACGAAAAAAACATTTAGACAATCTACACGCCATTGCAGACGCAGTGCAAATGCTCCAGCCCTCTACCGGTTGGTAGCGTGGCCAGCATGCTGGCAGCATTGCCCCGTTGGATTGCAATGCTTATTTATTGAGCCAAAGAGGTGCCAGTATTTTGATCAGGCGTCGCATCAACCATGCGTTCTGATAAGTTTTGGAAAATACGATGCGCTCCTTAAATAATTTGCTAGGTAGGTACTTACGCGTATTGTATTAATTTCGCTTGCCACCATCGGGGTAGTTCGGGTGGTAGTTGAAAGCGCTTCATCTTTTTACGGCGCATCTCACCCATTTCGCCGGTTTCATCTTCGCCCTCTACCTATGATTGTAAAATGAGGCCTATAACAATGTGATTTTTATATCTAAAATTTACTCTACATATAGGTTTATTTTTATGAGACCATGGGTTTTGTCCTGTTATACATTTCTTGCTAGAACTCTCCTTCTAGCTCTTTACTCACTTATGGTACATACATAGCCGTCCCATATATTTGAAGTGTTCGTCGCGGAGTTTGCCTTTTTTATAGCTGATAGACTACTATCTCACCTGATGGTAAATGATGATGCGGTCGCCAGCCTCTAATTCTAGGTTAGCCTGAACAACATCTTCGTTGTTCAGGCTAACCTAGAATTACTGGTTCTCAAGGACATCTGCTGGAACGTTAGGTGCTTGGCGACAGATTTTCTACTTGACGCTGGTTTGGCTAGATAGCCAGGCGGGCAGTCCCATACCACCATGCTATAACGACTTCTATTCTAAGATTAAAACCGGGAACGGCAGCCTAAAATGCTTAATTTGAAAATCAAAGAATAATTTATACAATTTAGGCGTCTACGACTCTATCGCCGTATTCGGAAAAAACGTCGTTTTAAAACGTTTTTTTGCGAGAAGAAAGGGCGTGAAATCGGGATCTTCCAAAGCACAGAATGCTTCGGGGGGTACTTAATAGTAACGCCACTAGCAGTCACCCAAGTCGTGACCGTGGAGAACGTAAGCAACATCCACTGCGGTCATGACTTACGAATTTAGAAGATCCGGTAAGAACGAGTCAGCAGGGGACGCTGAGAGCGCTTAGTCGTTCTTATCCAATCAGCGAGGTTAAGCAATGTTATCTGCGGTCATTAATTAGGTGGGTGACCACGCAGCATTTACTTACGGAGCGCTGCCGTGCTTCGGACGTATGTCAAGTTCATTGCGACGTGTTTTTCGGAACATTCAAGACTCGACTCACATAAAACTTTTTTCCCAAAACACGCACTTCATCCACAGCTTAGTTTTTGCTCTACCCATATATATTATATACAAAATGAATTTAAACATATATTGTAATTTAAACATAAAGATAAATGCGTTATCGATGTAAAATAAAAACCACATGTTTTACTTAAAAAATGCGTAGAAACACCTTAAATACAAAGTCGGTGGAGGTAGGTATAACAATCAAATTGAATGTAAAAAATGAATAAACATCTTACTCGCAAAATTCAGCACAATGAAAACATGTGGGTAGTAGTAGTACACTTGCGATAATTTTTTACATTTGACATGATGCCTGTTTTTTTTTGTTGCCATGTGAAAGAGACAGTAAAACTATTGTGTTTACTTAGTTTGAGAAGCCATTATCTAGATCATTGCCCACTGACAACCAAATAACCTAAAAAAAACAGGTTAGTAAAAATGCGAAAAAGTTCGTAAATATTATTCAATTTTAGTAAATAATACGGGATAACTTACGTGAATAAATTATTTACTAAAATGAGTGAAAACCACGTTAGTTTTTATAATATTATTCAAGTGTCTGAACATGCAGATACTTAAGCAGTTAAGGTCAATGACCTCAAGCTCAAGGTTATTGACCCTAAACCATTTCTTGATCTCATAAGAGAGGTCATTGATTGACCCCAGAAACAAAAAGAAAGTCTATAGAGCCCCCAAGAATATCCACTAACCCTCGGATGCCTATTATAAGTTCCAAATTCCATAGCGCCCCCAAAGATACCCCAACCGGTATTCAGCGCCAGTTTGCCGTCGCCGTCAATCACTAATTATGATTCATGTGAGTCATGTGGGACCAATAAGGAACAACCTAAACATGAATTAAACTTACACGAATTTTCACTCTTTTGTCCTTATCTTCAGGCTTTGTTTCCTCTGACCCGTTGCCATTTTCGGTTTCGTTATCCATTTTTACTAACCTTTCTTACAATTTTATTAGGTACTTATTACAGAAATTTAGTTAGCGTTATTATTCTAAACTAAATCAAAACCTTTATTCAGCGCCAGTTTGCCGTCGCCGTCAATCACTAATTATGATTCATGTGAGTCATGTGGGACCAATAAGGAACAACCTAAACATGAATTAAACTTACACGAATTTTCACTCTTTTGTCCTTATCTTCAGGCTTTGTTTCCTCTGCCCCGTTGCCATTTTCGGTTTCGTTATCCATTTTTACTAACCTTTCTTACAATTTTATTAGGTACTTATTACAGAAATTTAGTTAGCGTTATTATTCTAAACTAAATCAAGTTTTGATTATTGTATTCATCATCACGTAAAATTTAGCACAAATTATCTACATTTAATTTAAAATTTCATTTGCCCAAAATATTTTACAGGAAAAAATTTTGACGTAAAATTCAAAAAGATACTCTATGACATGGTCTAAGAAAACAAGGTCTTCTACTCCGAAATAAACACGAGCTACGTCACAATCGAATAAGCTCCTTATAGTAACACGATTATTGCAAAATACAACATTATTGTTCTTTTTCTTGTGAATGTTTTGTTGTAAAATATCAATAAGTTATTACAAACGCCTAATTGAAAGTCAAACATGAATCAAACTACGCCAAAATAAATGGTACGAAAAAAGTTGTCTTCCTATTGTTCCACCATTTTGACAATTATCGCCATATCTGTCGCACGTATATGATTTGCATCTATTTCGCTCTCGCTCATGCACATATGCGCAGTGATTCGCAAATTTTGTGGTCGGGTCATGTAGGTAGTGCTCATTTCTATAAGCTACGAGTATAATAATTTTTTTTTCTATACGGAAGTGTAAGACTAAGGGCCTGTTTCAGAATGTTCGAGTAAGTTCCGGTTTTACTACCCAGAACATATTTATTAAACAAAACACTATCTTTGCGTTTCACAGTCATCGATTTAGACTATCCATCGTTTAAAGCTTGAAACGCGCAGCATGTTAACTGTCATTTCTATCATTCAGTTATTTTATGTGTTGCATAGTAACCCGAATTTTATTATGACATTCTGAAATGGGCCCTAAGAGTAGAAAAAGCAGAGATTTGAAGTTTTTTTCATTTCCTGCAAAATCGTCTATAAACAAAGAATGGCTTCGGTACTGTAGACCTTAATCAACTACTAAATATTGGTTTTTACTTCCGATATTGTATTATTGAGCTTTCTTTTAAACTAAACTATACCTACACCTTTACTTCCTGATAGAAAACAATTATACTTGTTTTCAATCTATGAAAAATTTAGGCCTAGTAGCGTCAACGGTACCCAGTATAAGAAAACTATTCGGTTTCAAACGCTCTGTACGAACTTATAACCATAATAAATTTAAGAATCATTAAGCTATGTAATCTAAATCACAAATTTTACGTCATTTTCTTTATAAAAAAAAAAGTTAAATTTACTGGGTTCGTGGCTTAGGCCCTCAGTGGTCGACGCACCTGTGGCTGACGCCTCCGATTCTAATAAATGTAGTATATTTATTTTTTTGTTTTTTTTTACTATGTACAGTAAACGACAAAAGTCTTTTTTAATCAAATTATCATACGTACAAAGAAGATCATACGTACTATGCATTTGTGACGCAGTTATTAAGGGAAAAAATATTTTATTTTCCAGTGTTTAAGTTAGTAGTCACTTATTTTCTAATAATTTAGCTTTCTATCGGTAAAAAGCCCTTTGAGTTTACCCATTAAAACAAATATACAAAAATACGAAAAATCTGAACTTATCTCATAAAATAATTATTAGTTTTCATTTGAAAAACGTTGGTAAATTTTGTTAGTAAATAATAAATTACAATGTGAGATCTTATCTTCCATCTTCAATCAACACGTCTACTAACTGGGTCGAAAGAACACCACAAGGAAGAATTGAAATATGATTGCCAAGTTCACTGAACAATACGAAAAAAAAATGCATGATCATGTTTTTACACAACTCCGCCCGTTCGTGGAAATCCGACCAAAAAATAATAGTTAATTATTTATTAAGTAAATAGAGATGATTTTGCTTGTTAATTTTTATTAAAGGTAATAGATGTGTTCTATAATATATATTCGTTTTTAAAGTTGATCTTTTTTTATTATTATTGTTACCAAATTTGTAAAGAAAACTACACTTTTCAAATGCTGTTTAAGTACTATCCAGTTATTTTTTTAAGACTGATTTTGAATTACTATCTTTTTACTTTTGAGACTGATTGTCATAATTAGGTAAAATAATTCTTTTGATATAGAACAATATAGGTGATCAAAACTGTGGTTAAGATATTTATTTTTCCAAATTTGTATATGACATAAATAAATAAATAAAAACAACTAAAACATTATTTTTTTAAATATCGTTTCAATTTAAAGCATGTCTACTTTATAAGTATCATTACGATATGAAATATTGCATAAATCTACTCTAGATAGGTATATAGTTATTAGTTTTGTATACAATTTTTATGCCTGCCGGTACATTTGATTAAAAGTTGCTTTGATTTAAATTAAATTGACCGGGGGCTTCGACCACTGGGGGCCTAAGCCACGAACCCATTTTACTGCCCCCGAATTTCCTCAAATTAGGTATAAAGTTTGAGAGCCGTTGATAGAAGTGATAACAGTATACTTGTGTCCCGCAGGGCGATCACGTAACTTTTGTAGCAGTGAATTCTGATTGCAAGTTGCAACAATCAAAAATGACAGTTTTGACATATATTGTAGCAATTAAATAATTGTTGATAGCTACAGAACCACGTTTGACGTATCTTGTATCTATCGATAGAAACTGTTTTGTATGAAATAGCGATCACGTAAAATCAATATCAATTAGAATGACACTCGTAGTATATTACTGTATCATGGATACAAGTATTGGGTAGTTTCAAAGTATAGAAATCAATAGCTATAGCCTCTGACCATGGAAGTAATAAGTACTACGTACAACAGGAATGAGATGTTGTCGCAAAATTGAAGCCGAACGAGAGCTCAGTAACTGTACCTCTTATCCCTCTCTGGCGATGGTGACTATATTGAAATATGATTTAAGGACAATATGTATAAAAAATTATTTGTGATCTGACGTCATCAGGTCATTGCTTCAGATGGATTTTAATCGAAGATGCTACTGATAAACTTGCCCTTTGCAGCTGCATTCTGTTTTTGCTTGCTTTTTACACTCGCGTCATCTAGGTAGGTACTTACCTACTGGTCCTTGTGGTATACGACATGTAGCTGGACTAAGATAAAATTACGATTAGCTACCTATTGTGGTATTTTTCATTAATTAGGTAAGAAAAAAACAGTTAAGTTTACATTTAAGTTTAATTTTAAATCAGATATTGTTAAATAAAACAGTCTTGTGAAGTTTCTGCCGCAAACCCAGCTTATTCCTTATATGTTTCATTGGCTGCAATTTTGCATTATGAGTTAAACTAACATTAGGATCTTTAGGATCTGAAATTGAAACAAAGTTATTTTAATAGAGAAAGGAATAAAAAATGCATGAGTATTTAAGTTATTTGTTCTTGAACTAGGATTTGATAGTGACCCGACTTCTCTTTGACGGCCATCATCGTAAAGATGGTCGGTGACTAGAGGTCGTGGGAGGCGGTGACCTCGTTTTCTGGGACAATCGTCTCACAGAGGGAGGTGAAGGAGCGGGAAAGGGAGAGAGATCCTCTCTCAGTCCTGCTCCGCAGCCGATCATACTCACACTCCGTCGCCGCTCAGAGGACCTGGGAAGTCGGCCGTGGGGTATATCGCAATATTTTTTCGTTAGTAAGGCTTTACACGTAGCAACAAATAATATTGCTTTAACATGTCGGTAATTAATTATTATTTATATTTAGAAACATTTTAGAAGTAAATGTTTTACTTCATTACAATACATTAATCGCAATTTTTTCTACAAACGAAAGGATTGAAATCAACTTAACTCTGGTAACTCTAAGTCACTGTTAGAACGGGACACAGGGTTCAGTGGTAGCCTTCTCACTCGGCTTCATTTTTATTTTGCGCGCAACAAGACTCTTACGACGTTAGCATAAGGTTTTATTTTCTTTATTTTAGCTACATGATGCACATATAGAGTTCATTCCTGTTGTACGTAGTACTTATTACTTCCATGCCTCTGACAAACTAAGATTTTACTTAATTGCTCTGTGGCTATAGCGAAAGTATATTATAAAATTTTTCAGTGTTTATATGCTGAATGTAAATAGTAAATTAATGCATAAGTAGGTACTTATGGTAAAAGGTAGGTATTTAAATACTGTAGAAAAATTATACCTAAATTGTTATATTTTCCGTTTTAGGAGGTGGATCTGAGGAGATGGATCTGAGGAGTTGGAGATGAGGAGAAGGATCTGAGGAGTCGGAGATGAGGAGGTGGATCCGAGGACTTAGAGATGAGGACGTGGATCTGAGGAGTTGGAGATGAGGAGGTGGATCTGAGGAGTTGGGGATAAGGAGGTGGATCTGAGGAGTTGAAGATGAGGAGATGGATCTGAAGAGTTGGTGATGAGGAGATAGATCTGAGGAGTTGGAGAAGAGGAGAGGGATCTGAGGAGTTCGAGATGAGGGGGTGAATCTGAGGAGTTGGTTATGAGGAGATGGATCTGAGGAGTTGGAAATGAGGAGGTGGATCCGAGGAGTTAATGATGAAGAGGTGGATCTGAGGAGTTGGGGATTAGGAGATGGATCTGAGGAGTTGGAGATGAGGAGAAGGATCTAAGGAGTTGGAGATGAGGAGGTGGATCTGTAGAGTTGGAGGTGAGGAGGTGGATCTGACGAGTTGGGGCCGAGGAGGTGGATCGGAGGAGTTAAAGATGAGGAGATGGATCTGAGGAGTTGTTGATGAGGAGATGGATCTGAGGAGTTGGTGATGAGAAGGTGGATCTCAGGAGTTGGTGATGAGGAGATGGATCTGAGGAGTTAGAGATGAGGAGATTGATCTGAGGAGTTGGAGATGAGAAGGTGGATCTGAGGAGTTGAAGATGAGGAGATGGATCTGAGAAGTTGGTTATGAGGAGATGGATCTGAGGAGTTGGAGATGAGGAGGTGGATCCGAGGAGAGTTGGAGATGAGGAGGTGGATCTGAGGAGTTGAAGATGAGGAGGTGGATCTGTAGAGTTGGAGATGAGGAGGTGGATCTGAGGAGTTGGAGATGAGGAGGTGGATCCAAGGAGTTGGAGATGAGGAGGTGGATCTGAGGAGTTGGAGATGAGGAGGTGGATCCAAGGAGTTGGAGATGAGGAGGTGGATCTGACGAGTTGGGGCCGAGGAGGTGGATCGGAGGAGTTAAAGATGAGGAGATGGATCTGAGGAGTTGTTGATGAGGAGATGGATCTGAGGAGTTGGTGATGAGAAGGTGGATCTCAGAAGTTGGTGATGAGGAGATGGATCTGAGGAGTTAGAGATGAGGAGATTGATCTGAGGAGTTGGAGATGAGAAGGTGGATCTGAGGAGTTGAAGATGAGGAGATGGATCTGAGAAGTTGGTTATGAGGAGATGGATCTGAGGAGTTGGAGATGAGGAGGTGGATCCGAGGAGTTGGAGATGAGGAGGTGGATCTGAGGAGTTGAAGATGAGGAGGTGGATCTGTAGAGTTGGAGATGAGGAGGTGGATCTGAGGAGTTGGAGATGAGGAGGTGGATCCAAGGAGTTGGAGATGAGGAGGTGGATCTGAGGAGTTGGAGATGAGGAGGTGGATCCAAGGAGTTGGAGATGAGGAGGTGGATCTGAGGAGTTGGAGATGAGGAGGTGGATCTGAGGAGTTGGGGATGAGGAGGTTGATCTGAGGAGTTGGTTATGAGGAGATGGATCTGAGGAGTTGGAGATGAGGAGGTGGATCCGAGGAGTTGGAGATGATGAGGTGGATCTGAGGAGATGGATCTGAGGAGTTGGAGATGAGGAGGTGGATCTGAAGAGTTGGAGATGAGGAGAAGGATCTGTGGAGTTGTTGATGAGGAGATGGATCTGAGGAGTTGGTGATGAGGAGATGGATCTGAGGAGTTGTAGATGAGGAGAGGAATCTGAGGAGTTGAAGATGAGGAGATGGATCTGAGGAGTTGTTGATGAGGAGGTGGATCTGAGGAGTTGGTGATGAGGAGATGGATCTGAGAAGTTGGAAATGAGGAGGTGGATCTGAGGAGTTGGAGATGAGGAGATGGATCTGAGGAGTTGGAGATGAGGAGAAGGATCTGAGGAGTTGGAGATAAGGAGGTGGATCTGTAGAGTTGGAGATGAGGCGGTGGATCTGAGGAGTTGGGGATGAGGAGGTGGATCGGAGGAGTTAAAGATGAGGAGATGTATCTGAGGAGTTGTTGATGAGGAGATGGATCTTATGAGTTGGTGATGAGGAGATGGATCTGAGGAGTTGGAGATTAGAAGAGGGACCTGAGGAGTTGGAGATGAGGAGGTGGATCTGAGGAGTTGGAGATGAGGAGGTGGATCTGAGGAGTTGGGGATGAAGAGGTGGATCTGAGGAGTTGGTTATGAGGAGATGGATCTGAGGAGGTGGAGATGAGGAGGTGGATCCGAGGAGTTGGAGATGAGGAGGTGGATCTGAGGAGATGGATCTGAGGAGTTGGAGATGAGGAGAAGGATCTGAGGAGTTGGAGATGAGGAGGTCGATCTGAGGAGTTGGGGATAAGGAGGTGGATCTGAGGAGTTGAAGATGAGGAGATGAATCTGAAGAGTTGGTGATGAGGATCTCCTCATCACCAACTCTTCAGATTCATCTCCTCATCTTCATCAAAGAATCTATCTAGATCTGAGGAGTTGGAGAAGAGGAGAGGGATCTGAGGAGTTCGTGATGAGGGGGTGGATCTGAGGAGTTGGTTGTGAGGAGATGGATCTGAGGAGTTGGAGATGAGGAGGTGGATCCGAGAAGTTAAAGGTGAGGAGGTGGATCTGAGGAGTTGGGGATGAGGAGATGGATCTGAGGAGTTGGTGATGAGGAGATGGATCTGAGGAGTTGTGGATGGGGAGGTGGATCTGAAGAGTTGGTGATGAGGAGATGGATCTGAGGAGTTGGAGATGAGGAGGTGGATCCGAGGAGTTGGAGATGAGGAGGTGGATCTGTAGAGTTGGAGATGAGGAGGTGGATCTGAGGAGTTGGGGATGAGGAGGTGGATCCGAGGAGTTGGAGATGAGGAGGTGGATCTGTAGAGTTGGAGATGAGGTGATGGATCTGAGGAGTTGGAGATGAGGAGATGGATCTGAGGAGTTGAAATGAGGAGATGGATCTGAGGAGTTGCTGATGAGGAGATGGATCTGAGGAGTTAGAGACAAGGAGATGCATCTAAGGAGTTGAAGACGAGGAGATGGATCTGAGGAGTTATACCACCCTCAAGTAGAAAATCTGTCGCCAAGCCCCTAACGGTGTGTTCCGGCAGCTGTCCTTGAGGGCCATTAATTCTAGGTTAGTCTGAACAACATCTTCGACCACATCATCACTTACCATCAGGTGAGATATCGGTCAAAGGCTAGTCTATCAGGCAGTTAAAATATATATATATATATTATATGTATATATTTCTAATTTGGTGCCAAATAACACTGATATTTATTATTTTTATCACTAGATTGCCTCAGAATGGGAAGTACTGAATAATTATGTGTGTAGCACCGTACACCGTAGTTTTTGCGCAAAGAAGCTATAAATGAAAAATATATGAACTTTGTTTTTCAAGGGTGTCCGGAAAAAAACTCAATTTAACCCAAAGGTCCGAGTTTTTTAAGATTTTGTCCGGCATCGGTGGTTTAGGTGATGGCAGCCCTAGTTATGACATGACAGGCCTCAAAATTGGTTCTGTATCAATAACGTTTTAGAAAGAGACATAAAAGTATTATACTATTGGATAAAGTTGTGTGTTGGTTAATTAGATATTCATATTAGATGGGGCCATTTAAATTGGTCAGATAGCCAATGATTCACAGCAACTTCAGCATTCCGACCTGTGCCGCCACGCCGTGCACACCTGTCTACAGCTCCGCCAGTATCTCCCAGTGAGACCGCAATAGTCCCCGCACTATTGCCGTCTCACTCGGGTCATCGTTCCGACGCTAGTTGCAGACCAGTGCCTTGGAATACGCAGCCCTGACGAAGTTTTGTTTTTGTGTGCAGAAGCTGAGCAGCCGCCGACCGCCGTGCAACGTGAGCTACGAGCTCGCCGTGCCGGCGCGCAGAGGCGCTCTAAGACGTCAGGCATTACCACCTACCCAAGTCCCTTGTTTCGGAACAACATCATACCGGGCTGGTGGTCTTGTTTTGACCGCACTTTTCGGTGCGCACTTCACAACTCTACTACTCGACACAACATTGTAACAGTGCGCGTAACAACACACTTTGTGCTGTTAAGCGACGTCGTTCAGGCGTGGGGTAGCGTCAGCCAAACCCGTCTGAACGATCAAATCCGCCATTTGCTGCGGTCGCAGTGTGACACCCTACGGTGACAACGGCCACTGTCGAACTTTTGGTTTAACCTTGCACCGTGGCCTTTCCCGCTTCACGGGTCAGCCGAAGCAAGCTGGGCTCCGGGATAACTGGCCTTGGGGTCGCCCCTAGTCAACCCCGGAGTAGCGCTTAGGAGCACCCCTCTCCGCCGAGAAAAAAGCTCGGAGAGGGTACACAACTAGGGCACACCCTAGGTACACACTCCCTCTCACACAGTGAGCTCACAAGGTGTGTGAGGGAATTCAAACCCTTGATAGGGCATCCTGAGTATTCCCCTCAGGATGCAGTCCCGTCCCTCTAACGGTGAGGTGCAGGTCCTTCAGACCTTCGCCCTCCGCCACCCCGATCTGTATGTTGCACACATGCAACTCCTCGAAGAGGAAGCGAGTGCCCGCCTCACGGACACTCTTATCGCTCCCTCCGGGACTTCAATCCCGGAGGCCAACGTCCCTCCTCTGACCCGGTCCTTCTCAGAGGACAGCCCGCTTTCGCCCGCTCCGGGCCCGGACAATAGACGCACGGTGGTAGCCCCTCCCCGTGAAAGGTCTCGCTCGCGCTCACCGATCGGGAGGCCAGCGAGCACCCGTCCCTCCATCCCCGTTGTCGAGCCCACTTCGGACTCCGAAACGGAGATGGAAGTAGATCCGAGTCGCGCCTTACGCACTGACTCGGACTCAGACAACGACGGTTATACCGTCGTAGATAGAAAACGCAAGCGTGCTCCTAAAGCCGCTAGTTGCGCAACTTCCGCCCCACCCGCCAAGGCACCCGCTAAGGCCCCCGCCTCCGGCAAGAAGCCGACCCCCGCCCCGCGCCCCGCGTCTCCTCCCTCCGCTCCGGCCACTACTGCCGCGTCCCCTCAGGACGCGAGCGCGCGCCGCGAAAAACCGCCTCCGCCCCTGTTCATTCAGGACAAAACCAAATGGGACATGCTGTCCCGTTTAGTTTCGGATCGTGGGATCCACTATACTAATGCCCGCTCCACGCAGCAGGGCATTAAAGTTCAAGTGTCCACCATTAGCGACCACAGAGCGCTAACGAAACTCCTCCGCAATGAGAGCATAAGCTTCCACACTTATGCGCTCGAAGAGGAGAAAGTCCTCCGAGTGGTCATCCGCGGTGTGCCCAAGGAGGTACATACCGATTCGGTATGTGCCGAGTGCCGACCTGAAGGCACAAGACTTCCCCGTACATGCAGTTCACCGCATGTACAGCGGGAAAGACCGCAGTCCCTATGATCTAGTACTCGTAGTACTAGATCGTACACCTGAAGGCAAGGCCATTTTTAATTTAAAAAAGGTCTGTGGCCTCTCAGGACTCGATGTCCAAGCCCCATACAAGAATGGGAGTCCCTCGCAGTGCCATAACTGCCAACTATACGGGCACGCCTCCCGTTTCTGCTTCGCTCGCGCTAGGTGCGTTAAGTGCCTAGGCGATCACGCGACAGCAGCGTGCACTCGCACCCGGGATTCGCCGGACCCACCCAGTTGTGTTCTATGCGGTGCTCAAGGGCATACCGCGAATTACCGTGGTTGCCCTAAAGCACCACGAGTGAACCACAGGGTGGCAAGGCATAGGCCAACCCGTCCCTCTTATGACCGTTACCAACGGGTAAGCCCTAAACTAACGGTAGTACCTGCCTCACAGGTAATACCCGCGCCGCTCCCAGCCCGTAACGCATGGTCTAAACCACCCAGTATGGTTAAGACCGTCGCTACCGCCCGCGCCCCGGCCCGCGCGCCCGCGCCCGCTCCCGCACCCGCCCGCGCCGCGGCCCCTGCCCGCGCACCGGCCCCGGCTCGCCCCGCGCTCCCGGCACCCGCTGCCAACACCGTTCGCGCCCCTCCCCGCGCCGCTTCCCGGCCACAAGCTCCCCCTATGCCATTGATGGCTGCCCCTCTTCAAGAGGCAATCAACCTAGTCAGCGATCTGGCTATGTCGGTTGACATCAATGAGGTACAAGAGCTATTCCACAAGATGCAATACGCTCAATCCCCAGCGGACGTGATCCAATACACATTGGAACACGCAAACTTACTAAGCGCCCTTAAGTGCTTCGTCCCCCAGGCCCCTCCCCAGTACAACCACTATGGGTAGTACAACCGAACGCACGAAACCGCACTCAGTTTCGTTAGCGTCATTTAACGCTAACGGTCTCTTCAGACAACGTGACCTCGTCCACGACTTTTGTTGTACCCACCTTATTGACATCATATGCGTGCAGGAAACCCTTCTAAAACCGGGGAAGGCGAACCCTAGGTTTGCCAATTACAGAACGGTACGTGATGATAGAGTGAACTCCCGTGGGGGAGGCACTCTTATCTATTACAAAAGGTCCCTGCATTGCATTCCCCTACCTACCCCGACTCTTGTTAATATGGAAGCATCTTGTTGCCTCCTAGCTATGACTGGTCATCAACCTATAGTCATAGCGTCCTGTTACCAAGCTTGCTCCAAGCCGATCGTCCGAGCTGACTTAGAAGCTTTGTTCTCTTTAGGAAGCGCCGTCCTTCTGATTGGCGACTTCAACAGTAAGCACATCCTATGGAATTGTAACGTCAACAATCCCAGAGGTATTGCACTTGAAAAACTAGTCGCAGAACTTAATTTTGACATAATTGCGCCCACTGAGCCCACTCACTACCCTCATATGGAAGACTTTCGACCTGACTTGCTTGACATGGCACTGCTCAGAGGCGTAACACTTCAGTTACGCTCCATAGAAGTGGTTCACGAGCTTCACTCTGACCACCGACCCATTATACTGCGACTAGGCCCCGACCCAACGGCAGACCTCCCCCGCCCCACTAAGACGATAGTGAACTGGAAGCAAGTAGGCGATGCCCTAAAGGCTATCAGTTCACCGGACCTTGACAAGATCCCTGACGACATCCTGACTAAAGATGACGTAACCCTTGCGATCGATTCGTTCACTAATCACCTCTCCACCGTAGTAGGTGCATCCGCAAAGGAGGTCATGGTGCCGGACGACCGGCGCCTTGTCATTCCAGCGGATGTGAGACGATTAGTGACGGAAAGTAAAGCAGTGACCCGACATTACGACTCTTACCCCAGTAAAGAGAACAAAACAAAGAAACGCCACTTTGAACGCATGGTTCAAAGTCGCATGTCTGAGTTGCGTGATCAACAATGGGGTGACAAACTTTCAAACCTCGTGCCAAGCCACCATGCTTATTGGGACTTGGCGCGAGGTATGAAAGGAAGTAACTATAACGACATGCCTCCCTTATACAGACCAGTCCCACTAGTCCCAGCGTTCTTTGACGAAGACAAAGCTGAGTGCCTAGCTGATAGCCTAGAGGCTCAGTGTTCCCCTAACGTAGATCACGTTGACCAAGCTCACCTCGATTCGGTGGATGCGGAAGTCGAACGTAAAAGCTCTGTGGTCACCTCTGAACTCCCACCTATCACCTTAGCGACTTACGCTGAGGTGGCGAGACTGATCAAGGCCCTCCGACCGCGCAAATCCCTCGGTGCCGATGGCATCTCCAACAGGGTTCTTAAAACCCTCTCTCCTCCTCTCATCCATCTCCTAGTCAGCATCTTCAATGCTGCTATGAGCCACTGCTTATTTCCAGACACCTGGAAATGTGCAACTGTCATTGGCATTCACAAACCAGGCAAAAGCTCATCTGACCCCACCAGTTACCGCCCAATCAGCCTCCTCAGTGCCTTAGGCAAACTTTACGAGCGGTTACTTGCAAACCGTCTCCAGTCCCATGCTAAGGAACACCACCTTATCCCAGATGAGCAGTTTGGCTTCAGACCCGGACACTCATGCGTCCAACAGGTGCACCGCCTCACGGAGCACATCATTGAGGGCTTTAACAAGTACCCCAAACCCCAGACAACGCTAGCAGTCTTCCTCGACGTAGCGAAAGCTTTTGACAAAGTCTGGCACAATGGCTTGATTTACAAGCTATACCAACTTGGCGTGCCAGAACGTCTTGTGCTCATCCTACAAGACTTCCTTAAAGCCAGAAGCTTTCGCTATCGCGTGGAAGGCACCCTCTCCTCCCCCCACCCAGTCAGAGCCGGAGTCCCTCAGGGCTCCGTGCTATCACCCATTCTCTTCGCGCTGTATACCAGCGACATCCCACGCTCTCAGCCAGACGTCCTATTAGCCCAATACGCGGATGATACCGCTATTTATACCACTGGGTGGCGTATCAGCAGAAAGTCCATTTTCGCCCTTCAACGGGCCATCACCGAGATCGGTGACTGGTTCCGTAAATGGCGCATCGCGGTCAACCCAGTTAAAAGTGCAGCTATGTACTTTACTGAGAAGACTCGCCCCCGTTACCCGCAACCTTTAACTTTGTTCGACCAACCCATCCCCTGGGTTAGTAAAACAAAATATCTCGGAGTCACCCTTGATCGGAATCTCACCTTTAACGATCATATAACAACCGTCCGTAACAGAGCGGCCTTTGTAATGGGTCGCCTTGGTCCCCTGATTCGCAAAGAGAGTAAAATGTCTCTTAGTAATAAGAAGACACTTTACACTGCCTGCATCCGCCCCATCATGACTTACGCATCAGTAGTGTTTAGTCATGCTAGTGAGGCCCATCTTCATAAGCTTCAAGTCATCCAAAACCGTTTTCTTCGTAATGCAACCGGCGCCCCGTGGTATATCCGGAACACCGAGTTGCATTGCGACTTAAACCTTCCCTCTTTAGCACAGTTCAATAAGGACTGTGCCCGCCGATACTTTGATCGAGCGCCCCACCACTCGAACCCATTGGTTGTCCAGGCATCGAACTACTCGACCGCCTCTTCTATCCCATTTTTCAAACCCCCCCGTCGCCGACCACGGCAGGTATTAGACGACCCGGATGACCCCATCGCAGTCATTACATTGGCAGCTTTAGCGTTATCCGCAAGTCGTCGAGGTAAAATCCCCAGGTGTGAGGTAATTAGAGGTCACACAATCAAACACCGAGCTCGCCGGCGAGCTCGAGGCAAAAACAAGGTCACGATAAATTGCTCTCCAAATAGTCAAAGAGTATTATTCAGTAGGGCCCAATTGTGCAACACTGCAGTTGCACAGAGGCATTTTGCTCCGATCCCCCCCATGTCTCTCGACAGCGAGACAAGCCGAGGTCCGAACCACAGTGGTGCCCTTGAGCTCGCTGTCAACCCCTCCTATAGTAGCGGTACGTTTTCGGCGTCCGCAGGAGACGGAGGTAGAAAGCGCTTTTCGCCTTCTACGCCCGTCTCGGGAGAAGTGCCTCCCGGGCTATTGTAGGGCCAGGCCCTCGCCCAAAACCCGGTGGAGCTGGACGACCGCACAGGCGGTAGCCAGCATCTATGTCCTCCCTAAAAAAAAAAAAAAAAAAAAGCAACTTCAGCTTGCAATTTATCGATAGATACAAATTATACTATTGAATAAAGTTGTCACTTGGTTATTTTGACATTCATATTAGATGGTGCCATTTAAATTGGTCGGATAGCCGATGATTTTCAGCAACTTCAGTTTGCAATTTATCGATAGATACAAATTAATATTTGATTGCTACAAGATACGTGATCGCAAAATATCGATTGCTACAAAACTTTGATAGCATCAACTGTCTGATGGCTACAGAGATACGTGATTCCCTGCCGGTTACGCGACATCCGGTCTAGGAGTGTAATTAGTACCTGGCGTGGTATATTATTGTATTGTACCATGCTCTATGACACATTAGATGTCATGTATAGTTGTCACTCTAATATTGTCTTTATTATAGATAAAAAAATAAGTAGGTCTTTTATTCGCGAGTTTTAGTTACATACAGGTACAATGAAAATGTATCCATGTTATAAATTAAACATTTGGTTGTTGAAATGGGGCCTCATTTGCATACAACAGTAGGGTTCAGCGTATTTCAGTACCGTTAAATTACTCTTATTCCCCGTGATACTAGCGTTGCGTACTACCAATTACCAATACTTCCAGTCTTCAGTATCTTAGTCTCAGAACATAGATCTGTTGTCTGAACTTATAATATAGACGAACTCACACAAAGAGTTCTACGGAAACTAAAAACATATTTGCGTAGGTATAAACATATGTTTAAAATCTGGTCCTGGTTTTTTCATGACTACAGAATTTCGATATTATTGACAAATGACAACTGAATGTTCTATCTGAAATGATCCAATCATGTTACATAATTACTAATGCTTATCAACAAAAAATTGTTGTATAATTTCCTAAAAAATCTATTAAATAACTGAATTGATAGCTATCTAGAGAGATATTAATACATTATTGCAGAGGCCGTGAAATAATTGCAGGTCGAGTATGAGTTTGAAGGCAGAGCCGTAGGCGAGGGCTTAACTAATACAAGACAGGCAATTGCCATTTCCGCCAAGGCGTAAGGTAATACGAGTAGGTACTTTCTTTTGACTTCGCTGGAAGCAGGTTTTCCATTGCCAATTTGGCTTCTGATCTTAAATCTGGTGGAGTACCGTCAATGTTTTAAGTAATTAAATAACAAATTATGATGAATTTTCAGCTTTGCCGCCAATTTTCTATTTATCATCTGTGCCGAAAGCATAGAATATAATAATAATGCTGCAAATGCATTTATGGCTTGGGCTATAAAGCCACGTGAATGCAATATTTTGTACTAAGCAAAGAAACTTACTTTGGTTTGCCAAGAATGATGAAAGAGATAAATTCAATTTTTATTCGAAAAAAATATTATTCTATTTACTAACCCAACATTTTGCTAAAAAACCAAAGCATTTTGCGAATGCTCGCTACCAAACTTTAAGTAGAAATGTCAGGCTTATCAGATGCAATGGATTTGTTTTTTTTGTCCGTAATTTAGATACTCCGCGTGTTTTTTTTTCGAACATAATGACAATTTACATGTTTGATAAAAAAAGATTTATGGTGTATTCTCCTAAAAAACCAAAGCATTTTGCGAATGCTCGCTACCAAACTTCAAGTAGAAATATCAGGTAAATTAGAGCTTCGGCGTTATAGCGATTTTAGCTAAGCTTGCTTAGTGGTTCCTGCTGCGATCATGAGTTGGATGGATCACCGCTAGGGGCTTTACTACTGAGCGCTTCCGAGCTTTGGAGGGCAAGTATAGCCTTCAGTTACGGTATTGCCTTAGATTGGCAGTCGTTATAGCATTTTGCGAATGCCAGCAGTCTGCTTGTGTGTCTATCAGCTATAAATATAAATAATGAAGCTTCAACAATGATATCTCCATACCAATAGGTGAGATAGTGGTCACAAATTAGCCTATTATCCATTAATTACGTGCTCATCGGCTTTGATGGTCGGTAAATGTCGTGACCTTGCCCTATTCCATTAGCATTTTGGTCACAAAATTTTCATCAAGGTCTACTCTTTTTGACAATTATCGGTAGGGTTTGAACATATGAAAATTGTATATCGATATATACAATTTTCATATGTCCAGACCCTATCATCCTTTTTTATATAGGTACTCACTATACTTCCGTGTATTCAGTGGTTTACCTGAGTTAGTGCACAAAAGCTAACCTAACAGCGAATTTAAATAATACTGTGTAAGTGATGCTCAGGTATTAAATCAATCCAGGTTTAATGGACCACTGAATTCTGTCTGTATTCAAACCTGCCAAAATCTGCTGGTAGTTTGCAACAAAACTGTTCAATTGTTTTGATTAAAGCAATAAATAGTCGAGCATCAAACAGACTTAGCCCAAACAGACGATGGTGAAATGGACTCGTAATTTACTACTCGACGATTTACTGATCCTACAACCAAGTATTTGGTGTTAAATATTGCTGTCAGTGTTATGTATTAAATCTCCGTCAAGATTGAACACTTCCGGCTAGCGTTGTATAATATATTGTCAGATACGTAGCTTTTTGTGTTCATCTTAATTAATAAACTCTCAGAGTTCGATTGCTCTACCTGACAAGGGAGGTTTCTGTCATTTGAATCATATTTATACGGTAAACTCGTAGTAAACCTATAATCATAGTAAACTCTTATTTGTCCTAACTTCATTCCACGCTAGGTATACATTAATTACCTGCATCAGGCACAACTCGGTCGAAGGAAGTGCTTTTTTTGTGATTGAGGCATCAACGCACAAGGCCCATCTGATGTTAAGCGGTAACCTCTGTCTATAACAGATGCTTTACGTCACAAGTGACGAATTGCAAAACGCCTGTCACCCTTAGACATACAGTTTCTGGCTTTCAAGAGCTGCTGGTGGAACACATTGTTAGATGCTAGGCGATAGATTTTCTACTTGAGGGTGGTAGCTAGCCAGGTGAGTATTTGTAAAATGCCCTTCCGCCATGCGATAGAACTAGAGCCGGTGGCGGGGATTGCACTCTGGGCCTGCGGCACGGCAGTCCATAGCTATTGCCGCTCGTCTATCTCACGAAAACGAAAAGCAATTAAGTAAATAAAATACGACATCAACTGTCACTTTGACAGATGTCAGAAATAAGATGTATTTAGAGGATATTTCTGAATTCTGAGTGAGATTACACTCGCCGTTTTACTGTAATGGAATTGCATTTTCTCTTACTAGTTAAATCCTGAGCATAGAAGAAAGCATAGGGGATCGAAGTGGAACTGCATTTGTTAGTACCTGTTGAGTCCCCTCAATAGGGGACTGTAGTGGAATAGTGGGTGTTGTACAGTCCCCTGGGGGACTGAAATAGGGGATCGTAGTGGAACGAGCGTCATTGCTTCTATACGCCCTTGCACCCTACAAGGAGTGTGAGTACGTTCAGAAGCAATGATAGGACAGCGTGAAGAAGAATAGATATACAAGTACACGTATACCTCTGTGCGTATAGATACTTATTCTTCTTCACGCTTCTGTTCGGCTTTCCTCTGCCTCTATATCCGTTTATCCATACAAATTAATATGTTTTAAGCTCGTTGTTGTTATTACCAATCCACTATACTTACACATATTCTGTGAAATTTTTAACTCGGATACGGACAGCCGACGCTTAATAGGATCCCATTTTCTAGTTTGGAACCCTAAATAGAAGAAATCGGCTAAGTACGAGTCGGACTCGCGCACGAAGGGTACCGTACCATTAGCTATACAACATTAAACTTCATATTTTAACATTTTTTTCGTATTAACGTGCGCGAGTCCGACTCGCACTTGGCCAATTTTTTGTATTTGTTGTTATAGCGGCAACATAAATACATCATCTGTGAAAATTTCAACTGTCTAGCTATCACCATTCTTGAGATACAGCCTGGTGACAGACGGACGGACAGCGAAGTCTCAGTAATAGCGTCCCGTTTTTACCCTTTGGGTACGAAACCCTAACAAGGGTTTGAAAGGATATATTTTCGCGGGTTATCATATAAATTATTAAGGTAAAAATAGCATACCTACGATTGCATTTAGGCACCTACAAAGTACGTGACAATGTAGGTATATTTATTTGCTTGCGGTTCATCTGCTCCCATAGAACTAAAAAATGTTGCCATGTTTAAAAACAGATACAATAAGTTAATTGGTAATAAACTATAGTCTAACTCATTCTCCAGGATTATATCAAAATGCACTATGGTAGTTTCATGGATAACTTTATATATACATTTCTCTCTGAGCTAACGCAACCAGCTGCAAGTGTTGATTATTTAAATATTGAACCAGGGAATCGTTACAAGAATTTAAAAAAAAAATTGAATGAAGAGAATATTTTCCATACACGCAGAGATACTATAATTAGCCGCATATAACGAAACATTAACTAGACGAAGATGCTCGGACTTAGTGGGAGGCCCACGTTCAGGAATAGACTTAAAAATGTACAGCATTGAAACATAATGTAAAGTTTACGTATATTTAAAAATTTGGTAAAAGTTAATAAGGAAGCCTAAATTTAATTTACAAAGTTCCGGAAGCTTTGTCATGATTTTGCTCTGCGCCCGAAATCCAGCGTTGCCGAATGTGTTCTTCAGCAGGCCCCCAGTCTGCATTTGGTTGACAGCTTTCACGGACTCTCTGTGAAAAAAACTCAAGAAAATAAAAAGTTTCTGGTTCATAATTAAGCTGCTAACTGCTTATATGGACTTCAGATACATCTCAAAAGCACATTGCACCGTCTATTCCGGTATTGCTGAAAGATTTTGCATGATTATTTAGTTTAATCATTACCTTACCTCTCCTGAATCTATTCATTACCTTAACTCAGTGAGGTAATGAATAGATTCAGGATTCAGACTTTTCGGAAATCCATATTTAATAATAACAAATACTTTTAAAAGCATCTTAAAAAACATTAAGTAAATAATATTTAAATAAAACACTTAAAAAAGTATAAAAATATATATCCAGTGACAATTCCGCCTAATATTCCTGTTAACTACGTGACGTCACAAACGTCACACAGCCTAACCGGAAGAATATCCGACTAGTTTCGCTTCTAAACGAAGTATCTTCAGGAGGTCTTGACTTACCGAGCGCACGATCGAGTCATGTTAGCCTCGATCGTGCGCTTTTTTATACTTTTTTAAGTGTTTTATTTACGAGATACTTTTAAAAATATTTGTTATTAATTAATGAGATATTATTAAGGGAAGTGTTTTTATAGTGCCTTTCATATAAACGTAGTTTTGTCAAATTTTAAATACACACCTACCACTGTGTTGCAATTGCCACCATGCCATATGGGGTTTAATCCAATTAAAAATATATGGTCTCAACTGAAAAGCTACTTGTATGTCATTACTGTGAGCACACATTATAACTTCAATAAAAAAATACGCCAGTAAACTTTGAGGCCCTAATTATATGGGCGAACACAGGATGCTTCGAATCAGATTTTTACAAGCAGACGCATTTTTATATTTGTAAATAAACATTTTAATTTTCATAAAAGCGACAATACCATATTGTGGTTTTATACTTTGTTGATAAAAGAATAAATTTTCATGCTCTTTTAGTAAAAATCAAAGTATTCGCATAATATGGTTTCAATTACGTATTATTTACGCAATTGAAACCATATTACTGAGACGAGAGGTGTTTTTTTAAAATCAGTTTCTGTTTTTCTCTAACAACAATAAAAAAAATAAAGTTACTCCTAAGATCTTGTATCTCCTAGATGTAGAATTATTTTTAAGAAAGTAATGACTTATAAATTATAAACTTAAAGTTGTTTCAACTTCACGCTTCTTTTATGACTTTTAGATAGAGCAGCTTTATCAAGTAAAGTGACTCATATGCCAAACTAAGCATCTAAAACATTGGCAGAAGTTCGTATTGCTCTAAAATTTGGAACCAAAGAGACTATGCGTTGTCTCATAGAAAGAACTAAAAATTTTATCGCAGCAAAAAAATAGTGCTCAAATAATCTATCACGTACCTCTTTTAGCGATCCCTTATACTTGTACAAAACTTTCGCGGCATATATAGGAATGCAAATGGCAGAACACAATGCAATAAGCCATCCGATTATTCCTTTGGCTTCTTTAAGCGAATACGCTGCGATTACCTGAAAATAATAAAAAAAACATTGAATACCATAAAATAGTAATAAATAATAAAATATCGGTTCAATCCATTCAAATCAATTGAATTTAATTCGTCCAACTTCTAACCTAACCTACCTAACCACGACATATGAATAACGGGTATTGAATGTGACTTTTTTAACATAAAATTCTTACATGGGATTTATCACACATCTGAAGAAATATTGGAGCTTATATAATGTGATATGAAGGAATGATAATGTTTGTCTGTTTTGGAAGCGAAGAGCTGACGGAACCTTGGGGGAAATGTTAAGGTGAATTAATATCACAGGTATATATACAATACTTATCTATTATAAAAACATGTTATAATCAATTTGAACATAGCATCAACGTAAAGTTTGAGTCCATTCTATAATTGAGTCCCGCAATTGACACCTGGAATTTATACGCGAATTTCACGCAGACAACTGGCGTGAAACTATACAGGACCGGAACCAGTGGCGTGCTCTCATATCGGAGGCCAAGACTCACTTTGGATCGCTGAGCCAGTGGAGTAAGAGTAAGTAAGTAAGTAGTTTTAAAGCGCTCGTAGCGAAGTTTGCTTAGCCATTCTGAACCGATCAGCAGAGTTAAGCAACGTCCGCCGCGGTCATCAGTTAGATGGGTATGACCGCTGGTGACATTACTAAAGAGCGCTTCCGTGCTTCGGAGGGCAGTCAGAGTTATAGCATGGTGGTAGGGCATTTTTCGAATGCCCGCCTGGCTAGCTACCACCCTCAAGTAGAAAATCTGTCGCCAAGCACCTAACGGTGTGTTCCGGCAGCTGTCCTTGAGAGCCAGTAAAAAAGAAAAAAAGTAAGTAAGTACTTGACACCTGATCCCAATGTACCCAGCACACTCTCCGCGTAACACAGGTATTGTAAGGTTTCATTTATATATTTAATTAATTGTACTAATTTGACCAAATTGTTGATCAAGTTCGATCTTGGCGAAAGGTTTGGAAGTCATGGGAAGGATAGCTTAGTTTTATCTCCTACTCTTTTCCGACTCATGTAAGATCTGTACAATACGTCTTTTCTAACAACATAAAGGTCATAAAGGAACATTATTAATAATAAGTTCTCGTTATACATTTATTTTTATTTTTGTCTGACGCTAGTCCTTCTTAGGAATACTCTTATTGGCTAGTACACCTACTGCTGTCTATCGGGTTATCTTATCGCAGGACCTTAAGAGGGTATGAAAATTTGTTGTCCAATGTGCAGCTATATCCCATTAAAATCGACTGAGTCTTTCTTGAGTTTTTCGTCGACTGTTATGAGATTCAACACGAGAATATGGAATGATTCTTATATGTATATACCTACTGTTCTGTATATATATATATATATATACTTAAATACAGAACTGTAGGTGAAGTTATAATATTTTTATGTTTGCAATAACTCATGCTCTGGATTACATTAAAAAATTACAAATTTACGAGAGGAAAAAATTAAGTCATGTGCGGGATTCGAACCCGCGTTCATCTACCCCTTTAGCCGCGGTATGCAGCTCTAATCCAATTGAGCTAAAATGACAATTTTCCGTCACAATACGATGGTTTGATGATTGCGAACGTTTGTGAGTGAGGCTTGGAATGATTATGTTTGTTACTCTTTCATGCTAAATGCTAAAACGGGTGAAAAGATTTGGATGACACTCGGAATATAGATAGTTTAGGGCCTGGATTAGTATAAAGAATGCTTTTCGTTACTATCATCACCACCTCTACGGTGCGTGTCGCGTAAGAAAAGATCAGAGCTATGCGATAGAAAGAGAGATGCCTTGTAGGTGAATAAAAATGTTAGTACTTCGTGGTTTGCGAGCTGAACTGCACTTTGTTACTTCGTATCTCGAGTCAAGCTTATTTATGCGGTGTGATCCTTCTAATTATTTTTATTCTGCGCCTCCACTACGTAGGTGAAACCGCAGGTCGCTTGTTTAGTTAGTGTAATATAGATATAACTAAATTTATTAATTTCAAACATCAATGATATTTATGATTATTTCATGAAATGAAGCAATATAATATACTAGCTTTCCGGGCGCGGCTCCGCCCGCGCGTATGTCGGTTATCGCGCAAAAACATTAACCTCTTTTTGCGCAGTTGGATAAAAACTATTCTATGTTTTTTCCCGGGTCTCAAACTATTTCCATACCAAAGGAGAATGTTCAAAGGCAGGTCCTCTATATGGCGCGGCGGAGTGTCCTATTAAAATATTATGCTAAAATCGTTACATATTTTTTTTGCTCTTCTCTCATTAACAGCGTATTTCTTTTCACCCTAGCATTAAAAGTTTTCTTAAAAAGTACAATTTTTATAAATTATTTATATCCTGTTATTTAAAAACTATCAACCAAAGATAATTAATATGCACTTTTTTTTATTTATTGGCAACTGGATACATAGGCCTTATGCCTCACTAAAATATTACCAACTTAGAATTGCCAGTTATGTAGAGTTCCCATTTTTCCAGAATCTTAGATAGATTAAAAATACATAGCTATTATTTAATTCATTGCTATTCATATAGTTTTTTTTACACGTTGTTAGTTTTGCCTTTAATTGAATATTTATCGACAGCGCAGAAACGATCCATACCGTAAGTATACTTATTGAATATACTATCGGTATTATTGATAGTTTATGTATGTTTTTTATTTTATTTTTATAGCCTTTGCCCACTATCTCACCTGATGGTATGTCATGATTTGGTCGAAGATGTTGTTCAGACTAACCTAGAATGACTGGCTATGAAGGCCAGCTGCTGGAACACACCGTTAAGTGCTTGGCGACAGATTTTCTACTTGAATGTGGTAGCTAGCCAGTCGGGCATTCGGAAAATGCCCTACCACCATGCTGTAACGACTGCCATCTGAAGACAACACCGGGACCGATGGCTTAACGTACCTACCATACGAAGCGCGGAAGCTCTCAATAGTAATGTCACTAGCGGTCAAGCATCTAAGTCATGATTTATGACGTTGCTTATCTTAGCTGATCGATTAAGAACGGCTAAGCAAACTCCGCTACAAGTCCTTTTAGATGTATATTTATAGATGCCTGGTATTCAATACAATATGGCTTGCTGTTAGGTGTGCCGCCGGGCTAGTAGCAAGGTGAACGTTAGAATTCAGCGAGTATAAAATATAATAAAATAACGATTTATAGCAGCCACATATATAAGCGTCAGTGATGGTATAGCGTGGAAGCACGGCTGTCTTAACCCACTCTTAAGTCAGGAAAAGTCGATATGATGTGTCTCGATTAAAAAAATGTTAACTGGCATCACTACTAATGTTTACGTGCTACTGTCAAGAGTGTCAAGTCAATGACGAGCTGATAGCGTGAAAGAAAATAATCGTTTCTTTTGAAATATCTATTCTATTCCTAAATAGCATCAAGTTATACACTAACCGGCAAAAAACTCACGTGTTTTGCCGGTTACTGTACTGTACTGATTAGTTTCCTAGATTAAATGTAAATGATTTAAGCAGATTCGCATTTGGATCTTATCAATACAAACAGGCAAAATCTTACAACTTGGAGCATGTGCGAGAAAATATTACCATATATATTGTTGTATTGTCTAGAAAAAAGCAATGAATTAGAAGAGGATTGGGCATTAATATTAGATCTGAATAATTATTAAGGACCAGAATAAAGTTGTAGATACTACCTCCTAAACTATCAGGTTGCGGATTTTGATACTTATGGTATCATTCGATTTGTCTAAAAAGTATTATAGTCTTAATATCTAGATGATTGATATTTTTTATAACTTAAAAATTAAATTACTCTTAAACCAGGGTAAAAATATGAAAAATGGCTATTGATCCTAAAATTAGACGTTTTTATTAACAAATTAAAAAAGATATGATCAGGACACTAAACTTTTTCAGGGGACCTAAGTCTCCTAGTGAAATGGGCATTCTCCTTTCATTCAAATCGGTCCAGTAGTTTTGGCGAAAAGCATAACACACAGACAGAGTTACTTTCGCATTTATAATATTAGTACTGATTTCACATCTTACCAACAATATCAAAGGGTTGATGTACCGCCAAATTATGAGCCACATTCGTCCTAGAGGCTCTCCAGTCATGAACAGAACATCGCTGCTGATCTTCTGAGGCCCATACGTGTACACTGCAGCTATAATCTCCAGTAGGCAGACCAGGGGCACGCATACTATGGAGACGTGTGCGTCTAGTAGACCTATTATATGGAGGCCACCCTGTGGGAAAACATTTCATTATGATCCATTTAAATGCTGTTTCAATACAATCAAATATTTTTAATAGTGTCTTAAAAAAACATTATATAATATTTAAATAAAACACTTAAAAAAGTATAAAATTATATATCTAGTGACAATTCCGCCTAATTTTCCTGTTATCTACGTGACGTCACAAACATCACGCAGCCTAACCGGAAGAATATCCGACTAGTTTCGCTTCTAAACGAAGCATCTTCAGGAGGTCTTGACTCACCGAGCGCACGATCGAGACTGAAATGCACATAAATATTCTTTATTGAATACCAATTTTAATAATAAAAATATATACAACACTGATACATTTTGTAACTAAAGTCAACCGTTGAATGGTATGTAAGTTAATATGCGGATGTTATGCAAGATTCTAACGAAATCTATCAAAATTGAAGCGTAAAATAATTATAGTATATAGATTTGATATAAAGTATACTTATACATATTAAGGGTCCGTTTCAGAATGTCCTAATAAAGTTTCGGGTTGCTAACCAACACATAAAATAACTGAATGATAAAAATGACAGTTAATATGCAGCGCGTTAGAAGCTTTAACCGATGTATAGGCTAAATCTATGACTGAAACTCAAATATAGTGTTTTGTTTTATAAATATGTTCTGGGTAGTATAACCGGAACTTACTCGAAAATTCTGAAACTGGCCCTAAATACGTTTATGGATTCATTAAAATAACTTCAATAGAGTGACATAATTATGTTAAATATTATTTTATAATGGACTTCAAAGTTTTCCACTATCGCGCGCAATTATCTATAGAATAGTACTTAAATATTTTAGTATTGAACCCTCTAACCTTATTCCTTATACATACGATCTGCCGAAACCTCTACACACCATCGTTTTAGTTATGATTAATGGACAAGGAACTGTTAACTCGCTCAATACATAGAGTGAGGAAACTTAGATGTTTTATATTATTTATTTTTATATAAAAAGTTTGTTTATATCACGTCCCTACCATTGACGTCAAAATGTAAAAAGATAGCAACCATTTTTAGCATCATTTTAGTGGTATGACATAATATATTGTTAGAGCATTTTCAGTGGGCAGTTCAAGTGGGCTCAGTTTTCCATTGACTGCCGTCGAGTTGGGGGTTGATATTTTTTTTTCAGAAAGGTTACATTATTACAAGAACACACACAAAGTTGTAAAACCAGAAAACGGCTAGTTTTAGAGAAAAAAAATATTGAAAATCATTTATTTTTGCACTATTAATGCCAATCTGTAGGGAATGACAAATCTGTGGTTGCCCAGATTATATATAATTCTCGCCAATGAATGTTCCATGCGACGGCAGAATGGAAAGTCGTACCTTCAAGTGTTCTAATAAAACATTATTAGTTAAGTAATCAATTTAAGAAAACGTGTAAGAAACATTAACCGTCAAACAGTTTTGGGTACTAAACTATCACTCAAAAAGAAGTTGTCATCCAAAAACGAGGTCTCAACTTTTTCAATCAAGCTTAAGGGGCAATTTGCTAGAACAAATCAAATTCAATTATATGAAACGGTAGGTAGCCGGCGCGGCGCGCGGCGGGTTATCGTGCTAAACCAGTTCACAATCATGCATGCACACAAGTTTGAAGAGACCTTAGTCACGCAAACGTTGCCCTATCGCCGTTTACTTTGTTGCCAATCGGGGGAAAGTGTTGTTGTTTATCTTTATGGCTATACTAGCTGAAGTCTGCTATTTAATTCCTACTTAATTTGTCAACGGTTTCTTTATTACCTTTGAATACACCATTACTTACTTTCAGGTAAGAGTGCCAAGCCTATCAGCAATTAAAATGGTAACAAAATGTTATTTTCAAATATATTCACGCTTTTACAGCCCCCAAAGAGTAGGCGATAGATGTGTCTTGATTGATCAACCTTCATCCAGATTTTTGATTCCATGGGAGTCGTCATCTGTCAGGAATTCAGACTCCGAGCTGCTACTGGAAATGACTTTTTCTGTCAGAAAATCTAATAACTGGGGTAGAAGGTCATTCAGATTCGAAAATTACACTTTACGCCACTCAATTTAGCCTAATTGCTTATGTTCATATATAATAAATAATTAAAACAGTGTTTAGAAGCACTTCACGAACACGATTGTAGAGCTAATATTCTCTGTAGACTTTAACAACACAAATAACTGGGCGAACGGAAGTAGAGCCATTGATAGATTACGGAAATCTGGGTAGTAATCTTTTTTAACCCGTGCGCTGTAACTTTTACACAAAATACAAAAGTATATTCAAAGTCGAACGACTGTAGCTTATGTAAATAAGTAATCCCTACATTATATGTTTTTATATTCGTAGAGAGGTATACAATTATACATACTTAGTATTTCTTGAGAGTAGACGTTCCAATTGTCTAACCATAGCCAAAACAACTGCAAAGTGTTTGAAACGTCTAGGGGTATAAATAAAGCGCAGTAAAGCTATGAAACTTTTCCAAGGTGTTTTGACGTACAGCCATGACATGCAGCCATTAGCATAATATTTCAATAAAGAATATGTGATGGATGTGGTGAAAAGCGATAAGGGAATCTACAAAAGACAAGTTCATTGACTCTAGATATAAATATACTAATCCTAATTTTATATATGTATACATTTGTCTATAGTTCTAAAACTATCCTGAGTTCATTGAAAAATTGTTATATATAGTCACTTATATTTTTATTATTTTTGCAATTTGTATTTAAATAAAAGAATAGGTGTGACCGCTACAATTATAGTTGGTAGAGCACAGAGTGAACAAGAACACATGTTGTGCTCCACATAGAATAGATAAGACTAAGAAAAGATTTCAATAAAATTATTTAGGTACAATACCTATCTATACCGCGGTATATCTGACGATATAAATGATTTTAGAAGCAAGAAATTTTAAATTAGATTTTAAAACCCTACATAATTTTATTTGCTCACACGATACTTGGCATGTTGGGCGCTATGGTTTGAGGTCAGACTATATATAGATATTTACGTGGTTGGTACACCACCCATATGACTGAGAGGGCTCTTCAGACAACATCAAGTTAAGAACACGTCATTTATTATTAATTATGCCGAAAGGAAACGGCATTAGATAATATTTAGCACAGATAGCTATGAGAACTTAGAACCTAATTTTGCACCAAGTACCTATCTTATTTATGCTATTAGCGATACAAAGTAGTATGTACTAGCGACGCTCCGCACTGATCTGGTACGTTTTAAGAAGACAGGAAAACGAGCATACTATCCAGATTTTTTCGGACCGTTTGAAAGTCATTCAATATAACCTCAGAAATTGGATAGCGAAAATCGGATGAATCGTGGGCAATTTTTTTTTATTGCTGGTAGATAAATCTTTGACCGCAATCTCACCTAATGGTAATTGATGATGCGGTCAAAGGTGTCAAACAGGCTTATCCTAGAATTACTGGTCCTCAAGGACAGCTACCGGAACACACCGTTAGGTGCTTGACGACAGATTTTCTACTTGAGGGTGGTAGACAGGCGGGCATTCACAAAATGCCCTTCCACAATACGGTGAAGCTCAAGCTCGCGGTGGGATTCGAGCCATGGACCTGCTGCGCAGCAGTCCATAGTCAAAGCTACTGAGCTATCACTGCTAACTATAAACACCACATAGGTGCGCAAGACTGTTAAGGACCAAGTGGCATCAGCCAGGATGAAAAACTTGGTCGTTGGTGGCCATGAAAGTCTTTCAACCGACACACTTTAATGATATAGACAAAGAGGAAAATAAACCATTTTTTCAAATTGATCACTCTTAGGTGAAATCATAAAATATTAGGTGAAATCTCGATCCGCACGAAAAATATAGTTTTTTTTAATGTTATTAGGTTACACAACAATCGCGAGGCCCACATGGTGTTAAGAGGTGACCTTTGCCTATCTATAACAGACGCAATTCGAGACAAGTGACGAACTGCTAAGCGCCTATAAAACTGAAAAATACAGATATCATGTGCCTGTAAGTTCACGAATTACTTACTCTTAAGAATTTCCAATTCAGACAGAATATTTCAACAACAAAACATAACTTTGAAAGACAGTACTAAACACTTCATAATGATTTTGAAATCTATTTTTTTTACGTCACTTGATTACATAAGTATGTTTTTTTTTGTTCAATAAAATAAAATAAAACATCTAAATTAATATTTTGTTATGTAGCAGTATTATGTAATTATATATGTACCAAATTTCAACGTTCCTGAACGTATTTGTATAAAATTACCGTTGACGCGGCAAAACTATAAGGGTTCAGTTTTGCTACGGAACCCCAAAATGAGAAATACAATACCAACCTCTGTGTTGCAGATGATCGATACAGCAAACAGCGACAAACACGTCAGGAATGTAACCAACCGTTTCCGAGCACGTAATGCCGGAAACTCGTCCAGGAATCCCGCCAGTGCTGCTTCAATGGTCACAAACTGTAAACAAAAGGTCAAATAATTTTATCATGACATGCACTAGTTTGATGCTGCAACATATTCGCCTCTGGCGAGAAATGAACTGTTTTCCTATTGAATATATTTTTCAGTATTCTGATTAAATTACTCATTATAAGAATTAAAATTATATTCCGAATGAATCAAACTTAATAAGGTGGAAACTGACATACTGACAGAGTTTGCGCTCTTGTGGCCATGTTTCGTAACCATTCTACAAGATCATGATATTTGCGAGTTTGAAATCATATTGCTTGTATTATCATCAACAGTTATTGAACACCAATTCCCATGATTCCATATTGACCCCGAAAACAGTCAAAAATATTATGTTTTACGTTTACCCGTAACAAATCAGTACTATATCAGTACTAATATTATAAATGCGAAAGTAACTCTGTCTGTCTGTCTGTCTGTCTGTCTGTCTGTCTGTTACGCTTTCACGCCAAAACTACTGGACCGATTTGAATGAAATTTGGTATGGAGATAGTTTGAGACCCGGGAAAAAACATAGGATAGAATAAAAACATAAGATAAAAACATAGCCCGGAAAGCTA
Source organism: Plagodis dolabraria (assembly GCA_963854805.1). Lineage (NCBI taxonomy): Eukaryota > Metazoa > Arthropoda > Insecta > Lepidoptera > Geometridae > Plagodis > Plagodis dolabraria. The sequence continues at coordinate 26,006,750 of OY978444.1, forward strand.
GTAATATTATAAATGCGAAAGTAACTCTGTCTGTCTGTCTGTCTGTTACGCTTTCACGCCAAAACTACTGGACCGATTTGAATGAAATTTGGTATGGAAATAGTTTGAGACCCGGGAAAAAACATAGGATAGTTTTTATCCAACTGCTCAACAAGAGGTTAATGTTTTTGCGCGATAACCGACATACGCGCGGTCGGAGCCGCGCCCGGAAAGCTAGTGTAAATATAATAACAAGAATTTAAAAAATATTACATTTTGTGAAACTATTCTCTGAATCTTGCGTTTAATACGTGATCAAGTAGAATAGTTAAACGATTACCTACACGCTACCAAAACAAAATAATTATAAAATAATTGATTTCCCGCCAAAGCGTGCAGGGTAAAATAAAACCCCATGTTAGTTTCCAAAATGTACACTTTTTGATTGCTCTACCCTGTAATTATACGAATATGTGCAACAAAGTATGTATATATCATAGAAATATTCAGAAACGGGATACAATTTATTTATTATTTTACCACCTATATTCGACGTCAATTTACCTATAAAATAATTTACTATACATCATTCTCTCACCATAGTATCGATACCGAGAAAAAACAACATTAGAAAGAACGTGATAGCCCAGAAGTTGGGCGCTGGCATCATCTTGACGGCCGCCGGGTAGGTGACGAAGGCCAGCCCTGGCCCTGCCGTCGCCACTGCTTCTACCGGCACATTGGCACGTTCTGCTGCGAATCCTAGCACGGAAAACACGACGAATCCACCCCATATGCTGGTACCGCTGTTTACTAATGGTATTATTATTGATGACCTGAAAAGACAATGTTTTGTTACCCAATATCTGAATAGAATGGTACTTATATCGTAGCCGTCTAACCTTCTCATTATTACACTTATTCTGCTCTGTTACACATGTTACATTATTTCTGATCTCCTGGTACTTTTTACTAATTCTGTTTACGACCCTCGACCACACAATAACTTATTAAAAGGTGAGATAGAAGTTCAAACGCCAAAAAAAAATCTTATCTATGTATACCTACTAAGTTAACTTTGGTCACGTATCTTGCTTGGCTCTTTTGAAAAGCGAATATATTTTCATCGCCAATGGGGTTAATTATTGAAAACTTTTTGGCAGAGGGCGTTGTATGTTTGTTTACCGGGGTGAGGTCTGACTTACCGACTATTGAGGAAACGATTTGCTACCGTTGAAAACAGGAAATCAGATCTAGTGAAAAGATGACACTTTATTCATTATTTTAAATATCGTTACAACTTTTTATTGGCAAACATTTGTATATCTATTTAAACATCATAATCAGAGATTAAATTAGGTCAAAATTTCTTTATTTCGTTTAGGTCATCTATAGTCATGTATAGTTTTACAAAGTTTAATTTAAATGACCTCCACAGAGCACAATGTATGGCACCGTTTTCTGTTTATAAATAAATAAAAATGTATTAAAGCGAAAAGATTTTGTTAATTGTAAGATTTTAATTAATTATTTAATTAAAGTATTGCAATCCACTATAAAATGAATCTTTTAAGGTTTTTCCATCTTCCTCATAAAGAAATCTTTGTAAGCTTCTTTTTAATGTATTAAATTTACTTTATTTTATTTATTAATATTTTAATGTTTTATAAAACCGGCTGTACTCACGCTTATTGGTCGAGATTGTAGGTTTCGGGCATATCCGATATCCTTCCTCAGATGAGTTCACGCGACTAAATCATCGCGTTATTTTATTTAATCTACAAAAATCAGTAAAATAATAACAGTTTTCAAACAATAAGCTTTTTCTCGGTAACAAACATTTAGCGCCATCTGGGTGGAACTGATATGTACTGACAGTAGGCTTCCCTATTCTATCGACCATTCCAATGCACGAATGACATATTTTTTTTGAACTATTAGTAGACTATTTAAGTGTTAATTATAGTACCGTAAATTTCTGTAGTGAAATTTGTTGAAGCTAGCCATGCTGACTAAACCACCCCATCCAGGTCCCAGAGAGTAAAACAGTTGAGTAGCAGCTTCGACCCACACCTGTTAAATATACAAGCTGATGTAGTTTTTGAATATAATACATTTTGCGAAGGTCAGGAACGAGAGGTCAATCAACAAATTAACGAATTTAGGCCATGACATCGCTTGGTTTCATTTACTAACTTTAGGTTTCGCCAACTGTCCCCAATCCGGCCAAATGTAGAACACAATTCCTTTCCAAGCGCCGGGCAGCGTCACTCCTCGTATAAATAAAATTAGCAGCACTACATACGGGAACGATACCGTAAAATATACGATCTGTGAATTGAAAATAAAATATTTACACAGAAAAGAAATTCACAACGTGATTGACATAGCGGCAGCGTGCCAAGAGGCCGAGGGGTGCCGATTTATCAGTAAACAGAGGCTCACCTTTCCTACGCTCTTGACACCATTACAAATGCAGAGGTATACGATGATCCAACATATGACGTTGGCCCAGAATACGGGCCACACTATACCACCGATTTCGTGGAAGCTAGGAGACATTTGCAGGAGCCGTATGCTGCAAGGTAAAAGTCAAGTCATGTTGCGTCCGCAATTTGTGCTATTCACCTCGTTTTATGTAATAACTACCAAGTCTAATTACTCTACAAAACAGAGTAATTGGTCCAATAGGATATACTCGAAGAGAACAAGAGTCTAAAAGCTACATAACATTGTTCCTATAGGTGTTCAAATCCAATAATCTGGATCTACAATTCTAGTCTACTTACTAATTCTAGTACTATTGTAGTCAGTATTTACTGGAACTTACTTGTGAACAACAGAACTGGAATCAAAACGTATGGAAACAAAAGACCAGAAAAAGTTAACATAATTTCGTTGATAAATTTGAATCAATCGAATAAGAACTAACATGGATTTATACTTATTACTAATGCTGGCTTGGTTTCCACGATGTATTGATCACAGTGAAATTTAAATATTTACATACTTTTAGAGCAGCTTCGAAGTGAAGATCCGCAAGCAACAAGAAGACTGAGACTTTTCCTTAAATGTTTGAGGTGCTATTAAACTGCATGCAGGGATTAGCGATCTATTAAATTAGCGATCAGATACTTTCAGAGATGCTTTAACAGCTAAATAAACATTAGAAATTTCTATAGAGTTTTTACAAAGGAAACAGTTCCGTTTCAGTCCCTTTTATCGTCTTTCAAAACCAGCAATATCAAACATGAAAGAGTTTGTGACGTAATTTACGAAGTGATAAAATAAAAAATCAACGTGCCTATTGTTATTAAATTACATTATTAAACCACAACAAATGTTTATATCTGTGTGATTCATGAGCTTTAAAAGCTTCAAGTATGGCATTTAATTGAATCTCGAGTTCGAAAACGGATAATTACTTTCAATGTTTGCAATAAATCTTAAAAATCGAGTCCCAAAATCCTAACTCTAACAAACGGGAGCGAACACTACGTGCGCTGGCAGTATACTAGAATGGTGAATCATATTAATCCATAAAACATTTAAAACGGAGGCTGCTACTGGGTGACAAAATTATACACCATTCAATTGGAACATCTTTTTTGCAAGTGAATGAAAAAAAGCGTAATTACTGACTAGACTCGAATACATAGTGGAATATTGTAACCCAGCTTTACCAGATAAGTAAGTGCTCCCGCTAAATGACGGCACGGCACGGCATTTTTTTCCTAATGAAGTTATTTTAACCTTATTAGATAGAGTTTAAAATGAATATTACATTTTTTCGATATAACGTGAATGTAGCTTCATTCAATGAAGAAAATATATACTGTGTATTTATAAATTTTTAGTCATTAATCTCTCTTCATGTTCAGCAAGCAATATTAATATTCAATCCGTCAACCATAACGACATCATCAACTTTGAGGAAACGATGGATTGGCTGGGCTTTTTGCGGGATGCCACAACGTGCTGCTGCATGCCACATCATCCTTCAGGCTGCCGCGAAGCCTGAAGGATGCCGTGCCATCCAGTCAGTGCCAGCCCTAATTGAATTAATTGGTAACTGGAGAAATGGGCTGACTAGACCAAAGGTAAACTGGGCCTAGCAACCCGAATGGGTACTTACAATACAAAAAAAACAAATCTTGAAGTTACTTACCATAAAAAAAAAATACAAACTTGCTTACTGAAAGAATTCATCCTCGGGCGTCGTAATACTTCCATTCGAAGAGAAAACACTTGAATTTGCCGTAATCTGAAAGGTGAATAATCTTGTTTTAATTCGGGCCAAACGTATTAATCTCCAAATCCTGAATTAGTTTACCTCAGTGCATTTGTCAGTGTTCCAGGAATTTCCACAAGTCTGCCAGGGCAGCGGAGAGCTCATTGAGTGGTAAATATAGAGCACTGGATACGCCATTATTGCCGAGAAGTATATCACTCCTATTATGTTTAAAATGATTACAGCATAACCTGCTCCTGTTAAAATATGTAAGATGGTCAAAACCGACTATTATTGGACCAATTGTATACATTACTTTGATAAAAGTCACAAGGATACTGTACCTTTGAAAAGAGGGTTTATATTGAAAACTGAGACACATCCTGCACTGGCAAACTGACCCAATGTTGTCTCTAAATAGACTAGTGGGATGCCACATATAAATAGTGTCAGGAAATATGGTATGAGGAATGCGCCTGAAACAAAAACACCATTTCAGTTGAGTGAATTGAGTTTTTTGAACCCGTATTACTGACACTCACTCAACTCTCAAAGTAAATGTTAACTGTCAGCGCTCAGGGTGACAAAGAATGGAGCAGAATGTACGTAGAATATATAGAAGCAAGAATACAGAACTGTTTACCTCCTCCATTACGATAGCATAGATAAGGAAACCTCCAAAGATTTCCAATGCCCACTGCGTATCCGAGACACGAAAGTAGATATTCCAGTTGATTGCTCCATCTCTCCGGTGCCTGTGCTATCTCGACGGCCATTCACAACTACTGACTATGACCCCCGCAGATCATGAACTGATATTATTGAGGAAATAGACAGTTAAGCGACTCCAAGGGACTCTCGATTTCATCATGGTTCTTTAATCTTTATATGTATATGTTGCCGGCCTATTCCGATTTCAGGAAATACTAGTTTAACCTAGAGCAGATTAATTATTAGTTTATTCCATTTACCAAGAGCGAATAAGACCCCGTTAGAATAAATTTTATTTATTAAGCACACCGAATTATATAATTTTTGTCTACCGGGGTCCGGGGAACCATTTGTTGAAATAGTTTGTCTGTAAATTAATTTATCCTGTGAACAGGTTTTCCCGATGGATGGACAAATTGATTAATTATTACGATAGCCTCATCCAAAATAACGAGCAAATCGACATAAAGACATTTCTAAAATGTACTACGTATACCTTTCATAAACTTTTAGGATAATAGATATAAGGCATAGCCAGCTATTTGGCACGATTAAATGTTGATGAAATTTTAACAAATTCAACTTGTATACCTACTACCCAACAAATCACCAAGATTATGCAGTAAAAAGTTATTCGGGTCCATACATAAAAAAATATACGCGTCTGCTTGCAAACTATCCTCTTTTTAGGAAGTTACTTAAAATACATTTTATTGCATCCGACTATCAAACTAAAAAAAACATATCTATTTGCGAATCTGACATTTTGGGTTTGATCGTCATTATAGTTAGAACATGTACATAAAGTTGAAAATTATTTAACCTAAGGCCTTGAAAATAAAACACAGTATAATTTTTGAGAGTTTTGGTAGATTCAACTAATGGAGGACGCAGTGTATCGATTCCGAAGCCAAAATGGCACGTAAGGTTGTCTGGGGGTTGCTGGCGTGATGTTTCTGGTCCTGTATCCCCCGCTTTACCCTTAATAGGCTTCACAGGATTCTGGCTGTATTGCAGTACCTGATGCGAAAACAATCAAGTTAGCTGCTAAGTTGAAATAATGCACAGAATAAACAACATGGTTGAAGCGTCACGTTTGTGGTTAGTACGGTATTGGGTGTTACTTTCATTTTGTTTTTGGCTAATAGGCTACCCTTTGACCACTGTTTTACCTGATCGTAAGTTATGATGCGGTTGAAGATATTATTTAGGCTAACCAAGAATTACTGGCTCTCAAGGAAAGCAGCCGAAATACACCCGTTAGATGCTTGGTGAGGGTGGTGGCTAGCCATGCTGGCATTCGCAAATTAACCTACCACCTAGCCAAATACCATGCCACCATGCAATGCCCTACCGCCGTGCGTATCTGTTATTGCAAATTAAGTTAGCATGGCGACCCTTGCGCCCACATTAGCCGAAAGATACAGGCGAGAGGAGGCGGGTAGTCATCAAATCTAAGTCAAAATTGTACAATATTTTTTGATTTTTATTTTGCATTGTTAGAGAAACTGCAGGCACATAAGACTCAACGACTTTATAGCTCAGGGTGATGGGCGCCGTAATACATTTTGTCACACTAACAATTTTCCCCCTATCTTTGTTATCTTTTCAAGTATTTGTTGAACGACAGAACCTAGTTCTAGATCACTAAATTCAGCATACCTCTCCAGAACTAGCAGTCGCTGTGGCCGAAATCAGTCAGGACTACATCATCATCATCATCATCATCATCTTTTCAAGTCTAGTACAGAAATGGTTTTAAAGAATGATATTTGGCTCAAAAAGCCCAAATACAGATATGGAATACTAAACACACAACAAAATTTCATGCGGACAAAGTTAGTATCAATCAAGTGTTTCAACTATTTTACCAATGATTTACCATTTCGTCACCGAATGTCAATAAGCTTAAAAAGTAGGTTTATGAATAAATGACTTTCTGCAGTAATATAATATAATCTTTATCTCTTTACCAAATGTAGCTATTCTCACTGGTTCTAACATAGTCATCCCTACGGTGCGCAGTGATTGCAGTCAGGCTGTTTCAAGGCACGTCTGACGGAGGCTGACGGAGACAACAAACGGAACAGAGAGATTTTCCGTTTGTGATTTGATAGATAGATAGATAACACTTTATTGTACTTTCTTATTACAATCAATATAACTAACAAAATATTTCATCTTAAGATAAAAAAGATAGTACAATCGGCGGCCTTATTGCTAGGCAGCAATCTCTTCCAGGCAACCGTAGGCAGAAAACTCAATTTGATTAACATCGGGGTAGATTGTAAAACTAAGTGAGATTAGTAAACTAATTGCATACTTAAATATATATACAAGTACCTATTATAAATATTTAATATCTGTATAAAATCTAATTACACATTATATATAAATATATACATACATACATAAATAAATAATACATATTATATATACATATAGATACACAAATATAATTCATGGTAAAACAAAATATTTAATCGTGATCCATTGAGGAGAGGTAATACATTTTAACATCATTTTTAAATGAGATAATCGATGGCGCTTTTCTTATTGCTTCTGGTAAAGAGTTCCACAAACGAGCAGCTTGAATAGTGAAGGACTTGTCATAAAATGAACTCGAGTGTAAAGGTAACTCCAAAACAAAATTGTCTGATGATCTCAGATTAAGGTTATTAGAGCAGCTAAGGAATTTAAAACGATCCTTAAGATAGCGTGGGGCTGAGGGATTAAACAAAATACTATAAAGAACAGACAGAGTATGAGTATTCCGGCGAAGACGAATAGGGAGCCACTTGAGCTTGTGTCGAAAATAAGAAACATGGTCATATTTTCGTAAACCAAAATTTGAACTCCAATGAGCTCGTAAACTAGGTATAAAACCGATGGTTTCTTACGGACAAATCGCCATCGCCCCAGTGTATAGCTTCGTTGGTGCCCAAAGAGTCGTCCCAGTGGAAATGCTGCGATTGCTGGCTCCAGTCAGGCCGTTTCAGGGCGCATCTTATGGAGGCCAGCACCACTCGCTGTTCCGTTTGTGGTTTGAATGCCAACGAACTTTTCTTGTCTAATTTTCCCGATTTTCCTGTTGGTGTCTGAAATTAATTAGATTTAAACAGAATTTTGTGGGTACCAACTACTGAAAAGTGGGTAGCTACTATTTAAATAAATCTGTAATCGAAATTATCGAAAATCTAGTTATGACATAGAATTGGCTTTCCCCGTTCTTAATCACGATGCCTTATCTTTTGTCTTGTATCAGTGAGAACATTAAATAATATAGTATCAAGTCGAAGTAAAGTCAACGGGAATCGCGATTAATAGTACGATTATTTACTATGTAATTTTTATATATACATTTCACATACGTGAATTCAACCCCTAAGGAGTGAGAATGGGGTTTCAAATGTTTGGAATAGTTTTTTTACTGCTGACAGGGTATAACCGCTAACCACAATCTCAACATAAGTTATTTATGATGTGGTCTAAGGTGTTAACTGGCTTAGCCTAGAATAACTGGCTCTCAATGCAATGACAGCTGCCGGAACGCCATTAGGTGCTTGGCGACAGATTTTCTACCCTAAGGTAGTCGCTATCCCTTAGGGCACTTGCAAAAAGCCCTATATACTGCCAATGAGTTCCAGGATGAAGGCGGTTAGCATACTACCTATAAGTCAGATAAAGGCTTTTTATATTTGATAATTCTAACCGTATGCAATATTATATCATCCTCTCTTTGGTTGCTCAACTAAATGATTAATATCACTTTGAAAGATATTGCAAGTTTCGCTATAGAGCCGGCTGTAACTCGCGTGATATTTACCGCTGCATTTACGGGCTAAGACCCAAGCTTATCGCTTCGCAAAATCGGGTCACCCAGACAAATGCTTTCAAAAAAGCCCCAAATAAGGGCCTTATGGTCTAATTCAATTGGGAATGAAAATTCATCTCCATGTCCATTCTAGTTACACAATAAGCCCCAGGTCAGGATCTTTCTCGTAAACACCAAATGCATATGAAAGATAATTATTAAGGAAATTTCGGAGGCTAGGATCATTGTACTTTGTCTTACCACTGAATAAACCAGTCGCACAGTGATAGCAGTCCGGAAGGTATCCCTCAAAGCGATAAGGTTTGGGCAGAAGATCTTCACAGTTGGCTCATTGAAATTCATCACTTTGCTCCACTGCACGCGATTGCTCTCGAAAATCGTATAATGGCATATTTCGCGGGAGTTCTTAGGTACTAGCGCCTTGTATATATCGGATTCATGAGAAGACGCTTCATCTACAAGAATGATATTATTATTATACATATAAATTATGATTCTGCATGATATATATAATTATAATAAATATAATGAAGAAATAATGATAGCCCATTTAGCAGAATAATTACGGGATGGCCCCTGGAGAAAGTCAAATAAGTTCCGATTATTTTCAATTGCATCCAGTCTTTTGCAAGGAGTAGACTGTGTAGACACATAGTCTAATACTTTATACCTTTCCTTGAGACTAATCTAGACTCGTGATTTACCAGTTTACTAAAATTATACATATTCGCCAAAATATATGGGAGAATAGTTTTTTATGAGAATTTTCAGAAGCGCTCGTAGCGTAGTTTCCTTAGCTGTTCTCAACCGATCAGCTAAGTTAAGCTATATCCGCCGCGGTCATGAGTTGTATGGGTGACCGCTAATGGCATTACTACTGGGCGTTTTCGTGCTTTGGAGGGCACTTTGTTAAGCCATCATCGGTCCCGGTAGTATTCTTAGGATGGCAGTAGTTATAGCATGGTGGCAGGGCATTTGAATGAATGCCCGCTTGGCTAGCTCCCACACTTAATTAGAAAATCTGTCATCAAGCATCTGTATGTTCCGGCAAGCTGTCGTTGAGAGCCAATAATTCTAGGTTAGCCATCTTCGACCACATCATCACTTAACATCTGGTGAAACAGTGACCAAAGTCTAACCTATACGCTATATAAAAATAATAATTTAGGTCTTATGAAAAACTGGATTGGATATACCAATAGAGTACAGAATAAGCTCAAGGACATGCTCAGAGAGTTACTTATAACATTTAGGGATTTTAGGGTCTAAAATATGATGAAACTATGTTTTTTTTGGAATGCGCAGAGCATACGTTAGCTCTATGGGAAGAAATATGGTGAAAAAAACAGGAATTATTCCGTAATAGCAACATGCCCACCAGTTGGCATAGTTTTAATGCTCTCTATGAACGTAGATGGTAGCTTAGACGGCCACTCGTCTTCGGGCGGTGGTAACAACTCTACCAGGGACTCGTTACCATGATACATCAAAAAATGTCTTCTTTTAGAGTCTAGGAATGGGATTTCTATTTCTAAGTGGAACGTTGTTGTACACCCCTGGAAAAAATTAAGTACGTCTAAATATTTGTATGAAGCTAATTACGTATTATAACTACTTACAGTCTACGTTCACACTGAAAAAAGAACTTGATGATATCATCAATCATCTATCAAAATTTTGTTAATGGTTTTCAAGCAACGTTTTATTTTATTTTTTTACTCCGAACTGGGTAGCACTTGACCACTATCTCACCTGATGTTAAGTGATGCGATCGACGATGGAGCGCGCTTACTCAGAAGATACCTATTCACTCGCTTCTTGAAGACCCCCATATTGTACTTAACCGGAAACACAGCCTCAGGCAGATTATTCCATAACCTGGCGGTTCGCATGATGAAAGAAGATGCAAATCGCTTCGTTCGGGTAAATGGAATATCCACCATATAGCGGTGGTGCTTCTGAGTATCCCTGGATGTCCAGTTATAGAATAGGGATGGCGGAATCAAATCATGTAGTTCTGTGGCACTTTACTTGTTAATTAATATACAAGCATATAAAGTAACATGATTGTATGAATAATGATAGTTTTATTAAAAAATAAAACAAGCACGCCTTTACACACCAAACAGTACAAAGTGATGATCATGATGATCAAGTCCTAAACTAATATGTAAATACTGGACCTAAACTATTTTTATCCAAATCGGTTCAGCCGTATCGGCATGAAGGAGTTACGAATACCCTCCCAAACTCACTCACTAATTTATAACATTAGTGTGATAAGTAAAACCTCCCTCGTGGGGTGCCGGGCTAGGATTGCAGATTGCAGCCCTCCATATCTTCCTTAGAGAGTCGTTAAAGGCGAGAAGTAATATATGGGAAAAATACCAGAACGGTGGGCAGCAGGCGCCTTCTAAATAACTGCTACCTTACGTTACGTTAGAGAAAACATTTTGTATGACCCTGAAACTGTGCCCGGTCAAAGGCAATAGGCTCGCCTCATTTTACATGGTACTTGCACCGAATCGGCGAAACGTGGGTGTTTACACACCTCGGCCTAACTCTTCGGGGAATACAGGCGTGATTATATGTATGTATGTATTTTTATGTTGATCTGAGGATAGCGTACCTACAAACTACATGACGAAGGTACGTCGAAGCTCTAAGTAGAGTAATTATCTAAAATCTTTATGCTAGTAGGTATTCACGTGGCAAGAAACAATCTTAAAGATACTAGTAGCATAACAATATCGATAACATTGCTACCATCACGCATGTGTGTCCTCGAAGGCTTAGGCAGGGTATTAACATCATCTTTGCCTTGGATTTTTTTTCAGCGCTACTTAAAATTTCTAAATGCCTGAAACCTAAATGTCCGACTCATGGGATTAAATCCAAGAATTCACTCCAAATTCTACGCATTACGTCACCAAACCAGAAGCTGTCACACACTTATTACAATGGTAATACACATTCACCTTTTCTGGTTTTGGAGGTTGAGCCGCAGACATCACCCGAAATACAGTAAAATTGAAATACGCTGATCGCAAATCGTCTGGATGCGGCTCATAAGTTTCCGGAGGTCTATCAGTACGAAGGACTTCTCTGGAATCCAACCATTGAAGGCGTGGTAATCTCTTCAATGTAATCATAGCATATCCCATGCACACCTGAGGCGATATTAATTCAAGTTGTACAAACAATAAATAAATTAAAACAGCGCCACCTATTAAAAACATGCTGAACATGTTGTAAGCAGAGATATATACCGAGCATGGGTTTCCCGCGAGCATGAGTGATGTGAGGTTAGGTAGTTGGACTAGAGCATCTAGTAACAGCTCTAACTCATAGATGTCGTTATCGGATAGATCGAGTACAGTCAAGTAGTGCGGTAATCGTGATAAAGCATCAACACTTTCTGAAAAGAAAAAGTTTCACTTAAGTATATTTTATAAATGACAGTTTTAGTTTTAGACCGTTTTTAAGAAATCTATCATATTGGTAAACACAATATATATTGGTAGAGTTTACCATTTCATCCGACCAAACAATCTCTACTTTTTAACAAATGCCTCTACCTATTGTTATGGCCACACACATATATTTTTTAATGTACTCTAAAATAAATATTGACTCTTACCACTGATTAAAAAGTTCCTAGCCAGTCCCAAGTAAAGTAATTCATGAGGTAAGTGCTCAGCAAAACCTTCCACGAACCTGATACGATTCGCCTGAAGTTCTATAGATTTCACACTTCGTGGAATCAATTTTGCGTCTATTTCTTTGATGAAATTGCCGCACAGATTTAAACCGATAAGCTTTTTGAATTCTTTAAGACCTTTGTCTAATTCCGTCATCTAAAACGAGGAGTAAACTTTATATTAGGTAAGTATATTCGCCGTTTTTGTAAGAAAGTTTTCTTCTAAATAGACGAACGTATTTATTATATATTATGTACTTATGTTATGATATATAGAATACAAAAATGTGCAAGTAACCCTATTGGTGTTACGCTACTTCTCATGTCTTTAACGTGTACAGGGACTTTTAATTCAAAAGTTCTGTATATTACCACACTTCTTCCGCCACCTTCTAAGAATAAGTTCGTATTTCATGAACCTAATTAATTTTGCTGGTGGCTTTATAACTGCTTTATAACTGGTGTCTAAATTATTGGTAAGGTGGTGATATCCATCCAGCCTTCTTTTTAACCATTAATCGTCCACCTCGCAAATATAGGTACTTATATCTACGAATAGATACATGTTTTGGAAAACTTTTGATAAACAATTGTATTTAATGGCTCCGAAAGAGTTATAAATACCATTGTACCTTTTTTTTTTGCAGTAACGCATCCTCCGCTGATTATATTGAAAAATTATAACGTCAGTCACGTGAGGCACTGTGGTTTATCCTCTCATTGTAATTTTGTAATAAAATTATACCTACTTGAATCTTAGTATATACTAGTTCAATTTAGGTTATGTTTAAAGAAGTTTATTCTCAAATAAGACAAAGTAACTTACACGAGGACATGGTTTTTTTTTCGCGAAAATATGCCTTTATTAAACAAAATACTATGATAAAATAATATAACAAAATACTAGGACATGGTTAGACTTAAAATATTCTATAGACATTCGTCGTCAATGACATAATAATATATATAATAATATAACAATCGTCAATGATCAAAGATCTTAAATTTTTGAATCTAATAAAAATATATATTATGTTAACACATACATAAATTTTTTGCAGCAATGAAAATATATGTATGTGTCCTGCGGCAACGCAGTCCATATGGCCATGGACTTTGATTCGATCCCCACCGTGTCGGCTTGTGGTTCACCACATGGTGGGGCATATTGCGAATTCTTGCTTGGCTTGCTGCCACCTTCAAGTGGAAAATCTGTCGTCAAGCACCTAGCTGTGTGTTGCTGTAGCAGTGCTTGAGAGCCAGTAAAATTACAACAGTACGTCTTAGGGTGACGGACGCGGTGTAGTTCATCTTTTGTTACGAAATACAACTGTTATAGGTAGAGTTTATTGTGCCTCGTGCTTGTTCCGTTATAATCATGTAAAAATAAAACACGTAGAGTGAAATTTTAGGGTACCTTAGTATCATTGACTCTCAATACATTAACCATTTTTAATTCTTTTCTCAATACGTCTCTATCGTTATGTTTTACGGCTCTTTTGATCATTTTCACCATGTCATCGGTGATATTATTTGCATTACGAAAGCAAATTTTTGTTTCTTCATTCGCAAGCTTTTCATTATCCCACAATGTGATCGGCAAAAGGAGTTCCCATTGCTGTTCGAGGGACAAAGTAGATTCGTTGTCGAGAAAACTTCCAAAAATACTGTTATCAATTTTAGTTTTGAGTGCTTCGGAAAATGGTACTACGACTATATCTTTCTCGGTGCAAAGTTTTGTGTGATATCGGGCAGCCATCTCTATGAGGGTAAAGTCTACTCCTGTCTCTAATCGCTTTTGAAAACCTGTAATGCAAATAATTTATAACCAAATTATTTTATTATCATATTCTTACAAGTAGCCACACATAGTAAATATTAATATAAATGTTACTACTGGCTTCTTGACGTGACTACCTGTGTGGATTCGGATTTTATAGCGCTCTTTCGGAAACTAAGTATCTTAGTATATTGTGACTTGTAACATAAAGCATACTGCGCTATGGTCTTCTGCTGCTTAAACTACATGCAAAATGTATTTCAATCTCACGCTTCGCAAGAGGAAAACCAACTACTGATATATATGTGATGATCGTCAGATGTTGAAGGTATATTTATTGTGGTACGTTTTATAAGTCAACTTTATTCGCGAATGAATAACTCCGTTTAAAAAACAGCTATGAAACATTCAGGGACGAGCCAAGTCGACTTGCTACGCAAAAGTATCTTCCTATGCCAGTATAGCCCTGACAACTTTATACGGAACGTTAGATGTTACTAACTGGTAAAAGTGATCCAAATGCTAGCCTACCAGTAATTTTGCATTTTGGTGGGGATTTTGATCTCGCCTAGCTATTTGCTACCCTCAAGTAGAAAATCTGTCGTCAAGCAGGTTACGGTGTGTTCCGGCAGTGGCCCTTGAGAGTCAGAATCTTCTATGTAAAAAGCCTGTTAACTATCTTCGAACACATCAATACTTGCCAACAGGTAAATAGTGGTGAAAGGCATAAGCAGTAACAAAAAAAAATAAGGGTGAATTAAAGATTTTGCCCCCAACGGATGGGATCAAACTATTTATTACCTAGGTCAATGTTACTGATACTTGTACCTGTCAGGTTTTTTAATTTTTAGGGTTCCGTATCCAAAGGGCATAACAGACTGCTTTGACTTGGTTGTCTGTCTGTCAGTCTGTTCGTCCGTCCTTCCGTTGGTCACGGCTCTCCTGTTCGTAAAAGGGAAACCCTGAACTTTAGATATTTTGTGTAAAACGTTTACCCTAAGACGACTGAAAATAAGATTAAACATTCTATTAAATATTTTTTGGACTCCATTACATGAGCAGATAGCAAAAATACACTTTCATATACCTCAGCACGTGGGGTGTTTTACCTTCGAACTCATTGATTATAGAACAAATATATTTTCAAATTGTTTTATCTTTAAAAGTAAATAAGTAAATGAATCGGTGGCAATTAGTGTACATTTCAGCCCATTTTTATTACGTCTATTACAAAACTAAAGTACTTACATACAAATGTGAAATTTAGTTATGTATTAAATTTTCTATAAAAACAAAAAGTTCTGAAAACACCTATAATTCCTCTAATATTTTAAACTGAGATCAAAACCAACAAACATTAATTTTTATGGTTTCTTGTATTCAGAAACCGTAAAAGAGTGAGTTTCGACTCGCGCTTGGCCAGTTCTTATTTATTTTGATTATTATTACTATATTAGTTTATTATTTGTTAGTTTTATTAAGTAGTTATTTAGTTTATTTGTTAGTTTAATTAATTTCTTACCCTTTAGAGCATCATCTGGAACATGGCAAAGGCTGGAATCACTGATCAGAGGTCTCACTATCTGTGGCGGAGTTTTCTTTGCAGAATCTTTAGGAGGCATTTTTATTGAAAGTATTTACAAAAACTGAAAGTAGATTTAAAATAAGTTATGTTATAATCTTTACTGTGTATGTAGTTGTTTAGATTAAATTGTTTTGACACTTAATTATTCTAACAATCTCTGAGCAAGAAAAACTACGATTGAGTTTTCATGTATATTACTTTTCTCTATGGTTTTAGTTGTCAAAAATCATACATTTCTTTGCTCAGTGATGTGCTTTTTGAACAAAGATTTTTACTATGTCAAAGAGAATTACTCGTTACAGAGTGCACTAACGAATAATTTCCATTAAAAACATTAAATTAAGTTTTTAGGATATAACTATACAGTTTATTATTCGTTATTATTATTATATATATATTATGGGTAAACTAGTACATACTGATTGATCTACTACTTTTTTAATTGATCCCAAATATATATTTTAGTATATGATCCTCGGTTGATCCATTTCTATTTTCTATTTATTTGATTATCCGTTATAAACTGTTCTAACAATACTTTCCTGTCAAATATTTGACGTTCGTCCATTAGTATAGGTGATAGGAAGTACACCGGGTCATCTAGTAACTTAAATTTTAACTTTTTTTGTGATTGCTTTTTCTATTTATCTATTGTATGATCGGCACAATAAAGGTTGCCCTCACATTGCCTCCGCAATATTCGAAATTAAGAATCAGATATCCAGGTTTAGATATAAAGGCAGATTCTTTATTTAATTTTGTAAGTGTAACAAAACCATATTAGACCCATGTTGATGAAATTCAAATGTGGCCAAATTGGAGTTATATGTAGATTATGTAGTGTATCCAAAAAAAAATATTACCATCAAGATTAGATGCCTTCGTCATACACAATATAAAATAATACCCGTCGACTTCAAAACCTTCGCACATATTTTTTTGAGATTGGTTAATTAGGAAAACACTACGACTAGAATAATAACTAAAGCAATTAAATAAGTCATTTTTCTGATCTACTTGTAACTAGGCGTAAAAAAACAACAAAGATATGCATAGTATAGCCGTTTTGTACAGTACACGTACTTATTACTTAAAGTTCAACAAGCATTTTGACCGCCAGTTTTTAAAAATAGTTTCCTTTGGAGCTGTTATTAGTACTTAGTTATAACGAACGTCATCGTTTTAGTACGAAATAGAAAAAAAATAACTAATTACGCCGGCAACTGCACGCTCACCGATATTATACCCGACGATGAGCTAATGTATTTTTAAATGTGATTACTTGCCATCTGTTCCATTCTGTGGCTTAGGCTATTTTAATCTCCTCAGTCAGTAGAAGGTGCCTAGATACTCTTTATTGGTTTGGAAAAGGTTCCTATCATACCTACGCTAGGTTCCATCCAGTTCAAAAAGTTTTCAAAACTTTTATATTTCCGTAATATTGTCGGTAAAGCAGTGCTGAAAAATAACGCAATCACCTGCCACTAGATGTCGCCTATGTAGTTATTCATAAGGTTGGTTCATAACGTACATAAAAAGTTCCATTCCATCCACGTGTGTGTGCTTAGCGCGGTTGTTTAATCTGTGTCGCGGTTTTGCGACAGACAGCTGCCAATGTGTGTACGTCACTTTAAAATTCTCAATAACATTTTTTTCAACACAAACCATTCTGCAGGTAGTTTCCGAGACACGGGCCTTCGTCAGGGGCATTGCGAATTAATATTGCTAGTCCTGCTTGATTAAATGCGGAACTTTTTGTTTAGCGAAGTGGGAATAATAGTGAATGAGTTTGACATAGTGTGCGCGCGGGAATTTTGAACAAAGTTTTGGTTTGTGTGAAATATTGTTACCGGACAGTGGCTAAAGTGGGTCTTACGATGGCTAGTGAAAGTAAAGTGTGTAATGCGGTTGTGCTGATCGTGTGACGTTGCCAGAGCCAGCTCCCGCGACCGTGCCCTTGTGTTATTGGCAAGACATCACACATGCGAACAATTCAACTTTGTTTACTTCCGTTTCTACAAAGTTATCGGTTGACGAGTATTCGTTCAGGCAAAGGTAAAGTTACCTTAATACTTACCTATTTATTTATGAAATAGTCTTTGATGTATTTAACATCGTTAACCAGCTATATACACGTGGGCCAGTTGCAGGTAGAGTTCAAGAGAACTCTTCCTGCAACTCTACCTTCGAGTGAACTTATTGCCAGTAGTAATAGTGCATACTTTTCCAATTAAATAGTGCCTACTATGAATAAGATTTTTAAGAAACATGGATATATCTGTACTAGGTAATTGAAGGGTTCTAATTATAACTAAGTGATTCATGTTGATTACAATAATATTATAATAACACTTCACACTAATAAGTATTACCTATTAAGGTGAAAGTTTGTGAGTGTGTTTGTATGTTTATTAACTCTTCGTGCTCGAACGGCTGCACCAAAATTGATGAATTCTGATATGGAGTTAGATGAAGTGCTGTATGTAAATAGGTTTGTGAGGGATTCGGGCCTAGATCAGCAATATATTAGACGTGACGTTCGTGTTTTTACTTTAATATTTTTTATGCCAATCAATGCGAGCTCGCTTTCGTTCTATGGTGAGTTCATGAGGAACCAAGCGGCAACAAAGTGCTTCTAAACGTTGATGTATGATTTTTTTAATTTAACTCGTAGAATTTCCCATAATACCTATGTCCTCAAATCTTCTTATAGGTGATACACAACCTAACAGTTGTCACATGTTCCTCGGTGATCGCAGTTAAGGGGCGACTTTCGCGAATTTCTAAATAGTTTGTAACTAGCTACGGTAGCAGAAAAAATATTCGTAATACGATACTAGTTGCAAGGGAATCCGTTTTTTTAACACGATACTTTTTATTTCGTGACAAATTTTAACTTATTCATTTGATGAAAATATAAGATATAAGATAATGAATAGATTCATATGTTTATAATAACAAAATTTTTCAAATAAATAAAATTTCGTGAACGTGCGCTCGCAGAGTCAAGTCTCCTGAGGATGCTTCGTGTAGAAGCGAAACGCGTCGAAAAATTCTTCCGGTTTGGCTGCGTGGCGTTTGTGACGTCACGTCGGCTTAGCAGGAAAAAAAAATTAGGCGGAATTGTCACTAGATATATTTTTGTATTCTGTAAGTGTTTTATTAAAATATTAATTTGATGTTTTCTTAAAATATTTGTTATTATTATAAGATATAAGGTTTTATTTGTAGGTAATTAGTCTAGACAATGCTTTTAAATGAGTTAATCATATATTTATACATATAGGTACATAAGTTTAAAGTAACATTTGTTAAAGTAACATTTACAAGTTTAAAACCAATTGCTAAATTGGTCTTGTTTGTAGTACAACGCAAGTTGAACTGTAGGTGTCGCTCCTCTCGCTCGGTATTTCTGATCGAAGGTTTCAAGCATTAACCGATGGATAGGCTAAATCGATGACTGTGAAATGCAAAGATAGTGTTTTGTTTTATAAATGTGTTCTGGGTAGTATAACCGGGACTTACTCGAACATTCTGAAACAGGCCCTAAGTATACCTCCAAGTTAGTCTTATTTCAATTTCATCCAAATTGGTTAAGCAGTTTTTACGTTACACACAAATAACGGAAACAAGTATCTGCCAATATTTTTATATCTTGATGGCATGTTAATTGCATATGACCGGAGTCGAATGCTAACACTGAAATAAGTAACTTGTGACCATAAAAATTGGAGCAGGGAGTACCGACTTCAACAAGAATGTTCATACAAATTAGTAAACCATTTTTTAATTTTTTTACTTGTTTCTAACGGGTGAGTTACGAATAGTTAAAATAAATTTAATATATTTATCATTTAAGTGAACTTGATTTTTTAAGTTTTTGTTTTTTTTTTATGCCTGATAGGTTAGCCTTTGACTACTATCTCACCTGATGGTAAGAGATGATGTGGTCGAAGATGTTGTTTAGGCTAACCTAGAATTAACTACTGGTAATATAATAATTACTAATCGAGTTACCTTCTAAACACTAGTTTATAAATAAGTATTCATATGGATGCGAATGTTTCGACTGGCTAGCGACCACCCTAAAGTCAACGCGAGCGAGGCCACGGGAGGCAAGCTAGTTGGTAAATATATTACTTAAGCAGTAATTCTAGGTTAGCCTGAACAACATGTTCGACCACAATACATCATCACTTACCATCAGGTGTCAAAGGCGAACATAAAACTAGTGGCTCTCCGAGGCTGTACTTAAACCTCGCGAGTCTGCCCTTGCATAGCTTACAATTGAATAAAGGTTCACTGCGCATGCGACTGGGAGAATGGATGAAGAAATCGAAAAATCTAGATAGGAATGTAATGTCAATAATTAATGAGTTTCTTGGACTTATGTCGAAGAATATCAAGGGCCCCGGCGAAGGCTAGTTGTATCAGAAATAGGTAGGTATGTAGTATACATTGTTGGAGGGGCGTACATTTTTAGACTAAGAGTCTTTGTTTCATTGTAATAATAACCTGGGTGTTTTCAAGTTCAGAAAAGTTGATCCAATCTCTTAGACAAACATGCTCCATTTTCTATCAAATTATTATTACTTTCTAGGTAAGACCGCAGTAAAACGCTTGTTTATCATGGATAAAAAATGGACGAAAGGTGCTGTGAAAATGTATATGTATTGCAAGGTTTCAGTTCGAGGTGACCGACTAGTCATTATGTTCAATGATTATTTTATTGTAGATTATGTGACTAATAAAGGCTAGAGTTACGCGCGCTTGTGATTTTTTGCAATTTCTATACTACTCTACTATATGTACTTTATGCCTACGAATAAATTTGTAAAGAAATGTAAGACAAGCTCAAAAACAGCAGAACGCAAATCTTACCGCGGCACGTGGTTTAAAAAGTGTACCGTGCTCCGCAACTACATTACTTTGATGCGACCATCGGATGCGCACATTTTTAAGCGCCAAATCAACCATTCGAATGGAATTTCGAATATTGTGCGTGTTTTACTTGATTAGTCCGAAATCAAAGCTGTAACTGTGTGAGAGCTACACTTTTTTACATAGGTAAGTATATAATTTGTAGTCTTTCTGCATTTATTAATAATATATATAATGAACAGCTACGTTATGCCTACATGAAAGAGTTAATGCATAATGCAGCCAAGACGGTGCTATTTTCTTACGCATTATTTTTAACAATGATTTTATTTGTATAGAAAGAACAAAGTAAAACTAATTTATTCTATTCACGCTTCTACAATGATCGTAGTATAAATGAAGTATAAATATTCCTTATTCAGTCACGTATTATTTTTAATCGTATTTAAATAATAACATACATAGCAGGTGGTAGTTTGCCAAAGGTGGAATGTTTTTAACAAAACAAATAATAAAAAAAAAACATACAATTTTCTAAATCTTCAATATAAACTTTACACCGCTATTTTATTTTTATTACTAGCGCTTTGATGGTGTTTGTCGCTGTTTAATATACCTATATTATTATTTTTACGAGCGTACATAATAATTTCAATTACATAATTGACTTTGTAATGTTAAAATATTTATAGAAGGATTTATTTTTTATATTTTCACAAGGTGTTTGCGGAGGAATAGTAATTTATTAATTTATATGAGGATTTTTCTGTGTATATCTACTACACACTTTACTGTAACTTCTTCGTGTGCAACTTTTTTCTATCAGAAATTTGATTAAAATCAACAGATTTGTTGACATGACATCAAACATATGTGTTGTTACCAGTCGCAGTTTTTTTAAAATCAATACTTACTATACTTACTAATATTATAAATGCGAAAGTAACTCTGTCTGTCTGTCTGTCTGTCTGTCTGTCTGTCTGTCTGTCTGTTACGCTTTCACGCCAAAACTACTGCACCGATTTGAATGAAATTTGGTATGGAGATAGTTTGAGACCCGGGAAAAAACATACGATAGTTTTTATCCGACTGCGCAAAAAGAGGTTAATGTTTTCGCGCGATAACCGACATACGCGCGGGCGGAGCCGCGCCCGGAAAGCTAGTTATACATAAACGGTTTTTGTTTTAATTTTAGACTTAGGTTATTTGTTTCCTATTTTTTGTCTCGAATTTTAAATTGATTTAGCACACAATAAAACAGTCTTATATTTTTACCATAATTATTAACTTGTTTGCTTTGTTTTAAATATAACACAACGTGAATTCAATACAATTATTAAGTCAATGTTAGAAATGTTCGAAGCAATGATGGCCGAGTGAACTATGGACTGTCGTGCCACAGGTCCATGGTTCGATTCCCACCGCCGGCTTGAGCTTCACCGCATGGTGGAAGGGCATTTTACGAATGCTCACATGGCTAGCTGCCACCCTCTAGTAGAAAATCTGTCACCAAGCACCTAACGGTGTGTTCCGGCAGCAGTCCTTGAGAGCCAGTGAAATTACAGGCACATGAGACTTAAGAACTATGTCTCAAGGTGACAGGCGCAGTGCAATTCGTGACTTGCGACGAAATGCATCTGTTATAGGCATAGGTTAGTCCGCTTAACATCAGGTGGGCCTCGAGCTTGTTCTCTATCTAGCTGACATAAAATATTTTGAAGTTCAACCAGAGTTCATATCGGTTGCAATGCGGAACTCTAAATAGGTGAGACCCTACACGCACTTGGTCAGTTTTATTTAATACTAGCTTTCCGGGCGCGGCTCCGCCCGCGCGTATGTCGGTTATCGC
The DNA here is from genome assembly GCA_963854805.1 of Plagodis dolabraria. Taxonomy (NCBI): domain Eukaryota; kingdom Metazoa; phylum Arthropoda; class Insecta; order Lepidoptera; family Geometridae; genus Plagodis; species Plagodis dolabraria. The sequence goes on from OY978444.1 coordinate 26,029,301, forward strand.
GCGAAAACATTAATCTCTTTAAGCGCAGTCGGATAAAAACTATCCTATGTTTTTTCCCGGGTCTCAAACTATCTCCATACCAAATTTCATTCAAATCGGTCCAGTACACGGAAAAAAATGGGTCCTGACAAAGTGTCAATCCAAGAATAATATTATTCTCGGGAGTATTGTTTAATCTCAAGTAAATATTTACTTAAAATAAAAATAATATCTTGAGTGAAGTTACGTCGTTTTCTCCAAGATAAATAATATTATTCTCACTTTATATTTTTACATCAAGATTATAACTATACGTCAGAGATGTTTTTGCTCTTGACTATAGAAAATATTATATTTTGAATGAAATATTTTATGAATTCTCATTCTGAATATGTACGGAGTTAGCATAAGAATTCTGAAATTTTATCCAAGAATAATAAAAGTTTTTTTGGATTGAGATAATATTTCCATTTCTTCAACAACGATGGTCTTAATACGAGAAATTTCTTTTATTCATTTAAAATAATTATGAGAAGTAAATAACAAGGATAAACATATTTCCGAGCAAGAAAATAATTATCCTCTTAAAAATCTTTGTTTTCTATATCTGAGCCATATATTCTTTATTGAACTGTGAATTGGTATTGTCATGCTGAGATACATTGGATTTACAACAAAACAATATACTTGGTATAACCAAGACAAATATCTCAACTGCAGAAGTGACCTATATTAGATAGAGAATGTTAAAGTTGTCAAAGCAAAAGTAATTGATTGTTGATTGTGGAATGTATTTATCTTAAGTGAAAAAATCAAATTCTTGATCTTTGTTTCATTGTTCTTGATACTTATTTGATATTGCATTCTTCGGTTAAGAATCTTAGATTAACATGAAAACAATATCATTTATTGAACCAAGAAAACACATGTCCATTATAGACATAAACTTATTTAATCTGACGAATTTTAAAGTTTTCAAGCCAATAGTGATAGATTGTTAATTATTATAGTAATTCATCTTCAGTAAAGAAAAACAAATCTTGATCTTAAATTTGAATTCTTGATTGATATTTGATACGGTATTATTAGGTAAAGAGACATTATTTTTCAAACAAAACAATCTTATTTTATAACTAAAAAACTAAATTTTGATTGCAGATGGTGGCTTCTATTAAATGAAGAATTTTTAAGTTTTCGAGGCAATAATGATATATTGTTAATTGTTGAAGTTATTCATCTTCACTTCAGAAAAGGAATACTTAACTTAAATGTACCTATGTTCTTGATTGATTTTTGATACGATATTATTAGGTTAAGAGATATTGGATTAACAGCCAAACTATATACCACTTTGAACCGATAAAGTACATCTCTACTGCAGAGAGTGACTTATCTTATGTGAAGAATATTAAAGTTTTCAAAGCAAAGTGTTAGATTGTAATATTAGTTATAACGTATCTTTAATAAAGAAAACCAATCTTGGCCGAAATTTTTTGTTTTTGATCTAAGAATATTTACTTGATGCAATATTCTTTGGTTAAGAAACAGTAAATCTGCTGCAGTTCTTGAAGACAACCAGCTGAGCCCGACAATTTAACCTGGGTAATTTAGAAGTCACTAGCTAATATACATAGATCCAACTAGTGGGCAGCAGCTTTCTGAAGAATTCCCATCTTACACTGCGGTCTCCAAGAGGTCTGTCAAGCATGTGTTACAGCTCTTATAAGGGGAGGCATTCCTTTAACATTCCAAGCATTCCTTTTTTGGAAAGAGTTCAGCGTAAGTTTGCCAGGTCCCTCTATAAGAAGATATACGGTTACTACCCCTTCCTTTTCCCATCCTTGTGTGTATCTGGTATGGTAGGGCTTGTTACTCTAGAGCGCAGGCGCAAGCTTCTACTGATTATGCATTACTGTATGCTGTTGCGCAATTCAGTAGATAATCCCTCAGCACCATCTCGAGTAAGCTATTATGTTCCACAAAACTACACTAGCGTAGGTGAGCGTCGTCGGCACCGTCTGTTGGCATTTTCTAGCAAGTTACGCACCCGATATGCCAATAATGCACCCACGGCAAGGGCAGTAAATCTTATAAACTGTTTCCTCCTAACTGTCCAAAATGTCGACATCCATGTCGATCCCTTTAGAACTATTTATAAGAATATTATGTTTTGTCTAAAATTGTAAACGTTTTGGCTCCTTAGCTGTAAGTTTACTTTTTGTAATATATAAATAAATAAATAACGAGTGGATGTTATGGCTGTTGATGATAATGATGACTTCTATAAAGTAGTTAGATTTTTTAAATTTATTCATCTTTTCTGCTACCAATTGTATTGTAAAGTCCACATTCCATTTTGATACGATGAACCTATATATACTGAGAACTCAGTGAGTAATTCACTAAGTATCGTAGTTTCAGAACAAAACTGACTTGACATTTAATATTGAAAAATATGAAATACCAAACTCGTTAAAGTCGGGAACATGCTAATTGAAACACTCTGGCGCTCACACTTTAATTTACTTCCACAAGTAGATATAGGGTACGTATTTAATGTTTTTCAGTCTTAGAAGTCAAACAAATATATTATATCTACAAACTTGTAGATGATATCCATCATGTTGTATCAGCCGAATTGTGCACTGCTGAAGAGTCATTAAAGGGATGTTTGCAATAATCGCCACGCTTGGCAGGCGGCTTGGGGATCGAAATCATACCTACGTTAGATACGTATGTACATATTTAAACATAATTATGGTTATAACAAGAAAATCGAATTCTAGGTTAGCCTGAACAATAGCTTCGATTACATCATCACTCGCCATCAGGTGATATATAGTTCATAGTAGTCAAAGCTAATATCATAATATCAGGCATAAAAAAAATAAAGTTTTCATCACTAGCTTTTGAATCAAAACCATGAATTTTAAAGTAAAAAGACAAATTTCCAGTCAAGAATAACGGTTTCTTCATTCAAAATGTGTGTTTTCAGATCAAGTAGTTAGTTTTTAGTTTGAGAAGGGGTTTCTCTATTTCCGATTTTATTCAGTGTTGCAATTTTTTAGTTTTGTCTAGTTCTCCCTTGTTGTGGGTAAACTACGGAACGTAAAAATACTATTCATTATAATCAATTATGCATGCCGAATAAACAACATGAAATTCATATGATGAATAGGATATTTAAATTATCATTTCAAAAGTATAAGCTTACTCGGCTAATTCGGACTGGTAGACTAATATACTCGTAGTATAACGGCAAAATGGTAGGGTTTGAACCCCGCTAGTGCCCAAATATATTGGTGCTAGTGTTTTAAAACTGTCCGATTATCACCTTTAAGCACATGAATACGGTTATTTATTCATGTGCTTTTAGGTGCTCGGCTTCACATTTCCTAATTCAAAGTGGTTGAAAGCTAGCTAGGTGAGCATTAGTAAAGTACCCTATCACCATGTACTGAATCTCAAACCCGCTGCAGGAACCCATGGATTTCGTTAGTTATGACATTAAATCAAAGTCAGGTCAAAGTCAAAATCATTCATTCAATTTAGACATCTACGACGCTCTTGTGAAAGTCAATTAGAAATTTTAATATTGAAATATTGTACTCTGTACTGCCATGTTCAGCAAACAAATGTACAGAGCCACTGCGAGAAGAATGGACAAGAAACTCGGGACCATTGATTTAAATATCTTTTTACGTAGGTACCTACTATATAATAAAATTATTATAATATTTCTTTAAAATACGTAGGTGACAAAATTGTCCAAGTATGTTGGTTGTTTAAGTAATCATAAACTGTGTAGTAGGATTTCTTAATCAAAATGTTGTTTCACGTGCAACTTGAATGTTCCATCTGTGAGCGTTGTAATATGTTCGGAAATTTTATTATTAAACTGCACACAATTACCTAATAATGACCTTTTTTTTGTCTTTGCTAATCTAAAACCTGGCACCGCAATTTATCTTTATTCCTAGTGTGTTGATCGTGATTGATATTGTTTAATTTAAGTTTTCTCAATTTTTTACAATTTACACAATATTTTCAAATATATACAGACTCGGTAATAATACAACAATAGGTAATCATCTATACTGGCAGTATTTAACACTGATCGTCAACCTACATGAAAAGTTATTCGAATGTAAAATAATATTTATATGTACTTATGTTAAATAATAATGATAATATGATTAAGTTTCGGGACTTTATATGGATGATGTTGGCTACACACAATACACTGCGCTGCGAGCGAAAGGCGCACGCGTCGTTTAATAGCATTTTCGTAAATTTTGTTTAATAAAGTGTTATAAAGTGAATATTTTTCAAGTTATGCTTGAGATAGCAACCTAATTTGTGCTCAGTTAGGTAAGTTTGTTCCTTACTTTATAAATAGCTGTAGATAGAAAAAAAATATCCATCATAGGGGCTGCTAGATTTTCTTTGCCTGGAACGTGCTGTTTGGATACATTAAGTACAGCCAAGTTAACGGACGGTAAGCAGGTAATACATAATTGTATTACATACCTACTGATATAATGACAACTCTTTATGATAAAGTTCAACATCAGCCTTGTTGGTAAATAATCCTTAAATATTATATTATAAATGCGAATGTATGTTTGTATTTGTATGTGTGTCTATTCCTCGTTAATTATTCAGAATGGATTTCGATGTATATATATCTACCTATTCTCTCTATAATGTTTTACATAGGTATACATAGATTTTCTTGTTAGATAAACCGGCATTCAAGAATATACAATGTGTTTTTTTACATTTCAGATCAAAAATTTACCAATGAAACATAAGTGTTATGCTGCTCAACTCAATACCCCCAAGAGGAAGGCTACCACGTTTTGGAGCAAATTCAGAACTTTGTTATTGATTTTCAGGTAATTAAATCAATTGTAATTATGTATGAAAACACATATCTATTACACATATAATATATTTTTATTATTATGTTAGGAAGTCTCAATCAAATATTCATTCTATTCCATACTAAAATATAATATATATGTCAGTATTTTCTACACAAAACTTTTAAAAGTGTGTCGAATCATATTTCATGATTATGTACAGTATATAATAAAATGCACTGTCTGATTAACCGCTAACTTGCAGTTTAGATGATATAAGTGATAATAATCTAACGGGACGGGGTCTTCTGGAAGCTGATTTTGAAGACAGTTCTAATTTTAGGTTTAACCTGTTTGCCATCTTTGACCACTCAACATTATGTGAGATTATGGTCAAAAGATACCTATCGTCTATAAAAGCTTTATGTATTTTGCAATATTTTCATTTATTCTCTTTTTTTTTAGAATCCTGGAGATGTCCAAAATAAAAGGGAGGAGGTGAAGAAAAATGCTCGACTCAACAAGCAGTGTTCAATCATACCTCATAACATATAATGTGGTGCTGATAATAATGAGAAAAAATATTATCTGGTGGTAGATTAGGTCAGATTGAATTTTAAGTCACCTACATTTCACGCATTTCTACCAGAGTACCAGAGTGGTTTAATTCTCAACTACATAATAGGCATTTTGTATCATTTGTATTAAAGGTTTTCAATGTAATGAGGACGCTGGTGAGTGAATTCCGAAATTATATCTATATATAATCTGTTACATTTATGACATGTGGATTATGGTAAATGGTTCTGTGATAGTAAGATATTCTTGAAATCTAGCTTAGAGTTTATAATTAGTTTCATTGATTTTATGTTTGCAATTACAAAATGTGAATAATTTTGAAGTATAATTTTTTAGTACATATCTTGAAATTATTAATAACCACTCCGAGTCGTTAAAATACTTATATATTAAATAAAATTATGTATAGTCAATATGATGATTATTATATAATACAATTGTATGCTTCTTAATTTATTTTATAAATAAATAATTATCAACAGAAAATATTTATTGTATTTTATTTATTTTTACGATAATAGATGTTTTTAGTCTATCACTTTTAGAAATACTTTTAACTATTATCCTACTTTACTTGCAGATTTGAAAGGCGGAGATCAGATTGGTAGATCTGTACAGTGTACCAGGCTCTGTATTCTGTAAGTGAGTTTTTGTTCTTGTTTACTAACTGGACGTTTTATATGAATATCTTATTGTATTAATGGAAAATATCAATTATCAAAATATCATTATATTATGTTAAACCAAGAACTGAAACTTCTTATAGTAAAATGCATGGTGCTTTTTTACTATAGGAAGTCTCAGTTCTTTGATTTCGAACCAAGATGATTGATATTTTTAACAAAATACTATCTGATCTTCATATGAAACACTTTTATGAGTTGAACCAAGAACTAAGACTCCTTCCAGTAAAACGCACTATTATTGAACCAAGACAATAGATATTTTTCCTAATATATTATCTGATCTCCGTATGAAACATTTAGAGATTTGAACCAAGAACTAAGACTCCTTCTACAAAAATAACCTATTATTGAACCAAGATAATGGATATTCTTTACAACATATTATGTGATTTCCGAGTGAAACATGGAATGACTTGAACCAAGTAATTAAACTTCTTACAATAAAACGCGCCATTATTTTACTAAGATAATTAAGATCTAAATGTAAAATATGTAATTATTTTGAACAAGAACTGAGGTTTCTTACAGTGAAATTCCATTGTCGAGTCAAGAAATCTGATATTCTACCCTGTAGAAAATTCTGTCTTCGTGCAACATACATATTCTTTTGAACGAATCAATACAACTTCTTCGGGTAAAACATCCATTAGAATACTAAGATCTAAAATTACTTACATTAAATATACTTAATATTGGAATGAGAACTGAAAATTGTTCATTGAACTTTGGTTTCTTAACATAAATAAGTCACAGTATTCATATAAGAAGATTTTTAGTTCTACCTAAAATACATTTTCTTGTACGTAGAAAACTCTGTTGTTGGTCTAATAATAATATTTATTCAGAAGTATATATTTTACTTGAAGTAAGAATAATATCTTAACTGAACTATTTATGTACTTGACAGTAGAATATTTTTTTTTCTTGTTAGAATCTAATGAATGAGTGAACGAATGAGTTCATCTATTCAAGTAAGGATTGTTTTAAATTTGAGAATTTCTGATTCTCTTAATAAGAACAATGATGTACTTAGAGAGAGACATGGCTATTTTCTCTTAATAAGAACATAATAATCTTAGTAAGAGTAAATAAATACTTACATGAAAAATGATTATCAAGACAAATATTTACTAATCTCAAGAATATATTGTTTTCCCCATATATGAAACACGGAATGTCTTGACCAATAGATATATTCTTGATTTGAAACAATTTTTTTTTTCCGTGTAGTTTCGCCGTGAAAGCGTAACAGACAGACAGACAGACAGACAGACAGACAGACAGACAGACAGACAGACAGACAGACAGACAGAGTTACTTTCGCATTTATAATATTAGTACTGATTAGTACTGATAGAAAAGGAACATGCACATATATCAATGTCAATATGTATTTGGTGAGCTGAAGGAACTGCTATAAAATTGTAATTGTATAATTGGAGAATGATAGTCACGTTACTGCCCATGTGAGTTGAGTGACCGTGTAAGTGAATTACAATTCTGTGAGTGACAGTGAGTTTGGTTTATATCAGATGGATGTCTTATATAACTATTTTGGTTACTGTAATTAGGATTAGATTTAGCAATCGAAACAAATATGGACTCTTTATTACTGGAAATTATAGCCTTTGACATTTTTTTTTGATATTTGTCTTGCAAATCACAAGCACCTATCTGGGAAATGTTAACAAAATAAGTGTACAATGATAATTATCAGTACTAATATTATAAATGCGAAAGTAACTCTGTCTGTCTGTCTGTCTGTTACGCTTTCACGCCAAAACTACTGGACCGATTTAAATGAAATTTGGTATGGAAATAGTTTGAGACCCGGGAAAAAACATAGGATAGTTTTTATCCAACTGCGCAAAAAAAGGTTAATGTTTTTGCGCGATAACCGATATACGCGCGGGCGGAGCCGCGCCCGCAAAGCTAGTTTAACATAAAAACTACGCTTTTCGTACTGAAGTGGTACGGAAAGGGTAGATTTGACTGCAAAACTACAAATTTACGAGAGGAAAAATCACTGTCATGTGCGGGATTGGAAACCGCCTCATCCACCCCTTTAGCCCGAGTATGCTCTGACCGACTGAGCTAACATTACAATGAGTCATAACTCTAATTTTTCCTCTCGTTCTTTAACCATCGTATGGAGATGGAGCGACACCTATAGTTCAACTTACGTTGTACTATGATAGGGTAGATTTGATGTTCAAACAATTCAGAAAAAAATATTTTGCGAGTGGGGGTATATAAAAGCGATTACAATTTCAAACATTAACATCTGGTGTTAATCGACGCTTAAAAAAAAAAATGCGGCTACTGGTGCAGAAACTATTGACATTTATAAGCACAAACACTTCAGTAATCTTATTTACTACAAAATTACAAGTAGAAGAAAAAATATAGTCATGTGTGGGATTCGAACCCGAGTCGTCCCCAAACGACGGGTAAGAATGCAAGGACAAATTACAGTCATACGTCATATCTCATGTTGGCTTAACGGTAAGAGTAAACACCCGCTATAGATGTAGATCGCGCGGTTTCGAATATTGGTTATTTTGTTATGTTAGGCTTTTGTTATGTAATCCGCGAAGTATGCTTCATTACAAAAATAAAAATATTAAAATTTTATTATGTAATTAAAATTATAATTTTATTTATCACAAAATTACAACGAGCGGAAAAAATACTTGTTTATTTTACATGTTCTTAATGTGAATAGTAAATGACAATCCGTGTCTGCTATCTGAATAATATCAAACTCAGCTATCATGTGCGATCATACTCGTATCATCCTGTTGTTTTGTTGAGTGAATTGACTTGTTATTTATTGACATACTAGCTTTCCGGGCGCGGCTCCACCCGCGCGTATGTCGGTTATCGCGCAAAAACATTAACGTCTTTTTACGCAGTGGGATAAAAACTATCCTATGTTTTTTCCCGGGTCTCAAACTATTTCCATACCAAATTTCATAAATATCGGTCCAGTAGTTTTGGCGTGAAAGCGTAACGACAGACAGACAGACACGCAGAGAGACAGGCAGACAGACGGAGTTACTTTCGCATTTATAATATTAGTACTGATTAACATAATAAAAAAATGCCTTAATAATTACGATACCGAGGAAAACTTTACACAAGACATATAACATTTAATATTATTTGGTTTCGTAACAGAGAAAGCAGAAAAAGCACCTTATTTAATTTAATATAGTTTTGTACATTACCTTCAGTTCTGAACATCAGAAAACGCATAGAATGTAGTTATTCACTCGCATTATTACTTACTAGCGGCCCACCCCGGCTTTGCACGGGTATAAAACAAAAACATATATAATCATAAATTTAAACACATAAAAAGTAGTTATTGTGACATAGCTGTAATAGTAAGACATTATGGTATTGTGAACGGACAAGAATTTCCGCTGCGGTATAAAAATATTTCTGGTATTTTTTTCACACGTTGGGTTACATTGTCCAAGTTTACATTTGGTTCCCTGAGTTTTTGAAAATTATTCTAAAGCCTATGTTTATCTTATTGTTCGTTGTTGAATGTTGAAAACAAATTTCAAATGGTCCAGTAGTTTTCAAGTTTATTCGATACATAAAAATAAACGAATCTTTCCTCTTTATGATATTATTAATATAGATATATATATATATATAAGTAGTTTTTCAATTGAAGATTTGCTGTTTGGTACGGCAGGCTTTAACTATTTTGATCCTTTGTAGTTATTATAAGGTAATGTTATTAATTACTAGCTTTTCGGGCGCGGCTCCGCCCGCGCGTATATCGGTTATCGCGCGAAAACATTAACCTCTTTTTGCGCAGTCGGATAAAAACTATCCTATGTTTTTTCCCGGGTCTCAAACTATCTCCATACCAAATTTCATTCAAATCGGTCCAGTAGTTTTGGCGTGAAAGCGTAACAGACAGACAGACAGACAGACAGACAGACAGAGTTACTTTCGCATTTATAATATTAGTACTGAGTACTGATTATAAGTGTTGTATAAATGTCAATCGGATGAATGACTCGTATGTGGTCTCAAGCATGTCACATATAAATTCAGTTTAATGATGTTTTGAATACTAGGTAAGTATAGAAACCCAGTGAAGTTTTGCAGAAACAATCTACAGATTAGGATTGTTCTTAGTTTTTCTGCGCAGAAATGTTTTCTGTGGTACTTAGGTATAGGCTTACATTTGACAGCTATCGCAGCTGAAATGCGTTCGCCACCCGAGTTATCAGATGCCTCTTACGAAGATATAAAAGTACCTGTCTGTTAGTTTTATCTGTAACTAGTTTCGGACTTTGGCTTCGTGCGCATGGAATTGATTTTGTTTGCTACTATCTCGGTAATTACTCTGTTGAAATGCATAGAGAGTATATATCCAAGACCTAGACAATCTTTGTAATAGATTTCATAAATTTTTTAGAATGTTTATTACGAAATTTCTAAGAAGTTTTATTTCAACATATTAAAGAGGTTTTAGATAGTTACTCTATGCTATATAGAAAATAGGGATAAAATAAGGTTTTCTAAAAGGAGTTTAATATATATATATATATTAAACTCCTTTCAGAATATAATATATAGTAAGAATTTCTTACATATATATACTTCTAAACAGCTGAATAGATTTCATGAAATGTTTTACAAAGATTTTTTTATCTTTGTACGAAATTTCAGTCAATTCAATTATTCGCTGAATGGATTTCATGAAATTTTATACAAAGATTTTTATAGGAGCTGTTTAGGAGGTAGTTCTTACTATCCTTCTAAACAGCTGAATGGATATCTTACGATAGGATGATAAATATTGTCTCCAATGCGTGCTGGGCGGTGTACATGCCCAGGAGGAGCGGGACCGCGGCAATCCCTGATCGCGGTTGTGGGGTCCGACCTCTCCTTGCCGGCTATCATCGTAAAGATGGTCGGTGATGAGAGGTCGTGGGAGGCGGTGGCCTCGTTTTGCGAGACTATTGTCTCGCAGAGGGAGGCGGAGGAGCGGGAAAGGGAGAGAGATCCTCTCTCTCTTCCGCTCCGCAGAGCGCGGACACGAAGGCGAGTCGATCCTGCTCGCACTCCGTCTCCGCTCAGAGGACCTGGGGTGTCGGCAGTGGGGACAGCCGGCACCCCCCATCAGGTTTAGGTCCTCATGAGGTGTGGATGCCCTCGTGTTCCAGGGCATCCCACGAAGCGGCATGGGGAATTATTCCCAGAGTCTGGGCCCGTTTAAGCGGGCAGCGACGGCGACGGGGGCTGCGGATGAGAGCGCGAGTGACCCCGCGGCCCCCGCCTCTAGTCGATGACGACGGAAAACCATGAGGTTTTTAGTCGGTATAGTGGGGTCCCTATTGACCCTGAGTCCGACATAACCACCTGCTCCCCGGCGGGTGTGTATGCGTAAATGCATTTTCCTCATGAAAATAAAAAAAAAAAAAAAAAAACGGATGATAAATATTACATACATTACACACACTTTTGTTGTAATTACTACTGTAGGCAAAAAATCCTTAGTTTCTATAGTCGTAACTCTTAATTTGTTCCAATCATTTTCAAGTAATCTTTGTACCTACTCTCTTGGCAATAAAGATAAACATTTACGACTGGTAACTGAATGGTACAGACTTGAACATTACTTTCATCGATATCGTAATCTGTATGATACAGATAATATATCTAAATTGTTATATCTACTTTAAAGCAGTGATGGCTTAGTGGCATTGGCTATGGACTGCCGCGCAGCAGGTCCATGGTTCGAATCCCCCACCGCGGGCTTGAGCTTCACCGCATGGTGGAAAGGGCATTTTGCGAATGACCATCCTCAAGTAGAAAATCTGTCACCAAGCACCTAACGGTGTGTTCCGGCAGCAGTCCTTAAGAGCCAGTGAAATTACAGGCACGTGAGACTTAAGAACTATGTCTCAAGGTGCTGGGCGCAGTGCAATTCGTGACTTATGACGAAATGCATCTGTTATAGGCAGAGGTTAGTCCGCTTAACATCAGGTGGGCCTTGAGCTTGTTCTCTATCTAGCTAACATAAAATATTATGAACTCCAACCAGAGTTCATTTCGAGATCGTTATTCCACTGTGGAGCTCTATAGTGCTTATACCTCCAGCTTCTTAGATGTGCCTCCTTCGATAGGTGTGTAAATCTATCGGCTATCCGATGATATTGTCGTTTAATATTATTGTACAGTCACCAGATCTACCCACAACTAGGAAATTTATTACAAACCGGAAATTTAAATTCAGTCTATTTATACACAAAAACATTCTTTTTATTTGTCATGGGGAAAATGCCTTATTGGGACCCCACTACCGACTAAAAACCCCATGGGGTTTCGCCATCCTCGACTAGTAGCAGGTACCGCGACGTCGCTCGAGCACTCTTCCGCAGCCCCTGCCGACGTCGCTGCCCACGTAGGCAGGCCCAGCCTCTGGGAATACCTCCCCTCTTCCGCCTCGTTGGATGCCCCGGAACACAGGGGGACATCCACACCTCGTGAGGATTCTAACCCTGATGGGGCGCCGGCTGTCCCCACAACCAACGCCCCAGGTCCTCTGAGCGGAATCGGAGTGCGAGCTCGATTAGTTCGCCTCCGTGTCCGTGCACTACGGATCGAGAGAGAGCGGGGATTTCTCTCCCTCTTCCGCTCCTGCGCCTCCCTCTTCGAAACAATTATAGTTTCGCAGAGGGAAGAGCTCAGGAGTGGCCACGGCCTCCCACAACCTCTCGTCACTGACCATTTTACGATGATGGTCAGCAAGGAGACTTCGGACTATGTGCGGTACCCCAATTTAAGCGAACCTAACTCACATGCTTTTTAATGTTTGTACAATAAAAACTGAACTGTTAAAGATCGCTAATTAATTAAAACAGTTGAGTCTATTTTATTCTGTGCGAATTTCTGACAAACAATTGCTCTGAGGTGCGAATTCGCATTCGCTGATCTTTAGTGGTTAAGGCAAATAAAAGTGCGAGTACTTATTCGAGGACTTAGATTTTTCTAATCCCAGAATGGTTTAAAACTTAATGTTATGTGTCAGTGTAATGTCTTCCCAATTAAAGGTTTTTTTTATCAGTAAATCAAACGATGTACCAATTGTGATTCTCTTCAAACCAACCAAAAATATTGATACCCAGATATATTGAAATATACATATTGTAAAGCTAAAAATATACGACCTAAAGAAACCAGATTTCAAGGTCGCATGTTTTTAGAAAGATATGTAACGTATCGCGAAGTAAATCTGCCCGAGATACAGTTACTCTATACCATGTACTGGCTCATTTTTTGGCAGATAAAGATATCATTGTTTGTTCGGTTTCGACCTCCGTAAGTCGTTAAACTGTTGCTAGAGGTGGTTTATTATACTTAATAAAAATATTTAAAAATCTAAACCGACTTCTAATACCGAATAGTAAGGATAAGTTGTCGAAGTCCGCAACATGCTGAAAAACACTGATCTCACTTATTATGAAGATCCGACTTCCACGTCCGTAACTTCATAATTTTCAGTGATCGAAGTAAGATCAGCTTTAGAAAAAAACTATTTTCTGTGATGTATACTACTAACAGGACATTCAATTGCCTTAAATTCTGTTCACCATCGACAAGAGTTGAAAGTACCATTACATCAGGTATGCAAATAAATGTATATTTCTTAATCGTTACCGGGTCTATTCACGCACGAATTAATATCAAAATAAAAAATCTACCCCCGCTTGGTTTTCGTTAATGTCTTTATCACTGTCACCTCAACACACTACAGTAATAGTCTGCACGCGACGGCAAATTACGACTCGAGCACTTTCTTATTACAGGATTCCACGATGTAGACACTTAAAATACATCTTATCGATTGAAATTTTTGCACTTCTTAAATTCAACCGCTTCATGCACAATCCTTGAGTAGTAACGCCGTTCAGTGTAGAGAATTTTTGGGAATTTTGTAGCTCAATTCGGTGGTTAATAATTCGTGCGTGAATAACACCCGGTTACGATTAAGAAATATGAGTTTAATTCACGAAAGTTTAAAGAAAAGTATTGCATTTTTTTTTCAGTTAATCAGTACTAATATTATAAATGCGAAAGTAACTCTGTCTGCCTGTCTGTTACGCTTTCACGCCAAAACTACTGGACCGATTTTAATGAAATTTGGTATGGAAATAGTTTGAGACCCGGGAAAAAACATAGGATAGTTTTTATCCTAGTGCGCAAAAAGACGTTAATGTTTTTGCGCAAATACCGACATACGCGCGGGCGGAGCCGCGCCCGGAAAGCTAGTTGATCATAACTTAAAAACTATTCAAGCGAAAGAGAAAATAAAATGAAAATTTCAATGGGATTAACATAGACTTATACTGTTTACCAATATCCAGCAAAAAAATTAGTAATTGGCGTAATACGCGTAACAAACATGCAAGAAAAACTTACAGTCGAATTGAGAACCTCCTCCTTTGTTCAAAGTCTGTTAAAAATGGGTATGATTACATTCGTAAGTAACTTGTGATTTTTTTTAAGCAGTGGTAGCTCAGTGGCTCTGGCCATGGACTGCCGCGCAGTAGGTCCATGTTTCGAATCCCGCCGCGGGCTTGAGCTTCACCGCATGGTGCAAGGGCATTTTTGCAAATGCCCGCCTGGCTAGCGACCATCCTCAAGTTGAAAAATCTGTCGCCAAGCACCTAACGGTGTGTACCGGCAGCTGTCCTTGAGAGCCAGTAATTCTAGGTTAAGCCTGTGAACACCTTCGACCACATCATCACTTACCATCACGCGAGATTGTGGTCAAAGGCTTACCTATCAGCAATACAAAAAATTCAAATAAAATTGTATTAAATAAATATTTTTTTATTATATCTCATAATTATCCCTGTGCATAATTTATTGAAATAGGTTCTGTAGTTTTTACGTTATTAGCAAAACTACAGTCGGATAAGGGCAATTTACATATATTACATCTATATCTAATCGTATTTTATTCGGTCAAAGAGTTCGTTGACGACAAGAATATTAGTAGGTAATGTACACCTTACAGATATTTAGATTTATTATTATAAGACAATTTATATCGATTCTATCTTTACGTTATACGTAATTTAATAATTTAAATTATTTAGTAATTATATTGTAATTTATTGACTTGTGAAGCGAATCTTTAGCAATAAAGTATCTGTATCTACAAATTTTTGAAGCGCTCGTAGCCAAGTTTGCTTAGCCATTCTGAATCGATCAGCAAAGTTAAGCAACGTCCGCCGCGGTCATGACTTGGATGGTTGACCGCTGGTGACATTACTACTGAGCGCTTCCGTGCTTCGGAGGGCACGTTAAGCCGTCTGTCCCGGTTGTTGTCTTAGGATAGCAGCCGTTACAGCAGGGTGGTAGGGCACTTTGCGAATGCCCGACTGGCTAGCTACCACCCTCAAGTTGAAAATCTGTCGCCAAGCACCTAACGGTGTGTTCCGGCAACTGTCCTTGAGAGCCAGTAACTCTAGGTTAGCCTGAACAACATCCTCGACCACATGATCACTTACCATCAGGTGAGATAGTGGTCAAAGGGTAACCTATCAGGCATAAAAAAAAAATAAAAAAAATAAAAAAAAAACTTGATTTTAGCTTTACGTTGACCCCCCCTACTCATTAAAAGAATAAAATTGCGTCCTCTAAAAACGCAAGGTAAGACCTAAAAAATGTAACATTTCAATGGACTATTGGGTCCGTGGGTACCGGGAGCTCATCGTATTTTCCAAAACTTATCATAGCGCGTCATCAATGACGCGTTCTCAAAATGCTGGCACCTATTTGGCTCAACGAATAAGCGTGACAATTCCACGGGGAAATGCTGCCAGCATGCTGCCAACTGGTAGTAGGTTGGAGCATTTGGACTGCCTGTGAGTCTGCAACGACTTGTAATTTGTCTATATGCTTTCATTGTAGTAGCTGTAGTGTTGTATATAGTTTGTAGTATTTTGTTAATAAAGGCATACCACCAGTAGGTATGTAAGATAAAATCTACTTATACATATAGTTGGTAAAGTTTGAACTCATTTGTTGCAGGCATCAAGAGTCAGAATGGCGTTCACAATGAAAGAAGGTGGTTTCGGGGTGACAGACTACGTGGTTTTCCTGGTCCTCTGTCTGGCATCGTGCACCGGGGGCTTATATTACAGTGCAGTCAGCTCCAAGAAGCAAACCATCAAAGACATCAAAGACTATCTACTTGGAGGGAAGACGATGTCGACGTTTCCTGTGGCCATGTCTTTAATCGCCAGGTGAGGTATCATTCATTATTCTATGAGGAAACTACTTAAGTTTTAAAGACAATTACAGTTTGTAAAGCATTCGCTTCAAATATTTTGATAAGTTGGCATAAAGATATTCCAGTATCCTATCTTTAACTAAAATGCTTGTTTTTGAACTACATCCAAAAAATCGGCCAAGTGGGAGTCAGACTCGTGCACGAAAGGTTCCGTGCCATTAGCTATACAACATAAGACTTCATATTCTAACCTTTTTTTTTGTTTTAACGTGCGCGAGTCCGACTCTAAAATTATAGGGTATCATTTATGTCTGCACACTAGTGTCCACTTTTGTTTTTCAGCGTCATTAAAAATGTAGAGGACAGCACAAATAATAATGAGAATTTATAAGAAGGTAAACAAGGTGCGTATTAGGTACTCGTAATATGCAGTTAATCGGCAAGGTGGTGTTTATATGATAAATTAATTCTGCGAAAGGATAAACTGGCATTGAGAAAACTGAGTTTTTATGAAGTGGCAGCTTATTACATTTTGACATCAGTTCAATCATCACATGAACTGGAACGTCCTCCGTAGAAGAAAGGCCACCTCCGTTTTGGGAAATTTGCCATTTTTGCTCGATAGGTTGGCCATTGACCACTATCTTACCTGATGGTAAGTGATGATGTGGTCGAAGATGTTCTTCATGCTAACCTCGAATTACTGGCTCTCAAGGACAGCTGCCGGAACACACCGTTAGGTGCTTGGCGGCAGATTTTCTACTTGAGGGTGGTAGCTAGCCAGCTGTTTGAACATTTCGAAAAAGTACAGGGTTTGTTTGAACAAATATAGCTATTTCTAATATATACATAGACCGAAGGGTCAAAATTTTATGTTTTTGAAAATATGACTTACAACTTTCCCTTGTTCGAAGTCCAAACATTGCCCTAATCCAGCGATTTTTATTTTGAAGATGATTTCTTTATTAGTTGAATTACCCCAAAAAATTACTCCATATCTAAGTACTGATTCAACTATAGCCAGCACAAAGCAATGAGTCAATGTTTAATGTAGCGGAAAGTTTATAAAGGCGTATGCCAAACAAAACTTTTTTACTTAGCTCTTCCATCTGCGGTTTCCAATTAAACTTTTTGTCTATTATTTATTCCCAAACATTCAGCACTGTCCACTAAATTTATTTGGGTGTTATTATTTACATGTTAGGCGTAAAACCTAGTCATGAAAGTGTATATTTTCATACTGTAACTATGTTGCATGCAGCTCCCTGTAAAGATTTTACATTAAAATATCGAGCGGGCCACATTGTAATACAATGTTACCTTATTTGGGTATTTTACGATTTGGCCGGACTATTGCCACAACGTAAACTGAAAATAATACTTATAAGAACAATTATATTAAAAATATGTTAAGGAAACACTAAATTATACGTAATTAAAAATATATCTAGTGATAATTCTGCACAATTTTCAAGTTAAGCTGACCTGAAGTCATAAAAGTCAAGTAGCCAAACTGGAAGAATTTGCGACGTGTTTCGATTTACACGAAGAATCGTCAAGAGGTATTTTCTGGTGATTAGATCTGAGTAGTAATTCAAAAAATTATATTATATTCTGCTAGAAGCGACACGCATCGAAAATTGCTACGTGGTACGTGGCGTTTAATTGTATAATATTTGTTACTAGCTTTCCGGGCGCGGCTCCGCCCGCGCGTATGTCGGTTATCGCTCAAAAACATTAAGCTCTTTTTGCGCAGTTGGATAAAAACTATTCTATGTTTTTTCCCGGGTCTCAAACTATTTATTTTTATTTTATTTTACAAGGAATACAAACAGCTGGTAAGACAATGATATAGCTAGGAGAATTTTGGTACAACAAGAGCCTAATAGTATTCACTTATGGAAACAATATTATGTAAGTGTCCTAAATATTATAACAACGGATAAAAATATATCCATATTGGTAGCAGAATAAATATTTTACATAAATTATTACAATATTATTCCACAATGTATCATATTCAAAGACAATGGTAAATTCTAGATTAATTATAATTAATCTAGAAGTGAAGTTCGATCATTACTATTTGAGCCACACCATTATAAAGATATAGTTACACTTTTCAGCTCCTTCAACCTACAGGCAACACAGCACGTCTAATAGAAGAAGTTAAATTAGGTAATAAAATATTTACTGACTTTTGGTAATACATTCCAAAAACCGTGTCATGCCGCCTGCACGCCAAAAGCAGGTGGTCACTTGCCAAATGCCAAAAACAATAACTAAATCGAACATTGAAGTGACGAAATATAATTTTATAAGTGTATTATAATATAAATAAATAAACAAATATACGAATCAATGCCATATAAAACACAAGTAACATAAGAATAGAAGAACTAACCAGTAAAAAAAATATCGTTGATTATATGCTTATACATATTCTGCTTCGTTGAAAACAAGTCTACTGAAATCGAATATTTTGTGTTAATTATGAGCAACTCGCAGAAGGTAAGAATTTTGACGATAATTAGTGTCACAGGGAGGAGTATACAGTTGCAAACAGTTCCTAGGACTAACAGATCTGTATGGTGCTATTAGTTTTATCTCCGACAGTAGTGTCGGGGAGTCAATGATGTTTAGAATTATGTTATGCATAAAAGTGAGATCTGCCGCCTCCCTTCTTAGAGAAAGAGGTAAGATATGTTGGCGTCTACAGCTATCCTCATAATCCTGGCTGAGGATTCTGAATTTATAGTTAATGAACCGTAAAAATTTCTTTTGTGGTTTTTCAAGCATGTCAATATATTTAATATAGCGGGGATTCCATACTTGAGAGGCATATTCAAGTTGGCTTCTTACCAAGGAACAATATAAAATTTTTAACGTTTTAATAAAATCCATATTTCCATACCAAATTTCATTCAAATCGGTCCAGTAGTTTTGGCGTGAAAGCGTAACAGACAGACAGATAGACAGACAGAGTTACTTTTGCATTTATGACGAGCGGTAATAGCTATCGACAACCATGACGCAGGTCCATGATTCGATTCCCACGCCTGCACTGTCTTGAGCTCCACCGCATGGTGGAAGGGCATTTTGCCATTTATTTTTTATCTTGGTACATCAAGTAGCAAATTTGTCGCCAACCACCTAAAGTATGTCCAGCAGCAGTCTTTGAGAGCCAGTTAAATTACAGACACATGATACTTAACAACTGTATGTTTTGAAGCGCTCGTAGCGAAGTCTGCAGTTAATCGGCAAGGTGGTGTTTATATGATAAATTAATTCTGCGAAAGGATAAACTGGCATTGAGAAAACTGAGTTTTTATGAAGTGGCAGCTTATTACATTTTGACATCAGTTCAATCATCACATGAACTGGAACGTCCTCCGTAGAAGAAAGGCCACCTCCGTTTTGGGAAATTTGCCATTTTTGCTCGATAGGTTGGCCATTGACCACTATCTTACCTGATGGTAAGTGATGATGTGGTCGAAGATGTTCTTCATGCTAACCTCGAATTACTGGCTCTCAAGGACAGCTGCCGGAACACACCGTTAGGTGCTTGGCGGCAGATTTTCTACTTGAGGGTGGTAGCTAGCCAGCTGTTTGAACATTTCGAAAAAGTACAGGGTTTGTTTGAACAAATATAGCTATTTCTAATATATACATAGACCGAAGGGTCAAAATTTTATGTTTTTGAAAATATGACTTACAACTTTCCCTTGTTCGAAGTCCAAACATTGCCCTAATCCAGCGATTTTTATTTTGAAGATGATTTCTTTATTAGTTGAATTACCCCAAAAAATTACTCCATATCTAAGTACTGATTCAACTATAGCCAGCACAAAGCAATGAGTCAATGTTTAATGTAGCGGAAAGTTTATAAAGGCGTATGCCAAACAAAACTTTTTTACTTAGCTCTTCCATCTGCGGTTTCCAATTAAACTTTTTGTCTATTATTTATTCCCAAACATTCAGCACTGTCCACTAAATTTATTTGGGTGTTATTATTTACATGTTAGGCGTAAAACCTAGTCATGAAAGTGTATATTTTCATACTGTAACTATGTTGCATGCAGCTCCCTGTAAAGATTTTACATTAAAATATCGAGCGGGCCACATTGTAATACAATGTTACCTTATTTGGGTATTTTACGATTTGGCCGGACTATTGCCACAACGTAAACTGAAAATAATACTTATAAGAACAATTATATTAAAAATATGTTAAGGAAACACTAAATTATACGTAATTAAAAATATATCTAGTGATAATTCTGCACAATTTTCAAGTTAAGCTGACCTGAAGTCATAAAAGTCAAGTAGCCAAACTGGAAGAATTTGCGACGTGTTTCGATTTACACGAAGAATCGTCAAGAGGTATTTTCTGGTGATTAGATCTGAGTAGTAATTCAAAAAATTATATTATATTCTGCTAGAAGCGACACGCATCGAAAATTGCTACGTGGTACGTGGCGTTTAATTGTATAATATTTGTTACTAGCTTTCCGGGCGCGGCTCCGCCCGCGCGTATGTCGGTTATCGCTCAAAAACATTAAGCTCTTTTTGCGCAGTTGGATAAAAACTATTCTATGTTTTTTCCCGGGTCTCAAACTATTTATTTTTATTTTATTTTACAAGGAATACAAACAGCTGGTAAGACAATGATATAGCTAGGAGAATTTTGGTACAACAAGAGCCTAATAGTATTCACTTATGGAAACAATATTATGTAAGTGTCCTAAATATTATAACAACGGATAAAAATATATCCATATTGGTAGCAGAATAAATATTTTACATAAATTATTACAATATTATTCCACAATGTATCATATTCAAAGACAATGGTAAATTCTAGATTAATTATAATTAATCTAGAAGTGAAGTTCGATCATTACTATTTGAGCCACACCATTATAAAGATATAGTTACACTTTTCAGCTCCTTCAACCTACAGGCAACACAGCACGTCTAATAGAAGAAGTTAAATTAGGTAATAAAATATTTACTGACTTTTGGTAATACATTCCAAAAACCGTGTCATGCCGCCTGCACGCCAAAAGCAGGTGGTCACTTGCCAAATGCCAAAAACAATAACTAAATCGAACATTGAAGTGACGAAATATAATTTTATAAGTGTATTATAATATAAATAAATAAACAAATATACGAATCAATGCCATATAAAACACAAGTAACATAAGAATAGAAGAACTAACCAGTAAAAAAAATATCGTTGATTATATGCTTATACATATTCTGCTTCGTTGAAAACAAGTCTACTGAAATCGAATATTTTGTGTTAATTATGAGCAACTCGCAGAAGGTAAGAATTTTGACGATAATTAGTGTCACAGGGAGGAGTATACAGTTGCAAACAGTTCCTAGGACTAACAGATCTGTATGGTGCTATTAGTTTTATCTCCGACAGTAGTGTCGGGGAGTCAATGATGTTTAGAATTATGTTATGCATAAAAGTGAGATCTGCCGCCTCCCTTCTTAGAGAAAGAGGTAAGATATGTTGGCGTCTACAGCTATCCTCATAATCCTGGCTGAGGATTCTGAATTTATAGTTAATGAACCGTAAAAATTTCTTTTGTGGTTTTTCAAGCATGTCAATATATTTAATATAGCGGGGATTCCATACTTGAGAGGCATATTCAAGTTGGCTTCTTACCAAGGAACAATATAAAATTTTTAACGTTTTAATAAAATCCATATTTCCATACCAAATTTCATTCAAATCGGTCCAGTAGTTTTGGCGTGAAAGCGTAACAGACAGACAGATAGACAGACAGAGTTACTTTTGCATTTATGACGAGCGGTAATAGCTATCGACAACCATGACGCAGGTCCATGATTCGATTCCCACGCCTGCACTGTCTTGAGCTCCACCGCATGGTGGAAGGGCATTTTGCCATTTATTTTTTATCTTGGTACATCAAGTAGCAAATTTGTCGCCAACCACCTAAAGTATGTCCAGCAGCAGTCTTTGAGAGCCAGTTAAATTACAGACACATGATACTTAACAACTGTATGTTTTGAAGCGCTCGTAGCGAAGTCTGCTAGGCCATTCTGAAACGATCAGCAAAGTTAAACAACGTCCGCCTCGGTCAGGAGTTGGATGTGTGACCGCTGGTGACATTACTACTGAGCGCTTCCGTGCTTCGGAGGGCACGTTAAGCCGTCGGTCCCAGTTGTTGTCTTGATGGCAGTCGTTACAGCATGGTGGTAGGGTATTTTGCGAATACCCGCTGGCTAGCTACCGCCCTCAAGTAGAAAATCTGTCGCCAAGCACCTAACAGTGTGTTTCGGCAGCTGTCCTTGAGAGCCAGTAATTCTAGGTTATCCTGAACAACATCTTCGACCACATCATCACTTACCATCAGGTGAGATAGTGGTCAAAGGCCAACCTATAAGGCATAAAAAAAATATCTCAGGGTGACGGGCGCAGTGCACTTGTGATGTAATGACGACATGCATCTGTTATAGGTAGAGGCTAGCCCACTTAACATCAAGTGGGTCTCTTGCTTGTTCCGCCATAATCACATCAAACATATAAATATTAAAATATATATGTATCAGATTGTCATTAACCTGTTTTTCTCCTTCCAATGGCTGTCTGGAAGAGATCGCTTTCAGCGACAAGACCGCCTATTGTAGTATTGTTTTAAATTGTGTATCTGTTTAAATTCTGTTATTTAAGGTGTTTCAATAAAGTGTATATCTATCTATATTTCCTACAGCTACGTGTCAGGCGTGACGATCTTGGGCACCCCAGCTGAGATTTACAACTACGGCTCCCAGTACTGGCTGATTGTCGTTGGCGTGACTATGAGCTGTGCATGTGTTGCCACAGTCTATTTGCCTGTTTTCGTTACTCTGCGGCAGTCTTCTTCTTATGAGGTAAGAATCTTGCATGTTTTACTAACAGCACAATAAAAAATAAATAAAATACAACAGCTTCTACAACGAGAACATTCAGGCAAACGCCTACAGGCAAGGCTTGCATGTTTTTTAATAGAATCTGCGTAGAAGTGACGTAGAATTGAATTTGTGTATGATATGATACGAGTAATCGTAATGTTTGTGCTACTTAAGTTGAATTGGTTACCGATATTTAATTTCTGAGCAATATTTTCGTAGATTGGTTCAGTAAATCTCAGTGAACAAAACGGAACATCTATCAATAGGATCAACTTGCGTCTGTCTATACGTTGACCTATTTTCTATATTGAAGCTAATGTACAAGTTACCTTCGTCATAGAAGAATTATATTGGAACATAGGTAGTCGCGTAAATAAAACAATAATACCAAATAAGGTAAAAATCAAATAAAAGTCAAAAAAAAGGATATAGTGACAAAAATCGAGAAAGGTATGTGAAGAAGGTTTGGACATGTAGAGAAAATAGTGTAGATGAAGCAAAAGAGATGTGTAAGTATCGTAGCAAGTGGAAATCCGTGGTCTCTGCCGAGAGACACGAGAAAGAGGCGTGGTTTTATGTATGTATTAATATGGTATCTTATTGAATACTTGTATACAACTTACTTGCTTAATATCGAAGTGTGCTGAACGTTGGCCAGGTTTCAAGCTTGTCTGTAATGCTCTTTCTCAGGGAGCCTTCTCTGCAAGGCGGTGGCGCGAGGACTGCGGGCTTGCAGTCGAGGCTTCCTGAAGAAGGGCGTCGGATGTGCTCGAAACTCGGTCGAACGTGAGTTATAAGAAATGTTATGAATCTAAATATTTAATTATATTTTGAAGACCTCGTAGCGTAGTTTGCATTGTCGTTCTTAACCGATCAATAAGTTTAGCAACGTCTGCCGCGGTCATAACTTAGATGGGTTACCGTTAGTGAGTAATGTCACTAAAGGTAACCCATTGAGTGTTTCCGTACTTAGGAGCCATTAGTCTCGGTTGTTTTCTTAGAACGGCTATTAGTTATATCATTACTTATCATCAGGTGAGTTAGTACCACCCTCAAGTTAAAATCTGTCGCCAAGAACTTAACCGGCAGCTGTCCTTGAGAGCCAGTAATTTTAGGTTAGCCAGAACATCTTCGACGACATCATCACTTACCATCACGTATGGTAGTGGTCAAAGACTTGCCTTAGAGATCGTTTTACTTTTTAACCGAAATTGAAGGACTTTTTCTTCAAAAATGAGGCGGTTCTCAATTTGCCTGTATTTCTTTTTTATGTTTGTTACCTCAGAACTTATGAATGGGTGAACCGATTTTGATAATTCTGTTTTTATTTGGCAGCTGATGCTTGTCGTTTGGTCCCATTTAAGTTTCATCAAAATCGATCTAGCCGCATTTGAGTTACACTCCAATAACTCAAAAATATTTTTCCATCTTGATGACATAGTCGTTGACAGTGAATGACAATCGGTCCCGTAAGTTGTAAGTGACACAAAAATAGCGTAAATTTTTTTTTCCAAAAAATGAAATTGAATATAAAAAATATATTGGTTAACAAAAAATTTTGCCAATAAAACAATATTGTGCGCATGGTACCGACTTCGCCAAGTTATTTCACACTTTTGAGGGTTGAAGACGGTTCTATTTTTTGTTTATATATGTATTCTAATTTATCTTGTTCTCCATGCATCATGTATGAATATGTAATGCTCGCCGATGGGAACGAATTTATAATAAATAGTTTCATAAAACGTGTTCCGTACAAGAAGTTTGTACTGCGGATAGGTTCACGTAATATTTTGCAATGAAAATATTTGATCTGTTGCAAGATTATTCCATAGAAGCGAGGACGCAACGAAAATAGATGCTCTTGCTTTTACCTACCCAATGTTTATTGTGTAAACACAGTTTTGTATCGGGGAAAGTAAATATATACTTTGGATATCAAAGAGATTTATGGATCCAAGTCGACCTCATAACTCATGCTGTTTTCCTGGTATAATCAAATTAATGTCAAGCGAATCTTCGAATCTTCGGCAATATTCAGACCCAAATGTATCTTATGGCTATTTCAGGATATATTATTACAAATAATATTAAACTGTAAAAATGTATGGTATCACCTATCTTCTTAATTTTTTTATATTTTTTTATGTTATTGTAATGGATCAAGCTTGTGGCCAACCCGATGTTAAGCGGACTAACCTCGGACAGAAGCTATTCGTCACAAGACACGAATTGCACTGCGCCCGTCACCTTGAGACATAGTTGTTAAGTCTCATGTGCCTGTAATTTCCCTAGCTCTCAAGGACTGCCGGAACACACCGTCAGGTGCATGGCGACGTATTTTCTACATGAGGGTAGCAGGCCAGGCGAGCAATCGTAAAATGCCCTTCCACCATGAGGTGAAGCTCAAGCCGGCGGCATGGTTCGAACCGGGGACCTGCGACACGGCTGTCCATAGCTATTACTGCTCGGCCATCAATGCTTCAAAATATTATTAATTATACTTGATGAAGTATGTAGATTCATTTTATTTTATATTATTTAGGCAGCTATTCGATTTGTTCCTTTCTCTAGTCTCCACATCTATTCCTTTTCAATGTGTTGTACCTTCTTAAAGCGATAATTTCTAATTTCCAATCACCCGTCTCTTACTCGACTTTTTAACCGACTTCCAAAAAAGGAGGAGGTTCTCAATTCGTCTGTATTTTTTTAATTTATTTTTTATGTTTGTTACCTCAGAACTCTTGACTGGGTGAACCGATTCTGAAAATTCTTTTTTTGTTTGAAAGCTGATGCTTGTCGTTTGGTCCCATTTTAAATTTCATCAAAATAGGTCAAGCTATTTTTGAATTACGCTCCAATAACTGAAAAATATTCACCTATCTTGATGATATAGTCGTTGACAATGAATGAGAATAGATCCCGTAAGTAGCAAGGGTCACTAAAAAGAGTAAAAAGATTTTTTTACCAATGTGCACAATTTTGTGATAATAGGTACATTTGATTTATCATGGTACCGACTTCAACAAGTTATTTCACACTTTTGGGTGTTGAAGTCGGTTCCATTTTTTTGAAAATTTTTTTTTTAGATTTTGCCACCTTGGGCATAAAATTTTGTACTCCAATAATTTTTTCGATGGTTTTTTTTATTGATCAGTAATTCATAACTTTTTACACGGTGTACCGATTTAGATGTTTTTTTTATTTGAAAGCTTGCTATATGGTCCCAAATAAATTTAGTAAGATCTGACGGTTAGTATTTGAGGTATCCCTAATAATGCGTATTTCTTTGGCTTCGACTACATTGACGATATTCTCATCACATGTGGTTGAAAAATTAAAAAAAAAATCTATATAGTATGGTTTGGTAAAATTACTTTTTAGTGCATTTTTTGTTTTAGAATACTATCTGTTCGAAGTCGGTTTTCTTGTTAACATTTAAACACGACGATTATTATGTCTCGTACTTAAAAATCAAACAAACTCCAGAAGCGAGAAATTAAGCAATGCTTTGCTAAAAGCAAGCATATCGACATTGGCAAAGTCGTGCAAAGCCATAGAAGAAAAAAGGCCTATAATATTTATTTTAATCCTAAAATTGTGAACACTTCTCATTCCTTCAAGGTATTCTAGAATTGTTGCCGTGGGGTGCCGGGTTCGAATTGCACACCGCTATGAATCCCTGTGGGAGACATCATCGGCGATGAAGGTTAAAATAACAGAATATGGGCAGTAGATAGAGATAAAAACATTAAGGGGGATTTGCCATAAGCCGTATGGCAAATCCCCCATGTTTTTATCAACTATGGATGTCCTCCAGCTGTTGAAGTGATGTGATATCTAGATATTTTATCTTAATTGATCGTTTGTATGAGGAAGTTGACAGTCACTGCGATGTTGGACTTTGCTCATTGCAAAAGCAATTCATGTAATAGTGTAGCGTAGTGATCGCGGAACGGTGAATAAGTAACGAACTAGCGAGATGAGTTTTGCCGACGTAGGTGGTCATTCATTTTTAACTATTGCTACGGCTATGAATTTGATGTTGTTGTCGGCTTCTTTTATTGCTGATGGTAAGTGATGATGTGGTCGAAGGTCGAATTAATTTCTAGGTCAACAGGCTTAACCTAGAAATTAATAGGTATTGTACAAGTATTATTTTACTACTTAAGGGATTTGTAACGTGGCGATTTTTTTTAATTCAAAATTTTTTTGTGACTTTTGGTCGCTTAGCGTGGCGATTTTTATTTTGGAGTTCCCGATATTTCGACGCAGTTGCATGCATCATGATCGCGAGGTGACTGATAATGCATGCAACTGCGTCGAAATATTGGGAGCTCAAAAATTAAAATCGCCACGGTACAAATCCCGTAAGTGATAATAATATTTACGCTGTATAAGGCTTTAGTGTCAAACAATGAATAACAGAATAAATATTCCAGACGATTATCAATGGTAACGAATAATAATATTTATCGCTTAGTTAAAGTATTTACTTGATGAATACGGCTGTGCAATTTGAAAGAAAATGCCATTCTATAATTTTCTATTGTTCCGTGATTATAGCGAGAAAGACGACTGTAATTTTGTTTACGACACGAACATACGTCGTACTAGTTAGAACAATGCATGTTATATATTATGCATCGACAGTGTGACATTCAGTTATAATAAGTATTTTGGCAGGTGCAACGTTAAAAATGCTGAATGAGTTAATTATAGCGATACTATGCTCGTGTACAATGAACACACGCCAATAAAATTTTGTTACATTGTTATTGTTTTGTCAATCAGATATTTAATGATAAAAATTAACTATGCAATACTTATTAAAACACTTTGTTTTGTTTATAGGTCTTATACAGCTAGCTAGCATATTGTCATCCATTAAGGGTACGATTCAATACTCCTGGCTAAAAATATGCTTATTTTTTTCTTTTTAACATTGTCTTTTTATATGTATTTTTTCACATTGTATTTCTTAATTGTAATAAGGATCCCAGAGTCTGAAATAAAAAACTAATATTATTATTATTTTGTTACTGATAGGCTAGCCTAGAAGATTATCTCACCTGATGGTACGTGAAGTGATGCGGTAAAGATATTGTTCAGGCTAACCTATTACTGGTTCTCAAGGATAGCTGCCGGAACAAACCGTGAAGCGCTTGGTGACTGATTTTCTACTTGAAAGTGGTAGCCAGGTGGCGATTCGCAAAATGCCCTTCTATCAAGCAATACTACCATTTAATTTACCTTTATTTATGTTATGAAGTTATGGTACGAATAAGTGATCTGTTATCAGGCTTAACATTTACCGAAAGGTACTTAAGCTTCAATCTTAAATTGTTCATTATAGTTGCAGTGTCCCCGTCCTTGTTCTACTTGACACTGCAGTGCGCTTGTCACTCTGTGACGTCACTGCTTATGTCTTGTATACTCAGTAATTTCTAGTACTACAGTGCCTTTGATACTTAAATACAGTAATGTTTCAAGACAACATTCTCAAGGATGAGTTGTTAACGTTTAAGAGGGATTATGTTATTTTTGAACGATCCTTTTTATTATGTTTTTGTCATTTTAGTTGTAAGAGACAACAATTTACATATTATGAAGCAGTGATAGCTGAGTGGTTAGACTGCGATACCGCAGGACCGTGGTTCTATCCCCACCGCCGCGCAGGCTTGAGATTCACCACATGTTGGAAGGGCATTTTGCGAATGCTCGCCTGGCTAGCTACCACCCTAGTAGAAAACTGTCGCCAAGCACCAAACAGAACCGCTAAATTTATAGGCACATGAGACTTAACATGTGTGTTAGACGGGCACAGTTACGAGTAAGTTCGTCATTTGTGACGAAATGCATCTATCATAGGCAGAGCTTAGCATCAGGTGGGTATTCGAGTAAAACATAGAATCATATCCAGTAAAAAATAATTATTCAGTATCAAGCTGTTTAATAGATTTATATAACAAAATTATTCAGAAGGTGATACATTATTAAGCAATTAGCTGTTTTCAATGCTACTAGCTTAGTACTGCTTTAATAATAGCTATATAAATGATGGTAATTCAGATAAATGCTGCCAAAGGGGCTGTTTTTCAGATTTAAGCCACCTGAAATGAGTATTGCTTAATAACGTCTGTATAATAATCTTACGGAGTAAAGTTATTAAGCGTAAAAAAGGAGAGGGCATAAATACAGAATTTATTAAGCATTAAGAATTTTAAGGATCCGATATCAACGTGATACAGCATTTGGCTATTCTCAAAGCCCTTATACAAACGATATTCATCTTTGAATTGAAAAATGTTTCCGGGACATTATTTAAACCTAGTCACCTGCAGGTGAACACGTGGGCGGGGCTAGTATTTATATTAAACACTGACTTACTAGTATATTTTTTTCCACAGTATTTGGAGTTAAGATTCAACCGCCACGTCCGTGCTGTAGCTTCTGTCCTCTTTTTGTTGGACGAGGTAAGAATACTGATTTATATTTTTTTAATTCCGTACTACAAGTACTTAATGTAAACACTGTTATGGGATCACATAAATGTCCATCCATCTGAACATTTTTCATGAACTGTTTTCTTCGAATTTAATAGATGAAAGAAGTTTTGCATGGTTGTAAGGCATTTTGCGAATGCCCGCCTGGCTAACTATACTATAACTATCATCCTCAAGTAGAAAATCTGTCGCCAAGCATCTAACGGTGTATTCCGGCAGTCTTCCTTGAGAGCCAGTTATTCTAGGTTAGCCTGAACAACATCTTCGACCACATTATCGCTTACCATCAGGTGAGATAGTGATGAAAAGCTAACCTACCAAACAAAAAAAATGTTGTCATTTTTGTACAAAATGCACACACACTGTGTTATGGTTTTAACTATTATCCAGAAAAGTAGGTTTAACATGTGGTGTCCTCTTAGCAAAAAAAATAATATTTTTCATTCTGTATATGATCTTTCACGTGGGCCCTAATTTTATTATTGTTGATTAAATAAAACGTTTGTACCATAATCACACCTAGCTTGACGCTTGTAGGTATAAACTTTATTTTAACGATAACGATGACAACATTGAAACATAGAAATTAATTATATTTATACAAGGAATACGTCAATCAATGCGCAAAAAAAAGAATATTTAACTGGCCACTTGCTTCGGTTCAAAAGAAACTGCTCATTGAAGTTAGGACGAGTGGACGGACACCTGCGTAGGCTTAGATTCGTTTTCTCGTATGGACTATTTCTAAAGCATATCCTTTTGTATATGTAGAAGCAAGCATGAAGAATCCTTATAAATTTTCCTATTTATGAATCCGTCCGTATGAAAAAATTTAATGAAGCCTGATAACAATTGAATTTTATTCATAAAAGCCTAAATTCGGATGCGTGTGATGCCATGGGTGTGCCTTGTGATGGAATAAATATGTTCGAATGAATTAAGGTCAACGCACACGTATCTCACCGTATTAACGTTACTTCGATTAAGGGATTAACAGGGCCGCGTTCCAAGCTTCAGAGTGTAGTTGTTTGGTTGCTTTAACTTACTCCAAGGATCGGAACGACTCGGTTGTTTTATAACCTCAAATATCGATTTTTGGCGGGGAACTGGCAAATATATATAGACCTTTTATGATGTTTGAAATGCAATAACTACCGTTACCTGCAAAATACAAAAGAGCGCCTATAATTCTCTCATCAAGAAATGTCAAGGTCATGTCAGTTAAAGATTCAACCTATTAATGACCGCTTTTGATAATTAAAAAGTTGCGCTGTACTCGAAGGTTGTGAACGATGTTAGAGTGAAAAATTGCACTCCGAGGGCGTTCTAACCAAGGTTCGCAACGACTTCTTGCTGATAAAGTAGTAGCTGGCTGTCAGCGAGTTCGAAAATCGAACAAACCGTTGAAATAAGGGTAATTTCAGCGTGCACCAGGACGTGGCAATTACGTTAATATTTTCGTCCGAAATGCGCGAAAATCTCACAAAATTTACTATATACAAAAGTTACCAAGACTTTTTTTAATATTTTATATATTCTATCTTTTGGTGTAACGATCAATTATAAAGCATTTGTTATTGCTATATGGATATTGTGGGCTATATAGATAAAATAGACGTAAGAAAAATGTTTTTATTCATCGTGCTGCCACAGCACGATGAATAAAAACATTTTTCTTCTATGTAATTAAATTAATTTCAATTGCAATTAATCACGATGCATTATTCTTCCATACATTTTTTTATAATGTTGAAAGATAAAGTACTTACATTTTTCAGCATATTGAAATGATAATACTGATTTAGCAAAGCTTCTTAATACTCTCGACTACACGCGTTGCGACCTTCTCCCGAATCGAAGCGATGTCATGGAGTTCCATTATACTGAACGACTTGAGTTGAACCGAAATCAATACGTTGTCAATTTGCTTTGTGTGCGTCAACCTCTACTTGAGGAAATATAGAACTTTACTCTGACAAAAGTTGACGTAGTTGTAACTAAACAAATTCAACACAATTCAACGCATGGCAAATAGGCATCAATAATCCTATTTGACGCCTGTTTAAAAATCTCTCGTTAATTTATTTAAACATAAATATGTGATGACAAGTATTGTATATTTGTAACAATAATGTTGTTGATGAACCATGTAATATATAATGTAAGTAAAATACATATTGAGGCGTGAAGGATGATATGTGCGTGTATTCTTAATTTCTGTGGATAATAATAGCAAATAAATGAAAAGAAAATGCTTATGCCTCGTTTGGAGCCGTTTACATTTGGAATAAATTTGAGAAGAACGTGTTCGAAAATTGCGAAGTTTGCGACTGTAGATAATGGGCTAAGTAGTTATTATAATCTTTGTTTTAAGTACGACGACGTCATTCGCGACGGAGGTTATTTTTTGTTGTTGGATTTTTTGTGAAAAGACGTCTGGAGGTGTACCTTCATTATATTTATTAACTACCGAGCATCAGAGTTTACCTTGTTGAAATTCTGATTGAAGTATTAGGTATTTATTTATTTATTTGCGTTCTAATTGGTGTTGTTTCCTCGTGGGGTGCCGGGTTAGAATTGCATCTCCCCATATCATCCCGTGGGTGTCGTAAGAGGCGACTAAGGGAAAAATACTGGAAGGTGGGCAGCAGCGCCTTCTAAAGAACTGCCAACTTACACTGCGATCCCTAAGACGCCTGCCAAGCGTGGTGATTATGGCAAATACCCCCTTTATAGGTAACCCTTTGGAGGCTGTGTTCAGCAGTGGACGATCCGGCTGTTACAGTTCTAATTGGTATTTTTGTTACGCACATAACGCTATATTTAATACGCAACACGTATTTAATATATACAGATGCTAAATCAAATGGGCCACCGGAATTTACGAAAATATGATGAGTAAACAAAAATACGTTTAGCGAATGCCATTCTAGTAAGCCACTACTCTCAAATAGAAAATCTATGGCCAAGCACCTAACCTATGTTCCAGCAGTTATTGAGTTAAAACAGTATTCTAAAATATAGGTTAGCCTGAACAATATATTTAACCGCATCATCACTTACCATCAAGTGAGATCGAGTCGTGTAAGCCTAGCATCAGCTATAAAAAAATATATTAATATCTTGCTAATGTGCTGAAGGTCAGCTGCAGTTGCAAGAACGATTACTCGTGTTTTACCGTTCCACTTTCCGGTTACTGTACAAAATGAAATTTTTGGCAAAAACGACAAGAATGGAAAGGGCAGAAACGTCTTCTTTTATGCAGTCGTTATGGGTACTTAAGACGCTGACAAGAGCTAAATAGCTTTAATTGAATAGATATTTAGCAAAATGTATTTAGTTTGTGGCAGGAAGAAAATTATGTGTTAATCTTGATCACATTATCTGAGTCCAAGAAAAGTCCGAAACACGTTTCCATAAAATTGTTTGAATAGAATAAAATTGCAAATTTGACTCTAAATTAATTTGTTATTTTCAATATATTTTTATTTAAGGATTTATTTTATATAAGTTTATTTATTTATTTTCACAAATAATGCACAATTTCTTTACAAACTAAATACGGTTCTTAACATTATTAATTCTAACAAAAGTTTGTTAATCCTAATTAATTACGCTTGTAACGCAAATATCTTAATTATTTACGTATGAAAGTGTATGAAAGTATATTCATAAATTAGCAAAACCTTGTCGAGACAGACAAGAAAAGCTACCTTTTTGATGTATATTAGTAGTTTTGTGTTATTAAGCTTATTTTCGGATTTTACCTAAACTGATCGCGATTCGCTGACCTACATTCACTTTTACGCAGTCCGATAGTGACATTTGACAGCGTCTTGAGCGGTAATCTCTGCCTTTGACAGATGCAGTTTGTCACAAGTGGCGAACCACACTGCGCTCATAACCCTGAGACATAAAACATGTTAGGTCTCATTTTGAGTGGAACGTAAAATGGGTCTTTTTTGGTACTTAAAACATGGTAAATAACGATAGTAGCATTCAACTGGAACAGGTTCTATATATAACATGATATATAAAAGTCTCCCGTGGGGTGACGGGTTAGAATTGCACCACCCCATAGCTTCTAGTGGGTGCCGTAAGGGGCGACTAAGGGAAAAATACTGGAAGAAGGGCAGCAGCGCCTTCGAAACAACTGCCATCTTACACTGCGATCCCCAAGCCGCCTGTCAAGCGTGGGGATTATGGCAAATACCCCCGAAACAGGGGAGGCTGAGTTCAGCAGTGGACGATGCGGCTGATACAGTGTAGTAATAAAAAGTAAAAGTAATTTATCCTAATACTTATAAAATAATTAAAAATTATTTTGGATTTTCCTCTCGGGCGGGAAAAATTATGTGATCTAAAAGTTTGTTACTGTGATTTTCACTTAGCATGCGAAAGTGCTTGTAAATATAATAAATACCGCTTAATACCTTATTATAATGTGACTGCATTCAAATAATTTAATTTTCAATACTTTATTCATCTTATATTTTTACAAAGTCCGTTAAATGCGTCTTGGTTTATTATGTATATATATATTGAATCCTCTCCTAATACGAAAAAATGCACCCAAAAGGAAATAAACCAAATCATTGTATACAGTTCTTTTGTTAATTTTTTATCGATAACTGAAAATGAAACATTATCAATTTAGTCGAAGCCAAGTAAATGCATAATAAATACAACTCGCCATCTCACTGAAGTTTCAATAGGAACACCAGCTCTCGAATATAAAAGAAATCATCTATTTTGTATACCCTGTACAAATTTGAGCTATGAACTAACATACACAAACAAATACATTCGAATAGAGAAATTCCTCCTTTTTTGAAGTTTGTAAAAAAAATTATCGAACCTATTTTTATATAAATATTTTTCATAAAGTAAAGCGTTATCTAATAGTGACATGTCAAAGAGATTGCAATAGCAATTTTTGCCTATTGTACAACATTACCTTTACTTGTGAATATTTCAAGAATTTGTCCAAATAAATATGCATTATAAAATTACAATTTTACGGGAGCAGAAATTATACTCGTAGTCATATGCGGGATTTGAACCCGCGTCATCCACCCCTTTAGCCGGGGTATGCTCTGACCGACTGAGCTAACTTGTTAGTTGCAAAACTACCAAGTCATCTAGGCATATCAAGTATTTTCAGTAAGTTGAGTGTAACCTAAAAACTACTTCACCAATTTTGATGAAATTAATATGGAACCACATCAGCGATATACCCTTTTTTAAATCGGACTTCATACTCTGTAAAAAGTTATGCATTTTCAATATACGGGTTGAATTGAAAAACTTCTTTTTTGGAAAGCGCTTAAAAATATATAGGGACAGTCCCGAATTTTGAAATGAGATGATAAAGTGGTCACAGAAGATGACTTCGTCACAAGTTCACCTTCAAGGTTACGAAAATCAGGGAATGGGCCTCATGCTTGTTCCGCCACAAAAAATGTTATCGCTCACTTGGTTAATTAAGTATTTCACATAAACAGTATTTTAACTATTTATTTATTTATTTAGGGAGGACATAGATGCTGGCTACCGCCTGTGCGGTCGTCCAGCTCCACCGGGTTTTGGGCGAGGGCCTGGCCCTACAATAGCCCGGGAGGGAGAAGTGCCGAAGGCACTTCTCCCGAGACGGGCGTAGAAGGCGAAAAGCGCTTTCTACCTCCGTCTCCTGCGGACGCCGAAAACGTACCGCTATTATAGGAGGGGTTGACAGCGAGCTCAAGGGCACCACTGTGGTTCGGACCTCGGCTTGTCTCGCTGTCGAGAGACATGGGGGGGATCGGAGCAAAATGCCTCTGTGCAACTGCAGTGTTGCACAATTGGGCCCTACTGAATAATACTCTTTGACTATTTGGAGAGCAATTTATCGTGACCTTGTTTTTGCCTCGAGCTCGCCGGCGAGCTCGGTGTTTGATTGTGTGACCTCTGATTACCTCACACCTGGGGATTTTACCTCGACGACTTGCGGATAACGCTAAAGCTGCCAACGTAATGGCTGCGATGGGGTCATCCGGGTCGTCTAATACCTGCCGTGGTCGGCGACGGGGGGGTTTGAAAAATGGGATAGAAGAGGCAGTCGAGTAGTTCGATGCCTGGACAACCAATGGGTTCGGGTGGTGGGGCGCTCGATCAAAGTATCGGCGGGCGCAGTCCTTATTGAACTGCGCTAGAGAGGGAAGGTTTAAGTCGCAATGCAACTCGGTGTTCCGGATATACCACGGGGCGCCGGTTGCATTACGAAGAAAACGGTTTTGGATGACTTGAAGTTTATGAAGGTGGGCCTCACTAGCATGACTAAACACTACTGATGCGTAAGTCATGATGGGGCGGATGCAGGCAGTGTAAAGTGTCTTCTTATTACTAAGAGACATTTTACTCTCTTTGCGAAGTAGGGGACCAAGGCGACCCATTATGAAGGCCGCTCTGTTACGGACGGTTGTTATGTGATCGTTAAAGGTGAGATGACGATCAAGGGTGACTCCGAGGTATTTTGTTCTAGGAACCCAGGGAATGGGTTCGTCGAACAAAATAAGCGGTTTCGGGTAAGGGGAGCGTGTCTTCTCAGTAAAGCACATAGCTGTGCTTTTAGCTGGGTTGACCGCGATGCGCCATTTTCGGAACCAGTCACCGATCTCGGTGATGGCCCGTTGCATGACGAAATAGGACTGTCTGTTGATATGCCACCCAGTGGTGTAAATGGCGGTATCATCCGCATATTGGGCTAGGAATACTTTGGGCTGAGAGCGTGGGATGTCACTGGTATACAGTGCAAAGAGAATAGGTGATAGCACGGAGCCCTGAGGGACTCCGGCTCTGACTGGGTGGGGGGAGGAGAGGGTGCCTTCCACGCGATAGCGAAAGCTTCTGGCTTTAAGGAAGTCTTGTAGGATGAGCACAAGACGTTCTGGCACGCCAAATTGGTATAGCTTGTAGATCAAGCCGTTGTGCCAGACTTTGTCAAAAGCTTTCGCTACGTCGAGGAAGACTGCTAGCGTAGTCTGGGGTTTGGGGTACTTATTGAAGCCCTCAATGATGTGCTCCGTGAGGCGGTGCACCTGTTGGACGCATGAGTGTCCGGGTCTGAAGCCAAACTGCTCATCTGGGATAAGGTGGTGTTCCTTAGCATGGGACTGGAGACGGTTTGCAAGTAACCGCTCGTAAAGTTTGCCTAAGGCACTGAGGAGGCTGATGGGGCGGTAACTGGTGGGGTCAGATGAGCTTTTGCCTGGTTTGTGAATGCCAATGACATTTGCACATTTCCAGGTGTCTGGGAATAAGCAGTGGCTCATAGCAGCATTGAAGATGCTGACTAAGAGATGGATGAGAGGAGGAGAGAGGGTTTTAAGAACCCTGTTGGAGATGCCATCGGCACCGGGGGATTTGCGCGGTCGGAGGGCCTTGATCAGTCTCTCCACCTCAGCGTAAGTCGCTAAGGTGATTGGTGGGAGTTCAGAGATGACCACAGAGCTTTTACGTTCGACTTCAGCATCCACCGAATCGAGGTGAGCTTGGTCAACGTGATCTACGTTAGGGGAACACTGAGCCTCTAGGCTATCAGCTATGCACTCAGCTTTGTCTTCGTCAAAGAACGCTGGGACTAGTGGGACTGGTCTGTATAAGGGAGGCATGTCGTTATGGTTACTTCCTTTCAAGCCTCGCGCCAAGTCCCAGTAAGCATGGTGGCTTGGCACGAGGTTTGAAAGTTTATCGCCCCATTGTTGATCACGCAACTCAGACATGCGACTTTGAACCATGCGTTCAAAGTGGCGTTTCTTAGTTTTGTTCTCTTTACTGGGGTAAGAGTCGTAATGTCGGGTCACTGCTTTACTCTCCGTCACCAATCGTCTCACATCCGCTGGAATGACAAGGCGCCGGTCGTCCGGCACTATGACCTCCTTTGCGGATGCACCTACTACGGTGGAGAGGTGATTGGTGAACGAATCGATCGCGAGGGTTACGTCATCTTTTGTCAGGATGTCGTCAGGGATCTTGTCAAGGTCCGGTGAACTGATAGCTTTTAGGGCAACGCCTAATTGCTTCCAGTTCACTATCGTCTTAGTGGGGCGGGGGAGGTCAGTCGTTGGGTCGGGACCTAGTCGCAGTATAATGGGTCGGTGGTCAGAGTGAAGCTCGTGAACCACTTCTATGGAGCGTAACCGGAGTGTTACGCCTCTGAATAGTGCCATATCAAGCAAGTCAGATCGGTGGTCTTCCATATAAGGGTAGTGAGTGGGCTCAGTGGGCGCAATTATGTCAAAGTTAAGTTCTGCGATTAGGTTTTCAAGTGCAATACCTCTGGGATTGTTGACGTTACAATTCCATAGGATGTGCTTACTGTTGAAGTCGCCAATCAGAATGACGGCGCTTCCTAATGAGAATAGGGCTTCTAAGTCAGCTCGGACGATCGGCTTTTTGCAAGCTTGGTAACAGGATGCTATGACTATAGGTTGATGACCAGTCATAGCTAGGAGGCAACAAGATGCTTCCATATTAACAAGAGTCGGGGTAGGTAGGGGAATGCAGTGCAGGGACCTTTTGTAATAGATAAGAGTGCCTCCCCCACGGGAGTTCACTCTATCATCACGTACCGTTCTGTAATTGGCAAACCTAGGGTTCGCCTTCCCCGGTTTTAGAAAGGTTTCCTGCACGCATATGATATCGATAAGGTGGGTACAACAAAAGTCGTGGACGAGGTCACGTTGTCTGAAGAGGCCGTCAGCGTTAAATGACGCTAACGAAACTGAGTACGGTTTCGTGC
Organism: Plagodis dolabraria; assembly: GCA_963854805.1. Taxonomy (NCBI): domain Eukaryota; kingdom Metazoa; phylum Arthropoda; class Insecta; order Lepidoptera; family Geometridae; genus Plagodis; species Plagodis dolabraria. Next base: position 26,067,904 of record OY978444.1, read on the forward strand.
GTTCGGTTGTACTACCCATAGTGGTTGTACTGGGGAGGGGCCTGGGGAACGAAGCGCTTAAGGGCGCTAAGTAAATTCGCGTGTTCCAATGTGTATTGGATCACGTCCGCTGGGGATTGAGCGTATTGCATCTTGTGGAATAGCTCTTGTACCTCATTGATGTCAACCGACATAGCCAGATCGCTGACTAGGTTGATTGCCTCTTGAAGAGGGGCAGCCATCAATGGCATAGGTGGAGCTTGTGGCCGGGAAGCGGCGCGGGGAGGCGCGCGAATGGTGTTGGCGACGGGTGCCGGGAGCGCGGGGCGAGCCGGGGCCGGTGCGCGGGCAGGGGCCGCGGCGCGGGCGGGTGCGGGTGCGGGCGCGGGTGCGGGCGCGCGGGCCGGGGCGCGGGCGGTAGCGACGGTCTTAACCATACTTGGTGGTTTAGACCATGCGTTACGGGCTGGGAGCGGCGCGGGTATTACCTGTGAGGCAGGTACTACCGTTAGTTTAGGGCTTACCCGTTGGTAACGGTCGTAAGAGGGACGGGTCGGCCTATGCCTTGCCACCCTGTGGTTCACTCGTGGTGCTTTAGGGCAACCACGGTAATTCGCGGTATGCCCTTGAGCACCGCATAAAACACAGCTGGGTGGGTCCGGTGAATCCCGGGTGCGAGTGCACGCTGCTGTCGCGTGATCGCCTAGGCACTTAACGCACCTAGCGCGAGCGAAGCAGAAACGGGAGGCGTGCCCGTATAGTTGGCAGTTATGGCACTGCGAGGGACTTCCATTCTTGTATGGGGCTTGGACATCGAGTCCTGAGAGGCCACAGACCTTTTTTAAATTAAAAATGGCCTTGCCTTCAGGAGTACGATCTAGTACTACGAGTACTAGATCGTAGGGGCTGCGGTCCTTCCCGCTGTACATGCGGTGAACTGCATGTACGGGGAAGTCTTGTGCCTTCAGGTCGGCACATACCGAATCGGTATGTACCTCCTTGGGCACACCGCGGATGACCACTCGGAGGACTTTCTCCTCTTCGAGCGCATAAGTGTGAAAACTTATGCTCTCGTTGCGGAGGAGTTTTGTTAGCGCTCTGTGGTCGCTAATGGTGGAGACTTGGACTTTAATGCCCTGCTGCGTGGAGCGGGCATTAGTATAGTGGATCCCACGATCCGAAACTAAACGGGACAGCATGTCCCATTTGGTTTTGTCCTGAATGAACAGGGGCGGAGGCGGTTTTTCGCGGCGCGTGCTCGCGTCCTGAGGGGACGCGGCAGTGGTGGCCGGAGCGGAAGGAGGAGACGCGGGGCGCGGGGCGGGGGTCGGCTTCTTGCCGGAGGCGGGGGCCTTAGCGGGTGCCTTGGCGGGAGGGGCGGAAGTTGCGCAACTAGCGGTTTTAGGAGCACGCTTGCGCTTTCTATCTACGACGGTATAGCCGTCGTTATCTGAGTCCGAGTCAGTGCGTAAGGCGCGACTCGGATCTACCTCCATCTCCGCTTCGGAGTCCGAAGTGGGCTCGACAACGGCGATGGAGGGACGGGTGCTCGCTGGCCTCCCGATCGGTGAGCGCGAGCGAGACCTCTCACGGGGAGGGGCTGCCACCGTGCGTCTGTTGTCTGGGCCCGGAGCGGGCGAAAGTGGACTGTCCTCTGAGAAGGACCGGGTCAGAGGAGGGACGTTGGCCTCCGGGATTGAAGTCCCGGAGGGAGCAATAAGAGTGTCCGTGAGGCGGGCACTCGCTTCCTCTTCGAGGAGTTGCATATGAGCAACATACAGATCGGGGTGGCGGAGGGCGAAGGTCTGAAGGACCTGCACCTCACCGTTAGAGGGACGGGACTGCATCCTGAGGGGAATACTCAGGATGCCCTATCAAGGGTTTGAATTCCCTCACACACCTTGTGAGCTCACTGTGTGAGAGGGAGTGTGTACCTAGGGTGTGCCCTAGTTGTGTACCCTCTCCGAGCTTTTTTCTCGGCGGAGAGGGGTGCTCCTAAGCGCTACTCCGGGGTTGACTAGGGGCGACCCCAAGGCCAGTAATCCCGGAGCCCAGCTTGCTTCGGCTGACCCGTGAAGCGGGAAAGGCCACGGTGCAAGGTTAAACCAAAACAACAACAGTGGCCGTTGTCACCGTAGGGTGTCACACTGCGACCGCAGCAAATGGCGGATTTGATCGTTCAGACGGGTTTGGCTGACGCTACCCCACGCCTGAACGACGTCGCTTAACAGCACAAAGTGTGTTGTTACGCGACTGTTACTATGTTGTGTCGGGTAGTAAAGTGGTGAAATGCGCACCGAAAAGTGCGGTCAAAACAAGACCACCAGCCCGATATGATGTTGTTCGTCCGAAACAAGGGACTTGGGTAGGTGGTAATGCCTGACGTCTTAGAGCGCCTCTGCGCGCCGGCACGGCGAGCTCGTAGCTCACGTTGCACGGCGGTCGGTGGCTGCTCAGCTTCTGCACAGAAAACAAAACTTCGTCAGGACTGCGTATTCCAAGGCACTGGTCTGCAACTAGCGTCGGAACGATGACCCGAGTGAGACGGCAATAGTGCGGGGACTATTGCGGTCTCACTGGGAGATACTGGCGGAGCTGTAGACAGGTGTGCACGGCGTGGCGGCACAGGTCGGAATGTGAGTATTTTAACTATACCTAATGTGTTTTTTAAACTATCACGGTCATTTAATTAACTCTTGTTATTATTAGAAACGGGATATTTACCGTGTTTTTGATTGTTTTTGAGCTCTCGATATTTCGAAACTGTTGCAAGCGTCATGATCACCAGTAAACTTGATATTTACGGTGTTGTTGATTGCTTTTAAGCTCTCGATATTTCGGCACTGTTGCAAGTGCCATGATCACGAGTAAACTTGGTATTTACAGTGTTTTGATTGCTTTTGAGCTCTCGGTATTTCGGCACTGTTGCAAGTGCCATGATCACGAGTAAACTTGGTATTTTCAGTGTTTTGATTGCTTTTGAGCTCTCGATATTTCGGCACTGTTGCAAGTGCCATGATCACGAGTAAACTTGGTATTTACAGTGTTTTGATTGCTTTTGAGCTCTCGATATTTCGGCACTGTTGCAAGTGCCATGATCACGAGTAAACTTGGTATTTACAGTGTTTTGATTGCTTTTGAGCTCTAGATATTTCGGCACTGTTGTAAGCACCATGATCACGAGTAAACTTTCACTCGTAATCATATCGAATATCAACGGTAAATATCCCGTTTCTAATCATCACTATGGTATATCTGATGCTGTATTAATCCAAACAGATTTCATTCTATTTATGTAGTTGTCTACTTATACGTAACTACTTATTGTAACAAGTAGCATCGTTCACTCTTCAAGTGTATACTACTCGTAATGACCTTTGATCGCGTGGCAGTCCATTCATTTGTAAAGAAAATCAACATCAATTGTCTGCGTTACTCCATTATGGCTTGGAGTTGCAGGAAAATTATGCCTGCTCGAGTACGATGATGATCTTTAACCGCCATTGTATAGGTATACGTAGTTACCTACTATATTATGTAAAAATATATATACTTACATCGTAATGATACATTTTCTGTTATGATTTTATATGTATCCATATTCTCCTGTGATATGTTTGATTCTAGTTTTTTTTTTTATGCCAGATAGGTTAGCCTTTGACCACTATCTCACCTGATGGTAAGTGAAGATGTGGTCGAGGATGTTGGACAGCCTAACCTAGTGTTACTGGCTCTCAAGGACAGCTGCCGGAACACACCGTTAGGGGCTTGGCGACAGATTTTCAACTTGAGGGTGGTAGCTAGCCAGGCGGACATTCGCAAAGTGCCATACCACCATGCTGTAACGACTGCTATCCTAAGACAACAACCGGGACCGACGGCTTAACTTGCCCTCCGAAGCACGGAAGCGCTCAGTAGTAATGTCACCAGCGGTCACCCATCCAAGTCATGACCGCGGCGGACGTTGCTTAACTTTGCTGATCGATTCAGAATGGCTAAGCAAACTTGGCTACGAGCGCCTCAAAGTTAGTAGTTGCCATTATTTGTTTTGATTTATTGAAACCAGGGTATTTTTATGTCACTTTTCTTTAGTTACAATAGACGGGTGCTTATCTATACCAACACTTATATTTAGAGTATTTTTGAATGAAACGAATAAACTACTGGACCGATTTGAAAATTCACCATTATAATCCTACATTATCCCTGATAAACATTGGCTATTAAAATGTGAATTGTTTTTGATTTTTTGTTAAATACCTGAAGCTGAGGCGGGCCGCTAGTACATTACGAGTATATACGGCAGCGCTAGGAAGCGACAGATGGGCCCACGTCAAACCATACTTGGTTTTGTAGGACTTTAGAAAATAGTAATGTAAATGTTTTAAAAGATGACTTAGAGACAATTATTAGGTAATCATATTTAACATGAGGAACACTTTTGGTGAGTATCACCATCCTGTGCCAGTACACATTAATTTGGCTGCCGAAAAGCAGTAACTTTGTTCTGTATTGAAGGATTTAGATAACGCACAATCTCGAGTAGTACCGTACGTAACGCAGCGCAATTATTTTAATGTTCTGTTCCAATTGAATCACTTTTACATATATGGTTTATGATTTCTTGAGGATTTTCATTTCTTGTGTCTAGAGAATTCTCGATCTCCATTTCTCGGGTCGAGAATTCATCGAGAAATTTATGTTTAATACTTTTTAGGGTTCCACACCCAAAGGGCACAAAAGGGACCCTGTTACTAAGACTACACTGTCCGTCTGTCTGTCACCAGGCTGTGGTAGCAAGACAGTTTTTAATAAACCGGCGGTATGCCTTTAATAAACAAAATACTACGAACCATATACCTACAACACTACAGCTACTACAATAAAAGCATTTAGACAACCTATAAATCATAGCAGACTCATATGCAGTATAAATGCTCCAGCCCACTCCCAGTTGGCAGCGTGCCCATCATGCTGGCAGCATTGCCCCGTTTATTCGTTGAGTCAAATAATTATGTGCCAGCATTTTGATCACGCGCCGCTTTTTTTTTCATTTTGCATCGCTAGGCAGTTGACGTTTTCACAGATTATGTATTTTTGTTGACGCTATAACATCGATTACTTAAAATTATTTTTATTTTGCGGTAAGTTTTGCTAAAATTTCACCCAAATATTTTAAATGTGCAAAGGACTGTATATAATATATATGTTTAATACTCCTTAACGATGAAACGGTAGAAATGATTAGGTAGGAATAAACTTATAGTTAATATATAGTTTTGATCCTGGATTAACACAGGATACTTTCATCATTCTCAGGATAATTTTTGATCATTGTCTACGAGGGTGAAACCGCAAGCCGCATCTATTACTTTTTGCAAAGGCGGTATTAAAAATCTTATATTTAAACAGATTGTGTGTTCGTTTCTCAATCAGTACTTCAGTACTAATATTATAAATGCCAAAGTATCTCTGTCTGTCTGTCTGTCTGTTACGCTTTCACGCCAAAACTACTGAATTTGAATGAAATTTGGTATGGAGATAGTTTGAGACCCGGGAAAAAACATAGGATAGTTTTTATCCGACTGCGCAAAAAGTGGTTAATGTTTTCGCGCGATAACCGACATACGCGCGGGCGGAGCCGCGCCCGGAGAGCTAGTATTATTATATTTTATTTTTGACACTAGCAAATAGCAAGAGTGCTATCGTAATAGGGTTCAATATGTCCATCATTGTTAATTAAGGTTGACGAACTCGATGTTATTTTAATGTTACGCACGATGCAGCAGTAGTCGATTCATTATTCAGTGGCGATGTCGATTTAAATTTCATGAAGTTATTTGAGTTATATAAGAAAAGTCGATGTTAGAAGGAAATCTAATTAAATTTTATATTATGCGAGTATATCACACACTATAGTAATTTTTGGCGGATAATAATGTTTAGGCAAACATTAAGCCTGCAACGAGGCAGCGATACGTAATTGTGGTTCGTTTGATCCCTTGCTGTATCTTTATTTCTTAATTTTGAGTTATATAATTAATATATATTATATTTAAGGATTCATAATATAAATCATACACTTTGGAAACACGATTAATCAAAATTTTTTTTTTGGCGTGCCTTACTTACGCGCACATTCGCGGCGCGCCTACAAATCTCGGTGCTAAAATAATTTCACGCGTAATGATTGCTTTTATTGTTGAAATAGAAAATTCGTCATTTTGTTTTATCTTAGGAACTAATCACAATGAAATGGAAGAGCGAGATGTGTGGATCGTTTTGTGTGAGAGAAGAGATTGCAGCATAATGGTGATCGGAACGTCTCGTGGCGGTTCGGTGGACTGGTAACACACATGGCTTATTTATCCCTTTCTAACAACAGATATGACGCATAATACTTGAATGTTCTTTCCTTGTCATTGCAAACTGCATTATACATGTGCGTAGCTATGTAGGTAGGTAAATTCTAGTAAGTTTTTAGAGCAGTGGTGTTCGGATATAACTACTCTATATATTTCAACTCTAAACTGGTATTAATAACAAAAAACAACGGTCAAGTGTGACTCGGACTCGCGCACGAAGGTTTCCGTACCATTATCTATACGACATTATACACACTGTATTATAACCTTTATTTTTAGTTTTCACGAAGAGTACGGAACCTGTCGTGCACGAGTCTGGCTCGTACTTGGCCGAATTTTAGTGTTTGTTGTTATAGTGGCCACAGAAATTCATCATCTGTGAGAAATTTCAACTGTCTAGCTACCAAGAATCTAGAACACCTAGTCACTGGCGGTATCTCTTGAGTTACCGCATGGTGACAGACAGACGGACAGTGGATACTTTGTAATAAGGTCCCGTTTTTACCCTTTGGGCACCCTAAAAACTAAACCATATATAATATTATAAATGCGAAAGTAAAGTATGTCTGTCTGTCTCGCTTTCACGCCAAAGCTACTGGCTCGATTTGGATGAAATTTTGTATGGAATTAGTTTTAGACGCGGGGAAGGACATAGGATAGTTTTTGTCCATCTGTGCAAAAAGAGGTTAATGTTTTACCGCGATAACCGACATACGCACCAGCGGAGCCGCGGCTGGAAAGATATTATACAGTCGACTCTCGTTTATACAAACCTGCGATAATTCGAACCTCTCATTATTCAAAGTTATCACGAGTTCCCCAGGAAAATCTCTTTATATTTCGAACTAAATCAATACATTTTTATGCACTTGGTAATTCGAACGAAATAATCAACGCTACGCAACAAAATGACGCGTTAATTCGAACTTATCGGCGTCAAACACTCGACAATTCGTAAAGAATATGTTACTTGATCCTCTTATAAACTTTTGTCCGAGTAATCCATCCCGCCGCGGAGACATCTTAGTACATTTCATAGAAGTTCAAGCCTGTATCATCGTACGCGAGCGTTTGTTTTGGTAATGATTAGTTTGACATACACTTATGCACGGATTGTTATCTTATTACTCAAAAATTTCGAACCATTTGATATTTTGAACACTTGATAATTCGTAACATTTTAAGAGTCCCTCGAGTTTAGAATGAACGAGAGTCGACTGTAGTTTAAAATATTTGGGGATTCAGAACAAACTGTGTCAACTGTTTAGCATATTTGAATATGCAATTAATGTCTAGCACGTGCGAGTATCTTAGGTTACCTAATATACAATCTAGATGTCAGAATATATTTTGTCTCGCATCTCTATTTTTATCGTTTTATTGTCGAGCAAGGCTACCAACTGACGCTGGACTTTGGACTTATCTACATGCGTATACGAAATGTAAACAATGTTTAATTGAAATAGTCAATTGGGAACTATTGTGAGCACTTTGACCCCTAAATCTTAGATGGAAACGTTTTGTTGACAATGAGCGAAAACGCGGAAGTGTGTTAAAAAAAAGTTTCTATGGTCATGAAATATATTTGTTTGCGTTTCTATTAGAAGAAATATTGTCGTGTTCCGTGCTTGGAAAAGTTGGATATCTTTGTACTTGTGACTGCCGAAATTTTATTTTTACCTTAGCAGCTAATAATGAATCTTTTGCTGCTGGAAAACAGTGTGCAAAATGCGATTTGTGAGACAAAGTGATTTGAATACAGAATACCACGAATACAATGAATACCAAATGACAAACGTTTGAAAACGTATAAACAAAATAATAAATTTGACCACAACTTCAGGATCGGCCCAGTGGGAATATCGACAAATACGTTGTTCTCGTTGATCCCCTCGACTTTTTACTGGGCACATCGCGATATGGCCGCCCATATCACGGTGTGCCGCCATTTCAAGAAGTAACCAGCCATATCGTGATCTGGCCAATTCAGCGATCAGTTGACGACATAATATAAACACATGTATAAATAACGGTTCTTTATTCATGTGATATAACTCCATTATTAAAAATCATATGCGTAATTTTAAAAGTCTATAGTTATTTTTTCATATAGATATAATTTTATGATGTCATTCTTTAAATCGTGTCACCTTTTTCTTTTGCCTTTAGGTTAGTTACGAATTATTTTTAATTTGTTTCTTGTGTATTGGTTGTCATTGTTGTTTGTATCTCTGTATTTTATTGTGTGGCAATAAAAAATATGATTTGATTTTATTTGATTTGAAAAAATTATACAAATAAATGCTCACAAAGTGTATCATGAACTTCATTATTATAGTTTTCCCAATCTTTAATATTCAAATAGAATATCACGGTTGCCGTTTCAGTAGGTATATAATACATGTAAAGAAGTAGCGGAAATCATAGTTACGGTAAAAACGATTATTTTACAAAATATGAGCGAGTCCCATGATGAAGATAGCACTTTAAAACTAGAGCAATTAAACTACCTTTGTTATATAATTATGTATTTTCTTTCTTAAAATAATTCTACACCCCCTATCCTCACAGGGTCTATTAGCTGGAGGTTTCTGCAGAATACCAGCGCCTAGCTACATTTTAGCGATGTGGTGAGGCATAATGCTGAGCCGAGTCCTTTTTGTTACTGCAGCACACAAATAGATGCTATTTATATGTTATTATATGTTTGTTTTCAACTCTATATCTGGTAGTTATGTACAGTCGCCTGCAATAAGAAGTATACACTTCGCGATTTTCAAAATTGTGCCAATAACTTCTGTTTCTCTTAATGTACATAGAAGTATCTTAAAATTAAAGAATAAGTTGAATATTTTTATTTATGTTTATATTAACTACAATAATTATTAAACTTAGCGACATCTATTTTATTATGAAAATTACGAAATGTATACTTCTTATTGCAGGCGACTGTACATACTTACCTACGTTCTTGTATGTATTATCAAACTTTTTATGCTTTTCTTTTCCATAATTCATTGTTGTTTTGTTATATAGCCTGAATACTTTTTGTATATGTATTTTCTATATTTGTACTTTCTAATTAATATTTGTGTAAAGTAAATGTTTGTGTGCTAATAAAATAAATAAATGTCGGTCTATGTCTACGAATTGAAACAATATGTCTAAAAGCCTACGATTACCTTTTATGTTATTACTATTGTGGTCAAAAGTATGAGCAACACGATGCCAATTTTTTTTTACATCTTGAGTTTATCATTATCAAGCGAGCCACTTTTATGAACCAATATATATAAAAAAAATAAGTAACCAAAATATGGAACCGACTTTGACACTCAAGTGTGAAATACGAGTTACTGGTTGAAGTCGGTACCATGATAGTTCAAAAGTACCTATTATCTATTGTTCTTATTATTTTATATATTATTGTGCACATATTACGGACTTCGACAAGTTATTTCACATTTTTGCGGTTTAAAGTAGGTTCCATTTTTTTAGTAAAAAAAAATTCATTCTTTTTTTGTGGACTTTGCTACTTACGGGATCGATCGTCATTCACATCGTCAACGACTACATCATCAAGATAGGAAAATATTTTTCAGTTATTGGAGTGTAACTCAAAAATGGCTTGACCAATTTTGATGAAATTTAAATGGGACTAAACGACAAGCATCAGATTTCAACTAAAAAAATAATTATCGAAATCGGTTCACCCAGTCAAAAGTTCTGAGGTAAAAACAAAAAAAAATACAGACGAATTGATAACCTCCTTTTTTAAGTCAGTTAAAACACTGTATAGCTCACACTTAGTTTTTTTTTACAGGTATTATTCCTACCAATGGTGGTGTATGTTCCTGCATTAGCATTTAATCAATGTGAGTACATACTTAATAATCTATCACGTTTTGGTCTACTTGGTGAATCAAATTTATTTATTTTTTTAAGTCGGAACAAGCACGAGGCCCACCTGATGTTGAGCGTATTAACGTCTGCCTATAATAGATGCATTTCGTCGTGTGACGAATTGAAATGCGCCTGTCACACTGTGACATACAGTTGTTGAGTCTCATTGTGCCTGTAATTTTTCTGGCTCTCAAGGACTGCTGCCAGAACACACTGTTAGGTGCTTGACGAGAGATTTTCTACTTGAGGGTGGTAGGTAGCCAGGCGGACAAATGCCCTTTCATCGTGCGGTGAAGCTCAAGCCGGCGGTGGGCGATCGAATCAGGGACCTACGCGGCATGGCAGTCCATAGCTGTTACCGCTCGGCCATCATTGCTATATCTAGGATTTATAGGAATAATAAATAGGTTCAGTCGTTACTTTGCGGAAAACCTAAAGAATTTTCGACACGCAGAATCCGATTTAGAAGCGACAGTTTCGCTTCTACACGGAGCATACTCAGGAGGTTTTGACTCTTCGAATGAACGATCGGGAATGATTCTAATATCGTTATTCTATAGGCACGAAAATGACAGGCACATGTGACTCAAAAACTGTATCCATGTCTCAGCGTGAAGGGAGCAGTGCAGTTTGTAATTTGTGACGAAATTATTCTGTTATAGGTAGAGGATGAGCCTGGTGCTTGATTCCTCACAAAAAACATAAAAAATAACCTTTACGCAACTTTAGTTGATTTGTTGAACTTTATTATTTTGAGGACGACAACATACTATTCGTCTAAACTATAATATAATAAAGAGGAAAGATTTGATTGTTTGTATGCATTGAAGAAGCTGGACCGATTTGACAAATACTTTCACCATTAGAATTCTAAACTATCCCTGAATAACATATAATAAGGCTATAGAAAATTTCCAAAAAGTTAAGGATCCGTATTCCCCGTGGGGTGCCGGGTTAGAATTGCACCTCCTCATATCATCCCGTGGGTGTCGTAAGAGGCGACTAAGGGAAAATACTGGAAGGTGGGCAGCAGCGCCTTCTAAAGAACTGCCAACATACACTGCGATTCCCATGACCCCTGCCAAGCGTGGTGATAGTGGCAAATACCCCCTTAATGGGGGAGGCTGTGTTCAGTAGTGGACGATCCGGCTGTTACAGTAAGGATCAGTGTAAAAACTTCGATAATGTAACCCAAAGTGCGAAAAAATACCAAAAGTCATTATATCGCTTACATTGCGGAAATTGTTGATAATAGAGCAAAGTGATGTTTTTCAATTTTATAGAGGACATCAATTATGTATAAAAAAGGCCGCAACGCTATAAGTCTAACTAGGTATTACAATTATGTCAGAATAACTACTTTTTTACGTGTTTAAATTTATAATTTTTGTTTTTTTTTTTATTTTGGGCCGGACAGCTTGTATATTATATACTACTATATATTTCCTTTAATCTTGTAAGAAATGGATATGTTATTTATTATATATTATATTGTTAATTGTAATGGATACTATAATTATATTGTTTTTTTTTATTGCAGTGACGGGTTTCAGTGTGTTTGCTGTGGGTGGAGTAATGGTCGTCATATGCGGTCTCTATACAGTATTAGTGAGTATTTTTGTTTTTATTATTTTGTTTATTTTCTTGTAATATTTTGATACGGGTCTATATTTTTATAATGAGATGAGTAGAAAGAAATGATTTGTCAACGCATACATTGTACTAAACCAATCCCTCAGTAAGAATTCCTTCCATTCGGATTGAAAATCATCGTTCTTCATCAGAATCTTCCAGACTATAGGATAACAGAAACGATTTGATATTTTAAGAATGTCGTCCGTGCACAATAGAACCATTTTGATATCAGAAAGTATATTGCCGTAACACACCGTTAGGTACCATGATGTGAGATAGTGATTCAAGGATAGCTTATATCAGACATAAATGAAATAACTAAGTTAAACAACGTCCGCTGCGGTTATTATGTAGTTATATGAGGGCCGCTAGTACTATAGCATTACCTGCTCTGAGAGCTTCTTTGCTTCGGAGGGCACGTTAAGCCGTCGGTTGTCGGATAGCGGATAAGCTAGCCTTTGATCACTATCACCACTGTAACAAGTTATCCGGTGCTCGTACTCCTTGACAAAGCGACTCATCTGGTCGGATTAGTCGGATATAATCTGCTAGAGGTGAGAAGACAATTTGCACTCGTCTGATACTTGTGGCGCGTGCTGCGCGGCCATTAGCACCACCTGGATGTCCAGGCGGCGCTGCAGCTGTGTGCCCCGGAGGGGTATATGTTGGGGCGTGCGAATCCGCCCTGCCCGGTTTAGTCTTCTAAATTATCTTACGTCATTTAGTTTAGGGATACAATTTAGCCAGCGAACCTACGACCATGCAAATTCAACGACTAGGCAAGCTTCGCTGCCAGTGGTTTACAATTAATTCTAAACTTTTATGATCTTCTGTTTATTCCCAGGGTGGTCTTCGTGCAGTTGTATGGACGGACATGGTGCAAACCATCATTATGTTCCTGGGTGTAATTACGGTGGCCATCGCCGGTACTATTGCTATGGGCGGCGTCAGATTCATCATGGACGTTGCCAATGAGTCCGGCCGTTTGAGAATTGACAAGTGAGTTTCTTTGTATATGCTGAGCTGTATGTAGATTTGAGAAGCCTGTCAGCAGGTTTGGCTAAATAATTTTACAGAATTGAAACTGTTATGTTTGAAGTTTTTAAACAATAGAGAATGGCTGCAAAGAAATCTCATACCAATAAAAAATCAGCCAAGTGCGAGTCAGACGAGCACGAAGGGTTCCGTGCCCATCATGAAAAATAAAAAAAAAGTTTTTAATATAGTGTCTAGTGTTGTACAGATCAAGGTACGGAATCGTTATAGCGGCAACAGAAATACATCATCTGTGAAAATATGAACTGTCTAGCTATCACGGTTCATGAGATACATCCTGGTGACAGACAAGGACGGAGCAGAGTTTTGGATCGAATTCACTATCTCACCCTAACCTATGGTAGTAACGTCAAGCCAAAATTAGCCGTGCTCATTTCTAACTGTTCTTTTTACGCGCATACCAAACCAACACAGGCGTGCGTAAAATGGACAAATTGAGAGGAGCATGGCTATTTGTGGCTTCACTTCTATCGCGCGCTGGGTTCTATCTGACCTTCTTTATTGGTCTGTGATAGTAGATTGTACCACAAGGGAGCAAAATAATGTTTTTTTTACGGCGAGAGCGTTATTTTAAATCCGGAGCGAAGCGAAGGATTTTGTTGTAGAATCCTAAGCGCAGCGAGGGATTCTATACACTTCGCCCGAGGAAAACATAATTTTGCGACCGTGTGATACACTCTACTTTTCATTCCACTATGAGAAAAATAAAATAAAGACTTATCCTTACTGTTACAACTCCCAAATAGAAATGGTACATATAATAATAGTCATTATTATTCTTGGATAAAATTTACGTAACGTAATAAATAAAAAAATATATTAACAAATTTTTATTTTCTTAATAGTTTTCTCTACGAATATTCCATTATGAACTTTTATTTTGCTGCCTCGAACAGACCGCATTCGCGGGAACTTCATTTGCATTTATTTCCGCGCCATTTTATAACCGGCCAGTTACAGACTTTTTTTCTAATAAGTCTATGATCTAATTGGTGATGCCCTGCAAGGAACAATATTCATATTCCTGTATGAAACTCTTTTCCATCCTCCATAAAACTCTCTAACAACTATTTTTTCGCACTCATGGACAAACCAATCATTGTTTTTCGAATAAATGGAATTAAAAATATTATTTAGTTTTTTTATGCCTATATGACCACTATCTCACCTGATGGTAAGTGATGATGTGATCGAAGATGTTGTTCAGGCTAACCTAGAATTACTGGCTCTCAAGGACTCACTCCGTTAAGTGCTTGGCGACAGATTTTCAACCTCCGGGATCAACAACTAGGACCGATGGCTTAACTTGCCCTCCGAAGAATGGCAGCGCTCAGTAGTAACGTCACCAGCGGTCACTCAAACAACTCATGACTGCGGCGGACGTTGCTTAACTTTGCTGATCGGTAAAGAACAGCTAAGCCAACTTCGCTACGAGCGCTTCAAAAATATTAAATAGATGGAATAAACTAAAATCAACTCACGTTCTCTATTTATAGTTGGAGTTTCAACCCCATCGAACGTCAAACAGGATGGGGTGGCGTAGTGGGAGGGTTTCTCTACTGGACTTGCTTCAACTCTGTGAACCAGACGATGGTTCAGCGGTACATCGCGTTGCCTACCAAGTGCAAGGCCATACAGTGAGTCAAATTCATCAGCTTAAGCCCAGAGCTGGATATTTCGTGAATACGGCACTGGACTGTTTTTTGGCTTTTCTGATCCTTCTTTCCTGTGTATACCTATAGTGTATGACTGTTGAGTTACATTTTTTTTTATGATTGGATTTTATGGTTTTTGTTCAACGGTCGACCTCTTCCTGCTGTTGATGTGATGATATACTAAACTTAACACTATATTTATAACCTGGGCATGATCTTCAATCACATCTTACCTATCGGTCAATTTCTTAGTATTCTGACAATAGTGCAGGTAGGCAAAGTATACATATAATATATGTATGTACATATAATATATGTATGTACATATATTATATGTATACTTTGGTATTTCAATATAGGAACGTTTTTAATTTAGGCTTTGCAAAAACACCACCTGTCCATAAACTTAAAAGATCTTTTTCACCACACAGGCTCGGTAAGGTATTGTTTAACATCCGAAATTTGCGTGAAAAATTGATTTGTATCTGCTAGTTTGGAAACGGTTTTTAAAATTCGAATATCTATAATAGATCCAGAACAATGTATGTATTTACTTTAAATATTACCAATTTAAATAATGTAACTTTTAATATTTTGCAAATTTTCTACATTATTTAAGCTGTTTTTCTTGCACCTAGTATTTTCTTTAAGGTAAGATAGCGGCGCAACAACGTTACCTTAAACCTTACCTTAGGTTAAAGGTAACGTTGTTGCGCCGCAAGATACACTTTATAAACGACGCCCGCCGTGGTAAGGTTTGCATTCTGCTGGTTTTGTGCTTGGCTTACATTTCTTTAGATATTCTTCGTAGTCTGTAATACGAGTATTATAAAATGTCCTAAATGTCAAGCCTGTTCTACCACACCCTATTCTTTTTGTTATGAAGTGACGACACGGACCAGTCGCACGCCTGATGGTAATTGTCGTGTCTTGCATTGGAAAATCCATTACCATCGAACTGCGCTTCTCACTCCTTCATATATAGATAGAAATAAGAAAATAAGTTTATGAGTGGTGGGAGGAGTTTTTGCCATTAAATATTACGTGAGTCACATCCGGTCCTAAATAATTAAGTATGGACACAATTATGGTAGAAATCCAACAAAATCTTCTTTGCATAGCATTATCACGTATCATCGTCTGAGTTATGAAACTTCATAAGAGCGTCGTAGACGCCTAAATTGAATAAATTATTATGAATTTGAATTCAACATTGAGATGTAAGTTGAGGTCTTTGAAATTAAATTCTCGTGAGTTTTATACATATTTAAAAATTACAAATCAACCAGCTAAGTGCTCACTTTAGAGATCAAATACTTCATCTGATCTCCTCAATAGCAGCAAACAAAGGAAAGCAATTGGCGAGCTCTCGGCGGACACTGCGGAGCGGTATCACTGGCGGCTGGCTGGCATCACTTGAATTTAAATTTCATACCTTATTTTCCTTTTTTTTCTACGAAGAAAGAATAAGGGAAACGCTTGCTTTAATCTTGGTACCATTTTTTTTTATTTAATGACAATTATGACACTGAGGGCATCGGAGCTTTGGAACTGCATTCACATGTCTCACTGTTAACTGGAAAATCTTCAAAGATAAGCACCGTCCAGCAAAAAAACCGTACACCGTGGCGGGTCAATTATCGTTGGTCGACGGTCTATACTGACACGTCAGCACGAGGCTCTCATTCCACAGCCTACGAAAGTACAGAGATCTGTCTTGAATTTTCCAGCTCCCTGGTAATATTTGGCTTCGGTGCAGTGTTTGCTATATCGCTATGCACCTGGTGTGGCTTGATCGCGTGGGCGGCGTGGGTCTCGGGAGGCTGCCATCCAGGCGGGGTGCCTTTGGTTGACGACAGACTGCTGCCAGCTCTGGTCACCTATATATCAAGGATTCAGAACCTGCCAGGACTATCGGGGATCTTCCTTGCTGGTGTATTCGGAGCTGGACTCAGGTCAGTGTACTCACCAAAGATTATATTACACGTGATTGTTAAGTACCATATTTCTTTCTTTAATAGGCAGAAGATACGTCGTTACACTGTCATTAGTCGTCGTTATAGAAATATCAGAGAACCATCAACTCAGTTCATAGCCCGTTCAGCTCGCGGGCTAGGTATATGAATTGAGTTACAAAATATAAAATTTCAACGAGATGAAAAATTATAGTCATGTGCGGTATTCGAATCCGCGCCATCCATCCCTATAGCCGGGGTATGCTCTAACCGCTAAGCCAACATGACATATGACTCATGAGTGTAATTTGTTCTCTCGTTGTATGGGTATGGAGCGACATCTATTATCTATAGTTCAGCTTACGTTCCACTACAAATAAGACACATTTGGCGGTTTTAAACTTGTTTACGATGACGCAACTGTATGTTTTTTTTTTGCAATGACGTATCTCCGCGTGTTACATTACAAAAAACGAGGGGAAAAAATATCACAATGTTTTTTTATTGGATAATTTGCCTTATAATCAATTTGATCCGCTGCCAATCTGCTTGGTGGTCTCAGTTGACTTCTAGTTTAATTATTTTACTTCTTGTAGATCCGTGTTGAACTCGAACCACGATTAGGCGCTGCCAATCTGATTCGCGGATCCGGCTGACCACTTCAAATATTTTCAGGGATGGTCGGCCCATTTTGGCCCCGGTTGAACGTGTTAAAAAAAGCGTATGAAGAAGGTATTTCCACAGTAACTGATCAACTTAGCCCGCAGGGCTGGGTAACAGAATTATAGGCTGGGTTGACCAATTAAAGGTGTGTAGGTAAAAGCTAATAAAACGCACCAAGTTAAAGTGACCAATAAAAGGTAATAAAAAGAGTGGTCAACTGCACCCATATAACGCCCCCACATGGTTCTTAAAGGGTTCATAGTGGTCAAATGAGCCCACACACATAATCGGCTGAGTTGGCTGAGTTGACCAATGTGAGCCATTGAGCCCTGAAAGAGCTGTGGGCTTAGTTGACCATTGAGTACACCGTCTCTTTTCATAGGTGAAAAGTTAGTTATGTATTATAAAAGCTATATATACGATTTTCAGTTCACTGTCATGCGTCTTGAATGCATGCGCTCTCGTTGTCGTGGAGGACTTGCTTCGCGGGTGGCTGCGACTTCGGCTGAGGCCATTCAGGGAAGGGCTGATCGCTCGCGGCGTCGCAACTATCCTTGCGTGTCTCTCTGTCGTCATGCTGATAGTCATTGAGAAGCTCGGTGGAGTTCTCGGTAAGTTATCTGCCATGCATACTGAATGGAAGTCGTTGAGGACTTAAGCTGCAGCAGAAAGCGAGTCCGGTTAATATTTAACTGTCCGGTGACTTGTCCATACAAACGTTCAAGACTGATCACTCCCTTAGGGACCGTCCATCAATCACGTGATGCTTGAAAGGGGGGGAGGGGTTTTAGTAAAAATCACTAAATATCACAAGGGGGGGGGGGGGGGGGGATGATTTAGTAAGATATCACGTGTATTTATTTATTCGTAAAACGCGCGATTTCTAAACAGAAAAGCGGCGTGTAGTGTGATCTTGACTCGCCGTTGCCAGGCAATGTAAGAAGTCCGCGCGAAGAATTCAGAATAAAATAAGGTTATAATCTATAATTATTGTTTAAAGATAATGTTCTAAAAAGTTTAAGATTCTTTGTAGGTACTAAAAATACACGTGATTTTGAGTGTGGCCCCCACACCTTAAACCTCACCACGTATCACGAAGGGGGAGTTAAAAATGCTAAAAATATCACGTGATTAATGCCGGCCTCTTATTTGCGATTTTCGGTACAAAGCTAAGCATATATTATTTACCTCTTCATTGTCTAGGGCTGTATATACTGTGTAAATTATGAGGTGCATCATCGGTTGCAAGGGGTCTTAATGGCTACCAATTTAGATCACAACAAATATGTGCCGCCTTATTATTCGTGTTTCAATAGTGTTTCTACAGCTAGGCAAGCCTTTTACCATAATCCCACCTGCTCGTAAATAATGATTTGGTTTACACAGCATAATCTAGATCGTGAATAGGCTCTTAAGGTTACCGGTATACACCGTTATTTAAGAGATTGGATACAAATGTTCTACTTGATGGTGAGAGCTAGACTGGTGACCATTCCCGAAATGCTCTACCACTATGCTCAAGTGGCTCAAGCCCGTGGCGGGATACAAACAATGACACCTCTGCGTGGCAGTTCATATCTGTTATCACTGAGCCGTCATTGCTTCAATGTAAACAATTTTTCAGAGTAAACTAAGAAAAAACAGTTGTTAATCGACTTAAAAAATAGGAGGTGCTCAATTCAGTTGTATATATGTTTTTTATGTATATAACCTCAGAACTCTGCCATTCACAAACCGATTACTCAAATCTAAATAGCTAGAAAAGTGCCATATAGTCACGAAAGTGTTTTTAACCGACTTCCAAAAAAGGAGGAGACTTCCAGAAATGTATTTTTTTATGTTTGTTACCTCAGAACTCTTGACTGAGTGATCCGATTTTGAAAATTCTTTTTTAGTTTAAAAGCTGATGCTTGTCGTTTAGTCCCATTTTAAATTTCATCAAAATCGGTCAAGCCGTTTTCGAGTTACGCTCCAATAACTGAAAAATATTCACCTATCTTGATGATATAGTCGTTGACAATGAATGAGAATAGATCCCGTAAGTAGCAAGGGTCACTAAAAAGAGTGAAAAAAAATTCTACCAAAAAATGGAACCGACTTCAACACCCAAAAGTGTTAAATAACTTGTCGAAGTCGGTACCATGTGCACAATTTTGTGATAATAGGTACTTTGAACTATCATGGTACCGACTTCAACTAGTTATTTAACACTTTGGGTGTTGAAGTCGGTTCCATTTTTTGGTAAAACTTTTTTTTTTTAAGTAATCCTTTATTTTACCGGAGCTAGCCCAGCGAGTGTTCGCAATTTGCACTACTATTACGCTACGAAATACTAGCGTGCTGCAGGTTTCGACTACTTTTTTTTTTATTTTTTTGTATTGCTGATAGGTAAGCCTTTGACCACAATCTCACCTGATGGTAAGTGATGATGTGGTCGAAGGTGTTAACAGGCTTAACCTAGAATTACTGGCTCTCAAGGACAGCTGCCGGAATACACCGTTAGGTGCTTGGCGACAGATTTTCCACTTGAGGGTAGTCGCTAGCCAGGCGGGCATTCGCAAAGTGCCCTACCACCATGCTGTAACGGCTGCTATCCTAAGACAACAACTGGGACCGACGGCTTAACGTGCCCTCCGAAGCACGGACGCGTTCAGTAGTAATGTCCAACCAGCGGTCACCCATCCAACTCTTGACCGAGGCGGACGTTGCTTCACTTTGCTGATCGATTCAGAATGGCTAAGCAAACTTGGCTACGACCGCTTCAAAAACTTTCTATACAGTATTATGTTCTGTGGTATTATATAGATTTTATTAGGAACACGGGCACAATCACACCGGTAGTCATATTATGTTTCTGTGACGTCACACGATAGATCTATCGGAAGATCAGCCTTGGTTCTCAACCAGGATACGAATATTATTTTATTACTTGTTTTAATTGTTTGTGTAATTCCTTTTAATTATGTCAATTTAATGTTACGTACTGTATTAAATAAATTACTTTTATTTCATTATTAGCTACCCCTAAAATATCTTAAAGCACCCTCTACCGGTCTACAGGTCGAAACATGTTTTACAAAGGTTTTTTTATGTTCGTTAGGTGTAGCTACGGCTCTGTCAGCTATAGCTGCGAGCGCGACTTGCGGGATCTTCACGTTGGGTATGGCGTGCCCGTGGGTAGGGAACAAGGGAGCCATTGCGGGAGGTATTGCCGGTGCCATCGCCGCTGGAACTGTAGCTTTGGGCACGCAGGGGGCTGCTGCTAAGGGGTACCGGTGGCCTCCTCTAGGCATGACGGACCAGTGCGCGGCCAACTCCTCTTTTGTTCCAGTTCAATCCAACTTAGTAAGTAATATTTTTAAAATATACACCTGTTTCTAAAAGTACCTTTTACTTTTTAAAATGGAGTCTGAATGTACACCATCTCTATAAAAAAGTATACATTTTTTTTCACGATTTCTGACTTTTCTAGTACTCAAATCTCAGTCGGTCCAATAAAAACTTTTGATCCTTATGAGAAACAGGATCGATTGACAACAAAAAAAGTTTTCGTGTAAAATGTTAATTTTCTGTAATGACTGTAAATTTTTTCCAAAATCTGTAAATGCAGTTCAGAATACCTTAATAATTTATGGATAGTCTCCTTAAAACGTTTTCCTGTAACTATAACGGTTAAGATACCTGCCCTTACTGTCCCGTCTCAAAAATTCACCCTGTATAATAGTAAAAATAACATTAAAGTTTTTTATTCAGGCATTAAAATTTACAGTTGCGTATAATTAACTTATTATTGCTAAGTAGGTACAAACCGGTTTTTTAATATCACTGAGATATGACATTAAATAAGCAAAATTATATTTTCCGTTTGGCAAAGGCCTCCACCAACATCTTCCCATGCCTTTCCTGAGCTTGTGTTATCCATTGCCATTGCAACCAGCCGTCTCGACTGTTTTATCGTCCCACCTTTTATGCTATGTGGCTGAAGAAGAATAACAATTGCATAGGAGATACAAGATCTTGAAGGAGATAATGAAGGACAATTATTTACCTATCAAAGTCAAATCTAAAGTAATTGAGTCCTATTTCTAATCACGGCTGTCAGATATGGGCACTTACAAAATATCAAATCAACAAATTAAAGAGAAAAGATAAAATAAGAAACTTAAACATCAGAGATATAACAAATGTTCGAAAATTAAATAAAAAAATCAAAGAACTAAAATAGAGTTGAATAGTGCACGCATGATAAGAGGTCCAGATAAGTGGTGTAAAACAGTGACAATCCCCTTTTCCGTTTTTGACCTCTTTAGTTTGATACACTAGGGGAGGGGAAGCGTGGGGATTATGGCAAACCTACATATTGGGGGAGGCTGTGTTCAGCAGTGAACTATCCGGCAGATACAGTATAGTACGTTTATACAAATAAGTGGGAGGAACCATTGTATGAATCCATTGATAATATGCTGTATTTTTATTTATTTTGAGCAATATCTAACCTTATTTTAGTATAGAGATAAAAAGTACAAAAAGTTTTAATCACAAGTCCGTACCCTTCACTAACGATTTGATTTAAAAAACAATAAAAAGAACTAACAAATGGAAACCGTAAAACAGTTATTCATCTGAATTTTTAATTTGTTATTACTATCTCCACAAAATGTGTGTAAGAGATCCCCGTGGAGTGCCGGGCTATAATTGCACCCCTCTACACCTTTATGTGAGAGTCGTCAAAGGGGACGAGCGGATAAATACCAAAAGGTGAAAAAGCAGTGCCTTCTGAAGAACTTAAATCTTACACTGTGATCCCAAGATGCCAGCCAAGAGTGGTGATTATGTCAAACCTCTTCGATGTGGAAGGCATTTGATTAACAGTGGACGTCTTGTAGCTGCGAGTGATGACGTTATGAGAAGGAAAACAGGTCTTCAAGGCAGTCCTTTCCAACTCGTGACACTGTGGTCAAATCCACCATTTTTTTTATGCCCGATAGGTTAGCCTTTGACCACTATGTCACCTGATGGTAAGTGATGATGTGGTCGAAGATGTTGTTCAGGCTAACCTAGAATTACTGGCTCTCAAGGACAGCTGCCGGAACACACCGTTAGGTGCTTACAGATTTTCAACTTGAGGGTGGTAGCAAGCCAGGCGGGCATTCGCAAAATGCCCTACCACCATGCTATAACGACTGCCATCCTAAGACAACAACCGGGACCGACGGCTTAAGGTGCCCTCCGAAGCACGGAAGCGCTCAGCAGTAATGTCCAACCAGCGGTCACCCATCCAAGTCATGACCGAGGCGGACGTTGCTTAACTTTGCTGATCGATTCAGAATGGCTAAGCAAACTTCGCTACGAGCGCTTCAAAAGTTATTTAAACCACCTTTTAGTTATAACAAAAAAACTTATTTTATATATATATTGTCTGACAGGATCCATCGTCGATCTTCCCTCTGTTCCGGGTATCGTATCATTGGATCGCTCCAATCGGCTTGTTCGTGACTTTGCTCGTGGGCGCCGTCGTGGGGTATTTCTTGGACGACAAAGCTAAGATAGTTATGGATGCGGAGTTGTACACGCCAGTCATCCACCGCTGGTTGCCGCCCGAGGCGCACATCAACGCTGGGGACACTAGGCGTAAGCGGGAAACTACAACCGACGCTCCCCTCATACTAGATAATGTTACAGATAAGGTAATTTTGGTATATATTTTGCTCAATGCACGTGTATTACTTTCGTGTTTTTTTTACACCTGATAGGAGAGCCTTTAACCGTTGTCTCTATGAGAGATGACGTGGACATATTAGTGGTTAAAGTATGAAATTTGTATTTCGATCTGTACTGTTTTTTTTTTATTTTGCATAATTATTTATCTTGCTGCCATCTAATAGGTAGGTGATTTATGCCTTTGCGATAGAACTCTGGTGATCTTGATTCGACAAACTGAGTGAATGCATTTTGTTTTCATAAAAGCATACTGTAATCTGCCTGGGAAGAAAAAAAAATATTTTTTCGCTTACGGTTATCGTAAAGAATCCACTTCTCATCACAAGTCACAATTATAAATACTCCTTCATTTCTGTATCGATTCAACAATCGATACGTTTCTTTTTGTAGATCAGTCAAATCATGAGGCACTAGTTTTTCATATTTTTTTCATTTTATTGATTTGACGCAAATGAGTAAGGTAACGTTAAACCATGCCGCTAATTCCTGGATGATTTGGTTCGGATCGGCTTCCACCATCTCTTTCAATTCATTGTTATTCACGTGCGTGGGTGGTCTTCCACGTGGTTCGTTCTTCAAATCAAAGTTTCCATCACGAAAGCGTTTAAACCAAAACCGCACGGTGCGTTCATTAGAAGTCCCCTCTCCAAACGCAACATTGATATTGCGAGCTGTTTCTGCCGCGTTAGTTCCGCGTCGGAACTCGTATTCAAAAATCACTCGAAATTTTGAAGTACGTATCTATCTTTCTTGTCTAAGCTGAATCAAAAAACTATTAAAAGTCGATAATCGAATGTTGCACATTTTTAAGAGAATAAATCATAGGTATCATGTGAAAAAAGTTTCACTCAAAAATCTCAAGCCATGAAGGTTCTATGTCAATTCGAAGTACTTACCTATTACAATAAAACTGCAGTTTCATACCTGAACTCCTATTATTATTATTACAGATACATATCAGTTTTTACCATTCTAGGGGATAGGAATAATATGGGATCTGGCTCTGCAGGGTTCATGGTATTATATACCGTTAAATCCGTGGTGATAGGTTTATTATATCAAGCCAGCCTAACTACAATGCTGGATTCGAACTACGGCTCCTCTGCGTAGTAGTACACATCATTTTTGTCACTGGACAATCATTGCTACAAAATTTCTCGGGCTGCTGATGAATCACAGCGTTAACTGTTTTGTATGAAAATTGCAGTCGCCGACACCAACTAACAGTTGGGGCACTTGGCTTTCTTGTCTCCCATATATGGTACGTACAAATAGAATGTATCTTTACTACATCTTAAGGTAGTTTGGATGTAGCATATTTGGTTGGAGTCCAGAACTGGACTCTTGGAGGCTGGTTTGTCCAAAGACTAAATTCCTTATGACTCACAGCGATAGTGGGATCTGTACCTACACAGTCCAGATCAGAAATATCTCTAAGATACGTTTCGTAGTGTTGTAGATCTAGCTCTTATACTTACAGTATCATATTGAGAATTTGGGCTTCGAATGCTGGGCATCCTTAGTACCTATAACTGCTGGTAGCCGTATAGACCCATCTGCTTTTCGTTTCGTTATTTGATTACGTTGTTGTAGATTGTTCATATATACATTGGGTCTGTGGGGACCATCAATTTTCTTATTATTAACTTGTCTTAGAACTCATTTATAGTGACATTTGATAAAAATGGCTCGCACATCTTTTTTGGCACAATTAATTAGCATACAAATCAACAAGGCAATGGAGTCATATTGCTTACGTACTAACTCACTGCCGGCGTTGATGTAGTCTACTACAATCACACACTCATATACATTTGCTATATAGGCAGCCCATTGGTACAACTGGCAGTGGGCTTTATTTATTTTTTATTTACTTATAGCCGATAGGATAGCCTTCGGCAACTATCTCACCTGATGGTAAGTGATGATGTGGGTGAAGATGTTTTTCAGGCTAACTGGCTCTCAAGAACAGCTACTGGAACACATCGTCAGGTATCTGGCGACGGACTTTCTATTTGACGGTGGTAGCTAGCCAGGCGGGCTTTCGGAAAATGACCTACCACCATGCTAAATCCACTGCCATCGTAAGACAATAACCGGGACCGAAGACTTAACGTGCCCTCCGAAGCACGGAAGCGCTCAGTAGCAATGGCACTTGTGGTCACCCATCTAAGTCATGACCGCGGTGGACGTTGCTCAATTCGGCTGATCGGTAAAGAACCGCTGAGCAAACTTCGCTACGAGCGCTTCAAAAGACTGGAGCATTTCAGCTGTCTGCAATGTCTGACAGGTTGCCTAACAGCTTCCGTTGTAGCATAGTAGCATTGTATTGTTTATATAACTAAACAGTATAGATAGTGCCATCCACGAAGACGCGCCCCACTCTTCTTCTTGATCGCTTAATCGCACAGCAACTCTCTTGCCATGTCTCGATTGACGTAATGTGAACTAGACTTCTCGTGTCCATAAAACTGTGTGTCAGATCGCGACTGGCGTTATATTTTTTAGTTAGGTATATAGTTAAAGTGTTTTTTCAGTAGTATCCATATTACGTTATAATTTTGACGAATTGTATTAAATTTGGTGCCGTAGAGCGCTTCGCAGCGCCGTAGAGAGAGATCATTGTAGAGTCGAGCGCCTGAAATTATATAGTTAGCAATTATTATCAGTTGAGTGTTGAATGATACTCAGTACAGGCACGGTAATATTATCTATATATATTATATTGTAAA
The DNA here is from genome assembly GCA_963854805.1 of Plagodis dolabraria. NCBI lineage: Eukaryota > Metazoa > Arthropoda > Insecta > Lepidoptera > Geometridae > Plagodis > Plagodis dolabraria. The sequence continues at coordinate 26,093,568 of OY978444.1, forward strand.
TACATAATATTACCGAGGTACAGGGTATTCTTCTTGTAATAAAGAACAATCTGTGCAATTAAAGTAAGTAATGTATTTTACGTATTCTATTTTCCAGGACACGTTCGTGAACAAGACTCAAGCGTCCACTTCCGGCAGCTGATGGAAAAATAAATAAATCAAGAAAATCATAATCAATAGGTATTCGCACTTTTGTGATCATCAGTGATAATTGTGCCTGCAAGTTACAAAAATGAAACTTAGTTACGAAATAATGTGAAAATAAGGCAGTATTTTTTTAATTTTTAAAATTTAACCTTTTATGTCTTAAACACAACATATTACTAATATTTTTCTTTCAAAATTGATGCAACTTTAATTGTTTGGATACAAACGTATATTATTTTTTTTATATATAATGTTAATTTAAATATCATTAATTATGATGAGCATCTGATATGCTCGAAACCCAGGTTGAAAATGTAAGTGTTTTGCCAGTTAATTTATAATATTTACATATAGGTATGTGAAACTCACGAGAATTTGCCAAAATGTGCCTTATTACCAATAGCTAGGGCTATTGTGTCGTATCGTATCTGAAGACAAGTTATTACTTTCACGTAAAATGTATGTAGGTGCCTACTTAGTTATAGCATTTAATGAAAGACAAAAGACAAGCTTGCGCAAGAATTGAAACATACATTTCTTTTGAGTTTCGCCATATTTAGTCGGAGTTCGAAACAGAAGACATATTATCATGTTATTGCTTGACAGGATTTGAGGTAGCTGTAGTGAGTGACGCCCTGAACTGACCTGCAAACTGTTAATAATATGTGAGTAAGGTTCGCTTTAGGGCTTTTATTTTCGCTTTTCAACCGGGGTCAACTATTGAGTTGTTTGCGATGTCACAATGCGGTCCAAAATCTTTTTATTTATTTACACCGCGAATATATAGATAAATCAAAGAATTTTGAAAGTATAAAGGAAATATGTAACGAACGAATAAATACCGCTTAAATAAATGATGCACAGGTATAAGTGAGTTTATTCGGAAAATATTGTTTACCTATACATCTCGAAAAATATTGATCAGTAGTAAATATACATAGCACTTATTCCTTTTATACTGTACTTAATATATTCATATTTTTATATTTAAGGGACCAATAGAAATACTAGGTACATACATCTTATGCGACATGCATCTCATTCAAGTCAAGTTTTTGAACATTGCATAAGCTCGAGTAATCAATGTTTGAAAACTTTATCTACAAAAGTTTTGGGACCATGGAACTGTGTTATAACTGTATTATATATATATGACAATGTTATAAAAGTATTATTGAAGCGCTCGTAACGAATTTTGCTTATCCATTCTTAACCGATCAGCTAAGTTAAGCAACGTCCGCGGAGGTCATGACTTGGATAGGTGGCCGCTAGTGACATTACTAATGAGCGCTTCCGTGCTTCGGAGGAGCCAATAATTCTTGGTTAGCCTGAACAACACCTTCGACCAGATCATCACTTACCATCAGGTGAGATAGTTGTCAAAGGCTAGCTGTATAGCTATCAGCTATACAAAAAGTATTTGGATGAGTGCTAAAAATGTGGAGTAAGTTTTAAACAATAATTACTCATGAAAAAAAATGATCTATAAACCATGTTTTTAAAAGCATAAAACTAATAGGGCATATAAGCATAATAACTAATTCGAGCACTTGCTCGAAATTATTGTGTTATAAATTCTATTCGGAACCACAGACAGTCTGACAAACAAGAAAGTGACTCAATAATGCTATGCCATCGGCACTTGCTACATTGCGGTTGTGACCAACCTTAAAAGTTTCAGTCGAATAGACAAATAAGAAATTGACTAGAGGTAAAATAATATCTATATGAGGGCAAACCGCCGGGTACCATTTCTGCCGCTTGATATCTGCTTTCTCCGGATATAAATTGCACTCTTGCAGTCTTATGAGGATCGCGGTTCGAATCGTTTGTGATACGAAACTGTATCTTCAAGGTGTTACATTTTTGTATGTTAATCTTAATATTTTTAATTTTCTACAATTGAGTCGACTTAGAATGGTTCGTTTCAGGGAATGGGCGTTTGATATGTGGATAGTGGAACCTTAATGCCACGTATCTTTCCAATTTCTTTTATCGCATAAGGCACTCGTCCCACCGCCGACGAGAAAACGAGTAACTATCGACTATTTTCTCGCTCAAGAAACGTACAATAGATATACATTCCATGTAAATAAGAGAGATACATGTACAAATAGTTGATCGCTGACTGTTCACACTGCCGGCGAGCACTCGCTTCACTAGTTTGTCGCTGAGCGACTAGAGCTATGAAAGATAACACTCGCTTAGCGAGTATCGCTATTAGAACACGCCGATAGAGCAACCAACGGTCATTTTTCTACAGTGCGGATCTGAAAGTACACGTTCAATCATTTGTATTATCATTGTTATCTAGTTCAGACGACGATGATGATGAATTATATGATAGGATTTGTGTAGTGGCAGCGGCAATTCTGAAAAAACGGAAGCAAAAAAGAAGATGGATGAAAATATGGATGGAAAATATTAATTATTTCAGAAAAGAATAGAGCGAGTGATGTGAGTAATCGCTCGCCTCAGTCGCACACTCGCTTATAGCCAAGCTACACGGCTATCGGAAGTACGCACTCGCTTGCCGCGGCTCGCCAACTCGTTGCTAATTCTAGCTCTACTCGTTACTCGTTCATCGTTGCCGGTGGGACAAGTGCATTACACACGCACGGGAACATGGCATCTGTAGGTAGGTATATGGTCAATGTTAACAAAATACTCAGAATGCGCTTTGGTTTCACATTTATGCGCACTGCTAATGTTTAGAATATATAGATATACAATCTTGTCTTCAAGTTCAGAATTAATAGGGATATTCTAGGATGGCATATTTCAGAGTCGACATTTTCCACAAGGTGAGAGTCTGATCAAATACTTAATTAACGTATTAATAATAAATAAATCGTCCGCGTGCATGTCAGACTTGGACATGAAGGGATCTGTGTCAACACACAATTTACCAAAAATCATTGTTGTTTTAATCAGTTCGGAATTCTTCTTTTCAATTCCTCGAGGTCTATACTTACGTTCTAAATAATTTTCTGTTTTATTGTGTTACTACAGAGTCTTGTATTTTTTGTTTTACCTATTTACTATGATAATATCAAGTTTGATACTGTATGTCAATATAGAAATTATTTCAGATGGAAAAAGATAGCTTCCAGCGGCACTTTAACCCGCAGGCCTAGAATACCGCCTTGGGGCATTCCCAATGCTATGGAAGCGAGTGCTGGACAGTTTAATTTTCTTCCATATGTTTGGAAGAAAATTAAATCTTCCATGTGCACGTTTTTTGACGTTGGCGATGTTGGTACATATAGAAGTGCCAAAAACGGTTATCCAATTTGAGGATAGACCATAAAACAAAAAAACGTTGAATTAAACATGTTCCTCGTATCGAGATTCCCCTCTTTTATTCTTTCTAATTATGATAATTTATTGGGAGATCCGTTATAACAACATATAATACGTCATATTCTAAAGAAACAAGCCACAGCTGCGGTCACTGAAACTTAGGAATATATATTTCTTGACATGGAACGCTGAAAAAACGCGTATTACCAGCTAGCAAATTTGAATTGAATTCAAAAGCAATTTCCGTGCTATCTGCGGGGCGATCACGTATCTTCTGTAGCAATAAAATTCTGATTGCAACAATCAAAAATGACAGTTTTGACATATTTTGTATCAATGAAAAGGACAGATAGGTAACAGACCTTCTTGTGCCCAAACGTTTGTCACCGACCGTTTTTTTCTTTTATACCTGAGACGATAACTGGCATATACATTGATCGAATTAAAATTTCGTTAAATCCATTCTACTAAAGAGTTTGTAATAACATATTATATATACAGGTTGTACTCCCATGGTCAGTATTTCCTTTGATTTCATATTATTATTATTCTAAAATCTAATTTTATTTTATTAATCTAATTAAATCAAAATTTAAGTCCATTTTGACATTTATTTTAAAATAAAAGTAGTAATTACTTCTTCTCCCCGAACACAAATTAGCCCAAAATATATCTTCCTCCACTCCGCTTCAATTTTAGTATGTAATGGCCAATGGGTATTGGCCATTACACACTTTGGATACTGCAACACATTTCATACGCTTGATATATCCTGTAAAATAAAACCAAAAGTAATAAAGCGACTATGATATTTTTTGTATTTTTTTATGTTTTGTAATAACGCATGCTCTGTGGATAACATAAAAAAATAAAAAAAAATACGAGAGGCAAAATTTAAGTCATGAGCGGGAAAAAACTAAGTTTCTCCTCTCTCCGAATACCAAAAATAATAATAATAATAAATTACTACTTGCATTTTAAAATATATGCCAATATAAACTTAATTTTTATTTATCTATTTATTTCTTAGGAAGACCAACAGTATAACAAATATCTTAAATATAACTAATGACATCAGATAACCAATTATAGGTCCTCACGGTCCTATCTTATAAATGACATTCAAATAATGAACACTAGGATACAACTTAGTATAAACATTATGCTTATAATTCAAAATTCAAACTGTTAGTCGGAGAACTCTCTGCTCAACAACCGCCTAGCCGATGCAATTGCTTGTACCAAATAAGTCAAGGCCAACTCTCTTGTCTATCTCATTAAAATTTCTGCTCACACGTAACAGGTAAGAATTTTGCCTTTATTTGTTTTATTTAGATTTTAGAATAATAATAATATGCAATAAAAGGAAATACTGACCATGGGAGTACAACCTGTATATATACTATATTATTACAAACTCTTTAGTAGAATTGTCAGTACGAAATTTTTAATTCGATCAAAGTATATGTCAGTTATCGTCTCAGGTATAAAAGAAAAAAACGGTCGGCGACTAACGTTTGGGCGCATGAAGGTCTGTTATCTATCTGTCTTACAAAATCTGTCAAAACTGACAGTTATATTGTTGCAATCAACAGTTAATTGCTACAGAAGATACATGATAGCCCTGCAGAAATAAATAAATATTTGGCCGTTAGTTGTAACTTGTCTTTGTTTGCACTCATAGTCTTTGTATATTAAGTTTTAAATACTTTTTATTTATACCTATACAAAGTTTTTTAAGATATATAACTTTTGTAACATCTAGATTTCGTGAATAATACTAATTTTAAGGCCAATTTTACCAAACTCGAATATAATTAATATGCGATTAACTTCATATTATAAACCATCAAAATGGAAAAACTAGCAGCCTATTTAATGTTTTGGTAGGATTCCTTTCGTAGAAAATTAAAACTCTTTGGTTTGACTGTTATGTCATGTGACAGCAGCTGTAGACATCGAATTAGTATGATTTATCATCTGTAGCCAAGTGGCCATATTTCTTTTATAAGCTTTTATTTAGTTTCACCTATCTCGATGTCTGTCATCAAATCTTGCAAATTAAATGTGATCTTCTTCCCGGTTAACGGTAGAGCACGCGTGACGATACAATATTATGATGGTGGTGGTGCTGATCTAATGATGGAGCTGGAAGGTGGCCAAAGGAACTTCGCAATGAAACGACACAACCTCATCGATTTTGGGCTCATTCGAATCGTCTTGACGAGTATTTTTTTTTAATTTTTTTGTTCTTTTTATTAATAAAAACATAATAAAAGATTAAGCAAAAATATATTTTTTAATAAAAGCTTGTTTTGTTTATGGAGCTATACAGTCTAGTTCAACAGTATACATTTATAATTCGGATTAGATTTTTTCCTTTGCGACCGCTGTATGTGAATCTTCACATTTCGTAAAAGACAAATTTAAAATACTGCAACATCATTGGATATATATCAACATTTAATGTTATATAGTATAATAATATCCACGTATTATTTAAACTCTAGTTTGGTAAAATTGGGCCTAGGTGACATCAAACATTTTATGACATTTTAGACATAGAGCTGTGCTCTTTGAATGTAACCATAGAGGAAATTACTAATATGTAGCATAAATATTTCAAATAAAATTATTTTATTTTTGTTAATGGTGTTGAGTAAAGTGATGTGTTGAATTTATTGGCATGTTATTTTTAGATACATATTAATTTATTCTCAGTATTGTTTTGTACTTAATTGATAAATGTCACTTCTTATCTTATACCACAAAGGTTGATACTTATGTATATTTATTTGGACGTATTAGTGACATATTTTATTGGAATAGGTTTTCATGCACTGTGACATTAATTTTAAATCGCTAGATTATTGTAAAGTTATACATAATGTATTGCAATCTTTTCTCCATATTATTTTAATTGTCAATTGATATTTAATTATAATAAAAATATTATATATGTGTATTTTTAACGTAGCTGAGTTAATTTTAAATAATAATTACAAAATGTGCCAATAACTGAAAATATGTACTTACTAAAGATAAATGCAGAACATCTAATATATATGACCTTATGTATACAGTAGCCTTATGTGTATTTCAGCCCATAAGAATTTGTCTGGTGTGTATACAATTGATTAGCAATAAAATTCGTCTGATGTACCTTATATACTTTAATATATTTTGATATACTACCTAAAGCCTGCACAATAATAATATAACATATTATTATTGTGCAGGTTTTAGGTAAACATGGCGACTTTTACAGTGTTCGCATATAGGTATTCCATTATGTTTCTATCAGTGAAAACCTGTAATTGGCTTTCTGTTGTATTCACTCATTGTTATAGATAGTTGTTGGTTTTCCAAATACAAATAAAATAAATACTTATAACCTAATTCAAGACTAATTGTAAACAAGACAAACTGCGATTTTTGTAGTTCATCCATAACTTTTAATTCAGCACAAGATTAGTTAATGCTTTAATAATTTATGAGAATATTAAATATATTTTATGGAAATAATTACAATGTGATTTTATTTATTTTCACTCGGAAACTATACCTAAAAACTTGACTAATGTACAGGTACCTACATTAGTTAAGTTTTTATATAATAATATGTGTATCACAATACCCACGTAATTTCTTTCAAATACTGCCTGAGTCATTTAAAATAAATACAATTCAGAGCAACTGTGTTTCATTTCGAATTCAAGAGTAAGCCGGTATTTAGAGTGAAATTATTTCTCTAACTGCGGAAATTTCCTAAAGTTGGGGAAGTTATAAAATTGCGGGGAAGTGTGGAGACGCGAATAACGTAAATATTCAGGTGTTGCCAGCCTCCGACGAATGTGCGGGAGTCGGGAGATTTACATGCAAAACGCGCACTGCTATTAAAAGTGGCATAGAACAAGATTTCGGGGACTTGAGGGATGTTCCACGGTGAATAATATTTCAGGGTGCATTGTTTGAGCACGATTTTAAATGGTACATGCCAATAAATAGCTCGTGACTTCTTTTATAATTAAACCCAAAAAATACCACAGTTTTTATTCACTATACTACCTGTAGACACTTTTAAATAATCCTTTACATTGTGCTAACGATTTTTTATAGCATAATTTGTCGCTGAGGTCTTGGAGCATAAGGAGCTAATTTCTTTAGAGAATGATAGTAAACAATACTGCGCTACACATTGCTTTTTTGAAAATAACTGGCCAAGCGCGAATATCAGGTTCGGCGCTCTTTTAGTTTTTTCTTTTAGGGTACAAATTAGAGCCACTAAAAGAACAAAATACTGTGTAGCTTTTGATTATTCCTTCAAAACTACATTTGTATCCTTACATACTAATATTAAATACTTATAAAAAGTTATTAAATGTTACGTATCACCCGGAGCCGATATCGTCCACTAACGAATGAAATTAAATTGTTATCATCTATGATGCCCATGGACTGACCGCATTTAGAAATATAATAAATATCTACAGCGCACCTAACAAATGTAAAGCTATATTTTCTTTCGAAGTCACGCACAAAGTCGTTCTCATAAAATCGCGAGTTTCTGTCAAAAAGCGTCGTAAAAGTGATTGCGGCGCAAAAGCCTGGAACGGGCTGGATCGTAAACTGGATCGGCCTAGAAACTGTTTAATTGCGTACAGCTTGTAATTAAACGTGCGTAAGCCGTCGAGATGTATTCTTCTGTTTACTGCCTTCGGTTTGAGGCGGAGCTGCAGATTCATGGATATACAACGATGCCGTTGAACTACACATCTGACTCATTATACAGATAAGATTCCTTTATTTGACAGTAGAATTCACGTAATAAGAACCAATTTAATATTACGAAGACTTACCTTCATAAGGTAAGCCTAAGGATTGGTTGGCACCTTGGTGTTCCACGTCTATTTTTATGATTTCTCTTCTAGACCAACGTATATATACCATCATCGTCGTATCGTCACTTAGCATCAGGTGAGATTGCGGTCAAACGCAACAATTATTGCCAATACAACCTACTTAGAATAAAAAAAAATATACTTGAGGTTAGTGTCTTTGTAGCTCTTTTCTATTACCTATATACAAAGTTTTTATAAACTAATAATGACAAATATTTTCAAATATTAGTAGAAATTTATTAAATAAAATATTTTAAATATTGAATAGAATCTGGCGGAAATCCATATTTAATAATAATAATGTTTTAATGGTTAACCCAAATGGTGGTTAATGGTAAGTCTGCTGTAGATACTTCTATAGATATCCTGAGAGGGAGACCATATGGGGGAGTAGCCATTCTTTGGAGGAAGGGCATATTTGACAGTGTTTCTGTTATTAAGTGCAATAGTACTCGAATAATAGCGATAAAGGCATCAATTGGGAGTCGTAATATTCTGATATTTTCTATTTATATGCCTATTAAGTCTAGAGAGAACATACCAATTCTTACGGAAGTCCTCGGTGAAATTAGTGCCATTGCGGAGATTTGTGATGTCGAAGCTTTATTTTTAATGGGAGACTTTAATGCACATCCTAATGAATTCTTTTACCGTGAGTTATGTAATTTCTGTGAAGATCAGTCTTGGGTTTGCGCGGATGTAGAAAAGTTTGGAGCAGAGTCAAATAAATACACTTTCTTTGATGCTTATCATGGAAGTAGGAGTTGGTTAGACCACTGTATTGTCTCCCTATCAGCATGGCAAACAGTTGTTAACGTAGGTATAGTTGAAGATGTGTTTGTTTCTGATCATCTGCCTATTTATGTACAATGTAACTTAGGTACAGTCAGACCAAAACTTGTAAGCGAGGATGCGCCTCGAAGTGCGGTAATATGGGGAGAACGAGACGAATATCAGAGAAGTAAATACCATGATTTATGCAACGATGGTTTGCGAAATATTTGCTTCCCTTCTGAGTTTCGGTCTTGTAGCTATGGGTCATGTGGTGTGTCTGACCATAAAATAGTTTTAGATAAGCTGTATGGTAAAATAGTTCACATACTGTGCGATGCGGCTGTAAAAACAAATAAGAGTGCTAGCCCCAAAAAAGGAGACAAAATTTTATGTGGCTGGAATGATCACGTCAAAAAAGCTCACGGGGATGCCAGGCTTAAATTCCAAATTTGGACCTTATACGGCAGACCATCATCTGGGCTCGTGCATAAAGAAATGTGCGATTCTCGCAAAGTTTTCAAAGGTCGAATTAAATGGTGCCAAAACAACCAACAACAATTAAAAATGGATGCTCTAGCGAAGCAGAGGGCTGATAAGAACTTTAGTAAATTTTGGAAGTCTACAAGGAAGTTGGATATTAAGCCTGGCCTTCCGGTGAGTGTCGGTGACAGTAGTGACCCAGGTGAGATCGCAAATATGTTCATGAAACATTTTCAAGTGCGGTATCCACTGGGTCCCTCTGAGGGTATTGTTCCTGGACACGTCGTGCAGGCAGAAGACTCTCTGTTACGTTTTACTGCTAAACAGGTTGAGACAGTGATCAAAGGTATGAACCGAGGCAAATCCCCAGGACACGATGGGCTCAGCATCGATCACCTGAAATATGCGGGGTCACATCTCAATAGAGTACTGTCTATGTTTTTCACTATATGCATTAGTCATGCGTACCTACCCGACGCGTTAATGAAAACTATGGTAGTGCCCATAGTGAAGAACAGGACAGGTGATATATCAGATAAGAACAACTACCGCCCGATTTCTCTTACTACTACAATAGCTAAGGTGTTGGATAGTATGCTTGGATCATGCTTGGATCAATATGTAAATCTTCATGACGCACAGTTTGGGTTTCAGCCTGGACTATCTACGGAAAGCGCAATCCTTAGTCTCAAGCATACTGTCCGATACTATACAGATCGAATGACACCGGTGTACGCCTGTTTCCTTGACCTTTCCAAGGCCTTCGATCTAGTGTCATATGACGTGCTTTGGAGAAAGATGGAAGACAGAGGTATACCGGCGGAACTATTGAAAATTTTTGAATACTGGTACACTAACCAGACCAATCATGTGAAGTGGTCGAACAAGTTGTCGGAGTCGTATAGGTTGGAGTGCGGTGTGAGGCAGGGGGGGATATCATCTCCAACGCTCTTCAACCTCTATGTCAATGATCTCATAGTGGAGCTCAGTAGCATGCGTGTCGGCTGCCGATTGGGTGGTGTTAGTGTCAATAACATCAGCTACGCGGACGATATGGTGCTGTTGGGCCCCACTGCGGGAGCCATTAGAGAACTCCTTAAAATCTGCGAGACCTACGCTGCATCACACGGACTAGTGTATAATGTAAAAAAAGCGAATTTATGGTTTTTGGGGCCGTCGGTAAATATCCTGAATTAATTCCGAATATCGCCCTCAATGGCGTAAACCTAAAGCAAGTTTATCAGTATAAATACCTAGGACACATACTTACCGACGACCTTAAAGACAATACTGATATTGAGAGGGAACATGTTGGGGCTCTGGCGGTTCGAGGGAACATGTTGGCTCGCAGGTTTGCCCGCTGTACTGACCAAGTCAAAATAACGCTTTTCAAGGCTTACTGCCAGGGTTTTTACACGGGCAGCTTGTCGATTGACTGTTCACAAAAATCGCTTAACACCTTGCGCGTACAGTATAACAATATTTTCAGGATGATGTTGCGACTCCCCCGCTTTTGCAGTGCCTCCACGATGTTTGCGCAGGCGCATACTGATGGCTTTCATGCCGTTATTCGTAAAAAGGTAGCATCATTGATGAGGAGGGTACGGGAGAGCAGCAACATCATCTTGAGAACTGTGGCAGATGACAGGAGAGCACCTTTTCAGGCGCATTTCATGCGGACGCATTGTCCGCATGTAATTTATAATAAATAGTTTACTAACAATAGTTTTTAAGTATTTCTTTCTTTTTCTTGTATTATTCTGTACTAACATGCATATGGATTTCTGTTGTCCGAAATAAACGCATTTTGATTTTTGATTTGATTTAAAATTATTTTAAGAAATTATTAACGCCACGTAGCCAAACCGGAAGAATTTTCGATGCGTTGCGTTTCTACACAAAGCATCTTCATGAGGTCTTGCTTGACTCTTCGAGCACACGATCGAGAAACACTTGTCACCGATATATTTTTTGAATGTTTTAATAATATATTTATTTAATATTTTCTTAAAATATTGTTATTATTACATATCGATTTCCGCCTGAATATGTTCATTATTTAAATAGATTCGGGCGGAGAGAGAGATGCCACTTTTTTACTCACAGTACATATATATAATTAAATGGAAATGAAGCAAACTAGAAGTACATGCCTGCAAAATTCCACCGAATTTTAACTCTTGGTATTTAAAAGACAACCACATTTGTATGGCTAGTGCTACAAAGACAAAAATGAACTATTTGAGGCAATAAGACTACCTCTTCCTCTTTCCACCTTTATCCCAATCACATATGTGTTTTGCATGGTGGTTGGGCATTTTCCGAAAGCCCGCCTGGCTAGCTTCAACCCTCAAGTAGAAAATCTGTCGCCAAGCACCTAACGGTGTGTTCCGGCAGCTGTCCTTGAGAGCCAGTAATTCTAGGTTAGCCTGAACAACATCATCACTTACCATCAGGTGAGATAGTGGTCAAAGGGTAATCTATCAGGAATAAAAAAAAAATATGGTTGGTATAATACTACTCGAACAAAACAAAAGACAACATAAATAACTGTATACTTATAATCGTGTAAATTAATGCGCGTGAAGTGAATTCGAGCAATTAAAAGAAAAAAAAACGATGGATTCTTTAAATATGATGTACACGCCCAAACAATAAGAAGTTGTCGGCAATAAAGACAAGTTTTTTTTTACTTTTTTAAATTAAATAAAGTTACAAATGTAAAAACCTAATAACGAGTGTGACCTCCTCTTGCCAAAATCACAGTTGATTCTTTCCGGGCATGCTTTCCACGATGTTTTTAATAACGTTTTGAGGAATACGTTCCCACTCTTCTGCAATGACTCTTTTTAGCTCCCTGATGTTTTGTGGAGCAGGTTGATCCTACCTGTTCTTTAGAACATCCCACACATGCTCAATTGGATTGAGGTCAGGGCTTCGAGCTGCCCAATCTAAACGACGGATCCCAACTTCTTGCATGTACGCTTCCACGTCGCCAGAACGGTGCGGGCGAGCATTATCGTCCATAAAAATGGAATCTTCCCCAAGTGCAGTCAATGTGGGTTGTACATATGGAATTAGGACTTCCTTTATGTACCGGTGTGTATTTAATGTTCCATTTTCTATGAAAACTAACTCCGTACGCTCCATCGAATTAATTGCTGCCCAAAACAAAACGGAGCCTCCGCCATAAGGAGTGATTTCTTCGAAACACACTCCCGGATAACGTTCCCGTGGTCTTCGCAGCACTCGCCGGCGTCGGTCCTCTCCACACAAAGAGATTCTAGCTTCATCAGAAAACAATACTTTATTCCAGTCCTCCAGCAAACTGAAGTCGAGCAACACGGTGCTTACGGAGTAATTTAGGGCCCCGAGCGGTAACTCTTGATATAGGCAGCCAAAAGCCTCCTCCTGACCGTCCACAAGCTAACTTCTACTCCTCTCACTTCTTCAAGGCTCTTCTTCAGGTCCACACTTGACGCCTTACGATTACGCAACGCCTGAATCACCAAAAAGCGGTCATCTCTTGGTTCTGTGCATCGTTTTCTTCCCGAACCGGGTCTTCTTTTGACCGAACCAGTCTCTTGATACCGTTGCCGAGTCCTCTGGACAGTTGAACGACTCACATTTAGCCGCTGAGACACGTAAGATTGCGAACAACCTTCTTCAAGTAGGGCTATAATTTTACCGGTCCTTATCGCTTTATCACTCATATCAAAAAGTGCCAATACATGGTCAAATTAACAAAACCTATTTCTTGTTCTTCTTCATTGAAGTAGAGAAAAAAATCTAAAGGTCCCGTTTTTTTTGCAAAAGAGTTTATAACATTTTGAATTTGGTAGGTATAGCTGATCGCCTGGCTGACGCAGACCCTTCATGGGAATAATCACATTAATAGCACTTAACACTCACTACCTTTCAGTTAACCAGACCCTATGAGATAGTATTCACACACGACTGTCGCACTGTGGCGCGGTCTATGTCACCGCTTATCCGAGCCCGCCGCCACCTCAATGAACTCTTCGCCGCCAACACTGAATGTGATTTAATGTTTGACAATTGGAAATCTATTTCCACTGTATTTTTAACTTATTGTGAAAGTCTATTAGATCAATGGGACAGATGCAAAAGGCGAGATAGCGAGACCGATTTTGACTTTGATTTTGACTAATTTTAATTATTATAACCTAATATTGTATTATGACATTGATGACTTCTAACTTTTGTAAATAATTTAAATTGTAATTTTGACACGGTATTTTGGAAATGGTATTTAATTGTTTTTATTGTGTAACATCTAATTCTTTTTGTAATTATTATTTTGAATTTGAATTTTTATTATGTAATGTGTGAGGTAAATGTAACTGTACATCGTTTTTTTCTCAATAAATAAATAAATCGTATGGAAGTTGATTTGAGCCTCTAATGTTCAGCAACACCCGACTCACTTTGACGGGAATGATGGCAAGCTGCTCATAAGGCTCATTTTCCCTTCGTCGTCTTTTAATTCATTCAAGAAGAGGATATGTAGCCGTCCTTATATTGTTGATCAGGAAACTAATGCGTACCTATTGTACTTGACAGATTTAATTTTAATATAACATTAAACATGTTATAATAAAATTAAATCTGTCAAGTACCAATTGGAAAAGCCCAAAACAATATCTGTAGCTTGACAAACACCTCCAACCACATGACCAATTATCACCAAGTGAGATAGTGGTTAAAAGCAAGCTATAAAAACGTTTTCTTGTTTTAGGAAAGTAATTGCTACTTTGAGTCTAGGTTTTATTGTTTTATTTTGGAGTTTATACTAATATCGTACTAAGTTTAACGCTTGTCAACACATACCTACACCCAGACAGACCAGACATAATACAGTTGTCATAACACATATAAATGAAAAGTTCAACTATCTATATATCTAGTAGAACGGTTTAATCGAGGGGTTCAAAAGCTCCTTTAAAATAAGGACGGACGCACCAACAGCGAAATCTTACCGTAATAGTATTCTGATATCACATGCGGATTCTAATAACAGCACTAAACTAGTTAAAGTCAGGTTATTCAAAATCCACCTAATTTTAACCCATAATTAATCAAATACTCAGAGCTTGAGCGCCAGTAATTCTAGGTTAGCCTGAACAACATCTTCGACCACATCATCAGATGAGATAGTGGTCAAAGGCTAATCCATCAAACACAAAAAAAATATACGGTTCAAAAAATCGATCATTACGACTTCACTCGATCATAAAAAAATACGAATTAATGTCGATAGTTGTGTATTGAGTTTGAACCAAAATTTTATTAATATTTTACTTTAAAAATTGTCAAACATAGACAATGATATTTAGAAGAATTTTTTATGGTTACTTTTATTCCAACAGTTGTATTTTTTTTCACACTGTTTGATTTGAACTGCTCGTCATCTCAGCTCGCTGCGCATGGACTGAGGTAGCGCTAAGTGGCTACCGCTCATGAAATATACTCACCTTAACGACATAGTAACACATTTTTTTGTAGTAACTTCATATAATGCACGTCAAACACTCAATATTACTATTAATATGTTTGAAACCACAATCGGGACGGAAACTGTATGGGATAGAAGGAGGGATGGCGCGGTGGATGCCTTGAAAATAAATGTATGAACATTTACTTTTCTAGATCAATAGGCTCCCGCTCGTGGTTAAAACTGTTCCTTTCGTTTTGTAAGTATACGTTAAATATCTACCTAAACCACATAAATACTTAAATAATTAAGAGTTAAAGATCGACTCGGAAGCTCGGATACTGAAGAAGATAATGATGCCTCCCGCGGCGACAGCAAGAAGGCTTTATTGTCGTCGTAAAAAGCACGCGGCCCATTGCGGCAGAAGCCCAATTCATTAATGAGCCAACTTCCAAATGAATTACCCTTTCGAGACTCTAGAGGTGTACCGAACAGCTCCGTTTACCCTTCTTCTAAGAGTTTCGAACGTAAAATTATATTGTTGGCACGCCGCCGATAACTTGTCCATTACCCTAGAATTTATTTTATCGCCATTTTACTGCCAGGATTTGTACAAAAAAGGCGGATTTTATCTTGACTATTTGTAAGTAAATCCCTCCTTACAAAGTCGGCCATTGGTCGAGCTCAGCATGTCTCCCATTTACGCCCTCTGTAATAAACTCGAAAAAGATTAGGAAAAATTGGCGGTGTGGAGATTCTTTTATCTTGAATGGATCGCAGATTTCTTCTTTTTTAGTGATAAAAACCTTCGTACGATTTTGTAAGTGTGGCAAAACAGGTCAATTAGTAAACTTATCGGAGAGTTGGTCAAATGAAAAATGCAAATACGTATACATAATATATACCTATGAATACTTAATTGCAGTAGCATATTTTTTTATTCAAAACTTCAAATAATATAAACAATATGAGTAGACTCTCCATCTTCAAGGATTTCATTAGTAGTTTTAGACAGGTGCTAATTACTATGAGTCTTTGGTAAGGCACGGTCAGCGACAAAAGTAGCTTAACAAGTACATATGAACGGAAATTTCTAATTTTATACATTTTGATTTTAGAAACCTAAACTTAGTAGCGACTTGGACTGCCTGTGGGTCTGCAATGACTTCTAAGTTATCTAAATGCTGACGTTGTTGTAATTGTTTGTTGTTAGTATTTTGGCTTTTTATTTTTGGTAATAAAGGACGATAATAATGAAACTTAGCAGCATATTATATTTTACTTATATTAAATGAAATTGTCATTTTTAAGTTATAATTTTTTCATGCTTTATAAGTTGGTATTTGACCACTAGAACCTAGAATGACTGGCTCTGGCGGATATGACAGACACTATCGCTTGCTGAGCGAAAATCATATTCACAAAAAAAAATGGGTTCCAATAAGGAACACATTTTTTTTCCTGACGGGAATTGAACTTGCATCTTCCGAGTGGAATAAGTATCCCGGGGCGAAATCGGAGGATTAAGAGGGTTTGATTCCCGTCTGGAACAAAAAAATGCTCTCCAATAATTTATCCATAAAATTGCCATATTCTTGTCTTATCATTTTAAATAAACAGCTGTACTCAAGTGTATTGGCCGTGATAACAGCTTGTTATATAAATAGGTTTGTGTCATACTCACGAGAACTTTCGAACAGAAACATTTTTGTCTCACACAAATAACGGATACTCGGCTACTTTTGTCATTGCACGAACTCAGAACATAAAATTATTCCATATAAAGGTATAAACCATGCAGTGCACAGACAATTGACTTTCCTGCGACTGAAAAGCCTTTGCTTAATCGACCGGTAATGTGATTCGGCCGAGTGGAGACACGACGAGGTTGTTTTAATTGAGTTGTCTTCCCTCTACACCTTTGTGGCGACACTCAAACGAGAGGACAGACACTGAGAGGACATGGAAAACAAAAAGCGGTCGAGGTGGAGGTGTCATCGCTTTTTTATTTTCAGCGGGTTTAGTGAGACTGGATACTCTGTTGGAATGGAATGCCTGGTTAGTCATTTTACTCTTTATTATTAAGTACAATGAGGCCTTTGATCCGTTTTTCAGGCAGTCTACCTGAGAAACGGCTCGAGTGCACTTTTACCGTTTCGTTTAAGTATGAACATTCAAATTTAAATCGTTATTTATTTCTATATAATACTTAATGACTCCCAATTCACTTATCCCCTGCCTTTTGGAAAAGCGGTAGCTGTGGACTAGGAGGCAGCCCAGAGGCTTTATAAAATGGAAAATGATTGATATTTAAGGTAAGTATGTTTAATTATTATTTTTGCATCTTTAAACATGAATAATAATTAGTTATTTAAAGGTGGACCAAATTAATCTGTGTATGTGCATGTGACATCAAACAAAATATTTATGAACTTGAAAATGCGTGAAAATTAGAAAAAATAAGCATGCGATGAAACTAAAACAAAGTAAACTATACAAATGGTTAAATTACAAATTTCTTAGTACATTTCTCGATCGTGAACATAGAGTCAAAACCTCCTGATGACGATTCGTGTATACACGGCCCCCCACGGATGTGTACCTAAGTTATTTAAAACAGGTTCGTGGAAACGAAAGGGTACCCGTTCTTATTCACATTTTAATTTGAGTTTAGAAGAATTTATAAATAAAGGAAAGTGATTTGAAATTGCTAAGTATCGTAGGTGCAGAAATGTACATCTGGCCCGTTTAATATTTATCACCATTTAGCATCGTGAGTAGGTAAATTTCTTTGCGGTTTGGTATTCGACTCTGAGAGCGTCGTCGTCGCTTAATCACCACATAGCATGCAAAATGCATCTCTTACATGTAAAACAGTACCGCCATCGTCGGTCTCAGGTAAAGAGCGGGGTATTTAAATTTTCGCCTTTCGCGTAATTCGCCGAGCAGACAAAGGCTTTCAGGAAACATTGTTAATGTGCTGTACCGTACGTTACACTTGAAGGTGTTTGTAATTTAAGCAATCGTTTTCATTTCCTGAATTTATTGTTTAAAACGATGTTATTTAATTTTTTTATATTATTAGTTCATTTTTGATTACAATTGAGATACATATGTTTACTTTTAATGTTTTGTCGTGGTTGGCAAAACCATATTTCATTTATAGTATAATATACGAATAAAGACTTCAAATTCTCCTGTTAGGAACGCAAAAGGTGATTACGGGTAATAATGTCGTTACTCTTGCCGATGCAAGTAGTTGACGGATGTTGCTGTACATTGGGAGCAATGAAGGCTTCTTTACAACCATAACGCTAGTATTTACCAAAGTGGATGTAGACTGTAGTACCAACAGATCTGACTTCAGGGAGGCGGCCAGCAATATAACCGCAGCCTAAACTTTCTACAGTTTGTATATTTTTTTATTTATAGCTGACCACTATCTCACCTGATGGTAAGTGGTGATGTTGTCCAAAATGTTGCGCAGAATAATCTAGATTTACTGGCTCTCAAGGATAGAGAGAGCCGTCCGGCAGCTAATGACTGCAATCCTTAAACAATAACCGGGCCGACGACTTCACATGCCCTCCGAAGCGCGTAAGCGCTCAGTAGTAATGTCACTACCGGCCAAGTCGTCCAAGTCTTGACCGCAGCGGACGTTGCTTTACTTAGTTTATCGGTTATGCATGACTACGCAAGCTACGCTAGGAGCTCATCAATATTGTATTTTGTCCTTTGTTTAACATATTTATTGTACCGACCTTTACTGAGGATAAGGGTAGGATGTAATCACATAAAATATCGCCATTAACATCCCTAAATCCCTAACAACGATCAGTAAAAAAAAAAAGAGGAACTGCGGTCGAACTCGAGATAGACGTTTGGAAATGGCGGCGAAGAGTCAACAAACGAATTTCCGACACGTCAAAGTAAATCTCTGGCCGACAATACGAATGGCAATAAAATCCGATGTCGGGCCGGAGTCCCGATCGGTAAGCCCCCGCCCCTACTACTGGTTGATGTGACAATCGGTTCACTTGAATGCTTGAGTGGGCTACTTGGGTTAACGTGCAAGTAAAATGGAGGTGATTTTCAAGCGATGGCAATGAAGCGTCCTTAATGGGTGCTTTCATGAGAAGTACCTACTGGCGACATCGTGTAAAAATAGGCACAGTTCATTTCACTGTACACCTGTACAATGAAATGAATTGTTATATGTTTGGAATAAATTTATGTACATTGTACAACCAACATTTGCTTTTTATGTATATTATATTTGTAATGCTGTTTGATGAACGGGAGCTCAAAGTATTTTCCAAAACTTATCGGAGCGCTTGGTCGAAGTGACGCGTGATATTAATGCAGGTATCAACGAGTAAGCATTGAAATACAACAGGGCAATGCTGCCAGCCCGCTACGCACGCTGCCAACTGTTGGTGCGCTATAGCATTTGGACTGTGGGCCTGAAATGACCTTTAGGTTGCTTAATTTTTTTTGTTGTAGAGGCTGTAGTGTTGTTTACAGTTGGTAGTGTGTTAATAAGCATATTACCACATGAGTATTTATCTTGTATATTTTTCATCGCACACAAATATCAAGCCACCAAAGAAATGTATCAAGCACATATTCCGTATATCTTTTATACATTTTTATTTTACATTATTACTAAAAAATAGAGAACAATTTCGAGAAATTACTTTTATTTACTTAATCTGGTTTCATATTTACAAATATGTAACAGTTTTATAAGTATTAACCATAATAATTAAGTCGTAATAATTAATTATAATCATAGTTTCAAAATTGAAACAATATTGTAGTGAATTAGGTACATACCACACCACGTTACTGGTTAGGTTTTAGTATCTATGTATGTATTTCGGCACTTTACATATTGTATCGAATGAGTAATATCAAAATCAAAGATCAAATACTTTATTTGCAAGAACACAAGTACCTAAAGAAGATCTTAAAAATATTATTATACTTAGCTGTACTCTGTCTGCAAGCAGACGTGCTAATATTACGTGCAGTTACATATTACAAATATGTTATTTATACATTTATATTCTTTGAATTCCTTAACATTATAAAAACAATTATTTAGCAGCCATGCAGTCAATTATTTGTTAAATTTATTTCCAGGCAGTTTTTTTATGATATTGGGTAAGCAATTATAAATTGGTATAAGCGACTTATAATAAGCGTTTCACTTGTATAAATTCTTTCGGTCAGGAGGTTCGAATAAAATATTTACAAACTTAGATCTTTTTTGACGTGTATATACTTCACTGCGTTTCTGATCATAAGTAGGTACATACATAATATAGTTTAATTCACTGATGCAAACAGGACTTTATATACAGTGTAACATTCATAAATACCTATACAGTAGCAATAAATAAAAGTAAAAGAAATTTGCACCCTTAGTTAGGACTGATCAGTTTTTATCCACACAATGTGCTAAGCTGCAAAAAAGGTCCACTTTTCGCAGTTTTCAGAGGGTATACTAAAGTGGTGTAATTTGTGAGATAAGAGCGGTTTAACGCTGTCGTCCACCGCTGGACATGTTTCTAGATAGCGATCTGCAATGGGGTGTTTGTGTACCACAAGAATAGACGATTTTTTGTTTTTTAGATAAGCTTGGATTATGTTTTTTGGCGCAGATAAGGTGCCTTTTAGTATGTGTTCATAGTCGAGATATGTTTTCGATAATATTTTTTTTATTAAGGTCGATTACATACATCTATTGCCGTGATTCCGTGTGTTTGTTATACAATAAATAAAAAAAGTGAAAAAAATTATACGTAAAGATACTTGATGACATGGCAACTCCGTTGTGTGAGTACGATACCAAAGGTACGAATGCTGTCTGTAGTAAGTATGATTGTAATTTCCTATTCTTTATTTTACTAGAATAAAATAAAAATTCTTCAAAAGTTAATTAAACCCTCTGTCAATAACCTGAATAGACGTCAGTTTAAGACTGGCTGGCTAGATTGGGCGGTGCGCCTTGCGGGCTGTTCACCAGACTTTCCGGCGCGCCGGATAGCTCGAGGCCATAATTGAACTCCGTCGCAGCGTACACTTAATTTTCAATAGCACTGGGCACTGCCACCACCGCCATTGCCACGTATTACACCAGGTGGACGCTTTGTGAACGCTACTGTTTGCTAAACTCCTCGTATTTATTTTAAATTCCATTGTGCTCCGCTCCAACGCTTTGTCGGGAAATAGCCCTCTCGCGTACAACAGCTTTGTTAATTTTATTAATACGTGAAACATTTATACAACGCGACCGCACCTTCGAATTAATGAGTTTTATTGTTGAACGGAGAGTAATGTTCTCGAAATGAAGCGAGCTTAGATCTCTAAATCTACGGAGGGGAACGGATTTCCACGTTTTAATTTATTCCGTTTATTTTATGATCACATTTTATGAAATATACACGTCGAGAATGTTACAAGTAGATGGGATTTGAAACACCTGCCGCCCCGTTCGTGATTCAATAAGTAAATAGCTTTTGCAGTATAACAAGAAAGTAGGTAGGTATATCAGGTAAACCTTCAGTTTGGGTTTGGGGTAAAGAACATGCCAAACATGCAAATAATCTGCTTTTATCCTACAGTTTACGAGTTCAAAAGACACGGGAGATATTTACGTTGATCCCGCGGTCGGCACGTAAATAACTGGGCATTTGGCCTGTGGTGGCCAACAAAAGAATTTAATAACAGCGCGGGGCTAGGGCGGACTTGGCAGGCGGGTGCGGGGCGGCGCCCTGTGCCGGCGGCGGCTCCGGTAAGCTTATTACCGCGCCGGACGGTTGTTAGGCTTCACCAAGAACATATTTGCTTTGCCGAATGTCAACCTTCCACCACCGTCAACCGCTCGCCCTTCCACACTCAATTGCGAGTTTGTGCCGTTTGTGCCCCGCTCAAACATTAAAGAGCCTCCAATATTTAGCGACGGCGCAAATTAAAATAGGCTTTATACTAAATCTAATTTGCGAAGTAGGGTGCTTCGTTTGAGAAGCACGGCCACCTGAAGCCGTGTTTGTATTGGTAATGGAATTAATTTTGCTTCGGAATACCTGCCCGTTGGATTGATATTATTTGACAACCCCATTTTGTTAAGTCAACAACATAATTAAAGCATTGTTTCATCGGAAGTAATATTGCCAGCTATATAGACATGTATTCAATTCAGTAACCTAAATTAGTGCTGAAGTAGAAACAGTAGTATATTCTGAGGAATTAATATTCAATATGTTTTTTGCAGACAGATTTTTAATAAAAATCATTTTTAGTTTGTAGACGATGAAAGTTATAAGTTTATCTAATATTTTAATATACTGTTTCAGCCGGATTGCCCACTGCTGATCACATTCTCGCCCGAGGGGGATTTGCCATAATCCCCACGCTTGGGAGGCGTGTTGGGAATCGCTTAATCACCACATAGCATGCAAAATGCATCTCTTACATGTAAAACAGTACCGCCATCGTCGGTCTCAGGTAAAGAGCGGGGTATTTAAATTTTCGCCTTTCGCGTAATTCGCCGAGCAGACAAAGGCTTTCAGGAAACATTGTTAATGTGCTGTACCGTACGTTACACTTGAAGGTGTTTGTAATTTAAGCAATCGTTTTCATTTCCTGAATTTATTGTTTAAAACGATGTTATTTAATTTTTTTATATTATTAGTTCATTTTTGATTACAATTGAGATACATATGTTTACTTTTAATGTTTTGTCGTGGTTGGCAAAACCATATTTCATTTATAGTATAATATACGAATAAAGACTTCAAATTCTCCTGTTAGGAACGCAAAAGGTGATTACGGGTAATAATGTCGTTACTCTTGCCGATGCAAGTAGTTGACGGATGTTGCTGTACATTGGGAGCAATGAAGGCTTCTTTACAACCATAACGCTAGTATTTACCAAAGTGGATGTAGACTGTAGTACCAACAGATCTGACTTCAGGGAGGCGGCCAGCAATATAACCGCAGCCTAAACTTTCTACAGTTTGTATATTTTTTTATTTATAGCTGACCACTATCTCACCTGATGGTAAGTGGTGATGTTGTCCAAAATGTTGCGCAGAATAATCTAGATTTACTGGCTCTCAAGGATAGAGAGAGCCGTCCGGCAGCTAATGACTGCAATCCTTAAACAATAACCGGGCCGACGACTTCACATGCCCTCCGAAGCGCGTAAGCGCTCAGTAGTAATGTCACTACCGGCCAAGTCGTCCAAGTCTTGACCGCAGCGGACGTTGCTTTACTTAGTTTATCGGTTATGCATGACTACGCAAGCTACGCTAGGAGCTCATCAATATTGTATTTTGTCCTTTGTTTAACATATTTATTGTACCGACCTTTACTGAGGATAAGGGTAGGATGTAATCACATAAAATATCGCCATTAACATCCCTAAATCCCTAACAACGATCAGTAAAAAAAAAAAGAGGAACTGCGGTCGAACTCGAGATAGACGTTTGGAAATGGCGGCGAAGAGTCAACAAACGAATTTCCGACACGTCAAAGTAAATCTCTGGCCGACAATACGAATGGCAATAAAATCCGATGTCGGGCCGGAGTCCCGATCGGTAAGCCCCCGCCCCTACTACTGGTTGATGTGACAATCGGTTCACTTGAATGCTTGAGTGGGCTACTTGGGTTAACGTGCAAGTAAAATGGAGGTGATTTTCAAGCGATGGCAATGAAGCGTCCTTAATGGGTGCTTTCATGAGAAGTACCTACTGGCGACATCGTGTAAAAGTAGGCACAGTTCATTTCACTGTACACCTGTACAATGAAATGAATTGTTATATGTTTGGAATAAATTTATGTACATTGTACAACCAACATTTGCTTTTTATGTATATTATATTTGTAATGCTGTTTGATGAACGGGAGCTCAAAGTATTTTCCAAAACTTATCGGAGCGCTTGGTCGAAGTGACGCGTGATATTAATGCAGGTATCAACGAGTAAGCATTGAAATACAACAGGGCAATGCTGCCAGCCCGCTACGCACGCTGCCAACTGTTGGTGCGCTATAGCATTTGGACTGTGGGCCTGAAATGACCTTTAGGTTGCTTAATTTTTTTTGTTGTAGAGGCTGTAGTGTTGTTTACAGTTGGTAGTGTGTTAATAAGCATATTACCACATGAGTATTTATCTTGTATATTTTTCATCGCACACAAATATCAAGCCACCAAAGAAATGTATCAAGCACATATTCCGTATATCTTTTATACATTTTTATTTTACATTATTACTAAAAAATAGAGAACAATTTCGAGAAATTACTTTTATTTACTTAATCTGGTTTCATATTTACAAATATGTAACAGTTTTATAAGTATTAACCATAATAATTAAGTCGTAATAATTAATTATAATCATAGTTTCAAAATTGAAACAATATTGTAGTGAATTAGGTACATACCACACCACGTTACTGGTTAGGTTTTAGTATCTATGTATGTATTTCGGCACTTTACATATTGTATCGAATGAGTAATATCAAAATCAAAGATCAAATACTTTATTTGCAAGAACACAAGTACCTAAAGAAGATCTTAAAAATATTATTATACTTAGCTGTACTCTGTCTGCAAGCAGACGTGCTAATATTACGTGCAGTTACATATTACAAATATGTTATTTATACATTTATATTCTTTGAATTCCTTAACATTATAAAAACAATTATTTAGCAGCCATGCAGTCAATTATTTGTTAAATTTATTTCCAGGCAGTTTTTTTATGATATTGGGTAAGCAATTATAAATTGGTATAAGCGACTTATAATAAGCGTTTCACTTGTATAAATTCTTTCGGTCAGGAGGTTCGAATAAAATATTTACAAACTTAGATCTTTTTTGACGTGTATATACTTCACTGCGTTTCTGATCATAAGTAGGTACATACATAATATAGTTTAATTCACTGATGCAAACAGGACTTTATATACAGTGTAACATTCATAAATACCTATACAGTAGCAATAAATAAAAGTAAAAGAAATTTGCACCCTTAGTTAGGACTGATCAGTTTTTATCCACACAATGTGCTAAGCTGCAAAAAAGGTCCACTTTTCGCAGTTTTCAGAGGGTATACTAAAGTGGTGTAATTTGTGAGATAAGAGCGGTTTAACGCTGTCGTCCACCGCTGGACATGTTTCTAGATAGCGATCTGCAATGGGGTGTTTGTGTACCACAAGAATAGACGATTTTTTGTTTTTTAGATAAGCTTGGATTATGTTTTTTGGCGCAGATAAGGTGCCTTTTAGTATGTGTTCATAGTCGAGATATGTTTTCGATAATATTTTTTTTATTAAGGTCGATTACATACATCTATTGCCGTGATTCCGTGTGTTTGTTATACAATAAATAAAAAAAGTGAAAAAAATTATACGTAAAGATACTTGATGACATGGCAACTCCGTTGTGTGAGTACGATACCAAAGGTACGAATGCTGTCTGTAGTAAGTATGATTGTAATTTCCTATTCTTTATTTTACTAGAATAAAATAAAAATTCTTCAAAAGTTAATTAAACCCTCTGTCAATAACCTGAATAGACGTCAGTTTAAGACTGGCTGGCTAGATTGGGCGGTGCGCCTTGCGGGCTGTTCACCAGACTTTCCGGCGCGCCGGATAGCTCGAGGCCATAATTGAACTCCGTCGCAGCGTACACTTAATTTTCAATAGCACTGGGCACTGCCACCACCGCCATTGCCACGTATTACACCAGGTGGACGCTTTGTGAACGCTACTGTTTGCTAAACTCCTCGTATTTATTTTAAATTCCATTGTGCTCCGCTCCAACGCTTTGTCGGGAAATAGCCCTCTCGCGTACAACAGCTTTGTTAATTTTATTAATACGTGAAACATTTATACAACGCGACCGCACCTTCGAATTAATGAGTTTTATTGTTGAACGGAGAGTAATGTTCTCGAAATGAAGCGAGCTTAGATCTCTAAATCTACGGAGGGGAACGGATTTCCACGTTTTAATTTATTCCGTTTATTTTATGATCACATTTTATGAAATATACACGTCGAGAATGTTACAAGTAGATGGGATTTGAAACACCTGCCGCCCCGTTCGTGATTCAATAAGTAAATAGCTTTTGCAGTATAACAAGAAAGTAGGTAGGTATATCAGGTAAACCTTCAGTTTGGGTTTGGGGTAAAGAACATGCCAAACATGCAAATAATCTGCTTTTATCCTACAGTTTACGAGTTCAAAAGACACGGGAGATATTTACGTTGATCCCGCGGTCGGCACGTAAATAACTGGGCATTTGGCCTGTGGTGGCCAACAAAAGAATTTAATAACAGCGCGGGGCTAGGGCGGACTTGGCAGGCGGGTGCGGGGCGGCGCCCTGTGCCGGCGGCGGCTCCGGTAAGCTTATTACCGCGCCGGACGGTTGTTAGGCTTCACCAAGAACATATTTGCTTTGCCGAATGTCAACCTTCCACCACCGTCAACCGCTCGCCCTTCCACACTCAATTGCGAGTTTGTGCCGTTTGTGCCCCGCTCAAACATTAAAGAGCCTCCAATATTTAGCGACGGCGCAAATTAAAATAGGCTTTATACTAAATCTAATTTGCGAAGTAGGGTGCTTCGTTTGAGAAGCACGGCCACCTGAAGCCGTGTTTGTATTGGTAATGGAATTAATTTTGCTTCGGAATACCTGCCCGTTGGATTGATATTATTTGACAACCCCATTTTGTTAAGTCAACAACATAATTAAAGCATTGTTTCATCGGAAGTAATATTGCCAGCTATATAGACATGTATTCAATTCAGTAACCTAAATTAGTGCTGAAGTAGAAACAGTAGTATATTCTGAGGAATTAATATTCAATATGTTTTTTGCAGACAGATTTTTAATAAAAATCATTTTTAGTTTGTAGACGATGAAAGTTATAAGTTTATCTAATATTTTAATATACTGTTTCAGCCGGATTGCCCACTGCTGATCACATTCTCGCCCGAGGGGGATTTGCCATAATCCCCACGCTTGGGAGGCGTGTTGGGAATCTTTGGGGATTTTAATGTACCTGTGCATTATTTATACTGCCATGATTTGATTATTTAAATTAGAATAAGTGCAATACTGTACATATATAATACTTGGGCACAGGAAGCACAAGAAAGCTAAACTCGTACCATTCTCATAATAAATTCATATCGACATCCCAATTTATTTATGGAGCGGAAAGTTCGAGCCTTTCAAAATAAACATCCCTTCGTGAAGTTGGCAACTAGCTTACATTAAATGAAACTATATTAAAGATTCAACGAGGGTTCGTTAAGTTACACCTAACCGCAGGTAGAGTACTGGGAAGCCTTTGCCGGCTACTGAATAACTCAGCATCACACCAATCGTATGCATTTGGTGGACTGGATGTGGCTGAATGCGTAGAAAGTGAAGTCAATGGATAAGTACTTGGACATCTATCAAAAAAAAATAAAGCAACTAGTATGGCACTTAGATTAGCAAAGACAAATAAAAGGTCCTTCTTAGGCAATTGTGTGCGGTTTTATAATACATTGCCCAAACATATTACAACGCTCACAGAAAGAAAATTCAAGTTGCATGTGAAGAATATTTTGATAAAGAAATCTTACTACACAGTTTGTGATTACTTAAACGACAATAATGCTTGGACTGGTTCGCCTCTGCCAAGCTAGCGCCGGTCACCTACGTAATGTAAATTAAGTATTGTAATAATTTTACTATATAGTATGTACTTAACACATTGTTAAAAAAACGTTTAAAAGAATGGCCCCGAGTTTCTTGCCCGTTCTTCTCGCAGTGTCTCTATAATTTTTGTTTGCTGAACGTGGCAGTACAATGTAGTATATTTCAATATTAAAATTTGTAATTGACCTTCATAAGAGCGTCGTAGACGCCTAAATTGAATAAATGATTTTGACTTTGAACAAACTCAACTATCAAAATTATAGCAAGTAATGTGGCATTTGTCGCACTATGTATTAGTCTCACAGTCTGACTGTGGTCTATAGACAGTACGAGTCTTGTCGATAAAACAGTCTTGTCCAAGTCATGCTTTCATTAACGTGGTGGATATATTACTAAAAATTCCAATAGATTGTGGTCATTAGATGCACATACGAAAAGTAGTATTTCTTATACTCTTGTCGTCTTTGCATTTTCACTAAGACTTAACTGTATATAATACACTTTGATACACGTAAACACAAGGAATAATATTTTGGAAAATACAACTATATATATGATATCACATTCCGGCTTCAGCGAATATTCAGCAATGTAAATATATCAAATTTTGTTTCGCTTATGTAGGAAATGGCATTATAACTTCATTTTAATACTTTGTAAAAAAAACTAGTAAGTAATGAGAGAAAAGCAGAAACGAGGGCGTCATTCGTTCTAAACATGAAACCAGTGTCGTTTACTTCATAATCAACTAGCGGCCCGCACCGGCTTCGCACGGGTATTTAAAATAAAATTTAAAAAAATCGATAATTTAAAAATATTTTATCGCCTATGTTTATCAGGGATAATGTAGGATTCAAATATTCTTCTCTCGATGCCTCTTCAATCAATGAAAGTTGGCAATCAGTTTTCCGTACTCGGTCTCTATCCTTGGCGAGGCGAAAATGTTCAGCAAACTTCTGAATCCCTGTCCCTGATGTTTAGCAGCCAAAACTTCTTCATGTGGCCAGCTCGTCTTTTTCTTAGGATTCTAATGGTGAAAGAATTTTTCAAATCAGTCAGTAGTTTCAGAGTATATTCAATACAAACAAACAATCAAATCTTTCCTCTTTATAATATTTTGTTTTAGATAAAAAAAACGTATTTCACTAAGACATCACAAGAAAGCTCTTCTAGATCTACTAGATCTTCACTTAAATTGTAGGCATACCATTGCATTCCTCTGGTAAAGGAGCGCGATGTTTTGACGGACTACAAGTTTACTTCATTTGATAGGTACACTTTACTGTCAGTCAGTCGTAAAGAAGAATGTTAACTTTGTGAACTCGACTCTATTTTATGTGAAATTTAACTGTGCTTTTAGAAATATAGCCGGAGAGGCATTATTGCTCTCAGTTTTATTGTGAGTAGTTACTTTGAAAAGAAGTATGACGTATTTATTACTGAGGTCGTTGAAGCGGTGATCGGTTTTTAATTATTATGATTTATATTCTCTCTTTAATTAAAGGTTTATGTTATTTTACCTCTGATGTAGTTTTTGTAAAATTTACGTGACACGTGGAGAAAAATGCAATAGAAAATTTCAAATATTTCATAAGTATATAAATTCTTTCTTAATATATATTATATTACATTTTTAGTAATATTTTTAATTGACGTAAACATTCACATTAAATTAAATAAAAAATAAATGTTATTAATTTTATTGAATTCTCACAACTCTTAATGGTTTTCATAAAATTGTGATGACTAGAATTTCGTTTTTACTTGGAATTGAAATATTCTACCACATCTCAAAAATGTTTAACCTTTGCATAGTACCTACCATACCGAAAGTAATTTCAATTACAGTAGATACCATTACAAACTAGTCAACGCTAGATAATATTTCTCCTGTTTCTACACAGTAACGTGATTATTATAATTATTTAGGAAAATATTAGCTTAGGAGTTGGTCTCTGCCAAACTATGTTTTGCTGTGATCCCAGGCTGGGGGCTCCTCAGGCATCGAGGTAATCGGGTTACCTGACCGCAGACCGCGCGCTCAAAGGACCTGCAAAAACCCACCCTTTGACTCCGTCTTCAAATATTTGCACCGAACACCGCAACCGCGCATTATTTTCTGTATAAACATTCATAATCTGACGACAAGCGCGGGTCAAAGGCGATTTTGCTTTGAACAGAGTTTTAGGAAATTCTCGAATGCTTGTCCGAGATTTGACTGAGACGAGTTTTGTTGTGCCTACGATCAACGGATATAATTTTTATTACTCGAAGTATGTAAAGTTGCCTACTACAGAATCTGCTTCGGACATACTACACTGGTGAGTGTTCTGCAACTTCGACTAAACTATTGATTCATTTCTGACAATTGATAGAAAGGAGTTTAAAAAAACCTCTAATAAGTTTATAGTACT
This sequence comes from Plagodis dolabraria, assembly GCA_963854805.1. Taxonomy (NCBI): domain Eukaryota; kingdom Metazoa; phylum Arthropoda; class Insecta; order Lepidoptera; family Geometridae; genus Plagodis; species Plagodis dolabraria. Next base: position 26,123,764 of record OY978444.1, read on the forward strand.
ATGAGCTACTCGTATATACTGATCCGGGATTTTTGAAATGTTTATCGAAAAAAGGCAATTTGAGGGCTAACCACTTATTAGTCGTGGGTTTTTAATAGTCTTTAAAATCAGTAACGGTGTGATTGTGTTGAGTTCAAAAGTAGGTATTTGTATACCACACTTATTAACGCATAATATTCCTGGTGTATAATAAACTTGTAGGCATGTACAATTTGTTCTATCAAAGTTACTTAATTTACGACAAACAAAACTTCTTTGCTTATAATAGCGATCAACGTCCAATTAATTTAACCGGTAGTTTTGCAGACGGGTAAAGATGTTTACATTCACATGCAGGGGAGCCAGAGTTAGTCACCATGTAGATTTACCCTCGCGACTCTACACTCTACCTCTATGTCGTATTAAATGGGTGAGAATTTCCTGTAGGCTTCGGCCTTGGTTCGTCACCGTCCTCTGAACAAAGTCGTACCGCTAAGCGGCATAGCTGTGTTCTGATATGATTTTCATTGTAGAAACAAAGGAGGCTCGTTGAGACAGTAACACAATAAATCAAGCAGTATTTAAATTTTTTGCTACAGAGGCGCCTCGAAAGCTGGTCTCGGAGATTGGCGGAAACCTTAGCACATTTCTTTCTGGCCAAACGTACGTAGTAGCGTACTAACCACAGGAATAGCTTTCTTGCTAATAAGTGTTTTCTTGCCAAAAAGTTATTAAAAACTTTGACGAAAGAATACCAAAATAAGTGGCATTTATCGGTCATTGTTGATAAAACTCGAGCCGGGCTCACTGAGTTTCCACCGCCGCTAATAATCGCCGAGAAGGACATCCCTTGGAGTCTCAGTATAGTTTTACCAAGGAGCCAATATTGACCGACGCTTGACATTCGCGAAGCAAATTGATGACCACAGGAAAGGTGCAGAGCGTACGCGATGTTAGCGCTACCACACCACGATATGAACGGCACAGTACGATAAGTTCAGACTTACAATTACAAAACTCGCTGATTTTATCACCCAACGCACGACAAAGATTTTTGAAAAAATTGACAAGATAAGAGAAGAGCAACTACGCTCCGCTGCTCCCAAGCCGCATGACGAAAGAGGGAGAAGAAAGCAGAACCTTACTAACGCGACCCGATCCAGGAAGACCAAGACGGAGATACCGTCAATGAGAGAAAAACAATGTCAACAAAAAAAACGGGCAATTGCTAGTGCCACTTATCGGTCCGCTGGCCTTCTCCATTGTAGGCGCGGGATCAACCTGGCGCGGCTTGATCGCCCTGGATGAGCGGAGGCCGAATTTAGGTACACCTTCAGCACCATGAATTAATGCTAAGGACGACCCTCATAAAAGCGACGTCTTCTGAACGAGTGTCTCAGAAAGTCAGCTATTTCCACTTAAAAAGTTATAAAGAACGTAGTGCTTTAAAAGTTTTGTCCACGACCTTCAAATAATGTAACTGTTAATTGAATTAGCTTACAATGTATTTCGATAAACTGACTATGTACTGATAAGGTATTCAATGGGGTTGCATTTGCACTTCCAATGGCAACGCGCTATACTTATTTGCTTCACTGCAAATCGAAATCCCACTAATTAAACCTGTGTTTGCTGTCGAATGAAGATGTTTACACTCGCGTGCAGATGTTGACAGTGGCACGAGAATTTGATGTAGAGAGAATAACGCGCGTGGAGATGTTTGGTGTCGATCTCGTCTATTGAATAATTTATGGAAGTGACTGCGGGTGTGTTGTCCCATAGCGTGTGTCGTGCAGTGGCGTCGCGTGTTTCTTGCTACTGTGACCACGTGCTTACAATGAGATCGGGCGATTATTGGTACTAATGGTAATAATTAGAACGATTGTTTTCTAGTCCCTTACTTTGCTTCATACCTATACCAACACAATTATTTGATTAAAACTCGAGTTTTAGCTAAGATTTTTTTACCTGTAGATGTGTTGTGTGCCCTCCATATTTACTAGACGAATTCAGGGTAATTACCAGAGTTACTACCAGTGTTGCACTTCCGATCGTCCGGTGAATACATCGCACCGCTAATTGTGTTTTTTGGGAATAATCTGTGTACAATATGCCTTCCTTGTGTCTTTAGACTTGCACCAATTATACAAGCACTGTGAGAGATAAGAAAACTGTTTAATTTCACGCGTAATTATTGCTTTTATTGATGAAATAGAAAATATCGTCATTTTGTTTTATCTTAGGAACTAATCTCAATGAAATGGATGAGCGAGATATGTGTATCGTTTGGTGTGAGAGAGTGAAAAAGATCGCAGTGTAATGGTGATCGGAACGTCTCGTGGCGGTTCGGTGGTAACACGAATTGCTTATTTATCTCTTCCTTACAACAGATATGACGCATAATATTTGAACGTTCTTTCCTTGTCATTACAAACTGCATATATATTTATGTGCGTAGGTATGTAAATTCTAGTTAGCTTTTAGAGCAGTGGTGTTCGAATATAACTACTCTAGTATTTCAACTCTCTGAGTTTTAGTCAAAGATTTTTGTCAAAGCAATTCAAGTCATTCAAGAAGTGATTTTTGTAAGCTTTAATTATAATCATTCTTATTATATATTTAATAGGCTTTAGATGATTTTTAGTTCTTAATAAAATATTAAAAAAGATACAATTTGAAGGATCTGTACAATCCAAACTTAATGACTAAAGATATCTACTGATTAGAGAAAACGTAATGTATTTACCTTTTCCTAAACGACTTAGCGTGCCCTCCGAAGCACGGAAGCGCTCAGTAGTATAATGGCACTAGCGGTTAACCGTCCAATTCATGACTGCAGCGGACATTGCTTAAATTAGCTGATCGGTTAAGAGCGGCTAAGCAAACTATTCAACGAGCGCTTAAAACTTTCCGAAAATGCCTTCAATGTTACCACCATAATTCTGGAGAAATAAACCAAAATACCGACAATAGACACAGACTTGATATATGAACCACTGAGGTCGCAGGAGAGTTTTCATTCTGCTAATCTTCAATCCGACCTTTCCAATTTTTGCCGCCGTTTTGCCAGTCTGTTGTGGATCTTGGATCTTTCTCTATCAAGAATAATATGATCAGAGAACAACATATACTAGGGTAAACCTGCGCGTCTGACGTCAATGCATCCATAATGACGAAGATCTAATTAGTGCTAAAGCAGATCCTTGGTGTAAGTCTACAGCCAACTTGATCGTGTCAGTACCCCTGGCCTCGGCTCACATGTTTGAATTAGCTCAGCCGTACATAGAAGGGATCAGTGCAGGTCTTTCCTAGGCATTCTCTTCTTATTGAAAGCCTAACACAAAATCTCACGGGGTAGACAATCGTAGTTTCGTCGGGTTAACGAACACTACGTATTGCTTTTATTATGAGCGTTGTATTAAGCCTTATTAGATTTTATTATATCTTGTATTTTTCGCATAGTTGCAAATATGAAGTTCGTTGTGATAGATTCTGTAAACTCGATCTAGTTTTGGATCACCGCATTCTCTTCACTCATGTCTTACTATCACCTTTTCTCAATCTTCGTAGTGAGTGGCATGAGCTTCATTCCTTGGTAGTTTTTACATTCTTCAAAAATCCCTTGTATATTTTTTAAGATGAAATCCAGCATTCTGTTATGCCATTCTGGGATCACCTCCTGCAACTTGTTGAAGAACAAAGTGATTCCAAATGCCAAATTTTGTGAAGATTAATTAATTTAACTAAATTTAATTAAATTAACTTAGCAGCATAGAAACGTTTTTTTTAACTGCTAAACGTGTAGGTATGTTGCTAAATAATGGATATAATTTTATTCCCAAACTCAAATTCCAATTTTCAAATTGTCCGTCCAGAGGCAGGGGTTCCAGAAATACATCGTACCCTTCACTCAAACGTACATATCAAGATGTCAAGTTTCATAAATATCAAAGCAGGTTTCTCGAAAACAATTTCACAGGAATCTACGCGCTGGCTTCACACGTCTCTCCGTGGTGGCTAACACAATTTTATTCGGGCATAAAAAACGAGCTCATCATGCAAACGCCAAAGTTGTAGGACGTGGCTCCGCGGTAAAACAATTTATCTGCATCGACGGAATTACGGCGCTGCGTCGTGAATAAAATATGTCGCCGGCTGTCAGTCGGACGAAGACGTTGTCTGTGAGCTTCGGAGGCAGGGTTGCATCGTGAGGGATGCCGCACATTTACATGTGATTTGCAGACTATTTCCTTACTTACAATTTGGAACTATATTTGATATATTTTGTTTTACCTTAGTAAACCATTTTTTAAGTTAAAAATTAAAAATCCACAAGTTTAACCCTGCATTACGTAGAAACATACATTTATGGCAAATCAAAAGTATCTACTATAGTGTTCATCTAAAGGCGGTGGTACAAGGTGCGCGCTTCTGTGTGTCGGATATGCTTAAATCTAAATATCTTGGAAACTTCTGAAAAAATAACAGTTTAGAAACTACGATGCCACAAGACTTGTTTATATTTTTTTATTCTATTCATCTCCTCAGTGGTATTAAAGCTAACTTCTGCTTTGGGCTTTGCCTGCGTGGATTTCGATTATATCACATTCCCTTGACAAATTCCTAAGAAAAACGGAACGGGAAATATGTTATTTTTAGTTCATAATTATCAATACAGCCGTTACGGGTTAAGTGGTATATAATCTCTCCATATGGAACCCTTTCAACAATCTAATGATTAAAGATGTTTCTGAAGCTTGAAATTGACTAGATTTCTTTTGTTGAGGGCTCCGGTAAATTTTATAAGGTTGCTTCGTCACACCTGACTTTAGAACCCTGTCCTTACACTCGGGATTCAAAATGTCACCCGTGATGTAAGTGTAATACACTGCTTTAATAACCATTATGCTGCGTATCTACCAGTGATGTGCCAGGAAGATATTTAAGGAAAAAAAATCTAGCAATAATATCGCTGCGGTCACCAAGGCTAGAAAAATGAAGCGATTTTATTGGTAGATTTTTTCTCTTACACTTAATACACGAAGATTTATTCTGAATACAATATTGGAAAGAACTGTCATTTACATTAGATGTGCATGCTTATTATATAAAAACTTTTTTTTTATGTTATTGTGACGGAACAAGCTCGAGGCCCACCTGATGTTAAGCGGACTAGCCTCTGCCTATAACGGATGCATTTCGTTTACAGTGACGAGTTGCACTGCGGCCGTCACCTTGAGACATAATTGTCTCACGTGCCTGTAATTTCACTGGCTCTCAAGGACTGCTGCCGGAACACACGTTAGGTGACAGATTTTCTACTTGAGGGTGGTCGCTAGCCAGGCGGGCATTTACAAAATACCCTTCCACCATACAATAATGTTTATATACAAAAATGTTTGGTAGTAGCTACTATTCAAAGTAGGTTTCCCTGTGTCATAAATATCAGTCATTTTATTACTGACAATTTATCACATTCATAACTAGATACATAAAACGCGTAAATCCATCCATTTTTTAAATTGATTTATTAATTTTGTATAAAAGTTTGAAACCGTCAAATTATGAATGCTATTTAGTTTCCACCCTGTGGCAGCCCTGTTCGCAAATTTGACGGGCGAAGAGCGACGTGCGCCAGGAATTAGGTCTCGAACACACTGTGCCGTTCGTATTTTACCATTTACTCTGAAGGTTGTATTTTTACCAAGTTATTCCGCAATGATGGGTGTCGGACATGACTGCGGGATGTGACGTCTCTATTTAACGGATTCCGTCGGGAATGTTCTTAGGGAAAGTATTTTTTGTCAGCTCAGGAAGATAATTTGATACTTGTATGATTATTTTATTAGGCATATATTGCAGTTGCGTTATTATTGAATGCTTATACTATGTTTTTTTTTAATATACAAAACCTACTAGTTTCCAAGTACGACTATGGCTGTGTGATCTTAGGTTATAATCACGCTTTCAGAAATACGGTATATCGTAATAAAAAGTATCTATCCTGTGTTAATCCAGGACCGTAGAATTAAATCGTTTTAGAGGTAACATCAGTGAGAGTCCAAAAATGTTTGTTACATTGGTAACAAACACACTAATACAGACATTTTTGCATTTATATTGACGTGACATTGATACCTATCAAGCTACGAATAAATATGTAAAGAAATGTAAGTCAAGCTCAAAAACGGCAGAACGCAAACCTTACCGCTACTACTAACTTTCTAAGCTACGCGAAGGGCATGGTTTAAAAAGTGTACCGTACGGAGAGAACCTTGACGCGACCACTCGGATGCGATCATTTCTAAGCGATGAATCCGAAATCAAAGCCCTAACTGTATGAGACTTACACTTTTTTACATATTTATTCGTAGCTATCAACCCTATTAACTGCCTACTTAACTATTAGATACTTCATTATTACTAAAACACGAAAATTCTAAGATAGGTATGATGTCGCCAGGTACTTGTTTAAACTGTTAAAAGGTAGGTAGGTGTAAGGGCGATCATAATATATAATTTAATACAGAAAATATTCTAATTAATAAAAAATAAAGAAATTTTATTTTTGAAAACAATCTTGATAAATCCGATAAAATTACTTTGAATTCTCCAAAAATGAGGCAACATTAAAATATAAAAATCATTGACCTTCGTCATTGTCTGTAAGTACATGATGTTAGATTCATTAGCAGTCATAACTTTTTAGAGTTTTTTTTTTACCATTTGGATAAGGAACTCAAAAATATTTGCTACTTTCTTGTCAGAGAAAAATCATAATATTCCACGTTAAATGTACGACAAGTGTATTTTCCATTCGATCGACGAACGGCACCCGTGGAATGCCAATGGTCCCGGAAACGAGGCCCTATGACACAATCAACGATGTTTCACAACTTCACAAGTACCGATACTTATCATGCAGGGTACAACAGATCTAGTTTTCGGCGTGTAACCTTAATTTAGAGACTATTCTAACTTCTTAAAGCTGTAAAAATAAACAAAGTCACATTTACTACATAACACACTTCAAACAAATTACAAATTATACCTAGATCAGTTTCTAAACATATATTTTTTCAGCTAGAGTTATCTTTTGACCGCAATCTCACCTACTGGTAAGTGATGATGTGGTCGAAGGTGTAGATAGGTTTAACTTAGAATTACAGGCTCTCAAGAACAGCTGCCAGAACAAAGCGCTAGGACACGGTAATATTATATAGATATTATTACCGTGGCTAGGTGCTTGACGACAGATTTCCTAATAGAGGGTGATAGTTAGACTTACTAGCTAGGCAAGCATTCGCCAAATGCCCTACCACCATGCGGTGAATCTCAAGTCCGCTGTGGGTTTTAAACCATGGACCTTATGCGCGGCAGTTAATCGAACATATAAACTTAACACACTTGATGTCAAACGTTTATAATTATTATTCGGATAAATGAATATTTCAATTGTCTATATCCGTCTATTATGTTAAAAAAAAAACAAGTTATTGACAATTGTACAATTTGTATAATAGGACAATTCCTGGATTTGAATGAGAGTGCAGTGACGGAGTAAAATAAACTCGATAAATGGTGTCTCGTGAAAATATTAGCGTGTTTGGCTGTAACTGCGAAGAAACCAGCCTGAATTCAAGGGACAGAAATCCTTGAAAAATTTATACAATCATACTGCTCTAAAAAGCATTAAATAACTAGGTAATTTAAGGTTTAAGGATAAATTAACGGTACCGTGTTTTAGATTAGCAAAGACAAATAAAAGGTCCTTTTTAGGTAATTGTGTGCGGTTTTATAATAAAATTCCCGAACATATTACAATGCTCACAGAAGGAAAATTCAAATTACATGTGAAAAACATTTTGATTAAGAAATCCTACTACACAGTTTGTGATTACTTAAACGACAAAAATGCTTGGAAAATTCCACCTCTGCCAAGCCATCACCTGTCTCCTACGTAATTTAAACAAATATTGTAATAATTGTATTATATTGTTTATAACAAATTGTAAACAGACGTTTAAAAGAATGGCCCCGAGTTTCTTGCCCGTTCTTCTCGCAGTGGCTCTATAATTTTTTTTGCTGAACGTGGCAGTACAATGTAGAATATTTCAATATTAAAGTTTGTAATTGACCTTCATAAGAGCGTCGTAGACGCCTAAATTGAATAAATGATTTTGAATTAGAATTTGAATTTGAGTTAGTGACTTCGTCGGTCTGCTCGTACAAATAAGTTTCGTCATTCTTTGCATACAAAGTGTTCAAATTTGGTGAAATTTTGCACGCTTGTCCTTGGGCCTAATATTGTTGGTTCTGGTTGCCAGTTTTTCGTTTTGCTATTTATTTCATCTCTATATGTGCAAATAGGTATTCGCATACAAAACAATTTTCCCAAATACTTTAGAAAATAGGTAATTTTATGGAAAGCAAAGCGGAAGCATAGATTTTGGGCATGGACTTGAATACAAAATTTCGACGTGTTTGAATATTTGGTACTCAAATAATGTCATAAACATTATAAACTACGTTTGAATGGAAAGCACTTTGACCTTAAAAGCTCCGTTAAACGTTTATAGCCCCGCCTACAAAAATTTGTTATTTCATTATTCTTATAATAGTAAGATCTTATTAGCTTTTTACTTGTTACTTTGGTGTGGTCTAAGTAAAATGCACATCGATATGATTGCTCACTTCGTCAACATGGTGAGAAAATATTTGTCATCCTCTTTTCACCATAATAATAATTTCTTTGATTTACCTATTATGATAATATCAACTGTTGAATAAAAGTTATTTTTTTTAAATGATATCGCTAATGCTAAAACAAATAATGCATATTATATTAATATGTATAAACCCATATGACCCCTTAAATATTGTCAATTTCTTAAAACTTTTATCTATATTTTTTAACAGTGTTCGTCCTTGTTAAATTTAAATATGAATCGATTTTTATTAATCCCATAAATACTTTAGGGTCTGAACAGTTAAAAGCTTTTTATTTTCCTCACTGGCCATAGACATAAGAACCGAAAAAATCATTTCTATGGGATCGCAGCTAACGGAAATATTTTTGTATGTATGTAATGTATTCGACATAGACATAACAAAATGTATGTCGAATTGAGAGCCTTCTTCTTCTTTAGAAGTAAGTTAAAATGCACAAACGAGTTTTGAGAAAGAAATTACAGAAATTGTTAAACATTACATTATTTGCATCAATGCCTATTAAAGTGTTTTTTTTTTTTTTTTTTTTTTTATATACTGAACTGGGTAGCACTTGACCACTATCTCACCTGATGTTAAGTGATGATGCGGTCGGTGATGGAGCGCGCTTACCCAGGAGATACCTGTTCACTCGCGTTTTGAAGACCCCCATATTGTACTTAACCGGAAACACAGACTCAGGCAGGGTATTCCATTCCCTGGCGGTTCGTATAATGAACGAAGAAGCAAATCGCTTTGTTCGGGTAAATGGAATATCTACCATATAGCGGTGGCGCTTCAGAGTATCCCTGGATGTCCGGTTGTAGAATGGAGATGGCGGAATCAAATCATGTAGTTCTGTGGCACACTCCCCGAAATGTATCCGATAAAAAACCGATAAGCAAGCGACTTTGCGGCGATGCTCGAGACTTTGGAGTCTCTTGCTTACAAGTTGGTCGTCGTTAATGAGTCTCTTGGCTCTCCTCTCAATAGCTTCCAGTGTCTCCAGCTGGTATTTGGCAGAACCATCCCATAGGTGAGAACAGTACTCCATACACGACCGGACTTGCGCTTGATAAAGATTAAGCAGCTGTCCCGGTGTGAAGTATTTTCTCACCTTAGCCAAAATACCAAGCTTTTTTGAGGCCAGCTGGGCTTTAGACTCAATATAGGAGCCGAAATTGAGAGTCGGTGTTAATGAGATGCCAAGAAGCTCGAGATGGTTACTTATCGGCACGGACACATTCCTGAAAGTAGGAGCCAGCTGAAAAGGGCTCCGTTTGGCGGAGAAAAGACACGCCTGGGTTTTAGCAGCATTGAACTTAACCAGATTGGCATCGCCCCAATCGGAGACTGCCTTCAGAGAAAAGTTCAAGCGCTGAACCATCGCTTCCCTATGAGACTGGATTTGTAATGCACTGGTTCGTGCGTTAGATATATAACTCTCTACAACGGTGCTGTCGTCTGCGTACCCAAAAATACCGGGCTTAAGCAGATCATTAATATGCAGCAGAAAAAGCGTTGCAGAGAGTACTGATCCTTGAGGGACTCCGGCGTTTATAGCCAATTGGTCGGAAGAACAGCCATCGATAACCACTCGAATCGACCGATCCCTCAAGAAATCTGAAATCCAAACACATAAACCAGTGGGAAGGCCGTATGAAGGAAGCTTGCTAATAAGGCTATCGTGCCAAACCCTGTCAAAAGCCTTCGAGATATCGAGAGAGACAGCAAGCGCCTCTCCGTGGTTCTCGATGGCTTCGCTCCAGATGTGAGTGGCATACACTAGAAGATCCCCAGTAGACCGGTTTCGGCGAAACCCGTATTGTCGGTCACTGAGGAGATCATTCACTTCTAGGTATGCCAGGAGCCTGTGGTTCAGTACACGTTCCATCGTCTTACAGAGTATGGAAGTGACTGAAATAGGCCTGTAATTGGCAGGGTCTGCGCGACTACCCTTTTTGGGCACGGGCTGCACGTTTGCAAGCTTCCAGGACTTAGGCACTTGACCAGTCGTCATAGACAAGCGAAAGAGGCGAGTCAATATTGGAGTCAACTCAGGCGCACACATCCTCAAGACTACAGCTGGTATACCGTCTGGACCACTAGCTTTGTTCACGTCTAGATCGCGCAACGCTCTGCGTACTTCAGACTGTCGAATGCGGATTTCTGACATTAACGTCCCGCAGTTTGGCAGGCTAGAAGGTACAGCATTGCCAGCATCTAGACGTGAAGACTCTGCAAACAGAGAGGCAAATAAATTTGCTTTCTCTTCGGCAGTGTGCGCTAGTGAGCCGTTAGGTTTCAGCAGTGGAGGCAGTGAGGGACGGCAGAAGTTCTCTTCGATCGACTTTGCCAGGGACCAGAACGCTTTGCTACCCGAGGGGTAAGAAGCTAGTTTGTTCCCTGTTCGGCGTATGTGGTCGAAGCGAGCCTTCTTAAGAGCCTTTTTGCAGGACTTGGCGGCTAGGTTAAATGCTTTCTTCTTTTCACGTACTCGTACATCTCTAGATTTGCGGGTTCGAGCATCAGCCCAGGCTAAATAGGCCTCATGTTTTGACGCTTCTGCATCTCTACATGTAGCATTAAACTTTGGGCGAGCTTTGCTGGACATCGGGACGTCAGAAAATGGTATGAAGTATTCCATACCCTGACGTAACACCTCAGTCACAGCATCCGCGCAAGTTGAGGGATCGCTCGAAGAAAAACAAACCTGCCGCCAAGGGTAAGACGCGAAAAAATATCGCATCTCATCCCAATCTGCTGACCTGTATCGCCACACCCGCCGAGTGCCTCTTGGGCTGGGATCGGGCGGGGAGTACACTGATACAGACTTCACCAGACAGTGGTCGGAGCTACCTAAGGGTGATGAAACCGACACCGAGTAGCGGTCTGGATCTGTTGTCAGCAGAAGGTCCAAGCAATTGGCTGTGTGGCCATCAACATCCGGTATCCTTGTGGCTCCTTGGACCAGCTGAGTGAGGTTTAGCGTCAAAGCAAGCTTGCGCATCTCTCGACCAGCGTGGTCTGTGCTCTGGTATGGGTATAGCCAGTCTTGATGGTGGGCGTTGAAATCCCCCAGAAGCACTAATTGAGCAGAAGGATACCTCTGTTGGGCCACATCGGCCGCCTCACTAAGGTAGTTTGCGAGCCTGGTTGTCTCCTCATCTCCGCTGTGCGAACGGTAGACACTAGCATAAAGAATTTTCTCCATGCCATTGTCCACCAGAACCCACATGATAGAAAATTTGGGGTCTTCAAGGTTGCGGAGACGCCGATAGCAAATGTCATCGCGAGCACACATACAAACTCCCGCCTTAGCCTTGAAACTATGTTCAAGAACATAGCCAGGGTAGGCAAGGTATGTCGCGTCAGCAGGACATTTGATCTGCGTCTCCGTGAGGAACAGAATATGCGGTCTTGCGGTCTCAAGATGGTGGTGGACCGGGTCGAGATTGGAGTGCAAGCCTCGAATGTTTGAGAGGTGCACTTGGAGAGAGAGGAGGTGCTTCCGCTGTTTGACCTTTATTCTGTTTGTACCTTTCATTTATGTGGGGAGTGAAGTTAGGTAAAGGGAAACGGAAGTGGAAACGAGGTGCAAATTACCAGCCCGTGACATAAATTAGGCCATTCCACCTAAAGGGAACCAATCCTGGAGACCGCGGGGACGCCCGAGCCCCCCCAGAGGTGTCCATCGGGTCCTCTCGTCTGGTCACCAACCAGCACGATGGCGCACCTCCGGGATTTTTCGCGAGATGGCGGGGCAGCCTTTCATGAGTGGCTGGCTCACTACTTGGGCCCCCAACTATCTGCGGTCGGCCAGCGGAGAACCGTGCCTCGGATCCCGCTGCTCTCCAAGATTGGCTGCCAGGTAAATTGACCTTCAATGTGTCACGACTAGCTATAGTAATAAGCGCAACTGTTTCCGACCCGTTCCCCATAATGGCTTCACCAGACATCATGCCGTAACGCGACCGCTTGGCGGCATGGCTTTGTCTGGTGGGTGGTAACACGCCGCGGCCTAAGCCTACCACCTGAAAAGAACTGCTCTTTTGGCGCCACCCAGGGGACACGTGTAGGACATCGAGGGCTGAATCCTACGGACGCGAGCAGTATAGTCCCCCTAAGTGTTTATAAGTTTTCTCATTTCGTAGATGTTTCCTTTACGGGACTATAAATTGTCGAGACGTGAAATTGAGACCAAAATTTGGTAGATGAACAGAAAAAAATCGGTACAACTAGCCGTACTACTTTTTGTACTGGGGCTCTGGTTGTTTGTCACCAGACAGCTTAAACAGATTTTAATATTAGATAAAAATAATGTATAAGCGGTATGAATATAAGAATAAATAAGTAAAATGCATGAACACAGTAGGACCTGAGTCCTACTGTGTTTTCAGTTTAAAAGCCACAGTGGTAAAGTAAATAATTGTATACAAATTTTACTTCACTTCTGATGTAATGTGCGGGCTGAAACTATTGTAGCTAACTGTCCAAAATGTGTTTATTTATACCATTTTCAGGGGTGGTTCCAATTCAACTCACTTATCTACACAGACAGGTGTTTAGAAATCGCCCTGGAAAAATATATTTTGTTTGATTTTGATGAATCAACTTTAAATTATGAACAGTGTTGAACATTCAATAGATATGTTTAAACTTTACTAACTTATAATCACCATTTTGCGCATTAACGCATTACTGAGGCATACATGGCTACATAGAAAGTCAGTAATATAACACAGTATATATAAAAAACTAATAAATTACAGTCAAGGCGGGCAGAACGTTGCTTGGCTATGTGTTTGGCGGTAAGAGCTCCGCGGTCTTTGTATGGCGGAGTTTGGGTAAATTCTACATTATCATGCTTTGTTTTCTCAGATTAGCTATATTGATTTGTATATTTTTTTAAATATTGCTAATAAAGTTTTGACCAATAGGCATTCAGTAGAATATTAAAATGTGAAAAGTTTGGCGTTACAACTTACCTTACAAGAGTATAAATTGGAAAATGCTACTGAATATTCCCCACACAACCCTACCGAGACAAAACGTCAAGCAATTTGAAACGTTTGAATATTGATAAAATAAATATTGGAGCACGTGACCGAAGTCCCCAGCTCTTTACCTTAGAGAGATTTTATACAAGACGATGCGATAGCTGAATGCATTTCTTTTTTACTTTCGCGCCTGCCCTTCGACTTGGATCATATAAATGTTTGGTGTTGAGATGATTCGTTTACTGCATGATGTATATTTCAAAATTATATACAGAGCGATTTAGTTCTAGTTTCATTCATCATAGATAAATCATGAGTAAATATATGTATGGGTATCTTCTAGATGAGCGTTTACCATTTAGCGGTCGAACACGTACATATACAGTATGGGACAGTTTACTATTTATAGCAATGACACTACTCATACATTCTAATTATTTTACACCTCAGCCACGAAAGAATAAGAAGGAGCGATGCGTAATTTTTTTTTTACCTCACTTGCTATAACGGTATTGTTTATCATTCGAAATTTGCGTGGATAAGTGTTTTTTATCCGCTAGCGTGGATAAGGTTTATATTACCAATTTTAGTCATTTCACTTTTTACATTAAATTGCGGTAAACTTACTACATTATTTAAGCTGTTGTACTTGTACCTAGCATATTCCTTGCTGTAGTGAGGTGAAAAATGGTGTATTTCGCTCGGCAGCAAAGTTATTTTGCGTCTCGTACCTCTGAAACCTTCGGTAAGCTCAGCATTCTATATTTGAACTACTCGCTTCGCTCACGGTTCAATCGTAGAATTCTTCGCTTTCTCAGGTTTCAATTCAAGTACTCGCGTCAAATAACAACTTTGAAACCTTACAAAAAATGTTGTACTCCAATAATTTGTACTTACATAACGAATAACTTTATAGCTGACCTGATTGTTAGTTGAAGATGTTGTTGATGTGAAGCCTTTAACCTCTAATTACTGGCTCTCAAGTACTGCTGTCTGGCCTAAACCAAAAAGGGGGCTTAAGCCATAGTCCCCACGCTTGGCAGGCGTTTTGGGGATTGCAATTGAAGATATCAGTTCCTTAGATGGTGCTGCTACCCACTATGCGCACCCACAGGTAGCGATGGGGGGAGTGGCATTCTAGCTCGGCACCTCACGGGCAAGATACTTAATCATTAATAATAATAAAATTTAAAAGCGCTCGTAGCAGAGCTTTCGTAGTCGTTCTTTTGTAACCAGCAACATTAACTTAAGTCATTACGTGGAATTTCCGCGTAATGACTGAAGTTAATATTGCTGGATTTTGTTTGGAATTATGGCTTACACCCCCTTATTGGGGTAGACTGTACTCAGCACTGCTGACAATCCGGCTGATACAGTATTTCTGTAAAAATCGTTGAAGATGACGTATTCCGTTATCTACTACGAATGCTTACGTTCACTTTCGAAAAAGGCAACCAAATCGCATCGTATTATGTAAAGTGATCCCATCATTCGTGTTTGCGTTTCAGACAATTCATTGGAATAAAGTCTTCATCGGAGGTGGCTCTTTGGCGAATTGAATAATAAAGCAGCGATTTAGTAACTCTTTTGTTCTTTTTTGTAACTTCGGCAAGTATTTGTTTGGCACTGCTCTACGCACATCAACGATTATCAGCTGGCATTATTGCCCAATGACGTTATAATAATTTCTCAACAGCCAGTAATATCAGTTCCCTTTGAACAGCAGAACTTAGACTTCCGTATTGATCATGTATAATATAAGAACCCCACGGTGAAGTTGGATCAATTATTGATTGCATTGTCAATGGAGAGTTTATCAAGGCTAAGTTTAATGTATGGGTAAATATAACAAACATTTTAAAAAAGAACACATTGAAAATTGCGTCATTTTCGAAAAAAAATTTAAGAGATATTGTTAGTGGCGAACCATTTATATTTATATTATTAAATAACACAAAATATCCTCAAATGTATGCACACGAAACTCGTGTTTTACCGAAGATTAAGATCGATATATTGCCATTTTTCCAAACTTTTGTAGCCTGTCTGACAGATGGCTACATAATATTCAGAGCTTTTCCACTAATACCATAGTATTTACAAACCAGTGTGCTGTGCTCCACTCAGTCGAATACCTTAAGTACAAACTCAATCAGGACATAATATAATGTAAATAATTGTTTAGCAATAACGCATGCGACTGTTTTTTTTAAATATGCAATTTCAAACAGATGAACTAGCAACTTATTATCAGTACTATTTTTAAGATTAAACCCAGTATTGGTTTCTCCAACGCTATTATTGAATGATGCGTACACACTTGAAGGTTGCAGAGAAAACCCAAATAATGAGCTCTCACTTAAGGACGTACTACGAGCACTATTAATTTTTTTTTGACAATCATTTTCATTAGTATATAATTGATCGAAATTTTATAATTCTGAGAATTTCTATTAAAATTGAACCATAGATCGGACCCTTCTCTCAAAGATATCATATCGTCCTTATATTTGTGAATTAGAGTGTAAATAGCGCAAGGATAAGAAGCGTGAAGCGGAAGGCAAACAGGCGGACAAGGCAGTTTCTGAAAGCACACATCACTGCGTATTTTCCTTAGTTGGAGAACTGTTGACAAAAAACAATATGTCAAATAAACATATATTGTACAATAAAGAATACTTTACAATAAATTTAAATCTTTTTTTATATATCTGATAATATTATATTTTAGACTGCTATACGAGTATCTATATATTTATGGTCGGTAGTCGGTAGGTACTATTCTAATAAAGATCTCACACTTTGTTGGTACAACTTCCATAAGTTGTTTAATATATTTCAGTGTCAGAAGATAGTTCCGTATTTTTATTTTTCGGTTTTTACAATGATGTGTACAGGATATTGTTTTCATTTTCCTATATATAATGGTTGCTCTATACCTCGATGACCTCATAGTTGCAACTATTGCCGATTACAACCATTATTTATAGGAAAATAAAAAAGTCAATCATCATTGCAAAAAATGAATAAGAAACAAAAAAGTGGAACTGGCTTCCAACACTGGAAAAACTGTCGGTATTTTTTGTGGGGTCATCGATATCACGGGCTTCAGTTCCATTGGTTGCATGTGCAAAACTGCTCGCTCAAAATGTATGAATTTGAAATAGGATCAAATTGAAGGTGTAAGTAGTCAGCTAAAAAAAAGGAATCACGAAGATCTGATTGACTGAAAATATACGCGTCGAAATGAAATTATTCCTTATTTTTTAGAGAAGTTGGATACGAAATAAACTGTATTAAAATAAAAACGAAATAGTTACACGACTGCCCAAAAACGAAGAGTAATGTTTTCAGGGTTCATGTATGTATGTATGTTTGTAAGTTTCTTTATTCCACCATAACTTCCAAACGGTCTAGCCGATTTCTAAGTAAGAGATATCGTTAGATTCGTCTTGACAGTGCAAGTGACAGTAGGTGCATACAAATTTATAAAAAAATCAAACTGGCGGCTTTAATTTTATCTATAATGTGAGATAATTTTTTTTCTTCCGAACCTATCGAGGGCTATCAAAACACTGCTCCATAAATATATAACTTGCAGTTTTATGTTCAATAGAACGATAAAACGTTTAACAAAAATAAATAATTTGCAGTCGGGTTTCTAATTCTAGCTCTACTCGTTACTCGTTCATCGTTTCCGGTGAGACAACTGCCTTAGGCAGTGCTCCGACTGCCGTGCGCCGGCGAGAAAACGATTAACTATCGGCGATTTTCTCTCTCAAGAATAGCACAATTAATATACATTCCGTGTAAACGAAAGAGAGGCAAATATTAAAAGTTTCTCTCTGGCTGTTCACACTGCCGGCAATATTTGGTCGCTGAGCGACAAGAGCTTTAAAAAATAAACTCGCTCAGCGATACTCGTTCAGCGATGCTCGCTCGCTTGATAATTTCTTTTCATGATAATTTCTAAACAGTGCGGCTTTGAAAGTGACACAGGACTGAGCGACCGCGGGCGAGTGGCACGAGTAACCGCTCGTCGCATTTGCACACTCGCATATAGCCCCGCGATAAAGCTATCGAAACTACACACTCGTTTCCCGCTGATCGCCAACTCGTTGCTAATTCTAGCTCTACTCGTTACGCGTTCATCGTTGCCGGTGAGACAACTGTCTTAGAAATCACAAAAAAAACAAAAAGTTATCATCGCTAGATAAGGCCGCAAATTTTTAAATTCTAATTTGGCTGCGGCCAATTTCAGCCGTCTTGATTTTTTTACATTGTAACCTTTTAGTTTCTAGTGAGAAAACTAAACGTTGACTACTATTCTACTAAAGGTGTTCATTCATGAATCACGCCAATAAGTAACGTTCAAACTTGTGAATATCCGTTTGCTTTTGGTTGGAAGGACGTAGCGCTTGAGTAAATAGTCCACCGAGACAAATAGTAGGATTTTGACATTCTATTGGAGGAATTTCAAAGGAAATTCACTACGGTCTAGTGCAACTTGCACACTTATATATAAATTTCATGTTGACTTAAATAGGTCTATAAATCACTGCACTAGAACTACATAAAAAGTCCTTGGATTAGCGTCCACTGCTAAAATTGAGTCTCCTCTGTACTTGACACGTATCTTCTGGAGGACAGTATGGGTGTTGATAGCTCTGTAGTGTAAATGATGTTGCTGTACCCCATTTGGTTCTTTGTTATCACTGGAAGTTTTTTTTACAGTTGATAGGTCAGCCTATGACCATTATAACACCTGTTTTTAAGAGACGATTAGGATGTTAATAATAACTTTTATGCACATGTACAAAGCAGATATTTACTATTATAGTTTATGTTTGACTAGAGTAAAAAAAGCCGTTTTAGCCATTTGAATGGGCATAGGGCATGAACAAGAACTTTACGAGCATGAGAAGTGAAATATGTATATTTTCATCCCATCTGTTCGAAAAACAATAATTGGTTTGTCCATATGTGTGAACAAAGTAAGTTTTTTCTATTAGAGTTTTAAAGTGGGCGGAAAAGAGAATTAGGAACACGAACATTGATCCTTGGTGTCCAGTCGGTGACCATATTTTATGCATATAAATTTTCAGTTAATACATTACTACAATTTTATCAAAGAAAGATAATATTATAAACATGCCGTATTTAGATACTATTTAATAGTTATTTTTCTTATATAAGTGTGCAAAGTTGCTTTTTAACCGCGTGCTCAGTTTTGATGACCAAGCAAGCGGGATTCAAATATTAGAATCCTGAGCGTTAGCGAGGTTAAGTACTACATTATGATAGGTAAGTTTTACAGAATAATCTTTAAATTATAACATATAATACTTAGATATAATTAAGACAAATTGAAAGAAAGATTTTTGTGAATCGATCAGCAAAGTTATGCAATGTCCGCCGTGGTCATGAGTTGGATGGGTGACCGCCGCTGGTGACATTACTACTGAGCGCTTCCGTGCTTCGGAGGGTACGTTAAGCCGTCGGTCCCGATTGTTGTCTTTGGATGGCAGTCATTATAGCATGGTGGTAGGGCATTTTGCATATGCCCGCCTGGCTAGCTATCACCCTCAAGTAGAAAATCTGTCGCCAAGCACCTAACGGTGTATTCCGGCAGCTGTACTTGAGAACCAGTAATTTTAGGTTAGCCTGAACAACATCTTCGACCACATCATCACTTACCATCAGGTGAGATGTCAAAGGCTAACCTATCGAGTATAAAAAAAAAATTCGTTGCTACAGTTAGGTACTTAAGTTGAGTGTAATATTTTTGTTATCAGGTACTGTTATGTAGGTGTTAGTGACTTGTGTACTGATTTTCGGTAAACTATCAGTAATATTGAATAATTTTATCGATTCATCGGATTCCCTTGGCGTAAATGTTGCCGATGGCGTAGTGATCCCCGTGGGGTTCCGGGTTTAAATTGCACCTCCCCATTTCTTCCCGTGTGGGTGTCGTAAAAGTCGACTAAAGGAAAAAATACTAGGAGGTGGGCAGCAGCGCTTTCTTAAGAACTATGCCATCTTGAACTGCGATCTCCAAGCCGCCTACCATGCGTGGGGATTATGGCAAATATCTCCTACACAGGGGAGTGTGGCTGAATTTCGTCGGAAACAATGACCCTTGTACAACAGGAGTTCTGGAATTTCAAGAAATGTTGCTATTTCTCGTGGGATATTGCCAATTTTTTCAGCATCCATAGGCTGTCACTTTCCGTTTCGATATTGTATAAAAAATAGATTGATTGAAGTGTTAGGCGGGAATAAGGCTTTATATTTCTCAACAATTGTTACGTATTCCTTGCGAATGTCGAAGTCGCTGTCTCTTTTTGTCTTTGTATTAGTTAAATTAATTAATAGTAGGTCATCTGAACTTTTCTCAATGATTTTGACATTAAGTTGTGTTAGTTTGTTAGTTCGACATGCTTGGTTTATACCAATAATAAGAACAACATAACGTAAAGAGTATTGTAGTAGATACATTAATAAAATTTATATGCATGCATAATTAACATCTACTAAGTACGTATATTATGTTAAGTAGTTGATAATATACTTAAGTACATATTGAATGTGCAACTGACTTACTTTTGCCGCCAATTATACGGTATCAGATGGAACTATTCAATTTCAGATGCTGTGAAAACCTGTGATGGCGTCATATAAACTTCCTCGTCGCTAGATTCACTAAATTTAGGTTTTTCACTTGTTTCCAAGTTTCTTGTTTTCAACCTAAGGTTTTAACAATATGATTTGAAAAGAAAATGGCGCGCACAGAGCCAAGAAGATTCCAAGTCTGAGTTTTTAACAAATTAAAAAAGGTTGTATGATAAATTCGGCACCATGGAGGTAGAAGTAAATAGGTTTTGAATTCACAAACTTAGTGCGCACGATGTTCTATTCAATTTACTTTATGCTTTAACGGATAAAAACGGCTTTGCACTTATCGAAGAGCAAAAATACTCTTTCCGAGATGGGGGGATGAAAAATATACATATATTAATTTTGTTCTTTACTAAATGATCAATAGACGATCGCACTAAACAAACCAGGGTGCGAAATAGTAAATTGTACCACTAGAGAGCACAATAATGTTTTTTTGCGGCGAGGGCACAATTTTGATTTCAGAACTAAAAAATCTATAGCAGAATGCTAAGGGCAGAGAGGGAAGCAATATAATTCACCCGAGGAAATAATAATTTTGCGACCGTGCGATAGATACAGTCTACGTTTCATAGCACTAGGTATATGACAAAAAAGAAATTAGAGACTTTTAAATACTAAAATAGCTTATGAATATAATAAATAAAAATGGCACATATCATAATATTACTATACATATTACAAAATTAAAGTGCATTAGGTATTTTTATTTTTTTAGTGGATTGTGACGAGATTAACACGAGGCCTATTTGATGTTAAGTGGTAATGTAGGCATAAAATAGATGCATTTCGTCACAAGTGACAAACTGAACTGTGCTCACAGACATACAGTTGTTAAGAACAGTCCCTGTAATTTTCTGGCTCTCAAGAACTGATGCTGTCAGAACACACTGTTAGGTACGGTAGGCGATACTTTTTCGATGCTGGTGGTGGCTAGTCAGGCGAGTATTCATAAAATGCCCTTCCGGCATGCGGTGAAGCTCAGGCTGTCAGTGGGAATCGAACCATGGAACTGCGGCACATCAGTCACTAGCTTTTACCACTAGACTATCATTAAATATATATATGAACATTTTTTTTTAATAATTTGCTTTGTATAATCCCTGAACTTTTATTTCACTACCTCGAACAGACCTCATCGCGGTTCATAATATTTAGAAAAATACAATCGACTTGTAAAAAACGGAGAATTTTAAGTATTTCAAAATTTCGTTTTTTGCTTGAAGTCGCTACAATGTTGATTTATACGAGTACATATGAGTACCATGCAAATTACATTGTTATAGTTCCGACTTACAGGTTACCTCAATGTTCAGTGTTGATTGAAGTCAGGTCCATATTTTTCCTGTGAATTGAAAGTACACAACCAGAATTAATGAAATTGCAATCTGACTAAATTGAGAGGTTATACCCTACCTCAAAAAAATAATAATCAAGATCAAATGATCAACTAAAAAGTTATGCGTAATACAACAAAAATACGCATGGAGTTGAGAACCTAGCGGTCGGGTAAAAAGAAGTGGTTTGAGCTGAGAGGATTTAAAAGAAGTTCTAAATACATATTGGTTCATCTAACGTATGTTTATGAGGATATAATAAATATCATGAAATAATAACATATTTTTCAGTTTTTCTTTAGGTTTCTGTATAAGAAGATGGGATCTTTTGGTAATCTTCGGCTGTCCGTCTGTTCGACCTTTAAATGTTAGAATCCTCAGAACCGTAGCCGTTTGACATTTTCGCAGAATATGTGTTAGTACGTCGGATTACCTATCACATAACAAAATATAAAAAATATAATGTTTTTCAATACAAGAAATGTGATCTTTTATGTAATGATTAGTTATCATCTAATATAAAATTAGTTATTGTAATTAATAACTACTAAAGATTAAGGAATAATAAAAAATAATAAAAACCGTACTCGTTAAAGATATCGAATATATGTATGAGGAAGAAGGATAACTGTATGTTAATAATACCAAACGTTTAAATTTTGTGATACAGTCTGTTTTGGTTCGGAACGGTTGGTATCCAACTTACACTTGGATGGTTATATTGTAACAACATTGAGGACAACACAAAAGAATATTCCTTAAAAGTTTTGCTTTGGTTTAATGGCCGGCCATGATAGTAGACCAGTAGTATATTTGAAAAGAGATTTGGAGTTAGGTACGCACTTAAAAGGGGTTAATGAGGGAATTATCATAGTAAAAACACCTGGTTGTATGCTGAATAATGTGCTGCAACACTCTATCCAACCTAAAAATATAGAATAGTCTATAGAATCCGAAGCTGGAAAGCGTGATGGATTTAAGACTTTCTAGTATCTTTCTTTCCTTCTTTGGTGATGAAAGTATGAGCTCTAGGTACTCCTTGTTATGGGATTAGCGTATTGGTCACACTCCAATTTGGTCACAGATTTTTGATTTCATACATTGATTGTAATTTGGTCACAGACTAAGTTTAAAATTAATTTGTAGACGTTTTAATCCAAACATATAGGTACTGTACTGTACTGTACCACCATATTTTGTATTATTATAATGACGCTTTGCCGGCCTTTCAGTAAGGAATATACATATGTGTGCATATTCCCTTATTCAGGTTTCCTTCCAAAAGGAAGAAATATGGGTATTAAACCTGCATAGTATTAGATTTCAGCTAGGGTGCAAAATAATGTTTTTGGGTCAGCGTTTTAACAAGATTTCAGAATTATCACAAAATCGTAATTTTTTACTTACAGTCAGATCCTTAGCGGCTGTTGTTTGACCGGCACTTGGCCAGATTTTTCAACTCTTTCAGTTTACGAGCTATAGCTGTGAGGTAGATACGGAGGGACAGACAGCTGAATCTTATTTAAAGGGCTCCGTTTTGCCTTTTGGGTACAGAAAATATGAGCTCATCAGAATCTTCAATTCTCATTGCATTCTTCATACATGCTCGTGATGCAGTTTCAGAATATTTCAACGGTTCCATACCGTCACACTCACCAAGTACGAGTATACTTATTTACTATTTTTGTAATATAATTTTGTTCATCCTTTGTACACATCCAGGCGACTGTTTCTCACCTTGTCCGGATCTCAATTTGTCTGGCATGCGAACAAAGAATATGATTTCTTAAATCGTCTCGCATATTATCAGTTTGTCTTACAGACCAACTGTGAAGCAAATGTTATCAGTTTGTCAGGCTGAAAAAAGTGCGCAAAACCTCTTTGGATATGTACTCGTATATCACTTTAGATATCATCATTATTATCCTTTGTTCTCCAACAACAGCCATAACAGTTTTGAACAAAAACTTCCCTCATATTGCAGTGTAAGGTGGCAGTTTTTCAGAAGGCATTTGATGTTTTTTAATCTTTGCCAGACAATGTGAACATAAGGTAGCAATTGATCTGGCAAACTTATTGAGAAAAAAAAACTACAAATCATTGGCCTTGTTCTCAATTCACCTTGAATTGTTGGTTATAATAAATACCAGACGATTTGCTGACAAAAATAACACACAAGACGCATTGCTGAAACCAGACAAATTGAGAACCAGCCAGAAGCAGTCATCCAGCCCATTTCAGTATACCAAAGTCACCATATCTAATTAATATGGTGAGTCGACTAATTTCCTCTATTAAGGAAGAGGAGGGCGATGGGTAGCATGTTAATAATTGTGAATGGATGCTTCCAGTGGGTCAGTAACAATATTCAGCAATAGTTTAATTTTTAAAATTTGAAGCGTAGGTACTTAGATTCTCCGATTCTTTCTGAACTAAACAACTAGGTCCAGCAACGTCTGCTGCAGTTATTACTTGAATGGGTGACCGCTAGTGGCATTTACTGCAGTACTTGCTACGGAAGGCATATAAGCCGTCGTCAGTCGCGATCTGGCTCACTTTGGCAGCGTGATGATAGGATATTTTCCGCTCACCTGGCTATTTACCATCCTCAAGTAGAAAATCTGTCACCCCGAATCTAATGGTGTGTTCTGGCAGCTGTCCTTGGGAGCCAGTAATTCTTCGCCAGTCCAACCAACGTTTTAGACCGCATTTTTACTTACCAACAGGTGAGTGAGATAGTGGCCGAAGGCTATCCTATTAGCAATACTTACTTACTCCACTGGCGCGACTGGATATTTTGTCATTAGGTCATTACACAAGAACGTCACTGGTCAAGATCATGCGCTCTGTCTCGCCAGTCAGGGCCACGCAGATCCACATGCACGACGTTGAACCAGCGGTACCCAGTACTAGCGACTGGTAGCCGACCATTCGAAACTCTATGGTACGCTTTCATCACAGCACTACCTCCTCCATTGTCTATAGAAGGCCCAGCAAGGGAAGTTTGTGTACATTAGATGGGCTTGGCAACCAGCTTTTCAAGCTTCTCATTTAACCAAACTCTCTTTGGATTAGACCCAGATTAAAACGCAATTTTCTTTTCCTTGGAGTATTTATTTTGCTATTAGAGCCAGCGTCCAGGTCTTGCATCAACACATTAGGAGCGGCCTGATCTTAGTCTTACTGTTTTGGATCCTAATTTACTTACTTAGAACTTTTCTTTTGCAGAGCTGCACTATACCAGAGAGAGAGGGAAACTTCTGTGGTTTCGGCAGTATTTATTTGAAGTTATGACGCGGCACGAGCCCGAGCACCTTTTACCAATCAATCGTTACTTAGCTATGTTTCAGCAAAGGTTAAACAATTAATTAAACACTTAAGGTGCCCTTTTAACAGACGACCCTTTTACGACGCTATGTTCAGCCTTCAGAATCTCTGAATCAGAACTGATATCCTGTCAAACCCGGTAGGTATTCCTGATTTAATTTTTCCCAAAACTTTTACAATTTCTCCCATACTATTGTTACTTGCATCGGAGCTTCATATATGTATTTCTGTAAGGTATTTTTTGTTATGAACTTTGTAAGAATTTATCTCTTTTGTACCGTTTTAGTTTTTTTAACGGAGTGGATCCATAGAGAAATGCCAAAGCGGGTACAGAGTGCTAGCTATAACCTCTTTGGTACAGTATTTTCCCTTGTTCAGCTCTAGACTTACTTTGTGACGATAATTTGGATAATCTCCTAGTGAAGCCTTTATCTTAAACTGATTTTAAAAAGTTTGGAATTCTTCACGTATATATTCTTAAATTGCCGTACCTGCCTTTATGTGCATAAAAACTTTAATTACTTAGGTACCTATGTATTAATATTGTAGTAATTATGAGGCGTAATAATTTATACCGTAACCTACATAATCTTGCTTTAAAATTTAACTCTGCAAATAATTAAATGCTTTATACAATGGATAATTGATAGATATATTAGGTAAATACGATTATTATTATTGCATCTTATCACGCGAAGCCAATATCGTCCATTTATGAATGAAATTCTATTGTTATTATGTATGATGCGCATGGATTTAGTTTGTTTTGATCTTCGTACCAAGCCATGTTTTGTGCAGACACGTAGTAATAATAGTCTCTTATCCTGAAATTGCATTTATGTTGGATCTACTTTTCAGTGTAATGAAAAGCAAATTTATTTGTTTTTCATTACACAGCTTCAGTTTAAAACTAAAAAATTGAATAACTGCATTGCTCCAACAATTCAAATAGGGACGACAATTTGAATTATCACTATCACGCGAAGTTTTGCATAGAGTTTTGCTAATCGGCCATGCATAGGCCAATTTGGTCGTGAATGATCCGCCGGCGGGAGCTTTTGTGCCTTGTTCTCGATTCTAATTGAAACTATTTTGGACGTAGGACAATGCGGCATTGTCCGCGTGTCCGGCGGTGTTTGCCGCCTTTATTAATTCAGGTGGGCGTGGCGCACTGTGGGCGGAGCTAAGGCGGGGCGTGGAGTAAGGCCGCCCAGCGGCGCGGCGCGCCACGTCGCGGCTCTGGCGATCATAGCTCACCTTCAGTACGCCATGCGCCAGTCTGCCTGCCGACGCGACGTCCGACGCTCGACGCGGACGCATCTATAAGTTTCCCCCGCTTACGCTACATGCTTGAAAGTTTGAACTAGAGACTTGGACGTTAGTTGTGTGTCAGTGGGAGAGTCCAGCAGGGCTCGCCACGAGATTCGGTGTAGCACCACCCCACACGCACGCCAAGTAAGTTCTTGTAAACTTTGATGTTTCTTGTATGAATTCCAGGAACTCGATTGCCTTAGAAACGGTCAGTTTAGATAATTTTTTGCTAAAGTTGATTAAATATTCAGATATTTTTGTTTTAAAAGGTATGTTAGGAGTATAGTTTAATTGAAATATAAATTTAATCGTAATTTAAAGTTACATCTTTGGCAAACCTGACAAGAAAATAAAAGGAGCTAAATATTATTTTGTAGGAAAAGTAAAGTTCGCAATTCAGATTGCAACATCTATGTTGGTGAGATCTAATCAAGGCTGTTTTAAGTCATTGATCTTACTTGTATTATGAAGTTTTATTTAGTTTAACACAAAACAAGGTTACTTTTTTTATTCCTGATACGTAAGCCTTGGGCCACAATCTCACCTGATGGTAGTGATGATGTGCTCGAAGATGTTAACAGGCTTAACCTAGAATTATAGGGTAATCATAATAGGGTTAAATGTCAAGAACGAAAGTATGGTCCATCAAGGTTGTCTGTAAGAGATTGCATTAGCGATACGACCGCCAATTGTATTGCCACTATGTATTTAATTTAAGTGCACCCTGTATTTTTAATGGTATGCAATAAAGAGTTATCGTATCGTATGGTCGTAGTTTATACAAAACATTATCTTTTCATACCATTTTGATCTAATAAATTAATCGGCCTATGTATATATTTTTATTCATGCTTATATTTTTTGTGCATTTTTTAATAGCTATACATTTTAAATGAGATCTCAAAAATAAATTTCATGGTAAATGTTCAGTTTGCATATACAGAATAAACACTAAAAATGATGTTATTTTTAAACTGCTTACGTTGACTGTGGAAAAGAAGAGAAAAATTCTGATTGGTACATAACTTACCTAACCTTAGTAGTATAATCTTGAAATTATGTAGGTACGCTTTCAACACAATGAGGCGGTGGCAAAGAAATCTTGACAATTTGTTGAAGTTGTCTTTTGTGACTGTTACCTTTGGATCTATCCTGCAGATATTGTGGGTTATTAATGAATAAATACTATACCAAATTCAAATTGTGACAATGAATATATACATTAAAAACAATAATAAAAATATGAAACTGGTAGGTGGAAGACCTTTCAGGTTTTATATAGAGGTCAAAAAATGTTTAGTTTATATTTTTTTTTATATTCCTATCTATATTAATGAATAAGTATTTACGATAGACCTACTTATTTACGCATATTGCCTAGGCTAGCCATAACTAAGCTATATTTATAAAGTGATTTAATGTGAGTTGTAGACATAAATTGCCGTAAATCAATACAACAATGACAAGAGTAAAAAAGATCTAAGTAGTACCAACTCATTACTTTACCAAACCCGGTACAATATTGCCACTATCCACAACTTTCAATCCGGAGCCAATTCAATCGGGACAAATCAATCGTCATGGAGTCGAATAGGTACTTTTACGTTTGGAGATCGCGTTTTTCCTGTCTCTATAAAAATACCCGCCCGCCCAAATCGTGTACCCCTCCCGCCCGCGCCCGTTCCACAACCCCCTTTTCGAAATCATCGCCACAGCTTAAGCAACAGTTTGTGCGCTCATCGCTGACATTGTCGATTCTGTTTTATTGGCCGCGATCTTTTTAAGTGAAGTGATCGTTTTTCCATTTCTATTAGGGTGCTTGGTTCCGAATGATTCTCCTATTCAGTGTTTCTTTGGTTGATTTCGTTGAAACAGCGAATTGCGAGGAGATTTTTTGATTTGGCTGTTTGTAGTTTTTTTATCGTTACTCTTGGATTGTTTTTTTATATTAGATACAAGGTAAGTAAATATTTGTAATGTAGGTTACCCATATTGGCAATAAGGTAAGTATGTATATATATTATGTACATCACGTCAGGTGGTTTTTTCTTTTTTTGGGAAAATAATATGGCACTCTAAAGCACGATCGATTGAGGGCATAAGAGGTAACAGTTTTTCCAGTATCTGTAACCGTTCTTGGCCTTGCCTGCTAGCATCAGCGACCAAAACTTTTTTATATGCTGTGAATAATTTAAAATTGCGGGATATTTCCTATTTTGTAGAAATAAGACGCAGCATTACGAAAATCCATATATACAAAAATAGCGGCATCAAATGTCTGTCACAATAGTATTCAAGTTGATTAAACTAGTTATTGTGTTTAGAAGCTTCTATGTCCCATTATTTATTTTCAAAAGTTAAACATACCTATATAACATAAATTTTAAAGCGCTAGTAACCAATCGTACTTAACTCAATTAGTCAACTCGGTGCCCACTACTCCCTAGTAGTTTTTGACCGATCAACTAGGTACAGCATAGTTCTTTACAGCCATTACTAGTAAGGGTGACCCTCAAGTCGAAAATCTGTCGCCAAGCACTTAACAATGTGTTCCGGCAGCTTGCCATTAGATCGAGTCCCATTCTGGGGTAAACTCGTTTATCAGCTCCGATCACGTTATCATGTCTACCATTAGGTGAGATTGTGGTCAAAGGCTATAAAAATATACAACGATTTTTTCCGTAAAGTCGGAAGTCTTTCATTAACTAAGAATTTAATATGCAAAGGATGCGTTAGTGGAAAAATAAAATAAACTTAATTATAGAGTTGCGTCATCATTTACAAGTTTAAAGCTAATTGCACTATTAGACTTGTTTGCAGTATTCATATAACGTAAGTTGAACTATAGCGGTCGCCTCCTTCCCCATACGATGGTTAAGGAACGAGGTGAAAAATTAAAGTTATGAAATATTTTCATGTTAGCTCAGTCGGTTAGAGCATACCCCAGCTAAAGGGGTGGATGACGCGGGTTCGAATTTAATAATATTGTAATGTAATCCGCAAAGCGTTATTGCAAAAACAAAAAAAAACTAACTTACTATTCAACCACAGAGAATTTACGATTTCACAAAAGAGAAAAATATTATAATAATGATTGCATTTACTCAAAGTTTGAAAACCAGGACCAAATAGAACCAGTTTCAAGGTTTAAAATTTAGTATTCCAAACCAAACTACACATGCTCAGATATCAGAATCATTTCATAACGAAGCTGAATTGCGCGATATCGTTTAGTATCGCGCTACGTAATGAGGGCGGGCGGCCGCAGCGATAACGAGCCGGTGCCGTTACGGGGTCGTTACGGACTCGTTACGGATTAAAGAGCGCGACACTGACGCCTATTGCCTAACGCCTATTGTGTAGCATAGAATTGAATAGATATAAAATAAGAACTATAGAAGGTCGTGTTTGTACATTAATAGGATTTTCTATTTAATTCACCACTACCTTACCAGATGGTAAGTGATGGTGTGGTCGAAGATGTTGTTTGGGACAACCTAAAATTACTGGCTCTTAAAGACAGTTGCCGGAACAAATCGTTAGGTACTTGGTGACAGATTTGTTACTTGAGGGTAGTAGCTAGCCAGGCGGGCATTAGCCCTACTAGCATGCTATAACGACTGCCATCTTAAGATAACAACCGTGACCGACGACTTAACGTGCCGTCCAAAGCACGGAAGCGCTCAGTAGTAATGTTACTAGCGGTCACACATCCAAATCATGACCGCGGCGGATGTTTTCACTGACAAGTGCTAAATAGCTTTACTGGGACAGATTTTTAGCAAAATGTTTAGTAGCAGTAAGAATATTGTATGTTAATCATGATCACATTATCTAAGGCAAAGAAAAGTCCGAAAGACGTTTCCTTAAAATTTCCTCAATAGAATAAAATTGCAAAGTTTACTCTAAATTACGCTTGTAACGTAAATATTTTAATTATTTACGAATAAATGTGTATGAAAATATATTGATAAAGTAGCAAAAACCTTATCAAGAGAGACAAGAAAATTCAAATTTTCGATTTACGCCAATAGTTTTGCGTTATTAAGCTTTCTTTAGGATTTTACCTAAGCTGATCGCGATTTTACCATCGTTGCCACACTCCTACGTAGTCCGATAGTGACAAAATTTCAGCAATTGACAGCGTCTTAATTTAGCTGATTGGTTAAGAATGGCTAAGCAAAGTTTGCTGCGAGCACTTATAGAAAATAATCAAGCTTCATCAAGAGTTTGAAGGTACAGGTGGCAACCTACCTATAGATATCAATAATGAAGGTTCTTCGCTGGAGCCAAATTTGATTTTGTCACGGTCAGTCAAACATTGATAGCAGTTTCCGCTTGGCCAATCCTGACAAAATAATCGGACCTAACTTTCATATCATCAATCTATAATCCAATAATTAATGAAGTCACGGTTCTCTTCAAATCTTGATAAATAGTATCCTACATGTTTACAAATCCCAACGAAAAGAAACGTTTAAACTATAAGTGGAACTTAGTAACACTATTCCATTAGCAAAAATACAGAAGCATCGTAATATTTGTTCATGTGTTATTCAGCAATCAGAAAAGACTATGTACAGTCGCCTGGAATAAAAATTATACACTACGTAATTTTCAAAATTATTGACTAAAAATAAAATTAATATAAACACGAGTAAAAATACACAAATTATTCTTTGATTTTCAGATACTTCTGTGTACATTAAGAGAAACAGAAGTTTTTGGCACGATATTGAAAATTACGAAGTGTATACTTCTTATTGCAGGCGACTGTACATTTGTAGCGGAGATCCATTGAGCTTACTACGAAGATATTTGAAAAAAAAATTGTTGGTTTCCTACTTGCGTATGATCTGTTACAGCTTACAAAATAATGTTGACCTCTCCAGCACAAAATAGGCAGTTTTGGCAAAACTGTTAAATTCAACCTTCAAAACTACACTACAGCAACCCAACTTTTAATTAAGAAATACCTATTGTTTTATATTAATATGTACCTAATGTTCATAAATAAACTTAATTTTTAACAATGTTCAGTGTGTTTCTAACCTAATAATTTAGGTAAGACGTTGTATGAGAATTTTGTTTTGGACTAACATCTTTAAGTGCCTTTCTGTGCTCAGTAGT
Source organism: Plagodis dolabraria (assembly GCA_963854805.1). Lineage (NCBI taxonomy): Eukaryota > Metazoa > Arthropoda > Insecta > Lepidoptera > Geometridae > Plagodis > Plagodis dolabraria. The sequence goes on from OY978444.1 coordinate 26,155,235, forward strand.
CTGGAAAAAGACTGCTTTTCTATCATGGGATCTAAAAATTGGCACTCTGATTATATATTTAAGAATCTTTTTCAACTGACGGTATGCCTTTATGAAAAAAATACTACGAACTATATACAACACTACAGCTACTACAATCAAAGCATTTAGACAACCCATAATTCATTGAAGACTCACAGGCAATCCAAATGCTCTAGCCCACTACCAGTTGGCAGCGTGCCCAGCATGCTGACAGCATTGCCCCGTTGAATAGCAATTTAGGAAATTACATTCTAAGTATATTCCGTGATCGCTAATTGCATCTCTTGTGCAATATGGAGGACGATATTTAAAATGTACAATACACATTTTTTAAGGACTATTCAAACCCACCAAAATATTTACTTTCGTTAACACAACATTAGAGCACTCCGATGATTACAAGAATTTTCAAGTTCACATCACGATGCATGACGAGACTACAGCAAGAGAGTTTCCGTACCACGTTACTTAAGGCTATTTACCACCATCCCTTACCGTTAGGCAAGATTGTAACGTGTGATTACTAAGTACAAAACTGTAGCCCTAGCACGAATAACTTGGGAAACGTAACCGTTTCGTTAACGTATCGAAATTTTGTATAAAGCATTTGATCAGCGCCCCTACAGTTCGTAAAAGGAACTAAAATTTTGTAGATTGAAAGGTTTTGACATCTAACGGGTTCAAATTTTAACGTGAACGTTTCGTTACGTAAAAAGTTTTGTGTGAAATCGCGAGCACGAACCTAATTTTAACGTAAGCTCAAAGAAATAAAACGCCAAAATTTACAAATATCAATCATAGAGGATTTTGTAAAGGCTGAAAAAGAATTCATACCTCTTTTTGAATGAATCATTAGCTCTTAGAAAGAAGGTACAATTAATTTGATATACGCTAGATGACGTCACTTTTATAAACCTATCGACTTCACATTAGCCAACAAACGATGCGTTGTGCTGTCAACCATCGCCTCCTGCGTAAACGTACTGTAAATTCAATACGTTGACGTTGCGGACTATCGAAATGTTCGTGCTTGGGCTACCGAACCACGCGGTTACGGCGATTACGCATATATAGCTTTGCCCAGCGTTATAAGGGCGGGCGGCCGCAGCGATAACGAGCTGCCGCCGTTACGTGATAGTTACGGATTCGTTACGAAATAGAGGGCGTGACATTGACTAGTAACGTAGTGCTTATTATGCATGTCTTAGAAGTTGCATACATGTTTGCTTGCATGGTGGTTTGGCAATTTTTGAATGTTATTCTGCCCACCACAAAGTTGCGATAGTAAAGAGCTCTTATGTGCGCCAAATGCGCAGTAACGCCTCACTTAAATCGAAGTGAGCATTGGCATACTGCTCAATGAGTGTATTTATTCCCTTTATCGCTTTTCCTTACGACATACAACAGGAGGTTATGAAACTTTACTGTGCCTAGAAAAGTTATGGGACACATAATAATCTTTCAACAAATTCATTCACATATAGTGATGTTGCTAGCCCTTTTAGTAACAAAGTAATATTTAAAGACGCCTTCGCTCCAACTGGGGTAATGCGTCTGATTATTTGAAATTCAGGCCACCATTAATTACACATAGAAGCAGTTTAACATTTTATGAATTATGTTGAATTTTCTATCTCTTGTTGCTGCACTGAACATGCGTACGTTACTGTAAAAGCCCTTTTCTTGGTTAACCCAAGATTTCAAAATACAAAAAGGGTTTCCGTTGTAAATTGTTGAACATGTATTGCTATATGTAAGGATTTTTAAAAAGTGAAGAAGATTTTTCCCAAGTTATTCTATCATAATTTGGCACGTGCTAGGTCTGACTAAATATTGTTTCTAAAAATTGGTTTTGGAAAATTTTAGTACTAATAAAATTGAAAACTATGAGTACCGAGTTTATACTCAATTACTAAAATAATTATAATCAGATAACTAACTAAACGCTATGTACGACTATAAATAACTAGACAGTTTAACTATACTTTATTTACAAAAGAAATATTAATAAAACTCAAAAATATAAATAAAGCTAATTTTAGTTCAGCTAGTCCGCAATCAATTTTTGTAATCTTTTGGTAAGAAAGTAAAAATGGAGTACTTTAATATCAACAAGGTGAGCTATTAGGACATTTTATAACTATTTTTAAATTCTACCAGGTCTATAATATACATAAACATAAGTAAATGTTTAACTTGGCTTGGTATATCCAATCCAAGTTAAAAATAATGATGACTGCAGAATGTTTTGTTGGTATTTTTACCATAAATATTGAGTAAATATTACTTCCTCCAGTTGTTTAGTTTTCAATTTTACAAAAGCCGTGATGATGACCTAGCCTATAAATTAAAGCCAGACATATCGGTGTACATTTTCGTGCAGAATTCAGTAGTACGAATACGCACGAAAATCACCGACCGACGAAATAATAAAAGAGCTCAAAAACTGGGTACGAACGTTCACCCTGAACTATCTGTATCTTTAAAGATACCTGAAAAATCACCTCGCATTGTTTCCGAGTACAAGCAACGGCGAAAGGATTCAGCATCGCATTAAAAACAGATGAGGTTTAAAAAGCAGTTCCCGCAAATGATGCTAAAAGGACGATGCAGACGGGCAGATCGCTTTCGTTTGAGTTGTGTATAAACGCTACGGTTGTAATTTTTTACAGGTTATATTGTGTTGTCCTTTGTTGTTAAAGAAAATAATATATTTCATGCAATTGTTGTGCGTTACAAGTTCTCATATGTGATCGTATATTTCTTTGACCCGCCCATATACTATACAAATCCCATAGAAACAGAATAGATACATATAAATACTTAAGTACGTGTATGAAAAAAGCGTACGGAAAAAAGATTTGTTAAATGTAAATATTGCATATATTTTCAGAATTAATATTGACCCTCGACGTCATAGAGATATGCGAGGAATCTATGCAGTTTGACGAAAATGTTATCAACTGTTCAAATTTATAGGTTCAAGTCATTATATAAGCACAGCCCATGCCCCACACTTAACACAGGGTAGTACTAGTACGCGGTGGTCTCTTTCTGCGAAGCGGTGATGGCGCAGAAAGAGGCCGCGGAGCGGGCGAGGGAGGACGACGTCCTCGCGGACCCGCTCCGGCGTAGACGAACTGGGGGGAGGAGAAGGCGATTCGGGCGCCTTCTCGCTCTTTCCTAGTGCTGTGCGGATCATCGGTGGAGAGTCGGGGGATTCTCCACTGGCTTGCACGATCCCACACGTCTGGGGGATGGCCTCAATGAGCCGGGTCATCCCTCCATTGGCCGGGGCCCGTCATCCGTGACGGGCCGGCCGCCGGGGCGAGATGGTGACTGCTAACGCTACCCCATTTCGCCCTACTAGGCGGCAGACTGCTCATCCCGGGTTTTTAGTGGGTAACCTCACTTACTACCCCCCCGTGGGGGTAGTAAGGCCCTTCAGGCGAGGACTCCCACATAACCACTCCGCTCCCCCCGGGGCGGGTGGTATCCATAAAGGATTTTCACGGGTGAAAAAAAAAAAAAAAAAAGGGTAGTACTAGTACCGGATTTCCAAGATTATTACGCAAAAAACATCAATTTAGTATAAACGTGGAGAAGACAATAACAAATAGACGGGCTTTACTCTTTTAGGGTTGCGTCACGTTGCGCATCATCACAACTACCGAAAGCAAATTGTGTTCTTTGTTTTGATCAACCTAAATAGCTACAGCTTAAAAATACATTATATTGGAGTTGACATTACTAAATTTGTTAATGGTACAGACCTAATATCGTGAAATGCCAGAGTTCTTAATCAGTGAAGTTTTATAATTGTTTTGTTTATAGACAGGTATAATGAAATAAAAATTGTACTCGTATAAAATTTGTATTGTGTTTGTACATTACTCTCTCCATGTGCAAATAATGAATTATTTTTACTACCTTTACAACCTTATCTACTGCAAATCTTTTCATGTAGGGACCCTTCTTAGTTTAGTTTTCAATGCTAAAATATGTTCTTAACATAATGTGATCCGCTAGACATACCGCCCATAGAACAAATTATGACTATAGTGGAAAACGGCTTCGGAGCAAATAATCCTCAATTTAATAAGTATGAAAGTAAATTTTAACGTAATATGTCATGAAAGCATAGTTTTTTAATGGTTATTGTTGCTTTATTGTATAACGCCACGTTCATATAACATCTCAAAATGTTTGTTAGAAGTTAACCCTAACAGGTTGTTAGCATTTTACCAATAACCCTGTATATTGAGAACCATTTTGAACTAAAATCCCGTGAACATTTAGTGGGTTATTATTATATCCTGGCGATTAAAAGCGACAGCGTTTCTACCGCCCGTGTGCAAACCGCGCACGGACGATTGGTTTAGTTAGCAGTGAGCGTCGCGCCTCATTTACTTGCCACCACCGTCGCCGTGCCGCAGTTCGACTTTGTCACCACTCTTTCATTCATGGCTCTAACTATCAGGTAAAGGATCACAGTGATCGGTTGCGTTGTTGCTAAATTTATTAGTATATAATTTCCAAAGGAAACTAAACATGTACCGTTTACGTTTGTGGTGTGGAAGAGACATAATTAAATTAATAGCTTAAAAGAAAGCTTAAGCTTATGCTTCTTTTTTTTTGTACTACTAACACAGACCTATTATCATACTAAACTGCAGCAAATATTTATCATACTAAACTGCAGCATATATTTTTTAATTTGTTACATGATAACTTAAGATTGAAATTATAAAAACGAATTTAAAATTTTATTTTCATTTCACAAGCTCGAAAAGTTGTTGTTTATCATTTGAAATCATCGCGTAAACGTGCTTTATCCTCTAGGGCTGAAAAGGTTTTTAATTAGCTTCCTCAGGTTTCAATAAAAGTACACGCACCATATAACTTTGCAGTCTTTCATAACAAATAACTATTATCATTGTGTAGGTTGCTCTTAAAATTTATATTTTTGCCTCATAGAATTCAAACAATTCAAAAACAATCCGAACTCTTTCAGATTGGATGTCAATCAAATAAAAATATCCTTTTTGTTACGCTATACCTACAATAGAAACAAAGCAAAATCACGATAAAAATACTATTGTTTAAAAAAGTACACCATCAATTCATGCACTTCAGCTTTTGTATGTCACAAAATCACTAGCGATTTTTACTCATGAGTTTATACCTAAATTTTCAAATACCCAGCCATAAAGCGTCCTATTAAATTCCGATGCAAATAATTTCTAAAACGTGATTCACGAGAAATAGCGCAAAAGTGGAGAAAGGGCGGCCAACAGGTTGACGTCGAGTTTTAATGATCCCGTAATGATTGAGCCTGGGGCCCCACGCGTCCCACTCACATAAATAAGATCAGCCTGTATAGGATACTAGGGATACTGGTATCGTATACAATGTTTTCTGTAACAGTCACCTACCGTCGAATCTTCAGTGCACCTGCACAGGCCTTCCCAAGAACAGTTGAAGACACCTAGTGGCAATAACCTCAAGGAAAAAGATTTTATACCGCATTTTTTTAATTATTGGGAAATATAGCGCTTTTTGGCACATATTTGGTTCACTTTGCCAACCAAAGTATAAATGAATCGTAGGTAATTACAGTCATGAGACGTAGACTAGTTGTAAGTAATACCAACATTTCCCGGCATTAAAATATGCATTTTTCATTGAATATATTAAAATCAATATTTTTTATTAGTAGGTATTTAACAATGCACCAAATACATCCTTTGCATTAAAACACTGATTGCATATCAAATCTTTCACGACTAACGAAACTGAATGATTTAAAAATTTACCATTGGAAACACATCAAAAATATTGTCAAATATCAAAATTTGCAAGTAAAATAACAGGACGAAGAACTAACGTCTCGGTGTGACTAGCACAGTGCAGTGTCAAGCAGTATGAGAACGCGGTGACACTACAACTGTTATGGACAGGCGGCATGACGCTTACCATTAGGCAAGCCAATAGTCCGTCTCATTATTTCTTAGCTTCTTTCCATAAAATACCATAAAAAGAAAACATTACAGATGTGAAACAAACCGCACCAACCAAATACTATGCACATGCAAACTGAAAATTCAAAATATACAAAGCACACTCAGAAGGTATTTTTGAGAATTAACGCCACACGAACGTTTTTGGTTGCATCCAAAATTTTCATCGTGCATCAATCAAAACACTTGGTACATAGTACGCGAGCGGCTGCACCGACTTCGGGCCATTAAAAATAATCGATTGCGAAAATATCGTGGGCTTTCCACTAATGACATGTTGACGGAAAACAAAGCAAATGGGGTCGCCGCGGCGAGAGTGCATGCTTGTCAGTGATCGCTCGATTTAGCCTCAAGACGAACCACACTCAGGACGTAAGGCCTCAGCAACAAGGAGGCTCAGCAGCAGTGCTCTCGGCTCGAGGAGCCTTCGCTATTGGAGCCGAGAAATCTTTTAAGATTTTTGTTTGTTTGGATAACTGCATGCAGTTGTGAAGGATGACAGAATTAGGAGATACATAGATATGTCTTCTAAAATACTTGAATGAGATGTAGGTAATTACGTGATCAGTGATCACACACACCTACGAGTGAAATATGAGTGAAAAAGTTTATTATAAAATGTTGAAATGAAAGTTAGTTTAAAGATAATTAATATATAATGTTGTCTTAGGTTTTAGCGATTATTACTCATTTAAACAAATTGAAACGGTTTAAATCGCGTATATTTATCCTTATTTTCGTCCAACGTTTCCAACACTTTGCAGTGAGTTTGAAAGGTTGGGACAAAAATAGTGATAAATATACGCGATTAAAACCATTTTAAGTTGTTTAATTACTATAGTTAATAAATGTTGCAATGATTTAATAATTATTAAATTAAAAATATAAAGAATCTGTGTACAGGTCTAATTGCTTTTGAAGTGACTGACACATTTTTTTCATGTGATTAAAATATGTGTCTCTAGCAGGTATATTAAAAAATGGTTGTGAACTAGTAACTGATGCAAATGAAGAACATTGAAATTAAATATTTAAAAAACTAAACCAAATATGAGCAATGATGAGATAATGAGGCTCTAGTCCGCTGTACCTCGGCAACTAAATTATTGTGTCATTCAGCTGCGAAGAAAGTTTTCATGTGTATCTATGACGCTTTTCTTATGCCACTAAGTAATTGAATTTGGAAACCTCACCAAAATCTGACTCTATTGATTTCGTTCGATTTTCGAGGAGTACTTCGATTCTACCGGCACATAAAGCAAACACACGGTATAAATAAGTACAAATACTCGTATTTAAGGTATGGAATATCTAACTCAAGGAATATTCAGTCAAGCAGTTGCGCAAACGAGACTAATGATCAGTCCTTTATGAACTGCAAACTGGACTGAGGTTCCAAATATAGTTTTCTATAATCAAAAATCGGTGGTGTCTTCTTCGTCTTAGCATTCTTCACTGTTTTTGAAGAATCTTCTGTAATTTTTAAAGGAACTGAAATAATAAAAATATTTTTGACTAAAAAAAGCATAAAAGTGTTTACGATCCCAATATCGTTATTTTTTAACAAATTAAATAACAGTGGGTAACGTTTCTTAATATCGATCGAGATACAAGATACAATTTAACAGCACCTAAACCATCTCACCATTTTACGAGCCAATACAAGGTACGCGCGGAGTATATTTTCCCGAATCGGTGTTTAATAGGTTAATTCACGTGGAAGAGAGTTGCGGAGGGCGCTCGCGCCGAGCACGTCTTGTTTTTGTTTCAAATGAAATTATTGCGCGAATAAAATATTTTACTGTCTGTCAATTTGCTGGAAGAAACGTTCCGCCAGATATTAAGCAGAGGTTAAAATTTTATTTGCGAGGAGTTATTACTCCAATGCCGGCGTCTCGGCCGCGTGATGTAGTTAAATTCTCTTTGGTGAATCGGACTCGCTCGTGGCCCATTATTACTTGATGTAAGACAATGCCTACAAATAAAATAAAATGCCTTTATTTATAGCCGTGGCGAGAGGATCGAGAGGACTTTACTTGTAACGATTGTTTGGTTCATAAATGATGACATTGTTATCACAGTTTATTTGCTGGTACGTTTTTGAAGTACAAAAAGATTATTCAATCACAAATGTGTATTATATTCATTATTTGTGATAAGTAAAATCATCCCGCACGTGACTATATTTTTTTCTCTCGTTATAATTTTGGAATGTAATCTAAAATTATTGTAATAATAGAAATAATAAAGTAAATTAATATAGGAGACACATGAACACACATAAACATAATTTATACAGTGACACGTAATAAATTTTGCATGGTGGTAGGGCATTTCGCATGGTGGTAAGGCATTTTGCGAATACCCGCTTGGCTAGCTACCACCCTCTATTAGAAAATCTGTCACCAAGCACCTAATGGTGTGCTCCGGCAGCTGTCCTTGAGAGCCAGTAATTCTAGGTTATCCTGAACAACATCTTCGACCACCTCATCGCTAACCATCAGGTGAGATAGTGGTCAAAGGATAACCTATCATGCATAAAAAAAAACATGGCTTAACAAATTTGACTATGATACCACTGAGGATACGTTAGACGCTATATGTATGTAAATGATTTACGTTTTATTTATATTTTATCGTATATTTTAATTGTGATTTTGTATGTGAGACTGGCTTAACAGTCTTGCTGAGTCAGTTTTGAAATAAGGTCGATATGGGCATTCAAAAAGCAAAGTATTTATTTACAACTTTGATTTTTGAATGTACATATCTGTGATTGAAGCATAAATTGATTTTTAATTAATTTAATTTTGTACTTTAACTATACCTTTGTTTAAATATACATTACACTATATATTTTTATGTGTGTTTACTAAACTTTTTGTTTATATAGAACTAGCTTTCCGGGAGCGGCTCCGCCCGCCCATATGTCGGTTATCGCGCAAAAACATTAACCTCTTTTTGCGCAGTTGGATAAAAACTATCCTATGTTTTTTCCCGGGTCTCAAACTATTACCATACCAAATTTCATTCAAATCGGTCAATAACATCTTCATATCGGTCGGAAATATTATATAAGTACTGTTTTTTTTTTATATTTATGATAATTATAATTTCTATGGGAGAAGCCTTTGGCTCTAAAACACAGTTAACACTAGAAGAGTAATGGATTCACAATATACTTGTAACAAATTGATATGTCAAATAAAGAGATTTGTATTAGTATCTCTATATAGGAGTAAGCAGAGTATCCACGAACACGAACTTGTTTGGTTGCCACGTAATAGAGGGTAAGCCTATGGTGGTACAAATCCATATTGCACAGTTGTCCGATCTAAGTTCGAAGCAAGGACGTCGATATTACAAAACGACGATTAACGCCACTTCAGCAACAACATACTACAAACATTCTAGTTTATTCGTTTAAAAAATGTAGTCGCAATGTATCGTTAATTTTAATATTTCTAAAAATCATGTTGAGTTGAGATTTGATGGCAGAATGTGCTTCCACACAACAAAGCCGAGTGTAATTGGTGCATTGTACAGGCCGCGGGCGAGCATCGTTAGCCTTTCTTTCGTAGACGAGGTTTTGTCCGGGCCTTGCTAATTAACTATGAAATTAATTGACGCGGCAAAGTTTCCGAGTGAAACTTGAATTAATTGGCACGTCCGACTTCAGCCTAATTAGGAGCCTGAGGCTTTTCAGCATGGCGCTCGTTGATGCCGTGAAAAACACACAAAAGTGTTGTGAGTGCGCAGACTGAGCGCGGGAGTACTGCTTCGCTTAGATCAAAATGTAGGCGGTTGGTGCCCGCTTGTTTGTATTTAATGCGCCGAATTTAGTTATAATAAAATGTAGATCAGATTTCAACATCATACAGTGTTATTTTTAATTATAGGATTTTTGATAGCTTATAATATAGCCTTTGATCTTACCTAATGGAAAGGAATGATGCGACCGAAGATGCGTTGTTCAGGCTAATCTAGAATTACATCTCTCATATACATTATTTTGTACTGACCTCACTTATCGTAGTGCATGGGAAGCAGAGGTAAGGATAGCTCCGACTCATAAAAGAAACCTGCCAAGTTATCACACACCGTGGGTTCCGTACCAACATAATAAGGCATACTACCAACAAAATAAATATGAGTCTGACCCGCACTTGGTCGTTTTTAGGGTTCCGTACCCAAAGGGTAAAAACGAGACCCTATTACTGAGACTTCGCTGTCTGTCCGTCCGTCCGTCCGTCTGTCTGTCACCAGGCTGTATCTCAAGAAGGGTGATAGCTAGACAGTAGCAATTTTCACAAATGATGTATTTCTGTTGCCGCTATAACAACAAATACAAAAAGTTGGCTGAGTGCGAGTCAGATACGCACGTCATAACAAAAAAAGGTTAAAATATGAAGTCTAATGTTGAGCTAATGGTACGGAACACTTCGTGCGCGAGGCCGACTCGAACTTGGCCTATTTTTTATTATTATTTGTCGTTGTACGATAGTTATTAGTAATAATTCCAAGTTTGACGCATGTAGTAACTGTTTTTAAGATAAAGCAAAATCAAATAAAATCGGCCAAGTGCGAGTCGGACTCGCGCACGTAACGTTCTGTACTATGATCTATACAACATTATACTATATTATAACCTTTTTTGTAGATTTCCCGTGCGTGAGTCCGACTCACACTTGACATATTTTTAGTATTTGTTGTTATAGCAACAACAGAAGTACATCATCTGTGAAAATTTCAACTGTCTAGCTATCACGGTTCATGAGATACATCCTGGTGACAGACAGACGGACAATGAAGTCTTAGTAATAAGAGTGCCGTTTTTACCCTTTGGGCACGAAACCCTGAAAACTTTAGGAAAAATTCTAGGTTAGCCTGAACAACATCTTCGACCACATCATCACTTACCGTCAGGTGAGATAGTGGTCAAAGGCTAACAGGCATTTAAAAAAAATAAAATAAAAAAACATTATATATAATCGATTCTTGTATGTATGTCTGTTTCTATTATTATTTACCTACACATTATGCGAAAATTTCAGTGGGATGAATTTTTTTACTTACCTATAACAGTTTCAAATATAAGACGGATGGACAGACGCGGCTAAGTAATAGGGTCCCGTATTCTTGTACGGAACCGTTAAAGTACTACCTTATAAGGTCACGTTAAAACAGCGTTTCGGTTTATAAAATCATAGTCATTCGTGTCAACCTTCCACAAACGAACATTTTCAACAGAAGAACGACTTATTTACTAAAATCAAACAATCCATAATAACAGTACCTTCGTGACTATTACTCGTCGGGCCCTGTTACCAATTATTATTTATTTATAGATACAACACACAAACACTGGCCGGTGGAGGGTTGGGTGCGTTTTGTCCCGGGGCTCCATCGGCCCCATAATTAACATACATTATGAATTATCGAAAATGACCCACTCCAATACACCTAATTACATGTTGCCGACGACGCCGTGGAAGGTACCCACCAGTAATGAATAGCTTTGTATAATATTAATGCGTAGTGCCGACCTTTATTAGATATCTTTGTTGGGATGAATCATATTTTATGAGCCCTATTATGTGTTAATTGGGTTTATTTGAGACTGTTTTGTTTTATTTTGGTGTAATTTGGAAATTTAAATTAACGTCTGGAAAGTGGAGTAAATTATTAACTTTGTTTTAATTAATAGCTCATTTCATGGTTATTATTTATTTGGATGAGATCTTGTTTGATGATAAGTAGATAAGGTTTTGTAATGAAAACGGATTTAGCTGGTTTTGTAGGTCGTTTTAGTGGTTGGGATTTCAGTGTTAATTTATTATCAGTACTATCAGTACTAATATTATAAATGCGAAAGTAACTCTGTCTGTCTGTTACGCTTTCACGCCAAAACTACTGGACCGATTTGAATGAAATTTGGTATGGAGATAGTTTGAGACCCGGGAAAAAACATAGGATAGTTTTTATCCGACTGCGCAAAAAGAAGTTAATGTTTTCGCGCGATAACCGACATACGCGCGGGCGGAACCGCGCCCGGAAAGCTAGTTTACTATAAAAATAGGTGTTTTCAATTGTTGTAACTAATGGTTGTGTATTTCAGAAACGATGCATTGCATGATTTTTTGTGGCTTTATATCATGTTTATATTCCAAAAATATAAGGTTGAGGATTTTGTATTATGAATAATTGCAAAACCTATTTCTTTGTAAGTTGCTCACACTTAATTTTCCTGAAAATTGCAAAGAAAATTCTTATTTACTTTACATTTTCCTGATATCAAAGCCAATATCTTTTTAGAGAAGGGGCGTAAATACTTTGCTTTTCTATATATTAAACCATGCACACATAAATTTGAGTTATATAATAAATTTTCGGTGACTAAAAAGTTCTTTCAATTGATAATGTAATGATGCAGTTAACATATTTTATACTACACCTGCTCGGAAAGTACCTTGATACTTTATCAAATTTACGGTAGAAAGTACGTCATTGCATATCGAACAAATATGCGGGGAGAAAACGCATCTGAGCGGGAGAGAAAAGTGTATGAAAATCCATTTGTTACGTGGTTTTTCTTTTTTAATTTTGGGTAAGACTATGCGCTGGTAACCTAAATATCAAAAGCCAAAAAGTTTTTACAGTGAGTTTTTATCTCCAAGTTCGCAAAATGACACTGGCCACTAGCTGTGTGCGATTCCCGATCTCGGGTGTTTTAAAGCCCTCGCCTACGGCTCGGGCTTCAAACGACACCCTCGACGGTAATCGGTCACTTTGTCCTCTCGGGAACAATGTACTATTTTTTAGTAATATTTCTAAACGTTTACCCCAATATTACACACAAAATCTGAGAATTTGTTTTTCTTTTACGCTCCATGTATACTATTCATTAAGAGTCTATACATTCATGATAATGTCAAATCCATCACACTAATATTATACGTATATATGCGAAAGTTTGTGAGTGTGTGAGCTAGGCTGTCATTGTTTTAACAAACATACACACACATCATTAGGGGTAACCCCCTACATGCTACAACGACTGAACCGATTTGGTAAAAGCATGAAATATACAAAGTTTAGCTTCTGAATTAAACCATCACCCACATTTTCATTCTCATCTTCACTTTTTGCCATTGTATACGCAGATGAAACCACGGTCACAGCTAGTATTTTATCCTTAATTTTAACTGTTGCCGTTCAGTGTGACAAACTAAAGAAAATAAGGCGCCCTTTATGTCTGCCAGTCCCTCTGTCACTAACGGAGAGACAGACATACGCGTCCGTTCATCAGGTGTATAAATTCTTACAAGACCAGCCAATTACTACTACCCAATAGAAGTCTTCTTTTTAACTTTACAAGTTTTAAAAAAATAATATCATTAAAACATCGGTCACAACCTTGCGTTAAAAGTATTATTTTAACCAATTCAGCCGATATTATGAAGTACTCGTAACTATACTCTATTTTGTGTGTAGTTAGTATTTGTATATCTCTCGTGTTCTATTGTTCATATTGGGACAAATTTATGAAAGGATAGTTGAGTTAATAAGGGTATAAGTATGGATTGATAAATTCTCATACTCTAATTCATACAAACTTAATATTAACTTACTTTAAAAAATGTATATGAAGTTCTATCTCATTTTCTTGTGTTGTAATCAATAATTTCTATTCAGCAACTTTTTCCCTTGATTTTTCAAACACGACGCAGTTTTTTAGAAGGTTTTATTTATTTTCACCTGTCCCGCAATGTTTGTCATCAAATCTTGGAAATTAAATTTTATCCACTCTCCGGTAACCGATTGAGCTGAAATTTTGCATACATGTGTAAATCGCGCGACAATACAATATTATGATAACATGGTGCAATACAATACAATATTATGATATCTGATGATAGAGCTGGAAGGTGGCCAAAGGAACTTCGCAATGAAACGACACAATCTCATCGAGTTTGGGCTCATTTGAATCGTCTTAACGAATATTTTTTTAAATATTTGTACATTTTTTAGTAACAAGAACATAATAAAAACTTGTTTTTAAAAAGTTTATTTTTCAGAGTACCTAAAGCTTGTTTTATAAATACTTTTATCAGTATTGACGAAGGCTATATGATCACTTTGAACCACTCACCCATATTATTAACCTTAAGTGAGATTTTATAGGGGAGATAAAAAACAATCCAACTCTAGTAAACAAAAACACGGATTGAAAAAATGTAAACAAGATTTATAATATGTTATGGAACTAAAAGTCCCACTAAAAACTCCACAACAGACAGATATCCAAAATAGAGGTTTGATAAAAATAACTAAATTTAAGGAAAGAATAACGGGCTACAACTACCCAGTGAAAATAAGAGACCTCATTACCGAAAAGAGAATACAAAAACAAAAATGGCAATAAACCTGGTCCCTAAAATATAATAATAGATTGGACAATCTTACAAAGACTATTAAAAGTATGTCTTCAGGTATACTGTTCCAGATGCTGATGTCATCTTTCATCATCATGACGTACACTGATCGCGGTCTTCACTGTCAATGCTAGTTAGCATTGACAATCACTGTTTTCACTCCTTAGGTAGATATTGCCTCTTTCGCGGCTAGCACTATATACTGCCCTTTTGCAATCCTCATGTGTCGGCCATCTTGGCAACACCACGATGGCGCCACTTACTCTTTCCGTAGTCAACTGCGCTTCTTTTAAGATATACATTTGAAATAAATAAAACATGTTATATTTTATTAATTAAATTAAATAAGTAACCTAACACTCGTTATAGAAAACTACCATAAATATTAAGAAACCCATTACTCAGAGTTCACCCATTAGAGAATCTGATGGTACCAGGGCGAATAATAATGAACCAGAGTTGCTACGTTTGCACATCACTTAGAGCAAATTTTTCAGCTATGTCAAGAGGTCCAAGTCAGACTTTGTCTAACAAACTATCACCCGGTGATTAAGAAATAAAACTTGTAACTCCAAAAGAAAAATTCAACTAATTCAAACATAATTTGCCATTTTTAGACAACAACGGGGACCGACGCGACGGTTTAACTTGCCTTACGAAGCACGGAAGCACTCAGTAGTAATGTCACTAGTGGTCACCCGTCCAAGACATGTCCCGGTTGTTGTCTTTGGATGGCAGTCGTTATAGCATGGTGGTAGGGCATTTTGCGAATGTCCGCCTGGCTAGCTACCAACTCCAAGTAGGAAATCTGTCACCAAGCAACTAACGGTGTGTTCCGGTAGCTATGTTTGAGAGCCAGTAGTTAGCCTGAACATTTTCATTCTTGCGACCAGCACCTAACGGTGTGTTCCGACAGCAGTCACGGTGTCGCTAATTCTTGGTTATACCTGATACCTTTACCATCATCTACCACATCATCACTTACCAACACGTGAGGTAGTTGGTCAAAGGCTTACCTATAAACTATAAAAAAATGTTATGTAAATTGTCAATATTCTAAGCGGCTGTGGAAATTCAGTTATGAATTTGTAAATATTTCGAACATTTCGTTATATCTTATTGATAGGATTTATTTTTCTGCTTCGCTTCCTTTTACTTCACAGCTACACCAACAATGATGGTGTTACTACGAAAGAGTATTTTGTGTGTATATAATATTTATGTACAGTATTTAATTCAAATATGCGCTCTGCTTCAGGCAGGCTGCTGCGCATAAATCCTTAACAATAAATGTAGTGCACTTTAATTAACGAAAGTTATATTTTATTTACAAATTATTAGAGCTAAAGTTTTGTTTTTGAAGCGCTCTTAGCGAAGTTTGCTTAGTCGTTCTTAACCGATCAGTAAGTTAAGCAACGTCTGTTACGGTCATAACTTGGATGGGTGACAGCTAGTGGCATTATTCTCAATAGACTAGATAGACTATAGAATTCTCCATAGAATCTATCGACTAAGCGTCGAATATATTGATCAGGCAAATGAAGAATTACTGATGGCTGTCAAGGACAGCTGCCGGAATACACAGTTAGGTGCTTGGCAATTTTTTACTTGAGGGTGGTAGCTAGCCAGGCCGGCATTCGCAAAATGCCCTACCACCATGCTATAACTCCCACGTACTATGCCTTTGCATGGCGTAAAACGTATTATAATTTTACAATATAGTTGAATGGTGTATAATGGAACTAGCACGAAGCCCAGACAACATATGAAGTTAGTCACAAATGGCGAAATGCACTACGCCCATCACCTTAAGACAGAAAGTTGTTGAGTTTGCCTGTAATTTCAACCGACTTACTTCTTAAGTTGACGTGTATTTTTTTAATGTATGATGATGACTTTTTACAGAGTAGTTCGATTTCAATATCGAATTATATTATTACATTCGCGGTGATCCCATATAAATTTCATCAAAATCGGTTGAGTGGTTTATACTGAACAAGTATAAATTCATTTAAAAAGTTAAAATCCCGCTTGCTATTTATTTATTTCCGCTAAGCGTTGTATCGTTCCAAATACATAAAAACAGCAAGATATATATATTTTTTTTATTGTAATTTTGTAAAGCAAGATATATATATTCATGGAATAGTATTTTAAAGCCCTACATTTTGATATCCTACTCAAAGGATTTGGAAGAAAAAAAAATTTTTTCTCACAATGTGGCGTTTAAAATCTGCCAGTTTGTATTTTAATTTATAAAATACAAATATCATTTTAAAAATGTAACAGAATGTGTAATTTTATAAATTTTAATAATCGACTATTACACATTTTTTATCTTAAAACAACTTTGGTATTACTTGGTATGAGGGCAACATATTATATATTAATAAATCAAAAATAAAAACATTCCCCAACAACGAAGCACCTTTTGTTGAAATAAAAAGATCCAAATTCATGTTAACAAGTTTTAAATAGACTTACGAGAAAAACAGTGTTAGAGTTTCATAGTAGCCCCTTTTAAAGCCTTCTAGTTCGTCGCACAAACTGAATATCAGGGTGTACACATTCCCACCTGAAATGTTCGAAGAATACCCTCAAAATATATTTAAATATATTTGTAAAACATGCCCCACACTTATATTTATGTCTTCCTTTTAATGCTTGACTGAACAAACAGATTATATGAAAATCTGTCTACATAATAGGTACATTAAATTATTAGGAACCAACTAGAGCTCGCGTTATTTTTACCGGAAAGATTCCGACCAGTTTCGCACTGTTTTGAAGTCCTTCAAGTGTGTCTTCTTCTTATTTTATTTAGTGGCTTCTGCGATATTTCCACAATTTCGCCAAAGTCGCGTGGGTAGAAAGAATGATATACTTACTTACCTATAATGGAGATTGCTCGGTGGAATAGGTAGTGATCGGTGATCCCTGACCAATAATTTTGCATCTGAGTTCTGCCTCCGAATAAACAACCCAGGACATACACAGGACGGAACAAACAATCATAGTTATATACATATTTAACATTAGTGAATAAAATATCAGATAATAATGGTCTAAATCAACCCTATTTTACCAGAGAGTTGAAATACTAGAGTAGATATATCCGAACACCACTGCTCTAAAAGCTTACTAGAATTTAGCTAACTACGCACATGTATATTATGCAGTTTGTAATGACAAGGAAAGAACGTTCAAATATTATGCGTCATATCTGTTGCAAGAAAGAGATAAATAAGAAATTCGTGTAACCACCGAGCCGCACGAGACGTTCCGATCACCATTACACTGCGATCTCTTTCACTCTCTCACACCAAACGATACACATATCTCGCTCATCCATTTCATTACGATTAGTTCCTAAGATAAAACTAAATGACGATATTTTCTATTTCATCGTGAAATGAAACAGTTTTCTTATCTCTCACAGTGCTTGTATAATTGGTGCAGAGTCTAAAGACACAAGGAAGGCATATCGTCTACAGATTATTTCTAAAAAATACGATTAGCGGCGATGTATTCACCGGACGCTCGAAAGTGCAAGACTGGTAGTGACCCTAGTTATTACCTTGAATTCGTCTAGTAAATATGGAGGGCACACAACTCATCACAGGTAAAAAAATCTTAGTATTTTACCAACAACAATGACAGTGACAGTGGGATAAGTGACAGTTCTGACGGCGACTTGACAAATGCAGCTGAGCCGGGACAGACAGCGCCATCGCAACGTCAGTTACGCGCTGAGGCACGTGCTCGTTGCTTCGCGTAGTCGTGACTCCCAGACGAAGGATTTCAAAACAGTCCAAAACTGGCCGGAATCTTTCTGGTAAATATAACGCGGGTCCAAGACGGTTCCTAATAAGTTAATATGGATAAAACTCGCGATAGTTTTCAATGTGAAATAAAAGGTATAGACCGGCAAATAGGCCGCAGTAGTGTCTTCGCAGCGCTCTGTAGGTAGGTATTCTGTTATCTATCCGCTGCCTTTTTTTTTTATGCCTAATTGGTTAGCCTTTGACCACTATCTCACCTGATGGTAAGTGATGATGTGGTCGAAGATGTTGTACAGGCTAACCTAGAATTACTGGCTCTCAAGGACAGCTGCCGGAACACACCGTTAGGTGCTTGGCGACAGATTTTCAACTTGAGGGTGGTAGCTAGCCAGGCGGGCATTCGCAAAGTGCCCTACCACCATGCTGTGACGACTGCCATCCTAAGACAACAACCGGAACCGACGGCTTAACATGCCCTCCGAAGCACGGAAGCGCTCAGTAGTAATATCACCAGCGGTCACCCATCCAACTTCTGACCGCGGTGGACGTTGCTTAACTTTGCTGATCGATTCAGAATGGCTAAGCAAACTTCGCTACAAGCGCTTCGACTACATTCAATCACAACACACGGCAATATAAAATAATAATATATAAAAATGTTGCTTAGCTAGTTAACCAATGGACAGGATGGCATCCGTTCAGACATTAACATCATAAGTTTTAATGTGGCCTAATTTGTGGCCTGGTTTCAATGTTCCTATCGAGATATAAAAAAAACTGAAAAATGGAACCGAATTCAACACTCAAAAGTTTGAAAGAATTTGTTGACGTCGATACCATGACCAAAAGTCCTTATGATCACAATATTGTGCGCACCATTCGACAAGTTATTTCACATTTTGAGTGTTGAAGTCTGTTCCATTTTTCGGTAACAAACATTTTTTCACCCTTTTTATTGTTCCTTGCTACTTACGGGATCGATTGTTATTCATTGGCAATGACTACATATATCATCAAGATAGGAAAAAACTTTTCAGTTATTGACTGCAACTCAAAAATGACTTTTTAATGGAATTTAAATGGAACCACACGACAAGCATCAACTTTCAAATAAAAAAGAAACATCAAAATCGGTTTACCCAGTAAAAAGTTCAGAGGTAACATAATCATAAAAAAGACGAATTGAGAACCTTCTCCTATATTTAAGTTGGTTAAAAATAGGACGTGTATGTTCGAAACAAATTCTATTAAACTTGTAATACCGGATGATTAGTTCTTCGTTTGATATACATCTTAAAACGATTAAAAGGGATAGAAGCTTTACGCCTACATCTTGATGTGATATAGTCATTGACTAAGGGTCTGTTTCAGAATGTTCGAGTAAGTTCTGGTTATACTACCCCGAACATCTTTATGAAACAAAACACTATATTTGCGTTTCACAGTCATCGATTTAGCCGATCCATCGGTTAAAGCTTGAAACGTTCGGCATGTTTACTCTAATTTTTAACATTCAGTTATTTTGGGATTCAGGATTCAGGAGATTCTGAAACGGACGCAAAATCTCACTATGATTTTATCTTGTTAGGTCTTAATAGCTTTTGGACTAGATCGCCAAAAACCAGATAGCGTAAAGACTCAGTTGTCGTTTGTTTTCTTAGGTACAGTTATGTCGATAATATTTTCGAAGTTTATTCTTCGAATGGAATTGCATAAGTTGTAAGAAGCGGGTGAAGTGACCGCTAATGACCAGCTCAGGGGTGCGCCGCCGATGGCTGCGGCATCGCCTCGTTAGCGACGAGGACCCATTCTCGCTGAGAGTTCTTCATTCTTGTGAGATAACGCTGCAACCTTCTTTTCTTACAATTACCTATTTATATTAAAGTAAAATTCATTGTAAATTTTCTGTACATATTTTGTAATTGAATATGTTCAATCAATCGCTTTGTTCAAGTTTTCGAGTAATGGAACAAAGATTGATTTTCTTTGTATCAGTATTACCATACTGTACTGTATCAGCCGTATAGTCCACTAATGAACACAGCCTTTCCCAATATGGGGAGTTTGCCATAATCCCCACGCTTGGCAGGCGGCTTGGGGATCGTAGTGTAAGATATCATTTCCTCAGAAAGTGCTGCTGCCCACCTTCTGGTATGTATCCCTGAGGCGCTTCTTAAGACACCCTCGGGTAGAGATGGGAGGGTGACATTCTAGCCCGGCAACACACGGGCATTGCCATATACTTACTTTTTTTTTATATACAATTCGTTTTTGGATAAAAGAAACCTTTGCTTTATGCAGGATCTAAGAAATATAGGTACCATTTCATCAAAGTCCATTCAGCTGTTTTCATACACACACACATCTTTCATATTTATATTATTATTTACATACGAGTAACTAGTGTGATAATTCCATGCGGATGTGTTATCTAAAGTACATATTTTAAACCCATCGTTTTTATTATACCTGCTGCTATATTTAAAAACATGGTCAATGTTATTAAACTTATAAAGGTGTTTACAAATTTCTTCAAAATCAATAAAGTAACACCTAATGGTGGATAATACGGTAATGGCTAATTGTAAAAAAAAACATGATTTTTTGTATGGATAAGCAAAACTGATATACATAAAACGTGTCTTGATACTTGCAACAGATTTTTACTCCAATAAAAGACAAAATAAAAATAAGTTAGTCTCCGTTTAGAATATGGTGTTCTCAAAATAATTCGAACGCACACCCTTTTACTTCAAATCGTAAGATTTTATTTTATAGGTTTTTACCTTGGTAGATATTTTTTGTTCCTCCGGCAAAGTTACGGTGAAGCCCAAGCCTCAGATCATGATTCCAACAATGTATCCCCTGCGCGGCAGTCTATATACCATTACCACTGGATTATCATAGTTTCAAAGTTTTTTATGGCTAGTTTCTCTGTAACGGTCGAAATACAAACATAGTTTCGTCATATTTTAAAGTGGACGAGCCTAATGCCATTTACCGGGTAGAGTTCCAGACTACTACTGAACACTTCTTAAACCCCTATAGCTTGTCCGACCAAGGATCGAACGCAGTACCTACAGATTCCGAAGTAAGATTTACACACACACACCAATGAGGCAGTCTTAGCATGCGCGATTACAAACACAGTTTTTTAGTATTGGTGTAGTGTTTACTTAACGGTATTTTTGTAGATTGTAGATACAGTCTAGACTCCCTTTAATATAACTATTTCTTCAATCGAGTGTGCTCCAATTAATAATTAATATATTCATAATGTGTGTTTGTATAGGCGGCGTTGAGAGCTAGACATATAGTTACAATATAGCAGTAACTCAGCTTCATACATAACTAATATTATAAAAACAATCATAACGCCTGTACTACCAATGGAGTCCGCAGAGGTGTCCCAACTGGTTGCATCAGACAAATTTTAATCCAACGTAATAATAATAATTTTAATAGAAGGCAAGATTATTGCCATATACCGGACACAGCTCAAAATTCCAAAACCTGAAAAGGCTGATCCGTTTTATAACTGTTACATTTACAATCTTCTCGTGGTTATTTCTCAAGTCAAACTCACCAATAACATTTGCGCTTGTTAAATGAGTAACATGTATCACGCTTACTCTACTAACTTTGGTATCTGTGAACCTTTCCTTAAGACTCATGACTATTATTTTGAAAAATAACGTATAACTTTTATGTTTATATGAAGAGGTAGGATGAGGTATGAAAAGCCCAGGTATAGCGAGATAATAGTTTTAGCGCATGTAACTACTGACATTTCCAGCTAAGCCTATTGCCACAATTGTAATGGCTAGGGACGACGGTAACGATCAGGAGAGCAAATTATCAACCACGTCACTATAAGCAAAAACAGGTTTTGATTATATCTCCAAAAAATACAGGTACGAAGTTAAGCAATATCAAGTGCCAGTTTTCGACATACATGGCAGCACTACAAGAACAGACTGAAATGAATTGTATAGAGTTGATGTACTCGGTACTGAATGTATATGATGTAAACTCGTTCTCGTTCAAACTGCACTAATTTATGCTCTCAGTGATCGAGCCGCGAACTTGATTGCTTTTCTTTCCAACTTGTTAGCATAAGTTCATAGTTCCAGCGAGCTTGTTTCACTAATTTCATAACGAACCAGTAATATATGAGAAGACTCATTTACATATTCATTAATTTGCTTTGAAATAGTTATATCTCTCTTAATTCGTGTATTATTTCATACGAAACCAATGTCCCAGTGGTAATGTCCATGCGCATCGTGGTAAGGCGTTTTGCGAATGCTGGCTTGCGTATGTAGAGTAGAATAACTGTAGCCAAGCACCTAACGGTGTGTCCCGATAGGTGTTTTCGAGAACCAGTAATTTTAAGCTACGCTTCTTAACACCTTCGATATAGTCAGAGGCTGACCTTAAGCTATAAAACTATGGTGACATTTAGTTAACGAGCAGTCCAGTTGAAGGATGTGCTTTGTAATAAAATTAAAATACATACCAAAAAGTTATTTCTTACATTAGCTTAATTAAGCTACAATTTGTATCAGGTACGAGTATATCCATTTCTTAAAATATATATTTTACACAGCTATGGTTTTATCAGCTCTCCGACTCTGATATCAATTTTAACATCTGTCAGAATCACTTTTGTTTGAAACTTCTTTAAAGAAAAAGGCCCTAATTTGTATATACCCCTTTAATTAAATAAACCATCTCTTCCCCATCGTTATAAGTTAAGCACACTATTAATGCTTGAACCAAATTTTTTTTAACTATAATTAAAACTCTACACTCACATGATTCCCTCACATACACAGACACTTTAAAACATAATATACACATTTAAATATGCATAATTATATGTACTCATCATAGAATACTCACACCTTAACGTACTTTTCGTTATAAAAGCACTTTCACATTTTCAACTATAATCTGCGGAAGGGGGGCCCTGGTCAGGTTTCTAAACCTAACTCAGGCAGTTTCTCATACCACAGCTATACGTGTAAAGATAGATATTATGAATTTCATAATCTATATTTATACTACATACATAACATCACGCCTCTTTCCCGTAGGGGTAGGCAGAGACCACAGATTTCCACTTGCTACAATCCTTGCATATCTCTTTCGCTTCATCTACATTCATCAATCCTTTCATACATGAGCGTCGGTTTAGGGTACTCCTGACCTGTCCTTTTTTCAAAACGTCTTCCAAACTATATTTAATAAATTAAGATACCTTTGTGGAGAGAAGAATAAAGAATATTGTATTGTATTGTAATTGTATTACGTGTAATAAACGTATCGTTTACTTTTTTGATAGAAAATGGTTCTTAGCGGTTCTGTATCGACTTCACTCATCACTTACGATGAATTTACTTCATTAGTGTGAATATAATGCACCAAAATAGTATATTACCTAACATCGCGTCTCAGTCCAGCAAAAGAATTGTCGTCGTAGTAAAAAGTGCTCAAGAATTAATCAATTGAACCTGTTCTCAGGATGGGACGTTCAAAGAGTAATGAATTTAAAACTATTATATTAATGTGTGTTGCCGACCGACCTCTTTTAGTACTGGCTGATTTTCTACCTCTTTTGATATTGGCTGTTTTTATATAATTTGACATAAGAAAAAGAACTTATTTTGAGTAGTATGTAATAGTGTTTTTATTTTCAGTGATGTTGTAAAAAAGTATTTTTCCGTAAAATAAAATGTATATTGTGCTTTTTCCTTTAGTTATCATTTTATAGATCAGTTTTCCGCATCGGTTTCATGGTGTCAGAAGTGGGATCAACTGTGGTAAATATTCT
The DNA here is from genome assembly GCA_963854805.1 of Plagodis dolabraria. NCBI lineage: Eukaryota > Metazoa > Arthropoda > Insecta > Lepidoptera > Geometridae > Plagodis > Plagodis dolabraria. Next base: position 26,179,329 of record OY978444.1, read on the forward strand.
TTAATCCAACGCTGCCAAAAATGGTCCGCTAGTCGTTGAGATTTCCTCCAATCCACACGTCGTAATAAATCAGCATCACTGAATTCTCTTAAGGTCTGATCATTGCTCGACGTTCCAATGATGAAATTAAAAGGTGTGAGTGCTCTTTTTTTTTTTTTTTTTTTTTTTTTTTATATTGAAGTACGATCTATTCCAGATTTGACTATTGCAAAGCAGTCTATTTCTTCAGAACAAATTAAAAACTATGATTATTTGAATGATTTAGTTGACGTCTTATGTTATGACGACGCAAAACCTATGCTCTTACTTGGGATTGACAATTGGCATCTTACTTTCTCTAAAACCATTCGCCGTGGAACCCCATCGCAACCCGCTGCCTCTTTAACTCCTTTAGGTTGGGTCTTATACGGTTTTCCATCAAACATATCGAAGCCCGTCGATTTTGTAAATCATGTGATTGTTGAGCACGATGAAGATAGTCTCGAGGATAGCCATATTTTAGACGCCCGAATTAAGGAGTATTACAGGTTAGACTCATTAGGTATCCAGGTTAAAGACTGCCGTTCCGGAAATGACCAAAGAGCTATAAAATTGTTAGAAGAGACCACTCGGCGATTACCATCAGGTCGATTCGAAACAGGGTTATTGTGGCGTGATAATATCACACACATTCCTGATAGTCGTCAACTTGCTTTGTCACGTTTTAAAACTCTTGAAAACAAAATGGTTAAAAATCCAGATTATGCCAAACAATACCACCAAAATATTCAAGCCATGCTCGATAAGGGTTATGCAGAGTTATGCACAGAAACTTCTCCGTCGCCTGGAATTTTGTGGTATCTTCCACACTTTGGGGTCATACACCCACAAAAAGAAAAGCTTCGTATTGTGCATGATGCTGCAGCTAGATGTGAAAGAGTAAGCTTAAATTCTTTATTGTTGCCAGGTCCAGACCTTCTCCAATCACTACTAGCCATATTAATGCGGTTCAGAGAAGGGCTAGTAGCTCTTTCTGCTGATATTCGGGAAATGTTCCCGCAGATTAAAATTAGACCATGTGATCGAGACGCTCAGCGCTTTCTTTGGCGCGAAGACCCCACACAACCTATACAGGAATATAGAATGTCGTCAATGATGTTTGGTGCTGTATGCAGTCCATTTACAGCTCTATATCTCAAAAATAAAAACGCCACTGAACATCATCGATCTCATCCTAAAGCTGCAACTGCTATCATTCGTGACACGTATATGGATGATTACTTAGGTAGTTGTGATAATGAATTAGATGCCGCACAGCTAGCAGCAGATATCGTTACTGTTCATGCTGCAGCTGGATTTGAGATGACGTCTTGGATTTCTAATTCTGCCCAAGCTTTATCTAAGTTGCCTCCCAAACTTTGTTCTACTGGAGTGACACAAGTAAATGTAGGTCCAATCTTGCAATCTCGGATACGCGTTTTAGGAGTAGCTTGGAATGTTTCTAGTGACACTTTGTCATTTCCTAGATACATTTAGAGAATATTCCAGAAAAAGTAACTAAACGCTTTGTTCTTTCAAACTTGATGAAAGTTTATGATCCTCTGGGTCTCCTCACTCCCATAATAATAAAAGGCCGCGTGTTATTTCAAAAAACTTGGAAGCTAGCTATAAATTGGGATGAAGTATTACCAAAGCTTTTTGTTGATAAATGGACTGAATGGTTTAGAAATTTATCAAAGATTTTACATGGTTCAGTTCCACGTTGTTACGTTCAAGTAAATGAACCCATAATTTCGAATCAATTACATATTTTTGCAGACGCAAGTGAAAAATCATTTGCTTGTGTAGCCTATTGGCGCTTTACATTTCAAAATGGATATGTGCAACTCGCTTTAATTAGTGGCAAAGCCCGTGTTACTCCTTTAAAGCCGATCACTGTACCAAGATTAGAGCTACAGGCAGCATTAATCGCTGCTCGGTTAGCAAATTTTATAACTGACTCTCACAAACGCAAACCAGATAGGGTTTTTCTCTGGTCAGACTCTCAAACAGTCCTCAAATGGTTACGATCCGATCCAAGCACTTTTAAATCTTTTGTTGCACACAGAGTGTGTGAAATTTCAGAGATTACCAATGTGTCTGACTGGAGGTATGTACCTTCATCTTTGAATGTTGCGGATGATGCCACCAGATTCAACGATGAATTTACATTTTCATCGCGGTGGTTTACCGGACCATCATTCTTGCTTCAACCTCCTACAGAATGGCCCTGTGAACCAACTGCTGTTATCAAACCATTTCTTGAAGAAGTTAAACCTAACAGAGATCTTGTAGGATTCACAGTGATACAATCATCTGAATTGCCTTCACCCATTATAGCAGATTATTCACGATTCAGTAACTGGTTGCGTTTTATTCGTGCTACTGCACGTGCCCATCAATGTGCTATGATATTTCGCCATTCACATTCAAATTCTAAATTTTCACATCGTAGACTAGCAATGTTGGATGTTACTTTCATTTCATCAGCGGAACGCCATGCATTTTTGCGCATACAATTAGATTCCTTTAGTAATGAATACAAATTAATTGACGCTGCACGCCCCGTTGGTAAAGAAAGTAGACTTAAAAATGTATCTTTTAATGCTAGGAACCGATAAACTTCTACGATTATCAGGCCGCACTGAAGCTTCAACTGAAATAGACTCAAAACCAATCTTGCTTGATGGGAAACATCCAATGGTCCGTTTATTGATCCATTCATATCACGTGAAATTCGCCCACGGAAACAACGAACTCGTAGTGAACGAACTTCGTCAGCGTTTCTTCGTCGTTGGTTTGAGACCTTCTGTGAGAAGTGTAGCGAAGCGATGTCAACTTTGTCGTAATTTAAAAGCAAAGCCACTACCACCACCCATTGGAAACTTACCAGAAGCTAGAATGGCTCATCATACTCGCCCATTTACTTTCACGGGTGTTGATTATTTTGGCCCACTAAATGTCACAGCGGGACGACGAAAAATGAAAAATTGGATTGCTCTTTTTACTTGTTTAACCATAAGAGCTATTCACATCGAAATCGTTGAGTCGCTGTCTTCAGATTCTGCTTTGATGGCTCTTCGTCGATTTATAGCCCGACGCGGTTGTCCTACATGTATCTATTCGGACAATGGAACAGCTTTCGTGGGTGCATCAAATATATTACCCGACATGTATGATTTTTCTGTAAGCAAAGGTATTGCCTGGAAATTTATCCTACCCTTATCACCTTTTATGGGGGGTTGCTGGGAACGCTTAATACGCAGTGTCAAAACAGCACTAAAAATAGCGCTCAAGGATCGGTCTCCACTTGTGGAAATACTAAACACACTACTATTGGAAGTCGAAGCGATTGTGAACTCAAGACCTCTTACCCATGTTCCAGTTGACGCAGACAGTGAGAGAGCACTCACACCTTTTAATTTCATCATTGGAACGTCGAGCAATGATCAGACCTTAAGAGAATTCAGTGATGCTGATTTATTACGACGTGTGGATTGGAGGAAATCTCAACGACTAGCGGACCATTTTTGGCAGCGTTGGATTAAAGAATATTTACCACAGTTGATCCCTCGAAAGACAGTTACACCGCATCAAGCATTGAAAATCGGAGATTTAGTATTGATAGCTGATGGAAACCTACCACGTAACTGCTGGCCTATGGGACGAGTCAAAGAGATGTTTTTAGGAAAAGACAATATCTGTCGTGTAGTTAGTGTTGAGACTAAAGGGGGTGTGCTGCGTCGGCCGGTCCGCAAATTGGTTCACCTACTTCAATAATTGGTGTTCCACACCGCTCGGGGCCATGTTGCCGACCGACATCTTTTAGTACTGGCTGATTTTCTACCTCTTTTGATATTGGCTGTTTTTATATAATTTGACATAAGAAAAAGAACTTATTTTGAGTAGTATGTAATAGTGTTTTTATTTTCAGTGATGTTGTAAAAAAGTATTTTTCCGTAAAATAAAATGTATATTGTGCTTTTTCCTTTAGTTATCATTTTATAGATCAGTTTTCCGCATCGGTTTCAATGTGTATATGTCAAAACTAATAACATTGACTGGTTTACAGGATTTTTGGTGTTTCAACGTTAGAAGTCTGTTCAAAGTTTTAAAATTGAGACGTTGAATTTTATCTTCTCTTAAACTTTTATTCAATGTCATTAAGCGATAATATTTTAAATACCAAGAGTATATCAATTTTATTTTTGGTCGTTGCTTATGTCCATATACATTTTAAAGATACACTTTCAGAGTAAGAAGTTAGATATACATTTAAAAGTGATTTGTTATACATACAATACTTTTTAATATAATCTAAAGGTTATTATGCTATTAACAATTAAATCTTAATCTGACCTGTAATGTTCCTTAATAATATTTAGTAGTCGTTCATTAACTTTGATCTTTTTGTAAGTTTAGTTGCTATATGTGGAAATGTTTAATTAGCCTTCAGATATTTATTTGTTACGTGTGTTATTCCTAGATAGCTGTTAATTTCCCTAAGATTGTCCACTCACTCACTTACTATAATATATGATACCTTTTTAGGGACTGAGGAAGTATGGTCTATATCCTGACACTATCTAGTCGTATTTTATTATCTCTAATTACGAACTTCATGCAGGTTGGCACCCTAAACATCATGGGCAAGCTTGATGCTTACTATTGAGATTCACACATTATAATAATGAGAAATTATATCTAAAAGTGAAGATTTTGCTATCAGTAGGTTATCTATGATTTTCAAAGCACGTCGCAGTCGTAAACAAAAGCTCGACCGTCCAGAATACAGTTACACGAACGTTTCTTGGTAAAGCTATGTTAGTAAATAACATTTAAATGCATTGACAACGCTGCAATTTGTTGGCTGTAAGAGCAATAACACAACAATCGTACAACAATAAGCCATTAGACAAGTTGTGGAAATTTTCCGGTTATTTCTGATTCACACCGATTGTTGTCGAGAGTCGGAGAGCTGAGGGCCGAGTTTACACAGGTTATGTTAATGCTCTAGGCAGACGAGGGACTTTTGTTGGCTAAGCTCAAGGACCTAATATCATTAAAGTTCTGCATCAAGCTTAAAGTCCACTTAATCTTTACTATTTAGTTGACTTAAAACTTTAAACTGAGCCACTTCGACATATTATGATCTAATTAAAAAATCATCAAAATCATGAATTGATTGAAGTAACGTTTTAATTTAATTATTTTTTTCAGTTGCACCAAAAAAATTTTTTTTATAGCTGATATGCTTGCCTTTGACCACTATCTCACCTGATGGTAAGTGATGATGTGGTCGAAGGTGTTGTTCAGGCTAACCTAGAATTACTTGCACTCAATGAGATGATATGTTATGTTTTTTTAGTTGATATTTTGTTCAGTTACGCGTCTTAATTAGCTATCAAATAAACAACATCAGTCGGTATTGTGCTATCCACCATAAACTAAAATTAAGATAGGTACGAAAGTCTTTATTCTGTTCACACTATAATATATTTAATATTTAAATCTAAATCGGTATAATACGATACATAAGAACGATAAGTCTTAAATTATAATGTTTGACTCAAGATCGTCTTACTTACCATTAATTATTTACGTGACGACTAAATCTGTGAATAACTATCTGCCATGACAAATGTGACAAACACATAATTAATACGTTGCATTGTGGTTACCACAATACGACGTATTGTGGTGGATATGTAATGATAAGTTACAAAATTTCAATGAGAAGAAAAATCATATAGTCATGTGCGGTATTCGAACCCACCCCTATAGCCAGGATATGCTCTAACCGCTAAGGCAACATGACACATAACTCATGACTCTTATTTGTCCTATCCTTTCGTTCTTAACCATCGTATGGGGATCGAGCGATATCTATTGTTATACTTAATGTGTCCTAATAGCGTGGGTTCGAAACCCACACATGGCTATATTTTTTCCTCAGGTTGTAATTTTGTCATGTAATTCGCGGTTCAATGCAAATATAAAAATATTTAAATGAATGATAAGTCCCGTGAGGTGCCGAGTTAGAATGTCATTTCTTTTCGTTCTTCCTATTTCTTCCCGTGGGTGTCGTAAGAGTCGACTAAAGGAAAAGTGCGCCAAATGAGCAGCATGCCACTTCTCAAGTGGATTTGAGTAGGGTGTTGTGGGCATTAGACGCACAACAGGGCTGTATACCATCTTATCGCCCTGCCAAGGTCTCATATATATGTTCTTGTGTTCCTGTCTTTAAAGTAGTTAGCGTAAATATATTATTCGTAATATGTTCCAGTGTCATTAGAGAAAACATTTTGTATGATCCTGAAACTGTGCCCGGTGAATGGCAATTGGCTCGCCCCCTATTACATGGGACCAAAACCTTATTGGCGACACGTGGGAGTTTAAACACCTCTGTATAGGCATGATTATATGTGAGTATGTCTGTGATCTATGACCATCACATTTTCCGGTCACGAACCGCTTATTTTATTCAGTCAGTTAATTCCTTCAGTAAATGGCTATGAGGGGAGCTGGCTGCTCGTGTCACTTGCACGGACGACCGATGCAGCAACGCAAGAAGCCAGCTTCCCTCATAGCCATCAGTGAAATTTGTGCGCATTAAGTTTATGCTGAACCAGTGTGCATAAAGCGGTTAGTTCTAAGTGTTCTAGTTTCACAGACAAAAATGTACGCCGAAGATTATCCTTCCTCTTCGAAGACCTTAATAGTTAGAGCGTGAGTCGGCCATTCGAAGGGCCATAACTCCAGTTCGCGTCGAGTGAGGTCCACGGCCCAGTCGCAGACCACTATGCTTATTATGGCGTATTTTGTGTTTTATTTATGGCCTATATAATGTGAAAGATTTATTGGGTGCCGCGTAATTAGCACGCGGTTAGATTTATAAGCGGAGTCAGTAGAGCGAAGTATACTTAACTTCACCGTAATGAGGCATTTCAAATGTCAAATTAATTCTTAATGGTTTGAGTACATGCCCATAGTCGTAAAAGTAGCGCAGTGAAGCAATGAAGCTATAACTTTTTGATCGACATTATATAAAGATTGATTGCGGTGTGCGTGATGCTATAAAAATATGGGATCTCGTTACAAGTTTGTTAAGATTCCAGATTGCCTAGGCAGGCATGATAAATTGCAGAGTGCTCCCACCTAGACAACCTGTTGTGAATCCTAACTGTCCACGATACACGGAGCTAATATTAAAAATGACGTACAAGACACAAACAACTTGCAAATTGGTTCCTGTTATTTCCTTCTACGACGACCCCACCCTTGCGCTTCCCCAATCAATGGTAGGTTGGCCAACGACACATTAACTAAGTACCTACTTACTGCTTGGGTGCATGGGTGGCAAACAAACCACAAGACAAAACAAAAAGCCAATTATTTTTAACCAACAAATTAATGAATAGATTCAGGCGTTATTTTGCGGAAATCTATATTTAATAATAACAAACATTTTATAGGAAGATCTTCTCGATCGTGCGCTCGTAGAGTCAAGACCTCCTGAGGATACTTCGTGTAGAAGCGAAATGCGTCGAAAAATTCTTCCGGTTTGGCTGCGTGGCGTTTGTGACGTCACGTCGGCTTAGCAGGAAAATTAGGCGGAATTGTCACTAGATATAATTTTGTATTTTTTAAGTGGTTTATTAAAAATATTAATTTAATGTTTTCTTACAATATTTTAAAAATATTTGTTATTACCAACAAATTATTACGCGGCCATTCACCCACGATTTTCACAAGGGCTAATTTTACCTTAAAATCTAACCAAAGAGTCTCGCTCCAAAAGTAGTCGAGCGTCAAAGACAAAAGTAGATTGCCACCGCAGGTTGCGTTCCGAACAAAGTTTAAAAAGTTACTTCTCTTCCAATGTTTTGAGTTATTATTGATATTTGTCGAGATCTAGGTCTACACCTACTCTCAGTGGAATCAATGTGTATATGTCGTGTATTAGTATAAATACGATGGGGGTCTGCGCCGGCGCCGCGGGCCCGCGTAAATCACGCGCGCCCGCTTATTAAGTTGTTAGGCCGCCATGTTCGTGGCCCACGCGTCTCGCGCCGCTCGACCTGTGCGTCTCCGCCCTTATGTTTGCACTGGAATGCGAGTAAAGTAACACAACCTTGTCCAAGACGTAATCCTCTTTATTTGCTTCAAGATACTTGTATAGGAGTATGTATATTATCCTATTCGTGATATAATACACGACGTATGTAAATGTAAAACGCAGATTTTTTTATTTGCACTTACTTAGTAAGCTTTATTGTTTTGACAATATGTGTGTCTCAATGAATATATGTGGCTCACCCACACTATCTGCCCATGCTAATAATGTGGCCGTTCTGAACACGTACCTATACCTACTGTATTGCATTCGCCGCCTATCATTAACTTGGAAATATCACTTGTGTTGCCCCTGTAATTGACTTGTCAATCCAGAACAATGTAAATACGAAATAACTATTAATGAATAAAGTAGTGATCATCCAGACGAATTCCTCACCAGGAATTCTGGCACCAAGAGCGGCAGTTCAATGACCTTTTCAAGTCATAACGGAGTAATGATAATAAAGCGAGGTCTGTGAACTTTGCGAAATTGATAGGTTTTTGGAAGCGCTCGTAGCGAAGTATGCTTAAACCGATCAGCAAAGTTAAGCAACGTCCGCCGCGGTCATGAGTTGGATAGGTGACCGTTTGGCGCCATTACTAATACTGAGCGCTTCCGTGCTTCGGAGGGCACGTTAAGCCGTCGGTCCCAGCTGTTGTCTTATGATGGCAGTCGTTATAGAATGGTTGTAGATCATTTTGCGAATGCCCGCCTGGCTACCTACCACCCTCAAGTTGAAAAATATGTCGCCAAGCACCTAACGGTGTGTTCCGGCAGCTGTCTTTGAGAGCCAGTAATTCTAGGTTATCCTGAACGACATCTTCGACCACATCATCACTTACCATCAGGTGAGATAGTGGTCAAAGGGTAACGCATCAGGCATAAAAAAAGATAAAAAAGTATAGCTACTTTATTTATAATAAAATAATCTACAAGAATAATTTTCTCCAAAGAGAAACTAATAAAGATAAGCATGTATTTTCAAATCAAAAGTGAGCTCTCTTGAGCGGATACTTACATATAAATTTTACTAAAATTGAATTATATATATCCAATCATCAGCAGTTCGTATGTCTCCAACCTATAAAGCATCAGTAAATCAGTAGTACGCCATAAAAGACCAATAGCTAGGGTCGTTCAGCAACCCTTTGATATCACAGGGTTGTACTCAGAACTACAGATTTTGGTCCTATCTAATTCGCAATATCGAGCACATACTTTACTTAAAACGTTTTAACACTCGCATGAGCACACCTTGGATGCGAAAGATCTGAATACGGCGCGGGCGTACACACATATATTTTTTTATAATTTTTTTTTTTACTTTCAATAACAAAAATTATAGCATAGAAGGCAAACTGATTACCAAGTAGACGTTGTTTGTAGTTAGCAATAAAATTGGATTCATTTACTCAACTTGTATCTCAGGCTGTATCTTCGATATACCCATAATCTTAGAGCCTGGCTACGTACCTGCCCTTGCCATTTGAGTGTCCGCAGTATTGTGCAATGCAATATCTGTGAAAGTTGTGTTCCTTTGTACAGACAGACAACAATGAGCCATTCCGAATTAGCTTTCGATTTATCTGCGAATAGTTTTCACGAGCCGGGTCTACGGTCCCGCCCAGCGATAGAGCAGGCATGCGGGCGTAGGGCTGCGTGTAAACAATAGGGTTATGATAATATCCGTAATTTATTGTATTAAAATGTATGTGTATTTGTAATTAAAATGATTGTCGTAAACTTTTTATTATATTTGAAGCAGTGATGGCTCAGTGGCTTTGGGTATGGACTGCCGCGCAGCAGGTCCATGGTTAGAATCCCGCCGCGGGCTTGAGCTTCACCGCATGGTGGAAGGGCATTTTTGCGAATGCCCGCCTGGCTAGCGACCACCCTCAAGTAGAAAATCTGTCGCCAAGCACCTAACGGTGTGTTCCGGCAGCTGTCCTTGAGAGCCAGTCATTCTAGATTAAGCCTGTTAACACCTCCGACCACATCATCACTTACCATCAGATGAGATTGTGGTCAAAGGCTTACCTATCAGCACTAAAAAAAACTAGGTACAGTAAAATTAGAGAAATAAATTTTGAAAACAACCATGCACTTTTAACTCACTTAAACGCCTTCAATTTTGAGTCACGTCTCTGTGATGTTCAGCTAACATCGCTAAAACCGCCATTTGGCTGTGACGGAATTTCAAATTTTTACCAATAGTAAACGCCACAGAAAGAAACGCTCTGTTGTGTTGACCTATTCAATTGCCTTAAAAAAATAACTTATCGACACACACACACACACACACACACATTTATTTTATTTGAATAATAAAATTATTAATTTTACACGTTGACTTACAAGTTCCCGCAACTCACACTTATGCTACTAATTTGGGCAGAGGTTCCACCTGAAGCTGAAGAGTATACTAGCACTGTGTCTGGTGACTCCTGGAGTTATCACAATAAAATACTGGGCACTTAATTTTGGAAGCCACCGTTTATACAGAGAAAATACTGCTGACAACGCGTAAATACGTTGTGAGGGATTCGGGCCTAGGTCTGCAATATATTAGGTGTAACAGCTTGCTGCCACTAGCTCAACGTGACATCTCTAGAGTTTACTTCGTTGTTATTGAGTATTACTTAATTCTAATTCACAAGTTAAAGGCGAAATAGTATAAATATATTCTACCATGTCATTTCATATACATAATAAAAGAATAAAACCTGAAATCTACATTCAGTTTATTTTTAAGTGTTATTTTGTGAGCTTGACAACCCTAGCCACTATAAGCCCATATCCCATTCATAGTTTTTACACGCCTTTGCCGGCTGTTTTACATTGGTTGCAGGAAAGCTGATTACTGAGAATCTTATGAGAATGCCTGTCACTTTGGTTGCAAAGAATTTTTATATTTTATTGACCTCTGTCCATGCCTTCACCCATACTAATCGTCGTGTAATAAGTTTATATCGCTCTACCTAGACACTTCTTTACGAATCTCAATAGTTAGTGATACCTACATCTCGTAGCGAAACCAGCTTTTAAGTTAAGCAACGGGCACTGACATCATGACTTGGTGACTGCTAGTGGCATTACTACTGAGCGCTTCTGTGCTTCAGAGGGCACGTTAAGCCGACGATCCCGGTTGTTGCCTTAGGATGGCAGTTGGTACACCATGGTGGTAGGGCATTTAGCGATTGCCCGCCTGGCTAGCTACCACCCTTAAGTAGAAAATATGTCCCCAAGCACGTAACGGTGTCTTCCGTAGATGTCTTTGAGAGCCAGTCATTTTAGGTTTGTCTGAATAGTATCTTCGACCACATCATCACTTACAGGCGACAGAAAAAAAATTGAACAAAAATTCAAGGCTATGCTGTCGGGTATAAAAAAAACAGTATTACCATCATCCTACTAGAATCCCACTCGTATTAGGGTAGGGACAATCTCTCTTTTCTAATACATTTTTTTTATGCCTGATAGATTAGCCTTTGACCACTATCTCACCTGATGATAAGTGATGATGTGGTCGAAAATGTTGTTCAGGCAAACCTAGAATTACTGGCTCTCAAGGACAGCTGCCGGAACACACCGTTAGGTGCTTGGCGACAGATTTTCAACTTGAGGGTGGTAGCTAGCTAGGCGGGCATTAGCAAAATGCCCTACCACCATGCACACATTAACGTGAGAAACAATTAATAATCATTCACTATTAAACAATGCCATACGTGAGAAGATTACGCGTCTGCAGCTACGCACGAACGGTCTACGCGCTACGCAGATCATACTTAAATTATATATGCGAAGGTGTGTTTGTATGACTAAAAGTAAAGAACTAAAGCATAAAACTTATGTCAATAATGATTATGTAGAGAATTGTTACTTGGCTATTCAAACCCTGAAAACCGGATCACAAAACGTTCTTGTATTTTCGGAATCATATATGTAAAACAAGCGCGATTCCGTAGCTATACAGGGTTATTGGTAATATGCTAACAACATCTTAGGGTTGACATCTGCTAGTCCTAACAAACATTTTGATATATTTTTTTTTGTTTTAAAAATACTTTTTTTTGTATTTTTTTGTGTTTTAATGCCTTCTCTGAGCAAAGAGCGTTCACCACGGCACCACTGGACCGTGCCGTGCTCCCTTTGAATTGAGTTTTGAATATTTACGTCGAGAAAAGTAATAAAAACTATGAAATAATACATTACAGGCACGAGAGACTTTCAACATTACATGGGCCCCGTTTTTATTCCGTCAAAAACACATAAAAAACACGAAAAAATATTTTTTTTAAAATAGAAAAAGTGCAAAACGAAAAAAATTTTATCTCAAATTGTTTGTTAGGACTAGACAACCCTAAGAGGTTGTTAGCATATTACCAATAACCCTGTATTATAATGTATTTTTGGAAAATAAATGAGTAAGTATCTAATTTTTTTCAGTACTAATTTTTATTATTTAATTTAAGAGCAAAAATTTAATTATATACACAAGAAATCAATGGCCAACAGGTACAAAAAGTTGCCTCTCTCATTACAGACAATAATACGGGATAACTCACGTGAATAAGTAAAATACGAGTAGTTTTGATTATAGTTTTGGCCATCTCCGGTATTTTTAACCGACTTCCAAAAAAGGAAGAGGTTCTCAATTCGTCAGTTTTTTTGTTTGTTATCTCAAAGCTCTTGACTGTGTGAAATTCTTTTTTTGTTAGAAAGTTGATGCTTGTTGTTTGGTCCAATTTAAATTTCATCAAAATCGGTCAAGCCGTTTTTGAGTGACACTCCAATAACTAAATAATATTCACCTATTTTGATGGTATAGTCATTGATAATGAATGACAATTCATCCCGTAATTAGCAAGGGTCACTGAAAAGAGCGAAAAAATTTTTTTTACCAAAAATGGAACCGACTTTTACACCCAAAAGTTTTAAAAACTTGTCGAAGTCGGTACCATGTGCACAATATTGTGATAATAGATACTTTTGAACTATCATGGTACCGACTTCAACAAGTTATTTCACACTTTTGGGTGTTGAAGTCGGTTCCATTTTTTGGTTATTTTTTTTATTGATTGCTAAGCGTGACGTTCAGGGGGGAGCCCCGAGCTATTCTTGAAAATGACCACCGCATGTGGTCGAAACTAAAGTCTAACTGACTAATTCACGTGAGCTATCCCGTATTATTTACTAAAATGAGTGAAAACCATCTTATTTTTTTTTATAAAAGTAGTTCTCCCCTTAGTTGTTTAATTTTTTAGTATTTAGCATATTTATTTATTAGTTTTTACGACATCCGCTATAATAACATATTCTATGAAAACTTTAAACAGCTATTTACTACGATTTGCAACAAACATCCCTAAGGTTTTTTATGCCTGATAGAATAGCCTATCTTGCTACGTCACCTGATGGTAAGTGATGATGTGGTCAAAGATGTTCAGGGTAACCTAGAATAACTGGCTCTAAAGGACAGCTGTCGGAACACATCGTTAGGTGCTTGGAGACAGATCTTTTACTTGAGGGTGGTAGCTAGCCAGGCAGGCATACGCATAATGCCCTACCACAAAGCGAATTCGATGCGTTTGACCCCAAAAATTACAGATACTCGAAAAACCATTATTGAGAACCATTTATTTAATATGTACTATAATATTATAAATGCGAAAGTAACTCTGTCTGTATGTCTGTCTGTTACGCTTTCACGCCAAAACTACTGGACCGATTTGAATGTAATTTGGTATGGAAATAGTTTGAGAGCCGGGAAAAAACATAGGATAGTTTTTATCCAACTGCGCAAAAAGAGGTTAATGTTTTTGCGCGATAACCGACATATGCGCGGGCATGCCACGCCCGGAAAGCTAGTTTTAAAATAAAACGTACACATGAAATACACTAAAATAAGAAATTTCTATTTTCAAAGAACAAAACTTTACACCATTCATTATTTTCAGTTCAGTTCGTGGTTAAGGCGTGTTCACACAGTTAACACGAGCTGCAATGAGCTATTGCTGTTGATGATACATTCAACGCGTGAGAAGCGCTTGGTTATCAATTCTCAGGTACAAATAACTCAGCAAGACTTTTCGGAAGAGAAAAACCTGTTTCTAGTCAATCATTTATTTTTAATAAATCTTTCAAATATAAAACGAAGTAATTTTTTTCAAATAGGTATTCTCCTACAAAATTACTTTCCATCCCATCAAAATGTTTCAAGAAATAAGTTTTGGGTAACATCATATTCTGCTATAATATCATCCGTATTATGTAGATAACTTTTTTTAATTATTTTTATGTTAATTGTACTAACTACTTATATAATATTATTTTTTTACCGACAGTATGTACCAATGCCTTTATTAAACAAAATACTACGAACTATATACAACACTACAGCTACTACAATAAAAGCATTTATATAATCTCATTCGGTAATATTCTAATTATGAAATAAAATACAGACTTTTAATTGCATATTTTATTTACATCTTAAAAATTAAATTAAAGCATTATTCTCCTAACAAAACAATGCTTCAAAACAAGTTTTTTATTATTAAAGTACAATGTGTCCCGACCAAGGAGGTTGCAACTTAATTTAAGTATTTTAAGTACACATTATTAGTGGTGAGCGCGCTGCGCGCGCAACGCGCTGGTTTTTATATACCTATATGTAGCCATGAGATTAAATCAAGTAGTGTATGCAACTGCATATAATTAGGTATTAAAACACTCGTGTAATTTTAACAAAAAACTACACTCATGTTTTAATACCCTCTATTATATGACAGTTGCATAAACTACTATTAGACAACCTATAAGTAATAATAATTAATAATAATTGAAAATATAAAAAAATTAAAAACATGACTACGAAATATAGCGAGTGTTATTTGAGATTATGTAAGTACTATTATAGCGTATAATTTATCTAAATCTGTTCAAGTCCTTATTAGTTATTATGAAATAAAGAAACTCACAAACGTACCTACTCGTACATTCATGAAAAGATAATCTTCTGCATCTTTTTAAGGTTCCGTACCCAAAGGGTAAAAGCGGAACCCCATTACTGAGACTTCGCTGTCCGTCCGTCTGTCACCAGACTGTATCTCAAGAACGATGATAGCTAGGCAGTTGAAATTGGCACAGATGATGTATTTCTGTTGCCGCTATAAGAATAAATACAAAAAGTTGGCCAAGTGCGAGTCCTACTCGCGCACGTTAAAACAAACAAAGGTTAAAATATGAAGTCTAATGTTGTATAGCTAATGGTACGGAACCCTTCGTGCGCGAGTCCGACATGCAATTGGCCGATTGTTTAACAATTAACAAGTAAGCATCTCTATTTATTTATTATTTTTATATAGTACTTATAAGTATGTTTAATACAAATATATATACAGATACCGAAAAACATAATCAATATGATGCTCCCCCTTTATTTCAAAGCATAATAAAATTATACTTATATAGTATTTAGACTAGTCCAATGAGAATGATTATTCAATAAATTTAATCAATGGATATTCTTTTATACATGTTAAAGTTAGCCTTTGACCACTATCACACCTGAAGGTAAGTGTTGATGTGGTCGAAGATATTGTTCAGGCTAACCTAGAACCACTTTTCTTTTTGATTGAAATAATGGAACCCTTTGTATTTCTTTACAAGCTTTTGTACTTCAACCGTCATCGGTCAAATGATTTACATTGATGGCTCAACATTAGAGTAATTATATGTGATATAATAAAACAGGCTCTTTTAAACGCACACATACACAAAATGTATATTTCCAAGTGCTGATGTGACGTCACTGTACCTGTTTCATCCATCAGGCCACATTAATTGAAGCACTCCCTTGCTGGCAAGGTCGAAATGAATCGGCATTTCGGCGCTCTTTCCACGAGAGCTTTGATTATAAGGAGCTGAATTTTCTGATGATGCACGCAGCGGGAATAGTAAATTCTAAAAATGTACTACAATCCTACGGGAAGAACTTCTTGAATATAGATTGAAAAATATCTAATTTATGCTAATAATAATGAATACATTCAGGGGTTACTGAAAATGATTTCTTGATCGTGCGCTCGAAGAATCAAGACCTCCTGAAGATGCTTAGTGTAGAAGCGACACGCGTCGAAAAGTCTTCCGGATTGGCTACGTGGCGTTTACTAGTCACGTTGGATTATCCAGAAAATTAGGCGGAATTGTCACTAGATATATTTTTAAGAGTTTTTCTAAAATATTATATTAATGTTATATTCAAATATTTTTGAATATATTTATCAACACTAATCATTTAGGAGAAAAATTTAATGCTCTCTGGTACATACGAACGTATATATACGTGTATGTATATACGTAGATCAAAATATTGATGAGACTACACTCTAATATTGTCTAGAAAATCAGTGAAGTAAAAATTGAATACATAGTCGTAGTAACCACTACATATACAGATAATTAATTCATACTTGCTCGTTGTTACCACCGATCAGTGTGTGTTATCTTAAAGCTTAATGCCAAAGGCACTAAGAATATACACATTTATTCGTAGATTGGACATCATAAGAGCGAAAGCATTTTGTGTGGTTCAATAGATTTATCTTATTTATGACATCCCACATACGCGTAAGTTATAAAAATGTTTACTTTTAACATAATGATATAAAAACTAATTAAAACAAAATGTTTTATATAATTGGAAACAAATAATTTGGCCCCTTTAAGAAAGTTGCCAAGAGAATCGGCTGCATATCCGTGTTGAATTGCTACGGATGAGTTTTGAGCAAAAAATGCAGTAGCTCATCGTGTATAATGGCGAGGCGCGACTTTACGTACAGGTGATTTTTTTAATGGATGGTGAAAAGAGCTGTCTAACATCATAAAATATAATTTGGATTATAATTTAACCTACCTTTTTTTATGCATAGGTTAGCCTTTGACCACTATCTCACCTGATGGTAAGTGATGATGTGGTCGAAGATGTTGTTCAGGCTAACCTAAAGAATTACTGGCTCTCAAGGACAGCTGCCGGAACACACCGTTAGGTGCTTGGCGACAGATTTTCTACTTGAGGGTGGTAGCTATCCAGGTGGGCATTCGCAAAATGCCCTACCACCATGCCTAAACAATCAGTCATGTGTTGCGCGTAAAATAAAGATTTCCACGTTCTGCTTTTGCGGTTTACGCTTCTTAAGAAAGAAAGAACCTTTATTACTTATCTATTTTAGATTTCTTTTACTACTTTAATGTAACTTAAAATGAAGGTACGGACCCAAAGGCTGAATAGGCGGATTCCGGTTCCTGATTTTGAGCTCAAACGCGTAATTAAAAAAATCTAAACCTATGAACACTTATCTTCAATTTTAATACCATTATTAATCTTGTGAATATCCACAAATATCATAAAAATAGTTACGAGATTATTATTGGCTAATATCCGCCGCCGATGATTATATTGGCGCGAAAATATGATTTGAGAATGTTTCAGATTTCATTTCAAGATTTTAAATACTTCCTGATATTGTAAAGTAAAATAATTTAAAAAAA
The DNA here is from genome assembly GCA_963854805.1 of Plagodis dolabraria. Classification (NCBI taxonomy): domain Eukaryota; kingdom Metazoa; phylum Arthropoda; class Insecta; order Lepidoptera; family Geometridae; genus Plagodis; species Plagodis dolabraria. Next base: position 26,197,018 of record OY978444.1, read on the forward strand.
TATAGCCAATGATCCCAATTTTTGAAAACCATTTGAATTGTAACAATGGGCCTTTTACAAGCGTCTCAATAACGCTCGTAATCAGGCGACCGGCTTGCCGGTTTGGAATGTCAAGAGATTTAACCTCTAGTATGTATTATACACAATAAGTATATATTATATTGCAGAATATTAAATTCTCTTTTTTACTATAAAACACTTTTATAGTAAAAAAGAGGTTTTATATTAAACCCTTTCTTTATTTGATAAGAAAGTAAGACCCAAGGAACAGTCCGTGTGTAATGAAAACGCTTCGCTATGTTATGTGCTAGAATTTTTAATAAAGCAAAAGTTTGTTTGTAGTAATATTTGTTTCTCGGCTCATTTCGGCGCTCCCACGTACCCGTACCGGGACATGCGCGAGGCCGAAGTGGCCAGTGTTGCCAAGTATTTGACATATTTATTGTATGACAGCTAGTCTCCACATACAGGTAAAAGAAAATTTGCTAGGTGCTTTAGCCAGTGTTATCGTATATCAATCGCGAAAACCTTTAAAGTTTGGTATATTTTTACGCGGATAGAGACTTTTAACAATTCCCTTTTGGGAATTTAAAGGCATATTATTTATTTTTTATAAAGTTGTTTTGGAAAGCTTATGAATATCCGTGCCTAGTCACTACTTTTTACAAGGTTACCAAGGTAACCAAGGAACGGCAGATCAATTATAATTCACAAGATGTCTGTTTTATTTGCCAGAAGTGTACCACGTATAGTGGTAAATCCCCTAAAGTGGCAACACCGCGCGGGGAGTCAGGAAGGGCAGACCGATGTGCCGCCTGCTTTGCACGTCGTCATTTCCTCGAAAGTAATTCAAATGGAATCGTGTGCGCTGTTATTAAATATTTCATAACTTACCTCGCCTCACCCACCCCCGCCTGTGTCTCACAACACCCCTCTCCTCCCCGGCGACCGCATATTAAAGTCATAAAAAAGGGTTGTTTGATCTATCCCCTAAAACAATTTACATATCTCGGCTCAGCCCGCCGCTAAATTATTTAATTAAGAGAGGCATAAGTTTTTATTATTTTAATATGTCGGTTATAAAATTGTGTTAATGGAACAATGCCGCCATTGTGGACTGAATTTTAACCCTCAAGAGCGGGGAGATTATGAGCATCGACTTAAATATGCGAAATACCGAGAGCTCTAATTTAGTTTTTGAAGTAATTAAATGGTTTTGATGAAAGTGGATTATCTTCCTGACCTTTGAAACTTTTGTAATTTTAGTTTTCGTATTACGTCTTACTTTGGCTAATAAATCAGTGGTTTCACAGTTTCTTATTGTTAACAGCGAGTAGGCATAATCTAAGTGATTGAATGGATATAGTTTTTCCTAAAAATAGTTTTCGTTATGTATGTAATAAAAAGTTTTTACTCTGCGGATTAAAGTTGCGTATGTAATAAAATAAGAGGTAGACACAATAAAAATAAAACAGGTGTGCTATGCCTGGACTGTGTACAGGAGGTATGTCAAACAGGCGGCATCGAGGCAATGAAACTGTACTCCTATTACTGCAGTCTGATCTTCCCGACGCGACACCCTGTTTGTGTGTGAACGTGCATTCGCTTTAATGAGGTGCCATTTTAAACACGTATATTTTTGATTTCTTTTTACAAATATCTTTTAAATTGATGCTGCTACAATATACTGCAGCTGTTTTGTTTAAGTAATACAAATCTAACCGTACTCAGTACATAACTGTTGAATTTTTTTTTAAATAAACTGAAATGTTCGTACTTTGGTTTGACATATTTCCCGTTGCAGCACAGAAAATGGGATAGTACACTAAGCAAGTCATATTTACGTGTAGGTTTCCTCCGTAGCTACAGGAAAGCCTGACAAGTATGATAGTTTTAACAAAAAAAAATACTGAAGGATAAAACATTTTCAATTTACACAAAATCTATTTTGATACAAATCAATCCTGTTTTAAGGATAAACAATATACCTATCGAACCAACTGAAGTAGGGGAGGGAGGGGTCAAAACTAACAAATTTTAGATAAGATCTGGTATTTCTGGAACGGATAAAAATGGTTATTATATCATGGGAAAGAAAAATTATCTGGCTGTCAATATTCAATACAAAAAAAAGTTTAACTTAAATAGAAAAGTAACAGTGACGCCCTTTTTAAAATTTGTCGCGTGTTAATTTTAGCCCCGGTGTTGGGGCTAGTTTTAACACGGATGGGGCAAGTTTAAACAAGGGGGGGCATGTATTAACAGCATTAAATAGATTAAGTTTTCAAGAAAGTAAACTACTGAACATTACTTTTAGTTATTTATTAATTATATAAGAACGCATAAAATTACATTTCTTAATCACAAATGAGGATATTCTCGAAAATTTTGAGTAAATAGGCAACCTTGCTTTAACATACTTTAAATAATACAATTTATCGCTGTCTGTATAATACTCGAGTAAAAAAATGCTAGACAATTACCTGGTAAGTATGAGACTAAATGTTGCTTTTAAAAAGAACATAATATCATTATACTTAAATTATTTATTGATTAAAAACAATTCGAAAAGTGAAAAAGTCCGTACACAACAACACCCAAAGGTTGAAGAATATGCGAGTAATGTGTTGGAAGCGATAGCAACACAATATGATTTTCATTTGGCTTTTTAACCTCAGAAGCCACATGAGAATGGTGGTTCTCTAGTAAAATCAATACAGGATCTTCAGCAGAAGGTCTTGTATGCTTGATTAAATGGTTCAAAAGGAGCAAAAACTCATTTTCTGTCATCCATCCTGGTTTGTTTTCGGTGCTTAAGGTGGGCTGATAAAAAGTCGCTGTACCTCAATCTGAGGATGCATGGAATGGAGTTTCTAATGGCGTTAGCTGCTCCTGCAAAAGTCAATTTTGATCTTTTTCCAACTTTCGGGCATGTTTGGTGATAAGCTGCTACTTCCTACGCTAATTTTGGAGAGAGAAGACCGAACTATATTTTTGAACAATAAAATTTTTCAGGTGTTAAAACGAGTCTGTAAACATGTTCTATGTTCTGTGTTGGAACACCTAGTTTGAATTTCTTAACAATTTTAAAAGAGAGAGAGAGTAACGTGGCAAATGTCATATTCACGAGCCACTGGTCTCAACTTTAGATTTTTTTCTAGCACTTGTTTTAAAGCTAACTCGTATACTTCTTACGAAGTAGTACCTCTTTCCGTTCTTCGATTATAAGTCCTCATGCTGCAATATAAATGAAAACGAAAATGGACAATGAGCCTAAGAAATCTAGAAGTCATCGCTGCGGGGCAGGTATTAACAAGTTAATTTTTACCCCAGTCAGTTTGTTACTTTTAGCCCCGTGCCCTCATTTATCAAAATTTTCTGTTTAAATATTGATGTTTTGTTTTATTATTAAAAATATCAAGAAAATATACAAGCAAGATAAACAATGCATCAAATTAAACAATTAAACATTAATTAATAACTTTATATAAACAACAATTCAAAAAATTGCGACTGTAAAAAAGATCGTTTACCTTGTAAAATAGACCGCTGTGTCGAGACTTCTTGTGGCGGCTGAGCGCGAACTGGCTGATATGCTCGCGTTTGGCACTATTCAAAGTATTGGAATATTGCACGTATGTAGAAATATTTTTATTAGTTTGGCGACAAACAGCTTGTTACTTGTTACCCCTATTAATTGTAGCCCCTGTCTCCCCTACAATAGTCAGAAATCGGTATAAATAAACTTGAATCATAGGGTAACAAACAATTTACTAGTGCGGCCATTTTGGCGCGCAATATTACCGAAAGCAGAGTACTTCAGGGTTAATTCGAAAAATTATAAAGGATAAAAAGCAATAAAAAAAATATTTTGATGTTATGCACAGTTGGTATATAATTATAAATTCATTATTTAAATAAAACAATACAGTATTGAAACATTTTTTTAATGCATAAGGTACCTAGTTTGCAGGTCAACTAAAAAAAGGTTTTATGTAATTTAATTATTGATGCTCAGCAGATAGATGGAAAATCCTGCTGCTAAAAGTCTGCTATATACCTGGTCAACATTTTCTCCCGACATATAAAATAGCCCTTTTTATATTAATATCGTTGAAAACAGCTTTATTATTTTTCATCAATCAGGCTTGCGTGATGTGCCATCATAGTAGCAAGGAGAATTATGATATAATGTAATTTTAGCAGCTATAATGTACTTTTTTAATTTTTTCGCTATTTAAAAAAAAATATTTAAATAAAACCGTACTACACTAGACCTGCTGTATAATAATGATTGCAGAATAAACAGTAAGGGCCAAAGACTTGGCTGAAAGAGAAAGAACTAATTTTCTCACTGGTAGAGGTGAAAAGTTGTATGTTACACACGAGACTATTTTTTTGGTTTCGTGCCTTTAAATCTCTCATTGTGCTCAGTACTCTATGTTAGAACCACTTGCTTTGATCATAATTAAATTCTAGGCTACTTCGCTAGCACGGGTTTTAAAATTGGCACTCGCATCAAAAAGCAACTTTTCACACATGTTCAACTATTCTAGATCAACTACCTACATCTACGAATAAATAATGAAATGAAATGTTATTCAAGCTCAAAAACAACAGAACACAAACTGTACCGCTGCGGGCGTGGTTTAAAAAGTGTACCTACCGTGCAGCGCTCTCAGTTCGCCGCGTGGGCTCGAGTCATGCATTGGTACCGCGGGAAGTTTCAACTGAATTTATCAATGTTCTTCTGGATTGTTTAATTCTGCAAAAATATTATAGTGTATTCTAAAATTCGGGAGAAGCCATACTGATATGAAAATTTCGGGAATAGCTTTCATAAACGAGTAAATAACAATATTTTAGATACCAATACTTGACTACCCTGGATAGTTTTATCCAACATGAACTTTACATTAAATCAAAAAGTAGTTCGGAACATTGTTAGTCTTAGAATTCTCTGTGAGAATTATAATTCATTTTTAATTTCATTTCATTACTGAAGGTAATGACGGTGGTGACAACATGACCTTGACGCGACCAATCAGATGCGATCATTTCTAAACGCCAAATCATTTAACCAATCCGAATGAATTTGGAAACTTGTGCGCGTTTTGTTCCTTGTGGAGTCGACGAGTCCGAAATCAAAGCGGTCACTGTATGAGAGTTACACTTCTTTACATATTTATTCGTAGACCTCCATATATCTATACAGTACCTACAACACTTCAATTAACTAAAGTATACGCTATCAGGAGTACCAGATATGAACCATATTATCGTCATGACTTGAAAAGCATCTCAACAGAAATGCATTGTCGTACACAAGTTCCGCGTACGTACTGTACATTTGTGACACGGCCAGCCGCCAGGGCGGTTGTTTTTGACCGCCACAGCAGGTTAATGAGAGCATTTTTACGCTCTCTCAGCAATGAGGAATGCAAATTTGGGAGCAGTTACCATCTACCCTAGTTGTTTAATGTCGTCGGTTTTACGCTGCCCCTGGACTTTTATACCTTTAAATACATTAACCCTTGGTGGCAATGGTGGCCTTTAGCACTCCACTATTGTTCTGTTTATTTTGCGCATTTCCATAATGCCTGGTGTTAGCGCCGTGTGATAAAATTAATTTGGAAGTTTTTACTTTATATTCCAGTGTTGCTCGAATTGAATTTTGTGGTTTATATGCCTATGTTATTATATTGGTTTTAATTTTATGGTTGTACACAATTTCGGAGACTCTTATTCCTATGATCCGAAATAGAAATATACTTATCATGCAGTGGAAAGTTTATTTTCTTTATTTTTACATATTTTCCAACTTTTTAAGCGTGAACGGGAACTGGACGTCGAAGTTCATAACAGGTATTCTATTTCGGCTGCCTTTTTTTCAGTTTATGGAACATAAATCAGATTTTCTTGTAAATCATATTGACGATTATAATTCAAGTCTACTGATAGATAACCTTCAAAATATTTATCTGCACATACGATTTTGAAGTCAAATTAGTCACATAACTTTTTTTTTTTATGCTTGATAGGTTAGCCTTTGACCACTATCTCACCTGATGGAAAGTGATGTTGTGGTCGAAGATGTTGTTCAGGCTAACATAGAATTACTGGCTCTCAAGGACAGCTGCCGGAACACACCGTTAGGTGCTTGGCGACAGATTTTCTACTTGAGGGTGGTAGCTAGCCAGGCGGGCATTCGCAAAGTGCCTTACCACCATGCTAAAACTATTAAATTAAAGGTCTAACAGTCCCGACATTGACAGCTTCTAGCCAGCCAGGACGAAAATCAAACTCATTTTGAAGGGATCATAATAAAAATTGTATGAAGGTAGAAAAGGCGTTTTAACTATAGCAAGTATATAAAAAATTTATACCTTGTGGAAGTGCATCGCTTTAAAAGTCATGACATTAAAATTATAAGAAAGGATATATCTGCTATCGCATTTTCTTTTATATTAAAAACTTTATTAATTTTTCTCGTAGTCCTCTAATGATTGCGGTTAAACGGGGCAACTTTCTGTGTTTTTTTTAATAATAATAAGTTACTGAAAACAAGGAACAGTGTGTGTAAATAATTGATCAAAACAGTACATGTTACAAAACCTCAACGTAGCACCCTGGTACTTGGAGTTTAATCCATATAATTATGAGACTATAACTTTCCACAATTGATATAATATAAATTATGTTTAAACATTCTTAAAATTTATAGTGTACTTGTAAACAAAAAACATTAGTTAAAAGTTTTAGCATAATGTGATAGACATTAATGCTATAAACTTACTTGGCTCTTTGGAAAACTGATTGTATGAGAGTATGGGATGAGGAATAATGCAAAAAAAAACTATGTCCTTATTCTGTGGTTATTCTCAAATCGTATGATGCGATATATTGCATAGCGCGCTAATATGAACGTACGGAAGCTTTAGCTTAAAAACTGTCGCGAGTTTTGTCTATAATTATTATTTAGTAACTGGTTAGGACTCGCGTAATATTTACCGGATAATGCACCGACCAATTTCGATATCCGTTGTTCTACTACTTAGTCTGTGATCCGACCATACCTGTCAAAACGACAGTGACAATCACAGTGATAGTGACAGTAGTGACAGTCCGAACGTAGAAATTCTGACTTTGACAGCTACGGCGCAACTGTCTCAACGCCAGTTACCTACGTGCTGAGGGCCGTGCTCGACGTAGTGCACAATCCTTACTTTCAGACGCTTAATTTCAAATACTTATTTTTGATACTGGTCGGAGCAATATCCGGTAAATATTACGCTAGAACTAGCCGGTTACTAAATAATAAGTACCGAAGCTTGTTTAATTTTCATACTGGGCGGTACAGCGCTCCTAATTTAAGTATTACATTGTTTACAAGCAGTGGAATCTTTATTATCTGCTCATCAACCCGTTGGTAGGTACAAATGAGCACCCAGTTCACATCCGTAGATACTGACAACGTGAAGCGGCGAAAATCGCGTTTTTTGGCGGCAGCGACACAAACCCCCAAATTACAAACTTACCAAATGAACGGATGAAACATGTTTGCATTCCAATTTTTCTCAACACTGAATATCGTAAATGGGAACGTGCAATTTATTTCATTCATTCGAGTGATTGCTGATGCGATTGTTAACTGAGTGCATTCAGTACGTTTTGCTCAACATTCACAATAATTATCATCGTTTGGGCTGCTGTTCGTTCAAGCGACTTTATCACACTTGCATATAAAATACATGAATGGATGTTATGAAGTGAAGTTTACGGGGTGACTCTATGGAATGTAACAGTTTCGTCTTAGAGCATTTTCATCGGTGTTATCTGTTTGGTCTAAAAGTGAGGTAGAAATCTAAAAATGCACTCCCTTCCAATAAACGAGATAATTTAAACGTGTGTGCGTGCAGTGATTTTACTGTGAACTTAACACGTCTCGTACTTGGCAAGAACCAATGGTATTGGCAAAGTGGCGTGTATTGCGTCTGTTTATTATTTTGCATGTAAAGGTAAAGACATTGGATCGGTGTGCATTCTTATACTAAAAATCTCCAAGTCCTATTGATAACTTCAAATAGATTATCATGACTATCCAAGCATGTTGCTTATAATATACCTACTGTATCAGCCGGATTGTCCACTGCTGAACACAGCCTCCCCCACTATGGAGGGGTGTGCCATAATCCTCTCGCTTGGCTGATACAGTATACGATACAAAATAAAATCTTAGCGATTCGGTAATCTGTGGTAATTCCTTCGTGATTACAATACTATTACAATACTTATTTAATAACAACGATTTCCTTCGACTATAGTAAGAAAATAATAACAGCAATTAATTGGTCATATAATAACGACAAACAACGAATATTTTGATTCGATTATTATATTTATATTAAATTCCTGCATAAGTATGTGCATAAGTGCATTCAGCTCGTTCCTAAACCAGCTCTACCTAATTTCACAATTAATATTTTGACTAAGGTTTACGTTGAAAGACATTAATTCTCAAAAAATACACTTGTTACGAGCAAGTTGTTTTTTAAAATGTGATTGTGACGGAATAAGCGCAAGCCCCACCTGATGTTAAGCGGTTTAATCTCTGCCTATAACAGATTCGTTTCGTCACAATGACGTATTGCACTGCGCCCGTCAACCCAGAGACACAGTTGCTAAGTGTCATGTGCCTGTAATTTTATTACTCTCAAGGACTGCTGCCAGAACATACTTTTAGGTGCTTGGCGACAGATCTTCTACTTGAGGGTAGTAGCTAGTCAGGCGGGCCCTAAATGCCCTTCCACCTTGCGGTGATGCTCAAGGCTGCGATGGGGATTGAAACATAGACCTACGGCACGGCAGTCCACGGCTCGGTCATCATTGCTTCAAAGATACGTTAAAAGAGTTTATATTCTATAGGTATTTATGTCAAAGTACGAGTACATCAAAAATCTGTTATATATACCAACCATGGAACAGAAAGCGCAACTCTTTCCGTAGTATTCCTGGAGTTCACAAATGCCTGGAGGCAGGTTCAATTACGGCTGCCGTGCAGCCAATAATTGGCGCCAGGACCCGCGACAAAGCGCCCACAATGGGCTCTGATTAATTTCCGAACTACACCCGAATCCTAACTAGCAAACACGCGGCACCGTGCAACCTGCCCGTAGGGATGTCTCCTCTACTCCCAGTCGTTAACGAATCGATTCTATAGAGATGTGATTGAGATGAGAGTTGATAGTGAAAAAATATCAAATAACAAAGAATCTTCTTTGTCTCCAATTAATCTTAACTGCATGGATACAAACTACTAATCCTAATTGATAAGATAAGTGACACAATTTATTTGGCTTTATACCCCGTGGTAAATTATTATTAATAATTTTATTTAAAAAAAGTGTTCACAATGCTACACACAAATTCTAACTAACAACAAATAGCACCGTGAAACATAGAAATATGTACAACGCTTTGTACGCTGCTGTGATCGAATTAACTTTAAATTTTCATTAGTGATACGCGAACGATGAAACACTATAACAAAATAATAAACATTTAAATCTGATCTTGCATAGTTAGCTACGATACCTACCGCGTAAAAATAAGGAATCGTAGTATGCGGTACTAACCATGTACGAACATAACTACTTATAATAAGAAGTAATTGCAAACCAACTTTGCAGTCTTACTTAAAATCAATCAATCCATCAAGGCGTCATTTGTGATTGTTAAAGACACTTTTGAATGTAATCTTCATTAGTTTTGTCAGAACATTATCGAGAAGCCTCAGTTTGAAGCTACCTGTAGCTGTAGTTATCCTATCTCGATTTACAAATCGAATAATTGCATGACATCTCTACTCGTACGGGAAAATTACTTCGCCGCTGTTTTGTATCTCGGCTGGTCTACGGTCGCATTGTCTAACGCAGCGGTGTGTCGCCGGCTTTATTCGAGCCATTTTTGATTCATATTGGTGGCGGATGTATTCCAACTTTTTTTATATTCTATTGTGGTTTGAATACTTTGAATGAATCTTGCCGGTGATGTACGCAATTATTGACTGATGCATAATGCGGAAGAAGTAAAAAAAGCCAGGATACAGACGTCCAGGATCATACATTTATGAAATACTAGCTTTCCGGGCGCGGCTCCGCCCGCGCTTATGTCGGTTATCGCGCGAAAACATTAACCTCTTTTTGCGCAGTTGGATAAAAACTATCCTATGTTTTTTCCCGGGTCTCAAACTATTTCCATACCAAATTTCATTCAAATCGGTCCAGTAGTTTTGGCGTGAAAGCGTAACAGACAGACAGACAGACAGACAGACAGACAGACAGAGTTACTTTCGCATTTATAATATTAGTACTGACTAGCTTTCCGGGCGCGGCTCCGCCCGCGCGTATGTCGGTTATCGCGCAAAAACATTAACCTCTTTTTGCGCAGTTGGATAAAAACTATCCTATGTTTTTTCCGGGTCTCAAAGTATTTCCATACCAAATTTCATTCAAATCGGTCCAGTAGTTTTGGCGTGAAAGCGTAACAGACAGACAGACAGAGTTACTTTCACATTTATAATATTAGTACTGATGTTGCACAAATCATTTGAGACACTTTAGAATAACATCGTCTTAAAGGTTTTATTCTAGCAGTCAAAATGGTCCCTCGACTAATTAGCACAGCTTTCTTATTCAGCTCAAGCAGCCAATAACTAATTTGCTAATCTTGGCAAGGTCCGTCTTAACTAACACGAGTCCGGTTGGGGTGGCAGCAACGCCACCTTACATAGACAATATAACCTAATCTGTGGCGACGCGGGTAATTGAGTGCATAGACAAGCAGCCACGGCCGGGTTTAATTTCCTGAAACTGCACTGCGACGCATTGTCGATAGTTCTATTACGTAGTAACTGTAGAGTATTCTGTGGTTCTGGCTGCGTGGCGGAACCCCGTCATGTGCACTTGAGGCCTTGTTTGTAGAATGGGAAGTCTAGTTTGAAATCCATTACCAGCCAATTCGAGTTTCTTTAGTAATGTTGGGATAACACAGAGCAAAGCTACAATTACTATTCGCGGTATATATTTAATATTCCGTTTATTAGATGAGTTATAAACGGACAAAATCTAATCTAGAATATATAAAACAAAATACTATGAACTATATACAACACTACAGCTACTACAATAAAAGCATTTAGACAACCTATATGTCATAGCAGACTCATAGGCAGTCCAAATGCTCCAGCCCACTCCCAGTTGGCAGCGTGCCCAGCATGCTGGCAGCATTGCCCCGTTGAATTGCAAATATAATAACTATATTGTAACTATATATTGTATATAAGTCTCCATAACATTGCTCTAAACTAAAGGCATGTTAATTGAATATATTGATGACGACACGAAACACACAGATCAGATAATAGTTGCTATTGTGGTGTAGGTTGGCTGTTGCAGAGGAAATTAAACGTCAGTTTCTTCACGACGACAAAAGGATCCGATGCTTGTCTTATCTGAAGAGGCTTAAGTAGGTTGAGTCCAATGCAAGTTCTTTAGATACAATTAAAAATTGAATGTATATTATATTCACAAATTAATACATAAACACGTAGTCAAACCTTCCATAGGTACCTATACTTTACAAAAAGTTAATGCTTTACTAAGCGCGGAAAAGTATTTTTTCATCCCACCATCTCGGAAAGAGTATTTTTAATCTTCAATATGTGAGTGGAAAAGCCGTTTTTATTCTCTAGAGGATAAAGTAAATTGAATTTAGAACATCTTGTGCACTAAGTTTGTGAATTAAAAAAACATTAAACCTATTTACTGCTACCTCTATGGTGCCGAATATACATTTTTTTTTTAATTTGTTAAAAACTCAGACTCGGAACCTTCTTGGTGTTCTTTTTTCAATTTGCTTTGTACGCGGTTCTTAGTAATTTCCTCGCTGAGGTGGAATGAAAAGTTACGTGTTGCACTCGAGTGCAAAGATTTTTCACCTCGTGCTCTTTTGATTCCCTCGCTAACGCTCAGGATTCTAATTTTGAACCACTCGCTACGCTCGTGATTCTATTTTAGATTCCTTCGCTTGCTCGGTCATCAAATTGAACACGCGGTTAAAAAGCAACTTTGCACTCTTGTATAACAAATAACTATTATACTACACCTGCTCGGAAAGTACCTTGATACTTTATCAAATTTACGGTAGAAAGTACGTCATTGCATATCGAACAAATATGATGGGAAGAAAACGCATCTGAGCGGGAGAGAAAAGTGTATGAAAATCCATTTCTTACGTGGTTTTTCTTTTTTAATTTTGGGTAAGACTATGCGCTGGTAACCTAAATATCAAAAGCCAAAAAGATTTTACAGTGAGTTTTTATCTCCAAGTTCGCAAAATGACACTGGCCACTAGCTGTGTGTTAGATGGTGTCAAACAATTTGAAAAAAGAACATGTGAAAATTGCAGACGCCATTGGCGCCATTTTCAATTTGTGTGTTGTTTGAGGATTCAGTTTTCGTAGAAAAGTAAAATAAAAGGTAGGTGTAGTATAAAGCACTATGTATCACTCGAGAGAAAGTGCGATTCCCGATCTCGGGTGTTTTAAAGCCCTCGCCTACGGCTCGGGCTTCAAACGACACCCTCGACGGTAATCGGTCCCTTTCTCCTCTCGGTGAACAATGTACTATTGTTTGTTTAAATCAAAGAACGGTTAACCTGCCTACTTAGCGAAAGAAATGCCTCAGCGTATGTGCTAAGCAAAAGTTTGGATTGCATTATAGACTGCATTCAACGTAATTAAATAATTCCAGAACAAGAAGCTTTTAGAGCCAGGGGGCCAACTCTCACCTCTTATAGTAATAATAACTTGATCTTACTGCTACATTTTATACCTCCACGTCAATTAAGCAGGCTTACAAGCGGTAAAGGAATCGCTCGGCGCTTTGATGACGTCACAACAAATAGTTCACTCATTTCGCGAACTCTGACGTGAAATTTAATATGAAGTATTACTGTTCCAACGACAAATCCGTCATGTTTATATTTTTAAAAAGTTACTTTTTAGCATCAGGATCAAACTAATATTGCTTGACGCGATTGTGGGTCTGTGATAGTTCGTGTCTGCGAATGAGTATTTAAGCATGAAACAAAACGCTACCTACTTTTTTATGATGGTCTCGTAAAAGGTGGGAGTTGGTCCCAGAGCTTAGTTATAAAAATAGGCATGCCATCGTTGGAGGAATTCCATTGCAACAGAACAATTAATACTGGCTCAACGAATAAGCATTGCAATTCAACGTGGCAATGCTGACATCATGCTGGGCACGCTAGCAACTGGTAGTGGGCTGGAGCATTTGAAATAACTGAGTCTGCAATGGCTTGTAGGTTGTCTAAATGCTTTTTTGTAGTAGCTGTAGTGTAGTTATATAGTTCGTAGTATTTTGTTAATCTCCTAACCTATCTGCTGGTCTAGATTGATCGCTGATCGAATGAGGAAAATAAAAATCACGACCTGCTTGGAGGTAAGCCAGTGTTTAAAGCATAATGTTAAAGCTAGAACAAACGCTACAATTCTAAAAGAATTTATTCATGGTTTCATTCCAATTGAGCCCTATTCCTTAATTAAAAGTAGTACGAGCGGCCCGTTGTTTGGAACCCGGCGCATACAGCGTCGCATCGTGAATGACGTGACGACGTTCAGGCCTGCCGTTTAATTTCCTGCTGACGCCGCCAGATGATTGTGCTCCGAAGAACTGCTCCCAATGCTAATTTGCGTTGGGATGGTTGTACCTTTCACAGGCACATTTGTAAGTTTGTGCATGAAGTTGTTGTACATACAAAGTACTAAATTAAATATTCACGTCATAAGATCGCACGATAATGGATGTGACCATCACGCTACGAAATCGTAGATTCAGTTTTGCTGGATCATACTTCCAAAAATACAGGGTTTGGAAATTATTACTTTACTACATAAAATGTATATAAACTTGTACTAAAGCAACCAGTAACTTTGAGATATATTCTGTCTCTTCCCTAATAAAGCCTTGAGAAAGGGTTGTGCTCATGTTCATATGAAACACGGCGAACGAAACATGTGTTCCATACTCTTCACCTGTAGTGGGCTGGGGCATTTGGACTGCCTGGCAATGCCTGGCCATTGGCCATTAGGTTGCCTTAATGCGCTCGTTATATTTATTTTGCTCATTATATTCTCGTAGAAAGAAAAATTTTTACTATCATGAAAATAATACAAATGCAGTACCAGTATCATTTGCCCCATTTACTTATATCTCTTTTATTACGTTTTTATGGTAGGTACCTTCCTTGATACTTGCCATGCCATACTATATCTGAAATTGGGGCATTTTTTTATCTTTGAAAATATTAGGTAAATGCTTAATGCATTCTAATTTTCCTAATCCAATGCAGAGATTGTTGTAGAAATAATTGGCTGTGCCGAAAATAATGCAGTTGGCGTGCGTAGTATCTGGTGCATCTAGCGCGTGGTTCCGCGGGGCGTGCGGCGTGCCGGTCCGCCAATTACACCGGCACCGGGCTAATGGGCCATTAACACTCGGTTTACACCGCGGCCATCGCTCACCGCCATCTATCCGCCTGTTACACCATTGCACACGACACGACCGATCTAACGCCAACCGCCTCGCTCCCCGCAATGCTATCTCCCACCGGCCCCCGAGGGGAAGTCCGGTCAATCGACGGGAGCACACTGTCATAAATACCGGCTCTATGTTCCACTTTATAGTTAGCGCGGCTAATGCGCAATCGAATTTATTTATGGCATAAACTCCACCGATTTACTGCTGTGTCGTGATCAGGTGGAGGCGCACCATGAAGTCTTGTACACTGTAGCGCGCATAAAAACATGAGTTAATTGTGTCTAGAAAGGAATATAAATGCAGTGCAGATCGTAGCGTAGGAAAAGTTTCAAATTAAACCAGCAATAGAAACTCGGTAGTTAGAGCGGGTGTCGAGTGTCGAGCACGCGAGGAGCGATGCCCCGCGATCGGGTGAACGGTTCGCGTTAATTAATTGGGTATTTTCACACGTCAGCGGGTAGATCTCTCCAAATAGATGGTTGCACGGCCCTTAATTAGCTGTATCGGGGTCCGATCGGCTGCGCCCGCGCACTCTCCACGCCAATTTGGCGCTGGCCTGACTCAGGAATAGCCATAGATAAGACGGCTAGAATGCTCAGTAATAACCTCATTATGAAATACAAAGTCCTGTGCTTCGATTGCCAGATTATGTATGTACGTACCTGTTTGCTATTAGGTACATGAAAATGTTTCATACATTTAGGTAAATGAATGGAAATGGAAGTGTTAGTTGAACGAGCACATTTATAAAAAAAAACAAAATACGAATAACCTGTCAAACAAATTTTACCCAGTATCCCTCGGAATGATAAAAGGATTCTAACACAATAATGGTATACCACATACATTTAGACAGTTCTTTAGAAGACGCTGCTGCCCATCATCCGATATTTTTCTCTTTGTCACATCTTGTGTCTCCCACATCAAGATAGGCGAGGTGCAATACTTGCACGGCACCCTACGGGAACTGTCTCGGAGTGGTGAGCACAGTACAGAGTTACGCAGAACCGGGAGGCGTGGTGCTTACCATCAGTTGGGTGACTAGTCCATCACATCACTTATCCCATCACTTCATATATTATAAAAAATTAGTTATAGCAGATTATACCTAGACTACTAGTTAGTTGCGTGTCGATTTTACCTCAATAATAGCCAAATAAGCTTTCACAAAATGCCCCACTGGCAGTAGTCTAAAGCCATAGCAATTTCAATGAAACTTTTTCATAGGTGGTTTAGGCTTCAAGGATGCTCGTAACAAGGGATATTATCTTTTAATTTTTTTATCTTAAATTGTTAAAAAAATAAATAACTGCGGCACGTTTTCAAGTAGTGCTCTGCGCTACCTACCTACTTAATCGAAAAATATTGACATCGTCACTACTGTACTATGAATGGTCCACTTTTAAAATGATCGGACTGAAGCTTCCCTATTTTTTTAAAATCGAATTCGTTTATTTTTACCTCATTGACGTATTCTAGCACATGACTACGATAATTCTTATCTCCTGTTACCTCCATCCATTGGCATCCACCATGATATTATTAAATTATGAATAAAATAAATCGATATACTTATATTTTATTTTATACTTTAGAATGGCGATATGTGTTGTGTTAGTTGTGTGGTTGTGCAAGTTTTCGAGTTTTCAGAATACTTATTGTCACGGGAAACAGAAGTATAACAAAAGGAAAAGTTTAAACGGGACATACACTGAATGGTTACTGAATACACGGAAAAAGGTGTTAGGCAAGGATGTTAAAATAAATTAAAATCTTTAAATTCATAGATAATTGTTTGATAAACCTGAAAGACAATGAATGTAGATTAAGAATGAATGAGTAACTCACCAAATGTCTTCTCAACGCTGATGACCCAGTAATACTTGCGTCGTCGGTAAAGGAGTTGCAGCAGATGGCAAATGTTATGCATGAGGCTTTAGAAAGAAAGGGAATGATAATAAACGTAAATAAGACGAAAGATAACTTGTTTGAAAGAGATGATAGAGTGACCGATTGCAATGTTTGATTGGAGATGAAAAAGTGGAACAAGTGAAAGAGTCTGTATACTTGGAATACATTTCTTCAAAAAAAGGGAGAGGATTAAAGTGATATAAAAAGGAGAGTGAATGCTGGAAACATAGTGAACGTACACATGATACACTTACACACATTTATGAATAGTTAGAAGGTGTCTAGGAAAGCTCGTCTGGCTGTTCATGGAGGAGTGTTGGTTCCGACACTAATGTATAATAGTGAAAGATGGGTATGGCAGAAAAACCATGAAAGTAGAATAAATACAGTGGAGATGAGAGCATTGAGAAGCATGATTGGAGTCAAACGGAGTGACGATATAAGGAATAGTGTAATAAGGGAATGATGTGGTGTGAATGACGATGTAGTGTCAAAAATCTAGAAATATATGTTAAGATGGTTTGGACATGTCGAGAGAATGAATGAAAAGAGACTGAATAAACAGGTATATATGGGACAAGTGAACGGAAGTATTGGAAGAGGAAGACCTAGGCAAACGTTTCGAAATCAGATTGAAGACGTACTGAAAAAAGGCCGGGTCAGGAGTACCTAAACCAACGCTTATAAATGAAAGGGTTGATGAGTGTAGATGAAGCGATAGAGATATGTAAGAATCGTAGCAAGTGGATATCTGTGGTCTCTGTCTACCTCGACGGGAAAGAGAGTGTTTATATGTATGTATGACATGCCAACTGTATTGAAATTGTACATTTACTGACCAGTGCCATTAAAAATAACCCTAGATCAGAAAATTGAACTTGCTTGGTTCTCTATAGGTTTGACTAGTACTTCTTTTTTAATAAATAACATATGAAATATTAGTTTGTGTGGTTATTAAAAGAAATAACTTAATTATACAAAAATATTAATGTATCTGGGTTATCGTAAATGTGTATTGTACATTGGGACATTTACGATAACCTAGGGCCCTATCAGTTCACAATTTAACGGTGATGCAATCGAATCAAAGCAATTAAAAGCTATTTTATATTCACGCCTATTGAACGATTTTTAATAAGTCACGACGATTAATAAAAAATCTTTTTTTTTTTTTTATTGCTGATAGGTAAGCCTTTGACCACAATCTCAGCTGATGGTAAGTGATGATGTGGTCGAAGGTGTTAACAGGCTTAACCTAGAATTACTGGCTCTCAAGGACAGCTGCCGGAACACACCGTTAGGTGCTTGGCGACAGATTTTCCACTTGAGGGTGGTCGCTAGCCAGGCGGGCATTCGCAAAAATGCCCTTCCACCACGCGGTGAAGCTCAAGCCCGCGGCGGGATTCGAACCATGGACCTGCTGCGCGGCAGTCCATAGCCAAAGCCACTGAGCCATCACTGCTTCAAAAACTCACTATAACAATGCGACATATTTGTCGACAAACTTCGATTACCTACCTGAGAATCATACAATCGTTGCCTTAGGCAATCTAGTTATCTAAAGTTTCAACAGCTTAGGAGAATGTGTTAAGTGTACAGGTATGGAGTGTAAGTCATATTATGCGAAACCACAATGGCGCTAATTGATATAACTTCTTTCGTTATCAAGACTACGATTCCCGCCTTAATTCCAGTTTGTTATCGTAAAAGTCGACTATAATGGTAAATTTTAACAGTGAACCAACATGGTTTTTTGCTGCACATTGGGCGCTAATCAGGCCTTCTTACCATCTATATCTTGATTACCCGACTGGTTGGTATACTACCAACGACTGATCATAAAACTGAAGCCAAAACTTTAAACGATTACGTATTTGTATTTTTGCGAATACATTTGCGTGTTGTTACCGAAAATATTTTATTTGCACTTGTGGTGTCATATGTATAGGCTCTCGACTCCATTGACCGACGAGCCAAGAGACTTATAGGCGATGATAAGCTGGTTGAGTACAAACTACAGAGTCTCGGTCGGTGAGTGTGCGCAGGAATTACACGAGCTGATTCCTCCATGCCCCCTTTATCATCGGACAAGAAGACGCTCTGATGGCCGTCATCTTTTTATGGTCGTCATTCCTCCAGTTCGCTCGAAGCGTTCGCTTCCACATTTATCATCCGCACAGCGAAGGAGTGGAACTCATTACCCGCGTCCTTGTTTCCCGAACAATATAACTTGGGAGTCTTCAAGTCTAGAGTGAATAGGTATCTTCTAGGCAAGCATGCTACATCTACGGCCGCATCATCATACTTTCCATCAGGTGAGATAGCGGCCAAATGATTGCCTATCTTGAATTAAAAAAAAAAATGTATGTTGTTAGAGACATTTTACCGACTCCACATGCTTGGGATTAGGGAGAAAAGATGATAAAGATTGTATTAGTGAAGAATCGTGTCCTTTCATTAAAAGAATGGCTGGCGAGGATAATAGCGATTCTTGTTAGTAAATACATAGACTTCCATATAGTGACCGCCTGCTATCGAACGATTTTTAATAAGTCACGAAAAATAATTACAACGGCAACCAATATCCACTAAATATCGTATAACGCGCTATATTAATGATCATTAAATAAATTGGTATGATCACTAGCATCGTTATTATTATTTATTCTAATAACGTTGTACAGGCTTGCGGCGTTGATCGCACGTGTTCGACGGCCCATTCTCCGCTGAGTGATAGCCGTCAGAAAACAATTACCTTTTTGTCGGAGAACCGATACTCCGCTAATTACAATAAGTGATCATTGACTTTTTTAATTACAACACTCATTGAAGCGTCGATCATCACTGCTAATAGTTGCCAGTCAGTGCATTTAATAACGTTGCGCCTTCGCTTCAGACCCGCATCCACTTCGGAATGTTCATAGTTTCTCTCGCGGAATTTCTATTAATAAAGTCCGGCTCTATTTTTTACAAACTAATTTTAAACTCGTCAGGGATTTTGCAATCTAGCAAATTAAATCTTAAGGTTTTGTAGACGTGAGAGCGACGACAAAAAGTGAAGTTATTTTAAGGTTCTTGGCTAAAGAATATGTTTAAGTCATGTAGTGACTTAAGTGTGCAGTATGGTGAAGTCATAACCTGTTCGTGCCATGTGAGTATGTACGCGTTGCATTCCATACATAAAGTTCGAGAGATGTGAGAGTGGTGTGGTATTGCACAGATGGAGCGGTCGGATCGGAGTACGGAGCGCGGAGGCTGTGCGGCGAGAGGAGAGCTATAGAGCCCTCCCCGTGAGAAACGAATGTTCCCGACCTCTAATTACGTTTTATGCGATATCGCCATTTAATTAGCAACATGTTTCCCATTCCGAAACATTAATTAATATTTTCATCAGAGTTCTCCGCATTTAACTGTGCTTTTATTAGTCTCTCGAGATTTTAATAAAGATTCTCGACCACCCTCAGTCGCGGATTATTGTTTTAAAAAATCGTGTTATGAAATTTTTATTGCTGTCGTCGCGAGCGATCGTTTATTTCATTGTCGACAGCTTTTCGATTGTACCTTAAATGGGTGTTTTGAGTGAAACGAGTGATTGTTTTTGTCTGTGCTGGTACATGTTGTTGACATTATGGGAACGCATCGCATTCGTTATTTTTTGCGACATTAAAAATATCACCGTGTATTTCTTGACAGCTATATAAACATCTTGATAAGCCGACCGACGCACGGTGCGACGTCGACGAGGGAATTCGCCAGATATGGGGTACAATTAATTCAATGGTCGTCGTGTAAGTAATTGTAGCAACAGACTAATAACCGATACACGTCGCGGGGACAAATTGCAGCAGCTGACCGCGAGTAATGTCGGTAGGTGTGACGACTCTCAATGCCGACTTACGACACATTTCAATTCCAAAATTGGAAAAAGTATACAAGTTATTTTGTCACTGCCGCGTAAGGTGTTTGACGAGTGGATTCGAATTAATATATGGATGAGTAAGGTGATTATGTCCTTCTGTTTATTTTTTACTAATCATTGATCACCTATTGGTAAGTGATCTGGTGGTCTAAAATGTTTGCAACTATTCCTAAAATAGGAATATGCTAACCAAAATAGTTGTTGGATCTCACTTTCAGGTATTAGCGACACATTTTCTAGGGTGGTAGCTAGCCAGGCGCACAATTGCAAAATGCCCTATGAATTTCAAGCCAGCAGCGGTAGGATTAGATAAAATTGTTTTTCATCCCATGTAATATGGGGCTAACTTACCGGGCACTTCAGAATAAGCAAAGCTTTAAACCACTTGATCAATTACAATTTTCATCCCACCATCTCGGAAAGAGTATTTTTAATCTTCAATATCTGAGTGGAAAAGCCGTTTTTATTCTCTAGAGGATAAAGTAAATTGAATTTAGAACATCGTGTGCACTAAGTTTGTGAATTAAAAAAAACATTAAACCTATTTACTGCTACCTCTATGGTGCCGAATATATCATACAACTTTTTTTTATTTGTTAAAAACTCAGACTCGGAACCTTCTTGGTGTTCTTTTTTCAATTTGCTTTGTACGCGGTTCTTTACGTGATTGTAAACGTTTTTTTTTTTTGCATTTAGTCATTTCCTCGCTGAGGTGGAATGAAAAATTACGTGTTGCACTCGAGTGCAAAGATTTTTCACCTCGTGCTCTTTTGATTCCCTCGCTAACGCTCAGGATTCTAATTTTGAATCACTCGCTGCGCTCGTGATTCAATTTTAGAATCCTTCGCTTGCTCGGTCATCAAAATTGAACACGCGGTTAAAAAGCAACTTTGCACTCTTGTATAACAAATAACTATTGTAGACATTTTGCCAGTTCATTTCAGCCAGTTTAACATTTTTATCTCCTACAATGAAAGAGTGACTAACCTAAGTAAGGCTAGCTCATAAGCGATGAATACTTTTTTTAATTAGCCATAAGTATTTTAGCTAAGTATTATATTTTGTTAACTAGCAGTTAGTTTTCCGACAAAAAAAAAAAAAAAAAAAAATACATTATAAAAACCGTTTAACATGCTCTCCGAAGCAGAAGCGATCAGTAGTAATGTCACTAGCGATCACCCATCCAAGTCATGACCGCAGCTGACGTAGCTTAACTTTGCTGATCGGTTAAGAACGGCTAAGCAAAATATGCTACGAGCGCCGAGCGCTTCAAAATAAAATAAAAACGTGTATTGCTTCTTATCTCTTTTTATTGCTGCTGGTAGATTTACGTCTAAACACTGTATAACCAGGTGGTAAGTGATTATATGTTTTAAAATATTGCTAAGGTTAGGACGGATAGCAGCCGCAACAACTCTATTAGATGCTTAACGACAGATTTTCTGTTTGAGGGTAGTATCTAGCCAGAGGATCCTGTGTAAAATATCATACCGCTTTGCAAACATAATCATGATATTAAAAGTATTGTTTAGATGGATAAAATCGATGAAATTCCTATTACAGAGTTATGCTTGAAGTCCGAGGCTCGGAGGTCGTGGGAACACCCTCGGAGGAAACTAATTACGCCAAATGTGGCTTGGGTCTTCGGTTAATTAGAGACAGAGTGGTTCAACCCTCTTAATTAATACTTGTGCCTAGAAGGGCCTTATGCTTACCTCCACTGTTTTGTTTGAATTGTTAATTCGTGATAAAACATGAGTAGGCATTGTTTTTACTTTATAATTTAACGCGCAAATGAGTTTACCTTCGGAAATATTTTAATTGAAAAATTAGGTTTCAGCATTAGGAAATTATAAATGCTTAGGCATAAACGGCGTTCAGTATTATTATATGGGGACGATATGTTAGACGTATAGGAATAATTACAAAATATAACAAAAATATAGTAATAACAAAACATTACGTTATATCCATTTATAGTCCTCTCATAACAACACACTACAAACTAAATACAGCACTACAACTACTATAACGAAAGCATTTAGGACATTTAGGTCATTGAAGACTGATATGCAGTCCAAATGCTACCCACTATCAATTGGCAGCGTGCCCAGCATGCTGGCAGCATTGTAATGCATATTCATCGAGCCAAATAAGTGCCAACATGTTGATCACGCGTTGCACCGACCAAGCGCTCTGAAAAGTTTTGGAAAATAACATGAGCTCCCGGTCATTAAATGATTAATATTTTTATATACATATATTATACCACAATCACATTTATAAAGCGCTTTATTATTTTTTTACACGACTGTCCTAAAAAGGAGGTTATGTTTTCCGGAATCATGTATGTAGGTACATGTATCATGTATGTATGGAACATCGTTTGTGAGTTTCTTTATTCCACCATAACTTCCTGATTTTAATGTATTAGGTATCGTTACATATGTTGTGATAGCATACTATACTGAATACCTTGGGTTTAATATCATAATCACGGTCCAGCCATGGTCTTCCCCAAGTGTTTGGTATTTCAGATTTTGAGGTGTAAGAAGTTGACCCTGATTATTTTTACAATCGTTTTCCAAAAAAAGTGGAGGTTTGATTAGTTTTTAAGTTATAGTATTATTATATGTTCTAGTCAATTGACAAAAATGTATTTGCGTACCTGGATGGTTTGACGATTTGATAGACTCCCGTTTTTACCCTTTGGGTACGGAACCTTAAAACGATATAAGTCGGGAATATAAAAGTTTGGCATATTATCATTTATAGTATATATTACATTTATAATTATATTTTTAGTACAACACTTACTGAAAACGCTGATTTTTAATGTAGTTTTGAAACTGTGATCAAAACAATCAATTTTTTTCTTTTACGGGGTTGTTACGATTCGTAACTCTAAAAGAGAAAGCCTGGTATTACTGGCTGGAGCATTTGGACTGCATGTCAGCCTACAATAATCTTTAGTTGCCTAAATGCTTTCGTTATAGTAGCTATAGTGCTGTATTTAGTTTGTAATGTGTTGTTATAAGAGGACCAAAAATTAATATAAAAATATATATTAATTATTGTTGTGCATTAGGAAACTATAAATGCTGAGGCATAAACGGCGTTCAGTATTATTATATGGGGACGATATGTTAGACGTATGTGAATAATTACAAAATATGTATTAATTTTTGTTGTTATGTTTTCTAATTTATTTTTATTACAATTTGTAATTATTATTTTACGGACGGACTAGTCAATTTTTTTTTAAATAGAATAAATTACCCCAATAAGCAGCATGCCGCTACATACACTCAGTTTGGAGGTGTTGCTGCACATTACAGACTAGGGCACTTTAAAAAGACTAATCCAAAGGCAGTAGCTACAGTAAAAGTATACCCAAAGAGAATTGGCTGATGCTAATAATTAGATGAATTATTTTTTGTGTTTAAAAGCAGCTGACCACTAAACTAAGGCTTAAAATTTCTAAATTTACATTTTTTTAATATCCTTGCGATGTCTTGTATTTTTTTATGAAAACTTTTTATTTGGAGGTGTGCAAACACGTGCAGGCGGCTCTCCTGGTGGTAAGTTATCACCGTCACCCACGATAATCCGCAACACCAGAGGTCTCGGG
The DNA here is from genome assembly GCA_963854805.1 of Plagodis dolabraria. NCBI lineage: Eukaryota > Metazoa > Arthropoda > Insecta > Lepidoptera > Geometridae > Plagodis > Plagodis dolabraria. The sequence goes on from OY978444.1 coordinate 26,221,100, forward strand.
GATGTTTTGCCAGCCTTTGACTCTTTGAGGAGGGAATATGCTTAGTGAATGTGTTAATGAAAACATACTGTTTTATATTATGTTCTTGTGATGCATATCTCATAGGTTCTTCTTTTGTTGTTGACGACACAAATGGTAGCCACCCTACACGATTGGAGGAGTCATAAAAATGAAAGAGTTTAGAAAAACATTACATATATGATTTACATATTGAATTTATGTACTCCAAAAAGTCACAGGTGTATGTAAATCGGATAATACAAATGAGATACCTGGTTCGAAATGGCCATTGAATATAATTTGAATTTAAACTAACTAAGAGTAGCTCCCTGCCTGCGGCTACACCCGTATAAGACGGTCTTTAACCTGACTCCCTTGTGTGTAACTGAAGTAAATCTTCATTTGTAGGTACAACTCTGCTATTAATAATACATATGAAAATTATTAAAGAGTATTTGTATAAATTTTTTTTATTTTTTTTTTACTTTCTTGTTATTATAATGTATTTTTTTTGTCATCGAATTTTTAATCTATTTTTATTTGAAATTTTTCGTCATCGAATTTTTAATCTATTTTTATTTTAAATTTTTCTTAACAATGTAATTTATGGATCCCAGAGTCTGAAATAAAGAGCTATTATTATTATTATTATTATTTATGACTCAATCAGTACTCAACGTATTTTTTATAACACTGGAAGCGATAGGCAATAACTATTATAACACCGTCTCTACCTGTCATGAGCTGCGGCAATTTAATGCATTACAGGCCGTGCAGGTCACGTTCAAAAACGGTATATAGCTGGCATAATGTAAGGCAATATTATATTCATACTGTCAGTCAAACCTCATTGAAAATAATCTCTATTTGTCATAGCCTAGGCCAATTGAACGCAATACAGTGCTACGTCAAAATCAGTACCTTCTATAGGAATCTGAAGTAGCAAGCAGACAACGTTCAGAAACAGTATCTGTCTTTTTTTTTATTCCTGATAGGTTAGTCTTTGACCACTATCTCACATGATGGTAAGTGATGTTGTAGTCGAAGATGTTGTTCAGGCTATCCAAAAATTACTGGCTTTCAAGGACAGCTGCCGTAACACACCGTTAGGTGCTTGGCGACATATTTTCTACTTAAGCTAGCCGGGTGGGTATTCGCAAAATGCTCTTGCTATTATATCACGACTGCCATCCTAACCGGGACGATGCGTTACGAAGCACGGCAGCGCTCATTAGCAATGTTACTAGCTGCCACCCATCCAAGTGAAGACGCTGACGGAAGTTGCATAACTTAGTCGATCGGTTAAGAACGGCGTAGCAAACTTCGCTACGAGCGCTTAAAAAAATACCTTTTATAAGCTGGAACAATTTAAACTAACACAGTAGTTAGTATACAGACCATTGTCAGTAACTACGAGTGTCTACACACAATAAGGTAGAAAAATTTAACGCAACACCGCGCGCAGAGCACGTTCAAGAACGGGATCTACCTTTACATATTCTATAGTAATTTAACGCAGAACAGTGCTCTAAACCTGTAAAAACAGTTTTTTACTGTGTTTAACTGGGGAAATTTAAAGCATTACATACTGTAAACTATGTTTAAGAACGCTAACTAGGCCATTTTAATTTGGCTCTCAAGGATAGTTGCCGCCGTTGTTGCGGGAACACACCGTTAGTTGCTTGAAATATTTGTGCATTTATAGAAGTACAGTGCAATCAGACATCTTTCATAAACGATCTCTGCCTGTCATGAGCTTCGGCGAATCAACGCTAATAAAACCATATAGCTCACCTTCAGAAACGGTATCTAACTGACTAAACTATATTGCTGCATTGTAGTTATGCAGATAACGTTCAAGAACGATCTCTGTTCGTCATGGTCTGGGAAAAGCTGGTCCAAACTTTTAGTATAGGTAGGTGATTATGATATTAGTATGGGTATCCTTATGGATGTACAGAACAGCACACGATATAAAACTTTGGGTCTTAAGAAGAAAGAAACTACTTATTAATCAATCAATCTTTTGAAGATGGCATTTTTCCGGATCAACTAAAGTTATCACTAATAAAACCTATTCATAAAAAATCATCCAGGCACGATCCCAACAATTACAGGCCGATAGCTCTTCTACCAATTTCGTCAAAAATATTTGAAAAAATAATGTACAAGCGACTTCATTCTTTTTGTGAAAAATATAATCTACTCGACGACTCCCAAAATGGATTTAGAAAAAATCGTTCAACAACCTTAGCCGTTTATAAATATATTAACCAAATACTTGACACTATAAACCAGAAACGGTATGCAATTGGAATTTTACTAGATATGACCAAAGCATATGACAAAGTTCAATACAAACTATTATTAAATAAACTATATGACATAGGGGTACGTGGAATCCCACATAATTGGTTCAAATCATTCCTTCAAAACCGCGAACAAATAGTAGAAATCGAATACTTTGATCCAAACACCAATAAAATTAGTTTAGTAAGATCTAAAAATATAAAAATAAATAATTATATCCCGCAGGGTAGCGTTATTGCAAGCATCCTGTTTTTATTATATATAAATGATCTCCCTAAAATAATAAATGACTCATGCGTTTTATTCGCAGATGACATCTCCCTCTTGACTTCGTGTAAAAATAATACTAATTTAAATCAATATCTTACTGACATGCTTAATAGAATCATTGAATGGATGAATAATCATAATTTAGACATAAATTTTTCAAAATCAAAAATTATGCAATTCAGACCGTATCAAAAGGCTCCCCTAGACATAAATTTTGTATATAAAAATATCAAACTAGAAAGTGTTGATACATGTACACTACTAGGCTTAGATATAGACACACATATAAATTGGAAAAGCCATATCCAAAAAATTAAAACAAAACTTAGTAGCTTCACATATGCTTTAAAAGAAATTAAAAAAACTACTGATCAAAAAACAGCCATATCTATGTACTATGCATATGCCTTTTCCTGGATAAAGTATGGCATTTTACTCTGGGGCAATAGCGTTGAAGCAGATAGTATTTTCGTTTGCCAAAAAAAATGTGTCAGAATAATAGTAAATATTCGGATACCAGAAAGCTGCAAGCCTCACTTCGTACATTTGAAGATCTTAACTTTAACCTCAATATATATATTAGAAGTAGCTAAATTTGTAAGAAAATATACACACTTTTATAAAAAGGAGGGTGATCAAATACGCAGGTACCCGACTCGATACCCAAATAATTTAATAGCACCGCCTTGCAACTTAACGATATACAAAACGGGACCGTTTCTTATGTCGATAAAAATTTATAATAAAATTCCAGAGGACATAAAATCAATACAAAATGAAAATTTATTTTTAAAAAAATTGAAAACGTTCTTAATAGATAAATGTTTTTATGACTTAAACGAATTCTTTAATTATTAATTATATTAATAACATAGAGACATAAATAAAATAGATCGGTCAGTTCTCTCTCTCTATATTGCTACACCCTTCCAGGGTCATATGTCACTGTATAACATAAAATTTGTAAGACCAATAATTGTAAACTCATATGATGCAATAAAAATTATGATGATGATGATGATTATGATGATGAAAACTAACAAAATTCCTATGGATTTTTGCTATAGAAATCTTGATAGTTTTCTTTCTGCTGTACCTACAAACATACCTTTACAGTTTTATTAGTATTATATAAATGGGAGACATTTCTTGTAAGCGAGCCTGTGCACATGCTTGAGTAGGTGTGAGCGTAGGTGAAAACGGTAAGGTATTCGAGAACATTGTGTTATTTATTCAGTTAACTGACGCACAACTATTTATCTGACGTCTTTATTCGGTTAGATTATGACATTTAAGTGGTAATTTATGTGAAGAATAAAATATCGAATAATATGATGTCATTCGACTTCCAAAGCTATCTGTTGCGTTTAATGCACTTTACTATTTCGATACAACTTATGTTTAGTATAGGAATTTAACTCGAAGGGATTTTATTTGAAAATGAAGTTTAAAACAACAACTATACAGGGTTATTGGTAAAATGCTAACAACCTCTTAGGGTTGACTTCTGCTAGTCCTAACAAACATTTTACGATAATTTTTTTTTTAATTATTTTTGTATTTTTTTTTGTGTTTTTACGCAACTAGCACGAGAACCACCTGGGGCCCAACTCCCACCTTTTATAAACTATTATGGAAAGCAAACGTCATTGTTTCAAGTTTAAATTATTGATACTAAGGTAGGTACCGTGGCCGTCACGAAACAATAATGTTCATATAGTGCTACCTCTGTCGCACAAATGACTTGATTCAATGCATGCATCCCGCTCTCACGTTGAAGTTCTAATGTAAGTATACTATAGTGATATGTGGTGGTGCGAATTAAAATTGTAGATGTAATGTTAAAATAAGACTGAATTAAGAGATGGGAGTTGGCCCCCAGATGTTACAAGTCTCTTGTGCATGTAATGTATGTTTGTTAGGAATAGCAGAAGTCAACCCTAAGAGGTTATTAGCATTTTACCAATAACCCTTTATAGGCGACGAATGCTTCAGCATAATAATAAGAGTATATCCCAAATACGGCAAGCAGGCACGTTTTGTCTAAGCAATCTAAGCAAACACGTTTTGCCAGAAATGTTTAGGTACCCTTGTAACAAGAGTCTTTTTACTGGCGTTGTGCTAGCCTTCCACCGCTATCCCATCACAGTAAGTGATGATGCGGTCGAAGATGTTGTTCAGGCTGACCTAGAATTACTGGCTCTCAAGCAGCACTACCGGAACACACCGTTAAGTGCTTAGTGACAGATTTTGTACTTGAAGAACAAGAAAATAAAGTGAAGTTAATCTAGTCTATCACGTGTATTTCGTAGGTTTTTTGTCGAACTTTGTCTAACTACGGGATTAAGTGTGAATCTGATTAAGGTACTATTTACGATCTTGGTGATTACGTTTTGCAATCCTTACCAGATTACATTTTGCTTAACAGTGTTTAAAACTTAATTTATTTGCTTTAAGATACTGTTACTATTTTCGTTTTGACTGTACAGAGTTTTTTTTTTTATACCACTAAGGTGGCAAACAAGCGTACGGCCCGCCTGATGGTAAGCAGTTACCGTAGCCTATGGACGCTTGCAACACCAGGGGTATCACTCGCGCGTTGTAACCCTGGTACCTAGCCAATTGGGTATTCGCAACTAGCTCTACCACTATGCTATAGCGACTGGCTTATGCAGGATGCAGTCCATCCATCTATCCGCAGCAGGTTGCAGTTGCAGCTAATAGTTCACAAAGCTCTGCAATTTTTGCGGCGCTATCCGTGGTACGACTAGTGCCGCCGTGCCACTGAATAGCTTTCTTAATTGATAAGTGTTAAAATTTGGTGCCCATCTCTTAGGACTGCCCGAATTATAAATTATTTTGACTACGGTCTTGGCCTTAAGCATTTGACATAACCGCAACTACGTCAACTGCAGCGAACTGCATCTGTATAGATAGATAGATAACACTTTATTGAGACACCATTTAAAAATAACCTATAAAGATAACAATACAAAATATGATGTAACAATAGGCGGTCTTATCGCTTAGAGCGATCTCTTCCAGACGACCTATAACTGGAGGACAACATTTTACTACAAATACATAGACGGTAGTCTTTATAATACAAACAAAATAATTATTTAGAAAGCATCTAAAATATGTAAAATTATAAATATATAAATACATATATATAATAATATATAAATGTATATGTATATACATAAGATCATACAATATATACATATAATTATATCAATATCATTAAGTAATGTAAGTAGTTAATATTGCAGTTAGAATCTGTTTAGACTGCAGAACCTTACTCACAAAACTGGTAATTATAATATTAGTAGGTAATACCTATATGCATGCATGTTTCTACTACTTGGTGCGGATGCTATAGATTCTATATAGAAGTATCTATATCGAATAGATAGAAGTAGTATGACATATAATATTACTATACTACATTATGTACTATACTATAGTATAGAAGCTTGTCTTTTTATGCCTTTATTATCAACACACTAAATACACCACTACAGCTACTACAATGAAAGCATTTAGGCAACCTAAAGGCCATTGCAGGCCTGCGGGCAGTCCAAATGCTCCAGCTGACTACCAGTTGGCAGTATGCCGAGCATGCTAGCAGCATTGCCTCATTGGAATACTATGCTTATTGGTTGTCTATATCGCTCGCGATCTGACATCATCGCCGCCAATGGAAATCAAGCCTTAATCCATCACGTCATTATTGCAATATTTCCTACCAATTTAATGATAGGTTTCATAATAATTTAATTAAATATAATTGTGTATAATAATTAAAATCTCATAAACTGTTAACGTATCGCCTAGTGGCACAACAGCTATAATTCCGTATGCTAAACATGGGCTTTAAAATTCAAATGGAAGTTATATTAACTAATCAATTTATAGTTAACTATAAATGGAAGCTTGTACTTTTAATATGTCCTTTTACTTTGAATATTAATGCTTAGCCATGAATATAATAATTGTTAATTGTAACCAAATTATCATTCTGCGTCGTTGGGGAAGTAGCTTACAACGTTGCTTTAGACTGTTGAAATTTGATGACGATGATGGGTTTAATCACATTTACAAAATTTGGAGCATGTTTTCGTTTCGAGCGAGATTCGAACCCGCGTCCCTGGCTTTACGCACAGACTGCCTTAAGAGAGAAGTCTGCTTGCGATTCTCCATTCAAATATGTTACCCTATTCTCTTCCTGAATAATGCTTCTAGAGCATCTAGATATCTATCTAGAGATCGCCCCTTTTTTATGCCTGATACGTTAGCCTTTGACCACTATCTCACCTGATGGTAAGTGATGATATGGTCTTAGATGTTGTTCAGGCTAACTTAGCATTACTGGCTCTCAAAGACAGCTGCCGGAACACACCGTTTGGTGCTTGGCGACACATTTTCTACTTGAGAGTGGTAGCTAGCCAGGCGGGCATTCGAAAAATGCCCTACCATCATGCTATAACGACTGCCACCCTAAGACAACAACCGGGACCAAGACGGCTAAACGTGCCCTCCGAAGCACGGAAGCGCTCAGTAGTAATGTCACCAGCGGTCACCCATCCAACTCATGACCGGGGCGGACGTTGCTTAACTTTGGTAATCGGTTAAGAACGGCTAAGCAAACTTAGCTACGAGCTCTTCAAAATCATATTATTACCTTTTTTCAGCAACTAATTATTACTAAAGAAATATACCCTAAAATCATAAAAATCCCGTTTTTACCACTATGATCAAAGGACCACCAGACAAATTTGAAAAGTTTTTAACATAAAAGAAAGAAAAAGAAGCATAATATACTGTGTTTCAAATTTGGATGCCAAAGAATAATTTAATCTGCTCAGATTTGGAGAAGATAAGAGGGATAAACGAAACGCTGTCTCGTGATGTCCTTTAAATTCCTCATTGGCCTCATTCTATCTTAACAACCTTTCTAAAACCGGGGAAGGCGAACCCTAGGTTTGCCAATTACAGAACGGTACGTGATGATAGAGTGAACTCCCGTGGGGGAGGCACTCTTATCTATTACAAAAGGTCCCTGCACTGCATTCCCCTACCTACCCCGACTCTTGTTAATATGGAAGCATCTTGTTGCCTCCTAGCTATGACTGGTCATCAACCTATAGTCATAGCATCCTGTTACCAAGCTTGCAAAAAGCCGATCGTCCGAGCTGACTTAGAAGCCCTATTCTCATTAGGAAGCGCCGTCATTCTGATTGGCGACTTCAACAGTAAGCACATCCTATGGAATTGTAACGTCAACAATCCCAGAGGTATTGCACTTGAAAACCTAATCGCAGAACTTAACTTTGACATAATTGCGCCCACTGAGCCCACTCACTACCCTTATATGGAAGACCACCGATCTGACTTGCTTGACATGGCACTATTCAGAGGCGTAACACTCCAGTTACGCTCCATAGAAGTGGTTCACGAGCTTCACTCTGACCACCGACCCATTATACTGCGACTAGGTCCCGACCCAACGACTGACCTCCCCCGCCCCACTAAGACGATAGTGAACTGGAAGCAAGTAGGCGATGCCCTAAAGGCTATCAGTTCACCGGACCTAGACAAGATCCCTGACGACATCCTGACAAAAGATGACGTAACCCTTGCGATCGATTCGTTCACCAATCACCTCTCCACCGTAGTAGGTGCATCCGCAAAGGAGGTCATAGTGCCGGACGACCGGCGCCTTGTCATTCCAGCGGATGTGAGACGATTGGTGACGGAGAGTAAAGCAGTGACCCGACATTACGACTCTTACCCCAGTAAAGAGAACAAAACTAAGAAACGCCACTTTGAACGCATGGTTCAAAGTCGCATGTCTGAGTTGCGTGATCAACAATGGGGCGATAAACTTTCAAACCTCGTGCCAAGCCACCATGCTTACTGGGACTTGGCGCGAGGCTTGAAAGGAAGTAACCATAACGACATGCCTCCCTTATACAGACCAGTCCCACTAGTCCCAGCGTTCTTTGACGAAGACAAAGCTGAGTGCCTAGCTGATAGCCTAGAGGCTCAGTGTTCCCCTAACGTAGATCACGTTGACCAAGCTCACCTCGATTCGGTGGATGCTGAAGTCGAACGTAAAAGCTCTGTGGTCACCTCTGAACTCCCACCAATCACCTTAGCGACTTACGCTGAGGTGGAGAGACTGATCAAGGCCCTCCGACCGCGCAAATCCCCCGGTGCCGATGGCATCTCCAACAGGGTTCTTAAAACCCTCTCTCCTCCTCTCATCCATCTCTTAGTCAGCATCTTCAATGCTGCTATGAGCCACTGCTTATTCCCAGACACCTGGAAATGTGCAAATGTCATTGGCATTCACAAACCAGGCAAAAGCTCATCTGACCCCACCAGTTACCGCCCCATCAGCCTCCTCAGTGCCTTAGGCAAACTTTACGAGCGGTTACTTGCAAACCGTCTCCAGTCCCATGCTAAGGAACACCACCTTATCCCAGATGAGCAGTTTGGCTTCAGACCCGGACACTCATGCGTCCAACAGGTGCACCGCCTCACGGAGCACATCATTGAGGGCTTCAATAAGTACCCCAAACCCCAGACTACGCTAGCAGTCTTCCTCGACGTAGCGAAAGCTTTTGACAAAGTCTGGCACAACGGCTTGATCTACAAGCTATACCAATTTGGCGTGCCAGAACGTCTTGTGCTCATCCTACAAGACTTCCTTAAAGCCAGAAGCTTTCGCTATCGCGTGGAAGGCACCCTCTCCTCCCCCCACCCAGTCAGAGCCGGAGTCCCTCAGGGCTCCGTGCTATCACCTATTCTCTTTGCACTGTATACCAGTGACATCCCACGCTCTCAGCCCAAAGTATTCCTAGCCCAATATGCGGATGATACCGCCATTTACACCACTGGGTGGCATATCAACAGACAGTCCTATTTCGTCATGCAACGGGCCATCACCGAGATCGGTGACTGGTTCCGAAAATGGCGCATCGCGGTCAACCCAGCTAAAAGCACAGCTATGTGCTTTACTGAGAAGACACGCTCCCCTTACCCGAAACCGCTTATTTTGTTCGACGAACCCATTCCCTGGGTTCCTAGAACAAAATACCTCGGAGTCACCCTTGATCGTCATCTCACCTTTAACGATCACATAACAACCGTCCGTAACAGAGCGGCCTTCATAATGGGTCGCCTTGGTCCCCTACTTCGCAAAGAGAGTAAAATGTCTCTTAGTAATAAGAAGACACTTTACACTGCCTGCATCCGCCCCATCATGACTTACGCATCAGTAGTGTTTAGTCATGCTAGTGAGGCCCACCTTCATAAACTTCAAGTCATCCAAAACCGTTTTCTTCGTAATGCAACCGGCGCCCCGTGGTATATCCGGAACACCGAGTTGCATTGCGACTTAAACCTTCCCTCTCTAGCGCAGTTCAATAAGGACTGCGCCCGCCGATACTTTGATCGAGCGCCCCACCACCCGAACCCATTGGTTGTCCAGGCATCGAACTACTCGACTGCCTCTTCTATCCCATTTTTCAAACCCCCCCGTCGCCGACCACGGCAGGTATTAGACGACCCGGATGACCCCATCGCAGCCATTACGTTGGCAGCTTTAGCGTTATCCGCAAGTCGTCGAGGTAAAATCCCCAGGTGTGAGGTAATCAGAGGTCACACAATCAAACACCGAGCTCGCCGGCGAGCTCGAGGCAAAAACAAGGTCACGATAAATTGCTCTCCAAATAGTCAAAGAGTATTATTCAGTAGGGCCCAATTGTGCAACACTGCAGTTGCACAGAGGCATTTTGCTCCGATCCCCCCCATGTCTCTCGACAGCGAGACAAGCCGAGGTCCGAACCACAGTGGTGCCCTTGAGCTCGCTGTCAACCCCTCCTATAGTAGCGGTACGTTTTCGGCGTCCGCAGGAGACGGAGGTAGAAAGCGCTTTTCGCCTTCTACGCCCGTCTCGGGAGAAGTGCCTTCGGCCACTTCTCCCTCCCGGGCTATTGTAGGGCCAGGCCCTCGCCCAAAACCCGGTGGAGCTGGACGACCGCACAGGCGGTAGCCAGCATCTATGTCCCCCCTAAACACAAACATTCTATCTTAACCGCTCGGCCATCGACAATAGCTTGATAGATGCTAATGAAGTGTGCACCTTCCCCTATGACGGTTGAAAAAATTAGAGCCTAAAGTTCGCGTCTGCCCAGCCAATCTTGATAGCCGAGCGGTTGAGTTTCCTACTTAAAATCAAAACTTATGTGTTCTAAATTTCTTTCTGCAATATTAACCATCGTCAGCGCAATACTACAACGCTTTATTATTAAGCTGACTTAATGTTACAGCGAAAGTTATTTCAGCCATATTTATACTGAAAAGACATAGAATCGACTTTTTATTAGGACAATATAATATTAGTATGAATGCTATGGATCGATAGCTCTTACCCTGGGTTGTAAATTCAATCATTTGGGAACCTTTAGATATAAGCTCAAACTCATCTTGTCAAGGTGCTTCTCCACTGTTTTTTTGGTTCTTTAGCTCACAACACCTTTTTTCCATCAGGTTTCATTTTCACGTAGGGAACTCGTAAAAAAAACTATTTTTATTTTCGCCTATATTGCGACACTGCTTTCAATAATATTTTGCAACTACGTATAATCCCCAAATTGAACAGTTTTGCGCTTTGCGACTAATATAATATTAGCTGGTAGATCAGATGGCAATAGGCTGGTCCCAATAATACGACATCTCTTAGGTTACACCTTCCTTCAGACGTAATATAAGCCTAAATATTTGTTATATTCTTGTGATTACAAAAAAAATACGTGATACGAACATAAAATATAAATATACTAGCGGCCCGCCCCGGCTTTGCAAGGATATTTAACAAAAAAAACAATATTTTGAAAATATTCAATAGCTATGTTCATCAGGGATAATGTACGATTCTAACGGTGAAAGGATTTTTTAAATCGGTCCAGTAGTTTTTAAGTTTATTTGTTACATACAAGTACAAATCTTTCCTCTTTATAATATTAGTTTAGACTACTCTGACAACTGGTAGTGGGCATTTGGACTGCCTGTAAGGTAAGCCTGCATAGGCCTTTAAGTTGCCTTAATATTTCGTTGTACAGCTCTAGTGTGTGTAGCAGTAGGTATCTAGTTTGTCATAAAGGGAAAATGTATATGAATACTATAATATCTATATGAAATATGGGTTACCTATTTACTGGTTCAATCTTATGAAAAAACATATACAGGGTTATTGGTACAATGCTAACAACCTCTTAGGGTTGACTTCTGCTAGTCCTAACTAACATTTTCAGAGATTTTTTCTGTTATTTAATCCCTACTCCATGCCAAGAGCCGTCGCTGTGGCAACATTGGACTGCTCCGTGCTCCCTTTGAATAGAGTTTTGATTACATCAAGCAAACTAACAATAAATATAAAATATATAATACATTACAGGCTCAAGAGACTTTAAACATCAGACGGTCCTCATGCGTATACCGTCAAAAACACATAAAACACACACTTTTTTTTAATGTCTCAAAATGTTTGTTAGGACTAGCAGAAGTCAACCCTAAAAGGTTGTTAGCATTTTACAAATAACCCTATATAATAGGTATACAATAAACCAATACAAATTGCCTGTATGAAATAACGATAAAACCGCCCACAGTGATCATTAATTGGAAAGCTTGTAAGCGTATATTAGTATAAATACTGGATATTTACGATACAATACAAAAATCTTTATTGTACACCATAAATGTTACAACACTCATATAGAGAATTCATAGAGCTAAGGTACAATGGGCGGACTTATCGTTTAAAGCAATGTCTCCCACTCAACCTTAGAATGGAAAATATGTGTAAATTTGTAGAAATTAATTATAATATGTAGATAGAAAGAAAATGTAATATATACAACAAATATATCATATTTGTATACATTTTATTTGGTGATTTAAAATAGGGAAGTAAGTATCTATCTAACATCAAATATTTGTATTTACCTAGTAAGTTTAGCCGTAATCATGATCTTAAGAATGATTGCTGTTTCGTAATATAAATTGAAATCATTTGATTTTGTAGTTGTGGGATAAAATAAGTACTTACCCATACCATTGAACTTAAAAAAACGGGAGAAACGGCAACCGTACCTCGAACAAGGCAATGTCAAATCAGGCTACGACGTCTCCCGGTTGAATCTCAGTAGTACGTATGTACGTCTACTGCATGTTTGTCTCAGGAAGAAAAGCATCATTGTCATTCATTAAAACGTATCGTATACAATGGGAATATAGCTGCTATTATATACTTGTGAAATTTTCCCTATGGAACTATAATCGGTTAAAAAAATGTGTACTCTAATAATTTGTAAAATATGATTTTCGCTTGACAAGCGATAGTACTTGTAATCATATTTAGAAATATAGAAGGGTAGCGACATCATACCGAGAGTTAAGTGTTTGAAAAAACACCTATTTCGATCAGATAAAGTCTAGTAGTCTGGTTGATGGCCGCGCACCGTCCCCTATGACGGTTAAAGTAATACAATTGAAGCACAAAATTTCGGCAGAAATGCCAAGTCCCAGGTGGCCGAGATGATTAGGCATCCGGCGCGATATCGGAGAAAGCAGTTTTGATTCCCGCTTTGGGCATAAAACAATTTTGTACTCCAACAACTTGTAAAATATAATCGGGAGTTGCTTTTTCTTTCAGTCTTGACCCATAAAAATTGTAAAATGGCACATCACTTGCCATCATAGCGGTGGTAACCAACATACGAGTATATATAGTTTTACCAGAAACTAACTAATATTAAGACAGCTAAATTCCTTGTAGTATATAATCAACATTTCGGAATTGGTTATATTATATGGCGTTTATTGTTATTGTTATGTGGCATTACTTTAATTCGATTTTTCTTATTTTCAGGTAAGTCATCGTAATCTATGCGAAGTAAATAAAAATCTGATACCAGAAACTTGGAGGATGCATGTCTAATTAATAAATTGGCAATTGGTATGTACCCTATAACCCCCAAAATTTTTTTGAAGCGCTCGTAGCGAAGTTTGCTTAGCTGTTCTGAACCGATCAGCAAAGTTAAGCAACGTCCGCCACGGTCATGACTTGAATGGATGGGTGGCCGCTGGTGACATACTCCGAACGCTTCCGTGCTTCGGAGGGTACGTTAAGCCGTTGGTCCCGGTTGTTGTCTTAGGATGGCAGTCGTTATAGCATGGTGGTAGGGCATTTTTCGAATGCCCGCCTGGCTAGCTACCCTGAAGTAGAAAATCTGTCGCCAAACACCTAACGGTGTGTTCCGGCAGCTGTCTTCGAAAGCCAGTAATTCTAGGTTATCCTGAACAACATCTTCGACCACATCATCACTTACCATCAGGTGAGATAGTGGTCAAAGGCTAACTAAAAATAAGTAAAGTAAATTTTTCACCACTACCAGCGAGAATACCAAGTATTGGGTTTTAGGTGGCACTCAAGGTAAACTCTAAAATTTCACCTAATGCAGTTTTCTGTCTATATAGCAACCATATTATATGACCATAAATTATTAGCCTGAGAGATATTATATTTTTTAAAAAGCTCCATTTATACTTTTATATAAATTTATTTTAAAATAACGATCACACTATTTTATTATTTATTTATTGTGTAGTTCTGTTTCGATCACTCGCATGCGAAACGAGGTCCCTCATCACACAGTCTATCATTTTTTAAAGATCACCTCATCTTAATTGATTTTTAATAAGTATAGGGTCCTCCACCCTTTAATATACGGTGCGCCATCTATACCGACCATCTTCGTCTGAAAGGAAGTGATATTGCAATTAGTCAAACTTTCGTAACGATGTCGCTAACATTTTGAAATATTACTTAACAACCACTAGGGTTCGATCCCCAACGAAGGCGAACATTTGGCACTTTAAAAATGAATAGATACATAAAGATTGATAGTGCACGATCTTGTACTTAAACAATAGGTACCCTAATACCACGGCGTAAAAACTAATACCGCAAGTCTCAGTAATTTCAGTATACACACATCGGCTCATCATTGTACCTAGTTAGAACCGAGACGTTGTCGTCAAGGTGTAAAATAGGTACCATTCTTGTCCCGATCACCTCACGTGCAAATAAGGATTTAATAGAAACTCTATAAACTCTATTTACGAGCTGTCAGTGTAAAGTCGTAAATGTTAAATTGTTCTGGTTGTGGATAATGGCGTATTTAATGTGTTTTGTTGTATCACCAGCCATGTCGCACGGACCCGTCGTCGCTTGGAGACATGGCTCTTCGATTAACATAAAACCACAGAATGTATAATAGGATCTGTTAAATAAAATCTGGCGCTCAAAGCTCTGTGTGGGCGAAAGCGACCATTGCAGGAACCAAGCTCTCTCAAACTGCCCAGATCCTTAATGACCCTCGGTGTAAACATGGCTAATTTCCACAACAATCACAACAAACCACATCGTACTTCTACGCTAATCGCTAGACCACCAAACCACATTTAGGCAGTTATTCATCGCGATGTCGTAATGACGACAAAAATAATTAGCAGTCTGCCGACCTCACCGCCTAACTGCGAAGGAAAACCGCATGACAGTTGACATTGACCTGCGCACCCATTACATGCAAAACTCCAAAGTGTTTTCGTATTCTTGCTCCAAAGTACCAACGCCTACGTTTTGCAGCAGTCACTTAATCGATGGTAACAAAAAATGCAAGATGTTTAACAGCACGCCAACTTGTTCGATTCCCATCCGGTTGCCGCACAAACCGATCATTACCACTTACGGGATCAATAATTCATATCCAATTAGCTGATTACCGCAAGGCACATAGATTGCTCGTGGCCGTATCACAGTTCACAGATGCATTTCAATTAATTTACCGGATTTAAATACTGGTTTACAATGTAGTACAATATGTCTGACGGCGCGGCGAGTGCTGATCCGATGCGTGCGGCGATAACATTCCAGTTCGGGTATCGGGCACGAAATTCTCGAGGGCGGTGCCTGAGGATCGGATCTAGACGTATGTCTGAATGCGAGGAATGCCGGACAATTGATGGAAGCTCGTCATCCATTGCTGTCCGCACGCTAATCTAATCTCGTAGACCTGACGAGAGCCTCGTCAGGGATATCGGATCGTGACGGAGAATTCGTCGGTCGGCCGCGGCAGGAATGCGATCGTTAATTGATTTGTCCTGTGTAATGTTGGCTGACTGGATTGACAAGAATATTGAAATGTCATTCAGATTGATTGTGAAGTCAACTGAGAAAATCGGTGTCATGCGGTAATATACATTCGATTTAATATTCTTCAGTTCCGTTCATTTTTACAAAGAGATGAAGATGTGAGCTATATGTTACGTTACGACTCTAATGAGATAAACTTATTATTAGAGTTCCAATATTACGGGCAGATTTTATATAATGTTTGTGTAATATTTTTATGTTTCGAATTCGAAAACCTGTCTTATAGTGATATATTCAAAGGACTTATCTACTGCGAAACAATGTTACTTCTCAAACTGAACTACATAAATCATGTTCGATTATCGAAAAATGACAACATTTCATATGTGATTGTCTCGATTTAATTCTATTTTTGTATGTATCATGAATTCGTATTCAACTTAAATAAAATTAACATTATCACGGGACATCGGCCGTCAACATCGCTATGTCGTCAACGGTCGAGATCATCACAGCCTTCTGCAGCCTCCAGATATTTAATCGCAGCTCAGCGTCGATATCGCGCACGCGATGAAATCGCTCAGACCGTAATACCAACCAAATAAAATTAATATTCATAGCCGTTGTATTTATTGGCTTTCAATTAGTTTAATCTTAATGGAGCATTAACATACGCGCGGGCGACGCGTTCGAGCATTACCATGGCGACCGAGGGTTGCCAATGTGCTGTAATTTTCTACTTAATTTTTAAATTTATCAAACTTTTTATTCATTGAAACTTTTCAATGTACTCAACTTTTATTATAAAAATTAAAACGTGATAGGTGTTTACTAATTCATATTAGTTTAAAAAAAATTAAGACATTTAAATGTTTTTATAGCCTGAGCGTGAATTACCTCATTCCGACAATTCCTGAACAGCCTATTGATTAATAAAAGATAAATGTTATTTTAATTCGCTGGGAAAATTCTCTACATTTACTGTAATGGGTTCAAAGAAGATGAAGTGGTGTTTAAATCGATGAGTGTTGCTGTATTTATTTTATGCTGTGTTTATTTTTTTGGTAGATACTGCTTACCTGAAAATAGTTCTCTCTCTTTACAATATTAACAACTTCAGTTTAGTACTTTTGAGTATTCAAAAGTAGGTTAAAGTCTTCCTTATTATATGGCCTAGAATATCCTCATTATAATGTCGAGCGCAGATTTTATTTGTCATAGTCTTCATATTAAAGAGACAATTCAGATTAATCTGGTGTCAGTTACGGAAAATAAAACAAAACATCAATTAAATAGAGTTAATGGCGTTAAATAAAGTTAAAATGCGCTGTACGTGCTGGATACGACCTGTTATTTTTAAGAAATGCGTGAAAATTGGAGTAAATGACACTTTTCACACGGTTGCGATTATACGAAACATTTAAACACAGATTTCTTATGGATAATGCATATAATCACATTAAAGCGACAGAAAACAATCGATCATTTAATAATTGATCATGGTTGCGGTATAAATAACTGCGAAATAGAACATGGTAATAATATTTGCATATAATTTGAAAATATCTATGTATTCAGATTATAATTGCTTATAGGCCACAAACGTTCTCATGAATTCATTTTCCATTTGAAAGCCGTTATCAATGAGGAGCCTTACCGATATGTTCTATTACACATCATTAGTACTAATGTGTCCCGTATCCAGCCTCGAGAAAGACTAATAGAGGACTTAAATAGACATTGAAATGCTACGGGCTGTCCCACTTAACCTCAACCATTTCGAAAAACTACATAAATGGGCAATGGAGTCAAGCCTAAGCTGGCAACACTGGTCGCGGAAGGCTTGCTGCCGATGACCTCCGCCGACCGGTTCCCGAGCTACCTCCCTCTCCGTCCGCACCCCGCACCTCTCACCCCCTCCCGTGAGACGTTTCATTACGTTATTATTATATTAAATGCTATAATACACATTGTAGGCATTAGTGGCCGGGACGTCGTCCTTAGAAAGGGTAATGTATGGCCCATGTAGGTTGCCTCTTTTAATTTTATTTCCAAGACCTCAGGATTAGCGCGGTGATCTTTATGGCCAGTTTGAATGGCGAATTGTTCTATAGCCGAGGATTTTGCATTTATAAATGTATATTTCTTGGTATTTGAGCCAGTATATGAGACTGAGGCGCATTGTGTAAATCACGTATGAAATTTCGCGAAACTAATCCTTTCGCTGAGGGAATCATGAATGGAAAATATAACTTTAACGGGTTGTAGACTCAACTGTGTTGCTTTGGACTCTTTCCTCTCTTTTGACAGTATGGTACAAAGTAGGCATTGTAAAATTTTGAAGAAGTGATGGTGAAGTAACTAATGCCAATCGACTGACGGGCAGGGACCATAGACGACGGGCTTGAGGTACACCGCATGGTGGTAGGGCATTTTGCAAATGCTCGCCTGGCTCACACAGACTAACGACTGCACATTAGGGCATATTAGGAAATCTGTCACGAAGCCCTTAGTTGTGTTTTCCAGCTGCTCTGTCTTTGAAAGCCTCTTTCTATTCAAGCGTAGAGGTCACTATTATATTTATTATAAAAGTGATATATACATTATATATCTTAATAATATAAAAATATATAATTTAAGAGTGATATGATTGGAATTTTATAATTAAATTGAATCAGATGCCATAAACCAAAGCATGCACGTGTCTTTGAAAGCCTATATTCCCACTTAAGTCTGTTTACCACCATCAATGACATCATCACTTACCATCAGGTGCGAATGTAATCAAAGGTTTTCAACAATAAAACATCAAACTTTTCTCCCAATGGAATCTTGAAAACGAATGTATGGGAAACATACAAAAATAAAATTATATATTACCTATGCATTCATCAATCTTATCAATAGCTATAACAGCATCAGATAACAATTCTGCAAAAGGCAGATGGTATTTTACCCTTCGTCGCCTTTTACGAATCCCACAGGACAATATAGAGTTACGAGTATACGATACTGATTACTTAAACATTGGTGTCGCCAATTACTAACCAATATTATTCCATTGTTTTGTTAATATTTTTTCCTAAATCCTAATAATACATGAATAAAGAACGGTACAGAATTAAAGTTTCACTACTACAGGCACATCTATGTGTGCGTAACCAATCACTGACGAGGCGTGCGGAGGTTGTATCGGCCACAGCAGCACCCGCTCGGGTACAGAACAAAATAGGCCCAGTTCAGTGAGCGGACAAGGTTGTCGTAGCTTTCAATCAGTTCCTTTCTTTATTCATGCACTAAAAGAGAAATAAGATAAAAAATAAATTCCTATACGCGATCAGCAATTAGATTTACGAGAAGCAAGAACCGATGCAATATATTGATATTGTATATTGTTATGTGCAAAAATTATGGCATATAATTTTGTTCAATATGGGCACAGAAATTAGGAAAGGTCATTTCTGTACCAGCCACGTTACCACTGCACAGTTTTCCCTGAATACGAAACCTCTATCACATTTTTTCATTAATTTAACTCCATTTTAACTAAGCAAAAGAAGGAAAAATACAATACAGACAGACTCATCCATGACAGTACCTATACAAATTTAGTCTGATTTTATTATTTTAGTTCACTACTCCTTTGGTTATCTACTTTTATCGAATAAAATTTATCCGAAGACATCTTAAATATGATGCGATGAACTGCAAGAGGACAACAACTACAAGATAAAATAAACTTCTAACAAAAAAACGCATTATTAAGGATAACTCAAATACTACTACTCTACTCGTCAGATCTCACTCAAATTTAAATAAGACCAAATGACGAGCACCAGCTTTCGAATGTAAAAAAATCATCAAAAACAAAAGGTACACCATGTAAAGAGTTATAAAGTAAGACACATAATTCTAAAGTTCTACTATACACGATCTCTGTTATGCGAACGTCTGATCATACCTATGTATCTTGATTTCTTATCTACATACCAAAAGATATACCGTTGGTCCATCCTTTACTATATAGTCATATTGAATATATTCTATACTCATTACGTATCCCTAAGAGCAATATTAAAATTCATGAAGTTATTTTAAATACTAACAAATTTAATTCAGCTTCAATACCCCATAAATGTTCAACACACTTACCTAGTTATCCTAGATTGCTAAGTGGCTAAGCTTTTAACATTGAATAGAATAAAGGCACTTCAATACTGGTTCAATGCAATCTGGTTGTGTAAAAACATTTGTTGTTATTATAAGTTGTGAGCCTTTTAAGATTCTAATCGTTTGAAGCGAGACGTTGATGATAATATAATTTCGAAGCTATATTTGAATATTGGGACAAGTAACACACCTTAATATTTTTGTGAAACATTAGCGTTAATCCTGTTTACTAAAGTGTTTACTAAAGTACTGTACATATCACTTGCAATGTTAGGAACCCCTATCACTAGAGCGTTCCTATATTTCCGTCTGCTGCTGAAACCGCACCAGCGGAATCACCCTTATTTATTATTGTCTTTACAAATTAGAATCACGAAGAACCAATAAATTTATCATAACTACCCTATTATGAGTTTGTGCGACTAGACATAAAGTTTTACACAAACTAATCATATTATAATGGATAGATTCACCTTATATATATGTCTCGATCGTGCGCTCGGTAAGTCAAGACCTCCTGAAGATGCTTCGTTTAGAAGCGAAACTAGTCGGGTATTCTTCCGGTTAGGCTGCGTGATGTTTGTGACGTCACGTAGATAACAGGAAAATTAGGCGGAATTGTCACTAGATATATAATTTTATGCTTTTTTAAGTGTTTTATTAAAATATTATTTAATATTTTTTAGGATACTTTTAAAAGTATTTGTTATTACTAATCATATTATTTTATTATAAAAACTAACGTGGTTTTCACTCAGTTTAGTAAATAATACGGGATAACTCACGTGAATCAGTCAGATAGCTCCGACTATAGTTTCAACCACATTCGGTGGTCTTTTTCAAGGGAGATTTAATCATATTATTATTGCGAACATAAACAACTAACATCCACAAAGCATGTCATCACCAACCAATCTAATTATAGACATTGACCAGTTCTGTCAGACGAGCATCTCGGCCTTTCGGAATAAAGCACCGGCCGAGGTATCGTATTACATCTTTTGGTGCACTTGATCATGCCGTTGTCTGTGCTCTTTTATTTGTATGCTTTACGCTCTTTATTTTTATTGGAGCGGCTTTGAACGACCGCACCGCTTAGCGATCACCGCAGACCGAGACGATGTAGCCTCACGAACCGTAATAACTGCGTGTGAAACAATCTTTAAAATCAATATCCATAAACGGCTAGAACTATTGCGGCATCTCGAAAAATTAGACGCGAGTGCGACTACAACCGCATAACTCTCGCAGCCGTCAACTGAATCCCACATTATTGTGCCCTTTTAAGCCAGGTCTGATACGGTGTTTGAAACTTATTAGAGGAGATGCTAAAGTAAGTGGAGTCGTGGGGTATAAATCGAGTTGGCACGTCAAAATATCAGTGGTAATAGAGCGAGTGGAGTGCGTGCATCGAGGCCGCGCCCCGGCCGACCAATTTATTCGTCGGGACGTCAGATTTCGAGGGCCTCGTTACGACTAAGCCTCCAATTAGACTTATCCCTAATTAAGAGATGCCAATAAATTACCCTCCATCACGGGCTAACGAAGACGCGCCGCACTAATAACGCTAATTGATTTTGAGTAATGAGCTCAAGTTTTGATGGAGCTGATTGAAGCGAGGGTGCGCCATCGATCGGCTCAACCAAAGATATGCCAATTTAGTTTTGTGTTGTGTGTTGCAACTTAATAATCAGGAACTATCTTTTACATTTACACATTTTTGTATACCTACGAAATCATTCAAAAATTTGTATGTGTGAATTTTACTCAGCAAGCAATAGCAGTTGTTTTTTATTTAGAAACTATATTTTTTTACCAGCGTTACCTTTTATTAGCAAAACACACTACAGACTGTATTCATCACTGCAGCTATAACAACAAACGCATTTAGGCAACCTTAAGACTAAAAGCCCACAGGCAGTCCAAATGCTCCAGCCAACTAGCAAGCGCTGGCATTGCCCTGTTGGATTGAAATGCTTATTCGTTGAGCCAATTGGGTGACAGCATTTTGATCACGCGTCGCATAGACGAAGCGCTCGGACAAGTTTTGGAAAGTAAGATGAGATCCCAGCCCCCAAGGACTCAATGTGTCTACACCAAACGGCTTAAATATGTCAACATGACGCATGTTAAGCGAAAACATAGAAAGGTTTAAACCCAGAGGCTCTTAAGTGACACCTTCTCCAAGTCACAAACCATATGTATTTTTTATATATCTATTTGAAGAGCTCTTACTTGTTTTAGTTTATTCTTGGAAAGCGTAAACTCTGCATGTTGCAATCATAATATTGAGTGTTTGATTTACGTTTTAAAGAAAATCTGGAACTTAAATCCGCAACCCCAGGGTTCTGTCCTTATGCATTTTCTTCAATTTCTACAGTTCCTATAGAAATAATTTTTATGTTTTCGCTTAGCATGCGTCAATGCTTTGTTAAATAATACTAGCCAAAATAAAATATGGTTTTATCGTTTTGGCGTTCAGTGTTGATTATACATCAACTTATCATCATGTAAATAGTATTCAGCTATTTGGGTAGATGTTGCCAACGATAAAAATATGTGCATTAAAACGGATTCAGAAATTTCGACGGTATAGCACCCGCTACCATAGCATAATTGGAAATAAACCAGGACGGTATTCTGGGGTAGCGGGTTCAAGTCCCGCTGGAAGTGATCTTTTCTCTCCGAAATAATTTCTATAATATTCTGTGTTGCCAGTTGTAGGGTGCCGAGTTAGAATTCCATCTCTCCTTACCTACCTTTCGTGGGAGTCGTAAGAGGCGACTAAGGGGAAAATACTGGAAAGTGGGCAGCAGCTCCTACTAAGAACTGCAATCCCCAAGCCGCCTGTCAAGCGTGGGAATTATGTCAAATACCCCATAATTGGGGAAACTGAGTGTTGATCGTGGACGATCCGGCTGATAAAGTATACTGTACCTAAGCTTTAATTATTATTGTTTAAAATCATTATGAATAATTACTATGACGTTAATTAATACCCCAATCGACTTTAAGATTTTATACCTTTTAGTTTTATGGCAATAATTACTTGGCGAGTCTTTAAAAATAATAGAATTATCTCTCTCTTATCGTAATTTACTAACAACTAGCGAGCTTAGCGCATTTTCCCTTTAATTGACTACCATTACCTTAACGAAAGCTAACTTTAATTACTGCGACTAACATTCGTTTAAATTATATATATCTTAAATGTAAATACTGGCTTAAATAGTAGTCAAGTCAAAGCAAGATGGTAATTAAATTTTCCATTTGAGTAAATCTTTAGGTTAAATATAATAGATTTGTATGAATTATGCTGAATGAGAGTATCAGCTCGAAAATGGAAATGTAAATTAAAAATGCGTATTTTTAACTAAGTTCAAAAACGCAGTTATTCTCAATTTGAAGAGTTACGACTGACATAAAGGGGTGCAATTAACATATGTAGGTATGTTATAGATAAAGACAGTTGAAGTGTAAGAAAAATAATTGCCGAAAGATATGTACGTAAATACCGGGATTACTGTTGCATATTTGTTGATTGATTCGTGTGATATATATTTGATATTTTGTACTCTACTCAATGAGCTTTAGACGATGATGCCTCACATGTAGGGTGGAAAAATGTTTTTTTTTTCACCTTGTATTCAAGCCCTCCTGAAACAATTAATGTATTTCTGGTCAAGTAATCGTAATTAGGTGAATGTTCTACACAAAACATCATATTTTTTTTTAAATATGAAAACGCATTCTAAGCCCTAAAATTGTATTCCTAACTGTCTGAGTGGTATATGAGTAAGTAAACGAGAGAGAGGGAATTGTGCAATACCAAGAAATGTTACACGAATAAGTTCTCGCCTAGTCTCCATAAGAAATTGAATTAATGCGTCCACCACTTTACCGTTTAAACGTGACTTGATCACGACTGTAACTTATCGATATTTCTCAGTTGTAAGTGACTTGAGTGTAACTACTTTAAAGACAATATAAAAACCGTACAAATAAAAAAAATAACGATTATTTTTAATTTGTAGAACACAACGTTTTCGTCTATGATGATGGTTAAAATAATAGAATAAGAGCACAAAATTCGCGTCTATCCAGGCAGCTTCAATGGCCGAGCGGTTAAGACACTCGTTACTTAAAGAAGGGGACATTGGTTCGAATCTCGCTATAGCGACAAATATCTTTTGCACTAATTCGTCTTGAATTAAAGGTTATATTAGTACCAGACGAATTCACAAACGAAAATAACACGTAACGGTGTGTTCCGGCAGCTTTCCCTGAGAGCGAGTAATTCTAGGTTAAGCCTGTTAACATACTCGACTACATCATCAGTTACCATAAGGTGAGATTTTGGTCAAAGGCAATAAAAAAAGCACAGCACACGAGCAGAGAAATTGATTCATGAAATTATATTTTGATATACTGAAACTTTGACTTTTACAGCTGCTCTACATCGATGATAGGTAACACTATTAAGTTTTGGCAAAATCAACGAAACCTAGGAATTTTGCGTAGGTATGCTTGCCTGGCTAGCAACCACCCCCAAGTATAAAGCCTGCCGCCTCACTACTAACGGTGCATCTCGGCAACTGGTATAACCAGACCACCATAGCCTAGGACAATGCAAAGTTTGAATTATATTCTGAGGCTTAAAAAAATATGTATAACACTAAACACATCCGACAATATTGTATAGAATGAAGTTCTGTTCAGATCGGAATCAGCTATTATTATGTGCTACATAATATTATGTAGACGATATTCATTTGCAAATGAATCATATTAAGTTCAAGTTAACAGTAATTTAAACATCAAATATTACTCTTTTAATTAATACAGTTTGTATATAGTTCATAGTATTTTGTTTAATAAAGGCATACCGCCGGTAAAAAAAAAACAAATTAATACACCTTTTTAAATCTTACGGTTTAAATTTCGTTCGTAGTTGTGCGATAAAGTTGTATCTCGTGCGCGCGCGCACCGTGACTTGTCCTATCTCTAGATGCTATCTGTGCAAGAGATACATTATTTATCACAAGTACCTACTCAAGTACAATCAAATTTGTGTTGCTATGAACACGTAGCTCTATAGTTAGATCTATGTATATATGTATAATACCTATACCTCTAAGTATAGGTATTTTATCTCGAAGTTAAAAAATCTTCAGTTCATTTTACTTATATAAAATGCGTGTTTGTCTATATTGGAGAAACATATTTTTTTTATGCCTGATAGGTTAGCCTTTGACCACTATCTCACATGATGTTAAGTGATGATGTGGTCCAAGATGTTGTTCAGGCTAACCTAGAATTACTGGCTCTCAAGGACAGCTGCCGGAACACACCGTTAGGCGCTTGGCGACAGATTTTCAACTTGAGGGTGGTAGCTAGCCAGGCGAGCATTCGCAAAGTGCCCTACCACCATGCAAATATGCGGGGTATATGTGTATATAAAGATGTTTAATGTATAAGTTAAAGCGAATACTAAAGTTCTCCCTTGATAATATTAGTATCAATAAATTGTAATTTTATTACAATGACAGAATTAATCCTATCCAATATTAAGCTTTTAGACTGATATAATTAAAGTACATATTATGTATATACATGTTACTAATTACTGAGTGATCACTCGGAAATCGTGTAATTATTCTGGATCATAATGAAACGCTACAAAATCATGCATGTCTAAGTGAATAATAATATCATAACTGACAATACATAATATGTCTTAGATGATTTTGCATATGTTGCGTGCCATTATTAATTTATAATAGTTTTCTCGCGGTTTTCCCGCATTCATATCTCGAAGGCAGGAAGACGGAAATATGACTGAATATTCTATAATTATAATTTACTTTGAATTTCCGCAAAATATGGCTATCGCTACCATTGTACACGAATTTATGACATGACATATAAGGAAATAATGGACCGGTGGCAATAGCTATGGACTGACGCGTTGGAGTCCAGGGTTTGTATCCCCCCGGGGGTTAGAGATTCACCGCACAGTGGTAGGGCATGTTGCGAATGCACGTCTGGATTACTACCACTCTCAAGTAGAAACTCTGACACCAAGCACCTAATGCTGTGATTACTTACCTTTCAGTACCTTTTTAGGTCCTCGCTAACACCATTAGATAGTTGCCAAATGCTTACAGTAAATAAAACATACATAATATCAAACAAACATACATACATAATATATTTTTTTTATGCGTGATAGGTTAGCCTTTGACCACTATCTCACCTGATGGTAAGTGATGATGTGGTCGAATATGTTGTTCAGACTAACCTAGAATTACTGGCTCTTAAGGGCAGCTGTCGGAACACACCGTTAGGTGCTTGGCGACAGATTTGCAACTTGAGGGTGGTAGCTAGCCAGGCGGGCATTCGCAAAGTGCCCTACCACCATGCTGTAACAACTGCCATCCTAAGACAACAACCGGGACCGACGGCTTAACGTGCCCTCCGAAGCACGGAAGCGCTCAGTAATAATGTCACCAGCGGTCACCCATCCAAGTCATGACCGTGGTGGACGTTGCTTAACTTTGCTGATCGATTCAGAATGGTTAAGCAAACTTCGCTACGAGCGCTTCAAAACTTCGCTACGAGCGCTTCTAATAGTTGCCAAATAAACAGTTCGTAATTATTTTTTTAATGTTATTGTGACGGAACAAGCTCGAGGACCACCTGATGTTAAGCGGACTAACCTCTGCCTATAACAGATGCATTTCGTCACAAGTCACGAATTGCACTGCGCCCTTCACCTTGAGACATAGATGTTAAGTCTCATGTGCCTGTAATTTTACTGGCTCTCAAGGACAGCTGCCGGAACACACCGTTCAGTGCTTGGCGACAGATTTTCTACTTGAGGGTGGTATCTAGCCAGGCAGGCATTCGCAAAATGCCCCTCCACCATGCGGTGAAGCTCAAGCCCGCGGCGGGATTCGAACCATGGACCTCCTGCGCGGCAGTCCATAGTCACTGCAACTAAGCCATCACTACTTCAAAAAATTAAATTAAATAAGCAATATTAAATTCCATATTCATTCTAAAAAGATGTCAATGATCGTTCCAAACTTAAAGTTATAATTCCCTTCAGATGAAAAAATCCAAAGTAACTTTAATAATCAGATCGGATCAATTTCCTTTATCATAGATTATCACAATTAACCACGATAGCTTTAGACCTATAAAGAAAGACTCAAAGCTCTTGATGAAGTTGTTCTCTCGTATCTAAGAAGGCATCGGCGCGGGCGCAGGCGATGCGTTGGCCTCTATCACAATCTCATTATTCTATTCTATCCGATTAACCTCGTCGTTCTTGCCTTTAGGGGCTTAATAAATGTAGGTAAGTTGCTTGTTTTTTCTAGATATGGCGTTACTCAATATACATTCTTGGTGGCAATTACATGATAGTATTGTAACTTTGGGAATGCAATTTGTTACTGCTGTAGTAATTTTTTTGCCGTTTTAAGGCCTTGTACTGACTATTGTATTATATGGTGTATTAACTACCATACAAACTTAGTTTTGTTATATTTTAAAAACCAAGTGTTCAAAACCTGGTGAACTTTTGCATACCTTCTAATCAAGGTTTGATTTCCGATAATTTATGTTTGTGTAAATAATTTTAGTTTGTATAATACTGATGTTCACATTTAAGATAAATCAAATAATGTACCTAACAGAACACCAACAAATCAGGAGCGTGGAAATTAGGCTCAAAATCATGCATGCAAAATTTACAAAGTTCAATCATTTGGTATTTAAAATATGACGTTTGTATGAAAAGCGCTGCGTTTTTCAGAAAACTTCTCCTTATCAGGCATCTTTTTGTACTGTAGTTTTTTGTTATTTAAAACTGTAGTGAAAGAGCCCGTGTATCAGTAAAACTACGTAATAACCAATATGATCTCTTCCAGTAAAACTACGTAATAACCAATGTGATGTCTTCCAGTAAAACTATGACATTACCAATGTGATCTCTTCCAGTAACACTACGTAATAACCAATTTGATCTCTTCCAGTAAAACTACGTAATAACCAATGTGATCTCTTCCAGTAAAACTACAATAACCAATGTGATCTCTTGGACTAAAACTACGTAATAACCAATGAGAGATCCTCAATGAGATCTGGGACATGGCAGTTAACAGCTTACAAGACCTAAATTTTCCTTGAGACCCGACACTTCATAAGATGTATATACCACCTCAAGTATACATTTTTAGACGTTTATCATCATTTAGGCCTGCACTGCAGCTTTCCTTATGCTTTCCTTATTTAAATGTATATTATCAATTCAAGAAAGCAGGTAAAAGCATTGAACTTATAAAAAACTGGAGAAACGGCATCCGTACCTCCAACATGCCAATGTCAAATCAAGGGACATCTCCTGATTGAGTCTCAGTAGTGTGTATATGTGCGTCTACTGCATGCAAGCCTGCGTGTCATTCATTAAAAAGTATCATATACAATGGCAGTGCAGCGGTGTGCTTTATATATTTTCTACACGTCATATTGACGTGATGTTAGAGCGCACATATACCTTATCTTCCTTTTTTATACAAATCGATGGGTAAAATGTATCTTTTTGTTGCTAACCTGTACCAATGTATTGGAATAATTATAATATCATTGCGTACAAAGTTCAAAACAGAGTCTCCATGAAATATATCAAGACTCATAAACAGGAAACAAGCCGTATAGGTAATGAACAATTAAATATACCAAAAAAGGAGTATACAACAAAACAATATATTCTATTCTGGAAATATTTTACTATTTACCTAACAATATATAATTTATACAAAACAAGAGGTTTTCCCGTGTTTCAAGCGCGACTTCAAGAAGGTATACATTACACTGACAAGTGCTAAGTTACTCGTACTTCTCGGTATGCACGCATGAACTTAGAAGTACTATTTAAAGTTCCTTTCATTACTCTAACGGTTCCGATCTAAGCTACAGGTGCCATTAAACATTGTCAACTGACTTAAAAGTTACTTTCAAATTAGTGAGGTATGGTTGAAGTTCCAATGATCTTTCTGAAAATACTTATAAGTTACTTACCTAAGTAACTATGAATGGGACAAGTTTTGAGTGTGGACAGTCGCCAGTGGATTGAAAGTTATTGGAAAGTATGTTTACTTGACGATTGTCAGTCCCTTCTTTGGGGTTCAGTAGCAGAAAACGGATCCCTTATTCTGTACGTCTTCCGTCCGTACTACTTATCTATAACTGGTTGTAGTTTTTAATCCGTAACAGTTGAAATTTTAACTGAATATTTGTTATTAGAATTTTGCCCGCTTTTAAATCGGTTATATAGTCCACTTTGGCACTGACTCAGTAAATTGGGATAAAAAGAGACCTGTGTTTTAATCGAGCACCTGAGGAACATACTCGTACTAACCAAAGTTTAAGTTTAAAGGACCGTTCAGTTATAGCGGAAGCAAACGCGTACATACAATCCTTTTTGCCATAAGGACATGTATCCAAAGCCATTAAATTATTGAAAAAAGAATGCAATCTTAATTAATGCCATAACTGAATATGCTTTTATTCTTGTACTGCATGAAGTTTTACATTTTGAAAGAAACTCGGTGATAGCTACGGACTGCCGTGCTGCATGTCCACCGCCGGCTTGAGCTACATCGCATGTTGAAAGGGCATTTTGCGAATGCTCACCTGGCTACCACCCGTAAGTAGAAAATCTGTCACAAAGCACCTAACAACGCGTTCCGGCAGCATTCCTTGAACGCTAATGAAATTACAGGGACATGGGACTTAATATACAACTGTATGTCTCCGGATGATGGGCGCAGTCTAGTTCGTCGCTTGTAACATAATGGATGTGTTTTATGCAGGTTAATGCTCAACACCAGGTGGTTCTCGTGTATCTTCCATCATAATCCCACTAAAAACTCTCAGTACAATGACAACTCAATCCCACAAACAGAGGCAGTTTCGTCTGAGCAATACAAAAAAGTATGAAAGGTCAAGTACATCCAAATTGGAAGTTAGAACCTTTTGTGAGACTATCCAACATCTCCCAACTCGAAACAGGTTTCAAGTATCACCCAGTGATGGGTGAACGAAGCTCCAATCTGTGACAGCAAATAATGCAGCGTCGCTTACAAACACTTACACAGCCATTCATATAATGAGCCGCTGCGATAACAGTAATGCCTTTAATTGAACGCTTGTTGTGACATCGACTGACACTTTCTTCGTTCAGTTTTATATTATTCGTCGGAATGTTCTCGATTATTGAGAGCTTTGATGCCACTCAACGTGAGAGCTTTCATGAAAATTATAAAGATTTGATGAAATTTAAAAACTCAATGATAGCAATTTTGAAGCAATGATAGCTCAGTGGCTTTGGCTATGGACTGCCACGCAGCAGGCAGTGGTTCGAATCCCGCCGCGGGCTTGAGCTTCACTGCATGGTGGAAGGACATTTTTGCGAATTCCCGCCTGGCTAGCGACCACCCTCAAGTTGAAAATCTGTCGCCAAGCACCTAACGGTGTGTTGCGGCTGTTGTCCTTGAGAGCCAGTTATTCTAGGTTAAGCCTGTTAACACCTTCGACCACATCAACACTTACCATCACGTGAGATTGTGGTCAAAGGCTAACCTATTAATAATAAAAAAAAACTCTTGCAAGCGCCGGGGTGCCAGTATATAGAGTTTGCTTAGCCGTTCTTAACCGATCAGCTAAGTTAAGCAACGTCCGCCGGGGTCATGACTTGGAAGGGTGACTGCTAGTAACACTACTACTAAGCGCTTCACGTCACGAGGGTACGTTAAGCCTTCAGTCCTGGTTGTTGTCTAAGAAGTGGCAGTCGCTATAGCATCGTAATAGAGCATTTTGCGAATATACCCGCCTGGCTAGCTACCACCTTCAACTACAAAATCTGTCGCAAAGCACTTAACGGTGTGTTCCGGCAGCAGTTCCTTGTGAGAGCCAGTAATTCAAAGTTAGCCTGAACAACATCTTCAACCAGAATTTCAAGATAAAATGAATCATTTTCTGACCAAATGTTAAGTTGAAGTTCATTTATATTTACATTTTATTAAGACATGGTTTCGCCGATTATATGCGCGATACAAGTATAACATCAATTATCCTACCTTTCCGTATGTTTGAA
Source organism: Plagodis dolabraria (assembly GCA_963854805.1). Taxonomy (NCBI): domain Eukaryota; kingdom Metazoa; phylum Arthropoda; class Insecta; order Lepidoptera; family Geometridae; genus Plagodis; species Plagodis dolabraria. Next base: position 26,252,239 of record OY978444.1, read on the forward strand.
AGGCAGATCATAAATGCTGTTTGTACATATATATATATATATATATATATACCAACTCTACCAATAACAGATGCATTTCGTCATGTGACGAGTTGTACTGCGCCCGTCACACTGAGACATACAGTTGTTAGCGCTCATGTGCCTGTAATTTTTCTAGCTCTCAAGGACTGCTGTCGGAACATACTGTTAGGTGCTAGGTGGCAGATTTTCTATTTGAAGGTGGTCGCTAGCCAGGCGGGCAGTTGCAAAATGCCGTTCCACCATGCGGTGAAGCTCAAGCCCGCGGCGGGATTCGAAACAGGGACCTGTGGTACGGCAGTCCGAAGCTATTACTGCTCGGCCATCATTGCTTCAAAATATAGTTTCTGTGCGATCAATGTCCACAGCAGACTACAGTAGACAGTACGTAGTAATCTACATATATTTTGAAGCGCTCGTAACGCAGCTTATCCCTAGACTCCTAGTGGTAGCTAGCAAGGCGGGCGTTCGTAAAACTCGTTTCGGAGTTATAAAGCGAAAACAATAGGATATCGATACTCCACCCAAACTCATCTCAAAATCATAAGAAACGCCTATTATTTATTAAAACAATAAATTATTTGGTAATCTAAAACAAAAATTAATAGCAAACAAGTTACCTATTGAAGGGTATACGTATGTATGTGAAGTGAATTATGAAACTTCGACAAAAGATAGGCTGTCAGCAGAACCATTTGCGGCCATACATTACAGACTGCAGATAGGCATAGTCTTGTACTCTTAGTCTCCTATCTATTCCGTGGTCTTGGTTTATCGCTTACTTATTATGTTATCTCATATGATTTAGTGGCAGAATGCCTGAGGAACGACACATACACAAGTATTTCCATTTTATTATCGATCTATGTATATCTAACTGTCGAAAGTACACTGGTTATATTGTCGATTTTTAGGGTTTAAAAGTTTCACTGGACATGTGGCACATTTTTCGGGTTTAAAATCAAAACGGAGCCATATTATCGAGATTTCAAGATATTTGATATTTGATTATGTCAAGGACTCGTAAAAGGCATAAGTAAAAAAAATAAGTCTTAAAATTTTGATAACTTATGTAGTACGTTGACCCTAAGATTAATATTGAACTAAACATCATTATTTTTCGAAAGGATCCTTTCGTGCTATACCTACACTACAATAGCTTTACCCGCGGCTTCGCTGGCGTGGACTATCCCTCAGGAACTGTTACTGGTTTTTAGGAGCCGTGTAAAATGTGTCATATATAAGTTAATTTTTAATCATATTAATTTTTTTCAATTAGCCCCGTAAAATTTTAATCGTTTTATAATGTCTTTATTTTAAAAAGACTACCCAGATACCAATTTTTATCATTATCACATCAAGACCAATGACCTTTCCATACAAAGTTTCATCCCCAACTTTACTCCTATAAGACATCCCTATCATAAAAATTTTGAATACTTCCTATTTTATCTTGAATGATCTATCCAAATACAAATTTTCAGAACTGTAAGTTAAAAAACAAAGAACTTTCATCCATATTTACCCTCTTAGGGGTTGAATTTCAAAAAATACTTTCTTAGTACACCTCTAAGCATTAAGACGAATACACAAGTTTTAAGGATGCTAGGGTAGACGAAAAAGACCATTATGGCACCCTAGCATGTGTCATTGCTTAGGAATTGAGTAGGTAATAATTATTATATTGATTAATCGATAATAATTAATAAATGTTGGGCCGTCAAAGTTATCAATTTACACCATTTTTGTGCACTGTCGGGAACTATCGAAAACTAGATTATAAGGAACTAAATACGGAAACAAACAAAAAATAACAAGATGTTTGGTTAATAATAGTAGATTGTTAAAAAAGTCGAAAGGAATCATTCTCATACGAGAAATTTAGATAGAAGTATTTGAATGTATTCGAAAATTATTAAATTTGATAATTAGAATGTATTCGATACTTAGAACATTAAAAATTTACTACAGGAAAAAATTAAGTCATGTGCGGGATTCGAACCCGCGTCCATCCACCCCTTTAGCCGGGGTATGCTCTGAGCAATTGAACTAACATGACAATAAGTCATAACTAATTTTTTTCCTATTCTTCTTTAATCATCATATTGGGATGGTGATGAATTTTTTTCGCTCTTAAATTTGTAATTTTGTAATGTAATCCGCAGAGCATGCGTTATTGCAAACATAAATATATTAAAATCTATGGATAATTATTGTCTTAGTACCTAGTTAAAAGCTTGATTCACACACAACCTTGGACACCAATAATCAGCATTTTCCAGATGGGCACCCCTGTACAACTTGATAAAACAACGCAAAAGTTTCACCGTAACATGCACCCTAAACTTCTAATTACGCTTCTTCAACTCTTTCATTTCTAAGAAACGTCATCTAGCAAACCTTCAATATCTATTAATTAGTGATGTTAGAAGAGCAAACACGAAATTTGTGTAAAATGAACTTTGCTAGCAAGGTGAGTATGGTGCGGTACGTATTTAGGATTTAATTTTATGGTTCCCTAACCCCATGGCCAACAAGAATTATACGGAGCTTTGTAAAATTTAAAAAAAACAGGCCTCTTTCCCCTAGGGGTAGGCAGAGACCACGGATTTCCATTTACTACGATCCTTACACCTCTTTCGCTTCATCTATACTCATCAATCCTTTCACACATTCGGTTTAGGGTACTCCTGACCTGACGTTTTATCAGAACGTCTTCAATCTGATTTCCAATCGTTCGCCTAGGTCTTCCCCTTCCAACACTTAGGTTCACTTGTACCATGTATACCATATTATATGTTTAGTCATTCTCATTTCATTCATTCGCTCCACATGTCCAAATCATCTTAACATACCTTTCCCGATTTTCGTCTCTACATCCTCTTTCACACCACATCGTTCCCTTATCACACTATTCCTTATCATTTCCACTCCGTTTAACTCCAATCATGCTTCTCAGGAGCTTTGTAAAAGAGTATTAATGTCACTCTGTTGTCTATTCGTCTTTTTTGAGTGTGTCGCCGATCTCTATAACTTGTAATTTTTGATACAGTAATAGCCCAATGGCTATGCTTAATGGATTGCATGTTGTACAAGGTGAGAATACCGTCGCGGCGCGCAGTGTAAATATTTTTTTTTATTAGATAAGCTGTTTCACCTGATGGAAAGTGACGATGTAGTCGACGGTGGAATATACTTGCCTAGCAAATACCTGTTTACTCTACACTTTAAAACTTCCGGATTTTTTTGTTTTAGCTTCACTGCATGATTTATGGACATTTAAAAATGCTTGGCTAACTCCAAGTAGGCAATCTGTTGCCACGTACCAAACGGTATGATCTGACAGTTGTTGTTTAGAACGAGCAATTATAGGTTTAGCCTGATGACACCTTCAACCACTTCCTTCACTTACACTTACGTAAAAATATAACCGATGAAAGATAAAAAACAGAGTTACAAATCTGTTTAGATGTTTGTTTGGAATTAACCACAGCATAGACATGAGACTCAAGGTCATGCATGCAAAATTTCACCGAGTTTGAATCCTTTGTATTTAAAATAAGACAAAACTACATTTCTATGGAAAGACCTAACCTTAAATTTGTCATTCAAATAGCTCCAGCCTTCTAGGAGTTGAAGAGAATCACACGTAAATACATCAGTATACAATCAGCTACTACCAGTAAATTAGTACATTTCACCATTAAAGTATATTAAACTAACCGATTTAATCACAAAACGATACGACACTTAAAAATACTACGTTCTAAGATTAATCCTAATAAAAAGGACATTCTGTCGCCAACAGGAGTAATTCATGGACATACTCACGTACTGTAAAAGCCGGATCGTCCACTGTTGAACACAGCCTCCACTATTAAGAGGGTATTTACCATAATCCCCACGCTTGGTAGGCGTCTTGGGGATCGCAGTGTAAGTTGTCAGTTTTTAAGAAGGCGCTGCTGCCCACCTTCCAGTATTTTTCCCTTAGTCGCCTCTTACGACACCCATAAACTACATAAACATTATATACGGGTATATGAAGATAAATATATAGCAAGACCCGAAGTACCATCCCTGGCTACGTCCATACCGTGATTAATTAACGCAGAGGCTAATTAGAGCTGCGAGTCAACTCATTAGTAAGTGTAATTGAAACAAGCAACCTGCGGATTTTCCCGGGAAAATATCCTCCTAATTTTGTCTATTTATTTTTATAACAGCGACCGTAATTGGGCATAGTGTAAGTTACCGTTGATCGCTTAGTGACAAAACATTTATTTTTATTATAAGCTAAGCAGGCTTTATCAAGGATCCACAGGTGGTTATTGACCTACGGAATGTTTTCCAATATATGTGTGAGACTTTGTTTTATATTTTCCAAAAGTATAAAACAAAGTCACCTACCGTTATCTGTCTGTCCCTATGTATGGTTAGATCTTTAATACTATGCAACAGGTTTTTAATTGATAGAGTGATTCAAGAGAAAGGTTTATATGTATAATACACGTATAATGTTATAGAAAAACATTGATAAATTTAGAGATTTCTAATGTGATGTCGTAAATAAAAACATTTTTTGCGCTTACATTGCAAACGCTGAATGAACCCTAGGAGATAGATCAAAACAATGTACTACAGTGCAGTACACCTTGAAAAGGGCTACATAAAAATCTGCAATGGAGTATATCTATATCTAAGAAATAACCATTTTTATCCATTACTTTTTACGAAAAATAATGGCTTATTTACAAAGCGATTTTAAGCAACACAGCATTAATCTTTATGCAATTAAGTATGTACCTTAAATACATTGTGCATTTAGATAATTATAGATCAATATGGCTCTCTACAACATGTTATTTTCGAAGATATTACAGATTATTTAGTATTAGATTTGCACCCGTGCGAAGCCGGGGCGGGTCGCTAGTAGGCTATAAAACAAAGCGTATAGTAGAAATGTTAATAAAAATATTTTTATAAAAAGTACTTTTACGTAAATATTCTTAACTTCTTAGCTTCATTCAACGTTCATAGCTACCAACTTCAATCATTTATTTAATGTCTTAGGGTTGTAACTACGTAATTTAAAAAAATACTAGCTGATCCACGACAAACGTTTATAATAACAAAATGATAAAAAAGAAAAAAAAAATCTTGAATATAACTATTTGAAAAATAGTTTACGTCCTATTGTCAGACCTACTTTATATACACACAAAATTGCATAGAAATAGGTGAAGCCGTTTCGGAGGAGTTTTGTTACAAACACTGTGACACGAGAATTTTATATATTAGATTTTCTTTTGTCTCTTTTGTAGTGGTATATAGTGCATTTTAAAATTAATACCCAATTTTGCAATGAAAGATTAAAATAAGACAAACTCGTCACTTTACTTGGTACTTTTTTAAATAGTCCTAAATATACTATGCCAAAGATTATAAAATGTATATGACGCAGCAAAAATCAAACCGATTAAAAAAGCAATGTACCACATCGGTTAAATTTAATTTGTTTAATTTGTTAAAAACTCAGACTCGGAACCTTCTTGGTGTTCTTTTTTCAATTTTTGCATTTAGTAATTTCCTCGCTGAGGTGGAATGAAAAGTTACGTGTTGCACTCGAGTGCAAAGATTTTTCACCTCGTGCTCTTTGACTCCCTCGCTAACGCTCAGGATTCTAATTTTGAATCACTCGCTGCGCTCGTGATTCAATTTTAGGGTCCTTCGCTTGCTCGGTCATCAAAATTGAACACGCGGTTAAAAAGCAACGTTGCACTCTTGTATAACAAATAACTATTACCATCTCCGAATTAATATTTTTTACCATCTCCGAATTAATATTTTTTATACATATATACAGGGTTATTGGTAACACGCTAACAACCTCTTAGGGTGGAAAGGCATTTTGCGAGTGCTCGCCTGGCTAGCAACAACCCTCAAGTAGAAAATCTGTCGCCAAGCACTTAACGGTGTGTTCCGGCAGCTGTCATTGAGAGCCAGAAAAGTTACATTTTCATCACATGACGAAATGCGCCTATTATAGGCAGAGGACAATCAGCTTGGAACGCGTGCTTGTTCCGTCACAATATCATAAAAAAAATATAGCTATTAAGTTTTGCTCACAAAATATATTTTTTAAGATTTCGTAACTTTACAACTGCCTACCCTTTCGGGGACATAGGATGTCATGTGGAATCGTGTGTGTAAGTGATTACAATTTGAAACAGTTTTACTTTTTCTATAATTATTGGCTTACATACTTACTCATTCACAAAAGCTTATTTTTTATAATTGGACCAAGGATCGAAGTGTATAGGTACAATCACAGAATAAGTAATAGTACTTTGACGTACAATGGCTTGATAGCGTACAGTGTGGCAGCTCGTAATTTCTTGCCTAGGGCTGTTATATTACTGTTTTTCATATATCGATACTTTTAATACGCTACTAATATGCAATATAGTGTTAAAACAACGAGCAGGTTACCTGAATGAAGCAAGACTGACATTGACATTTTTACCGTCAATGTAACGATTTATCGAGTCGGGTTTTTTATTATTCTAATTAATTAATATTTATTTTTCATTTGGCATAAGTGCAGCCATTAACCAAACTACTATAGCCCGGTTAATGGCTGCCAATCCCCTTCGAAGAAATAAAATATTGATGACAAAATTTGCGCTAGTGCTATCCGTCTCGATAGCGAACTCTGTCCAAAACAAAAATTTGCACCTACCTATTTAGAAATTCAGAAGGATAGCGATTATTAAAAGAATCTGCTGTTAAGATGCTTGTTCAATCTAAACCCAACACAGCATTTGGCTCAGTAAAAATTGTGTATGTGATAATTATTATTTGAACTAACAAATAACGTAACTTGAATTGTTTCAATCACTATCACATTGACACTATCCAGATAATCAGCTAAGCAACGCTCGATTTCGAATCAGTTGAAAATCAATTTAGCGTGTCGATACCCACTTATCGAGTATTGTTCAACTGCGATACTCGCTTTCTGATGTCCCAACTCTACGGGTGCCCGACGGGGGGTATTCGATGATTGATGGCGTGTGAGTGAGAAGGAGCTATCGATATGGGTTCTTCGTCTCGTTTTAGTGTGCAGCGGGCCGGTCCAGTAATTGAATGGCAATTACGTAGCCTGTAAATATGACACAAGCACGTAATTGCAGGAGTGGTACGCGTGAGGGCTGAGACCGCACTGCGAATATGCCCTTCGAGATGAAATATTGAAATCACGTTCGAATCAGGATCTGTCTTCGCAGTTCGCAATTCGTGGTGATTTCGCATCGTTGAAATGGAATTTCTCGAAATACGACACGCTCAGGTAATGGCCACGCTTGTACGACTATTTTGATTTGTCAGTTGTACGTCTATAGAATAACGTAGTATAATATGGCCGACTTCTATCTACCAAAGAGATTCAGTGTACCTACCTCGCTTAAGGAATCTCTTTTTTATCTCAATGTTATGATTACAAGCACTATCGCATGCTAAGCAAAACTCATATTTTACAAATTATTGGAGTACAAAATGTTATGTCGCGGACTTGAAAGCCAGTAGGCAGTTCTAGGTTACTTAGCATCAGGTGAGATAGTAGAGTCTAAGGCTAGCCTATCTGTTTACTAATAATAAAAAAATATACGTCAGGTAGATTTTTATAGAATTTCCAATTATAAGTGACTGACTTATTTAATCATTTACACAGCAGTGACTTGTTAATAAAACGTAATTAATTAATGGTTTAAAATTAAACAAGGACATTTTGCCTAGTTCCTTTAAACACTCCCAGGGTCAAAGTAATTTAAGTTGATATAGTTGAGCTAATGTTATTTGATACAAGGGCTGTCACGGCCACTAAATACAGCAAAAATACTTTGTTGGATCTTACAGATATCATATATCAACATATACCTAACTAAAAATAACATTTAGTTAACAGTTTGCTGGTAAAAATAAGTATAAAATGATGAAAAGAGTCGGCATATATTAATATTTTAAGAAGTTTTATGTTATAATTTATAAATAAAAAGTGATTTCAATGATATGTACGTCACGCTAGTAAATATAATTATATCTCAATGCCACGATCGCTTGAAGAGTCAAGACCTCGAGGTGGAACTTTATGTAGAATCAAAACGATTCAAAAACGTCGAATGAGCTACATGGCGTTTATGACATCACGTCGGGTTAGCAAAAAAAATATCACAGCATAATTGTCACCAGATACATTTTTATTTTTTTAATTTAAGTAATGTTTTCCTAAAATAGTTGTTACAGTTATATATGGATTTCAGCAAAGTAACTCCTCAATCTATTAATAAGATTGATTTTTACAATAACAATTGGCTTGGTAAAGTTTGGGTGCTAACTCCAAACTTCTGTGAACGTAAGGACCTTTAGCATACGTAATGCGTCAGAAGATTAAGCTTCGAAAGCCTCAGGCTACGCCTCAAAGTGAAAGGCAATAGCAGCTGGAAGGCAATGCAATACGTAATTAATTACAGGTCTAACTGCCAGCAGTAACTTATACCTAGTAGTATACAGTAAGTGTGCACACGTACAAGATTATTAACTAACTGGTTATAGACGTTAAACTTTATCGAAATCTATTAGCGGATACTAAAAGTATAATCCTACACTAATCTCAGTTTTATGGTCAATCTGGATGAATGTGTGCGTTGATTTGTTTATTTGTGTGTGTAGATTATATATTATTATAGGTTATGTAGTTTTGGATGTGACACATAATACATTCAGTCAAAAAAGTATCGGGAACGAATGATGATATGGCTCCAAATTTATTGTTTTTTTTTTCTTGTTGCTAGATTGGCACAAATGTTTTCCAGTTTTCCAGTTCTGCGCGGGGTCCAGGTTTGAGTTGAATCTGTTATTTAGATTAAATACAATGCTGTTTTTAGTTGTATCATATTTAGTGTGTTGTGAATTTCATAATAGACAAAGACATCGAACAATGAGTTAAGAGAAATTTTGCATCGCCAATGAAATTTCGTGTTGAAAGTCACTGAAAATGAAAAAAAATGTTTTGATGATAGGATTATTCGTTGGCATAAGCGTGTTGTTTCTGAAGGAGCATACTTTGAGGGTGATTAAATAAATTTTGATGTATAGTTAACATTTTGTGTATTATTGATTTTTTCCCGGTTCTTTTTTGTACCGATACAGAGTAGTAAACTGTTTATCCCGATTTTCAGAGTAGTATTTCCAGGACATTGAAACCACGGGTGGACCTTAATCAATATAAGGGTGAGTTTGTATGTGTGACACACAGACACACACTCACCCTTACTGTGTGTGATGATTATGCCAAAACGATATGATATAAAATATATGCATACATATATATATATATATATATATATATATATATATATATATATATATATATATATATATATATTGATTTTTTCCCGGTTCTTTCTTGTACCGATACAGAGTAGTATTTCCAGGACAGTGAAACCATGGGTGGACCTTAATCTATATAAGGGTGAGTGTGCATGTGTGACACACAGACACACACTCACCCTTACTGTGTGTGGTGATTATGCCAAAACGATATGATATAAAATATATGTATACATATAATAATATACATATAATAAGTAGAACATATTATTAATAAAATTATAATTTAATTTCATAATATACTAGACTAGTAATATAGTATACTATTATAGTATAATAAATAATATTATATTAATAATAACTAGTACTACCGTTCATAATTAAATAAAATATTTTTGAGTCTTATGTCAGGCAATAAGGGCAAGTGAAGACTAAAAAACTTTATAAGATACAAATGACAAACTGCGTGAAAAACAATATTTGTATAATATTTTAACAAAAATAAATACCGACTTCAAAGATAAAATATTCTAAAACAAAAATGCATTAAAAAGTAAATAAACCGAACCATCGTATACAGTTTTTTGTTCATTTTACATCGACGAGTGAAAATGAGAACATCATCAATGTAGTCAAGCCAATTAATCCATGCGCATCATAGATAATGAGAAAAATATTATTTCATTAACAAAATGTACTATATCGTCCATACGAACTATTAGGGATAACTCAAATAGGTCGGATCTCACAGAATTTTTAATGGGATAACATGACAAGCACCAGCAGGAGTTGTAAAAATTTGTAGGTTGTAAAAAATTATAACTCCTCTATTTTTTTAAGTCGGCTAAAACAGGTGAGTACTTTGATGACAAGTAGTAGAACAGAGTGGTATAAAATACAAATGTTGGTAAGAAGAAGAACTCTAATACTACCGTAAACAAATTGAAATACATATAAATTATAACCGAAGGACACGGAAACGTGTATATATCGACGGAGTGTCTGCATAGGGTTGTTAATTAAACTTACAATAATATAATATACAATGTAAGCACATGGTGTCAGGTTGTGGCCGTTGCATCGCCGCCGGCACGCTACCACCTGTCTCTGAACACGAAATATAAAAAAAAGTAGGGATCAGAACGAAAATTAATTTTAATTAACTCGGGATAATTTTTCGGGATCCTGCCGGAATAGATCAACCTTTATTTGGGTAGGGCTCTTTGCTTGTATGGCGAACAAATTCGATATTTTGTTGTACATTAAATAATATACGAATTATTTCAATTGCCGCTATAACAACAAATACAAAAATTTTCCCAAGTGCAAGGCGGACTCGCGCACGTTAAATCAAAAAAAGTTTAAAATATGATGTCTAATGTTATATAGCTAATGGTACGGAACCCTTCGTGCGCGAGTCTGACTCGCAACTGGCCGATTTTATTTGTAGTATTACTGTATCTATTGTAGTACTTTAATCACGTTTAACGCGAGATTTGAGAAGAGTGAACAATATCCAATATATTTCTATAAAATGTATTGTTATTTTTCTTAATATTATTACAAGCACTATCAATATATATACTATATACTAAGCGAAAATCACATTTATAAATTATTACTTTAGGTACTTACATATTTTTTGTCCCGGGCTTTTTTCGATTTCGCACAGGTTACTTACAGGCCGAATCGTTTGGGTACTCGGCAGTCGGCACCAAACCGGAGGATGCGGTATCAATTGGGACAATCTGGGACAAGAAATGAAGTGCTCTAACAATTTGTAAAAAATAATCGTTGCAATGCAACAAAGCAATGCTACCAGTATGCTGGGCACGCTGCCAACTGGTAGTGGGCTGGAGCATTTGGACTCTAGGTTAGCCTGAACAACACCCTCGACCACATCATCACTTACCATCAGGTGAGATAGTGGTCAAAGGCTAACCTTTCATGCATAAAAAAAAATAAATAATAAAGTCATAACACAGGTTAAAAAAAATGGTACGAGGAAACATACGTTAAATATACAGTAAAAGGTTTGTTTTTATGGTTTTAGGAGTAATTTATGGAATCATAGATAATACGAACAGTAATATTAGTTTTAGTTTATTTTATATATCGTTTTTGAACTATAGTTATGCTGTGTATATAGTTATGCTTATAGCAGTACAAGGGTGATCATTTAGTAGAATGAACATGCTCTTAATAGCGAATCGCAAGATGCTTGGTGGCAGTAGGTACTGCTGTTGAAAACTAGTATAGAAGCAATGATGGCTAGGCGGTAATAGCTATGGACTGCCGTGCCGTAGGTCCATGGTTTGATGCCGGCTTGAGCTTCACCCCATGGGACGTCGAGCTTGTTCCGACAGAATCACATAAAAAGAATAATGATAGAGTTTATATTTAAGGGTTGTAGCTAGCTAAGCGATCTTTGGCAAAATTCCCTCCCCCCATGGGTTGAAGCTGTAACTCGCTGCAGGATTCGAGCCTCGAACCACCTTCGTGGTAGAATATAGTAGCAATTTGCCTGCGTCCATTATTGCTAAAATATATTATATTTTAGAACAATTTTTTTTATGTTTAGTTATAAAATAATTTACTTTAAAAAATATAATACATGGATTTCTGAAAATTTACTATTATGATTCTAAATTTAAAATTAAAAAACAATAGTTTATGTATTTATAGTCCCCTTCGAGCATATACTAGCAGTTTTTTTAATCACAAAAGATATTGTATATATGACAGTGCTTAGTCTTTGCAAATAATTCCAACCTGCTATGCGATGCCAGCGAGCCATGAGCCGTTCATTTGCGTAAATTCTGACCGTGGAATAACCTCGTCGCGCTTGAGAGTGTCCATTTGTTAGTTGGACGGAAAACAATAACCTTTTTTTGTTATGCATAATCACCAGCACCACGCATAATCTACGTATTTTACAAAGCGCTCTGTGTATACTCTGTTTCACACGCTACCGCACTCGTTTGTACCAATTAAAAATATTTCTAGAACATTTATACAATTAAAATTCAACACGGCTAGCGCAACGGCTATAGCTCAATCTAACGCATACCATACCAACATGACAAAACGCCAGGAGTGAGGTTTTAATTGGCACGGTGTAGAGTTTCGACCACCGGGGGGGGTGCCCGCCTGTGGAAAGCATCATCTCTCGGCCGACACTAACTTTTTCTCCCATTCTCAGCAACAGGTGGTTCGATGAACTGCCAAAAGCTCCGACACTGAAATCTCCCATCATATTCAAAACAAACATCTGACGTGATAGCTTTATCCGTAGATAACATTCCGGTTAATGAATGCCACTTTAATATCAATCGTTCATTAAACGGAGCTCAGTGCACAATCGTTCATTTAGTGCTTTCTCACGCCTCATTAAATGCTTTTTCGTGATTCGGAGACCGCGTCTACCGTTTCCCGTAGTACAATGAGCGAGTGATTCGGCGGCGAATAACGAGGGCATTTTGTCGGCCGCCTCTCACGTCCGACGCCTTCCGACGCTCAATGAAAGTTTACCTGCAGCCGTAACGAGCGATTTGTCCCCTGGCCCCGCGCTCCGTCCCAAATCAAAGCCCATTCACATCTGCATGCCAACACAATGCTGGCAATTAGGCCGCGCCTGGCCCTACAATCGAACGTAATGCTCGCTCGTTCGATGACGTCGACTGTCTCCACCTCACCACCTCTCTCGTCACCCGATCTCCAGACTTCAAATACCCTCTTGATTTTGATAAAACTGATTCTAGAGCAATCTGTAGTCGCATTCAGAGTCAGTTCCGTAAAATTCTGCACAACCAAGTTGGTACTATTATGTTGACGCAGGTAGGCGGTAATGTGCATGGTGCATGTGATTTGTACTTGTATGGCAACTCTCGGATAAAGTCGTAATTTATCTACCACTTTATAAGTAATTTCATGGTTAATTTTGAATGAGTATTGAATAATAAAATCGTCATGATCATTATTATCGTTTTAAGTAACATTGTTCTGTGGTTAGCAAGGATCGAAGCCAGTATCTTTCCATAACTTAACCGTCGAAAATATTAAATTGTTAATTGTTGCGTTTTTTTTTTTTTATGCTTGATAGGTTAGCCTTTGACCACAATCTCACCTGATGGTAAGTGATGATGTGGTCGAAGATGTTGTTCAGGCTAACCTAGAATTACTGGCTCTCAAGGACAGCTGCCGGAACACTCCGTTAGGTGCTTGGCGACAGATTTTCAACTTGAGGGTGGTAGCTAGCCAGGCGGGCATTCGCAAAGTGCCCTACCACCATGCTAAACGTTTACTTGTAATACTAAATAAAAAAACAGATATTGTTCAAAATCTCCGAATCTTGCGACGTGATCAAATGCAATAGTTAGAAGACCTACCAACAAAACAATTTAATTTTTTTTGCTTTTCCCGCTACCATACTAAAAATAATATAATAAACTATTAAGGAAATTTTATTAGTGTTATTATACATAAAACGTATTTTTTGACCGATAATTAATATTAAATCGGTGATAGGTATAAACAAGTGATAGTATTTGCTCCAAAATAAAATAAGGTAGAATAGAAATCGCTCAGGATCTCGAATTCAATGACAAAATAAAGAAATTTTGTGAAATAACATATCGCTGATGTATGGTTTTCCCAAATCAACCATAATCTGTGTGTATGTACAGAACTCTCGGTGTAGTTCCAATTCTTACTTGATCTGTTTTATTTATCCATATCACATAGGTAAATATAAATATAAATGAACCTTCTTATATAAACATCTATAACCAGCTTTGTATTTGTTTATTTAGGAGTAGGTCTTTTATTTAAGTATGTATCATATTTGGATAGTAAAGTTTAAACAGCTCGGTAGTCGAGATCATCATGGTACTGGCCAAAATGAAAGGACCATTCACGCGCAGCTGGTTCCTAAGAAACTAATCATTTTCCAAATTACTCTCAACACACTACGTATTATGGCAATTCCCCTCCGCAAGCGCGAGGTGGAAGGTCAACCCTGAATGTCTGAGGGTCCGTCAACGCTTCTTTGTAGAGGCAATTTCTTAATAGTAACTAACAACTAATCTGTGATTTAGTTCCGTACTAACTGTCACCTATACAACGCCGAGGTCTGGGTTAACTGCTCATAAATCTCACCGTTCTTACAAATGTTTAGAGACCTTAGAATGACTGATATAAGAAACTGTTGACCTTAGACCGTGGAGCGAGTGTTGACTTTGCTATAAAAAGTGACGATTTCGTTAAGAAATTGTTTAGTTAGTCGGTTCTGGTCGTGAAATAATAATATTTGCTCTTGCGTAATTTTATAACGTTTGTAATTTGACGTACACTTGACTTGCCAACTAACCGGGACCTTCAAGTCAATGAAAATATGAAGAAAAGTTTGTTACAACAGATACAGGCACTACAGCACTCGACTGTCAATCAGCAATCGTAGATTCAATCCCAGACTTAAGCCTTACATACTGCTCAAAGTTTAAACATGTAGAAAAAGCCGACAAAATATAACTACAAATCAACAATACAACATGACAAAAATAAGGCAAACTATAAATAGTTTTCCAGTTATAATTAAATGATTTGTTTCAAATAACAAATGAAGTGAGTCAATGGTAATTCCATTGTTAATTTTAATTGTGATTGCTATAGTGCACCTCCCAGGACCATTTAGCGACTATGAATAACATGTTTGACAGTAAATTTACATCCCCGACTGGCAGACGGTCGGCAGTACACTCCGGGACGTTTAGTACCCTCGTAATATAAATCATAAGCTAGTCTGGTGCTTTACTACTGGCAGGTTGTAAATTTTCAGTTAAATATATCATTAGTTACGTAATGATTTAAATATAATAGCGGTTTTGGTAACTAAAAACAGGAAACTATTATTAATTTACAAAATAAATCATACAAAGATAAGATTGTGAGCTCAAATATATTTTGTTAATTTAGATTTCCTACAAAGAGATCTGAAGTATTAAACTCCCATGAACTTCTGCTCTTCTGGTAGTTTGAGAATTCCAATATTGGTATTTACTCGTATTTATGCCTATGTGTATTGTGTTGTTCTATTGTAAATGTCTTCCTTTTTACTAACTAAATATATAATCCATAAATATTATTATATCAGGGCCGTAAAACAATGAGGATTAGACTGGAACGGAAAATAATGTCGGGATCAGACCGGAATTTCATTTAATTAATAAATGGTGTGATTTCCTATTGTGGTATCAGATCGGAATACAACAAGTATTTTGTTGTATCATAAATTGTATTACCTAATCATACATATTTCTACCGGCAAGCAGTAATGTTCGCCTAACTATGTTCACTAATAATAACAAATATTTTACGGAAACATTAAATTAATATTTTCAAAAACCACTTTAAAATAAATCTAGTGACAATTCCGCCTAATTTTCCTGTTAAGCCGACATGACGTCATAAACGCCACGTAGCCAAACCGGAAGAATTGTCGTCGCGTTTCGGGTCTACACGAAGCATCCTAAGGAGGTCTTGGTACTTGACTCTTCGAGCGCACGCTCGAGAATTCTCGATTAGAGTTTACTCGAAAATTAATACAAAAATGATTCACCTCACACCGTTCAATAGATCTGCCAATTATAACTAACCGATTCCGGGGGAATGGCAAAATCAATTTAATTTCAATCCGTTAAACACTCTCAATCTTCAATTAACGGTAGACAATTAATTTACCCGATATAAGCGTGGTATACATAGATAATGCTGAAAACTAGAGATGAGGACGATCGTTAACATTTATGCCGGACAAGCTACCGGGTGCTGATGCAATGGTAATATTACCGACCTAGACTTGAAAAGTTTGCACGAAATATAAACTAGGTAAGTATATACCTAGTACATTACATATAATTTGCCGTAAGACGCCGGGTTAGTATAACACCCAATTAATGTATTAAGAACTGGCTAGGACCTGTGTTATATATACCGCAATGATTGCGACCAGTTTGGACAGTTTTGAGGTCCTTCGCCTTGGAGTCACGTATACGCGAAGCGATGAGCACGGGCTTTAGTGCGTAACTCAAGACTTTTAAAGTTTACGCCCCTCATAGCTTCCTGTGAAAGTAGTAAGAGGCGACAAAGGGGTAAAATACAAGATAAAGAAAACAGCACCTTCTAAAGAACCCTTATTATTATATATTACTTATATGTTACCCTGCGAAAAAGAAGATTGCTGTTGAAAAAGAAGAAGCACATTGTAATAGTTGAATAATAACGATGTAAGATTTTGGTGTAGCTGCTAAATTGGATAGGTGTTTTAATTCGTATTTCCTTTATATATGTTATTTTATTAACAAGTTATTAAAAAGGGTCAAAAGTATGTACAGTCGTGCTCAGTCAAAGGCTCTATAAAAACTAATACAATTATACTAATGACTCAATATACTTTTGAATTCCTTCTTTAAGGTCCTATTTAAATGGTTTTAGTTTAGGGAGGACATAGATGCTGGCTACCGCCTGTGCGGTCGTCCAGCTCCACCGGGTTTTGGGCGAGGGCCTGGCCCTACAATAGCCCGGGAGGGAGAAGTGCCGAAGGCACTTCTCCCGAGACGGGCGTAGAAGGCGAAAAGCGCTTTCTACCTCCGTCTCCTGCGGACGCCGAAAACGTGCCGCTACTATAGGAGGGGTTGACAGCGAGCTCAAGGGCACCACTGTGGTTCGGACCTCGGCTTGTCTCGCTGTCGAGAGACATGGGGGGGATCGGAGCAAAATGCCTCTGTGCAACTGCAGTGTTGCACAATTGGGCCCTACTGAATAATACTCTTTGACTATTTGGAGAGCAATTTATCGTGACCTTGTTTTTGCCTCGAGCTCGCCGGCGGGCTCGGTGTTTGATTGTGTGACCTCTAATTACCTCACACCTGGGGATTTTACCTCGACGACTTGCGGATAACGCTAAAGCTGCCAATGTAATGGCTGCGATGGGGTCATCCGGGTCGTCTAATACCTGCCGTGGTCGGCGACGGGGGGGTTTGAAAAATGGGATAGAAGAGGCAGTCGAGTAGTTCGATGCCTGGACAACCAATGGGTTCGGGTGGTGGGGCGCTCGATCAAAGTATCGGCGGGCGCAGTCCTTATTGAACTGCGCTAAAGAGGGAAGGTTTAAGTCGCAATGCAACTCGGTGTTCCGGATATACCACGGGGCGCCGGTTGCATTACGAAGAAAACGGTTTTGGATGACTTGAAGTTTATGAAGGTGGGCCTCACTAGCATGACTAAACACTACTGATGCGTAAGTCATGATGGGGCGGATGCAGGCAGTGTAAAGTGTCTTCTTATTACTAAGAGACATTTTACTCTCTTTGCGAAGTAGGGGACCAAGGCGACCCATTATGAAGGCCGCTCTGTTACGGACGGTTGTTATGTGATCGTTAAAGGTGAGATGACGATCAAGGGTGACTCCGAGGTATTTTGTTCTAGGAACCCAGGGAATGGGTTCGTCGAACAAAATAAGCGGTTTCGGGTAAGGGGAGCGTGTCTTCTCAGTAAAGCACATAGCTGTGCTTTTAGCTGGGTTGACCGCGATGCGCCATTTTCGGAACCAGTCACCGATCTCGGTGATGGCCCGTTGCATGACGAAATAGGACTGTCTGTTGATATGCCACCCAGTGGTGTAAATGGCGGTATCATCCGCATATTGGGCTAGGAATACTTTGGGCTGAGAGCGTGGGATGTCACTGGTATACAGTGCAAAGAGAATAGGTGATAGCACGGAGCCCTGAGGGACTCCGGCTCTGACTGGGTGGGGGGAGGAGAGGGTGCCTTCCACGCGATAGCGAAAGCTTCTGGCTTTAAGGAAGTCTTGTAGGATGAGCACAAGACGTTCTGGCACGCCAAATTGGTATAGCTTGTAGATCAAGCCGTTGTGCCAGACTTTGTCAAAAGCTTTCGCTACGTCGAGGAAGACTGCTAGCGTAGTCTGGGGTTTGGGGTACTTATTGAAGCCCTCAATGATGTGCTCCGTGAGGCGGTGCACCTGTTGGACGCATGAGTGTCCGGGTCTGAAGCCAAACTGCTCATCTGGGATAAGGTGGTGTTCCTTAGCATGGGACTGGAGACGGTTTGCAAGTAACCGCTCGTAAAGTTTGCCTAAGGCACTGAGGAGGCTGATGGGGCGGTAACTGGTGGGGTCAGATGAGCTTTTGCCTGGTTTGTGAATGCCAATGACATTTGCACATTTCCAGGTGTCTGGGAATAAGCAGTGGCTCATAGCAGCATTGAAGATGCTGACTAAGAGATGGATGAGAGGAGGAGAGAGGGTTTTAAGAACCCTGTTGGAGATGCCATCGGCACCGGGGGATTTGCGCGGTCGGAGGGCCTTGATCAGTCTCTCCACCTCAGCGTAAGTCGCTAAGGTGATTGGTGGGAGTTCAGAGGTGACCACAGAGCTTTTGCGTTCGACTTCAGCATCCACCGAATCGAGGTGAGCTTGGTCAACGTGATCTACGTTAGGGGAACACTGAGCCTCTAGGCTATCAGCTAGGCACTCAGCTTTGTCTTCGTCAAAGAACGCTGGGACTAGTGGGACTGGTCTGTATAAGGGAGGCATGTCGTTGTGGTTACTTCCTTTCAAACCTCGCGCCAAGTCCCAGTAAGCATGGTGGCTTGGCACGAGGTTTGAAAGTTTATCGCCCCATTGTTGATCACGCAACTCAGACATGCGACTTTGAACCATGCGTTCAAAGTGGCGTTTCTTAGTTTTGTTCTCTTTACTGGGGTAAGAGTCGTAATGTCGGGTCACTGCTTTACTCTCCGTCACCAATCGTCTCACATCCGCTGGAATGACAAGGTGCCGGTCGTCCGGCACTATGACCTCCTTTGCGGATGCACCTACTACGGTGGAGAGGTGATTGGTGAACGAATCGATCGCAAGGGTTACGTCATCTTTTGTCAGGATGTCGTCAGGGATCTTGTCTAGGTCCGGTGAACTGATAGCCTTTAGGGCATCGCCTACTTGCTTCCAGTTCACTATCGTCTTAGTGGGGCGGGGGAGGTCAGTCGTTGGGTCGGGACCTAGTCGCAGTATAATGGGTCGGTGGTCAGAGTGAAGCTCGTGAACCACTTCTATGGAGCGTAACCGGAGTGTTACGCCTCTGAATAGTGCCATGTCAAGCAAGTCAGATCGGTGGTCTTCCATATAAGGGTAGTGAGTGGGCTCAGTGGGCGCAATTATGTCAAAGTTAAGTTCTGCGATTAGGTTTTCAAGTGCAATACCTCTGGGATTGTTGACGTTACAATTCCATAGGATGTGCTTACTGTTGAAGTCGCCAATCAGAATGACGGCGCTTCCTAATGAGAATAGGGCTTCTAAGTCAGCTCGGACGATCGGCTTTTTGCAAGCTTGGTAACAGGATGCTATGACTATAGGTTGATGACCAGTCATAGCTAGGAGGCAACAAGATGCTTCCATATTAACAAGAGTCGGGGTAGGTAGGGGAATGCAGTGCAGGGACCTTTTGTAATAGATAAGAGTGCCTCCCCCACGGGAGTTCACTCTATCATCACGTACCGTTCTGTAATTGGCAAACCTAGGGTTCGCCTTCCCCGGTTTTAGAAAGGTTTCCTGCACGCATATGATATCGATAAGGTGGGTACAACAAAAGTCGTGGACGAGGTCACGTTGTCTGAAGAGGCCGTCAGCGTTAAATGACGCTAACGAAACTGAGTACGGTTTCGTGCGTTCGGTTGTACTACCCATAGTGGTTGTACTGGGGAGGGGCCTGGGGAACGAAGCGCTTAAGGGCGCTAAGTAAATTCGCGTGTTCCAATGTATATTGGATCACGTCCGCTGGGGATTGAGCGAAGTGCATCTTGTGCGCTAGCTCGCGGACTTCGTTGATGTCAATAGACATCGCCAGGTCGCTGACTAGTTTGATGTCCTCTTGAAGAGAGGCATCCATCAGCGGCATGGGTGGGGCTTGTGGCCGAGGAATGGCGCGGGGAGGAGGGGCGCGAACGGAGTTGGCAACGGGTGCCGGGAGCGCGGGGCGAGCCGGGGCCGGTGCGCGGGCAGGGGCCGGGGCGCGGGCGGGAGCGGGTGCGGGCGCGCGGGCCGGGGCGCGGGCGGGAGTGATGGTCTTTACCATACTGGGTGGTTTAGACCATGCGTTACGGGCGGGGAGCGGCGCGGGTATTACCTGTGAAGCAGGTATTACCGACAGCTTAGGGCTGACCCGTTGGTAACGGTCATGTGAGGGACGGGTCGGCCTGTGCCTTGCCACCCTGTGGTTTATGCGTGGTGCTTTTGGGCAGCCGCGGTAATTCGCGGTATGTCCTTGAGCACCGCATAGAACGCAGCTGGGTGGGTCCGGCGAGTCCCGAGTGCGAGTGCACGCCGCTGTCGCGTGATCGCCTAGGCACTTGACGCACCTAGCGCGAGCGAAACAGAAGCGGGAGGCGTGACCGTATAATTGGCAGTTGTGACACTGCGAGGGACTTCCATTTTTAAATGGGGCTTGTACGTCTAACCCAGAGAGGCCGCAGACCTTTTTTAAATTAAAAATGGCCTTGCCCTCTGGTGTACGGTCTAGTACTACGAGTACTAGGTCATATGGACTGCGGTCCTTCCCGCTGTACATGCGGTGAACCGCATGCACTGGGAAGTCTTGTGCTTTAAGGTCGTCACATACCGCATCGGTATGTATCTCCTTAGGCACACCGCGAATCAAAACGCGAAGGACTTTCTCCTCTTCGAGCGCATAAGTGTGAAAACTTATGCTCTCTTTACGGAGGAGCTTTGTTAGCGCTCTGTGGTCGCTACTAGTGGGCACTTGGACTTTAATGCCCTGCTGCGTGGAGCGGGCATTAGTATAATGGATCCCACGATCCGAAACTAAGCGGGACAGCATGTCCCATTTGCTTTTGTCCTGAATGAACAAAGGCGGAGGCGGTTTTTCGCGACGTGCGCTCGCGTCCTGAGGGGACGCGGCGGTTGAAACCGGAGCGGAGGGAGGAGACGCGGGGCGCGGGGCGGGGGTCGGTTTTTTGCCGGAGGCGGGGGCCTTTGCGGGTGCCTTGGCGGGAGGGGCGGAAGTGGCGCAACTAGCGGCTTTGGGCGCGCGCTTGCGTTTGCGATCTACGACGGTGTAACCGTCGTTATCGGAATCAGAGTCCGTGCGTGAGGCGCCGGCCTGATCTACCTCCATGTCCGTTTCGGATTCCGAAACGGTCTCGACAATGGCGAAGGAGGGACGGGTACTCGCTGACCTCCCGATCGGTGAGCGAGAGCGAGACCGTTCACGGGGAGGGGCTGCCACCGTGCGTCTATTGTCGGGCCCGGGAGCGGGCGAAGTAGGACTATCCTCTGAATAGGATCGGGTCAAGGGAGGAACGCTGGCCTCCGGGTTTGAAGTCCCGGAGGGAGCGATGAGAGTGTCCGTGAGGCGGGCATTCTCTTCCTCTTCAAGGAGTTGCATATGTGCAACGTATAGATCGGGGTGGCGGAGGGCGAAGGTCTGAAGGACCTGCACCTCACCGTTAGAGGGACGGGACTGCATCCTGAGGGGAATACTCAGGACGCCCTATCAAGGGTTTGAATTCCCTCACACACCTTGTGAGCTCACTGTGTGAGAGGGAGTGTGTACCTAGGGTGTGCCCTAGTTGTGTACCCTCTCCGAGCTTTTTTCTCGGCGGAGAGGGGTGCTCCTAAGCGCTACTCCGGGGTTGACTAGGGGCGACCCCAAGGCCAGTAATCCCGGAGCCCAGCTTGCTTCGGCTGACCCGTGAAGCGGGAAAGGCCACGGTGCAAGGTTAAACCAAAACAACAACAGTGGCCGTTGTCACCGTAGGGTGTCACACTGCGACCGCAGCAAATGGCGGATTTGATCGTTCAGACGGGTTTGGCTGACGCTACCCCACGCCTGAACGACGTCGCTTAACAGCACAAAGTGTGTTGTTACGCGACTGTTACTATGTTGTGTCGGGTAGTAAAGTGGTGAAATGCGCACCGAAAAGTGCGGTCAAAACAAGACCACCAGCCCGATATGATGTTGTTCGTCCGAAACAAGGGACTTGGGTAGGTGGTAATGCCTGACGTCTTAGAGCGCCTCTGCGCGCCGGCACGGCGAGCTCGTAGCTCACGTTGCACGGCGGTCGGTGGCTGCTCAGCTTCTGCACAGAAAACAAAACTTCGTCAGGACTGCGTATTCCAAGGCACTGGTCTGCAACTAGCGTCGGAACGATGACCCGAGTGAGACGGCAATAGT
Organism: Plagodis dolabraria; assembly: GCA_963854805.1. Lineage (NCBI taxonomy): Eukaryota > Metazoa > Arthropoda > Insecta > Lepidoptera > Geometridae > Plagodis > Plagodis dolabraria. The sequence continues at coordinate 26,274,912 of OY978444.1, forward strand.
GCGGGGACTATTGCGGTCTCACTGGGAGATACTGGCGGAGCTGTAGACAGGTGTGCACGGCGTGGCGGCACAGGTCGGAATCCCGTCTATTTAAATGGGAGAAGCATTAAACTTATAAAAAACGGAAGAACGGCACTAGTAGGTACCTCAAACATGTCAATGTCAAATCAGGTGACGTCTCCTGATTAAGTCTCAGTAGTATGCGTCTACTGCATGATTGTCTATGTCTTAATTAAACCGTGTCACCTACAATGGAAGTGTAACTGTGTGCATTATAATGTGTTTGTGTTAAATTTTCTCCACATTTTGTTGTCAACAGTGCGTACCCAATCCTCCTTTTTAAATGGGGAGAGGTAAAAATATCCCCATATTTCGCATAGTGATACAGAAGTGGTTTATTTTTAATGTTTCTGATTGCACTGTGTAATAGTAATACCAACAAATTAATGTCTCAACTTCCATCATTGTATATCTCATTTTGCCTTATAATAATTTAAGAATAATAATTTTAATTTTATAATTTTTTTTTGTAAATAAGCCGTGACACACAGATACAGGATACAGGCATACAAGCTAACAGACATAGTGGAGATAAGGGACTTTTTACAGAACTGTTAAAAGGTATACCTCTATTTTAACTATTTAATTGGTATGTACGTATAAATTAATCACACTTTTGAATGTAAATTACAACAAAACTAAATTATTTTTTGTATTTATGGCAGATAGGCTGGCCTTTGACAAACCATCTCACCTGATGTTTTTTTTTTTATGCTTTGTAGGTTAGCCTTTGACCACTATCTCACCTGATGGTAAGTGATGATGTGGTCGAAGATGATGTTCAGGATAACCCAGATTACTGGCGATCAAGGACAGCTGTCGGAACATATCGTTAGGTGCTTGACGACAGATTTCCTGCTTGAGGGTGCTAGCTAGCTAGGTGTGCATACGCAAAATGACCTACCACCATGCTAAAATCGCTGTAGGTCGAGTGCTTCAGGTTCTGACGAGCTGATACTTTTGTTCACCTCATTTCATAATTCGCTACTGTTCATATATACATACATACTCATATTATTCATTGAAATTCATAATAATCGCCACAAGTCGCACTTGCCTGATCTGACGCGTTACATTCACCTGAGCTCTCATTGTGAGCGGAACTAATTACTTGTTTTAAATATAATATCTTCACATCTGCCTATAATTACAATGACAAAGTGATCAACAATATCACACAATAAGAAGGACCACAAGATCATCACTCCGCAAAGCAATTCCAATAAATAAGCGACTCTAGCTACGAAGCAATAAAGTGTACTTCAGCTCGCAAAGAACGGAGTACCTAATATTTATATTCACGTATAAGGCGTCTCTCTTTCTAGCGCAGAGCCACTAATAGCTCTGTTGTCTTCTGATGCATCCCATCCGGACGGATACGCCGATGTACCTGTAGCTCGGTACCTAAAGTGCGGAGTGCGCCAGATCTGTCAATATTAGAACTTTTATTTTACAATAAATTATATACCCATAGTACAATAGTTTCTGTAAACATTCTTCGCGGTTTTTATTTGCTTCACCTTTCCTGCATCATCGTCCCCTTGGCATCTCTAGAAACAATTCTCCATTTTCTGTAAAAACAAGCAGTACCCCTGAGCAGGCCAGTAGCCCTCGGGGAACTTCTAACGTTCCAAGGTTTATAGATATGAATGTAGGTTTGACGTGTAGTTCACAGTTATTGTTCTGAAAGCGCCATTCCGTTCCATTTGAAAGGTTTAATCTCAGTCAATTACTAAGCCACTAAATCGTATATTAAGTACTTATTTATCACATTATCAATCATTACGGCATCATCTAATGATGACCGGAGCGTCCACTGTCGAATAAGGTGTCCTCTATTGGTGGGATTTGCCGTAATCTCCACGCTTGGCAGACGTCTTAAGAATCGTAGTATAAGATGGCAGATCTTCAGAAGGTGCTGCTGCTCACCTTCCGGTATTTTCCCTTCGTCACATGTTATGACTTCCACGGGAAAAAAATCAGGAGTGCAATTCTAGTCCCATACCCTTAGGGGAAAGTATTTAGAAACCAGTAACATGCTTATAGTATATTGTACTGTATTTCCTTTTACACTGTTAATAATAATAATAAAAATTTAAAATTATGTGATAAAATAAATGACGATAGTAATAATAATAATAAATCACTTTAATTCAGGTATCATGACCCATGTACAAAAAAAATTTCGTTAATTAAAAAGAAATCAAATTAAGCATTACATATCAGAATTACATAAAAATTAGAACAATTGCACATATAAGAATAATTAGAGCAATAGCATATTGATATATGTAAAGAAAAAAAAATGGTTTTAGACATTAAAAAACAAGCTTCGAATGTAATAAAATAAGCATTACTAATTAATTAAATAATAATCAAGGCATTCGTAAGAATGGCATGCAACCGCATCCAGTGAGCGAGATACTGACTGTCCCACTAGTCCACCAACACAGCCAGGGTGCTGTTGGTACTGTTAATGAGTCAACTCGCGGGCAGACTCTTGAGTCAGACCAATAAGTGGTGTATTTCATTAACCTAATAATTACTCTTGGTAATTAAACAACTTTAAACGGTAAAATCACGTATATTTGTCATTATTTTGTCCCGACGTTTCAAACACTTTGCAGTAATCGTGGTCACGGGGTGACTCACTCAAAGTTGTTTAATTACTATGTGTAACAATCGCGAAAACCAAAGACAACACTAATAAATACTTTCTTTAGATCTAATAAAGTTTCAAAGACACAGTTACGATATTTTGTGACCGGATAAACTTAAACTGCGACTACATCCCTACCCCCGACACAATGATCTGATAATTAACAGTTGACAATCGCGCAAATGTCGTGCGGGTGACAAGTCTAGCACACGGCGGCGGGCCATCATTAAGGAGCATTCAGGCCATCCGACAATATTCTTCATTTGCGTACCGGGGCGGTCGTCATTTGGCGCATTGTGCAGCGACCGTGGACACCGCCCTTGCAGTGCGATGCTGTGTGCATCTGCCTTAATTGTAGCCCTTGTTCTATGCCAAGGACGTATGGCAATAAAGTGTCTCGAGTGTAAATTGTGTAGCTTATCGTTAAAACTATATTGTTGTGAAACCTCCTACGGATATACTAACGGTGTCCAGGTCCTGGCTCAATTCGAGCTTGTAATAGATATGCTTATATCAGTTTAAACATCTTCATTCTATTCTAATCTAAGCCTAACAAATGTTGGTTAACGATGATAGTAAACTAGACGTAACATTCTAGTTATTATGGTTGTAGGGACTTGTCGCAACAATGTATCAATAATTCTTTAAAACTATTAATTACAAAAAATATATGACTGTAGCTGAGTAAGCATATTAAACAGTTCAAGAGCATGCAAAACACTTTACATGCTTTTGAAATAGTCAAATATACTTTAACACCAAGTTCCACGCATAACCGCGGGTGGTTTACATTTTGGTTAATATTTGTATGGTGGTAGGGAATTTGCCCCGTGGGGCGAACCCCGTAGAAATGTCACCCCCTTATTGCTATCTGCGGGTGTCGTAAGAGGCGACTATTGGTAATAATAATGACTATAGGTAGGTAAACATACGGGAATCTGGACAGCAGCGTCTTCTGAGATACTGATATCTTTTAACTGCGATCCCAAAGACGCCTGCAAAGCGTGAGTCTTATGGCAACCGCCTGGGGGAGGGGGAGGCTGTGTTCAGCATTGGACAACCCGCCTGATACAGTAGTGGGGCATTCGCAGACCACACTCAAGTATAAAATCAGTTGCAGTTGCAAGCACCTAATGTACCGGCAGCTGTCCTTGAAAGCCATTTGTTATTCTATGCTAATCCAGTAAACTACAATCATCCGCATTAAAACTTACCAAAAACTGAAATTATGGTCAGTCTAGCCTATCAACAATAAAAAATATATTGTATAAATGTGAAAATATAAGTTTCAGATCTTAAGAAATACCATTTAATTAATTTTAATATTTGCATTTTTGCAATAACGCATGCTCTGCGGAGTACATTACAAAATTATAAATTTACCAGAGGAAAAATTTTAGCCAAGTGCGGGATACGAACCCGCGTCATCGACCCCTATAGCCGGGGTATGCTCTGACCGACTGACCTAACATTACAATGAGTCATAACTCTAATGTTTCCTCTCATTCTTTAACCATCATCGTATGAGGATGGAGTGACACCTATAGTTCAACTTGCCCGCACATGACTATATTTCATCCTCTCGTAAATTTGTAATTTTGTAATACCATTTAAGCTACAGCTATTATATATTATTATTGCTATTATAGTCTGTATGCTTTCGTAAAAGTAAATATTCTTCAATCTGTCTGATAATTATATGTAGGTGACTCCCTCCTAGCGGGGTTTAAAAAAACTTAACTATGCTACTAGGCACTTAGTAGTTCGAAAGGTGCATTCGATATGCTAATTAAGCAAGCAAAACCATTATTAGTTGGATACAATCACCTGTCTAGTCTGGTATCTATTTGTTAATATTAACAATGAATCTTAAACCTTAGCTCTAGAGTTACAAAGTTAGTTTTATAAAATAATATGCTTTTAGCAATAAATTTGATACAGTAAGAGCGCTTATGCGATACTACTGAGTAAATGATAGGATAAAATATGAGGTTCTTTAATATATTGAGTAGTGCTACTACAATATTGATCGTTAAACCTATCTCTGAAGTCGTTACTCAATTAACATATCAGTTATTCATAGAATGGTTCTTTATCTTATATATTTTCATCATGTGATTATTATTTTTTTACCTGCGGTATGCTTTTATTAACAAAATACTAAGAACTATATAGAACACTACAGCTTCTTCAATAAAAGCATTTAGACAACCTATAAGTCATTACAGACTCACAGGCAGTCCGAATGCTCCAGCCCACTACCATTTAGCAGCGTGCCCAGCATTTTAGCTGGCAGGCAATTATTTGATATTTAATTCAGTTATTCAATTCAAAGTTTTTAAAACGAAAGGCCAGCGAGCATACCATGTATTAAGTATGGGTACACTTAATTTTAAAATAACCCGTGCTGTATTACATTACAAGGTGTGTTCGACATAAATTATCAATAAGTATTGCCTGAACTGCTCAATTTGGATATCTATGACACATTTCATAAATTTCCTTACTGTTTATAAAGTACTTCAGAGGTTGTGTAACATTAAGTGCATTTGTTTTCGTAATAAAAGCCTCGATATCTTTGCCTTAAGTCACCGATTACTGTGTTAAATTCATCTAGACGTAATGCTCATGATTAATATGGCCCATTAACTTTAAACAAAGATTAATTTGAAAGCAGAGCTGATTCGGCCTTATGAAGTTACCACTACCATGTGCGTGAATCGAGTATGTGTAGGTGATCATAGTTTTATTACTTCGTAAGATATCAATAGACTAGCAAAAATTAAGCACAATGGCAAATTTTATTATGTTTAAATTTGATATTTAAAAATTAATTAACATCTCAGTGAGCTCAGAGTAAAAACTCAAAGTATCATTATTAGATGTGATCTGTATCATTATGGTTTATTTCATAAACACCAAGTTCTTTGCTCTGTATTCGGTCAGCGATATGTTTCAATACTGACCTCGTACTGAAATATATCACTGGCCGAAGTAAAACTCCAAATCATTATTTCAATTAGGCGTGACTATAATGAACGTCAAGTACAAATTTTAAACATACATATATTAAATTCTTCAAGTAGGTACATATATTAAATTCTACTGAAAAGTTCAGCAAAAAAGTATTAAAGGGCTAATGCGAGAAGAATGAGCAACAGTATCGAGGTCTTTCCTACGGATATTTCTTTAGGAATTTTATTATAAAATCGCACACAATTACCTAAGACAAACTTTTCATTTGTCTTTGATATCCTAATACCTGGCACCGCTAGATTATTTTTATTCCTAGTGTTGCAATTATTGTGGTGCTCGCCGTTTATTTCAAATTTACCTACATTCTTTCGAGCATACAATATATTTTCAAAAATAGTCTTGGCAAAAAGTTAATATGTTGTTTTTTTTTTTAAAGATCCCTATCCAGTGCTTCAATTTATATAGCACGAATTTTGTAAGATAAAAATGGTCTCTATATCAACTGCTGCACCCCACAACAATACACCATACGACATTATGCTGTGGAAATATGCGAAATAAATCCGTCGAGCTGTAGCTGTTGACGGATGTACGTCAACTGCCTTAACTTACGAACGACTTATGCTGCAGAACTAAGTCTCCAAGAGGTAGATAAATGTTATTTGTTTTTAAAAAACAATATTGCAAATAATTCATATTATATTTTATTTTACCACGGATCCTAAATCCGTGTATTTTACCAAACTAATATGCTGGCTTTTGTAGAAAAATACGTAAATACATAAAAGTAATCCTTTATACCATCTACGTCAATTGTATTCACTGTCTTATAGATTAAACAATGATCGCGAACAACTAGGTACATGTTAGTTTACAAACAGAGGATTTAAATTTTCACCTATAATTTATATCTATAAAAATGGTTCAATGGTAAGGGTATCGCTTACGATCTCACCTGCTGCGCCGGCGCAGCTGAGATGATCGATCGGGCCAAAACCGAATTAGCCCGATAATGCCCGATCCAGGGCATTATTGAATTAACCCGAAATTGGGCCGACCTCTTTCTTGTACCCTGACGCAATGTACCATAAGCGTGTAATGAGTTTCCTGTCTCATTATAAAATAAAAATAACGAATACAGCGTTGCGTATTGCTGGAAATATTTTCACTTACGCAATCTTTACTTCATTTTCATATCAAATTATAGTGCATAAACCAATCAGTAAGTAAATAATTAGTGAATATTCAATAAAGATCCGACAGAATGTTTTTCATATAATTTTAAGACGCTTTCAATGAAAATGTTTTTCCGTGTAGATTGTGCGTTTTAGTTTTGTACCTACTATTGTACAAAACTAAAACGCACAATTTAGGTATTTCCCTTTCTAGAGCAAGAACATTCATATCCGTACTATCATATAATATATGCCCCAGGTTACCAACGTGCTATCAACCTACCAAATATCAAATGCTAAGCCTTAGTTATATTTAGGTATATTTATTACCAACTGTGTACTGATATAAATATATTTATTTAAATCAGTGCACCGTTATATCTTTCATTTATGATGCTACTTTCCTTAAAAAGGGTAGATATTCCAAAAGACTAATACCTATTTAGGACCTGTTTCAGATTGTTCGAATAAGTTCCGGTTATAGGTACTACCCAGAACATATTTATTAAACAAAACACTATATTTGCGTTTCACAGTCATCGATTTAGCCTATCCATCGGTTAAAGCTAGAAACGGCTGCATGTTAATTGTAATTTTTATTATTCAGTTATTTTATGTGTTGATTAGCGACCCGAAACTTTAATAGGGCATTCTGAAACGGACCCTTAGTGTCACGCTAAACTTAAAGTTCGTTGAATAATATAAAAAAAGCTTTCACCACGGAATAAATACTAATAGGTATACATTTTTTAAAAGCTACTTACATCTAAAATGTATCACGTCGAGATTCCATCGAATTATTCACTTTATTTTTACAAGATTGCATTTGCTGGAGATTGCATCCATCTCGAACCGAAAGTATTCGGCACTCATTCGACCCGTTCCGCCCTTTGGCATCGTGGGAACGTAAGAAACGATCTGATGGATTCTGTTCAACAGTTGCCGTCTAATTATTAGCTTTTGTCGGCTTAATTGGTAATCTGATATTTATTAGTTATCGTTAGATGGTTACCGTGAATGGGTGGTAGGTAGGTACCTACATGTTCTTCGGCCTTTATTCGGGTTTGTATCTTTCTTTTGAATAGCCGCTAGTTATCTGTTTTTATTACTTTGAATATTAGTAGATCAGAAGCTTGTAATTTTGCCTTAAATTATGCGAGCTTAAATAAATTGCATAGGTTGGTACGTACTTATAGTCATTGTTAAATAATTCAAGTGATTAGTTCTTGGGAATAGAAGATTATATATTTTTGGTTATTTGGATGTGCGAGTACTTTTCCTCAGATTACTTATCTTACATAAGTGTGTGTTGAGATTCTAAACAATGACTCAATATCAATATACAATAAAATAAACTCAATATACCAATTATTGAGTTTAAGGCTAGTTTCAGTATGAAAATGTATAATTAAGTCATACGAGCCCATCGAGATATAGGTACGTTAAGGTCAATGTACGAGCCTGATATCCCTGGAATGGGTTAATACTAACCCACTATTCGTTTTCTGTTAAATAGGTAAGTAGGTAGGTATCTACCTACCTATAAGGCTGGAGAATATCAGAATATTATTGAAAAATATTTCTTTATATAATTAAACGTATATTCAAAACTAATTAGTCAATAAACTTTTGTTTGTTAGCGTCAAACTGACTGACGTCGCCTCGTCGACAAAATAACTCACTCAGAGTTTATTCTACTTCAATATGCAAATGCAGTCCAATTAGCGGCTCTTACGTTTCTCGGAACGTAGGTAGGTAGGTACTTACATTATATTAATTATTTTAAGTCAGTTGGGATTTTTTCTGCAACTACCAGTACCTAATTAACCTTGAATACCATGGATCCTTCAGGGTTTGCTTATTAACGTATAATCTCTGCGGGCGCCCGTCGATCTTAATTAATTCAATTAAAGTATTAGCAGTAGGTGAAGGTTGCGGGTGTCGAGGCCCTCTCACAGAAATTTAAAAACTTAACGTCGCCTTCTTCGTAACGACTCACCGAGTATACAAGGGGGAGGCGAATTAATCAAATAATACCGCCGAGGTGAGGGGAAGCGCCCCTGCCGCTGCCCCCCCGCGCCCCACACTCCGCGGCGACCGCGTGGCTCAGTCGCGACCGAAGCGCCGCACGGGGAAGTGTCGCCGATCCCCACAAACACAAGTACTTTTTTCGACGTTCTCTGTACAGTTTTGTTTTAAAGTTTCACAAGAAAGTTTTTATGTGTTCAGTCTTTTATCCCGCCGAACTTGTAGGTTGAAAGACTACTTTTGCTGTTGCAGTTTCGGGAGTTTATGCGTTGATTGTGTTTTTTTGTTATTGTTAAGTTTTTTTTTGTTTGGTGCATCTTGCCGGTTGGGAGACCGCCGCGCCGGTCCCTTGGAGGCACCGAGCCTGGACGCGCGGCTGACGGACCCCTGAGGACAAAGCCTTTAGGTAACTATTGAAAGACGGTAGTTTTGGGCCCACGGACCCATTTTAGCGCCAAACTTCAACACAGCTTGTTTTGTAAACAGACAATGACAGAATGTTGCTAGAACATTTGAGAACAATAGGTTTGATACTAGACCAATTAACTAAAGTTAAGTAAAGTTAAATTGTTATGATAACAGAATTACCACTGAAAACAGAATGATAGCGATTGCAAATAGAGACCACGTGGAGCTTCATGCTGACATTGTTTACAAAATGAAAACTTGCCTTTAAACTTGCATCAGTAAATAAATAATACCTATTAAAAATAAAAATAATAAGTTAGAACAACTTATTATTATTCTAAAAACTAAAAAATATTATGTCTAAAACATCGAAGTAATTTGATGGTTAGAGATTATGTAACTATTTAAAGCTACAATATTTTAAAGATTGCCTAGTAGGTACAAAGATTATTAAAAATTGAATAATTTTCTTAGTAGTTCTTGGTCTAATCCTCGACTATATTGTTAGATAGGTAATTAAATTCGGACTTAATTAAAAAAAATAATTAAATAAGTCATACAAAACATTACAATCACACAAGATCTTTCATTATCTATGATACAGTCTCGAGCACAATATAACAGTAATTACCAGTACCGACGACGTCAGGTGAAACTCAATTACTAAGAGATAATTAAACCATCAAGGATTTATTTACACTGAACATCAATTTTCTTTAAAATAAACGTACTTTTAATTAAAGCTTTAACGAAAAACAAATACAGAAGAGGAGCGCGGCAACCCTTGCTCACAGAGAAGGGCCCGGGCGCGGGCGCCTCGTCACGCTGCAAACCCTAATTGTTATTGAACACTTGGACCTATTTATATGTCAAATTGATATAGGTAGGTACCTATATGTAATTAAAGCTTATACATGCAGGATGTGTGACAGTTGAAGCAATAGTTATTAGTACTACCTACCCTAAAGAGAGGTTTGATAATTATGATACCTACTCGCCTATTATAATTAACCTAAAAAGTGTCTAAAACTGTCCAGAATGGGCTATCTGCGCTCAAGGGGAATAAATTTAATCTAGGTTAGCAAAATATGATGTGCTAAAGGCCTTCGGAATGAAACAGGTAATAATAGTATTAGGTAAGTACCTACTACTTTATGTTTTGGAAATGAATAAACTGCAGCAATGTCTGCAATTAATTATAAATTTAACATATTTATGCAATGTACACATTACTTCATCAAGCCATACGTAATAAGATGGGTTGAAATTAATTTAAAACATGTCTAAGCAATATTATACGGACCAGTTCATTTCATCGTCGGTTTAATTAAAAACGAGTGCCCGCACCCCTCCCCCGTTTTCGGGTTGGAGTGCCCCCTCGCCGGCGTCTCGCTCCGCTTATATTTAGATAATTGTACAATCATCTAAATTAATGAGTCCTCTCGTCCGGTCCTGGCCTCTATTGTATTATGTTTATGCTGGCTAGCCGGATACACTGTGACAATATTAATTTTATATTTCTAATTAATTCCACGCAGAACAAATCTGAAATCTTTTCAAAATTCCATTATTTTGTTTCTGAATATTTAATAATCAGTTTTGACGTGTTAAATGCGGGTTAATAAAGAAGATAATAATATTAAAAGCTTAGGTGATGTGATGAAGAACACAATCTCTGTGGTTGTTCACAATTCCTCGTTGACGACAGTGATAGAGCTCAATGCAATTAAAAGTTTCACTACGTGCGTGGACGAGGCGTCGCGCAAATCTACCTTAATTTATTCCAGCGATAAGCCCAAGTTATGAGAGCCAATTAATTACTTATTTTAAGCAAGATTCTAATTTAGATATTGTGAAAACTTTAATGACAATGCTGATGTTGAACTGAGTACAATCGAAATAAATAGGGAGCCACATCAATTACAGCTTAAATTTGAGCAAATTATTTCACACGGATATGCATCTATAACATACTAATACGTAGATATTATGTTGTATAGTAATGGTACGTATACTCATAAGACAATTTACGATGAATCCATTAATAACTAAACTGCCAACCACTTGATTAGTGAAGGAGCCGAAACAAGATATATAAAAGGTCTGGATAAAAGCTGGTCTAAATCCTTTGAACCTAAAAAAAATTCAAATTAGCGGCGCATCCATCATCGTATGCCCTTGCCGAATGGGGCACACGAAGTACGAGAGCTGCGGTGGATGGAGTGGGTCCGCTCCCCGGAAGGCCGCAGGCGATCAGTCTAATGAACTCGGCTCACCCCCGCAGCCTGATTTATTAACGAATTAAACGCATTCTGCTGCACCCTCATGCAAATTATACCCTGTGTTTTATATTGTTTTCAAAACTTTAAATAAGTTTAGGACAATTGAATCTTAATGAAGATTTCCTGTCGCAAAATTGTAAACCCTACTGAAATCTACATACCCATAAATAGACAAGTCCTGACTGATCAAAAGATAGAAACATTCAAAAGACACACAAAAATATAGGATTAAGCTAAATCATAGATCGATTACAAAACAGAAGAATAGATTAAAAAAGCAAATATAGCAGATCTAAAACCGTTGACGGGGAATGCGCATAATATTACCAAGAAGTTATGAAGATTTTAAGTGACCACAATTTAACATTACTAGACCCGACCAGTTCCACTCGGTTGACTCCTTTACCTACACATTAACTCTTTAAATTTAATGAGCAACTAAGAACTCGCTTACTATGTTAATAAAGCAAGAATATAACCGGTTGTAGGCGCAGACATTTTAAACGTTCCAATTATACATTTAATAACAATGGTTATTTAGCGAATCTTCAGTGAAATGCGTATGAAGACTAAACTGAATCAACTTGGATTTGCACCTATACCGACAGGAAAATCGTAGAGGGGCTTATTTTCGAAATACGTTTTAGATAACAAATAATGTACTTTGATAATTCTTGCCAGACATGGTCCTAAGCGTTGTTGCGACAGGTGTACGTTCCCATGTTTCTGCTATAAAAGCCTATGAAAGAGAATATTCTGTACCGCAAATTAAAGTTGATTGCAAGTAAGAGGATTATTATTGAAACATCAATGAACGATATTAAATGTGAATATATAAAAAGCCCTACTTTTATGTCATATTTGACGCAATATCAAAATTGAATAAGCTTAGACTGTGCTCAAGTCATATTGTTGCGTGCATTATTCAAGAAACAGGCCGGTGAGGGAGAATGCGCTCTCTCCTAAATTATTAAACACGCGTTATAAACACACCACCCCACTCATCTTCAAATTCCCATACAGAATCTTGACGTAAAAATAATTGGTCATGGGTTCCGAAACTTCCCTAAAGTTTAGGGCAATGCCCATCAAATTGAAGTTTTAACGATGGTCCTCATAATGATATTTTTGGTTCAGTATTTTCTGCCGAGATTTGATGTTCTGAATATGTATATTATTTTTCCTTGTAATATACTTATAATAGCGCACCACCAATGTCATTACGAAACTTAATGTCATTGCGCACCACCAATAAAAATAGTTGTCCTATGGGAAATAAATGTCCAGTATGCCAGGTATGCGTACCTGCCATAGCTGGTAGTAGCCACACAGCCGAGCAAGTAAATCTGAGGCAAACTATTTAAGGCTTGAATTGGAATTCTCATTGAGGCAGTAGGCCCATGGAGCACCTGCTTTGATATCGCGCATGCCCTCTCCTCGGCCCGTAAGTCCACATTGAACAAACCGGTTCCGATTACAGGTTATAGCTGCCTACTTATCCATTGGCGGAAACGAACCTCTCGCGTTCAATGTTCTGCATATTCAAAATTAAATCATGACCAACGGAAATCGTGTTAACTCAATTAACCAAATTGGAATTTACTAGTGTCTTGCTAACTATAGTCATTGGTGGTCGTTCTTTCTGGCACATTGTATACATACATAACGTTGTTTCATACAATGCCATTGTTTCATAGTCAATTGAATTTATTCAGTTATTTACGAAAGCTTTTTTCATTAGAAATTAGAAATACCTTCAAATAAAATGTATTTACAGAACGATTATGGGTGTAACCGTCGTTCCAGGAAGAAGCAATTCAACTACCATCTAAAAATAAACAAAGTCCACCGTAGTTTATTTGTTTTGGAGGTAAGAGGAGTCTCTGAGAATAATGATGTTTGAAGAATTTAGGAACAAGCATTTAGCCTCTGTTTTTATTGTTCCAAGACTTGCATTCTTGAAATCAAAGAATTTTAATATAGCTCAAGAAGCTGTAGACGAACGAAAGATTAATTCAACATAGCTGAACATAAAGACGGTTGCAAGCATGCTGATCACGTTTATTGTCTTATTATGAACACTTATAATTTTACGTTTTACAGGCCATAAATGTTTAAGCACATTATAATAAAGAAAAATAACAAATTGTTCTGAAACACAGTGCTTATTACGTGTTTATTTTGAATTACTCAAACAATGTCTTTTATCTGCCATAATCTTAATGACCACTTATCCGGCCAACTTAATAGTGGTTTTCGATGTCAATGATTGAAAGCTTGGATTCTGTGTGAGGGTAAGGGACGGATGCATTTTGGTCCGGTTCAGAGTGAGATGGAGGACCTTAATTTCTCGCCGCGTGCGGCCACTCAAGTAGTGCCAGTCATCCTATTTGATTGTGGAGGGAGTTTGTGTTGTAATTGGTACTAATTACTGTTTCGAGGGTCTTCTTGAATGAACTGTTACAAGTTTACTTGGCGCACTGGTTACGTAAGTGTGAAATAAATTGTAATGTTCTGAATTAAAAATAAAACACATTTATGCGTTGCAAAATAAATTTACACTAAAATATTAACACAATTTCTATATTATCTATGTATGTAGAAATGTTGTTTCTGTGTACTAGGAAGACATAATGTTACACAATTTTTTATTGTACTTAAACTATCATTAACTTTGAAAAGTTATCAAAGTCAGGAACATCTAATTACGCTTAGAATATTGCCTGTGATATTATTCAGTTTTTAAGCAATATAGGACATAATACCTACTTAGAAAAATGTGTTGCAGACGGTAGCTGCATCAGTTCTGTGAATTGTAACTGGTTTGCGATAAAACACCTCGATTGGCCACGTTCACAGCGATACTATTCAAATTAATAGGTATCCTTGGCTAATAACGGCAATAAGCGGGGTGAAGACGGCGGCGGTGCCCATATTTCACCGGTTGCCATGGCAATCAGTGAGCCAAACAATAACATTACTTTGCGGGGGAATATACCTACATACAGTATACGTACAACTAGGTATCTATATATTATATTATTCCAAAAATAAAGGATTTAAGTATGTACATAAGTACCTATACTCAAAAGCACAATTTTCAGGTTACTTAACAGCAACTGTCCTTGTGTTACATGATCAAAGAAGTAGTGAACATTTTTTTTTGTTTCGGAACAAATCTAATCATTTATAAAACTATGTATGGGTTATTTTTTTTAATGTAATTTAATTTATTACTCTGAGCCTTAAAGCAAGAAAGTAGGTAGGTATACTGACAGAAGAATTGCAAATATAAATAACCTAATAGACTTTTAGTTTTTGATCAATATTTCGTCAGGAATTTATTAGGGATACACCTAATAAAATAAAATAAATGTCACCAAAGTGTTAAAATAGAAATGTTGCTTTTGTATAAACTTGAAATAAGAATATAATAATATGTACTATTTTTTTTTAGTGAATTACTTTTAGGTATAAGGCACAAAATCATTGCATATGCTTCTAGTGTTCTAGATAACGCTAAGTTAAAAGATAAAAATACACACGTAGCTATGTGATACCAACTACCTATTTGATAAATCATTTATGTATATCGTCAAAGATAATCTTAATTACAAATTTAACGAAATTTACGAATTTGGCGACCACAATAACGGATGGATAGCTATAGATATGTAGATATTTATAAAAAGTCAGTCTCAAATTAGTTTCACAATAAATTCCGGTCCTTTCCATGTTGCCGAACACTGATGATACTAATGACCAAGTTATTATACGTAGATATTAGTATATTATGATATAAGTACGGTAAGTTGAAAATTACAGCCGAGGCGATATTGCTAGCCCGAACCGTAGGCGAAGGCTACAAGAAAGAAGAGGCTGTAGTTATCAAAACGCACGTATGTCATACGACGTTTTATAACATATTTTGCGAAATAAATAAACATGGACTTTCTTAAACGAATAAATCAAATTATTATTTTTGTGTTTTGTTACAGATAAATTGTTGTAATTTATGGTCAAAATTAATGAAATTAAGGAATTAAATGATTATTTATTATATGTTATCTCCCAAAGTTAATTTGATTCCTAAAATGTTGACCACTTTTCGGACATAAAAACTCTTTGCTAAGATTTAAAAAAAAGTACCGTTCGTTTTAGACGGAGCATCTTGACAAACCGTGCGTTTTACATTACAATAACGCAAAAGTCGAAGCGCTCGTAGCGAAGTTTGCTTAGCCATTCTGAAGCAATCAGCAAAGCTAAGCAACGCCCGCCTTGGTCATGTGTTGGATGGGTGACCGCTCGTGACATTCCGCGTTTCGGAGGGCACATTAAGCCGTCGGTCCCGGTTGTTGTCTCCGGATGGCAGTCGTTATAGCATAGTGGTGGGGCATTTTACATACAAGCATCTAACAGTGTGTTCCGGCAGCTTTCCTTGAGAGCCAGTAATTCTCAAGGTTAGCCTGAACAACACCTTCGACCACATCATCACTTACCATCAGGTGAGATAGTGGTGAAGGGCTAACCTATAATGCATAAAAAAAGTATGTAATGAGATCCGTTACGATATTGATATTGGTGAAATAAGAGTCAAATGTGATATAAAAGAACAATATACATAACGCTACCTATCATAATCATAACTTGACTTAGAGCAATTTGTTGCTTCATTATCAGGGCGTCCGGAGCGCGAACAGCAACTAAGTAGATAACAATCAAGTGAAGGCTTGTTCGAGACACGAAATTAATTAAAACAAGTTTGTTCGCGGATCCTATGCAGGGCGAACAAAGCCGTGCTGAGTCACTAGGTAATTACACTACGGCAGACGCCGGCGAGGCGCCTCAAATCTAACATTATCTTGCGGCTCATTATCGTAAGCCTGTGACGATGGAACTTAGACAGTCAACCCCGCGACGAGACGATAACAGGAACACTGCCATCATTATTATGCTATCGTTTTCCATTTTTAACCGACTGCAATAAAGGAGGAGGCTCAATTTGTCTGTATTTTTTTTTAAGTTTGTTATTTAAGTACTTTTGGCTGGGTGAACCACTCTTTTCTTTTTTATTTGACAAGCATCAGCTTGTCGTTTGGTCCCATTTAAATTTCATAATAATAGGGCAAGCCGATTTTGAGTTACATTCCAAGAACTGAAAAATATTTTCCCATCTTGATGATTATCGTTGATGATTGTCGTTGACAATGAATGACAATCGATCCCGTAAGTAGCAAGGGTCACTAAAAAGAGTAAAATAAAATGTTAACCAAAAAATAGAACCGACGTCAACACCCAGAAGTGTGAAATAACTTGTCGAAGTCGATACCATGCGCACAATATTGTGATAATAGGTACTTTTGAACAACATGGTACTAACTTCAACAAGCTATTTCACACTTTTGAGTTTGAAGGCGGTTCCATTTTTCGGTAAAAAAAAATATCATCCAATGATGTAATATTACGCAAAACAACGTACAATCGCGACTAACTTTCAAATGACATCAACAAAGAATCTGTAATTAAAGATGACGAAAAGGGGTTAGAAGTTGTCCCTGAAAAGATGCTTGCCAATATTCTTTTAGAACAGAATATTGCGGCAATAGCGCCTTGTCATCGGGAGTTTAATTATATTCAGTGATTAATTATGTGTAACGAGTAAAGTCGGATCGTTGATTGATGAGGATCCAGAGTTAGCGGCTTCGCGCCTTCTTCCCGCATTGTCTTGTGTTTTAATCGTTACTTTAAACGATATTTTGTTTTCATTGTTCCACGGCATTGCAAGCGATGTAATTTGATTTGTTCTTTACACTGAGTCATTGTTGTTATTAATTTTATAATGGCTATGACGATGTATTTAAGCTCAGCCATGTTCTGTGGATTGTACTCTTGTGGTAAATTATTCTCGGATATAATATTGTGTTCTGTTATTAAAGCCTATTACTTGATTACTATACCAAATAATGTATATTATAAATTATTGGTAGTTTTTATCTGACATCGTTAATTCATTATATGCATAAATTTAGATAATTTTTCAACAGCAAAAACTATCGTTCGTGGCACGCATGGAACTCTTGTATTTTTTTAAGAATCCTTATTATTATTGAAATCGTTTTTTTTTAAATACTGAACTGGGTAGCACTTTACCACTATCTCACCTGATGTTAAGTGATGATGCGGTCGATGATGGAGCGAGCGCGCTTACCCAGAAGATACCTGTTCATACCTAATTTGTTTATTTTCTTATGTTCACCTCTTCACGTCTTTGTAAGCTAAGGTCGTTTTTGTCGTGTCTTTCATCCTATATTGTTAATGTGTCTATCCTTATGTTTATAATAAATAATAAAGTCTGTATGTATGTACCTAATGTTCATATATTATTCCTAAGTGGATAAGTACTTGTTTTCTTCGGTTTGTAAAAAGATATGGCTTATCTCCCGTCTCACAATGCGCCATCTGTTAGCTCGGTGACGAATGACGCTATCCGTGACCTAATGACAGGAATACCTCAACGTTATCATATCACCGTTCACCTATTTAAAATGTAGGCACAGCTGCTAATTCCTTACACAATAACTCCGTTCGACTTACATATAACATTTTGTCATTTGGCATACATTAGCATTATACAAACAAGAAATACAATGGCAGCTCTCAAGGGTCACCTTCAAAACTCACTGAAA
This sequence comes from Plagodis dolabraria, assembly GCA_963854805.1. Classification (NCBI taxonomy): domain Eukaryota; kingdom Metazoa; phylum Arthropoda; class Insecta; order Lepidoptera; family Geometridae; genus Plagodis; species Plagodis dolabraria. Next base: position 26,293,186 of record OY978444.1, read on the forward strand.
CAATCATTATTTGAATATTTGACATAAAAAAATACGTTCAATGTCAACTAAACTCCAAATTGGCAGAGATGTGAGGTCGCAGTCCTTTATTATGTCGCTAATGAGCGCCAAAAGTGTTAAAAATGATATGAACCAAACTTTGATCATTAAAGTGGCCAAATACACAAAAACCGGTCTGAAAGGAGGTAATTAAATGTCTTCACTAATAGTTACAAATAGATATGTCATGCTTATGCGTGGTACTGATAAAATGCTACACTATATTAATACTAGGTACTTAAATTGCATTAAACCAAACAATCCTGAGTATAAAATAATATCCTGGCGAGCGGGTAGATCCAGTAGACAGGAAGGTACTAAAGGTAACTACAGTACTCATTTTATAAACTTATTAAAGAATTTTTAGCCTCTGGGATTGTTTGAAAGTAAAAAATAACTTTAGTAAAATTACTTGCTTAAATTACTGTGGTGAAATAATGCTATTACCTCCATTATCTTTTAAATTTATATTGACTTAAAAAGGAAACAAATTATCTTTTATAACTTAATTATTACTGTAAAAATTATAATAATTGTATGGTTATTAACTTGAAAAGGATTTTTTTGTATATAGAAGTAGTTATTAAATGGAGGCGCGCTTCAACCACACTGCCCAGATTCTCTCTCACTTCACACCCTTCAGTGTAAATCTTTTGCCAAGATGCTAAGTGTAAACTGCGGTCCCTGCCTACTTCTCCAGAAAACAGACGGTGCGTTATACACGTAGGTATAACATGGTATCTTTTAAAATAGTTTCTGTGTCTTTTACAAAATTTTAATTTGTGTCATGATTTTAAAAAAGTTCGATTGATAACCTATTATTAATGCACATACCATTGACAACAATGTAGAAGATAATTATAGAAAAAGCGTCGCTTAAACTCTAACCATCGAGCTCGCGAGGTAGATGCGGTATTTGATGTATGTGCATCAGGTATACGAATTAGCACAGCCGATCTTAAGCGGTTAAGGTGAACTCACGTGAGTGTTGGGTAATTCAATATTATAACAGTTTATACGCCCTTGTAGCTACTTGTTGGTCCGACGACCATAAAAGCGAATTCAAATCTTTCACATATTACCTTCTTTTGCCTTATATTTTGTTAGAGAAAACATATTTTTATACATTCGAGTTTGTTCCTTGTGTTGTTAGGGAAGACATATAGTACCGACTCCACGTGAGTGCGATAAGCGTAGAAAGATGATATTAATATATTTATTCATAACTAGCTTTCCGGGCGCGGCTCCGCCCGCGCATATGTCGGTTATCGCGCAAAAACATTAACCTCTTTTTGCGCAGTTGGATAAAAACTATCCTATGTTTTTTCCTGGGTCTCAAACTATTTAAATACCAAATTTCATTCAAATCGGTCCAGTAGTTATGGCGTGAAAGCGTAACAGACAGATAGACAGACAGACAGAGTTACTTTCGCATTTATAATATTAGTACTGATAGTAAAATCAGCCGCTACAGCCATTGTTGATACACGGACCGGTAGATAGTTCCATTCCAATCCTTTATAGTGTAGCACATTATTTAAATATGACAAGTTCTTTAGCTTGCAACAGCATCTAGATCATGTTATGATTGTAAAAAAATGAACAAAATAAAATCATAAAATACAAATTGTTATGGATAACTCAAATACTACTCTTCAGATCTCACTCAAATTTAAATGAGACCAAATGCAACACATAAGCAACAGCTATCGAATATAAAAAAGACATCAAAATAAGTACACCCTGTAAAGTGTTATGAGGTAACACAAAAAAATACAGTCTTGTGAACCTCCTCCTTTTTTTGAAGGCGGTTAAAAATTTGCGTTAATTAAACAAGCAACTATCAAACGTCTTATCTGCATAGAATCCCGATTAGATTTGGGTTGCAATCGCTACCTGCAAATCCGCCATTTGGTCCAAATTATGCGCATTCGTTTACACATGACGAGTGATGGCATACTAATTCCGGCGAGTAATATATCCGGTAGGTAACTTCAATGGATTGAACTATAACCATGCCTGGCGCACTCCGTACTTTAGGCACCAAGTTGTACAATTGAAGCAATGATAGCACAGTGGCATTGGCTATGGACTGCCGTGCAGCAGGTCCATGGTTCGATTTCCGTCGCGGGCTTCGGTAACTCAAAAACAGCTTGACCGATTTTGATGAAATTGAAATGGAACCACACGACAAGCATAAGCTTTCAAATAAAAAAAGAAACATCCAAAACGGGTCACCCAGTAAAAGTTCTGAAGTAACAAAAAAACAAAATCAGACGAACTGATCCTTCTTTTTTTGAAGTCAGTTGAAAAGTGAGTGTTTTATAGCTCTATCACTTCCTTTGCGAATAATTGCTTGTAATTATGGTGTTTTATATTCTTGTATTGTTTCAGTTTATGTCCAATTTCCATACCAAATTAAATTCTTACATGAGTAAGTGAGTTGTTATGTTTGTCAGATCTCCGCGGCAAATATACATCGAATTTTTTTGATGTTATTTTCATCAGAGATAGCAAGGAACTGTAGATTATCTTGTTTTACCACATTTTATTTAACCAAATCCCGCGCTGAACTACTGTCACATCACATGCCAGATAGGTATTGGTAAATCATAAAAAATAACAAAATCTAAAGTTTAAACGTTCTTTTCCATTTTCATAAAACTCTTATAGTTTACTTTGTTCACTAATCGTTTATAATTAAAACGTGATTGTCGCCATTCGCCGGTTATTCCCACGTCACATCGCAGCGCCGAGTATTCTGCAGTTTATCTAATCTGCAGAGGGCGAGATATTTGCACTGTGATAGAGACACGGCAACGGCCCTTAAACGGATCGTTTTACAACAACATGCTCCACTTTTATTATATACCTACCTGATAATATCCATTATACGTTTAAATTTAATTTATTTTGAAAAAAACTTCTTTGAAATGCAATAAAATATGCCACAGACCTACGATCCCTCGGGGACGAAATTGAACAAGTACATATTTGGCCAAAAACCCATTTGATGAATGGCTATCCAAAGAAGCTTCTTACAACACTAAAGCAGATCACTAAACCTTTAACACAAAATCAATTGTCATACTTAACACCCAAAAAATGTGCTCATAAATTATCGCCGGATAGCTCACTATAAATCTCGAACCGAGATTTGCAAAATTACATTTCAACCCTTTAATATCTGCACTTTGCAAAAAAGTCCATATTGCTTCTTTTATTAAAATATAAACAAGCAAGACGTGAGACCCCATAGACAGGGGTGGCCATCCAAATTGGCAACCATCGCGAGGGTCCTTCCCATACGTTAAATATGCAATTGGAGCCCCATACAATTGGAGCCTGTACAATCAACAAAATGAGCCAGCGTCGATTCAATCAATTACATGTATTTTTGCTTGGGGTGTTCTGGAGTTCAGTAGGTCAAAGTTATCAGATGTGAAAATATAGACTCAGTAAGCATGCGTCGAAGTAGCTATATTATGTGTATTGTATCATCGGGATAAGCTCGACAGAATAAGATCCAAGTTTCCTGGCACCCTTATCCGGGAAAAATGCAGTGCTCGATGTAACGTTTGCATGGTGGTAGGGCACTTTGCGAATGCCCGCCTGGCTAGCTACCACCCTCAAGTTGAAAATCTGTCGTAGCACCTAACGGTGTGTGTTCCGGCAGCTGTCCTTGAGAGCCAGTCATTCTAGGTAGGCCTGAACAACATCTTCGACCACATCATCACTTACCATCAGGTGAGATACTGGTCAAAGGCTAACCTATCAAGCATTAAAAAAAAAAGAAAACGACACCAAAAAAGAAACAAATAAGTCGTATCTTTATCGTCCTGAATATGGTTTGTATAAATCAGAAGTACATTTAGAATAGGTAAAAGTTTTTTTTTTTGCGGAGGAGGACAATAGTATTGGTAGCTATAAAACTGATGACTCATTCATCATCAGCTGGATGATGGACACTGTTGACCAGCCATTTGGATGAATCTACAATATCTTCGGTTCAGTTATTGGGCCTACACAACTCTAAATATGGCGGTCGGTACATCACCTACTGCTGTTTCTTAGCACCCCTTGCTTTACTCGCACCTATCTCGCTCTTGACGCTAAGGTCAGGTCTGCATTCACAATAGTCACTTGGCAGGCTTTGTCACGGCATCACAGTCAAAAGATGACAGTTCTACAACTTCGTCTGTTACAATTCCCACAGGAAGATATCTGGGGATGCAATTCTAAACGGCAACCCACAGCAAATTGACTTCTTAACTTAACGAGCACAAACACCAACATTTTAATTAAACACATAACTCAACTAATACTATGCTCTAGACTTGACTACATACTGGGCAATAACGTTGTGTTTCATTTTACTGTACCACTTGCACATCTAAATCTCAAAACGTTGAGGTAGTATGATTACACGTGCGAACAAATAATAATAAAATATTAATACTATATTATTCCTTGCGCTATCATTCAAGCGTAAAAAATCCTCAAGGGATTTTCCTTATTGCTTATCTATAGCATAGGCGGATATTCTTATAATTAGGAGTAACGACAAATTTTGTTACGCTCGTTACGTACACTATCTTTTAATGAGTTCACGGTTGACTCTTATCGACCACAGTAATCTGACCCTTAACTATTGTATGCGAAATCTCTCACTCGTCAGCCCTCGGTGGTCAGGTAGAAATTTCAAATGATAATGATCAAAAAAATTTCATGGTACGGTAACCTATACTTCACGTAAGTAATTGTACACTAATAGTTGATTTGAGTGTTCATTGTCTTTTGGAATCTTCGGCTTCTTTTCCCATATTTACAATGTCTTTACATTCTTCAATCTCATTTCATAATTTTTCAAGGTCACCGTAGTCTCCCATGGTCATTTAAGGCTATATATTTCCCCGTATCATAATCTCTTTACAGATAAACAATAAGAAAAAATACATTAATTGATTGAGGCCATGACAGCCTAGTGACAATGACAATGGACTGCCGCCGCACAGGTGATTCATGGTCTGAACAACGCCACGGGCTTGAGAGACACCGCACGATGGTATTCGATGGTCTTGCACCTAAAGTAGATAATCTGTCACCATCGTCATGCACATGACAGTGTGTTCCAACAGCTGTTCTTGAGAGAGAAACAGAGCCAATTCTCATAGACTAAGCCAGCTATAATATCTCTTGACCACATCATCACTTACATAAACAGGTATAGTGTCTTCTTCTTCTCAGTCGGGCACTCTTGACATAGTGGTCGTGGTTGTTAAGATGGTGTTACATGGTGGGTCTTCTACGACATCAGTCTTTATGTCGGTGATGAATAACGTCTACCGTTGAAAAAGCCTCCCCCGCTTGGTAGGCGTCTTGGGGATCGCATATCTGCAGAATGCGCTGCTACCTAACGAAAGGAAAATATCAGAAGGTGACCTTCTGATATTTTCTCTTCGTTGCTTCTTACGACTCCAGATATGGGGATATGGGGGTGAAATTGTAACTCAGCGAAACCCGGGTGATTGTCACGTTCCAAGGTGAACTGACGCTCAATGACTAACTATCCTATCAGTAATAATATGAGTATGTATGCTTAGTTTAGTAATAGCACAGTATATGCCCTAAACTGGTAATAAACCTGTTTATACCAATGTTTCAGAAGATGAAGAGATTTTCTACCGTGTAAATGAGGTAATAGGTTAATTTGTCTTCAGTCCCCCCTCAGATGTAGAACAAGGGTTACGTTAAGACGATGATAGTTCTAAATATAGGTAAGAAAATGTACTTATGTTATATTATTACCTAATATTATCTCTTATTCCTGAGCACGTGTAAATTAAAGCAGTTGTCATTTTAAATCACACAGAGAGCTTGTTAAAGTATTCCGAGACGTACGAAGTTTTAACGAGGTTGATAAAGAGACCTCGCGATACTTATTAGTTTAGATACCATCGTAGGTGATCTAAATCGGTATTGAACTTCTTTTCATTTAGAATGTCTACAGTATCGTATTTTCCGCTTCAAAATAGTACGTTGTGACCTCTTTTAAATAATGTGCAGTACACGTACGCCTTAAGAATATCTCAAGCATGTTAAATATCACCAAATGCGTTAAATTTTGTATGCATGGCCTGGAGCCTGATATCTATGCTTTGGGTTTGTTAATTTTAAGGGTTCCGTACCCAAAGGGTAAAAACGGGACCCTATTACTGAGACTTCGCTGTCCGTCCCTCCGTCTGTCACCAGGCTGTATCTCAAGAACCAAGAACGGTGTTAGCTAGACAGTTGAAATTTTCACAGATGATGCTGCTATAACAACAACAAATACTAAAAATAAAATAAATATTTAAGGTAAAAAAATCAAGTTGTATGGGAGCCCCCCCATACAACAAACTTGACTTTTTTACAGTTTCTTGCTCGATACTAATAAGGGTGACAGTTAGACGCTATAACTATTCCCAGAATATTTCGTTTTATGTTGTTCGTAAATATAATTAATGAAAATAAAATAAATACCTAAGGGGCTCCCATAAAATATATAAGAGGTTTTGCCGTTTATTTGCTAAAATAATAATAATAATAATGAAAACAGGTAGAAACTTTAAATATTATATATCTATGGATACTATATCTATTTAATATCTGATCTATCAAATAGATATAATAAATTATGAAATAGATTAGATTTGCGATAGATTTCTAACTTGAGGGATAGGCTAGGCGATAATTTGCTCTACCACTATCCTAACTCAAAAAAATATTTTCATCCTTTCCTTTGAGTAACACTTACTGCTTATAAAATCGATTTACTCTCACCCACAATACACAATTATTAGTCACCATCGACTAGACATGCAAATAGCAATATCGATGTCATCAAGGTATGTATAGAGATATTGGAAAATGTTTTTTTCAGTTATTTGAGTGTTACTTAAAATTACGTCTCCGATGTTGATAAAATTTAACTCGAGAGAAAACCTTTGAAGTATGACCTAACCAAAAAACTTTAAATTAAATTAATATTTGGCAAAGTAATCACGTAACAAACGTGCAAAAAAATATACTGTCGAATTGATAACCTCCTCCTTCTTTGTAGAAGGTTAAAATTAATAAGGATTAATTATTGTGTCGTTATTCGGATTATTAATTCATAGTGCTATAGTCACTTATTATATCATCAGTACTTCAGTACTCAGTACTAATATTATAAATGCGAAAGTAACTCTGTCTGTCTGTTACGCTTTCACGCCAAAACTACTGGACCGATTTGAATGAAATTTGATATGGAAATAGTTTGAGACCCGGGAAAAAACATAGGATAGTTTTTATCCAACTGCGCAAAAAGAGGTTAACGTTTTTGCGCGATAACCGACATACGCGCGGGCGGAGCCGTGCCCGGAAAGCTAGTTTATGATAAATTCAATCGTATATCGATTTTAGTTCAACTTACAATTTTCATTAAATTGTACTGACCTTCCGGATGCTTGAACAGAAAAAGATTTAAATAAAATTCCGAAAATTATAAGAAAGTTCGTGCCCAGAAAAACTATTCTTTCTCTTTCAAAAGTGAAAATGTATAGAAAACTAAAATACCTTTTAGTTCGGGCATATTAACATTGTTTTCCTATGACTTTGCCCTCTTTGTTCGATGCTGCCAGTGCTCATCAGCGTGAACAATGCCTGACCTGCGCCCGCGCACTTTGACGCTCCGCTACCTGTTGGTTTATTATGAAAAATTTACCTCGTACTAGAGAACGTGGAACTTTGTAAGCTTAGTCTACATTTATATTGTCTTAGAGGGTAATGCAGATCAATTAGGAAACAAAGTCCAATCTTAATGCGCACTATGCATGCCAAAAACGACCTTTTGTTAGTCGAAAAATATATAGAAGATGTGATTGTCCGATTTGAAAATGTTCAGCACAGATTTGTTATGGATAAAAGAAGTATTAATTAATTATAAAAGTAAAAACCCCCGACTGCATATTATTTATAATCGTTCAGTGTTTTATCGTTCCATTGAAATGAAAGCTGTAAATTATATATATATATTGAAAGCCCTTCATTTTGATACGCCACTAGAAAAGTTAAGAAGAAATATTTTGTTTCTCACAATACTGCTCTAAAATCCGACAGATTGTTTTTTTCTTTGTGTACCTATTGGCACTTGCCCTACTATCAATAGAAATCTAATAATAATTATATCTTATGCATTAAATTCAGCTATGCCGTTTAGAAGTTAAGTTTGAATAAAGAAACTCGCAAACATACATATATGAACCTTGAAAACATAATCCTTTTTTTAGCTGTCGAATAATTAGTCACATTTTCGAGTGAGTTAGATGTCAAAATTAATTACCTACCTAAGTAAAATAACTTACCTAAGTAGCCTTAGTAAATAATCACTTTCAGCATTAGCCGCTAAGTACTGCAGTAGGTTGGTAAAGTTCAAAGTTACGAACAATTTTCAAGGCTTCCTGTTGGATTTAGTCAGACAATTGCTTTGAGACCAAAGTTGGATTTAGAAGCCTTAGAGAAAACCTTTGTATCAATGTCTCAGTATTTATACAGATAAAAAATATGACCAAAATACTAAGGGCCTGTTTCAGAATGATTGAGTAAAAAATCTTTTCGTTTCACAGTCATCGATTTAGCCTATCCATCGGTTAAAGCTTGAAACGCGCTGCATGTCAACTGTCTTTTTTATCATTCAGTTTATTTTATGTAATGGCTAGCGACCCGAAACTTTATTAGGACATTCTGAAACGGGGCCTAAGTGTCATTTTCAAATATAATCAATCTTTACATTATAGCCCAGATAAAGTTGTTTTGCCACAATCAAAAATTAAAAAGCCTTATCTCTCGTTGTGCCTACCAGTTGACACAGTCTAGATACTTAAGAAGATATGTATACATATGTATATATTTATTATACAGGTATATTTATTATATAGGTGTGGGCATGCTGCCCATTCGCCGTTTTGAGTTTGACATCCAAATATGTAATGGAACAGTTTCACTATAATGCTGGCAGTTGTTTCATTTTACCTATATCGATATACACTTGATATGAACTACAAAAATGACGTTATCAGTATGTATTTGTAAAAGAGAATGGGCCCTTAATATGCCAAAATTTTAGATTCCTAACAAATTTGATTGTAGACATACCCCGTAACGAAAAAACTCCAAAATATCAAAAACGTATACAGTAAAAATGTAAATGTATTATTTACATTACGCAGAATGGTTACGAACTCTATCTACAAGTGTGAAAAAGTTGTTTCAGTTTTAAATTTCCCGCGACGTACGTGACATTCTACCTTTATAAGGCTCCGTTTGCTATTTTGACACGGAACCCTAACTACATCATATTATGTAGTGTGATGTTATACATCTTCAATGCCTACCAATGTTAACGTAGCACATAATTATGTACTGCGTATACATACAATAAAGCGATCTAACTCCAAAGATGTATTTAGCACTGGTAGTAAGTACTTATGCATTGTTAATACGAAATTATCTTCTAACAATTATAATAATAGCAACTGGCGTCGTTCCGTCTGCAGGGGAAGCAGATGATGGGGAAAGGGTCCCCGCTGCGCCGCTCGTTAACTACACATCCATAGATAAATTATTTTTATCTGCCAATTTACCCCAATCTCCTCCATTGTCAGTATGCGTTGACAGCTATCGTTTAGCGACAAAACATATCTCCGTCAATGCTACTTCTATATTTTTATCGTCATCATGATTTTTATTTGGTAATACAATTCTACAAAAGATAAGATAAAATATCTCGAAATCAAAATGTGGTTGTGCTACCTGCCCTCACGTAATATCTTTCTCTATATTAAATTAAGCACTTTTTGGGTATCTTATAGTTAATTAACTCTACCATAACTACCTCTTGTGGTCGTTTACGCAATCACATCACAGCAATTGGGTTTTTCTAGTTATTTGTCTACATGAATAACATATTTGCCTACAAATTATGGGTAATCATATCTAATTATATCCATCTCGTTGAAGTTTGAACACACATCATCGAACTTCAATTGGCTGTATAATGACCGTGAGAAAAATCGGAATGGTTTCTGACGCTGTATTTTCGAGCTAATAAAATCTACAGAGCCACACGTAATATACCACTTATCTTTTACATTACAAGTGTTGAATACCACCACCGGTCTAAATTTTTGCAGCTTTTGAACCTTAATCCCTTTGACTTAAAGGTTATAAATCTCGCTGTATTGTCATAGTGGCTTGAGTTGAGATACATCGGTAACCGGTAAAAGGCTCCATACAAATTATTATTTATCTTCGATCGTTCACCCCTTTAGCTTCGTCTTCCAGAACCGTATGAAATTCTTTTCGTTTGAATCTTGCTGTTCACGCTCTCGAATATATCTGTAATAATTGTGATACTAAAACATAGACAAAAGTATTTTGTCTGTGATTAAAATTACATCCATGTTACGAGTATTTACATCATTTAGCATCGTTACCATTTGTTTTTCCTTTATTATTATCCAATTTCTGGGAAGGTATGAGCGGATGGCCAGCACAAGACAAATACTGATGTATTCTTACTTTCAATGATGCTGAGGTTATACATCAGTATGTACTTGGTCAATTATTCATTCTTAAGATTATACTCTACATTTTTTGAATTTCTTGGAGTGTATTGTCTTGCGGAATTCGTAGCATTTGCTTCAATGACAATTTCTTATCCATATCTATGTCCATCCCATGTATGTGACTAAGGCCCAAGTGTAATTCAAGGTACGTAAAGTACCGATACGTTATCAGACTGTTCCATTGTGTAATTTTTTACTAACAAAATCTGATTGAAATCCTGGAAATATGACAGTTTCGCGACTAAGTATTCATATATTTTTTTATGCCTTTGGTATATGGATTTGAGATATGGATAGCCTTTGCCCACTATTTCACCTGATGTTAAGTGATGATGTGGTCGCAGATGCTATTCAGGCTAATCTAGAATTACTGGCTTTCAAGGACAACAATTGTTTCTAAACAAAGCTATTATTTATTAAAGTTCATTAGTCTACAACAGCTTTAGTTGGTAAAAAATGTGCATGCGTAACTGCAAATTTTTCTATTTTCTACGATTTCTATCAGATTTCGTTAGAAGCAAATTTCATATAAACGATTGGTAATTTTAGTAACAAATTACATAATTCACTTGCAGTTCTATTAGAGCTCGAATCTCGTCAATTGGGCGCATCATATCCATGATGAAAAAAAAAACTATTCCATCAAACACGCATAGTAGTCATCCATCAATTTTAGGTCTAATGACTGTCTACTGTAATTTTAAATAAATAAATATATATATTATAATGGACGTGTCTACGACAAAATGTCAATCGTCAAGATTTACTGTAGTGACTAATTTCTGTAACTGTCGTGTATTTATGCTTCATAGTATCGTATTTCCTTGCCTCTTATTGCATTCCTGATATTTTTCACTTTAATGTGGCAAAATGCTACCAAGCATGTTTAAAAGGAACACATGTTGAGCTATCCTTTTAAACTAGCTTGACAGAAATTTCGAATTATTTTTTACCATCAGCGTTTTTTGTATTTGTAATCCAACACAATCTAAGTAATTGATACTGGATGAATATTTTTAAAATCATAAAAAAAAATTGTGCTGCAAAACAATTGTCCGAAGCCTAACTTTACACAAATTTGATTAATGAAATGGTCATTCGGAGAGAATGTTAACCCGTAACGATTATGCTTGTAACCGGCGTGGGTCCATGGGCCATGACTCCGGTTATGTGTGTTATCTTATCGTTCCCCAAACTGAAATTCCCATACAACCCTTGGACAAATTACCATATATCTCATTTACATGCACCTACGTACCGAGGCACTGACATTGTTTACGGGCCGGAGATGACGGATTTTCTTCCGTTTTCACTGCGGCCCGCGATTGCGGGGCGGTTTGGTATGGCTATACAGATATACGATGGTAATTTTGTGGCTTTGTCAGACGAGAATTTATTACGTTTAATTTTTTATGTCGTTTATATTAAATTTATTGAGGATTTGGATAATTCGTTTAGTGAAGTATTTCATTGTATTCCAAAGCAAATTCGGTTGAATATTTCATTGTAAGTCATCAAAGTTCTCATCCGCAAATGGTACTCTCACCCATGCCTACGTCACTTAGTAGACTAAAATCCTTAAGAACTGCTTAAAAAATATTGAACTATTAAACATACAGAACAGTTTGTCAAAACAAAAAATGACCTAATATCTAATATATAAGGAAATTATTATACAAACTATTATTCTCAATGTACACAAATTTTAGATACCAATTGAGGTGATTAAATCTAATTATTTTTCTGAGTGAGTTAAGCTTCCAACTCATATAAAATCAGTCTAAGCAATTCCAGCTTGATACAAAATGAATGAAACTTAATGTAATTAGGCACTTCGCAATCCATTTACCCGCCAGGCCAGCTTAACGAGTTACAGCCACGTCTACCAGACCACTGTAATGTTTTAATGCGCACTCAAATTTGGGGAGCACTGATAAAATGGGAAGCAGGTCTTAAATTACTCACTTACAGAGTAGTTATCCGAAAGAGCTTTTAAATCATTCACAAAACACTAATGGACGTGGGGTAGGGTGCGAGGGGAGTGGGGGACGACAGATGTACTCCCCGGCGAGCAATGAAATGGTGATACAACAATAATAATATAAAGGTGTGCTTTTGAATAACCCTAAATTGCAATTCGATATTATAAAGAAATCTCTCTTCTTTGCGTTTGAAAGTACAAGGAGATTTTCGCAGGACTGCACTGAGCAGTTACTGCACATTTAAAATGAGAGGATTAATTTATAATAAACTATCACATTGCTTAAGAGAATTAGATAATGAAGACATTTTTAAATTTAGACTGAAAAAAAATCGAATTGATAAGACATATTATTTTATAACTGTAACAGCCATCCGGCTGTTACAGTCGTCCACTGCTGAACTCCATTATGGGGGTATTTGCCATAATCCCCACGCTTGGCAGGCGGCTTGGGGATCGCTATTTTATAAACGATTTTTTAAATAATAAGGACATTTAAAATGTAATATTGATATTAATGACGAATTTAATTTAGATATATTTTTTTTTGTGGTTGTAATTTTAGTTTGAACACAATTAATACTTAAGTTTGCATGCCAATTTGGTTAAAGCATGGTGATCCTACCTATTGACTAATGTCTACATCATTATTTTGTTGGGTACAAAATAAATGTTTTGCGAAATATACAGTTTGAGTTTGAAGAATTTGGCATAAGTAACGATTATTCATTTAAAAATAAACAGAAGTAGCACCTGCAAATGTTCATAAACTGAACGTTATGAATGCTATGTTGATGTTATCCATTTCCCTGTTCTCTCCTTGAGACGTTTGAAATTTGTTCCAGATACCCTTTAATTGGCCTCGACCCAGCAATCAGACAAGAATGTTTCCTAAAAATATTCATTGAGTCGTTAAATATGAGTGTGTAACGGTTAATAATAATATAGTACACTTGTAGTATTTCAGTTACCTATCAAGAGTGGGAATATCCATTTATATACACATTTAAAGTATACACGTTGTCTCGCAGTTATTGTATAAGTAATAAATATATTACAAATTTCGAAGATTACAAGCATAATTAGATGAAGACCCATTTAATCGACATCTTCGTTACACGTCTAGCAAATCATTTCACAGGCATATATTTAAGGTAAATTGTTTTCTGCACATAACTTACAAATAATGATCGTTCCCGAAGCATTATTCGTTGTTTCCGTAACATGTCAGGTACTGTTCCAGGGTGCTGTAGCAGGAATAATAAATGTCGAGGGGTCTACCAGGGGAGACCGAGTGCCATTATTATCGGCTGCAATTTAATTAGATCCCCACCGTTATTACCACTGATTCGTTTTATAATGCCCGTCTAACCCAGTTACTATAATGCAACGGTACTCGCGAGTTTGTTTTTAGTATTAATCCAAAATTTGAATTGACATTTCCAATTATAGTGTTTGAGAACGTATTATCATCAGAATAGTAATCAGATAGTATAACGAGTGTTATAATAATAAATACTAACATGGCATTATAATTATGTTTTAGAAATTATAGCGTAGAGCTCTATCACGGAAGATACGAAATCGAACTAAGTAAGTTTCAGTTTAAAAACCATAAAATTACTTTCTGAACGTCGGAATTTGATCACCCGACGCAATCACCCGCGCCGATAGGCTTCCGGCTCATCGATATTCGTAACGAATCGTCGAAATTCAATAATTATCCCGAACACGACTTCATTCACCAAAAAACACCATAAAAAGGTGTGAATGAAAAGAGGAAGGCAACGGTCAGTTTTTTGGTCCGAGCGGCCAGCCGGCCAATCGGGCTTTTGATTGGAGTTCACGTGGAGTTTCGAAGTCTTGTAGTAGATAAGATTAAAAGTGGGAACGGGGTAATCAGTGCGCGACCAAACTGGTTGAATGGAGTGCGATCGTCGTTCATTCATGGAGCCGGGATGCCATCACGCGAGGGCGGTCGCTGCCGGCGAATTTCTCGCACTGACACGCGCGCGTGAATACACACATTCTCTACCATTCACAATCCGATCCACCTTCATGACACCGACCCGATAATCGCCTCCAATTAACTGCCACGTGTCATCAGTACTCGTGATTAACAGCTGTTCACACCTCGGGCCGCTCCATTGCCACGCTTGCTAGTACTTAAGCTGTGCTAGTACCCTCTGCGATATTGTTACTAGCAGGTGTCATGTAATTACCGCAATCTTAAAACACTAATTAAGGTTATTGCCTTCCGTTTGCGAAGGAATAACGAGAAACACGGTGCAACGCACAGTGAACGGGTCATTAATTCCCAGAATTTACGAAGTTATGATGGAAGATTAGATAAACTTTATTTCCTATGCCTTTGATCTGTATAAACAGGTCGAATCAAAGTGTAGGAAATGTGTTAGTAGTATTTTTATGACCGGCCTTAAATTTATAGTTTGTAGGTATATATGTAAATGCGCCTACGCAGTCTTTCTCTGATAAAATGGTCGCTACCGCAGTAACATTCCATAACTCTCACTATTTCACTGAGATTTCTTAAATATATCACTTTCCTGAATATGAAGACTATTTAAATTTTGTTTGTTTAAAGAGAGTGTCTTTGATTGACGAGTCTAATATACTCCTTATAAAGACATTGCTTCGGCACAAAATACCCTTCTGTCACATGTTTTATCGCCTTCGATTCTTTTCTTTTGTAGTGAATACATCATTCACGAGTAGTTTATTTACTGTAAAGTATAAAAATATACCGAACGCAGCACGGTGTTGAGTTTTTTGATTGCAACCTTGGTCTGCTATTAATTTTACGCCTATTTTCACCTTGCCCTCTCTATGACTCACTGCCTTGCCAGATAGTTGTTAAATCACTCATCTGATGGTATCGACGTGTTTACATTTTTAATTTTAGTTATTAAATGTTTACCTTTATCTATGAACATCTTCACACATGTTGAGTGTGGGAGATAGCTACGTAGATTTCTTGATGGTCTGTTCTTTCAAATTAATAATGAATATTTTGCTTTATTGTATATGAATACAATTACTATGAAGTAATAATTTAATACTTACATAGCGTATTTCAAATACTTGTAAATATTATAGTTTTCTTCTTCTTATTAACGAAAACTTTATAAGTTTTAAGTTGCTATATAAATCCACTTAACGAAAATCATTTATCATGTTATAATATAACATCAATTAAATTAATGTGCGTACCTACACACTGGAACAATAATCTATATTAAGTAAGTATATTAGATATAGCTATTACAATGAAACATAATTTTAGTGTATAAAAATAATTATGGCTATAATCAATTTACTATCTATTATAATATAACGAGGCAAATATAATACAGCTATTTATCTAAGTTGTTTTGTGATCATTTGGTATATACATTTTCAGTATAAAAAGACCAGCTGTCCTAGTTTCAAATAGAAATTAAATATTTTTTGATTTCGCAACTCAGAAAATGTGTCAGAGTTTACGACTGCCCAAGGTGAGCACAACCTTTAAAACAAACAAATTTCGTCAGCTACAATGACTAGGTAAGTAAGATTATGTATTAGGTAAGTAGGTACGACCTAAATTAACAATTGTCAAAGTTAAAAAAGATGTCAAATTCGACTGCACATACAAATCTTTAATATATTTTTTCATTTGGAAAATATTCTGCCTAAGATTAATTCTTATCGCGCAACCTATTAATTCTTTAAACTGGCCTTAGATGTTTAGATTATGACAAACATTCCCGGGTCTCGTCTGGTCTCGCGGGGAGCCGCAGGACGCGGGGGGAGGTCCCCGGAATGTGGTCTACCTGCTCCGGCCCACCGCTAATCAATTTAGCTTTTATTATCGTACCAATTCTTCATTACTACTCTTAGATATCCGCGTTGTTTGCTTTACTCTCAAAACTCTGTTGCCAGATGTACGAGTATTATTGAGGTATTATTATTTCTTGTGAACCGGAAAAACAGGCCTTGACCCCGCTGGTTTGACCTTAGACTATTTGGTGATATGTGTTGTAGTACAACAGAGATTAAAAGAGTGAATTTCATCCATCGAGCTTTAACTTGCTCGATGATTTCCTCGTATGTCGCTTCCTATATGCCACGTTAACGTCGCGAAAATGTAAGTAGCAAATCCTTGCGTGTAATTTTGGGACATCCATTAGAAATTCTGTGAGATTATGTGAGTGTGTGTCAGCAACTGTGATTCAGCTAATTCCCATTATTGACTTAGGCCCCTATTTCATTATCAAATATAATCATATCATAGTTAAAGGTGTATCTCTAACAAATTACGACAAAGTGTTGTAATTGCGTTGGAAACACAAAAACTGGCAAATTTATTTTTTCAAATCGTTTTGATGACAAATTTTGACGCAGCTTTAACTATGATCAAATATATTTTATCGTGTTGTATCAACCTTAGATTGAATAACTTTTACATCATCGGTTAAGATAGTGGTGAAAGACTACCTAACAAATATGCTTTTTAAATATTTTTATGTGATTGTGGTGGAACAAGCACCAAGCCCACCTGATGTTAAGCGGAATAACCTCTGCCTATAACAAATGCATCTAGTAATTAAGAACGATTTGCACTGTGCCCGTCACACTGAGACTTACGATGGTAAAGTCTAATGTGCCTGTAATTTTCCTGGCTGTCAAGGACTGCTGCCGGAACATACTGTTAGGTGCTTGGCAACAGATTTTTCTACTTGAGGGTGCTTCCACCATGCGTTGAACCTAAAGCCGGCGGTGGGGCTCGAACGACCTGCGGCAAAAATATATGTGAAAACATTAAAACTACTATTGTGTTGCCATTATTGAAACAACAAAACTTAATTCTGTCACCATTTCATAGCCGCGACCGATGCGTAGCAATGCAGACTTTTGGAACCTTGCCTAGGACTTTACGAGTTACGAGTATGACGAGATATATACAAGAGAAACAGAAAATCGGAGTCACAAACTTATCTGTTCGGGTGATAAAAATAATAACCATCAAATCTCTTTACATTTTGTCGGTTGCTGGTTGCCTTTCCTTTGCTAGCAGCGCCCCCATCAAGTGAAAAGTAAAGTTGGTGGCATACGAACAACTCTGTCTGCTACGATTATTAGAATGACACACGCGACAAATAAAATGTTTAGGTCTAGTTTACAACAGCCGTAAGAAAATTTAAATTTACATCGGCACGATAGGGGTATAATGAAGTCAAGTCACAAACTTAAGTCCTTATGAGAAATAGGTAACTTAAATTATGTACTGCACATGAAACCAAGCTCTTCGCTGTTGATTTTTAGCTTCCGAATATAAAAAGTGAATTAGAAGAGAGAGTAAATTGTTCATATCCTGGCTGGTACTATACGGTTAACAAAACTTTTACTGAAATGCAATACCAATAATTGAAAGACGTTATGTGCTTTATCATATAAAACTAACTGACGCGAAAAACGTTGTTATGCCAAATAAGCAAAGAAAAATGAAAAAAAAGTTAAATGAGCCTACCTATTTAATAATGTAATATACATAGTACTGCCACGTTTAGCAAAAAAAAATTATAGAGCCACTGCGAGAAGAACGGGCAAGAAACTCGGGGCCACTCTTTTAAACGTCTTTTTACAATGTGTTATATGCAGTGTAAAAAGTTTATTACAATATTTGTTTAAATTACGTAGGAGACAGGTGATAGCTTGGCAGAGGCGGAATTTTCCAAGCATTTTTGTCGTTTAAGTAATCACAAACTGTGTAGTAGGATTTCTTAATCAAAATGTTTTTCACGTGCAATTTGAATTTTCCTTCTGTGAGCATTGTAATATGTTTGGGAATTTTACTATAAAACCGCACACAATTACCTAAAAAGGATATTTTATTTGTCTTTGCTAGTATCTTATTCTCAGACCTACTGAATATACACACAAAATTTCATAGGGATCGGTCAAGCTGTTTCGGAGGAGTTTTCTTACGAACACTGTGACACGTCAATTTAATATATTAGATTTTAGGGCTCCGTATGTACTATGAAAAAATATAACTCTTACAGAATCCCGTGCCGTTCCGATTTTAGTGGGTTATAGGGGCTATTTACATATAGAAATTTTTTAAAACTTTTGTCAAATGAATCGTTAAATGAGACATTTCTGAAAGAGCTCATTATGCGTGATACATTATTCTATATTTTAGAAAGATCAAACTTAGTAAATTACATGTGCAAATTACAAATGTAAAAGACGGCAGTATCTATCCAGACGACTTGTATCTCTAGTTAAGATCTACTACCAATGCACAATGATTTATCGAGGTCGTAGAAATTATTCCCTTTCAGATACAAACTCAAGTACGAGTAACAAAACATTCCCAGATTAGCAACGATTTATTCCAAACCAAATTTATAAAATCTCAGGACACCATTAAAAAGTGGGAAAGAAGACGGATAGCAACCCTAAATGTCAGGGGCAGGGACCACCTGGCGACCGACTGTCAGACATTGAATCAAACTGTCCATCAAACGGAATGTAAAGACTTATTATACTGTCTAGCTACAATAAAAACGTTTAATGCGCTCGTCAAAACGGCGTTGAAGCGTGACATACATACGTAGGGCTATTACGGCAGCGGACTTATAAGTTTTGATATAAACTATGCCTAGCTTACCTTTACGTACATTTGTACATACCTTATAGGCTACGAAATTCATAGCTGACTGGTAATTCTTGTGTATTTTTACTAGTAGATGACTTGTGATAAGATGTCGTGGATTTTCACGACGTAGCAGTCAGATAGTCTGCATCCCAGCAGTATTGTGCAAATAAAGCGGAACAAGCAAAACAAAGCTGTTGTATTTAAACTGCCGCCAGAGAATTGGGTGAACAAGAAAAGAACTTGTGATATTTTTCGGAACTTTATTATAATACGCACAATTCCGTCAATTATAATCAGGCGGGCGACTTGCCTGTCGTAGCACTTCACAAAAGACATGTTGTACTGATCTCAGATGAGTTAGATAAGGGTAGGGTGGAGATGACTAGGTTCAGTTTTCACTAAGATACTTGAATTTTACGCGTACTATAGGTACATGCATATAAAAATGCCTAAATTTCCCCGAAGCCGAAGAGGTAGGCAGTGGTGTCGAAGCACCCCCAAGTTTCAACGGAAACATTCTTGGTCACATATAATATGAGCATATTGGCTTGTCCCGGGCAAAGTACCAGACTCCGGCGTGCTACTGATACTGTCATTGTCAGAGAAATCCAATAGCTTTCCAACCCAGGCACCTTGAGATTCCAAAATACGCTGAACGTCACTTTATCAACGCTGCAGTTTCATGTTGTCGTCTGGTAGAACCGTGCGCTTCTTACGGCATTTTCTTCTTTGCACTGCCACTATTGGAACTAGTTGCAATCTGAAATATTTCCGAACCGATACAACTCAGGAACCTTCGAGAAAATTGCATATTATTTTCTCAACGCTTTCTTGAGACTTATTGTGTCTACTGTTCATCTATAGATGCCAGTGGGCGATGTTATCACTTATTCTATAAAAATTAAAAAAAAGTCCTTGATGCATGGCCACTATGTTAGAGGTAACAAGCTAGTTAATCGGACAGAATATACAGCACTTTTTTATACTATTACATTGATTTTTGAAATAAAAAACGACGAATATTGCGCGGTGATCTGACTCGCTCTTTGCTGGTTGCTGGCTGCTATAATATCATTATATTACCCCCTACTGACTGATATATCAGCCTGTCTGTCTGCATACATTTTTAGTCCATCAATGTCATTTCAAACTTCACAACACAGTGGTACAAAACAATGCTGAATATAAAAAATATTGTTATATATTCTGTACATACTGACTGTTTGTTATAATCATCATCATCACAATAACCGGAACGCCCACTGTCGAATGAGGTCTCCTACTGGTGTAATCCCCACGCTTGGCGGACGCCTTGGTGATCGCAGTTGAAGTCGTCAGTTCTTCAGACGGCGCTTCCCACCATCTAGACGCCTCTTACAATCTCCATTGGAGAACATGGAAATAAATGTACTTACTGTGAGTGTGTATGTTTATTACTCATTCTTGGTTTTCAACGCATAGTACTTTAATTTAAATTTATTTTTACATTGCCACTGTATGTATTTTTTTGCCATCAACAACACAAAGAACTTTTTGAAAACCGCACTCGATCCCCAGATACATGCTTAGTGCTTAGTTTGGGGCTCGCTGACAATCTATTACTGTATTAATATTTAAATGATATTACAGTCTAAGTTAACAATTGTATTTCATCATCAGCTGTAAGATGTCCACTGTTGAACAAATGCCTCCCCCGTAGAAGGCCACAAAGAACGGCTATTAGCCGCTTGTAAGTCCACCTAGTGGGGACCTACCAACTCTACGTCTTCCGGTGTAATGTGGTAACCACTCGAAAACCTTTCTTCCCCATCGGTCACCCGATGGGTATCAGTTCGTCGAGAAATTTGTTATCATTTATTTTATTTGCTGAAATCTTTTTGGCGATTGTTATGGCTGATGCGGATGGCATTTGCAGATAATACTGTATGTTTCTTAAATTTCAGCTATTTCCATGTTATTTATATATCGGCTGACGGTAATATTGATAACACGGAAAAAAATTAAGAAAGTCTGAATGCTGTTGTGATGTCTCAAAATCCACTAAAGCACAATAAAAAATATTGTAATACAAATTCAATACAAACAAGTCTAACCAACAGAATTCCTGAATTTTTTTTGTAAAAAAAAATGATTGACATTTTTTGATTATTTCAGGACTTCTGTGATTAAAAGCACTTATCAACAACTGATAATATAATAATATAGATGATAACTGTTGATTTGTATGAGTGACAACTTCAACAGTGTGTAATGAATGATAAACATTTTATAAATTTAGCACACGATGGTGGTCGATTGTTGTGGAATTTTAGTTTGGATAATGTTCCCTTATCAGAAAAATATACTCATTTCATATCAAATCAGTATTATTATTATCTAGGGCTACATGGCTTGCATTGACTTGATACATTAATTATAAATATGGTTTATAAATAAATAAAACTGCAGGTTAAAGTATCTCGCTCCATAAAACAACTTTAGCTTGATGAAAATTGAGGCATTATGATTTAGGGAAAACAATATTATTTAAGTACTCTCCTCATCTATCTAACAAAATCATGAATTTACTTAGAAATTCACCATATCGTATTGAGAAATTAATTAAAAATATATACGAATTTAGCTAGCTACTAGCCTTAACTGTTACCTATTTTAAATATTTTTTCCAGAACGCAAAATTGCTTTATCATAAATCAGCAATTAACTAAACGTAAAATATGTCGAAATTTCATATCAATAACTAAATAATTAGCCAAACATATTGTAAAAAGTTGAGTGGATATACTTGTTTGCTTAGTACAAAAAACTCCTATACTATGTCTCTAACATTTGACAAATTGAACCCGGCTTAACCAGCAATATTGCTCGTAGCCAAGTTTGCTTAGCCATTCTGAATCGATCAGCAAAGTTAAGCAACGTCCGCCGCGGTCACGACTTGGATGGGTGACCGCTGGTGACATTACTACTGAGCGCTTCCGTGCTTCGGAGGGCAAGTTAAGCTGTCGGTCCCGGTTGTTGTCTTAGGATAGCAGTCGTTACAGCATGGTGGTAGGGCACTTTGCAAATGCCCGCCTGGCTAGCTACCACCTTCAAGTTGAAAATCTGTCGCCAAGCACCTAACAGTGTGTTCCGGCAGCTGTCCTTGAGAGCCAGTATCTCTAGGTTAGTCTGAACAACATCCTCGACCACATCATCACTTACCATGAGGTGAGATTGATTGTGGTCAAAGGCTAACCTATCAGGCATAAAAAAAAAAAAAAAAAAAATATTTGTATATTTATTTCTCCACTAGCTTTCCGGGCGCGGCTCCGCCCGCGCATATGTCGGTTATCGCGCAAAAACATTAACCTCCTTTTGCGCAGTTGAATAAAAACTATCCTATGTTTTTTCCCGGGTCTCAAACTATTTCCATATCAAATTTCATTCAAATCGGTCCAGTAGTTTTGGCGTGAAAGCGTAACGGACAGACAGACAGAGTTACTTTCGCATTTATTATAATAATATAGTTCTGATAAGGACTAGTATTTTGATATGATTAACATCCCTACAATGTTAATACTTTCAAAATACTAGTCCTTATAGATTTGACGTTTACTGGATCGAAAATCTATCAGACTAGACTATAGGTCTCAGTCGCCAATATATTGTACAGCAATCAAATGGTTTTGAGGACAAATCATCAGTAACAGTAACTAACATCGCATCATACAATTAAACGACTTTTCTTTAAAAGTTCGTGAACTGAACACATGTTTATAGAACACTAACGGGTCTATTCACGCACAATTCACATCAAAATAATATTTTGACTAATCTCGACGTTTCTAACAAGTTGCATTGACCGTGGTCACGAATAGATGGACTGAATAAGCTGGTATATCATCGTTTTGAGGAGCAGCGAGAGCGGTTTGAATCTACCCATGTTTTTTTTAATGGACTTGTGACCCAATATGCGCGAGGCCTACCTTGCCTATAACAGAAGCATTTCGTCACAACAGACAAATTGCACTGCGCCCATCACCCTGAGACACAGTTGCTATGTCTCACGTGCCTATCATTTACTGGCTCTCAAGGGATTTTCTAATTGAAGGTGTTAGCTAGCTAGGCGAGTATTAGCAAATTGCCCTCCCAACATGTGGTGAAGCTCAAGCCAGTTGTGGGGATGGAACCACAGACCTGCAGCACCGCAGTCTATAGTTTTGAACAATTTTGAATCAATGATATATATAATATATATATAATATATCATTGCTTCAAAATTGATTGATTTTTGTTGTCTTTAACTATCATAGACACTTGTCGATACACTACTCTTATTTTAGTGATTTATAAATATGAGAACGACATTGTAACCTACTACCGTAACAACATATATGTAATGTTACGGCGCGTGATTTCGTACGCGTGGGATTTGTTTTATACATTTAGGTATACCATGTTCTTCCCCAGGCTGGGCTTTGTAACAAAGTCAACAAAATTGAGTAAGCACGAGAAGATACAGAGATATCTTGTCTTTGCTTATAAGAGTACAAATTTATATACCAACAAAAATAAATTAAAAGGATAACATTATGAAAATTAAAAGATCCGAATAAGTCAAAACCGTAAAGGACTTGTAGCAATTAATTGAGGAAAAATATAATAATGTAACTCAGCTAAATAAGCAAAAGGAACAAGCGACATTCACTTAGGTATACTTTAATTAGTTTGAAAACAAAATTATTTTAGTCGGCAGATTGACATCTCCCGTGGCCTCGGGCAAAAGCTAATGAGCCCGTAATGAAGCAGATCCACGATTATAATCCCAGTTCGGCCATTTGTTATAAAACCACGGCAATTTTTCAATGCTAAAGCCATTAAATTAATATCAGAGACACGACTGTCATGTTGTAATGACGGTATTTTTAAAGCGAGCACCGGATTTTTATATGATAAATTGCTATTGAGTGATTGACCGTTGAATTGTGTTTAGTCTTACATTGGAGTAAATACATAATATTAAGATCTGATTGGACAATTGCAACTCATAATGTACTGTAAACCAAAAAGATAAAACCGTTTTATGCGTGAGTTGAGTAAAAATAAAACGTGGTACTTACATCATTTACTGAAACATTGTCGAAAGGATTTAATATACTTTGTGACAAACATAAATTTTACACGTGTTTTGAATACTATTTTTCCGCTTTAAATAATTGCACCAAAGCAAAAGAAATGGAAGCATCATTGTCAGTAATAGATTTTAGTTAATTTAAGATAGTAAGATAAGATACAACCGCTACACTAGATTTTTTAGATTTTGCTATATTCTGAGCTATGAACGTTATTTCAATGATGCTTTGTTTGATTTTTGTGGTCACTAGTGACCAACTGCTAATAATGTCAATCGTTTTTTTTTTACATATCGATTAAAATTATACTCTCTTCCAACATCCAAGGCACACCGGGCTACATGACTAGAGATATCACAATACTCGTACTTGCCGATGAGTCAAACTGCTCAATGCGAAAGTTTGTATGAGAAGTATGTTAACTGAATAGATTTGGGGGAAATTGGGTTATATACCTTAAGTTCTGAATGAGGATGTAGGATACTTTTTATCCCGAGCGCTGTAGAGCCTATGATAAATTATGGGAAAGTATGAATTTGTCAGTATCGATGTTTCAATCTTTATATCTGTTACTTTTTCAAAGCATATTGAAATTCAACAGACGGTTTTGATAAAATTCGACACTCGTCGCTTATAACAACGGTGACGACCTTTCATAGGATATTTTTGTAGCCATATAGAGAGCATAATTCCTAACAGAATATCATCAAACTAGGTAGGTGTAACGAAATCTTGCAAGGCTCTGCAGCCAGCCAGCAGCTAAATAACAAAATAAATCTTCTTTGCTACTTTAACAATTTGATTCAGGCAGTAAAATGTTAATATCAAATGGTTGCAGTGCTCCAAACACTTACAATCACTGGTTCCTGTTAAAAAGTTTGACGTAGTTCGGGAGCCTATGGATTCCTAATTTTCTGTTAACCTACAATCCTATTTGTCAATAAAACCCTGTGTATATTAAATCTAATTCACGGGGTCAGTATATGTAATTATGTATCATAAATTGATTTATGCACCTAGAATATCTAACGTCGTGACTTCTTAGTGAACCCTGAATGAGCCGCTTATAATGAGGCCGCTACGGGCCGGCTATTAACAACGTCAATTGAGCCATTTGTTAGCGGCCCGCACAAAGAGCGCTCGATGTCAGATAATTAGTGGTATTATTTGATTGAAATTAGCTGCATTTGTTATAATTGAACCTCTTTTTATCCCAACATAGCTTAAAGCGATCCCGAACATTGATCAACGTGCGTAGTTAATCGAAAGGTATCAATAAACTTTGTGTCGTTGAGTTTGTATTCGTTTTCATGCCGGAAGATAGTTGAAAGAGAATCGCGACTGAAGATTCCAGTTATAGAATTTAATGTTGTGGTTGACATCGCATGCGCGGTATAACGGTAAATCATCAGTTAACCGGCCGACGTTTAAGTTTAACTGTTAGTGTATAAAAGAGCAAAAATTCATATAACCAACGGTTTACACTTCTCTCTTAATGTTCGTAAAAGTTGTAGGTACGGGGTACAGAACGGTGTCAATGCGGCTTGAGTGCACAGCTATTAATATTTAATGTAACCGTGACCAAGCAACCACAAATGTGTTAAAAGCTTTCCAAACTCAAAGTTAATGAGAATTATTAAGATATTTGTTACTCGGCAATGTTTTTTTTCTATATAGCTGATTACCTTTGACCATCTCGCCTGATGGTAAGTAGTATAATGTAGTCGAAGATGTTTTTCAGGCTAGCCTAGAATTACAGGCTTTCAAAGACAGCTACCGGAACAAACCTTTAGTTGCTTGGCGACAGATTTTTTACTTGAGGGTGGTTGCTAGCCAGGCGGGCATTCGCGAAATGCCCTACCATTTCACCGATCCAAGTCATGACCGCAGCGGACGTTGCTTAACTTAGCTGTTCGGTTTAGAACAGCCGATCAAACTACGCTACGAGCGCTTCAAAAGGAAGGAACACCCTATGCTGGAAACTAAATCTTACTACTTTAGCTTAGCTGATTCGCTAAGTTAGAATTATAGGGTTTTGTCATCGTAAAAGAGTTTAAAGCTAATTGTAAAATTTGTCTTGTTTCTAGTTCAATTCAGTTTGGCTACAGATGTCGCTCCATTCCTTAAGACGATTGATAATAGGAAAGAAAGGATACATTTTAGCCATGACTGACTCACAACGATCGCTCAAGTGGAAGAGCATGATCTAGTTGTAGCAGGGACGGATGGCTTCGGTTCGAATCTCGCTCATACTCCAATTTTATCTTTGAAAAAATCTTAGATGGAATTAAATCTAACGCTTGACAGGTGTCATGGCTGCGTCTTTTGGTTGTCCCGAGATGAGTAGAGGCGGGAAATATTAGAACCTGAGGCCTAATTGGCTGATTTGAAACCATGGGGCTGAACTGATATTATTCACTTTTCCTTTGAAAACGAAGCCCATTTTGGAATTTAAGAACATATACCCGACAGCCAAAGCGTGAACTTTTATATAAACTCAACTTGTTGTTAAATAAAAACTCGCATGTAAATATAGTGCATTATTAGACCTATCGTTTCTGGCTTAAATCCTTTTTCTTTTGGACTAATATTTTTTTTTTTTATTATATAGCGTTTAGTATATAGCACTCGTTTTTAGGAGTTTGAGCCAGTTATTCGTAGCTCCAGATTTATTTAAAAAGTACAGTACACATGTATAAATAACTTCCCATTATAGAAAGTTCA
The DNA here is from genome assembly GCA_963854805.1 of Plagodis dolabraria. NCBI lineage: Eukaryota > Metazoa > Arthropoda > Insecta > Lepidoptera > Geometridae > Plagodis > Plagodis dolabraria. The sequence goes on from OY978444.1 coordinate 26,320,354, forward strand.
TTATATTCCCCATGTTTGTGGTGCAATAGAAATATTAAAAACATGCTTATTTTTCTTGAAAGAGATGCTTAAAGTTGGGTCTTTCTTTTATCTAAAATTACGATTATCTAAAATTAATCAATACTGTATAATTTAATGAAAATCTGATGCACCACAAACCTGGATATTAGGGTAGTGATTAACTGATTACGTAGGTAAAAAATCATTGAGTTTTATTCGCTATTATTAAAATGAGATTGGAGCTGCGTTTTGTCTGGGGGCGTTCGTCTAAAATACCCTTAATGCTTAAAATTAATTTTATCCCCAGTAATACAAGAGTAGATACAATTAGCCCTGGTACCTACTAGAGTGATAGGTATACAGTCATCTCAATAAATGTAAAGTGCAATGACTGATAGAAACAATGGGAACTTTTATCAATGTTTGCGAATTAGATAATTATTGCGATAATGATAAGAACAATAAATTGGAATACAATACAAAATTACCTTCACTTCTTCATTACAAGGTGATTCAAACACAAATACTTATTAGAACATGTCTCATTTCTCGATCGTGCGCTAAAAGAGTCAAGAACTTCTGAGGATGCTCCGTGTATAATCGAAACGCGGTGAAAATTTGGTTTGTCTACGTGATGCTTATGACGTCAGGTCAGCTTGACAGGAAAATTAGGCGGATTAGTTACAAGAAATTGTTTTCGATAAAAAAAAATAAGATCTTTTTTAAAATGTTAATTTTATGTTTTCATACAATATTTTAAAAATATTTGTTAATTATTATTCTTATTTCATATTTATTTCAGATAATCAATCAAAAGTTAATACACGAGAAAATAAATTAATAGTAGAACAATTTTCACAATTAGAACAATTTAAAAAAAAATTCAAATTAATACACTCATGGTTTGTTTTCTAACGTAATAGCTATAGAATCTCGAAGACCTGGGTTCGATCCCTAGTCGAACAGTTAATGGGGACATAATAACAGGGATGTTTTCAGCAAGTAGATGTATATCTGATCTGTACCCTGAAGACTACAACTGGCTCGACACATATTAGTTCGTAGTATAGTCATACATTATCACTTTGCACTGTGCTCGTCATTCCGAGGCGTTACTTCTCTGTCTTGTTGGTACCCAATACGGACTCTTGTTAAAGACACCTGGTAAAAAAAATATAATTGCAAGTTGAGAAAAAGTCTGAAGGAAAGTTTATTTCTAACTTTTATTTTGTAATTAAACGTGTTTTATTTTATTTTTGTTGGATGAATAAGGGCAGCATAGCGTGACGAGAGGTGACGCACCGTCCGTTCCGTTGACCGCATATTACTAATCAAAAAACTGCTGACGATAACGTTTAAATATTTAAAGTAAACTTTTACGTAGCTACTTTGTTTCAAGCATGAAAATATCAAAAAAGATAATTAATAAATGATTAAAAAAGATAAAACTATTTTAGTAATAATCAAAACATTCATCAAGATGGAATGCCTACTTTATTTATTCATTCTCACACGTATTTCACAGGCACGAAGTCCAACACATTATATAGACAAACTACTGAGATGATTAACTACATTCTATTTAAATATTATTAATTAAACCAGCAAAAACACTCACTTTGGTAATCGAATACGTCGTTTCGTCATTTCAAAAATAACTACATTCTGTCGAAATATATTATAAGTATCATAAAATATGTCAATCTCTGGATGTTGAGCTAGCATATCGTTGAGCAACGTGACTAGTCTAGATGTGGGTGCATTCTTACCACGAACATTGTGCAGAACACATACTGACAAGGTCCGATAAAAAGATTAGAAAATTGCATCCAATTTATAACTTTTAAAAGGGAGTGTGTTTTATGTACTTACCAAGTATTTTTTTATTCTAAATTTTTTACACAGGGTTTTTTCTTAAAAATTTGCCACCCTTATTGCTAAACAGGATACTTACATATTATATTATTATTTTAAACCTACTATTGCCCCGTATTAGGTGTCCTTAAGACTACAAGGTATAGGTCATAAAGCGTTCTGGCTTCTTCGTAGTCAGGCTGCGACAGCACTCCGTTGCACCCCCCCTACTAGAAAGCATGGCCATAAACAAATAATCGCCGACGCAGAGCATCGTTACGGGAGCACTTCATTAAAACATGGTATAAGTCGTCTATTTTGTCACATTGTCTTTGTCATGTCCGTTTTCTTCATCATGATGTGACCAAGTGTTTAAACTCGGTGAAATTTTGCACGCATCATCTTAAACCTAGAAAGAAAGAAAGAAGAAAGAAAATACATTTATTTGGCACACAAAAACTTCAACTTATACATTTCAATATTTAAAAACAGATAGGTATATAAACAGATAGGTGCTGTCAAAAAGGTAATATCTCAGCAAAATATCGAACGTCTGAGACATCCGGCGCTGGTTTTCAGATACACCCTTGCAGGTGGCTACCAAATAATATAATATATATATATATATATTATATAGCAAAATAAAAATACCTTTTATGAAAAACCGACGAGTTTATGCTTCTGGATTGCAAGTGTTCAAATTCGGTAAAATTTTGTATGCATCAAGTGTGAAAGGTTGAGCTGACCAAGTTGGTCGACATCCTTTTGAAGCTTTCGTAGCGAAGTTTGCTTAACCATTCTGAATCGATTAGCAAAGTTAAGCAACGTCCGCCGCGGTCATGAGTTGGATGGGTGACCGCTGGTGACATTACTACTGAGCGCTTCCGTGCTTCGGAGGGCACGTTAAGCCGTCGGTCCCGGTTGTTGTCTTAGGATGGCAGTCGTTACAGCATGGAAGGGCACTTTGCGAATGTCCGCCTGGCTAGCTACCACCGTCAAGTTGAAAATCTGTCGCCAAGCACCTAACGGTGTGTTCCGGCAGCTGTCCTTGAGAGCCAGTAATTCTAGGTTAGCCTGAACAACATCTTTGACCACATCATCACTTACCATCAGGTGAGATAGTGGTCAAAGGCTAAACTATCAAGCATAAAAAAAAACATTTTAAAATTTAGTTTAAATATATCAACTGTATCAAGTAGGATATCGTTTCAACTGGGATTTAAAATGTATCAATAAAACAATTAACATTGCCTCAAACAGGCTTTTGGCATTAGAATGGATAAAGGTATTGTGTTTGCAATCTAAAAATAAAATATTCAAATTAATTTATTCAATTTAGGCGTCTACGACGCTCTTATGAAGGTCCATTGCAAATTATAATGTTGAGACAATATACATAGTACTGCCACGTTCAGCAAAAAAAAAATATAGAGCCACTGCGAGAAGAACGGGCAAGAAACTCGGGGCCGTTCTTTTAAACATCTTTTAACAATGTGTTATATACAATATAATGCGACTATTACAATATTTGTTCAAATTAGGTAGGTGACAGGTGATAGCTTGGATATAAATTCGTTGAATCCAATATGCAATACGTAGGTCTTCTTGCGTTAATACCAATGCCTTAGTTCGGTTCCATTGCATTAAGACTAGCCTAATTATCAATCGAAATCTCCACCTTTATATCTTCTACTTAAAATTTTCCTCCAATCATATTGCTTCGCTCATTAATTAAATAATAATTTCACTTTTACATCTTAACGTGTAATCAAAAGTGTTCAATCTAACGATAATAACTCTGCACTTGCGTTACGATTACGTGCTCACCGTCACGTCACGATACACCTGTTCACAATGTCATCAGTGTACGATAAATGTCATTATTGTTCAACAAATGTTGCTGTTGTTCGACAAATGTTCTTATGTGCGACTAAACGGCCGTTGGCATTCCTCGCGCGTTTCGTTTCGTAGAGTAAGCGCTTGCGGAGATTGGCTTTTGATGAGGGGATAATGAACTGTGGTGTTTATTTCCTTATTGGCTTGATGAAATTTATTTACTTATCGAGAATTAATAACTTTATTAAGTACTTTGGAATAGCTTTTTATTTGTTGGTTTTTGTGTTTATGTTTGCATCGTGTTAATAAATGACGTATTTTCGACAAGTGACGACAATTATCGAAATCAGATAGGTACTGCTGAAGACATAATGAATGACACTGATGTTACCGGGTCTTGTACATTAATTGATTTTATAGTACAATACTATGCTGGTACGATTTACATTTGAACTTTTATCTATAAAAACAACAGATTTTTCTATGCTCAACTTGATTAACTTGAATGAACATTACTTTCATCATGCTAAATAAGGTATAACTAATGGTGGAGATTTCAGAATTCGAAAGTCTCCGTCATGACCTCAAATTTCTATTAACCACTTTCAAAACTGAAGCGGAATTTTCTCATTTTCTTTTCCGACTCTACTGGCTTCCACCCGTGGCTTCCTCGTGTGTAAATATGTCATATCGCGTTCTCTCGCAAACTAGTCAGTAAAACTGTATAATAAAACCATTTCATCATCACATATCACCATCCACATCTCTTTTCGCGTAGTTGGATAAAAACTATCCAATGTCCCGGGTCTCAAACTATTTCCATACCAAATTTCATCCAATTCGGTCCATTCGTTTTTAGGGTTCCGTTCCCAAAGGGTAAAAACGGGACCCTGTTAATAAGACTTCGCTGTCCGTCCGCCTGTCACCAGGCTGTATCTCAAGAACGGTGATAGCTAGACAGTTGAAATTTTCACAGATGATGTATTTCTGTTGCCGCTATAACAACAAATACAAAAAGTTGGCCAAGTGCGAGTCCAACTCGCGCACGTTTAAACAAAAAAAGGTTAAAATATGAAGTCAAATGTTGTAAAGCTAATGGTACGGAACGCTTCGTGCGTGACTCCGACTCGCACTTGGCCGAGTTTTTTATTAGTTTATTCGTTGCATACAAAAATACAAATCTTTCCTCTTTATAATATAAGTGTAGATTTCGAGAAAATCCTTTGGACCTAGTGGAGTCGATGACATAGCAGATAGGTTAGTATACTTATACAGAAACTTTCTAATTTATAATATTATTGTGATGCGATTTAAAGATATATCTTAATTTATAAAGTAGAACACTAGAATAGCTGCTCAATTGAGATACAGCGAGAACAGTTTTGCAATATGAGTAACATGATCATTGTCACAAGGCTCTGGCATTGAGTTGGAGCTAATTGCTTCAAGTGCGACGTATCAACATAACGTTAATTTATCTCTCGGATTAATGATACCACCTCCGTAATAGGAGTGACCTAATCAGCTGAAATAGAGGGAAAACATTGTGCAACAAGTTAGGGGATCGCGTAGATACACAGTGTAAAATAGCTTTTGTATAACTGTCTGGCATCCTGAGTCAAAGTAATTTATTTCATTAAGGTTTATATATTATAGTCTTACGAACGTTAACACAACAATATGAGTAATTCTAGGTTAGCCTGAACAACACCTTCGAACACATCATCACTTACCATCAGGTGAGATAGTGGTCAAAGGCTAACAGGTATAAAAAAAATAAAGTGCAATTGTGAATATTGACACTGTTATGTATAATTTTTATGCTATACGGAGCGGAATATTCGCTTCGCGAAAAAGCTCCTTAAATAAAGATTTAAAAAAAATTAAAGACTACCGGAATGTTCAATACAAAACTCAACCGAACCGACTCTCAACACTGAATAGTTTTAAATAACTTGTTGAAGTCGGCACCATGCTGATTCAAAACACTAACCTCACATTGTCATGGTCTTCCACTGGTTATTTTTAATTTTCAGTGTTGTAAAGCGCTTTACTCAAACAATGCGAGTAATTTAAATAAAACTATTAGTTAAAATAAAAATACCTCGACATGAATAGATTTTCAAAAGATATTGATGTTGGCTAAAACCCATCAGAAATTAAATTCCATACCACTTTGCATGCATCTTACTGGAATCGACGCCAGGAAAGTTTAATGGCATTGGCTACAGCGTGAAAGAACGAATCTGCTCAAAGAAATTGTCAAAATAACGACACAGTACGAGTATTTTTCAGTAAAACTGAAAGAATATTAATACTATTGTAATTAGTATCACTCTGATAAACATAACAAAACTTGACATGTGGTAAGGATTTTACAGTGTTAAAAAAAATAGGAAAAAATAAAATAAAAACAAAACATTTTTTTTTATTGCTGATAGGTAAGCCTTTGACCACAATCTCACCTGATGGTAAGTGATGACGTGGTCGAAGGTGTTAACAGGCTTAACCTAGAATTATAAACATAAATTAAAAATTAAAATGTAACTATTTAATAGGACTTTTTTGACAGAACAAACAATGGGTTTATACTCGTAATTCAGTGTACCTGCGGATGTTGCTCGTTTCGCTAAAAGTTCACATGATTTCTACAAAATTACCCATAAATAGCGTCATTAACCAGGTTTGTTTGTAATGAAAAATAATTATTGTAAATCCACAAATGTATTTAAACGCGAATAGTACTTAACTAGATATTCATACAAGAAGCCTGCAGCAACTTTGTCCTAAAAATTAAATAAGTTTTTACTCTAGTAACAGTATTAACTTCGTTTAAACTTATTGTGAAACAGTACTTAATTGTAAACATATTTGTGTAGTTACCTGTACATCGATCAAACGGTTCTTGCGGCCATTTTGAGGTCACGCCGGATGAATAATGCTCGGGCCGCATTAACGGTCATTATATGCAAATAATATTACTCCATTAACTGAGTAGATACGTCGTACCTTCATAATATACTTACTCGCATATACTTTTGAGTCTTAAATCAGCGCAGCGCAACGCAACCTAAGCCCCTGATGCAACAAAAAAGTATCTTTCTAATTTTGTCTTGGGTTTTCGTGATTATTATACACATTAATTAAACAGCTTTAAATGGCATAAATCACCTATATTTTTGGTTCTTTTTATCCTGACGTTTCAGGCACTGCAGTGATCTTGGTCACGGGGTGACTAATTGGTTTTATATGTCACTTAAATAATTAAGAAATTATTTTGTACCATCGTCAGAATTTTTAGTTTCAATCATACCATTTTCATTCCCTATTCACGCAATATGCGCTCACAGTGTCCAGAGGTCTTACAAGTTGGTCAGCCAGACACAAGGAGGTGGTACTAGCCAACCATCTCTATTATATTATTGATCTGCCTTGCATGGTCAAAGATTTCTGCAATATTGTTTTATTCGCCGATGATACGTCTCTGATTTTTAAAGTAGATAGGAAAGATAGTGAACTCATTCATGTAAATAATGTGTTATCTATGATCTCTGAATGGTTCGCCGCTAATAATCTTCTCTTAAATTCAAAAAAGACCAAATGTTTAAAGTTTTCTTTACCAAATGTTCCTTATGTTGAACCAAATATTAAGCTTGGCTTAGATAAACTCTCTATTGACAAAGCGACAGTCTTTCTGGGAATCAAAGTGGACTCAACTTTACAGTGGGATCCACATATACATGATCTAGCCGGAAGACTTAGTTCTGCTGCATATGCAGTTTGTAAGATAAGACAGTTAACAGACGTAGCTACTGCACGGCTAGTTTATTTCGCGTACTTCCACAGTATTATGTCGTATGGTGTATTGCTGTGGGGAGCTGCTGCTGAGATGGAAACAATCTTTATCTTACAAAAGCGTGCAATTCGAGCCATATATGAAATGGATCCTATGGAATCTCTAAGGGATCTTTTTAAAGAAATTGATATATTAACTTTACCGAGTCTGTATATATTTGAAAATATTATGTATGTTCGGAAAAAATTTAGTAAATTTAAATTAAACAGTGACAACCACGATTACACCACTAGGAACAAATATAAATTAACGGTACCGTGTTTTAGATTAGCAAAGACAAATAAAAGGTCCTTTTTAGGTAATTGTGTGCGGTTTTATAATAAAATTCCCGAACATATTACAATGCTCACAGAAGGAAAATTCAAATTACACGTGAAAAACATTTTGATTAAGAAATCCTACTACACAGTTTGTGATTACTTAAACGACAAAAATGCTTGGAAAATTCCACCTCTGCCAAGCCATCACCTGTCTCCTACGTAATTTAAACAAATATTGTAATAATTGTATTATATTGTTTATAACAAATTGTAAACAGACGTTTAAAAGAATGGCCCCGAGTTTCTTGCCCGTTCTTCTCGCAGTGGCTCTATAATTTTTTTTGCTGAACGTGGCAGTACAATGTAGAATATTTCAATATTAAAGTTTGTAATTGACCTTCATAAGAGCGTCGTAGACGCCTAAATTGAATAAATGATTTTGAATTTGAATTTGAATATTGAAGTTAGGGTACTTTTTCATTTCAATAGCCTCACGAAACATTCTTGGATTTCTTGGCACACACCTCTCTGGTGAAGATTTGTGGATTGTCGAACCAAATGTATTTGTTGGTAAGCAGTACTGTTCATAAATCCCTTTACAGACAGATTTACTTAGTAATGTTTTAATATACGTAGGTAGAATATATAGAAGCCTATAAAACCACGTACCCACGTTTTGCGCCAGATATTTTGGGTGACACTTAATAGGGAGCCAGTCTATTTCCATCTAATCGGGTATTATACAGATAAGATAAAATTAAATAGATACGTTAATAAATAATAAATATGTACGTACATTTATATTTAAATAAATATTATTTTTAAAGTGTTATCAACTGATTCCTATTCACAATCCACCCAATTTTGACGTGATCAATGTAACAAAAAAAGTGAATACAAAATGCCGAAGTTACTTACCTAATGAAGCATGACAATTAACTCATAAAAACCTTGGAATCGCGTCCGATTGGATAAAATTAATCAATGGCGAGCCGCCCCGGCCATCCCGACCCGTCAATGGGGCGTAGGGTTACCACACCGCATGGGAGAGAAAGAATTTTTAAAAACACTCGTGCCCGACTTCCTCGACGATGGAAAATTGTTGCGATGGTACTTCATCCTAGACAAAATAATTCAAAACTTCGACATAACTTCAAGGAATTTTTATTACATGTCAAAATTTAAAACTATATGTGTCGTCGGACTTTTCCCCAAAACGGTCACCAGAGGTCTGATTTAGACGCTTTGATGCAAAACGTATTTCAGTTTTTTTTTAAATAAAATACACATTTGTTTTTACATATTTCTGTACATTCGACCAGTGCAAGTAATATTCTGTTATTTCAATTGAGTCTTTGATAGTGTGTATAGTTAAAATGAGCATGAGTGTGATGTAATGAGTCCCTTTGTAGCCTTCTTTGTACTTACCTTCATAAAATGCTGTTCCTATTTACGCTCTAAACTATTCTGCCGATTTAGATTAAATTTGACAATGTATGAGATTTCATTTAACCAAATCAATGGCGATATAACCAAAATTCACGCAATTGGAGTAGGAGAAAGTAGTCAGGTACTTAATAAGAAAATAACATTAACTTCTTTTTCAAATGTAATGCCTATCTTACAAACTTTCTAAATATTAATTTACAAACTCAACAGAAAAGTTGGCCATCCTAACGGAATGGATATTTTATGTTCCCGTGGGCGAAGAGTGGGCTCCAATTTGTCCGCAGTTTTTTAATTAGTATGGATGTGAGAGAAAACGAATTGGATTTATACTGCGAACTCTCTTAGCTTCGCTAGTTGCGTATTGCAATCGAAAACAAACTGGTCATGTGCGTGTGGTCAGGCATTAGGTTGAGTTCCATACAAAAATATGTGTTACATATATTAGTCAAATAGGAATTATTGTAACACATTGCTTTTTTATATAATTCTCACTGGATTTACATACATTCATAAAATCACGCCTCTTTCCCGTAGGGGTAGGCAGAGACCACAGATTTCCAGTTGCTACGATCCATCTATCGATTGATATCTCTCGCTTTATCTACACTCATCAATCCTTAAATATCGGGTTAGGGTACTCCCTTCAGAATGAAAAATTCCAGGTCATTTTCAATCTGATACGTTCGCCTGGCTAGGTCTTTTCGCTGGATTTAATATTGATTATTGTGCTTTAGTTTATAGATGTATTTCAGTAGAAAATCTGTCTCCAAGCACATAACGGTGTTTTTGCTGTCCTTGTGCCGGTGCCTATTGTAAGCTTCAACTGGAATTCATGAAGCCTGTTTTCTATCATCGCCCATTTTTTGTGGTGTCTTACCACCACGGTGGCGGTCTTCGACCAAAATTATCATTCACCTCTCTCGTATGATATCGAATAGCTGACCGCTTTAAAAAAACAATGTCACAGACGTTATTATATCGACTCGTAAGATATAATGATAAAAACAAAAGTGACCTTATGGTTAAATTTAATCCTTGTTGAACATAAATTCTGACTAAAATCCCGGAAGATATCACTTTGCTCAACCCGATCATCACCTTCCGAGTATCTCTTTTTAAAATTTGATTTCTCAAAGCCCTTCCGGTAAAGGAATAATATGTACGTATATTATCGTCCATATATCTCCATTTGTCTTCATGACCTGATCCAAGGCCTCAGTTTCTGAATGGCAACACCACACTTTCGCGTTTATGATATAAATAAGCGTGACTCATATTTTGTTTCAACTCTATGAGCCTTAAGATAAGGAAAAAATAGATTTTATGAATTTGTTGAACCCAATTACCACCGGCAAACAGAGTGCGTGTGCTTACGTATTCTGGATGCTTGCACTTAAAGGATAACCTCTGACAGGTCACCCTTATCAGTTTATCCCAAGCATGCACACTTATACTAACAAAATTAAATAAATATCAATCAGAAAAAATGCCTGGTTAAAACAGCCAATGCTTCATCTATATTGCCATTTTAGGCTTTTATCCCAACTTCATAATGCGTACAATTGAAGTATTGAACACCTGATCTGTATTTCCGTTAGATATAATGTGGGAGTCTTCAAGTACAGAGTCAGTAGGTGTCTTGGGCAAGAATGTTCCACAGTCGACTGCGCAGTGGCTTTCCGTGAGGTCTCAGTAGTATGCTTATCAAAAAACACTAGGCGTTACAGTGTACAAAACTAACACAAGCAACATTTTATCACCGGTATTAAACACACGCAATATGCCTGGGTCATCAGCCATTGCACCGTCTTGCCTCCCTCCCTTCTAATTAGGCTCACATTCTCATTCCGTTTTCGCGTTTTATTCCGCTGGCGGTCGCGCCTTAATTACGTTACTCGCGGTCGCAGTAGCTCTTGCTTAATCTGTGGCGGAGCCCGAGAGCCGTTGTTTAGGAAGCCAAGAGGTCTAACAAGTAACTGATGCTTCGAATTTTTGTTCACAGTGAAAAACTGTCGTTACTAGTTTGTGGAATAACATGAGCGTCAAATGCAAACCCGCTACGTCGGCATGGGTTTGATTTTCGGTTCAGACTTGTTTCAGCCCGGAGTTACAGCCGCTCTTCTATACTCTGCAACTTCAAATGTCTCCGCGTGCTTCCCAGTACTATTATTACCAGCAAGTCGTTCACAAGTGAGACTGCACGGCTATGGAATGTATTACCGATTGACATTACACATAAAAAACTCTTACAATTCCTAAAAATATGGTATTTGTTGGAAGATATTGCTTTTAGTTATATAAGGCCGTCGTAACACTACCAATGACAATTTTAATTGTACTTAATATTTATTACCTTGAGTGGTGTAACAATAAAGTATAATCTACCTATCTACTACATCATCACTTCTTATCCAGTACATACATAACATGTCATATTTTTTTTTCAGTACATTTAATACATGTACTTTACTAATGTTTTGTTGTTTCTTTGTAATGTTATTTTTATATAATTTCAAATAAATTTCAAATAAAAAAAATTCTATCTATCTATCTACATGTAAATAATATTATTGGGCCAAGTACTGTCCATCAAAATATTGCCTCGAAGAAATCATTATTAGTGACAGGGTTGCCCATTGTACTTATTACAAATAAAATTATTTACATAACTGTCTAAAAGTATGGTAGCATTTAATAATCTTTGTGCCTTGTATGTAAAAAAAATAGTATTGAATTGTTATATTCTCAGTAACAGTATGGAACTGAACCCAGTGCCGGTGGATCAATGGGTACAACCCCTTACATGGGGCTTAATAACATCTGGTGAAAAAAAAGAGTTAAACTGGTTAACAGGGGTTTTACTCTCCTATACAACTTACGGGTTAATTATGTAGTTTGTAGCTGCTGATAAGTAATGCCTGTTTTTATGGTAAGTATACTACTAATTCTAGGTAAGCCTGAACAACATCTCCGACCATCACCACTTACCATCAGGTGAGATAGTGGCTAACCTACCAGGCATAAAAAAACTATATGTTGATGTTGATTATCTACAGACACTATAAAAATACCGAAAGTAAATTAAATAGATTGGAGTAGGCACCACTTAAACAATCAGAAACGTACAACTTATCGTCGCTTAAAGCATGAGGCTACTATTGAAAGCAGATATTTAGAGAAAGCTTATTATACCTCATTACCTCGTTACGTATTCACAGTTTTTGCACCATCATCCATATATTATTATTACCGCTGACAACATACAAAAGCGGGCAAAGAAAACGCGGAAATAAACACTCACTAACAAGGATGACTTACAGTTTTTAAGGCTTTATTAAAATCGGAAGGCGGTGCTCGTAGTAATTGAAAAAAAATCACTTAACAGGTAAATAGAAGGCCTTGAGACGGGAGCTGTTGGTTGCTAATAAGATTTTTAAACGGCAACAAAGTATCCAATCTATGGGGTTTGAATAATGAAAACGGCACCTGACAGTTCCCAACTACCCCCTCTGCCTAAACACGCACAAACTACCCCATTGACACCACGACTCCTGTTTACAACCTTGATGTTATATTATTAGAAAACATTTTACCTTGTACGCGTTAGAGAATAGACATAAGTTTGAGTAATTATGCATAATTGTATTCCGTGTCCTGAGCTCTGACGTAATTCTTTCTTATTTATGAGCTCGAAATAATGTAGAGCTAACACAAAATGCGTGTCGCGTATAATTGTTGTCAGTTGTTTGTTAGTATCGAACGTTTGTGTTGATTACTGTCGGGCTTACGCTGAAATTTGTTAAAAGACAATTTATTTAATCATTATTCATTCTGAAGTACTTCTGATGTACCTACTGCCAGTATGTAAATAAAGTGTTAGTTTTTTTTTAATTTACGATGAGCCGGACAAGCCTTCATCCGATGGTAAGCGCCATGCCAGTCTATTACAATTGTAGTGTCACATTACTCGTTCTGTTTGACACTGTACTGGACTCGTCACTCTGAGACGTATGTTAGTTCTTATGTCTCATTCGCCCACTAATTTCACTAGATACCGTGCCCTTCACGCCTAATTACAGTAGTGTTGCTCACGGCTACGTCAAGGAAGAATATCTGAAGAATACTGACACCTACCAAGACGAAATCTTGCTAAAGAGACATAACACGTAGTGGTTCATGGCAATAAAACATGTCATAGGTTCCACGTTACTGTTAAACTTAATGTGACAATTATGTTTACTTTTATGTACTTTGATACTTTAGTAACGTAACTTAAATCTATGAAATATTTGTTTTTATCTCTCACACACCAGTTAAAGTGGAGATTTTGGTTCAGTTTATTTTTGCTATTTTAAAGTAAAATATTTGCATTGGAAAGTATGTCATATGAAATAATATCAAAATTAAAAAAATAATTAAATTCATGTTAAGAAATCCACTAGAATATAAAAATATATCTACTGACCATTCCGCTTTTCCAATTCTCCTACTGAGCCGACGACAGCACGTCATAACCGCCACATAGCCTAACCGGAAGAATGTTTCACTTCTACACGAAGCATCATCAAGAAGTTTTGATTCTTCGAGCGCACAATCAAGAATAATAAAAGAGAACATGTACTCTTATTCACATTTAACAATGTTTGAATGTATTTATTATTTAATTGATATTATTAAATATAGATTTAGGAAAAGTAACTCCATAATCGATTATTTATCTTTGTCATATGACTTTATAAAATAAAATTGAGTGCGTTTCACTGCGCACACGTTGAACTCTAATATAAACAGAGAGTTATTAAGAAATTATCGAAACAGAATAGTGTAGTAGGGAGGCATCCGTCTTAAAATTGCTCTTACTTCGGCTGCGATCCAAACTAGGGCCGCCGCACGCGACGCCGCTCATTAGTCGACACGCAAAGCTTCCCTCCACTACGCGCCAATACCGGGCCCTCATAGCCTTCATTAGACGTGCCCGACAACAAGTGTGTCAGTTATAATATACTCTATAACTCCATCGCAATGAAATACAACCTCTAATATCACGATGGTAAAACTTATTTTCTTCCACCTAGATGAGTACTCACCGGTACCCGCTGCAAGCGATATTTACACCGGTTTATGAATGCGATTGTAACTGAAACGTTTATTTATTACACGAAATGCGTGCTAAGGCCAGCACCCCAATAAATTCGTCAGTCCGTCAGTTTGTTTATTTATGCCGTGGACGTCGACGCCAGCGCAAGAAATTAATCTAAACGTTCGCTACAACCCTTTATTCTGTCGGACACAGAAATTAAGCAAATTACATTCAGCAAAGCAAATCGTTTCAAAAGAAAGGGCTACTGAAATAATTGTCTACTTTACTCTCGGAGAAATAGAATTACAATCTAAATTAATTACGCTTTTAAAGCGTCCGTTATTCTTAATTAGTTTCTGCACCGCAGCGGAAGCTCCGCCCGCTCGCGCTCTTAATGAAGGGTAGTTTGGAATCAGTGCGTTTGATCAACTCTGTGCAGTCTTAATTACGGCGCCCGTTCCGCGCGGGACAATCCGGTTATTTATGACTACATAAGCTTGATCATTCTTTAATGAATACTTGTTTTAAAACGTTTAATTAAGTTTTACGGTGACAGGGCCGCGGAGACGTCCCGCCGTTCCGCCGGCCGCGAGCTAATTGGCTCGGGTTGACGCACTCCACCCCGCGACCCGCTAACCGCCCCACCGTAGACCGCTCCTAATTGTATGAAATTGCTAATTGGAAAATTTTATAAACGCGCCCGCCCGCAATCCCACATTCAGGAATCTGTTGATGGTTTGTCAAGAAAAATCCATTATGATAAAAAAATACTGTTAACTAGGACCAAGTTTTCCAATCATACAGGTCGAAGCAAAAATATGAGTTCACCATCTTATATTGGTTTATGTTTGTCCGCAGGGCGTGTAGTCGTGGTGGTACGTGCGAGCGGACTCCGCTCCAACCGTCAAGCTGGCAGCGAGCGCGCTGAGCATGAACCCGCACTACCACGGGTACGGTGAGCTAAGCTCGCCACACCCGTCCTCGCCAGAGGCCGCCTTCGCTGCCAACGGGCACGACTACCCTCACAACAACAACAACCCGGCGCTGAAAGAATGCGCCGGATGCGGCGGCAAGATCGTCGAACGATTCCTCCTCCACGCCCTCGACAGATACTGGCACCACGGCTGCCTCAAATGCACCTGCTGTCAGCAAGCCCTTGCAGATATGGGACGATCATTCTATTTCAAAGGTGGAATGATCCTATGCAAAAGCGATTACACGAGGTAAGTCTACACTAATTTAGGATTCTTCCACCTGCATTATTTATGGCTCTCTGGGTTCTTTACAAACGACTAATTAATACCTTTTACGGTATGGAATGCGAGTTCGATCTTTCCTATCGATCGTCGATTTAATCAGTTTTTATTTCGTCATCTGACGATGACAATGGCGCGTCAGTCGAACGCATCGAACTTCCAAAAAAGACACTGAGAAAGCCGCAGGCGCATTGTTATGAAAATGCTTTGTGCCGTTGTGTTTTCTACCTGAGAGAGGTACAAAAAGTACTCAGTTTTGCACACAAGGCCGATCGAAGACGTCGTCGGTGGCGTCTCCTAAGCCGCATAATTGGCCATGTTAAAGAACGCTCAGGACTAATTTGTGGTGGAGATAACTAACAAGCTTTTTATAGCAAACTTGTCGCTAATTAGCCTTTTGAATCCTATTACTCTTCCACGGATATGGTATTAGGAAACTCATGTATATATTGTAACAATCTGATGAATGGTCATAAATATTAATGATAATAAGTTTCTATCATTAATTTTTAATAAACTTGCTATTTATAATTTTCAACACGTTTACTCAACCAGAACTTAATGAAAAATAAGAAAATTATGTATATTTTAATTTACATGAGTATGTACAAAATAATTTATTTAATTAAAATAAACAAGTTCTTAATTATTAAGTTTTACTGCAGAACAGTCGACAAGTACTTCATAGTTATTGTATACGTTCCTTAGTTTATAGTGCATAAAAGTAATGACTATCTAATTATTGTTTATTACATACAATCATAAAATGTTTTATGTGGGCATAAAATAAGCAGCGATATTTAGTTGAGAGTTAAGATTTATTTGAATATAAGCAGAATTCGTAGTACAAACACAGCTATACTTGACTACTGAAAGGCCACAACCCAAAAGTCAAAACACATCTGTAGCGCACGGACCATGTGGTCCGGAGCCCAGCTGCGCGCGCGTTAATTAACAAAACGCAAAGAATCCGACCCAATTATCTCAATCTCACCGTCCGTAACATACATTTTTACCTTCACAGAACTTTCGCTTTCGAAAACACCCACAACATTATTTATCACCTTAAATGCTTATAAATACATCAAAATTCTAACCCCCGTATTTGACGTTCACATAAATTCGTTTTACACTGATTTCCCTTGTTTACCGGCGGTTGAGAGCCAAACTAGAACGAAGAGTGGGCCGACCGCGGCGTGGCTCGTGCGTCGTAGATTCGATAAAGCTCGTCTCACAGTTGACAGAGACGGCGGCGGCGGCGCGGCCTAACGAGCGAGGCCCCCTCGTCCCGGGCTCAGGGGGATGAAGAAGTGCGGTTCCGTGCATGTCTCTGCTGATTGACCCGCGTCACTCGGCAAACAACAACTAACGAGTCGGCCCCCGCGCCTCCAGGTACGGTAATTCGCTCGAATCGCTCCCGCGGTGGTTGCCCATCGCCTTCACCCGTCACCCGAAGACTTCGCGCCGTTTCTGATTGAGACTCCTTAACAAAATTAACGTTCTCGCACGCAAACACCCGTTATCCGCGCCTTTTGTCCCGATATGATGGATTGCGGTCCCGTTCCACAAAGACGCTGATGATGTTTCCCTCTGCTGATTACGCTGTGTACCCACCGAATTAGACGTTCGAGGTTTCCCCGCGTGTGTACGCGACTATAAAGACGGCGGAAGCGTTACATAAACATTAAGACGGCTTAATACGAGTTTTATAATGATTTATTACCCCCTATTGTTTGGATGAAGACATTTAAAACCCATTTGTACACCGCCGTAAAACTTATACTACTGTACTGGTAATAAATTGATTGTGTTCAAATTAATTTAATCGTCTTATATGCGTAACAAAAGATAGTAAATTGATTATCTTCTTAGCGGGACGCGTAGCACATCTACGAGATACTTGATAAGTTACACTTTTCACTTTCGTTGTGAATAAAGAAACAAAAGCAATACAAGTTAGATACCTACGCCACATTAACTGATTCCCGCAAAAGATCAAGAGGCATCGGCAATAGGTAGCATGGGCACGTCCAACAGCGTTGAAAGCAGGTTCGTTAGGGCGCGTGCGGGCTTCGTCAATCAAGGCAATTGGTGCTCAATCGGCAATCAGCGCCGCCCGCGCCCGCGCCGCACCGCCGCCCGCCCTAACGAGCCGCCCTCAAATACCAACTTCTTGCCTCTGTAACACTTTCATGTCAACTAAACGACTTTTAGATTTGCAACAGTTGTAATGTGATTTGTAGTCAAGGTATTTTATTTATAAGAATGAATAACTTACTATCAATTTTATCGTGAGGGACAGTGTATTAGGTGCTACTATAGCATAGGGGTTATGAAAGCCATATCATAACGGCTGTTTTTCTCTGAAGACGTGAACTGACGTATTTAAGGCCCTTGGGTACGTCAAATTCGTACTTTCTAAAGCGAACTCCTCCGTAACCGCTGAAGTTGAAGATTTGAAAAAACAATATTTTATAGATGAATTCAAGTACAACATTTGCAACATATGATTTTACGGTATTACTATTACTTTTGCCATAAAAAAAATTCAAACTACATACTATTTCTTGACATATATTGCGAACTCCTTCTAAACGGCTGCGATGTTTGAAAAATAAATTGTACCATAATATTTCTAGATAGATATACTACAATTACAACATAGCATTTGTAAATCCATTGATATTTTCTTAACAAAATGTCGAATTATTCAGATTCAGAACGCTAGCGGTTCCGAGGTACTCTGCGCGGACGCGGGCGGCAGTGTTGCGCAAGCGTTGGCACGGGGAGGTTGTGTCGCTCGTAGCTCCGCTCGCGCTTTCGACTGACAACGATCTTGTCTTTGTATTAGTGCATTGACACGCGAGATTCGCAGCTGTGTGCGTGCAATGATTCGCTCGCTGCAGAGGGACAACTTGATTGCGACGTGAAGTATGCGCGTTGACGCTTTATTATTGGTACTTTGTAGACAAATTTTATTTGAATTGTATCACATATGAAAAGAATCAAAACTTGAAATCGACAATGTTGTAGGTACTTTACAATGGGCGGCCTTATCAATAAGATCAATGAAAGGTTTAGGTGATTAATATATGTACAAAATTAATTAGTAATGTGTCATGTTATAACTGGTAAACTTAAGATAATATATTTTTTTATATTATGGCAAATAGTTTCCGGCTTTAGTAGTTTGTAGGGTACAAAATAGTTATCTACTACATTAAAATTTGTATGGGGCTTCATACATCTTTTGGAGTTCTAAGCTTTTCTTGATGATTGTATTAGGTGTTTTGATATAGGTTAATTAAAACTGCATAAAGATAACGTCTGCTAAGTGAAGATGGATAACGTATCTCTAAAATAGTAAGAGATAGGTAAGAGATATTTGCCCCGTGGGGTGCCGGGTTAGAATTGCACCTCCACATATAATCCCGTGGGTGTCGTAAGAGGCGACTAAGGGAAATCTACTGGAAGGTGGGCAGCAGCGCCTTCTAAAGAACTGCCAACTTACACTGCGATCCCCAAGACGCCTGCCAAGCGTGGGGATTATGGCAAATGCCCCCTTAAAGTGGAAAGCTGTGTTCAGCAGTGGACGATCTGGCTGTTACAGTTACAGTAAGGGAGATTTGAACAATTATCACATTCGACATCAACAAGAATCGGGAGATCAGTCAAATGACACTTGTCATAGATCCAAAATGGCGGATTCAAGATTCTAAAAATCAAAACCAGTCCGATTTGGCTGAAAATCGATATCTAGGTTTTTCTGGATGTTCTTATTCCATATATGGAATTTATTTTTCGATGACTTCTGCTAAGTAAAGAAAGTTACTCCGATTTGGCTGAAATTCAAACTCTAAATAGTTCTGGACGTCTTTATTCCGAATTTTGAATGTATTTTTCTATGACGTCTGCCAAGTGTAGAAAGTTACTCCGATTTGGATGAAATTCTAAATCTAGGTAGTTCTGGACGTCTTTATTCCAAATTTTAAATTAATTTTTCGACGACATCTGCCAAGTGAAGAAAGTAACTCCGATTTGGCTGAAATTCAAAATCTAAGTTGTTCTGGACGTCTTTATTCTGAATTTAAATTTATTTTTGATGACTTCTGCCAGGTGAAAAAAGTTACTCCTATTTGGCTGAAAATCGAAATCTTGGGTTTTCTGGACGTACTTGTTCAATATTTAGCATATATTTTTTGACATCTGTGATCATCAGGTGAGGAAAGTAACTCCGATTTGGCTAACATTCAAAATCTAGTTAGTTCTGGACGTTTTTATTCCGAATTTGGAATTTATTTTTCGATGGCGTCTGCCAAGAGAAGAACGTTACTCTGATTTGGCTGAAAATCGATATCTAGGTTTTTCTGGACGTCCTTATTCCAAATTTGGAATTTATATTCCGATGACGTCTGCCAAGTGAAAAAAGTTCCTCCGATTTGGCTGAAAATCGATATCTAGGTTTTGCTGTGCGCCATTATTCCGAATTTGGAATAAATTTTCTATGTCGTCTGCCAAGTGTAGAAAAATACTCAGAATTAACTAAAAATGGAGACAAATGACTGCACGCCACAGATTAACTCATAGTAGTTGGAGCTAACTGCGTTCAAGAGATAAGGAATTTGTTTGGCGTCCCTTCACTGGTTTTCAACGCATAAGCGACAATATATATAATAATACTTTTAAACGTACACAAGCCGTGGGTTCCGCAATTATTTTTAATAATTAGCAATATCAACGTAAGTTTATAATTTTAAGTGGTATGTAAGTTAGTTAAAGAATTCAATATATATATTTTTAGTTTATGATTAACATAATATTGTTTCATATTACGAATAATACTATTATTTAAGTAACGGCGTTAGGCACAACGTCACACTACATATCTAACCGTTTTCGAGATATGTCATCTATCTTCACTTGGAGACGTCATTGATAAATAGTAGATATCAGTTTTTAGCCAAATTAGAGTAACTTCTTTCACTTGACAGACGTCTTCGAAACATTCATTCCAAATTCGGAAATAAGGACGTCTAGAACAACCTAGATACCTATCGATTTTCAGCCAAATTGGAGTAACTTATTTTACTTGGCAGACGTCATAGAAAAATAAATTCCAAATTCAGAATAAAGACGTCTAAAACAACCCATATATCAGCCAAATCGTAGTAACGTTTTTCACTTGGCAGACATCATCGTAAAACAAATTTCCTACGTCCACAACCACCTCAATATCAATTTTCAGCTTCCAAACCTTATCTGAGCA
This sequence comes from Plagodis dolabraria, assembly GCA_963854805.1. NCBI lineage: Eukaryota > Metazoa > Arthropoda > Insecta > Lepidoptera > Geometridae > Plagodis > Plagodis dolabraria. The sequence continues at coordinate 26,341,211 of OY978444.1, forward strand.
CATATTTGGCTCAACGAATAAGCATTGTAATTCAACAGGGCAATACTGCCAGCATGCTGGGAGCGCTGCCAACTGTAGGGAGTGGGCTGGAGCATTTGGACTGCCTGAGTCTGCTATGACTTATAGGTTGTCTAAATGCTTTTATTGTAGTAGCTGTAGTGTTGTATAAAGTTCATAGTATTTTGATTAATAAAGGCATACTGCCGAAAAAAAAAATATTCAGCCAAATCAGAGTATTTTTCTTCACTTGGCAGACGACATTGAAAAAATATATGCAAATTCAGAATAATGACGCCTAGCACAACCTAGATATCGGAGTAACTTTCTTCATTTGACAGATGACATTAAAAAAAATCTTAATTCGGAATAATGACGCCCAGCACAACCTAGATATCACTTTTCAGCCAAATCGAAGTAACGTTTTTCACTTAGCAGACGTCATCGAAAAGTAAATTCCATATTTGAAATAAGGACGTCCAGAAAAACCTAGATATCGATTTTTAGCCAAATCTTAGTAACTTTTTTCACTAGGCAGACGTCATCGAAAAATAAATTCCAAATTTGGAATAAAAACATCCAGAATAATAATAATAATAATATAAACAATAATATAATATCAAAAATCTTTATCTTTATGTTATAAATCGCACTGATTCAGGACTTGATTATATAAATATGTTTCAATAAAAGGGCTAAATCTTCTTGCAAAAGTTGTACGAATAACAGGTTATTTTAATTGGTAAACTCGTTGTAGCATATTACTAAAATCAGCAGATTTTTCAAAGAGTTTGGGTGCGAACTGAGTACAACCTAGATATCGATTTTCAGCCAAATCGTAGAATTTTTCTTCACTTGGCAGATGACATTGAAAAAATAATTCCAAATTCGGAATAATGACCCTTAGCACAACCTAGATATCGATTTTCAGCCAAATCTGAGTAACTTTCTTCACTCGGCAGATGACATTGAAAAATAAGTAAAAGGAATAAAGACGTCCAGAACAACCTAGGTATGTACACTATCAATTTTCATACTGATCTCAGCCGCAGTTGCAATTGCGGATACACACTAGAATCGTACGGTAGGCATATAAAGTGCCATGTTACCGGAGCGCATCGCGCATCTTCATATTCTTTGACCATTATATTTGTGTAGCGAGCGCGGAACGTATGCGGCGATGCGCGAGTAAAGTAAGCTCGATTAGGCCCAGATGCTCAAGGCCATTGGCGACCCTATACGCCTTAAACACCCACGTATCGCCAGATTAGAGAAATACATCTTATAAGTTTTTGTGGCACCATATAATAAGGAGCGAGCCTATGGTCATCTGCGTGGCACGTTTCAAGATTCCAGACACGTAATAAAAAAAAAATGTTGGAAAAACCCGATACCTATCCGACCCGGAGAAAGAACTCATCAGGAACTGAAGATTTCAAAGCTTAACTACGAGGCAATCAACTCATTTCACAAACAAATAATTAAAAAAAACAGTTACTAACACTACATCATCTTCTTTATGGCTATTTTATTTTAGGAATATAATAAAAAATTAAGTTATATGATTTCTTGTCCATAATAACTTCGCGCTTATCTCCGTATTTAAATTAGCCAAACGTCACAATAAAAAGTTAAAAATATCCTTAATGTCAATTAAAATATTTTATAAACCTCATAATTCCCACGTCGTTGAGAGTCATATCATGTTTTAAAGTACTATAATATTCAATCGAGAAGACTGTGAGAGGTTTACGCGATGGCATCTCTACAATATTTATTGCGCGATGTCGAAATGTTGTTTATTAAAACTCGTGTCCTGGGCGGGCGGGCGGCGGCGGCGACGTCCAATTTGGGCGCTCGTTAAGTTGCAAAAGACGCACGGTTTAATTGCAACCGCTCGCCCCTAATGAGGCCCTGCGTCCGGGACTCGACTGTTTCTCCGCACAAATTGACATTGTACGTAAATTGACATCACCAACGATGCACGGAGCTAAAGGATGAGCTCGTTGCGACTCTTCAAAGGCCGAGAAACAAAATGCTATCTGAGTTTAAAACGATCACTTCTTCATTTCGTTTGATGAGGTTAATAACGATTTGTTCACCTGCTTCAAACTGTATCTGTTTACATAGAACTTCACCGGATCAATTTGAATCTATATAATAAACACTGTACTGCTCTAAAATGTTCACCCTTAGAATACGGCTTGCAAGCAAATACTGTGGAACCGTGGTCAATCTATAAGGCTAGCCAATCTAGTCCGGAGGGGATTGGGTTACGTCGGCGCATGGTCCTGATTAATTTCGTTTGGCTCTTTGTCCCAGAGACTCTTGGACGTCTGACTTTGTCGTGTCTCCATCGCTCTAAACCGAAACTAAAGAGCGTCCGGCAAACGCTCAATCTTTGTTCGAGATTTGATTACTGATATCTCGGAGCGGCGCTAAACCGTATCGAGAATATGAATGTCCGAGCCCGGTTTATTAACTTAGTTGACTGAAGTTACGGCTTTAATCTAAAGTTAAGGTCCTTAGATTGTTCTCAATTAATAAAACTTTACTTTTGTACTACATTTGGGATTTAATCTTTTTGCAAACTCAACAAATTTATTAATTCCGTTTATCGTTCAGGATATTTATATGCAATGAAACAGGGCGCTTGTAATTGCATAGCTTATTGTGTTGAGAGCTTCTTTATGTGTATGCATCTGAAACACTTAAATCTAAATGCCTATTTGGGAGAGCACCTCGTCGCGTAGTCCGTAGAAACGGGGGGAGGCTGGGGCAGTTAAGTCGGACAGTGTAAGTAAATTTGTCAGGAGTAATTTACTTCCAGGGCTGCGCTTGATGTGTGCTCCAGCCGACGCGACGACACCATATGCCGTTCCGTAAATCACTTGGAAGCGCTAATATTTGGCTAACGCAATATGCACTATCGACTTAGAAAAACTACAACAATCTTTAGGTACAGTGTAGGTATAAGTCATAACATAAGTAATTCGTTAAATTAACTATATAAGTTCTAAGTCAAGTCTAGCGTAGTCGCTATATAATAGGGAAACCTAGTCTAGCACGATGCTAACAACCCACCGTTTTGTGTCTAGTTTTATTTATGGTAATATTCAGGATAGCTTTTTATAGTTATCAGCTAAAAAGTAAAAATTGTAAAGCTAGCCTTAGACCACTATTTCATCTGATAGTAAACAAGTGATGCTGCGGTCGAACATGTTGTTCAGGAAACCTAGAGTTATTGACGCTCAAGCGCAGCTGTCAGTACACAATGTAAGGTTCTTGGTGACCGTTTTTGTTCTTTAGAATGGTAGCCAACTAGGCGAGCATTCGCAAAATACCCCACGAAATGATACTAGGGTTACCCATCCTAGTCGTGACCGCAGCGAATGTTTCCTAACCTAATTGATAGATTAAGAACGACTATCTATGCAAGCTTCAAAATGAATGCGATGTATTATTAACAATATGGGTTATTATTCTATTATTACGTGATATTATTAATAAGTAAAATACGTAATCAATTTAATTCAAATAATATTGTTTTACGAATTATAGTATATAACCTAAACGCTTCAAAACCTAACCTAACCTAATTTTTTGCGAGAAAATTTGGCAATTCATCAGTTGTTATAATTATTCTTATGAAAACTGGTTTGTGTGGTATATTTAACTATTAGCAGCCCTAATGATGTTTCGTCTCCTTATTTTTGGAGGGCTGCATAAAAACTATATATTTTTTACTTATGATCATTATTAGCATTTATTTTCAAGGAACATAATTGGTAATTGTTTTCGTGATGAAACATGATTAAATTCACTATGCATTTTTTTTTAAATCCTGGACGTTTAACAAATCATGCATGAATAGCTATAGTATGTCCAATTTTCCATATTTTTAATTATTTTGGGCCCAACTATAGCACTAGGTTAGGTTGTGACGGGCACCTAGGGTTAGGGCAACCGTTAGCCGCCTGTTGACATGTCCTGTTTATTTTACTTTTTTTTTTAAATAAACGGCTATTCAATTAGTTAGTGCTTAATGTAAGTTCTGCAAATAAGTATGTATGCGGATGATTATTATGCTCAAATTTTTTAGACATCCTGTTTGATATACTAATATCTGTAGCACGCAAAAAAATGAGGTTAAGCATTTATGATGTGTTAATCTTAAGGACTTTGATGTGTAAGATAAGTTATAGTATACTATTATTAGTAGCTTATGCAACTGTCCTATAATAGAGGGTATTAAAACATGTAGTCAACAAGGAGTGTAGTTTTTTGAAACGAGCCGCAGGCGACTTTCAAAATAAGATTACACGAGTGTTTTAATACCTAATTATATGCAGTTGCTTACACTACTTTATTTAATCTCATGGCTATAGGTAGCTACATTAAATAAAATGCAATATAGAAACCAGCTCGTTGCGCGCGCAGCGCGCTCACCACACATAATGTGTACTTAAATTGAATAGAAACCTCCATGGTCGGGACACATTGTAGGTACTTTAATAATTAAAAAAATGTTTTAAAGCATTGTTTTGTTAGGAGAATAATGCTTTAATTTAATTTTTAAATTTTCTTAAAGAAGTATGTAAATAAAATATGCCAATAAAAGTCTGTATTTCATAATTAGAATATTACCGAATGAGATTATATAAAATACATTATGCAAGCCAATATGGACTATTTTTACCAGACCAGCAACTATTTTTTAGACAAAAATGAACTGTGCGTTGATTTAAAATATAATATAAAAAATAGGGTAGCGATTAATATCGAGACTCAAAATAAGTCAATAAATTATAGCTAATAGGACAGTTCAGAGTTCAAAAGTTACCTTTTTGTACACGTGGTAGGGCATTCTGCGATTTAGCTTTCAGGTGGGCTGACTAGCGACCACCCTCTGGTAGAAAAGCGTATTAATACCCTTTAGGTGCTGAAGCACCTTAAGGGTATTTTTTTTATGTTATTGCGACAGTAGAAGCTCGAGGTCCACCTGATGTTAAGCGAACTAACCTCTGCCTATAACAGATGCATTTCGTCACAAGTTACGAATTACACTGCGCCTGTCACCTTGAGACGTAGTGCTTATGTTTCATGTGCCTGTAATTTCACTGGCTCTAAAGGACTGCTGCCGGAATACACCATTAGGTGCTGGCGACCAGGTATGTTCCAGCAACTTAGCAAGTGGCATCAATTTGGATCATAATAGCTGATTGCGTTTTAAACATAAATGTAATAAACAATAATATAATACCCAAGCATACAATATTAGTTAGAACTTCGCAATTCGGATCCCATTATTTCTGTGCACATTTCAAAACGCCCAGCAATCGAGTCACTAATAAAATAATTTTGCGCTAATTAAATACCCACCAAACTCATTAGCATTAGTGAATTAGAAGCAACTTATGAATATTGTAACAAGTTTCGTTAATTAAAATAAATAAATCGCTTAAATCAATTACAGTAATGGTTTTAATGAATATTAATTCATTCAGTTTCATTCCATTAACAAAAGTATTTGTTGAATAGGTTCTTATGACTTTAAACAAACTAACATTTTTGCAAAACATGTTGCGTGTACTCGGGGGGTGACGGGTTAGAATGCCCCCCCTCCCCATTTCTTCCCGTGGGTGTCGTAAGTGGCGACTAAGGGAAAAATATCGGAAGGTGGGAAGCAGCGTCTTCTGAAGAACTGACAACTTCTACTGCGATCCCTTCTTAGGGATCCTGCCGAACGTGGGGATTATGGCAAATCCCCAATGGGGGAGACCTAGTTTGACGTTGGACGTTCTGGTTGATATGATCATAATATTGCGTGCATGGTTTCTTTGAAACGTATCATACAAAAAAAATACTTTAGTTATCTTCTTGTCAGGTTTCCGTACCGGAAGGGAAAATTAAGCACAGTTAATGTCATTCATCTGTATTGTTTTCTTTCTGTCCGTCCGTATGTCTCGGGAATCGTAAATGGAATACAATACAAACCGAAAATAGATATTTTCTTACGTTGATCCGGACATTTAGATATTTTGCGTAGAATGTTGATCCAAAACTAGCCCACAGCTCCCCTATTGAATCAGACAATACTTTCAGAGTGTGTACACTACATGTAAAATAGAAAATTTAATGGTGTACCCTAGAAGGTGGGATGTCATCGTCTAATAGAGCTTACTTAGTAGAGTACAAATATTTTTGAATCAATTAAAAATGCGTCTTTACTCTTAATGCCTCGTAGCTGAATATAAATATTGGGTACTTCGTGCTTTGCGAGCTGAAGTGAACTTTATTGCTTCGTAGCTAGAGTCGCTTATTTACTGGAAAGGCTTGGCGTAGTAATTCTTCTGGTCCTGTAAAATAAACAATGTGTAAATGAATCTATCAAATTATTCAAACAACATGCATAAATATTAAATCTATATTAGATATGATGATATCTAAGTCTTTTGCATTTGGACTGCCTGTGAGTCTGCTATGACTTATAGATTCTCTAAAAGCTTTTATTGTAGTAGCTGTAGGGTTGTACATAGTTCGTAGTATTTTGTTTAATAAAGGCATTTGAAGCGCTCGTAGCGAAGTTTGCTTATGCGTTCTTAACCTAACAGCAAAGTTAAGCAACGTCCGCCGCGGTCATGAGTTGGATGGATGACCGCTGGTGACATTACTACTGGGCGCTTCCGTGCTTCGGAGGGCATGTTAAGCCGTCGGTCCCGGTAGTTGTCTTAGGATGACAGTCGTTATAGCATGGTGGTAGGGTATGCGAATGCCCGCATCACTAGCTACTACCCTCTAGTTGAATATCTGTCGCTAAGCACCTAACGGTGTGTTGCCGTCTTTGAGAGCCAGTAATTCTAGGTTAGCCTGAACAACATCATCACTTACCATCAGGTGAGATAGTTGTCAAAGGCTAACCTATCAAGCATAAAAAAAGCATACCACAAACATGGTAAAAAAAAACTTTTGTTCATACCTAAGTTAAAATCTTTCATCCATGGGCATCGAACAATCATCGATTCATTTAGTGCGGTGATTCTGCAATCAGCTCAAGGGTCCGTGCACAGAGCAAGTTGCAATCAACCGTCGTCGATGCAATCACCATATAGACGAAGCTCTCGTATGTGCTGAGATATTTGTCGTCATCAAATTCAGTGTTGGTGAGCGTCATCGGACATGTTTGTCGAACGTCGTGCGACGTCGCGCCAAGTCGTGTCACTGGAGAAATTCACGAGGTGAACGTATCTTGTACTCTCGCACATGTTCGGGCCCCAAGTCTCTGTTGTTATAAATTGACGCTGTGTTTGGCTTCTTAATTGGACGGTCTCGGATTACAACTAACACTGGTGTTGCGTTTATACGTTTGGGCTTGTTGCGGTTTTTAGTGATTTATTGCTTGTGGAATTCATCTAATATTTTGAATATTATCTATAACTGAATGCATGTTTTATAATGATGATTTTGAATAATATTTAAATTGGTGACGAAAGAAGATTGGAACTAAATACCTTCACTCTATTTTATATTACTTGTTTTTTTTTATTATATAAGTACCTTAAAGGTGATTAGTTAATGTACTTGCATATTCCAAGCATTGTTAATAAATAGTTATCTAAATGTATTTATTTTTAGTGTTCTTTATAATGTAATTTGACTCACCTTGTATAACATCCAAAGTTATATGGTGATTAAATATTTCTATTCTATTCAAACAAATCTAGGTACTACGCATGAGTATTAGGGTCTAGGTGCCGGGTCTTAATGTCATCCTCCCCATTTCTCTCCGTGGGTGTCGTAAGAGGCGACTAAGGGAAAAATAACAGAATGTAGAAACAGCGCCTTCTTAAGAACTCACAAAATCTACTGCGATCCCCAAGACGCCTGCCAAGCGTGGGGATTATGGCAAATCCCGCATGGAGGACTCTTTTGTTGGATACTGTTAAGTATCCGTAGGCCTACGTATAGGTTCTAATGTTAACTTTTATTACTATTTTCAGTTTATACCTAGGTAGTGCCAGTTGTGTTTTAAAGTTAATAAGTTTAAAGCGCTCGTAGCGAAGCTTTTCTTTTATTTGATGGTAAGTGATGATGTGGTCGAAGGTGTAAACAGGCTTAACCTGGAATAACTGGCTCTCAAGTACAGCTGCCGGAACTCACCGTTATTATATTAAATGAAATTGCCAAGTCATTCGAAGGACTACAATATGAGAGGAACACAGTTATTGTGACTTCATTAACTCAAAGGTCCTTTACGGGATAAGATTAACATAACTGTATGGTAGAGAGACGAAATTGTAAGTTAGTTTGTTATTATAAGCTACAAGGTTAATAACCGTCTGGTTTTCGTAGGTGCGTAGGTACCTCCTGTTACCGCAGGTGGGCGCGGGCTGAGGAGTCGAGAGAGGGATGGAGGAGACGGCTTGGTGGCCCGATCTTATGATAATTAATAACGTCTGTCTCACGAGCGCTAACGATGCCGTCACGACTACATTATTTAGCCACATGATTAGTTCGCGGGAAGCACCTCGCCCGCAGCTCTAATTAGCAAACGACTCCCGAACCAAAACCGTTAAATTTGATTTGTTACTGCACTATCACTAATTGGAACCGTTCCGTAATTGATCATTGCGATCATTGATGTAGTCCACGCGAGGCCGCGTGACTAGCCATCAACCAACTAGCATATTTACATTTACTTCACGACTCACTAAAACTAATGAAATATGAAACAGCTTCCCGAGCCGGTGCACGTGTCAACCCGACCGCGCAGATTTTTTGTAGTCTATTATTAAAACGTTTAATTTAGGGCAACAGTTTACACAAAACGATGAAAACGCAATCACGCCGCGCCGGCCGAATAGGAAACCTATTCGAAATTGATATGGGTGGAGCGCAATGCTGCGTCGCGCCTATGCTACCTCGTAAACGGTACCTGCTCCATGAAAAACAGCTCAACGTGAATAATAGTGACTGACACAATCGATACTCTATAACGTCGATTTCGAGTCCAAGTTAGATTGAGTCTGGACCGCTGGACTAGACGTGTTACATGGACGAATTTCGTTAATAAATAAACGCACTGCTCGGCGCGGCGCGGCGGCCGGCTGCCGGCGAAAAATAGTAAAAAATGTTCAGGGAAAAAAAATTGGCGCAATAATGACAGCCCAGTAGCTACATGATATACCCAAAACATTATTCGATAGCCAACATTGTGAAAATAATTTTTAATAATATTTATCGACTGAAATTTTGTCGATTCCTGACCGATGTCACTGTCGATTGATCTGAATTCAAAAGATTTTATTTCAATTTCGTGTCTTTCACAGTGATTGTTACCGTCATCCTGTTAAAACCTTCTCGTGTGTTCCGTGTTTATCCCTTTCAATATTTCGCGCTTACCTGCTCGAATAATATCATAAAAAAAAACTGGAAAGCTTTTCAATGACGCTGTCTCTGATGGAGCATCAGGGTGATAAAGTACTTTCGATGGCAATAATAATAACTCAGTGGCGATAAATTGTTACGTAAACTTTAATTAAATTATATTCCGGGAATAAGGGAGTGCTTACGATGACGATCAAATCGTATCAATTAAGGAGAAGCACTCAACGAACTCTGTTCAAGTGTCGGTAGCGTAGACGACGCCGTTAGTTAGTTATAGGTACCGCTTCTGATCTTAATTAACCTCATGTGTTAACCCCGCAATAACTATGAGACGCGTGCTCTCTGCACCGACAACTTACTGCTACTCACTTATTAATAGTTATACCTCCTTGTACCTATGTCGGTACCGATATGTAAATTTATGCTTAACTTTATCGGAGATGCTTTAATTATGTAATACGGCGCCCATAATTTAACCCGTAAGTGGTTTATTTTATTACTTAATAGATAACTGGGTATGCTTGATATTATGGAATAATGTGTTAGTTGTAATATTTTAACTTGATGAAAACGAAGCTATAGATACGTCTCTCAAGATACAAGACTAATGGAACTATAAGTATTCTTAAATATAATCTTTATGTGATGTTAATCGATGTCAGAGCTGAGTGGAAAAAATATCTTTAACATTCATTGAATGTCTGCCAACATTTCTTGCAGCTCTAAATACATAACACAGATTCAGTGCTAGGTTTATCACATTTTTATAAAATATTTTATTCGTTTGATATCTTCTGAAGTGACATTAAATTGAGACTACGAAAAGAAGCTTCATATATTATAACATAAGCATTTGTATAAAAGACGAGTGTGAATGGAAAGACGACGAACATTCTGTCAAAATTGGTTGTCGGTAAAGAGTGTACCCTAAACTGACATGTAAGTAAAAAGTCTTGAAAGAAGATGAGGCTGAAGTAGGACGTAATACGTATTGGACGAAATATATACTGGAAGTAATAAGACTTAAATTACAACTTAGATGAATTGTGTATTGGGTTAACTGTTAAGAAACCATTACAAGGATCGAGTTCCGCTCAAGATGCACATTTTGTGTCACTAATATAATTAAAATATGATGTATGGTAGGTTTACGCCAAATGGAAATCCGTGATCACTGCCTAATAGGGGGGTAGAAAACAAACGTGATTTTAGAAGATATTTAAAGAAGATTTCTAATAGGTATTTAGTATTTAAAGCATGCAGTAACCAACTTCAATAATAGAAACAATAATAGGTTAATAAAATATTAGCACGGTGATGGTACCGACCGCAGCCGTCCGCGGTCACTACACGCGTCTATTTCGAAACTTTCTAATGCCTAGTTCATCAACAAATTCATTATGTCGTAAAACGGCGTGCGCGAGACCGAAATATCGCGGGGATCGTAAAACCGCTCGTAAAGACGTTTGTTTACTAATTCGAGTGGGGCAGGTGGGGCGAGACCGCACCGAGGGATGCTGCTAATAATAATAGTGTGAGCCGCAAATCGAAACGAAGACGTCTCGGGTTCCCGGTGATAGTGTAAAGTCGAGGTTTTCGTTAATAAGCGGCGGGCGAAGTCGCGTCCAAATTGCCTCCTCCGCAGGTCGCAACTTTTAATGAGGCGAAATTCCCCGTCGATTCGACGTTGACGTCGTCGCCTTAACGCAACCTGTTCGTTAGGGCAAAAACGGGCCACGCTAACACGCGATTAGAATACACCCTCGCCGGAACGAGACACACCGAGGGCACGTCATTCGTGATCCTTGCTAGACTGATGCTTTATTGTTTTCTTGATAATTGGGCTATGATGAAAACACGCTTGGGAACATATTAATAATAGTCTGTTGGAAGTAAAGTTAATTCCTTTTTTGAAATAAATTTTAAATAACTTTATTTCAATTTAAAATAAATAGAGAGTGAGAGACAATCGGTAGCCATAACCTTAATAGTTTTCCTACGCTCTGTTTCTTTTTGGTAAACCTAAAAAAATATATTAAATCTAAACAATACTAAATTCTCAAGGATCCATTTACAGAACGCAATCTTTCTTATTGAGTTTCCACAACGATCGAGACGATAGGGATACCTAGAGCAGTGCTCAAAATCATCAGGTAAACAATATTAGGTAACACATACAATTAATTCAAAGTATAGAATTTCTTAGAACCCGAAACATGAGCACCAGAACCTTCTTTAGAACATAGACATAAACTTCTATTTATTATTAAAAAGTTACTTGCATAAAGTCTTACCCATTATCAGGCTAATTCACTAATCTCAGATGTCAACAATTGGTCTTTATAGTTTCAAAACTTTTAGGATAAATGAATATTTTGTTATTTTCTCAATTCGGATACTTCAATTTAAATAATAACAAATTCCTGGATGGAAATGAGGTTAATTAATTTCCTATTAATATATACTAGTGGCTCTCCGAGCTGAAGACCTCGCGAGTCTGCCCTTGCATAACTCACAATTGAATAAAGTTTCACTGCGCATGCTAATGGGAGAATGGGTGAAGAAATTCGAAAATCAAGATATGTAATGTAAATAATAAATCAATGCAACACGGTAGGTAAGTAGTAAATATACAATAATTTTACATATTTGGTATTAATAATGTATTTATCTCGAATTAATATACTGGAAACGAAAACATGGAAAATAAATAATTGATTATGAGAGAGAGAGAGAGAGAGAGAGAGAGAGAGAGAGAGAGAGAGAGAGCATATCAAATTAAGGCAACTGACGTGCGTATAAGGACATTGCCATTAAATTAAGCGCAGGCGTCCATACGTTCAAGTATATCTCTGTAATTTAGAATAATTTCCAAAACATGAGTCAACAAAAACAAAATTAAGGACTTGCTAACAAAATTTCGTTAGAATCAGTTGAGAAATGCGACCTGTAGAGGAGAACAACCGGACATACGAAAGCATTTTCGTCTAAGTTGAAGCAGAGACGCTTCGCACGAACTAAGTTCTCGCTCGGTCAAATATATAGTAAGTAAGAAGCTCTTAAACAAAACCAATAGCGTCATGAAAACTACCCCAGTAACAAAAGCACTAAACCGTTTTAGTAACTGCCTTTTTGCAAGAAACATTTAAAACCGTACCAACAATCTAAAAACGTATTACTTGTTAGCTGAGAGTACTTACGAGTATAATATTGTAATTGGAAATCACTTCGTTTAGAGCTCAGTTCGGGTTCATGTATATCCCAATCCTAACCCCAAAAAGATTGTCCCTCATTTGTGGCGGGCTTTCTCTGTGTTGTTGTCACATTAGCGAATAACTGCGCGGCCGACTTTGCCGATACGTTAATGATGTCGGCGGGACGTCTATTAGAGGGTAAAAACTCCTTTTGTAATGCCCTGCGCTCGCGCCGACGCGGCTGCCTCCAAACGTACTACACTATCGCAATGATCTGATTCAAGCCAGCCTTGTCTGCCTTTACCTTAACGAAATTTCATCTAAAGCTATGTCAATTATAAATATAATGGCGCAACAATGTAGAGGAAGACATAGCTATACTGTGATCGTTAAATGTTTTCTTCTAGCTGCATGTGTTCTCACGTAAATATGTTTAGATAGTTTCGTGTGGCTGCACAGGCAAGTGCAGCTTTACTTGAACAGATTTTTTGCAAAATATATTTAGTTTGTAGCAGTAGGTAATAAAATCAAGTTACTCTTGAGCTTATATTATGTTCTAGGGCCAAGTTAATTTCGAAACACGTTTCATTAAAATGTTCTTATAGAAAATAATTGACTCTAAATTATGCTCGTAACGTAATATTTTTTTTCCTTATAGGTTAGCCTTTGACCACTATCTCACCGGATGGTAAATGATGATGTGGTCGAAGATGTTGTTCAGGCTAACCTAGAATTACTGGCTCTCAAGGACAACTGCCGGAACACACCGTTAGGTGCTTGGCGACAGATTTTCTACTTGAGGGCGGTAGCTAGCCAGACGGGCATTTGCAAAATGCCCTACCACCATTCTATAACGACTGCCATCCTAAGAGAACAACCGGGACCGACAGCTTAACGTGCCCTCCGAAGCACGGAAGCGCTCAGTAGTAATGTCACCAGCGGTCACCCATCCAACTCCTGACCTAGGCGGACGTTGCTTAACTTTGCTGATCTCAGAGTGGCTAAGCAAGGTTCGCTACGAGCGCTTCAAAATATGTTAATTGTTCGATATATTTATAGTTAGGTATATTTTTATACACATACATATGTGTATATATTATACACATACATATGTGTATATTTTTATACACATACATATGTGTATAAAAATATAACTAACTATAAAATAGCAAATCTTTATTACAAGAGACAAGTTACACTTTGATATAAGTTGCTAGGTTTGTGTTAATTAGCTTTCTTTCGTTTTTCACCCAAACTGATCGGGATTCACCATATCGGTGCCTTGCTCTGATGCAGTCCGATAGTAACAGAATTTCAGCATATGACAGCGTCATAACAAAGCGTTGGCAATAGATTTAAAGTAATTTCTGCGCCTGGTGTTTTAATCTTAAAATCATCAGACTGATAGAAAAATTATCCGATCAAACATTTTTCATTTAAAAAACCAACTATCATTATTATAAAGTTGGCTGTGTATCCATACATTTATTCTTAGGAATAGTTACTATCTGATGATTGAAAGGCGGGGTCTTGCTACATATTGGCTTATTATTGTAAGTCACAGTGCCAGACCGATATTTTTTTTTTTAAATTTATTTATTTATATATTCATTTATTTTTTAAGCCAGTTTGGCAAGATAATTGCAATTTCGTAGCATTAAACACCGACTGATTAAAGCCTTCGCTATTCTTGCTACATCATTGTAATTTTTACGCGAAGACGCGATGCAGATCTTTGGATGAGGTTCCGAATGCACTGAAACTATTTCTTATACAAAATATATAGGTAATGTACTGTATCAGCCGGATCGTCCACTGCTGAACACAGCCTCCCCTATTAGGGGGGTATTTGCCATTATCCCCATGCTTGGCAGGCGCCTTGGGGATCGCAGTTCTTTAGAAGGCGCTGCTGCCCACCTTCCAGTATTTTTATTTTTTTTATTTTCCCTTAGTCGCCTCTTACGACACCCACGATATGATACGGGTGGGTGCGATTCTTACCCGGCACCCCACGGGGAAGATAAGATAATTAGGTATAGGTACTTACAATAAAATAATATGATACAATAATAATATATTAAAACATAAACTATTTATTGATACTCGTATCCTAAAATAATCACACACGGCGACTTCGCCACACCCCGTTAATTAATATCTGTTTTAGAATTATAAACATTTTAATTGTACAATGTGTAAATGATTTTATTTCAACAGGTGAAGAGTTAGATTAACGTAATTCTTGCTAATCATTAACTTGCAAGTAATGGCGATTCTAAATAAGCGGAGCGTATAATTAATTCGTCATAGCCAATTAATTTAACATTTTAAGATATTAACTTTGAAATTATCTTATTTACTAAATATATTTTACAGCATAAAAAAGACATTTACTGGCACTTATACTGCCTTTATAACTCTATAAATGTCTTGAAGTGACGAACATTTTCCATAATGCTTTTCTTTATTTAGGAACAGGCTAATACCGCCGTTGACGACAACAGCGGCTGTATATAACTAAAACAATTGAAGGTCAAGTTTATTAGTTATATACACAGAAAGGTTAGGTAATATTAGCCCTAATAACACCGCAATAAGAGTCATATCTGTTACAATATCGTTCAATTGTCGAGTTAAATTTAAGTTCATGTTTATTCATAGAGCCCGATTGTTCGCCGGCAATCTACAGCGGAATCTACTTAGCGGCAGAAACTCATTTTTCAACTTCATAAATTATCGGCCGATATCCGAGGCTATTTTCCTCGCGGTTGCCGGTAATGAGGTTGTAAACAACACTGTCTAATTAAACTCCTTAATCGCAAAACTCAAACGGTAACCGCGTTTTAAAACAAAACGGGGCGATTTTGGAGCGGCCACCGCGTAAATAGCGTCGGTAATATCGGCGAAGCGATCGCGGCTCATTACCCCCGCCCCTGCTCTAATTAGACCCCTTCCTTCCTTGCCACAGGTTGGGTGGTAGTTGCTACGTAAACGTCCCTTAGGGGTGCTATTTGTCACAGATTAAGTAGCAGCTACTACGTGATTCGTGTTCGTGGTTCGGGTGCCCCGACGACGCCGACGTCGTCTACCTGATCCGATTGTTTTGCAATAATTCCTTTATTTCCGTCCAGGTTAAACTCTTAATTACCCATTTATTTTAGCAATTCGTTTGGAAAACTCTGGAAAAATTCGACGTGTTTCGTGGAGATATTGTCATTATTTATTTCTGTAGTTTTCACGCAATGATAGCCGAGTTGTAGTAGCTAGGACTGCTGTGCCGCAGGTCCAGGGTTCGATACTCACCGGCGGTGGCTTGAGCTTTACTCGCATGGATGAGCATTTTGCTAATGCTTGCCTGGCTGGCGTACACCCTCAAGTAGGACGTTGGTCGCCAAGCGCCTTAAAATGTGTTCCGACAGCAGTCCTTGAGAGCCAGTAAAATTAAGGTCATTGATGAAACTTAACAACTGTACGTCTCAAGGTAACGGGCGCAGTGCGTTTCGTGACTTGTATCAAAATGCATCTGGTGTAGGCAGAGGATACCGCTTAACATCAGGTGGGTTTTATGCTTGTTCCGTAACAATGACATAAATAAAATACAGAGCGTAGCATTAACGTAAGAGGAATTTATTTTAGCGCAAATTCTGCATACGTCAGAAACGCCTCTGATAGACATTTTACATACTATATAATAAACGTTTATCACATGTATATATTTAAATATAGTAGGTATAGTACCTAACCGTATAGTTCAGTTACTCATTATTGTATAAATCTAGATGCCAAGACGCATAATAATGGGTATTGTGAGCCAACAAATAAAACGTGTTGATTTATCACTGTCTCTACGTTCAAAGGTATTTTAATTTAATTATAAGCGGCTCGCTTTATAAAAAAACTTGATAAAGTACCTTTGTAAGTAAGTATGTTTTCTTGTGTAATCTTTAAATTAATACTATTTTTTGAAGCAGTTGATGGCTCAGTGGCGTTTGCTATGGACTGCCACTCAGCATGGATGGTTCAAATCGCGCCGCGGGCTAGAGCTTCACCGCATGGTGGAAGGGCATTTTGCGCCTGGCGACATATGGTAGACTCAACAACTACGTCTCATGGTGACGGGCGCAGTGCAATTCGTGACTTGTGACGAAATGCAACTGTTATAGGCAGAGGTTAATCCGCTTAACATCAGGCGGGCCTCGAGCATATTCCGTCACAATAACATAAAAAAAAAATCTTCACAATTTACACTGAAAAATAGGTCATCACAGTCTTACACTGAAGAATAGGACCTACTGATATATGTATTGTAGACTCCATGATAAACAAGATATTTTTCATTTTCAAGGTGTGGGAAATAATCATAAATTGCTTAAATAACTATGTACACATTGAGATTCTAAAGCAGGGCTTTTACACACACACACACACTGTCAGATTATTTATTTGGTGTGTGTGTGTGTGTAAGTTAATATGTCATGTTACTATTTGTTTAACTGAGGCCATCTAGCTGGCATAGTTCTGAAACTGGAAGACTGCATAGACTCGCATCTGAATCAAAATATGTTTTACTGATCTTACTAAATTTCATTGATAGCGAAATATGAAAACCTTCTAAAACAAAATAAATTTTAAAAATTATTTATGTCATTAAGGAATAAATGACAGCATTGTCATTCATCATGACAATGCTGCCGGCTTTTTGGGGATGTTGCCCACTGGCAGCGGATTTATTACAATTAAATGAATATACTTAAGTATGTTTATTTTATCAAAGGCTTTTTCATTTTTATTTAAACATGAACATGAAAATTCATGTACATACATAAATTTTCATATTTTAACAAGAAAAAAACTGCCATAAGTAATACCAAGATATAAAATGTAACTCAGCGGCACAAATTAATGAAAAGTACATCTATAGCTGATTCGTTAAGGTTTGATTGTGACATCATCATTCACCAACAGGTGAAATGATGATGTCACAATATAAATTGATTTTTCATAATAAATCAATACTACGAATCAATCGACACACCGTGAAAGAAATTCAAATTGGCTCTCGTTTCCTGCACGGGCTTGCTAGAGGGCGCGCTGTGCACCTGTGCGCCGCATCCGGCCTGGCCAATTACCGGACCCTTTACCCTTAATAAAGGCTAACGATGTACTGGTCACCCTACTAAGAGATACATCAATCTTGACAAATACCATATGTTTTGTTAATTAGAGCATAATATGGAAGTGATTTAACGAGTTTTTTTGTACCAGTAATTAGTAATGTGCCGTACGCGGAAGTATTGTGTACAGAGTTATAAGACCTTTCCATTCATGAAGGCGCGCCACTTCACATTTTTAGGGATCCATACCGGATATTCCTATGAAGCGCTCTGTTACACCCAATATATTGCTGACCTAGGCCCGAATCCCTCACAAACCTATTTACGCGTTGTCAGCAGTATTTTTCTCTTTATAAACGGTGGCTTCCAAAATTAAGCGCTCAGATTTATTTTGATAACTCCAGGAGTCACCAGACTCAGTACCAGTATACCCTTCAGGTGGAAAAGTGGGTTAACTAATAATATTTTTTTTAAAAATAAAATAAATGTGTGTGTTTCCATATATTGTTTTTAGCAAAGCAGCGTTCATGAGTTGAATGAGTAACCGCTAGTGTCATTACTACTGAGCGCTTTCGTGCTTCGGAGGGCACGTTAAGCCGTCGGTCCCTGTTGTTCTCTTAGGATGGCAGTCGTTAAAACATAGTGGCAGGGTATTTTGCGATTGCCCGCCTGGCTAGCTACCAATCAAGTAGAAAATCTGTCACCAAGCACCTAACGGTGTGTTCTGGCAGCTGTCCTTGAGAGCCAGTAATTCTAGGCTAGCCTGAACAACATCTTATACCACATCATCACATACCATTAGGTGAGATATGGTCAAAGGCTAACCTATCAGGCATAAACAGTGAACAAGTCTGAAAGCATGCTACTTTGCTTACACATTTCCAAAGACTTTTCAATGAAGAACGAATAATTCTTATTGCAATTTTGGTGTGTATGACGCTGTTATGACTGTAAATTACATAATTTACTAATAAAATATCAACTACAGCAAAAATGGTATAGAGCCACCGAGAAGAACGGGCAAGAAACTCGGAGCCATTTTTTCATGTCTTTCCTCTTTTACAATCTTTAATTCTATTATAACAATAAAATATAAATATAATTGCCAGCATGCTGGGCACGCTGCCAACTGGGAGTGGGCTGGAGCATTTGGACTGCCTATGAGTCTGATAAGACTTATAGGTTGTAGTAGCTGTAGTGTTGCATATAGTTCATAGTATTTTGTTTAATAAAGGCATACCGCCGGAAAAAAAAACAATAAAATTATTACAATATTTATTTCGTCGCTCGAACATCATCATGACGATGAAACGATAAAAGTCTAGCTAGAGCAATCAAACTATTGCCACTATTAACCCATAGAATTGTCAACTATGCAATTAATATTCCAAAATTACTAAGAAAAGCATAATATTTTTGACAATAATTGACCTTAATATCACAAAGACCACAATAGCAACAGATTAGATTCCTGCGACTTCATATGTGCCTTTACAATAATTACGTATGAAGGGTAACTGCAGACACGCGACTGTCTAGTTTACAGCTTGTAAGTAATACCGTACTTACAAGCTGTAAACTTTGTATGAGTATAGTTCTATGTCTACCGTGTAGCAACAAATAATAATCTTGCCAAAAGCGGGTCGGCTTCCGCTAAGGATGTTTGACAAAAATAAAAACACATTTGATTGTTTTACTGTATGTACCAAAGGCATTTACACACACACTGAGACGTTGTATTCTGCATGGTGGTAGGGCACTTTGCGAATGTCCGCCTGGCTAGCTACCACCCTCAAGTTGAAAATCTGTCGCCAAGCACCTAACGGTGTGTTCCGGCAGCTGTCCTTGAGAGCCAGTAACTCTAGGTTAGCCTGAACAACATCCTCGACCACATCATCTCTTACCATCAGGTGAGATAGTGGTCAAAGGCTAACCTAAGAGGCATAAAAAAAAATACAAAAAGAAAAGCATGATATTTTCGTCAATAATCGACCTTAATATGACAAAGACAACTATAGCAACGTATTAGATTCCTGCGAATTCATATGTGCCTTAACAATAATTACGTGTGAAGGGTAACTGCAGACGCGCGTCTAAATGTCGCAAGCGATAAGATCTCGCGTCCTCGATCGCCACCTATTTATATTTATTTAATCAGCCTGAGCGACAGACAATGTGCCATTGTATGTCCTGATTTATTGCTAGTCGCTCGTCCATATAATGGTCGATTCTTGTCCCGCCGCGACAGATACAGGTATGTGTTAGAATTAATTGAATTTGTTCACACTTTGATTTGGCTCCAATCGGTTGTCCTATACCACCAATTTGAATGTCTTCCATGCTAAAAGAGTAGACATTTTTGGATATATTTTTAATTGGTCATTAGTTTTTATTGGGAAATAGGTTACAACCACTATTTATGTCTACGTTATTATGTATAGTGTATGAAAATTTGCTAATTGGCTTCCTATTCTCACGGTGTGAGTGGTCTGAGACGAAAAGTCTTACTAATATTTTAAATACGAAAGTAATTATCATCATCATCATGAATCGATTTAATCAATCAATTCTTTGAAAAATTTGAACACATACATTATGCCTAACATTTGAACACTTTAGGGGTCGAATTCATGATTAATTCCGATTTTATTTCCGATCCTTATTTATCCGGTTTTTTCTCGTTTTCTTTGATTTTATGATATATTGTAACTATTGTAAGCCTCGAATTCGCTGTACTTCGTATAGTATACCCGGTAAATCTTAACCTTTTTAGGACCTGTTGCAGAGGTAAGTAGTTATCTAATATACACGCAATTGTAAAGGATGATACAATGTTTAGTATATTTTATCTTTTTTTATTTTAGTTCCTGCTGGCTTCCACCTGTGACAGTTTTTTCGGGAACCGATCAATGAATCGAGACATTCAGTATTTACAAATGCTTATACAAAAATGCGAGTATTCAGCATTCAGCGCCTAAGAAATACTCGTATATGTTAGAAATTTCATCAAAATCTGTACTGCAGTTTTAAATGTGTAGCCAGTCATATCGATAAAAGGTATGACCACTTTTCAAAGTAACAAATATTTTGTCAGTCATAATATTAAAGGTACTTTTAAGTTAATTGAAAAATATCTTTAAGACCTCACAGAGTTTACGTGCTATAATCCAAAACGAATAAAACCAAATACAGTGTGAGGTCTACAGCGTAATAATAGTATTATAAATCACCACATATAATAACATTACCTGAACCATTCTACCACCAAAGTATAGATTTATATTTTACAACTTAATATCGATATAGACACGCCGATAAAATCCAAAACAGGATCCCAAACCGGTTTACTTCCAACACATTTCAAAACCATCTACCTAATTCGTCAATTATGTGTAGCTTGCACAATAAAATAAGTCCATTTTAACACATTCAAGAATTTAAGCTCTCATTAGTTATGTTAACAACTTACTAGATAAAGCTTTATTTTAGGAGACTTAAAACCAACATTTTGAATATAAAACTGTAGATTAACATAATAAAACGACTATTATAAGGAAATATATTACATTTCTGGATCATTATTATGAATGCGAAATTGGATTAAAGAACTGTTAGCATAATATTAGAATATTATTTTGTTTTTGTTTCAATAATTATATGAATAAAGAATATATGTAAAACGGTGCTAATTCTGATTGAAACGGACTTAACAACATTATTAAAGTAACATATGAGTTTTTTGTGTTTTACAAAACAAAGACGGCTTTCTATATTCTATTCTTAATTTTTTTTTAATAAATTATAAATCTTATAATACTTATGCTTATGAGTTTTAAGATGACAAATATGCTTAGATTATCTTAATCCGGCGCTTATCATTTATGTAATATAGTAAAACTAGCTTTCCGGGCGCGGCTCCGCCCGCGCGTATGTCGGTTATCGCGCAAAAACATTAACCTCTTTTTGCGTAGTTGGATAAAAACTATCCTATGTTTTTCCCGGGTGTCAAACTATTTCCATACCAAATTTCATTCAAATCGGTCCCGTAGTTTTGGCGTGAAAGCGTAACAGACAGACAGACAGACAGACAGAGTTACTTTCGCATTTATAATATTAGTACTGATAAGTAATATTCATGTCAAATATTATATGCAAGTGCTGTTCGGGAACAGCTATCTTACACTGCGATCCACAAGACGCCTGCCAAGGGTGGAGATTATGGCAAACCCCCTCTAATTTGGGGAGGCTCTGTTTGGCAGTGGACAATCCGGCTGAAGCAGTACATAGTATATTAAAAATAGATTAAAGAAAAATATTCATTAATGTTACAAATGGCATAAAAGTTAATAAATTAAAAGTCCCAAAGCTTTTGGTCTGTTCTTCTAACAGTAGTGACTCAATTTCCATTTTGCTGAACACCGTAGTAACGATCTTTATTAGTATAATTTAGAAAACAACATTCATATAACTGTTGTAGATGCTGCCAAAATTCAAATAAATAATTTCGAATTTGAATTTGTCTTGGCGAATAAATTTTTTAAAGTTGCCTAAAAGGAGTGTGTTTATTTGAGTTTGTTTTAAAAAAAAATCGCAAAGGCAAATGCCTGTACTGATTAGCATATCAGCGTTAGAATCCTAACAGCATTACAAATGTTATTTGCTTACTTTTTATTCGTGCAGGGCAATCGTGTTAATTAGTTAATAATAATTTCTTTAATATTTAAAAAAACTCACAACTCAGAATAATAAGTCATCAAATCTCATTTAGTTGAGTTTATTATTGTGCGATATTTTACTACAGCTTCTTTTAGGAATCAAATCATTTTAGCATAAGAAAAACAAGATATGAAAAAATTGGCCAAGTGCGAGTCAGACTCGCGCACGTAGGGTTCCGTACATTAGCTATACAACATTAGACTTCATATATTAACCTTTTTTGTTAACGTGCGCGAGTCCAACTCGCACTTGGCCAACTTTTTGTATTTGTTGTTGTAGCGGCAACAGAAATACATCATCTGTGAAAATTTCAACTGTCTACCTATCACCGTTCTTGAGATACAGCGTGGTGACAGACGGACGGACGGACGGACGGACAGCGAAGACTCAGTAATAGGGTCCCGTTTTTACCCTTTGGCTACGGAACCCTAAGAATGAACTAATCAGAAAAGAACAAATCATGAAAGTTTATATTATATTGTATACCTAATATCATAAATATATGAAAATCCACTACAGTTACCACATATTTATGGTTCGTTATATTGATACCTTTACTTCAAAGTAGCTTTAAATCAGAGATATTTATTTTGTGGCTTATTATTTTGTGACAATTGTTTAATATAAAGTTAACATATTAAATTAAATTAACAAGAAAATTTTCAAAATAATTATAACATTGAATTGTATTAATGCATGGATTTTGATACTTAACCCTATAAATGATGAAACTGAACTCGTAAGAGGAAATTGTACTCGGAACCTCATTTATGAATAACATCTAATGTGCCTAGAAAGATTTGACATATTTCCATTTAATAAACGGATATATGTCAAATCTTTGTTTCGTGAAGTTCTATATTCGTTAATATTGATATAATATATATTGTATAATGTCATTGTTATCTTCGCCAAATTCTACTATCGTCAAGTCCTTAGTTTCCATTTATACGATCTACAATTATACCTATACCATGAGGGCACGGCATATATGTAATAACATTCACTTGTTTTGCATTTAAATTAAAACGAAAACTATTAACTGAATGTATTAGCATAGAAATTGGTTCGATGGCTAATCGGTGCGGTGTCAAATATGTTTAATTAAAAAGATTGATGCTTACTGGAGTGGGGCACCAGAAGTACAGTCGAGTTGCAAACTTATCTAATTAGTTGGAGGTGGTGGGGGTTGGAGCAAGGAGGCAGAAAGGGCGGTGTGTAGGGTGGCCATCTCTTGATGGAGGGATTATGAAGTCTTACAAGATAATATCTGTAAGAGGCGAATTTTGAACGTTTCTTGTCCAAACGGTATCAACGGGAACGTGTTACAAATAGTTTTATATGTCATCTTACACTATTTTTTAGTTTGTTTGTCATAAGTGACAGTTATTAAAATCTTTGAAAATTCATAATATCTGCATGTAATTTGTAGACATATTTTATAAATATTATAGAACACATATTTTATAAATATCTTAAAGATCTTTTAATATAATACGTAAGTTATAAAAATGTACTAATTTAATTCCAATAAATTATTGAAACTCTTGTCTAAGCGCCAACCGTTGAAAGATCTGGAAATCGACAAGTTACAAAATTGCGTAGCGGTTTTCTGCCTGTACATGCATTGTAGCTGTGAACAAAGCTTTTTTTACGCGACGTACTTAGGTTGTCTGATAAATAACGGACTAACTACGTAATGATTATATTAGATTATATAATCAATTGTTTCTTAAGGTCCTACAAAGTTTTAAATAGCTGTACTTAAACATTGAATTTTATTGAATTGAATTGAATTTTAAGCCAAGATTATTTTGTTTGAAGCTACAAGAAAATAATATGTTAATGTTGATCGTATAATGTAAGGTCTAGTAATTCCAAAACACGTTTCCATAAAATTTTCTAGTTAGAATAAAATTGCAAAGTTGACCCTAAACCAAGCTTGTAACGTAAATATTTTGATAATTCGTGTTTGTATGTGTATAAAATATAACTATCAAAAAAACTTATCTAATGATAAGTTTTTTTGAGGGTTAAGTTATATTTTCGATTTAAGTTACTAGTTTTTAATAATAAGCTTTCAATAGTTTTTCACGAAAATTCGCAATTTCACCTCTCTTTCACTCGGATTACGGATTCCGATAGTGACAGAATTTCATCACATGTTAGCGTCATAATACAGTTTGTATATTATTTTGTTACAAATATAATGTCATTGTTATAAATGTTGTCTAGAATGATATGGATTAGTTCATAAGGTATTTCACTAATTAGTAAATTAATATGGATGAAACTCGTGATAGTCTTCAAAGTGAAACTTTATTTTGTGTACTGCCCCTGATATTAATCAAAAATAGTTGGTGAAAAATTGCTTTAACTGAAAATCACAATAAATCCGTCATAAGATCAATACAAATACCCTTTCTGCAACGACTGTAATATTTCGTTATATTCCAGAAAGCCCTGAATGATGGTTACCCTAGCCAGGCGGGGGGCAGACGGGGCCAATTAGCGGTGATAGTCGATTAGCTCATCGTGCGAGTGCGGCTTTTGACAAAATGTTACGACTAATAAATTATATCGTTATTTATGCGTTACATATAATTGATCTAATTATTCGTAGTGCGGATTCGGCAATGGAATAAGAGACAAGCGAAGAGAGATGTTGTTAATGTTATACATATCAAAGCATTGCTCATGTGGGTGAAAAACGTATATTTAATAAGTTATTGTTTCTACATGATGAAGCAGTGATGGCTAAGTGGCATTGGCTATGGACTGCCGCGCAGCAAGTCCATGGTTCGAATCCCGCCGCTGGCTTGAGCTTCACCGCATGGTGGAAGGGCTTTTTGCGAATGCCCGCCTGGCTAGCGACCACCCTCAAGTTGAAAATCTGTCGCCAAGCACCTAATGGTGTGTTCCGGCAGCAGTCCTTGAGAGCCAGTGAAATTACAGGCACATGAGACTTAACAACGTTGTCTCAAGGTGACGGGCGCAGTGCAATTCGTCACTTAAAACGATGAACTGCATCTGTTATAGGCAGAGGTAACCGCTTAACATCAGGTGGACCTCGAGCATGTTCCGCCACAATAACATAAAAAAAAAAAAAAAAAAACATGTAAAAACGGGATGCATGTTGTCTTAAACGGAATTAAACCTGTTAAACTATGGACTAAAAACGCAATACCTCGCAATAAACCAATGAAGCCAAACTTAGTGAGAAATATTAATTTATATTACACACTAGCTTTTGTCCTGTTCTTCTCTAGTAGTGGCTCAGTACCCATTTCGATGGAAACTGCAGTAACGATCTTTATTAGTATAATTTTGAAATTAACATTGATATAAGCGTTGTTGATGCTAGAATTCGAATAAAATTTCAACTTTGAATTGGTCTATGAGAATTATTTTTTTCAAGCCGCCTAAAAGGAGTGTGTTATATAAAGTCATAATTAGACAAACTTAAACTTTAACTAAGATTGTGCACTAGCATATTTAAATAATTACTCATAAAGCGGATTTAGGAATAGAATGAGGGATCGATATATTTTTTGTATGCGAAATATAATAAAAGCAAAATTTAATCATTTTGTTCCTCAAAGAACTTTTTTATATAATCGTAGCTAGGAACCTACTTTCATGGTCATTGAATTGGCTACTTATATAAACAATAATCTTACTCCTTTAGCTCAAAGACGATACATTGCTATACATTGTAAATTGCGCGTTATTTCAATACTTGGAAAATTCTTTAACTTTTAGCCGATTATTTGTGAGACTCTCTTATGGCTTCATAAAGCTTAATACTTACCAAGGTTTAATAAAAGAAGATATACAGTATTTTCATCGAAGTCATACTTGAGTTGCACAATAGCTCTTGTCTTGGTGGTACCGGACAAAACAAACTCTTTCTTAAGAGCTCAATCTATTAGTTAGTTCAGTAATCAACAAATCTTAAGTAAAGTATCAGTATTTAACTAGATTTTGAGAATTTATTTTTTGAGAACTTAGATTTAATCTAAAAAAAGGTAAGAACTATTTCCGTCAGTAACTTAATGCCACTACATCTGCCGGAAATTCAATATTGAGCCTACAAATATTATAATAACATTTCGGCTCTAAATATAATCAATTTGTGATTTAATTGATGGATATTAACTGATCGTAATACCGGTTAAATATGACTATAGGGAAAGTATTTAAATAATTTTATCAATAATATTACTTGTTTTGATTTTTCACGTCCATGCTATTATGTTATACAACTATGAAGGAATAAGCAGAAGCATAAAAACGTTCAGTGTGTTTTTTAACATGTTATGACGATCTATTGCTATCTACCATTCCAGTCTCAGCATTAGCGCCTTCTAAAGAACTACCATCTTTCACTGCGACCGCCCAATCCTCGTACCAACCATGGGGACTATAATAAATACTAGGGTATTTAATAGGGGAGGCCTGGATTCAGCAGTGGACGATCCGGCTTATACAGTACTCCAGACTGCTACTTAAATTTCTTTGTCAAACAACCAAATATCTGTTCGACCCACTGATGGTGGAACCCAGAACCTATTTACGTCCCTCGAACAACATATGTAGTTATATGGGGAACAACGGGAAGAAAAATATTGACGTTACGCTGCTCCTATCAATGCGACCAGGCAACGGGAACAACGAGAAAAAATAACAACGTTGTCCCCATCTATGGGACAGATTAATGGGGACAGCGGAAATTTGTCAACGAAAAAATTATTACAAACAGCAAAGATTTCGTTAATACAGTCAGAGAATGGGGATTCTCACTTAACTGCTCGAGCTTGTCTCCAAAATGTTTATAGCACTGTACCTGTACACCAAAAGCCAACAATTTAAAAAAAAAAGGAATAATCAAGCCAACAGAAAAATAAACTACCTCATTTTCGCGTTATTATTGGTTACAAGAAAGTAGGGATAATGTGTTACTGTAAACCCATTAACTGCCTCCATGCCATAGTAACGCCTTAGTAAGTTATTTATAAGTAAGGAAACTGGGAGATTGATTAGTGAAAGTTTAGTAATAAACGAGGGTCGTAATGTTGAGATAATTAATTCTTAGCGCGAGTTAATTGATATTGGTATTAACATTAATTAGAAAAGTTCAGGTTTGTTAAAAACTTTTTGTAATTTTGTAACATAATTACAACGTTATTATTTTTGAGACGAAGGTACATTTTATAATTTTATTTAGGTACGCTACGTTTAGCTTAAGAGTCATTTATTAGGTAACCACTCAAGGAATATTAATAATTTTACGTTTTGCAAATTACAAACAAATGAGAACACAATAAGCAATTAGATTTTTAATAAGTTTTTAATCGGTAAATTCGCCTATACCTATCTCTAAATAATGTCACAACACTAGCAATAATAATTGTATAATAATCATAAGTACTAATATTAATTAAACAGCTTTAAATGGTTTAAATCGCGTATATTGGTGGGTAATAGGGTGATCAGTCACCCCGTGACCAAGATCACTGCAAAGTGTTTGAAAGGTCGGGACAAAATATTGATAAATATACGCGATTGAAACCGTTTAATTACTATGTGTAATAATCACGAAAACCAAGACAACATATAGGTACTAATATTGTAAAGGCGCGATTTAATACGTTAACAGCGCCTTAACCTGACCGGGGCGGCTCTCCCAAACAATGTTTTAATAATAAGGTACCAAATGTCGGTAGCCAACACGCTAGTAATTATGTCACCATTAGCTTAGGACACGGTGTCAGAAGCCGGGACGGGCCGTTCGGCGGCCGCCGCGCCGGCCGACGACGCGCTCGACAAGCGTACAGAAATCACCGCCCGCCCCTTACACTTGTTAGGTTTTTCCACGCTACTCGTACATACACTCTGAGATAGTTTCACCCACTAAGCGACGTCGCTGGTCTGGAACAAGCGTTTAATTAAAGGACGCTCACCTCGCGGGCCTCTGTTGTCGGCCGGCTCATCGCATGCGCCTTAATTAGTTCAGACCGCCCTAACGGGCTTATTTTGTTTTTCTCGGATAATTTTTAATTAAACGCTTGATTAAAATGAAAGTTTGCGTAAGTAGCGAGCGAGGAACAATCGAGCCAGAGTTTAGGATAATGAATTGATGGTGTTACTTTGCTCGCTTGCCGCTGGGGACTTAATTAAAAATAGCCGATAGAGTGTGTAGAGGGGAGTTTGCAACGAGTTTATGGAACTTAGTCCGGAGCCTCTGTTGTTCTACTGTGTCAATTTGGATACGGAATTGCCTCGGCGCTCGTTGTTAATAGATATACAACGATAAATAAAGACTAGTTTTTATTTCAACATTGACGTCATAATGAATTGATTAGTTTTTTGTTAAACAAAAGACATCAACGCGTTCGTGACTAAGATGTGTATCATTATTTAATTACATATGTGTTTTATATCGAAATATTCATTTTATTACTGGCACGTTTTTAGAGTTCCATAAATCTGATCAAAAAAGGTAACCTTTATAGGGTGACTTGCGCGTCCTTCATAACATATTTTCTCTGACTGTTTTAAAGGAACAACGTTAAAATATATTATCTACATTAAAAAGAGTGATCAAATCACGGAAGTACATATATCGAAAATAAACTAATTCTGAATTAAATGAGCTGAATTAAAAAACAATACTTTTAGTACGTCGTGTTAGTTGCTTGTAACCATAATTATGATACCCGATCGTGCGTATCTGTGCTCGTAATAATATACTATCATAGGCGGCGATTATAAGTCTCGTATGTGGTGGTGAGTGTGTTCACACAATGTTTTCTGCAACATAACATAAAACATGCATTTAAAGAAAATGTAGGTTTCTGTTTTCAAGGAGCGCCTGCGTGAGGCCAACCCTGCTTTCGACTTATCGTTTTAGTATACCTATTAGTATACTTACCCACTACGTTTTGATGATTTCGGTTAATGAAGACTTTAAGACCTTAAAGAGCCCTACAATGCCTTATATGGAACTACACTCTATACATTCTACGTGAGTAGTGGCATACTGCTCAGTTAATTGTATTACCTTAGAGTGGAAAATGAGTAGTGGACCGCTTGATATTTCGCTAGAGCCCTTGCTCATCGAGAAGAGTGTATTTGTAAAGTAGAAAACTCTCGTTTCCTGCGTGAAGTCTGCTGATTCTGCCTGGCGAATCCTATCACACACATATGACATTGGTACTGAACTTAGGAGCACCTTAGTTTTAATTAACAAAATTGGGATTAATGTCTCAAGGAGAGCTTTCCTTGAAAAACTAATTCTAAATAAAGCATGATTTATCTACATGAATGTGGTATATAATTAGTCAGACGAGCATTTGAAAAACCCGAGACAGAATTCTAACTATGGATACCCTATGCAGTAGTGCCCTTGCTCAGCAATAGTTGCTTCAAAATTTGCAACATATTTAATATTAAACTTGATCCAAATAATAAAACTAAAAATTATCTTTGAAAACAGTCCACCGAATCGTTTTCTTGTTGACTTTCTCTAACAAGCTCATCCCAAGTTGGTGGATGCAAACCCTATCGCGTGCATGTGTCATTAGCAAATTCTTGGTTGTCGGTAGCACGCGTCGCTTGTTGCTAACGAGTTTCTTGCTAACGACGTGCTAACTCGATACCGCGGTGCGTCCCACGCCGAACTACGCCGGCTCAAGTCTGCTGTCTGTGGTAACTTAGGCAAAACGTGTGGGATAAAAATGGGTAACTAACTATATATTGCTGCTTATACTTCATTAGTTCGAAGGACCTAAAGATTCTAACGGGTAATGGAAAAACTGTCCAAGTACGACTTGAATGTTGCTTTATTAGAGTTCTGCAGCGCAACAACTCGTGAAGGAATTTATATTTGTTTTGACCATATTCTTAAACCTATATTGCTTCCAGAATTTACGGTTGAAATAGAATACAAAAAAAACGGTAGTTACAAATTCCAGATATTCAAATTTGGTCTGAAAGTAATAACTTGAATATCCAATTTCTTTATTTTATAGAAAAATTCAAAACCACACTGTATTTATATATATAATTATGTTATTACACCGTTGCAACCACAAAAAAAATGTTTTTTCGTTGGTATTGTGACGGTACAACCACGAGGCCCATCTGATAGTAAGCGGACTAGTCTCTGTAGTCTCTAAAAATCAGTAAAATGCCACTACCGTATAATATTATTTAATCTGCTCATAGAAAGTCAAGGCAAGCACAGAATATCTGTCTTTTCGAGAATTAATACCGTGTCACAGCCATGTTATGCAGAAACTGCTCGTCCTCTTTACGAGTTGACATATTTCAGTTCAGTATTCTACAGTCAGCGATGAAGCCTGCGTCAGTCTAACCAAACACCCGGCTCCAACATGACGTGTTTGCAGGACGGTTGTCACGTGATGATGCCCGGTCTAAAGAGGGCATCGAATCACGGAATACTGAGGTAGATTTGGAAATAGGCGATTTTAAATACGCAGCTTAAACTTAACATTACCATTGCATATAATGCACTTGCATTGTATGTGAAAACAAATAGAAAATTATCTTATACCTACTCTAATGCGAATTCGAAAATATTTTAACCAAAAAATGGAACCGACTTCAACACTCAAAACTGTGATATAACCTACGGGATCAATTGTCATTCACTGTCAATGACTTTATCATCAAGATAGGAAAATATATTTCAGTTATTGGATTATAACTATAAAACGGCTTGTGCGATTTTGATGAAATTTAAATGGGAGCAAACGACAAGCATCAGCTTTCAAATAAAAGTCACAAATTCTGAGGTAACAAACATAAAAAACAAATGAATTGAATTAAAAAAAACTCCTATTTTTGATGTCGGTTAAAACTACTTTTATTTATTTTTGATACGCTTGCCTTCGACCACTATTTCACTTGATTGTGAATCAACGGAAATTATGATGCGATCGATGATTTTGTTAAGACTAGCCTAAAATTACTGGCACTCAAAGACAGCTGCTGGAACACACCGTAGAGGATCCAAGTAGAAGACTTTCTACTTGAGGAGGATTTGAAGCAATGATAGCCCAGTGGCTTTGGCTATGGACTGCCGCGCAGCAGGTCCATGGTTCGAATCCCGCCGCGGGCTTGAGCTTCAATGCATGGTGGAAGGGCATTTTTGCGAATGCCCGCCTGGCTAGCTACCACCCTCAAGTAGAAAATCTGTCGCCAAGCACCTAACGGTGTGTTCCGGCAGCTGTTCTTGAGAGCCAGTAATTCTAGGTTACGCCTGTTAACACCTTCGACCACATCATCACTTACCATCAGGTGAGATTGTGGTCAAAGGCTAACCTATCAGCAATAAAAAAAAAAAAAGAAACCATCAACAACCAGGCGGGCATTTGCAAAATGCTCTACCATCTGTACGTACTGACACTACTGTAATGACTGACATCCTAAGACAACAATCGGGACCGACGGTTTAACGTGCCCTCCGAAGGATTGAAGCGCTCAGTAGTTAACTATTAATGGTCACCCTACCATGTAATGACCACAGCAGACGTTGCTTAACCTAGCTGATCGGTGTAGAATGACTAGGTTTCTCTATATAGGTAGGTATAGTGTAGCTCCACTACGAGCGCCACAAAACATTCTCGTCAAAATATGTTAAAGTATGAAATGTATTTTTAAGTATTTGACATTACTTAAAAATACACACACAGTATTGTCTGAAGGAAAATTAATTTGGTAGGTACTAGCCGTATTCGACCTCGCCAAGTATCTGGCGGTGTCGCTTTACCCCTGCAATAGTAGCACGAGCTGTGTCGAGCCAGTGACCGCATATTTATCCATAAAAAAAGAAAACTTTAGAAGAATTAATTTATACAATATACCACAATAATAGCAAATATCTTACCTTATTTTTAGAAATTTTTAAGTTGACATTTTTTTGAAAGGAATTAAAATAATATAAAATTTGTAAAGTGTCTATTTCTCCCAATTTTCCCGCTAAGTCGACGTGACGTCATAAACGCCATGTAGCCAAATTCGAAAATTTCTTGACCTTAGCAAATCACACTTCACATAATTGTTATTATAAATGCTTTTCAAAGATATTAATTTAAACTTTTCTAAAAATATTTATAGTTATGCATTCCGCAAATTAACGCCTGAATCAATACACTACCATAATTATATAGCGTAACTGGTATAAAAAGACTTTTAACCATTTAAAATCGTTTCCAGTTTGTTCGACTTATAAACATACAAAATATCGTCTCCACCTTAGAAACATCCTAAGGGCTTTTAGAAGACGGTGAACACAAACCTGAAGCAACAAGTAAGACATCCCGTTTGGGGACGCATCTCGGCTTTATTGAGAGCCATTCGTCTCGGCGCCCGATCGCCTATCGCGCCCCATTCTCCCGATCCAAGAACACCTCAGATTGAGTAAATCATTCGATTACATTGTGTTTCACACAATTGACACTATGTTAGCTTATAAAGAACATGTTACTCACAAACGTGTCGGTGGTTTTAACTTATAGATTCTTAATTGTAATTAGTTATTTTTGTGCAGATAGATTTCTTCTTTTTCACCTGTCATCCGTCCGCTCTAATGATCTCGACGAGAGGTTTTCAATTATGTCCCCGTGTAACAATCCAAACTCGTACACAACCGTGTGACTCGAGACGTTCCCTTAATGAATAAAATAACACGTCAAGATACGGTCTTCATCTTAAATTAATGAGGACTCTCAACGACGTATTCAATTTTACAAGTACTCGTAACGAACGCAAATAAAGTTTGACTAGGCTCCACGCAGATACACAAGCCGGGGAGACGCACCAAACTTCCACATTTATTAAACTCATGTTAAACATACACTCGTTAATTAATATCAGTATGAAAGGAAACCTAAAAGTTCCCGATTACAAACTTGGAAACTTGTAACTACACGAATAAAATTACAATTTCGATGAAAAGGCTCCGTGAAAGTCTCCTATCAGCTTATTTTGGAAACCCTTCCGAAACTTGATTAAAGTAATACGGTTGAATAAATAAAATAAACTCGTGTGTGTTGATGTCCTTAAAATTAATTAAGTATGTTTCAGGTATTGAAGTGCGTTTTCCAATTAGACGTTTACTTCAATTAATTAATTGAAACGTTTTCAATGGAAACAATGAGAGTATCCGGCAACAATGAGCTCTGGATAGCGAGGTATAAACTGCAACCGACACTTAATCCGATACACCTGCAGGTTTATCTAACAATCTTACTACGGATAGCAAGCAACTTCCTGTGAGAAATAAATTTCATTCAATTTAATTGTTTTCTGATGTAAGTATTAAAACGGATGCGAAGTAAACAAATTAGCAAATTTCCTGGGATCACTATTGGAGTAGAAAAGAAAAAGTATTAGGTACCTCCGGCGGCGCGGCGTAAAGAAAGAAAACTGATTGCGATTCAGTAAACATATTGACGCGCTGTTTTTCCGTATTCCTGGCTGGTAATCCTTATATCACGTAGGTTAGGCGCGGACGCGTTCCCGCGTCCAACACAAATAGATTCGTACATGTTTGTCTTGGCTCGGTTTAATTAATTTTACCTTCATACGCCGATACTGTTTGTCGGGCGCTCCTTAATTGAAAACGCTCTTACCGGAGTAAATGAAACGAAATCCTATTTGCTCCGAGTGATTGAAGCGAATTTATCTTTTAAGACTTACAAAATTTATCTTTTAACCCGTTCAGAGTTATTATTGCGAAACGCGAAGAAGCGCAGGTAATTAAATTTTGATTGCTTTCGGCCAGATTGTTGTTGCGATTTATTAATATTCAGGGCGGTTGTAAATAATGGCGGTTCGCTGGCGACGCTAATAGCGATTGCAATAATGACTCATTAACTTTTAAATGTGACTATTAAACTGGCACTCACGGTGCAACAGGAACTGTGGTGTTTTATTTTAAATCATGGACACAAAGAGGAAATTTACCTGAGTGAGGTGTAGACTCGAAGTGGGGCAGTGGAAGTGAGTTTACGAAGGGGTTGTCTTAGTAAAATAAATCTTATAGCCATTGTAATAAGTATCAAACATAACAATAGGGTGAAAGTGGTGGGTATAGATGACTAAAAGAACAAATCAACGACGAATGTTTTGGCCAATACAAGTCATTGGCCAAAACATTCGTCGTTGATGAGTCAGAATTTTTAACGAAGATTTAAATTCACCGCATTTCTAATAATTATTGCATGCATTTGTAATAGGTACTCACGGCTTCGTCGACATTGGGTTTGGTCAGTTAGTACTGTTCTGAACCGCATAGAATGAAGATGATAATTATAGAATTAAGTAAATCAGTATATTAGAATATATCCTTACCGAGTAACAATAAAATTTCTATCGATGATTGACACTATCGAGTTTCAGCGTGAAGAAGTGACAAAGTTTTACATCTTTTTCTGAAAAAATACTTTTTCTTTTGAATATAAAACGGACTATTTAAACACGAAGGCCGCATTCTCAAAAATAATTTACGTCTAATACCGACTATTCATAAAATTTACGATACCCTTATCCCAATTTAGTTGACACCTCCAATTGATAAAACTTTCACTGCTGCGCTATAATGGTTAATCCCCGTGTTTTATTATTACAGTTTAATTTAAGAACTTATTTTCTTTTAGTTATGATCTATATAGGTACTTTAAAATATATGCGTTTTAAAATATTCATGATATCATGGGCAATCAATAGTTTAAACATTTAGACGTCCTAGATATAAGGTGTAATTCTGTTCTGAACCAAAAACTAAACTTGAATGAAGCAAAACATTAAAGTTAAAACTGTAATACTAAAATAAAATTTATTCTGTGCTATTGCGTGGAGTTGTAAGCAGATTTAGTCGTCATCTAAATTGGTGCTATTTCGACTTAAAAGTGAATAGACATTTTGATTTTAACATTGTCGTTGTATGTGTTAACTGGCAACTTTATATAATATCCCAGCTTAACAGGATAACATAATATTTAATTGTGAAAAGACTTCTAGTTCTACTTCATTCTTCTTACGCAGGATAAAGGTGGTATCATTACGGTCATTAGATAACTCATGTTGAATTCATGATCTTATTTAATTCCCATCACGTTCAGACCACAACATTGTCAAGTAAGACACGAGAGAAACGAAAAACGAGATCAGCAATGAGACGGTTATAACAAAACTATCACCTAGAGGTTCCAACTCGGAATGTCCATTAACACAACTGTGCTCCATCATATAATGCCCCATTATTACATTTAGATATCTCAGAGACGACAATTAAATATGTTTTATACACGTTCAACTCATTCACACGGAATGTTAGAGTTGTCATTAGAATTAATGCTATCTAGTTAGACTGATCTTAGACGTAGGTAACAATTTTAACAAGCAAGCTTTAATCCGTTAAAACGCCACGATTATTGCTCGTTAAGCTTTGATAAATGGATAATAAAGCAAAGTAACGACATTGATCATAAATCTTTCGGAAGTAGGTATCTATTTGAGTGCTTTGAGTGTTTTAGTATACTACAAGGCTTCCTGATATTGTGGTTTTAGCATACTATCTGGACCAATATTAGGAACGTAGCCGTAATTTTGCTGTCCACCACAAACTAAATAACTTAAACTAAATTAAGTTATATTTAATTTATTCTTCTCTGAGTGTTTTAGTACTGTAAAAGGCTTCCTGATATTGTGGTTTTAGCATACTATCTGGACCATCATTATGTGGACGTAATTCTGCTATCTGCCACGATCTAAATAAGTTAAACTAAAATTAAGTTAACTACAAAAAATCTCATTCTATTAACGCTAAAATCCAAATTGCTATAACACACAACGACAATCTTATATTTGAGATTTATTCTTATCTATTAATTTATCAATTAATTTTTAAGTTGATATAGAACCAATTTAGATAAGGAATTTGCTAACAACTACACCCAATTGCATAGAATAAATTTAATTTTAGTATAACAGTTTTAACTTTAGTGTTTTGCTTCATTTACGTTTAGTTTTTGGTGCATAACAGAATTACACCCTATATGTAGGACACCTACATTTTTAAACTATTTGTTGCCACTGATATCATGAATATTTTAAAACGCATTTTAAAGTACCTATATAGATCATAACTAATAGAAAATAAATTATCAAATTAAACTGTAATGATAAAACACGTAGATTAACCATTATAGCGCAGCAGTGAAAGTTTTATCAATTGGAGGTGTCAATATACGAGTATATATATGTATAACTTTTTCCTACTGTCAGTACCCATCGAACTCTTTGCTATTGCATATATAATTAACTTAATCTCTTCGATGACTGCATAGTTTATTTTTAATTTATAGTAGATAAGATTTGAATTCTATTTAAAATCTCGTGAGTGTGGTACAGTAGATAGGTAAAGAAAGATACGTTATATATTTTTTTAATTTGCACTGATAGATTTATGTGGTTTGGACAAACTAGACCTTATTTGTGTAATAACAAAGTTAAGTAAAGTAGAGTTTTCCGTTTTCCCAGAATGTTCGGTTCGGGCGGCGCGTGCGCAGCGTGCGGGCAAGCGATACCGGCCAGCGAGTTCGTGATGAGAACAAACGCACCTCAGCAACCTCTCCACGTCTTCCACATAAAGTGTTTCGCCTGCTCCAAATGTGGATCACACCTTATGCAAGGCGATAGGTTTGTTTATTTCTTTTATATATAGGTATCATTTATATCAGCAACAGGCAGATACGCCCCCTTAGTACTTTATTGAACAATAAGTAATTTAACCACAAAATCATAATTGTTTGTATCACAAAAGTACCTACTTATATTATTCTCTTCTACAGCGTCTTTAGTCGTCATCAATAGTGTAAAATTTATCTGGCATATATAGCTTATCATATCTATAAGATTTCAGGCTCTAAAGTGAGTATTTCATATTTTATACATTATTGGAGCACAAAATTTTATGCCCCGGGCGGGAATCGAACCATATGAGTATTTCATTTATAAAATACCAGGTTTCACCCGCGCGGTCTTGGATGGTGAGGACTATGATGAAAAGTACCCTATATGTTAATCCAGCGTCTCATCTATATCCTTGCCAAATATCATC
Source organism: Plagodis dolabraria (assembly GCA_963854805.1). NCBI lineage: Eukaryota > Metazoa > Arthropoda > Insecta > Lepidoptera > Geometridae > Plagodis > Plagodis dolabraria. Next base: position 26,378,770 of record OY978444.1, read on the forward strand.
AAAATTGGTCCAGCCGTTGGAGTGTGAAGAAGTACCAAACAAAAACTCTCAAACTTTTGTATGTTGGTGCAGCGTGCCAAACGGCTATAGACTTTCCGATTAATTTCGTTCCTTTATACAGGTGATTTTTTTTTCCACTTTTTAGACTGTGTTAGTATATTTTGATCTGAGTAGTAATAAAGCTAAGTTTACATTACAGGTACTATATGCTCGCGGGGTCATTAGTCTGCGAACAGGACTGGCAAAAGCTCATGAAGAGTGCAAACGCGACGCCAGGCGCGCCCGTTCGCAAGGGCAAGGTGGGGCGCCCGCGACGCTCGCGAGAATGAGCACCGGCGCCCCCTGCGCTGCCTCACTCACACAGGGACTATGAAGAGGTGTGTATTAGGCTAAATGAGCTATAATAGTTAGTGTGATACAATAGTTAATAAGGTTAATAGCTAGTGAGCTATAATATTAGGCTAAATAAGCTAAAATAGTTAGTTTGTGTAATAATCGTTAGTGTGATATAATAGTTAATGAGCTTAATAGTTAGTGAGCTATAATGGTTAGTGTGATATAATAGTTAATGAGCTTAATAGTTAATGAGCTATAATAGTTAGTGATATTTAATAGTAAGTGAGCTATAATAGCTACCATACTCAGTGAGATGGGCCCGTCAGTGCCAATGCGACGCCCGGGAGGTGCAGTCCATCCGTATTGGCACGTCCCCTGCCACGCTCGTAAGAATTGTACACCAGAGCTCCCAGACAAAGAGTCACACCAGTCCTAAAGAGCAGGGTGTAGGTAATAAGTTAAGTGAGCTGGTTAGTAAATTAACTGATACGTGCACCCCACAGAAGAAAAACAAATTAATCAGGGCGATAAAACAAAGATAACATAAAACCTAATATACAAAAACGATTAACAAAGGATAATACTTCTACAAAATAGGAAATCTAGCCTAGCGTATTAATGAATATCTAACGCATATGAGATCAGGTCTTCTTGCGTTATTATGTATTTAAATCGTAATCGACATTGAATAATGTTTAAATTAGAAATTCAATGTCGTTTAGAAACATGCCACTAAGTGCCGTTAAATTCCCGTTCATCAATTAATTTATAGGCAAATAGTTTAAACTATCAAAGAAGGCTGTATACATGATATTAAGGCTGTATAAATTCCAATAAAGCTCTAGTAGAGTGGGCGGGGTCATTGCTGACCCCTGACGTGCTTTAACGGTGTTATTAACACTTGTGTCGTGACTGCGCTCGAATAATCGAGTTTCCTAAGCTTAATTAATTGCGATAATTATGACCTGCCTAACGTGCGGGTGTTGCGTGACTTATATATATTTTAATTAAAGTTAATTCCTACGATAGAAAATATGGTTTATGGAGAAGCTTATGGCAGATCTAGATTTCTAGTTTTATGTTCTTTTTACGACTTTACCCACACTTAAAATCTCAGGCGTCACCGCGCCATGTCAAGTACTTGCGCAAGAGTCGGTCGATGAAAGTGCCACTTGCCGACTCGAAATGTCTACCCTCATTTTTTAGGTCTTTTTTATTATTTTCAATATTTTTATGTTTGCAATATCTGTCTGCGGATTACATTACAAAATTACAAATTTACGATAGGATTTTTTTTGTCATGTGCGGGATTCGATCCCGTGTCCATCCACCCCTTTAGCCGAGGTATGCTCTGACTAATTGAGCTAACATGACAATGAGTCATAACTAAATCTTTCGTTCTTTGACCATCGTAAAAAAAAACTCTCGTAATTTTGTAATTTTATATTGTAATCTGCAGAGCATGCGTTATGGCAAACATAAATATATTAAAATTATAGGGTTGTGGAATCATTAACAAGTTTATAGCTAATTGCAAAATTAGTAATATTTGTAAATAAAAAATAAAAAAACGTACAATGTAACTTTTTATTATTATTGTATGTGATCTTTACATCGAGTAAGTACATGTAATTGTCTTAACATCACATGCAATTTAATAAAAGTATAAAATAACCTGTTGAAATTGTCATCAATATTTTCCCACCTTCCTTCTATAGTGAGTTGGGACAATAAGTTTTCTCTAACAACACGAAAGACTAGTATATAGTGTAGGCAGTAATTTTGGCTTCGGTTTAAAGCCAGCCGCTTACCTGACGCTAGCTATCCTAGAAACTTCTTAGTAAGGATACCCGCTTTAGGTTAATTAGAGTGTTAAGTGGTCACATATACAATAATGGCCTACTTGATAAATAATACAAAACACAAGAAACTAGAATGTTCGAAAACGAGTTTCTTGTGTTCCAATCCAAAATATTTAAATAAACCAAAATCCTCACTTGTTACAGGCATCATGATATTGAATGTCATCTATAATTTCTGTATATGATCTAAGTACTTCGACCAGCAACATCCAGGTGACATAAATCACTATAGTGTCAAATAGAGTTACAGGGTATTTTGTGCCCCATGTCCTTTTATATACCACGAGTATATAGGTAGGATTTCTCTGAGCCAAAGTTTCAACAAATCTATTCATAGGCTTGAAGTCATATTGCGGACAGACGGTCAAACTCAATAGAGTTTTATTTATTTATTTAAGGACCAACAAACTCTTTCACAATATTTCACAATATAAAAATAATCTTATTTATAATAATACTTGTGAGACCAACATTGTTGACCACAAATTAAGTAAATATTTATAGTGAGTTTGACATATAGGTAAAAAGTACAAAAGCTATGTAACCATTCAAATAGTTGTTTTTTTTTTTATTGCTGATCGGTAAGCCTTTGACCACAATCTCACGTGATGGTAAATGATGATGTGGTCGAAGGTGTTAACAGACTTAACCTAGAATATAGACAAGAAAGAAAAATAAAACGTATACACCGATAAATGCAAGTAAACATATAAAATTGGTATCATAGTATATATAGGTCAGCAGATTTATAAGAAATCTATTCATGCCACATGTTTTTGTTAATGCTACTTGTATCCTGTGTAAAACCCCCTTATCAAACTATTAGTGGAAGCGGCATGTTACCAAACCGTACTAATTACAAGTCACTTGATAAAAAGCCATTTTCATACTGATACGAGTTAATTAGCCGCGCGCTAGTTTTCCGTATATTTTCCGTGTGGAACGAGGTAATTTGCTATTGTACAGTAAGTACAAAGTGACCTCGGATGAGAGAATAGAACAGATATGTCAAGTTGGGGCAATGTCGCTAGTACTGTGAGGCTATTATGGCGTCATAATTATAAATGCTGTGTTTGGTTATCTGTTTGTTAGAAACGACAGATGTTCCATTGGTAATATTACTAAATTATTCTACACGATATGCGTTGATATATCTTGTAGAATCACTAGGAAAAACTTTACATTAATTGTGATGATAATTATCAACATTAACGAACAGTTCAACAAACTGACTAATTAACAGTTCATTTTTTTTATAATAATGTACCAAAATTTGTACTATCTTAATGTTAGATACACAATATATTTATTTATTAACAAAATATGGTGTACGAGTAAATAAAGTAATCCTGAAGAGTTATGTGGGGCTAACTTAATATCCATATTAATGACATAATAACTATTAAATAATCGATTAACAGAAAAAGGCATTTTGAGGAATTGTGACCAATATCTCCAGCTATTGGTGAAAAATCGTTGTATGTGGGTAAAAAAGCCATAGCTTCATATTTCCATATATTAAGGGTACTTACAACTTTCACGATATGAAGTGATAAAAGTTACACGGGTCGTAAAAGCAGGTGGCATGTAATGTAAAGGAAACTAGAGCGGTGGTTGGCAACACTATCGCTTATCGTCTTGGAAACGGTAACTAGGTCTATATTATTTATATAGCTACATTTACCTACTTCTTTGTTTCAAAACGAGAATAAAGAGCGATAAATTTTATATCCGATTTTAATTAAAAAATAAATTTGTCCGAATAATAAACGCAACCAGTCTAAAAGTTACGAAAAACCGGTTAATACTGGTAAAAAAATGAATTTTATAAACGCGCGCCATGTTTTCGCATTCGTTTTGTTTGCCCAATTTATTTTTCAAGTTTTCCATTACGAGCACAAAATTTATTTCAAAAAATCAACATCCGCAGCGCACGTCCACAATAGGTGCCGACTGCAAGTCCTTTCAGGCAAGTTAAAAATTCACGAATCATAAGCGAAACAGAGGGATAAAGGCGAAAGCTTTGCCTCTCGCAAACCATTTGCACTCACGACACAAGCCACTCACCGCTGATGGCGGGATTACGTACCACAGCAATACCCAATTGCTGCCGTCTGCTCTACGCTCCCATTTATTACTTACCAGAATTTATAACTAGCTAAGTATTCAGACGAACAGCCAACATTAGACCAGTCTTACCAACAAAGCGTTGACAAGACCTACTTATATGCATTAGGAACAAGTTTCTCAAATGCATCAAGTACTCGTTAAAGCTACTCAAAGTATTAAGCCGATTATGAGACGTGTGAATACCGCAAAGAGAAGTGGCGAAGAAACACAATTAAACTGTTCATTGAACGCTGCACAAAGACTGGCTTTGTTTATATGCTGGAATCACTCACTCGGAAAACGTTAACTTTGGTTCGTATCATAATATACCCGACCGCATTTTATATTACCGCGATTTGAGACCGCGGTATGTGTTGGTCCGCAAAGTTCCTTAACAGTGTTAATGATATTTGCTGGCAATAAAGCGATGTAATTACTGTAGTTGTTGAACAACTGGGAAGTTGATAGAGTTAATTATCTCGTAGGGGCAGGACGAGCGTCCGGTAGCCGCGGGCGCCGCGCCTTGTCGTCTAGCCTGTTTCGGACTTGCTTACGGCGCAGCGTTCACAAAATGCACCACCGACTAATTCCGAAGTTTAAACACTACGAAACTTATTTTGGCAACTCATAAAACTATTGTTTAGTCTCGTTAATAAAATAAGTAGCTCCCAGACGTTTTAAACTGAGAACGATCTATACCGTGACCACGTGGAAGTCTAACGTAACTCTGCAGTTTAAATTTTACATTCAACTTACATTGTTAAAATGATTATGTACATAAAAAAATATGTTTGGTAATATTGAGCTCAAAGCATACATTAACGTGCTTTGTAATATAATAAATAAAAACGCGAAAGCAGATTAAAATCTAAAATTAATTCACAAAAGCGACTCCATTACAGCCATCAACCCCTTTAATAAAACTACAGAGTTAATAACAAAGAGGCGGTAGTTGGTATTACTTTGTGCGGACGTGGTCAAAGGCGCGATGTTAATTGGAAAACACCTGAAAATGACAGCGCCTTTATGGCGGCAATGTTTGGCGTAAAAATCAAGTGCGCTCGCGGTACCCCTCGGCTCAAAGACTTGACCGTTCACCCGGCGGCTTTGTAACGCGATTACTCAGACTTGTCGAAAGTTAATTAAATAACGTTTTTCCAAATTACCTGGGCTCGACATCAAAGTGCTCACAAATCTGTGCACAAAGGCTTGCTGCGGGCGAGGCCTGTGATCAGCGCAATGCAGTGGACAGCTAAAGTCTTCAACCCTCGCTTTGAACCTGTAATGGTGTTTCAAACAATCGAACTCCTGGACGTTTTGATTGATGACCGATATCTAGTGTCTATCTAATTCAATCGGCCTCAAAGCGGCACGCGAACGGGGGTCGTTTGCGTCGGCCGTGATGGCTCGCGCGATACGGATGTTTCTGTCAATATTAACTTGGGAATAGTGGAAAAGGTTTTTTTTCTATATTTCCGTTGCGAATTGCAGGTGAATATGGGGATTGCACGGCGGCTTTACTGCAAACTAGTGAGTGTGCTCTGGGCAAATCGTTTAGCGATGTTAGCTATAGGATTGTTAGAGAATGCAGCCTCCATAACACCTACTCCACATTAATGCTAAAAACCTACTCGTATTTAACTGCTCACAGCGTTGTATTCTAATATTTTACTCATTATTATATTCCTACCAGTAATAAATTATAAAACATTTTCATCCCACCATCTCGGGAAGAGTATTTTTAATCTTCAATATCTGAGTGGAAAAGCCGTTTTTATTCTCTAGAGGATAAAGTAAATTGAATTTAGAACATCGTGTGCACTAAGTTTGTGAATTAAAAAAAACATTAAACCTATTTACTGCTACCTCTATGGTGCCGAATATATCATACAACTTTTTTTTATTTCTTAAAAACTCAGACTCGGAACCTTCTTGGTGTTATTTTTCAATTTTTGCATTTAGTCATTTCCTCGCTGAGCTGGAATGAAAAGTTACGTGTTGCACTCGAGTGCAAAGATTTTTCTTGTTTCAAAGTTGCTTTTTAACCGCGTGTTCAATTTTGATTCCCTCGCTGACGCTCAGGATTCTAATTTTGAATCACTCGCTGCGCTCGTGATTCAATTTTAGAGTCCTTCGCTTGCTCGGTCATCAAAATTGAACACGCGGTTAAAAAGCAACTTTGCACTCTTGTATAACAAATAACTATTTATAAGTTACAATATTTGCTATAACAATAATGACAGTGACTTTGTATGTCTCACATCCGAAACAAATAGACAGATTTTAATAAAGTTTTGTACATACGTTGATTGTTTAGTCCCTATTATGGTCTTAGTACTTATTCACATTTTACATCCGAAACTATTTTTGTTTTTTTTTTTCATCATAATCATTAGCAACTATTATTGGCGTACATTTGCAATTATTATATACAGTAAAATATAACTGTATCCATAAATATTTCGACGGACAGTAAGCGTTATAAAATTGATCGTACTAAAGGTCCTTCAACAGTACCACTACCATTATATATTAAGAGCTAAATATAAAATAAAGTTCATATTTGTCACAAAGTTAACAACTTTCGCTACAGTCGGCCACCGACCGCGGGAACTAATAAAAACATTGCGCCAATTACTCACAAGGCGATCCGGCTCTAACAAAGTATGTCAAGAAATTAGTATTTAATTTATTCATTGCGAAGGTTCGTGTCTACTATAGTTGTTATCTACTGTGGTTAACGACAGGAGGTTTAGGAACTTAATACTGGGAACTTAATTTTCTTGTTTAGGGAAATACGATTCTTTCATAAATACTCTTTCTTTATAATTGAGTTCTTTTCTTTATAATGGACTTCGAAAATGGGAGGAGTTCATTTTGTACTTCTTTTGTTTTCCTTAAGTAAGGTTAAGCGTCCCTATATAGGGTACTCCAATAATTCTATTGTATAAGTTTGTTTCTAAAAATTTGAGCGGAATTGTGCCAACTTTCGGTTTGGCCATTACTTATCCATTTGTTGCGAATATAGTAGGTATTATAACAAATTTGACTCTCAGTATGCGATTTATTGTATTGGTAAGATGTAATACAAGTGCTTTTTTTTTATTTATGCTTGATAGGTTAGCCTTTGACCACTATCTCACCTGTTTGTAAGTGATGATGTGGTCGAAGATGTTGTTCAGGCTAACCTAGAATTGCTCAATAGCTTTACTTGAACAGCAAACTTTAGCAAACTGTATTTAGTTTGTAACAGTCACAAAATTATAGGTTAATCTTGATACCATTATCTAAGGCCAAGAATAGTCCTAAACAAATTTCCTTAAAATTTTCACTATGGAATAAAACTGCAAAGTTGACTCTAAATTACCCTTGTAACGTAAATGTCTTAATTATTTACGTATAAATGTGTATGAAATATATTAATAAAATAGCAAAACCATATCAAAAGTGACAAGTAAAGTTAAATTTTCGATTAACGTTACTAGTTTTGTGTTATTATAAGCTTTCTTTCGGATTTTAGCTAAAATTTTTTTTTTATGTTATTGTGACGGAACGTTCTCAAGGCCCACCTGATGTTAAGCGGGCCAACCTCTGCATATATAACAGAGTATATCGTCACAAGTCACGAACTGCACTGCGCCGGTCACCTTGAGACATAGTTGTTAAGTCTTATGTGCCTGTAATTTCACTGGCTCTCAAGGACTGTTAACTTAAACTAATCGCATTTTTACTATTGCTGCCTCTATTTCACTCCTAATACGTAGTCCGATAGTTACAAAATTTCAGCATTTGACAGCGGCTTAACGCCTCGCATTTCATCGCCTCGAAGCAGCGAGGCGATGAAATGCGAGGCGTAGTGAAGTCGAGTACTTATGTAATTGCAGGAGTCACGACTACAATCATTCATTAATATTAAACAATAGTATCGAGAACATTATTATGATTACGAATTGTTTATGTTTTTTTATAAGTAGATAAAAACAGTACGCAATAGTAATCTACTTGGGTGCTTACATGTATGTTCAGTTTTGAAGTAATAATAATATGCCCACTTTCCTAGGGGAAACATTTTTTGTTGAATGTACAATGTAGAATATTTCAATATTAAAATTTGTAATTGACCTCCATTTGAGCGTCGTAGACGCCTAAATCGAATAAATAATTTTGAATTTGACTTTGTCATTGTTACAGCAGTAAAATTAGTAGGTAATAAATTATCAATATAAAATCTACGTTCCGTTACAATAGGCTGTAAATTAAGACGAGTCCCTTGTAGACCAATAAGTAAATAACAAAGCTATTTTATTGAATTTCATTACGTAGTATACACATATTAAACATATTTGTAGTGACATAAGTAAGGCGAAGAAACACTCACTATAATACAAAAAGTATAGAAAATACAATTTAAAACATTTTATAGAAGTAAAATTTAAATATTAATAATAAATGTTGAAATATATTTAATAACACTATTATTTTTAAGCTAATGATTTTTTCATGCCAAATATGTGGAGCTATTAATTATACTAATCAGCTCTGTGTATACCTATATTTGCAATGAACGATTTAATTCGATTGTATCTCAAATATTTATTCAAAATAAAAGCTACATACTTACGTATGAGATCGTAAGATAAATATCTCAAATAGTAAATTACCAACGGAATAAAGGTCAACATGGTTATAAAGAAAAATTGAATTAACATCAGTCGTTCACATGTGGAGACAATTTACGTCTCAGATTCTAATTTAAAATTAATACTGCGGGCCGCGTGGAAAATTTGAAAAGTTTGAACGACATCGCCAGCCTCCGTCCGCCGATTGCATTTTTATATACGACTAGTCTCATGGCAACACGGAAGCCAGTTATTAGGAGGCGGGAATTTCTCTACGGACCCCGAACACTCGCCGCACTTAATTAACCCAATGTATATGATTCTATTATTATATACGGAGTGCTTTCTATTATACGCAGAAATCAAGCAAGCTATTGAAATCTGCGAATGTTACACGGAGCTTAAAGCGTTAAATTTGAGAACGTAGAGCTATTTAGGGCAGCAGAGGCAACACGATGCACTTATGCACCGGAACATTTCCCACAGGCCGGTGCGCCGGATCCGCTTCCGCACACGACAAAGGACATCCGCCCACAATAGCTCCATTAAAATAATGCAAGTAAATGAGGATTTGCGGAGACGGGTCCGCCGAATCCGCCCGCGTCCGCTACGTTCCGCACGCTCACAATACGCGGGAAGGCCTAGCGGCTGACGACGCTTAAAACACTATACACGAACATGTTTCATTAGCTAAGTGGGAGGCTTTTGGTGGCTGAATCTGTGTTATGCAGCTAGCTAGACGCAGCGACGCTTTTACTTAAACGCCGTAATTAAAACGTCCCCTCTCGCCCCGCTAAGGGCACAGTTTTAAACTCGGTTCAACTAGTTCGGAGTGGCCAATTTAGTTTTAGTGTCACTTTGTGTTTAAGATACACATGGAGCTCGTATCATATCTCACAAACAGTTCAAACAGTTCAGTGTTTGTGATGAAAATGGAGCTATGAAAGAAGTTTCGGTGGGAAAATTTAAAATGTAACATATATGATAAAGAATTTTAATTTCATAATTGTGTTATAGTAATATAACATTACTGTATCAGACGTTTTGTCCAGTGTTAAACACAGCCTTCTCCATTTTGGGGGGTGTTTGCTATAATCCCCACGCTTGGCAGGCGTCTTGGGGATCGCAGTGTGAGATATTAGTTCCTCATAAAGCACTGGTGCCCACCTTCTGGTATTTTATACTCTAAGGCGCCTCTTAAAGCACCTGTGGGAAGGATGGGGGGGTGACATTCTAGCCCGGCACCCCACGAGCACAGTGATATATAACCTATAAAATTTTCGAAAAATTCTCGTAACAATAAATGTTACTGTTATTGTTCTCTCCAATTTTAAGTTATGTATCCAATACTTTACTAAACCATGGCTTAGATTCGCCTTTGTCTTATAGAAACGACTGGGACTCGACTGGGACTTGACTGTGACTTAATAACGTCCGCCCTTGCATAAATGCCTCCACCATTAGGGACGTTCGTGGTTTACCATATTCCCCACGGCTGGCTGACGTCTTGGCACTCGCAGTGTAAGGTGGCCATTCTTCAGAAGGAGAGCCCACTTGTATTTTTCCCTTCATCATTCATACGGCTCTCACAAGAAGATATGGGGACGTGTACATCTAACCCATTACCCCACGAAGAGTACGACTGTGACCACTTTTACGATTTATCATGTGTGACATACAAGCAAACTAAACGAGAAAAATAGAAACTAAAAAAGTTATGAAAGTCTGCTAAACAAATAAAAAATAAAGAGTGCAAACGTTGCGTGTTCGCAACGGAGATATCGAATAATTTAATAACTTTATTCATAGCTAACGAGTAAAATAGATCGGTATTAACGATCTTAATCGAATCGCGGCTGGCATCAATTCATTGCGTGTCGATGGCCCGATCTCGAGTTAATTTAATTGAAACCGAGTTGAGTAATTAATTAGTGGCGAATGAGAGCTCTCAGCCGGATGAAGCGTGCCCCTACCATTGATGTTAACACCGACTCATACATATTGAGTGACGTGACTTTACTCTGCGATACCTTCGCAAGGAATTACTGTCACTGTACAAAGAAGAGGAGCCACCTTTATTGTAATGTGCTACTATGGTATGTTGTTTTATAACTTGTCTAAACATTCAAAATTGTCATAGTCATATGGGACCATTAAAAACACCTAGTGCAAGTTGGGCTCGTGCGTCGTTGGTGCCGTGCCACCACACAAAGTATATTTTATTTTGTATTTATCAATTAAGCCCGACGGATCGAGGCTGCTTTCTGCCCAAAAAATATAGGGCGTTTACGCGGCAAATTTTCAACAAAAATGTATAATACTAAAATGTGTTATATTAATTTTTGTTCGAGATCTTAAGCACACTTGGGTTTTTATTCTTTGTTGTTTAAAAGATAGATAATTTACCGAAATATCAATTCTATATCCACTTTAATTAAAAAAAAACCTTATTTAGTATCCAAAATTTATACTGTCACGGAAACAATTTGATTCTGATTTTTTTAAGCATAAAATATACATTCATATATGTTCATTACACAATGAGCTCTTATGATGCTAGGTTGAGAAATAAAATTAAATTTTCTCACACCTTTTCATATCTGCTTCCCAGAAAAATAATTTCCACATGTTTGATTTTGCGTCTGCACAATATAACTGAAATTCAGATATTTTTACTCATTCCGTTTACGAACTATAGAACTGATGGACTGGACATACAAACAGCATAGAGGCATTAATATTCACAATAATAATCACAAATTATTGTATACACAAGAAGTTTTTGCTGTCATAACTTCTTTGGAAGTTAATCTAATGCTTCGAATTGTTAGAAACACAAAAACCAGTTTCTAAATGACCAATAATTTTCTTGGTCTGAACGTACACGCGTGCAAAACGAAAACTGAGTAAGTGTATCTTAAACTCTACAATCATTCGTTGTAAGCAATCATAGCGAATATGTATTTACATTGATATCAAACTTTTATATGCAGATATATATAACAGTAAAATTACTGAAAATGATCTTCAACAAAAACCTTTCAGCACGAATGTTCATAAAGCACACTTATACAAATGGCTTCCAGTGCGCAAAAGAAACATCTCCATTAGATCACGCAATACATAAGTATATGCGTGTATTTACATCAGTAACAGATACCCTATGCTTGATTGATTTTGTCGAGAGTGCTCTCCTCTCAGTCCCCTGCCTTAATACTATTTAATCCCGCTAAAACGTTAGGCGATCCGTCATAATGAATATTTATCCTCGACAGAAGTCGACGCATACTTTTATGACGAATACATATTTTAGTAGCTGGCGTAATTTCAGTGATTACTTTCTTTAATTTTTCCGAAAACGCTACACAGTGTACGTAGAGTGTATTAAGCTTCGGGAAAAGCAAACATTAAACGAATGAAAATTTACACAAAATAATTTGATGGTCTTTATTTTTTCAAGATTATTCTCATCTTCTCGCTTTTTCTTGTTTTCAGGCGGATTTGTAATATGTATGACTGCAGGAAAACTCTGGTTGTGTTTAATTTCAAGGATCTATGATGCTCTAAACGTACTAATTAATGCTGTATTTACACCTAAAGTCTCACGGTGTATCATATTTAACATAAATATGAGAATATATATATATATGAATACAATATTATTTATTATATTATATACCTAATTAATATGTTCAGTTGTTACTTTGCGGAAATCCATATATAATAATAACAAATATTATTTTAATATATTAAGACCTGATAGAGACTTCGATCTTCGAGCGTACGATTAATCATGAGCTCAAGAGTCAAGACCTCCTGATGATGCTTCGTGTAGAAACGAAACTAGTCGGAAATTCTTCCAGTTAGGCTACGGTAAGCTTATGACGTCACGTCGTCGACTTGGCAAGAAAATTAGGTCGAATTGTCACGTAACATATTTTCTTATATTACTGTTATATTGTGATTATCCACAATATTTATTTAAATCTATGCTAAATTAAGAAATTAATTTGTAAATATATATACGATATTATTATGTTGTAGGTATAATTTAAATTCCATTGACTGTGAAGTCCCAATCACGTAAAAATAGTATCAATAAATAGGTCATGTTAAGTAACTTTTAATGGATATATTACTGAAATTTCGAATGGGAGGTTAGGCAAGAACACAAAGTAGATTTGTAATTTTTCCTTCACTTGTGCACGCTTCCCACTTACCGTTAAAATTATAACATTTGAGCATTACTATAATAAACACATTTTCGAAAATATAACAACATGAAAAATATCACATTCCAAGTGTATTCGTTAATTATTAGTTATACTCTTAGTTACCCACTTGAATAATGTATTTACTTAATTAATTAAATCAGTTTGAGAATATTATTCACTTTAAACATACGAACACTTGCGTAGCGCAAATACCTACACGTGGTAGTTTAAATATAATATTATCTTTATAACATACCACGCTGAAATTAATTACACAAAAAATATGTTTAATTGAAGTAACTAAACGCAGAGTTATTTTTAATTAGGGGCCATTAATCTCTTAAAGTTTGCGTTGTCGCTATAGGTACTTACTTTAGAATTTTAAATAATTAGCTTGTTTAATTAACTCCATTTTTACGCAAGTAGGTAATTAATCAGAGACAGTATTTTAATAAAATTAAAAAATATATATATTTGTGTTGTAGATGTATTAAGTATGAGACTAGGATTATTATTTGGAGTGCTGTAAAGAGCAATAAGTGAGATATGTCGTTTTTTATATATTTAACATGGGCCGTCCATTAGTCATATGAAACATGTGCCAATACAAATGATATGGAGGTTTATGAATGACAGACGGGCACGGGGTGAAGCCGGGAGGGGGTGAGGGCACCCCCCGGCCGAGGAGGGGAGGGAACTAATGGATTACATTCGCGCGAGTGAATTAGGATATTGTCGTGCGATCTGTTCCGGTGCACTCCTTTATGATCCTCCCTTTCATACCATTACGTACACATAGGTGATTGCATGCATTAAATATAGATGCCTCGCCTATGCCGCCCTCTTTTTGTTCAAATTACTAAAACGTATAGCTACTACCTTCAGCCTTAGATCTTTGTTTGAGAACAATTGATTTTTCAGCAATAACTATTCAATAACAAACACTATATATAATAAGTTAACAGTAAAAATAAGGAGTAACAAAAGTACGTTTTGAGCTGAGTGAGGAAAGAGTGAGAGTGCGAAGCAGGCTTTGGCACGTGACGTGGAAACTCTGGCAGAGTGTTGGCAGTGCCAAACTGTAGCCTTCTCGGTACAAGGGTTTCAACTTATCAATTACACCGTTCGCTACTTACCGCGCGGAAAGGGCAAATTGATTTAATGTAACCAGAGTACCAGAGTGCTTTGACGAATATTATTAACGTCTTTTTCACCCTCCTGAGGGGCCTAATGCACGCTTTGTTCTTTCTCGAGGTTTTGTCTAACATCGAATCACACTTATCTCAACGGGTTGATATCCGATGGAGTGCTATATCTTCATTATGTGCTAAGAAACAAAGTGATCATATCTACTCGTATATATATACATAAGTAGGTGTTTTGGTGGATTTGTTTTGTTCACACTGAACACCTGAATAAATTATCAACGCGTAATATACGCCGTCGTATTGAATTTTAATTACATGACTTAATTATTTTCAGATTTTAAACATATTTAAAAAATAATTACATCAGGCTGTTTTTATTTTAGGTATCATGTGAGCTTGTTCTGTAAAAACTGACGGCCTTTACAAGACAACACATGCTACCTAGGCTGCAGTTGAATAATAACAATTAGAATTCTATATCACATCATTTTCGCTTGGTAACTTTTGAATATTTCGAAGGTAAAGCAATGTTAAATAAGAATGGTTTACGAACATTATTGAAAATACGAAGTACGAACATATCGAATGCTAGGTGAACTCCTTGTCTTAATTTGAGAATAAAAATATTTTAAAATTTGTCCTTTTGTCTGTCCAAACGCGTAAATTACAGAAAATATTACTCTACACAAAGATGTAGCATGATGGTGTGGCATTTTGCGAATGCCCGCCTGGCTAGCTACCACCCTCAAGTAGAAAATCTGTCGCCAAGCACCTAACGGTGTGTTCCGGCAGAATAGGAATTCTGCCGGAACACACCGTACCTTAAGAGCCAGGTGGCTCTTAAGGACACTTAAGAGCCAGGAATTCTAGGCTAGCCTGAAGAACATCTTTGACCATATCATCACTTACCATCAGGTGAGATAGTGGTCTAAGGCGCTATCAGCTAATAAAAAAAAGATGCGGTTATTCGATTTTAACATTTTCAGCACCGAATTTTTTGGATGTAATTGGTCACATTTTAGCGTGAGTTTGAAGTTAAAATTCATTATTGTTCAGGAGGAGATCCAAAAAAATGTTTTTAAAACAGCTGCTTTTCAGATATTTTTTTTTTACTTTTAATAGAGTTATGAAAAACACCTTCAGCTCAGATATGTTGCCAAAATGTTCTTACATAGTATTTCATTTTTCTGAATCCAAACTATCTCTGAGGAGAAGTTCACCATCAAAGTGATTAAAATCTATCGCCAAGCATCTAACGGTGTGTTCTGGTTCCGGCAGCTGTCCTTGAGAGCCAGTAATTATAGGCTAGTCGGAAAAACATCTTCGACCACATCATCACTTACATTAAGGTGAGATATCCGTAACGGCCTCCCTTGGATGTTGTCTCCCCCATTAGGGGGATTTGCCATAATCCCCACGCTTGGCAGGCGTCTTGGAGATCGCAGTAAAAGTTGCCAGTTCTTTAGAAGGCGCTGCTTCCCACCACCCCGCATTTTTGCCTAAGTCCCCTTTTACGATACCCACAGTAAGAATTTTTTTATTTTTGCATGGTGGAAGGGCATTTTGCGAATGCCCGCCTGGCTAGCGACCACAAATAAGTAAAAAATCTGTCGCCAAGCACCTAACGGTGTGTTCCGGCAGCAGTCCTTCAGAGCCAGAGAAATTACAGGCACATGAGACTAAACAACTATATCGCAAGGTGACGGGCGCAGTGCAATTCGCGACTTGTGACGAAATGCATCTGTTATAGTCAAGTTTAGTCCGCTTAACACCAGGTGGGCCTCGAGCTTGTTCCGTCACAATAACAGTGGTCAAATATCAAGTATAAAAAAAACGGACTCGCCTCCTTGAGTGTAGATAAAAAGCATCGAAGCAAAGTGTATTCTGGACGTTCGACGGGCTAACGCAACTCGCCGAGTGAGTTATGAGCGGGGCTCCTCGTAACCGTCACATTAATTAGCGTACCCGCTAATGAGGAGTTATGGCCCTCTAATGAGAGGACTTGTGCGACGTATTTATTAACATACGCGACTTTGGACAAACACGACTATCTACGTACTCGTACTTTAAATTACCAACGTTGATTGCTCATAAAGCGCGCCCATTATAAACATTGGAATTTGCATAATAAAATAATATAATTGATATTTTTATTGAGAAACTTCGTAAGCTTAATACATTTTATGGGTGTATTGCTAATGAGCTTATACCGCTTATTAGTGTGGAGATTTGAATGAACTTACGACCTTTTAATCGCATATAAATAAATCGATTAATCTGTTCTTGAGACTACAATGGATTAATCGATTTATTTATATAGTGTATAATGACGGTAGTTTTCTTAAGTTAGTTTGTAATTTGAGTAATTACTGAAAATACTTATTTCAATAGTTAATTACTGAAGGTTTTTTAATAATCAGTATTTTCTGCAAATAAACATACCATATAATGCTTCCTTAAATTTAACCCACGTCTTCAACAGAGAAAGATCGATGTTCACTCATAGAAAAAACATCGTTACACGTAGATAAGAAGCATCGTGTTACATGAAAGCAATATAATGTAAGAGATCGTTAGATTCTTTCTAATTAAGCTGTTAATTAAGTAATGTTTCAAATAACTCGCATTTGTCACATAAATTAGCATGTACGCTAATGAGGAGAAGAGCCTAATGAGGGACCGGACAAGTGAGGAACGTAAATTAATTAACGTTTGCTAGTTTGTTCCATATAAGAACATATTAGTACCTACACCTACATGCATATCTTACTTCAATCGCAGCAATGGCGCCGACTTAAGATCCAACTTCGATAACGATTCTGCTAAACAAAAAATAAACAGCATTCATAGCAAATATAAATATTAAATCCAACGTATATTTACTTAATGCATACACATTAAAATATTCGTAATTGTAAAGTAAGTAGGCAACGGCTAAGTTCCTTTTATGTATAGATTCTTATCAACCTTCGGCAGGTAAACTTGATTGTCTTTCGCATTAAAGTTAAACCACACTTTGCATAATTTGTCACAAGCGCCCGCGTCGTAAAATCGCAGATTCAGCAGTAACGAACGAGATTAAAATCATTAAATCTAACTTTTATAATGTCAACTCATGCATTAAACTGTATTGCAGCAAACTTCTCTCTCAAATGTGGTTTACGTCCAGCTTTTATTAGCATCGGCTATAATAATACGCCACCGTCACTGGCGAGTATATCACGCGCTCGCGCTCGCTCCATCGGGATCACACCTTAATTAAAGCTTTAGGGCGAAAGTTGAACGTGAAGATTGTAATCACGGACATAATTTTAAATCAAATTAACACTTCAACTTTAAACCGAGGTCATTAATGCCATTACAGCGAAACAATATGGAGTCGTGACCGCACAGGCCGATATCTAAATAATAAATAAATAGACGGCCGGCTATCGCGTTGCCGCATCTCCGCGTTAATGTTCAACGTTCGACTTTTATAATTAACAATAAATTCGGTATGTTTTTTTATGAAGCGGCACGAGGGTTCGATGCAACATTCATTTTTCCTGCCCTCGATACAGATCTTAATAACATACGCGTCGTAATGCTGCGGGTGGTCTCTCTATCGCCTATTCGCACGTCGTAATGAGGCCCCCAAACCAATTGTATTTCAAGTGCGCCTTATTATTAGAATACTCGGAAATAATTAGCTGATTTTTCTCGTTGTCGATAGCTAGCATCCCTTGAATACGTGGAACCAGTTCAAAAACACCAAAAATACTGCACGTGGGGCGGGTACTCGAGCCCCGGCTCCGTTATCTCGTTATCCTAATGAAGTCTACGCTAATGACGAGTAGGTAAATAATAGGGCGGCTAATGGGGGCTTTATCATTCTCGAGTGCGCTCCAGGTAAGGGCCAATTAGAGAGGCCGACATCGGTCCATATTGTTCGGCGCAGCTCGCTTCGATTACGATTATTTCCGAACGACTCTCGGCACTGGACATGGTAAATTGGACAAACTATTGCGAAATGACGTCCGCGGTTTGCGGCGACGACTTTAATTTCCTGTTAAATTTTCGTGTGCTGCATTGCCGCTTATTAGGTGCGAATGTAATTGCGTCGCTTCATTATGAATTAATGGTTAACCAACATTTCAATTATGTCGACCGATATAGTTGTAAAATTAAACAGATTTATGTATACGGGTAAATATAGGTAAAAACACGCCCGTTTAATAAAGCAGCGCGCTACGGACAATTAACTTGATATGACGTGCAAGTGACACTTAATTTAATAGCTAAACGTGGCAGGTAGTATTTAAAAAAAAGTCAGTTTAAGCAATAGATTCCTACTAGTTAAGACGTGCAGTTTGTTAACTATAAGTTTGAATTAAAAAAAAAATATATAAATTAATACTCTGCGCTAATTCAGACAATGAGAAATAAGGCCTCGACATCCTGTTGTGCGACTTCAAGCAGTCCTCGACACAATGAGCCAATCGCTAGCACCAACAATTTACCGCGAAGCTCGTAAGAGCTCTCCTATTTCTACTTTTTGTTGATATCCAACTTGCCTCGTAAAAGAATTATTATATCAGTAAATGGGTCTCAGATTGTGTAAACTGGTCAGAGGTTGTATAGAGATGCGGCAGAGCGATAGAGTTCGCGCCAGCCGAGGCGCGCTGGAAGTCCCGGCCCGTAGCGAAACTTCCCGCAACAGTTTTTTATTGCGCAGAATTTAAATGCATTTTTGATGTTACGAGATGACACGCGGCGGACGTCCGCCCCCGCCTCTCGCCCCTGCGCCCTATAATTTCCCAACTCGAAACTTCACTACGATATTAAGCCTTGATTGCTCGAAGAAACTTGGAACATTTTGCCGTATTCTTCGAGCTCCCTGAAGATGCGACGCTAGCGCAGACGTTTCTTACTAACAACGATTTGAATTAATTTAAAATGTTAGCCTGAAAATTTTAAACGTGATTCGGGCCCACAATTGCGAAACATCGAGTCCTACAATCGTATTCCATTATGGACCAATTAAAGGCTTGTCAATTAATTTGGTATCGCACATTCGATATCCCGATCGAAAGGGTTACCGTGTAATTTGGACTCTCTATTACGGTTTCATTGGAATAGTTGAGGCTTAGTTTCAACCACATCTGAAGCGGTACACGACAATACGTTTAGTTCGGTGGGCTGTGGGCCGCGAGGAGACCCCGCCCGGCCAGGTGCCACGACTTGACTTTCTCCTAGTTTTTAACGCTTACTAAAAGGATTGCCGTGTTCCTATCGATACTTGAAAGAGAGAAAAACTTCTGCAAACATTTATCTTGAAAGGAAATTATTTGATTGCGTTCAAGATTAAAATAAACGCAATCAACTTTTTATATGAAAATATAATTAAAAGTTCCACGTATGATGCATCGAATCAGTGCTGAGAAACGAGGCGTCCGAGTTCCCGTGGGCGCATTAATTAGCGGGACAAGAGGGGCGGGAGGGGGGAAGAAAGGGGTGCTCATGAAAGTTTACCATTTAATTAGAAGGAGCTGCCGTCCTCCCCTTACCTTTTGTAGTAATGCCACGAGAATGAGAGCAACTTAACATTCCTCGTTAATCACGTATTACGTTACGTATTAATTAACGTTCTAATTTTTTACAACACGCAAATTAATTTTATGAAATCATAGTCTAAGTAATAAACGTTTATACACAAGCCCTTCATGAATTAAATGTATTAGATTTGGAACAGAATAAAGTAATCAAGTTAACCACACAGTGGCAGCCAGACGGGCTAGCTCTAATTTACTATCTTTAATAACAAAGGGCTGTGTCGTAGGTGGCGTGTATCGCCGCAACCCCTGTCTGCAATTAGGCTAATGGACACCGACCTGCATTCATACTCGAAATCCTCCACGCTGCAGCTAATTTTCACCTTAAGCGCCACATCGCATAGTGACGAGTGTTTCAGATGTAGACGTAGCGTGTTTTCCGTGCGCGTCTGAATTGACGCGTTTTAATGTCGAGACTCGTAGCAGCTCTACGCCGCGTATAGATTTTCGTAGCATACCCAAAAGCGGTTTTATTCTTATTATGTGTCTGATATACGTAAATAATGTTACTATATTTTTTCTAGACCCAAGAATAATCTTTTCGAAAAGTGTAAATTGTTTTTAAATGCATATCGACCTATAACATTTTGAACATCTGTATACAAATGTAAGCGAGCAGTATTTGTTTTATATGTACTTTAGATACTGAAATATTATGATAATATATTTACATTTTTGTATCCCAGAAAAACACGTAATAGGGGTAATCTTATAGAAATTAACTATTAAATATTTAGATGCTAAATCTGTTTTGCAGAAGTAAACTGCAAAACATTTCATTTTTGATGAAATTTGAAGAATTTGCTTATGGCATTTTATTACCGCTCGTGTAAACGTCCCCGCCAGCATGCATCGCGAATTCGCGTCTCATTACTCCACTAATGGCGGTCGTAATGAACCAATCTAACAAATTGCTCTTTAATCTTCAGGAAACATCCAACTCTGCTGATTTGAAAGCAAAACGCCAGTGACTCACCCGCTGCCGCTGCCATCTTTTCAATTAAATACTCATCGAAAACTACCCACGGCAACTTTCCTTATTGAAATTAATGTTATTCCAATATTACTGGAAGTAATTAAGAGTTTTAGTACCTAATAGTTGAAATGAAAGATAAACAAGCAACCGAACGAGCTGAAATCTTATTAAAAGTTTATTTGTTAAATCCTACCCGAATCAGAATAATTATGAAACTCCGCAAGCAGTATCCAATATCCCCCATTTAACTTTTTTTCGCTAATTTACTGTCTTAATTATTTAGTCTGCGTTACTTTTAATGATCGGCATTAATTTAGCACCAAATTAAAATCGGTTTGACGGGTCGACACGCGCTCTTATCACCAAGGTTAACTTGAGAGTTCCAGCAACTTGTTCGCAACTCCAATTTGGAGCTCCGTTTGTACCACTCGGGAAGTTATATTAAAAGGTCCACAGTAATTTTCTTGACAAACACAATGAATAATGAATGGCGCAATATAAAATTCGGATTGAGGAGGGCGCCTCGTCATGTGTCCCGGCTGACATGTTTGTGTCTCTTAATTCTGTGTGCTTTGCTAATTGAATACCGCTTCAGCATCACCTGTGTACCCTCGCATTCATCCGTTATTCATTTTTAAGACTAATTAAAACGTGAGTCTCGCATACTTATTCCGTTTTCTTGCGTAACGCAGTACGAATTCAATCAACTCCGAAATCAACATAAGGCGCAAGATTTATGATCGACACAAATCGAATTCGCTTACAAACAATATCGTATTCGAAGCCTTACGTAGACGATACGAGTATATCAATATTGCAGGCGCTATTAATACGTCCGTCTCATGAGCGGGGGTAGTCCCCACACGCCCCGTACCGCACCCTCTACACCCCTTAGTCGCCGCTCTTAATTGAATGAGGAGCGGGAATTGTTTCCCAAAATGAAACAATTAATTGTGCAACGGCTATTCCGCCTTACATGGATAATACGTTCGTTTATGGCCTCCTAACGCGGCTGCACGCCATCCTTTATTGGACCGACTCTAGGAATTTGTGTTCATTGGAGCTCGTATCCAAAATTTAATTGAGAATTTATAAGGACATATCCTTGTTGTTCTGAGGTCGGGAGTTTTTGCAGCTGCTCGTGGTTGCAGTGCGCAATGTTTAAAAATATCTTGGTTTTGCAAAATACTCGAGTAATGCTTAAAAAAGGCTCTTACTTCCACACGTACACGGTTTGAACGAACACTACGCGCCGAGCTTTTTAGTTTGAACGAGACACTTAAAATTTTCATGGTCAGGTCATAGCACGTGTAATTCGGTTATACCACACGAAAATTCAACAAAACATGCTAACATGTGGCGCATTCAACTCGAAGACGCCTCGTAAACCGCCTTTACGCCTCTCCAGGAGAGCTTCGCAAAACTTTTCATATTCCTCGACCGTAAAACACGCCAAAAAATACGAGCGTTGAAAAACATTGTAAATAGTAGCGGGTTATCGGCGCGGTTCGCCATACGCGCACAGGAATTAGTTTTAAAACACAGTTTCAATGTTTGTTGCACCTAAAATTGCCTGGTTTCCTCCGAAAAGTGTTCTTGAATGTCTCGTAGCGGTCGTATTGCGGCATGATAAAAATAAGTTAGGGTTGAATGCTAGGCAAATATTGATGCAAGTATTTTAAACCTAGGCAGGTGCCTATTGGAATCAAATTGAGCTGCTAATTAGTGAAATCTCTTAGTAATGCAATATTGTGTACGCCAGGAGTGACGCACACAAGTACCTTCCATCGTCTATACGTAACGGAGTAGTGTGCAACGGCGAGGGGCAACACATTCAATTTGCTATTTATCCGGGAATGGATCTAAGTCATTACTTAGCTGAGCGAGAGAGATGGGAATGGGATGCACTGGAAATTACACTGACGTACCGGCATTCACCACTATAGCTTCGAATGTTACCAACTAATGTATATTTAGAAATTAAACTTGCTTCTAATTCTGTTTCAAACAAATCAACCAATAGATGAACAATAATACAGTTCTTCATTCAGTCTGAAAATATTTTAACAAGACGACTTTGAGAACGTGACGCTGTCTTTTGAAATTTTCGTGCGATTTTATAATATTATTCTAAGAGAAGTAACGATGCCGACTGAAAGCTAACGCAAGTCATAAGTTTGGTGTTCCAAAAAAGCATATTATTATATTTTATTTTTCGAATATTTTAGATAAAAATGCTTGGATAGTTCCAAAAATAATTCTGTTTGTCACCAATCTAATTAAACATTTTGTTTATAAATATTTAACACATTTAAAAAGTCATGACTAGTTAAACATCATGTTTGTTCCCTTTGTTACGTGCATATTTTGATATACGTAAGAGCTTCAATATTTTTACCACAACATTGCTTTTTAAAAAAAATAAGGAAACAGATAACTACAATTTTCTAAATTCTCACGTATATTAGCGACAGCTAATTAAGTGCAATATGAAATTGTTACGGTGTATGTAAGAGCTGGGGCGGTGCGAGGACGCGGGTGCGCGACACAGGGCGGGCGGCCCTCAATCACAGGAAGTGCGCCATCTCATTGCGGAAGTGGTTTGGGCGGGCGGCCACTTTCAAATGAACGAAGATTCTGCCGTGTTTCACCGTGTTGGGCTTAATAATCGTGTCTAGATTACAATGATATTTGGTACATACATAAACAGCACGTATCTATTTATTCTACTTCAACGTTAATATGATGAAGACTATAATATATTATATCAATATATTTTACTAGTTGTTGTTACCTGATTATAATTTGAGGATATTAACATAGTAACTTAATACTTTCGCGACTTGAACACATAGTTATAAGTATTCAGTGCTTTCGTGACCACGACCAATGCAACTTGGTCGTAACGTCGAGGTAAATAAAAGACATATTTTCATCGAGATTAAGTCCCGTTAAATACTTACTATAGATATTAACAACCAACATAA
The DNA here is from genome assembly GCA_963854805.1 of Plagodis dolabraria. Lineage (NCBI taxonomy): Eukaryota > Metazoa > Arthropoda > Insecta > Lepidoptera > Geometridae > Plagodis > Plagodis dolabraria. Next base: position 26,402,612 of record OY978444.1, read on the forward strand.
TAAAATATACATCCATCGTTGTAGGTTTCGCTAACAAATTTTCAGTAGCAGTCCGGAGTCTGGAAATGTACCCGGTAGAGAGCAACAGGCCCGCCTAAATTTCATCGGACCGGACATATAAAGCGAAACTTGAGAATTTAGACATCTCGGTCTACCTCTCGGGTATATAAGGCCCTATAATGTTTATGTGTCATCATTGACAAGCATATATATGGCTTCTGTTACTATAGACATAAAAAAAATTTAGATCACTTAAGCACCGTTCAAACTTATCACACTACGGAGCCAAACGTAGTGAGGATCCGTAGCGGGGTAGATTAGACCGGGGCGCGAGCGACTGCGGGTTTCTAAGTCGCGGCTAATTGGCTGAGCCGCCCCGTACCGCCGCGCCGCCGCCGCCGCCGCCGGGCACCCCAATTAGCACCGTTGTGATTCATTTTAATCGTGCGCCCTTATCAGTGTAGTCCCGGAAGCACAATAACCGTCAAGTGTGCGACGGGCTTTATACGAAAATTTTCGTTATAGGTTATGAATATATATATAAGTATACGTTTGAATTTTTGTACAGAATGATAAAAAAAATAAATTTAAAATAAATAAATTATTAAAAAATAAATTATAATAAAATTAAATTATTATAAAATAAATTTATGACAGTAATGAATTTCATGCATTTTAGTAAAAAATACTTGATTAAATATGTGATTAGGGCAGATGGACCTAATTAAAGTTTCTACCTCATTCCTTTGATTTTAGGTGCTCCTAGAGTGGAATTCTAGACATGACGTTTTACTGCGTACATTGCAGTGAGCCCTGAGGTCGTTTGTAATTGTCGAGGTTTACGCTGCTTGAGTCGATTGGTTGGTCGGTGGGGAAGTGGCCGCTCTACTACCGAAGTGATATCGCGATAATGTTTTTATCGAAATATTTGGTAGAGGATAATACTATTATTTACTAATATGTACTAATACGCAGCAAATTATATTTTAATGTGTTATTTTGCTCTTAAAATTTATTAACTATTCTAGCAATAATTTACAAGATGTCGTTAAAATTTCATCGGAAAAATGTTGTGTGTTTTACTGACCTTATGTATGGTTTGTAGGAGCGAACCACCTACAGCAGTTATCACACTAGCACATTTTAAAATTTTAAATTCAACGCAGTATGATAATGTAACTTTGCATGATTCCTTTTTTAACCCAGTGCTACTTACGATTAAACATATTCGTTCATAATTTTCATTTTGAAATTTATTGCTTAGACCAAGCAACAGTTTCCTTGGGAAATACAATAAGTACAAGAAAATAAATTCCTATTTATATAGTTAATCTAATTTATATACTTATTTATGAACATTCTTACATAATCGTACTATCACGACATCCACGACCAGTCTTTTAACCTTGATTAACAATAACAACAATAAAAACATAGGTTTATACTATTATATTTCAAAATCTGATCAGGCGTGTATAAGTTATAATTAAAAACACTCAAATACAAATGCTCAGGTCCTTAACTTGCCGCAGAGACCTCACTGCGCTCAGTAAAATAACGTAAGCACGTAAATTGTCTTTATATCAACGTATTTTGGATTGCCGATTTCAGATTCGTTTATGAAATCGGTTTTAGTTTGTATTATCATTTATCGATTGTCGATAAATAAACCGATTCTGAGAATGGCCCACCTGAGGTAAAATGATAATGTGGTCGAAGACGGTAAACAAGCCTTATGCTAGAATTGGAAGAGCCTCTCAAAGACTGCATAAATGATCCTAGAACACACTGTTTATGGGAGAAAGATTTTGTACCATTGGAAGGAGTGGAGTAACTTAGCCAGGCGGACATGCTCAAATAAAACGTACAGTAAAGCTCAAGCCCGCCGAGGTTAAGTCGAATCAAAAGAATTTCGAAAAAAGTAAAGTTTTTAATTGTATCTATCAAACCTAAGTCCATAGCCGTTGCGTCTGGGCCAGCACTGCTCTTAGCGATATTCACTTTTAAAAAACTCAAGTTTTCATACTGTTACTCGATATATCTCCGTAAAAAACATACAACTTTTTGCCTTAAAAACTCTGCTTGCTTATACAACATTTACAGTACCCTGTTATCTAACACAATCACTTGTTAGTACAACAACAAATAATTCAACTGAAAATGTAATCAACACGTTATCCTAAACCAATAGATATCCTGAGAGTAAATAACGGTGAAGGAATAGGGCGACCATATCACACGTTAGCTCGGACGGGTAGTTCTGCCCGGCTACCGCCCGGTCTTATTTACCCTTATCACAGAATACTATTCGAAGCGTTTAGATAATCAGTTACGAAGATTCCTAAAATAATTATAAACGCAGAAATGACTTCTTCTGCCGGATTTTATGATAATAAGTTTTTCTATTATGTAAAAATATTAAACTGAATTATTTTAATATACATTTTACCTCTATCCTCCGTTGTGTCCATGCTGAACACAGCCTTCTATATTAGGAGGCTGTGTGTACCTTCGATATTTTATACTAGGAGGGTTTTGTCCGAAATTTATATTATAATATACCTTTTTTAAATTTAAAGCAATTTCTAGAACTCATTGAATAATTATCTGGTAACACTGACCTGTAGCGGCAGCAATGCGTTTGTTTACATGATCAAATGGTATTATTGGGGCTCCTCGCATCAAAAAACAATTTTATTTTGAGAATCATCTCACGTATGCCACGTTTGGCAGGCGTCTCAAAGATCGCAGTTTAAGATATCAGTTCCTCAGAACAGTTCAACACTACTTTTTACCAAATCGCAGAAAATACTTTACATGTATTATAATACTTTTTGTTACAGTAAAAATACTATTGATAAACTATCACTTTTCAATATTTGTGTGCCAAAAATTATAATAAAATATGCCAAGGGTACGTTAATAGTTTTTTTTTATTTAGCCACATACTACTTTATACACATACCAAACTTTATTATGAATGTAAAAAAAATGGATTACATTCTCTATTGACTAAATTAAGACTGAAACACTTTTGCAACAACTGACATAAATAAAAATAAATAATATAATAAATACTAAACATAATTACTTAATATAAATTTAAAACTTACACAAACACTCACACAGATCCTTAAATATACGACCTATAGGTACATAAAAATCACACACACAACGTTATGAATAAAACGGATTGTGAATTTATTGAAGCAATTACTCGTAAATTGGCACATAATGTTACTTGTATGTATTAGATATGGAGGAGCGCTGGCTCCTACTACAAGCATTTTATGCTTAAAAGGAGACTCCTAATACTTGTTTTATGTAACATCCTAGTAGAAAATCTGTCGTCAAGCACCTAACGGTGTGTTCTGGCAGCTGTCCTTGAGAGCCAGTAATTGTAGGTTAAGCCTGTTAACACCTTCGATCACGTCATCACTCACCATCAGGTCAAAGGCTAACCTAAAAACATTAATCTGTGGAATATAATAAGTTTGAATTTTCATGTTTTTTTTTATATTGATATTTAGAATTAGTTTTTTTAAACAAAATACTATGAACTATATACAACACTACAGCTACTACAATAAAAGCATTTAGACACCTATAAGTCATAGCAGACTCATAGGCAGTCCAAATGCTCCAGCCCACTCCCAGTTGGCAGCGTGCCCAGCATGCTGGCAGCATTGCCCCGTTGAATTGCAATGCTTATTCGTTGAGCCAAATATGTGCCAGCATTTTGATCACGCGTCGCGTCGACCAAGCGCTCAGATAGGTTTCGGAAAATACGATGAGCTCCCGGTCCCCACGGACCCAACGTCTCTACACCAAACGGCTCAAATATGTAACCCATACCGAGGTTAGCATATTTGCGCCGCTTGAGTTGCTCCGCCGAAGTAGCCGCAGCGCCAGCCCTCACGTTGGTTTCAGAAAGATGTGACGGCGCTAAAGTGTCCACGCACGTAGCGTCCCACACTAAGGGCCGTCCTAACTTCCACGGAACCAGAGTCATGCCGTCAGGTCTTTTACCATCGTCACGCATCAGACCATTCGGTTCGAGAATAGCTGGAACATTGGCGCTGGTAAAAGCCCGGCGAATGATATCGTTAAGGCTGGCGTGGCGGGAAATTCGACCAGCACTTCGAGAGCAGGAGAGGCCATGGTGACCGAGTTGATCAACTGCAGTACCACACTGGCAGTGATGTGCAACACAACACCTTGCACCCAAGCGTAAGCTAATAGCTAGACGAAAAGCGGATGGATCTATAAGGCTACCAGTTTTGTAAGAAGGAATGGCCTGTAACCAAAGACCGGATTCCCACACAGAAACAGCGAGAATACGAGCACGATCTGCGATGCTAGAACACGTATTTAAAAGATCTTTCCGTGTTAGCTCGCATAGGGGCCGATCCCACTGTTTCTGAGATGACAACATTTTTGGGAATTCAGTATTTGGACAAGCCAGTCTCCATGTGTTTTTGGCCTCAGCCAGATATGCTACATCGAAAGAGCCTAAAGATCGTGCAAGAATTTTTTCTACTAATTTGTGTGTACTGTGTACAGAAGACAAAAAAGCTGGTAATGCCACACTAGAAATTTTGCGTATCCCTATGCCCCCCAACCTCACAGGGAGGGAAGCTTGCACCCAAGCCCTATCATCCATCTCAACATTCAAAACCGACACTAACGTATCTTTTACTAAGTTGTCTAAGCTTAACAAAAGCTCACTGTGTTGCCACAGCTGACAACATCTTAAATAGTATGTAAATTTAGGAACGAAAAGGCAAAATCTTATAATTGTAAAAGCCATATGGGCGTTAATTTTGGATAATCTGCTAGAAGCATTTCTAAACTTTTGAATTTGTTCTTCGACAAATGGTGATAAAGATTCGTTAAGAATCGGTGAACCCAAAAGACGAAGTGAACTTTTTTCTACTAATTTTATATTAGGCGCAAGTTTTTTTTATTAAGATATCATTTAACTACCCCTGCACTTGTAGTTCCTAATCCTAAGGAGCTAAAAATGTATGGTACAGGAGGACAGTTGTCTTGGTATAAAAAATATTTCAGAGTCCTAAGTTTATCCAAATCAAGAGCGGAGCGCGAGCCCGTCCCGACGATAAGAATTAATCAGGACCAACCCATTCCGAGACGAATTCAATTATTTTAATGTTACAAAGTAGAATGGCGGGGTTATTTAACACAGAAACATTTAGGTTAATGGATATTGGTAGAAAAATGGAGATTTGTTTCGGCATCTCGAAGAAAGCGGTTCCCCAGACTGAAAATAAGATCTAAACAAGATTGCTTTCCGTCTAATCTAGTGCCGCGTTATTTTGTTTTATGATATATATTCTTTGCAGACTTTATAAAGTGTGTAATATATTTTCGAAATATAATCATTCATCGTGAGATGAAGATGGTATGATTACCGTGAAACATTTTATATCTCTGCGTTTTATAATTAAAGAAATTACATATATATTATTAAAGAAAGCTTATTAACACAACTAGTAAATTAAATCGAGAATGAAATTTAACTTGTTGCTTTTGATAAGGTTTTGCTATTTTATTGTTATATTATAATGCATATACATACATACGAGTAAGTAGATATGATATCTACATTACAAGCTTAATTTAGAGTAAATTTTGCAATTTTATTCTGTCGAGAAAGTTATAAGTAACGTGCCGGAATTAATATGGACATAGAGAATATGATCAAGATTAATCTATAATTAGTTACTTCTACAAACAATATAATTATGTATACGAAAAAATCTCAAGCTCTGTTCAAGCAAAGCTATTTAGCACCTGACAGCGCCATAATAGAGACAATAAGATAGGTTTTAATATACACATTCTTAATATCTTAATCTCTATTAAGAAAACTAAGTTAAAATAAAATTACTCATTAGTGCGTATTTTTGGCTAGATTGTAATGCAATGAAGTACACTAATGAAGTACATAAAAAAACGTTGTGTATTCTTCTTGTAGAAAATCTCGAGTTCATTAATTATTTTAAATTGTATACAAGTGCAAGACGTACTATTGCACGTAGGGTGTCAATACGTTAGTAAATGGGGGTTTATTTATAAAAGTACGTAGAAGATATTTTTATTACTTTACTAATATGTATGCTACATAGAAGTTCATACCTAGTCTGTCCTATAGTAAAAATATCAACTAACTTTCCATTACATCTCATTATTCTTGAGATAGAGCCTGTGGGGTGCAGAACTAATATGTCACCTCCCCGTTCACGTGGATGTTGTAAGAGGTGACTAAAGGTAAAATACCAGAAGGTGGGCAGCTTCTGAGGAACTGCTATCTTACACTGTGATCCCCAAGTCGCCTACCAAGCGTGGACATTCTGGGAATGGCTGTGTTCAGGAGTGGACAAGCCATCTGATACAGAGATCAGACCTTTTTAAAAAGTTGAACTGACACCGTGCTCTGGCCCACTATATTATACCCTCAGCATTGGTCCATTCGGTATGCAGCACTATTTCTAAGAATCTCGCACTGTCTGAAAAATATGACGATTTTTTTATTTTATTTTGACATTCTGTGTTGGTATGGAACTCTCGGTGTGAAAGTCCTACTCGCAATTGACCGGTTTTATATTAAGTACAATTAAACTGGTGCTTTTGTCTGTTCGTATGTATGCTGAGTTGCTGGCAAAAAAAGTTCCATAGGTATATAAGGCACTGCAGCACCTACGAGACATAACTGTTACTCAGTATACCTAATGTTACTGAATTCTAGCTATAATACAATTCTGTGGTAATTGAAATACATTATTTGTAATTGTAATAACTTTGGGGCAAAAAAAAAAGTTTGATCTCAAGAAATGGCTTACCGCAATAATCTTCTACTTAAAAATAATAATTTTCTTTGAAACTGCTTACAATAAATAATCCTTGAAAATTAACCAACTTGTAAAGTTTTATCATTCCGGAGAGTTTCAGATGTGACCTAAATGTACTTTGTTTCGTTCCTCTACTGAGATTGCTAAGTAATTTTAAGGGTACATTTTGGAATGTTGATGAAAACTCGGTTGTTGTCGGCGAGGCGCGGTAACGACTCGCTCAAGACTTCGCGACGCCTTTAATGACATCCAAGTCAGCGGGGTGGGTTCGCGTGCGCAATTCTTGTTATTTCTTTATTACAAAGGAGTGCCTCATTAATTTGGCAGCCCCTTAGGGTTGAGAGTCGCGAACCCTTGACCTCGTTCGCGAAAGCTCGCGACACTGAACCGAATTGAAAAGCTTACGCACCTAGCGATACATAATTAACGAACCTCATTACTGAGTAACAGATATCGTCTTGAGTTCGCCCCTGGCGCTTCCGCCCGCCCTCATTTTCCACCTTCGATTGCTGGAACGGAATCATCTCGCGGAAGAATTTGCTCTCGCAGGTACTTCGCACAGAGCACGGATTGAAAACTTCCACTTCTAGCATCGACAATAAACTTAAACTTGGGTCATTCCCGTCGCAGACATAATTCCTTGACTCATCGTATTGCTACACGGTTTCTATTATCCCTAATAGCTTCCGTATAAGAGTTTTAAAATGGCTCAAATAGTAAAACTTGTTCCCGGAAAGCGCTCTCAGGCCATGCAGAACACGGAATAGGACGAAGTTGAGTAAGAACGTCGTGTTTTATTGGACAAAGTCGAGCAAATCGTGCCGGGTGAGAAAATAGTTGTGTTTTGGATAATCGAGTGTTTATCGCGAGGCGTGAATGTACAGAAGTAGAGGTGCAGACGGCGGCGCGTGTAAAGAGGCTAATGAACGAGTGCGGGCAGTGGCCGCGACGGGCCCATGTCCGCGGACTCGTGCATTTTTAATGGCACACGCTAGCACACTCACTATTAATATTTACCGAACACGTCAAGAGGGTGCACTTTACCTTTTAGTTAACTAGCGTCCGGCCGTTCATTAAATTTTCACGCGCGTCAGTTTCGGGCGAATTTTCCGCGGGTCTGGCCGGCCGGAGCCGCCGATAACGAGCGCGGACCATGCTCGTTATGCCCTTCTCTCCGCCGCTCTAGTCGACAACCCAACCAAATTTTATTAATAATAAACTGTAACTGAAACGGCGGCTTTGAAGTACGAGAGCGGCTCGAACGCTCGTTATCGGTATATTATGCGGAATCCTTTGACGTTTACTTCTTAAAGTTTACGCGGGCAAGTATTGCGCATTGTAACTATTTCCTTGTAAACGAATCAAACGTGACTAGGTCATTCTCTTTCAGCTGTTTTGTAATAAATACCATTATAATATCACCTTTCGTCTTCCTCATTTAACGCTGTGATTTTCCAATCAATTATCCCAAATCATGCTGTAACTTGCAGAATCAACAGATTCAAATGTCAGGATCTAATCTAGCCGCGATTCAATCAGCGGCGTGCAATTAACAGACCGTCCCATAAACAATCAGTAGCAGTAAGACGTCCGTCGACGCAGCAACAGGTCTGTCGGCGCGACTCGCGAGAAACGACGATTATGATGATTTATGGACGCAAATTGACAATACTGACAAGCTGGTTATAAACTGTAATATTTTCATTCGGCAGTGCGTTCCTGCGTGTGATTTGACACAGTGTTTTAGTCTTGCAATGTCTATCAATTAATAGGTTAAATTGTAAAACATACAAGCTTTTCCAATACAGAACTGAGACTGAGATATTATTAAAAAGCTTTTGTTTTAAGGGTAATCTAATACCTTAAAATGCCGCCGCATAAACGAACAAATATTTTGCGCTAACTAAGTTAGATACATAAAACTTATAGTCTACACGAAAGATATGATAGCGATGTAAGATATTAGAGTGATAGCGCAGCTGTAGCGGGTGGTAATAAATTAGGGCGGGTGAGAGAGCGGCGGCGGGGCGGGCGGAGTTGCTGGGCGGGCGGCAGTCGCGTGCGCCGCGGCCGTTTGTCGCGTCGCGTGCGCCCGCGCTCATTGCTTATTCATGCGACCCCGGCACGCACGACTCGACGATCCACGCGTCTCGAGAATAGTTCACCTATCTATTGTTTTTCCGTACAACCGAGATACGCTAATGATTTCAATAGGAAAACCTACGAATAATATTAATTCGTAAGAAAAAACTAGTTTCCTTTCCATTTAGAAATGCGTTGATAAAGATTGATTGGATAAAATACAGAATTACAATCTGTAAATTTCCCGACTCCAATTTATTATTCAACGTAATAATTCTACTTTTATTTTTTTACGTGCCGATATAATTAGTAGTTACACAATACCAGATTAAAAGGTTATTAGTTTATTAACCAAGCGAGCGCGAAATGCAAAAGAAGCGTCTCCGTTTCAGCTTGGCCGAAAATGCTTTCGTATATAGTCATGTGGTATTCTATCTGGCAGATATATTCTTTTTCCACTACAGGTCGCTTTTATTTACCGATACTCGTGAAATTTTGTGAGTAAAAAAATTAAAAGTTAAAATTTATAGATATGTATGTTTTTTTAATTCCTTTTTTTTGTTTTTTAAAGCTGCGGAGATTTGCCTGTATGTAAACAATAACCTGTTGAAAACGTAGGAAATAAAATTCATTTGCGAGTGCTTCAGCGCATGGAGCCAATAATAATAACTTAACGTTTGGCGGTGTAAACGATTTTCTGAATTGCCATCATTTTAAAATAAATTTCAGTAAAACAATTCCTTGACATATTGATACTCATATGCGTACCAAGCGGTGACATAGGTAAACAGGTACGTTCAGCAGACCAATCTGCTTCAGATAATTCGATCAGACACGCATCGATTAAGCACCAGCTGGTCAACGATGTCTACTAGCCAGACTCAATATCGTCCAACTATCAGACAACTGTTTGCCGACCGCTCCACGCGACACCGCCTACGACTATTAAATTATTTAGGCCGAGACTGCATTGTCTCGCGAAAGTAGGGCGTGCCGGGTCCGATTGTCGTCGATCCTGGTGGATCGGTCCGATCCCCAATATAAACAGTCGTTAGTGTTGTTAGGTTGTTACAATCGAGTAGGAATGTGCCGAATGTGCGACTGCGAGTATCGGTCGCAGGAATCGTTTCGTATTGAGTTAGTGCCTGGACGCGTCCCGTGTTTGCTCTGCTAGTTAATGGAATGCCGATGGGCCATTGTGAGCGCACGACCGTTTTCTATTCAATACTCGATATTAAATTGAACGCACATACGATTGTGTACACACAACTTCCTTAAGGGATAGACAGTTTAATAACCGTCTGGGCCATAATAGTGAGTCCTTTATTTGAGGTATGGCCTTGGTATATTACGACTACCTTAATATTCTTCTTATAGTTCAGTGTTTTTGTCGCATTGTCAAAGCAGGTGCCTTATTATGTTTTTTAACTCAAAAAAAATGGAGAAGGTTCTCAATAAAAATTTTTTTTTTTGTGTGTTACCTCATACCTCTTTACAAAGTGTACCGATTTTAATATATTTTTTTATATTCGAAACCTGGTGCTTGTCATGTAGACCCGTTTAAATTTGTGTGAGATCTGATGAGTACGTAATATTTGAGTTATCAGTACTATCAGTACTAATATTATAAATGCGAAAGTAACTCTGTCTGTCTGTCTGTCTGTCTGTTACGCTTTCACGCCAAAACTACTGGACCGATTTGAATGAAATTTGGTATGGAGATAGTTTGAGACCCGGGAAAAAACATAGGATAGTTTTTATCCGACTGCGCAAAAAGAGGTTAATGTTTTCGCGCGATAACCGACATACGCGCGGGCGGTGCCGCGCCGGGAAAGCTAGTACTTAATAATGAGTATTTTACGTATATAGTCGATGGCTTTTTTTTTAAAGTATTACTTTAGATCTATTATTTTATGCATATATAGACTTTAGTTACATTAACTATGTTAGAGATATATTAAATAAAATATTTTATTTTTAGCACAAAATTTTGTTCAAATTAGGTACGTAATATAATGACAATAAGTAATACTATAACAAATATTTTGTACCTCGTATTTCGTAGTGCTACAACAATACGAGGTACAAAATATTTGAGAACTACTAGAGAGTGGTAACATAAAATGATAGCTTATGAATGATTCAAATAATGAATTTAGGAATCAAATTACTTACCTAACATATACATTATAATTAGACAAGATATAATCTCTGTGACTGCAGAATATATTGTACCTATATTGTATGTGTATTTTATAGAGTACTTTTGTGACTTTTGCTTAGTTTCAGACTATCAGATGAGTAAAGCTAAATATAATTTAAAACTCACGTCCTTCCTCGACTATCCGACCTATAAAAGACTGTATCTTTGGAACGGTAATGGGTAAGCAGTTAAATTTTTCATTGAATATATGTGAATATAGAGAATTGCTTTACAGAATAATAATAACAAAAACTTTGACATAACAGGGGTCCCAAAACAAGAAACGTGTTTTTTTTTTAATCTAAAAAATGTTAATTCATATAAGCTTCTAATCTGGTATAATTATATTATAGTCCAATATCTCATGTATAACAATATAATGCTTTCGTTGTAGCTATAGTGTGGTAATTCTAGGTTAAGCCTGTTAACACCTTCGACCACATCATCACTTACCATCAGGTGAGATCGTAGTCAAAAGCTTACCTATCATTAAAAAAATGTGTGTAGTATGTTGTAAACAAAGGTAAACAAAAAAATACAACAACTAATAATGAAAACGGCTGAGTGCGTGTTTAACTCCCGCTAAGGACCTATTGCATGTAAAAAAAATAGTTTTTTTGGTACATTCTGTGTTGGTACGGATCCCTGGGTGGGTTTATAAGTTCAACTCGCAATTGGCCGGCTCTATTTTCAAATGCAGGTAAAAATCCATTTAGTACATATTATTGGCTATTACAAGAATTTATGATTCAAAGAAAATGTACCTATACCATCTAAGTATTAAAAAAACGACAATTAATAATATTGTGTAATTACACTATTTGACTAATTAGTCAATTAAGGATTTAAATCGGGGGCCATATATGAATCACGAGCAAGTGAAGGATCCTAACGACTGAATAACGACCGTAGTGAATGTAACTCTATCTCCATAACTCCATATAAATCCGTTTTATTCAAGACTTGCATACTATACCTTATACCATGTCTACGAGAAAAAGAAAGATTTAAGCGATAAAATGGAAGCGAAACATTTTTTTTAATACCTAACAAAGGTCAAAGGCTAACCTATAGGTTAGTCAGACTAACCTAGAGTTACTGGCTCCCTGAACACACCGTTAGGTGCTTGGCGACAGATTTTCAACTTGAGGTTGGTAGCTAGCCAGGCGGGCATTTGCAAAGTGCCCTACCACCATGCAAAATTTTCTTCGTTAAATAGACATTTAAAAAGGTTACGTTAATAAAAATGCACAGTTAAAATGAAAGATTTCCTATATTTATGAGTAATTTTCTTGTTATTAATTAGAATTGTCAACTGATGAAGTGATATTTATTTCCTTGGAGTTTGTATGCTGAGTATCCTTTGCTCAAGGAGTTTGTGTCGAATACTTCTTGCGCAAAGAGGCTGTATAGCATTGAGATGGAGGTCGAATATATTGGTGTGTTCTTAATTTAAATACCGAAATAGTGATTAAAACCTTTTTTCACTGAGAATAAAATAAGCTTTTAAGAAGGAGAATGATATTAGAACTTTTTGAAGAGATATATCCGGTGTTCTAGTGAAATAGCAATTTCTAAGTGAGGTATCGTGTAAAAGGTGCAATTTGTCGAGTGAGGGCCGCGAGGGGTCAGAGAGCGACCCGGTGGCCGCGACCGCTCGACCGCATTGCACCCACAATCACGGCCGATATCGCATATCGCGATCCCCAACATAAACACTGCTATTATGCACATGCACTTGCTTCATTACCAAAATGCGCCAGCCTCTTGGTTCAGAGTACCCTCTCTAATACAGGATTATCATCATTCTCTATGAATGCCGGTTACAACGACGTCCTGACAAATTAGAATAGAGATGTATTTGCATTTAAGTACCATTACTGTTAATAAGTTTAATAAGAAGGATTTCATAAAAAAATACCCTGATAAGGTTAAATAGCGAAAACTGAAAAGCACTCCAGTTCAAACCCCAGAAACTAGCCCCTTATAATAAAAATATATACTTTATGTGTTAGATGTCTCACTAAAAACCGACAGTACCTAAGGTAAATTACCATGAATCGACTGTTGACATACCAAATTATGGATATTTCATGGACAAATTTGAGCAGGTGGATATCATGATTAATAATATTTTGGCTTTAGAAGCAATCATGTTCATTAAAATGATGTAAAAACCAAGGGTTGTAAAAGACAATTTTTTTAGTGAACGTCACAACAGCCGTGTTCGTCCCGCGGGGAGTTAGCCATTCTGTAGGTAGTTCCAAACGTTCCGTATTAGTTTCAAACCTAATTGTTTCGCTATACGCCCTCCCCCAGCTCTCGCAAAACAATAAGTGGAAACGACGCCCTGCGGCAATATATCCCCACCACAAATAATATGCATGTTTAATTAACGCTATTCCTAATTCATAATCCGACAGTGATTAATTAGACAGCTCCGTCCGCCGTAATTAGGTACGCAATTATCGCGGCCCGTTTGAATTCATTAATACTGGAAAGTAGTTAGTATACACGTGATTTATTAGTCCTGTTGTTCTCGCTGATAGCAATTAATGTATCGTTACACTCCCCCGTATCCGCACCGTATCAATTACTCGCTAACAATATCCAGCGCGATTTTTAACCAAGTGGCCGCTCGCCAACAGCAAATAATTAATCATTCGTACAAGATCCCGAGTTCCCCGATCTATTATTAGGCAATAAGCGAGCTTCCGTGCACGTTATGGAAACTCTATACGGTTATTTAATTTACCTTGGTGCGTCGACCGCGCGCCACCTGCCCGATGCGATGGCGAAACGATCGCCGCCTAATTATATTTTAATCGCAACATACCCTCCGCCCGGCCATGGGGTAGGTAGGGGTCAACACAACACCACTAATTCATTTGTGCGGCGAGTTCGTCCCGCGTCCGGCGCTGCTTCACTCCCTGTTTATTCTCATAGGAGAGTTTAGGTCTCCTAAAGCAATACCGACGCTAAAACATTAACCGAAGCGTTTACGTAAAGGGTTTAATTATGCACTTTACATTCTGGGCTACAATAGCGTCAAGTTAATTAAGTTCTGCTTGTTTAAAGACTTTGCGTAGATTGTAGCTTTCGAATAAATTAAATTTATGCATGAAATTTCGTCTTTTTAATTCAAGTTTAGGTGGAGTAGTCAGGCGGTCGTGTAGAACGTCTACAAGCTGGTACGATAACTCGAGGCGGTTGATCAACTGCAATAAATATTAAAGTTACAATATCATTGTCGACTCCGAGCGCTGGCAGCTGCTGTTGCGAACTATGCCAATTGTGTGCACGCTTTTGTTCGCAGCATTAACTATTACCTATTATTACAATCCTACATAATTCGTAGACGGCTTATAAATCAATTCAAGACCCGATACCATTGTTTCATTGGACGTTTCTATTAGCATTGTATAAACACATCGATGGATACTTATACCCTCGTTGTAGGAACTAGTGACCGGAGGAAGGCTGGTGCTCGTATATTGTGTAATCAATTTTACAGCGATGTGTGAAAAATGGACGCAAGCGGCGTGCACCGGGCCCGGCCCGACCCGGCCAGTGATATATAGCCACTAAATGCTTTACTTACAATTACTCGGCGATGTATTGCCGAACGTGGGAAACAACTTATACTTGAAGCTTAGCATCGGGCGTGATACGAAAAAAAAAATATAAGTAACGGTTACATATTTGTACTTAATCAAAAGAATGGCACCACTAAGGTTCATAAAATATGTAGTATTTCAAAGAAATTTCTGTAAGAACACCAGAAGCGAGCATTATAAAGTAGTCAGTCGGCAGACGTGTGATACGATTTAGGATTGAACTGCTCCTGCGCCCACTCTACATTAGCGTGAAAGCCTCCTTGAAACGGAGCCGGGGGCGAGGGACGGCGGTGGCGAGGGGCGGGGGGAGCGGCGCATTGGCCATTAGCGTGATTAGAGTACCACCCCTCCTCGCACCATCCGCGAATTCTTTAGGCCTCTCATCTCATAATACTACATATTTCATTATTTATGGAAGCTCTGTTTATACTCCAATCTACTCTCCCGAATTACACGCACAATCTACGTTATTGTGAAGCTCACAGAAATTATTGATGTTAACGTCTGTCTCGTTGTTCACAGATGATGGCGTGTTCGTATTTGAGCGCCGCAAGCATGAAGCCAGAGGTGGCCAGCGCAGCGTGCTGGAGCCCCCCGGCGATGCCGAGCTGCATGCCACCGGTCCTGGCTGGGCCAAGCATGCTGCCTGCACAGGCCGTGCCGCCGGCATACATGCGTCCGCTGCCTGCCGCGGTAGAGGTACCCGCCTTACCAGTGCCACCTTGCTTGGCTATGGCCGGCCCGTCAGCCCCGTCGCTGGAACCGGCACTCGACCTCTCCACCTCATCTCTTCTAAAGCCTCGCCCGCCTACTCTCGCGGACCAGGGCACCGAGTGACAGTGCTGTGCCACAGACTATTGAACTCAGAAAAACTACACGTCACGAACGCACGTCGCGTTATCGCAGGCCGTAGTTTCTCCTATTAACGATAAACTGTTAAATTATACTTTAGTACCTATTACATATTTAATTTCGGTTGTGAAAATGGCAATTTATGTAAAACTTAACTCGCTGTATGTAAATTTCCAATTACTGGTACTTAAGTATTGTGAAAGATATGTGTTAAACACAAGTGTGTTGTAAGTATATACTTGAAGTGATAACCGAAGGACTAATGAACTGTTAAAGCATATCTTTGCATTATAATGAAAAAAAGTGTATTGATATTTCTGCTCGTATTAAGAAATTCCATTTCAAAAATAATAATAAATTAGTCAAATGTCAATATATAAACTTAATAATTCCCTACTTACGCATATGTATTTATTCATCGAACAAAAAATATTCAATTTAAATTACCCATTGTAACTAGTAAAGGTAATATACCATTATGTATTTTATTTTATTTATTAGTATGCTCAAAACAATCAATATGCAAATCACAAAAGATATAGGTAATAAAGTGAAGGACAATTTTGAGTTGAACCTAACATCTAATCTTTGTTATCAGTTGCCTTTTTTGTGATTATTTATTATGAAATCCTTGTAGTGACCATTCTTGCCAATAATGTGTTATTAGACTTATTAGTTGATATACAAACAGTAACATACATTTCCTTGTAGCTGTGACACTTGCGCACGCGTTTCTGTGATTTGCAATATTGCTGTGTAAATATTTCTCGAATATATTCGTTATTACTTAAAACTGAGCTGTTAAACAATCGCTCGTTATCATTATTCGTTTCTATTTGTAAATATTAGCAATAAATTTTAGATGATAAGTAGACACATCTTGTACCTAACCTCGAGTTAGGCGCAAAACTTCGTAGCAATAATTTTGATGCCAACGTCTTTGAATTTGAACTTTCGAGCTATTAACGGTCTCTGTATATATTGATATAATGTCTTACCGTCTATTTAACTTGTTCGGATCAATTTATAAATGGATTACAGCAAATAATGTATGTAAGTAATCTTAAACGCTAACATTTCTTTATGTGTATCTACGTTATTAGGATTAGTCCAAATGTAATAAAGCCAGCAAACGTATGTATTCATAAATATACCTTACATCGAGAATAGTTCACGAATCACAGACTTTACTAAATAAAATGAAGTCATTGGCTAAGTACATAAAACAGGACAACTTTTTAAAATCTTTGTTTAGTAGTGTTGGTGAATGGGACCCTAATCGAATTAAACTTAAATGAAATTAGTTCTCAAACAATCGTTTGAATTTCGTACTTAGCTATTTAAAAAAATGTAGTCTAATTTGATAAATATTTAAACAGGAAATGAAAATGAGAAAACTCCATATTATGTTATTATCATGTCCTGGCTTGTGATCACCTTACCTTACCTGTCTGAATTTGGCGCTTTATCTAAATTAATATATAAACAGTTAAAAGACAACCAGTATTTTAAATAATTTTATCTTTGATAATGATTTAAATGGGTTATTAACGTGAAAAAAAATTACTACGAACTATATACAATACTACAGCTACTACAATGAAAGTATTTTGACAACCTACAAGTCATAGCAAACTCACAGGCAGTTCAAATTCTCCAGCCCACTATCTGTTGGCGCGTGCCCAGCATGCTGGCAGCATTGCCCTGTTGAATTGTTATCTTATTCGTTGAACCAAATAAGTGCCAGCATTTTGAGCACGCCTCGCATCAACCAAGCGCTCTGATAAGTTTTGGAAAATACGATGAGATCCTGGTCTCCACGGACCTAATGTCTCTACACCAAACGGCTAAAATATGTAACCACAACCGAGATTAGCATACTTGTGCAGCTTGAGTTGCTACGCCGAAGTAGCCGCGGCGCCAGCGCTCACGTAGGTGACGTGAAATAAATACTGTGTTGACAATTTAAAGACTGACAATTGTCTAATAATTACACATTGTGTGATCCTTCAAGTAAAAAATGTGACACGAACAACGACAGCGACTCCTTATTGACCAATTAGATTACAGAATAAAAAGGATCAGAGGGATCACTCGGCAAAGCCATTTCAATAAATAAGCGACTCTAGCTACGAAGCAATACGGCGCACTTCAGCTCGCAAAGTACAGAGTACCTAATCATCAATCAAATACCTACAAGGCGTTTCTCTTTCTATCGCATAGCTCTAATATCTTCTGACGCGGCACGTCGATGTATACCTGTAGCTTTATATCTAATGTGCGGGCGGAGTGAGCCAGGCCTGGTAGAACAGTAATAGAGATGTACTTAAATTTAACATTTTCCTTTGAAAACGATGTCCATTATGGAGTTTTTGAAGACTACAATAAACCCTCAGATTCTGACGATGGCTAACTTATGAAGGCTTCAATTATCGGTCTTCGGCAACACGCTTTTATTTCACATGAATAACCCGTTTTAATCATAATCGAAATTTAAAATATGCGTGAGTTTTAATATTAATTTACCCTGTTCGTAATGAGGCCTGATAAAGGTTAAATATGAATATTGCCGTATCACATAATAAAATTCGTTCTTTGAATTAAAGGCTTCGTTACTTAGGTACCTAGCCCTCTGAAACAGCAATATGGAAGAAATGTTGATAAGAAATTTTTCTGTTTGTGTTATTATTATTATATATAAATTCGTTAATAGTATTCCTGAATCGACGTTTACAGTGCATATATTTAATGTTAGCGTTTAGTGAGCCTTGCCATTTACTTGTTTAATTTGTAGAAAACTGTAAATGCTTGAGGTTTTAGTTTAGTTATAACAGTCATATGAAGGAAGCTAAGAGTAGGTATACCTATCTTACAATAGCATATTCAAATACCATTAGATTTTACATTACATGTAGAGATCCTGAATATAAGATGATTTTTACCTTAGCATTTGATTTTACACGTAGTAACTCTTATCTAATCTGTGATTTTACATCCAACATTAGTTTGTTGCCTGTTGGAAGTGAAACCCGTAGTTATATTTCAATTTAAAATGAAATCTCAAGTGTGTGCAGTTTTCGAGACAGTTGTGGTGTTACCAGTACACAAAGAAAGAACATACATACCTACTTAGCTTAAGAAAGCAGGTGGAAAAGAGGAAAAAAATAAAATTTTGTAAATTAATATATTGTTTTATTAATCACTTTTCTAAAGGCTGTAGATACTAACCTAATATATAGTGTAGTTCACATGTATGGGGAACCATACGAAGAGTCGGCGAGACCGCTTATTAATAATAATTACAGATTATGAGTGACCTTAGGTGACCTTAGCATGTTCTCAAACTCTGATGAAGTTGCAAGACAAAATACTACAAACTGTATACAACATCACAGCTACTACATTAAAAAACCTTACCTTTCTAGCTAGAACCCTAACCTGATCAATGCAGAATCTCAGGCAGTCCAAATGATCCAGTCCACAAGCAGTTTGGCAGCGTGCCCAGCATGCTGGCAGCATTGCCCCGTTGAATTGCAATGCTTAGTCGTTGATCCAACTAGGTGGCAGCATGAAAGATGAAGAAAGACATGGTTAGGTATCTACCTCATCATGGGTAATTGAAATATTACAATATTTGTGGTGTACTCCTAGACAATGAAATGTCAGAAGTGAATTTAATATTCAAAATATTAGTGCAAAATGTATGGGGGGGGGGGGGGGGGGGGGGTTCAGGCGACATTGGCACGGTAATGTTATCTATACATTATTTCAACTTCATAGAAACGGAGTACGGACGAAACGAGAGTTATACCTACGCGCCTCGATCTCAGCCCGCGCTCAGCTCGCAGACAGTCGCGACTGCGTCGCAGTGACAAATGGACGGTGTGTAATTTTCAAGGGTAGCACACCAGAAGGTGGGCAGCAGCGGTGTCTGAGGAACTGACATATCTCACACTGCAAACTCAAGACGCCGTCCAAGCGTGGGGATTTATGGCAACCCCCCCCCCCCCCCCCCCATAATCACAGTAGACAATCTGGCTGGTATACAGTACAGTACACATAAGCTGGCAACTTTGCATAGCTACTCGAGATCTCGAAGTCTTTACAAAAGCATTTTCACCAATGAGCTTCTATAGAGTCCAAATACCCTGGGATCCCTTATATTTGTAATAATATAATGTAATGTAATACGTAGATATGACCATATAATGACTCATTTTGCCAAGCCAATCATAATGACGTCAATTATGTTGTCTATGGATACCATCAGTACTTATTATAAATGCGAAAGTAACTCTGTCTGTCTGTTACGCTTTCACGCCAAAACTACTGGACCGATTGAAATTTGGTATGGAAATAGTTTGAGACCCGGGAAAAAACATAGGATAGTTTTATCTAACTGCGCAAAAAGAGGTTAATGATTTTGCGCGATAACCGACATACGCGCGGGCGGAGCCGCGCCCGGAAAGCTAGTCATATATATATATTATGATAATGTAATAGAGGCTTTGAGCGAATTTAGCCTTGTTCTTGATTTGGAACTCTAAAATCTCAAGTAGGTAAGTACCGTATGTACCCATTCGACCTTTCGAAGTGAATAATGAATTATTTTTTAAATATATTTTAAATGAAATAACTCATTGAAATGGAGGTCCTTTATCCAACACTAGCATCGAAAACAATCCACCCACAATTAGCAAAACAAAATTAATTTTATTTTAATTTATGACTGACCCTGACTTGCTGTATTGTTCAGACCAAAAAATGCATTGTGCTCGGATTAAAAGGCAAGAAAACAGTTGGTCGACGTTGTTTTACATTGCAAATGGAACGATTATGGAAACAAGCCTCCTTGAAGCCTTTTTTGACGGCATAGCAAAGTTACCACATTAATATTCAAAAATATTTTGATTTGCGTCATTTTTAAAGATGGGAATCGCGATTGTTGAACCGTGTTGCTTTAAAACAGGTTTTGTCAATATGAATGATTGAAAAATACTTGTGTATAATAGAAGAAAAATATTGGTAAGTATCTTTATGTTGCAGTTATCAGAGCTCTTTACACTTGATGAAAGGTACATAACCGACCGAAACTTAGGCACCTCATCGTCATCACCATTAATAACCATAACATCCAGCATTAAACAAAGTCCTCCATCATTAGACAGTGTCAAAATCCACATGCTTGGCTAGTTCTACAGCCTACCTTCAGATATTTTTCCCTTCGTCGCCTAATATGACTCCCACACGAAGAAATTATAGCCTGGCATCCTCACGAGTATCTCATGGACGCACTATAGATAAGTACCTACCTCTAATTCACATAATTCATGTCAACCACAGTGCGATCATATTGATAAAATACATATAAAGTACCTATTATTAATCACAAAAATAATCGAAATGTTGAAATAGAGACACTTAGAAACGAATCTCATCGTAACACTATAAAACACGTCAAATGATAATTGTGATAGAGATATTAACCCCTATACTTATAAAACGTTGTAGTAAGTAAGACTGTAAGTTTATAAAAGGCAAAAGTTGAACTAGTGTTGTAATAGAAATCAAAGCCTGGTTTCGAGAGTGATGTACCCTTTTGTGTGACAAATCGTTACATGAGCGCTTCCATTCGACGGCTCTGGATAAAACCCATCGAGCTGATCGCACGACAGTAATGCGGACACAAATCTGTGCGTCATATTTGTACGTTGGACGTTACTACGGATTGCACGATCTATATAATTTTAAAAGATTATGTAAAAGTCTTATAAAAAGTTAAATTTTAAAGTGTGCTATTACGGAAGATTTTTATTTTGCAAACAAACTGTATCTACCTTATAAAGTTGTTCTTGTGTTAGGGTATAGGTATATGACCTTAATAGGAGTTGTGAGCACCTATGTAAGAATATCACCTAAGTAAATCTCGCTCCTCTAATAAATAAACAAAATAATGACAGCTCGAAATCACATACAGCCTAAGAATAATAAATGATACGTTATGTTATTATACTGTTATGGTTTAGGTTAGGTTAGCTATAACCTGTAGCCCTAGCACGAATAACTTGCGAGAACGTAAACGTTACGTTAACGTATCGAAATGTCACCATTTTGTATAGGATTTGATCAGCGCCCCTACAGTGCGTAAGAGGAACTAAATTTTGGCAGATTGAAAGGTTTTGACATTTAACGCGTCGAGATATTAACGTGAACGTTTCGTCGCGTAAAAAATTTTGTATGAAATCGTGAGCACGAACCAAATTTTAACGTAAACTCGAAGGCTGGCTATCGAGAGTCTGTCAAAAATCTACGAATGTTTGTCATTGAGAAGTTTTCATTGAGATGGTTGACGTTTTGAATTTGTAATAAAAACATCGAAATTTCATGTTTTTAATGTGTTTTTCATTCATATTTCTACTATAAAAAGAGTTACAAACGTGGCAGCATGATTACAAGTTGAAATGTACCATTTCGTTTATCAGAAACAAAGTAAGTGTTAATTAATTTATGGCACTGGAAGGAAGTGATGCTAATGTACGATGGGCCCAAATCAGGACATTTTCAAAAACACTGCATCAAACAGCCTCTAAATTCCACCGTTCCAGCCCACATTTACACCAACTTCGCTCTTTGGATATGTCTCGCGGCGCTGCAATGTTGTTATGAAAGTCTTCAGTGCATGGTCAAATCGAAAACAATAAAGCTCTCAGCAGATCGCCCATCATTTAGATCAACTAAGGCTGTCAACAAATGCACCAGAAGAAGGCAGCGATACTAAAGGAATACCAACGGCTCGTCAGACTAACTACCTATACGAACTCTGAGGTGATGACCATGCTCAAGCCAACAGTCTAACTACATACTACGAAGAGAAGATTTTAATATGAAATGTAGAAGCTGTGATATTGGACTTTAGGTCCTTAATAAAAGTAAACGATGTGCATTTGTGCGTTTTATTTATTGGTATATCGAAAAGTTCTTGGCTTATGAATTTAAGGATTATTCAATATCCTCTTGTTGGATGACGTTAAAGGCGACTAAGATAAGGATACTTGACGACTCGCCACTACTCAGGTCGGTGTGAATGGGGTGTTGCTACGCATTGGACGTACAAGTGTGCTGCTGAAATGGATCAGTGTGCGCTCCTAATGGTTGGCGCACACTGTTCCATCCGACGCCAATCGCTTTAACCTTCAGTATTTTTCGTATGGTGGGTACTCCAAACTGCAACGCGCATATAACTATTCAACGCTTCAACTAGGAAGATGGTCGCTATATACAGCTATCTGAACACTAGCATCCGTGAGTAGGTCAATATAGGTACCACAACCTCGTCTACAAATTGCAACCATGCAATGTTTACCTACAGTGCTGTGTGATTAAAGATTAGCCAGTCAAATTACCTACAGATACATGTATAAAAGACTATTGGGTGGCGAACTCATAGTAGAAGCATTTTTCTTCCCCCTCTCATCGTGCTATGGGCCTGGGTTTACTTGATATCACGCTCTTTTTGCCACACTATTACTTAAAAATACAGAAAAGGAGATGGATAAAAAACAAAGCTACACCAACAGTAGTAATTACTTTATTTTTGGCAAAGTAATAACACACAAAATTATAATCCAACCATAAGCTGACTCATACAAAATAAACACGTATTGGTCCTAAAATTATTATAATTTCAAAACAACACTATCAATCCTGTTGCAAGACACAGCACTCCCGATTTTTTGTAACGTTGCATTCATGGAATGCCAAGTGGTTTGTATTTCCGGAACTATTAGGTATATTACTATATACTCGCTCCAGTTTGTCACAGTATTCTTCTTTCCCAGAACAGACGGTAAAAATACCGCTGGGGACCAAAATTCTATCGGAAATCTCCTTCAGTGAACATTTAGAACCAAGAGAGTACACTGCTTGAACTCAATAGCCTTTTTCTGCTAAAACGCCATCAAATTTAGCGCAAGCTACTCTTCACGACGGCTGACGACCCTTCAGGGTTTCATGAGACTCCTCCCTCTGATCAAAGGTGTAGATTCTGATAGTAGTTGTTTGTAATTAATATATAGTAGGTAAATTATCAGTGGCACAGATTCTAGGCTTGAGAATTCCTGGCTCATAACTATTTATATATCAAATTTTATATTAAATACCTATAAAGATGTTTTATTACAGCTTAGTTTTTACCAAATAAAACGCCAAAATTGACAAATAGCAATCATAGAGGACTTTGTATAGGCTGAAAATCTAGGAGGAAGTATATCTATGATGGAGAAGACATTTATATTCTGTCGGTTGTGAGACAAGAATGGTAATATATACGCTTGCATTAGTTTGAAAGAGACAGATCAGTTTTTTTTGTCTTGCTCGGCGTATGCGATTTCTTTGTTTGCCACAAAGTACAAATTTATTCGGTGCTTGAAAGTGTCCTTTTTTCGTGTTAAACAATGATTTTGAAGTGTGTATTGTAAATTGTAAGTTAAATTCAACGCTGCTGCTTCCACCAAACTTGTCGAAATGCAGAATTCTTGGCTGTAAAAACAGAACAGAACGAAATATGGACACCTTACGTATCACATGTAAGTGCTATTTTTCATGTCTTCACCGTTCTTACACAGTCTATGCGAATCATATATGAATTTCTGATCATAACATGAATGTCTGCGTGTTAAATTATTTGATAATCTTACATTTTACTACAAAATAATTTCTTGATTGTGAGATTATAATCCATAAAAATTAAGTGGTGTTCTTTTGTCTATCTATCTCGCTCTACTATGATGAAATTTATTTAGGGAGAAAAGAGAGTGTGAACATAGATCAAAAATTATACTTTTTCGAATTATAGCAATTTTCGGAATACCAGCTCATGACCGAAGATATTTTCCATAAAAGTGGGTAATTTTGTATGAACCACTTTTGACCGATTATGCAGTAAAATTAACGCAATTAAATTTTGATTTGCAGTTTTCATAAGGATGCTGTCCTTCATCGTGTATGGATTAATGCAACTGGACGACAAAATTAATTAAATTAATAATTGCATAATTAATTAATTAAATCAAAAGTGGTGCCAAAACGTTGAATCTCAATGTTATCCACACATATGTTTTATATACCATAAAACTATAAATACATTATTACTTTGTTTTATTTTAAGTTCACACTATGAAATATTATAGGTACGAAGGTTTGTATGAGTTTGTTACTCATACAAACCTTCAAGTCACTCAACGCCGAAGTTTTCAACGAAATTTCGCATATAGATTCCGTAGGACCTGGATTAATACATTGGCTACCTTTATTCCGAGATATTGAGTATTATCGGGGGACTACGATATAACTATTCCACGCGGTTAAGTCCACAGGCGCAAGCTAGTTATCCAATAGTGCCATGGGTTAAGTAATATATTTATTATGCCATAGTTTTAAACTGTACCAAAAAAATATTCTGTACATATTCAGTTAGTTTTAGAATCATGGTAATTTTCTAAAACTAGCTGACCTGGTTTCTCTGCCATTAAGGCGGACCGTTCAATCTGTAGCGAGAAATTCAAAATTTAACAGTCTGTCTATTTGTTGCGAGATCGAATAACACTTGTAGGTATATTGTTCTTTAATTTACTCAAAACAGATATCCTTTTTAGAGTATTTTGTTATTGTATCTTACATACATGTATCTGATTTCATATATATCTCTACTAATCTGCAAAAAACAGTAAAGAAACAATTATATATTTGTAAGTTATGATGCCAAAATACTTTAGGGTATAATTTCCGATTTGCGCAATTTAAAAACAATACACGTAGTAAAGTTATCCGATCTAGCAACATACATTAAATTTTGAATTCCCCGATATAACAAATTGAACGGTCCAATCCACCTTAAGCAAGTACCATGCAAATGTATTTTTTCAGTAGGCGCGGCAATATTTTTTCCACAGGCTTCATTGTAATTTGGGTAATGTTATGGGACACTGGCAGTTCTGCAATATTAGGTATTTATACTCTATCTCTATCGGGTATACGCGCATAGCTACTCCATCATAGATATACTTCCTCCTAGCTGAAAAATAATTCAAACCTCTTTTGGAATTAATCATTAGCTTTTAGAAAGAAGGTACAATTAATTTGATTTACGCCGGATGACGTCACTTTCGTAATCCTATCGAGTTCACGTTAGCCAAGAAAGGATGCGTTGTGCTGTCAACCATCGCCTCCTGCGTAAACGTACTGTAAACTCGATACGTTTACGTTACGGACTATCGAAATGTTCGTGCTTGGGCTACTGACAGCGGGAAAACTCAAAACCCCCTTAGTGGACGGCATTGCAGGTCTTGTTGCCCCAAAATAGAAATAGTTCGTAAATTACAGTTATGTTTATTTCATATATAGGTAAAAGTATACACTGTCCACTTTTATCTGTGTTGAACAGATTTTTGTAATGCAGAATAAGAGGTTGACATAGTACAGCTGCCGGAACATATCGTTAGGTGCTTGGTGAGTTTCTACTTGATAGTCGTAGGTAGCCAGGCGGGCATTCGCGACCACGCCCTGCCAATATGCTGTAATGACTGCTATTCTAAGACTACAATCGGGACCGACGGCTTACCGTGGTTAAGATTTACTGTTTAGTTAAAGGTCTCAGCTGTAAATAAATTAGCGTTCTCTCATCCAAGTCATGAGGGTAAGCGGCAGCAGACATTATTTACCTCGTCGATCGGTAATAGTATATTATGACTTATGATACAAGTGAGTTAAGTTGCTCATTACACACGAGGCTGTAGGTTGCAGCCCGAGCCGAAGGCGGGGGCGTAAATTAGCCGAGTGTATAATGAGCAAGTTGCTCACGAGTTTCATATGCACTTTTTGTACACCGTTGCGAGGAAAATAAATATATTGCACAAATGCGACACAAAAAACATACGATATTTATGGAAAAATAGCGCTAGTTTTTTTTTTTGCGCGCGGCTAATGTGTGGTGATTGATTACATATACTTAGCCTAAAACCTCTTTGTTGTTACAAATCTATTACCCGGTTAAATTGAAAATGCTCTGTTTACTCGCATATAATTTGCAGTTAGGTACTAACTTAACTTTGTAGGGATAAATTACCCGGTTAAATCGAATTTGCTTTGTTTACTCGCATATAATTTGCAGTAAGGTACTAACTTAACTTTATAGGGATAATTCTATTACGCACTAGTGTATAATATTATTATGAACGAGGGTATTATAGTTCGGTTTATGGCCCTAAGAACGATATAATAAAGCTCACTTTACAAGCAAGGGTGTTGAAAATTAAAATTAGGCAAGCTATACTAAAACAGCCTCAAATATTAGCGACAAAACAGTTATTATAGCATAATTATGTTATGCGGTAGAAGAACAAATGTTTGGAAGGAATCCGCCAGCCATTCAGGTGCTAGTAGTAGGGCCCACTGAAATACACAGACGAAAGCAACTCACGCTTGTTGGACACGAGTTTGGACCGACAATTGGATTATCTCGTTGTATCGGTAAGTCTTTTACAATAGAGGAAATGATAAATGTAAACACATCACACAAACTTCGAACTTATACCATAACATGAAAAAAGTCGTCATTATTTTAAAATAAAAATCCTTATACGGCACAGATCGCGCTCGCGATTTGTAGAAGGGGAATATTATATTTACCAAACCAAATAGTTAACAATATATTATTACGGTTTAAATCCTCAAAGGCGGGTATGTTTAGGTCCCGCGTAATTGAAGGCAACCCTATTGGCATTTACCAGGCACACTTTCAGACTCCAGGCTGGTGAATTTGTCACAGAAACTCTAAAACTTTCCGGAAAATCAATGGCAAGATTGGCGATGCGGCAGCGCAGCGCCACGCTGGATGACGTAGCACGCTCGCTTCGCCCTACCTCTTATGTCTTTGCTCTAATTTTTAGGGTTCCGTAAGGGTAAAATGTAGCGCTTTGTCTCTCTGTCTGCCCGTCTGACCGTTCGTATGTCACGATACGTGGTGGCTCTAGCTCGTACACAGAATGGATTACAAGCGTGATATTTAGATATTATGCGTTAAACGTTGATCCAACGTTGAACATTGGACTAAAAATTTAGTTGCCTTAAAGGGGCTCCAATACATGATAAGGTAGCTGAACAAAAACCACTTTTGCTCCCTAGCATTGAATAGGGTGTCATCGTCGATAGCTAATTGTTTAGCATAAAGATATTCAATATTATAAAATATAACAAAACTGGGCATCAAAATTGATAACTTTAGACCATTTAGTTACGGGGTCCATCTGAAAAACTACTGTACTAGGTACTTGATAAGAATCTGAATTTTCGGTATATTATTGCCATCATGTTGGGCGCTGTCAACTGGTAGTGGGCTGGAGCATTTGAACTGCCTGAGGGCCTGCAATGGATTTTAGGTTGCCTAAATGCTTTCGTTGTAGTGTATTTAGTTTGTAGTGTTTAGTTACGCAATTTGAAAAAAAAAGGTATATTAGGAAACGCCGGTTTGTACTGTAGTTTAGAAGATGTGTAACGAAAAAACATTATATTACGGTGATTTGCGAAACGGAATACCAAAAGATCGAAGTCCGACTCGAAGATGTCTAGTTTTTAGGGTTCCGTATCCAAAGGGTAAAAACGGGACCCTATTACTGAGACTTCGCTGTCCGTCCGTCCGTCTGTCACCAGGCTGTATCTCAAGAACGGTGATAGCTAGACAGTTGACATTTTCACGGATGATGTATTTCTGTTGCCGCTATAACAACAAATACAAAAAGTTGGCCAATTGCGAGTCGGACTCGCGCACCTTAAAAGAAAAAAAGGTTAAAATATGAAGTCTAATGTCTATACAACATTATACTAATGGTACGAAACCCTTTGTGAGCGAGTCCGAGTCCGATTTTTAATTTCTGTTTTCGGACGTGTAGTATCATAGCAAAAAAAAAGGATCAATAATAAAAGAAGACATCAATTTTATTAAGTATTAAAAAAGAGTAAATTAAAATAGCGCACATGAACTGATCAATCACAGAAGATCGGTATAAAATGGAACGACAATACGTTTCAATATTTAAGGCTTACTTCTAAAATATTGTACAAACAAATTGAATGAAGTCTCATTAACCAACGTCCGCTTCCAAACCCCGTGGGTTTTGTCACAATTTATCCGGCGGCTGTTCCAATTACACGCGCACTTCCTTCCTGGCAGACGGACCATCAAATATGTACCGCGGACTTTGGCGACGAATAGCGAAAATGGCGAAAAAATGGCGAGCAGTGAATGACGCGTCGACGGGGACGCACTGATGAATGAATGATGGCTTCGGCACCGACTAATCAATAGACCCCGCAGGCCTGTTCGCCAATCTGCAATATTCACTCCGTAATGGACGAAACCACTCGACTTCTAACGAAGGCGAGTGAACAGGTGGCTGGTCTAGTGCTCCTAATGGTGGAGAGAAAATATATTTATACAGACTAAAACTGTAAAATAAATTCGGATATAGTGTGCTGGGGATGCTCCGAATTTAAATTGCTATTACATTGTAGTAGTATTTTTAGGGTTCCGTATCCAAAGGGTAAAAACGGGACTCTATATTAGTAAGACTCTACTGTCCGTCTGTCTGTCTGTCAGCCACTAGGTTGTATCTCATGAGCTGTGATAGCTAAATAGTTGAAACACACAATGTACCTATAACAAACATTCAAAAAATTGGCCAAGTGCGAGGTTGGACTCGCGCATGAGATGGATCCGTAACCTTCATGAAAACTAAAAATAAAGGTTATATAGTGTCAGTAGTACCTACTATAATATAGTGTCTAATGTTATATAAAAAATGGTACGGAACCCTTCGTGAGCGAGTCCGATTCGCACTTGGCGTTTTTTCGCATTTTTAAGTCTGTTTGCTTGTGTGCTAAATCTCTTTTTATTAGAGACAAAATTAGCAAGTCTAAAAATAAAATAAAAACCATTTGGAAGACTATAAATACTGAGACTGGTAAGAATAAACCTAGAGATTCAACATATGTCTTAACTATTAATAAACATCAAATCTCTGATCCAATACAAGTGGCGAATATATTTGAAATTTTTTTTTCTAACTTACCCCTAGAAGCCACTAAATCATTGGATTCTTGTCCCAATGTAGCAGAAGCCCTATTAAAACATAATTTTCCCTGCAAAACACCGGACTTCTCTTTCAGATACACGACAAACTTTGAAATTATAAAGACATTCAAAAGTTTAAACATAAAGAGTACTGAAGACTTGTGGGGTATGTCAGTTAAAGTGGCAGAGTCTATTATTTGCATTATTGCACCATACTTAGTAACAATATTCAATCTTTGTGTTGATAGAGGAAGTTTCCCCGACTTAATGAAACTAAGTAAAATCACTCCAATTTTGAAGTCGGGGGCTGCATCTGACCCTTGCAATTATAGACCTATTTCCATCTTACCCGTTCTGAGTAAAGTATTCGAAAAAATTATGCTCAAACAACTTTTATCTCATTTTAATGAGCATAATATATTGAATGAGAATCAGTTTGGTTTCACTAAGAGCAGATCGACAACAGATGCAGGTGTTCAATTGATGTCACATATACTTGAAGCCTGGGAGAGTTCACATGATGCTATTGGCGTATTTTGTGAGCTTTCCAAGGCATTCGACTGTGTAGAACACTGCACTCTGATTCGTAAGCTTTCACACTATGGTGTTCGTGGAAAAGCTTTGAATCTAATAGAGTCATATCTGTCTGACAGGCTACAGATGGTTGGAATAAATGGCAATACTTCTTCCGGGTCTTTCGTAAAAATAGGTGTACCGCAGGGATCAATTTTGGGACCTTTTCTGTTCCTAGCGTATATTAATGATCTGCCTTGCATGGTCAAAGATTTCTGTGATATTGTTTTATTCGCGGATGATACCTCTCTGATTTTTAAAGTAGATAGGAAAGATAGTGAACTCATTCATGTAAATAATGTGTTATCTAATATCTCTGGATGGTTCGCCGCTAATAATCTTCTGTTAAATTCAAAAAAGACCAAATGTTTAAAGTTTTCATTACCAAATGTTCCTTATGTTGAACCAAACATTAAGCTTGGCCTAGATAAACTCTCTATTGACAAAGCGACAGTCTTTCTGGGAATCAAAATGGATTCAACTTTACAGTGGGATCCACATATACATGATCTAGCCGGAAGACTTAGTTCTGCTGCATATGCAGTTTGTAAGATAAGACAGTTAACAGATGTAGCTACTGCACGGCTAGTTTATTTCGCATACTTCCACAGTATTATGCCGTATGGTGTATTGCTGTGGGGAGCTGCTGCTGAGATAGAGACAATCTTTATCTTACAAAAGCGTGCAATTCGAGCCACATATGAAATGGATCCTAGGGAATCTCTAAGGGATCTTTTTAAAGAAATTGATATATTAACTTTACCGAGTCTGTATATATTTGAAAATATTATGTATGTTCGGGAAAATTTGAGTAAATTTAAATTAAACAGTGACAACCATCATTACAACACTAGGAACAAATATAAATTAACGGTACCATGTTTTAGATTAGCAAAGACAAATAAAAGGTCCTTTTTAGGTAATTGTGTGCGGTTTTATAATAAAATTCCCGAACATATTACAATGCTCACAGAAGGAAAATTCAAATTGCACGTGAAAAATATTTTGATGAAGAAATCCTACTACACAGTTTGTGATTACTTAAACGACAAAAATGCTTGGAAAATTCCACCTCTGCCAAGCCATCACATGTCTCCTACGTAATTTAAACAAATATTGTAATAATTGTATTATATTGTTTATAACACATTGTAAAAAGACGTTTAAAAGAATGGCCCCGAGTTTCTTGCCCGTTCTTCTCGCAGTGGCTCTATAAACTTTTTTTGCTGAACGTGGCAGTACAATGTAGAATATTTCAATATTAAAATTTGTAATTGACCTTCATAAGAGCGTCGTAGACGCCTAAATTGAATAAATGATTTTGAATTTGAATTTGAATTTGAATTTGAATTTGAATTCGATATAATTATTTTTAATACGGTAATAGTTATTTATTATACAAGAGTGCAAAGTTGCTTTTTAACCGCGTGTTCAATTTTGATGACCGAGCAAGCGAAGGATTCTAAAATTGAATCACGAGCGCAGCGAGTGATTCTCAATTAGAATCCTGAGCGTTAGCGAGGGAATCAAAAGAGCACGAGGTGAAAAATCTTTGCACTCGAGTGCAACACGTAACTTTTCATTCCACCTCAGCGAGGAAATGACTAAATGCAAATTGAGGGAGAAAGCTCATTTGCGCATTATTAACAGTTTCAGTCAATTCTGTTGGCGTCAAACAAACTTCCTCGTCGCTAGAATCACTCATTTTTGTTTTTTCACTTGTTTTCAAGTTTCTTGTTTTTAATATAAGGTTTAACAATGACGTGAAAAAATGCCGCGTAAAGAACCGCGTACAAAGCAAATTGAAAAAAGAACATCAAGAAGGTTCCGAGTCTGAGTTTTTAACAAATTAAAAAAAAGTTGTATGATATATTCGGCACCATAGAGGTAGCAGTAAATAGGTTTTTTTTCATCCCACCATCTCGGAAAGAGTATTTTTAATCTTCAATATCTGAGTGGAAAAGTCGTTTTTATTCTCTAGAGAATAAAGTAAATTGAATTTAGAACATCGTATGCACTAAGTTCGTGAATTAAAAAAAACATTAAACCTATTTACTGCTACCTCTATGGTGCCGAATATATCATACAACTTTTTTTTAATTTGTTAAAAACTCAGACTCGGAACCTTCTTGGTGTTCTTTTTTCAATTTGCTTTGTACGCGGTTCTTTATTTCCTCGCTGAGGTGGAACGAAAAGTTACGTGTTGCACTCGAGTGCAAAGATTTTTCACCTCGTGTTCTTTTGATTCCCTCGCTAACGCTCAGGATTCTAATTTTGAATCACGAGCGCAATCCTTCGCTTGCTCGGTCATCAAAATTGAACACGCGGTTAAAAAGCAACTTTGCACTCTTGTATAACAAATAACTATTTTCACCTATTTACTGCTACCTCTATGGTGCCGAATATATCATACAACTTTTTTTTAATTTGTTAAAAACTCAATCTCGGAACCTTCTTGGTGTTCTTTTTTCAATTTGCTTTGTACGCGGTTCTTCATTTCCTCGCTGAGGTGGAATGAAAAGTTACGTGTTGCACTCGAGTGCAAAGATTTTTCACCTCGTGCTCTTTTGATTCCCTCGCTAACCCTCAGGATTCTAATTTTGAGTCACTCGCTGCGCTCGTGATTCAATTTTAAATTCCTTCGCTTGCTCGGTCATCAAAATTGAACACACGGTTAAAAAGCAACTTTGCACTCTTGTATAACAAATATCTATTTTCCAGTGATATACTTAAACACTACAAACTATATACATCACCACTTATATTACCTACACTGAAAGCGTTCAGGCAGCCCAAAAGCCTTTGCGGACCCACAAGTAAACCAAATTCCAAATGCACATGCCCCAGTTGCAATAATTATGATAAAACATTCGTGAACAATGGAAAATAATTATCTCCAATATCTAAAAAAATTACTGCTAGATAAGAAGAGTGGTATGGGTAGGTTTTTACTCGATACCTATCGAGGTCTCTTTAGCAAGAGTTCCTTTTGGTGGTCCATCCAGCGGAGAGTCTGGATCATCATTTTAATAGCAAATTTTACAATTAAAATAAATGAATTTTAATATTGTTAAGTTTGCAATAACGCCTGCTAGGCGAATTACATTACAAAATTACAAATTTACGAGAGAAAAAATATCATATAGTAGGAATAATTCATGAACTTATATTTTGCTGCCTCGAACAGACTCGCGTTTATAATTTGTTTTTTTATTTTTGGGCCACTATTATAACCGGCCAGTTACATACTTTTTTCTATAATAAACGATTCTCCTAATAAACCCCGGGCCTTGACGTAACCAGATGCCCTGCAAGGAAAAATATTAAATTCACACTTTTTTCCGCCCTCTACAAAACTCTCTAACAGTAAAGACCTACTTTGCTCGCAAATCATAGACGAACCAATCACCGTTTTTCGATCGAAGGGATGAAAAATTATATGTCAATTTACTCTATATCTAAGTAAGCGAAGCAGTCGATCAATTAAACAGGTATTTATCTAAATAGCCGATCTCAATCTATGTTGACAAATATGCTTGATTAGGTAAACGCTGTTGCAGCAAATTGAAAGCTCAACATCATAATTTGATATAAATATCAGCAGGCTATAGTTATACAAGACAACGAAATCGTATAACGGTTCAGAAGAGACCCAACCACTTCGACCAATATTGTTGCCCGTGAACTGGGCCTAACTCAGTGGAAAGTGTGGTTTACGGTTCATACGGCAGGCCTGTATCCATACCATTACACGCCGGTACATGCAATTGAAGAAGGAGATCCCGCGAGACGCATGGACTTCTGCAGATTCATGCTCAATGCAGATATCGAGGACCCGAATCTCCTAAAATTAATATTGTGGACAGATGAATCCAAATTCGATCAGGACGGGATTACTAATTACCATAACGCACACTATTGGGCTCCTAAAGAACTAGGCAATCCAAATAAGAAAAGAGTAAAGGGGTCACAACGACGATTTAGTGTAAATGTGTGGATGGGCATCATTTCCAACCATTTGATTGGGCCTTACTTTCTTCCAGACAATCTGAATGGTGAAACTTATGAAAATTTCTTAAGAGGTGACTTAGGTGACCTACTAGATGATCTCTCATTACAATTACTGCGGGACATGTGGTTTCAACATGATGGCTGCCCTGCTCATTTCAGAAGAAGCGTTAGGGAATGGTTGGACACTAACTATCCTAACAAATGGATTGGACGAGGTGGGCCTTTACCCTGGCCAGCCAGAAGTCCCGACCTGACCCCCATGGATTTTTATGTATGGGGGCACATGAAGAGCCTCGTTTACAGTGAGCCCAACCCCATATCGTCAGTGGAAGTTCTCAAAGAAAGGATAATTAATGCTGCTAACGACATAAGAAGAACATTAACCACTGGTGTAGTGAAAAGTGGACTACGTGTAAGAATGAGAAAATGTGTGCGAAATAGAGGTGGACACGTAGAACATGAACTATAAAAATTTATTCAAAAACATTAGGTGAATAAATGTTATTTTGAACTGATTTATTGTTTCATTTAGCTTACTACAATCACCGACGATCTGTACGCCAACTATGAGTTGAGCGTGAGTGACTTTGTATGCGAACTAGCGTTAACAACGCAGCGATTACGTTATTTTCCAAACAAAAGCCAGTAACTAGTCACTTACGCTCAACTAATGGTTGGCGTACGGTCATTATTTGTACGATCGACGATCTGAACAAAAAAATGCTATAAAAACTGAATGATCTCCTAGGTCAGGATAGCGGAACATCGATGGATGCATGAAGGTTGTACCTAGCCGAGGGAGGCCTATGATCAGTAGTGGAAGCCAGTATGCTGAAATGATGATGCTGAACTTAAGTCAAATTAATTAGATTAAATAAGCGCTATTTATTCTGACTGCCATGTAGCCTTAGAAACTAAGTTTCACCTTTGAGGTTAATAAATACCCTAGAGTGTTATACCTCGTTGGATAGCTGATAAAATGTAGATGTTTTAAGCACATCTGCAGAGCAGGTGTCATAATATTTTTTTGCGATATACAGAAAAGAAATATTTTTTTTTATAATTTGTACTTATTTTCTTAAGTTTCGATAGCCTACAACGACCTATTTAGTTAGCTTACGTGCAATTTTGGTCATTGAGGTCATTAAGCATCTCATTCTTCATGTAAAAAACCAAAAAAATACTCATAAGAGTCAAAAAAAATCAAAATATTCAATTCAATAGCCGAAAAATTGGGCATTTTCATAAATAAAATTAAAACTCGAAAATCTCGAAAACGGTTAAGTTTAGGATGGGGGGTTCCATAGTGAAATCATTCAGAAATGATGTGTACTACACGCCCTTAACGGATCTAGGTCGACTTTTCCTGTAGCCCTGTAAAGGTCATTAAAGTGATATTATTATGTACATGATAATTTTGTTGCTAAGTAACGGTTTGTCGTCCACATCAAAGCCGACATTTCTACGAAAAAACTGCCCACCACAAAAAGGTAAAACAAAAAATTTTAATTGGTCATAGTTCACGGAATCCTAGTCCCCGTATGCTCGTTAAAATGAAAAATAAAATCCTGTGTACCTGTACAATGCTTGTTGCTGTTTTCTTGTTGACAAAAATATGAATATTATTTTCATGGTCGCTTCAGTGAAATTCTAAACGAGATGTCCGAATTCCTCCCGGAGCAAAAGTTAAGTAGCAAATGTTAGCCAGTTAGGGAAAGGTCACTATTTTGTCATCTGTAGAGTCAACAAAAACGTCCATATGTTGTCAATTTAATTAATATTTATTTTTCCAAGGAATTTGAACCAAATCAAAAGATGCCAAACTTAAATTATTTAATAGCTGTTAAAAAAATTATTACCATCGTATCGTTGCTTTCGTATATGTATAATACTTTTTATGAGTTGCACAGGGTTTTCTGACAAAAAATACTCAGTATCAGCCTCTATAATGGATCTAGGCTTTGGTGACAATAGGCCAGCCCCTATTAACATTGAATCTAAATAACAAAAACAAAATAACATGGAAATGAGGCTATTAAAAACCACACTGGCTACGGTTTTATGGTATGATTATATGTGGTATGGTACGTATGATTGTAGGACCAACATGGATATTTTCAGACCAGAAAGTTAGTTCCATTTTTTAATGATTCTATCAGCTCATTGGTTTGTGCAGTCATATCCTATTCACACACACACTGACACATTATCATCATCCTTATATTCCCGGAGGTTAAGGCAGAGTTTGCAAAACACCCACGTTTTGCCTGACTTGAGACTTCTGGATTCCAAACCACTACCTACTGAAAAATTCTTATTGCTAAACTACCTCTAAATCCCTCGTTAGTCCCCATGTCAGACCCCGAAATCGAACCTAAGACCTCATGATACCAAATCATCGCTTTACGAATCTCGAACAACGAGGCAGTCCAGGTAGTTTTGGAGTCTGCAACTGTGTCCTGTAAATGGTAACATACTCGTCCCAGTATACATTAGAACAAAAATGTTTGAGAAAAACGTGAGAGCTATAACGATTACCCCTTTGGAAAATACTGTAATGGATCAGCTTGATCATCCACTACTGAACACAGCCTTCCACATTAAGTGGGGGTTTGCAATAAATGCCACGATTGGCGTGAGGCTTGTGGATCGCAATTTTAAGTGATAGTTCTTCAGAAGGTGCTGCTTCCCACCTTCTGGTATATATCCCTTCGGCGCGTCTTACGATTCCCACAGTGAGATATATATGTATCCATGCAACATAAGCAGGCATCATGGTAATTTACACGTCTGTTTTCACCTTTCCTCGTGACGAATAACGATGTTTACGTATAATTTGTAATAAACTAATATATATGTCATCTGTCGACTTTTGTTGCCAACTCTACCTTATCTTGTTTGCGAAGCTTATTATGATTCACTTTAAGGATGTTTGCATTTCTACATATAAAATTTTACCCATGATGTCTTACAATGCTATGATTATTAGGGCTTGTCATGTTCTGACCATCGTCCGGCTAGCTATGTCCATGGATAAATAATATTTATGTTACACATGAATATTAATATATGTATATACCTATACCTAATATAATTAATATTTCAAGAAAACATTAAATTAATATTTGAGGTCGAGGCTGAGGTGACGTCACAAACGCTTCGCAGCCTAAAATTCTGAATTATTCTGAATCCGGGAACATGGCGTCCAATCTAAGCAGTTACATTCCCTGCTATTAAGAGAAGCTCCAGTCTGTGGCGGGAAATAGTTTCAGCGCATCAGTTTGTTGATAGGTTTGGTAATCATTCGACATGATCATGGTATTCGCTAGATATATGATATAGCTTGCATTTTCTGTTATTGAACACCAATGCACATGATTACATGTTACCCCTCAAACCATTAAAAATATTAAAAACTACGTTCCTACATATATAAGTAATCAAGGTTACTAAATATAAAAATTGTTAAAAACCTATATTCAAAATCGCGTATTTCGTGATTAAGTACAATAGATAATATAGGAACAAGTTTATTTCTTTTTTAAATGGAAAATGTTAAAAATATTGAAATTCTCGCGTAAATAATAGATATGTATAGCGTTCACCTGAATGAAAAATATTGGGATAAGATATTGGGTTCAATTTCACAGTTTTTTTAATTGTATATATTACCGTTGTTTCATTGCCTCGCAATGGAACTGAAATTCTAGTGGTGTAGATAGTTATATACCTCAAGAATTACACCCGTGTAGCCTCAAGCTAAATATCAGCCTTCCTCTTTGGCTTGGGCTGTTAAACGTCTGGGCTAAAAAGACTTACGTGTTTGGCGACAGTTTTTTTTTGGGGTTACTTGAGAGCTAGCCAGACGAGTACTAGCAAAATGCTCGTCTGGCTACCTCTCAAGTAGCCTCATTCCACCATGCGGTGAAGCTCAAACCAGCAGCGGTGGGGATCATGGACAGTCCATCCATAGCTATATCACCACTCGGTCATCATTCCTTCAAATTACGTACTTAAAATTACATCAACTCAAAATTATTTTAAAGTGTTAATTTTCCATTATTTTTTAATTTAAATTGAGCTAGTACAAAACCCCCGTTGGGCGCCCGGGTTAGAGTGTCACTTGTGGGTGTCGTAAAACGCAACTAAAGGTAAAATACCGGAAGGTTGCCAGCAGCGCCTTATAAGGAACTGATATCACTCAATTTGCGATCCCCACGACACCTGCCAAGCGTGGGGATTATAGCAAACCCATATAGGGCCACCCCCCAAATGGGGATGGATAGAGCAGTGGACAATCCGGCTGATACAGCAGAGCACAACACAAATTTTATTTCTAATTATAAAGTAGGAATTATTTCAAACCGAAAGAAAGTAATACGAACATCACTGCTTGGCGGTAGAAATAAATATTGTGGCAGTACTTCCCCGGACAAAGTCGCACAATATATGCATGGTGGTGGGGTATTTTGAGAATGCCCGCCTGGCTAGCTACCATCCTCAAGTAGAACATCTATCGCCAAGCTCCTAAAGATGTGTTCCGGCAGCTGTCCATGAGACCCAGTAATTTTAGGTTAGCCTGAACTACATCTTCGAGCATCACTTACCACCGGGTGAGATAGTGGTCAAAGGCAGGTATAAATAAACTATCAGATATAAATAAACGCAAATTATTATTATTTTTAAACGTCCACATTAGCTGTTAATTTAATAAAATGAATTTTAAGAAATTGTATTAGAGCAATATTTATTTTTGGATCAGCATTTTATTCAAAATACCTTTATGGGTTTCAGACCCGTGACATACACACACAGAGTATGTGACGCAAGGATACACTCAAACCGATAAACAGACTGACAGACAGCTGTATCTGATTGTAATATTTTTATGTTTGCAATAACGCATGCTCTACGGTTTATATTACAAAATTAAAAATTTACGAGAGGAAAAATTTATGACATGTGCGGGATTCGAACCGCATCCACCCCTTTAGCCGGGGTATGCCCTGACCAATTGTCATGTTAGCTCAATTGGTTACATATTTCCTCCCGTAAATTTGTAAATGTGTAATGTGTCTAATTAATTGGGCTCCGTTTTGATATTTGGGAACGGAACCCTCTAAATAATCCTTAATGCAGTAAAAAGATTGTTAGCCATTTTGCCCGTTCCCCTTTACTTCTCGGAAATATTTTGTATAATAAGCAATCCAATCGGACATTGTGTTAGTAAATGTGTTAACACCAAAAACCTTCTAAATTACGTCTGTTCCTGAAAGTGCCATCAACAGCTTTTCAAAGCAATTTAAAAATAAAGCTCGTTGCGTGTCGTAAAGTTGAGTAAGTAGACGCCTAGTTAGGCACGTAAGTTCGTTAGCAACTTTGCGCGCGTACAATCAGGCATAGCTCGTTACTCCGCCGCCATACACATAGGCTCGGATCACACCACTGCTGTCGTTCTTTTTGTTATTTCACCTGCACCTAGTTCAAGATTTTAAGGTGGAAGGATAACAGTGAATGCTTCCTTATGATCTAAGGTACATTTTTGTATAGTTTATGTAAGTACATTAGCGTGTGTAGTAACACTATCGACTTAATAAATAAAAAAATAAAATCGGATACAAAAAAGGTTCGTTGTTTTGGATGTTTAGCTTGTTGTCATTTTAAATTCAATAGGTTCAATTTCCTGGTACGGTGATTAAATTTTTCGATTAGGTACTTGTTTTGTGTTTTTTTTTTTATCTTAAGGGCCTTAGAGACGACTTCTTTGAGCATGTGACGTAATTAAAGTCAAAATAATTTATCATATTCTAAAGTCTACGACGCTTTTATGTATCAATTATGAAATATAACATTGAAATATTCTACTCTCTAATACAAATTTGAGCAAAAAATACTATTATAGAGCCACTGCGAGGAAACTCGGCCATTCTTTTTTAAATATATATCAGCAACATGTTGAAATATGTATTATATTCTTACAATATTACGTTTCTGTATTTAGGTACAGACAGTAGTAGCTTGGCTAAGGCGGAATTATCCAAGTATTTTTCGTACCTAATTAAATTGCATACTCAGTTAAAAAAAACTAATCAGTAGGTATTTTTATCAAAATGTGTTTCACGTGCAACTTAAATTTTAACATATTTAATAATTTGAGACTTTTGGTCGCTTACTACGCACTACGCGACTAAGACATCCCCGTTAAGAATAACAGTAATACCTATTTAACACTAAAACGAATTATGTACTTCAAGCAACATTATCCAGAGTACCTTAGCCATTTAACCAAATAGATCAGCCAATATAACCTGCACTACTCCTACGTCACTCAAATTGAGTCCAAATTTAGCACTCATAAAACATAAAACTGGTAAACATTAAAAAACAATGACTAAATAGGCACCCGGCTGGGACTCACGTTATATTTACCGGATAGATTCCGACCAGTTTCGGGCTAATGACATATCGGACAATTTGACAAGAGCAGCTGAGCCGGGAAAGACAGCGCCATCCTTACGTCAGTTACGTGCTGAGGCCCGCGCTCGCCGCTTCGCGCAACCGTGACTCCCAGTCGAAGGGCTACAATATAGCCCGAAGCTGGTCGGAATCTATCCGGTAAATATAACGTGAGTCCCAGCCGGGTGCCTATTTAGTC
The DNA here is from genome assembly GCA_963854805.1 of Plagodis dolabraria. Lineage (NCBI taxonomy): Eukaryota > Metazoa > Arthropoda > Insecta > Lepidoptera > Geometridae > Plagodis > Plagodis dolabraria. The sequence goes on from OY978444.1 coordinate 26,443,602, forward strand.
ATAATCTAAGATTTTTTTACCGGTAGATATGTTGTATGGCCTCCATATTTACTAGACGAATTCAGGGTAATTACCTGAGTCACTACCAGTCTTACACTTCCGAGCGTCCGGTGAATACATCGCCGCTAATCGTGTTTTTTAGGAATCATCTGTGGACAATATGCCTTTCTTGTATCGTTAGACTCTCCACCAATTATACAGGCACTGTGAGAGATAAGGAAACTGTTTCATTTCACGCGTAATTATTGCTTTTATTGTCGAAATAGAAAATATTCATTCAGTCATTTTGTTTTATCTTAGGAACTAATCTCAATGAAATGGAGGAGCGAGATATGTGTATCGTTTGGTGTGAGAGAGTGAAAGAGATCGCAGCATATAGGCGATCGGAACGTCTCGTGGCGGTTCGGTGGTGACACGAATTGCTTATTTATCTCTTTCTAACAACAGATATGATGCATAATATTTGAACGTTCTTTCCTTGTCATTACAAACTGCATATACATGTGTAGGTATGTATATAGGTAAATTCTAGTAAGCTTTTAGAGCAGTGGTGTTCGGATATAACTAATCTAAGTATTTCAAATCTCTGGTCATAATGGACAAAACTCGCGATAGTTTTCTAAGTGAAATTAAAAAAAATATAATAATTAAGGTAAAAATAGTTCATAATATTAATTGGTCCATTATCTATTGATAACGTCCAGTTAAGTTTTGTTATATTGTTCCCGTTGAGTGTGTGCTCACTATGTATTAAAGAAACAGCTTTATAGGGACAATGAAATAGTGTGTGATATAACACAATAGTTATTTGTGCAACAAGAAAGCCGTTTTCTGCTGCTAGTGCTGATTTTGAATCCTGAGCAAGCGACGGATTCAATGATTGAATCATGAGCGTAGCGAGTGATTCTAATTTTAAATCCTGAGTATGGCGAGGGATTCAAAGGCACGAGATACAAAAAACTTTGCTCTCGTGTAACACACATATATTTTCACTTCAGCAGCGAGAACACTTTAAGAGATAAAATAATAAACAGGAATAGATTGAAATAACTATTTACTTATTCAACTCCTTACGCCAGCTACGAAACTTTATTTCCGCTCTTTTATTTAAATTAAGGCGTGTTCGGAAATAGTACCCATGATGTTTTATTATTCAAAATATATCACGTAACATTTTTGAAACTAGAATTAAATATTTACAGGTTAAATATCAGTTTAATTTGCAGTAAATACTTATTCTCGATTAAATACAACAATAAGTTAATAAATCAATAAATTACATTAAAGACATATAATTATCTTTTTTGCAGAATTTTTTCAGTTGGTACGATATTCCGAACGTGTTTGTCTTTGAGCTCGAATTCAAAATCGGAACTTCGAAAGGGCTGGTCTTTGTCTCTCTTTCTATTTCTAATGCCTGGAAAGAGATAGAGTGTGAATGTTTAGAATTGTATGATTAACCCAAGACTAAATAAGATATTCGCGGCTATCAGAAAAAAAAAAGTCTCTTTGTCTCACTCAGTGAGCTAAATCGCATTTTGATCTCTGTTTTCAGGCAGCAAAACCTACATGTTTGAGCTACTGAAGTGAAAAGAACTTTGTCATATATCCCCTATATCCAGTTAATTCGTGAAATCAGTAGAATAATAAATTAACACCACTAAATTATTCCCAGCTTCTAGATTAATCTAGAAGTCGGGCCGCAGTCCGACGCGGCCGCTCTTACATTATTACAGCATTCATTAGAGTTCGCTAATTACTCCTTGCTTTAATGAATAAGCTCTAATGAACCACTTTCTGTTAATTATAGGCGGCGGCGTGGGTGAGGGGTGAGAGGGGCGGCATGAGGCGAGGAGGAACTTTTCTCCGGGCTCTGATTGCAAATGTGAATTTGTGTAAGTCTGAGTGGAAAGAGTGTTCTACTGAAAAGGGGTAATGAGGCGGTCGACTGAGGCCGAATTAGTTGCTACTCGTGCTATAAAGTGTTATACCTATAGTAGGAATTTTTGAAGCAATGATGACTCAGTGGCATTGGCTATGGACTGCCGCGCAATAGGCCATGGTTCGAATCCCGCCGCCGCGGGCTTGAGTTTCACCGCATGGTGGAAGGGCGTTTTGGGAATGCCCGCCTGGCTAGCTACCACCCTCAAGTAGAAAATCTGTCGGCAAGCATCTACGATGTGTTCCGGCAGCAGCCAGTGAAATTACAGGCAAATGAGACTTTAACAACTATGTCTCAAGGTGACGGGCGCAGTGCGATTCGTGACTTGTGACGAAATGGATCTGTTATAGGCAGAGGTTAGTACGCTTAACATCAGATGGGCCTCGAGCTTGTTCCGTTACAATAACATAAAAAAAGGTTTATTGTAGCAGGACTGGCCAAAACACGACCCGCGGCTCATATTCGAGTAGCCCACCATGCGTGACTTACCTATAGGTTTGTATCTCTTAAGTATTTCAATCAGTCAAAAAATTTTAAAGGAAATTATATCTCTACTCTCAATGTAAGTTATGCACTTAAGCATTTTGTGCAATGTATATCATCATCGCATCAGCTGGAACGTCCTCAGTTGAACAAATGTTTCCCCTATTGGAGGGGTTTGCCGTAAGGCCCGCGCATCTTCGGATCGCAGTTAATGGTGACAATTCCTCAGATGGCGCTACTGCCCAACTTCCGGTAGTTTGCCGGAGTTTTTTTTAAAAGATTGTTAAAAGACGTTTAAATGAATGGCCCCGAGTTTCTTTCCCGTTCTTCTCGCAGTGGCTTTATAATTATTTTCTTTGCTGAACGTGGCAGTACAAATAATATATCAATATTAAAATTTGTAATTGACCTTCATAAGAGCGTCGTAGACGCCTAAATTGAATAAATTATTTTGAATTTGTCCAAAATAGATATCAGTATAAAATGAGATTCATATATATAAACGCCTGACTTCATTACAGAAGAAGCTAAAAGAGAAGTGGAAACTTTTACCTTCAAAATATTGTGTGTTTAACTTATCTGGTTTGTATTTAGACACTTGTCTCATATTCGAAATGAAAAGCAGAGTGAACCTAAATGATCTCGGGTGAAATACCTATTTAGGCGACAAATGGATTGATCTGATAATGGTTGCCAATAGTTCGAGTCCTTTTCGCCTGTATCATCTATATAACATATTATTACTATTGACTCATCGTAAGTTTACCAATTTTGTTTACAATAATTAAAATTACACTAGGCAGTCATCGAATAGATTAGCACTATTCAATGCTTGCAGCGCTTTTTGCCATAGGTACTTAACACAACATAGAAATTGGTATTTCAGAGAACGCCTGAAAGTAGCAACTGTGGAGTAAGAGATTAACGTGCTAAAGTCACCCGGGGCTAGTGTATATATATGATACACCAAAAACAATATTTTGATTACTACAGTAATTATATCGTTATTTGAGACATTTAATAACATCTCCTCTGGGTATAAAAACATTCAATATGTTTTTATAACTAACAATATTGATAAAAGCTGTCGAGAGAATTATCTGGCTACTATTACCACGTAACAGGGGCTATTATAATACTTTTATTTGACTAGTAAATTTGAAATGATTTTTCGGTAATATATTTTTAGTAATATAACTGTAAAATATTGCCTCTAAACACTAAAACCAAATAAGATTATATCTCATGTCGATACATATAAGTTTCAAAGTTGGAAAAGAGAGGTAAAATTTTGTTCATGGGCAATTGAATTCCAAAATCCTAAAATTATCGATAGATATATCGATACGCCACGTTTTACCTCGTAAAATGAAGTAGGTACCATTCACAAGTTTTAGTTGCCATACAAAGGTTTTCTGTAAGAGATTGCTTTAGCGATAAGGTCACTCATTGTATGGCCACTACATATTTTATTATATATATTTGAAATGTAAAATGCCAATTAAACTACTACCGTTTGCTTTATAAGTTATTCTTTGTTTGTAAATTTACTTTTTCTACTTGTGTTGGTATGCAATAAAGAGTATTCGTATCGTAACGTAAATATGTACAAAGTATTTAAGTTTTTCTTTATTATCTAAGTATATATTGAGATTGTATAGTATTTTCCGAGTTACAACTTGGGTATAGTTTATAATTATAATCTTATTTTACTGTTCAATCGAGAGCTTAATAAAATGAATATAATACAACCCAAAGTACTTATCCAATTTAATTAAGTAATAAAATTACGCCGTTAGAGCCTATCAAATTTTACGTAGGAACTTACATCGAATAGTTCTCACGGGATTCTTACTATAACATAACCGACACTCTAGTATATATACCTTTATATATTAAGCTAGAATATTTTGGTACTTTTTATGCCAGGTTAGCCTTTGACCAATATCTCACCTTATGGTAAGTGATGATGAGTTCTAAGGTGTTGTTCAGGCTAACTTAGAACTACTGGCTCTCAAGGACAGCTGCCGGAACACACCGTTAGGTGCTTGACGACAGATTTTCCACTTGAGGGTGGTAGCGAGCCAGGCGGGTATCCGCAAAATGCCCTACCACCATGCTATAACGAGTGCAATCCTTAGATAACAACCGGGACCGATGGCTTGACGTGCCCTCCGAAGCATGTGCACGCTCAGTAGTAATGTCACCTCTCAGTAGCGGTCACCCATCCAACTCATGACAGCGGCGGACGTTGCTTAACTTTGCTGATCGGTTAAGAAGGTGTAAGGAAACTTCGCTATGAGCGCTTCAAAAAGGTACTTTTAATTATAGGAGATATACGAGTATAGTATTAGCACTGAATACGCAACAAAAGTCGGAAATCCTAATTAAGCAAATAAGCACGCAAATAAGTGGTATTTGGTATAAATATGTATAAGTGTTAATTAGACGGTAGGTGTGCAAGTGTGGACATGTACACAGCCAGGAATATTGCGAGCTCAGTTCATAAAAACTAAGAGGTACCTAAGCGAGTACTGGGGGTCAACTCTCACCTCTTATAGTAATAATAACTTGATCTTACTGCTAAACTTTATACCTCCACGTCAATTAAGCAGGCTCACAAGCGGTAATGGAATCGCTCGGCGCTTTGATCACGTCACAACAAATAGTTCACTCTTTTCGCGAACTCTAACGTGACATTTAATACGAAGTATTACTGTTCCAACGACAAATCCGTCATGTTTATCCATCTTAAAAAAGTTACTTTCTAGCAGCGGATTTAAACTTGATTTTGATTATTGTACGACGAAAATGGGTTTAATTAATGTGTAAATTACGAACAATATTACTATTTCTATTATTCTTTCAAATAAACGCAGCAAAATTATTTGATGAGTGAAACTATAAAAAGATACAGACAGTTTTTGTGAAGCATACAAAAAAATGTCGTAAAGCTATGGTAAAACCGTTCCATAACATCGTAGTTCGGAACAGTGTGAGCGGGATAAAGCTATATTATAAACATCTCGTATCTCGCTTGCACATCCGTGATACATATTTCATTCGTTCTTTAAGTAGGATCAAAACAATATTGCTTGACGCGATTGTGGGTCGGTGATAGTTCGTGTCTGCGAATGATTATTTTAAGCATGAAACAAAGCGCTACTTTTTTATGATGCTTACGTAAAAGGTGGGAGTTGGCCCCCTGTTAATATAAGTTATGGGATGTTTACCGTTACAAAATCTAACTATAAAATTATATCCCGTGGGTGGTAAACCAAGTACTAAATTTAACACACATTACACTGTGGGTGTTTAGTTAGACACTTATATGTATAAATCTCCCTTAGGGAGGAAAGGGGGCATAAACCCCAAGCTTGGCAGAAGTCTTGGGGATCGCAGTGTGAGATATCAGTATTTAAATACTTCAGTAAGCGCTGCTTCTGGTGTGTTACCCTTAGTCGCCTGTTACGACACCCACGGGTAGATATGGGGTGACATTCTAGCCCGGAACCCCATGGACTCTTTATACAGAATCCTTATATAAGTAGCTTTTTTTAATGTTTTCTTAATTCTATGGCCCAATTTATTTAAAATCATTCAAGGACAACAATTTGTTTCTATTTTTGAAATTATACAAAGTAGGTTTCACTCTTCTAAAAAATAAATAAAACATTCTTATGTGGGTTAGAATCGCAAAGTCAGAGTTAGAGACATTTGGTAAATCTACATGATTTAAAAAAAAAAACATTAGTATTTATAAAATATTTTTTACTATTCTTTCATTCACATATAAGTAGATACCACAGTAAAGAATATTTTCTTAGCTACTGACCTCAACTGGCAACTTAATTGCTTAATTGAGCATAATATACATGACCAAAGTACCAACCGTCAAAGTATGCAACCAAAGTTTGGTATTCAGTTATTCAAATATTTCAGTTAAAACAGGATTCTGATGAAACATACCACTTGGACGAAGAAAACGTAATTAACTAATTATAGTTGGTTTTAGGACGCGTTTGAAAATGTGTAACGTTGAAGTCAAGCGAGACCAAGGATAGAAGGGATTTGGTAATGAAGGAGGGAATGTATAAATACAAAGTGGAAGTGATTCAAGCATCATACTTACATCAAGTTTGTGTGGAGCTATCACATCCCAAGCATCATGTACTCCTACGTAGCGGTAAGTCCGGCGGAAATCACAAACTAATCTAGAAAATTGAATATATCTGCTGTAATTTTGATACGTTTTCACATAATTTTCTATTAAACTCGCAAACGAAATTTTGTTGGATGTACTTATCAATTGATTTTAAATAGAATTTTATTATGATAAAGATTGTGTTTTATAAACTAACTCGGGAGCCAATGGATTCAACAAGTGATTAATGCCAAATGTATTATTATGTTTGTTATTAATGTATAAAATTTTGTAAAATTAATTAGTATTTTCAATTTGTTATCAATACGTAGCTTCGTAGGCTTATTATCCAAAATTAGACTAGTTAGGTCCTGCTAAGGTACAAGTATAATAAAATTAGATGCTATAATACTTAAGTTACACGACAACGACACTTTCGAGGATTAAACCTTGTGTAAAATTTATATAAAATCAGAATATATATGTTTAGTTATTCCATGATGGGTATTTCTAATGTATTTCTTCTCGTTTTGTCATCAGATTGCTTGTCTGCTCGGAGTAGCAGTAGCTGCTCCTTCAGGTCTAACAGGAGTCATAGACAGCGTTGTAAGTTAACCAACTCTCTTATTCTCGTATATTTAATACTTACATTTATATATCTACTTCATAAGTTTGCATATATGTTGAAATGTTACGCCATTTCAGTCCGTTCCTCACTACGGATTCAACTACGCCGTGAATGATCCGCTGACCGGTGACAACAAGGCGCAGTCCGAGGTACGCGATGGCGGCGTCGTGAAGGGTTCCTATTCGCTGAACGAGCCTGACGGCACAATCCGTATTGTGGACTACACAGCGGACCCCGTCAGCGGTTTCAATGCCGTCGTGAAGCGCGTCGGTTCTGCGGTGCACCCGCAAGTCCTGCCCGTGAAGGCAGTCGCTGCGCCAGTCGCCGCTGTCGCAGCAGTACCGAGCAGTGTCATCGGTCTCGGCGGATACGGTCTGGGACATGGAGGGATCGGTCTAGGATACGGAAACATTGGCCTAGGATACGGCAACATCGGTCTAGGATACAACGCCGGTCTGGGATATAATGTAGGTCTAGGATACAAAGGCACCGATCTAGGATACAACACGGTCGGTCTTGGATACGGAGATATCGGTCTTGGCTACGGTGGTTTAGGTTGGAAACACTAATATGTGATAATACTCGGATGTTAGGATTTTGGTAACTGAAACTTCAAGTTTCAGTAACGACGAAGTGCTCCATACAAGTATTAATAAATATCTTCTTAGGAAATCAAATGTTTTATTTAAATTTAGTTTAAGTTAAGTACCACAGATATCTCATATCTGTGGTACCTTACTACTTTTAGCTACGAATCCATCTCATATTAGGGTCTCAGTGATATGGCCCTAAGCCCCTAATGATATGAATCTTGCAAGTATTGTTTAGGATGATATAATTGTGACGAAATGAAAACAAGGGCTAGATGGACCTGTTTAACGATCAAGATATAAACTCTATCCTAAAAGTTTCTGTCATCAAATAAAAAAATAATCTGGCAATATTATATTCACAGCGGGCATCGTAAGGCATCGTAAATTTGAGGTTTGACTAGTTAAACCACAGTTTGTATCATGAATTGAAAAAACCCGTTTATGATTTGTCTTATATTAGATGCTTTGCTGAAGTTTTTCATAACAAATAATACAAATCCCTGTTGATAATTTTATCTTAATAGTGTGATTAACTCTATATTTCGCGCTATTAAGGAAAACAAAAAGACGTAGACAGCCACGCGCAGCTTGGAATTAGATTATACCTTGTAAAATTCATATTTTTGTTTGATTTTCCGTTACATACTCCTAATTGATCTGCATCACCTTATCTATAGTATAGACTTTAAGTCCGTTTCTTGCTTTCCTTTAGTCGGTGGTTTAGGTACAGATTATTCCATACTTTTTAATTACAACGCTTATATCAGTCGTGGGTTTTTTCATGTTTAAAAGAGTGCGTTAAGTTTGTTACTGTCAAAATTCCACTGTCTTTTTTTCAATACCTGATGGTATTTTACTTCAAAGGATGGCCAGTTACTGTCTTCGAATGTGGAAAACAAATATAGTGGTACAACACACCATGAAGAACCTTTACATAAAACATAGTAATCATTCGAAAAGAAGAAGCGGCCGCTGTAACTTCTGTAAAGAAACTACTTACTTATCTATGTTCAGTAGGTTTTAAGACTTCGGACTTTTCATATTGCTATTACTTCTGTGAATAAACCAGTAGTCTAGGATCAATATTTTCTATCATAAGTAATCACAGACACCTACTAGGTACTTACTGCATATTATAGTACATTACTGCAGCGGCCAGCGAAGGAGGCATTGATGGACGAACGTGTAAATGTGGGCCGAGGCACACATACGTAAGTCCATCAATGCCTAATTGTGGCCAAGGCTTGTATAGTGCTTTTCTCAAATAATGCGCGGAAATTAAAACAAAGTAGTACCCTAGGCAGATTTTTTTATTTGAAGATACAGTTGTTAAATGTACAATTTTCAATAAACAGCGTTCTATTTGCAAGCCAGATCGAAAATTAAATAAAACCTTTGATAAGTTACCTCCTTGGTTGCCATGCTTCGAAGTAAAAGATCATTCCATTTTTAAATTACACGACAGATATGAGTTTACTATGCAATTTATTTGGCCGCTAGACACGACAGATATAAATTTTCATACATATTTGCCGGCCGATGCGCGCATGTTTATGGCCAGTACAGCAATTTCGATTTATCTCGAAGAAGGTTGTCAAAATAATGCTCACATTTCCAAGCATGTTTGAGATAAGAATATTAACCTCTTTAGTTTCATTTTCGGTTTCTTCTCAACGAGCGTTACCAAAACCGAATTAGGTATTTTTTTATTTTGAAGTCTATCCCCATGATCTGCATCACTCGTCTCTGGTTTTCAGTACCTTTCGATAATTAACATTTTTGTGTGGTATAGGTAAGTAAATGTAAAATGTTGTTTTGGTGTTAGAATAACAGACATAGTTTAAATTCAATTCCTAGAAGTTTATAAATCACTAAAGGGTCTATTTAATATAATTTTGAATAACTTCGAAGTAGAAAGATGAAACCTACGATAGTGACTATATCCAGTGCTCCTCGGGCGGACATAGTTTCGAATCCTAATATGATATTAAAAAATAGACATAGCTTCTGTATCGCCTTTAACGACTCCCACAGGTGGGTAAGAGGGTGCAAATCTAGCCTGGTACCCTACGGAGCATAGGGGATAATAGTATTATCTAAATAAATAATAAATTAAAGCCTGTTGTTTACTTTTACTACACAATTACCTTTATTTACCATTAAATCGTTTTCCATACTTTAAATGCACATACATTATTTTTGAGCCATTACATTTCGCCTATTCTCTTTACATCAAACAAAATATTTCAACTCTTTATTTACAATTATTAATACAAATACACAAACAAGAGGAATGCGATATACGAGGGTGAATCAAAAAGTTCTTAGAAGTGCATATATATGAAACCTTTTTGGATCAAGTTCGATATTCAAATTAAAGAGTGTCTATCACACTATATTTATGCAGACTGTCACTTATTTTTGTCAGTTCGTTCGCATGTAATAAATTTTTTTGTGCAACGAGTTGCTAAAAAGTCAAAATTATGGATAAAAGTGAGTTACGTGCGGTGATAAAATATCTCAGTTTGAAAAAAATGTCTACGAAGGAAATTTTTTTGGACATTCAGCAGACATTAGGGGGTGATGCTGTACCCTATTATACGGTTGCGTACTGGGTGGCTGAATTTAAAAGAGGTAGATCAAGCTGTAAAGATGACCCGCGTTCTGGGCGGCCTTCAACCTCCGTTACAGAAGAAAATGTCAAAAAGGTTGAGAATCTGGTTTTGGAAGACAGAAGAATGACTATAAAACATATAGCTGAGTCCTAAAGATATCTTTTGGTAGCGTTCAATCCATTTTAATTGATTCACTGGGGTTCAAAAAAGTGTCTGCAAGATGGGTGCCACGAATGTTAACCGACGAAAACAAAAAGCGACGTTTGGAAATTTCCAAGCGTAATCTCGAAATGTTCCAGCGTGATCCGGATAATTTTTGCCGTCGTCTTGTCACCATGGATGAAACGTGGGTCCACCATTTTGATCCTGAAACTAAAAGACAAAGCATGTCTTGGAAACGACCATCCTCTCCATCCATTAAAAAATTTCGAGTTGCTCCTACCGCTGGCAAAGTTATGGCCTCTGTGTTCTGGGATAGTGAAGGAATCCTTTTTATTGATTACATGCCAAAAGGCCAGACGATTACTGGACCCTATTACGCAAATTTAATCCCGAAAGTGCGTGAAGCGATTAAAGAAAAACGTCGTGGAAAACTGTCGTTGGGCGTGTTGTTCCTTCAAGATAACGCTCCTGCTCATCGATCGGAAGTTGCGGTCAACGCAATCCGCTGTGCTGGCTTCAATCTCCTTGACCACCCACCATATTCTCCGGACTTAGCCCCAAGTGATTTTCACTTGTTTCCAAAATTAAAAGAGGAAATTCGTGGAACAAAATTTCACGATAATGACGCGGTTATAGCTGCCGTAGAGGACTTTTTCGAGAGTCAAGAAAATATTTTTTTTTCACAAGGAATAAGGAAGTTAGAAACGCGTTATTCTAAATGCATTGCATTGGAGGGAGATTATGTAGAAAAATAAAATATTATTATTTAAATCTTTGCATTTTTTAATATTGATTCCAAGAATTTTTTGATTCACCCTCGTAGGTACATAAAATAAGACTTTAACAGCTTTAAGCTTGAAAGGATCTTGGAGTGAAATAAAAGTGCCGGAAATAAAAAATAATTTAAAACAAAAAATATGTACAACAACCGTTGCGGACGCCACCATATTTGTAAAAATTCACATCATTTCAATTCTAATTCTCTATTTATAATAAATATTTACTTATAAAATGCAGGTATTACAAATAAACAAATGCGTGACAAAATTGGACACGTTCTGGGTGAAGAAAAAATGTTTTATATGTCATAGAATAGTTAGTCAAATAAAAAATATCTTCCTGTCAAAGCAACCATAGACAACCGATGTCTTACATACTAAGGATTTTCTTATTGGCTTCTAGCCTATGAAACGTGTAGCATCTTTTTACGATAGGGTGCATGTCAAGAGTACTATAACCCGACGGGTGTGAATAAAGAATTTGTTGAAAGAAAATGTAACATCAGTGGTTTATCAAGGTATAGAGCATGCAAGTAGAAATTATTCATATTTGCCTTCACCTATAGGAAAAAGGCGTGACGCTGCGTATGTGTGTTTGTATGCATTGTGTATGTATGAAACTTCCTAATATGGAGCCTTATTTCTACAAAGAACAAAAACAACATAGGTACAATTACATCACACTCAGTAAAAGCAGTGTATAAACTACTTTTAAATCTAGCGGGTTATGACATCTATGGAAATAAATAACATTTAACACATTCATTCTAGTGTAATAATTACCTTCGCCGTGAATTCTGGTATGAAAAGTACAAAAATCTATGTAATTCAGATATTGTTACATTCTAGGTACATATATAGTACAAAACATTTTGCAAATCGGTAGACAAAGGTGTCGATTCAACAAGAATTCACAAATTTTAAAATTTTATTAATTATGGTAATTCTTATTCTATTCATATTAACATCCAAATTCGTAAACCGCTTGCAAATGATACCTAAATTTGGAATTTCTGTTCAATTGTTGTTGTAGGTTGGTGCTTGCTATCTAAACTGATGTAAAATAACCCACATTTAAATATAATCATCCTATCTTTCTTAATGTCATTGCAAGTGTTTCACAACTATGGATTTTCGTACGAACAGAATAAGAACTACCATAATTTAGATATTTTTTACAGAAAAGACATCAAAACGTCAATGAATCAAATTGACCGACCACAAACAACAAAGATGTATCTATTGTATATTAACGTTCCTCTTTTATCGAATCTTAGGTATTAATTACTTATGCGCTCGATTAAGACACGTATTAATCAAAGCTCAAAGTTGACAGATGCAGTTTTGACGTTTAATCTGTTTGACATCTGTCAAAAATTGCATCTTAAGATCGATCTCAACTTTGAGACGCATTTATTGATTTGAGCCCTAGTATAGTTATAATGACCACGATCACTGCAAAATGTTTGAAAGGTCACATCCGAAGCGGTTTGGTCCACTAGAGTAGGTAGTTGAAATTATTGTGTGTAATAATAAATGTAATAGTGTGTATTTCAAACTAAGCAAAATAAAGTTGTTTAATATTATTATAAACAACGTGTAAGTTAATGAATAAATTGACAAAATTATTACATGTGCACATAGTGAGAAGGACCCAAATTACTAAAGAACTGAATAAAATTTCTTCGGAAAGTCATATGATCGACTATTTCACTAACCGGTATGAAAAGTATGAAATTATGAATGGATAAGTCAGTTTATAATGGGAACATGATGGATAAAGATCGAATCATGTGAGTACAAAAATTCCATAATGCGGTACAGACCTGTTGCTTACGAAAGCGGCCTATAGAACCAAAAATCGTAAAAGTTTTTTGCCGTCGGATGTACAAATTTAGTATGGAACGAGTCTATTTTTATTATTTAGTAGTAGTGCGCTACCGGAGTTGCAACTTTTGGTATATTACAGCTTAAAGGTGAAATTAACTTTATTTTCTAATTAATGTATGGGGAGTATGGATGTACATATATTATATATGATCCTCATTTCTAGGGATAAGCCTCATTTGTATACCACGTCTTTGTGTGGATATACAAACGAGTTTCATACAACAAAACAAATATCATCACGTGAGTAGGCAGTAGTAATTGCAACCATACTTAAAAAGAGAAGGAGGGGTACGCCTTCGTGAGTTGAAAGGTTATCTATTGGAGATAATCTGTGCTGTCCATAGACATATTGCTAGAAAATCATGACGTCACACTGTGTTTCGCCTAGAACAAGCTAGCTGGACAAAAATATTTTATAATGGGTTTCGATTGCTTTTGCCTTAGACAATGATAATTTGTTAATTTCATAATTTTCAGGTAAGTACAGATTAAATTATAAGTCTAAAAATGAAAAACCAAATACTTTATAAAAAAATGTATTGTATTTCTTACAAAGGCACAAAAAAAAGCAAAAATACAGCAGAAATAAGTACATTAAAATAGAAAGAAACAATCAATAATATATTACAACATAATTATACAATAAAAAGTAAAAACATACATTATTATTTATAACTTAAATATTCTAAAAAAAAGGTAAACTCAAGATTTTACAAAAATGCTACATCATACTCGTAACTCCTAAATATCCTCATCTGATGATTCGTCACTCTCACATTCAGTCGAGTCTGGTAACAAGTAATCACCTTCATCAGTCGGACTCGGAAGAACGTTACTTGTAACCCGATGTGAATTGAAGGCGGAACAATCAAATTTAAAACTTCTTCAGGTAATTTGTCAATTTTCTTTTTGGGTACCTCTCTGAGAGAGTTGATTAGAGGATCAGACGTTATTAAAAGCATATTCAACAAATCTGTATTTGTGGCAATAGGTGACAGTTTCCTGGTGTGGTGTTCACGGAATCTCCGGCAGTCTTTATTTCGAGCCTGTTGAGCTTCTTCTGAGAGCTGTCCGATTGGAAGAATGCAAGTTTTTATCACTTCTGTGCTATGTACAAGTATTTTGTGTACAGTAGCTGGCATGTAGTACCACGAATACAGATTTAGATAAAGTGTTCTGGTTTCAGAACACACTTTCTTAAATTCATTGTAATTAATATCGTACCCAGAAGATAAAGTTCTTAACAAAATGCAGAATTTTTTAATGAGGTTAACGTCTAAGCCTGTAATCTCTCCACTCAGTTCCGGGTTTGTAAAGAATCTGCGAGCTGTGTTCCCATCATTTGTGTTACCATAACCAGGTTTTGGTTTGTCTACAATAAGTCCCATTTGGGTTTTAAACTTTTGCTTTATGTCGTCTGAACGCTGTTTCACGCTAGCTTTATCGTCATCACCTCTAACCTGCCACTTCTTAATATCCAAACGATAGCTAATGTGCAACAGACATTCAAAACAGCGAATCCAAGCATGTAATGTAGACAAACCAAACCCATAATGTTCTTCATTACTTTCCAATCCACTTAAATCACCATTCATCATCTTAGGAGTCGCACCACAGATATAACACTTTTGTGCAGATCGTGTGTCAGTCATAGCATTGCATACTTTGCCGTCTGTCATTGTTAGCAAAAGAGTGTGCTTCACAGAAATTTGTGATTCACCAACACTACATGTTGTTGGAAGAAGTTGAGATACTTCTTCCAACACTCTGTTAGTTTCTGTAGTCGTAAATTCATTTGTTTCCTTTGAAAAAATAAATTTAATTGGCCTGCAATATAACGTGGAGGAAGGTCGTGGGTTTTGCCAAATAATATTTTGACCATCACACAATCTCAAAGGCACAAATGAAAATACAAACAGAAATTCATCAGTAGCCTCAGTGTTTTCAAACTTCTGCTTGTAGGTACTGTGACCAGAACTACCATCACATCCCCATTTGCTAACTAATGTGAATGACGAACTGGGCAGCACACTTTTAATGACTTCACTTTGTGCTTCAACTAGTCGTTCAGTTGTTTTATCCAAAATAGCTTGGAGTTTTATTTCCGCGCGCGATTCCGTTATAGATATATGGTCATCAGAAGGATAACAAAGTTTTTTTGACTTACATAGGCTATGGTATGATGGAAACACTTGATGTCCAGCCTTCATTGCCCACTTTCTCGTCTGTTTGTAAGAGTGAGAAGTGCACTTAGAATCTACGTAATAAGCTAGCACTTCGTCACTATTTAACTGCCTAGCACTACAAAGAGATTCTTCAGATGCCTTTCCTTCTGTGCTGGAATGATCGCCACTTTTTCGGATTCGAGAGGCAACCGCTCTATGACCCGATAAACGATTTGCCACTTCCGCAGCTGTGGTCAATTCACTAGCACTCCGCAATTTCACCAAGTCTTCAACCCTGCGTTTTTTTGTTTTGAAACTGGCGTCTTCGAAGTCTTTTCGGGGTCTACCTTTAGGTCGATTATCTTCTGATGAGGAGGAAGCAGAAGGCCGATGCATACGAACGCTAAATTGTATGTCTGCTCCGTCCAGCCAACTTCTATTTTTGTTTAAAAAAACATCCATTGTTTTCGAAGCAGCCCACTTTTCAGCAAATTTTGACGATATGCTGGCAATTTTTGTTTGCATATCTCTTCTTGAATCGGAGGCCACATCTCTCAGATTGTATTTGTTAAAAATAAACTCCATCAGGTGAGCATTTCTTGCTTCTTTGTCATATTTACGCCATTCTTCAAATAACTCCATTTTCGAAAAAGTGTACACATGATCAGAAAAAAAAATAAAAAAAAATGTTTGGCATTCGTTGCGGTCTCCATATTATATATCATTTAAAAGGTTAATGTTGTGGCTGTAACATACATAAAAATCAACTTGGATACACGTGGATACAAAAAGTTGCGATCCTTGAAAGTTTAGATATGAAGAAAAACTTGACATTCTTTTAACAGATTTTTCAATTGGATATTTAAAGCACATGTTGGCAAATAATATATTAAGTCGATATTAAGTAAGAAAGTACTTACCCTCAAAGGTAAAATCCATCACAGAAAATACTAAAATAATCACTACAAATTTTAAGAGATGTTATCATAAGTGCCGCAAAATTGCAACTAATTTAATTTCACAAATGCAATTAACTTATCACTTACCTTCAACCCCTTATAACTCACCACTATGGAATGTTTGCCCTAATTATTACCTGTTATCGAGACCTTGGGGGTTTTGTTAATGGCATGTGACCCTTAATTACCTGATTAGGTAAATGACTTTTGTCCACCTACGTTGTTCTAGGCAAAACACTGTGCGTCACCTTGAAACCAATATGGCTGTCAATCAATATGGTATTTCGTAACTTTATATCTCATTTATTCTTTATAGTAACACAGAATAACCGACGAGCACCTGCAAAGTGTGCGTTGTCAAGTTTGCTTCGTGTATTCGAGCGTGTATTTGCTATGTGGATGACCTCCCTTCTCCGAATAGGAACAAACAGACGCGGTCCACTAGAAATGCGAACAGCATGTCGGCAATCAACACTTGCACTAATATCACTCGGTACTGGAACAAGGAAACGTTATTATTAGTTAAAAGTGTAGTTGAGTAATCATAAAGAAATTAGATTCATGATTCATAATCGATTTTTGCTACGACTTAGATTCGATGTGAAACATGATTTTTACTTGTAATATCTTTATGTATGGCTAGGCTATCTTGTCTGTCTGTCTTACAGGGGGCCAACTCTCACCTTTTACAGTAATAATAGCTCTTCGGACGGCAACATTAAGCCGTCAATCCCAGTCGTTGATATAGGATGACAGTCGTTATAGCATGGTGGTAGGGCATTTTACGAATGCCCGCCTGGCTAGCTACCACCCTCAAGTAGAAAATCTGTCGCCAAGCACTTAACGGTGTGTTCTGGCAGCTATCCTTGAGAGCCAAAAACTGTAGGTTAGCCTGAACAACATCTTCGACCATATCATCACTTACCATCAGGTGAGATAGTAGTCAAAGGCTAACCTGTCAGGCAAAAAAAATATGCTTCAAGAAACAATCCTCTAACAAACTACATTTGTTACAAAATAACAAATTTACGAGTGGAAAAATTATAGTCATGTACGGGATTCTAACCCGAGTCATCCACCCCTGTAATGTAATCCGCAAAGCATGCGTTATTACATAAATAAAAATATTAAAATTATAGGGTTGTGTCATCATTTACAAGTTTTAAACTTGTAAATGATGCTAATTGCACAATTTGCAGACTTGTTTGCAGACTTTGTAATACAACGTAAGTTGAACTATAGATGTCGCTGCATCCCCATACGATGGTTAAGGAACTCAAGGAAAAATTAGAGTTAGGAACCATTGTCATGTAAGCTCAGTCGGTCAGAGCATACCCCGGCTAAATGGATGACGCGGGTTCGATTCATGCGTTATTGCAAAAATAAAAATATGGAACTTATTTTGGTTACAAAAAGTAACAAAGCGTTCTATGTACTCTTCATGTGTTGAGTCGACTTGCGACATCAAATTAGGACGTTCCATAAGTTGTTAGTGATTGGTTGCGTCGTGTACGGACCTCCATTGAAAGTTATTATTTATCATTACAACCTCTGTAAGGTCTGGGATTTAGAATACTCACATCAGGTGGGAAGTATACGATCTCGAACATGTTGGATAGGTCGGGGAAGATGCCCGTAGCGAGCGCGAGCACCGCCCCGCCGGATACCACGATGCTGTATAACAGCGGCTTGTTCTGTCGCAGACCTTCCATGAACGGTTCACCCTGGAACAGTTCAATATAATATAAATAAATATAATTCCGTGACTCATCAATGCAACCAAGATCAATACCCTGCAGCCCTATTGTCCAATCAGAACAGTAATGGAAAAAAGGACATTTTGAAATTACTTATTCAATGCAACATCCTTAACATAAAAGTCACTGTTTACCCCTTAGGGGGGTATGAACGCAAGTCACGTTTTTTTATAGTTCATACTGTAATAAACAGTACACATATATAGTAAGAGTGGATAGATTTCTTCTAGACCGACGTGCTCTCATAATGGCACTGGGACGTGGTCCTTAGTTGTGGACAAACAGAGAGAGTCGCTGAACGACCTATGGAGTAGTCTATGTTCGGTGTGTCATTGCGCGATAAAATCCGGAACGAAGAACCTACACAAGATATTATCTTTGAGAATTTTCAAGTTTTAGTGGCAAATGGCGGGCTTCATTGCTCGACGAACCGATCACAGATGAGGAAGGTTCTCGAGCGGTTACTACATTAAACCGGAAGACCAATGTTTACAAGTGGCTAATAGCCGTTCATTGTGGCATTCTATGCCATTGTTCAACAGTGGACGTCTTCCGACTGATGATGATGATCTTAATTCACACAGTCACTTACACGTGCTCATCTTAAGTCACACAGTCACTTAACAACAGTCGCGTTGGCCAAACGTATAACTATATTATTATTTAATCAGTACTAATAATATTATAAATGCGAAAGTAACTCTGTCTGTCTGTCTGTCTGTCTGTCTGTTACGCTTTCACGCCAAAACTACTGGACCGATTTGAATGAAATTTGGTATGGAGATAGTTTGAGACCCGGGAAAAAACATAGGATAGTTTTTATCCGACTGCGCAAAAAGAGGTTAATGTTTTCGCGCGATAACCGACATACGCGCGGGCGGAGCCGCGCCCGGAAAGCTAGTTAAGAATAAATTACTGAATACTAGTTGTTCCCTTTGCTAAAAATGTCAATATGATAAACTATGCACAGTCCTCCAATCAATTAGAATGTAGGCCGTTGTATAGGGTTCTGTCCGAGAAGACAACAAATAATAAAAATCGGCAAAGCGCGAGTCGGACTCAAAGAAAGAATCCCGAACTAAATCAACGTTTTTTTTAAATCTTTTAATAAATACCACGTCATAAAAACTAACACGAGTAGTTTAGGCATCTGGTGCGAAATCGGGGACGCGGGTTCGATCCCCACACGTGACAAAAAATTTTTGCTCTATTAATTTGTAAATGTAATATAAGTTGTCATAATAAACTAAATATAACGGATAGCACTCACGGTGTTTAGTCGTAATGACCAATCGGTGTTCAGGCAGTACAGATGCCCATTCTCAAGGTATGCGGGTAGCTTCGAGGGCTGATAGGTAGGCGTCTAGCATTCCTTGAGAATGGGCATTTTTACGAAATACATTGCGTGTTGGCTGGTTTTACTCTAGTTATAATTAACACTTTGTGCCAAACCCTATGTAGCTGTTCTTTAATATTTGTTATTTTTTTTTTGTTCTATGGTTTTGAAACTTCATAAGAACCATATTTTATATTGACACCCCTTCTCCTTTTTTGTGGTTTTAACTGGATTTTCGGCTAAAGGTATAAGTGGCTTAGGAAAAAAGTTCACATGAAGTGCCTAATAACGCCAGTCAATTACTGACAATATTAGTGGCGATCATTATAAATTATTCAAAGTGAAGTATAGTAATTTTAGTCATTCCTTGTACCATATGTTGAGTTATATAAATTTAAATCACTTAAAATTACATATTCTATCATTGTTAACAATCTTACTTACCCGAAAACTAGGACACAATAATTCAACATATATTATCGAGAAGATCTAAAAAGTTTTTCTAAGGTCATTGTACAAAAGAGTATACGGGTATTATCCGTATCTTTACCCCACTAAGTTTTTGCGGGGCCAGCTCAGCTATAATTCTCGGGAGTTGAGAAGAATGATAAATCAGCTCACAATGTGCTTTAAGATACTCAGAGGCTCGGCTCCAATCAAAATCCACCCAAATGTTTTTTGTTTCAATAATTATGTATATATTTTTTTATACATTTGTAAATAATATGTCTGTATAAGACGGCGCATTGGTGTAACTGTAATGCCGTGCTTATATTTTTAATAAATAAATAAAAATAAAATAAATAAAATTTGACGATTGGAAATTCATGAAATTAGCTATTAGGAATTATTGCGAAAATGTACCGGACCAATTGAATAGAAATGTAAAAACCCCTGACAACTCATTTGTGGTCGATGACATGGATTGATTTTTGTTTTATTTTCTGACTAAATTATTTGTATTCAATCTTTTATTAGCTTTTGACTTTGTGTAGTATTTAATTTGTATGTCTTTATTTTTCCGTCTAATTGTGATTTAATTGTAATAGTCTTATGACGTTATTAGATCAGTAAATAAATAAATAAAATTATATTTGTTATTAATTGATTCCTAACCCATTTCCACCAAAAAAATGCGCCAGGTCAGGGCTCTCACTTCTGTAGAGAAAATGTAAAGAAAGCGTGCGCCTTAAACACACTGTGCTTTGACTAAGTAAAGAGATGTGTATACTTTTGAATACACAATGCTTGAGACACTGTGACATAAGGATACACATCTGTATAAGTATTAAGATTATAATAGACAAACCCTGTAGTTGATAGCGAATGTGGATATCTGCAGGGCCATTGATATAATGTACACCGTGCTGTTGAGTAGGTCCGGGGCAAATTCAACCTCTTCATCATCCGCTAAGTCCATGTCAAGCTTCGGCTTTGTGTCTCTGAAAACGAAATTGACTGGTCAAGTCGAATAAATGATTGGACCCAATACCTGTTCACTCACGAAGTCACGTCCTTCTTCACCATATTATAGATGTATGGGTGGGCCTTGTTTGCACACTATATCTTACTGTGTGCGTAAATACTAATGGTAGCTAAATATAGTAAATCAATAAAGTATAATATGATGAACATGCGAAGCGCTCGTAGCGAAGTTTGCTTAGCCATTCATGATCAGCAAAGTTAAGCAACGTCCGCCGCGGTCATGAGTTGGATGGGTGACCGCTAGTGACATTACTACTGAGCGTGCACGTGCTTCGGACGGTACGTTAAGCCGTCGGTCCCGGTTGTTGTCTTTGGTTGGCAGTCCTTATAGCATGGTGGTAGGTCATTTTGCGAATGCCCGCCTTGCTAGCTACCGCCCTCAAGTAGAAAATCTGTCACCAAACACTTAAAGGTGTGTTCCGGCAGCCGTCCTTGAGAGCCAGTAATTCTAGGTTAGCCTGAACAACATCTTCAACCACATCATCACTTACCATCAGGTGAGATAGTGGTCAAAGACTAAATTATCAGGCATAAATAATATTTTAATATAATAAATAATTCATAATCTTTGGGTTGGTTAAGACTTACATTGCTAATGAAATAATAAAGAATAGATAATTTTAAATAATTATATGTAGTAGGATTCTGCGAGAGATGTAACTTAAGCTGGTGATAGACGGCGCGGGCTAACGCGAGCCGAGCCTCCACGGACGACGGATCGCCGTCCGTGTAAGCTCGGCTCGTCTTAGCGTGGACACGAGCCTGTGGTGATACACGGCGCGTGCTAGCGCGAGCCGCGCCTCAGGCCGCGACGTCCGCGGATGTGGTTTTTGTGACCTGTATCTTTATGATTTCATATAAACGGTTCCTTTTCATAGAGTTGAATAAAGTCCATAATCATTTAATTCACGTATATGTGTTTCAAATAGAAAATTAAACTCCAAATGGGCACCATGGCTCTGCACCATCTAGAGGCTCGGCTCGTCAGAGGTGATACACGGCGCGAGCCGCGCCGCAGGCCGCGCGCGCGCCTTTGGTTCGTGTCGAAAAACCGACGCACGATGGATCGCGCGGACGCGCGCCGCGAGCTCTGCCGGGTTGCTAGACGGCGCGTGATATGGCGGACGACGCGTCGTCCGTCGTCCGGCTCGCGCTAGCCCGCGCCGTCTATCACCAGCTTAATTACACTACTGTTATTTTATCATATATAATTAAAAAAAAAAAAACAAGTGTGTGTCGGGCTATTCCGTAATGACGTTCTTTCTACATGCTAGTATACAAAAACACTCTTGACCTTGTTTCTTATTCTAGGTTAGCTTGAACTACAACTTCGACTACAACATCACTTACCATCAGGTGAGATAGTCAAGGCTAGCCTACCAGGTACAAAAACCCGAAGTACGTCGTACACACAATTTAATATTAAGTTTCAGTTCATCATCCTACACAGAACATCAAAATTTTAGGTATAGTAGGTAAGTTATTAGGTATATATAGTTAAGACCCGTTGTAAGTGGGCGGTCTGTCAGACAGACAGAAGAGTGACAACGACCTCAGTATTAGCCAGAATGTCCACCGCGGAACACAGCCTCCCCCATTACGGGGGGTTTCCCACACGTTTGTCTTGTCCCCACGCTTGGCAGGCGTCTTGGTAATGTAGTGTAAAATAGTAGTTCCTCAGCAGGCGCTGCTCACCACCTTCCGGTATTTTACCTTAAGTCGCCTCTTACGACACCCACGTGAAGAAATGGGAAGGTTACATTCTAGACTGATACCCCACGCACGGCAGACCTCACTATTGAAAAATCGAAGTTCTTTGTATGGCGGCCATCTTTAATCCGCCATATTGATTTTTGACAGTTGTCATTCTAAGGCATTTTCGTATAAGGCTTCGTTTAGGTACGGAACCCTAAAAATTAAATCTCACCTGCCCGGCGAGCGCGCCTTGGCTTCCTGCACCAAGTATATCAGACAGAGGAAATGCACCATGAACTGACTGAGCACCGTCATTATCGTGTAGAGGTTGAAGATGTTCGGTAGTGGGCGCTGTTTCGATAACTGCTTCAATGGCTGAAAAGTTAAGGATTCATTCACATTACTAATGATAATGTGGGGAAACTCTTTAGACTCCAGGAGATCATCAAAGTTCAATAAAGGTGTGTCAGAGTTTTGAACAAAGCGTGGTTTTTAGATAGTTACAAACCATTATTTAAGAAATGTAATAAACTTTCTTTCGTGTATGTAGGTACATTAGAGACACACGTGTTATTGTTAGAAGTCAACCGAAATACTTTCAAAATTATAACGAGATTTATGTAAGGCAAAACAGAGTTAAGTTAATTAATCTTTAAAGCCAACTTGCCATAGACAGATTTATACAAAAAACGTTTACAACATGTGCATAATTATTTATAATAAATTACCACAATATATCAAATTGTTACATACCAGTTTAAGTTAAAACTGAAAGAATGGTCACTGGACAACTATTTTTATAGTGTTAATAAATAACTGAATTTTTAAATTATTGTTATGTAATTTAATTGTAATATAATTGCAAGGTAGGGAAAAATCACGATTTCTTATAAAAAAATCAAAAATCATTGATTATTTGCAAAAAATCTAATATCTTAATTTTTTCAAGTATTAACATGTAAGATATTTTTGTAACATGTAGATTGTTTCAATTACTTGAAACTGTTGTATTGTTGCAAGTTCCGCATATCTTATGTGAAGTCACAACCTAGTCCAGGAACATGATATCAGAGGTTATGGTTTAAAGGCTCAAGTGATAAGTACAGTGACGTATGTTTAAGCTATCAAGACCGGAGCGCTTTCCTTCAAGAAATAAGTGCACGTTATAACTTGTAAGTTATTACAGCATCATATTGTTTTTCAACTTGAGCATTTTAGATAGGATATGCGCACATGTATTTGCAGCAGAGCAGGATTCCTGTCCTGTTTGAAGTCTCGAAAAAGATTTTTTTTATGTGATAGCCTATAACTGATGCATTTCGTCATGTGACGAATTGCACTGCACCCGTCACATTGAGACATACAGTTGTTAAGTCTCATGTAATTTTTCTGGCTCTCAAGGACTGCTGCCGGAACACACTGTTAAGTGCTTGGCGACACATTTTCTAATGGACGGGCATTCGCAAAATGCCCTTCCGCCAAGCAGTGAAGCTCAAGCCAGCGCAGCGGTGGGAATCGAAATAAAACATTTACCTTAGATCTTGATATAAACAAAAAGCACGACGCCAGCAGCAGACTTTGGAGAGTAGCTTGGGTGTCACTGAACTTGATTCCGTCGAGGTACAGCACTGACTGGCCATATGCGAGTATGAGAGCGTTGAGAGCCAGGATCTTGAACATTTGGAGCGTCGTGACCAGGGTGCAGCGACCTTGTTTGATTATGTGGCAAACTGGAGAATAACACATATTCGAAATGTTTATCTTGTTAACAGACTCTGAAGCATTGACTCGTACAATGGATGTCATTGTTAAAGTAAAGGTATAACGAAGAATATAAAATAGTATAGAAATTAAGTGGACTGTATATTTTTTCGATGACAGGTACTGGTTTTAATGTTTATGTTAAACTAGCTTTCCGGGCACGGCTCCGCCCTCGCGTATGTTGGTTATCACGCAAAAACATTAACCTCTTTTTGCACAGCTGGATAAAAACTATCCTATGTTTTTTCCCGGGTCTCAAACTATTTCCATACCAAATTTCATTCAAATCGGTCCAGAAGTTTTGGCGTGAAAGCGTAACAGACAGACAGACAGAGTTACTTTCGCATTTATAATATTAGTACTGATATAGGTAAAATTATTAGTAATTACAGCAAATAATTAGAGCTCAATATTTAAGGGAGAAGATGATGGCGGCGCTTTAGTTTTAAATAATTGTTTATGTCATAGATTAGTTTATCATGTTAAAAGGTTCTTAGTGTATTTTTAAACGTTACGGTGGAAGGTGCATCTCGAACGGCTGCAGGTAAGCGGTTGTAAACAGCTGGGCCTAACAGGTAAACGGATATCTCGGATTTAGCGAGGCGGTGCGCCGGCGTCACACATTGATTTTTCAACTTATTGCTGCGCATATTCCACTGACTGTTTTCAACCTTTTGTTGAAAGACATCCAGATGCGTGTGGGTAAATTAGGCTACTTGATAGATGGGTTCGATTGTGTGGCGTCATCTAGAGCTCATTGAGTAGTGAAAAAAAATACTAATATATTTTTTTCTTAAATATAA
This sequence comes from Plagodis dolabraria, assembly GCA_963854805.1. Classification (NCBI taxonomy): domain Eukaryota; kingdom Metazoa; phylum Arthropoda; class Insecta; order Lepidoptera; family Geometridae; genus Plagodis; species Plagodis dolabraria. The sequence goes on from OY978444.1 coordinate 26,468,799, forward strand.
ATACATTTTGGACGGTCGAAGTTTTAAATTTAAATGTATAAATAATTTTTGTTATGTACCCGATCTCGAATTTTTTACTATTGAATTATCTAAAATCACGCTATGCTGTGTACCATAATATCTATTTAAAAAACAAATACTTAAACGCCTTTGACGCCTAAAAGAACGAGGCACGAATGACCAATTTTTTCAAATACGCTCCTGTTTCCTACGAATGAATACTACGAAGTGTAACCCTCAGTCAATTACCGCTTTGATTTCGGATTCATCAATTCCACAATGAACAAAACACGCTCAATTTTACAATTTAAATTGAATCGGTTAATTGATCTGGCGCGCTTAGAAATATTTAATCGCATCCAATTGTTCGCGTCAAGGTAATGTTGTTACACCGCACCATACACTTTTTTAATCACGCGCGCTGCTGAAATGTTTGCATTCTGCTGTTGAGCTTGATTTTCATTTCTTTACATACATATTCGTAACCTGTTTTCCATAAGGCTAGACCGAGACAAAAAAAATACTTACTGCACAATATACTAGAAAGCCGGCTGGTAAACGGCGCAGCGACACTGGCATCTCCTAATCTTACTAGCTGGGGCTGATCGTCTTCCTCTAGCTCCTTCATGGCTCGCCGCAGCTTCGCGGCAGCTTCAGCTCGGGCTTCGGCACGAGCATCACGTGGCCCCGGCCTCCGAGGGACCTCAGGCTCGGGCGCAGGCCGTACCGCAGGCTTTTCACGGAGTCGTTCCGGTGCGTTGGCTAGAATTGCTACACCTACCTATAATATGATTAAAATAAATAACTTCAAATATTTTGGAACACAATCGAATGTTTTTGTATAGAAACTATGCTTATATTTGTAAAAATCTTTATGTCCTATATCCATTGTAAAATTAGAAGATGAGTCGGTTTCTTATGATATTTAGTATATTGATTATGTAAATTGTAGTAACTAAATAAAGAACTTATTATAAAAGATCTAAAAATAATATAATAAATATGTGAAGAGAACATATAACTCTCATACAGTTACCATTTTGATTTCGGACTCATCAATTATCAAAACACGTACTATCTTCCAAATTCAATCGCATTGGTTAATTGATTTGGCGCTTAGAAGTTATGGTATCCGATTGATCGCGTCAAGGTGAGGTTGTTGCACCATAAACTTTTTAAGTGGTTTAAAAAGAACCTACTTTTTAAACATTACTTTACCCGACGCGGTAAGGTTTGCGTTTTGCTGTTTTTAAGCATGATTTACATATCTTAACAAATTAAAATGTAGTTAAGGTCATTATAAAAACAGTTGGCCATTAGTTTTAAAGAACAAAAGAATAATCACCTAAACGATTCACAATTACGAAAACATTTGGATCAACATTTTTTTTTAATTCAGAACCTCTTTCTGTTGTATGTAATGTTATTTTTAATGTATGCAAATAAAGATTTTTCTATCTATCTGTTTTGGAAATTGGTTATAAATCCTTGCTTACCATTAATAGCGCGAATATAAAATATAACAAACGAATAACAAAATGTCATTGTACATAGAAAAGATAAACTTACATCAGCATGCTTCAGTGCACCGACGTCATTCGTACCATCGCCACACATGAGCGTGGCGTATCCGAGAGCCTTCAGAGTTACGATGACAAATTCCTTTTGCTTCGGTGCGAATCTAGCAAAAACTTTAATGTGTGGCATCAATTCCATCAAAAATTTATGATGGTTTTCATCCAAATATGTTAGACCCTCGCCCGTTATACATAAGCAGAATTTGGAGGTCAATTGCTTAGAAGTTTTGAATGGTACAACAGGTAAGTTAACTTCCTCATCTATAGATTTCCAACCCCACTTGCTGTCTGTCTCCGTCAATATAAGGACTTCGTTTTTCTGAGTAAACTTCAGTTCTTTTGCAACATGACACGCCGTTAATGGATTATCGCCAGTAATCATAACAACCGAATGCGAAGCGTGAACGATCTCTGCGATTGCTTTTTTAGAATCACTCTTCAATGGACACGATATTATGACAAACCCAACAAAAGTCAATTCGGACTCAATATCTTCTCTAGAAAGATCTCTTATCTCTTGTGACGATAATTTACCTAAATTCCTATAACCTAATGCCAGCACTCGGGCGCCTCTTCTAGACAACGTCAGATAAACATGGTCGTAATGACTAGGAACTTCTTTGAGCATAGTCTTTATAGTCTCAGGCGCGCCTTTTACGCTGCTAATGTAATGAGACTCTATAAAGCCACGTTCGTTGACCTGGTACCCTGCTATAATAGACATCCTCTTAAGAGCGCTTGAAAAATGATTTCTATGTACAATCTTTAGGCCAGGAGATTTTCCTTTCTTTGGTACGACCGCGTCACCTTTCGTCAGGTTCCATTCTGCGGCTTTCAAAGTCGCTTTCTCTAATGGATCGCCTACTACTCCGTCGTCGAGTTGAACAAGAGAGTGACATGACGCTAATACTTGAACTGTTTCCATGGGAGCCTGTGAGAGTGGAATGACGGTTGCGTCCTTGTGTTCTCCTATCCCCGCTACACCTTCTACTACAAGGTTATCACTTGTCAAAGTGCCAGTTTTATCAAAACAACATATTTCCACTTTCCCAGCAAATGGTATCCTAAAAGGTTCAGTACAAAATACTGCTAATTTAGATAAAGACAGAAGTGAAGTATTAACGGCTAGAGACAACTCTATAGGTAATTCTGGAGGCACTACTGATGTCAAAATCAAAGTACATTCTAGAAAGAGCTTGTATCTGTTCCTCTCTGGATCTTCGCAGCCTTTGATCCAAACGTATGCAGCAGCCGCAATGGCGAATATCAATAAGAACAATATAAAACCAAAAGTTTCCAAATTGTTTGCAGTAACTCTTTTGACGCCAAACAATATTGTCCTCAACAACTTCCCTTGAGATGTGTTAAATCCATTCCTGATAACATAACCGATACAGCCATTATCAGGAGCTTTTAGACCTGATGAGTTACTTTTACTTGGTGAAGAATGTTGCACAATCTTCGTACCTCCAAAAAGCATGTATAATTTCCCATCACCTTCGGGATCTAAGTTTTGCTTTAAATTTTTATCATTTTCTAGTGGTTCCTTCATTTGGGGAACACTTTCACCCGTCAACATAGATTCATCTATAATACAGGAACCTCTTAGTAGTAATATATCACATGGAACTAAATTTTCATTTACAGAGCGTGTTAATGATACTATATCGCCTGGTAGCAGTTGATCGCTCATGATCTGTCGCCACCTCCGATTTCTGTAGACATTAATGTTATATGGTTTATTTCCCATTTTCCTAATTTCAGCCATATTTCTTAACTGTTGCTGTACTAATGTGCATTCAAACATAACAAGCATAACGAGCGTGAATATTGAGTAGTACCAGTATTTGTCCATGCACCAAAGAGCAACACAAAACACTTGAAATACGAAAAACGGTGCTGTTGCTCTTTCTTTGAATAGTTCCATAAACTCTGGCACAACCTGAAAAAAATGTTTAGTTAACATATTGCTAAGTGATGTAGACTACTGTAGAATACACATACATTAAGATACAACTTCTACAGCAAACAATTGACATTACTTAAAAAATATTATAGAATTAATTGATATTTTAAGGAATTTTTACATGACTGCATGCATATTTTGTCAAGAAGTAATGAAGGTCAGAGAACCAAATTAATATTGGTTGATATTATTTATTTAAACTTTATTGCACAAAAATAAAACAATGTATAATAGGAGCACTTCACATTCAATACCAGTCCAATGGAAAAAACAGAAAAATGGTAGTGTGCATCAAAACATGTAGTAATTTGGGGGTTTTGAATAATAAAAATGAAGTAATAAAGAAATAATTAGTGAATAACATATTTCATGATTATGAAACCTACATTGTATTATATTATATGATATATAAATAAATAAAACACATAATTCATACTCTATGTGCATAATATAATGATAAATACATATATATTTATCACATGGAATTAAGAAACATATACATATAGTATACAGAATATATAATAATAAAAATACAATTATAAATTAGTCTCAGAATATGTAGCAAACATGAAAAAGATAACAATATATTGGCGATAAAGGTAAGATTAATAATAAAAATGCAGAACTCGAAAACATTATCTATTGCCTGATTGGGCATTTTTTTCGAATTTAATTGATAAGAGATCATAATGATTTGGTATTAAAATCAGACATGATATTAATATATTTTTTTTTTATGTAAATTGTATATATATATAAAAATTTGAATGATGAAAATTTAAGAGGGAACAATGACAAAAATACAAGAAGTTGGGTAGCATCGCCTTCTGAAGAATTACCATCTCCAAGAAAGCCTTCCAGGTGTTTATGATTGTTAGAGTATATATATATATATATAGGTCATGGCATCTACCACATCAAAGATAGCTAAATATTATAATATTAATAATAAAAAAGATATACAAGATAGGATGGTCACTGTTAAACCTGGTCATTTTCCCTTGAACCAGCCAGATGATTCCTGTGCATGTATGTATTATACTCAACAAGCTTCTCATTTGAACTTCTTACTTACTGAACCTATTGTATCTATCATCATGATAATATATTATCATCCTCACCACCCCTACTTCACTTTATGTAGTGTTAATTCACAATTATTATATTTCTATTTTTGTTACTTAGAAAATAGTTTCATACCATGACCATTTCATTTTTCCCATATTCTCTCTCAGCAATGTCAATACTCTCATCATCAGCATAGCCTTTGGATTCCAAGTACTCTTCCAAAGACTTATTTATTGGGAATTCAACCGTATGGAATGACTTTTTGTCCCAGTCATAAATATACTTGCTCTTTTGGAATATGAACCACACATCTGGTTTGATGCTTCCTTTTTTTGTGGGCTGAAAATGTGATGAAACTGTTAGTGGCATACAAACATTAATTGTGAGAGATTGCTAGAGCAACAAGAAATCATGTTACAATGTAATGTACCAATTGCAAGAACCTAACAAATTATTCAATAAAATGCCTGGCTAACTAAGACTGTTAAATGTTATTAAAGATGTTAAACCCAACTCTGACTCAAACATAGTTTTTATTATTTGTCAATGTACTTTGAAGTTTAGACTATGGTCACACTAGGTTTCATGCTTGTCTGTGATATTTATATCACTGCTTTTCTGACAGAGCAACACTGAATAACATTCAATAATAGATATTTCTTGCATGGGACACATATTCTTTGCAAATTTCAACTTGCAACCTATAAGAGTTGAAGAGATACAACTCTTAAAGGGTATGATGGACAGAAAGAAAGCATATAGAGTTAATAATAGATCCCTCTGTTTCCCATACCATCCTAGAAAAGGTTACAGCTATATGATCTAATGTTAATTTGAGAAAAAATTACGATATATGACTTGTTTACCTTTGTATGGTGTAATCGAACAATTTCTGAAGATCCATTGTTAGATGTTGGTACAACTTTGACTATTTCAGCTTGTATTGGATCCTTAACTTGAGCACTCATTAAGCGGACAATATTGTCCTCGGCGCCATTTTCCGCAAACTCATTATGCGGACATATTTGTCCTGTAATGGCTACCGTGCTCCCGTACTTTCGTTTTTTTCGTATTAAAGCTTTTCCGCAGGTTTTTCGTCGTTATAATGTTTAAGACAAATTGAGTCTAATATATTTTTATGCTATAAATGTAAGAGACACTTCATGGATCGAACCATGGAACAAGTATTTTCGTGTCGAAAAGTGACTTTTTTTTTTCTTTGTTTATTTTAGTTTAGGCAGGGCTATTCATGCAAAGATTATTCAATACCCATAGAATACACAAGATAAAAGGTAGTATTTCTGCAAAGAGTATGTCAGGGTCAAAATCATAAGCAAAGAAAAATGATGATATAATCTGTTGGTTACAGTTGTAACCAAGATGCTTCAACGGTAGCGTGTTTGGCGGGAACTAGATTTATCAAGGGTAATTTACGCAGTTTTATATACAAAACCACATTACATGCAACATAAAGAAATAAAACGTAGTTTTTAGTGTATGTTACTTCTTATTTCAAGAAAAACGGCATAGTATTTCCGAAGTAATTAAAGTTTTCCCTAAAAATCGTTTTTTCGCGTGTTTTTGACCATTATTTAAATGTCAATTTGTGTCGAGTAAGAGGGGTCAAGGGGTTAACCTGAAATATATCAAACATGTTGCAATTAATAGTTTACAAATACAACTCAATTACAAATTCTCAAAAGTTAGGGTTTATGACTTACCGAGGAACAAGAAAGGAAACAATTAATGTGAACACTCCAATAGCAACACAGGCACACGAGAATTTGTACTACGGCCACCACGGCGATAGTCACAAACCCGGCCTCGAAATTTTCCTCAAAACCATACACAAATATCCACGAGTAGAATACCACTGGGTAAATTATTATAAAAGGCAGCACTGTCCCTTGCAAAACGGTCGGCACAGCTTTAAAAAGCTGTGTATATTGCACTAAATCGTCCAGTGACGACTGCATCTTGGTGGATACCATTATCTTAAATTTTACAATCTAGTAATAATTCAACTAAAGACCATGAGTAGCTCATAACTCGGCATTCTGGTTTTATACATAATTTAAGTTCTATTTAGGGCTAAAAATGGAAAATAAAACAATTCCAATTCAACTTATGAGACTTTACATATGTACACGACACGACTTTGGCTGGTGAAGTTGACAGTTGACACTACCTTGACAGTGGCAATTCAAACCGACATGCGTGACGTACATGACTGACGCAGGGCCGCGTTACAAGCCTCAAAGTGTAGTTGTTTCTTACTCCAAGGCTTGGAATGACTATGTTGTTTTAATAACCTCAATTATCGATTTTTGGCGTGGTACTAGCCAAATTATATAGTCATTTTATAATGTTTAAAAAGTAATAACTACCGTACCTGCAAAATACAAAAGAGTGCCTATAATTCTCTCATCAAGAAATGTTAAGGTCATATCAGTTAAAGATTCAACCTTGTAACGACAGCTTTTGATAGTTAAAAAGTTGCGCTCTATTCGAAGGTTGTGTACGACATTAGAGTGAAAAGTTGCACTCCGATGCCCGGTTCCTATAACATACGAACCGTCAATTTATACGAGCTACGATTCGTTTTGAAGCTACCGTTACCGATACGTATGGAGTGTTTCACATCTCGTTTAGCTTGCCTCCCAGTAAAGAACCTCCCAGTCTGTTAGTTTGGTACCGTATCCACCGACGGACCTCTTTGCGTTTAGTTGTAACTAAACGCAAAGAGGTAGTAAATTATGTATCAAAATAGTTTAGTAAATTATGACAGTTTAGTAATATAGGTTGTATAATTAACACGGTGTTTATAGTTTCGGGAAACAGGATCGTCATAATCAGAGTTCGATTCATCAGAATCGGATATTACATTATGTAAATCCAGCTCCATATTCTCAAAAATAAAAAAATACTCGTTTTCGCACAAAAACTTATAAAACCGACCGAAATCGGCAGGTACGCAAGTTACTTACGGATAATAAATTTGACAGATGTTTGACAGTTATACCAATGGTTGGTTTTTATACAGAAACACCGTATTGTTTCATTGTCATAGATTACGCCTCCGCACAACTGTAAATATCCCTCCCATCCGTACGTAACAAACTGTCGGTAATCTCGCTCGGTATTAGTATATTAAAGGAACGCTTTAGGTTTCCTTTAATATACCGATACCGAGCGAGATTCCTTTAATATACCGATACTGATACCGGGCACGAGTGCACTCCGAATGCGCTCTAACCAAGGTTCGGAATGATCTTCACTGCCTATTTGCTGTGTTTCATGATCATATCTACAAAATCATAGGACTTTCGTAAACGCTCTGACTGCCAATTTGAACCTCTTAATTAAGCCCTGTTGCACAATGCGTTCTTACCAGATATCTATCTCAGAACTATATATCTGTCAAATTTCAGCCTCACGTAGTATTTAGATTGCGTGGTTACATGTAGAGGGAAAAATATCTTTTTTGTCACTCGTCCGTTGTACTTGTCAATTTAAAAATTCAAAAGTTATTTAAATGTTAAAAAATATTTGTTCCTATATATTGTACTCCATTTACAAGCCACAACGACAATAAAAACACGTACTTTCAAACGCATTTTCTTGGCAGCCGGACTGTAATACACATTATCGGGGGTGTCTTGGTTGCCTCTGTGGAGCTAACTGCTGTAAATTTATAAACAGCGGATGATAGGTTTGCCTGAACAAAATTTTCGTTCACATTATCACTTACCATCAGATGGGATAATAGTCAAATAATAGTAATAAAAGTAGTCAAATCGGTGCTCAATGTTTTAATGGAAATCCTACGTTTAATGACATAATATTGAAAAAACTGTATTAAAATATTATGAGAAACTAATTTATGCACGTAAACATGGGCTTAATTAATGTCTTTGATCAAATCTCACGGCGAGATATGAGCAAAGATCAAATGAATGAAGTGAGTCAAATGTACGTACATATTACACTATCAAATATAGTCATAGTCATAGTCATTTTTATTGATATTACAAATACACGTCAAACAAAAACGAATACATTGCAATATATTGATACATATAAACATTATAAATGTCTACACGCAATACAATAAGTATTCACGTAATAATAATAATAATCTAATTCGTCATTTTAACATCATAATTCATAAATAAGTCAATAACATTATCATTTAAACAAATCGTCATATGTATAAAATGTCTGCTCAACAAGCCATTTTTTAAGTTGACACTAAAACGAATTGTTTCAATTTGTATTTTTTATGTGTTCTGGTAGCCGGTTTTAAACCGCCGGCGCCATGACATGCACTAGCTTCAATGTTTTGGTAAGTCGCCGTGAGGCCGCCTGCAGCCTCTGTCTATTGCGTGTGTTGTACCCATGTCTGTCACCCAGTCTGGGATATTCTTCCAGGTGGTTTCTAGCGTAAAGAGCAGTCTGAAGTATAATCATGGAAGGTACCGTCAGAATTCTCATCGAGCGAAACAATGGCTCCGCTGGAGTATCTTGTGGCACTCGCACAATAACTCGTACGGCTCTTTTCTGCATTTTGAAGACACGTTCCCAATCAGCAGCGCGTCCCCAGAGCTCGATGCCGTACTGTGTTAGCGAGTCCACAGATGCGAAGTAACAACTACGGACCATTTCTACTGGAAGAATAGCTGATATACGCCATAGAACAAAGAGAGCTCGGCCAATTTTTTCACACATTTTTTCTACATGGGACTCCCACGAAAGACCGCTATCTAGTTGAAAACCTAAAATTGAGTCAAACATTAGGGATCCAATATATTTTAAGGGTATTAGGGGCCTTCAATCGTGATGAGGTCAAAAACTTTTAATGGTCGTTGTCCAAAATAAGAAAAAAAATACATTTATTGATAACCACCTTAAACTTTACCAAAATTAAAAATATTTAGCTTATAATAGTGAACAATAGGCGGCCTTATCGCTCAAAGCGAACTCTTCCAGACAACCTTTTGAGAGGAGCAAGTTTTGACAAAGGGATGGCAGTGTACAATATCCTTAATAGTATTGATATTTATAAATATCTACAATATAATATACAATATAGATAATTAATGTTTTCTTACATAATATATACATCCACATACAAAAATACATACATATATACAAATATAGTACATAAATATAATGTTTACACGTATGGAGCTTATGCTAGCACGACAGGTAAAAAGACTTAACTTTGTCTTTAAAAACATTTAAGGACGAAGCTCGTTTGGTATCAAGTGGCAATGCATTCCAGAGCCTGACGGCTTCGACTGAAAACGAACGGTCATAAAACGAGGTAGCGTGTGGAGGAAATTTAAGCATAAGATTCTCTGATGACCGTAAGCAAAGAGAATTAGAGTCATTAAGATAATCAAAACGCTCTTTAAGCTACTGGGGTGAAGTAGGGTTGAACAAAATATTGTAGAGAAGAGATAGGATGTGAGCATTCCGGTGACGTCGTATAGGAAGCCACTTGAGCTTGGTGCGAAATTCAGAAACGAGGTCGTATTTGCGCAAGCCAAATATGAACCTTATTGAAAAGTTTTGAAGACGCTCAAGTTTGTTAAGTGACCTTACGGAGGACCAGTCCTCCGTAAGGAGGACCAGTCCTCCGTAAGGTCTAAATAGCAGGCGTCTGCATAATCAAGAATCGGTAACAAAAGAGACTGTGCAAGCGCAACTTTAGTGGATGTTGGCAAAAAGTTTCTCAGTCTTCTGAGTGAACCTGCGGCAGCAAACGTTTTATTTATTTATTTATTTATTTGATTATAGGCGAGCAGCGCAATGCTGATGTGCCTATATCACACTGTGTCGAATTATTTGGGTTTTTTGTAGTTTCCACACACTTGTGAGTCAGCATTGGTTACAAGTTGGCAAGTGACTTTTTGCTTTTATACAACCAGTTATCCAGCCTGTTCTTAAATGCGTTCACAGATGAAGCAGAGACAACCTCCTCAGGCAACCTGTTCCAGTTGTGAACAACTCTGTTGCTGAGGATATGGTGCGCAGTGTTTGTGTTAGCATGTACACGCGGACTTTGCTGGTTGTGCCCTCTGACTTCTCTGTCACGGATGATTTTCACAAACAGATTGTGTATTTCGGGGAGGTTGTATAATCCGTTGAGTATTTTGAAAGTTTCTATGAGGTCCCCACGTAACCTCCTTTCTTCAAGAGTAGCGAGACGCAGGATTTCTAATCTCTGCTCGTAAGATTTGCGGCGTCAGGCTTGCGGTATCTTTGTAGCTTTTCTTTGTGCACTTTCAAGCAGATCTATGTCTTTCCGAAAGTGCGGGCTCCAGATTTGAAATCCATACTCCAGCAATGGTTTTATGTATGTCTTGTAGATCTTGAGAAATACTTCAACTGTCATAGTTTGGAAAGCTTTGCTAATCACATATATAAAGGAATTTGCTTTCTTGACAATCGTTCCTATATGTTCTGCCCATTTGAGGTCGTTGGAGATAATAATGCCAAGATCTTTTTGATGACCGACAGATGACATGATTTGGCCATCTAACATATATGTCACTTGTGGATTATTTCTTCCTAGATGTAGGACACTACACTTGGTAGAATTCAGCTTAATAATCCAATCACTGGTCCATTGTTGTATTCGCTCAATATCTTCTTGGAGCTGACCAGATTTAATGAGTGGGTTGGCAAAGAATTTGCCGTCGTCCGCAAAAAAGGCAGTTTGACATTCTATGAACTCAAACCAGATCTGTGATAAAGAGGCCAAAAAGGTGGGAAGCTAACACTGAGCCTTGCGGTACACCACTGAGGACTTTTTTTTTGTTGAGATAAGGTATTGCCAACTTGGACTTGAAAAGTTCTACCAGTCAGATAACTTACTATCCATTTGTGCAGTCTTCCCCGTATGCCGTCAGAAGACTTCATCAGAAGGCGTTGATGAGGAACTTTGTCAAAAGCGCGTTCAAAATCTAGGTAAATTATATCTATAGGATTTTTACTGTCGACCTCTTTGCACCAAGTCTGAATACAAGGGAGTAGATTTGTGGCAGTAGATCTCGTCTCTACAAAACCATGCTGCTTCACAGAGATAATGCACTCCCTATTCAAGAAGCGGGTTAGTTGCTTGCTTAATATTTTCTCCATTACTTTAACCACTATGCTTGTAAGGCTGATTGGTCGAAAGTTCTCAGGTTTAGTTTTGTCACCTTTCTTGAATATGGGAGTCACAATAGCGTGCCTCCAGTCTTGAGGTAGATAACCTGTATCGAAGGAGCTCTTCATTAATATTGTCAAAAAGGGGAAATATAAGTGGCACAGTTCTTAAGGATGTCGCCAGGAATTTGGTCTGGACCTGGAGAGGATTGAGTATTCAAGCCTAACAATGTCTTTTTCACTTCATTTGTTTCAAATATTATGTCACATAGGCTCTCATCGACTCTGGCTAAAGTGGTAATTTGGATATTCTGATTGATTGCAGGCTCTGTTGAGTAAGTTTTTTCAAATGTGTCAGCAAATACATTAGCAATCTCATTCTGTTTTGTTACAAGATCTCCATTGTTGTTTCTGATTGCTGGTGGGGTGCAGACTTTTGATGTGATACACTTCCAAATGTGCGAGTAGAATGCTTTATCACCAAAATTAAGAATATTTGACTCACAAATGCTTCTTTTTCTTCTGGGCAGAGCCACACATTCATTGTTTAGTTCACGATAAATCTTGTAGTCATTTTCCTTCTTCGATGTTCTATACCTGTCCCATAATTCCTTCTTATTGACTGTTAGTTTTAGTATCTCTTTAGTTATCCATGGTTTGTTAGTAATCTTACTAGGTTTAACTTCCCTTAGTGGAGCAAAATAATCTGTAGTCGAGTTGATTGCATTTAACACAATGACAAAAGAAAGAAGAGGACTAGAAATATATGACCTATATATTAGTACGTTATAGAAATACGATGCATTTCAACACAGAAATAAAAAAAGTGTATGCATTTCACTCCCACGCATGTGATTGTATTAATGTAACAAGAGACAACATTACTTTTACCTCTTTCTAAAATTGCAACAATAACATATGACGTCACTTTGGTCATGCCCATCGGCCAAACCGCCATCTTAGTTTCTGGTTGTTGAGTAGAACTAGAGATGGACATTTAAAATATACATCGATGTTTTTTCCGATGTAATGCATCGATCGGTTGCATCGATGTTAATAAGTATGTATTAATACACACATCTATGTTACTAAAACATCATTAAGTACATTTTCTATAAATAATTGACTTTTGTTTATAAATATTTTTTTTATCAATATTTGATTTCTTTACTGTTGATTAAATTTGAAATTAAACTTAAATTTTATAATTTTCCTTTACTTATGCCATATTGCTTTCAGTCGCTAAATTTCCTCCTTGAAGAATTGATCTCTCGAATTATATTGCTACAATTATTCTGTGAAAAAAATGGAATATCTCGAAAATAATGATTAAAGTTAGATCTGAGCGATCACATTTTTTAGGGATAGGGTGCACCAAAGCCATCTTTCATGCTTTTGGGACACCACCTGATCAGTAGAGGAGCCGGAATGTAGTTCTCTACTGTGGCGATTTTGACATTATGATCGATTAATCGAACTTGTTATAAATGGCGAGTAATTATTTACACTCATGAACAACACTAGGAAATGGGCGGAGCCGACGCCATTTTACTTTCTTTTTTGGCACTCGATACGACCATAAACTTCATGTCCGCTTCTTTCTTTTGTCATTGATTTAACATAATATCCTCCCAAAGCTTAGCAGTGCTATTAGAGTAGTCAGTAGTTGCTAATTTCTGAAGTAGATCTGAATTGTAACTGTCAAAGTCCATGAGTGAGTAATTTCTTCTATATTTTGGTAACATGTTTTCTTTTTGCATAAGTACCTGGATACCAAATTCCAGCACGCAGTGATCACTCTTCCCAATGGGTGGTTTGTATACAACATCCTTGATCAGAGCCTCTTCATTTACCAATATGAGATCTAGGACTGATGGTACCTGGTTTGCTTGAAGTCTGGTGGGGCTATCAACTATTTGGTACAGATTGCTATTGACATACATATTAATAAAAAGATCTTCAGATTTCGTAATTTGCTGTCTGACCTGTAGCTGTACAGCCGGTAAAGGCCATTTTAAAGATGTGTAATTGAAGTCTCCTACAATCACCACAGTGTTGATCTCTGAGGCCGCTTGAAGATTCTGCATCATCTTGGTATCACGGTCCTTCCACATACATTCGTCCTTATCATCAGACCTGTAAACTCCTGCTACCAGAAAATTACGTGTACCATACAGAATATCGAGGTATAACGCTTCCACTTCATCACACATATATATATGGTTCAGTCTCGCTATGACAGGTATTTCGTTCACATGATTTCTAACATAAATTGCTACACCCCCACCTCGTGTTTTTCCTTCTGATTTCTTTACCTTGTGTTTACGGTCTAGTCTAAAAAGAGTGTAGCCTGGTATGTTATATCTGGTGTTGCGGTCTCTGCTATTTAACCAGGTCTCTGTAACTATGACTATTGATGGCTTCAATGAGCTCACATGCAATAGGAAAAGATCAAATTTAGGAGGCAATGAGAAAAGATTAGTATACATAAAAGTAAGGTCATGGTAAGGATTTCTAGGGGCGTAATTTAGTTTTTTTGTACTATTTTAGGTGCACCCTTTATGTATTTCACCCTTATCTATTCTCGTTTTTAGTAACTCACGCTGACGGTTCAGTTCTTCTCTTTGAAAAGGCGTTTTATCATCGTAAAATCTTACCTCTGGTCTGGCCTTACTTTTGAATTTCAGTGTTGATATGGCATCTTGGCGGGATTTGAGCACTACTTTAAGCGGGCGCTTCTTACCCGGCTCGCGGCGCCCCAGCCGCTGCACTGAAAGAACCTTTTCCGAGAAGTCCGAACCATGGACCTCTCGAAGTTCCTGGTTGACAGCTAACTCGTCATGTGTTTTTCTCGCACTGCCGATGTCTGAGGCACTTTCTTCAATACCTACGAATATGACATTGCTAGCCCTGCGCACCCGTTCGGTCAATTCCTCCAGAATGGCATTCGTATTTAAGTTATGCGCAGGCGGCGCCAAATTTGTCGCCGGCGCGGCGGATACGTCTGGTGCAGGTGAAGGATGTATCCCAGAATGCGTTAACAGGGATTTCACGTCGTCTTGCTCCGCTCTCATGGCATCGTAAGATTTTATTAGTTTGGGCACTTGGAAAAGTGCTTGACGGCACGGAGGACATGGGGCTCAAAGGGAGCGTTCGCCGCTATAACCCGCGCCTCACTACTCGTCAGATTGCTACACTGCAGGCAGATGAATCTCTTGCAACCATCACATTGCACCAAATTGCCTTCAATTAACTCGCCTTCACATTCAAAACACTTCATTTTCGTAGACGAAATTCGAAAATCAACACGATAAGTCGTCAATCAGTTTTACAATAATTTCACTTCACAGACGCGAAATTATCCACTAATTATATTTAATTGTAGACACGATTTTTGATGGATAATTAACTATTTTAACACTTTCAGAGGATAAAAAACGAGTTTTAAGCAATATTAATGGAAATAATAAGATACGACGCAATTTCGAGACAGCTCTCTTTCTGAGGGTAGGGAGGAGAAAAAAAAACGTTTTGCGGCTAACGGTTTCTAATTGTGGGATCTAGGTAAGGCATTCATCAAAAATAATCCCAAGATTTTTTTACTGTTTTGCTGTACGGAATTTTGATGTTTATACAGGTTAATAAACATCATAGCGCAATCCTATTCTCAGTATGATAGGGTGGAAAAAGCAGGCATGTCGGTAAAGAGTAATAAAGAAACTTTAAGATAAAAATTAGGATATATAATTTTTCGTTTCACATGACAATATGTATTTCAAATAACAAAGATGACAAAAGGTAGAGAAAGAAATTTAACCGAATAAAAAGATTGATATAAAATATATACAAACTCTTTCATTCAACACTCCTCCTTAAATTCATTTCTCCACATTCATCCATCATTCAACACCCATACACATATTCATCCTACACCCATGCTTACCGCACACCACTCAAACTTTTGTTTGGACAAAGATTTCGTCAGTGCATCGGCAACCATACGAGTTTTGTATCTCCGCTTATTACCCGCCTCCATTTTGATTCGAAATAACCATTTTGAATCTACAATATTGCTCGCTTGTTTAGCATTTACTAATATCCAAGTCCCGTTTTTCTTTAAAACATCAAGCTCCTCCTGAATTGCAGCTTTCCATTCTCTGCTGTCAGGCTTCAATAATGCATCTTGGCTAGTAGTAGGATCCTGATCTGTTGCTTCTGCTTGATAGAGAACAAAATCCGAAAAATCTTTTGGTTTTCGTACTCTCAGTGGATATCTCCTTTCCTCTCGAGGTTCGTCTTCAACAATTATGTTAGGCTCACAGTCTTCAAACTCTTCCTCTTCCTGAACTAATTCTTCAGGTTCAGTCGATTCATCAATCGCTTCAGAACTTTCATGTATCTGTTCCACTCTACTAACATCTATATTTTCATTATCTTGTGAAAGTGACTGTAGAACCTCCGTTTGTTCTGTATTGGTTACGACCACACTTGGTTCTTCTTCGAAAATGATAACATTTGTATCATCATCTAAGGTTTCCTTCTGTTTGTGTTTTTGGGTTTCAAAAAACACTACATTTTTTGCCACATTGGTTTTCAGCAAACGCCTTAAACTCCTTAAATTTCTCAAAAACTTAATTTTTTTTGTTTCAAAAAATAAACAAACGTTTTACGCGTAAAATCGTCAATAAATGTCAAAAAATATTTGAACCCGCTAACAGACGTCATACTCATTGGTCCACATAAGTCTGAATGTATCAAACCTAATGCTTCCTTAGCTCTCGTTGCAATAGTTTTACGAAACGGTTGTTTCGTTTTTTTTTTCCCATCAGACAAGGTATGCATTCCAGCTTAAAATTATCAGTAGGAAAACTCACCCCAATCGCCATCTTATCTCTGAGAAGTTTGAGGTTGTGCATACCGAGATGTCCCATTTTCCGGTGCCATAACATCTGTTGCTGGTTGCTCTCTGCTGTTGCTAAAGCAGAATCCTGTAAACAGCACTTAAGTTTATAAATGCCCCTTTCTTCTACACCTTTCACAACAGCCTTACCTCGTATCTCACACTCGTTTGTTTTATAGATATCAATCACATCCTTGCTGAGTAAATACAATCACATGTCCCTTCTTTGCAATCGCATTCACACTTAACAAATTTGAAGCTAACTTAGGTACATACGTCACATTTTCTATTGACAACCCTGACTTACACACAACTGTACCTATACCTGCACCAAGAACCTCGTTCCCGTCTGCACACGTCACTCTTAAGGGTTTAGGAGTATCATTTAAATCTCTGAACCACGCCTTACAGTTCGTCATGTGAGTTGATGCACCAGAATCGATGATCCAGTCACTTGCATCCACCATTGATGTCATGCCCAGTGCGTAGGCATGTAGAGCTTCTCTTTTTCACTTCGGATTGTCTGGACACTCTTGCGCTTTATGCGGTCCATCACAAATAAAACATTTTATCTTTGGCTTAAACTTCTTGAGCCCGCTTTTGCCCTTATGTTTATTCGACAATAGTGCTGACGTCTGTTGGCTTGCACTCGTGCTTGCTAAATAGTTTTCTTCCATTTGAAAGAGCTTTGTCTTAACATAGTCTGTAGTAAGAACAATATTACTATTTTCTATAGCTAACCTCATTGGTTGGAACTCCTGAGTAAGAACTTGAAGAATCAAAGCGGCTAATAACTCATCATCTACCTCCTTTCCCAAGTGTTGTAGTTCCTGCGATACCACCATGACAGACGTCACATATTCCCTGACCGTTGGGAATTGCTCCAGTTTCATGCTCACTAGTTTTGAAAATAATCTGCAACGATTGTTAAGCCCTTTATCTTCGAACGCATTCCGTAATGCTTCCCAGGCATCTTTTGCTGTTTCTGCTCTGCGTACGTGAACTAAACAGTGAGGTTTGATCATTAAACATATCTTTGCTCTGGCTTTTTGGTCTTTTCTCCTACCTTGAACATCCGTAGTTGCAGGTGTGATACTCGTGTACTCCCACAAATCGTCATGAAGAAGATGTAGCTCCATCAGGAACTTCCATGTCGCAAAGTTTCTGTTACCGTCTAATTTATCCATAGAAGGTAAAAAACTACTTCCCGATTCCTGTGCCATCATTGAATTTCTCTGTATAATATGGTGGCTAGCTTCTTCCGAATTTTCGTTGTTCACACTACTCTTTAACATGTTGCTGCTTACTGCTGAAGGCACATAGCCTGATGTTTATACAGGTTAATAAACATCATAGCGCAATCCTATTCTCAGTATGATAGGGTGGAAAAAGCAGGCATGTCGGTAAAGAGTAATAAAGAAACTTTAAGATAAAAATTAAGATATATAATTTTTCGTTTCACATGACAGATATGTATTTCAAATAACAAAGATGACAAAAGGTAGATAAAGAAATTTAACCGAATAAAAAGATTGATATAAAATATATACAAACTCTTTCATTCAACAAATTTTCACACCCTCAAAGAAAATATTTGGTAAATTGTCCCAATCTATTTTACAAATAGTCCGTGGACTGCCTAAAATGATTACTTGAGTTTTGAGTGGATTTCCTGTTAGACCTTATGATTTACTCCAGTCCGAAATGTAACATAAATCAATATTTACCATATTAACTGCTTCATCTAAACGGCTAAGTGGGGCTTGGGAGTTAGATCGTCTGCATAGAGGTGGTAGGAAGAAGTAAGACGTTGAGCTATAGTGTTTTTAAAAATTGTATAATAACTTACACAAGAAGGAGTTCAGTGGTGCGTGCGCGCGAGAGAATGGGGACGCGGAATTCATGCGTCACGGGTCACAGCGGGTGGTGGACTGTCGAAGGGAATCAGAAGGATTCCCTTCAGCGATCGAGGTGACCTCCCCCTCGCTCTCCCGCGCATGCCGGTGCACGTATGTGTGTGTGCGTGTGGTGGTGTCTCCACACCACCCACCCACGGAGAAAAGTACCATCAAATAAAATAACAAAGCTTTAACTTACACTAAACTTAATTAGCTACAAACAACACTGAGACAATATGTATGAAATTGTACACTTTCGACTTAATATTGCTAGTAACAATGTAGTTGAATAGTAACAAAAAAAAAAGGAAAATATAAGGAAAACAAACATATTCTATAAAGATGTGTTAACTAGGTTGTAAACTAATCTATAGCATTTGCTAAACATCAATACGCATCCTAAATCAGACATGACGTCCAGCCCGAGTAACATACTTAACTAAATTTAACTAGGTGATGGTGCCTTAGATAGACGCTGTGGATCAGCGTGAGCTGAGGGTTCGGAAGGGACCGAGGCTTTTGAGGTAGATGGAGTATGGAGTGGAGTCGGTGGCAGAGGGATCGGTATTATCGGAGGTTCCCTTTCGATGAAGGCTGGCTTCACCTGGTCCAGACTAACTTGTACCTCCCGGTTTCCCACGGTTATGCAGATCGTTTTCTCATTCCTGCTAATAACTGAGTGGGGTCCAATGTAAGGCGGTTTCACAGACGCCTTAACGAAGTCGTCTCTAAGAAAAACATTTGTGCATGTGGCGGTGCTTGTCGCCATACAACCAACAACTACTTTTTGAACGCTTGGAGGCTTGGAACGCGGCCCAGCCTACATGCCATGACAGTGATGGTGTCACTGTCATCATGACATTTAAGACCATCACAATTTAATTTATATAAAATGCGCGCGAAACACGACCAACCTCAATGACTATTATCAGTTACATTTACAATTATATTCTTAACAAACGCTGACGGACAGTGAGTGAAATCTCATAAACAGAATAGAACATATGAAGTTAATCAGTAATGTAAAGTAACTTACTGATGAATTTAAAAAACCTGTGACAAAGGTACAGAAAGTAGATATTAATTTAGTAAAATTTTATTGTTCATAAAGTTTCGAAGCATATCAGAGGATGGATTTGAAAATAAAACGTAAATCTACTAAAGCCACAGTATCGGGGAACCTTTCAGAAACATATCCTCATGATCTTCAAATGTACAAAGTGCCACCTACAGAAAACATAACACTACAAAAATTTGAAACTTTAGCTTTGGAAAGAGTGTCTTTACTGAGGATTTTGGCTACTGCAACAACTCTCAAAGGTCTACGGTTATACTCAGAGGAATGGACAGATTATGTGATTAGTGAATTGAGATCACAAGGTTTGAAATATTATTCTAAACTATGTGAAAAGACTGCTTGTGGTGTTTCTGAGACTGATATTGAAGCCAGACATAAAGATCATGTTGCTCACTTCATTCTCCGACTAGCTTACTGCCGAACTGAGGAGCTACGACGTTGGTTCATAGCTAGAGAACTAGAGCTGTTCAAAATGCGATTCATCATAATGAGAGGTGAGGCAGTTGATACATTTTTCAAGCTAAACAACTTGTGTTATACCAATATTACAGATGAAGAAAAGAATGAAATCATTCAGTGCCTCAGAGAGTCTACAGCACATCAGAATATTGATAACATGAAATTCTA
This sequence comes from Plagodis dolabraria, assembly GCA_963854805.1. Lineage (NCBI taxonomy): Eukaryota > Metazoa > Arthropoda > Insecta > Lepidoptera > Geometridae > Plagodis > Plagodis dolabraria. The sequence continues at coordinate 26,489,068 of OY978444.1, forward strand.
TAAAGTAAAGTTCTTTGAAGTGCTTGATTTAGTTAAATTGAGAAAAGTATACCTCAGTGGAGGGTATGCTTACATTCCTCACAAAGATTTTGTTTCTGTATTGATAGCTCAGTACAGGACGCATCTTAAACAGAGCTTGGCTATTGCCTGCCACCATTTAGGAGAAATTGAGCAAGATGAAAGGTTAGTAAGCCTACTTAAAGGTTTACACCAGTCTTATGCAGGCAATGACTATACTAATACAAAGGCAGTTGTTCCAATTGAAAGTCTTGACTCATTGTCTGTGAAATCATTCCCATTATGTATGAGACAACTACATGAACAATTGCGAGCTGCACATCATTTGAAACATGGTGGTAGACTTCAGTATGGCCTCTTCTTGAAAGGAATTGGCGTTACCTTGGAAGATTCCTTAAGGTTCTGGCGAGAGGAGTTTACAAAGATAATGGAAATGGACAAATTTGAGAAGAGTTATGCTTACAATGTGAGATATAACTATGGCAAAGAGGGCAGTAAGAAGAATTACTCTCCCTTCAGTTGTCTAAGGATTATCAATGAAACTGTTGGGCCTGGAGATTGTCATGGATGCCCATATAAGCATTGTGATGCTAGCAATCTTAAAAACAGGCTACAGGGATATGGATTTGATTCTCAAGGTATTTGACTTAAGGCATATATTGAAAGATTATCTAAATAGCAAATAAAGCTTCTATAGCTCTTTTTGTTGCCCATTTGTAGGTGATGAAACCATATATTGCTGAATGCATATATATATGTCAAAATGCACAGTTATTTTCTTAAAACCTAGCATGACTTGTGAAATGTATGCATATTTACAAAACTAGTTTTTTTTTTTATTATTTCTTAATTAATTATTTACTATTATAAAATAGGTATAATAATGTATACTGAACATCAGGTGAAAAAGTGGTCAAACACTAGCCTTTACAGAATAAAAAAAATGTACAGTTGGTTTTTGTAACAAGTTTAACATAATTAATGTTATTGCTTCCATAGAAGTGTTTATTACATGGTGGATATCTCATTTCATATCTTTTCTGTCAATTTTGTTCAGTCAGCATTGGGGGTTTTTGTTCTTTTATTACATACTTCTTTTTACTAGGTAAACTATACCTACCTAAATACTGAGTAAGAACCTACTTATTAATTATCAACCAGTCAAAAATCCAAGCAGTCACACTGTGATTCAACTTGACCCTAACTTTAAAAACCTTTTTTGTCATACAAGCAGCATAGCAGCAATTTACCTCTCCTATCCTATCCAAACAATAGCTTCTCATAGTGAGATCAAATGGAAATGCAGAGTAGTAATAATTGAAGTAAAAATGCAAACAAATACCTAGTGGAATGCTGAGCTGGAATTGCACTCTACATGTACAAATCTCTCCCATGTGGGAGTCGTAAGTAGTGACAGGAAAACTACCAGAAGTTGGGCAGCAGCTCCTGAAGAAATGCCACCTTACACTGCTATCCCCAAGCCGTCTGCCAAGCGTGGGAATTATGGCAAACCCACCTCATAATGGGGGAGGCTGTGTTCAGCAGTGGATGTTCCAGTTGATGCAGCATATTTTCAGACTACTTGGAGGATATTATGACAAAATTTACTGCGGTGCCTATATTTGACAGTGAAAGTACTTTAAACACACATTAAAATATTCCTTGTATAATTTTCCAAGAAGTTGAAATAATCTAAGAAGAAAATAAATCCTTCATATACAACTGGTTCCCTAGTTGAATGGGGTTCATATTAATTCCAAATATTTATTTTTAGATCATGCCATTCTGTAGGTAGGTAAATATTTTTTGTGCTCTTATCATCTTGACTTTTTCTTTTTTAGCTGTCCATGATATAGTTGATATGGCCAAGAAGGGCCATTTCCAAATAGCTTGCAGCAGGTACTTCGATGCAGTTCACAACACAGACCTAGGCTTAGGAATCAACCATCCGAATCAATTCTTTGAAGAAAGTCAAAAGATTGTAAAAGGAGATATCAAAATTGAGCCTAAAGCTGAATCTAAGACAGCTGTGAAAAAAGAACACATTGAAGATCTGGATGTTATGGACTTTGAAGAGACTTTGGAGTAGAGAAATTTGGAAGATAATATGAGCTGCTGGCTACCATATTAGTTTGCCTTTTACCATATGTTTCAGGAAAATAACAATAAAACTGAATTAAGATCATATTTTTTTACTTGATTTAATACTGTATAAATTGATTACCTATTTTCTTTTAACATACATAGCTTTCTTAGTCATTCTACCACAATATAAACCAAATATAAAAATAAGTCCTATCACTGAAATGCCAACTACTAAAAAGTATTTCTTGGAAGGTGATGATGATAACTCATTGTACACATCACCCAGGTTTTCCATAACACTCATCTGAAAAAGAAATAAGTAAAGTTAGAAATTAGAAATGCATCAATGGGAAGTGAGAGATGTAAGTTGATAATTTTCAATAAGGGACTGACTTTTTAAATTACAAATTTCCGAGGGAAAAAAATTAAAGTCATGTGCGGGATTCGAAGCCGCGGCTAAAGGGGTAGATGACGCGGGTTCGAATCCCGCACATGACTTTAATTTTTCCTCTCGTAAATTTGTAATGTAATCCGCAGAGCATGCGTTATGTACTGCAAATATAAAAATATTTAAATAATTTAAATGTAAATTTTTATATAAATTTGGCTTTAATCATATGTTGGGTAGGGCGGGATTGGGTAGGTCCGACATGCATTATGTATTGCAAATATAAAAATATTGAAATAATTTAAATGTTAATTTTTATATAAATTAATGGCTTTAATTATATGTTGGATAGGGCGGGACTGGGTAGGTCCGTGGATAAAAAGGTTCACCATGCCTATCTAACAAACAAAAAGCCCATTAGGCAATTAATTGTAATACAGGCTAGATTTTTAAGATGGGTCAATAAGGTATGCATTACCCCAGCAAGAAAATCACTTCTGGAATAAATTGAGTTCTACAAATAATTAGTGCGTTATACGCTGTAAATGTGCACCAAATAATAAATTTGTGCACTTTGCCGTTTTGTTAAAAAAAAGGAAAAACCAATTCTGCTGGAGTAACGTTGTTCCAGCAGGAAAATTTTAATCGAATGATCAGAAAGAAAAATTAAGTATATGGCCAGATAGCTTATATTTGTGCGTAAATGTGCGCCAAAAATTAAATTTGTGCGTCGTAAGGTTTTCGAGATATTTCATTTCCTGCTGGAGTAACGTTTAGCAAAATCTTATTTCTCGAAAACCAATAATTGTGCGATCTTACAATAAAAGTATATTAGTAGCTCTTAATTTGTGCTTATTTGTGACACCATTAGGTTTTCAAAAATCTGTACCATTTTTACGTAATTATGCAATTACGAAAATAAAAAAAATATGTCTGGTGCTAAAACGAACAAACGGTTGTACTCACTAAAAACGGTATTTGGTTCTTCTTGCAATTCCATTCATAAAAAGTAAACTTATTAGACACAATATACACGCATTTATCAATAATATCAATATATGTCGCAACCGACAGTGTCATAGTTAGATATCAAAATGCAAGAAATAGAATTAACTCAACATGTTTCGCTGTAAACCAAAAATTAGTGCGTTTAATGAAATATATATACTGAAAATTTCAGCTTCGTATGTGAAGTACTAAAGAAGATATGAACAAAAAACTTAGGCAACAGCGAGATTTCTGGTTATCCGACCGAATTCGAAAGATAGCAAAAAAGCGGCGGTTTCATACATATTGATGGTCTTCTTTAATAAGTAGTATTAATGGAAGCTCTTGTCCGTACAGTCACACATAAAATACTTAGAGGAATTTGTGTATATTTTTATAATAGGTATTGTTTAGATTTTTATTTTAACGAAATATTTTTTTATAGTATATTCCTACGCTCAGGCAACTTATAAGATATTAAATGAAAATGCAGGTTTATGCTTACATTCTTTCTTTTTTTTTATGTAATTATAGGTAACTTACATTCTAGTAAGTACATTTATTTTATAGTCTTACCTTTCAGAGTTTCCAGGTAATCTAAAAAAAGTTATCTCTGGATGCGTTATTGACGAAATCATTCAACATAAACAGCACAATATATCCTATTCGTCATATTAAGTATGTACATGAACTTATTTTTCGTTAAAGAAAATTACACACCGTCCATTCGTCACTGCGACGCAGTCGCGACTGTCTGCGTACTGAGCGCGGGCTGAGATCGACGCGCGTAGGTATAACTCGCGTTTCGGCGGTTTCTATGAAGTTGAAATACTGTAAAGATAACATTACTGTGCTATATCAATCAGTCTGTTTCCCATGATTATAGCTGTGCAAACTTCAGACTACTTGGAATTTGTGTATATTTTTATAATAGGTATTGTTTAGATTTTTATTTTGACGAAATATTTTTTTATAGTATATTCCTACGCTCAGGCAACTTATAAGATATTAAATGAAAATGCAGGTTTATGCTTACATTCTTTCTTTTTTTTTATGTAATTATAGGTAACCTACATTCTAGTAAGTACATTTATTTTATAGTCTTACCTTTCAGTTTCCAGGTAATCTAAAAAAAGTTATCTCTGGATGCGTTATTGACGAAATCATTCAACATAAACAGCACAATATATCCTATTCGTCATATTAAGTATGTACATGAACTTATTTTTCGTTAAAGAAAATTACACACCGTCCATTCATCACTGCGACGACAGTCGCGACTGTCTGCGTACTGAGCGCGGGCTGAGATCGACGCGCGTAGGTATAACTCGCGTTTCGCCGGTGTCTATGAAGTTGAAATACTGTAAAGATAACATTACCGTGCTATATCAATCAGTCTGTTTCCCATGATTTTATAGCTGTGCGAACTTCAGACTACTTCTTCGTTGCAATCGTAGGTATAGGTAAGTTGAACAGATGGTTGATATTTTAATGAATGTACCTACGAAGCAATAACAACTATGTACTATTATTTATTCTGTGATATGATTAACCAATTGCATCATCTAACTATCGTAAAGCTAATAATAATTTGTCTTTGGACTAGCAACTAATGAAAAACAACTCAATTAATATACCAAAAATACATTCATTTCATAAAAATGTTTGATGTAGTAATGTAACCCGAATAAATTTGTACTTCTCTTTATTGAGTAAACTACAAATAACTAGATACACCACGGTACTTACGTATAAAAAAAACCTTTTATATAAACTCAATATAAAAAGCAGTTAAATTATTTCCCTTAACAGTTTTATGCCACAATGTACCTAGGCACAATATGTGTACACCTGTTAGTTCAGCAAAGTTAAGAAGATCATCAGTATGTATGAAACCGTCGCTTTTTTGCTATCTTTCGAATTTGATCGGATAACCAGTAATCTCGCTTCGTTTTAGTTTTTTGTTCAAATCTTCTTTAATACTTTATATAGGAAGCTGAAATTTTCAGTATATATTTTTCATTAAACGTACTAATTTTTGGTTAACACTGAAACATGTTGAGTTAATTCTATTTCTTGCATTTTGATGTCTAACTATGACACTGTCGGTTGCGACATATATTGATATTATTGATAAATGCGTGTATATTGTCTAATAAGTTTACTTTTTATGAATGGAATTGCAAGAAGAACCAAATACCGTTTTTAGTGAGTACAACCGTTTGTTCGTTTTAGCACCAGACATATTTTTTTTATTTTCGTAATTGCATAATTACGTAAAAATGGTACAGATTTTTGAAAACCTAATGGTGTCACAAATGAGCACAAATTAAGAGCTACTAATATACTTTTATTGTAAGATCGCACAATTATTGGTTTTCGAGAAATAAGATTTTGCTAAACGTTACTCCAGCAGGAAATGAAATATCTCGAAAACCTTACGACGCACAAATTTAATTTTTGGCGCACATTTACGCACAAATATAAGCTATCTGTCCATATACTTAATTTTTCTTTCCGATCATTCGATTAAAATTTTCCTGCTGGAACAACGTTACTCCAGCAGAATTGGTTTTGCCTTTTTTTTAACAAAACGGCAATGCACAAATTATTATTTGGTGCACATTTACAGCGTATAACGCACTAATTATTTGTAGAACTCAATTTATTCCAGAAGTGATTTTCTTGCTGGGGTAATGCATACGTCAATAAGGGTACCTTATCAAATATACTTATAGGAAATTGTTCCTAGGTTCCTAAACATCCATTATTTTTTGAGATACACTGAATTGCAATAGATTTTTGTAAAAATATACAGTCAGTGAAACAAATGCTAAAATACCAAAAATATTATACTCTATGGGATCATGGAGCAGAGATTTTTGGGACCAGCTGAAGTTTCTGTACAGGTATGTATGGTAAGTCACGAAACCAGGTTTACATGCAGGCTACTTATGTAGCGGGCATAATATATTTTAGAAGCGCTCGTAGCCATTCTGTACCTTTCGGAAAAGTGTAACGACCGCCGCGGACATGAGTTGGATGGTGACATTACTACTGAGTGCTTCTGTGCTTCAGAGGGCACTTTAAGCCGTCGGTCCTGGTTGTTGTCTTAGGATGGCAGTATATAGCATGTTACTAGGGCATTTTGCGAATGCTCACCTGGCTAGCTACTACCCTCAAGTAGAAAATCTGTCGCCAAGCATCTATCCGTGTGTTCCGGCAGCTGTCCAGCAGGAAACAGGCACAGCAAAAACCTGCCATTTGCATTTATTGCAATAAAGAATATAAATGCTGCAATCCCACTGGATTTACAGGGTATTTATGTGAATGCAAAAATTACCCCACAGATACAAAAAAATAATGTTCATGAAGACAAAACCCTCATCAAATGTTAGTATGATTCTACCATATATTAGATTCACTACCTATATATCCCCCGAAACGTTGTCGCATCATGGTCAAGCTCTCCAGGGGGTAAAAGGTGGGAGTTTCTGTAGCAAATCCTGTAACGATTATCATGTCAAGACAAGGTTATCTAAATCTGCATGATTCCATTTAAATATTTGAAATGATTGGGTGACTTGATGATTCAATATAATTTACAGATGGTATTTCATGATTGCTGGCACCTACACAGCACCAGCGACGCGGACGGTAAGAAATGAAAATTCATTACAAAATTTAAATTCAGAACACTGCACATTATCTACCAATCAGTAAAGCCACAGATTAACTTCGTATAGTTGCCACTGGTGTTCTGGATTGAAGGACAGGATAGCCAGTGAAAGGTACCTCTACCAATGAAACGCTGCCACTCGATGCTTAACAACTAAATACTATGTTTTTTTCTGATAGGCTAGTCTTTCTACTATTTCAGCTATGGATTGTTGAACTGATGAAGATGTCGAAAATAGCAAGCTTGAGCTTGTATAAAAACTGGCACTTAAGGATGCCTGAATACACATAATTATACATGTGTGCACCGTGTGTGTAACGTGTGAGAGATCGGTTCGATTTTTTTAAACTGTACTTCACCGGATACAATTCTGAAGCAATGTTGGCCGAGCGGTACTAGCTATAGACTGCCGTGGCGCAGGTCCCTGGTTCGATCCCCACGGCCGATTTAAACTTATCTGCATGGTGGAAGGGCATTATGCAAATGCCCGCTTGACTAGCGACCACCCCTAAGTAGAAAATCTGTCGCCAAGCACCTAACGGTGTGTTCCGGCAGCATTCCTTGAGAACCAGTAATATTACAGGCACATGAGACTTAACAACTATGTCTCAATGTGATGGGTGCAGTTCAATTCGTGGCTTTGACGAAATGCAACTGTTATACAAAGAGGTTGGTCCCCTTGACATCAGGTGGGCCTCGAGCTTGTTCCGACTTAAAAAAACGAATCGGAGGAATTGTACCATTCAACTGAAGCGTGTGTGCCAGCCGGCCGTCTGTTTCGACCTCAATCGCGTACTGCTTGGTCGTGTGTTACATGCTGTTTAATTACTAAATAAAATTAAAAACATAATTGATATTAATTGAAAACTTTTTTTTTATTCATTTATAATTATGTTTTTATATAATTTCGTGCCCGTTGTCATCGTTTTATTTTATGTTCTTTGGGCGATTACTAATCCGAGAACAGCTAATGCGTCTTCTGTCGAAGTCATCATAGAACGAAATGACGATCGTTCTTGATTTTTCGTAGAGTTTGTGGTATAAGAAAAACTACAGTATTGGCCGGAATCATAATAATAATCTTAGTATTAGTTGATCGCATTCGAAGGTGTGCGCTGGGCATTACTTACAGATGCAACGTATTTGTACATTTCCAATCTGCTACCGAGAGCCTTCTCGCAATCAGCTTCCAGTTTCCTATTGCTATCATTTAGAATAATTTTGAGACACTTCAGACCTGAAATTACAAAAAAACATAAAATTTACCATCTGACTTATTCACAAAAAAGTTCTCCAATACACCGGTCCATTATACTTAGAAATTAAAGAGTCCTTCACTCTGAACACGCCGCTTCCGCCAAGCTAGCTTTCTTTTTGTGAAAGGCTCTAGATTTCTATGTGCAACGGATCGCGCCTTAAAGGATTATTAAATATCTTCAACTCGATGCACGGAGAGCTAAGTTCATCAACAGACATTCATTATGACATGACATTCAGCCAGATATACCTGCTAAGCCATGTTTTTTTTAAATATTAAAGTCTAATAAAATGGTGACCTCAATAATCAGATCGCGCCTGGGACATGTTTGCTCATCAGTTTTCCTTGCCAAAATTAGGGTCAGGGACCATTCTCTTTGTGAATGTGGCTTTGAAGATCCCTGGATCATATTTTCTTTTGCTGTCCTATTCTCTGTAAGATGTTTTAAGTCCTGATATCCCTAGACCTGTTAGCTTCAAATATCTTCTCTCATATGTCTTTACACCATTTATATTTATTTTATGTAATTTTATTAAGTCTAATAATATATACCGGGAATTCTGCATTTAAACCGCACATTGGCCACACTCTGACACTGGCAGAAAAACGCCGCGTTTAAAAGCCATCTAGAAGAGATTCATCTAAGAAGAAGTTCATCAACTCAAACTGTAATGCTAAAAATAACACAGGATCTTACGTCGCCCAGCCCCATGCTCCAGATCCTTGCAGTACTTGAGCAGGTCCAAGGCGCAGGCTCGTTCCAAAAGCGGATCGGTTTCGATATCGACTTCAGCTTCTTCAATAATTTGTGCGACCTCCCGAGCGCATTCTGCTGATACTATTTTGTGATTGAGCAGAGCGTTCTTGAGACATTCTTCCACCTGCGATTAGTAAATTAAACTAAGTGAAATTACAGGCACATGAGACTTAACAACTACGTCTCAAGAGACGAGCGCAGTGAAATTCGTGACTTGTGACGAAATACATCTGTTATAGGCAGAGGTTTGTCCGAGAGTTCCCCTCTGTCACCAACTATAGTGATACTATAATGATGTCTTATGGATTGTCTAAATGCTTTTATTGTAGTAGCTGTAGTATTGTATATAGTTTGTAGTATTTTATTAATAAAGGCATATCGCCGGTAAAAAAAAAATTAACGACTACTAATATGACGTCTACTATAGCAGGAAAATTAGGCGAAATTGTCACTAGATATATTCTTATATTATTACATGTTTTCTTAAAATATTTTAAAGATATTTGTTATTATTAATGATTTGTCAGGTTGCTCTCCAAGTGCCTCGAAAGTACATGACTGCGAGGCCTTGTAAAGGCGAAACGCGTCTATAATTCTTAGACTAATATAGACGCAAAATTGACTCTGTTGTGTCCCTGATGAGCAGCAACTACTAACTACAACTACAATATTATAGTCATTACGAAATCCAATGGAACGAACAGATAATAAAGTCGACATTATTTAGGGCCTGTTGAAGAACCTTCCAGTAAGTTCCGGTTATACTACCCAGAACATATTTATTAAACATAATACTATCTTTGCGTTTCACAGTCATCGATTTAGCCTATCATCGGTTAAAGCTTGAAACGCGCTGCATATTGACTGTCATTTTTATCATTCAGTTATTTTATGTGTTGCACAGCAACCTGAAACTTTATTAGGACATTCTGAAACGGGGCCTTAGTAAGGCTTACAGTTACATACAACACTAAGATAATCTTTAAAGAATATTAGGTACCTACTAGGCAAAACAAAGCGGATCGAATCAACACACGCACATCACACAATGTCGCTATACCCATACATACCCATTGTCCATTGTACCCAAAATAGAATAACGAATGAGTTTAGAATGACGTAATACTTCAATATTTTGCATCTTTATACATAGTAAATTATAATATTATGTGGTATTGTTTTAACTTGACGGTTTGGAGGAGCATCTGACGCTTTTTACACTGTATTGTATAGCATCGAAAAAGCTCGTAGAATTGATAGGCAGCGCCATGATTACACTTTTAGTTTTTTTTGTTGTAGTAGTGATGTGATTGGATAGCTGTTTATAAAACTTTGAAAGTAGTGATGTATAAAAGATAGTGGGGTTAAAAGTGAATTTATTTTTCTATGCCGTTAAGTAATACGTGCATCTTAGGAAGGATTATATATGATAATTTTGATGAATGCAGCAATCTCTAAGTCAATTAGTAAGATGAGTTCGTCTTACTTCCTATATTGACCGAAAGGAAGTTGAAGTTGGTATAATATCACATCACGTAACAACTGTCGGTACGTCCACCGTTGAACAAATACCTCCCACATTAGGGATAATCGTGGGGTTCTTAGGATTTATAATCTTGAGGGTCCAAGTTGGCAGGCGTCTTGGGAATCGCAGTGTAAGATCCTCAGAAGGCGCTACTACTCACCTTCTGGTATTATTCCTGTCCTATCATCCCCTCTTACAACTCTTACAGGAAGATATGGGGTGAGGGGTGCGTTTACCCAAGACCCGCACCCCACGGGGAAAATAATATAATATTTCGACACTTTTAACTTGAAATCTGAAGAAGGCTGCAACGAGAACGCTGGTAATGAAGTGAAAGGGACACTTCAAACTTTCATGACCAGCCGGAATGTGTCTGGTGTAAGTGAGACTTACAGTTGAAAGCTATTTATTTTTTATATCTCAGAATAAAATATCTGAGTATTTTATAAATGCAGTTCTGCTTGACGTCTTTAAGAGGTATGTGTAGTGTACTGTATTGTATGTAAATAGAGAGAGAAACTTTGGAACAGCATGAAAGTTTTGTGTGGGTAGTCTTTGGAAAAGTAGTGTGTGGGTAGTCAATGAATATGTGCTGATGTTGTGAAGAAAGTTATGCCAAAATGATTTAAACAAGTGGACAAGATTGCTAAAAAGGATTCAATGGAACAAAGGTGTAAAAGGCCAGCTTGATTATAATGGTTAATTTACCTGTCCTTCAGAGTTGGTGATATCAGTTGGTACTGTGCAAATTGTTTGTATCTCCGCCTTGCACAGCCTCCCAAGTAACGGGTCCAAGCGGTAGTTAAGCGCCTGTTCTTTCAAAACACTAGCCAACTCGTTTTCACACGATGTAGACAGTTTGGACTCCCTGAATTTGTCCTTCAGGCAGTACAGGACTTTGCCTTGAAGTTCAACATCTTGTGGTTCATTTGCTGTTAACAATTAAGAATAAATAATTATTATAGTCATTGATCGTTGACATAGAAGAAAGCTGGAAAAAGGCTAGACCCTGCGAACGGTGAAAAATTAAGAGATATACAAATTGCGAAGTAATTGAAAATCCATGGTCTTAGGAGGCCCAAAGTCAAGTAGTCCTCTCCGGGCAATAGCCGAGACGTTATGTATCATGGACTATTTGGACGAGATGTGAAATAGACCTGACCACCGCGACTGCGATTTTATGATTTGACGGAAATCAAACAAGGCTGAAACCTAGATTTGGATTGAGTGAAGCCAGTTTTGAACTGGTTTAGCTGCACTAGTTCATGTCTTCAACTTTGTTTACGTGATATTTGTTTATAACCAACAGCAATTAAATGAGTATTGCTGGTGTACCACTACTGTACCCGTACTATGTAAAATGATTAATAGACAAAATCGACTCAAGCGGAAAGCTGGTTTAACTACAAGGGTTATTTTGTGAAGAATACGGAGCTCTACATCTGAGTTGATAAAAATTAAACATGAGATAAAATGCTTAAAAATAGACTTATTAAAAATGCGTAGCTGATAATAACAGTCCACAGAAGACAATTTGTATGATAAAAAATCTCATGAGCATATTATACTTCACATTAATAGTCACATATTATTGACATACATCGTTCAAAGAAGGCGTCCTCTGTAGGGGGTTTACCATAATCCCCACGCTTGGCAGGCATCTTCGGGATCACACTGTAAGTTGGCAGTTTTATCGCCTCTTTTGATATACAGGACAATATGGGGAGATACAAATTAAGCCCATCATTTCACAGGGAATATTTATACTTACCGTCTAAAACTACTCAAATAAAATATAATTTGAATTATGCCAATGTACTTTTATGTCCTTAGCAAAGCTAAGATAAAAGTACAATGACATAATTTGAATATAAGAAAATAGTGAACTGATAAATTTATATACTCATCCACGGGGACAAGTTTTCATAAATACGACTAAGCTACCACTCTCAAGTAGAAAATCTGTAGCCAACCACAGAAACTGCGAAAACATCTTGCAGTTCTTGAAAATTAAAACATTTTAAAGGTGAGACTCAAAGAGGCAGAAGCCGCTTTACACAACAACAACACATCCCATGTCATTGAGGGGAAAATATCAGGTCAGTATATGGCGGCTTACAATGAAACAGGCAGATTTGTCCCTGGACGAGGAAGAAACGGGGCGACAAAGTAGGTCTGAATACGCGACACCACAAAATGACCCAATAGTAGTAACAACTCAGTCCACCACAATGATGTTAGATGGCCGTATCCTAGAAATGGAGAAATCAATTTTGGGTGGATCGGACATTGAAGCATTGTGGAAACACTGGGTAGTATAGAAAATACAATAATATTAGGATCCTCAAAAGTTATCGGTACTTATAGCTTTTCTACTCCAAGCTGCCGTTTGCAAAATAATTATTCATTAAACGTTTTTAATTGATATACAAATTTATTTACCTTTATTATTTTTAAATATCAAATTAACATAGGTACATACTGTATTGAGTTGCAGGTACCTGTGTGCTATTAATATATCAACAACACTGTGGGGGATGGTGTGGAATCAATAACTGAATGTGTTCAATTTATTTTTTATTTTCACATACACAAAATCAGTACTATTGCTTAAGCTGTCGCACGTTGGCTTTGGGAACAATAGCAACGACAACCGCGGTCTACTAAAACGGTATATCTACTCCATTCGCACACACACGCACGTGTGCTCCGCGCAGTCAATGAACGACTATACTAGGTACAACAAAACAGGTGTTTCGTGTACCCATTCTGTTCGGGTCAGTCTTTGACGGCTTGCGACAAAAGAACGCGAGGCGCGGTAGCCGCTACTTAACACAATACGTACGACGTATATATAAATTTAAAAAAAATGCTTCATTCTGTCAAATTAATTTTGCTCGCTTACTGAGCTAGTTCAAAACGCCACGCTGCAGATCCCGTGCGTCATTTCAGTCACTTGAGAGTTGTGCGTATAGTAGTAAGCTTTAATTGTGTTCCTTTCTTTATTCATGTGGCAGTAGTAGGTGGGGAGAAAAATTCGGTAATAACGCGCTACATAATCAAGGGGAATAATTAATGTCGCCGTACCTCCTTCTCAGGTTTCCTTGTTTCAGTAAAAGCATGCAAACAAGGTTTCAGCATAGACAAGAATTAGACAATAAAATAAGTAGAATCCCTGGTATTAAGGTGGTAAAGCCCTGTATTTTTAAAACCCAAAGATAGGGGATACATACGCAATGTCAACACTCAATTTGTCAACATTCAAAATACCAACACGAAAAGAGCAACAGATTAAAAGAGCAATGGTTCAAAATACCAACACTTTAAAAGATCAACAGTTGAAATGAGCAACAGTTAAAGTTAACAACACCTTCAGAATTTGTTTAGACACTAGGACATATCAACATTGCTGGACGCAGTACCTATATAAGTATAATTATTGTGTTCGATAAGACCGCTGTCCAACTAGTTCCAACTTCCAATAGTTCTACAAAGGTGGCAGTGGTATTATGTGTTAATTATATATACATCTAGTATTATCAGACATAGGAAAAAAACAAATATCCCATAAAACCGTTACATTTTGTTCAGAAGAATTAAATGTTCTAATTTTTCTAAAGAAAATTGCTTATTTGTCTCACACAGAACACAGAATTAAAATAGATACTTAGGTAATAATAAAATTGTTATAAAAACTAAGATGATATATAATGTTTTATTTATTAAAATATCTTATATTTCTTACTTCTTATTCAATTTATACAACCCACTAGTCAAGTCCCATCGAATTGTACAATGCATGTAAATAAATTGAATTAAACAATTTACTGATGAATTGTATATAAATTCAGACATGTGGCATTGTGCATTTAAATTCAATTATATTTTTCCTAACGTTTGGGATACTAAGGGTCCGTTTCAGAATGGCCTAATAAAGTTTCAGGTTGCTAACCAACACATAAAATAACTGAATGATAAAAATGACAGTTCACATACAGCGCATTTCAACTTTAAGCGATGGACCTAATACGAGGGTGAATCAAAAAGTTCTTAGAAGTGCATATATATGAAACCTTTTTGGATCAAGTTCGATATTCAAATTAAAGAGTGTCTATCACACTATATTTATGCAGACTGTCACTTATTTTTGTCAGTTCGTTCGCATGTAATAAATTTTTTTGTGCAACGAGTTGCTAAAAAGTCAAAATTATGGATAAAAGTGAGTTACGTGCGGTGATAAAATATCTCAGTTTGAAAAAAATGTCTACGAAGGAAATTTTTTTGGACATTCAGCAGACATTAGGGGGTGATGCTGTACCCTATTCTACGGTTGCGTACTGGGTGGCTGAATTTAAAAGAGGTAGATCAAGCTGTAAAGATGACCCGCGTTCTGGGCGGCCTTCAACCTCCGTTACAGAAGAAAATGTCAAAAAGGTTGAGAATCTGGTTTTGGAAGACAGAAGAATGACTATAAAACATATAGCTGAGATCCTAAAGATATCTTTTGGTAGCGTTCAATCCATTTTAATTGATTCACTGGGGTTCAAAAAAGTGTCTGCAAGATGGGTGCCACGAATGTTAACCGACGAAAACAAAAAGCGACGTTTGGAAATTTCCAAGCGTAATCTCGAAATGTTCCAGCGTGATCCGGATAATTTTTGCCGTCGTCTTGTCACCATGGATGAAACGTGGGTCCACCATTTTGATCCTGAAACTAAAAGACAAAGCATGTCTTGGAAACGACCATCCTCTCCATCCATTAAAAAATTTCGAGTTGCTCCTACCGCTGGCAAAGTTATGGCCTCTGTGTTCTAGGATAGTGAAGGAATCCTTTTTATTGATTACATGCCAAAAGGCCAGACGATTACTGGACCCTATTACGCAAATTTAATCCCGAAAGTGCGTGAAGCGATTAAAGAAAAACGTCGTGGAAAACTGTCGTTGGGCGTGTTGTTCCTTCAAGATAACGCTCCTGCTCATCGATCGGAAGTTGCGGTCAACGCAATCCGCTGTGCTGGCTTCAATCTCCTTGACCACCCACCATATTCTCCGGACTTAGCCCCAAGTGATTTTCACTTGTTTCCAAAATTAAAAGAGGAAATTCGTGGAACAAAATTTCACGATAATGACGCGGTTATAGCTGCCGTAGAGGACTTTTTCGAGAGTCAAGAAAATATTTTTTTTTCACAAGGCATAAGGAAGTTAGAAACGCGTTATTCTAAATGCATTGCATTGGAGGGAAATTATGTAGAAAAATAAAATATTATTATTTAAATCTTTGCATTTTTTAATATTGATTCCAAGAATTTTTTGATTCACCCTCGTATATATAGACCTAATATATAAGATAACCATCACCGTACATCAGAATAAAAAGGACACTGTACTTCAAAAGAGGCGGTCAGTGCAAGATTATGCATGTATATGTACACCACTCTTGCACTGATCGTCTCCTTAGCATTCTATTGGTTCCAAAATAAATGGACATAATTGTGTATAGGCACATATATAATATGTAGGTACTTACATACTCGAATATAAATCCTGAAAAAAAAAACGCAAAATCTAAGCAAATTCTGAATGTCTTGGTAACTTTAACTGTTGCTTATTTCAACTGTTGATCTTTTAAAGTGTTGGGTATTTTGAACCATTGCTCTTTTCGTGTTGGTATTTTGAATGTTGACAAATTGAGTGTTGACATTGCATATGTATCCCCAAAGATACTATGTATGCATAGTATATTTTGTAATGCTTTTCCAAATCAAAATAGTCAAGCAAATTTCCTATTGCATAATTACTACTTTTCACTTGTCAGTAGAATATTTTTATCTAAAGAATGTATTGCTTACCAATGACATCAGAGCAATACTGTTTAATGTCAACTTTACACGCATTTTGCAAGTCATTGTTGAATCTGTAGTCAGTGTTTTGTTCTATCATACGGTTGACTATGACCAATTTGCAATCTTCATTGAACTGTGGTTCTTTGCGATGAGCCTGGAATTAAATTTTATGAATAATTTATTTGCTAACAATTACCTATGTAATATGATGGTAGATATTTAATAGTTCAATAGTTCATGGCATCTTCTTGAGCCTATGAAGTACTAAACCAATATTACAAGATGTTTAACACAGGAGACTTTTATGCAATAAGAGAAATCACAAGGCCAATCTGGGCCCAGGACGGGCACACTCCCCGCTTTTGGTACAAAGCTACAGGTACATTGGTGTATCCGTCTGTTCGGGATTATTCTACAGTGCTTGCTGCGACAGAAGATATCAGAGCTATGCGTGGCTATGCAATAAGAGATACTTGTGCTTAGTGAGCTGAAGTGCACTTTGATTGGGGGCCATGCTTCTGCTCCATTTCATACTGGAGCCACATAATCCAGTTCATTCAGGACTTGGCAAAAACGAAGCCTGTACACCACTTCATGACCAACAAAGTTGTATACAGTTGGAATACATTGGCAGATCATATTGTGTCAGACACTTCAACTATCACTTTTAAATAAAGGCTGGACAAATAGCTATCTACGGAAAGGAAATCACTACTAAAGCTATAATAATAGCTGACATGTCCATATCTTTGCAGCGTTGCATCTGCAAACAAAATAATAGGTTGCCAGATATAGTTTGACTAATGTTATGTGGATATCAGACCTCTCCAGTCAAGGTTGCACACACGTGCGATGCGTGCAAATTTAAAAACTGCCCAGATGAGTGCTTCATAAGGTACCCTGTACAGTTTCAGGTAGAACTCAAACTTTTTAGAAAATTACTATTTACAGATAAATATTATCTGACTTGTATTCTAAATTAGGTGTTTCAACACGATTCATATTAGCGGATTATTTGTTTTTCTCAAAAATGGCTATATTTGGGAAGCTAGTAAAAACAGTTTCTTTATGTACTGAATGCACATATAGAAACATCAAATACCTACTATAAATACATTAAATTCGTGTTTCGCGCATGGTAATAGCGCGCGCCATAATATGCACCATAAATCCCCAATGTGGAAAGTGTTAAAAATCTGTACATATAACACCAGTATGTTAGATATACTTACTATACAAGATATACTTAAGCCCTTAAGTAGTTACTAATTTGGTGATTTGATTTTACTTATTCCCACTTGGTTAGGTGTAAGTGTGTTATGATCAAAGATGGTTAAAAAACAAAATTCCGCACAAAAAAGTTTCATAGTTACCTTCAAACAATCAAGTATCTTAGATGCTTCTGTATTATGGCAGTATAAGTCAATCATGTCATTGCAGCTCATCACCAAATGATAATCAATGGCATTATCAGTGAACTCCTGTTTTCTAACAATAAATAATGCTTTCTGGCAAGGAACAGATATCTTCCCTTTTGCTGTCTGAAGGCATTCCAAAGCTGCTGATTCCCCATGTGGTACTTTTGCACAAAAGATTTGTAAATCAGTCTTACAAGCCTCTTTGAGTTCTGGGTCCAGATCTATATTTTCTTTTTGCTGGAACAATTGACTTCGTAACTGCTGACGACAATCCTTCAGTATTGTATGCTTTCTTCGAGTTATTGTATCATTTCTGACAATTTCACTTAGACATATAACAACCTGACTTTTAGTTTGAGCTTTTGGACAGAATCTTACAACATAAGATTTGCAAGCATTTTTAAACTTCCTAGTAAATCTATAGTTTTTGAGTGAGATCAATTGTTCATGTTCAATAGCAGCTCTGCATTTTACATTAGCTTTAATTTCTGGTTCATTCTTGTGTGTGATCAAACAATCCATTATGTCATCTTCATCTTTTTTACTTTTCAGTTCTGACGAGCATAACTTTTCAATAGGAACTCTGCAATTATTATTTACAACAGCATTCAATTCTATGTGTCCGCTTTGGGTTTCTGTAAAATTGGTAACCACTTCTTTGCATTTTGGAGAGAGCTCTTTTATTTTATCTTGCAAGCATAAAATTTCTTCACCTTTGCCAGAATTTTCAACACATAGAATTGCCAAGTCATCAATGCAAACATCTTCAATTTCTGGCATCAAGTCTACACTAATGGCTCTTTGTCTCATTACTCTTCTAACCTGCAGTTCACAGGCAGGCTTTAACTTACCTTTTTGTTCAGAACTATAAGCATAATTGTATAGACATGGTAATATTAACAGGTCCTTTTCAGTTGGGATATCTCCCACATCAGGCCAACCAAGTTTTGCTTTGCAAAGTGTTACAGAGTCATACTTACAAGCTTTGTATAGTTGGGGATCTAGTTTAAAATCTCTGGATATGAAGTACTGTATCTGCAGTAATGCTGCCTCACAGTCTGCTGTCATAAGAACTGTGCCTAGCTTTTCCATGAGACATGACATTACTCGGCCATTTCCTCCAACAATTTCCTGGCAAGCTTTATCTACAACTGGCTTACAAGCTCTTCGTAATATAGGATCAACTCTCCAATCTTCACCAGGGTCTGCTTCTTGAACTAAAGTTTCTAGAGACTTTTGACAGGCAACACTTATTCTTTTTTCTTTCCGTTTCCTTGGCCTTGCATGGTCCATTAAACAATGTATAGTCCTACCACCTGCTTCAATACCCCTACACAAAGAAGTTATATCATTAGCACAGTTTTGCATCAACTCTGGTGAC
Organism: Plagodis dolabraria; assembly: GCA_963854805.1. NCBI lineage: Eukaryota > Metazoa > Arthropoda > Insecta > Lepidoptera > Geometridae > Plagodis > Plagodis dolabraria. Next base: position 26,508,407 of record OY978444.1, read on the forward strand.
AGTCTATAGTCTTCCATGAGCATTTTCCTGTGATCAGTCATTTCTAATGTGCATTCTGGTGACAGTTTTGTGCTATCATTTCTAGATACATTCTCTAAACAAAGTAGTATTTGGGCAAGTCTAACATCTTTGTCATCCACAACACCTTTTCGGCAATGATACTTTCTAATGTCTTCTTTACAAGACCTAACCATACCCTTACTTATTTTGTAATTCATAGCTATGTTTCTTTGGTCATAGAATAGTTGCTCTTGACACTTCTTCCTCATCCCTGAAAAGGTAAAAAATCAATGAACACTGCATTACTTAAGTTGACTGCAACATTTAATTCAAAGACATAAATTTCACTTACCATTTTCATATCTATGCCTCAAAAGACATTTATACATTAACCAAGAACCAGGAACTTCATCTGGACAGAAGTTCTTTTGATCTAGATTACATGCAGCAAATATGATTTTGTCCAATTGCAGGGTACTGTATTTCATTTCACTCAGCATGTTAACTTCCAACATACACTCAGGACGTAGATCTTGCTCTTTACTCTGCAGACACTTCAAGGTTTGTGACTGAGATAAACTCTTTGAATCTGGAGGGATGCGACCACATGTGTGCGCTTGTATATCATCATTGCAATTCTTCAAAAAGTTACCTGTTATCTGCCAGTCATTAAAAATAAGAGATTCAATCTTGCTGATCATTTTCCAACAGCTTTTATCACTAACACTCGGTTTTCTTTTAATTATACAGTCTATTACAAAGTCGCCGGTTTTCAGGCAGTTGAGAATTGTCGGTTCATCTTGGCATGGTTTGGAAGGCATGGACAGCTTATTATCCAGGTAGTTGTTGTCAAGTAAATAATTTTGATGAGTCCATAACTTATGCTGGCAGTTTGGTGCGACTTGTGTCTTATTGTATGATGCATTTAGCGAGCAGGCCAGTATAGAGAGATCATCGTCTAAATTAGAACACAACTTATGAAACAATGAACAACCACTCACGTCCAGGTTAAATTTATCCGCAGCAGGTTTCACATAATTGCAGTAAACCCCAGTGGCCTGCAAAATGGTAATTATGCAGGCGACGAAACCCCATATTCTTTTTGTTATTTTATTTGATAACATTACGCTGCCGGCGCGTTTATTCTTTTTAGCGAATAAAGTCAAACATAGGCATAGCTGTCAGCAGTTTTATTTATGATTCACACTAGAAATGTAATCGTTGGTGTTATCACTCAATTCAGGTTAAGAAACTGTTGGCAAATCATAGCAAATTTCTAAAAATTTTAAATGTTTTGTTTGGACAAAAATCTACGCAATTATGGCAAACGTCACAGCACTGGGCCGCGTTCCGAGGGTCCGAGTGCATTGTTTGGTTGATTTAACTTACTCAAACTTCGAAGGTTCTGAACGACCGGTTGTTTTACAACCTCAAATATCTTTTTGGCAGGGAATATTGCAAAATTTATAGATTTTTTTTGATGTTTGAAAAGCAATAACTACCGTTACCTGCAAAATATATAATAATAATAATAAGCCTTTATTTCTGATTTTTTAAATAACATTTTCATAATTTATGCTAAATAATATCCCTCAATTCAGAGTGCCTTTCGGCAAAGGCCTCCTCTAGCTCTCTCCAATGGATTCTGTCCATAGCTGCTCTCTTCCAGTAAGGACCAGCTGTTAACCTGAGTTCGTCCTCCCACCTTTTGACCTGCCTTCCCTTGCTTCTTTTCCCGTCTCTTGGATACCAATTAGTTATTGTTTTGCTCCATTTTTCGTACTTGCTACGAATCATATGACCCGTCCAACGCCATTTTTGTTGGTCTATCTTTTTAAGTATGTCAGTTAGCTTAGTTTTATTCCTGATAGTTTCGCAATTTATTCTGTCACTTCGCCTTATATTAAGTATGCTTCGTTCCATGGCTCTTTGGCATCTTTGAAATCTTTCTCTGTGAATTTTACTCAGCGCCCATGTCTCACATCCGTAAGTCAGGCATGGAAGTATGCAAACATTGAAGGTCTTGCTCTTTATTTTCAAACTATGGTCTGTGCTTTTCATGATTTCTTTCAAACTCCAAAATTTTTTCCAACCTGTTGCAATTCTTTTGTCCACTTCTTTTGTTGTTTGGCCATATGCAGTGATTATTTGTCCCAAGTAGGTGTATTCATTTACATATTCTATTCTTTTATCGTTTACAGTGATGTCTACTTCTAGTGTGTTTGTTATTAGTTTTGTTTTCATTTCGTTCATTTTGAGTCCAACCTTCGCGCTTTCTTTTGCTAAATCTTCTATCATTACTTCGAGTTTTTTAGGATCTTCCTCAAAAAGGACTATATCATCTGCAAAGCGTAGATGGTTAAGGCGTGTGCCATTAATATTGAGACCTAAGCCATCCCATTCTAATTTTCGAAATATCCTTTCTAATACAGCTGAGAATAGTTTCGGGGAGAGTGGATCACCTTGTCTTACTCCTTTCCTAATAGGGAACTCGTCTCCTATAGTCTCGAGTCTTATTTTTGCTTTGCTATTTGCATAAATCCACCTGATACTCTCAATATATACTGGGTTTATCCCTTGTTCTTTTAAGCTTTTCCAGATGTATTCATGGTTTAGGCTGTCAAATGCTTTCGTGAAATCGATAAATGCCAAATATATTGGTTTGCCATATTCATTATACTTTTCAAGTACTTGCTTTACTGTATGTATGTGGTCGATGGTTGAGAAGTCTTTCCGAAAACCCGCTTGTTCCACCTGCTGGTTTTCGTCTAACGCCTTTGTTATTCTGTTTAAAAGTATCTTAGCGTATACTTTGTAGATGTTGGATACCAAGCTAATAGGTCTATAGTTCTCTATGTCACATTTATCACCTTTTTTATGGATGAGTATTATGTGCGACTCTTGCCATTGATTTGGGATGTTACCTGTTCTTAGTATTCTATTGAATAATTTGGTTAGTATAGGGCATATTTCTTCCATAGTTCCTCTTAGTAGCTCATTGTTAATTTTGTCCGGACCTGGTGCTTTACCTATTTCCTGTGTTAGGAGTGCATTTTTTACTTCGTCATTAATTATCATGGGTTCTTCTACCAGTTTTGTTGTTGGTTCGTATGCCTCTTCATTTTTTTTGTTAGAGTATAGTGATCGATAATAGTCGGTTGCTAGTTTCTGTATGTCTTTCCTCTGTCTTAGTAACTCTTTAGATTTTTTCACTTTGACCATCCATTCTTTTCCTTCCTCTTTGAGCTCTTTGAGCGCCTTCTTAATACCTCCGGTTTTGGTAATGTGTCTTTCAAGTGTTTGAAGTCGTTTAATTTTTCTTTGACGTCTAATGCCTACCCTGATTTTTTTACTTAATGCTGTTATAGCTGCGATATGTTCTTTTTTATGGAGTCTTAATGAGATCAGTTGTTTTCTCTTTGCTAATAGGTCCACAACTTCTTTGTTTAATTTTGGTTCCTCCTTCTTTGTTTTTCGCTCACGGTCTGTTAGAGTTAATACAAATTTTTCGTATGTTGCTGCCAGATCTACTAGTTCATCATCAAGCATTACATTAATTTCTTCAAGATTGTATGTTTCTCTTTCAGGATAATTTTCGGTTCCCCCGTGTATACATTTATTATGATTACTTTTTCTACTTCTTTTGGGAATATTGAGACTGAGCTTGCTGCGTACCATCCGGTGATTGGTGTTGAAGTTGAAGTTCTGGATGACACCAGTATCTAAAAACGCGTTAGGATTGTTACTTATAACGTAATCAATTTCATTTTTGTATGCACCTCCTGGTGAAATCCAAGTCCACTTATTACGCGGATTTTTCTTGAAAATTGTATTGAGGATCGTCATGTTATTTTCTAGGAGAAAATCAATAAGTCTTTGCCCATTTTTGCTTCTTTTTCCATGTCCGAATTTCCCCATTACAAATTCTTTGTTATTTTGTTTAGTTCCAATTTGTGCATTTAGGTCTCCCATTAATATAATATGTTAATTTTGGTATTTTTCAATAATTTCCCTTAGAGTATCGTAAAAGATGTCCAAAATCTTGGTTTCAGTTTGTTCTGTCGGAGCATAAACTTGGATTACTGCCCACTCTTTCTTATAGTTTGGGATTTTTATAAGGAGAACAGCTATCCTGTCTGACACGCCTCTTACTTCTAGAATATTTTTCTTAAGATGTGGTTTTATGAGAAAGCCGACTCCGTTTTGTCCTGGAGTTTCACCTTTGTAATACAATATTAGTTTTTCTCGTTCGAGGATAGCTTCTCCTAATCTTCTCATCTCACTTATACCAAGAATATCCCAGTTGAGGTCTTCCAAGGCTTGTTCCATTTTTATAAGGCTCTCTTCTGTTCTTAAGGTAAGGGCGTTAAGTGTAGCTATGTGCCACAAAGTTTGAACTCTAGGAGCTGGCAGTTGGCATTTCGTGTTTTGTGAGTTCAAATCGTTATTCTTTCCATGTTTGTTATTGTTGTTGTATTGCGTAGCTAGAGGGTTTTGGTCGTTGTTTTGTTTGGACAAAAATCTACGCAATTATGGCAAACGTCACAGCACTGGGCCGCGTTCCGAGGGTCCGAGTGCATTGTTTGGTTGATTTAACTTACTCAAACTTCGAAGGTTCTGAACGACCGGTTGTTTTACAACCTCAAATATCTTTTTGGCAGGGAATATTGCAAAATTTATAGATTTTTTTTGATGTTTGAAAAGCAATAACTACCGTTACCTGCAAAATATAAAAGAGTGTTAATAATTCTCTCATCAAGAAATGTCAAGGTCAATGATTCAACATTTTAAAGACCTCTTTTGATAGTTAAAAAGTTGCGCTCCACCTTAAGGTTGTGAACGACGTTAGAGTCAAAAGCTGCGCTCCGAATGCACTCCGTGTGCGCTCTAACCGAGGTTCAGAACGCGCTCCAGCAGAAGGAGAATCCCAGAAAATATTAACATTACAGTTATGGATGTAATAAGTACTACGTACAACAGTACTTATTACTTCCATGCAGTTAGTACATAATATTTGCTCAGTGGTCACAGGCTAAAATTAAATACAAGTTATACATCTCAGATAAATAAACTCTTTACATATCGGTTTTATAGATCTAAGCATAAATTGGAAATATATTCTATCAGCGGGGTGATCACCAGTGTTGCCAGTGGCCAATAGTCAAAAGTAACATAAGATAGCTCAGAAAGTAACATTTTCACGTAAAGAGTAACATCATCTTATTTTATGTAGAAAATGAAACTAATCCTATAATAAGCACTTTATTTCATTTTTTTTTTTTTTTTATGCCTTATTTAATTACTACTTAATTACTGGCTCTCAAGGACAGCTGCCGGAACACACCGTTAGGCGACAGATTTTCAACTTGAGGGTGGTAGCTAGCCAGGCGGGCATTCGCAAAGTGCCCTACCACCATGCTGTAACGACTGCCATCGTAAGACAACAACCGGGACCGACGGCTTAACGTGCCCTCCGAAGCACGGAAGCGCTCAGTAGTAATGTCACCAGCGGTCACCCATCCAACTCCTGACCGCGGCGGACGTTGCTTAACTTTGCTGATCGATTCAGAATGGTTTCAAATTTGTTACGTGTCCAAGGAACAATTATTGAACGAGCAATTAATGGTCAACCTGAAAAAGCCGTACAATTAATAATGTGTAAGTAATGTACCAACCAATACAAAAATGTTTTTCAATAGCTCCACTAGGTACTTTGGTAATCATTTTTAAAACGTTATCATAACCTATTATGATAAGGTGCAACGGAGTTGCTAATTTGAGCTTGAACCTTAACATCACTTTAATATAGTCAAATAAGTCATGAAAGCAAGTTATAAGTGATATTTAAAGGTTATTTTATTATGCAGTTAGTACCTTCACTACTCTTATTATAATGTATGTTTCATGCTTCATTGCTTCTGATGGCTCAAATTGTGTAGCGTTTTTTATATTTGCTTTTGTAGCCATTAAATCAGAAATCGTTTCAGTGTTTAGTCTGTTCCGATTATCACACTTTATCAATTGTTCTTGTATCAAGTTACTGGCTATTGTTTCAATAAATTTTCATATTACAGGTTTTAACTGGTGGTGTATTGGTTTTTCAGACTGGAAAATGCGATTGAAATTGTTGATTAGTTTTAGAACGTATTATTAAGACATACATTCTAGGTTACTTTTTGTGAGTGTTTCTTCCAATCTAAAGTACTCAAAGAGTACATCGTACTGTTCTAATACTCTGTTAATACGCAAGCCTGTAGAGATAACCATCTTGTGGCTGAAGGGTTCAAAATATTATGAACTTTGAATTTTAAAAGAAAATGCTATTCTCTTAGCTTCTCCTGTCTTTTGGAACAGCGGTTAAATGGGGTCCAACGTTTCAAAAAATATATTTTATTTCATATTTGGCAAGGAATTTAGAACAAACTAAGAAATTATCCTCATCAAAAAAATATCCCGCGATTTAAAAAACGTTAGAACGTTAAGAACAAGATTATTAGTTTTTAATGCATGTTTTTAATAACAGATATAAACATACACTAATATCAAACATACAATTACATTATACGATACATTGCGTACAGCTTGACCATAATAAGTAAAAAACATTGGTAACACTTCAAAATCATGAATATAGTTACTAAGTACACTGAATAATTTAATATGTTTATAGAATTTTAGATCCATTTAATTTTTTTTTACTATGCCTGATATGTTAGCCTGATGGTAAGTGGTCGAAGATGCTGTTCAGGCTAACCTAGAATTACTGGCTCTCAAAGACAGCTGCCGGAACACACCGTTAGGTGCTTGGCGACAGATTTTCTACTTGAGAGTGATAGCTAGCCAGGCGGGCATTCGCAAAATGCCCTACCACCATGCGAATACGTAACGTGAGTAATTTCCACTCTTTCTGACCAACTCTACAGTAGGTAGTGTCCCCAAAGTTTTGTCCTTTTTTTAAACGTAGCTACAGGCTACAGTCTTTTTCCATATTTACCTATTCGATAATATTTTTGAAAATCGTAGTCAGTATTCAAAAAACGGTACGTCATGTAGACTGTAGAATAAAGCCTATTTGAGAGTTCATAGGGCTCATAGGCCTAGGAAAAGGGGGCTAACAATATCAAAATACGCAGCTCGCTGTCGGTGTCTTTGAAAAGCACGGAAACTACTTGTGAAGTAAGGTTCTTATTAGCGCGCGACGCGACGTGATGAAAACGTCAAATTCTCGCCCGAAATGCTCGACAATAAGAGAAAATAATACTTTTCATATGGTTGCGATGAATTAAAAACAAAGTAAACATTACGAATGGTTGAATATGCGAAGTATTTTAATATCTTGGCTAAAATCATAAAAGTAACATTTTGAGTCGTGTAACATGGAAGTAACATAAGGATGTCAAAAGTAACATAAAATGTTACAAAAGTAACATTTTGGCAACGCTGGTGATCACGTATCTTCTGTAGCAATGAAATGCTGATTGCAACAATCAAAAATGACAGTTTTGATAGATCTTGTATCGATGAAAAAAACAGATAGGTAACAGACCTTCTTGTGCCCAAACGTTAGTCGCCGACCGTTTTTTTCTTTTATACCTGAGACGATAACTGGCATATACATTGATCGATTTAAAATTTCGTAATATCCATTCTAATATAGAGTTGTAATAACATAGTATATATACAGGTTGAACTCCCATGGTCAGTATTTCCTTTGATTTCATATTATTATTATTCTAAAATCTAATTTAATGTTTGAAATCTAAGTAGATCAAAATTTAAGTTAATATTGGCATTTATTTTAAAATACAAGTAATAATTTCTTCTTCCTGAACACAATTTAGCCCAAAATATATCTTCCTCCACACAGCTTCAATTCTAGTGTCTAATGGCCAATCTACACTTTGGATACTGCAACACGTTTCATACGCTTGATATATCCTGTAAAATAAAACCAAATGTAATAAAGCGACTATGATATTTTTAGTATTTTAATGTTTTGCAAAAACGCATGCTCTGCGGATAACATAAAAAAAATACGAGAGGCAAAAATGAAGTCATTAGCGGGACAAAAATAAGTTTCTCCTCTCTCCGAATACTAAAAATAATAATAATAATAATAAGAAATTACTACTTGTATTTTAAAATCTATGCCAGTATAAACTTAGGTTTTATTTATTTATTTATTTCTTAGGAAGACCAACAGTATAACAAATATCTTATATATAACTAATAACAACAGATAACCAATTATAGGTCCTCACGGATAGCTATCTTATAAATGACATTCAAATAATGAACACTAGGTTACAGCTTAGTCTTTTTATGTTTAGACTGCTGCTTATGATAAAATTCAAACATTTAGTTGAAGAACTTTCTGCTACAACCGCCTAGCCGATGCAATGCTTGTACAAAATAAGTCTAGGCCAACTCTCTTGTTTATCTCATAAAAATTTCTGCTCACACGTAACAGGTAAGAATTTTGCCTTTATTTGTTTTATTTAGATTTTAGAATAATAATAATATGAAAGAAAAGGAAATAATGACCATGGGAGTACAGCCTGTATATATACTATATATTTACAAAATCTCTATTAGAATGGATAGTACGAAATTTTAATTCGATCAATGTATATGCCAGTTATCGTTTCAGGTATAAAAGAAAAAAAACGGTCGGCGACTAACGTTCCGACGCATGAAGGTCTGTTACCTATCTGTCTTACAAAATTTGTCAAAACTGACAGTTTTATTGTTGCAATCAACAGTTCATAGCTACAAAAGATACATGATAGCCCTGCTGGTCTATCCGTAGGTATCTCTATATAGTTTGTGTGGTCTATGACTTGGAAGAAGGATCACAATGGAAGGTTTTTTGCTGTTAATTGAAGTCTATAATTTATTTTGTTAATATGTGTAATTTGAAATCTGTATTAGTATGCGTATATATTATGTCTAGGGAAGGGATGCTTTAGTTTTATAATTGAATCATGGAATGGAAACCACAACTATGGAAACCAGACCCGTCATGCATGACTCATATTGTTCAATACGCAAAACTGCACGCAGAATTTTTACAATATTGTAACTTATAATAAATATCCACTCAAAGTGAAACTACATTAAATAATCATAACGTCAACCGTAGAAGTAAGAGTTCTGAAGAGAGGGTCCTTAAAGAATTCAATGTATATCAGTGTGACCAGATTTAAATTGGACATTATGCTAGCTGCTCCCCTGAATTCTGCTAAAGTCTGCTAAGTTTATTTTTGATTGATGCCAAAACATTGCTACTGAATAAAGTTCCAATTAAATAAATGGAATGTACAAGAAAAAAAACAATATTTTTCTAAAATATTTATGACTGAGTAACACGAATTAACAATAACTCTATATGGTACATATGTATAATTAATCTTCTAATTTTCTTTGGTGTCGATTTTAATATACAGAACCATCGAACTTTGAGAGTCTTTTATATATTTTTGACGGCGTAAAGTAAAAAATCGAAACAAATTTAATTAAAAATGCATCCAACCTCTTATTTTCTTGCATCTACTTGTAGAATTGCAGCAACATGTTGATTTTTTAAATTTATCCCGCAGGTAAGTTCAAATTTAGTGTTCATTAGTGTGAGGTCAGCAGAACTTCTCCCGATTCTAAAAGATCTGCCACTACTTTATCGAATTTAAGGTCACTATTTTCGGAGTATATTCCTTGTATTATTATACTTTGTACACGTTTAGTGGGTCAAGAAATAGCTCTTGTTCAAATATTTAAATAATATTCACACCGATTTTACTTACGTTAATACAATCGAGTAGCTAGATCTCGACCGGTTTCGGTAATTGTTCAAATAGGTCATACCACTTAGGTAGACAAGATTTTAGTTGAATGCAAAGTGCGATCAAAAATACTGAGAATTCGCCTAAACTGTATTTAAAGGAAAACTGCCCGAGCAGTAAAAATAAATTTTCGTACATTATTTATGAATTGTAAAATTTTTAAATACTTCTAGCACCACTACCTAAATTGCTAATTCTTCTCCATCTTGCAAAATTTTTGCGTATATTATATAAAATTCTGGCAAAATCTGCTATATTTTGAGATCTACGACACAGTATCTAGCATAATTTGATCTCCAATTTAGGGTCTTGCTGGACCCTAAATTGCTAATTCTTCTCCATCTTGCAAAATTTTTGCGTATATTATATAAAATTCTGGCAAAATCTGCTATATTTTGAGATCTGCGACACAGTATCTAGCATAATTTGATCTCCAATTTAGGGTCTTGCTAAAAAATTGGAGAGTCAACTAGAATCGCAGAGTTCTGCTAAATCTGGTCACACTGATGTATAGCATGTCGTCGCTCGCTTGTTTATAGGGATATTAAAAAATAATCGATTCTTATATTAATCGTTTATTTTTTTCATCATCGATTTTTATATTCGATTTTTTATAACAATATTTATCGATTTTTAATAAATAGATTATAGATTACGTGTTTAAATCGATTTTCAGAAACAGCTCTTATCTATGGGACTGATGAAAAAAAACTTAAAGATTAACAAAAGATTTATAGATTTTGGGACCAAACATAGTTCTTCAGGATTTTTAATGATCATTTTAAGTACTATACAGTGTATAATTAATATATAATGGTATAATTCTGAACTCCGATAAAAACATTATAATGTATTATCAATCGCGGCTAGGCATTAATGATAATGAGACTTCTAAAGAAAATATATTTTTAGGATACGCAATAGTCAGCACAATTAGTTACAAAGGACATATTGATAAAATTTGGTTGTGGTTTCCTAATTAAAATTACAATTAAATCATCAAAATGTTCTAATAAATTTCTGCGTCCTGCTAAATTGGACATAGATCCATCAGACAGCTCCGCTTCAAAGGAATAAAAGTAAAAAAGATGGTAATATCAAACTTGATTTACTGATTAATCATTTGTCCTCGACAATTTACTCATTTATAAGCGAATGTACAACGTTCGAATCGGCTTTAAGTACACTTAATAACATATCAAGTCAAAGAATATCATTTATGCCAGACACATACTTGCGACTAAGAAGCAGCAGAATGAGGAGGATATCAACGCATATATTCGTGTTTTAAAATTAATGGCAAAGGACTGCAAATTTGAAAAAGTAGATGCTGAAAAGAATAAATGTGATAGTATCAGAGATACGTTTATGTCTGATAAAAATCAAAAAATTAGACAAAGATAACTAGAAAATCGAACATTGACTTTCGATGAAACTTGCAATCAAGATCACAATCACAATCTGGTCGACCTGTTGCATTTTTTTCTAGAATGCTGAACAACAGTGAACTTAACCACTCAGTGATAGAAAAAGAAGCTTAGGCTATAGTAGAATCACTAAGGAAATGGCGCCATTTTCTTATTGGCAGACCATTTCGTCTCATTACTGATCAGCGATCTGTTTCATTTACGGTCGACAATAAAGTGACAAGTAAACTAAAGAACGAGAAAATACAGAGATGGTGATTGGATTTGGCATGATATTGTGTACCGTCCAGGTAAACAAAATGATGTTGCAGGTGCACTTTCACGAGTATGTGCTTCAGTATCAGCACGAACCGAGAAATTGAAGTCATTACATGAAGCCCTGTGTCATCCTGGAATAGCACGAACTATTGGGTAAAATCAAAGAATTTGCCTTACACAATCGATGAAATTAGAGATATGACTAATTAGTCATATCTGCAGCAGAATATGCTCTGAAATTAAACCGAAATCTTATAGAACAACCCTGCCAGAGCCTATTTTGATAAAAGCTACTTCACCAATGGAAAGATTAAGCATTGATTTCAAAGGCCCTGTACCTTCCAATACCAGAAATATGAAGTATATACTTACTGTTATTGATGAATACTAACGCTTTCCATTTGCATTTCCATGTGCTGACATGAGTTCTACATCGGTAATAAAGCATTTAAATGAAATATTTATGCTATTTGGTTTGCCGTCATATCTTCATTCAGATCGAGGTACTTCATTCATGTCTGCAGAAGTCAAGAATTTCTTAAACTCACGTGGAATTGCTTCCAGTAGGACTACTCCCTACAATCCTAGAGGAAATGGACAAGTAGAACGTTTAAATGAAAAACGATACAATTGGCTTTACGATCCTGCAACAAATTAGTAGAAAATTGGGAACAAGTTCTTCGTCAAGCTTTACATACCATACGGAGCCTATTATGTATCGCTTCTCATTGTACACCCCATGAAAGGATGTTTAACCACACCAGAAGATCGACAAATGGAGTCTCTATTGGTTGACAGAATCAGAACAAGTGTTAATGCGAAACTTAACCGGGCGAACAAGTATCAACGGGTGGTAGAGGAAGTAACATTGCTTCATATAAATCCGGATTATTCTTATGTTCGCCTTGCTGACGGTCGAGAATCCACTGTTTCAAACCGTCACTTAGCACCATTAGGACAAGATAGTCAGATAATACAAGAAACACCTGAGTGACTGAACAAGTCAAGAGAATCGTTCGTAGTAAGTGATGAAGATTTTTATGATTCTAAGAGTATGAACGGTATAGATGAAAGCAATTTGGCAGACGAAACAATTCCAGCTGCTGAACATTTAGATAATTTTCCGTCTACATCTGAGAAACCAGCCACTATTGAGCGAAGATCAACGCGGCAACGAAGGCCACCCAGCCGCTACGAAGATAATATTCTGAACTGAATCGATAACTTTTCTGCCTGGAAGAATGTAGTGATACGAAACTCTTTCATGCTCTATGGGTGTTTGTAAACAGACAGGCTGTCATAATGACTTTTACCTTATTTCAATCTGACTTGTATTTTGTTGATTAAACCATTATTATAAATGGATAGATTCAGGTGTTACTTTGCGGAAATCCATATTTAATAATAACATATACTTTTAAAAGTATCCTAAAAAATATTAAATAAAACACTTAAAAAAGCATAAAATTATATATCTAGTGACAATTCCGCCTAATAACAAATACTTTCCTGACAATTCCGCCTAATATTAGGCGGAATTGTCACTAGATATATAATTTTATGCTTTTTTAAGTGTTTTATTTAAATATTATTTAATATTTTTTAGGATACTTTTAAAAGTATTTGTTATTATTCATTATTATAAAGGTTTTATCTTATTTATCCTTTTACCATTACTTAGATATGAGAGTGTTCTGTGTGAGACCAATCTGCAGGTTGAAAATGTTCGAACGTCGTTCACAGCTGTGAAAAGATGCACTAGTGCGCACTAACGCATGGCGGAAGGGCATTTTGCGAATGCCCGCCAGGCTAGCGACCACGCTCAAGTAGAAAATCTGTCGCCAAGCACTTAACGGTGTGTTCCGGCAGCAGTCCTTGAGATCCAGTGAAATTTCAGGCACATGATACTTAACAACTACGCCTCAAGGTGACGAGCATATTGCAGTTCGTGACTTGTGACGAAATGCATCTGTTATAGGCAGACGTTAGTCCGCTTAAAATCAGGTGTGCCTCGAGCTTGTTCCGTAACAATAAAAAAAATAAAGGTTTTGAACTTACCCCGGGGCCACGATCCGAGGGTCAGAGTGCGTTGTTTGGTTGCCTTAAATTACTCGAAGGTTCCGAACGACCGGTTGTTTTATTACCTTAAATATCGTTGTAGGCGGGCAATTTTCAAAAAATATCTATAGACTTTTTATGATGTTTGAAAAGCAATAACTACCGTTACCTGCAATATATAAAAGAGCGCCTATAATTCTCTCATCAAGAAATGTCAAGTTCATGTCAGTTAAAGAATCAACATTTTAACGACCTCTTTTGATAGTTAAAAAGTTGCGCTCTACCCGAAGGTTGTGAACGACGTTAGAGTGAAAGGTTGCACTCCGAGTGCGCTCGAACCGAGGTTCGGAACGCGCTCCAGTGTTTGCATGATTTCAACGGTAGTTAGTGAGTCTTCTTTTCAATGACAAAAGAAAGAAGAGGACTAGAAATATATGACCTGTATATTAGTACGTTATAGAAATACGATGCATTTCAACACAGAAATAAAAAAAATGTATGCATTTCACTCTCATGCATGTGATCGTATTAATGTAACAAGAGACAACATTACTTTTACAGCTTTCTAAAATTGCAACAATAGCATATGACGTCACTTTGGTCATGCCGATCGGCCAACCCGCCATCTTAGTTTCTGGTTTTTGAGTAGAACTAGAGATGGACATTTAAATATACATCGATGTTTTGTCCGATGTAATGCATCGATCGGTTGCATCGATGTTAATAAGATGTATTAATACACACATCGATGTTTCAAAAACATTATTAAGTAAATTTTCTATAAATAATTGAGTTTTTTTTATTTAATATTTGATTTCTTTCCTGTTGATTAAATTTGAAATTATACTCAAATTTTATAATTTTCATTTACTTTTGCCATATTGTTTTCAGTCGATAAATTTTCTCCTTGAAGAATTGATCTCTCGAATTGTCTTCCTATAATTATTCTATTTAAAAAAAAACTTGATAATAATTGTTTAATTGGATCTGAACGATCACCTTTTTTAGGGATAGGGTGCACGAAAGCCATCTTCCATGATTTTGCAACAACGCCTGATGAGTAGAAGAGCCAGAATATGTCTATTACAGTAACAGTGCCAATCTACTTCCTTGACACTACACTTACCTAGTCACTCCGGAACAATTTGTTATGTCTCCTTGGCTCTTTAATCCTAAACACAGTAGCGTTTGCACAATACTGCTTTTGGTTAGAATATCTGTCACTGCGGTGGTACCCCCTTAGACTCTTGATTGAGACTACCACCAAGTTGTCACCCATTATAAATTGTAGTGTAGAGTTTTATACTCCTGATACCTACTTATTTTGAATTCGGCGCTGCTACGTGAGAGCGCATTATGAGTGCAACTTTTCATACTACAACGTATTTCATAACCATAAGGTAAGCGTCCGGTCGCAAACAACTCGACAGGTCAAACCTCTGAAGCATAGAGAAATGCACTAGGTATCTCTAAAAGTTGCAACTGTCTTATTTTAAGGCGCTCAATTTGAATTTACAAGTAATTATTTGTAGTAAAGTAATAAATTACTTCATATTTCGGTGGATGTGGATGTGAAAAGATAAGAACTCAGATTACTTTGTTATATAAGATAAAATAATATGTAATTCCCTACTGTGATAATTTTGACATTATGGTCGATTAATCGAACTTTTAATAAATAATGAGTAATTATTTACACACACGAACAACACTGGAAAAAGGGGCGGAGCCGACGCCATTTTACTTTCTGTTTTGGCACTCGATATGACCATAAACTTCATGTCCTCTTCTTTCTTTTGTCATTGCTTCTTTTGGGTGTTTGACTGGTGTTTGCCAAAGATTACAGAATTTACAGAAGTCGTCATACGAAGTCCTTTTTATTCTGTGACTTAGTTAGAGCTACTTCAGTTCAGTTACCTGTCACTGTCAGTAGCGTCATCTCATCTAAATAAGAAGAAGAAGAAAAAGATTTCAGAGGTGTTTGTTCTCGGTTCGATTGGAAAAGTAGGAAAAATATTTAAATATCAGTCTAACTTATTAAATCACACTGCAATGGAAGAGTTTGTGGAAGTAAACCAAATATCAGATTTCATTTCGTATCTTCGTAGCGTAAGTACGATCTGATCTATTTATATGTCTACCTCTAGGTATTCCATTCCAATGCCGTAAAAACATTATTTATTTACACAACGATTTGGCCAAAGTATCGAAAATGTAGATCGGTACAAACGAATCAATAGCAATTTTATTCAAGGTTCTAGTCGTCATTGAAAAGGCTTCTCAATGCCTACCAGCATTAAGAGATTTGAATACGTAAAATACAATTATAAGCGGTAAGAGTGCTCAGCTCAACAACGCTCTTGGCTCCTCCAATACTACATACATATGCTTTGTCGATTTTTTTAAAGCGTTTGATTCTAACTAGCGGCTTAACTTTGTGAAACTTTGCTGGTCATGGGTGCACCTAGACATCTGGCCCACTTCTTAGGCGACTCTATAAAGAAGGTATAGCATCTGTCAGTACTGATGCAAATAATATTTCGCCACTTCATCCCAGCGCAGTTCATCAAGAGTATATTATATCGCCATTGCTGTTCAATGTCTTCATATTACCTATAAAGTTTATGGCTCGTCTTTAGAATCGGTATACACCACAATGTACCTTCATTCTTTTTTTACAGATAGATATAGTTATTTTAAATAATCACACGAAATTTTATCTCCCAGAAATCAATCGTTTTTAAGAAATAAATTATTGAAGTTTTAATTTTAACCTAGATTATTTGTGTATTTTGCACTTCTACTAAGTAAATGACATAGCCTAATGGATTCAAAATACCGCGAATTATTCAGGTGGCTTAGATTAGGTCGTATGGTGTGACAGAACCGAATGTCTGCCCTACCCCTAGAGTGTTTTTTATAAGCTGGAGGCACGGAGGGGGAGCGATGCTAGTCTACTCGTGGCGAGGAACAGCAGATGAAGCGAAGCCGGAGCGGCGGAGGCTGGACGCCCAAGGCGTCCCAAAGCCGAAGCTGCGAAGGCGTAGAGAGTATGCTGTGACGAGGTAGCGAGAAGACTAAAGCGCTACGTACCCAAAGCGCCGAAGCTGTCATAGAATTACTTCACTTTTAATAAGACATTTGTGTCTTATGCCTAACTTTTTTTGTTGACGTTTTCGTGCTTGTGATTTGTGACTAATTATTTTCATGAAGAAGAAGAAAAAGAAGATAATTTTGAGAAAATTCAATAGTGTTAAAAATCTTGGTTTCTGAAATCCCCCTCCCTTCAGTGGGCAATATTCACATATACCTACCATATCTAACTAAAGTCCTTTTAGTGTATGTAGGTATAAACATTTTTTAATTATAAAAAAAAAAAGATTTCCGGTACCCCTCCCCACCCTCCGGGGGATGCTACAACCCCCCTCTCCCCCCTCCACCCCTTCCTATTGTAGATATGTATGTATACTGATTCTAAAGACCTTCCATACCACTTTGTTTGCGACAATTATCGGCCATGTGGTAGAGCTCCTCTTGAAAATGCAATATGTTAGCTGCAAATTTGGCCCCAGAGGATCAGCTATGAGAACTTTCACAACATAGGAATAGATTTGTATTGTTTTAATTAAATACATATCATTGGAGGTCAATAAATTACCTGTACCAAAACAAAGATTATGACTGTCGACCGTGCCAATGATAACTTGCCAGGAGTAACTAGAATAATTGCCAACTGTGATGTTGTACAGTCATTCACTATTCACACTGATTCAAACAGTGGAGGGTGTGTCTGTAAAATCCATCAGCGCATGCCAATTTCAAGGTTAGCCACTAAGGCCACAAAAAAAGTAATAAGTAAAAATTCTTGTCTGTCCTATAGAAAGAGGATAGATGCTCTGCTCTTGAAACATGGTGCCAGACATGATTGCTGGCTATTTTGTGGGCTGAGTTTAGAACGAATTTGAAAATTTGAAACAAACTCGGCATCAAGTAGCTTCTATCCTCCATCATTCAGCCTCGCATTCTCACTTTCTTTGTACATGGATTGTGATGTGGTGAAGCCTCTGTAGATCGTCTTGTGGTGCAGAAGACTACGCGGCCCCAGTACACCCCAACTAAAAAAATACTTAAATATTACATCTGCCATATTGTACATGTACTATAGACTCTTAAACACTTGTGCAAATAAACATGTAAATTTAACATTTACATATGAAATTGAGATTAACATACAATGAAATTTGACATAACATGGCCCTGATAGAAACTACAGTTGCTATCTGCTTAAAACTATTGGAATGCTAGCTGCGTGCGAGCCTATTTTCAAAGCAAGATATTTTACACATGTTTTTTTTTGCAAACAATGTGTGTTTACTGTAAGGGGCTAGGAGCTGGTGACTATGTTTAATTTTAGATATAAATAAAATATATTTTGGAAATATTTGTACTAATAAGGTTGAGTTGCAACATAAATAAAAGTGGGTAATTCACCTGAATATATATTTCCAAAAGATGTTATACTATATTGAATCTTGGGCTTGATTAATTACTTGTAATTTGTAGACCCAGAAAAAAACAAGAAAGTATTGTCTGTGTTACGAGTTGGGTCAAAATAAAAATCATTTATAAAATTTAGGTGTCTACGACATTCTTATGAAGGTCAATAAGAAATTTTAGTACTGAAATATTCTACATTGTACTACCACTAAAATAAATGTATAGAATGGGCAAGGAACTCGGGGCCATTCTTCTAAATGTCTTTTATCAATGTTTTAAAAAATTTATTGTAAAAATATTTTATTTAAAACTATTACAATATTTGTTTAAATCACGAATGTGACAGGCAACTTGGCCGGTGGTAAGATATCTAAATCAAAATATTTTTTACGTGCAACTTGAATCTTCCTTTAACATAACAAAATACTGTGGAAATCAAGTAATCCAGTATATCAATCTGATTAATATATATTAATAAAAACAAAGGACACATAAGAGAACCTTGTGGAACTCAACACACTATAGGTAAAAGGTCTAATATAAAATAACTAATTTTCTTTCTGAGTATTTAGAATGACAAACTATATGTGTAATCATTATGCAGATTGAGATTCTTATAATTAACTGACTTAAAAAAGTTGGTAACTGGTTGTATGTATTTTTGTGTTGCCTCAAAATTCCATCATTTATGAACCGATTTCACAAATTTCATCAAAATTGGTTATATTAGTCTGGAGTTAGGTTTTGAAATAAAAATTACTAGAAAAAAATACCTATATCATCAAATTTAGCAAAACCAACTTGCGATTCATACTTTTCAGTTGTAGAATTCAGTTCTGTTTTAGTAATATATAATTTACACAACAAAATTTATTAATAATAACAAATACTTTTAAAAGTATCCTAAAAAACATTAAATAATATTTAAATAAAACACTTAAAAAAGTATAAAATTATATATCTAGTGACAATTCCGCCTAATTTTCCTGTTATCTACGTGACGTCATAAACATCACGCAGCCTAACCGGAAGAATACCCGACTAGTTTCGCTTCTAAACGAAGCATCTTCAGGAGGTCTTGACTTACCGAGCGCACGATCGAGACTAAACGGCCAGCGGCTAAACACGCCTTTATATAGGCCCGATCGTGACTCACTGTTCTTTGTTGTAGCTTACAATTGGTAAAGATATACGTGTTTATAGTGATAATTATATAACAATGTTATTGAATTGCTAACAGAATATTTTTAAATTATATATGGTATGTTTAGTGTTTACAAATATGAGAAATATTGAATAATATAGTAAACAATATTAGGAAACTAGTTTTAACTTAAAATTATGAAAGGGTCGCAGAGTGACGTCAACACTGGTTCGGCGGGTAGCTCGGTTCGGCCAGCAGGCGGCTTCCACGATGAAACAGTCACAGGACCTGCTTGTAGCTGCTCGGGACACGTGGGGATGACACGGTGGGTGGCGTGACTCGTAGCGTGACGTCATCACTGGTAGCTGGTTCGACGGGTGGCTTGGCTCGGCACGTTATGAAAAAATAATAAACAAATATTACAAATAATGTTTAAATTATTAGGTTTCACTAGATATATAATTTTATACTTTTTTAAGTGTTTTATTTAAATATTATTTAATGTTTTTTAGGATACTTTTAAAAGTATTTGTTATTATTAAATATGGATTTCCGCAAAGTAACGCCTGAATCTATTCATTAAAATTTATTAAATTATATATCAAGCTTTTTTCCTCAACATGCAAGTAATAGTATAATGTATTTGAGAGGAGCTACTTTTGTACATTACATTCTAAATACTACTACCAAAATTATTCATAAATGTTTTTGCAAGGGGCCGAATGGACATATCTAAATATTTGAAGGCCAATTGGGACGTTTAGGTATGTACTCAAGAACGAAATTTTAGGGGCAGAATTGTTCCGAGACCAAATAATGCACCTATTTTTTATTTATAGCTGATAAAGGAGCTGGCTTGCCTTTGACCACTATCTCACCTGATGTTAAGTGAACATGTGATCGAAGCGCAAGGACAGCTGCCGGGACACACCGTTAAGTGCTCGACCGTTAGATTTTCTACTTGAGGGTTGTAGCCAGGCGGGCATTAGCAAATTTCGCCCTACCACCGTGCTATAACGACCGCCATCCTATATAACAACCGGGGCCGACGTGACGGCTTAACGTGCCCTCCGACGGAAGTGCTCAGTAGAAATGTCACTACACTAGCGGTTACCCGTCCAAGTCATGACCGCAGCGGAGGTTGCGTAGCTTTGCGGCTCGTAGCGTATATAGTAATTTTCTTAGTTGAACCACTAAGCAAATTACGCTACGAGCGCTTCAAATACCCAGTGCCTCAGTCCTGTGTATGTGTTAGTTATTGGTTAAAGAAAAACATACGTAAAGACATGTAACAACCGGGGCCGACGCGGGCACGACGGCTTAACGTGCCCTCCGACGGAAGCGCTC
Source organism: Plagodis dolabraria (assembly GCA_963854805.1). Lineage (NCBI taxonomy): Eukaryota > Metazoa > Arthropoda > Insecta > Lepidoptera > Geometridae > Plagodis > Plagodis dolabraria. The sequence continues at coordinate 26,528,977 of OY978444.1, forward strand.
TATGTCACTAGCGGTTACCCGTCCAAGTCATGACCGCAGCGGAGGTTTCGTAGCGTTGCGGCTCGTAGCGTGATTTGCTTTGTACCACTTAGCAAAATATGCTACGACTACGAGCGCTTCAAATATCCAGTGCCTCAGTTCTGTGTATGTGTTATTTATTGGTTAAAGAAAAACATACGTAAAGTCATGTCGGGTTTTAACATGATGATGATTAGCAAGACTCAAATATGTCTTATTTGTATTGACATTATTTTTAATTATGTGGTTACTTTCAGATCGAATGGCGCGACCCCTGGCTCATAGCACTTCTATCATTTCACGTCATAGTTACCTTCACGTGTTTCTCTACGAGAAACTACGGTAACTTCCAAGTGATACTCTTCATAATATTGTGTGAGTATAAAATATTCATAATTAGTTTTATTTTAATAGCTATCATTACTATAGTTTCTATGCATACATAGGTTTGGATGAAGGACATGATCAGATCCTTAGCAACTGCGGTTCGATATTTTGGAGCTGATCCCGTATTTATACGACTAGGGCATACATGACTAGGGACTCTTGTATAAGGCGGCCAACCGTAATGCGAGCTGTAGTCCCGCTTTGAAATATTTAGTATAATAGTCCCGTAAAACGTTGAATACGTCCCGCATGCCTATTTTTCAACCACACACATGAAACATAACAACATAACACACCACAACACGGGCGCACAAACAACACCGCAGCTCAGCGCACCCACACGCTAGTAAGTTATGTGTCCAACTACGTAAACAATGATGTCCTAAAGGGCTGGGAGGAGAAGAAGTACAGCACAGAACAACGGCAGAAGGAGGTATTTGAAAAAACCAAAACACCGGAATATCATTAAAAAACTGTTTGTCCATAATTGTCCAGTTCTGGTGCTTACCAGGGACGAACTTAAGGCTACCAAAAATGTATTTTCGTTGATAAGTGCTCTGTGGATGCCAGAAAAATCGTGACTAAAAGTGGCAACACTACAGCTTTCCTTGTACCAATTATATGTTCTATGCTCAGAGTAACTATTACTTTAGTAATAGTTAACTATGAGGTTCTATGCTTGTGCTTAAATTTAATATGGGCATTTGTGAAGACATACTTAATAAAAACTCTTAACTTATGAAAAAGTGTTAAAAAATTCGATTTTAAAATTAATGACTTATGTACCGTACCTAAGGTTTTTGTAAGGATTTGAAAATATGTATGTTCCAAAGATTGAGCATAAGAGCGTCGTAGACTCTTAAATTGAATAAATGACTTTGACTAAGTTTTAGGTTTTTATGTATTTTTTGTAGGTAGCTATACTGACAAAAATTCATTCATCGCTTTCGCCCTAAAACGTATCTACCTACTTACAAAAAGTCCCGCATTACATTTTCAGAAAGTTGGCCGCCTTACTCTTGTACCTAATTACAAAACATATGAAACAAGTTGTCTTGTCACCGATACGATTAGTTCCATTGTGAAGTCGTTAGAGAAGTCATAGGTTATGTGATGTTATGGTAGTTACTTACCATATTATTATTGTCAGAGAATAGGTTACTATTTATACGTAAGTTGCTTCTAATCACATTGTAACTGCGCGCTATATCTCTCTTGGTAAATCTTTGTTTGTGAAAGGGTCGTGGTATAACTGTGAAACTCGTGTAATACATCAGAAAAGGGCAACTTATGACCATGCTAGCCATAGTCACGGTAATGTTATCTATACAGTATTTCAACTTCATAGAAACGGACGAAACGCGAGTTATACCTACGCGCCTCGATCTCGACCCGCGCTCGGTACGCAGACAGTCGCGTCTGTGCCGTAGTGGCAAATGGACGGTGTGTTATTTTTTTAACAATAAACGCGCGATATTTTCACAAAAAATAAGTTTATATACATATTTAATATGACGAGTAGGGTATATTGAGCTGTTTTTGGTTGCATGAATTCGTCAAAAACACATCCAGTTAGTGTTGTGATTCAATTTATGTAAAGAATGTTCATAGTATAATTGTAACACAAGTAATACTTTTCTGGCAAATAAATTATTTACACACTAAAGGTCCGCCCCGGCTTCGCACGGGTATTTAACGAAAATTTCAAATATTATAAATTGAAACGCATAAAAAAGTAGTTGTTGTAACATAACTGTAATAGTTAGACTTATAGTACTGCAAACTATTGTGTAGATATTGATGTCCTCTATAAAGTTGTAGTACATTACTTTGCTCTATTGTCAATATTTTCGCCTATGTTCATCAAGGATAATGTTGGATTCTCATGATGAAAGAATTTTTCAAATCGGTCCAGTATTTTCAGTCTCTTCAATGCAAACAATCAAATCTTTCCTCATTATTATAATACCATAAAATTACATATTCCATGACTTTTCTCTGTAATTGTAATCATGGGTGACAACTGACAAGGTATTGATCACACCCTGAGTTTGAGGCCAGTTTTTGTAAGTTTGTGAGTGCGTGAGGCGTGTATGTACCAACAGATCGGCGTATTCGGAGCACCAGTTTTGATGTGAGATGCGTGGTTAACTTTTTTAGGGTTCCGTACCACAAAGGTAAAAGGAACCCTTATAGGATCCCTTTGATTTGCGTCTGTCTGTTTTCAAAGGCCCATTCTCAAGAACGTGTAGAGATATATATGAAATTGAAATGTATATCAAATACAACGGTCAAGTCTCGTTCAGCTATATAAAATCATATCAATATACTAGGAACTCAATGTGATCAAAAGATTTGACCGTTTATGTCTCATATTTTCGCGTTTATAACAAGGAAATCAAAACCTACATAAGGCTATAATTCCAGTTGACCAAGAATCATTTAATTCGGCAAGGAGCAATGTCTTATAGCTTACATCGCATGTAAAGGAAAAAAAATACATAAATGGTTACATCAAAATCTTTAGGTCCTAGGTCGAACAAGTTTATTGGGAATTTTGATTGTATGGAATGATATTAGGCTTACTTTGTATTGCATATGATAATAGTCGTTATATACTTATGTGTGGATGTTTTTGTTTAAATAACTATCCGGTTGTGATTCAAAAAGCAGCTTAACTGGCAGGCAGGGTCAACTACTTTACCACTGTTCGATATCGTCACAGTACAAATTTAATATATTAAATGCACAAGTTAGCAAATTTAATCAATGTTAAACGGAGTCAAGGAAAACTTCTACGCTTAAGGTTATTCATATTTTAATACATGTAGTCTTTTTCTGTACCGGGACAGTATAGGGAAATCCGTAACCATAGAAGACAATGAAACTGTCGAAGTAACCATTAACTATTGTATACAGTTCCGTACCCAGAAGGTATAACGGAGCATCTTCTTAATGTCACTCTATTGCCAGTTTGCCCGTCCGTCGGAATGTATACCTGATATTGATTTAGCAATTCAGTGGAATTATTTTTCGAGAACAGTCCAGTCCATGGAAACATCAATCTCTAACAATGTTTTCATGTATTGATCCTCGAAAAGCTCAGTTATATTCTATTTCTATGAAATTTTGTGTGCATTATGATATTTCCTCGTAGCGAACCTTGCCTTGTTGTTTTTTACCTATCGCGGTCATGACTTGAATGGGTGATCGCCAGTGGAGTACTACTGATCTCTTCCGTGCTTCTGAGGGCACGTTCTGAGCCGTCGGGTTCCTTTGTTGTCCTAGTTTTGCAGTCATTGAGCATGTTGGTGGGACATTTGGCGAATTCTCGCCTTACTACCACTCTAATTATCTAAGAAGATCTATCGCCAAGCACCTAACGGTGAGCTCCGACAGCAGTCTTTGAGAGCCAGTAATTCTAGGTTAGCCTGAATAACACCTACACTTACCATCAGGTGTTATAGTGGTCTAAAGCTTGACTGTACTGTACTGTATCAGTCGAATAGTCCACTGCTGAACACAGCCTCCCCCAATATGTTGAGGGGTTTGCCATAATCCACACGCTTGGCAGGCGGCTTGGGGATCGCAGTGTGAGATATCAGTTCCTCAGAAAGCGCTGCTGCCCACCTTCTGGTGGCTTACCCTTAGTCGCCTCCTACGTAGAGACGGAGGGTGGCATTCTAGCCCAGCACCCAACGGGAAAAGGCTAGACTACCAGCAAAAAAAAAACCAACTATACATAACTTACATTTCAACTCTTGCACTTCTGACAAAATGTTACAAATATGACTCTGAATGTGTATTATCAGTATAGTGTTATAGCCATATTAAATGATTGTATCACTTGGAACAAATTACTAATTACATAGAGTACGAAAGTTAATATGGGTTTGTGTCATAGATTATATAAAAGTTACTACGTGCTGTGGTCCGATACGGGCACGTTTGTTACCGCAGTCAGTGCCGCAGTCGATCGTTTGGCTGTCGTTAGGGAAATGAGCGGAGTAATTGAAGCTATTCTATTAGTAGACTTTTTCCTCTTATACCACTCATATTCCTCGTATATCTTTGGTGGATACGGCCTTACAGCCCCCAAATTAACAACTCTTTGCCGACCAGTATGAAAATCAAACCATCTACTATTGAAATATGGCTCATATACCAGCGCACACAGTAAAGTGATAGATAGGGTAATCGCACCGACTGAAATGCGTTTTTTTTCTAGAAAATAATACAATCCACGTGGACGCCGCGGCGTATTATATTTTTTTTTAAAACGATGTACGGAAACGAAGAACGTCGTTTTCAAAATCGTATGTAGGTACCGACATGGGTTAAATATACTACGTTTATCTATCAATTGAAATGGTTTTGTAGAAAATTCGTTTCATCTATGTCGCTTAGGAGGAGATACGAGTTTAGTTCCGTAACTTACAGAAGCTTCATTTGAAAAAGACGCCATGATCGCGGACAGCTTGACTTTATCCCTATGCGAATCACTTATCAGGTGATTGACCGTAAAATTTCATATAATAGTTTAATTGAATACTATAAACCTATTACCTATTCGTTATACTGTACTTTTATAAAGACGCATTATTTATACGGAGTAAAGTAGGCAGGTAAACAGTATCCCACGTACTAATCCGGGACCAAAGTAATATAAATGATGAGTATCTGATATGCTCGAAACCCGGGTCGACGTATTCGATCCCCAACGTGAGTGTTTTTGCCGGTTTTATTTATAATATTTAAATACCAAAGTAATACTTTGTAAACAGTTTTATCAAAGCCCCTTCAGCCGTTTCGGAAGTCAGTAGCACGTTTTTAATATAATATTAATGTGTGATCCATGGAGTGCCGGGCTAGAATATTAGTACCCATTATACCCATTATAACCTCCGGTGGGTGTCTTAAGAGCTGGTAAATGGCGAAATACCAAAAGATAGGCATTTGCGCCTTCTGAAGAAATGCCATCTCCCCCTCGCAAGTCTGTTCAATGATATTTTAATCGACCGAGGTCATTTAAAATAAAACTCCGGTAATGTTCACTTAGCTCACTATATTCCGTGACCAATACGTCTGCACTGTACGAGAGATAAATCTAGACTGCTGTGTTCCCAAGTAGAATATACTCTCACAATTCTCGCCGAAAAGTGAAGTCAGTTTAGACACTAGAATAAATCTGAAATGGACTCGTGTCAATTTACTACCACGTAAACATCAATGATGCGTTGTGGAAGTCAAATTATTGTGATAAATCGAAAATACTAACATATGGTCAAATAATAAATTACATTAACAGCGGAGAATTAATTATAAAATAATACTTAATGATATAGTCATTAACTACATTATCACAATAGCTAACAATATCATGTTTTTTTATTCCAGTACTTTTAGTATACTTCTCTGAAAACATAAACGAGGTGGCCGCGAGGAACTGGGCGCTATTCTCAAGGCAGCAGTACTTTGACAGCAAAGGATTGTTCATATCCATCGTGTTCTCCATACCGATACTGCTCAACTGCATGATAATGGTGGTAAGTCTTGAATACGTTGTAAAACAAGTTGCCTATAAATTGAAATGGTTAATTAACTTTCCTTGTGATAAGACCGATTTTGATTGAATGCTTTTTTATCAGCCACGTATTAGTTATGTGCCCCTATAGCTCCCGGCTTAAGAATCTTAGCATTGTTTCATCTCTTCCCATAGAAAGATCGTAAAAGGCAAATAAGGGAGACCGATAAACACGCCAAATGAGCAGCGTGTTTGTATACGTCAATGTGTGCACATGAGGTGCACAACTCTAGCTCCGAGCTCTTCAATATCCCAAATCTCAACGTTCTTTCGAGAAATAACGGATATACTACGGAACAAACCGTTAGGTGGTTACTTGTCGGCATATTTTGCACTATCGCACCGTGCCGTGAAGCTCAAGTTTGCGTTGGAATAAGAACCATTGATCCTCTGTGTACATGTCCGCCTTAATCATGGTCCTTAGATATTGGTACTAGGTCTTCACGTCACATTAATATAGTCGTTAGTTAAGTAATGTAGGTAAGGGTCATTTAGCTGCGTCGTAGCATGCGCTCGTGGCTTGTTTGCGTCGACTGTGTTTTGTTTTCAGTTCTGTACTGCGCTGCCTGCACCTTAGCATATGCATATTATAGTCTAACCAAAATATAAGGCGGCACAGGGCATGCCTGATGCTAAAGTTTCCCCCCTTATAAACAGATCTGAATTTACGTATCGCGTGGTACTCAATTGCCTTCGCCAAAAGAAACACTCAGCACCCTCAAGTAAAAAATGTGTCGTCAAGCACCTAACAGCTATCTTTGACAGCCAGTGACCTTTCTAGACCTTACCTGAATAACATCTTTGACCACATCATAACTTACTAACAGACTCAACAGGTGAAATAGTGGCGTAAGGCGATAAATAAAAAAATCTAAAATGCTTTAATTTGATACAACTCGAACAGAACAACTTACTTAATTTACTAGGATATTAATGACCTCCATGTGCCACCTCTAACACCTCCATGTGCTTCAATGTTGCTTCCGTCACCTCCAACAAAATTTTACCAAAAAGTATATACCTAATCAATATCATGTAGGATTAAACTGGCCTTAGAAATAAGCTTAAAACTGTGAAATCGATTCAAATCACGATCGCGATCTTTGCTGAATAAATTATGATAAGATTGCACGTTTAGCTCGGCGCTATCATATTATACATAAAAATTATATCATACTAGTATTTTTATAATACTACACTAATCTATACTATACAGGGTGTCCCACGGATATGCCACATGGAGTGAAAGTACCTTGAAGATTGTAGATGGAACACTTTACTGAAAGAAGATATTATTAATATTTAAAAAACAACTTGAACTGCATTCATAGTTGAATTAAATAATTAGGTGGTTGAACCGGGCATCGAACCCGTTACACGAGAAAAATAATCACCATGTAGCTTTATCGTACCGATCAAAAATACAAATATTTTTTCTTTATAATATTAGTATACAGGGCGCCCCACGGATATGCCACATCGAGGGAAAGTACCTTCAAGGTACTTTCGCTCCATGTGGCAAAAATAATCATCCTGTAGCTTTATCATACCGATCGAAATTCTTCATCATAAGGGTTATTTAGCAAAAATCTTATGATTATTTTTCTCGTGTAACGGGTTCGATTCCCGGTTCAACCATGTAATTATTTAAATATCTATGAATGCAGTTGAAATTGTTTTTTAAAATCAAATAATATATATCATCTTTCAGAAAATGTTCTATCTACAATATTCAAGATACTTTCCCTCCATGTGGCATATCCGTGGGACAACCTGTAATATTAATAAGTAATATTAAATAGGATATATATCCTATTTTTATAATTTTAATTATTAATATTGTAGATGGAACATTTTCTGTATGATAAAGCTACAGAATGATTATTTTTGCCATATGTATGTAATATACATAATATTATATATTATATAATATTATAATATATATATTATATAATATTATGTATATTACATACATAATATTATGTATATTACATACATAATATTATAAATAGGAAAAATTTGTATTTTTGTATGCAACGAATAAACTTAAAACTACTGGACTGATTGGATGAAATTTGGTATGGAAATAGTTTGAGACCCGGGGAAGGACATAGAATATTTTTTATCCAACTGCACAAAATAGGTTAAACCATTACCCTTTTTTGCACAATTTTCACGCGATAACCGCCATAAACAAAGGCGGAGCAGCGGCCGCAAAGCTAGTTATAATATATATTAATATACGGCTGATAAACAATGCGTGCCAGACGCATTAGAAATACCTGGTTGATATGATAGTGGCTAGGCTAAGCAATTACTATTATTATTACTAAAATGGTTCTGGCATTGTATTCTGTTTGTACGTTTATCTGTACATATTTATTTATAAAATTAGTCGATAACAATAATCGGAAGATCCTAAGCAACCTGCTGATTATTTTTATCTGTGTGTAACTTCTATACATGTATATATATATATATACACCTAAATACGAGTTTCTCGTAGTAGAATGCGAGACTATTAATTTTAACCGTTTTCCAAAAAGTAGGAGGCTCAATTCGACTTCATGTTTTATGTACGTGCACTCCGCCAATTATGAACTGATTTTAATTATTATTTTTTGTTGTGTTGAGTATACCTCCAAATTTACCCCATTAAAATTTTATCGAAATCGGTTGAGTAGTTTTTAAGTTATAGTCAATTAACTGAAAAAAATGTATTTGCATATCTGTATGATGTAATGGTAATTGCAACTCTTGTTGGTGAACATTATTTCACGGAGTTATCGATCTGATACTCAACATGAAAAAAATATTTAAAAAAAACGTTACCGACTTCCACCACTAATAAGTATTAAACTATCTTTAGAAGTCAGACCATGATAATGTGAGGTCAAGGCTTTTAATTTGCATGGTACTGAGTTCAACACGTTATCTTATTTCTTACTTTCAAGTGTTGAAGTCGGTTACGTTTCTTTTTAAACACTTTTGACATGCTACGGTTTTAGCGTATCGCTTTTCTCTTACTTTATTCAGTCTCATCACATTCTTGACTCACGCCCATAGGCGAGTAACAACTCTTGATCTGGTCTTTTTCAAAACGTAGGTAATCTGGCTAATCTGATCAGAATACATTAACCGAGGACTTCTTCTAAAGCAAAAGAGATTAGCGTAAAGAATGACATAGACGAGTAGGTAGGTAGGTATCCAGTTGGCACGCAATCTACTATTCTTTTTTCTCTCCTTTCGTTTCTTCTCTGCATGCCTTAAACATCTCAGCATACCGTAATCGACTAATGTCACTTTATTTTATTTTCTTTATACTACTTTCTTATGACGATGCTCCTCTGGCTTAAAAATTTAAAACTCACGTTAGTTTATCATATTTTCCGTCGAAAAAGAGTGAGAGTTTTCAGCCAAGAATATTTTACGATACGTACGTATTTTTGTAGGTTACGTTTTACGAAGTTATAGTTAGTCGGCAGACGACATTAATAAAACGTATAATGTTGATAGCAGGCCTGTATCGTCACAATCTATAATAAAGTTTGGTGGGATGTTTGTGTCTTCAGACATTTTTTAAAATTCTATCTTCGTCGTTCGTCTGCTTTGTTTTTATTTACAGTTAATAGGCTGCCATTTGCTATAACGTATGCCATCCTAAGGCAATAACCGGGACCGATGGCGCGCTCAGTAGTGATGCCACTGGCGGTTCACTCTATCCAAGTAAACCTCAGCGGACTATAATATTGCTTAACATACTCGTATTTGAACGTTTAAAAAGCAAATAAGCTAGCTAGCTTTATAATTATGCTGAAACTTGAATGAATGAATGTATATTTATTTTCTAATTATTGGTATGCAGGCTTCAAGTGAAATAAGCAATCGCAAAAAAGCGAAAGTATAACTCCAATTTCTTGTCTATTTTTTTTGTTACATCTGTAATCAGATTCGGATACAAAAAATTTTGAATATCGTCGCATTCATAATTCGATTTCATAACTTTCTTTTCCAAAAAGGTCAGAAAAGATATCATCATATATCGAGATTAGAGACAGGTGACCTTGCTTAACCATTTAACGCTACCCTATACAATTTAATATAACCTAAGTAGTTATCGACTTCGGTAACAAACTTGCTCGCATCGCCCCATATGAAAGCCTAAACATTGTGTAAAGAGTGAAAAAACAAAAATTTGAATTCTGTTATCAGATACCACGTCCTGGTGCGATCCTCCGAAAATTGGTGTGAGATTATCTATTATTATTTAAAAATAAATACTAATATATAAAATTGTACTTTTTCAGGGATCATGGCTGTACCAATCTACGCAAATTATGACCAATCTGAAGAAAGCACAGCTAAGACAACGTCTCAAAGAGATGAACTTGAACAGAGAACAACAACAGCACGTTAAGGCGGACTAAAGGAACGAAGTCAATTAATATAGGTGCGAGAGAAACGATATTTTTTGCAGTTTTTGACGAACTTCAAGTGTGGATGCGAACGTGTGGTATCTGAAAACTGTGATGTGTAAACGAGAAGCGAGTCGCGTAAATCACCAACTTATCTTTGCTGGTGGCAGAAAAAGGTACTATTCCTTACGTTACGACAGTTGCTGATAGGTTCTTTGCCAACAGCGCATTTGTCAACTGTACAGTTAAGTTTGTGGTGATGTCGATGGCAGTCCATCGACTTTTGTATCGAAGTAAAATTTAACTAAAGATGAATTATTGTAATGAGTTGAGCGTCTGATGAAATAGGCGGAGAGGAGGAGAGGATATGCGAAAAAACTTCACTGAAACCGCAGATGTTTCCTAGGGTCCCTATTTTAGGGGCAGCATCGTACTTAGTGCTGTAGGGTCAATGACTGATGTGGGCTTAAAACTGAACTGTAAAATTTTACGACTAGCGTTCTAGAACGCGATCGAAATGCCGTTGGAGGATTCGTTCTATTTGCACACTGTAGTTGGACACAGTTGTTGCTTGCCATCACTATCATGCTGGTCATCGACAATGCAGAATGTAGGAACATACTCCTCGGCATTCTGTTCACATTGGCTTTAGTCTGATGCCGTGACAGCCATGTGCGTGACCTTTCCTTAGATTCTCTTGCGCTAACAGATGTTAACGCGTAGTTTCGTTGGGTGTATGTGTGTTTTTTGTATAATTTGACACAAACATCTGTTTTTTTCTAAGTTATATTGTTTATTGAAGCGCTCGTAGCGAAGTTTGCTTAGCCATTCTGAATCGATCAGCAAAGTTAAGCAACGTCCGCCGCGGTCATGAGTTGGATGGGTGACCGCTGGTGACATTACTACTGAGCGATTCCGTGCTTCGGAGGGCACGTTAAGCCGTCGGTCCCGGTTGTTGTCTTAGGATAGCAGTCGTTACAGCATGGTGGTAGGGCACTTTGCGAATGCCCGCCTGGCTAGCTACCACCCTCAAGTTGAAAATCTGTCGCCAAGCACCTAACGGTGTGTTCCGGCAGCTGTCCTTGAGAGCCAGTAACTCTAGGTTAGTCTGAACAACATCCTGGACCACATCATCACTTACCATCAGGTGAGATAGTGGTCAAAGGCTAACCTATCAAGCATAAAAAAAAAAAAAAAAAAAAACATATAATCACAGTATAACGAAATATGTCAAAAATCAAAACGCTATTGTTTTCCATGTGACCTGCAATAGCCAATCTTATTCTACCGCGATGTCTTCCAAAAGTCAGTTTTGTCTGCGATATCACGATATTGCCATTCTGCATAACTTTCATTCATTTGTAAATAAATTGTTAATTGATTTGGTTTGGTAGTTAATTTTACAATAATTCGATAGAGATCTTTTATCTCAAGTTTATTTGTACTTCGAATAATTACATATGTACAGTCGCCTGCAAAGAAGTATTTACTTCGTAATTTTCAAAATTGTGCCAAAATCTTCTGTTTCTCTTAATGTACACAGAAGTATCTTAAAAGAAAGAATAAATTGAATATTTTTACTCATGTTTATATTAACTTCAATAATTATTAAACTTAGCGACATCGCATTATTTTGAAAATTACGAAGTGTATACTTCTTATTGCAGGCGACTGTACATGCGAAATGTGTTAGGTCGGAACTTTAATTAAATAACATCTGAAACGAGGAAAGATATAAAATGTCTTTCAATATATATTATTCAAAGAAATTTTATATCGAACATCGATTTTAAATATCTTTTCTCCATTGATTATTGTTTAACTGAGTAATAGTTCAAAGGTTTTACTTCTATCAAGTTATAGTCACGCCTTGTTTTTCAAGAAGGTACCTATATAAGACCTCAGGTTCTGGAAACATTATCATGTCCTTGATTAGATGACAAATCAAATATTTAACGCTCATTGGACAATGGAATTCTATGACGTGACAGTTGACCAATGAGCGTTCTATATTCAGCCTAATCAAAACGTAGTAGGGGATAATTTCAACAGTCTGGAACAGGACGATATCATTTTATAGTTTCCTAAAACTTCAGAAAGTTCCAATAATTGACATTAATATTCAAAAAAGGAAATAGGTATTTTCGCGCATATTATTATTATGCCAATATAGTATTTTGACTATAAATGTTTCGGACGAGTTACCTCGATCGGTAACGGTACTTTTCCCTATTAGAATTTGAATTCGATTTGCGAAAGTTAAAAAACCTGAATTGACATTGTCTTTTGTATTACAGTAAAAAAATCTTAGACCTAACTTATTCGATTAATCGACTAGTCACCAAAATTATATTGAATTTAAATTGTAACTGTTGACGTAATATATAGAAAAATGATTATAAAGAACTATATTTTCTATAGGAGCTGCTTAGCTCTTTGTTTTGAAAATTATTTAAACGTTGACTGTGTCTTTTTATTGTTTCTAAAATAATAATCGAGTGTATCTATTGCACATCCACGCTTTTCGTATAGTATCTAGCTAGATAGAAAAAAAATACTTGTTGTTTGCCCGAACGCTTCGCGATGCAGCGATTTTACAAAAACAATCTAACTGATCATCTGCTAAATGTTATTTATAATACGCAAGTTATTCTTGAACAACATATACGAACACTGGGATAGACCACGTCCTACTAAGGTTCGCTTTTTTACACTACGTACTTCGCTCGTATAATTAAAAATATGTACTTAAAGAAAAAATAGATCTATTTCAGAAGAAAACCTTACTTCAGCATATTTATTTCTATACCTATTTTATTTTTTCGATAAACATACCTTCTCCGTCGCCAAGCATCTAACTGTGTGTATCGGCAGCTGTCCTCGAGAACCAGTATTCATTGCAGGTTACGCCTGTTCACCACCGTCAACCGCATCACGACTTACCATGAGGTAAGATTGACGCAAAAATGCCTTTATTTATCCATCCATGAATTAATTCCATTTCCTTAATAGAACATAACAAACGGCCCAAGAAACTTGTATTTTATTTTATATAAATACTGTGTTAAATATTGTAAATATATAGGCATTTATTTTAACAGCGTCAAGGAAAATATTTTATTTAAAATTTTTAATGGATCTTGCCACCTATTAATAAGATTTAAATCGGGGTAAGTGTAATACGAGGTCTTTTGTATTCTGACTTGTCATCGTTGACATGGCTTTATAATTGCCTATAATTATGGCATGACCAGCTGTACAAATGTATAGCGCAGAAGGAACATAATTTACCCTTATATTGTATAATTTGCGTACAGGCTTAGTAATGTTGTCATATATGTTTCTAACGACATATGTCGACAAAATTACACGGTGTTAATTATCGGGTAGATAATCGGTTGCAAGACGATTCCTCAATGCAAAACCATAGAAAAATGGCGGTTTCTCGATAACGTATTCACATATGTTACTAACAAAAGCTGTTATTATATGAAGTCCAATTATATTTTACAAATTATTGGAGCACAAAATTGTATGTGTGCCGAAAGTCTGCCGATTCGCGCCGGATGCCTAATCCACTCGGCCACCTGGACATACTCTTTCGAATTGAAATCTTGTGCTCAAATTATATTACTTTAATAGCTTAGCACGCGATAGTGCCTCTAATCATATTTAGAAATGAAGTCCAATTATTAATTACAGCTTTAGTTAGTATCTAATGTGCAGTGATTGCTTAACCGCTAGTTTGCAAACACAATCTAATCAACAAAATAGTAATTTTGTTGATTAGATTGTGTTGTAACAAATTGCTATTAAAGGTAGTGAAATAGCTTTATTAGATCTTATTAATTGTCCACACTACACATCTGTTTGTACGTCCAAACTATTGAAGTACAGTCTGAAATTTAATTTAAACCAAAATACCAAATTTTTTTTGTAAGCATCGAGCATTGTGTGTTAAGTGAAACAATCGGCTGAAATAAGTGAGGGTTGGTTGGAACTAAGGTCTCATATTACCTCACAACCGAAGACCCACCTCTTTAATTTACAACCTGTATACAGTAATTATGTTATGAACTTACGACGTATACTCGTATCATCCGTACTTATTATTTATCATTAAGGTAAAAACATCACTTTGACAAATAGTTTAACAAAGTAAGAATAATTTTTTTCTTAATTTTATTTTTGGCAACCTATTCGGCGAAGAATTTAATTCGATGAATCAGTGACGTGGAGTCATGACTGTTTGTCAATGACTACATTCGTTTGGCGGATCTTGCAGAATCAAAAATGTATAGTACTTATCGACTAAATGATTTATACGTATAATGGCGAATAATAGTCATATAAGTTGGACTGTTTCTTAAAATAATCAGTGTAAATAGAGACGGCCAGATTGCACAGCCAGTTAAATTCAGGTTTAACCTAGGATCAGAACTGACTATACAAGACATGTGCCGGCACACACCGTTAGGTGCTTGGCGGTAGATTTTCTTTTTCAGGGTGGTAAATGGTCAGACGAAATAACGTTATTACTACTTTTTTTTAATTAGAAATTAGACAAAATAATATCTGAAGATGTTTCGTATACTGGTTTCAGCTTTGTTTAAATTTCAAACCTAGATTTATTTTTAAATTGTAATTGTTACAATTTAAAAATAAATCTATGTATAAATATTATATATATAATTTTTAAAAAAATGATACGTATACGCTTCCAACTTAAATCTGTTGCATTTTTATGTACTTATTTTTGTGGTTTGCAAATCATTATCAGACAGACCTCAAATTTTACATTTTCTTCTGGTCATTGCAACGGATTATGGTGGTGGATTCTATGGGGAAGTTGTCTTGGCCGGTTCTGGTATTTCTATTTACAAAATGATGAAAATCACATCAATTAATTACATAAAAAATAGCTGGCAAATATGTAACTTTATTGCTACTAATACCTTGACATTATTAATATAAATCCTTCGTATTTTTTCTTACAATAATACATTTTCAATGTCATTATTAATGTGATTATCATTATTATTGTCAATGACGTCCATCTCACCACATTTGTACGCCCAACACAGGATAAATATGTTTATACAGACCTAGTTTAAAACATGTTATTATTATATGTATGACATCAAATGTGTTTGCAAATAAAAGTATCTTATCTCTTCTACTCTTTCGAAGTAAAATATGTATAAATTGTTTGTGCTTGTCTCATGCTGTTTATATTAAAATCTATAGTAAGGAATAAACTTGCCTTAATCTACAAAAATCGCAAGACAATAAATGTCTACAAAAATAAATAAGTGCCATTAGTTGTCCAACATACACAATAACTACCAATGTAAATAAAATAGTGATGATGGATTATGTGATATAATTAATTATAGGATATGGTAAAATAAGTTCGCTAGAAATCGTCTAGAATGAAAGGAATTTGTTTCTAGTTTGTATTTTGGTATGATATATTTTTATATTTTTTTTACGGTTGGAAGCAATGTGAATTGCACGCGGTTACACCTAATTTGGATATTGGTAATGTTTTTGTTTGTTACGAAAAATAATAATGTAAAAGTAAGTACATTTAGTTTTTAATTGCGTGCTTAAATAAGTTTAATCACGTTTTTTGTGTTCAGAGATGTATTTTGCACGACTGGAAATTATTTGTCTTAATATTATCGGTTTTATCTGATTTAATATTTAATAGGCAAGGCAAAGAAACATCACATCAGTAATAAGTACTTAATTAAAATTATAATTAAATTCTTATAACACATGTTTAGCAGTAGATATTGTATAACTGAGTATAATTTTACAACATATGGGAATAACTATTAAGGAATAATGAAAGAAAAGAGGTGTACTCATAATCATTTCATAATTTTACTAAACTTCATATAGGTAGGGTCACGTGTCTAGTGACGAGCTGCACTATGAGTGCAAATTGTCATACTGAGACATACAGTTGTTAAGTTCATGTGCCTGTAATTTAGAGGCTCTCAAAGGACTACTGCCGGAACACACTGTTAGGTGTTTGACAACAGATCTTCTACTTGATGGTGGTAGCTAACCAGGTGAGCATTTGCAAAATGGCCTTCGAACATGCTGTGAAGCATATAAGCTTTAACCGCACGACTTTATCTGCTTCTGAACGTATGTGATGTGTTTTTTAGACCTTGTCTGTAGCTTCTTAAAATTTCTCGAGTAAAAATTGTTTCGTTAAGTTTCGAAACAAAATTCGTATCTCCTACTAAACGACATATATATACGCGCATAAGGGCTTGCTTTGCGCAGTACTATATCGAGTTTAATAAGAATATGAAAAGCGGGGATAATACCCCCTAATATGACGTTTAATAAAGTTATTGAACGATTACGAATATTCCTGTATCTCAGGCTGAGGCTACATTAGGCACTTGTCCCACCACCGCCGACGAGAAAACGAGTAACTATCGACTATTTTCTCGTTCAAGAAACGTACAATAGATATACATTCCTTGTAAGTAAGAGAGATGCATATACTAATAGTTGATCGCTAACTGTTCACACTGCCGGCGACGACCCGCTTTACTAGTTTTGTCGTTACTCGTTAATCGTTGCCGGTGAGACAACTGCCTAAGGCTATGGACTTCATTAACGACATCATTATTTATAAAAGATTCATGTGTTCAGTGCACAATGTACTGCAATAGTCACAGCCCCTGTAGCTTGGTTTAAAGGGCCCTACAGTCTCAAATTTGCAAGTATGTCGGCTAGCACAAAAATAGATCAAACCTATGTTGAAATAAGGCTTATATCAGCGTACGCTGACACATTACTGAGACAGTACTCATAATAGTTACGTCCGAATTGGAAGACAATTTGAGAAAATAATACCTTTCACATGGACGCCGTTCTTTGATTTCAATATCGTATGTTCTGATATGAAGTTAATTTATTAATCGACATGGTTTTGTAGAATATAATTAATTTCGTTTAGTAGGAGATACGAATTCTGTTCCGAAACTTACGAAACCATTTTTTTACTCCATAAATTTTAAGAATCTACAGACATAGTCGAAATACACGTCAGTAGTCAAGGTCACGATGATACTAATTTTCCCGTTTTGGCTTGATTCGAGTTTGAAGGATGTAAAGCCTGTTAGTATCACTCGCACCATCGGGTTCAAATTAATGAAATTAATTTTTGATGCGCAAGTATTAATCGCTAATCAGCTGCAAATCACGTCGCTGCCTAATGTTGCTTCAGCCTTATATAATCAATACATAGTTTTATCAAAATCTGTCATTTGCAGTACTATCATTATTATGTATGAAGTTAGATAAAGGTATGTAACGATCATGAATACGCCCAATGTTGTTTATGTCACACGCATTTATCTTATTTTTATTGAATTTTAACTCGTTATTGCAATAATTTTCATAATGGTCCTACATTTATTCAAAATATAATATTTTCTATTATATTTTTAATAACGATTGTCATTATTTATGTAATGTTATATAGAACGTTTGACTTAATGTAATAAATACACTAAGGCTTCGTATTCAACAACGATTTGCAAGGAAAATGAGCGGTGTAAAAGGAAAAAAATCCACCAATAAGAATGCTTCATTTTCCTAACCTCGCTGATAGCTGCAATTCTATTGGTGCATTTGTTCCTCGAACACAGTCCATCTCCCTCGCACAGCACTGGCGTGTTCACAAAATAGAGTGCAAAATGTAGTCTCAGTGTAATAATAATTGGCCATTGAAATTGTTACGTCCATAGCGTAAGAATATTGTCATTATATATATTTTAACCATGAGTGGGATACAAACCAGCGCCATCCTATTACTATAGGAACCTATAGTCGGGACATGCGATAACATATTAAGCTATCATGCTGGTCAAATTTATGCTTTCGTTCCTATTGTTAACCGCTTTTAGGGGACGAAGCGACATGTGTGTTTTGGTAATTTTATCGTAACATCTCATTTGTTGTGATTTCGGCACGTTTTTTAAGTTTGATGACAAGTGTTAGTCACATAAGAAAGTCGTATTATACCCACTAGTTTCAGTCAAGTTAAAAGTTTAAACTATAGTTTGAACAATCCGACTTTCAAATTTGAAATATACTTCCATACTCTTAAAAATGTATTTTAATTTAAATAATTGCATGTAATCAAATCAACAAGTTACATAACTCCTCTTATATAATAAATACTAAAAGTACTGAGTACAAACTCTTGTGTTTCGTTCAAACTGAACGAAACAAAGGAAAAATAAATTAAAATGAGTCTATGAATACAAAAAGGGAATGACGTTGTATGTGTTGTTATATGTTGTACAAAATTTTGGAGGCAATTGTTAACTTATTTTTAACAATTTTCGCCTACATATATAAGGCCTATAGACTCTTGCGCTGACTAAATTATTGGATTAGCGATCAAGCATCAAAGTATTTAACTATTAGTATGAAATATTGTTCCATTTTTCAGTTCGCGATTGTACCGCTATTTTAGATAATGGCTAATACGCTACGAATAAATATGTAAAGAAATGGAAGTTGAGCTCAAAACACAGCAGAACGTAAACCTTACCGCAGTGGGCGTGGTTTAAAAAGTGTACCGCGCGGCTCAACAACAGTACCTTGACGCGACTAATCTGATCCGGTCATTTTTAAGCGCCAAATCAATTAACCAATCTAATTGAATTAGGAAAATTGTGCGTGTTTTCTTGATAGTTAGCATGATGAGTCCTTAATGAAAGCGGTAACTGTGTGAGAGTTCTTCATTACATATTTATTCGTTGTATATACGGAAGTTCCCTCCATAGGATTAGATATAAATCACGTTCTAACTATATTCTAGACATATAGATCAATTCTTATATCATATCACATGCATCAGGATATTATCTTTGTTGAATGTCTTTATGGCCATGTTATTTTAGTGACAACTACATATGATACGTACTGATAAAGGTTTTTATTATATTTATGTTATGTACATATTATTGCACCAAGAACTAAGCTTGCGTGTTCTTTTATGGTATACATATGTAATAAAGCTAATACGAGTACGTAATAGGTAAACACGACTGACTACTACGATAATTATGTAAGACCGTATTTTCCAGGTAAATTAAAGACCAAAATACCCGAAAAATACGGTAGTGCGATAAAGCCCAGTTTATGAAGTTAAATGTTACCCTATAGGTAGCAATTGAAGACTGAGTGACTGACAATTTGAATGGAGCCATTGTAATAGGTTTTACTGTATTTTGACTCCTAGGTGAATAAAGTGCCTCAAGAGTTTAGTTGCCTGAACTAAACCGTTCGCAGATATTTTCTTGAGCTATATTGTGTAATTCAAAAATACATTTATTTAGTATTGACAATTTGTATAATGAATAAATTAAGAAGAAACAATAATGCATTACAAGTAAATAAGGATACGGTTTTTGTTATTATCTTTATTTAGATATTTACATATCTTTGTACTTTTTGTGAATGGGAATTCATCACTTTCTTAGATAAACTATTAACTTTATCATACGGCCTAAATAATGAAGATCTTTCAATTATCAATAATTTTGTGTACAATTGTACAGCTATCCTGTTGAGAAATGTCTTGACTATAAAAATATTAAAAAATTACCATATTTTGGAATAAAAGGGATAAAATTCCTATCGGAACGTTTATCCTGATGGTTAGACATTCATAATGGACAACTATCGTTTACTGTTTGGATCAATTGTAAACCTATTCCGCATTGTTTGAGAATTTCAATCCCGTATTTCGTTTAACGTCGAGCGTCACTAGCTAAATCTCGTCTGCTCAGGGGCGCGGCGCATATAAGTAAACGAAAGTCTAAACTCATTGGGCACGTACACACTTTCGTTTTCTTCTATAAAAAAATCTTTTAAATTTCAGTTAGAAATTTCAAATTATGCGGATATTCCACGAGTGATTTCCTAGAAACATTTTACTCGACAAGGTTTTAAATTTTGAATATCATTTGATGTAGTATATCGTATATTCATATTGCTTGACATCGCTTACTAACGTATCTAGTAATTAAGTTAAGATAAAATTTTGATTTATGTATGCTTGAATAAAGGAATTGATTGATTCTGTACTTACTTTTATTTTTAATTAAGTATATGTAGGTAACTTGTTATGGCTCTTTCTCTTAGGGATAGGCAGAGAACAAGGATTTCTACTTGCCATGATATTAGGACATCTTTCTTGCTTGGCCTCGCTCCGGACGATACCTTCAATTTTCCGAACGTCTTTTTCCTAAAACGTTTATCCGATCTGGTCGTACTAGGATTGCTGAAGTCATTCCAACTATTAAATTTGCATTCGCCTTGTATGTTTATTTACTATTGTGTTTGGCCATAATCTTTCCTGTTGGTAAACGGTCGGGATAAAAGAAATGGATCTTCTATAAATTAATAAATAGGTGCATTTTACGTGCAACACATAACTTAAGGTTTATGTAATGGATGTGGGTGCCAGGATAGAATGTCACCCACTCACGTCTTCCTGTGGGTTTCGTAAGAGGCGACTAAGGTTAGGGTAATACTGGAAGGTGGGCAGCGGCGCCTTCTAAAGAACTGATCTTACGATGCCTGAAAAGTGTGGTGATTGTGGAAAACCCCCCTTAGGGAGGATGTGTTCAGCAGTGGAGAATACAGTTACACCATAAGTTAATATACTTAATATTTTATACCACACCCACTCAGAAAGTGTCTCAATATTCGTTCAAAAACGTATAATGAAGTTTGTCATTTCTCCCTTATAAATGTGCGAGGGGAAAAGTTATATTTAATTTCATTCCTTCCCTTCGTAGCAGTGAAGAAATGTTGTACGAAAATCCATACCTACCCTGCTAGCGCTCTTTTGCTTTTGAGCTGCCAACAAAAAAAAATACAATCGTCAAATCTCGAAAAGGTTTTATATCAAATAATTAGAAAAAAGAGGTGGGATTTTTTTTGTCCTCAATTTTCAATGAAAGGAGTTAGCATACTTTCTCTGCAGTCTGCAATTAAAAAAAGCGTTCCAATTTGTTTTGTTAAATTTTGTTTTTTTACTTGATCTATGAACCGTAGTAATTTTTAGAACATTTGATAGCTACCAAATTACGGGTCATAGATCTTAGATGAGACAGGTGTCAAATTGTCACTTTTAAAATTTTATTTTAGGTGAAATTTTAGTCTGAGGATTCAATGGTAGGTACCACGGTTAATAGAAAACAGCACGGTACCTTCAACGGAACCATGTAATGGTACCACGACAAATGAACGAAAGATCAGACAGACGGACCCATATCATTCGAATGCTTTTCCGATTCTCTACGATAATTACAATTTGGAATGGTGGATTGGATATCTCCATAATGTCTACCTGGAATTTTCCCAATATTTTGACCAAGATTCAAACAGCTGCAATTTTGGTAGAAGACACAAGTCATGGACGTATGTTTTGAAGTGCTCGAGGGAACCTATTTGTGAAGCAGTTTTTGCGCAAGAATCAGCTGTTTCATTCCCAGGAATTCCAGAATGACCTGGAATCCAAGCAAGAACAATGTTGATGCCAAGAGAATGACAGTACGGTTAGTTATTCATGTGGTAGAAGCCTCTGACATAATAGAAGAAAAGACGGAGGCTCGTAAAACATCAAACTGAAGCCACACTTTTATACATGTGTGCGATAGAAGTGTTGCCACATGAAAGCAAAAATAACTAAATTGTAGGATTTATTGGAGAAAAATTTTAGAAAATATAAATATACAGCAAAATCTGTTCGTAAGAATACTTCGCAATAACATAATGTTATTTATATAATGCAATATTATTATAATATTGCACAAACGAAACAGAGTCTATTAAAAACAAAAACACGTGCACACACATAAACACACCCTCTTACACAATACACACTCACTCCACACAACACACCTCACCTCACATCTTCGAATAAGCACCTCTACGCACACCCTCTTCTGTCTACCTAAGTAGCTATGTTTTCAACATATATATTTTTTGTAGTATGCTTATATTATTCTAAAGATGTTGATCTAAACATATAATATGTATCTTATGCAAACATATAATTGTTTTGATACTACAGCGAAATATATAATTTTATGGTGCATATTGTATACTATTTATAATATATTATATTTTAGGATTAATTGCATTATATAAGGTTGCGTAATTTACGAAATTAATATTGTTATATATTAACTATACCTAACTTTAGTAGTTTGTCAGTGATGTCACCCAAACGGTTTTAACGGAAGACCAGCGCTGGTTGAACGACCAGCATAACGCTGAGTTAAGGCCGGTTTTGCGACAGATATAAGTATTTTTCTTCTATAATTTGTATGTTTTATTGCTATTATTATTTATTTGTTGCAAAATAAACATTTTTCTTTCTTTCTTTTCTTTCTTTCAATCTTTACGATTATTGTTAAATATGTTTCGCAATTTTTTTTAAGATTTTCTAGAATTTACTTTCTTCAGGATAATAAATAATTGACCAAAGGCGTGCTAGGTTACGTATATGGTATTGTTTTGCCGCAGGTGCCGTTTTTTGTGTGTTTTTTTTTTATATTTCTTTGACGGAATAAGCTGAAAGTACTTTAAATTCAACTAACGTGTGAAAAGTAATTCCAGATAACTTTTTCTTCACTGAATATGTTCTTTTTTTGCAGTGTTTTAATACGCAAGTGGGCATTTTTAGTTTATTTATTCCGTTGTGTGACGTGTGTAATGTGCCTATCGTGAACTCAAAGTAGGAGTGATAGATGAGATATATCGATATTACAAAAAATATCTATATATGTACACGATATATTGCTTCCGATATGTATATCGATACATCAATCGATATTATTCAACCGATACAACACCATAGCTCACTTGACATGTTTGACCAAAACCTTCACATTTTCAAAAGGGATGTTGGCAAAGTTGTTTTTTATGGAAAATTGATCGTAAATTTAATTTTATCATTTTCTATTAACTTTTAACAGTATAATATAAGTGCATGCTGCAAATTATGCTAATCATAATGTGTACACATATATAGTCCGGCTCGTAAATGTTAACCTATATCATATGTCTTCTTTAAGTGATTGTATTCTGTTTTGTGTATCAATATAAATAAATAAATCATAACGTATTTAAAAAGTAAAACCACGAATTGTGAATAATTAGCCTTCGTAACGGCTTTTTTTATGCAAGCCTATATTTTTAATCCAAGGTGTAGAGAGAAAAATATTGCGAATTAAAAAAAAAAGTTGATTTGTTTCTTTACCCTAGCTGTTTTTACTTATATCAATCTGTCAAATATTTAACATTATAGACTAGCTAAATTAATTAAACAAGAAAAACATTTTCTCCGATATATCGCAAAGTATCATACTATAAGATAAGTATCGATACAACGCTACGATATATTATATCCAAAAATATCGATACTTTTTTTTTTGAACATCCCTAACTCAGAGCAATGTGTAAGAAAGAGGGAGTCTAAAGAAAATCAAAAGTTACAATAGCCTCTAAGATTTCACTAATAAACATTAGCTTGTTTATTTAAAGTATATAACCTTAGTAAGTAGTGATACGTACACCGACTTTTGAAAACTGCACACTTTTGGAAACAATCTAAAATATATGTCTGGCAACACTTTTGTTTACATTTTTATTCGAAATTATAACCTAAATTGCGTTGTTTAATATTAAAAAAAGTACATTATATTCAATAATTACGTGTATTTTAATACTCAAGATGGTTTTTATTTTATTTATTCTGTTATGTGTGACGTGCATAGCGTGTGATGGTCTACCGCGAATGAGGACAAAATTGGCCGAATTTGATGCTTCATTTTTGATTTTCATTAGACTCCCTCTTTCTTATTCATTTCTCTGAGGGTAGAAGCATGGAAGTAATAATTACTACGTACAACAGGAGTGAGCTCTATCTGTGTATCTTGCAGCTAAAATAAAACCTTATGCTAAGGTCGTAAGAGTCTTGTTGCGCGCAAAATAAAATGAAGCCAAGTGAGAGAGCAACCACTGAACGCTGTGTCCTGTTCTAACAGTGACTTAGAGTTAAGTTGATTTCAATCCTTTCGTTGTTTGTAGAAAAATATGTGATTGATGTAATGTAATGAAATAAAAACATTTCTAAAATGTTTCTAAATATAAATAATAATTTAATACCGACATGTAAAAGCAATATTATTTGTTACTACGTGTAAAGCCTTATTAACGCAAACATTTTGCGATTGGCGTATAGGTTTTCTTTTATTTGTATATAATACGGACACCTGACCTGACAACTCCACATGAAATCGCCGACTCGGACGTTAATGGCGGAGTGTTTTTTGATTTCGTGATATTTTTGAAGAATTTTAGTTAAAATGGGGAGAGTTTGTGTCGTAGAGGCTTGCAGAAGCGAGTATTATCCTGATTTGTAGTTTATCTTTTCACGGGTAGTAATTTTAAACATAATTTGTTAGTGAAGTATTACGGTGACTTTGCATGACTATCCAATCCTAGTTCAAGAACAAATAACTTAAATACCTATGCATTTTTTTTCCTTTCTCTATAAAAATAACTTTGTTTCAATTTCAAATTTCTTAAAGATCCTCATGTTAGGGAAATATGGATAAATATTATACCCATGAGCTCTAGCCGAAAACTGACCGATGCATCGCTTGTATGTAGCAAACATTTTAAAGTTCAAGATTTTGTTGCTCGTTTATCACGACCAGTATTATTCAAATGTGATGGAGTGCCCTCGGTTTTTTCCTGGGTTTGCGGCAGAAATTTCACAAGACTGTTTTATTTCGCAATGTCTGATTTAGAATTAAACTTAAATGTAAACTAAACTGTTTTTTCTTACATAATTAATTTAATATACCACAATAGATAGCTTATCGTAATTTTATCTCCGTCCAGCTGCATGTCGTGTCCCACAAGTAGTCTACAGTAAGTACCTACTTAAATGACGCGAGTGTGAAAATCCAGCAAAAACAGGAAATGTAAAGTGCCGCAATGGCAAGTTTATCATCAGCATCTTCGATTAAAATCCATCTGAAGCAATGGTCTGCTGACGTCAGATCACAAATCATTTTTATAATAATTGTCCTCAAATCATATTTCAATATAGTCACCATCGCCAGAGAGGTATAAGAGGTACAGTTACTAATCTCTCGTTCAGCTTCAATTTTGCGACAACAGATCATTCCTGTTGTACGTAGTACTTATCACTTCCATGGGTAGAAGTGACGATTTTATGAAGATAACGGCATGCCACCAGAGTTAAAAAAAATACAGCTCCAGAACTTTCAAAAAAGGTTTTATATCAAATAATCAGAAAAAAGAGGTGGGATTTATTTCGTACTGGATTTTCAATGAAAGGAGGTTGGCAACCTAGCAAATCACTGCACTACGATAAAAAAGCGCGGCAACTTATTTGTTTTGTTACATTTTGTTTTATAAATTGATAATATATGTAACAGTACATACGCTTTTAATTATTCTAAATAATTTTATGTCATCTGATAGTTAAAGTGACGACGTTATAGTGACGGCGCCACCAGAAATAAAAAATACAGCTCAAGTCATAAAGAACTAACTTCCTGAGACGTCTCGGGACAAATGCGAGAAAACGTATAACTATGTTATGATTTTATTTTCCTCGTAGGTGTAGTATAAAGCACTATGTATCGGCAGTAAAGCAGTAAGTAAGAATTTTTTTTACGTTGCTAAACAGTGGGTAAAGTTATATTATATTGAAAACGTTTTTACCTTTTTACCATTGCACAATATAACATTATGAATGTTATTTTTAGAATAGCTAAATATGTATTACCTCTTGTGAATGTGTTATGTAAAATTTCATGACGGTAAATCGAAATTGTCACGACTGTTTTATTGGAAGTTCCTACCCTCACAAACTTCCAAAAAAGGAGGAGGTTCTCAATTCGTCTGTATTTTTTTTATGTTTGTTACCTCAGATCTCTTGACTGGGTGAACCGATTTTGAAAATTTTTTTTTTTTTTGAAAGTTGATGCTTGTCGTTTGGTCCCATTTTAAATTTCATCAAAATCGGTCAAGCCGTTTTTGAGTTACACTAAAAAAATATAAAAAAAATTTTTAACAAAAAAATGGAACCGACTTCCACACCCAAAAGTTTGAAATAACTTGTCGAAGTACCATGCGCACAATATTGTGATAATAGGTACTTTTGAACCATCATGGTAGGTACCGACTCAACAAGTTATTTCATACTTTTGGGTGTTGAAGTCGGTTTCATTTTTTGTTAAAAAGATTTTATTTACCATTTTCCACGAGTATCTTAAGGTATCGATAGTTGCTACAGTATATTTATATATTGTGCACTTTAACGATATTTTCTACATTTGTAATCGATTTAACACTGTTTTTACTAGGATGGACAACTCAAAGGACGTGACCGCCAAACGGTCCCAGGGCCTTCAGGTCTTCAATGCAGAAGTTCAGCACCACGCTGTGAACAACGGACAAGAACCAGGTCTACCTCTTCTAGTGAAGGTAGTAGCTCAAAATCATCTTCATCTTCGTCATCTGCTAAATCGAATCGCAAAATAAACGTCATTGCGGCCGTCGCCATAAGACCCCTTTTCTTATGGCGACGGTCGCGATGGCGTTTATTTTTGGCAAACGTAATCGCAAAGATGATTTGTTGCACAAACTATCTCTTGAAGTAAGTAAACTCCGTAGACGTTTTTATGATGACGGTAGCGGTGTAGGACACCTTAGAAAGCGCCCTACAACTACGTCTGGTGTTCCAGTAGAAATAAGTAGGTACAGATGGTAGATAACGATGACGAAATCTCCTTATTAGATAGCCGAGAGGGTATGTCTTTGTGTTGCGACGAGGCGTTAGGCGATCAAAATCAACAACCACGTGATTGTCTGCAATTCAATTTTGATATTTAGGTTAAATTAAAGGAAGAAAGTTATATTACTGTTCTCGAGTTTCCTTCTTCTTGCCTAAACATACTTACTCTCGAACAGAAATAGATCGTTTTCTTCCCTCTATGTAGGTACAATATGTACTATTCTTGAAATACCTATAATAACATTTTCCGATACGAAATTAGTGCTTTTCATGTTGTTAAGGCTATTATATTCTAAATCAGTAGGCAAATTTAGCGTCCGAGAGTTGCGGGCTATTAACACTACGTGGCGCTGCGCTCTAGTCGCACAGCGCGCGACACGTCGCTCGCTGATTGTACCCAGCCGCACGCTATTAGCGTCACAGTGTATTAGTTGATCAACTTTAGGTATCTGCTACTAAATCCAGAACTGCATCTAAATAATTGTTTTGTTCTTGTGAACATTTTTATTCGCTTATAGAATAAAAATATGCGTTTCACAATACGTACCTATTTTTATTAGATTTGGTTCGGATATATTTTAGTGTTCCGAACTCAAAACGCAAAATGGAGCGCATATTTATGAGTGCCCGATGTCTGTCTGTATGTCCGTCCGTAACTCATTGGTCTTTAGCTCGTAAACGAAATAAGCAACAAACCTACCTAACCGAAACAAACGGCGAATAATGGACTAGACTTTATTTATTTTATTATTTTTGTTACCAATACGTAGTAAAGTAGCTGAAAAATTGAATTCTGGCATGTGGTCGTCTGTAGAGTAAATGTATAATTAGTATGAAATAACTTGCGGAAGTTGAAAATAGAGTATTTTAGATGAGCATGGTACCGACTTTAACAAGTTATTGCATACTTTTCAATGATTTGTAAGTTTAGTTTGGCATAGGTATTCTGAAATACAACAAACTAATCGATGCTAATATTATAATTTATAAAAAGGAATTATTTTATTTTGTTATTGTATATAACTGATAAATAAGATAAAAAAAAATAACACTTTGCCCGTAGAAATACGATTCTAAAAAGTAGGGTGAGCACATGTAAGCAGCCACGTAGCAGGGATATTACGGTATGGGTATTTACCGATACGATTTCAGTAAATACCGTAATGAAATAAGGGTAACAGGTGTGGTAAGGGTGTAAACAATCTGTTAGCATAATTGCGATACGATTACCAAATTCCATTTCGGTATATGTATTTTATGTTAGTCAATGAGAGTGCAGCAGGCGGGCGGGGGTGCGGTTATGCGGTGGCGCGATACGCTGCGGGGGGGAGAGTTTATTAGCACGTACCTATATTATTTGATATGAATGACGGGAAGTAGGAACAATAACATTATTAGTTTCAAATAGGATTTTCAGTGTAACACACTGCTAGGTGCTTGGCTACAGATTTTTTCTTTGAGAGTGGTAGCTTGATGGCGGGTAGCATGGTGGTAAGGCATAATGCCCGCCTAGCTAGCTACCACGCCCAAGAAGAAAATCTGTCGCCAAGCACTTACCGGTCTGTTCCGCTATATGTCCTTGAAAACCAGTAATTTTGCGTGGTGGTAGTGGATTTTTCGAATGCGCGCCGGGCTAGCTACTACCCTCAAGTAGAAAATCTGTCGCCAAGCACTTATCGATGTGTTCAGCTATATGTCCTTGAGAACCAGTTATTTTGCGTGGTGGTAGAGGATTATGCAAATGCGCGCCTGGCAAGCTTACTACCTTCAAGTAGAAAATCTGTCGCCAAGCACTAACCGGTGTGTTCCTCTACATTTTGCGTGGTGGTAGACGATTATGCGAATGCGCGCCTGGCTAGCTACCACCCTCAAATAGAAAATCTGTCGCCAAGCACTTACCGGTCTGTTCCGCTATGTGACCTTGAAAACCAGTAATTTTGCGTGGTGGTAAACGATTATGCGAATGCGCGCCTGGCTAGCTACCACCCTCAAATAGAAAATCTGTCGCCAAGCACTTACCTATCGATGAGTTCAGCTATGTGTCCTTGAGAACCAGTAATTTTGCGTGGTGGTAGAGGTTTTGCGGATGCACGCCTGGCTAGCTACCACCTTCAAATAGAAAATCTGTCGCCAAGCACCTACCGGTGGTAGCTAGCAGTAGCTAGCCAGGCGCGCATTCGCATAATCTTCTACCACCATGCAAAATTACTGGTTTTCAAGATCACATAGCGGAACAGACCGGTAAGTGCTTGGCGACAGATTTTCTACTTGAGGGTAGAGATCCGCGCCACGCCGGCGTGCCGCCGCCGAGTTACCTCGGCGCGCCGCCGCCGCCGCCGGGTCATGAACAAATTCACGCCGACGTCGAAAATCAATTTAGAGTTTTCTGCCGTGAGGTGCATTACCCTGGATAGCTGAGGTGTGGGGGAGTGCTCCGACCGGAATCCGAACTGCTCCGGTCGGGACTTCATGTGAGGGGCTATCCGACTTAAGAAGAGGCGTTCAAAGACTTTCGAAATGCATGTAAGTAGAGTGATAGGCCTGTAATTCTCGGGTCTCCAAACGTCTTTGCCGGGTTTCGGGAACATATCCACGTGGCTCATTTTTCATTGAGAGGGTAAGTGCTCCGTGCGCAGGATCCCGTTAAACAGGCGCGTGATAGCTGCCGTGGTTTTAGAGGACAGGTGACGGATCACTGTCCATTATCTTCTTCTGTGTTTTATGGGACACTGAAGTATTCATCGAGGAACTGTTCCACAGAGTCTGAGTATTCTCTGTTCACTGTGGGATTGGGCTTGAATAAGTTTTCAAGGGATTGGGCAAATATTTCTGCCATGTCCTCTGCTCTGTATCTCAAGTTGCAATTTTCGTGGAAAAGACAACGAATTGGTTCTGAGTGTTTCCTAAGTTGCCTGCAGAGTTTGTGGAGTGAGGCCCAGTTCTGTGGATGGGGTCTCATTAATGTTGCCAGGTTTTTCTGAGCAGGCGTTTTTCTTTTATGAGCTCTCTTATACAGCGGGGGAGGATGGGCAATCTCGATTCTCCTTAGGGGTTTTCTTTAATTGTGGAGGTATGAAGTGCCTTCTGCGTGCATTGAGTGATCTCTTCTGCAAGATTGTCCACTTCTGATGGGGTTGTGACATGCCTTGAAGTTGAGGTATCTCATGCGGTTTTCATAAACTTAGGCCAGTCGATTTTGGGCTTTTGTGGAAGTTTGTGTAACGGTTGGTGGCAAGATCCTGTTTCTTCAATATTTTGACTAATTAATTTGAGTAGGAACTTACTTGTATGCAAGAAAATAAACATTTACCCTTTTAGTACATATACAGCAGATTTAATTTTTCTATTCCACCATATAGGTAAAAAAATCAATAACACGCCGGCTACGCCGCGCCGCGCCAGGTACGTTTACCAGCACGCCGCTGCCGACTTTCATGACCGCGGCGCGGACCTCTACCACCGAACCGCCACGAGACGTTCCGATCATGCTGCGATCTCTTTCACTCTCTCACACCAAACGATACACATATCTCGCTCATCCATTTCATTGAGATTCGTTCTAAGATAAAACAAAATGACGATATTTTCTGTTTTAACAATAAAAGCTATAATTACGCGTGAAATTAAACAGTTTTCTTATCTCTCACAGTGCCTGTATAATTGGTGCCAAGTCTAAGACACAAGGAAGGCATATTGTCCACAGATTATTCCTAAAAAACACGATTAGCGGCGATGTAGGTATTCACCGGATGCTCGGAAGTGCAAGACTGATACTCAGGTAATTACCCTGAATTCGTCTAGTAAATATGGAAGGCATACAAATCATCTACAGGTAAAAAAATCTTAGATAGTTAGGTACGCGTTCTATTGAAAACTACCACCTCTTTTGGAGGTCGGTAAACAAAGGGTGTCGACCTTTGAAGGTGCACATAATGTGATGATCTGCATACCTAGTAGGTACTTAATTCATATTTGCAAGGAAACGTTTTCATTCGTATTCTAAATAACATTCATACAAGTACAAGGTACAATACCATTCGAAAAGCTTCCGAATCCGAGAGAAAACTGTACCTAGATAGGTACTCTGGAAAATACACTTACACACATTACGTACGTACTTACCTACTTACGAACACCTGACTTTAACATGTAGTAAAAAGTTAAAACATTTACATTATTGTAAAAGAACACAAAAAGTGTGTTTTGTTTTGTGCGACGATTGTTCGTTAGTTATAATTTGAATAATATTAATTGTATCAAAAAGGGGCGCCCCCTGCCGCTTAACGCGCCGACGCCGATGCGACGCCGAAACTGACACCTATTCCGACACTGACGCCTATTCCAACAATGACACCGACGCCGCCGCCAACGCCGATGCGACGCCAAAACTGACACCTATTCCGACACCGACGCCTATTCCAACAATGACACCGACGCAGACGCCGACACCTATTCCAACAATGACACCGACGCCGACGCCGATGCCGATGCGACGCCGAAACTGCCACCTATTCCGACACCGACGCCTATTCCAACAATGACTCCGACGCCGCGCGCCGACGCCGACACCTATTCCAACAATGACACCGACGCCTACGCCGACACCTATTCCAACAATGACACCGACGCCGACGCCGACACCTATTCCAACAATGACACCGACGCCGACGCCGACGCCGATGCGACGCCGAAACTGACACCTATTCCGACACCGATGCCTATTCCAATAACGACACCGACGCCGACGCAGACACCTATTCCAACAATGACACCGACGCCGACGCCGATGCCAACAATGACACCGACGCCGACGCCGACACCTATTCCAACAATGACACCGACGCCGACGCCGACGCCGATGCGACGCCGAAACTGACACCTATTCCGACACCGACGCCTATTCCAATAACGACACCTATTCCGACACCGACGCCTATTCCAACAATGACACCGATGCCAACGCCGTCACCTATTCCAACAATGACACCGACGCCGACGCCGACGCCGATGCGATGCCGAAACTGCCACCTATTCCAACACCGACGCCTATTCCAACAATGACACCGACGCAGACGCCGACACCTATTCCAACAATGACACCGACGCCGACGCCGTGCCGATGCGACGCCGAAACTGACACCTATTCCAACACCGACGCCTATTCTAACAATGACACCGACGCCGACGCCGACACCTATTCCAACAATGACACCGACGCCGACACCTATGCCAACAATGACACCGACGCCTACGCCGACACCTATTCCAACAATGACACCGACGCCGACGCCGACACCTATTACAACAATGACACCGACGCCGACGCCGATGCAATGCCGAAACTGACACCTATTCCGACACCGACGCCTATTCCAACAATGACACCGACGCCGACGCAGACACCTATTCCAACAATGACACCGACGCAGACGCCGACACCTATTCCAACAATGACACCGACGCCGATGCGACGTTGAAACTGACACCTATTCCGACACCGACGCCTATTCCAACAATGACACCGACGCCGACGCCGACACCTATTCCAACAATGACACCGACGCCGACGCCGACGCCGATGCGACGCCGAAACTGACACCTATTCGGACACCGACGCCTATTCCAACAATGACACCGACGCAGACGCCGACACCTATTCCAAAAATGACACCGACGCCGACGCCGTGCCGATGCGACGCCGAAACTGACACCTATTCCAACACCGACGCCGACGCCGACAGCAATTTTAATACCGACACCTATTCCAACAATGACACCGACGCCGATGCGACGTTGAAACTTACACCTATTCCGACACCGACGCCTATTCCAACAATGACACCGACGCCGACGCCGACACCTATTCCAACAATGACACCGACGCCGACGCCGACGCCGATGCGACGCCGAAACTGACACCTATTCCAACACCGACGTCTATTCTAACAATGACACCGACGCCGACGCCGACACCTATTCCAAAAATGACACCGACGCCGACGCCGTGCCGATGCGACGCCGAAACTGACACCTATTCCAACACCGACGCCGACGCCGACACCAATTTTAATACCGACACCTATTCTAACAATGACACCGACGCCGATGCGACGTTGAAACTGACACCTATTCCGACACCGACGCCTATTCCAACAATGACACCGACGCCGACACCTATTCCAACAATGACACCGCCGCCGACGCCGACGCCGATGCGACGCCGAAACTGACACCTATTCCAACACCGACGCCTATTCCAACAATGACACCGACGCCGATGCGACGCCGAAACTGACACCTATTCGGACACCGACGCCTATTCCAACAATGACACCGACGCAGACGCCGACACCTATTCCAACAATGACACCGCCGCCGACGCCGACGCCGATGCGACGCCGAAACTGACACCTATTCCAACACCGACGCCTATTCCAACAATGACACCGACGCCGATGCGACGCCGAAACTGACACCTATTCGGACACCGACGCCTATTCCAACAATGACACCGACGCAGACGCCGACACCTATTCCAAAAATGACACCGACGCCGACGCCGTGCCGATGCGACGCCGAAACTGACACCTATTCCAACACCGACGCCGACGCCGACACCAATTTTAATACCGACACCTATTCCAACAATGACACCGACGCCGATGCGACGTTGAAACTGACACCTATTCCGACACCGACGCCTATTCCAACAATGACACCGACGCCGACGCCGACACCTATTCCAACAATGACACCGACGCTGACGCCGACACCTATTCCAAAAATGACACCGACGCCGACGCCGTGCCGATGCGACGCCGAAACTGACACCTATTCCAACACCGACGCCGACACCTATTCCAACAATGACACCGACGCTGACGCCGACACCTATGCCAACAATGACACCGACGCCTACGCCGACACCTATTCCAACAATGACACCGACGCCGACGCCGACACCTATTACAACAATGACACCGACGCCGACGCCCTTTCTGATACCGACGCCGACAGTTAAATAAATTGATCTTCTTTTTAAAATAAAATTTAAAAAAAAATAAAGAAATTGATTTTTTTTACTTTATAAAGTCTATAATTGCGTTCACCTCTGATTTTGAAGGGCAGTCAGTGCGCTCTAAGGTTTTCTCGTACGCGGACGTACGTTTATTCCAAACAAACGGAGTTAGACAGTAATGTTGTCTTAGGTTTTCGCGATTGTTACACATAGTAATTAAACAACTTTAAACGGTTTAAATCGCGTATATTTGTCATTATTTTTGTCCTGACGTTTCAAACACTTTGCAGTGATCGTGGTCACGGGGTGACTAATTGGTTTTATTTGTCACATGAGTTATTAAGAAATTATTTGGTCTACCGTCAGAAATTTTTATATTAATCATAACGTTCCCTATTCACGCAGTATTCGCTCACGGTGTCCAGAGGTCTTGCAGATTTGTGTCGGCCATGAGATTTAATTAATTTAATAACAGGATCCCAAGCAGGTGGTACTTGCCAACCATCATCTCTATTGAAATTTGGGTACTTTTTGATTTCAATAGCCTCGCGTAACATTCTTGGCATAAACCGGGTCTCTCTGGCAAGGATTTGTGGGTTGTCGAACCGAATGTAGTGGTTGGGTTTGTCCTGGGCATGTTCACAAACCGCAGACTTGGTCGAGCGTCTGTTCTTCATGTCAGCAATGTGTTCTTTTACCCGGATACCAACGCTCCTCTTTGTTTGCCCAATGTATGACAGCCCACATTCACAATCAAGTTTGTAAACACCTGCATCTTGTAGGGGAATATTGCACTTAACAGGTCTTAAAAATTGGTTGATCTTCTTGTGCGGCTTGAAGTAAGTTTTTATTGAAGCTCGTCTTAAGATATTACCAATTTTGTCCGTGACACCCTTGATGTAAGGTAAGATGGCAGGTTGTCGCTCAACTGTGGAAGGCTTGGGCCGGCTTCTGTGACGCATACGTGGGAGCTTGTGATTATTGCTTCGCAGTACTTGTTTTACATACTGAAGCTCCTCCTTGAGATGGTCAGTGTCGCAGATGCCATGTGCTCTCTGTAACAAAGATTTGCCTACGGTAGCCAACTGACATGGATGGTGATGGGAGTTACCATTGAGATATTTATCTGTATGGGTGGGTTTCCTATACACTGTATGACTTAGGGAGTTGTCAGGATTCCTGATGACTAAAACATCAAGAAAAGCTAAGCATTTATTGACCTCAGGCTCCATTGTAAATTGAATTTTGTTATGTAAAGAGTTTAGATGGTTAAGAAATGCAGAAACATTATTACTGGGGAGGATGGTAAAAGTATCATCTACGTACCGTTTATAGATCTTCGGCATAGCCACAGCTGTGGAAAGAGCTCTCTCCTCGAAGTCCTCCATGAAAATATCGGCAACAACGGGGGAGACTGGAGAGCCCATAGCTACACCATCAATTTAGACTTAGACAGGAGTTAGACAGGTTTCCGGTCGCGGCGATCGGATGTGCTAGCAAGGATTGCTATAGATATTAGTGAATATAAACATGTGGTTTATTTGTGTGAGTGACCGTTATTTTGGACGCCGTGCGTTCCTTTTGGTGGAAGGATGAGCAAGCTGTTGGTGGGCGGACAACATCGAGGACAAAGGAGCGTATCCCTTACAAAAAAACCATAGCATTTGTTAATTGATCAATTAATCATTTGTAGGGTGTGTTTAGTGATAGGCTTCTTGTGACGGAGCGACGAGCGGGTCCTCTGAAAGTAGGTCCTTCCCGCCCATTTTTCCCACGTGCCTAAGGGCATATATATCGGCTGGTGTCTTCCTGTTACATTCCAGGAGCCCAGTCGAATATGCCACGACATCGTGGTATAGTTTGGGACTACGGGGATCAAAAGGGGCCCCATTCCCAAACAAGTGTCCTAAAACAAAGCTTTAAGAAGCAAAGGTTTTAGCAAAGCAAAGGTAAGTATAGTTAGGCAGAGATTTGAAATACTTACATAGATTAGTTATATCCAAACACCACTGCTCTAAAAGCTTACTAGAATTTACCTATATACATACCTACGCCCATGTATATGCAGTTTGTAATGACAAGGAAAGAACGTTCAAATATTATGCGTCATATCTGTTGTTAGAAATCCGCGCCACGCCGGCGTGTCGCCGCCGAGTTACCTCGGCGCGCCGCCGCCGCCGCCAGGTCATGAACAAATTCGCGCCGACGTCGAAAATCAATTTAGAGTTTTCTGCCGTGAGGTGCATTACCCTGGATAGCTGATGTGTGGGGGAGTGCTCCGACCGGAATCCGAACTGCTCCGGTCGGGACTTCATGTGAGGGGCTATCCGACTTAAGAAGAGGCGTTCAAAGACTTTCGAAATGCATGTATAGGCCTGTAATTCTCGGGTCTCCAAACGTCTTTGCCGGGTTTCGGGAACATATCCACGTAGCTCATTTTTCATTGAGAGGGTAAGTGCTCCGTGCGCAGGATCCCGTTAAACAGGCGCGTGATAGCTGCCGTGGTTTTAGAGGACAGGTGACGACGATCACTGTCCAATATCTTCTTCTGTGTTTTATGGGACACTGAAGTATTCATCGAGGAACTGTTCCACAGAGTCTGAGTGTTCTCTGTTCACTGTGGGATTGGGCTTGAATAAGTTCTCAAGGGATTGGGCAAATATTTCTGCCATGTCCTCTGCTCTGTATCTCAAGTTGCAATTTTCGTGGAAAAGACAACGAATTGGTTCTGAGTGTTTCCTAAGTTGCCTGCAGAGTTTGTGGAGTGAGGCCCAGTTCTGTGGATGGGGTCTCATTAATGTTGCCAGGTTTTTCTGAACAGGCGTTTTTCTTTTATGAGCTCTCTTATATAGCGGGGGAGAATGGGCAATCTCGATTCTCCTTAGGGGTTTTCTTTAATTGTGGAGGTATGAAGTGCCTTCTGCGTGCATTGAGTGATCTCTTCTGCAAGATTGTCCACTTCTGATGGGGTTGTGACATGCCTTGAAGTTGAGGTATCTCATGCGGTTTTCATAAACTTAGGCCAGTCGATTTTGGGCTTTTGTGGAAGTTTGTGTATCGGTTGGTGGCAAGATCCTGTTTCTTCAATATTTTGACTAATTAATTTGAGTAGGAACTTACTTGTATGCAAGAAAATAAACATTTACCCTTTTAGTACATATACAGCAGATTTAATTTTTCTATTCCACCATATAGGTAAAAAAATCAATAACACGCCGGCTACGCCGCGCCGCGCCGGGTACGTTTACCAGCGCGCCGCTGCCGACTTTCATGACCGCGGCGCGGACCTCTACTTGAGGGTAGTAGCTAGCCAGGTGCGCATTCACATAATCCTCTACCACCACGCAAAATTACTGGTTCTCAAGGACACATTGCTGAACACATCGATATGTAAGTGCTTGGCGACAGATTTTCTACTTGAGGGTAGTAGCTAACCCGGCGCGCATTCGCATAATCCTCCACCACCACGCAAAATTACTGGTTTTCAAGATCCCATAGCGGAACAGACCGGTAAGTGCTTGGCGACAGATTTTCTACTTGAGGGTAGTAGCTACCAGGTGCGCATTCGCATAATCCTCTACCACCACGCAAAAATCCTCGTTCTCAAGGACACATTGCTGAACACATGGATAGGTAAGTGCTTGGCGACAGATTTCTACTTAGTACTTAGTTAGCGCAGGCGTCCATACTTTCAACACCTTATAATGTATATCTCCGTCATTTTGAAAAAAAGAACAAAAACTCAATTTATTAAAAAAAATTATTGAACTATCAAACCTGCTCCCAAAATTTCGTCGAAATCGGTTAAGAAATGCGACCTGTAGAGGAGAACAACCGGACATACGAAAGCATTTTTTTCTAAATTGAAGCAACTCGCTCGAACTAAGTTCTCGTTCGGTCAAAAATACCGAGTTTAAAGTTAGATATGTAAGTACTTATTCTTCATGTATTTTTTTTGTTGTAAATACTCCTTTAGATCTAAGTATCTTTAAACGGAAACCAAAGTAAAAGAAACAGCAAAAAATCTACCTATGTTTATTAGTTACACTTCTGTTACGTGTATACTGTGATATTATATAAAAACGTAAAAATGAGCTACATTTTTAAAACTGCAAGTACAACGAATAACTCTAACAGGAAAGCGATCGATTAGTGACGGAATGCAGCGAGTCGGCAAAAGCGACACAGGTCCTACCTCAGACACGTCTCACAGACGACTGAATCAAGCCAGACGGGGCGCTCTGTTATATAATATTGTATTTAAAAATAAATAAACCGTTTTGAGAAAAAGTAACCACAAAATGTTCTTCTAAACATCATTGCCTGTTTTTTGACATATTTTTTTATAGTAAAAGATTAATATATTATACGTATGACCTAAAAAACGATCAAAATTTCTCTCTTTTCGTGATTTTTTATGATCGAGTGAAGTTGTAATTATCGTGTTTTGAACCAGAAAATAATTTTGCAAGCATATTGAACTACAACATATATTTTTTTCAGATCAAAATAATGAATATTTCATTGTTTACGGGTGAATCAAAAATAGGTTGATTTCGAATATCCTAGCCTTAATTAATTAGCCTTCCCGTGGTCTCCCTATTGGGGTCACCGGGTGGACCATGGGAAAATATTTTTTTTTCCATGAAAATAAGTCGGATATGTGATTGATTAGTGGCTACTAGTACTTACTAATATAAACGCACTTATACTAAATTGTGCTGTTTTGAGTATACGAACCTTTGTATATAAGAATAGATAGGCACCTACCAACGAAAAAATAAATAAGCCTTTAAAATTACCAAATGTAGTATACTTTACTTTCATTTAAATAATAATTTATATTGCACCTAGCATTTTCCCTGCTGTAGTAAGATGAAAAAATGTGGTTTCTTGCTAGGCGGCAAAGTTATTTTACGTCTCTATGCTTAGTCAGTTTTCAATACAAGTATACTCGTGCGAAATAACAACTTTCCAGACTTATGTAACTAATAACTATTTCAGGGATCTAATACAGAGGAAGGCGAAGAGAAAGAAAAGTTCGTAAACGTGTGGTCGTCGGACCACGAACTTTTCTTATTTCTGTTTTTACTAGATGATTCGGACAACGTAATTTTTCTTCCACTATTAGTCCTGTTATAAAAGCGGCTACTACGAGGATTCAGCATTGCCTATTCTATGCGGCAGCTTGGTCTGATCGATTGATTGGGCTATGTTTTTTTATGGCATGTGGGGTATCATCGTCTATTATAGGTAGAGTAAATTTTTTATGTCTAAAAATACTTTATTCGCGTAACTTAAAAACATTACAGGAAAAATTAACATACATTAGACAATTAACATACAGTATACAAAGGACGGTCTTTTTGCTACAGCAATTTCTTACAGACAACTGAGAAGAAAGGATTTGTCCATACAAAAAATAGGTTGTCAAATTTTATGTAAACATTATTTAAATAATTAATTATTCACTAACTACTATTGAGATAAATACAATAAAAAACATACCTATATTGGCATCAACTAAATAAACTAACATAATCAACTACGCTATAAGATAGTCGTAAATAAATAAGCACTTACATACATAAACTAATTTATTTATATAGGAATGTATCTAAATAATACAAATAAATTATTAATAATCCTTGCTGTGGCTTATATTAACTCTTAGTGGACAAGTAAATTTTTTTGAGTCTATCATAAAAATATAAGTACAGTTGAAACCGAATATAATGACATCGGTTATAACGACGGATCGGTTATTCAAACCGAATGGCAAGGTCCCCACTAAATCCCTAATAAACAGTTTACTAAACATACCGCCTATAACAACATCGGATACAGCAAGTGTCGTCTCTCCAATATCAACGATTTGGAAGATAAGAGAAAAAATTAAAGCTTTTTTCTAGAACAATTCCGTGAAAATTTAACTGTTGGTACTGCTAGTTTCGGATATAACGTCCGAAGTTATAATGGTCCCCTCAATGTCCGGTTTATATCCGGTTTTGACTGGTATTATAGTGCTGCGCCTTTCGAATCGAGACTGTCATACTGTTCCAGAATCGATTAAACCGCACTGAGAATGAACAATCATGGAACGATGTAGGTACTGTGCGACGGAGCTTTGTGTAGATTCTTTAATGACCTCTATGAAAAAAGTATCATCAAGTAACAATATGACTCCTTGAGAAAACTTTTTTAAAACAGCATTTAGCAACAGTGTGACTCGTTGGGAAAACTTATAAAAATAGTTTCATCGAGTCACAATGTTACTCGATGGGAAAACAAAACCCAAGGAGTCACAGTTTGGTGGCTGGGAAAACACCATGACACGATGAAGGCATGAGCCGAGTCAAGAAATTCAACGCGGGGCAAAAGGATCAAACAATATATTAAAGAGTAGGAAGAGAATATGAACATCCCTCTGTTGTACAGAGACATTCAACAATGTACCCCTCCCTCTGGCTTAGGTCATCGGCTTACGAAGTCCTTGCACACAGATTTGGCTTTGGATAGGTGCAATATTTAGATAGATAACACTTCAATGAGACACCATAGAATAGCTTCTAATGATAATACAAAATATGATGTAAAAATAGGCGGTCTTATCGCTTAGAGCGATAATTTATGGATGTACCTATACCTAGCTGTATTTAGATGCATCATGCGAAACAACCAAAAAGTTTTTATTGAAAGTTTTAACTGTGGGTTAATAATCTAACTACCTGCAGCTACGTGTGTAAATATTTAAACTGTTTAAAACATATAAATTTATATAATATGCTAAAACCACAGCTTATATAGGTACCTATACTAACATTATTTTATTAGTTTTTATACTATTTCAATCATTAATACTTAATAATAATTTCATATCCTAAACAACTTACGTATCAATACCTAAAGTAGAAGCGATTTAAAACAAACTAATACATTATTACTTTGTTTTCATTATAAGTTATACCTATTTAGTTCGCGTTTAACGTTGAAGACAGATTGGCGCCGTAGATTGAAATATTACGTCAAATGGCTATTTAACTTTATATATTTTTTAAACTAAAACTAGTTATTCTAATTAAGTGATAATACTTAAATCATCCTATAAATATTCATTTATAAATTACAAATGTTGATTCATTTTGAAGCTAGTAGGTAGGTATAGGTACTTAAAAAATCTAAATTGCTTGTACTTCGTGTATTAGACGAAAATTACTTTAAAAAACATAAATAGATACGCCTACCTCAGAAAACGTGTATCTGTCCACTAAAATTAAAAACCCGTTTAAAAGCAAGCCCCAAAAACAAGGTAGGTATAGAGGCAAGGAAGCATAAGTATACTTCTTTGAAATACCGCTTTGTGTTGGTCTAATTTTTTTTTATAGAACTAAGTTTAAACCTCTCACATAATTATGTATGTTCACGGGTTTTAAAATATCTGTAAATATACACATTAAATTTGGCCTAGTTGAGGCCGAATGTATTTTCAACAGAAAATCTCAAGTCATTATTTGAGATGCGTTACAGGAATTTCGATATACCTACCTAAGTAGGACTATTCCAATTTATATTCACCCTGCTTAACTTGGCTATGCAAAATGTCTTGCGCACCTATATACCTGCGTATTACGGCAAGACTTCTAAAACACATATAATGGAATAAAGCAACATGAAAAAGGTACATATCCGATCAAATTTTTACTCACAAACCAAAATTAACCAAAGAAATTTATGAATAT
Source organism: Plagodis dolabraria (assembly GCA_963854805.1). Classification (NCBI taxonomy): domain Eukaryota; kingdom Metazoa; phylum Arthropoda; class Insecta; order Lepidoptera; family Geometridae; genus Plagodis; species Plagodis dolabraria. The sequence continues at coordinate 26,571,032 of OY978444.1, forward strand.
AAATTGGTATACCTAGAATGATGGTATTGAAATTGGAGTTTTGTAAGCAATTTATCTTAAAATCTTATTATTATTTTAAAACCTATATAAAATAAAACATTTATGCCGGTAAAAGACATAACAATACCTAATACATACAATTTGGAATAATGTACCTAAATGAATAAAAATAACACTAATATTAATATTAATTGGAATATTCCGAATAACAATTACCTAGCTTAATTAGTCCAAAAACAAGGTGTGGTCTGATATAAATTCAGTTTAAATGAGTAAGAAGTGTACAACTTGCAATATAATGGCAAAAAGTATGAACCGTTTATTTTAAATAGCAGACAAGAAAAACACATCGTACCTAAAGCGACGCCCCCGGATTTGAAAAATCAATTTGATTTTTTTTGTCAAACAGCCTGGCATTTTGAACAAGTCTGGATACGCCAGATTATGAAAGTATCAAGCTGGTGATCTAAATATATTGGCAGAATGCAATCTAATTCGACCATTTATCTAACCGTTACAAAACATATGACAGGTCTGCTAATTTTGGAGAAACATTGCTTTTTCGAATAACAATAGATAATTATACCAAATATGCTTCCCTTTCCTCTACCAAAAATTTTCTGAATGCTAAGATTTTTTACTTTGAAAGTGGTTTCGTAGTTCAAATAATATAATTTATTACAAATTACTCACATTACCTACATACGTCAAAGCACAATGTGTGAATAGTTACGGCTCACGACGATTTCAAAAAGCGAATTGTTTAAAAATTAAATGCGTACCTACGTGTAACGTCTTGTATAGTGATTAGACTAGCACAAGTTTCACGCTAAGCTTTTGTTTAAATCTACTCTGTCCATCATCCATTGTCGAATTCGATAGTAAATGGAAACGATCATCATTTTGAAAATCGAATTCCATAATGGGCATCGTTTTCAAAGGAAAGTGTCTAAATTTTGACATACTACGACGGAAATTGACGTCTTCTACGCGCAATTTAAAACTTAAACATTTTTTTCACGCTTGTTTCTAGGTTTCGTATCTATTCTACTAGATCATCGGCGAGTTTAAAATAATATTGCACGTATTATTTTGAACAGTTATTGTACTCCAATACACATGATTCCATAAATTACACTCAAAACCGTAAAAAATATCAAAAAATACGAATGCCAGTAGCAAATGTTATGAATTCAATGATTGTGTAAATTTTTTTATTTATATTGTAAAATCTCCGAATCAAGCGTTTTATATGATTAAGTAAAACAGTTGGTGTGTTAACATAATTATTTTTGTAAATATATTTGTCTAGTCTAATTTAAAACGTCAGCTTTCGCCTTTGAAAATGCATCTGCATAAACATTCTAGTTACATAATAAGGTCATATCCACCATTAAAAAATATTATAGAAAACAAACGTTATTATTTCAAGATTAAAATATTGTTACTAAGATTCACACCGTAGGCCGAGGGTTGGTCCTCACGATAACATAGCGCTAACACTATCGCACAAATGCCTTTTTATTCTGTGACAAATGACGATTTAAATGAACGAAGTTCTATTGTAGTTCTAATGTAAGTTTGCTAGTGATATTGTATAGTGCGAATTAATATTGTATATGTTAAAATAAAACTGAATTAAGAGACGGGAGTTGGCCCCCTGATCAGAAAACCATATCGAAATGATCCTTAATATTGATAATATAATATTACCTACATGTACTTTTCAAAACTATGATATTCTTTGTACTTATTTGTGAACAAATCCATTAGCTATAATCTTTTCTTTGACCTCCTTTATCATGAGCTTGACGAGGTCTTCTAAGTTGATTTCTGGTTTCCATGCCCAGTCTCGTTGAGCCTCGCTGTCGTCGAACACTTCTGGCCAGGAGTCAGCTGAAATAACATCAACATTAGCTTACTATTCTGTAAATCAGGTATACTATTGGTACCCACATATACCTATAGTATACCTAATTCCGGCTGCACAAAACAAGGACAATGGACATGCCTTAAGTTAATTCTTAATTCGAACTAGCGTATCAAGAATAATAGTTTCACCAAGTTTATCCAATTTCCTAAGTAAAGTTTGTCATCGATTGTTTTCGTAAAAATAAGAAGTTTCTTATCAACCGCCTATCTAAGGTCACAACACAGCACACATATTAACCTACTTAATTTAGCTCCATTATATTATATATCTATCTATTGGGTCACATGTTATAACTATGATTATAACTATGATAATACATAGGTACATAGGTTGTGAAATTTCACTATCGTTGGGTAGGTAGGTAGCCTTTGACCACTATGTCACCTGATGGTAAGTGATGATGTGGTCAAAGATGTTGTTCAGGCTAACATAGCATTACTGGCTCTCAAGGATAGCTGCCAGAACACACCGTTAGGTGCTTGGTGACAGATTTTCTACTTGAGGGTGGTAGCTAGCCAGGCGGGCATTCGCAAAATGCCCTACCACCATGCAACATAAAGCCAAAGAATTACCGTAAGTTTGTAATTTCTATCCTTTTCTCTGGAGAATATGAGAAAAACGGTACTTTTTAAAATTATAATAAGAAACATTTGTATGGAGCCTATGCAACTATTGCAAATATGACTTAACTCTAGTCTATGAAAATTGAGTGGTATAATACAATGGGCTATAGAGGTAGAATACCTGCAAACTTCAGTCTCATCAGAAGATATTTTGGCAGGCGATGACACCTACTAAACAGGCCCCTCACTAAAGGGTTTAGTTAGAGAGGTGTGCTGCAGTTACATTAAGAGTTACTACCGGCGTTATGCCCCTCAACAATTCCGACCTTGGAGCTAGGTATTCTACACCCCCGGGCGACCATAATCACGACCAGCCAGGGTTCAGGGTTTTCATTTATTCCCAGGGAAAATCGAGGTCATCGGTTCGCCACTTATCATCGTCTCGCCACTTATCATCGTCTCGCCGCAAAGCCACCCATGCAATTATTTTATTATTATAATTACGCACATGATGTGTAGTATTTTTCCTTAGTTTGTATTTACGAAACAAAAACTGAAATTGTAGCGATCTGTCTAGTTATTTGTGGGTATATTTTTTGTATATTCCTTTGCAAATTAGACGAGCAAAATCCCTAGATATATTTAAAAGAATTATATAAGAACATTATGTACTTGTCCAGCTTATCTTCAAATTGTTGAAACTGCTTCTTTATGATAGGATATAGTATGTTTATTTGTTATATATATAATTTATTATATTATTATATTAAGGGCCCGTTTCAGAATGTCCTTATAAAGTTTCGGGTTGCTATGCAACACATAAAATAACTGAATGATAAAAATGACACTTGACATGCAGCGCGTTTCAAGCTTTAACCGATGGATAGGCTAAATCGATGACTGTGTCATCATCATCATCGGTTTACCCTATCCATCGGTTATGTCATGCATGTTAAGGACATATACCCGCCAGCCAAAGCGTGAACTTTTATATAAACTCAACTTGTTATTAAAAAAAAACTCGCATGTAAATATAGTGTATTATTAGACCTATCGTTTCTGGCTTAAATCCTTTTTCTCTTGGACTAATAATTATTTTTTTATTATATAGCGTTTAGTATATAGCACTCGTTTTTAGGAGTTTGAGCCAGTTATTCGTAGCTCCAGATTTATTTAAAAAGTATAGTACATATGTATAAATAACTTCCCATTATAGAAAGTTCATTATATTCCCCATGTTTGTGGTGCAATAGAAATATTAAAACATGCTTACTTTTCTTGAAAGAGATGCTTAAAGTTGGGTCTTTCTTTTATCTAAAATTACGAGTTTTTGAGCTAGTGTAATTTCAAAACTGTATAATTTAATGAAAATCTGATGCACCACAAACCTAGATATTAGGGTAGTGATTACGTAGGTAAAAAATCATTGAGTTTTATTCGCTATTATTATAATGAGATTGGAGCTGCGTTTTGTATGGGGGCGTTCGTCTAAAATATACCCTTAACTGTCATTTTATGATTCAGTTATTTTGTGTTGCATTGTTTTATGTTATTTTATTTCAGTTATTTTATGTTTGCAACCCGAAACTTTATTAGGACATTCTGATACGGGCCCTAAATATGGGAATATTGGTTTATGTATTTATTGTAATGTATTATGTCTATATTGTATGGTTTATATAGTATATTTTATCTAGTATAATATATCTATATATTTATGTTTGTCTTTCTTGTCGCACACCACCGTCTACACAGTTTCATGTTTGTTCTGTCTATCCAAAGGTTGTCTGTAAGAGATTGCATTAGCGATTAGACCGCCGATTGTGTTGCCATTATATAACTATTGTTATTTTTAAATTAAGTGCACTTTTCTGTTTTTATCTGTAATTTTATTAGTATGACATAAATAGGTAGTTATCGTATATTAAACGATGAACCTAGAATTACTAAGCACGTTTATGCCTTGAATGAAATCTAGGTCAGTCCCTGTTTGACCTAGGTTTTCTGTACCTACCTGTACCTATTTATACCCTAGAAAATATATTACGACCACTTGATTGTAAATCTTTGTTATGTTTCGTGTTATCAGCTGTGGCACAAATATTTTAGTGCTGTGCGTGACTTGCGTTGAAAATCAATTTTCAACACATATTGTGTAGATATTTATTTTATGCCTACATAGTGAGTACAAGCAGCCACAGTATTGAAAATCTACGGTATGAAAATTTAAAATATTGAAATGTTTTCTCACTTTGATATATGTATTACGTTTTAAACCAGAGAATATAACGTGTCAAATATATTGCAAGTCTGACATGATACACTTAGGTATTATTATTTATTATAAATAATTTCATTATAGATAGATATCAACATCAACGTCGCGTCGTGTCCATTCATTTATTAAAACATTTTTAGAGCACTTTATTTTACCTTATGCGGGAATCGAACCTGCATCTCCCGGTTTTACAACACCTTTTAACCGTTGGCTATCGAGATTATAAACAGTCTAAATCAATCAATCTTGTGCTTATTCTATTTGTTTCATTCAACTGAAAATGGGACTTTGTCTTACGGAAAAAAAAGCTTGTGGCTAACCTTCTCAATTTATTACTGGCTACGCCCGGCGGCTTCACCAACTTAGACAAAGTCAAAGTCAAAGTCATTTATTCAATTTAGGCGTCTACGACGCTCTTATGAAGGTCAATTACATATTTTAATATTGAAATATACTACATTGTACTGCCACGTTCAGCAAACAAAAATTATAGAGCCACTGCGAGAAGAACGGGCAAGGAACTCGGGGCCATTCTTTTAAACGTTTTTTAAAAATGTGTTAAGTACATATTATATAGTAAAATTATTACAATACTTAATTTACATTACATATGTGTTAGGCGCTAGCTTGGCAGAGGCGAACCAGTCCAAGCATTTTTGTCGTTTAAGTAATCACAAACTGTGTAGTAAGATTTCTTTATCAAAATATTCTTCACATGAAAATTGAATTTTCTTTCTGTGAGCGTTGTAATATGTTTGGGCAATTTATTATAAAACCGCACACAATTTGCTAAGAAGGACCTTTTATTTGTCTTTGCTAATCTAAAACCTGGCACCGCTATTTTATCTTTATTCCTAGTGTTATAATCGTGAGTGTCACTGTTTGATTTAAATTTGCTCAAATTTTTACGAACATACATAATATTTTCAAATATATACAGACTTGGTAAAGTTAAAATATCAATTTCTTTAAAAATATCTCTCAGGGATTCCCTAGGATCCATTTCATATATGGCTCGAATTGCACGCTTTTGTAAGATAAAGATTGTCTCTATCTCAGCAGCAGCTCCCCACAGTAATATATCATAAGACATAATACTGTGGAAGTACGCAAAATAAACGAGCCTAGCCGTAGCTACGTCTGTTAGCTGTCTTATCTTACGAACTGCATATGCAGCAGAACTAAGTCTTCCAGATAGATCATGTATATGTGGATTCCACTGTAAGGTTGAATCCATTTTAATTCCCAGGAAGACTGTCGCATTGTCAAAAGAGAGTTTTTCTAGGCCAAGCTTAATGTTTGGTTCAACATAAGTAACATTTGGTAAAGAAAACTTTAAACATTTGGTCTTTTTTGAATTTAAGAGAAGATTATTAGCCGCGAACCACTTAGAGATCATAGATAACACATTATTTACATGAATAAGTTCACTATCCCTCCTATCTACTTTAAAAATTAGGGAGGTATCATCTGCGAATAAAACTATATCGCAGAAATTTTTAACCATGCAAGGCAGATCATTTATATATGCTAGAAACAGAAAAGGTCCTAAAATTGATCCTTGCGGTACGCCTATTCTTACCAAAGACCCGGAAGAAGTATTGCCATTTATTCTAACCTTCTGTAGCCTGTCTGACAGATATGACTTTATAAGATCCAGAGCTTTTCCACGAATACCATAATGTGAAAGTTTTCGAATCAGAGTGCGGTGCTCTACACAGTCAAATGCCTTAGAAAGGTCACTGAATACGGCAATAGCATCCTGTGAACTCTCCCAGGCTTCAAGTATATGTGACATCAATTGAGCACCTGCATCTGTTGTGGATCTGCTCTTTGTGAAACCAAACTGATTCTCATTCAATATATTATGCTCATTAAAATGGGATAGAAGTTGTTTGAGCATAATTTTTTCGAATACTTTACTCAGAACAGGTAAGGTAGAAATAGGCCTGTAATTGCAAGGGTCAGATGTAGCCCCCGACTTCAAAATTGGAGTGATTTTACTTTGTTTCATTAAGTCGGGGAAGTTTCCTTTATCAATACAAAGATTGAATATTGTTTTTAAATATGGTGCAATAATGCATATTATAGACTCTGCCACTTTAACTGACATACCCCACAAGTCTTCGGTGCTCTTAATATTTAAATTTTTAAATGTCTTTATAATTTCAAATATTGTTGTGTGTCTGAAAGAAAACTCCGGCGATTTGCAGGGGAAATTATGTATTAGCAGAGTTTCTGCTACATCGGGACATGCATCCAATGACTTAGTGACTTCTAGGGGTAAGTTAGAAAAAAAATTGTCAAATATATTTGCCACTTGTATTGGATCAGATATTTGATTTTTATCAACATTTAAGACATATGTAGAATCTTTAGGTTTATTTTTTCCGGTCTCAGTATTTATAGTATTCCAAATGGTTTTTATTTTATTTTTAGACTTGCTAATTTTATTTCTAATAAAAAGAGATTTAGCACACAAGCAAACAGACTTAAACATTTTTGAATAGTTCCTAACATAATCACGAAACTGCTTGCAGGATGTCATATTCTTCCTGCGATACAATGATGAACGGGCCTTAAACTGTACTATATTCCAAGTTTCATCCAAATCAGTTCAGCCGTTTCAGCGTTAAGGAGAAACATACACACTCATAAACTTTCCGAGCTGTAAACCTCGCGAGTCTGCCCTTGCATAGCTTACAATTGAATAAAAGTTCACTGCGCATGCTGATGGGGAATGGGTCACGAAATCCAAAAATCTAGATATGCAATGTAATAAATAAATTATTTTCTTAGACTTATGTCCAAGAAAAAATATATGAGGCCGAAGGGCCCAGCTAAAACTAGTTGTATCAGATCAGTATTGTAAGTGTCATAATAATTTCAAGGATCACATCGCATGCGAAGTACAAATTTAAGGTAAGTAGGTACCTATGTACAAAATTTTCTAATCGAGTGGAAATCGGTTTACTTCATGTAAGTAAGTACCTATGTACAAAATTTTCTAATCGAGTGGAAATCGGTTTACTTCATGTAAGTAAGTACCTATGTACAAAATTTTCTAATCGAGTGGAAATCGGTTTACTTCATGTAAGTAAGTAGGTAAGAAGGTTCTAGTCCAGAAGTTGTCAGAGATATTGAAGTCAAAAGGACAATGAGATGCAATAGGATGACTGCTGGATGCTGTAAAAGGCTACTAATGGAAATAATCTGCTGACGTGAGTTGGGTGTTGCTACACCACAGGTGCATGACTTGCACAACAATAGGGTTTTCTATATCATCTTAAGGCCCTCAGTAACTGATGTAAATGAAATAGGTACGGGTTGCTTTGCAGTATACTACCAACCGACCATTAATAGAGTATGACCAAGAAGGCTTCACTTCAGCAGGCCGTAAAACCAAAGCCTTTCTTTTCTTTCTTCGTCTAACTTTCAACGATATGTCCTTGTGTCATCCTTTGCGTATTTAGAGAAAATTTAATGTACCTGATAAACTGGAATAGGAAGAAGGATGATAACGACAAATATTTGATTGTAAGTAAACCAAGGTATAGACCAAAGAAACAGACATCCACTATCCCGTGTGTGTAGAGATATAATAATACTCTTTGCAGTATAATTGATAACAGTGCCTGTGTAGGTACCACTTACATCTGGCGAGTTGTGCCTTTAATTGGTACCAACCTTGTTTTATAAATGTAGCTACTAATCAACTGTGTGCAAAACTGGTACACATTAATAATATGAAAGTTACAATCTTACTGCTACAGATTAAGAGGTAATTTATTGTGAAAGTATTATCATCAGGCTCATTTCGTCATCATATGTGATAAAGACTAAGTGATTAATTACATTATTTTACTCACCTATGTCTTGTCGACTGTCAGGTTGATATGAGATCTTGAATTCTGACAAATGCTTCATCATGGCGTCGGCTAATTCTTCTGGAGTAAAGCTCATCGAGGTTACATTGTATACTCTTCTGTGCAGCCGCTCGTTAGGAACTTCGAGGTATTCGGAAAGAGCTCGAAGAGCGTCTCTCACGTGCATCATAGGGAGGCGGGTGTTGGGCTTCAGGTAGCATTGGTATTCACCCTTTCTGAGCACGTCGTGGAACATCGCTATGGCGTAATCTGTAACACCACATAGAATATTATTTGATCTGAGTGCCTTAATGAAAGCTATGTTAAACCATTGAACGTGTACTGTATACACCCGAAGCGGTACGCAGAGATATCCGTATCCCATGAAATAGAGGACAAACTTATTGCCATGATTATATATAGCCCAATTTCAGACTCCAGACTGCTACTGAAAAGTCATAAAAATCCCATCGACACTGGAATCACACCCGCGATATTTAAAGCGACGTTCACGTCACTCTACCAAAATTTAAAAAAAGTAGGTACCCTCCATAATATTGCGGACCGTACTTTTTGAGCACCTTTAAAAGGTGCAGCCCCTTTATATATTTTATAACTTGGATGCTACCGACGCGGCGACGGTGTTAGTGCTGTTTTAGCCTTTGGTTTTCAAATCAAAATATGAAAAAAAAGTGAGGTGGGAACCTGAATGGTAACTAATGCCTTATATAAGCTATTATGCGAAGCATGAAATCCGGTCGACTGACGAAAAAAGTGCAATGACTCCAGAGTGAACTCTGGTGACGCAGGTAGACCGATACTAAACACGATCACTACCTGCTCACTCAGACTTCTTTACGGCAGTAAATTTCAACACATTAAGGCAGACCGCTCTTCCGTCGCCCATGCTTCGTGCCTGTGCCACATTCACTTTATTAATAATTACATTTTATTGCACCATATAACCTGCAATAGGTGACAGCCTTCTTATTATCATTAGGTAATAAGCAAGGATATCCGAGCGGTAAGTTATATAAATATGGACTGCCGTGGCGCAGGTCCATGGTGCGATCCCACCGCCGCGGTTTGAGCTTCATCGCATGGGGGAAGAACATTTTGCGAATGCTCGGCTGGCTAGCTACCACACTTTGTACCGGTAGCAGTCCTTGAGAGCCGGTAAACGAAATTATAGGCACAGATGACTTAACAACTGTATATCTCAGGGAGTAGGGCAGTTCGGCACTTGTTACGATATGTATCTGATATATGCAGAGTTTACCGCTTAATAATAGATGGGATGCCTAAAAATAAGTTAGTATTATCTAGGAGCAAGTGGAAATTCCTCACCTGTTGTGCCTCCACCAGGCGGATCACTCGAGATGACTCCTGGAAACCGCAAGCAGCGGAAATCCAAGCCAAATTTGTAGTGATAATATTCCCCTAACAACTCAGCATGCACTTTAGAAACACCATAAATTGTCCTTGGTCTTTGCACTGTTATATTAGGGGTGGGGTTTCTTGGAGAGTCCGGACCAAAGGCACCAATTGTGCTGGGCACGAATACCCTTAACTTATATTGTTTTGCTAGTTCTATCACGTTGTGCATTCCTTCAATGTTCACCCTCACAGCTAGTGGAACGTTCTGTTCTCCGATAGCGCTTAGAAGAGCGGAGAAGTGAATCAGCCAGTCTACTCTATGGTCGACCACGATCTTTTGCAGCCCCTTGAAGTCAAGAATGTCTACGAACATGTAAGGCCCATCGCTGACAATCTCTTGTGATGGTTTGATGATATCAGATAGTATAACGTTTTCTCTGCCGTATTTTTTTCGAAGATACTTGGCGCACTCCACACCAAGTTGGCCTAGACCTCCTGCGAATAAATCAAATGATCTGGTAACTAGATGACTCGCTGACAACTTTTTCTTGATTGGTTCTTTTATGAGTAGGTAACACTTTTGCATCGTGTAATAATGATATACGGAGTATGAAGGCTGAAGTATTCAAGTATGGCCTTATGGCCAGATCCTTAATACCGAGGTAAAGCTACGAGTTGAGAAAAATGAGAGTTTAGAGACTAAAAATAATTAGAGGCTAAAATCGCAACAAAACTTTATAAATTTATTTCTGTCTACAGAAATGAGTTTTTCAAAAATCATAACTTAACTACTTTGTTCTTATGATTTATCCAGATTGCGGACACTTGCACATGGAAGTCATGGAACACGTATAGCATCGAGTTGTTCTACTGGTCGATAAACTCTCATGTGGAACACAATATACAAGTTCCTACATAATTATTAGACTTATTATCGGGTGTTCCAACAACAGCTCGTTCACTATGGCTGATCTGAATGTTTCGTGTGTATTATTTCGATACCTAAAACTTGAATAAAAAACTTATACATGAACTTGACATTTTGTTACATAGTTGATATTAAAATAATAATATTTTAGAGATGCATGTAAAGGTCAATGCCAAACTAAATAAAAGTGGAGATTCTTTATTAAACCACCTATTTTTTTTTGAAGCGCTCGTAGCGAAGTTTGCTTGGCCGTTTTGAATCGATCAGCAAAGTTAAGCAACTTCCGCCTCGGTCATGACTTGGATGGGTGACCGATGGTGACATTACTACTGAGCGCTGCCGTCGGTCCCGGTTGTTGTCTTAGGATGACAGTCGTTACAGCATGGTGGTGCCAAATGCCCGCCTGGCCAGCTACCACCCTCAAGTTGAAAATCTGTCGCCAAGCACCTAACGGTGAGTTCCGGCAGCTGTCCTTGAGAGCCAGTAATTCTAGGTTAGCCTGAACAACATCTTCGACCACATCATCACTTACCATCAGGTGAGCATATAAAAAAAACCTATATTTTCGTTTGGAATAAGCATAGATTATTTGCATGAATCTTTATATATTGTAGTAGTTGTCTAATCGTCAATATTAACTGCGTAGCGCTGTGGGACAAACAGAACGCGTATAAATATTAGCTTCTCAGCTATTAGTTTGTTTACGAAAAAAACAATTATAAGAATATGATAAATAGGTTGGTAGGTAGGTATGCGTGCTCAGTGTAATGTTTCCGTGAGTACAAATTACTTTATCTATAATCTATACAACATCGCCAATGATTTTAAAGGTAAAAATTTCGAAATCCTGTGGTTCAATACCTAAGTTCATCATTTTGCATAGGTATTAGAAGTTGATGTAAGAACTGGCAAAACTTCTGAAAACTGGCAAAGGTGTTGTGCTGCACGGGTAAGTATTAGGTATGTGTTTTAGATATCGCGGTCATAAACGAAGTAACCTTTACTTACATAATAACAATGTAAGAGAAATACACAATTTAATTAAAAGAGAAAAACAAAATTAAAGGAGCAACATACATATATTTCCTTTTAATTTTTTTGTGCTCTATATATTTCGATTAATATGGTAGAAACGAATAAATCTTAATTGGATGAAATTTAAGACAAATTAGACATTAATATTATTGAACTTGAATAATTATTTCCGCTGTCGCCGGTCTGTCTGGAGTATGGGCTGCCATTGGCTATTAAATTGTTAATAGTCCGTAGATAATTCGTAGAGACTAGAATCAATAGTCAATATAAGCATTGTATTATAAGGGTTTTTCAATAACCTTAGTCGACAGGCCTGCTTGCCTGCAACGGACAGTGTGTGACGTTGCATGCATTGACCATGTGGCCGCAGTGATGGCCGAGTCGTCAATTAAGCTTACAGCATTTTTATTTAATTTTGTGCCGGTCCAACTTTTTTCTTAGTTTTTAATTATGATTAGACAATGTTATTTCAATTTCTAGTGGGAATAATTGAATTTAAGTGATTAATGAAAATTGTTTTTCATCATATAAGTAAATGGCTTCACAATATTAAGCACCCATTTAAACGAGTACATAGACCCATTAAGTAAGATGTGGATTATCTAAACATTAATTTTTGCCCTTTCTTGTCTGTGTGTGACTTTAAACTTACCGGTTATCAATATCTTTGGGATTTTTTTCGGGACGTTCACGGAATATGTCCTTATATTGAACTTAACATTAGTCCGATATAATGTTCTAACTAAAAACATGGTCGCACACGATAAACCACTGTGTGAAGCGAACGGTAACTGGCTTGAAAGGGGCCTGGCACTGGTGAAACTGGTTATACCTGCGACTTAGGTATAGTGTTAGCTGTAAACAATTTTCGATTTGAATGACCACGGTTTCGATTATTAAGCGGGATACTAAAGAACAATTCATGAATTTATGAAATTGAATTCCTACCTGAAGACGGCAGTGTTATTTTATTTTCGTTAAACTTTACATATTTACGTCCCATTTACGTGTCTAGGGCTAAGCTAAGCTCAGAAAAGTATACGTCATTCAGTACTCTATATTATTTGAAATATTTTCCCTACTTACATTATCTGCGTAGTGAAATTTCCGTATTAAATAAAGCTCTAATAAAGTTGCCTCGTTATTACAATAAATTAATGAATTCCTTACGTTCGGGCTGTTGGTAGCGCAGCTTTCAAGACTAAGCAACAGTAGCAAACATGTAAACTTGGACAAAAGATAAGTTTGTGCCATTTGGCGTGGAACCTTTGTGTCAGTGGGGACCAGGAACTAAATAGGTATTCCCTAATTTTCTTCGTTTTCCCAATGCCATTAACTTTTTAGGGACTTATCAAAACTTTTGTTGCGACATGCGTAAATTCATAAATGAATTCGTAGCTTGTATTCTGACAAAAAATATAGTATTAATAGAGGTAATGCTTCCAGCATTTTGGAAATTGTTCCTTCCTTCCACCAGTTGTGTATTCCATTTTTAGTACAACATTTATTAGAAGAATACAACTCATTCTAAGTTTTATTCATAAGATTTTTTTATATACATTTAATTTGTTCAACTACCAATACCTTATTACTGATTGTATTATTGTTGCAAATACTTCTATTATATAGTAGAAGACTATATACATAAATACGAGACTCAAAATGACTTGTAACTGTGTTGAAGCTCACAAAATTTTTCACCTCACTACAGCGATATGATACTAGAAAAATGCTAGGTGCAATTACATCTCAAATAATATATTGTAAAGAGTTTATGGAAACGAAAAGTTAATCGTGTAACAATTTAAATAGCTACTTAAATTGTGACACGATTCATTTTTCACTTCAATTTTTTCCCTAATGTCGCGTCAATTTCGGAACTTGTGGTCACCACATCAATTCTTGTGTAATGCAAAATAAGTCTTATTTCACTATTTGCTGCCTTCGATTATGCTCAGAAGTGGGTGTGTCTCGACCTCATTCATACTGTCAGATATTCTGCGATCGTGCGGCCGTGGCATTGGAAAAAGCACATCCATCGCACATCGTAACAAATCTAGACCTAGTTGTAAAGAAAAATGATAGCTGAATTCTGAAGGACGGACTTATATGAAATTTTGTATAATAATAAAACAAAAAAATAGGCAGGTTTAGATAGTTTTGAGCAGTTGTGAAGGCTCTATATAAAGAGCTATGTGATGATTACCTGGGTAGTTATAGTAGGTATATCATAACGTGCGCACTTTGACAAAAAATTCTATTGTTATTAAATCGGTTGGTACGTTTTTCATTAGCAGTCTATAGTTTCAAGGTAAGCGGGATGTGAGGAGCCAGTTTCTATATAGCAAATCACTGATATTTTACCAACTCAAATATCACCTACATTGCTCGAATTGATAAGGAAAAAGCATAGAATAAATGTACCTACCAAGTGCTGTTTAACATATTTACTGTAGTAAAAAAAAACACTAACATCTGACGCGCTGGCGATCAAAACGTAACATTCTCTTGAGAGCTGTGCTTAGCAGGTCTTCTCCACCTGGCACCACTTGATGGTACATAAGGCTCATTGTTTTTTCTTTAAATTGTGTTATTATTAGATATGTACTGATGTGTATTTAATGAGTAGGTACTGAGTAATAAGAACTTTAATAGTCTTTGCGAAAGTATGATATAATCTAGGTATATACTGTATCAGCCATTTTGTCCCTGCTGAACACAGTCTTCCCCCCATTAAGGGAGGTTTGCCATAATTCTCTCTCTTGTCAGGCGTCTTGGGGATCGCAATGTACAATGCAGTTTCTCAGAAGGTGTTGTTGCCCACCTTACAGTATTTTATACGTAGTCACAGGGTACAAATCTAGGTCTTGTTTGTAGTACAATACAACGTTGAACTTTAAATGTCGCTCCATCCCCATACGATGGTTAAGAACTTAAGGACACATTGGATTGGAGTCATACGTCATATCATAATATTTCATGGCTTATATATAGAGATATATGGCTCAGCGGTTAGACCATGACACGACCCGGCTGTAAGGGTGGGTGTAAGCGCGTGTTCAAATCCCGCACATGACTATAATTTTTCCGCTCGTTTTGTAATGTTATGAGCGGAGCATGCATCATTGCAAAAATAAAAATAGTATTAATAGTACCTGCATTAAAGCCTTCTTTATTTTATCATCGTAGGTATTCCTGATTTTTACTGTTCGTGCATCATCCCGTTGGCATCTGCACCACCAATTGTCCATACCTCCGTGACACCCGAGTGTTCGAAAAAGTATGATTTTTGTCGTTTGAGACCATGACGACAATTCTTTTTTGCTGAGCGTACCTAAGCAGGGCCGATTGTGGATGTTCCCGAGTGATATGTATGTAGGTTCAATAATATAGGAGTATAGTATTAGCACATGAATAAATAACCGTAGGTAAGTATTATTTATTCATGTGGAAGTAGAGTACTTAGCAGATATATTTTAGATACCTACATTATCAATTTCCCAAAAGAATCCATATGGCACGTACCTACCTAAAAATAGAATTTTGTGTAGAGGGAGAAAAATTATTAAAAATAATAAAAAAATATCTGTTTACTACCTATGATTGCCCCCTGGTAGGAAACGGAGCTCAACACAATCTTTATCTAAAAATTTTAGTCAACAGATAGATTTATTAACTAGATTTAATTTATTTTTAGTACTTACCTACTTTAGCTGTAATTTACATATTTCAAGACTGAAAATTAAATAAATATCAATGTGGTAAGTAAATGGTACTATAGGTAGTAAATTAAAGTACAAATAAAACATTTTTGGTCTAACTGGGGTCCGGGAGTAAAAGCCTTCAACTGTGCAGATAAGTGGGAGGTCACGTTATCAACCTATGAAGTTCCAAATTAGGTATCCGACATTAAATCTTCTATAGATGTCATGTTGTCTGCCAACTGGGATGAGAAAACAAAGTTTTGGATTTGGACTATGAATTTTATCATATGTGTAAAATCTATTTTATTAAATTTACCTTCTTACCAAATTAGGCGGGCTGTAGTTTGGACGCTTAAGATGCTAAGCTAAGCCGTAAGAAGCTATACATAGATTCTATAAAAAAAATTGTAAGTATGGGCATTAGATAAACCTCTCTTCTGTTTTAATATTGTTAAGTTTGCAATAACGCCTGCTATGCGAATTACATTACAAAATTACAAATTTACGAGAGGCATGTGTAGTGTCATGTTAGCTCAATTGGTTAGAGCATACCCCGGCTAAAGGGGTGGACGGACGCGGGTTCGAATCCCGCACATGACTATAATTTATACTTTTAAATGTGTAACTCTCTTCTGTTTTTAAAAAGGTATTATATTTGCTAAATAATACGTAGGTACCTTTATAAACCTCAATCGAACCCACTCACATTACAGTATAACGTTGCTGATAAAAATGCTTCTCCAGCAACACTGCTTTGTCACGACAAATAAACTTATCATGTTACATTTCGCTGAATGACTGTCTATAACATAAAAAAATCGCTTCAGGTTTTCTGTCCTTTCCGCTTTTCCTTCATAAAGACAGAATTTGAAACCCCGGATTTATGTCCCATGTCAGGAACTTTCTTATTTATGTCCGGTGTCACGAAATAACACGTTTCTTTATGGAGATGAAACCTAGAATGTATAGTCTGAAGTCAGGAAGTCTGCTCGCACAACATGACCTTTCTTCTCCTTGTTAAATCGAAACTATAGGTTCTCCAAAGCTGATAGATTATTCTTAGCAGGTATAGGCTCTCACTCACCCGGATGGCACGCCTCAGCTACAGTTAAAAACAAAGTTTTTGTTTTTATTTTATGATAGCGCCCATACACTAACACTAGTTAATAAGTTCTATTTTTAGTTACGTGTTTACTAACCCATGGACTGTAAGTTGTCCGAATAAAGAAATTTGAATTTGAATTTAATAAACCTTAACATTTTATTTTCACCTGGTCAAGGTGGAAATGATAGGTGTGTGGGTATTATTAGGTTGCACTTAGCAGATTGTCGTTTGCCACTAAGTCAAATGACCATCTAGCATCAAGAAAAGCAGCGTCAACCTATCTACCAGCATCCATATGTGGTGTGACCAAAGGTGCCTTGGTTGGTGATTGAGGAGCGAGAGATATGGACTACTTATTGACCACTAGCTCACCTGATGGTAAGTGATGATGTGGTCGAAGATGATGTTCAGGCTAACCTAGAATTACTGGCTCTCAAGGACAGTTGCCGGAACACACCGTTAGGTGCTTGGCGACAGATTTTCTGCTTGAGGGTGGTAGCTAGCCAGGCGGGCATTCGCAAAATACCCTACCACCATGCTATAACGACTGTCATCCTAAGACAACAACCGGGACTGACGGCTTAACGTTCCCTCCGAAGCACTGAAGCGCTCAGTAGTACTAATGTCACTAGCGGTCACCCATCCAACTCATGACCGCGGCGGACGTTGCTTAACTTTGCTGATCGGTTCAGAATGGCTAAGCAAACTTCGCTACGAGCGCTTCAAAAATCTTTGGAAATGACAGTAAAACAATTGAAAAATGGTACCTGTGAAGTGTACCAAAAATTTTGTAAATTTAAATTAAACAGTCACAATCATGATAACCACTCTAAGAATAAAAATAAAATAGCGGTGCCAGGGCTTAGATTAACAAAGGAGGACGTTTTATTTACGTCCTTCTTAGGTAATTGTGTACGGTGTTATAATAAAGTTCCGAAATGTATTACAACGCTCACAGAAGGAAAATAGCACGTGAAAAACATTTTGAATAAGAAATCCTACTACACAGTTTGTGATTGATTAAATGACAAAAATGCTTTCCGTCTCTGCCAAGCTATCGCCGGTACGTATTTTTAAGAAATCTTGTAAAATTTTTATAATATAGTTTGTAACACATAGATAAAAGACGTTTAAAGAGCATGGCCCCAAGTTTCCTTGATGGCCCTTGGTTTAAATCCTGTCGCAGCCTGAGCTTCACAGCATAGAACGAGTAGTAGGACATTTTGTGTGTTTTTTTGTTTTGTGGAAAACCTCGTTTGGAAAGCGAGCAACGTCGCTAATCATATTTGTAAACGAGGGGCAAGGACAAATATCAATCTTATAATGTTGCTTTGAAACCGTTTTCAAAACCGACAAACAAGTTTCTTTTATTTTTTTTTGAACGGAACCCTAATAGAGCGAGGCACGACTCGCAAATGACAGTTTTTTTTTAATTTCACATTATTATATTTATGTATTTCTTCCTCAATGGTCTGCTGTAAATATGTGTCGCCAAGCACTCACTGTGCGTTCTAGGAGCTGCCTTTTAGAGCCACTTTCACTATGAGTTTACTCAGATCACTACTTAAGTACTAATGCTAAGAAAGTGGTCATAAACACCAGCAATGAAATAAAATTGCAAATAAACAAAGTTTCTAATTGTAGGCTCGGTAAGTATAAAGAATTGAGCAATTAAAACGACAAGTCAATTTTATTGTCCAAGCTTGCACCCTTCCTAGTTACAACACCGCTGATTTAATCGAGATAGCGCGCCTGAGCATTCTTTATTTTGCAATTTGTGGTCAAAGAATAAGCAGCTAGAGGGGTTCTTCAACTCTCTTATTAGGTAAAAATTAAGAACTTACACTGGTTGGGGCATATTTACACTAGTTTTAATACTACAACAGGCATCAACGATCTCACTAAGAAATGCTTCATGTCTATATATACCCAAAGTATAATGTATTGTAAGTACCTACCACCTAAAAAATATGTCAAATAAAGATTATTATTATATTTAAACACAAATAGAGGTCGTTTGATGTAGAATGACTAGGTGTGGGTCGAAATTAATTTGGGAGCGATGATGATGTGTGATGAACTGATGATGGTAAGGTGTGAGATGATTGATCTTTTAATGAAAAGTGTAATAAATTCAGAACGCCATGAATGGCTTATATACGAGAGGTGTTTATGGATGATTTCCATAAATGATGCTGTATAATTAATCCTAAATTGTGGGGCAGTGATCACTGGCACTGGCTATACACAGCCGCGCAGTAAGTTCATGGAGCTTCACCGCAAGCTGAAATGGGCATTTTGCGAATGCCCAACTGGCTAGCCACGCAGAAATTCTTTCAGCAATAAAAAAAACATCTGTATCTCACTATGTAGTAGAGACGAGCTAAGAGGCCAATGATAATATGAAGTGGATCTCCTGATTATTTCATCGCGCTAATCCTTAAAAATACATTGTTTATATGAGCTGCTTAATAAATCCAAAATCTAAACATTTTCCCAAGTATAGACATACTCGTACTATCTACTTAACGGTGTGTTCAGGCAAGTGTCTTTATGAACCAGTTCCTGTTCTCAAACCTGCTACCGCATCTTCGACGTACGTCCACATCAGTACTTGCTAACAGGTGATACTTATGTCATACTGAAAGTTTCTGGATTCTGATGAATAAGACCAGATATTAAAAAGCTTATGGCTCGTAAAACGTGTGTCTCTAAGTTTGTCGTTAATTTTAGCAAACAAAAAGAAGTCGCAAGGTGTGAGGTCTGGCCTGTGTGGCAGATGCGTCATCCATTAGTTCTACATTTAAAGCCTTCCTATACGCTTCCGTTACCTTAGCGTGTGCATGCCCTTAACGCCACATTGTTGTGGTGAAGGACGACATTTCTTCAAGGACGCTTTTCACGAAGTTTTTCTAAGACTCTGGGCAAGCAAGTGTTCATACGTACCAATCTGAAGTCTTTGTATTTTCTAATTTGAAACAAATTTATTACCAATGTTTCGACTTTTCATAAATTTCATCATGGAGATGAACACGTCCACGTCTAAATTCTTCGGACCACGAATACACAGCTGCGATGTGGGGCTTCATCACCAAATGCCAATTGAAGTCTCTGGCAACTCCCTTATTGACTTTAGGCTCAGCGAAAATCGTGAAAATTCAGTGAGAGAACATTTTCACGAGTTACATTCATATGAATTCACACAATTTTCTAATGGACGACGAAATCAAAAAGTAAAACTTTTCTAGAGAGTTCCATTTTTGGATTCCGTAACTGCTTTTTTTATATTGTAAGTGGCCAGTTCTAGGAACATTCAGTATGCCCACGTATACGAATCAGATCAGTTTAAAACGACTAACCTTGTTGTAGGCAGACATTCTTATCGAATCAATGAGAATTGTACTTCTGGTGGCTGCACAGCATTTACGAACCGGCACGGGCCACAACCACAATGGTGAAAGATAAGTTACTTGGTGCGCATCGAGCTGTGAACCGAAAGTCTTGTGTTTACATGCGAAATACTCCACATCCCAGTTCGTGTTCGGCTACCACAAGCCACGCTTGTTCCACCATTGCCAGTGTTACGTAACTTGCGTATAGGGTTTAAACCCTTCTGTTTATAAATACTCTTCTTTGGATTTGCTGGAATCTTCAAGGTTCGTTCGATCATTAAATTTAAGCAACATTTTTTGGCTCATATTCGGAATATTTGTATCATTCCGGTTGGCTGCTCTACAATCTATTAGTTTTGGCGGTAGAGTAAGAAGGTGCAGTACCTGCTTAGTGTTAATTTGGTTAGTTTGTCTATCAATTTAATGTGTGTGAAGGGTAAGATTTTTTTATTTATATGTTTAAACAATAATGCTTTGTTCGTTTGGCGTTTGTCACTTTGCAATCATGACATCATTATCTCCCCGATCGCAACTATATTCATTGGGTTCTTCTTGAAAAATAAGGGTATATTTTAGTAATTAGTAGTATTTTAGTAATATTATGCCTATAATATTAATAAAACTCATAATTTTAAAATATTAATTGACAACGTTTTATCTATAATTGTTAACTATCTTCTTAAGATCTAAAAGGTCTTAGTAATAATATGCATCTTTAGTAATGAGCTCCTGTCCCTATACGAGTTATCAGCTGTTTTTTTTTATGGCAGATAGGTCAGCCTTTGACCACCATCTCACCTGATGGAAAGTGATGATATGGTTGAAGATGTTGTTCAGGCTGACTTAGAAATACTGGCTCTCGAGGACAGCTGCCGGAAAACACCTTTAGGTGCAATTTAGTGCCTGTCATGACATCTTCGACCACATCATGACTTACCATCACGTGAGATTGTGGTCAAAGGCTTACCTATCAACAATAAAAAAAAGGTGCCTGGCGACAGATTTTCTACTTGAGGGTGGTTGCTAGCCAGGCGGGCATTCGCAAAATGCCCTATACCACCATGCCATTTACAGGGTACAAACAGGACCTTCCCATTTAAGCAGCTTAAAGTAATTTGTTTTAATGTATAAAGTTTATATGAAAACAATCATGTATTTTCAAATTGAAATATAACCAATTATTATAGTAAAAGAAGTATATTATACTCTGGAAGAACTGCAGTGCTACGGGCGATATATTTAATATGCCGAAAAAATTATCCGTATCTTAGCAAACTGGTGACTCTATTTAGCAAACATAAAATAAATTGACAGTTGAAAACCTTAATAAAAAAATCTTAACCTTTGCATGTAACAGGCGTTAAAGTATGAAATTGCCTTTATTGTAATAGGTACTTTGAATTGACATAGAACCTTCATGGTTTGAAATTTTTGAGTGAAACTATTTTCATATGGTATATATGAGGTTCTTCTTTTTAAAAATATGCAACATTCGATTATCAACTTTCGGTTGTTTTTTTTTTAATTAAGCTTAGACAAGAAAGGTTTTTCGAAAATTCGAGTGATTTTTGAGTACGAGTTCCGACGTGAAACTAACGCGGCAGAAACAGCTCGCAATATCCATGTAGTGTTTGGAGAGGAGACTGCTAATGAACGCATTTTGCGATTTCGGTTAAAACGCTTTCGTGATGGAAACTTTGATTTGACGTACGTCCACCGTTGTCGGGACCAAGGAACATTAGGGACTTGCTACTATCCCCACGCTTTGCAGGCATCTTGGGGATCGCAGTGCAAGTTGGTAATTCTTCAGAAGGCACTACTACGCCATACCTTCTGTTATTATTCCATTCGTCGTCCCTAACGACTCCCATAGCACAGGAACTTAAGGCGGGATCGATTCTAACCTGGCCACCCACGTGGTTTTCAATTAAGTACCTAGTATCTATACCATTGTGAAAATTCTGGGTGTTTACTTATAAAATTGTGAGTTTTATTAGTGAACTCTGCTGACGTCATAATATTATTCCACTAAGAAAATGGCATAGTTATTTTAGCAACTGTATACCAGCGGTGAGAAAGCTGCTTGGTACTAGCACAAGTTTATGATAACATTAGTTTTATATTGTAATACTATCTCAAGTAACATTAAAAGTGGAGACAGAGATTAACGAGGTATAGCTCAGCATAGTGATTTTTATTCCCACCGAAACAAGTTTTCGCTTGGATTCACGGAGTAACTTATACTTACTATAAAGCTCCCGAATTAAGAAGGTAAGGAGTAATGACGTATCCGTACCTTCCTGTTGGATGTCGCAAAAAGCAACAATTGAGCAGCATGACAATTCGAGACCACGCTCGTCGAAGTGAATGAGATATTGCTACATATACGGCGCACATCACGGATTCTTACAATACTTAGCAAAGAGCCAAATCTTTTTAGAATTAGACTTGCTGACCCGGCAAACGTGGTTTTGCCATATAGGCCAATAGGAAGAAAAACTGTAATATACCTATTTGAAAAATAGTTTACGTCCTATTCTCAGACCTACTGAGTATAGACACAAAAATTCATAGGAATCGGTAAAGCCGTTCCGGAGGAGTTTTGTTACAAACACTGCGATACGAGAATTTTGTATATTAGTTATATTCATGTGTTGCCCTCTGAATAAAACATACAATAATTGTGTTATAACTTTAAGTTCTTGAATGGTTCTTTGTGTTATTCCTAAAGAAGACATATTGTAGACCGACCCCACCATGCGTGGGATAGGGGTAAGAATATGCTAATGATCTATCTGCAAACAAACCGTGTTAAATTATAATAATCCTTCCCTCCATTTCTTGTAACTCATGCGAATATTTTAGTATGCGCGATTACAAATACTTAAGTGTTACAAATCTGCTTTGTTACAAAAACGTTTCATTTACATAGGTACCACACATAATTGAAATGTATGATTTTAACAATGGGGTATATACTATTCTTAATGTTTCAAGGATACTAAGCGGTCCAACTTTATACAGAATTTGTTTTTCTTGCCTTTTACCTACGAATAAATATGTAGAGAAATGCGAGTCTGCTTGCTATATACCTATTTGAAAAATATTTATTACATTACAATGCTTCAAATTGATGAGATGATTATCGCCATAATAATTTTCATTCATTCAAGATATTTGATCTTCAGCTTCGTTATAAATACTTACGTTTATACATATAAAGGTCACAATCGAGTGTAATCAAGGCTCCAAAGTTGTCATTTTAGGAAGTTTTCGTTGTTGGCTGAGGGCTCCAAAGTATTAGCAAAAAGTTGGTCGATAGGGCAAACCCAAATCACGAAGCTGAAGAACAAAGGCGCCATAATCATCTCATCAATTAGATGCAGTGATAGCCGAGTGGAAATATCTATGGAATGCCCTAGGTCTATAGTTCAGCAACGCGTGGTGGAAGGGCATTTTTCGAGAGCTCATCTAGCTAGCTACCCCCACCGTCAAGTAGAAAATCAGTATCCAAGCACCTAACATTGTGTTGCGGTAACAGTCCTTGAGAGTCAATAATTCTAGGCCTAGTCTGCTTACCATCCTCAACCACATCATCATTTACCAACATGTCAGATAGTCGTTAACGTCTAAGCTCTTATCAGCTGTAATAAAAAAAAAACACCTGAGATTCTTAGAAGCTAGAGCCTAAAACCTTATGGAATAAATTACAAGTATAAATTAATTTAAAAAGTAAACACCCAATTGCAAGTTATTTGTTTTTGTTTAACGTTATATCCTTCCATTGAATTTAAAACTGCAGGTTATATATATTTTTTGAATCGTTTTATCAGCCTTTCATTTTGATACACTACTCAATTTTTATCTTGCAATATGGCGTCAAAATCCGCAAGTTTTTGTTTGTTTTTTTATTGTATCTAGTGATCATAGCGCGGTCAAGGCGAATCTATCGATAGCTCATACATTGACATCGGTTGAGCGTTTAGATGGAATGTTTTTTTGGAATGTTGTGGTGAAATATTTTTTTTACCTTTAAGGCCCTTGGGTACGTCAAATCCGTACTTTCTAAAGCGAACTCCTCCGTAACCGCTGAAGTTGAAGACTTGAAAAAAATATATTTTATAGATGAATTCATGTACAACATTTGCAACATATGATTTTACGGTATTACTATTACTTTTGCCTTAAAAAAAATTCAAACTACATACTATTTCTTGACTTATATGGCGAACTCCTTCTAAACGGCTACGATTTTTGAAAAATAAATTGTACCATTAAATTTCTAGATTGTTATACTACAATTATAACATAGCATTTGTAAATCCATTGATATTTTCCTAAGAAAATGTCGAATTATTCAGATTCAGAACGCTTGCGGTTCCGAGGTGCTCTGCGCGGACGCGGGCGGCAGTGTTGCGCAAGCGTTGGCACGGGGAGGCTGTGTCGCTCGTAGCTCCGCTCGCGCTTTCGACTGACAACGATCTTGTCTTTGTATTAGTGTATAGACACGCGAGATTCGTAGCTGTGTGCGTGCAATGATTCGCTCGATGCAGAGGGCCAACTTGATTGCGACGTGAAGTATGCGCGGTGACGCTTTATTATTGGTATTTTGTAGACAAATTTTATTCGAATTGTCTCACATATGAAAAGAATCAAAACTTGAAATTGACAATGTTGTGGGTAAATTACAATGGGCGGCCTTATCAACTAGATCAATGAAAAGTTTTATAATATATGTACAAAATTAATTAGTAATGTCTATAACGCTCTCATGTTATAACTGGTTAACTAAAGATAATATATTTTTTTATATTATGGTAAATAGTTTCCGGCTTTAGTAGTTTGTAGGGTACAAAATGGTTCTCTACTACATTTAGAGTTTGTATGGGGCTACATACATCTTTTGGAGTTCTAAGCTTTTCTTGATAATTGTATTAGGTGTTTTGATATAGGTTAATTAATACTACATAAAGATAACGTCTGCAAAGTGAAGATGGATAACGTATCTCGAAAATAGTAAGAGATAGGTAAGGGAGATTAGCACCGTGGGGTGCCGGGTTAGAATTGCACCTCCCCATATAATCCCGTGGGTGTCGTTAGAGGCGATTAAGGGAAAACTACTGGAAGGTGGGCAGCCACGTGGGGTGCCGGGTTAGAATTGCACCTCCCCATATCATCCCGTGGGTGTCGTCAGAAGCGTCTAAGGGAAAACTACTTAAAGGGGGGCAGCAGCGCCTTCTAAAGAACTGCCAACTTACATTGCGATCCCCAAGACGCCTGCCAAGTGTGGGGATTATGGCAAAACCCCCTTAAAAAGTAAGGCTGTGTTCAGCAGTGGACGAACTGATTGTTACAGTTACAGTACTGAAAATCGATATATAGGTTTTTCTGGACGTCCTTATTCCAAATTTGGAATTTATTTTTCGATGACGTCTGCCAAGTGAAAAAAGTTAGTCCGATATGGCTGAAAATCGATGTCTAGGTTGTGCTGTGCGTCATTATTCCGAATTTGGAATGTATATTCCGATGACGTCTGCCAAGTGAAAAAAGTTACCTAGATTTGGCTGAAATTCAAAATCTAGGTAGTTCTAGACGTCTTTATTCCGAATTTGGAATTTATTTTTCTATGACGTCTGCCAAGTGAAGACAGTTACTCCGATTTGGCTGAAATTCAAAATCTAGGTAGTTCTAGACGTCTTTATTCCGAATTTGGTATTTAGTTTTCGATGACGTCTGCCAATTGAAGAAAGTTACTCCGATTTGGCTAAAATTCAAAATCTAGGTAGTTCTAGACGTCTTTATTCCGAATTTGGTATTTATTTTTCAATGACGTCTGCCAAGTGAAGAAAGTTACTCCGATTTGGCTGAAATTCAAACTCTAAGTAGTTCTGGACGTCTTTATTCCGAATTTTGAACGTATTTTTCTATGACGTCTGCCAAGTGTGGAAAGTTACTCCAATTTGGATGAAATTCAAAATCTAGGTATTTCTGGACGTCTTTATTCCGAATTTGGTATGTATTTTACGATGACGTCTGCCAAGTAAAAAAAGTTGCTCCGATTTGGCTAATAATCGAAATCAAGGTTTTTCTGGACGTCTTTTTTCCAAATTTGAAATTATTTTTTCGACGAAATCTGCCAAGTGAAGAAAGTAACTCTGATTTAGCTGAAATTGAAAATCTAGGTTGTTCTGGACATCGTCATTCTGAATTAGAGATCCGCGCCACGCCGGCGTGCCGCCGCCGAGTTACCTCGGCGCGCCGCCGCCGCCGCCGGGTCATGAACAAATTCGCGCCGACGTCGAAAATCAATTTAGAGTTTTCTGCCGTGAGGTGCATTACCCTGGATAGCTGAGGTGTGGGGGAGTGCTCCGACCGGAATCCGAACTGCTCCGGTCGGGACTTCATGTGAGGGGCTATCCGACTTAAGAAGAGGCGTTCAAAGACTTTCGAAATGCATGTAAGTAGGCCTGTAATTCTCGGGTCTCCAAACGACTTTGCCGGGTTTCGGGAACATATCCACGTGGCTCATTTTTCATTGAGAGGATAAGTGCTCCGTGCGCAGGATCCGGATTATACAGGCGCATGATAGCTGCCGTGGTTTTAGAGGACAGGTGACGGATCACTGTCCAATATCTTCTTCTGTGTTTTATGGGACACTGAAGTATTCATCGAGGAACTGTTCCACAGAGTCTGAGTGTTCTCTGTTCACTGTGGGATTGGGCTTGAATAAGTTCTCAAGGGATTGGGCAAATATTTCTGCCATGTCCTCTGCTCTGTATCTCAAGTTGCAATTTTCGTGGAAAAGACAACGAATTGGTTCTGAGTGTTTCCTAAGTT
Organism: Plagodis dolabraria; assembly: GCA_963854805.1. Classification (NCBI taxonomy): domain Eukaryota; kingdom Metazoa; phylum Arthropoda; class Insecta; order Lepidoptera; family Geometridae; genus Plagodis; species Plagodis dolabraria. The sequence goes on from OY978444.1 coordinate 26,598,050, forward strand.
GCCTGCAGAGTTTGTGGAGTGAGGCCCAGTTCTGTGGATGGGGTCTCATTAATGTTGCCAGGTTTTTCTGAGCAGGCGTTTTTCTTTTATGAGCTCTCTTATACAGCGGGGGAGGATGGGCAATCTCGATTCTCCTTAGGGGTTTTCTTTAATTGTGGAGGTATGAAGTGCCTTCTGCGTGCATTGAGTGATCTCTTCTGCAAGATTGTCCACTTCTGATGGGGTTGTGACATGCCTTGAAGTTGAGGTATCTCATGCGGTTTTCATAAATTTAGGCCAGTCGATTTTGGGCTTTTGTGTAAGTTTGTGTATCGGTTGGTGGCAAGATCCTGTTTCTTCAATATTTTGACTAATTATTTTAATAGGAACTTACTTGTATGCAAGAAAATAAACATTTACCCTTTTAGTACATATACAGCAGATTTAATTTTTCTATTCCACCATATAGGTAAAAAAATCAATAACACGCCGGCTACGCCGCGCCGCGCCGGGTACGTTTACCAGCGCGCCGCTGCCGACTTTCATGACCGCGGCGTGGACCTCTACCACCGAACCGCCACGAGACGTTCCGATCATGCTGCGATCTCTTTCACTCTCTCACACCAAACGATACACATATCTCGCTCATCCATTTCATTGAGATTCGTTCTAAGACAAAACAAAATGACGATATTTTCTGTTTTAACAATAAAAGCTATAATTACGCGTGAAATTAAACAGTTTTCTTATCTCTCACAGTGCCTGTATAATTGGTGCCGAGTCTAAGACACAAGGAAGGCATATTGTTCACAGATTATTCCTAAAAAACACGATTAGCGGCGATGTAGGTATTCACCGGATGCTCGGAAGTGCAAGACTGGTAAGTACTACTGGTACTCAGGTAATTACCCTGAATTCGTCTAGTAAATATGGAAGGCATACAAATCATCTACAGGTAAAAAAATCTTAGGTAGTTAGGTACGCGTTCTATTGAAAACTACCACCTCTTTTGGAGGTCGGTAAACAAAGGGTGTCGACCTTTGAAGGTGCACATAATGTGATGATCTGCATACCTAGTAGGTACTTAATTCATATTTGCAAGGAAACGTTTTCATTCGTATTCTAAATAACATTCATACAAGTACAAGGTACAATACCATTCGAAAAGCTTCCGAATCCGAGAGAAAACTGTACCTAGATAGGTACTCTGGAAAATACACTTACACACATTACGTACGTACTTACCTACTTACGAACACCTGACTTTAACATGTAGTAAAAAGTTAAAACATTTACATTATTGTACACAAAAAGTGTGTTTTGTTTTTATCCCAATCCGCAGCGGGAGTACGATGAGATGCGCCACGAGCGACGATTGTTCGTTAGTTATAATTTGAATAATATTAATTGTATCAAAAAGGGGCGCCCCCTGCCGCTTAACGCGCCGACGCCGATGCGACGCCGAAACTGACACCTATCCCGACACCGACGCCTATTCCAACAATGACACCGACGCCGACGCAGACACCTATTCCAACAATGACACCGACGCCGCCGCTGACGCCGATGCGACGCCGAAACTGACACCTATTTCGACACCTACGCCTATTCCAACAATGACACCGGCGCAGACGCCGACACCTATTCCAACAATGACACCGACGCCGACGCCGACGCCGATGCGACGCCTTAACTGACACCTATTCCGACACCGACGCCTATTCCAACAATGACTCTGACGCCGACGCCGACACCTATTCCAACAGCGACACCGACGCTGACGCCGACACCTATGCCAACAATGACACCGACGCCTACGCCGACACCTATTCCAACAATGACACCGACGCCGACGCCGACACCTATTCCAACAATGACGCCGACGCCGACACCTATTCCAACAATGACACCGACGCCGACGCCGACGCCGACACCTCTTCCAACAATGACACCGACGCCGACGCCGACGCCGATGCGACGCCGAAACTGACACCTATTCCGACACCGACGCCTATTCCAACAACGACACCGACGCCGACGCAGACACCTATTCCAACAATGACACCGACGCCGATACGACGCCGAAACTGACACCTATTTCGACACCGACGCCTATTCCAACAATGACACCGATGCCGACGCCGTCTCCTATTCCAACAATGACACCGACGCCGACGCCGACGCCGAAGCGACGCCGAAACTGACACCAATTCCGACACCGACGCCTATTCCAACAATGACACCGACGCCGACGCCGACACCTATTCCAACAATGACACCGACGCCGACGCCGACGCCGATGCGACGCCGAAACTGACAACTATTCCGACACCGACGCCTATTCTAACAATGACACTGACGCCGACGCCGACACCTATTCCAACAATGACACCGACGCCGACGCCGACTCCTATGCCAACAACGACACCGACGCCGACGCAGACACCTATTCCAACAATGACACCGACGCCGATACGACGCCGAAACTGACACCTATTTCGACACCGACGCCTATTCCAACAATGACACCGATGCCGACGCCGTCTCCTATTCCAACAATGACACCGACGCCGACGCCGACGCCGAAGCGACGCCGAAACTGACACCAATTCCGACACCGACGCCTATTCCAACAATGACACCGACGCCGACGCCGACACCTATTCCAACAATGACACCGACGCCGACGCCGACGCCGATGCGACGCCGAAACTGACAACTATTCCGACACCGACGCCTATTCTAACAATGACACTGACGCCGACGCCGACACCTATTCCAACAATGACACCGACGCCGACGCCGACTCCTATGCCAACAATGACACCGACGCCTACGCTGACACCTATTCCAACAATGACACCGACGCCGACGCCGACACCTATTCCAACAATGACACCGACGCCGACGCCGACGCCGATGCGACGCCGAAACTGACACCTATTCCGACACCGACGCCTATTCCAACAATGACACCGACGCCGACGCAGACACCTATTCCAACAATGACACCGACGCCGACGCCGACGCCGATGCGACGCCGAAACTGACACCTATTCCGACGCCGACACCGATGCGACGCCGAAACTGACACCAATTCCGACACCGACGCCTATTCCAACAATGACACCGACGCCGACGCCGACGCCGAAACTGACACCTATTCTGACACCGACGCCTATTCCAACAATGACACCGACGCAGACGCCGACACCTATTCCAACAATGACACCGACGCCGACGCCGACGTCGATGCGACGCCGAAACTGACACCTATTTCGACACCGACGCCTATTCCAAAAATGACACCGACGCCGACGCCGACACCTATTCCAACAATGACACCGACGCCGACGCCGACGCCGATGCGACGCCGAAACTGACAACTATTCGGACACCGACGCCGATGCTGTCACCAATTTTAATACCGACACCTTGCTCATGCGGTTTTCATAAACTTAGGCCAGTCGATTTTGGGCTTTTGTGGAAGTTTGTGTATCGGTTGGTGGCAAGATCCTGTTTCTTCAATATTTTGACTAATTAATTTGAGTAGGAACTTACTTGTATGCAAGAAAATAAACATTTACCCTTTTAGTACATATACAGCAGATAAAATTTTTCTATTCCACCATATAGATAAAGAAATCAATAACACGCCGGCTACGCCGAGCCACGCCGGGTACGTTTACCAGCGCGCCGCTGCCGACTTTCATGACCGCGGCGCGGACCTCTATTCTGAATTAAGAATTAATTTTTTGAAGACGTCTGCCAGGTGAAAAAAGTTACTCCTATTTGGCTGAAAATCGATATCTAGGTTTTTCTGGACGTTTTTGTTCAATATTTGGCATTCATTTTTCGACATCTGCTAGGTGAGGAAAGTCACTCCAATTTGGCTAACATTCAAAATCAAGGTAGTTCTAGACGTTTTTATTCCGAATTTGGAATTTATTTTTCGATGACGTCTGCCATGGGAAGTAAGTTACTCTGAATTGGCTGAAAATCAATATCTAAGTTTTTCTGGACGTCCTTATTTCAAATTAGGAATTTGTATTCCGATGACGTCTGCTAAGTGAAAAAGTTCCTCCGATTTTGCTGAAAATTGATATCTAGGTTGTGCTGTGCGTCATTATTCCGAATTTGGAATAATTTTATCTATGTCGTCTGCCAAGTGAAGAAAAATACTCAGAATTGACTAAAAATGGATATCTAGGTTGTTTTAGACGTTATTATTCCAAATTTAGAATTTGTTTACGATGACGTATGCCCAGTAGATAAAGTAACTTCGATTTAGCTGAAAAGATCGATCGTCTAGAACAACCTAGATATCGATCTAGGTTGTTCTAGACGTCTTAATTCCAAATCCAGAATTTATTTAACAATGACGTCGGCCAAGTGGAAAAAGTTACTTTGATTTGGCTACAAATCGATACTTATCTTGGTTTTCCTGGACGCTTTTCTATTCGTACTATCGATCTTAATTGTTATTAACTTGTTGTGAAGTGCGTGAATCCCTCTAGGGTGAGTTCCTTATTTATTATTGTTATTTCATAGTGCTGACTAAAACCTATGTAACGTAAACAGCTGTGCTGCCCTACCGCGCTAGACTGTGAGTTTTAAAATGTGAGTTGCTGGTAACAGTACCACGATCGTGTCGGCGCGGCTTGGCAACAGTTGGCTGAGGAATATCAGCTACTAAGCCGGTGTCTTCCTTCCAGGATTCCACTTCACTGATTTAATCCGAGGACGGGTGTTTCGAGCACTCACTACCGAGATCCAGAACTATCAGCTGACGCCAAGACCGCCACATCTGGGACCTGGATCACGTGTACTATCAGGCCAGTGTCTCCCTCCGGTCTATGTAACTTCAGTAGAACTGTGCGGTGTGCAACCTGATAAGGCTTGGCCCAATAAACTTTTCAAACCTACTCCTTGAGTTTACCTACCTACCTGCTGGCCGTGGGATGATTAGCAGTTCCCTATCGCCGCAGTACGATAAGAGTAGGAAAATTATGATTATTTATCAAAGACGCACGAATTAACATCAAAATAATATTTTGACTAACCTCGACGTTTCGATCAAGTTGCATTGACCGTGGTCACGAGTAGACTGAAGAAGCGGGTGTCATCGTCTTGAGGAGCGGCGGGAGCGATTTAAATCTACCCCGCTTGGTTTTCGTTAATGTAATTTAGAAACATGAGTTTAGTTCACGAAAGTTTAAAGAAAAGTACTTATAAATCAATTATTCAAATCTCCTAATAAATGAGAAAGTATATCGGTTACCTTTTCACGATGGAACCAATCTTAATAATATAGCTGTAGATAAATTGCCCATATTATTATTTCCTAGACAAGAAATTATTCATCTCATATCTCGTACACGGAAAGTAGTGTTTGTTTGATGCGAGTAGCGGGTGGAAGACTGCTTCCCACCTATGGGCGGGAAAATCTAAAGGTAAATACTTCCTTCTCAAGGGCCGACATGTCCAATAGCACAAACGTTGGCCATTTTGTATTTTTGCGTACGACACAGTCGTCCCTATTCTTATTTTTCAATGTATTCGCCATTATACAAATCTTCCTTTTATATCGTCGTTTTTAAACGAGTAAACCCGCGTCGGCTATAATCTCATTTATAAGGAGATTTGAATAAACGATTGATTATTATAATTTTCTTACTCTTATCCGATATATCTTAGCGTTTTAAAGATACGTCATCTATCTTTACTTAGCAAACGTCATTGAAAAATGAAATCCAAATGTAGAATAATGACGCCCAGCACAACCTAGATATCGGAGTAACTTTCTTCCCTTGACAGACGCCATTAAAAAAATAAATCTTAATTCGGAATAATGACGCCCAGCACAACCTAGATATCGATTTTCAGCCAAATTGAAGTAGTTTTTCACTTGGCAGACGTCATCTGAAAGTAAATTCCAAATTTGGAATAAGGACGCGCCGAAAAACCTAGATATCGATTTTTAGCCAAATCTTAGTAACTTTTCTCACTAGGCAGACGTCATCGAAAAATAAATTCCAAATTTGGAATAAAAACGTCCAGAATAATAATAATAATATAAACAATAATATAAATCTTTATTTAAACCAATAACACTTTTTCCAAATCTTGTATTGCTGGTGGTCTTCACACTTCGACGTTGAAGTTTGTATCGTTAAGACCTTAATTGATAGCTGTACAGTGCACAGTTGACTTCAGTACAATTTTTCACGCAAAATAGTTATAAACATAAATTTAACTTACAAATTATCCATAAAATAACATCTTGTTCAGTTTCATACATTTTTTTTTATAAATTATCCACACTATATTATTATATTTATATTTTAACTAAATTTGTGTTATTTACGTGTTTGTATGTATGATGCTATATGGTGATATATAAACTGAAAAATTCAGGACTTGATTATATAAATATGTTTTAATAAAAGAGCTAAATCTTCTTGCAAAAGTTGTACGAATGACAGGTTATTTTAATTGGAAAACTCGTTTATGTAGCATATTACTAAAATTTGCAGATTTTTTAAAGAGTCTGTGTGCGAACTGAAAACAACCTAGATATCGATTTTCAGCCAAATCGAAGTACATTTTTCACTTGGCAGACGTCAACGTAAAACAAAGTCTTAACATGGAATAATAACGTCTACAACAACCTAATCAATTTTCAGTCAAACCGTAGCATTTTGCTTCACTTGGCAGATGACATTGAAAAAATAATTCCAAATTCGGAATAATGACTCTCAGCACAGCCTAAATATCGAGTATCAGACAAATCTGAGTAACTTTCTTCACTCGGCAGATGACATTGAAAAATAAAGACGCCCAGAACAACCTAGGTAGGTACACTATACATTTTCATTTGACGACTGATCTCAGTCGCAGTTGCAATTGCGGATACTCACTAGAATCGTACGGTAGGAATATAAAGTGCCATGTTACCGGAGCACATCGCGCATCTGCATATTCTTTGACCGTTATATTTGTGCAGCGAGCGCGGAACGTATGCGGCGATGCGCGAGTAAAGTAAGCTCGATTAGGTCCAGATGCTCAAGGCCATTGGCGACTCTAATCGCCTTAAATGGAACCTACTTCAATACACAAAAGTTTGAAATAACTTTTTGAACTCGGTACCATGATATTTAAAAAGTACATACCTACTATAGCAATATTGTGCGCGTGGTACCGTCTTCGACAAGTTATTTTATACTTTTGAGTGTTAAAGTCGGTTCCACTTTTAACTAAAAATATATTTTTCACGTTTTTAGTGAATGTTGCTACTCACGGGATCTATTGTCATTCACTGGCGACGACTATATCATCAAGTTATAAAACTGTTTTTCAGTTATTGGAGTGTTACTCAAAAACGTCTTGACCGGTTTTGATGAAAATAAATGGACAAATGGACAATAATACGACAAGCATCAGCATTCAAATCAAAATAATAATAATAAAATAAATCTACACAAAATACATAAATGATCAACCGAATTTGAAACTTATTGTATCGCTAGTAGTTAATTTTTTTGTCTTTGTTTGTAATTTTGTAAAACCAGTATACGAGTAGTTTCCCAGCTGGTGGCTCTTATGAACAAAATGAGAATGAAAACGTCAATAAGTAATTTTGATGTACATGTTGCATCTGTACTAGCAGTTGCTTGGAATGATAACCTGGAAGTCGTTGACTATATTTACTTGGAACAAACTGTCCACTTAGATATGTCCCACGACAAAGAGGTCGCCCGAAGAATCCAACTTGGATGGTCAGCGTTCGGAAAATTACGCGATATCTTCTCGTCAAATATCCCGCAGAGCCTCTCCAACCAGTGTGTGTTGCCAGTGATGACTTATGGTACTGAGACGTGGTTCTTAGCTGTGGCTATTATGGACACGCTCAAAATCACTCAACGAGCTATGGAGAGAGCTACGCTCGCATTTTTTGAGCGAGGGAACTCGCAGAAGAACCATAGTGTGCTAGTGACCGACATAGATTTCCGAATTTATAAGTTGAAGAGGCAATGGACAGGCCACGTTGCTCGACGAACGGACAACTGATGGGAAATGAAAGTTCTCGAGTGGTACCACATTACGCCGGATGACGTAATCTTAAAAATCGTGGGTAGCCAATTGTTACAAATATTGTTTACAATACTGTTACAATCTACATGTTGTGGCTAATAGCCGTTCAATATGGCCTTCTATGTGGTAGATATGATGAGTAAATTACTAGCTGTGAACCATGTATTCATAATAGTATGTACTTTATTTACTTTTTTCATTGTGCTAACTTATCTGTCTACTATAAAAGTCAAACATGTATCATCTGCAAATAAAAGAAAATCGTAGATATTTACACTAAAAAAGAAAAGGTCATAATATTGTTCGTTGCCGAACTCCAATTTTTGCTAAACACCCTGAAGATGTAAACGCAATTTATCCCAAGCTTCTGAAGCTGGTCTGACAAATATGACTTTATTTTATATATTCAGAGCTATTCCCTAAATTCCTTAGACTGAAGTTTACGAATCAGTGTCCGGTGCTCTACACAGTGAAATGCCTTGGAAAGATCACAATAAACTCAGATGGCGTCATGTGAACTCTCACAAGCAACAATTATTAATTTATAATACTCCACATTATTTTTACACTTGATTCGGTTGCTTTTCGTGAAACTGAATTGATTTTCGGGCAATATACCTGGATACTCTTTCCTCATTAACAGCTGTAAGATGTGACAGCTGACAAAGAATCAGTTGAACAACGCGGTGCGGCACAGGAACGTATAGCACCGCACCGTCTGTAGGATTTCGCAGACACTGGTCAAATCCTTGTTTAGCCATATGCTGTAAAAGTCAAAAGCTTAATTTGTCAATTTCGCAATTCGTCAAATCCTTTATTAATCATATACTTTGCAAGTCAAAAGCTTAATTTGTCATTATCGCGATTCATCAATTCAATTATTCGTCAAGACTTCTACACGTCAAATACGTGATTTATCTTGTCATTGTGAGATCGAACACTAAAGTGCTTCATCTTTGATTAACCCTTTAGTGAAGCAACCTCTTATTTGTTTATATTATTCCAAATACGAAATATTTAAATTAATACCTACCATTTCAATAATGGTTCTTCAAAATTGAATGACAAAATGGACAGCATAATTAGAGTATTTTGTTGTCTATTACCTGATAAAAACTAGATTACTTATGAAAAAATATTTGAAATTTTGAAGACATATTTCTGATAAAAATAAAATAGTATTTTATGCAACTGTCATATAATAGAGGGTATTAAAACATGAGTGTAGTTTTTTGAAACGAGCCGCAGGCGAGTTTCAAAATAAGATAACACGAGTGTTTCAATACCTAATTATATGCAGTTGCATACACTACTTTATTTAATCTCATGGCTATAGGTAGCTACATTAAATAAAATGCAATATAAAAACCAGCGCTTTGCGCGCGCACCGCGCTCACCACAGATAATGTGAACTTATTGTTCACATTATCTGTGGTGAGGTAATTAATTGAAACCTTGGTCGGGACACATTGTACTTTAATAATTAAAAAATTGTTTTAAAGCATTGTTTTGTTAGGAGAATAATGCTTTAATTTATTTTTTTAATTTTGTTAAAGAAGTATGTATATAAAATATACCAATGAAGGTCAGTATTTCATTTCATAATTAGAATATTACCGAATGAGATTATATAAATATATATATATATATATATATGTGATTATGAACTAGCGATTATGAACGCAGTTAAGATTAAACACTTTTGACAAACAAGCAGTTAAGATTTTCTTTCCAGATGTGCGTGAAAATAATATGTTTTTTTAATTGTTCGCAAGCCACGGGAATTATTATATTTGACAGTGGTTTTCTAGGATAAAATCGGATTAAAGGCTTAGTAGCAAAATTGAAAACAATAAATATTTATTTCAATTTGTAAATTATAAACTCGCGGTATGATCGTTTGGTAAAACAATTACAGGTCGGAGCACGCAATATAAAAAAAAATGGAAAATAAAGACATGATTTAAAATGCTAAAGTTGAAATACTAATAAATAATCTATTAAAGGGCCAAAAATTACTATACAATGCTTAAAAAAATATATTGGATAAAGTTGGTCCATATTTCTTTCTAATAACATATTAAGAAGTTTTGAGTTCATAAAAACTACATGTTTTTACTAGGTTTTAAGGAAGGTGTAAGTAAGGTTTTGAGTTATTGAAAAGCTTTCAGTTTTACTGTTATTTTAATCCAATAAAATAATACACATAATTGATTTTATTTTCATCTTGACTGTCCCAAAGCGTGCTTGACAAAGAGCTCACTTGACGAATAAAGAATAAGTACATTTAAGAATTTGACGAATCAAGTATTTGACAAATTTAGGTTTGGATCAGTTTCTGGTTTGACAAATCGAGGATTTGTCTTGTCTATAATTTGACAAATAAAGATTTGACGAGCATATAATTTGACAAATCAATGATTTGACCAGTGTCTGCGAAATCGTCTGTAGTGGTTATGCACATAATTACTTTTTCATTTCACCACTGCATTGGTATATATAAACTGGCAAGCACGTCTGCCATCACGCTGCTATGCTGCTTCAAAGTTCTGACTCGCGGTAGGATAGAAACTACAACTACCTAGACATTTAATTCGACAGTAACACTCACATCCAAGGCATTATTATGAGTAATCAGACAACTGTGCTGTGCCCACTAATTACTTGACCAGCTTGTATAGTATCATAGCTTCAAATACATGTATCTTCCTAGTACAATACCGCACCACACCAAACAGATATATATTTGCATACAAATAGAACCTATAGTTTAGTTAAGTAACACAAGCACAGTATAGTCAGCTAAAGCGTCATATCACTCTGACAGAAGTCTAAACGGAACCCCAGATAAATAATAGTTACTATGCATAACCTACAATTTACTACGTTTTCTCGTTACGGGATGACAACCGGCGACAGTTAGACGTAAGTGCTGTAACTGTACAATCTCGTGCCGCTGACTGCATGCATTGATTCAAATGGCAGGTACTGACTGAATTTACCTACATTTTGTTTCTTAGTATTTGAGTATGGTTCTAAGCTTAAGAATTACGTTCCATATCCTTTACATAAAATTTGTATCAGGCGACTAAGGGAAAGTTATGTCTAATGAGCAGCAAGCCACCACTCATGTCGATGTGAGTGGGCTGTTATTAGACACTGGGTGCAAAACGGGCTCGAGTGTATCACCAAGGAAAGCATTCTCAAGGAGGGTTACTTAGGGAAAACTGAAGCAATTACTTTCCAACTAAGTTTCTTGTGTAGTCATTTGTGTTGTTAGCTAGCATTTCCCTTTTTATTGTTACAAAAGACATTTTGATATTTAACCAACCGCCTACGAGTGGGATAAGGATAGGGAGATGGTGCGTACAAAATGACAGCAAGGTGTTCAATGTGGCTTGACAAACAATGGCGCTACAAGTTGTTACAATAGCAATACCAGTAGGCCGAACAAAAGTAGGTATAGGTTTTATGTTAGATAACCGCCAAGCAGTAATATTCTATTATACCTAATAAATTGCTGACCGAGCCTCGAATCCCTCACAAACCTATTTAAGCGTCGTCTACATTATATTTCTCTATATAAACGGTGGCGTCCATAATTAAGTGCTCAGAATTATTTTGATAACTCCAGGAGTCACCGGACTCTAGTATAGAGTACCAGAGTACTAGTATACCCTTCAGGTGGAAACTCTTCCCAAATTAGTAGCAAAAGTGAGTTGCGGGAGCTTGTAGGTCATCGTGTAAATATAATAATTTTATTTTTTTAAATACAATAAATGTGTGTGTGGGTCCATAAGTTGCTTTTTTAAGAGAACTGAATAGGTCCATACAATAGTTCGCGTAACTGAGTTCCGGTTTCATAGGTATGGCTCATAGGTGCCGAAATAACGGTCTCATGACACTTAAGATTTTTGTCTCAGGGTGATATGACGCAATAAGTGGTCCAAAAAGTATTTAAAATTGGTTTTCTTAGGACACCATATACGCAACTATATAATACGTTTTGCCATTAACCATATAGAAAGAAAATTCTAATGTAAGACCTTTAATTTCTAACCATCCCATTCAATTCCAATTACCCAACATTGTTAGTTTCGACTTCATTCATCACATATTGTTGTATAAGAATAATGCTTACTCTACCGTGCCCCAATCCTGACCCACATTGATACTCTCAAAACCTCCAAATAGTATTGTGTAAGAATGACGCAAATGGTACATACAGCCCGTTAATGGTACAATATTGTAGGTAGTGAAAGTGCATCTTAACCACCAGACCGTTGCCCATTGTTCCCCGTTCTGCATTGTTTTTATTAGAGCCAGTCCTTGACGCTACCGACCGATTGTGTTAAGTTACGAAAATGAGGGTTGGCAGGTACTTACCTACATTCATAATTAACCAGCTATGAAGTATTGACGACAGGTTTATTCAGCTGTGTCCGAATCATTATGATCCTAAGAGAAAATTGAGTCAAATACCTCAAATTCATATAGAAAATGTATATAATAGCACCTTGGGAACTATTACATTCATTTAGATAAAAGAACCTTAGGCGCTATTGCACCAAGGCAAAGGTTTTCGAACAAACTCCTTAGGGGGTAGATATCTGTTCTGAATACAAGGAACACAACTGAAGGCGCAAGTATGCTAACCTCGGTAGTTGTTACACATATGAACCGTTTGGTGTGGAGACGTTAGAAGTCCGTGGTTACCGGGAGCTCATTGTATTTACCAAAACTTATTAGAGCGCTTGGCTATTTGGCTCAACGAATAAGCATTGCAATACAACGGGGTAATGCTGCCAGCATGCTGGGCACGCTGCCAACTGATAGTACGCTGGAGCATTTAGACTGGCTGTGATTCTGCAATGCCTTGTACGTTGTCTAAGTGCTTTCATTGTAGTAGCTGTAGTGTTGTTTGTAGTTCGTAGTATTTGGTAAACATAGGCTTACCGCCAGTAAAAAAAATTACTTCTTAAAGAGTTTGACACATTTCGGTAGCGAATGGATCCCTACATACTATCGTGTGTTTTAGTAGGCACAAGTTTAAATCAATACTAAAATAGAGCACTAAACGGAGGTAAATTCAAAATTAAAATAATTGTTGGTAATGATGTCAACTTACTTTTGTATGTCATAAAATATTATCTGAATATTTTATTAAATATTCTCTCAATATTTTTTGTGTAAATTATTGATATTTTTTGGGGGTAGCTTAAGGAATCATGTGCATTGGTGTTCAGTAACTTTTAATATAATTCGTGCAATATTATTACTCCCGAATTCTATGATAGCGTAGAATTGTTACCAAATCTAGCTATAAATTCGATATAACTGATAAAAATTATGTATTTCCCGCCACAAATAAGAGTTCCATCTTAAGGAAGTAGACACCTACTATTATGTCAATAAAAAATTGTGTGTATAAATATTATGCACTTATAAATTATATATTCATTTATATAATATCATTCGGTAATATTCTAATTATGTAATGAAATACAGACTTTTATTGGCATATTTTATTAACATACTTCTTTAAGAAAAAAGAAATTAAAGCATTATTCTCCTAACATAACAATTCTTTAAAACATTTTTTTAATTATTAAAGTAAAATTTGTCTCAATTATCTATGGTGGTTCAATTCAATTATGTATGTGTACACATTATCTGTGGTGAGCGCGCTGCGCGCGCATTGCGCTGGTTTTTATATTGCAATTAATTCAACGTAGCTACCTATAATAGCCATGAGATTAAATAAATTAGTGTATGCAACTGCATATAATTAGTTATTAAAACACTCGTGTAATCTTATTTTGAAACCAACCTGCGGCTCGTTTCAAAAACTACACTAATGTTTTAATGCCCTCTATTATTATATGACAGATAAACTACTATTAAAATATAGTTACTCCGTATACTCGTAGTAGGTTATGTATAACTAGCGGCTCGCCCCGGCTTCGCATGGGTATTTAATTTTCATATTTTTTTTTATTCATCAGACAGGTATAATAGTAGGATTCTAATGGTGAGAGATTTTTTCAAATCGGTCCAGTAGTTTTAAATTTATTTGTTACATACAAAATTAGTAATCTTTCCTCTTTATAATATTAGTGTAGATAATTTGACTTCCTTCGCATATAGCGAATTCTATTATAGGTGTGTTATCTCACGCTGTGTTTACGTTACCTTGTATTCAAAGGATGATAAGTAAATTAAAAGTTTCAGGTGGCACATTGGTTTGATACGCAGCAGTTCAGAACCAGTAGTAGATTATGCTACAATGATCTTCACAAATGAATCTAAGGAATGGATTCCAAGGTACAAGAGGTAGTCATATGGTTCGCCGCTCTCGCAGTAATCGCAGTGACGTCAGGACAATCAACAGTATGTCCCAGCCCAGAGACAATACTGCCATGTATATGTACGAACAGGCACGAAGACATTCAAATATGGTACGTATATAAGAAGTTCTTACCTAGCTATTGGTTCTCAGTAGGCTTGATGTTTTTCTTTCGCAACCAAGAACAACAATCTTACTGAAGAAACTTTAAAGTTTTAAAGAAAGCAGAAGATGCTTCTAACTTTAAAGTTATTTATAAAACTGGAATAAATTAAGAGGGGCAATATTAAGAGGTAGAAAAGAGCTTTTTCTTATTGTATAAGTTGGGAAGTACGCGCTATATAATCCTCTTAAGAAGAATCAGTATTCTGGCTTGCACTTCGAAAATATAGAAATGTATTATACATCAATCAGTTACAAATTATTTATAAATTATTGATTTATTTATTTATTATTGCAACCATCCTTTAGGTGGGTATAACAGTCTCCCAAGTCACCCACCCACGGTTCAAAATACACAAGAACAATAATATTATCTAAAAAATATAAGATATTACATATTAAGTTATATTCATGACATAAGTACAGATACAAGGAAGAAAAACAAATGCTTAATTTTACCGTGCTAGTTCCGGACATTTTGTGATTAAATCCACTCCCGCATTACGAAATTCGTTTTACGTACAGTTGAACAAATCCAGATCTTGGTTCTGGTAAAGAAGTTCGTTAATAAGGCGTGCCGCTCGTACTAAAGGTGCATGTCTTCCTATAGCTGGGTAAAACGTAACGGCTCAACTAACAACCTATGGTATCGGGCTCTAGTATAGTTGTCAGGTACTGACAAAGATAACTCTTGTAGAACAAATGGAATGTTTAAATTTTCCAGTTATTATCCGCACTATGTATTCTATAAGTGATAGAATTTGCCTTAACTATAAACTGTTGTATCCCATCATACCAAGTAAAAATAAACTAGGGTATAGATATGGATAACCAACATAGCACCATTTCTATGTATTTGACTTCATATGGGTTCCAAATTATAGCGTTGCTCTCAAGTTTAGATCTCACAAAAGCATTTTAAAAAGACTTTATGGCTGGAATGCTGTCCAAATGTCGTGACTGTCTCAAAACGAATCCTAGAGTCCTAAATGCTTGAGCACATATTTTGCCTATAATGCACGCTGAATGATAAATCACCAAGATAATAACTCCAAGATCTCTAACAACTGTAACTCTAGGAATAGTAACATCACCGAGACTATATTGCACCATGAGTGGATTAACAGATCGGATAAATGAAACAACTGAGCATTTTCGTTCGTTGCAAAATATTTTGTTGTGATCGCTCCACTACTTTACTCGGTCAATATCTTGTTAATCAAGTTCTCCCAGTATATCAGTCTGGAAAGCGAGAAATACAGCAACTATTCATTATTATACATACATGTATACATACACAAGCTGTTACCCACGGCTACGCTCGCGTGGGCCGCATAAAATCATGTTAGATTGTTACGTTCAAGCCCACAAAGCTACTTCTGTGTCCCTGAAAGGAGCACATGCCGCCACAGCACAGCTTTAAGAGATATTATTCCATGAAGGTACCATCTGCGTAAGCACTGGAGAATCCCTCTCCGGGCGTCCAACTCCAGGACCTGTGCCTGTGGATGCCCTGGCTATATTATTAGACTTTTGTTACATATGGGGTCTCCGTTCTGATCTGGTCGCCATCCATTACCATCTGGAGACTGCCAGCCTGATAACCCGTTAATGCCCCTGATAACGCGTTACTCTTTCTAACCAAAACAGAGTTATATTCTCTGAAATACACATCCTACCTCAACTACCTGGGGTACAAACTGGAGCATTTTTTATGCAACGAGTAGGTGTGTTTCAGAGGGGATATCTGAGCACTGTTACCTGGGCAATGTTAAAGGGGACGGGCCCTATGTAACGTATACTGCTGCATGTAACATAATGTAACATGGCTACTTGTAGACCGCGAAGATCATACGAGAATCTACGCGTACTTTTAGATGATGATGATGGTGGACCTTCTCCTGACCCGGATAGCTATTCGGTGTCCATTAACACTCCTCAGATGGTCAGACTACTGCCTGATCAGTGTCAGTTTAATGTTTATAAACCATTACTACACCAAGATTACCTTTTATAAATAATAACATTTATGCAATAGGGTAAAAATTATAAGAACACATCTAGTGCATGCGTTTTAGCCTCTCAATATTTTTTTCCTTCTGTATATTTTATTGTTTCGTAGGTTGTCCACTATAAGAGAACCAAAATTCTAACAATACTTAATTCTATTACTATTTTAGCTTTTGAGATTCATCCCTTTGTTAGTACCTGCAGTGGCGGGTTTCTTAAATGGGTTCCGTTTTTTAGTGCGGAATTCTAATATAAAGTGTCTAATTACGATTCTCGGTTAACTTTCTACGTAAAGAAGGTTACGAATTTAAGGGTGTATGGAAGGGCATATAAGTGAACTATATCTACTGGCACGTCATGGTATGTAGGTATGGGGTAATTAGGTTGAAACTTGAAAGTAAGGATGTAAGATATGATAGAGGCAACTAAATCAAAGTCAAAGTCGAGGTCGAGCTTAACGTACAATGGTAGTACATTTAACAGATTAGACTATTAGCCGCTTGGCGATATATTATTTGCCTAGGGATGTTTGTGAGCCAGTTATTATAGCAGGTATACTATCAACAAGTTAATTTCCAAGGAGGGTTGGTGTTTGCACTATGTTCTTATTTCTAAACTTTTTGCACTATGTTCTTATTTCGACCTTTGTGTTGTTATTCAGCCGGAAAAAAATTTAATAAGGTCAACTCGGCGAAGACCGGCATACTTCATTTAAAATGTTACAAATTTACTTATTGTGGCTATTCTATAACATTTAAGTCAAATTATGTTAAACAAGATAATAAGATATTTATTTGATCTGGCAATAAATATGTCAAAATTACATAGAAACCATCGGTCACGGAATAACAACCATTTTTGTAAACACAGTCAAAATAGACGGATTTGGCTTCCATGTCGGATAAGACCGTCTAGTGGCAAATTTACTTAGTTATCGACAGTTTTTGTAGTTATAGATAGTGTGTACGAGTGCCAGTTCTTGTAACAACTTAATTTGTGCACTCTAACTCTCAGGAATAAGGTTTTTTATAGCTTATTTCGCGAGATACAGCATTTGTCGCGTAAGACCGGCATACTTCGCACTTCCAGGGGTGCAAAACCATATTTCACCTTGAATAATAATTAATGATTTTTATAGGAAAATTTTATTACAAAAATTCCTAGCTTATACGAGAACGTAATCAATAAAATTAAAAATGTTTCTTGTGATAGTTTTGGGTAAACTTAATAGAAAAAAATAAACGAGTGCATATTATTAAAATAATGAGATTCAAAATCGTAGGTAACACCTACTAACCATAGAAACCGCTCCTGAGTAAAACCTAAAATTACTAGCAAAATTTATTTGGGTTTCTTTGAACAAAATAATCAGTCTTCCATTTAACAAAAACGAAAACAAATTAAGATTTAACATACTTTGAAGTGTAACCAATCAGGAAGGTAATTAAAAAAAAGGCTTAATTAGACACCAAATGTTGACGACTTCTGAATGTGGCGAAGACCGGCATATGACATTATTACCCTCCAGCACCTAGACGGACTTCCCCGCTACATATTGAGAGGTTACTTTTTATTTTCATTAAGAATAACGTAGTACAAAACGTGTATAACACTGATGTCATATGATAATTAGATAGATATGTTCATAAAGAATGAATTAACTTGCATAGATCTGAAAGATAACTAAGATTTAAACACTATTTAACATTTTTGTTAGTACGTGGTAAACTCCCAATGCAAGTAGCGCACCATACTAAATTAAATAAACTATTTTTTTCCGTTTGCACTACATTCACCGCCATCTCTGTCAATGTATAAAAACAAGAACGGCTTTATTAGCCGGTTGTTTGTGGTGCCACCTTCGAAAGTCTGCCGAATTTGTTGTAATTCTCGTTGTACGATCTTGCCCGACAGACGGTCTTCGCCGAGTTGACCTTACTAAAAAACAAAAGATTGTGAAGAAAAAACTTATGTAGGTATATAAATTCATAGAAATGAAGAAAAAATATAATATATGAAAAAAAATTGAGTATCACACACCCTGGAATAATAACAATCGTGACACGCAATGGGGTCTGAGAATAGATCTATTCAACCTGTGAGCGGACGTGTAGAGGTAATATTGTAGTTCACACTTAGGGCGTTCGAAAAATACTCTACCACCATAGGTCTGAACTGCCTGCGCCGCAGTCCATAGTTATTGGCAATAAACCATCACTGTTTTTTAAAATAACATCTGTGCTTTATTTGCCTTTAAATTATACGTCTTCAGGAATCTGTTATTGGTCGTGTATAGGTGGAAACTTTAGTCGTCCATCAATGATGTCGTATTACTCAATTATTGGTACTAAGCTTATTAGAAAACTTTATCTTTTCCACGCAATTGATATAATTCAATTGCGGCGCATGTGAATATGATCGAATTACACTCTAAGACCCAAAGTTCGCGTCCTAGCCGCCGAGAAACATTTCTTGTAAATAGTCTTCATACAGCAATTCATTATCCAATAACTCAAAATGCAATCCTAGGGTGAAGTCCTATGTTAAACACCAAGAACGATATATAATACGTCGTCGTGTCGCGACGGCGGTGAAGGATTTATTAAATAAGCTATAGGGTTACGTTGGTTATTTTTCATTTTGAATTTTAGCTTGTTCCTTGGCAAGCGTTAACGCAATTTTTGACGCAAAATTTCATTACGTATTTGAGACGTTAGATGTACCTACGTAACAACTTACGAAGTTACGTCCAAAATTGCGACAATAAAACATCATATACGACGTAGCGAGTATAAAACATAACTCGTACGAGTTTGCTACTTCGATATTCTAGACAGATCATCACAAAGTCGCGGGAAGTCGATAGTTTTTTAAATGTCCGAAATATCAACGTTTTATACATCTTGTGACTATTTATTAGTAAATAGCGAGCTAAGACAATCTTTATGTTACAGGTGCACGCACAGCGATTTGCCCCAAGTGTCCAAAGGAATTCAAAAGTTAGGGGATTACATCAGAAAACCTGTAGATGAGTTAATAATTGAAAACAATTATCTTCCATCGCTGCCGGGAAAATTGTTTCAAAATGTACAGATCCTAAGACTTATGCTACGCCACAATGGAATCGAAAGGGTATCAGCAGCCTGGTTGGAAACGCAGGAGAAGAATTTGGTGGAGATATTTATAGTGGAAAATGATCTCAGAAATCTTCCGGCTGAGAGTTTATTAAAGTTACAAAATTTGCAAGCTATTACAATACAGTCACATAATTTAAAAAGGATACCAAACTTCACAAATATGGAAAAGTTACGATACATTAACATACAATCTGGAAGTTTACATGCAATTAACGAGCGGACCTTTGAAAACTTGCCAAATTTAGAAAAGCTTTTTGTGCAAGGGAGTGAGCATTTGAGACTACTAAAAGAAAATGCTTTATATAATCTTCCAAAACTAAGGAAGCTAGAAATAACGAATTGTGGGATAAATCACATTCACATGAGAGCTCTATCATTGATTCCTTCGTTAAAGGAACTTTCGCTGAGCGATAACTTGATTACAGATGCAACAATGGTCGGAAGAGCGACTCGAGATCTACCAATGCTTTCAATTTTGAATCTTAACCACAATTCGATTGACAAATTAAACGAAGCCGCTTTTGTTGATCAACCAATGCTTGAAAAGATTTTGCTTTCAAATAATAACATCCATATTATTCATCATGGTGCCTTTCACCGAGTTCCTAAATTAAGGGTGGTGGATTTAAATTACAATAAAATTAATCAAATTCATCCGGAGTCCTTTTTACAGCAATCAGGGAGTGGAGTGGAGGAACTCAATCTTATCGGTAACAAAATAATGCACATTTCGGAGTTTAGAGCTCTACTCGACGCTTTGCCACGATTGAAATACTTGGATTTAAGTGATAATTTGCTACAAGAAATTCCTAGAGGCGCCCTGCGAGGGCATCCAAGTCTGGAGAGATTGCATCTAAATAAGAATAGTATAAAATTTATACAAGCAGATGCTTTCGTCGCGATGCCTGCCCTTCGAGAATTACATTTGAGCAATAACTCCCTGACTGATATGAATGAAGGACCATTCTGGAATTTGCCTGCTCTCAAAGGATTAGATTTGTCATATAATTACTTTCAAAGATTACAGCCCAAGTTACTGTACAATTTGCCAGCATTGAGAAGAATCAATCTTAGCAACAATCAGCTAAAAATGGCAGATCCAATCACATTTATGGAATCACCATTATTGGAATATGTAAATATTTCAGCCAATGCTTTAGTTTCCATTCATCCAGCGACATTCAGAAACTTACCAAATCTATATGAAATGGATGCTAGCGAAAATAAGCTAATTGAATTTGTTCCGGGATTACCTAGAGGTTTAGAACAGCTTTATTTACAAAGAAATCAAATTACAAGCTTACCTGTACCACCGTCACCAGATTTAGACTTACCTTCTTTGAGAACATTAGATATATCAAGCAATGGCATTCAGAAAATTCCTCATGGATGTATGAAAACACTCCACAATTTGCGAAGATTTTTTATGAATAGAAACGGCTTACGACTAATTGAAACGACAACTTTTGGCGACCTAATACGACTGGAAACTTTAGATTTAAGCGATAATCAAATCTTATCTATTCATCCCAAGAGCTTTAGTAATCTTGTTCATCTAAAAAAAATAAACTTACATGGAAACACGATCGAGAACTTCGATTTCATGGCCATTCAAGATAATGCTGCACTCTCTGCTTTAGATTTCAGTAAAAATAAACTGAAAGCTATTACCCCAAACATAGTAAATAGAGCCTTAGACGTAGAGACCTTGAATATATCTTCAAACAATTTGAATGAACTACCTGAATCTTTAAACATGCTATCTAAATTAAAGGTTTTGGATGCCAGCTTCAACAGTATTAAGCATTTCGATGGTAATTCAATTAACAATATCCAAACACTGAATAGTATCAAAATGCCTCACAATAAAATAACTCAATTGCGTGCTGGCAGCTTTAAGGACTTACGGAACTTGGACACTATTGATTTAGACAGTAACCAAATTGAAGTAATGCATCCTAAAGCTATTGCAAATCTACCAAATCTGGTCACGGTGTATCTTGCCAGGAATCACATTATAGATCTTCCTGACAATGCATTTTCCAATTTGCCAAAATTGAAGATAATAGAATTGCATGGAAACCGTTTACAATACATTTCACCGCGAGCATTTGAAAATATGCCTTTGGTGCAGTACCTGAATCTGAGCAACAATCAGATTACCAACGTAGACAACTCGGGCCTAAGACAATTGAATTCTTTGGAAGTGCTAGACTTAAGTTTTAACAAACTGACGAAAATAACAAGGGCATCTTTTCAGTATATGGAATGGCTAGTTGAATTGAATATCGATAACAATATAATTTGCCATATTAGCGGACAACCATTTGACTTTATGCCGAGGCTGAAAATTCTTTCGTTGAGACAAAATAAATTGATGACTATATCTGAAGCTATATTTTCGAAATTAAGAAACAACATTGCTATTCTAGATGTCGATGGTAGATATGATTTCTATTTCAGATCGTTTAACTGTTACTGTAAAAGTGTAACTCAAATTATTTCTTTTTCTTTTTTCAGGGAACCCATTGATATGTAACTGCCAAATAATTTGGCTCAAATCCTGGCTACTGGAGTCTTCGTCTGTAGGACCGAAATGTGCGGATGGAACCTATGTAAAAGGAATGCCGTTTTCTAAAAAAGATTGTCCAAATACCCTACCAGTGGAGGAAGATTTTAGATCGTGTATTACTCATGAAAATGAAGCTTTACTGCCTAATTTAGCAACTTCTCAAGTTTTCTCACCTATAGAAAAAATCAAAGATTACGCTATGCAAATCAAAAATAACTATCATACAAACAAAATAAACAATAGACCATCTCCAGAGGAATCAGATTATTTCTATGATGACTATGTGGACTATCCTTATAACGAAACTTTGATCGAAGGTCTCAAAAATGAAATAGGGCTCGCTCACAACAACAAATCTCATGATAATTCTGGCGGTATACCAGTTATTTATGCTGGAATGAAAAACGCATCTAATATTAGAAAACCAGTAGCAAATGTAAAACCAACTAGCAGTTTTACATTTTTTGGGATGCCCCTACCTCCAATAGATGTTGGTAAGCTTTTGAATACAGGGCGCAAGATAGATTGGCCGGTAAATAAAAATTCTGACGCCGCTGGCGCCAGCGGCAGTAAGGTGTATCACGTGACCACGGAACAACCAAAATTCGAAACAGGAGGATTTTCTCCTATGCTACCTACAACATCTGGTGGCTTTATGCCAATACCTGATCCTACATTGAGCGTTTCCGGGGGAACGGTTATTACTGAAGAAGAAATAAAGTACAGTCGTAAAGGAAGCACAGAACAGAGTATCCTTGAACACACTACAAAACCTACAGTTAACAGGGTTGAGAGTAACACAACACACCAAAAAATCAAAAGTGAAATTCACGAAATCCAAGCATTTGTAAACGATGACAATAACACTCATGTGGCGTACAATAGAACAAAGAATATTGAAGAGCAAAAGACTGATCCAAACAACATGAGTAAATACAACTTGATGGAATCAAACTTGACCATTACTCAAGTGACTGAAAAAGAAGGGCTTTTGATAACAACAGACACGACAAATGACATGTCTCTTCAGACTTGGATGGAATCAAGTACAATGTCATTTTCATCAACTGCAGTTACTCTAAAGCCTAATACATATAAGCACATTGAGAGCCAACCAACAGCATTGTCAGCAGTTCTAATACCAAGTAATCCAGATATTGTCTCTCGTAACTTCAGCAAGAGGCCAGCAACTATAACTAAAGTCAACATGCCTTCTTTGGAGCATTATGAACCTAAGGATAGTTTTTCCCCAGTAACTAATAGAGAAGCAAAAACCCGATTTTCGGAGAGTATGAGTTTAGGTAGTACTAGAACAAGAGATGTGGATGATAAAGAGTGGTATTATAAGAACTACAATAACTCCAACTTAGAACCTTATGTGGCACCGGGGGTTCATCATTCAGCTAGTGATAATTTATTGCATAATTATTCTGTAATGGTATTTATGCTCTCAATATTTTATTATTTTTAATAAAGTATGTACGAATTATTAATAGTTAATAGTAGATATATTAGAAACGTAGATGTACAATAATACAATTTAGAAGCATGTAGTACATAATATATAATATTATTAATTTTAAGTACTTGTGATATATCTGCGGTTATGCTTTCGTTTGGTAATAGGGTATATACTATAAGGTAATACTCGTAAAAGTATAACTAATAGACTAAAGGATTACTGCTAGACAAGTCTTTGACCACTATCTCACCTGATGCTAAGTGATGATGAGGTTGAAATTGTTGCTCAGGCTAACCTAGAATTACTAGCTTTGTATATGCTCATAATCAGGATGAGCTGTGAGACTCAACTCTTGTATATTATACGTATCATATGAAAACATCTGAATGACTTTTGAGTAAGAGACAGTCCACAACTTGAACGATTACCTATGCCAGATGTTCTTTATTCAAATAATTAAGTAATTACATAGTAGTTCCAAAGGAAACATAGTTCCAAAACAAAGCAAACAAACATCAATACGTATGATAAATATATCACAATTATTATTAAAATGGCAGCCTGTGGTTTTATTTATAAATTACGTATTTATTGCTAAGCTTATCTCTATATTGCTATCCTCACTGTTATGTAGTGCCATTGCAAAACTAGAAATGTTGGGTACTGCTCTATGAAGATAAACTACTTTTCCCGTTTTACTATGATATGCTATATAGAATAGATTCCAAAAGAAATATGTAGCAATGAAAAACTTTCGAATTTGTCGCAATAAAATACATTCTCAATTTAGTTCATCGCAATAGCATACTTTCGAAGTTGCCTGCATCGTGGTGGAGAACATTCTAAAATAAGTATTATCGCAGGAGCGTGCTTTCGAAGCAATCGTAACTTTACGTGAAACTTCAATACACGTCAGGTAAAAAAATCTTAGACGTGCTATACTTTTACAAAGTATTCAAGTGATTGATATACCTATACCTCTGCAATTGGCAAGGTCTGCAAATATGCAATTTTTAGGCAGCTGCTTAATATTTTCCAGGTTTCAAGATATTGGGCACATTTCTAATAATTAGGCTACGACGGGACTCCCACCAGGACCTCTGGCCTGTTTCACATTCAGATTTTGCGACGTGCAGCGCATTTCGGTGTGATGGATACGAATTTTCGACGTAGATCCCTCGCATCCAAATAGACCCGTATATAAAAAAGTACTCTGTGAGACAGACATGGATAGCATCAACCCGGCCCAGCAATGAAACCGTCATGTTTCAGCACTTCAGCGCTCCCATAATTAACATTAAACCAGGGAATAAAAAAAAATCTAGCAAATATTTGACCAACTAATATAATATTTTTACGGCGAGGGCGCTTTTTTGAATCTAGAGCGAAGCGAGGGATTCTTTAGTAGAATCCTGAACGTAGCGAGGGATTCAAAGTAGGTACGTCGTCACCCGGGCTAAAAATATATTTTGCGCCCGAATGATAACGTGATAACACTATATACTTTTCATCACCCACTATGAGAAAATAAAAGGCGACTGTAACAAAATCTAAATGTGAATAAGACAAGTATCTATCGAAGGACAAGGTTACAATAAAACACGATCGTTATACTTTACTAATCCATCCATAGTTACTTACTTTAACGGCAAGAAAGACTGTCGGGTGCCTCATTAAGGAAAGTCTCCACTTTTTTGACTGACGAAAATGCGAGCGTTTTTAATTTGTTTTTTTTTTATTCAGTCGGCGCCGCGACTATGGGCCGTCGTACCAACCAGTCTTTATTCAAACAATATTTGCTTAAGATTTATTTGGCGCTGAACCCTAAGATGTTCCAAATTCAAAAAGTGCGCGGCAAAGATAATTGCACTATACAGGATTAAAACTCATTACTGCCCGCTAAAAGTTTCTCATAGAAAACACCACATTTGCTTTGGGTGCACTTAAAGGCGAACCAAGTCGTCCTATACACACATCAACAGAATCTAGGGATGCCTAAACCATAAATTCTTTAAGGCTTTATAGTTTTAAATATTATTTATATCTATAAAAAGTTTATATACAAATTGAACCCTCTTTTATTCTACTTTCATAATTTAAAAATGTATATTAAAAAAACTAAAGGAAAACAAAATACGGCGGCAAAATTGTTAGTAATTCGTCACGTAAGGAAAATTGAAATTGTATTATTAACATTAATTAATGAATAGGGATAAGATTGTTTTTCTTTTCTAATTTAACGTGCCGTGTGAGCTTAAGGAGTCATGTCACGTCGTAATTTGAGTCGAGATGAGATGTTTCGAGCCGTGGGCATGTTAGAAAATAGTGAATAGCACTATTTTCTAACATGCCATATTTTCAGCAATGACTCGTCATTGCTGAGGCCCTACACACTAGCTAAAACGTGATATCAAGGTTGTGGTTACGTTATCGCAGTACTGAGGATGTAGCTGAATGGCACACGGGTAGATATCGTGTTATTTTATTACGCAGCGACGGGATCGATTTCTCCCAATGACCGCCAGAAAACAACCCAATATCACAGCGATGCAACTAGTACCAAGGTTCCAGGAGGACCACCAGCTGCTGGTAAGCGACTAAACCATGCAAATGAAGTTGCATGAAATTGGTCTTCATGCAGCTCGAAGACCGCTACGTGTCCCAGCATTGCGGCGTGGCAATCACGATCGGCGGCTTTCGTGAGCTCGGGAACATTTAGCATGGAGCTACGAACAATGGTCTTTAGTGCTCTGTGTTCACCGATGAGTCCCGGATTGGGTTTCATCTGGATTCACGTCGAACGCGCGTTTGTTGAAAACCAGGGAGAGTTAGCCGTCTACGGTACCCTCAGAAGGTCCAGTTACACCAAGGCGGGACAAACATGGTGAGCAGGAATTCGTCTTGTCGGACGAACCCAGCTCGTTTGGATCCAAGGCAGCATGACTGCACGAAAATACCACGAGGAGGTAGTTAGAGCCTGTTATTGTCTCACAAAAATACAAATGGGGTACTCATGCAAGATAATGCTCCTTCCCATACGGCGCAGCTGCATGGTGTCAGCCGCTCTCTGAGACCGTGATGTTCAAGTTTTGGATTGGCCTGCACAATCGCCCGACTTAAATCCCATCGAGCATGCCTGGGACATGCTACAACGAAAACCGTTGAGAGATTTCCCGCCAAATTTGACGACGGAACAACTTTACGAACACCTGCAAAGAACATGGCACCTCATACCACGGCAAGATATTGACAATTTAATTTTAAGTATGAACAATAGATGTCGATATGTAATTATTTTAAGAGCTGGTAATACTGATTATTAATAATTAGATTTTATTTCCATTTTAATTCAAATTAATAGTTTTATGAGAAGAAATGAAGTTTATTTACAATACTAATTTTCTATGGCAATTAAAAAATATTTTTTTTGTTTATTCAAACAATAATATCACTACATATGTAAATGTTTTTTATTAAAGATCTTAAAATAACCCACCATTCTTCCATGTAGTATATCAAAAAAACCCTTATAGATTTTTAGATATTTGATGAAATATCCCTAGATTCTGTTGATGTGTATATATATAATAATGCTTTATTCAGTAATAAAGAGATACTTGTGTTAGGCTCTTCCATCATTGTTTAGCTAAATATATATAAACATAAACTCTTTATGTCAACAATAAGCTTTTTAAAAATATATTATAGTTTATACCTACTAACAAAATTTATCATTCAAATTGACTAGCAAAGATGAGTAGTGAACATGCTCAAAATAAAGCTTTTAAGAACAACTAAGTTTGAAATGTAATACAACAAAAACCTTGTTGTTCTTTAAGAAAAAAAATTACAACATAATTTAGTTGGGTCCATAAAGTACAAGATATAGTTAAAAAAGTGTATCAATTATGACATTGTTCAAAATGATTTTTGATATGACCCTTGTTCTACCATTTTCCATAGTGTGCCACTTGGTAGATCATCATGCCATAGTTGGCTACCCCTAGGGAGTGATCAGCCGGAGCCCATCCAGCAATACTATCAGAGTGGATTTCTGCAGACTGAAAAAATCACACTGCCTGAATTTTTTTACATAATTACAACAAAGCACCTGCTTAATTTCTTGTGTTTATGTGCCATTTCTAAGCCATCAAATATTGTAAAGCCAATAATTTCAATGTTTACATTTATCATTGAAAGTTATGAAGCATTTAATGTTTTAGGTGAAGTATGGTTACTCAGGTCAAGTAAAGGACTATGTTGGTACATTTTATAAGAAAAAAAAATTATATCCTTCCGAAATTTAAACCCATTCATTTCATATAACATAAAATAACAGATATTGCATGGTGGGCATTTTGTGAATGTTTTTGAAATTTTTGTATTTGCAATTTGCCTGGCTAGCTACCACCCTGAAGGAGAAAATCTATCGCCAAGCACCTAATGGTGTGGTACCGCAGCTGTCCTTGAGAGCCAGTAACTCTATATTATCATGAACAAGATCTTCAATCACAACATCACTTACCGACAGGTGGGATACTGGTCAAACTATAAGAAATAAATAAAAAAATATTTTTTATTTTGATTTTCATTTGCCATAGAATATAGTTATGCTTTTGTGATTTTGTCACATAACTCTTCCTGTTGTTAAATATAGTAATGTAAAGTAATGTAAGTAACCCCCTACAAAACACTAGTCTGAAATCCATATAGCCTTGGTTTTAATTCAATTTACTATTTCAAATAGTTGCAACACTTAATTAACACAAACTTTACCAAAAAATTATTTAAAACTGAGCAACATTATTAAAATAAAAAATAATCTTCAACAAATTCTCCATAGCCCTAAGATTTTTTTACCTGTAGATCAGTTGTTTGCCCTCCATATTTACTAGACGAATTCAGGGTAATCGCCTGAGTCACTACCAGTCTAGCACTTGTCCGGTGAATACATCGCCGCTAATCATGTTGTGGTATGTTTTCGGAATAATCTGTGGACAATACACCTTCCTTGTGTCTTTAGACTCTGCACCATTTATACAGGCACTGTGAGAGATAAGAAAACTGTTTCATTTAACGCGTAATTATTGGTTTTATTGTTGAAATAGAAAATATCGTTATTTTGTTTTATCTTTGGAACGAATCTCAAAGAAATGGATGAGCGAGATATGAGTATCGTTTGGTGTGAGAGATTGGAAGAGATGCAGCATAATGGTGATCGGAACGTCTCGTGGCAGTTCGGTGGTAACACAAATTGCTTATCTATCTCTTTCTAACAACAGATATGACGCATAATATTTGAACGTTCTTTCCTTGTCATTACAAACTGCTTATAGATGTGTGTAGGTATGTACATAGGTAAATTCTAGTAAGCTTTTAGAGCAGTGGTGTTCAGATATAATAACTCTTAAGTATTTCAACTCTCTGCCATAGCCCACAAGCACACCGAAAACTAACAATATTTGAAATTGAGCCTAAATAAATCTATTGTACTCTCTGGTATCAGGCTGTATTATCCAGGGATCTCAGGATACAATGAAAATAAATAAATAATTGGAATGAAAGTGAAACCATTATATCAAATAAGGGTTTAATTGAATAAATCAACAACAGGGAGTGAGTTTTCTACTTTGGTAATTACATTGTGTTTTGTGCATTGAATATTTTACACTGAGCATGAGTCATTTATATTATTCACTTCTATTATTTGTGATTGAGAATAAAGTATTGCTGCACTTTCTCTAGTGCTTTGTATCTATGAGAAATACTATTCTTTTTTTCCTTTGATAATTCAGCATAAGTCAGGTCTTCTCCATCAGGTTGAAAAATGCAATCCCAACCGAAGGCCCTAGTGCCTCTGGGGAGTACAATTTTACCATTAGTTCTACCTTGGAACAACACTACTTCTGAATTTTGACACTCGCCATTACAATAAGCGAACGTACAAACAGCTTCAGCAGATTTATCTTCCCAACCTGATATAAGGGTATTCAAACCTTCAGGTTCTAATTTCTCCAAAAACCATTTTATATACGGACCCGGTAAACCTTTTAATGCATTGAAACAAAGCGACGTATCCTCAACTAATACTGGCCTTTTTAGTCTTAGCGCAGCTTCTTGACACTTCTTGATAGATACCTCGTCTATTTCTCCTTGCAATTCTGGCAAGTCTAACTTATGGCTAACTATTTCTAATGGAAATGTATTGCCTAAAATAGCTTTGAGTTCTTCCAGTTTTTTAGCATTGCCCGTGACGAAGGTTAGACTTCTCTGTGCCATGTTAACCACTTCTGTTCGTTTAAATATTTGATTTTATACAGTTAACACGTGGTGTGTTGATTAATTATAATAAACTCATTGCAGTACATAAACCTCAGAATATGTTACGTTACGTACTAAAGTGTCTAAACTCTAAACTTAAAGTATAATTAGGAAAACAAGTACATAGGGATGTAAAAAATAAACGATTTTTGTTTTCGGTCTGTTATAATTATCGATTTTTAGTAAATCGATTATATAGATTAATGTTTAAATCGATTTTCAGAAACAGCTTTTATCTATTCGACTGATGAAAAAAACTTGAAGATTAACAAAAGATTTATAGTTTTTAAAACCAAACTTAGTTCTTCAGGATTTTTAATGACCATTTTAACTATTATAGTATAGAATATAATTAATATATAATGGTATGATTCTGAACTCCGATAAAAGCATTATAATGCATTATCTATCGCAGCTAGGCATTAATAAAAATGAGACTTCTAAAGAAAATATATTTTAAGGATACACAATAGACAGCACAATTAGTCACAAAGCACATACCTATTGATACAATTTGGCTGTGGTTTCCTAATTCATTACCTTGAAATTTTAAAAGAATATTGCCTAAATAACACAAAAAAATTAGTTGAATTGGCAATTTTTTATTAATATAATTTTATTTGTTTTTTAATCTGATAAATTGTTAATATGAATCTCTTAGGTTTATTATTGGAATATGAAAAGCATGTATTTTTAAATAATCAAGAAGAATAGATATTTTCGTAGAAATCGATTATTTAATTTTATACAATCGATTTATATTTAATCGATTCTTTTCCATTAGTCTTACATCACTAAAAACAAGACAAAACCATTTAAATATGATTATGTTTATGTGTATGTCAAAGTCAAGTTGTCAAAGATGAAAAAAATTACAAACTTGTCTCGCAAAAGCAGAGTTTTACGTAACTATTGAAGAATTTTGATAAACTATTGATTCTCTCGTGTAACTGTAACATTGTGGGGTTTGAAGGTTGTTGTTGTGGTAACTTTTCAGAATAATAAGATTGATAAGTAACAGCGTAACAAATTCCTTTTCAAATTATACAGTTCTATGTTTTCTTAAAATGGAATAGAAAATTACATAGAATCCTCTGTCATGACTTTGTCCGAAAAGGCACGATTGGATAGACGAGTGCTAGTGCTGACTCTAGTATCGGAATAGATTCTTTGTCGTCAAATTCGCTATTTTATTATTCACTATCATGTTTTATTGTGCCACAGTTGCAGTGAAAGGGTTACATACTCTAAAAGGTTGGTGAAAGTAGAATTATATTAAATGCAGTTGATATGAGAGTTTTATGAAGTTTGTAACTTTGAAAGACAGAGTGCAGAACAGGGCCGCGTTCCGAGGGTCAGAGTGTGTTGTTTGGTTGCTTACTTATTCGAAGGTTCCGAACGACTTGGTTGTTTTATAACCTCAAATATCGTTTTTGGCAGGGAATTTTGCAAAATTTAAAGACTTAGGATGTTTGAAAAGCAATAAATACCGTTACCTGCAAAATATGAAAGAGTTCTTTAAGTCGGGTTTTTTAAAGTAATTATTTATTATATCTCGGAGCTTATATAATATCCTTTAAATTACTTTTGATAATTATAATATCGTGGAGTAACGAATAACGATCAATCAATCTTCAATCAGTATTTGAACACTTGTACAAACATTACTATTGAAGTACTATTCTCTACAAAATACACACGTGTGTGTGAATTGATAGCGTCCGATATATATTATGTCCGATATAATAATAATTTTTATTTTTCTCAAATACAAATTCACAACTTTAGTACTAACATACAAGGCACATATTTTATTGTATATTTATAGCAATGCCTACACTAAGATTAATCTTGTGTTGTAGGTTTGCTATCCTTTCCAAGGTCACGCAAGTATTTACAGAGTAGTAGTGTATTGTATTTTCAAATATCAATATATAAAACCCATTAATTATTTTAGCATGCAAGATTGTAAAATATTATGTTCTGTGTAAAATTACAAAGATTGTGAGCATATATAACAGTTATGTGTGTGCGTGAGTGTGTGTGAGGGTGTGCGCGTGTGTGTGTTTGTGTGTGTGTGTTTTTAATAATTTTGACAGTAAATCATATAATTGGTTTTAATAATTTTTCAGTGTTGTCATAATTCATGTTTTGCAGCCAGCAATGAATTGTTATCTTTACTTCTTTTTGCCTTAGGAAATAAGATTTGGAAGAAATTTTGCTAGTTGATTATAAAGAAATGGTCCCAGAAAAGTTTGGTGTCGATTTGCCAGTTTTGAGTTGTATTTAGTGCTATTGAAGACTCTATCTTTCCTTCTTTTACCTCCGGTTTTAGCAACAAGTGCTGGTGTTATCTGTTTTTGTTGAAGTATGATAAGATTTTGAATAAACAACTGTCTCACCGTCAGTACACCACAGTCTCCATACAATTCTGAAGTAGGAAATTTATAAGGCCTGGTTGTAGCAACTTTTAGCACTGCTCGTTGAGCACGCTCTAACTTCAACAAATAAGTCAAGCATGCCCCACCCCAAGCAATGTTGCAATAAGTTAGTATTGATTTACACAACGAGTCGTATACATTAAAAATTAATTTTCGATCTGCTACCTCACGCAGATTTTTGAATACAAATATGAGTTTACGTACCCGTTTTCCCAAAGCCTCAATGTGATTTTTCCAGGTCATTCTCTTATCCATTATGATACCTAGGTACTTAATGGTTGGGACACATTGAAGTTTTGGACAGTTACAGCTATTTGAAAAGCAATTCGTGTGGGCTCTAATATTAATATTTGGGGTTTTGCCCCGGCCATTTGTAAAAGCAATGAATTTAGTTTTTTCAATATTTAAAGAGAGCAAATTATGTTGAAGCCACGCTGTAACAATTCTCAAGCCTTCTTCGGCATAAGTCTGTACTTCTTCCCAGCTATTTCCAACAAATACTAATGCAGTATCATCGGCGTATGAAAAAATTTTTGCGTGACTTAGTTTCAAATTGCATAAGTCGTTAACATACATTAAAAACAGGGTTGGACCCAGTATGCTTCCTTGCGGTACTCCATAGCTCATTTTTTGTTCCGCACTCATCATATCGCCAATCCTAGTTTTTTGGGTTCTGCCAGTTAGGTAGTCTTTCATAAGGTGCAAAGCTTTATCTCGGATTCCAGCAAATTCTAGCTTTTTCACAAGTATGGGGACGGAGACAGTGTCGAATGCTTTTGCCAGGTCCAAAAACACTCCTATTACTTTCTGTTTACTATCCAGTTTATCAACTATGAAATTAGTTAGTTCAAAAACTGCATTTTCTGCGGATCGTCCAGGTCTAAAACCAAATTGATTAGGTGAGAGGATATCGTACTTATTGAAGTAGGAAATAAGACGTTTATTAATAATTTTTTCTAATATTTTTGAAAGGCTTGTGAGAATTGATATGGGTCTATAGTTTCCGACACTATATGTGTCCCCGCCCTTGTGAATAGGAATTATGATTGATTTTTTAAATACATCTGGAAATATGCCTGTTGAGAGACTAAGGTTACAAATATGAGTAATGGGGGGAGCGAGTATCGATGCTGATGTTTTGACGAGTTTATTTGAAATTCCATCAAAACCAACAGCACATTCATTTTTCAAGCAATTAATGACGCCATTTACCTCGTCAACGTCAGTGACTAATAAGCCAATGGAGTTCACTTGAGAAGGTAACTGACTCGTTTTGATGTCGGTGCTGCTACCACCATGCCCTACAATTTTATCAGCTACATTTTTACCTGAATTTGCAAAGAATTTGTTAATATGATTTATTGAATCTATATGGTTTGATTTAGTTGATAATAAACATTCATTATAATTTTTCTTTTTTTCAGTGCAAGTTATTTTTCTTATTGTTTCCCATGTTTTTTTAATGTCGTTTTTATTTTTTTCTAGTTCAGTTTTATGATAGTCTGTTTTTAATTTCTTTAAAAGTTGGGTGCAATAGTTTCTGTACCTACAGTAAGTTATTTTAAGGGTTTTATTATCTGGGGTTTCCTTCAAACGTAAATGCATTCTATCACGTGTACGAATACATCGTATGACACCTGGCGTGATCCACGGCTTAATAATGCGTTGACTTTGTGGCACTTGAGAGTGCCTATGATTCTCTCATTAAGATATGTCAAGGTCATGTCAGTTAAAGATTCAACATTTTAACGACCTCTTTTGATAGTTAACAAGTTGCGCTCTACCCGAAGGTTGTGAACGACGTTAGAGTGAAAAGTTGCACGCCAAGTGCACTCCGAGTGCGCTCTACCCGAGGTTCGGAACGCGCTCCAGTGTGTCTGTCTGTAGGTAGTAGATTTCTTGGGAGGCAACTGTACATGACGCAAGTAACACTACGGTTTAAATCACGCAAACACTGCTGTCACTGCATACACTGCAAAAGCTTGGTTCACAACTGAAATACGAGAATATGCACTGTTTGCGCGCAAACGATGTGAACCGATATGTAGCCGCGCTTATAACATCTGCTAACTGTCAATTTGCTTTTTCGCATTTGTCACAAAATAACCTTCACATCAATAATTGATAATAGAAGTACTGCATTTCAAGGCATTCTTTTGTGAACAGATGTTTGTACGTTCAACATTCTAACCACAACAATAAAAATCTCCTCATCTATCTGTCAAGATTTGAGTTTGACGTTTGTGCATACATTGGGCCGCGTTCCGAGGGTCATAGTGCGTTGTTTGGTTGCTTTAACTTACTCGAAGGTTCCGAACGGCCGGGTGTTTTATAACCTCATATATCGGTTTTGGCGGGGAATTGTGCAAAATTTATAGACATTTTATGATGTTTGAAAAGCTATAACTACCGTTACCTGCAAAATATAAAAGATTGCCTATAATTTACTCATCAAGAAATGTAAAGGTCATGTCAGTTAAACATTCAACATTTTAACGACCTCTTTTGATAGTTAAAAAGTTGCGCTCTACCCGAAGGTCGTGAACGACGTTAGAGTGAAAAGTTGCACTCCGAGTGCACTCCGAGTGCGCTCTAACCGAGGTTCGGAACGCGCTCCTGCACTACCACTTTTCTGTGAGCGTTGTTTGCGGCCGGAGGTGACGTCAAAGATGACGTCATTAAGCTATCGTGGTGTCTGTTTAGCAAGTTATGAACTGACCGTTTGCGTGCATATAGTGCAAATAGCGCATATTTGCGTGAATTGAACCGTAGGGTAAGTAAGCAGTAGAGTTAATAAATAACAAAATATGAAAAGAGTAGGTGAATTTCAGGAAAGAGACATCCTCTTGTCAGCGAGTGGCGCAGGTAGTGCGCGTCCTCCCTCCCTTCTACCCGCCGAAGAATTCAATGCCACCAAATCCGAAATTCGAATTCTATTTTTACTTTTCTAGTGTTACCCGACCCGGGTCTTTGACACACTTGTTCATACTAGTGCACATAATTACGTGGACCTAATATTTTAGTGAAAGTTTCCGCAAAAAAGACGCTTACCTATTGTTTTATTTATTTATTTTTGTGTTATTATTAGGATAGTACCTAATTAGATTATGGTACAGCAAAAAAGACGCTTTACTTTGTTTGTTTTAAACCTAGTAGGTACTTTACATCTCTTTGCGATACGGACGCTTTTATTTGTTTTATTAGTGCTTGTGTAAACTTGTGATCGTGATGGCAAATACACATCAAAACAACACAGCTGCTGAATATGCAGACATGATCCTAATTTGCGGAGAATGTCATCAAAATGTGTGCGGGAAAATTTTGAACGCCGTTTAGCTCTTTGTATGCGCCAACACGGTGGTCTCATTGAAAATAAGAAAATTTTAAATAAAGACAAATAAAAACAGTACTGATGACAGTTATAACTAATAGTCACAAGAGAGGGTGATATGATAAGTGTCTGAAGAAGCACCCTCGCTGTAGGTAGTAGATTTTATAAAACTAATGGGCACTAGCCCTACCGGTGTATTAAATTAATGTCACCATTGTAGCCCCACAATGTATATATCCGAGAACTTTCAGGTTTTGATCAAAATAGCCAAAATGACCAAAAAGTAAAAAAAAACTAACTAAAAAGACACATTTTAAATTGAGTAGAAATAACGAAAAGAAACATGAAAATATATATTTAGGTAAAAGTGAGTTGCAGAGTTTAATGAGGGTAACACAATAAATGCAATAAAACATAATAGTTATATTGATTTAAATTGCACACCATATCTTAACAAAACTTGTATTTTTTAAAGATAATGGGCATCCATTTATATATTTCATTTTCATATTCAATAAACACTGATTACTTTTTCTGCGTGTTTCACTCCATCATAGAATGTTTTAAGATTATTTCTATATAAAGTAACCATTTGTATGTATAGAAGTACTTTACTCATTTAAAATAAAAAAAAAACTATATTCATATTACTAAACAGCATTAAAAAATTATATTGTCAATAAAAGGATCAAAATTATTTACGTGATCAGATCACTAAGCACTACTCGTAGCGGTGTGTGTGTGTGGACGTGCACACGAACATAGAATGTGCCGAAAACGTACTCGCTTGTTTTCTGCACGGCCTCTTCATTACCTAATGAGCCCCAATTCCAAAACATGTAATAAATATTTTATCACTTAAAACATCGCTGCCAATTTTACATTTTGACAGTAACCTAAAGGTCGTTCCACACAGCTACCTTGGAGCTAATCTAGTTCGACCAATATTTGGCCTGGCCTTGCAGGAACGCGCTCTTGGTTTTGAACCATGACGTTAGTGTGAAGAGTTGCGCTCCGAGAGTCCGAGTGTGCTCCAAGGTTCTGAACATAGCATAGCCCAGTAGTCCAAACTCTAAACGTACGTGAATCTATGGTTTGTAATTGTATAATCTCTGCATGACTGTCAAATTTTAATAATTGTTGAGTTGAAGAAAGATTGGCGTTTGGCAATTTTATTGAAAAGTTCGTGATACTTCATGAGGCAGCTGCCGTTTCATCGTCGATTCGTGTGGTTTCTATCGATTGTTCAGTTCAGATAACTAGGCAAGGCGCTAACAAACACAATCACAATGCCTGCTCAAGAAGTTGTGACCACGAAAGTGGTTGTTCATCCGTTGGTTCTTTTGAGTGTTGTTGACCATTTTAACCGAATGGGCAAGATTGGTAACCAGAAGAGCCTCGTCGGTGTCTTACTTGGATGTTGGAGAGCCAAAGGAGTTCTGGACGTATCAAATAGTTTTGCAGGTTAGTTGTAATGACTTAGCATTATCTGCAAGGGTCTTTTTGTTTTGAATTTAGCATAAAAAAATCTATTGATTAAAGTTAGCTTAATAGAATCGAAATATAATATGCCAGAATGTACTTACCTTCATATAGTTTATAATGACAGATATAGATTAAATATAACCACTCGAAATTTTATGCTGCTGAAATCATTTTGTGAAATCATAAACATCAATATCAATAACCTCCACTGTTGATCTCATCCATTGGGGGGATTTGCCATAATCTCATTAAATACTAAACATTCTGCTAATTAATTGATTTGCCTACTTAGCTGTTTAGCAGAGCAGATGTTCCAATACAGATAGGTATTCTAAGCTTTAGGAAAATTACGAGTATTATGTTCATTCACATTGTTACCCTCTGTTGCAAAATTGTTATTGTAAAATTTGTGGTGGACACACTCATTTAAAATTCATAATACAGTACTTTTACAGATGTTTCTAATGTTAACTTATTGTTCTTTTCAATATTTTCAGTACCGTTTGATGAAGATGACAAGGATAAATCTGTCTGGTTTCTTGACCATGACTACCTAGAGAACATGTATGGTATGTTTAAAAAAGTCAATGCTCGAGAAAAGGTTGTTGGCTGGTACCACACTGGGCCAAAACTCCATCAGAATGACGTAGC
Organism: Plagodis dolabraria; assembly: GCA_963854805.1. Classification (NCBI taxonomy): domain Eukaryota; kingdom Metazoa; phylum Arthropoda; class Insecta; order Lepidoptera; family Geometridae; genus Plagodis; species Plagodis dolabraria. The sequence continues at coordinate 26,636,041 of OY978444.1, forward strand.
TATCAATGAGTTGGTCAGACGCTACTGTCCAAACTCAGTTCTTGTCATCATTGATGCCAAGCCTAAGGACTTAGGATTACCTACTGAAGCATACAGAGCTGTTGAAGAGATACATGATGATGGAACGCCTACCACTAGAACGTTTGAGCATGTCCCGAGTGAAATTGGTGCAGAAGAAGCAGAAGAAGTTGGAGTTGAACATTTATTGAGAGACATCAAGGATACAACTGTTGGAAGTCTTTCTCAGCGTATCACAAACCAACTACTTGGGTTAAAGGGTCTCCATTCTCAGCTTAGTGAGATCAGAGATTACCTCACCCAAGTTGGTCAAGGTTCATTGCCCATGAACCATCAAATCATCTACCAGTTGCAAGATATCTTTAATTTACTGCCTGATATTGCTAATGATAGCTTCATTGATAACCTATATATAAAGACAAATGATCAATCCTTGGTAGTATATCTTGCTGCACTTGTAAGATCTATCATTGCTTTACACAATCTTATCAACAATAAAATCACAAACAGAGATGCAGAGGAAGGGAAAAAGGAAGATAAAGCTGCAAAGGATAAAAAAGATGATGAAAAGAAAACTGAAGATAAAATAAAAGCTGAAAAGAAGGAGAAAGAAGAAAAAAAGAAATGAAGTAGTATAATGTAGAATTAAGTTTGTTTGTAATGCTGAATTATTTTTAAATAAATTGTATTTACTAATTACTTAATAATGAATTTGCTTCATACATATTATTATGTAGATTATTGTATGCTTAAAGTCATATACAATAATTTTGACAAATTGACAATTTTGTTGTCATGAATCAAATATTAAAAAAATAAGCCGCATTCAAACCAGAAATATTCTTGAACAAAAAACGCACTTAAAAGTTATTAAACCAAACCATCATAATACATTTTTTTAGTTCATTTTACATTGAGAAATGAAAATAAGAACATCATCAATGTAGTGGAAGCCAATTAAATCAGCATTATTAGGGATAACTCAAATACTACATACTTGTCAGATCTCACTGAAATAAGCCACAAGACTCACCAGCTTTAGAATATAAAAAAAATAATTCAAAATTAGTACATCCTGTAAAAAGATATGAGGGAGATGAATTCTTAGCATTCCATTGATTCACCTCAAGTGTTGCCTTGTCCATAGTGTTGCAAAGGAAGAGGCTAGAGTGGCCTGGGACTCGCATTCCAAGGTGTAGGGTTAAGGGCCCCTTTACGATGCATCAAAGCTCCCCTTCACTGCACACACAATAAAAAAATATATGGTTGAATTGAGAACTACCTCTTTTTTTGAAGTTGGTTAAAAATTATGTTAGCAATTGCCCATACATTTAAGTTACATATAATATTCGTGCAATAATATGAGTAACAAGTTATTTTATAGTGTTCCAGATAATTGTTGTAAGTAATTAGTATTACTTTTGAGAGTACCTGTGTCACAATAACTTTGATGGTTCTAAGAAAGCCCCAATATTAAAGGAAAACTGAAGCACAAGTGGGTTGTCCGCAACCATCACTATTTCACTTATATGGGGACAGAGGTGGAGTGGCATCTATAATTCATAGATGCCACTCCATATGGGAGTTGGCAAAGCAAAACTTATGTAGATACAGCACAGTATGCCATTTGACAATGTTATAAGTAAGAGGGTCAGTGGGTTATCTCTTTTTTTTACCGGCGGTATGCCTTTATTAAACAAAATACTACGAACTATATATAACACTACAGCTATGTACTACAATAAAAGAATTTAGACAACCTAAGTCATAGCAGACTCATAGGCAGTCCAAATGCTCCAGCCCAGTATTATAAAAATTATGCATTTGTGTTGGGGCACAAAATTAAAATTTAGTCCTAAAGTCTGTGAAACAGGTGAATGTTTATATTATGTATGTCCATGACAATAAGGAATGCCTACAAATCAACATTTTTACATGATATGCTCACACTAGTACCTGTGTGAATAGTTGTGATACCATCCCCTGATAAGAGATAAAGCAATCTGGATTATTGATAACGCTTCAACAGTCTTGTTATAGCAGGTACGCAGTACATATGGATGTAGTGGAATTTAGTGAAGTTTTATAGTGAGGAGAATCTCAAAAGGGCGAAAATGGCTGACCGCGTACGGTTATCAGTAAGTTAACTTTCCTTATTTTATTTATAACATAGTGGATATCACGATAAATAAACAGACAGCAGGGAATGACCACTTACGCGTGACGCAACGCAATAATAGGGTAGTAGACACAGTCGGCAATGAATTTCAAGATAACGTGAATATTTTAACTGATAGAGTAAAGAAATTAATATTATCCAAAAAAGATTTGAGATTTGATTTATGTAAAATAAATACAAAGTGCAGATTATGTATCCGCGGTCTAAAACGTAGCCTGTACCGGAAACAGCGTCATTCTGTCAAAAATAATGGCAATTGTAAGAAAAAATAACGCGATGGCTGGGTTACAAAACGATTTCTCGTAACAGTGTAGGTAAAACTAAATTAATAGTTATTGAACTATATTTGGACATTCCTACTCGAGGAACTTTTATATTTACCCAGTGATTTTTTAACCCGTCTAGTATCGGCTTTCTCCAGTTAATCTCTTCATATTCCACATAATCTCAATTGATGATAAATTATGATGTGGTCGAAGATGGCAAAGAGGCTTTGCCAGGTGGCAGTAATAGTCCGTCTTGGTGGATATCATCGCTGTGTTTAGACGTGAAGGATACTGCAACAAGTAAAATTACCTACTGGGCAATCGAGACTTATAAATAACGTCTTGGAATGAATTGACCCTGCAACTGTAATGGACAGGCGCAAAGTTTGCCATCAGGCTTGCGTTGCGAATGCTCCGTCTTATTATTTCATACTGAACTTTATCTAGAATAGGACGACATTTGTAGCAACACACCGTTAGGTTCTAAGTGACACATTTTCTACTTGAAGGTGGAAGCTAGCCAGGCGAACATTCGCAAAATGCGTTACAACGATGCTAAATGTTGAAGTTTTCAGGTCGCCTGAAGGCCTTTGACAAAGCCAAAAGACAAGACAACAACCAGGACTAACAGCTTTAGCACGGAAGCGCAAATGCCACTAGCGATATAATATCTAAGATATGCTAAGTAGAATGTATTATGTTCATCCAAGTAGCCTAATTAACTGATTCGTTGATAAGAAAGACTAGGCGAGCTCATCTACCAACGCTTCATGACGTTCCGGTTCAGTGGCGTCACGAAATGACCATCAAAGACAAACATTCAAGCGCCATATTTATTTGTTGTAACATAATTTAGGTGTATAATATTTTGAGTACCTACCTACCTACTTACTATTTTCTGGACGCCATCTCCTTCCGCCCAATTTCCGTACGCTTTGTTCTGCAATAACGGAGGACAAAGCGTATGGAAATTGGGCGTCCGTTCCTGACATTCCTTGCTACGAGCATCACCATCCTAGCGTTTTGCATCCACTTTTATAATGCGAACTGCAACTGAACTTTTACAATGAATGGAACCGCTTGCCAGCGGCCTTTTTTCTGAAGAGCATGGAAGTCTTCAGTCAGTTTAGTGAACAGATAGGTTCTTCTTATAGGTAATCATGCTTGCCGTGACTTGCCTGCCGCGACCGTTACTTTCTATGAGAACGTGGTCATTGCCTCTCTTGGATTTTTAGACATAGAGTGAAGGGGTAGGTACTTCTTAGACAAGAATAATCAATCTTCGATCGCCACTTTCTATCAGTGGAGATCGTGGTCAATACTTGTTTATCTTGGATTTAAAAAAAGATACAGATTGAAGAACTGAATATATTAAGATTTAAGATAGTAGGTACCTACCTACATTTAAAAATAGTTACTCCTTTTACGGCTTTAGAGAAGTTGCTAATAGTAAATATTTATGTTTCTAGGGCCATGTATGGCTGAAGCCTCAAGGTACTACAGAATTCGACATCCCTGTAGCTGTAAAGGTGCTCAATTCTTCTGGCGATAAGCTCGAGGTCCAAGATGACGACGGCAAGAAAATTATTACTACAATCAACAATGTGCTGAAGCCTTTGCATGCCACTTCTAGACTTGGGGTCGAAGACATGATTACCCTTGGAGAACTCCAAGAATATACAATAATGAGGAATTTGCATATCAGATACAATCAGCAATTGATTTATGTAAGTACTTATTTCTAATCTACTATAAATAATTAAAAGAATATCTGTGCACCAAATTTTTTCAAACTTTGTCGATCGGATATGAATGGTTAGAGAATATACAAACATACCTATTTTATAATAATAATAATATTTATTGTTCAGATAACATGATCCATTTTGTTAGTAATTATAAGCTTATGTCAATATGTTATTCATTCAAATCTCATAAACACATCAAATCCTATCACATCAAATCACATTATGTCTTATAAAATAATTCAATTTTATTTATCAAAGTCAAAATTAAAAACAAAATTAGAATTAAGCTGCAACTGATTTAATCACAATTAAAATTTAAATCCAAATCAATGTCTGAATACAAAATTAAATAAAAATAAAATTCCACATTACGACATATTAAAATTAAATAAAAAAATAAACATTAAAATTATGCGATTGACTACAATAGGACAAAGCACATGTGCCCCGAGGCTTCACCCTGGCCCAGATAATTCAAGTATATTTATTGTATCATAACTCGAACGTAATGCCTGAGAACAGGTGCGCGTAAATCCTCAGCAATCACTTTCAGGATGTTGTTTTCACTCCCTCGCACTCTCCTCATTAGAGACGCAACTTTTTTGCGGACGACGGCGTGAAAGCCGTCAGTATGACGCTGCGCAAACATTTCTGAGGTACTGCATTATTTTAACCTGGTCTGAACATCGGGCGAATCTAATAAAGCGAATTTTAAGATACTTCCTTGAAAGAAGGCTCTCAAATCGATGCGTGTGTTTTTTTATGTAAGTATATGTATCTACCTAGCTACGAGTAGGTAGGTATTGATGCATTCTATTTAAACTGAATTACCGAATCCGATTTTGACGATTCTTTTGATAAGATATATACTTCCAAATTAGTGCCAAACCGCTAATTTATTGAGCAATAATCGCAATTGTCGGGTCGTCAAGATAGCGAAAACAATTAGCAGGTTATTGTGTATGTCTAAAAAAAATCCTGGGCCAAATATGAAATTGACGAATGACACAGCCGAGGTGTGCTACAGTAATTAACTTATGTATGATACGGAAGGTTTAACTAGAAAATTGTATCAATCTATTCAAAACATCCACCTTCTTACTAGGATAAGAAAAAAAATATATATCTAAGGCCCTCATCATCATCATTTCAGTCGCAAGAAGTCCACTGCTGGATATAGGCCTCCCCCATAGATTTCAGACCAGAATAAATACCAGAGAGACCAGAAATAAATAAATAAAAAAAAAATATATAGAACAGTTTGAATCGGCCTGCATCCAGCGTCTTCCTGGAGCCTTAATAACGTCGTCCGCCGACCTTGTAGGTGGTTTTCCGAGACGCTGCACTTGCTTGTTTGTGGCCTCCATTCGAGAACCTTTCTGCCCTACTAAGTACCTACTTAGATTTAATATTTACATTGAGTGTTTACTCTTTATCGATTCTAATCGGAAGATAATTTAGCTACGAATAATTACATATTTATTTGTAGGTAACAATTTCATGAAACAATGACGTCTCTCTCAGTCGCAATGACAGCGGTTCCTTGATTCGAAATCTGTCCTTTGCTTCAGGTCCGCCATGGTTGTAGGGCTCTCTTGACGAGGGTTGCCAGATCAAGATATAACAATTCCTGGACTTTACTCCTTGATACAGGAAATTTTGTAGTACTTTTATTAAATACTTAGTTGCAGATAGAAGATCGGTGAAAAATGACTGCCACAGATTTATGTACCCCAGAATAATTCATAGATTCAGCTGTCAGGGGTTACTTTGCGCAAATCCATATATACGAAACAAATATAATAAAAGAATGTTAGTAATAATTCCGCCAAATGTCCTTCAAAGTCGACGTGTTTTTAGAAATGCCTCGTCGTAATTTGATTCTACAAATAACATCTTAAGGGGGTCTTGCTCTTCGCTTCGAGCGTACAATCGAGAACGATGGATACGCTTCTCTCAAAGAGTAATCTTAAAACTGTTTTCAGACTTACACGGGATCGATGTTGATAGCTATTAACCCATACGAGATCTTACCTATATACACAATGGACCAAATACGTTTTTACCAAGAGAGAAGCATGGGGGAGATACCTCCTCACATATTCGCCATTGGGGACAACTCATATCGAGCCCTCTTGGACACATCGTCAAACCAGTGCATCGTTATTAGGTAAGACGCAGCTTGGTTCTCTACAATTTTTCCCCACTAGGCAAAGACACTCCGACCTCACTGAAGCAGCGACCAAAAACACGACTACCCTGTCTCATGAAGTAAAGTCCGTGTCGATCGGGATTCTAATGATAACACATGTATCCGATTCTGTTAAATTGTTTGTGTGTGTGGAACAAGGCAACTCATATCCATACATGAACCCTAAAACATTGTACACTCCTTTCGGGCAGTCTTGTAAAAAGTACTTAGCTCATTAAGTAAAGTGCTCATTACTCTACTTAAGCTTTTGCATGGTGGTATGGCATTTTGCAAAGACCGCCTGGTTAGTTACCAAATATCTAACAGTGTGGTCCAATTAGGTCAAGCCTGTTACTCTTTTGACCATACCATCAGATGCGATTGTGGTAAAAGGCTAGCATATTAGCAGTAAACAATAAACTACTAAATTCGGTTTTTATCACTTGAACTTTCACTCTACTACATTTTTATGTTTTTGTAAAATGGAACCTGAAATATAATTTAATTTATTTCTTACTAGTTGCGCCCCGCGTAGACAATGACTAACAGCGACGATGATTGATGATGAAAAGTATCTTATATTTTAATCCAGGGCCTAAACTATATATCAAGTTTCATCTGAATCTGTTAAGCTCTTTCAGCGTGAACGATTAACAAATATACACACTCACATCCTCATTCCATCCTAAACTTTCGCATTAAATATAATAGTGTGATAATGTGATTTAACAATAAATATTGGCCAAGATTCTCATAAATAAAAAGGGGAATTTCCTTAAAAAAATATAACGCGTAGAAAAATGTAAACCATGGATTGGGACCCGCGACCATTCGTCCCTAAAGCCGAGACATGCTCTGCCAAATGAGCTATCGTAGTCATTTGCTTAGCAGGCGTTAATGCAAAAATGACAATTTATGTATCCAATTCCTTTTTCGAGCTATAGACACGTTGTTACGTGTGTAGAATTACTTCCCAGAGTTAGGTTAGTAGGGCAAAATTTGGGTGTTACCCTGTGTAATAGCGGAAGAGCTTATTGCCATTTACCGGGTATAATTCCAGACTCCGGACTTGGTTTGTTCAGATAATTTCTTCGTACTTATCTACTATTTATGATCACAAGTTTATTTATACTTTAATAATAACGAAAACGCTATCTACTTATAAATGTAAAAACAAAGCACATTTCTTTTCTAGTGGAGAAAGTGGTGCCGGTAAAACAGAGAGCACTAAACTCCTACTACAGTATCTCGCAGCAGCTAGCGGTAAACATTCGTGGATTGAGCAGCAAATCCAAGAAACGAACCCCATCCTCGAAGCTTTTGGCAACGCAAAGACTGTAAGAAACGACAACTCGTCTAGATTTGGCAAATACGTGAACATATATTTCAGCAGAAAAGGAATAATCGAAGGAGGGAATATCGACCAATATTTATTAGAAAAGTCGCGTATAGTATTCCAAAATAAAGGCGAGAGAAACTACCATATTTTTTATTCCCTTGTGACAGGGCTGTCATCAGATGAAAAAAGAAAACTTGAGTTAGGACGCCCAGAAGATTACACATATCTGAATTCAGGGAACATGTTGACTTGCGACGGTCGCAACGACAGTCACGAGTTTTCCGATATCAGATCTGCATTCAAGGTGCTGAATTTTCCCGATAATGAAGTATGGGGTGTTTTCAGTCTTCTTGCTGCAATTTTACACATAGGGAATCTTAAGTTCAAATCTTTCAACTTTAACAATATAGAGTCTTCTGAAGTTGCAGACGCCGTTAACGCAAATAGAATAGCAAATCTTCTTGGAGTCAATAAAACAACGCTGTGCGATGCATTGACAAGGAAAACTTTCGTTGCTCACGGAGACAAAGTTGTGTCTACATTGACAGTGGCTTCAGCCGTCGAAGGCCGTGATGCGATTGTCAAAGCGATATACGGTCACATGTTCGAATACATAGTTGAAATGATCAACAAGACTCTTTACAAAGATCAGCACTTATCGAGCGGATCTGTTGGTATTTTAGACATTTTTGGATTTGAGAACTTCGATTCTAACAGTTTTGAGCAACTATGCATAAACTATGCTAATGAAAACTTGCAGCAGTTTTTCGTAAGACATATATTCAAGATTGAACAAGAACAATATGAGAAGGAGGGTATCACGTGGGACAATGTAAACTATGTCGATAACCAAGAGAATCTTGATGTGATAGGATTGAAACCGATGAATCTGTTATCCCTTATTGACGAAGAGTCTAGATTCCCAAAGGGCACAGATTTGACATTGCTGTCTAAACTCAACAGCAATCATTGCACGAAGAGCTGCTACATTGCTGCAAAATCGACACATGAGCACCGTTTTGGTGTTCGACATTTTGCTGGTGATGTTTTCTATGAAGTTCGAGGTAAAATAAACCTAATATTAAGAAGCTGATATCATATAAATCTACCACCCTAAAGATGTACATAAGTTATATAAGTGTTTTCTATTTTACAGGCTTCTTAGACAAAAACAGAGACATGATAACGGCAGACGTGAAAGAAATGTTGTATGATTCGAACAACCCGTTCTTAAAGAGTTTATTCGCTAATGATTATGCCGGTTCTCACAGTGGTAGTCGAAAAACGGTATCGCTGAGCCACCAGTTTAAAACTTCACTGGATACTCTGATGAAAACTCTATACGCCTGCCATCCGTTCTTCGTACGCTGTATCAAGCCTAATGAATTCAAGAAGCCGAGGGTAAATATGATTTGTCAATATTGTACATGTTAGTATAAAAAATCATTGTCATATTTAACTTCATTTTTCTATTTACAGCTGTTCGACCGTGGGCTTTGCGTACGCCAACTTCGATACGCCGGCTTAATGGAAACAGCTAAAATAAGACAGGCCGGCTTCCCGATCCGCCACTCATACTCCGAATTCGTCCACCGATACCGCCTCATAGTCCCCGGCATTCCTCCCGCTGAGAAAACTGACTGTAAGAACGCAACAAAGAAAATCTGCACAGCTGTCTTAAAAGATCAAGAGTTCCGTCTAGGTCATACTAAAGTATTTCTAAAAGATAACCACGACGGTATCCTCGAAGAGCTTAGGCATAACGTGCTGATCACAGCTGTAATCAGAGTACAAGCTAACGCAAGGAGATTCATACATCGAAAGAGGTTCCTAAAAATGAGAGCTGCAGCTCTCGTAATTCAAAAGCATTTCCGCGCAAGAGGTTACAGAAAGCGCTTCCTAGCTATGAGGAGAGGTTACCTACGTCTACAGGCCGTTATCAAATCTAGAGAACTGCGAAAAACTTTCATCAACTTGAGGCTTTTCTTCAAGAAGTTGCAAGCGAATTGTAGAGGATATCTAACAAGACGATTAGTCAAGGAAAAGGGCCATATCATTAAAGCTAAGTTGGCACTGTTCAGAAGTGAGAAAGCTGCAATCCAGAGATCTGCGGACGTGAATGGTGCCGAAGAGGATCACGAGAAGAAGTATAATGAATTAATGAGATCTATATGGTTCGTGAAAGATGTTCCCGTAGATTACAACGTGCAGAATGCGCAAGCGATAGACGATAGATATGTAGATGATGTGTTTGGCTTCTTAAAAGACAGTGCTACTCCAGCAGGTACGGTACGCGGCACTGGTTTTGGTGTGGTAAGTGTATTTAACTTTTCGCTTAAACTGCACTTTTCTTCCAACACATCGTTATTACTTTTACACTTTTTTATCATGTAATTTGTCCTCTATGCTTACATCCCTTCTTGAAATCCCTTCTTTATGTAAAGCCTGCTTTGTTTCTCAAAATCCTACGGTTCAACTAACATGAAGATGATGTAAAAACTATTTTTCGTAGGCGATATTGAGATTTAAGAGATTTTGAGATAAACAACTATTAAGGTATTTTTTTTAAATCGTTTAAAACAAAAAATAGGTAAGTACCTACTGACGTAACGCTCAACGCAAGCTTTTTCTTTACATTTACAGACAGTGACGGCGAAACCTGAAATAGCTAGCGTGATTCCAATACCACAGCAGCAAGATGAGGAGCAATTCGATGAATTTAACTTCAGAAAATTCGCAGCTACTTATTTCCTTGGAAACATGAGTCATCAATACTCAAGAAAACCATTGAAACATTCCCTTTTAGATCTACCCTCGCCGATCGACAAGATGGCTGCGCAAGCATTGTGGATAACTATTCTGAGATTCATGGGAGATTTGGCCGAACCGAAATATGTGGACGATAAAATCGACAATGTGCCTGTTATGTCGAAGCTAACGGATACAATTGGCAGGGCTTTCCAGAAGAGTAAAGAGTTTGAGGTAATAATTGAGAATTTATTCGCGATTGACCTATTTTTTAGTTTTTGCGTATAACTAGACTGTTCTTATAATATGTAGTAACCCTCAGTACGTAACTCTTAATTTAGTGGGGCCATATGCATATATGTGCTTTTCTTTCTTATGAGAGTACTAAAATATAAACATTCGCGGTAGGCAATATACAAAACAGCACATAACTATCCTCAGATATGGATATGTAGATGTAGAACTAGACATGCAACTCACAATCCTTTATTTTGTAGGAAATGCTTGTAAAAGACAGTGTCAACGACAGCAACAGAAACAAAATGATATCAAAGACTCTGAAACGTCAGACTAAATTGAATGAGGAATTTATGAAGAATTTGATGAACGATGATGTCACGAACGAAATGTATAGCACTTGGCTGAATTCTCGACGTAGCACGAATTTGGAGAAGCTGCACTTCATCATAGGGCATGGGATTATCAGAAAAGAACTTCGGTAAGATATCGACAATTAGTCAAATTAATAGCTACTACTGCATCACACTTCACCCGATAGTAGTCTCATACATGCATTGCACATTCATCGTTATTGATTAATTGTAAAGAGTTAAATATACTTTAATTAATTGCGTGCCTCAATAGGATATTTTTTGTCCCAATTTTTTTAAGAGAGTCTGAGGGCTTGCCATTACCTCAATTATAGCATTATAGCATATATAATTCAAGCAAAAGATTTCGCCAGTTGATAACAAAGTACCAAACAACGTCTTTTGTTTCAGGGATGAGATTTTGTGTCAGCTCTGCAAGCAGCTGACTAACAATCCTTCCAAAGCGTCCCATGCACGAGGTTGGATCTTGCTGTCTCTATGTATCGGGTGCTTCCCACCTTCCGAGAGATTCGTTAGATATCTGCGCTCTTTTATCAGGTCAGGACCGCCTGGCTACGCGCCTTATTGCGAAGGAAGACTCGTCAGAACTTTCAAGAATGGAGCACGCACACAGCCGCCAAGCTGGCTCGAACTGCAAGCAACAAAGACAAAGAAACCTATTCTGCTCACTGTGACACTTATGGATGAAACTTTTAAAACCGTCCAATCAGACTCGGCGACTACTTCTGAAGAGATTTGCCAGCAAATAGCAGATAATAGCGGCTTGACGGATACCTTTGGTTTCTCTTTATACATTACCTTGTACGACAAGGTCCTTTCGCTTGGAAGCGAGGGAGAACACATTATGGACGCTATATCTCAGTGTGAACAATTTGCTAAAGAGCAAGGCACCCCAGAAAAGAATGCTCCATGGAGACTGTTCTATAGGAAGGAAGTCTTCACTCCATGGCACAATCCTGCGGAAGACCCAGTTGCTACAAACCTGATTTTCTATCAAGTTGCAAAGGGAGTGAAGTTTGGCGAGTACAGATGCAATTCCGAAAAAGATTTGGCAATGATCGCCGCTCAGCAGCATTATATTGAGTATGGACCGCGTATAGATCCTAACGTTTTAAGAAAGGTCATTGTGAATTACATTCCCAATCAATTTATCCAATCAAACGACGCCGCTCTCACTAAATGGGAACATCTTGTCACTAAAGCATTTGAATCGTCACAAAGCGTACAGTCAAAGATAGACCCATTGCGGTGCAAAGAAGATATCGTTATTTATGCTAAACTGAAATGGCCCATGTTATTCTCAAGGTTCTTCGAAGCTATCAAATTGAAAGGTGAGACCATCAATAAAGATCTCATCATAATCGCTGTAAACTGGACTGGAATTTACATCGTTGACCAACTAGAGCAGATTCTTTTGGAAATATCTTATGCTGAAGTAACTTACGTTGCTTACAATGAAGATGAAGACTACGACAATGTAGGAAGAATTACGATCAGAACAATCCAACAAGAGGAATTCGTTTTCCAAAGTGTCGACGCAACCGAAATGAGTTCACTGATTATATTTATCATTGATGGACTTAAGCGACGGTCTACTTACGTTATCGCTCAAACTGAGTCTCAGGGTTACAATGATGCTTCATCATTTTTACAATATAAAAAAGGAGACCTGATAACGTTACTGCAAGACTGTACTGGAGAAACGTTGATGAACGCAACATGGGGTCACGGTGCATGCAATGGCCAAGAAGGATTATTCCCGACCGAGCAAGTCTACGTCATACCTACATTAACAATGCCGACGAGTACGACGTTAGAAGTATTTAAGAAAGGCAATATCAGTACTGATAACAAGCCCTCGAAATACAACACAATTCAAAGGAAACGAATGCATACGCTAGAGAAATACGCAAAGGACCACTTCAGGGAAAATGATAATATCAACACTTCGATTTCAAGGCAATCAACACTGACTTCTGCCAAGAGAGCGATCTCTGGAGACTTATGGGCTCACAGTCGAGACCCGCTGCGGAAGCCATTACTCAATAAAATACTAGGCAACGAAGCTCTGGCCAAAAGTGCAGTCTCTGCATTTTATGGTATTCTTAAATATATGGGCGACATGCCAGCTCCCAAAGCTAGGTCAAGTACAGAATACACTGATGAGATATTTAGAGCAGCAGTAGAAGAACCTAGTTTGCGCGATGAAATATACTGTCAAATTATGAAACAACTAACAAATAACCGGATACAATTGAGTGAAGAACGCGGTTGGGAGTTATTATGGCTAGCAACTGGGATATTTGCTCCTGGCCAAACTTTGATAAAGGAACTAGTAGAATTCCTCAAGACGAGACCTCACCCTATAGCAAAGGAGTGTCTGAAACGCGTGTTTAGGACACAAAAGCACGGACCTAGAATGTACGCACCTTACGTGGTTGAAGTTGAAGCTATTCATCACAGAAGCATGCATATATATCACAAAGTTTACTTCCCTGATGATACAGATGAAGCATTCGAAGTCGACTCCTCAACAAAAGCCAAAGATCTATGTGAACAAATAACGGGTAGACTGGATCTTAAGAACAGCGATGGATTCAGTTTGTTCGTCAAAATAGCTGACAAGGTGTTCTCTGTTCCTGAAAATTATTATTTCTTCGATTTCGTTCATGAACTCGTGGAATGGATGAAGCAGACGAGACCTGTCCGTGGAGGTACGAAGTCTTATTGATCTTTAATATGATTACTGTAAAATAATTTGTTCATTTACTACGTATTCGCATCTGAACTGCTGAGCTGATTTTGATGAAATTCGGCACAGATACATAAAATAGTGGTTGTTCGAAGTTAAAAAAAAATTTCGTACCAAATGGGGCAGAACGGGGAACAACTTTCACTCTGTTGTCGTTCTATAGCTAGTAATTGTCCGTTATAGACTATTTTTGTTACGAGGTCTATTTTAAAAAGTACCTAAAGCAAAATGTTTTTAGGGTTTTGTAATTTATTTAATGTACCAGTACTAAACTTAAACACCTAATAATTAAAATCGGCCAAGTGCGAGTCGGATTCGCGCTAAGGATACCGAACTTTTAACGGAGTATTTCAATGAACAGATAAAAAAATCAGCCTGATGAACTGATCAACATACATACGTTCTATATTAGTTGTGTATATTTTTTTTAGAATAGCATGTCTGATGGTTGTTAAGTCGGGCCTTAATGAAATAAAACATATTTTTTTGTATAATGATGACAAATAAATTAGAAATTACAAGTACCTAAACAATTTTTCAGAGGGCTATTTATTTTTATATATTTTTTTATGCCTGATGGTAAGTGATGATGTGGTCGAAGGTGATCAGGCTAATCTAAAATTACTAGCTCTCAAGGATAGCTACCGGAACACACCGTTAGGCGCTTGATGACAGATTTTCTACTTGAGGGTGGTAGCTAGCCAGGCGGGCATACGTAAAATGCCTTACCACGATGCTATAACGACTGCCCTTAGACAACAACCGGGATCGACGGCTTAACGTGCCCACCGAAGCACTGAAGCGCTCAGTAGTAATGTCACCCATCCAACTCATGTCCGCGGCAAACGTTGCCTAACTTTGCTGATCGGTTAAGAACAGCTAAGCAAACTTCGCTACGAGCACTTCGAAAGGTTAAACATAAAAGACATGTTTCGTTCGCAGTGATGAGATCTGAAGTTGATTCTACTAAAGCATATTTTTCATTTCCAGCTGGATCACAGGTACAGATGAACTACCAAATATTTTTCATGAAGAAGCTATGGATCAGCACGGTTCCTGGAAAAGATAAGAATGCAGATCAAATATTCTACTACCCTCAAGAGCTGCCCAAATACTTGAGAGGCTACCACAAAACCACCAAGCAAGATCTTGCAGAACTAGCCGCCCTCGTGTACAGAGCGAGATACGGTAACGATCAAACGTTGCTACCTCAAATTTCGCAAATGCTTGATGATTTCATACCTCCAGATATGGCCCGTATACAATCTAACTCTCAATGGAAGGCTCAAATAACTGCATCATATATGCAGCAAGGAGTCATGACGGAGAACGAAGCTAAGGAACGGTTCCTGAAGAAGATATACCAGTGGCCTACTTTCGGAACAGCGTTTTTCGAAGTGAAACAAACCTCTGATCCATCATACCCGGAGATGGTTATCGTAGGAATCAACAGAAACGGCGTAAGCGTTATACATCCACAAAGTCGAGTAAGTTGACAGTGTAGTGAAACTGTATTTGTATTTCACCTTTTAACCAACTTCTAAAACTGGTTTTAAGCCTAGCCTATACAGACTAGAACACCTGATTTTTTATTTAGATATTTTTTGTTGAACTAAGCCCTATTTAGACACTTTGATTGAGTAGTAATAAATTTACGGTTGATAATAGAAAATAAATATTAAAAAATCACAGGTTCTAATGCAAAAAGGATATTGGTGCTAGCGGTAGGTAGAACTTGTTGAGCCTTTTATTTATTTATGGCTGATGTCTTTTTCCACTATCTTATCTAATGGTAAGTGATAATGTGGTCGAATATGTTGTTCAACACAAATCGTTAGGTACTTGGCGACAGAGTTTCTACTTGAGGGTGGTAGCTAGCCAGGTGGGCATTCGCAAAATGCTCTACCACCATGCTATAACGACTGCCATCCTTAGACAACAAACGGTTCGGGCGGCTTTTATTATATTCCATATGTTTTTACTTTCGTCAGAATGAGCTATATAAAATTGACATGTCTAAGGAACTGAATTATCAAAGTCATGAAGACTTTGATAATTCTGTTCCTTAGACAATTTATTCGTCGACTATAAAAAACATGTTAAATAGTCTTAATGTCTGGTTAATGTAATAATAGGCACAGATATGCAACTATCAAGTTCACGAATACAACCCCGGTATTGTTAAGAACAGGTATGTAGGTAATCGCACTGAAAAGTAATTGTTAGGTTCATACATAATTCATAGTTCATTCATACATTACATCTTCCAACACCGAATTAACGATAAAATAAATTTGTGAATTATGTATGAACCTAACAATTACTGTTGGGACTTACAACACTCAGTTTCATCTTAAACAGAGAATAAGTATGGCACAGATTATTTTGAATATATCCGTTCATACTATAACATTTTATGAATAAAGATTATTATCAATATTATGTATTTCTATACGTATCCAGCTTTTCGCGCTACCCACGAAATGACATTAGTACGTTTATCTTACGAGTAACGATTCGGCAACGACAATGGCAACTGCGGCTTATATATAGTCATCAGAACGACAAGGTTATCGTGACGTGTATCGTGTGCTGCTCGTGTGGTCATCACATTTCATACTCCTTTCGTACAGTGGCACACAGCGGCTAAGTAATTCGTAACAACATAGCGGCACTGACGACATAAAAAAAATGTGATACACACAAACTAATTTAACGCAATCAGCTGCGTCCACGGCAGCCGAAAGGTGGCGATCAGTAAGTACTCTTTATTTATGTTTTTTGTGCGTATCATTAGAATGGTACCTATGCTCAATTGAACTGCAAAAATATAATTAGCTATAAAGAACTGATCACCACCGTGGACGCAGCTGAACGCGTTCGTTTGTGCCTTTACTCGACGGTGTCTTGAATGAGTAAACGGGTCTTAAATATATACTCGTACATATGGCACTCGGAGACTTTGATCGTGTCGTGTTGTCGCTTGGAAAACCGGCATCAGTATCAATAATTAATTATTCAAAAACATTTTTGTATTAGGCTTATTGGTGTTTTCACACTTTTTAACCCTATATATACTTATTTTCAGGATGTTTTAGTCACCCACCCTTTTTCTCAGCTGTCCAATTGGTCTTCAGGAAATACTTTCTTCCACATGACGATGGGCAACTTCCTGAGAGGCACAAAGATCCTATGCGAAACTTCATTAGGCTACAAAATGGATGACCTCATTTCATCGTACATTGCAGTTCTACGACAATCAATTAATCAGAAATCTAGACGATAGCTTTATATAATCGGACGGTTTGTGCTATTAGGAACTACATATACCTATGCTGAACGCTGACGTTTTGGCGGAAAATTCCGAATCTATTCATTTTTTTATATTGCTCCTAGGTTGGATTGTAACTTTTTGTACACAAATCATGTGACAGGTACCTACGCGAGATTTGGAATATTTTCTGTAAATGAAGATTTATTTTATAATTTTTTTTAATGATTATTTATTTACGTTATTGTGTTAACAGGTATTCAATATTTTAACATATAATTTCACATATTCATATTATTTCACATGTAAAATTTCCCGCCAAAACGTGGGTTATCCATCACTCATCATTCTCATCAAGCAAGTATTTATGCCAAAATAGTTAATTATAGATTAATTGTATTGTACATACCGATATTTATTATTTATTGACATAAAATTAATTTCTCTTAAAGTTGTATTTTTAATAATACCTATCTATCATCGCCATCTCTAACCTTCACCAAAGAAATTTAGCTCTAGATTCTTCTTTCCTCTTCTTTTTAACGATTACTACGAGAGAACGAGGGACTTTCTTAGTATTACCTATATTTAAACGGATGATTGGTCGCACTCACGGATTTGGGAAGGGAGCCATATCATCACTTACGAACTGGTGGGATTGTAATGTACTGTATCAGCCGTATCGTCCACTGCTGAACACAGCATCCCCTATTAAGGGGGTATTTGCCATAATCCCCCCGCTTGGCAGGCGGCTTGGGGATCGCAGTGTAAGATAGCAGCTCTTAAGAAGGCGCTGCTTTCCACCTTCCAGTATTTTTCCCTTAGTCGCCTCTTACGACACCCACGGGAAGAAATGGGGAGGTGCAATTCTAAACCGGCACCCTTCCTAAATCCGTGGTCGCACTAATAGTCTCCTATATTTGTGATGGGGAAGACATCCGGACGGGCAGATTAGCGCACTCTGTGCCGTACAACCGGCAACTGTATCGACATCGCCTCCAACACAAGCCTTTCAGTAATATTTGTATGGAACTCGAACAACGCGCACTAACCAACGCCAATAGCTTAAAGAGATCGCTCTCAGCGATAAGACCGCCCATTGTTACACCTACTCTTACTTTTTATGTTTTTAAGTTCTACGTTTGTAAATTTGTATTGTGTCAATAAAGTGTTACCTATCTAATAGCCTCGATTCGGGACCAACAAAAAGGCGAGGCGAGGCAAGCGACGCGCGACGCAGATTCTGTGCCGAGAGGTTACGTCTGCGTTGTCCTTAATCCAGTTACTAAGCTGCACTGTTATATAATGCTGTGTTCTGAATTAGAACACCGGACTGCTAGTAAAATTACAGGCACATGAGAATGCAAGTACAGCAGATCCGCGGTAATCCGACATTCCTTTTGCAAGGCGGTGTCGGATAACCGAATTTTTCGGACTATAGAATACTGCGACGGACCTCTTGTAATCTGGAACATTTTTGAAAAAGAGCAGCTTGTAGTCCGACAAGTACGAGACTACGAGTAACATACTGCAAAACTGGTATGATTAAATTTATATGTACTATATAATTAATATAATGGTACATATATAAAGATTGAGATAATTACTGATTCCAAAAAAATATTTATAGATCGATATAATGTTTTTTACATGGTAGGTTGGCCTTTGATATTTTTTATTTTAATATTTTAATTAGTATATGGCCGTCATCACCTTTTTTTTTGAGAATGCATAAAATAAGACTTGTCGTGATAGAGCTTTGTATGTTCTTTTTGAGCATGTCGGATTATAGGGGGTTCCGGTTTAGACAGGGGCCGTATTACTGCGGGTAAACTGTATGCTAATCCCGGTTGTAGTTATATATTTAGACCGTTTGGTTTAGAGATAGGTATCGTGGTTGGGAGCTCATTTTATTCGCTTTAGCGCTTTGGGGGATGCGGCGCATGATCAAATTGCTTGCACTTATTTGATTTAACACATATATATATAAGCATTGCAATCTAACGGGGTAATGCTGCAAACCATAAGACAACCATGGTAAATATTTATGCTGGGCTCACTACCAACTTGTGATGGGCTGGAGCCTCTGCACTGCATGTCGGCCTACAAAGGCCTTAAGAATTACTTAAATGCTTAGGTTGTAGTAGCTGTTGTTGTAGGTACGTATATAGTTTGTAGTGTTTTGTAAATAAAGGAATAAGTACCACCGGTTAAAATTCTCGTACCGGTGAAAGTTCTAGTTTACGCTTGTTCACCACTTTTGAAGCAGTGATAGCTCAGTGGCTTTAGCTATAGACTGCCGCCCAGCAGTAAAAGTCCATGGTTCGAATCCCGCCGCGGGCTTGAGCTTCAGCGCACGGTGGAAGGGCATTTTTGCGAATGTCCGTCTGGTTAGCGACCACCCTCAAGTAAGAAAATCTGTCGCCAAGCACCTAACGGTGTGTTCCGGCAGCTGTCCTTGAGTGCTAGTAATTCTAGGTTAAGCCTGTTAACACCTTCGACCACATCATCACTTACCATTAGGTGAGATTGTGGTCAAAGGCTTACCCATCAGAAATAAAATAAAAAAAAATAATAAAAAAACAGATCGGGATAAAAGGCAAGTGTAAAGCTTTAACGACTGCTATCCTAACACAACAACCGGGACCGACACGGCTTAACGTGTCCTCCATAGTACGGAGTAACTAATATCACTAGCCCCATATTCACCCATAAATCATAAAAGTATATTTCTTTTTTGTGCTTATCATTAATTATGACGTGGGACCATATTTCAACTTATATAGCAGGTAAAAAAATATTATGGGGTCTGTAGAATTTCGGAGTAAATGCATAATAAGCCTTTACTAAAATTAGAAGAAACATTACAATTCCACCCAATACTATAAAAAAAAAACATCTTTAGATGTTTAGAGTATTTTAATACTCAGTTTTCCACAGGACAACCACGGCACCCATGTCCTATGGATATTATAAACATAAAAGATTAATCGGATTGTGTTCCTGACCGTACCAACCCTATGTCGTTATTATGCTGAATTTCGTTATGCCCATGTAAATTAGGACAATATATTTTATCGTGAGACCGGCTATACCTACCTACGTACGTAGTATTGATACCATACACAAATATAATTTCTACAACTTGTGGTATTACCATATTATTATATGTTCTATGGTATTACTTAAACAAAAATTCACAAATTTAATTAAAAAAAACTTATTTAAGTAGGTTAAAAAACAAATGAACATTTTGTCACTTAATAAAGGCCAAAAGAATGTACCCTAGACTACCTAGTTCGTCATACCAGTCAGTACACGATACATAAAACCAGAACACAATTATTATTTTGTCTGTCTGTCTATTTGTTTCGGCTAATCTCCAAAACGGCTCGACTGATTTTGACGGGACTTTCACTGACAGATAGCTGACATTATAATAGCGGGTATCTATAGCTACTTTTCATTATCCCTCGAGAAAGGATTTTTCTTCAGAAAATCCTGGTGTCAAAACAACTGGACCGGTTTTAAAAAAATCTTTCACCATTGATATGCTTACTTCTCAGGGAATAGCGTGGCGTGGGTCATAATTTTTCCACGGAAACTTACATTTTCCCACGGGCTTGCGAATTACGCGGCATGATTCCTCAAAATCATGACATTAAGAAACAATTCAATTCATTTATGCAACATCAATGTATTTTTCCTGTAATCTTTACGAAAACATCTATCTATTGTAATTATTTCACATTCGCTTCGCGCCACGTCTTCAAGTTTAGGAATCTTTTTATCATCAGCTCATCACCATCAGCAGATACATTTTCCCATGGGCTTGCGAATTACGCGGCATGATTCCTCAAAATCATGACATTAAGAAACAATTCAATTCATTTATGCAACATCAATGTATTTTTCCTGTAATCTTTACGAAAACATCTATCTATTGTAATTATTTCACATTCGCTTCGCGCCACGTCTTCAAGTTTAGGAATCTTTTTATCATCAGCTCATCACCATCAGCAGATGCCTCCTAGGCCTTGACAAACACCCGATCAAGTTACGAAAAATCAACGTAAACACTACTCGTGCCTACTTTTCTAGGGTTTCTCTCAATTTCTCCAGGATCTTATCATCAGATCCTGACTTACTTGCCATAGGAACATTAGGAACACCCTTCAGCTATCTCCATTTCAACGAAAAACCAATTGATAATTGCGTAGTAATCACGTAACAAACACAAAAAACGTATAGGTCGAACCTCCTCCTTTTTGTAGTCGGTTCAAAAAACGTCTCAACATCGTCAAACTTGGAACACCCTGTTCAAAGAGAGATGTATCGTAATATACGAAAATATATTGGGATATATCAAAAATTGTAAGATATCGAGATGTGCAAAATATATTCCTTCATACCAGTCGGTAACTTAATACGAAAATATAAAGATATATTATAGCTGCCGTCTGTGAAACGCTAAAAAGATGATGATAAAGTTTTGTATTTTTTGGTCTCTCGGACTCGAGATTTGGTTTCGATCGATATTGATTCCCGCCCGGGGCAAAACATTTTGTAGGTATGTACTCCAATTGATGAAGTTGATTGTTCTCTCATCAAATGGTTATGTATGGCAAATAAATAAATGATTTGACTTGATATTTTTAGAGGGTGCTATTCATTATAACAAATATCACGGTCAATCTGTTTTTTTAGGAAAGCGTCCAGGGCTGAATTCCTGCAAGCCTTCGACCAAGACAAAATATGGTCTAAACGCGGATACACGCAGTTCCAGTATTCCAATCGAACTTAGTTAGATCCATGCAAGATTTGATAATACCCGTTCCGGCCGACCTGTCAGAGCTAATTAAGCTCAGCTTAGCAAAAAGTTTACTACCTTTTGAATCGGCCAAATCTTTGCTAGCTGTCAAATGTGAAAAATAAAAAACAAAGACTATAATAAATTTTATATAAGCCAACGATTAGCGATTAGTTACTTTGTTACTATAGCTTAACTAAGTAGTGAGCCCGATGTTCAAAACATGCAGAAAATATTTTACCACATAAAAACATCTCTATCAAGCCCAAGGCCTTGTTCAAATATTGGTCGAGCTAGATTTGATCGATGCTACTGGATTTAATATTTGGCCAAGGCCTTGCCGGGGCTTACCCCCGCGCAGGCTGTAATCTTTGGATAAATGTTTTTCCACTAATCTTTGGCTGTCTTTGGTACACCTGACACTGACAGTTGACACCGCACAGTCAAATCCAAAAGAGGAAAAAGTGGAAATTATTGTTTTTTTTCTTTCCGGTGTACTTAATACATTTGTATATAGTTTTTTCACAGAAAAGCATAATATACACCAGAAATCATAAAAATAATATTCATATACATAAATATACTTATAAATAATAACATTTAAATGTAATAAATCGTAACTTGGTATATACCATTTAAATATTAATTCCTTGATCAGAAACAATGCCTCAAACATGTACACCAAATGTGTTTACGCTCGAAGAGGCTTTGGATATAAAGTAAGTAACCAACATGTTCCCTCTGAAGTGTAATGTTAAGTATTCGAAATTTCACTATGTAGTTTATTTTATTTAAATCAATGAACCTAACTAGTGTTATTATTGTATTACTTTTATAGTTTATACTAATAATACACATTTAGAAGTCACCTTACGTTAGGCACACCTGCCCTTGACAGTTGCAATGACTGCGAGATAGTTAAAGTTATGCACAATTATTACAAGTCTGTAGAAGTCCTGTTTTACAGATAGTTTTGAGTGCACTGTATTAGTCAACCCCAGTTATTCAGTTTTTTGTCTCGTATGCTCAGAAACTTCACTTCCTGCAATGCTATAGATGTCGAAACATAGTGGAGCTGGCTCAATATTGGTTGTGGGCAGGATCTCTGACACTCCGTTTTTACATAACATGACACACTCTTGAGATATTATACCACATGGTGTAACTATATACTATCAGCAAACTTATTGCTTACCTACACTCATCGAAAAATGGCATTGCAGTATATTGGTGCATTTCCAGGGACCACCTTATCATATTGCATAAAATTATCTAGAGTAGTCAATTATTTACTCACTTATGAAAGTTATTCCCTAATTTTTTTATATATATATGTCTTCTTTGCCAACATATAAAACATGATGGCATTTTTTCATAAGCACTTTTTTCATGATCATTCTAGGTTAGCCTGAACAACATCTTCAACCACATCATCACTTACCATCAGGTGAGATAGTGGTCAAAGGCTAATCTAAAAGGCATAAAAAAAACAAATGAAAGTTTTTGTGATACAAACGCTGGACTTGAGCCCACTCGGCAAACTGAGACCGCCGTGGCATGTTACACTTTTTAAACCATACTACCTCTGATAGGTTCTGTGGTTCTTGAGATTGACTAACATTTCTATACATATTTATTATTATACCACAAATAAGGTCACTTCTTGGGAACCCAAAATAATAAAATGAATAGTGAAAATGATCCCAGCTTAGTGAAGGACAAAGTTTTCTAAAAAGTAAATACATAAATGTTATTACTAAAGTGCAACAATTCATTTGATTTTCTGTCTCCTTGAGCACCCTATACCCATTAGCTAAGGCCCTATATTATGCAGTCAACAATAAAAAAATTTTTTTTTATTCATTCATTCTCCAAATTCCTGACTACTTGGTATCTTTCATTGGCAAATTCTTAAAAATTGTTTATATGAATAAATATTTGTTAATTCCAAATTTTTCAGAAAGTTACAAACAACTGGCTCTGTTCTTCATATCAATGAACATTTAGATGAATCTGATAACACGGAACCAAGTACAACTGACTGGAAAAATGTGGATTTTATTGGACAAAAAGTTGAAAACTTTGCTACACTGGCTGAAAGTATGACAATTATTCACCCAAAAGGGTTTGTCAAAAAGAAAATTATAGAGGAGGGAGGTGGATTGCCCTTTGAAGGACCATGCACAGTGTTTATTGCATTTTCCGGTTACTTCGAGAATGCCCAAGAGCCATTTGATGTTAAGAGCTTGAGAAAACCAATGGTAACATAAATAATTTAGGTATATAATAGTTTAATTTTAAAAATTGTGCAATTTCTATTAGTTCAGGATGTTCATGGAATTGAAGGTATAGAAAACAAAAAATAAATAAGGATGAACTTAATTACACTTTATATGCCATTGAAGTGATTGTTCTAAATTTTTGCTTTTTTTATTGGTATGAGACATAAAATAAGGATGTGAATTTAAATAAAATTATACTTTATTTAAGAATTTAAAAAAGTAAGGTAGCAATTGATAAATATCTCAAAAATAAAAAGTCAATATTACAAAATAAAAAATTTAGTTTGTTTAGCTGTTGTGTTAGCCTTTGATCACTATTTCAC
Source organism: Plagodis dolabraria (assembly GCA_963854805.1). Classification (NCBI taxonomy): domain Eukaryota; kingdom Metazoa; phylum Arthropoda; class Insecta; order Lepidoptera; family Geometridae; genus Plagodis; species Plagodis dolabraria. The sequence goes on from OY978444.1 coordinate 26,660,579, forward strand.
CAGACGGTAATAAGCTCCTGTTGAAGATGTTGTCCAGGCTAACCTTGAATTACTGGCTCTCAATGAGAAATATTTGTTTATGAAGTGCTGAGATGGAGGATGGATTGTCTGCCTGATGGCTTACCATCAGACAATTTCTCTATCTCAGCACCAGAGTCAAGGCTCTTCATTCTTAATGACACAGCACCGCACTCTTCAATTTCGAAAAAAATTCACTTAATTTCGAGTGAGACTTGCAACTTTGTCCTTCCTTTTACACACTGGATGTCTTTGCCACTGAGTTATCGGGACTGGCTCAACTAAGCCCAAATTTTGTGCCCTATTATTATTACAACAGTAAATGTACAATTTTGTAATTGTGTTTTTCACTTATCACTCTATGTTCTTGTAATCATGTCTAGAAATATATATCAGGTCAAGATATTTGATCACTATATAAATGGATTTCAGGAAGTAAATCTCACCATGACTGACACTGAGGACCATGGCTTAATAGCTGGACTTGACATTGCTATCAAATCAATGCTAGTTGGGGAGCTATCAGTATTTCTTTTTTCTCATGAGGTTGCATATGGCGAGCTTGGAGTGCCACCTAGGATACAGCCTAAGGCCCCATGTGTCTTTTATGTTAAACTAGTAAAGAGTATATTCACAAAAGAAAGGTAAGCCCATGTAATATTAGATTAAAAACTGTAAATTACTTTCAATACTAAAGACTATGAAAAATCTTGTTGAAGCCGGTATTAATTTTTAAGCAAGATTAGGTTTGAAGTAATGATAGCTGAGCGGTAATAGCTATGGACTGCTGTACCGCAGGTCCCTGGTTCGATCCGCACCGCCGGCTTGAACTTCATCGCATGTTGGCCTGGCTAGCTAACACCCACTAGTAGAAAATCTGTCGCTAAGCAGTCCTTGACAGCCAGTGAAATTACAGGCACATGAGACTCTACAACTATATCTCAGAGTGATGGGCGCAAGTGCAATTCGTGACTTGTGACGAAATGCTTATATTATAGGCAGGTTAGTCCGCTTAACATGTGGGCATCATGCTTGTACCGTCACAATAACATTAAAAAAAACATGAATATTTAAAACACTGACCTTACATTATCATGGTCTGACTTCTACAAGCTATTTCACACTTTCTAGTGTTAGAAGTCAGTTATGTATTATTATTTTTTACTAATTTTAGTGATGCATACTGCTTATAAAATCATTGACTTGCCGAACATACACCAACAAGAGTTGCAGTTATTATAAATCATCCAGGTACACAATATAAATTTTTCACTTAATTGACTGTATAACTTAAGAACTATCAACCGATTTTGATGAAATTGAAATGGAGCATACACTCTAACCAACACAAAATATCATCTAAATCATTTCATTATTGGCGGCGTAATCGTTTATAAAACATACAGTCGATTTGACAACCTCGTCTTTTTTAGAAGTCGGTTAAAAAGCGTCCATGCTGCTGTACTGCCACTGCGCTTTAAACCTGTTAAAATATTCCTCTTTGTAAAGAGGAAATAACCAACTTTGGGATATTCTATCATTTAGCGTTTGGACATATTTTCGTTTTAGTAATTTATCATTTTGCAATTTCATGGGGTAAGATGACATAACAGTATCTGAATCTGTGCTGTCATATTAAATAATAACTAATATTATAATAAGGAAACATTAAAGTAATATTTTAATAAAACACTTAAAAATTAATATACATTATTGCCAGCATTTGGACTGCTTGCGAGTCTGCAATGACTTATAGGTTCTCTAAATGGTTTTATTGTAGTATCTGTAATGTGTATGTCTCCAGCTTACTCAATTGAAATTTCTTAATTCTGAATATGCCAATATTTAGCGCAGATTTAGTGCAATTATGAATACTAACTCAAAATTTAGGTGCCAAATAAACTTCGATGCTACATGTGATTATTAGTGTGTTAGCTGGCGTTATGGTCTCCAGCTGACACATGCTGTATATACGAAACGGCTGAAGATGTGATTATATACTATAGCCAGGGATTTAGCGCATAATTTGTGCCAGTGGCACAAAAAAATTGAAACGCCCTACTTGAAAACTGTAGTAGTAATGACCCGATTACAACGTGTAAGCTGGAGACCACGTGTCTACAGCTGCTCATCTGTATCTTCTGAACGAATGGGCCTACGACTTTGTTTAATATGTCAAAATTTAGCGCCAAATTTGTGCCATCGGCACTAAAATTTTCAAGTCTGTAGCTATTAAGGTTTTGGAGCTACAAGCTCAAATAAACGTGTAAGCTGGAGACACATGTCCCCAGCTAGCACATGCTGTACAGCTCAAACGGGAAAGGCTAGACTACTGTTTAATAGCTTAAAATGTTGGGTAGAATTTGTGCCATCGGCACCAAAATTTTCAAAACAATGGGCCTCATAGTGTTTGCGTAATAAGCAAAAACATTTCTTCCCGCCTAAATATTTAAATATTTCGTTGAAAACGTTACTGAACGCGGCGTTGCCGTCCGTTCTCTGTAACTGCAATCTGTTTTGAACCTTATTTCTATAGTGTTTGAACTTACTTTTTGCTTTCACGTTAAGGATATGTAGAAGAAGTTACAAAGAAACAGTAAATGTATAGACTAGGAGAAGGTGTTGTGTTTGACAACCATAACATGTGCCAATATTTACAAAATATGTTGGTAGGTATGTTTTCTCTCAGAATGTTGACCTATTTACTAGATCTTTATTACATCCTCTTTGTTTGACCAAGATATTGCATTCTAATCTAATCCTTCACTCTATATCTATAAGTGATAACTGGTTGGTTATGAATATACTATTATTTTATAGGTAAAAGGAAAGAAGATAATTGTTCGTAATTCTGTTATGCAAAACCAACTAAAATTAAGTGATATAAAAAGTTCTTAGTTTGTTAGCAAAAGTCCAAATTGGTATAGCATTTACAAATCTTGATCTAGAAACCAGGGATATTACGGTATGGGTATTTACCGATACGATTTCGGTAAATACCGTAATGAAATAAGGGTAACAGGTATATATCTGTTAGCATAATTGCGATACGATTACCGAATTCCATTTCGGTATATGTATTTTATGTTAGTCAATGAGAGTGCAGCGGGCGGGCAGGGGTGCGGTGATGCGGTGGTGCGATACGCTGCGGGGGGGAGTGGGGGGAGCAGTACTCACCGCTCGCGCTGTTTAGATAATTATAGGTTTATTAGCAAGTACCTATATTATTTAATATGAATGACGGGAAGTGGGAATAATAACATTATTAGTTTCAAATAGGATTTTCAGTGTAGGTATATTCAAAAACTGCTTCCGTACCCGTAACACACTGCTAGGTGCTTGGCTACAGATTTTTTCTTTGAGAGTGGTAGCTTGATGGCGGATAGCATGGTGGTAGGGCATAATGCCCGCCTAGCTAGCTACCACGCCCAAGTAGAAAATCTGTCGCCAAGCACTTATCGGTGTGTTCAGCTATATGTGTCCTTGAGAACCAGTAATTTTGCGTGGTGGTAGAGGATTTTGCGAATGTGCGCCTGGCTAGCTACCACCCTTAAATAAAAAATCTGTAGCCAAGCACTTATCGGTGTATTCTGCTATGTGTCCTTGAGGACCAGTAATTGTTCGTGGTGGTAGAGAATTTTGCGAATGCGTGCCTGGCTAGCTACCACTCTCAAGTAGAAAATCTGTCGCCAAGCACTTACCGGTCTATTCCGCTATGTGTCCTTGAGAACCAGTTATTTTGCATGGTGGTAGAGGAATTTGCGAATGCGCGCCTGTCTAGCTACCACCTTCAAGTAGAAAATCTGTCGCCAAGCACTTTCTGGTCTGTTCAGCTTTGTCCTTGAGAACCTGCTGGTGGTAGAAGATTTTGCGAATGCGTGCCTGATTTTGACTTTTTGTAGTAGCTAGCCAGGCGTGCATTCGCAAAATCGTCTACCACCACGCAAAATTACTGGTTCTCAAGGACACAGCGGAACACACCGGTAAATGCTTGGCGACAGATTTTCTACTTGAGGGTGGCAGCTAGCCAGGCGCGCGTGAAATATTTAGTGGCTGTATGATTATTTGATAAATCCTAAAACTGTAACTCATTATTATAACCGTGTCAGTTGCAAGAGTAGGTATGCCTACCTATTTAATAATAATGTCGGCTGATGTGGAGAGGCGGCACTAGTACAATTGTACTATATAGTGCCGCCTCTTTGAATTCAAATATCGAAATAATATTCTGCTGAATAGGTACGTAACATTGTCAGCGGCATGCATTGGCACGTAGGGCCAACGCGGGCGGCGGCTGAGGCGAGGGGGCGCGGCGCGGCGTGCGCCTGCACTCGCACAGTTTTATATTTCAATTTACAAAAATACCGAAACGTATACCGGTATTTATATCGGTTACCGTAATCATACGGGTAATCGTAAAGGAAACGGTACAACCGTTTCATTGCGGTGACCGTTTATATCTGTAACCCATACATACGGTTATCGTTTCAATCGGTAACCTTTATGGAGCGGTATTTAAATCCCTGCTAGAAACACAGTAGTTCTGCAATCGCAACCAAAATAACAGGCCACGTTTGAAATGATCGTATGTGTATCACGCACACGGTATGCGAAGCTACTATTGTTATTATAAACGGAGTGCATCACTGATGGTAAAGACATGCTTAGTGATACCAGTTTTTAAAAGCTTTTTCCTAAAAGTAGGTGAAATATAGGTATGTTTTGATTTTGGGGTACCAATTAATTATCTTAAATTGATTTAAACATCTTGTCATCATGTTCGCCTTAACTGATGCCACCGGACTGACCATCGCAACGCCATGCACTTGGAAGTAGTGTTTGTTACGATAGACGAAATAATATAAAATTTCAGCCAAACAGTGTCTTAGTAGAACGTTGGAGTTCTCTGGAAGGTGGTTACTTGCCAACTTTACGTTTATAACCTCAAGACACTATTTTACCGGAACATTAGTAAAAATAAACTCACTATAATCTCGTCTGGTTCAAGAGTAAGTTTTTCTATAATTAAGATAATATGGCGAGAATCTTTTACATAAGACGGAGTTTTACGTACGAGCGTTAAGTCCTGTGTAATACTTATAACTATGTGTTCAAGTCGCGAAATTCCAAAGGTTCCATTCGATTTTTTCTTATCCTTCATCAGATCTCAGAATTTTATGTCCAGAATAAAGTGAATGAGCTCAATCAAATAAATCTAAACACGGTGTACTCGCTATATGCATGCACAGGTCCCTACGATCTAGTTCTTTTCCATCATTAGACCGCAGGAGTTTATGTACAGAATATGCTCACCGAGTCTAATCAAGTAAGCTTAAACACGGTGTAAACATATTCAATAGCGTATGCCGGATGCCGTCACAGAATAGGTACTTACCAAACGACGGCGTTGCTATGGTAAATAAATGATGATACGGAATGTGAAAGGGAAGTAATTGTTAATGTGTTATAAAAAGCTTCGTGGGTACTAATCCCGCACAAGACTATATTTCTCTCTCTCGTATATTTTTTTATTTATGAGTAGTAACTCTGCCGAGCTAACTATAAACAACGCATGTGACAATTTTTGTGAAATTGAGTTGTATATATATTCGGAATCTACGAAACGAGATCTATTTGAATCTTTTACCCAATTTTTTTTTATCTAAAGTGCAATATTTTCATTTTCTAAGGAGAAACAACGTTTTGTTCTATGCGTTAAACATTTTTAACATAGATCCTAAACATAAGCCTGCAGCTTAAGAGCAGATGTGATTTTAATCTTTGGGATAATTCGATTAGTTTTCAAAGGCTTAATAAGCATAGGAAGTTTATATCCACCTAAAATGTTTATGACTAGTATTCAATAGAATTATTGTTTTCGAATACTACAAATAAAAACGCAATGTTACATAGGTACTGTTTTAGTATTAGTAATGAAAACTTCAAATCAATATCTAGTAGGATACCGATTGCGGCATGAAGAGTGCTGCCGGGCTAAGAATTCAGTCAGTCATTGAATCATATTTTGAGTTCCAAGATGGCTCCACGGTGCATCGTTGATCGAAATAAAAATGGTAAGTTCAGTTCTCTTATATTAATTACTAATCAAGGGCCTAAGGCCTGGACACAGATTACCTACTAATAGATATAACACTGTCCTTTCAAAGAGAAAAAACATCTACAAATTTAATCGCTACCACTCTCAGATCAGTAAACGCAAAAACGTGTCTAATGCGCTAGACTTAGCGTTACTTTCACCATGTACAGCCCGCGATATGATAGCAGCATTCACCATGGAATGTGTGGTTCCTAATGTGTGTGTGGAAGAGACGTTTTTAGTTTGGTAGAAAGACACAAAAACGGGTAAACAGGACAACCGAAAATTCTTATTTCCTTTAAAAATACCGAATTTGCAAAGGAAATAAGAATCGAAATAACAGAAGAAGAGAATTAAGATTTATCCAGTAAAACAGGAAACGAGTTAACAGAAGGACATAATATTGATTATAAACATACCTAATACTGACCAAAATCCTAGCACTAGTAAAGGCTGCAACGTATATGGAAATCATAGAAAGAGCAGACAGTTTGAAGAAACGTTTCAAAATAAGCAATTTAAAAAAGAAAAACATGACGAAAAGCTTTTATTAAAAGATACATACAATATCATGACATGCAAACACAAATGCGCCATTATAATACCTAATTAATGACATTTAATACGTTCCTTTGGGAATATTCGACGACCTTCAGGATATAATTATATAAAATTATCAGTCCAGTCGAAGAAAATGTATACAACTTTTTTTTTTTATTGCTTACAGGTACGCCTTTGACCACAATCTCACCTGATGGTAAGATACGATCTGGTCGACGGTGATAACATGCATAACCTAGAATTACTGGCTCTCAAGGATAGCTGCCGGAACACACCGTTAGGTGCTTGGCGACATATTTTATACTTGAGGGTGGTCGCTAGCCGGGCGGGCATGTGGTGATGCTCAAGCCCGCGGCGGGATTCGAATCATGGACCTGCTGCGCGGCAGTCCATAGCCAATGCTACTAAGCCATCACTGCATCAAAACCTTTTTCTAATACGCTATGCGCAACGGCTGCCTGGTGAAACACCGTAATGCTTATTTTCACAGAATATGTATGGCAGATTGCCATACTAACACATTCACACACATTCTGTGAAAATTTCAACCGGCTACCTATTACCGTTCCAAAGATACAGACCTGTAAAGGTTCCTGTTTTCTAGTACGGAACCCTAACATCTGTTATTTAGCTACTAAAGTGTGTAGGTATTTACACTTACTAAGTAGGTAACTATAAACAAATATTTAACATTTTATTTGTTCACATTAACGAAATACACTACGACCTTCCCTACCTAAATTTAAAAACAGACTGCAAAAACATCGCGCTCTATCAAATAATACAAACAACAGCAAGCTAGTGAGATAGGTATATACCTGCTATACATACGAGTAGGTACTACATGCAATGTAGTGACTAGCGAGTTAGCGACCCGACGAAACTCGAGTGTGTCCAAGTACTATGTACCGAATGTTTCCGAAACCGATGGGAGCTTATTATACCTATACAGCCAAATGAAATAGGCGCTAGCTAGCTACAAACGTGGACTTCCGCGTAATATATCCTTATTCAATACATCGTCAATCGTATCCTATTTCAAAACTCAGAATATCTAAATAGTTTCATTTCAGAACGAAAACTGAAAAACCGCTATTGCAACGATAGGAAGATTGTTTTCGAAACCAGTAACGTTTTAAAACGACCACTCGTAAGTAGTGACGGCTTCAATACTTTTGAAATCCGGAAAGCATGAATAGTATAAAATATATGTCAGATTATATTGACACCTTCATGCTCCTAGCCTATATATCAACGGCGTTTATTATGTATGAAAGCGATAATAGGTTCCAAGTATATAGAAATAAGGTTCAAGACAGATTGTAGCTACAGTCATCAGAACGGCAACGCCGCGTTCAGTAACGTTTTCAACGAAATATTTAAATATTTAGGCGGGAAGAAATGTTTTTGCTTATTACGCAAAAACTATGAAGCCCATTGTTTTGAAAATTTTGGTGCCGATGGCACAAATTCTACCCAACATTTTAAGCTATTAAACAGTAGTCTAGCCTTTCCCGTTTGAGCTGTACAGCATGTGCTAGCTGGGGACATGTGTCTCCAGCTACACGTTTATTTGAGCTTGTAGCTCCAAAACCTTAATAGCTACAGACTTGAAAATTTTAGTGCCGATGGCACAAATTTGGCGCTAAATTTTGACATATTAAACAAAGTCGTAGGCCCATTCGTTCAGAAGATACAGATGAGCAGCTGTAGACACGTGGTCTCCAGCTTACACGTTGTAATCGGGTCATTACTACTACAGTTTTCAAGTTGGGCGTTTCAATTTTTTTGTACCACTGGCACAAATTATGCGCTAAATCCCTGGCTATAGTATACATTCACATCTTCAGCCGTTTCGTATATACAGCATGTGTCAGCTGGAGACCATAACGCCAGCTAACACACTAATAATCACGTGTAGCATCGAAGTTTATTTGGCACCTAAATTTTGAGTTGGTATTCATAATTGCACTAAATCGGCTCTAAATATTGGCATATTCAGAATTAAGAAATTTCAATTGAGTAAGCTGGAGACATACACATTATCTGTAGTGTTGTATATAGTGTTTTGTTTATAAAGGCATATCGCCGATTAATAATAAATTTTATATATTACAACGTTACATTATTATATTACAATATTATTAATAAAAAAAATTAGGTGAAATTGTCACTAGATATATTTTTAAGTGTTTAATTAAAATATTACTTAATTTAATTAAATATTTGTTTGTGTGATGAATAGATATGGATTTCCGCAAATTAACGCCTGTATCTATTGATTATCTGTCAATGTTGTGTGTTGGTTCGGTATAAAATGGGTATAAATAAGTTCACAGTTTCATACTCACTACACTACAATGTTCGCACCTTACTGAACACGAAGTCAATAACTTCGCACACTGAACTTATTCCGCGCTTGGTGAACTGGGTCCGAAGATGATCGCAATGTATCAAACTCAAAGTAGACTAGACTGACTTGTTGATTAGTGTCTTCTTCTCAGCCGTGTGATTGGCTTAGGGCAGGGCTATTGTGTCTAGGCGATCAGGCCGCGTCAGGTGGAATCCCCGCCTACACGAGGAAAAAACGCTGACAATCGGGGGTCTCGTCATTATAGTCCTGACATTTTCTTGTCTCTAGTGTCCTCTCTTGTGGGATTAGCTTCCTGGCTTCTTTTCGCGTACGGTGGTCTCGTGTGTGTAGGTGGGTACCTTTTAATAATATAAAAAAATCTCTCGATTAATAAAAAAGTGAATAGAGTAAAGGAAAGTGATTGACACGAGTGAAATAGGAAGTTATAAGCTATATATTAGAATGCAGATTTTTTATACTTACTTTAAAATTTAATAATAGAGCATTTCGTACGTCTCACAAATATTTTTCGGTCGCAAATTTTTAAGACTGATGTTTTATTCAAATATAAACATGTTTTTTTAAATTAAATCTACCTACTAAACACACAACACTTCCTGTTAATTTCGCAACGAATTTTATTTGTTTATATATAAAAAAAGTATATTTACAATCACAAAACTAAATAGAAACACAGAGTAGACAAATATAATTAAAATGCTGGAGGCGCGTAGCCCTATCGCATGTTTACGTACAGCGCGGCTGTAGGTAGTTATTTCAACGACAGAGCCGAGTTAAAATACTGTATAGATAACATTACCGTGGTATTGGTATTCATAAAGGCCTCTGTAGATAGTCATGCTAATTCCCACGCAAATAGAAATAACATATTATAAATAGAATATATTACCTACCCTTTTATTTATTGAGCGGGAATATAAGTAAAAACTAGTTGAATAATGGTGTACGCAAATGTACCAGCCACATAACAGTATAATTCTATTTATTTTGGAAGACTAGCCCTTATTGTGCGGCCGCTTTTTAATACCATTCAAACTTGGTCGGCTTATCACTAATTTCGTATCTTGTGGGTTTTTTAACTTTATCTCTTTATTTATTAAGTGTATTGAGCTAAAATTTTGTGAGCAGATAATTGGATGAATGCACTAATGGTTGTCATACCTTTTGATTTGCGAAACATTGTAAAACTCGTCAAACCCAATGGCGAAAACGGGCGTGATTTAGGCATGGTTTTTTCAACGAAACTCATTAACTACTCATATTATACAAAATGAGACTTGGCAAGATATTGTAAGCTACTAAAGGGCACATATTGACGTGAAAATTTAGTCTCGAAGACATCTATTTTAAGCACTAGAACCTAAAAACCTTATTTTTCGTATAATTTTTTTCGCCTTAATTATAATGTTTTTTCGGATTCTGTTTTCACAAACATTAGGGTCGGGTCGGGAACAGTGACTCGGATTTTTTTGGACATTCAAATTATGAGGAAGAAGTTGAAGTAACGAGCTGAAATTAACACCAAACATGCGTTGGTTCTTAATTTTTCTCCCTGCAGTGTCAGTTTTTCAATCAAAACGGTATTAAAGTTGTAAGACAATGTTTTATAAAAAATGGGATATGAGCAACTGTGTACCTGTACTGGGCTACTGTGGTTCGACCCTGTAGTACACAGAGACTCTAACAGTACACAGTGGTTCGACACTATAATGTTCAATGAAAACTATGGTTTATATTTAGTTATGTTTATTGGTTTTAGATCAGGTGGTCAGAATCATCTCTTAAGCCTATATATTCATCAACATAAATCACACAAAAGTTATAAAATCAAAACGTCGAGTTAAATTTAACGGCACAAAATACCGAGATACAATACAACTAACGATATATCTGAAAAGTATTATAAATCGAAAAACAATCTCCAATAGAAATAATAATAAAGCAACAATTAGTTGTTAACTTGCAAATTATAAAACACAAATGTTTTCTTTTAGACAACTAAAAGTACCCCGGTACAATAAAACAGATCAATATATTTTTTAAATTAACACAATAAAAAATTTTTACAATATCATCTGAATGTCAACGTAGCTTCAAAGAAGACAAATCCAATGGAAAGCAGTACTTTGGTCTGGAGGAAGTGCCAACGATCATTGGCCTGGGTAGAATGTACTTGATATCATTATCTTTAACTATGGAAAGATCAGGTTTATCTGGTACATGAAATCTTTCTGTTCTAGGTTTGTGTCTGAGAAAAGATACATAATATTCTAAATCGCTGTTCCTACCCTCCAACACCTTGCCGATATTCAGCAAACTTAGTCTTTTTGTTACGAATTGCGCTATAATATATTCTCATTCCAGTGTTGGACGAGGTAATGGTTTTCTTAGATGGTTCTCTGTTAACACAAACATTTCTGGGTCAGTATCATCCTGGTTATTGTCCGCTACATCGCTATATTCTTCTGAGTCTATTAGATTTAATAATTCTTTGTCCTCTTCTTCTTCTTCGTCACTTGTCACCACTTCACGAATGTTTTCGTTCTCTTTTACCAATCTGTCTTGTTCTTTCTCGTATGTTAATACTTTTTTAATGGTTTTCTTCTTTTTTGGCACTCTCTTCTCTTCTTCTTCGTCACTTTGCAATACTTTTCGAACTGTTTTCTTTTTTTTGCTACTCTGCCTTCTTGTTTTTCTTCTTCGTCACTTTGCAATACTTTGCGAATGGTTTTATTCTCTATTGCCTCTTTCTTTTATGCATAGCACTTTTTTCTTTTTCTATGATAAGTTTCTCCGGCGTGTCAGTTGCGATCATACTACGTCCAGCTTTTTTTAGTTTCACTTTTGTATTTAATGTTACATATCGGACAAAGTAGGTGCACAGTGACTCATGAGCCACCGTGTACCTTTTAAATTTGAGCCACTGATCACGCCGTCGTCATTTTGAATTCAACGGCGTACACATGTCACCTGATTTGCCGAAGGACAACCGAATCTACGCCAATGCCTAGTATATAGATGTCACTTGCCATGAAAACAATAACAAGCATCTTAATCTTTAAATTCCAATACATAAAAACACGTGTAATTTACCTTGTAAAGTAATTTTTCACTCACGAAAACAAACACGCACTTATTCCACATCTAAACGGCGCCGGAGTTTGCGAAATACTGGTTTGTACATGTTTGCGTGTCCAGCGCTACCGATGAATGAAGGAGACAGGTAGATATTGCGGTTCTACACGGAATTATAGGCGTGAGCCAGTGTACCCGACTGAGCCACCGTTCCCGACCCGACCCTACACACAAATTCATAGAGACCTGTGTAAAAATAATCATAATTGTGCGCTTAACCGTTTAGGATATCCAGCAAACAGCCCAACGTTCCCCCAGCGGCATCTTGAATATCTTCAGAGTCCTACGACACAAATTTCATTTAAAGACACACATTTACCTCTCGGTATACTCTAATTATTGGTATACTTATTTTCCTCGTGCGGCCGTTTTCACGAAAACTGTTTTTCGCAAGTATCTTATGAATGGCTGGACACACAAATTTAAAACTACCATACACATTTACACCAGTTCATACACTAAATATCTGCTAAGCTCAAATCATGTATTTCAACATGTTGCCGCTGGCAGTACGCACACGGTCTTTACTTATAGGTTGCGACTGCAACTTAGATATAAAAAAGTCTCTTCTCTTCTTCTTCCTGCACTTATCTCACGATAAGTGGGGTGGGACCAACATTCTACTCTCTTCCAATATACTCTATTGGCTGTCATTTCAGTGCACATTATTTGCCTACTCCAATGTTCTTGTTTAAAAATTGCCGTACTTAAGACTTAAACAGATACAAAACAACTTATCCTTACAACTTTTTAATTCTTCAAGAACTTGATAGCTACTAGTATCATTGTGCAGCTTCTTATAATTTACACTTACATCTCCACTCCAAACAATGTGTTGGACAATTTTCACTCTCTGCTGCAATAATTATTTTTAACCGATTTCCAAAAAAGGAGGTGTTCAATTCCTGTGTAGTTTTTTTTTCAAAATATCCTTGCCGTTTTCTGTTTTTCTCATCAGAGGTCAGCTATCAGCAAAAAGAAGACTTTCTGTTTGCTCTCTTTTAGTCCGTCATGAAGTATTATTATTGTTAATCTTACCATTCTCTTTACTTTCTCCACAAACATGTTGCCAAATAGTTCTTAAATCTATTCACTGGTATCGCTATTTTTTATACTTGATTTATGACATTCTATCTACAACTCTCTTTCTGAATTCATTTGCATATGCATCATTGAGCACGTGATATTTGATTATTATGTTTATAAATAATTATGTAGATTTATTTTCTGTGTCTATTGCGATTTAAATGTTGCCCTGTTTTCAGAAAAATAAATTTCTCCGAACCAAATATGTTTGGTAGAGTGGAAAGGGAAGTGAAAAATTTCTATGCTGCTGGATGTCTACTATTTCGATCAAATAACTTCACACAAGCTGCAAACACTTTCAGAAAAGCAATCTGGATGCTTCACAAATGTCGACTTGCTGATGAAGCAGAGGAAAAAATTCAAGAGAAGTGGCTCAAGAAATTATATTTTAATTCAGCATTATGTTACAATAAAGTTAACCAGCCTTTGAAAACATGCACTGCGTGCAATGAACTGAACAGACTACAAAGTCTCTGGAACAATGGACGGGCTTTGTTTCAAAATGCTAAGGCATTAAGAATGATTGGACAATATGACGCAGCCGAAAAAAGGCTCAATAGAGCAATAAGGTTATGTCCTAACTCTTACTATGAAGAACTAAAAGCTGAAATGGACTTGCTCCAAAAAACTAGAGAATCCTGCAATCAAACCAAATTGATTGGCATGAAAATATCTGAAAACCATATTGTCACTGATGACTTTAAAAGAGAAGTAGATAATCTTCTCAAAAATTTCAAAGAGAGTACCGATTTGTGCCAGTTAACTCTACCTTCAGGCTTGAGATCAGCAGAATTGAAATATTTGAGAGAAGCTTGTATACGTGAGAATCTATTTATTCGGTCATTTGAGGTTCCATTAGAAGCAAGCGAGGAAAGAGAAAAAGACAATGAAGCTGCTTCAGATCCCATATTTGCTATTGATAAGGAAGACAATCAGTCTTCTGACGATGGGAAAAGTGAAGTCTCTCTAGACATGCATAATGGTGAAGTAAATCATAATGCACTTATGGGTGAAATTAGCTAGTGAAGGATTATGATTATCTTAAATATGTAGTATCAAGAAAACTATTTTTGTAGACTTCTGATATTTAACAACAGCTCATAGCAATCACTATAATAAGTGATACTTCAAATACCTATTAAAAGTAACATAGGTATATTAACGTTGACATTATGTTTATTATGATAATTGTATCTATCTACAACTTAAGATTCTACAATAACATTTCCAATGCACGCACTATTCAGACTGTCCTGAGATCTTTCAGCTATTGTGCTTATTAAGACCACAGGTACCACAAAGCACATACATTACTTACAGCTGTACCAAAGATGAGCTACAATAAAATCTTATTTTACATTGCACATTAAGCAATTTCCAATATTACTTAATTTGAAGCGCTCGTAGCGAAGTTTGCATAGCCATTCTGAACCGATCAGCAAAGCTAAGCAACGTCCGCCTCGGTCATGAGTTGGATGGGTGACCGCTGGTGACATTACTACTGAGCGCTTCCGTGCTTCGGAGGGCACGTTAAGCCGTCGGTCCCGGTTGTTGTCTTCGGATGGCAGTCGTTATAGCATGGTGGTAGGGCATTTTGCGAATGCCCGCCTGGCTAGCTACCACCCTCAAGTAGAAAATCTGTCGCCAAGCACCAAACGGTGTTTGCCGGCAGCTGTCCTTGAGAGCCAGTAATAAAGTAAATTCTCTAGGTTAGACTGACAACACCTTCGACCACATCATCACTTACCATCAGGTGAGATAGTGGTCAAAGGCTAACCTATCACGCATAGAAAAAAAAAAGTTATATTTTCGATTTAAGTTTTTTTTATGCCTGATAGGTTAGCCTTTGAATACTATTTCACCTGATGGTAGATTACAAGTTACTAGTTTGTGCTAACGAAAGAATGCTTTCTGTCGTTTTTCACCCAAAGTGACCGTGATTTTATCATCGCTGCTCCTTTCACCCCAACGCAGTCCGATAGTGATAGGATTTCAGTACTTTACAACTTGTTAATGCCAAGACTGAATTTATGGAGGGTTTCTAAGCGACTCAGAAGATCTATATCTTCTTCAGTTAGAGCGAGAAAATATCATCAGTATAGTTGAGATTATTATTCAACCGGCCATTAATTGATATTTGTCTAATCCATCCTTCTAGAACAATTCGAAATATATACCTACTCCGTATATGTATATTGAAGAGGAGTGGCGATTGAATACACCCTTAAAACACCTGATTCAGCGTAGAATTCTTCAGAAAGCACATCATTCAATCGAAGACGTGAAACATTTCCAAAAAAGATTTTCCATAGTGACAGTGTCAATAGCCGCGATACTCTACAAAACTTATGTGTTACATTCTCCATGATATGTTTTAGGATGATTATTGGTCCTCGGGTTCCCATCACGAAGCCCGCCTGCTCGGATGTAATTTGCCAAGATAATTATTCCTGTAGAAGAGTACGTAAAATATGACGTATGACTACTTGCATGCGTTATTTGGGATATAAGCCTGTATTTGTTGCATTCAGTCTTCGTCGATTCCTTTTTGTGAAGCGGCATAAATACCGGTCCAGTCTTTAGGCCAACCTCCGGATTCCCATATTTCGAAATAGATGACATACAATTCCTGTCTCATTCATTATCTTGATAACTATTGGTATTTCATCCATTTCAACGGGTTTGTTGCATTTTAGACGTTTAACTAGTGCTCTTACTTTATCAAGCAAAATGCTCATTTTATGTTCTCTCAATCTACCTATTATAGAGTATATGGCGTGGAGCTTGGTTTAGTTTAGTAACTAGCGAATAGAAATTTCCTGTAGTCCTTCCTTCCAAGCATCCACTACATCTCAGCTACCATTAAACATGCGGAGTCTTCTATTGCCGGATGGCTATCGGTCGGTTAAATATCGCACCATATTATGGAGATCTTTGGCTTGAAATTTATTGGAACGTCGCTCATGTTCCTCACATATCTTCTTAGGTAGTTACGGTCCTAACGACAAGCATCCTGTGCAATTGCTTTCTTGGTATTTAGTAGTGCTATATTCCTTTGATTAGTTTCTAAGTGCGTAATATAATGCTGTCGCTTCGTTAGGCGCCGCTGGTACTACTGCGTTCTTAATGTAGCTATTTGTCGACTGCCATAACGAGTTTGAATATTTGTCTTTGAAGACCGCGAAGTGGAGAGAGTAGCTAGTGATCCTGTTATCAAATTAATTAAATCCCATGGCTGACACAAATCAAGACCTTTGGACACTGAGTGAATACTGCGTGAATAGGGAATGTTATGATTAAAATAAAATTTCTGAGTCGTACAAAATAATTTCTTAATAACGCAAGTGACATATAATATCAATTAGTCACCCCGTTGTTTGATTACTATAGATATAATATAACTAATAACTTGCTAGTTTAATTAAGTTTTGATTTTCTTAGAACCTTCAGTTTGACCCTCGTATGTAGTTAATTTATTTGCTGTAGAAGTGAGCAAGGGATACACATAATTCCTGTTTATTATACTAAAAGACTTTGACCTTTCCAGAACTAACGTAACTTCCATCAACGCGTATTTAAAGCGGCATTAGTAGGATCTTATCAAATTTGATAACATACGGGAGGAAGCTTGAGGGGTTGCGAATCGAAACTCGATTTGGCGAGCATTGATGTTAATTATAAGGTATGCTACCGATACGAACTTAAAATGTAATTTGATGATGTTTTCTGGCAAATAAACATTTGAATTTGATTATGAATCAAATATTTCACCCTACACTTTCAGTTCTTCCCCTGCAATAATTACCGCACAGTGAATCCATGGAATGCTAAATAATTCTTCTCATAGTTTATCTATATTATTAAGGTTGTTAAAATAAAGTATTTTCAACAAATTATAATTGTTTAATTACAATTTCTCATAAAGCTATACGATGACTACAATCTATTGGCAGAACCGTACCATAGTCTCTTCAAATGCAACAACTTAAATATTTAGTGTGTAAAATACAAATGCGTCAGAGTTCCGACCCTGATTTCACTGAATTTATTCAACAGCAACTTTTATATTGATTAACCCTGAGTAGGGAGATTTAAGAGCACATTTTGACCGGCTGGTAAGTAGGTGACGTTGCGAGACTTAGCAAGTTGGTAGGCAATATCTTCAGCGGCTTCAATACGTCTGAGTTCGACTAGACCTTCACCAGCAGTTCCGAAGGATTTAGCGAGCAAGACAGCAGCTTGAGCGTCACCCTCGGCCGCGATAACGGCAGCTTTCTTCTGTTGTTCCGCCTTCTCTACGAGGAATCTAGCCTTCTCTGCATCTTGTTGTGCAACTTGTTTCAATTCTACGGCTTGTGTGAACTCCTTGCCGAAGGTCAAGTGTGTGATGGAGATGTCGTCAAGGATGAGGCCAAACTGCGCTGCTCTCTCAGTCAAGTTTTCACTGACTTTTTGTGACACGATCTATAAATAAACGATGGAAAAGGTTAAGTTCTAAATTTATCAATGATAACTTCTACATATCTATTACCCCAAGACCGAAAAATGGGGTTTTGGTTTTAAAAACTCGCAGCCAAATGGATTTTCACTGCATGATGAAAAGTGATTGAATTTCGAAATTCAATATATAGGTACAGCATTGTTTGGAAGTTTAATAAAGGTTAGTCAAGTGTAGGCGATATAAAGAACTATGACAAAATCTTTTGCAGACAATAATCTGAACACCTGGGTAATCCAGGCATGAATTATTTATTGCCTGTCCGAATAAAGGAGGCCATGGGCGCCGGCAGAAATAATTCCCAGGTGGTGCAGATTTTAGTTTTCTTACAATCTTCGCCGTATTGATTGTTAATAATAAAAAAAAAATTAGTCAGAAACATCTAAAGACCAGTTTATTTTATGTTCGAGACATTTACAAAGGAGAATGTTCAAAGGCAGGTCCCCTATATGGCGGAGTGTCCTATTAAAATATTATGCTAAAATCGTTACATATTTTTTTGCTCCTCTCTCATTAACAGCGTATTTCTTTTCACCCTAGCATTAAAAGTTTTCTTAAAAAGTACAATTTTTATAAATTATTTATTTCCTGTTATTTCAAAACTAGCAACCAAAGATAATTAATATGCACTTTTTTTATTTTTTGGCAACTGGATACATAGTCCTTATGCCTCACTAAAATATTACCAACTTAGAATTGCCAGTTATTTATAGTTCCCATTTTTCCAGAATCTTAGATAGATTAAAAATACATAGCTATGACTGAATTCATTGCTATTCATTTAGTTTTTTTACACGTTGTTAGTTTTGCCTTTAATTGAATATCTATCGACAGCGCAGAAACGATCCATACCCTAAGTATACTTATTGAATATACTATTGGTATTATTGATTGTTTATGTATGTTTTTTATTTTATTTATATAGCCTTTGACCACTATCTCACCTGATGGTAAGTCATGATTTGGTCGAAGATGTTGTTCAGACTAACCTAGAATTACTGGCTATGAAGGCCAGCTGCTGGAACACACCGTTAAGTGCTTGGCGACAGATTTTCTACTTGAATGTGGTTGCTAGCCAGTCGGGCATTCGCAAAATGCCCTACCACCATGCTGTAACGACTGCCATCTGTAGACAACACAGGGACCAACGGCTTAACGTGCCATACGAAGCGCGGAAGCTCTCAGTAGTACTGTCACTAGCGGTCAAGCATCTAAGTCATGATTTATGACGTTGCTTAACTTAGCTGATCGATTAAGAACGGCTAAGCAAACTCCGCTACAAGTCCTTTAAGATGTATATTTATAGATGCCTGGTATTCAATACAATATGGCTTGCTGTTAGGTGTGCCGCCGGGCTAGTAGCAAGGTGAACGTTAAAATTCAGCGAGTATAAAATATAATAAAATAACGATTTATAGCAGCCACATATAAGCATCAGTGATGGTATAGCGTGGAAGCACGGCTGTCTTCACACACTCTTAAGTCAGGAAAAATCGATATGGTGTGTCTCTATTTAAAAAATATTAACTGGCAACACTACTAATGTTTACGTGCTACTGTCAAGAGTGTCAAGTCAATGACGAGCTGATAGCGTGAAAGAAAATAATCGTTTCTTTTGAAATGTCTATTCTATTCCTAAATAGCATCAAGTTATATACTAACCGGCAAAAAACTCACGTGTTTTGCGGGTTACTGTACTGTACTGTACTGATTAGTTTCCTAGATTAAATGTAAATGATTTAAGCAGATTCGCATTTGGATCTTATCAATACAAACAGGCAAAATCTTACAACTTGGAGCATGTGCGAGAAAATATTACCATATGTATTGTCATATTGTCTAAAAAAAAGCAATGAATTAGAAGAGGACTGGGCATTAATATTAGATCTGAATAATTATTAAGGACTAGAATAAAGTTGTAGATACTACCTCCTAAACTATCAGGTTGCGGATTTTGATACTTATGGTATCATTCGATTTGTCTAAAAAGTATTATAGTCTTGATATCTAGATGATTGATATTTTTTATAACTTAAAAATAAATTACTCTTAAACCAGGGTAAAAATATGAAAAATGGCTACTGATCCTAAAATTAGACGTTTTTATTAACAAATTAAAAAAGAAATGATCAGGACACTAAACTTTTTCAGGGGACCTAAGTCTCCTAGTAAAATGGGCATTCTCCTTTCTGACTATTATTAGACTAATATTTCTGAGTATTTTTAATTCATATTTTTTTTATATGATAAAAGTAATAGTTTTGTTTGAGACTAACTTTCCTCTCCCACGCAGAAAAAAATGATTTGGCTGCGAGTGAAATTAATTGAGAAATTTCGAGGTCTTGTCTAATCAGACAGTACATAATTGATAACAAAAATACAGTAGCAGCTTGGTGTCTTGACTGTATCCAGCAGATTTTTGTGGCACCGAAATTAATATTTCTTACCCCACTACACATACACATAAAAATTATGTGCATATACACATATAAGTGTTGATTGTTTCTTTGCATGCCTATTCAGCATTGAAAATACAGGACCGATTTGAAAAATTCTAATTAAAACTAATACACATAGTAAAACGATTAATACAGTGTAACATTTTACCTATGTTAGTTTTTTTTTTTTTTTTGGAAATACTACAAACCTGGTTCCTAGCTTAATAATCGTAGCTTACATAATTTAAAGTAATATAAAATAATCTCTGCAATATATACTTCCTTCTTGCTGTGGACCTAGCATGTGTATTACATCAAATTCTTCAAACTAATTACATAGTAATATGCAACCAGCAAACAATACCAAGGGTATTGTTGAAACTTTCTATTTCAAATCCAGTACAAAGAGCTTCTCAGAAGATAAGAACATAAGTTTTTTACTCCTAGCTTATTCAGTGAAATGCCAGTTATACATAACATCACTGGACAACTTGAAAACTGTTGTTTGAAATCAAAGAGCTACTGAAAAAATAAAAAACGAGATTATTTTGTAAGATACACTTCTGCTCGGTAACAAACACACAGCGTCATCTGCGTAAGTTTTCAGAAATCAACCCCTTCGTTCGTGACTTGTGACGAAATGCATCTGTTATAGGCAGAGGTTATCACTTAATATCAGGTGGGCCTGGTGCTTGTTCCGTCACAACAATATAAAATAAAAAAACCGGCCAAGTGCGAGCGGGACTCGCGCAAGAAGGTTTCCTTACCATTTATCTGTAACCTAATAAACGGCGAAAACCTCTTTTATTGTATGGGAGCCGCCTTAATTATTTATTTTATTTTAATTAATTATATTTAAAGAGAACGTAAAACTAAATATTCTGTGAATGTTTAAAGCGTCTACCTGTCACCGTTATAAGTATCGAGCAAGAAACAGTAAAAAAAATCAAGTTTGTTGTATGGGAGCCCCCCTTATATATCTATTTTATTTTTAGTACGAGTAGTTGTTGTTATAGCGGTAATAGAAATACATCATCTGTGAAAATTACAACTGTCTAGCTATCACCGTTCTTGATATACAGCCTGTTGACAGACGGACGGACAGTGAAGTCTCAGTAATAGGTCTTGTTTTTACCCTTTGGGTACGGAACCCTAATAAATCTCCATTCGAAATCCGTAGCAGGTACTTAACCTTTGGCATGACAAAATATCTCCCTCTGCAACTACACTATCACTAAAGTCATGCACGGGAAGATGTTTTAGACGCCCCTGAGCGGCCAGAACATGCTTACAAGATATAATAGACAGGCTCTGCATCCAGAAAAAGTGGTGACCACGATTGGTAAAAAGGTGCTGGGTGATAGGTATGTCAGGCCAGGTAAAAGTGAATTGAAACATGTAGTGTTAAGTGGTTACAAGCTTCCTTACACCAAGCTGGGATAAAACTGACATTTAGTGGGGTTCATCCCTAGTTCCTGGTTTTTGAGTTGTGGAATTAAAGCCTCCAGATCCTAATAATATACCACTTCTAGTTTCCTTCCACTGTACCACAACCTTAGACTTAGACTAAAAACGAGTGCCCAAAGGTCTGGTCTCCCACTTGATAAAATATAAGAAATGATACACTACGGGACAAAGTGATGGTATTTGTTGCTTTGCTACGCTCAAAACGTCAGGACGTCTCCTAATTAAAATTGACTATTACCTATTATATATTTTTACAATAAGACCATGATACCAAATAGAAGCTTTCTATGCAAAAATGGAATCTATATAATGAGTAATTGTGACGAATCTTAAAGCTAAATATTATTACTATGCTCTAAATATTCAATTTTAGTAAAGTTGGGGATGAGTGTAATATGACTAATATATGATGTAGTTTTATTTTTCTCCTAATATACAATGCAACTTGTTTCATGATTACTGACATTGCTGATTTCCATTCTAGAACTTGGGACTGGGAATCAGCACATTTAATTCTACTTCAGTTCCAAAAAACTCAAATTATAACCCAGCACAGGCTGAAGATATTTGTGACTTACGAAACACTATGGCAGTGAAGTGATAATCGTAAAATCATTTATTTAAATTTTAAACTAACACAATCTACACAGTTAATAAATTACAAATTTTGCAGTATGCACCATGGGATTCACTTTAAGAGAAGCACAGCGTGGTATGAACTACTTTTATTAGATAGAAATCTGGTTAATATGGGTTAGGAAGCTGAATTTAAAATATACCATTCAGTTGCATCAGTACCTGTTATAATTCTAATTTCTGGACTCAATTTACCTACACGAATTGTTGTTACTGCAATTCCTCAACTGATAAAAAATCGAGATTAATGTATACTGCTGCTTTCCAGCCCTCTGCCAAATACAACTGCCTCTGCCGTAATCACGTAAATCTTTCGATGCGTTACGGTACACCAAACAACATTGTGACATAATATACATAGGGTTGCCAATTTTTTACCGAAAATACATAAATTTAAATATACATCTGAACAGAAAAAAAAATAGAAAAAGCTTTTTCATATCTATTTAAACAAAATTATAAAAACATATTTTTGTGTTTTTTATCATTCTAGGCAGTAGGTATTTTGTATTCATGTACATGAGATTCACTATGGTCAAAACTGAAGTCAAAATAATTTAATTTGTTGTTGCTCGGCTTTTCCCGCCAATTTGAATCCATCACACAGAAAAACAGTTAACAAGGATAAAATTCAAGGATGTTCAGAAACTAGGCAGAAATGTTTTTCTCATCGATTTCGTTTCAACAGCGCAGCGGCATGAGCGTGAGGAAACCTAAACTCCCCTATCATTCATTCATAACTAACGTCATCAGGAACATTCCATATTGTTCCATTACACACCTAATGTTTTCGAAATAATTTCGATACTTTTGAATAAAAATAAAGTAGTAAATAAAGTAGAATTAGTGTTGTGTAGAAAAATAATGCTGGAAATTTTGTTGGTAACCCTACATAGACTTTCACATATATGATAAAATTATAACATGTAAGGAAACTTGAAATATCAGTTCCTGAAACCAAATTAAAAAAAATTATAGTTTCAACCAGTAGGTATCCATAGAAATTCTCACCTCTCTCTGAGTAATAAGTTCTCCCGCATCGAACTGAGCGACTACAGCCTTAAGTACTTCAGCTGTGATAGAAGGCAGCACTCTTTCATCATAATCAATGCCAAGGATGGTGTAGATCTTTGGGAGCTGGTCAGGAACCGGCCTGAACAGGATACGGAGTGTGATGTTGACATTCTGGAGATCTGAAAATTATTAATAGTTCATATAAAGCTTTATTCTTTTCAGACTCTATTGAGAAGTTTCTTATACAATAATGACTCAGTCTTTATATTGTTTATATGTTTTTGGATACGGTTTCACTAAATGTTCAATGTTTTATTTGTGCATAATTATAAAGTTTGTTTTTGAATGAATTCAGAGTAGTGGCAGTAGCAACTTCTTCTGGCAGTTTGGCTCATAAATGAAATGTTATGG
Organism: Plagodis dolabraria; assembly: GCA_963854805.1. Taxonomy (NCBI): domain Eukaryota; kingdom Metazoa; phylum Arthropoda; class Insecta; order Lepidoptera; family Geometridae; genus Plagodis; species Plagodis dolabraria. The sequence continues at coordinate 26,684,314 of OY978444.1, forward strand.
ACAACCCTGTTACTTAGAGAGTGATGTGCAGTATTACTCTTGGTTGGGACATGACAGCATGCAATGATTCTCCTTGTGTATATTTTATCTAAATTATTAGCAATACACAAGAAGCAGTGATGGCTCAGTGGCATTGGCTATGGACTGCCGCGCAGCAGGTTCATGGTTCGAATCCCGCCCCGGGCTTGAGCTTCACCGCATGATGGAAGGGCTTTTTGCGAATGCACGCCTGGCTAACGACTACCTTTAGGTTGAAAATCTGTCGCCAAGCACCTAACGGTGCGTTCCGGCAGCAGTCCTTGAGAGCCAGTGAAATTACAGGCACATGCGACAACAACAACTTAAACTTAACAACTATGTCTACAGGTGAAGGGCGCAGTGCAATTCGTCACTTGAACGATGAACTGCATCTGTTATAGGCAGAGGTAACCGCTTAACATCAGGTGGGCATCGAGCTTGTTCCGTCACAATAACATAAAAAAAACATTATCAAAATATATGGGGTTGCTTTCACTGCATAACAGGGCAGATATAGTTACTCGCCAACAACTCTTTGAAAAATAGATAGCACCTAGCATTTTATGCAGATCTTAATATACATGATAATGGTAATCAGAAGTTTAAAATAATACACATCACATATTAAATTTAATCAAAAGCTTTGGTGACAGCTTATAAATTGAAGATTATGCTTACCCATATCAAATCAGCTCAATATATTATAATAATATTACAAAATTACAAATTTACGAGAGGAAAATTTATACTCATGTGCAGGATTCGAACCCGCGTCATCCAAATCAAATCAAATAACTTTATTGCATTGTCACAGGTTAAGGAGTATACAGTTCTTACATATATTATTGAAAAGGACTCTGTAACAAACCGAGATGGTGAGCAATATTATTAAGTATACATTTTAAATAACTAATCATAATTATCTATTGACAAATAGCACATGCATTAACAAATGAAGATAAATAAAACACATATTAATTATTATAAGTAATGTCAAGGAATCAGATTGTTGTATTTAAATAAAATAATGTGTCATAATTGCTAATCACTATAATTGTATTTTATCATTCAAGTACTCATCAATGGTATAGTAACATTTGTCAATAAGCATTTTCTTCAGAATAATTTTAAAATAAGTTAATTCCAATTCCTTCATATTATCAGACAAATTATTAAATACCCTGGTGGCCATTACATAAATACTTTTACTGAAAAATACAGTTTTTGAAAGACAGTGCGGATTTATTTCTATTTTATTACGAGTTTTACTGGGCCGCATAGTTTCTGAGTAAATAAATTAAGGTGTTCCTTTACAAATATGCATGCTTCATATATGTACAGTGAAGGCATAGTCATTACATTTAATTTTTTGAATAAAAATTTACAACTGTCTCTTTGAGAAGCTCCAAACATTGCTCTTATACATTTTTTTTTGTGATTTAAAAGCTAATATGCTATCTACAGAATTACCCCATTGCATTATTCCATAGCGCAAATTTGAAGAGACAAAACCGTGCCGAGCGCTGTCTTGCGTGAGGAGATTTGTGTAAGTCCACCCCTTTAGCCGGATTATGCTTTGAACAACTGAGCTAACATGACAATTATATGTAAACTGTAAAGCATGCATTATTGTGAAATTTTTTTTTATAATTATAACTATAACAATATGTGCTCGTATTCTCGCTGTTTCTGTGTGGGAATCCGGTCTTTGGTTACAGGCCATTCCTTCTTACAAAACTGGTAGCCTTATAGATCCATCCGCTTTTCGTCTAGCTATTAGCTTACGCTTGGGTGCAAGGTGTTGTGTTGCACATCACTGCCAGTGTGGTACTGCAGTTGATCAACTCGGTCACCATGGCCTCTCCTGCTCTCGAAGTGCTGGTCGAATTTCCCGCCACGCCAGCCTTAACGATATCATTCGCCGGGCTTTTACCAGCGCCAATGTTCCAGCTATTCTCGAACCGAATGGTCTGATGCGTGACGATGGTAAAAGACCTGACGGCATGACTCTGGTTCCGTGGAAGTTAGGACGGCCCTTAGTGTGGGACGCTACGTGCGTGGACACTTTAGCGCCGTCACATCTTTCTGAAACCAACGTGAGGGCTGGCGCTGCGGCTACTTCGGCGGAGCAACTCAAGCGGCGCAAATATGCTAACCTCGGTATGGGTTACATATTTGAGCCGTTTGGTGTGGAGACGTTGGGTCCGTGGGGACCGGGAGCTCATCGTATTTTCCAAAACCTATCTGAGCGCTTGGTCGATGCGACGCGTGATCAAAATGCTGGCACATATTTGGCTCAACGAATAAGCATTGCAATTCAACGGGGCAATGCTGCCAGCATGCTGGGCACGCTGCCAACTGGGAGTGGGCTGGAGCATTTGGACTGCCTATGAGTCTGCTATGACTTATAGGTGTCTAAATGCTTTTATTGTAGTAGCTGTAGTGTTGTATATAGTTCATAGTATTTTGTTTAATAAAGGCATACCGCCGGTTAAAAAAAAAAAAAACAATATGTTAGACATTGCAAATAATCAACTCAGCATCTCCCAAATTATTTGATCATGATCAAAACCAAAAGTTGGACAACAAAGCAAACAAAAAAAATTAAATGCCAGCATTAACTTAACGCAAGATACTTCAATTTAAAGGTTTTTACTAGTTCAGTTACAAGATGTGCCAGAGATCAAAGCTTGTTGTTATGTCGACCATCGGATATTATAACCTAAGAATGGAATGGCTATGTGCAAGTGTTTTACAAGAGCATAAATGTGGCTTTTATTACCTTTACTTCCGGTAATTGTGGGAACATTTCTCGGACGAGACCGAATGTCGAAGATGATGGGTTTCTGCACCCATGGAACAAAGAAGTGGGTTCCTTCGCCAACAACCAAGTTTTTGACACCAACAAATCTGTCAAATATAACTGCTCTGTGTCCACCATCAACTGAAATTTGAAAGAGGTATATTTTAGAAAATTATTATATTATATTAATTAAAAATTACAGTTTGAGGAAGAGACGAATTCTTTATACAATATATGGATATTGCCTAACAATTTAAAAAATAACATAATAATATAATTTATTCTAGATTCTAATATATAGCTTCATTCAGATTTCTCTACACATTTTGCTCACTGTGTTCCAGGAAGCAAAATGTCATTTTTGGGCAAGAGACACAAAGTGATTTGTATTAAGACCTATTTTGACAAAAAAGGTGTTAGAATTTCATATGAAAATCCTATTTTCAAAGTGAAACTGGGCATCTACAAATACCTCAGTAATTTAAATGTATTCTAAGTAATCACTTTTTGAGAGGCAGGATTGAGAGGGTATGGAAAGGAGAAATGTCCAAATAAATCCGGGAATATGGGCGATGGAGCCACAGAGAGAGAGGAATATGACCTAGATAATGGGTAATTAGGGTATATACAATGATAACTACAACTTAACACTGCATTAATTTAAGCACATAATTTTATTTATGTCATTTCACGCAGGGTGCAACAACTTGCCCCTTTTTTTAATGAAAATTACTTATTTAAGAAAAAATACTTTTAAGTATTGGTGTATTCAAAATTGCCGTCAACTTATGCTAGAACCGCAACCAATAAAGTTGCAAATAAAAATTAATACAATAATTCATGGCTGTTGCACATTCACTGCTATTTTGCTTGAATTATCATCTTTTCATTCAAAATGTGGGAAATAGTGGAGTGCCAGTATGACTTGAGTGCTGATAAAAACATACCCGTGCATAGTTGTTGTGTCACTGACAAATGTTTCACGATATAAGGGACAGCTATGGATGTACAAGGCATTCTTAGTACATCGTTTTTTTAAAAACTTGCATATCTATGTTACTGAGGCAGACTTGTAATCTGTGCGTGTAACGAAGAGTTTAAGTCAAAGTCGATGTTGAGGTAGACAAACATTGATTAAGGCCAACGTTGAGGTAATCTAAATTGAAAAATTAATCAGAATATTATATTTAATTAGAAAACATGAGAATGTTTTTACCATATAGAAAATAAATGTGGGCAACGCCAACGTCAAAAGTATGTATATATGCATTATATATGTTTGGTTATAGACTATGAGTATGACAAACAAACTAAGCATTAAAAAGCTATGAAACTATAATTTTACATAATTAAGGAATAGGATGTTTTACATGAGGAAAATGTCTGCTGGCATTGGTTCATTTTAAATGCAGATAAAGATGCAGAGTGAGAAATTTTCTAAGTATTTTTTTTAATGGTACAGTGAGGTGAGGTTGGAGTTAGTGAGTGTTTATTTTAGTTTCATTTAAAACAAGCTTGGATAATCAGGGTTTTAGTATAAGTAGAATTATGGAGCATTGCTTTTTTATAATTAAATTAATTTTCATCGCATCAACTGGAACATCTACCGCTGAACAAGGTAATGTAAATGTAATCCAGTTGCAAACACATGCTGGCATCCAATTAAACTGATTATTAGGATACCTATATAACTTCTGTGCCATAATAGCTGAGAGGTTTAATGAGTCAGGCTATAACAAAAAACAAGATAGCCCTATCAAGTTTAAGGTTGTTAGGTTCCTGTCTTCTCTGTGGATATTTTAGACAGAATTTGAAACCACCTTACTTTGCAAAGTATTCAAGCCGATGATTATTTACATGTTTAAATAAGAGTTTCAAGTTATGTAGTCAGAAACTGGTGTATCACTCTACATTAAATACATAGGATTTGAATATTTAAGCAATTTGAATACTGGGAATATGTAGGAGAGCAGGTAGGATTTTATCTACTAACCATTGTAAAGAGCCGAGTTTACTACTCCACCCAAGACAGCCACACCAAGCCCTAATTGGCCAATTCGGTTGAAAAGCTGTGCTGCCATTTCTGTAAAAAATGGAAGGCAAACTAAAATTCGTTGCTAAATTATAATACACTACAAAATGCATACAGTCTTTAGAATTCATCAGTATCTGCCACAATGTAGGTTCGCATATTTTTTTACATAGATATCTGTAGGATAAAAATTCATGTTGCTATTCAAGACAAGTTTTTCTACTTGTAATAAAATATAAGGCACATCGATTAATCTTCCCAGCATAACTCCAAGTCACAGTTTAATTGATAACAATTGTATTACTTTACAAAGAAATAATTATTATGTGTAAGCTGAATGTTTTCTTTTCACATTGTTTATCACAAACAAGCTGCCGGTTGACATGACTGAGCGAGATTCAGCGAGGTAAATTATTGCAAGATTTTATAACTGATTGAGTCAGAAACATCATCTCCATGATGCAAAAATGTTTTACATATGCGCTTTTTCTTGAAAACATAGTTAGTTTATCTAAAAAATGCAGGTTTGAGTTTGTTTATTAAAATATAGAGACGATACTGGCTTGTATCGTAGAATTACCTAATGCACGATAATATGTTATCTAACCTCAAAGTTCGTTCTCCACTAATATAATAATTAGGCTGTGTAATACTCGATAATGATTGAATTAAGAGTTACCTTAAAAATCACTAATCAATTTATTGTAAACACTTTACTTTAATGAGACTTTTAATCAAAAATCCAACTACAATTCTTCCAAGTAACCAGCCGCTGCTTTGTAGAAACCATAGATAAAAATTAGAGAAGAGCGTTGAATGAACGAACTAGTTAATTCGACCGTCGACGTACAATAGACGAACGGACAGTTCATCGACGATGAACGGACTAGTAGAATCTGTAGACGGCAGGACGGCTAAATTGTAGTCTATACAAAGTTCATAGTGACTGTCAACGCGACGACGACTCGTGAACACAGTCGGTTAATATATTCATTCATTGGTCCGTTACACAACACGCTCAATGTTATTATCAACTCAGAGCTCCTACATTTAAAGTTCAATTTTGTCTGCATGGACGGTCATTTTAACGCGTTGAAATCGTTGAACCGTACATGCAGACAAAATTGAACTTTAAATGTAGGATCTCTGAGTTGATAATAACATTGAGCGTGTTTTGGACGGTCATTTCCACGAGTTGATAATAACATTGAGCGTGTTGTGTTGATGCTCCGTCATAGACGTAGACCGGCCGCGCGGCGCCTTGACTACAGTCGAAACGCAAACGATGCACTTATTAGAAACTTTCTTATTTCGTGTTTAACCAAATTACGTACTATAGTTTCAAAATTTGATTAAATGTTTGTTACATACGAGTATTTTATTATTGTGAATAGTGTAAATTATATGTAAATAGTTTAAAAAACTTTCTAAACCTTATGGTTGATTTTAATAAGTAGATAGGGTGATATACCTAAGTGAACTTTTTAGTGTAGGAAACAGTAAAATGGCAGGACGAAATTTAAGTGAATTATGGCATCACTTTGAAAAGGACATATCTAGTGGAAAGGCGATTTGCAATCTATGCTAAATATATGTATGAAAAATTGGCGTATAAATCTACTGCGGCAAATTTGAAAAGCCATCTAAAACGGAAGCATATATCTATTTTTAAGTCATTGCCGTCGTAAATATTGTACATAAAACACATTAAAAAAAAATGATTGTAAATAGAATCAGTTGATCTTCTAAATACGCCTAAATAGGGAAAATAATCGACTATTATAAATTCTATTTAGCCAGTCAATAATATGCTTGTGATACGTAACATATAAAACTACGATACAAAAACTAGAACACTCATTCATTACTACTACTAATGCGTCTAGTCTAGTTGAATAGTCGTACGTAACGGATCGAGTCGACTAATCGTCCATAAAGAAAACGCCGTCGGTATAAATCAACTAGTCGATGAATTTAACTAGTCGATCGACTAGTCCACGAAAGAAAATGGACGGTCTAGTTTCGTCTACGTTAAATGCGTCGACGACCCATCTCTAATAAAAATGTTAGCTCAATTTTTTTATGTGACGGCCCGGGCGACATAATTATTACCATAGATGAATAAGAACATGAGAAAAGTTATGAAAAAAAAAAGCTAGGTATACATACCGACTAAAATTCCAATAGTTATGTATATCTTATCGATATATATTTCTAAATATGATCATAGAACATATAACAATACTACATATGATTACAAGCACTATCGCGTGCTAAAATCATATCAAAAATAATATTGGAATACAAAATTTTATACCCAAGGCGGGAATCGAACCCGCGTCCTCCGATGTCGTGTAATTACCTATGGTGGTTAAGTTAATACAATTGGAGCACAACATTTCGGCAGAAATGCCAAGTCCCAGGTGGCCGAGATGGTATTAGGCATCCGACGCGATATCGCGGGTTCAATTACCGAGTTCGAGGGCTGGTTTACATTATTTCATATATATTCAGTAGTCCAATCGGTCATTTCAAGGTCAACTAACTTGTAGCCATAGGGCAACCATTTGATTTTGAATTCATTTAATTTGCCTTTATTTCATTTTGTATCCGTAATTTCCGGTTCGTGATTTCGTATCTTAAAGTATTGATTAAATTTATTTAGGCTACAATCAACTAAAAAAAGAAACCCTCTTGGTTGTGGCGGTTGATCTAGTATTTTATGAATTTAATTATTTTTATTTTCATTACTGCAGTCAAACTTAACGGTCATATTTTGGACACTTGTTCTTAGACCACTATTCATTCAACAGAAGTGATAGATATCAATTTCAAATTTTTATGAAGGAATATAAAATGACAAGTCCCACGGATAGAGTGGGAAACAAACGAAAGAGACTGATCGGTATTAATAAAAAGTGACCGATTGATTGATTTTTGTTTCAGGATAATTTTTAACAATAAATTGTACATCACATGACATACGATCAAACAAAATATATTATAATGTTAGCAGCTGGCAACACTGGAGGGGCGAGCACCGAACCGGATATATAATCAAGGCAGAAGCATAGAACATATAATAATGGCAGAAGAGTCTTTTTGAGCAGGTATTTTTGCTTCATAAGACACCGTGCTAGGCAGACGTATTTTGATAGGCAGTGTGCATTTTTGGATAATTTGTAAATTTACCTATTGTTTGATATTAGTTAGTACAATAATTTAGCTTGTTAATTAGGTATTTCCACAATTGTATTAGATTTGTTTTTAATAAAGCCGGGTCACTTTGATTCCTAAAAATAATAAAATATCTCACTACATAATAATATATACTTAAATATACAATCAAGATGTCATTCGTACATCTATAACACAAAGTAAGTAGCCATTGATTACAGTGATGAACTAGTGTGTATACTAATGCGCGGCGTAGCAAGTGATCATAATATTTCGGCAGAGGGAAACGATTGGGCTTGCCGTCTCTTTAGTAAGTTAGAAGTCCGAATTTACTACAATACCTAGTTATTGTTGAAGGAGGTTTTTCTCTCATCTTTGTTTTTTTATGATACTTTGTTTTACCCTGTCATTCCTACTATGTCAATATGAATGTTTCAAACATGTAATACGTTTTATCATTTCGATCCATAAAATTCCTCTCAACATGGTAGCAGAGCGTTTAATTATATAATGGAATCGATTCAGTACGATTACGAGTAAGGTTTAAACAAATAATTTGCAAAAATTGTTACTACATTTTTTTCAAAAAGTTCTAACGAAGGCCTGTCAAAATGTCGACTTCGTCTACGAGTTGTAAAATTGATATCGGTCGTTTAGAAGGTGAAGAAAATTGGTCAACATGGCGCTGTAAGGTACTGTTGCTTTTAAGGGGTACTCCTGGCGGTTTGGATGCTATAAATGGAAATCTTATAGAACCTATAAAACCAGCTACTACAGTAAGTGCAGACGTTAAAGCAAATTATGAAAAATCTTTAGAAGCATATCATAAAATAGATAGTACGGCGATGCTAATTTTGATGGCTAATATGTCGGATGCCACTTTACAAAAGGTCATGAGATTCTCAACAGCCAAACAGGTTTGGGATGAATTGCACACTTTGTTCAATGGAATATCTGAAGGCAAAAGCTATTCACTATGCTACAGTTTCTTTGGCTATAAAAAAGATCCCTCACATGACATGTCAATGCATATATCCAAACTGAAAAATATATGGCATGAATTGAAAGTGGAACTTCAAAAAGGTGAAACCAAATATGATCTTCCAGAGCTATTACTAATCTGCAAGATTTTGGAAACTTTACCCGACGAGAAGTACTTCTCCTTCAAGTCTAGTTGGATGCTAATGTCAAGAAAAGATCGGAATATAGACAATCTGACAGCACAAGTATGTGCTTATGAACGTTCACTTTTGACCAAAGAAGATACTACTGAAGCACAAGCTCTAGTTATACAAAACAAGTTTATGCATAAGAAAAAGTGTGGATATTGCGGACTATATGGACACAAAGTAATCATTCTACCGTCGACAACAGTCACAACATAAACGATTTGCTTGTTTGTTCGGATATTTAATTGCTAAAGTTGTATTTAAAGTGATATTTATTAGAAGTGTTATACGTTGTTGTGTAGCTGTGTTCATGAGCTATATTTTGGTGGTTGTGGAACACATAAGCATAAATAAACAAGTGAGTTATAAGCAAAAACATTTACTAAAATTGCTGCTGCCGGCATTTCGTTCCTGACCTAGGACAACTCGCAAGCGCCCCGCTGCTGTGACGTACTCGCCGTGCAACGCTGTCTTGTGTACTTAATATCTATTTGAACGTTATTTTACTGCACGGATTGTAACTGAACACGCATTAAAACTAGCTAGTATTGTTTATCAGCGACATGGCCGATAACGAGAGTACCTGTGTTGGTTGCTGTGGGTCACTGCATCAGAAAGATTTTATGAGTTGCAAGGAATGTAAACAAAAATATGATCTACAGTGCGCCAACCTTTCGCCGAAGCGATTTAGATCTTTCAATGAAGAGAAGAAACGTAAATGGCTATGTCCAGAGTGTATATGCAAACGCCCAAAAAAAGATAACAGTGACACACCTGTGCGTTCGACCCATCTCCAGCGTCCTGTTTCTCCTTCAAGGGTTGTCCATGGAAAATCATATGATACATCTACAGTGACAAGTGTCGGTAACGTCACTGTTCGTAAAAAATCACCTGCTTCGAGCTCTTTCATTACAGAGGAAAGAGTCAGGGAAATGTGGAGGGAAGATATGAAACACGATTTGAAATCTGTGGTCGATTCTTCTGTCCATGAGTTGTCTGGCCAGCTGAAGGTAATCAATGGCCAGTGTGCTGAGTTTCAGGCTTCCTTATCTTACGTCTGCAAGCAGTATGATGATCTTCGCAAGGAACTATCTGACTTTAAGCAGTTGTTTGGAAATTCTGTGTCAGAAATAAAGGGGCTCAAGGAGGAAAATAAGTCACTGAAGAAAAGTTTGCAGCTATTGGAGGAAGAAAACCTTAAACAGCAGCAATGGGCGAGAATTCAAAATGTGGAAATAACAGGCATTCCTGAGCAAAAAGGTGAGACAACTACTGACCTTGTCATGAAAGTTACCGAGCACATTGGAGTGACTATTCAACCTTCCGACATTGAGTTTGCCCATCGAGTCCAGCCGCGGCGTGCCATGAGTGCATCTCATGCTCGTCCCATTGTCGTGCGGCTGAGACAGCGTGTTTTCAAGGATCAGATGATTGCAGCAGCTCGTAAAAATCGCGATATGACAACAAAAGATGTAGGAATTGGAGGTGACGCACATAAAATATTTGTGAACGAGCACTTAACTAAAGATAATAAAATGCTTTTGGGAGCATGTAAGCAAAGGGCCAAAGAAGCTGGTTATATGTATATATGGACAAAAAACTGCCGCATTTTTGTGCGAAGAAACGAAAATTCGCCTCCAGTTCCAATAAACTCATCAGCAGATCTAACCAAGATTGTATAAGTATAGATTGTTTTAGAAAGTTTTTGAGGATTTATATTAATCCTGTAGAATCTCGAAAAATCTTAATATGTACTTTATTTACCACTACCATAATGGTAAATACCTATATCATGTTAGCCTCTTATAAAATACCTGTTCAACACATTTTACAGATACACACAGGATACATGATATTTGTAAATATTATATATTACATTGCGCGAGTACATGCACTGTTTATATTAATTCAAAAAAATACAAAGCACACGATACATATTTGTAGGTTACACATACCTTTTAACAACAGTTTACAACTCATTCCATACACACACACACCATACAAAAATATTTTCATTAATACGAAGAATATCACCTTGAAAGTTCATAATATAGAAAAGGCTAATCATTATCTCACTACTTGCTACAAGATTCAGGCACGCCTGAAATATTATTTTTTACAACTCATCATTAATGTTCAACTGTTTGAATATATTTTTATGAATAAAAATGGATGATAAAAAATTAAAACTGTTCTATCAGAATGTTAGAGGACTCAGGACGAAAACCAACGAGTTTTACAGTAATCTATTATTACTTGACCATGACATCTTCATGATTACGGAGACGTGGCTTCACGAAGGTATATTTGACGCTGAGCTTTGTAATCCCAAATACAATGTATTTCGTAAAGATCGAGGATCTCTTGGAGGAGGCATAATGCTTTTATGTGATAACCACTTACAAGCTCGGTCTAGGCCTGAATGGCAACGAGACGACCTTGAGTGTATCTGGGCTACTATCCCTGGGCATTCTCTTGGTTCATCTCATAACTTACACATTGCCGCTGTTTACATTCCTCCAGATTCTGCAATACCAGCCCGTGTTAAATTGTTTTGTGAAGTTATATTAATGATAAGCTCTGTGGCTCCTAGGGATCATTTTATAATAGCAGGGGACTTTAACTTATCATGTCTCGACTGGAATTCAAGTGAACCAGTGGTACTTAAGAAAGGTTCGATTGAAATACAGGATTCAGCGTCTGATCTTATAGCACAGACTTCTTTCTTAGGACTATCTCAATATAACACGATACCTAATAGTCGTGGCAATGTATTAGATCTTATCTTCTCTGATTTTCCGATGACTATGCACAGATCTGTATCGTCGCTGGTTAAGGAGGACTCTTTTCATCCATCCTTATGCTTCATAGCGTCAGATTTACTGATACCTCTACTAAAACCTATGCCTCGCATAATTTATCAATATAAGCGTGCCGATTATGCGGTTATTAATGAGACTCTTAGTAAACAAGATTGGTCATTTATAGAAAATGAGATCAATATTGATATGGCAATAAGTCAGCTATACTTTATCCTATATAACATTATACAAACTTTTGTGCCACAGTCCCGTATTTCTGGTAGTTTTGTTTATCCTGTTTGGTACAGTAGGCCTTTAATTAGTTTAATTAAGGAAAAGTCAAAAAAACATAGTGATTGGAAAAAATACAATAATCCAGTAGACTATGCTGACTTCGCTGACCTTAGGATGAAACAAAAAATAATGCAAAGTGAGTGCTATCAAACTTATCTAAAGTTTGCCCAGGATAAAATAAAAAGCCATCCTAAATACTTTTGGTCCTATGTTAAACAAAGACGAAACTATTGCTATTCCTACCCACAGCAAATGACGCTTGGTGACAGCATCTTCAACAAACAAGTTGATATCTGTTCTGCATTTAACATGTTCTTTCAAGGGAATTTTTGTAATCCGGCACCCCAGTATTCTTTCAATCAATTAGATGACAGTAATCAACTTAACACTATTCATTCAATTTGTGTTAATGAAGATACTATACTGAAAATGATGAAAAGCTTAGACGTTACCAAAGGTGCAGGAAGTGACAAAATCCCGCCTATATTTTTATTGAAATGCGCTCAATCTCTTACTGTCCCTATCACACTGATCTTTAATAGATGTCTTCGAGAGGGATATTTCCCTAATGAATGGAAAAAAGCACATATTGTTCCTGTTTATAAGAAAGGATTGAAGACGTCAGTAGAGAATTATCGTCCGATCTCAATTCTTAACGCCCTGAGTAAAATGTTTGAAAGAGTTGTTCACTCCCATATATATCCCATTATATCCACATCAATTCCTATTGAGCAACACGGATTTATAAAAGGCCGATCAACGGTAACTAATTTAGGGGTTTTCGTTGAAGATGTTGGTGGTGATATGGAAGGAGGATCACAGGTAGACGTGGTCTACACGGACTTTGAAAAAGCATTTGATCGTGTAGACCATGTCATACTTTTGCGAAAGATTTTTAAACTTGGTATACGTGGAAATTTATTAAGATGGACGGAATCTTACCTGCGTAACCGGTCTCAGGCAGTTGTTGTGGGGGGCTATTGCTCCGATTTTGTTGAAATTCTATCCGGTGTACCACAAGGTTCCATTTTGGGACCCCTTTTATATGTATCCTACTTGTATGACGTGGGTAAGTGTTTTCGTTATGCAAAGTTTCTCATGTATGCTGATGACACTAAAATATATTTGAAAATTAGAAATTCAGACGACTGTGTTAAACTACAAGAAGACCTTAATAGAATTAGTATTTACTATACACATAATCGCATTGGAGTTAATATAAGTAAGTGTCACTTCGTTTCATTTACTCGGAAGAGAAGCCCAATAATATTTAATTACGAAATTGATGGAGTAAAAATCAGCAAAAAGATATCAACTAGAGACTTAGGGGTAATGATGGACGAAAAATTATTATTTTCTGATCATATAGCTACTGTAATGAGTAAAGCCTACAAAAGTTTAGGATTTATATTAAGAGTAAGTCGCCCCTTCACTGACGTGACTTGCTTAAAAATCCTTTATTATTCATATGTCAGAAGCATATTAGACTACTGCAGTAACATATGGAATCCACAGTATATTACATACATCCAGAGCATTGAAAATATTCAACAAAATTTTGTAAAACATTTAAATTATCGCTCTTATCGTGGCTTTAGAGACTATGAAGAATCTTGTAGTCATTATCATCTCATAACGCTAAAAAACCGTCGTGTTCTATGTGACATGTCATTCCTACATGGTTTATGTAATGGGTACATTGATAGTCCAGAATTAATATCAAAAACCTTAAGGTTCTGCTGCCCTATATATAGAACAAGACATACAAAGCTATTTGCGTCTACACTCACAAAAACTAATTACACTCAAAATTTGCTTGTTAGCAGAATGCACAGAAATTATAACAAAATGTTTGATTCAGTTGATATTTTCCACTGCAGCAGGTGTGTCTTTAAGCGTGAGATTCTTAAAATAATTAATATACACAATATTTGATCTTGCTTTTCTATAACTATTTAAAAATATTACATAAATACATCTATGTTACAAATTCTATTATTCTTCACCTTCACCTTTTATAGACTTCAAATCTACACACATACACAAATACCTCTCTCTCTCTCACACACACACACACACACAACACACACACACACACACCCTCCTGCGCACATTACATGCATGCGTACACCCATGGTCTTCTTCTTGTACCCAGACTCTTACGAGACTAGTATTATCAAGAGGAAGTCACACATAAAATACACCACACACATATGAGGCTCTCTAATACCCAGGCTCGTTTTTTGTTTTGCGACCTTGGTGTTATTAAAGTAAGCACTCTCACACTTCTACAAAACTACATGCCTTTGCCAAAAAGCATTGATGCTTTTTGCTTACACTCCACAACCATATCCACTCACTCTACACATACTTATGTAATAAACAATTAGTATTATGTATTTTATGATTGTATTTAAATTTTTGTGATGTACAACTTTACAGCTTATTATTATTAATATTTATGTTCTTGATGACTTGTCGACTTACATATTACAACATATAATGTAAATCCGTTATTGGCTGTCGGTTGAGTAAGTATGATTTATTGTTTACCTCTAAGAGCTGTGGATTTTGTTAATAAATAAATAAATAAATAAATAAATAAATAAATAAATAAATAAATAAATAAATAAATAAATAAATAAATAAATAAATAAATAAATAAATAAATAAATAAATAAATAAATAAATAAATAAATAAATAAATAAATAAATAAATAAATAAATAAATAAATAAATAAAAAAATGTCGCAAGTGGTTATCGGACGGGAAACCTCCTAAGACACCTGGCCCACCGACAAGTCAAGCTAAAAATACCAATCTGACCCTCTCATTAATGGAAGTTGTTACAAATGAAGTCGTTAATATTATTGAAGAAGATTTTGATAGTTGGTTTGTTGACAATGAGAAAAGTTTCGTTATTTTGTTTTATTTAAAGACGATTTCAGTAAGTATCGTCAAGTTTATTTCATCAAACACAAGTCTGAAGTGAAGGATAAACTTGTGGATGTGTTGATACACGAAACAAAGACTACTGGTCATATTATAAAGACAATTCTCAGTGATAATGGAGGAGAATTCCAAAATGAAGCTGTAAAGAAGATCTTAAATAATCATGGCATCCAACACCGTTTGACAATGCCATATACACCGGAACAGAACGGGTGTAGTGAGAGAGACAACAGAACTTTGGTAGAAGCTGCTCGTACTATGATGCACGCTCACGAAGAACTTCCACTCTCCTGTTGGTCTGAGCTTGTCAATACGGCTGCTTATGTTCTGAATAGAACTGGACCGACTTCTATAGAAGGAAAATCACCATTTGAGTTATGGTTTTCAAAGAAACCTTCAATCAAACATTTGAGAATCATTGGTAGTGAATGTTATGCTCATGTTCCAAAAGTAAAGAGAACGAAAATGTCCAGAAAAGCTCAAAAATGTATTCTCATTGGTTATGATGGTGATGATGGTTATCGATTACTAAGCACAAACAATAAAGCGGATCCAACACTGATAAGGTCAAGAGACGTAATATTCAACGAGTCAGTCATCACATCTATTGGATTGGAGTCAGATGTCTCTGAAACAGAAAAACAAAGTCCAATTGTTGAAATGGAGGTTCATTTTCCTAAAACTAGTGAAAATCATCCAATGTTAGATGCAAGGGAGGATATTTTACAAGACGCAACTATTTCAGATGTGCCTCAAACATTGAATGATGGTGCAAGTTTTGAAGAAACAATTCCCAATATTCCTACAATATCGGATGAACCTAGTAGAAATGAAGAAGATTCTAATGAGTCCTATATTACGCCTGAATTATCAGAAGTTGATTCAGATGAAGACGATGATCAAGGAAATTCTACAATAAATCTAAGAGATAGATCGACATTGCGACCACCACAACGATTTGAAGATTTTATTATGTCTACTATTGTAAGTGATTTTGATGAACCCAAATCATACAAAGAAGCTATTAAAAGTCCTCAGAAAGCGGAATGGTCAAAAGCAATGGAAAGCGAACTAAAATCTCTACGAGAGAATAATACTTGGATTTTGGTGGATAAACCAAAAGACAGAAAACTAATTTCTTGTAAGTGGGTGTTCAAAGTTAAAACCCATGCTGATGGAAGTCTTAACAAATATAAGGCGAGATTAGTAGTAAGAGGTTTTACACAAAAGAAAGGAGTTGATTATAGTGATACATTTAGCCCTGTTGCTAGAATGGCCACAATAAGATCGATTCTTAGCATCGCTGCAAATGAAGGGTTAACCCTCAGACAGTTTGATGTAGCATCTGCATTTTTGAATGGTTCATTAGATGAAGATGTCTACATGATGCAGCCAGAAGGATACAGTGATGGTACAACTAAAGTATGTAAGTTGAAGAAAAGTTTATATGGTCTTAAACAAGCTCCAAGATGTTGGAACAAATGTATTGTTGATTATTTGAAAGTTTTAGGATTCAAACAATGTGACACAGATCCATGTTTGTTCATTAGAAACCGACTTAACAACAAGATTATTCTTGGACTTTATGTTGATGACGGTCTAATAGCTACAACGAACCCAAAAGAATCTGAATAGTTTTTGGCAGAATTGAAACGGAAGTTCAAGATAACCACAAAACCAGCTTCTTACTTTCTGGGTTTGGAAATCTTCAACAACAACAACGATGGTTCCATCAAAGTCTCTCAAAAACATTATGCTAAAAGACTACTGGAACGCTTTGGTATGAGTGACTGTAAAACCGTTAGTACTCCAATCATCAAAGAAGCACAACCATGCTCAGTAAAAGAGGATGATGTTAAATTTCCCTATCGTGAAGCCGTTGGTGCGCTAGCTTATTTAATGACAGGTACTAGACCGGACATATCATACGCTATCAGTGTCGTATCCAGGAAACTGACTAATCCCTCTTTAGAAGATGTTAACAAGGTTAAACGCATACTTCGTTACATTCAGGGAACCCTAGATACAGCAATTGTATACAAAAAAGGATACAAAACTGGAATCTTAGAATGTTTTAGTGATTCTGATCATGGTGGAGATTTCGATACAGGACGCTCTACTTCTGGAATCTTATGCGTGTATGCAGGAGGAGTAATCTCTTGGGTAAGTCGTAAACAGACTTCTGTAGCTATCTCAAGCACCGAAGCAGAACTTGTTGCAGCTAGTGAAGCGGCTCGTGAGATTGTTTGGCTGAAGAGACTTTTCAATGAAATTACTACTTTGATAGAAGTCCCTACTTTACAAGTTGATAATGATGCTGCTATAAAGCTTGCACAAAACCCAGAGTTACATCGTCGCACAAAGCACATTTCTATTAGACATTTTTATGTAAGGGAATTAGTTACTGAAAAAGAACTTCAAGTTAAGTATGTTCCCACAGAATACCAGTGTGCTGATATTTTGACTAAGCCTGTGCATAAGCCCAGACTGGATCTAATTTCAGGAATGGTGGGACTTATACGATAAAGATTATCGAAAAAGGGAGGATGTTGAAGGAGGTTTTTCTCTCATCTTTGTTTTTTTATGATACTTTGTTTTACCCTGTCATTCCTACTATGTCAATATGAATGTTTCAAACATGTAATACGTTTTATCATTTCGATCCATAAAATTCCTCTCAACAGTTATAAAGCGGATTACTTCTACTTTTTATTATATTTATTTTTCCTTCGATCCGGAACAAAGCAATGGAAATGCTGCTGCTTGACCATCAGCCAGAAATCTTCTATTACCTCTACGGCCTCCCCAATTGAACAGCACAATGAACCTCAGTTAGTCTTATGTACCTACCTATCCATCGGCATCGGCTCCCTGCAACTCTAACGACGTCTCTTCCCCATGGTTATCGGCCAACACCATGCTTCAAGCGAACAAAAGCTATATGAGTATGGGATAGTAATGAGCACAGTAGTCATATACCTACTTGTTATTGCTTTACGTCTTCTATGTATGGAATCAACAAAAACCAGTAGGTGTACCTGAATAGGTATACCCAATGGCTTGGAATCAAAATCTGATGAAATTCCCTTGTGGTTTGATATGACACAGATAATAAGCGATTTATTTTTCATTCTTTTTCATCCCAGACCCTTTAAGTTTATCGGAAGAATAAGTTGTTCAAGTGGTCAAGAAGCAACTTTTTTGTTAGAACAACTTTAAGGGCAACAAAAAAATAAATGTAACATCTTTGAAACATTTTTGATTCGGCAGATATACGATTTTTTAAGATGTTTAACGACATATCTCCGTCATTTTGAAAAAAAAATACCAAATTACACCACGGTGGTGGTGAAATCCGGAGTGATCCAGAGTAGGTATAGACGGCGGCAGTTGGCGTTAGGACCCCGTAAGATGGTTATAGAACTAGAAAAAATTAGAGTTACGAACCATTGTCATGTTAGCTCAATTGGTCAGAGCATACCCCGGCTAAAGGGTGGATGACGCGGTTCGAATCCCGCACATGATAATACAAATATTAAAATTATATGATTACATCATCATTTACAAGTACCTATTTGATTTTGGAGGGTTAAAGCTTATTTCAAAATTAGTGATGTTTATAGTACAACGTAAGTTATTCTATAGGTGTCGCCCCATACCCATACGATGGATAAGGAACGGGAGGAAAAATTAGGGTTACGAACCATTGTCATGTTACCTCAGTCGGTCAGAGCATACCCCGGTTAAAGAGGTGGATGACGCGGGTTAGAATACCGCACATGACTATAATTTTCCCTCTCGTAAATTTATTTATCTTAAGTTTGTAATGTTATTGTTATGATATTTAAAATCAAGCAGATATCACATGTTACATGTGAATGCAGGCCTGGGAAGAAGTCCTATGTCAAACGCCATAAACGATACTTATATGGTACCTACGACGTCGTTCCGACTTCAGCCAGGAACGTATTACATTATGTAATGTTTTCGTTAGTTTTTTGTTATACAAGAGTGCAAAGTTGCTTTTGCGCGTGTTCAATTTTTATGACGGAGCAAGCGAAGGATTTTAAAATTGAATTTAATCAGGATTTTGAATTATAAAATTCAAAATTACAATCCTGAGCGTTAGCGAGGGAATCAAAAGAGCACGAGGTGAAAAATCTTTGCACTCGAGTGCAACACGTAACTTTTCATTCCACCTCAGCGAGGAAAATACTTCTCGCGTGATTGTTGAGGGAGAAAGCTCATTTGTGCATATTATTAACAGTTTCAGTCAATTCTGTTGGCGTCAAACAAACTTCCTCGTCGCTAGAATCACTCATTTTAGTTTTTTCACTTGTTTTCAAGTTTCTTGTTTTTAATATAAGGTTTAACAATGACGTGAAAAAAATCCGCGTAAAGAACCGCGTACAAAGCAAATTGAAAAAAGAACACCAAGAAGGTTCCGAGTCTGAGTTTTTAACAAATTAAAAAAAAGTTGTATGATATATTCGGCACCATAGAGGTAGCAGTAAATAGGTTTAATGTTTTTTTTTAATTCACAAACTTAGTGCACACGATATTCTAAATTCAATTTACTTTATCCTCTAGAGAATAAAAACGTTTTTTCCACTCAGATATTGAAGATTAAAAATACTTTTTCCGAGATGGTGGGATGAAAAATACTATTTTTAATTCTGATTTTAAGCTTGTTTCTTGGCAAGCGTTAACGTAATTTTTCAATTTTCTACATTACATCTCTCTCTTTTTTTTTTTTATGTCTGATAGGTTAGCCTTTGACCACTATCTCACCTGATGGTAAGTGATGATGTGGTCGAGGATGTTGTTCAGACTAACCGAGAGTTACTGGCTCTCAAGGACAGCTGCCGGAACACACCGTTAGGTGCTTGGCGACAGATTTTCAACTTGAGGGTGGTAGCTAGCCAGGCGGGCATTTGCAAAGTGCCCTACCACCATGCTGTAACGACTGCTATCTTAAGACAACAACCAGGACCGACGGCTTAACGTGCCCTCCGAAGCACGGAAGCGCTCAGTAGTAATGTCACCAGCGGTCACCCATCCAAGTCATGACCGCGGCGGACGTTGCTTAACTTTGCTGATCGATACAGAATGGCTAAGGAAACTTCGCTACGAGCGCCTCTCTCTCTCTCATTATATGTACCTACATGATAAACAGAGTTACGTCCAAAATTGTGACAATAGAACTTCATGAGGATGTCCAATGACGTTATAATACCTATATGTCTTAGCGGCCTTAATACAACGTCACTCATAAGTTTTTGATACCTAAAAATAACTTAATGTGTTTAAGTATTTAACCTATTTCGTAACCTTGCAAAACAAACAGCTACAACGAGGGCTATTAGCTTAAATCAGCAAACGCTACGCTAATTCGGTTAACGGGAACCATATGGTAGGCAATTGAATGAAAAATAAACAAAGGGGGATAATCGGCCAGTGCATCGGGGGTCTTCAGTGGGTGGCTCAATTATACAATAATGGACAATCAACGATTTATTAGAGGACACCTAAGTCGTAATTGAACAACACGATTGATTCAAGAACTGCATACCTACGTTTATTACATAGAACACATGTAACTTTGAA
The DNA here is from genome assembly GCA_963854805.1 of Plagodis dolabraria. Lineage (NCBI taxonomy): Eukaryota > Metazoa > Arthropoda > Insecta > Lepidoptera > Geometridae > Plagodis > Plagodis dolabraria. The sequence continues at coordinate 26,705,167 of OY978444.1, forward strand.
CCGTAAATAACGAAAACCATCCTGAGGATCTACACGACTAGCCGGCTAGTCGTATTGTCACCGGCATAAGAATTGTTCTATATTCTCGTGGGTGTTACCTTACACACCGCAAATAACGACTACCTTTGAGTCTTTGAGGAGGTATTTTTAAGTACCTTGAGTCCCCGGCCAGCCGTACAGTTGTAGTGGATGATACTCGTACCTTATACCCCAAATAACGATTATTGTTAAGTACCTAGAATTCCCGGCTAGTTGTGGAGTTCCCGGCTAGCCGTAGGGTTCTCGGCTTTAAGACTGTTCCATATCCTCATCGATGTCGTAAAATGTGCGTAGAATAGGGTTCTTTACCATCATAACGCCCAGGTTACTTGAACAGTAGCGGATATATTCCTGACGGAAGCATTTCCAATTAGGTTAGACAGCGTCAGCCTGGTCAAAATGTTAGATTTACATACCTAATTATAGTAATTACCATCGGGTGAGATTGTGGTCAAAGGCCATATTACCAAAATATACCGATCATATCGCTATATGCTTATATATTAATTGTAATACTCGTGCATCTACGAGTAATATAAAATTTAACGGTAAATGACGCAGATACAGAGTCATCCATGATAAATGAATACAAATCATTAGGTCAATGAACATTAATGATTTTGGAGTGACATTGCTACTTACGTATGTACTAGTAGATGCCATTTGTTTACTGCAGAAAGTAAGATAATGCTAATTTATCAATGCTTACCTACCTACATAAGATGTTGACTTATTCGGCACACGTTGAGTAATCCGATACTTATTAATATTCATAATTCTTTTACTTATTAGGAATTTAAAAACGTTTTGTTCTAAAAGTGTGGCTATGCCAGTACCGGAAGTGAATAGATGTTGCTTTTGCTGTCCTCTACGGCCGGGAATTATAGTGTTTGGGGGTATTAATATTGTGAGTATTTATGATTTTATATTCTAGCCTTCCTTCGATTTTGGCATATAAAACTGTTGTGGGCTAAATCAGGAGATAGTTTTCTACGTGAGCACGTCAGGTCTAGCAGATATCCCATTTTTGTCTCAACATACAGGCAAATTTTGGATGATATAATGTTATGAAACTTTATGTACTTACTCATATGGATCACCATGGACTTCCTACCCTGCTTTATTTCATAGTCGACCAGCTACCCTTCATGATAAGTAGCCATGTTGCGCGCCAAATGCGCCGTTTAATTTATGTGAGGCGAGAAATGGCGACCTCCTCATTTGGCGCATTATTTCCTATAGTAACTTTTCGATATCTTTGTCTACTTAATAATCATATTTATTGGTTTGATTATTGGTGGTTTGAATGAACTCTTTCTGCAGACATTTTCCCTGATTGCGGTGGCATTTCTGGTAGTAACAACAGAATGGAAGAAGATACATTTCATGAACGATTCAGCACTCGAGGTGGTCACTTCCACGGTGCTCTTCAGCATATTTGGGATGAGCGTGATATTGAACATACTTCTCTTAGTGGCTGGTTTCCAGGTAAATTTAATTATTTTTAACAAGCTTTTATTATGTTGATCTGTACAAAAACAATAAGAACGGAAACAATCAATTAAAGCCAAACGGAATTCTAGCGGTTGACTGAGTTCAGAGAAGAGTTTAAATATCATCATCGTCATCACCAGCCGGAAGACTTCTACTGAGGGGCTACCAAGCTCCGCTTTTTCTTCACTTGGCAGATGACATTGAAAAAATAATTCCAAATTCGGAATAATGACCCTCAGCACAACCTAGATAGGTGGAGCCGAAAGATGGAACCGAAGACTGGAACTCTACAACGAAAGCATAGAGTTGTCATAACACAAATTGTGATGCCTAAGACCCGCAGGACTTGCAGCAAACTTTGTCTTTCTGCCAGTGTGAGACTGTGAGACAAATGTTCAGCTGTGGATAACCTGGCTGATACAGTGTACGCTAGTTTTTTAAAATTAAAGTTATTTCAAAACTAGTATTAAATTGAAGTCGTGGTGATGTGGTGAACGTGGTGATCTAAGTTTTCATATGTTTGCTGTACTATACTGTAACAGCCGGATCGTTCGCTGCTAAACACAGCCTCCACTTTTAACGGAGTATTTGCCATAATCCCCACGCTTGGCAGGCGTCTTGGGGATCTCAGTGTAAGTTGGCAGTTCTTAAGAAGGTGCTGCTGCCCACCTTCAAGTATTTTTTCCCTTAGTCGCCTTTTACGATACGCACGGGATGATATGAGGATGTGCAATTATATCCCGGCACCCCATCATTCATATTTTTACATGAATTTATTTAATTTTAAGTTATTATATTTCAGAAAGATATTTCTATGCTCCGGTTGTACAACTACTACGCAGTGGCAACAACTCTAGCGGCCTTGGTTCCCACCATCATTCTAATGTCTAGATTGATGTTTTATGATGTTGGAGTAGCTCTATTCGCCATAGGTAAGGACAACCACATTGAGTAGGATTTCTTGGGAGGAAAATTTCACTTGGAAGATTATTATCGCCTGGTCGAACTAGCAAAGTTATGATCATCACATTACCATCTTCCTTTAATACACTTATGTGGGGTCGGAATATGTATTTTTTTAAGAACACAAGTATCGAAAAGCAACGTGTTCTGCAAATCTCCTTTGTACTGCAAAGTGCCAGCAACTGCAATAGCTATAGTTGTTTTAATCATTCACACACCTATAGTAATTGATTTGAGATTTTTAAATAATTATTTTCATGATATGAAATGCCGCCCAAGAGGATGGACTTGAGCTTCATCATAGTTGTATGGTGTCATGCCATTAAACATTGCACACAAAATGGTGTCTTCGGTTCAGGCAGCTGTCTTTGAGTGCCTTGTGTTCCATATAGGCAACTCCTTCAACCACAATATCCTTCCAATATCACTTTCTAACAGGCGAGTCAAACGCTAACCTAAGCTATAACAATAATAGTAGTTTATGCAACTGTCATATAATAGAGGGTATTAAAACATGAGTGTAGTTTTTGAGTAGTTTCAAAATAAGATTACACGAGTGTTTTAATACCTAATTATATGCAGTTGCATACACTACTTTATTTAATCTCATGGCTATATTAATTTTTTTTACCTGTATTTCAACTCTCTGTGGCTATACGCTTTTCTTGATTTTTCTGGCAAAAGACTATTCGTCAGTTTCGTAGCTGTTTCTAGAATGTCAGGTGGAGTTAAATCATCAGTTTCGTGGGTGTTGCTTGACATTTTTGCTACTAAAGTTTTATCCAATAAAATATTACTCAAATTCGTATCTACGAAATAGCGCCAAAATGGAAAAAGTCTGTTATTGGTCTGTTGGCTCGGAACCAGCGCAGCGCGTTGCGCGCGCATCTCGCTCACCATAGATAATGTGTACTTAAATTGAATTGAAACCTCCTTGGTCGGGACACATTGTACTTTAATAATTAAAAAATTGTTTTAAAGCATTGTTTTGTTAGGAGAACAATGCTTTAATTTAACTTTTTAATTTTCTTAAAGAAGTATGTACATAAAATATGCCAATAAAAGTCTGTATTTAATTTCATAATTAGAATATTACCGAATGAGATAATATAAATGGTTTTAATGGCAGGAAAGCCAGTGACGTTTCAGGCACGGAATTTTCATCTACGGTATTTTTAAATTAAATGAGGTTCTTATGAATTTTTGATGAGGGCAATAATTTAAGTGTTTTAATGTGTGGATTTTGTAAGCTTAGCTTATATATGCAATACCAAAATGATGTTTTTTTTTTCACTAGTGATGCAATGCTACGTTATCGTGCTGGTGCGTAGTGAAGTGATGAAGTTGGAACTGCGGCAGGCGCGGTCTCACGAGGAGCATCCGCGTGTTCCTGATGAGGTTATCGACGCATCAGACGCTGTTACTTTAATATAAATTATTTTCTTACTTTCTTTTTGAGTGTCACTTGTCCCTTCCAAATCATAAAAATAATATATGATGACTGCCTTTTTTTCAAACATTTCAGTTGTAAGTCGTTTTTAAAACATTTATTATGAAGCAGTGATAGCTCAGTGGCTTTGGCTATGGACTACCACGCAGCAGGTCCATGGTTCGAATCCCGCCGCGGGCTTGAGCTTCACCGCATGGTGGAAGGGTATTTTTGCGAATGCCCGCCTGGCTAGCGACCACCCTCAAGTTGAAAATCTGTCGCCAAGCACCTAACGGTGTGTTCCGGCAGCTGTCCCTGAGAGCCAGTCATTCTAGGTTAAGCCTGTCAACACCTTCGACCACATCATCACTTACCATCACGTGAGATTGTGGTCAAAGGCTTACATATCAGCAATAAAACAAAAACATTTATGAAAAAGTAAGGTATATAAGTTCTAGCGTAGCGGTTCTTTTCTCTTCTCTTTGAAGTAAGTTGGTGTGTATTAAACTAGATGTCTTCGCGGCGTTTAGTTTCTCGATGGTTCGCGCTTTCACCCGCATAGATAATAATGAAATAAACAACCTATGGTCTTATTATACAAGGTGGGCCAAAAGAAATCACCCTATTGGAAGATGCTCTCATTTTTGCAAATGGCCGCCAATGTCAAATCTGCTTTGACGTTTGTGGACTAGACAGATGCAGAATACAAGTGAACAAGCCAAGGAGCGAGATACTCCCCAAGAACGCGGAATAATCATGTTTACTGTTTGCGTAATAATCCGTCTGTGGTGTTGGCGCAGCGTGAATTCCGTCGCCGATTCCCCGGCACCGACACCGACTGCGCAGTTTGGCCACCAACTTTGAAGAGTATGGGACCACACGAGACTTTGCCAAGAGTGGCCGGCCCCGGAGCGCCCGTTCTGCCCAGAAATCGCCGCTTTTGCCGAGGATCTCGAGCTGTCGCTGGAAACATTGACCAGACGCCGTGCCACGCTATTAGCCATCAGCCGGACGTCCCCCCGAAGGCAAATTTTGGTCAAAAACCTACGCATGTTCCCGTACAAAGTGCAGTCCGTGCATCAGCTGCTGCCTGCTGACCGCCAAACGTGCGTAACCTACGCCCAAGCCATCCTCAATCTCAAGGAAGAAGAGGACGATTTTTCGACCAAAATCATAATGAGCGATGAGGCTCATTTCCACTTTTTTTGTGGGGTTTTTTGAAGACTCGTGTTTGCGTGAACAAACCCGAGACTGAAAGCCCTCAAGGACAACATTTGATACGAGTGCGAGAATCTGACGCCCGAAGTTCTCGCCGAAGTGATGAAAAATGGCATAAAACGAGCCCGTATGGCGATCAATTGTGACGGTGCCCGTTTGGCCGATATAATCTTCTCAACTTGAACAATAAAATTATAAAGGTTCAAATAAACATAATAAAAAAACAGATTCGAAGTTTTCCATTTAGAAAAAAAAAGAGAGCCAAACAACATCGGATGACTTCTTTTGGCCCACCTTGTATTAACCTAGTACTTTTTAGTTGAAAAACATTGTATAGTTTGCAATCATTTTGTTATACTTACACAAATAATTTTTTAAAGGATTTTCGATGGCGCCTACTTTATATTTAACAGTTAATTGCATAATTAAATCAGTAGGATGAACACAGTGATGATGATGGTGGTCCTGTGATTTTATGTTAGTCTAGTACATTTAATTGAAAAACAATGTAGGTATAGATTATACTATGATGTTGTTACTAACACAATAGCTTTTTGAGCTACATAGGTAGGTATATGTAGAATTGAAAATTCCTAAACCCTTGGGTCCTCCGTCCCAATCTACACTTACTAGCAGACATAAAAAAGGCAGTGATCAATGGCTAACATTCAGCTATAAAAGAAAATGTCTATACTGACTACTTTATAGAGAGGATATGGAGCGGTTACACAGAGGAGTCCCTTGCCCAGTAGAGTTATATTGTCGCAGCGGCAAACACCATCCGAGTCCATAGTAATAAAAAAAAGAACCTTATTTGTGTACAAATATGAGAGGAGACAATCCACCTGACTGACTGCTCTTCATTGCTAATACAATATGTTCTCTTCGCCCTAATTGCTACAGCAGAGTAACAACGAGGTGAAAATTGTTCCACATATGTTTCTATACGAGGTTATGCGTTCTTCATGTAGTAGGGGAACTGTTAGAATTCTTGCAGGATTATCTGCAAAATGTGGAATTTCCGTAAAAATTAGTTTGGCATGATATTGGATATGAATTTTTGAAAAGTACCTACTGCTTGCATTAAGCGGCACCGAGCTTTTTAGGCCCGCCGCGTTTGTGTGCGTAAGAAAGGCACGCCAACAGCATCCGTCCCCGCTCGACGACCGAAGAATTACAAAAGCGGATAGGGACAATGCATCGCGGCTCTGACTAAAATGGGCGGAACATGCGTGAATTTGAGTATTTCCTTCGTATAATAAAAATAAATACCCATTTGAAAAATTAAATACGGCGTAAATACTTAACGGAGAGTCATCCGTATTAGAAAAATAAAAAAAAACAACATATTTTGTATAATTGTGTTAATATTATACAAAATATGTTGTTTTTTTTATTTTTCTAATAATTAATTTACGCCGTATTAAGGGTTTCTTTCGTTTTTTAGATGTAACTTTTAATGTAAATTTTAAGTAATCGTGTTTCCAAAGTGTATGATTTAAGTATAGAATGATTCCTTAAATATAATATATATTAATTACATAACTCAAAATTAAGAAATAAAGATACAGCAAGGGATTAAACGTACCACAATTACGTATTGTTGCCTCGGTGCATTGACTCGGTAACATTTACAAAATGTCTTTACATTATACAACCGCGTATGAATAAATATTACATTATTATTTAATCAGTAGTCAATGAGTTATAGATCCACACATTATAATGCCACAACACTGGTTACTTAAGCGATGAGCGCAGCCACTTTCAATCCCTGTCATATTTATTCTATGGGACTCATGAAAGGGCAATGGATGTCCGTAAAGAGATTGTCAGCCATGTAGTGGCTAATTGGCAACAATTTGCGATATTGTCTTATCCCGCCGATACTTTGATCGAGCCCCCCACCACCCGAACCCTCTGGTTGTCCAGGCATCGAACTACTCGACTGCCTCCTCCGACCCACACTTTAAACCCCCCCGTCGCCGACCACGGCAGGTATTAGACGACCCGGATGACCCCATCGCAGCCATTACATTGGCAGCTTTAGCGTTATCCGCAAGTCGTCGAGGTAAGATCCCCAGGTATGAGGTAATTAGAGGTCACACTATCAAACACCGAGCTCGCCGGCGAGCTCGAGGCAAAAACAAGGTCACGATAAATTGCTCTCCAAATAGTCAAAGAGTATTCAGTAGGGCCCAATTGTGCAACACTGCAGTTGCACAGAGGCATTTTGTTCCGATCCCCCCCATGTCTCTCGACAGCGAGACAAGCCCAGGTCCGAACCACAGTGGTGCCCTTGAGCTCGCTGTCAACCCCTCCTATAATAGCGGCACGTTTTCGGCGTCCGCAGGAGACGGAGGTATAAGGCGCTTTTCGCCTTCTACGCCCGTCTCGGGAGAAGTGCCTTCGGCACTTCTCCCTCTTACACTCTTACTCTTAGCCTAGGCCACTTATAGCCCGGGAGGGAGAAGTGCCTTCGGCACTTCACCCTCCCGGGCTATTGTAGGGCCAGGCCCTCGCCCAAAACCCGGTGGAGCTGGACGACCACACAGGCGGTAGCCAGCATCTCTGTCCTCCCTAAAAAAAAAAAAAGATATTGTCTTATGATGCTAAGTGTAACGGAGACAATTTCACCACTGCGGCTGAGTACTCTACCATCGATATGTTACAATACTCGACATGGAGGCACTATGTTTGAACTAGTAACTGCGGGGCAAGTAGAGGTATAACCACAGAAAAGAGAAAGCAATAGAAAGGTGAAGGGGGCGTGGCCCGCGAGCCTAAGATACTCCTAAACAGGAGTATTTACGACAGTCGACCCACGGTTAACGCGCCGCATGCATCTCCGTAAATGTATATGAAAATGCCGCGTTGTGCTGTTATAAATTGCAGATTCAATAGCGATGTCACAAATGTAAAGAAAGTAGGAATATCCTATCACCGGAAAACATAATAAATTATTCCTAAATGTTTTATGTTTCGCTGATGAACAAAGTCGGTGCAATCTGACATATAGTGATTCATGATTTTTTTATCGACAAATTTTATCGATAAATTGTTAGTCACTAAATGTCACCTCATTCCAATATCTAATTTGGAGCTTTCCTGTTAGACCTACGAAAGCAAGCACCATCTGTCCCATTGCGTTTAGTGCATATAGAACTTTTATCTGGACGTAAAATACACATGTAGGTCAGAAGGTTAACATCAATTATATTAACAAATTGTTCAAATATTTTCAAAAACACGCAATTTTTCAAGGTTAGGATTTCAACTTCAACTCTTGTTCTGTGGCTTTTAAAGTCGAACAGATATCTTGTTCTTGAGATTCCTTGCCCACTATACCGGCGTGACCAGGAATCCAGGCTAGGATGACATTAATGCCGTGAGAGCTATATTCGAAAAGGGCATTTCTTATTTTTAAAACAATTGGGAATCTAGATTTGGACCGAAATGGGTTAGCAAGGATAGATTGTAGGCAGCTTTTGGAGTCTGAAAATATCATAGTTTTGTTCAGATTGTGTGATATTACAAAAAGTATGGCTTCCAGAATTGCGATGGCTTCTCCTGAAAAGACGGAAGTGGTAGGAGGACATTTGTAATTGAAAATTATTCTCGTAGATGGGATCCAAACTACAACACCAATTGGACTATCTGGATTATTAAAAGCATCTGCATGGCAGTCCAGCCCTTGTATTCTGTGAAGAATTTATTTATAAAACCTTATTAGCTTCTATTGTGTTTTTGTCAATACCAAAATCCAAAATAATGTTAGGTTAGAAACGAAGGCTTCGTAAGATGATGAGTGCAAAGACATAAAAGGATTCTGAAGGAGAGAATAAGGAAGAAGGGTGAATTGTAAATAGCTGCGGAGGAGACAAGGGAAGTCCTCAGATGAGGCTTTATTACATGAGATGAGGCTTTATAACAATCTAGTTTTTCAAGAACAGGGTGATTTGAGTTTTGAGCTACTTTAAAAAGGAATTTATCGGAGAGAAACTGTCTGCGAAGGCTAAGAGGAAGTTCTACACACTCAACTTGCATGGCATTGATAGGGATTTCAAGCAGTGTTCATTCACCATGACAGACCAAAGCTACTTTGACAACATCACATGTTTTTTTTTCTTTTTCTTCCGTTTGGATTAGGACATAATATAATGTACAGCAGGCAGCGTTGCAGCATCGCGGGGTGTGTTGCAGCAATGCAGGCGCGAACGGAACCAAACACGCGAACTTCAGGTTATGACTTAGTCTATTTTGGAGATTTTCGTTATTATATCATCAATAAGAAGAATATCTCATCGGCTGCCATTCAATTCATTTGTTAAAATGTGTAATAGAGAAATACACCAACACTGTTTTATTTTTTTGCTAAATAATAATATTTATAAATAACAATCACCGATTATGCAATAAGTACAATTCAATGGAAACAAAATGATTACCAATTTAATTAGCTGGTAGTTACTATTGTGTCAGTCTCCCTGATTTTCATTCATGTGTACAAATCGGAATCCCGGTTGGCAGACGATATCCAGATTTATAGAATTACCCTTAGACTTGCGTAAATCAGATTATCATAATCAGGTTTTTGAAAGCAAGCATCCTTGGCTAACTAGAAAAAAATGTATTTCTCTTCCATAACGGAAATGACTTATATACAAAAAAATTTTTTTAGGTACTTTAAATATCTTTTCTGTTAAATTTATATTAACATTTTTTTCCTATAGACATGAAATTGTTATTTGACTTGGTTTCAGATTTCATAAAAAGATTTAAATCTCACATAAAAATGGCTTGATCGTATTATTATGTTGAGATATGTAAATTAAATTTTCTTATGTAAAAGATGTGTAAGAAGTAAAGCCCTCAATGTGCTATGCAAATGCACCCACTTATGTCAAGGTTAGCAGGGTGAATTGGCACAAACCCATTTATTTGACACGAATATATCACCAGAAGGCTGTACTTCCGTACCCACCCACTATAATAAGGCACTTTTTTTATCTACAAATTAATTTTGCGCTAACCTGCGGCTTCGACCGCTATAATTATATCAAAACAAAAATTAAAAGTATAATTAGATTCTACGTGGTAAAATTTTACTTGACAATTTATATTGACTGACAACATGTATAATTACTTGAACTCATCTGCAATTTACCTCTTGTTATATGTACCACGACTTCGACCTTAACCTCGTCTTTTATTTTATGAATACCTATAATATGTGCCTATCCTAATACCACCCTTTACGCGAATTTCATGTGTTTGTAATAATTTTACTACAAATAAGCAAGCCTATAACATATCATATCGAAATCAAGCTGTGCTTCGCAGTAATAGCTTTATTTTATTTTTATCGTCATTTTCTTATTCAGCATCTTCACTGCTGAAGGTCGTGTTTATAAATCGTTTAAGTCAATGGAAAAATTTATCGATAAAAATGTACTGCATCACTGGCTAGGATACCACTTTTTGTTCCGAATAAATAAATAAAAAAAGGTAAAATTTTACTAGCTATCCCAATAATTATTTTCTCGTAATCAATAATCGTGCAGTTATTTGTGAACTATTTTTCAATTGTCTATGCTCAGATTTTACCAAGGAACGATTTTAAAATTGATTTTTTCTTGACTGAGAGACTGCATATTTACTGTATAGATATTGTCGACTAGCAACTTTCACCAGATATTAGGGGAATTACTATATATCTGTCTCTCTCACTGAAAGGGATAGCTTGAGACAGTTCACAAGAAATTCAATCTCACCACTCTTTAGATAAGGTGTATTTTCATCTGTTATAAATTGGCTTATTAAACGTTTCAATTGGGTAAAAATGGGACTAATCAGGGAATCGGATTGTTTGTAGTGAACAATAAAGATGTAATGTCAAGTATCATTTGCATGTGTTGAACTGGCTACGCTCGTTTTCTAAGAAAACTGACATGGCTGCCACTCTAAATAGTATTTTATATCTCTATGGGTATAACTATGGATTCAAAGTTAACCAGAATTGAAAACTTTATGGAAAATTTGATACTGAAGATCGATTTATAAAACGATTACAATTTACGGGGCCACATTAAAAATGATTAAAAAGCTATATTGTAACTATATATAACACGTTTTACACGGCCTCCAAAACCCGGTAACGGTTCCTGATGGATCTATAATATTGCACGCGGGCGAAGCCTCGGGTAATAGCTAGTAGTAATATAAGAGAATAGGTACCTACATATGAGTAGACAAGGATCTGATGATAATTTTGTTATTGTTCGTGTAAATGTACGTTCGTAAAGTAAATAGGTATCTATATACTAAATCCTTGTTTTGAGCATGAGTGTAACTACTTAACCATTTAATTAGATATCTACACTTTAAACTTGGTTAAAATATTACTTTTGGGATCTTTCCAAATAGCGAGGTTGCCATAAAATATTGACCCATTTTTGCGTTACATTTCACAGCTTCGGTAACTCTGAAACAGGTCAAATAAAGTTTCACTACAATGTAAACGAAATAAAAGCCCTTACTCTCAATAATTTATGTTACCGCATAAATAAAGATGCCTCAGTTCGACTGCACGATCACATCCGTGCAGTAATGAGTTCAAATTATTAAAAAACTGAGAGGAATTAAGGACCGACGTAACTTATTTCGTCATTTTCATAAAAAGCACAGGTGAGAGCCCGCGGGATTTTAAGTCGTGACTTACTCTCTGGTCTTCCATTGTCAGGACATTCATTGAAATAATGCGAAATGGTTGAAAGGACTGCGGCGTTACATATTTTTTTGTACCTAAATTGGCAATTTGGTCTAATTGGTGCGGTATTTGGTGAGTGAAGGTTGCCGCTCCTTCCTGTCATAAGCAATTCTTGTAATTTTCCAGCGGTTCACGGGAAAATATTACATACCCGGAATTAGGTAACAATCGTTTACCTATTCTACCTTTATATGTGCGTCGAATTGCTTCTTTCAAGTCACCACTTTGAAAATTCTGTCAAACATCTGAAAAATTACTTCATGATCCCTTCGGAATTGTACAGTCGGAGTTGCATCCTTTAGATTTTAAGTCAAGACGCGAGCAAACAATTAAAAGAGCAAATTTTAGGTTAAGCCTCTTAACACCTTCGACCACATCGTCACTTACCATCAGTTGAGATTGTGGTCAAAGGCTTACCTAGCAGCAATAAAAAAAAAAAAAAATTAAAAGCAAGGAAATTTGCTGATCTTATTTACACTACCTACTATACCGCCATAATGAGCGGTATAGTTAGTAATGATAGTACTACATTTAAATTAGGGTTACTAATTAAATTGGAGCACGGAATTAGTGTCTGTCCAGCCAGTTTTGATGGCCGAGCCGTTAAGGTGAAGTGAGTTTCAACAAAAAGGCAAAATTCGAAAAGTTTTTTAGTAAGAGTGTAAGGCTACAGACATGAATATAATAAATATACATATTATTCCAAAGGATATGACAGATACTAGGTTTGCCTGAACTGAAAATACGAAGGCATCGTATTTTCGTCATTATTTTATTAATTTACACCTATTTATTTTGCAGGAAAAAAACATGAATTACTTACTGCTCTAAAATTTCGCTCAATCAAGTTTTGTGTCTACAAAGTAAATCTTATTAATACAATTTTTTTTTCTAATATCATAAGGGTAAACCTTTATAAAGAACACATCCCAAAAGAAATACAACACTACAGCTACTACAAGTAAATCATGACAACCTAAAGGTTATTGCAGGCCTACGGGCAGTCCAAATGCTTCAGCCTACCACCAGTTGGCAGAGTGCCAAGCATACTCGCAGCATTGTCCCGTTAGATTACAATGCATAGATGCATCTTTGAGCCAAATAAGTGCCGCATTTTGATAACGCGTCGCATCAACCATGCGCTCTGCTAAGTTTTAGAAAAGTATATATATATAAGCTCCCGGTCTCCATGAACCCAATGTCTCTATACCAAATGGCTCAATATGTAACCACTACCGAGATTACTATATTTGCGCCGCTGGAGTTGCTCCGCCGAAGTAGCCGTGGCGCCAGCCCTCGCGTTTGTTTCAGAAAGTGTGACGGCGCTAATGTGTCAAATCAACGCACACTAAGAGCCTATTATTAATTGAATGTTTAATCCAATTTCTTCTTTGAGTTCGTCATTCGACGTTTGACACTAAATATTAAGAAATTAAGTGTCTTTCAGGTTTATAACTATAATTCTGTTCACGAGCTAACGACCAATGACACATTTGATATGACAAACAGCAGAGACTCCGTTATGCCTTTTGGGTATGAAATTTGAAAAACGAACAAGCCGCAAAGTCTGAACATAAAATGACACATACGTATTGACATGATGTAATCCTGTAAAGAGGGTTATTAAAGTAATTTTTATGTTTTATGACATACATGGCTATACTTAAAGACATATGGCATTCGAATGAGAAAAGCCTGAAAACCGCAAATTGGTTGGGAGGAGTTACGATCGGGCCTTGGAATTGCCCACCAACACTTACAATCTACGATATTATACAAGTAATAAGTATAAACAGTACGAAAAACCAGCCTTTACCACATATGCCTTTATATCATATATTTAGCTCCACCCCCAACTATGTATCCTTTGATTATTATTAATTTAAAGAGCATGCTAAGTGAAAACGTAGAAATTATTTCTCATAGAAAAAGATAACTTCCAGCGGGAATTGAGATGCACCAGAACGGTATTCTGGGGTTGAAGGTTCAAGTCACCTTTTCTAACCGAAAAAATATCTGTTTCCTTACTTCGTTGATATAATTATTAACTTCTTGAGGAACATTTTTATCCTGTAGAAGTTTCCTAATAGTTTAGGTTTCAATATTTATGTTTCATTTTTATAAATTATAATAATTTGTTACTTTCTGTGACTAATAATCAGTGATCGGAATAGGCTGAATGATTTTACGTACTTACATCACATTGTCATAACAAGGATATGCCATTTTTTCCGGAAAGTTCCGATATTCACGGGATTGCGTTACATAATTATTATTAAAATAGTGATTCAGTAACTAATCAAAGTCCTTTAGATCCAAGTCAAATTTGTCGTTTTAAGAAGATTCCAGAAAGTCCGTACACAAGCCAGGGTCAAATCACGATTTTCACAGCACAGCAAAGAAAGAAACACACTCTACGAACCGATGTAAGAGAATGAGATAGGTAATTGCGATGTGCACGTGCGCGCAATATTTTGACAAACAAACAATAAGTCATTGAAGATACGCCGTTCTGATTGGTTGCAGTTGTGCATACAAATGATAAGGTGACAAAAGACCCTATTTGCCGAGTTATAGGTACTTATTATTATTCATGGTATTTATAGCTAATCTGATCTCGTTTATACTGAGTTATTTACCTGTGAAATGAGCGTGCGCGCAATATTCTGACGAACAATAAATGAACCATCGAAGATTCTCAGTCCTGATTGGTTGCAATTGTGCATACGAAGTATAAGGTGACAAAAGACCCCATTTCCAGACTTATAGTCACCTATTTTTTTTTGTATGCAGAGCTAATTTGATCCCTATTTATACTTAGTTAGGATTTTGAACACCACAGTATTCTTTGCTATGAAATACCGATCAGCTATGGCGCTCTAAGAGCATTAAAAGTTATACAGAAAAAAAATGCTCATATTGATACGTTACTCACCTTACTCCTCCACGTAATATTTTTGATATTCCGAGAGGGATAAAAAAGAATTAATTTAAAATTCCGAAATCTGGGAGGCTTATCCATATTGACATATACGTTCGGGATCATTGACCCTAAATCATTCTACCTATTCCGATCTCTGCTAATAATGTAGCAGTGTTAAAATATTTTAAAATGTATTTTATTTAATCATTCTTTAAATAGACTTAAAATTATAATCACAAAATTTGGCTTGATTATTGAGATTACAAAAAATTTTGGCATTACAGAACTTACATAATATAATAAAACGGTGCTCAAAGGATTAAATAATTATAATAATGTAGTTATAAAATTATATTATACCGACAAAAATTGTGTCGCCGACAAGGATTACCTGTCTTTCTGAAAGCTCATCCTCATCAGTTCAACAAAATCACATCAACCGGTACGTCCACTGTTGAACAAGATATCCCCCGTTGGAGAGATTTGCCATAAAAAAAATTAAAATTTTATTGGCCCTTTTGTAAATATTTTTACAGGCAAGTCCAAGGTACATTTAAACATTTTTATACTACTTAAGTATATTAAATTAAATTCTAATTATGTATATGTAAATAATTGATTAAAATTTAAAAATCATAATATTTTACACTTAACACAGTTAAATACAATTTGCAGTTATCACGCTTGCACTTGTCCTAAGAACAAAGATTCTAAAAGCTGCATTGACATATATTCTTTTAATGTGTAGAAGGGATTGTTTTCAAGTGTTTTAGTTTGAACATACAGTATTTTAAGGTGGTCAAGCTTTTTGGTAATTTATTATACATAAGTATTTTCGAAAAAACGACCTTGTTTCTGGACTTTAGCTAATCTGATTTTGGTACAACCCGAATTTCATTATTTTTTATCATTCGATTTTCATTTTTACGGAGATTGTACGGTAGAACTTTTTCCTGCTTTTCTGGAATCTTCCATCTTCATGAATTTCTAGTAAACAATTATAGATGTAAAGAGAAACAACTGTCATAATCTTGTCTTTCTTAAATTGCTCCATTGCGAGGTTACGCTTTTTCAGCCCATTAATTGTTCTTATTGAATGTTTTTGACATTTGAGAACTCCTGTTACCTCTGTAGCATTACCCCAAACAGTAATGGAATATCTTATTATTGAATGTTTATATGCATAGTACACGGATAGTAGCGATTTATTTATCTAGCAAGGGTTTCAGTTTAAAGAGAGCGTAATTACCGCTCGCCATTTTCTTCCAAATTTTATCAATATGTGCTTTGTAATTAATTGTGTTGTCTATTGCGTATCCTAAAAATATATTTTCTTCAGAAGTCTCATTACCATTAATGCCTAGCCGCGATTGATAATGCATTATAATGCTTTTATCGGAGTTCAGAATTATACCATTGGCATCAAACCATTCATTTAATAAGGTCATAACACTATTTATTTCGTCATCTAATTTTGATTTACTTTTGTCTCTCAGACCAATATGTGTATCGTCAGCAAATAAACATAAATCGTTAATATATATTAAAAACAATACAGGACCCAGGATAGATCCTTGCGGCACCCCTATCGATACATTTCCCGCCTCAGAAGTTTGATCATTTACGAATACAATTTGAGTACGATTATCTAAATAACTTTTCATCATACTAAGTTTAACCCCATGAAAGCTATAAAACTGTAATTTTAATATTAATATGTCATGACGCAAACATTCAAAAGCCTTTGAAAGGTCACAAAATACGCTAGCACATTTATTTGAACTATCTAGGGAATCAAAAATGTAGTAGACTACCTTTCTTATTGCCATTTCGGTCAATCAACCATTTCTGAATTAGTACTGTGCTATTGTAAATAAATTATTGTTTTCGAAGTATTTAACAATTCTAGCTTTGATAACCGCTTCTAATATTTTTGATAGAGTTGGCAATACGCACACTGGCCTGTAATTGCTAAGCTCTGTGACATCCCCTTTCTTAAAGAGCGGTATTACCCTACTCAGCTTTAGTATATCTGGGAATATACCTTCAGTTAAGCATGAGTTTACAACAATAATTACTAGTTCAAATAATTTATCGTTATTTGTTACAATATTTCTTAACGTCCTTGTGCTCATATCGAAAATATCTAACGTGGGTTTTTGTTTCATCTTTGTGAGCTCTTCGAGACATAATGGGTAAAAAGCAAAAGTAGTGAATGGCTTATCTAAGGCATCTAAGTATTTTAAGCAATTTTCTGCGTTTATATTTAGGTTACTGGTCACGTTTTGAGCAATATACCGAAAAAAATCATTGAATAGAGTTGCAATTTTTTCAGGTTCTGTAACAATTTTTCCCGTTTCATCTTTTAAGTATTCGATATTAGATTTGGAATTTGTTCGCTTATTTTGTCCTACCTGCTCATTAATAATTTTCCAAGATTCTTTTATTTTGTTTTTAGACTCATTTATTCTATGCCTTAATTGTATTTTTTTGCAAATATCACAGTTTTTGCAATAATTTTCTATATTTTTAAATTTTGTTTGTTTACTGGGATGATGCTTTTGTAGTAATTCCAATTTACATGGATTGTTCTTACTTGTTTCAATACCTAAATTAGTCCAGATTTTATGATTATTTCTCACATATTTTCTTACTTTTGGAAAAGCGATGATATAAAAATGAGTCAATGAATCCTGTAAAAATTTATTCTTTCGTTCGTTTGTCATTAAAATTTCTGATTTAATTTTAGTATAGTTATTATTGAACATAAAATTAAAGTAATTAAGATTACTAATAGAAAAGTTTCTCGCTATATATACTGTTTTTTTAGGTAAATTAATTTGGTTTAGTAATTCCAGTTTGTAGCGCCATCTTATTTAAACGGGCCTATCACTACTCGTAACACTCTTTCCCGCGGCTATTCCAACCAATGGGACTCAACCGCCAGTACCGCCGTTCGCTCCCGCGCGGATTTCGAAACGAACAGCGCCCTCTCGCAGAACAACACACGGCGTTACCGCTCGAGGCGCACAGTAACTATTCCGGCGCGCTACCGCGATTAAGCACATAACCGCATATTTGTTATTGTTATTTATTTTGTAAACGCCTAAAGTACTTGTATGTGTTAACTTTTATACCAATAAACTAGTGCGTTTTACTATAGACTTGTGTTCTCACTTATATATCCGTAAAAGTGGCTGCCCAAGTGTGGGGCCGGGAACATTCGCATTATACCTAACTCCACAGTGCTAAGTGAACAAAAATATATTCGCAAAATGACGCGTACGCGTAGACAATCGCGACGCCAATCCGACTTCGACGATGCCGTCGATCAGCCGGAACCTCAAGCCGCAGCAAATAACTTCTCCCGTGACGACATTGCCGCCATGATGGCGACACTCCAGCGCTCGCAAACGGAGACTTTACAACAACTGTTCGATCACGTTATGCAGCGCCAAAACTCTCCATCTCCATCGTTGTCAGCACCCGTGCAACCAATGTCTGGCAACTTCACCGCGTGCACGGCACGGTTCAGCGGAACTCCTGGTGACTCGCTCGACTCATTCCTGGATGCCGTCGAAGCGTACAAGGAGTGTGCCGACGTTAATGAAGCAAACGCCCTTCGCGGTCTTTCTATGTTGCTCGTAAGTGATGCCGCGACCTGGTGGCAGGGGGTGAAGGCAACTATAACGACGTGGACTGCCGCAGTTCAAGGATTACGCAGCGCCTTCGGTGACACTCGCCCTCCGCATCGCATATATCGGGAGTTATTCAGTCGATCACAGGAAAATGAAAAAACTGAATTGTTCATAGCAAAAGCACGATCGTTACTATCAAGGTTACCTAGTGGAGATTTATCTGAAAAAGTGGAATTAGATATGGTTTACGGCTTGCTTCATCAAAGAATCCGAAAACGTCTACGGCGAGATGAATTTCATACATTTAACGTCCTTCAACGTAAAGTACGAGAAATTGAGGACGCCGCCGCCGAAGATTTTCATGATGAGCGCCCTACTACACGCTTTCGACATGCAGACGCAGCGCCCTCACACGGAGCTGCAGTACCCGCGCTAGCGTCATCTTCGCGTTCGCCTCCGGCGCCGCGCCCGCCCGCGCTTCGCCCTCCAGGGCCGCGCTCGATGGCCGCGCCGCGCCCGGCCGCGCCAAGGACGTCTGTGCCATCGACATCCGTCGACGGGTACCCAGCTGCTAGTCGACCTACGCGAATTAACTCGGAGCCTACGCCACAACCCTCGAGTTCATCATCATTCTGCGTCTACTGCAAAAGTAGAGGTCATAAGCGAGAACAATGTCAAAAGCTAGCCGCGAAAACATACAATAACAATGTCAGCGCAAGTGTAGTGCCTAGTTGCTATGAATGTGGTGAAAAAGGAGTTACTCGATCTCAATGTTCTAAGTGTAATTCGCGATATTACGCCATAGATTACGTTGACGGCCACGGAGTTCCATTGGTTGGATCGAGTTCAATGACCCCTTACCTACACCGCACTCGTAATTCATATCCCGGTAAGACAGAAACTCAGGTGAGTCCTTTCAACAATAATAACTTTCATTCTGTCATTACTAGCGGGCCTACAGATTCTCTTTCCATCGGAGAGCCTACTATAACTATAAAAGCTCATTATCCAAAATGTAAACAAACAATAAGTCCGTTCAGAGAATCTAAAAATAGAACTTACCTACCTACCGACTTTAAGGCCGCAATACCACAGCTGTTTTGTGCATGGCAGTATAATAGTCATATAAGTATGTATTATCCTGCTGATTTTAAAGCTGTTATGCCGAAATCGTATTTTGGTTTTAGTAAACGCGCGTCTGTGTCTCGTAGGTTACCTGAATTACCTAATTCATGCGATTTAGATAAAAATGATTTTTATTTTATGCCGCGTGATTTTATCAATGTTTTACCAAAAGATTTTATGTCTGATCTGTGTGTTTTAACCAAGGACAAATCATCTCAATGTTGCGGTTCTGATAAGAATAGTAGGGTGACCATGATGTCGAACGGACATGCACCTCTTGTTGCGGATAACTGTTTATTTTGCAATTATGCCGCCACAGGTGATCGTTCCGAAGGCATACTTGATAGTAGGGTAACCATGATATTGGGCGGACATGCACCTGTTGTTGCGGAAAGTTGTTCCAACCACCACGATGCATTTACAGGTGATCGTACCGAAGACCTACTCCATAATGGGGTGACCATGACCACTCTTGGGGACAAATTTTGTAACTCTTCTTTTTCTAGGTTTGAGTCAAAATGTTCAGTTGCACCAGCCTTTGATGCCGCCGGGGTGAGTAGGGTGTCCACGACTTCAGTGGAAGGCATCCTTGACTCTTCTTCATCTCCACTTTGTGAGTTTCCTGTCGGTGATCCAGGTATGTGCACACCTTTTGTCAACAACACTAGGGTGACCATGAATCATGACGTTGATGATTTTCATGAAATAAATATTGGTGACCATCCACCTTCGTCACCTACTAGTATGAGTAGGGTGACCATGTCACCGACTGTCTCTTTATCTACGTTAGGGGCATCAAATGATATTTGTCTTCAAGATAGTAAACATCATGACAATCGAAGGCCTATATTGGGTATAGAAATTTTAGGAACCAGAGGTATAGCTTTGTTAGATACTGGTGCGCGTGGCTGTGTGGCCGGCTCGTCACTTCATAGCCTTCTTGTTGAGAAAAATCATCCTTGCCATGAGGTGACTAAAAGAATAAAATTAGCTGATGGTTCTACGCAAAGTCGCCAGGTTCTTGTTGCTAACCTCCAAGTCTTATTAAAGGAAAATAAATCTATTATGGCGGAATTTATTATATTCCCTGACGCCACAGGAAATGAAACTCTTCTTGGCGTCGACTTTATTAACGCTGCGGGTCTTGTGATTGACTTTGCTGCTTCCAAATGGAGCTTTTCGGGTGGTAGGCATGTTTACCCATTAGAGTATGAAGCTCAAAAGTCATGCACGACGGTCTCCACTGCTGACTTCTTGAGAGAAGATGAAGGTTTGATGCTTAGTCCTGAACAACGACTGCAACTTTCTGATCTTCTTCAGGAAAATGAGGATATCTTCCAAGCAGGGGGAGCCCCGACACCTTTCGCAGAACATCGTATTGATACCGGCAACCATCCGCCGATTTCTGTTCCGCCGTATCGGCTGACTCCTGCTAAAAAGGAGTTGATGAAGATAGAGCTGGACAAAATGCTCAATGATGGCATAATTGAAGAATGTGAATCTGCTTGGACTTCACCTGCAGTGCTGGTTCCGAAGAAGGATGGAGGGGTAAGGTTCTGCGTTGACTATAGGCGTCTTAACGCGATCACGAAAACCGATGTTTACCCGATCCCACTCATCGACGAACTTATTCAGCTGACCAAGCGTGATTGTTTTATGTCCACCATTGACCTTAAAGCTGGCTACTGGCAGGTCCAGGTGGCTCCAGAAGACCAGGACAAGACCAGCTTCGTCACACCTTTTGGAACTTATCGTTTTCGTCGTATGAGTTTTGGTCTCAAAAACGCGCCATCTACGTTTCAGAGATTGATAGATCGCTTCCGTTCTGGTGCTGCTCTCCAGGATGTGACGCTCCTGGCGTATCTTGACGATTTAATGACCATAACTCAAGGGACCTTCGAGGATCATCTGCGTGATCTTCAAAAGGTGTTCGATCGACTGCGTCATTTCGGCCTCGTAGCAAATCGAGAAAAGTGCTTCTTTGCCCGGCAGGAAGTGACATATCTAGGTCATACTATCACACCTCAAGGTATTCGACCAGACTCCTCAAAAATTGAGGCAATCCTGAAACGGGGTGCCCCTGGTAACGTTAAACATCTTAAATCGTTCCTTCAAACCTGCTCTTGGTTTAGGAAATTTATTCAAGATTTCTCCAAAATCGCGGAGCCCCTCACCAAACTCACTCGCAAAAATGAGCCTTGGCGATGGGATAATCCGCAACAGTGTGCTTTTGACACGCTCAAATCTAAATTGTGTCAAACACCTATATTGATTCAAGCCGATTACAATCAGCCTTTCCTGCTGCGTACGGATGCCAGCAATTATGCTATAGGTGCTGCATTGCTTCAAGGAGTAGGCCATGATGAAAGGCCTATAGAGTACGCTAGCCGTCTTCTCACTTCAGCTGAAAGGAACTACTCTACAACCGAGCGCGAAGCTCTTGCAGTTGTGTGGGCTGTTGAAAAGTTCAGAGGTTATATTGATGGACATACTTGTATCGTTAAAAGTGACCACCAGCCTCTGCGATGGCTTTTCACCATTAAAACTCCCACCGGTCGTCTTGTTAGATGGGCTCTCAAGCTTCAGTCTTACGACCTTCGCATAGAGTATGAGCCAGGTAAAGTTAACGTTCTTGCAGACACGCTGAGTAGACCTGATTGTGATGATGTTGCTGCTTGCAATCTCTGTTCCGTCTCGCTTGATCTTCCTCAGGTCTCTGCAACGGATCTACGAGCGGCACAGCTAGAAGATCCTGAAGTGCTGAAAATCATACAGGACCTGGAAGATGCTGACGAACTTACCTCTACACGATGGCTGGAACGTGGGTATGTCATGTCACAGGGTGTTTTGTACCGGTACGACCCTGATGCTGACTGTGAAGAAGCTCAACTTGTCGTTCCAAACTCTAAAAGAGAAGAAATTCTCAAAGAACTGCACGATTCGCCTACAGCTGGTCATCAAGGAATAGAGAGGACTTTACACCGACTTCGTGAAAGGTATTTCTTTCCAGGAATGCGTAGGTACGTTACAGAGTACTTGAAAAATTGTATTGACTGCCAACGTTACAAAGCTTCCAATCAGAAGCCCGCTGGGCTATTGCAAACTCCGGTGTTACAACAAAGATCTGAGGTTCTTGCTGTAGATCTTTTTGGTCCATTGCCTGAAGGAGACTTGGGGGAGCGCTGGGTTCTTCTAGTGGAAGACGTAGCTACTAGGTGGGTCGAATTATTCGCCTTAAAGGACGCCACCGCTGAGATTTGCTCCCGTGTCCTCATCGAGGAATATTTCCTTCGATATGGTTTACCGCGACGAGTGATCTCAGACAATGGACCTCAGTTCATCTCGGCTGTGATGCAGCAATGTATGTTTGTTCTTGATGTCAAACAGGAACTGATTCCTGTGTACCACCCTGAAGCAAATCCTGCTGAGCGCAAGAATAGGGATTTGAAGGTTCAGCTGTCCATGCTAGTCAAAGCAGAGCATAATAATTGGCCTAAATATTTGGCTCATGTCCGTTTTTCTATGAATAGTGCTGTTTGTAGCACAACTGGTAAAACTCCTGCTTATCTGACCTTTGCTAGGGAAATGCGTACACCTTTTGACGTCCGCCATGATATTCGTGGCATTATGGAGAAGGAAAATTTTGTGCCACAAGCGACACCTTACTTGCGGTCGTTTGTTAATAGCATGCATGACATTCGTGAACGCGTTGAAAAGTGTCAAGACCAACGAAAGGAGACCGCTGATACTGCACGTCGCCCCGCTCCGACTTATAAGGTAGGTGATTTGGTCTTGGTTAAAACACACGATCTAAGCAACGCTTCTAAAGGTGTAACTAGAAAGTTTATGCCTAAACGTGACGGACCCTACAGTATAAAGCGAATTGTTAGCCCAACAACATTTATTCTGGTAGATTCCGCGAATACTGTCATAGGGAAATATCACTCTACAGACTTAACGCCTTTAACAATTGCACAATCTCATCACGATATTATACCTGTCATGCCCAAAAGAGTTCGTGGTAGGCCGCGTCAACTAGGTCCTTCCACAAGTAATTTGAATCCCAGGTCCGAAACGGGACGTTCTTCCGACCTGGAGGGGGAGTCTGTAGCGCCATCTTATTTAAACGGGCCTATCACTACTCGTAACACTCTTTCCCGCGGCTATTCCAACCAATGGGACTCAACCGCCAGTACCGCCGTTCGCTCCCGCGCGGATTTCGAAACGAACAGCGCCCTCTCGCAGAACAACACACGGCGTTACCGCTCGAGGCGCACAGTAACTATTCCGGCGCGCTACCGCGATTAAGCACATAACCGCATATTTGTTATTGTTATTTATTTTGTAAACGCCTAAAGTACTTGTATGTGTTAACTTTTATACCAATAAACTAGTGCGTTTTACTATAGACTTGTGTTCTCACTTATATATCCGTAAAAAGTTTAATTACATTAGGATCTGAAAGTTTATGTCCGAGTACTGATCCTTTACAATCCTTAAAATTTACAATAAGATGATCTATGCAAGTTGAACTAGTTGCTTTGTTTTTATTTGTTTCAGTTCT
Organism: Plagodis dolabraria; assembly: GCA_963854805.1. Classification (NCBI taxonomy): domain Eukaryota; kingdom Metazoa; phylum Arthropoda; class Insecta; order Lepidoptera; family Geometridae; genus Plagodis; species Plagodis dolabraria. The sequence goes on from OY978444.1 coordinate 26,729,329, forward strand.
AGTGGGTTCATTTAATACCCATTCACAATTAAAATTAAAAATACTGTCATTTTTTTTGTCTACTTTAAGAACATTTAAATTTAAGTCTCCTGCTTGTTTACAATTTGTTTATTTTCTCGAAAAAAAATATTTAAAAGATTATATAATACCTCCAAAAATAGATTTATATCATAATCAGGTCGATATAGTGTAACGATAACTGTTTTCGAAGGTTTTAATTCTATTGCAGCTAATTCACAATTCGTTTCGAAAGACAATTTGTTTAAATCATTCCTAACCTTATAATCTAAAGTGTTCTTTATATATATCGCCGTTCCACCGTGTTCAAAAAATACTCGGTTATAACAAGTCGCCAGTATATAGTTTTCAATGGTCATCGCCTACATCTGGTGATTTTTATACCAAGTCTCCGTCAGGCATAGTACGTCGCAGTCTATTTCGTTCGCTATATGTTCTATTTCTAAGTATTTTCCATGCATACTTCGAACATTAGCATAAAACATTATCGTTTTTGACTTTGCCTTTGGCTTGTTGGAAAATTTGGGCTTTTGATGTTAATTGCAGAGTGCTGCTCGTGGCAGTTGATGAAGTGTAGGGAAGATGTTGTATAACATTTATATTCAATGCATCTGATTACATTAACCGTTACACAATTTTTCATTGTTAAGAAGTTTTTCGTATTTTCATATCTTATATTTGGATCTACATACTTAACATTTTCATTAACTTTTGCCAAGTTAGCTTTTTGCATGTTAATATTATATATGTCTTCATCATGCGTGCTACAATAGCGCAGGCCTGTGATTATTACATTGAACTTCCTTTCCGATTCGTTTAATATACTGCTTAATAGTTTGATGTACTCTCGTTTGTTATAATAAATCGAATTCTCATATTTTGTAATAAGTATTGCTACAGTGTCGTTTCGGTCTTGATTTATGAATTTATTTTTGGAATTTTTAAATTTTTCTTGAAATCCTTCGTCGGGCTTGCAGGAGTTGCAGGTATTATGCTATTCCTTGGCCAACACTATCGGATAATATCACTACGTTTTCTTTCTTCAATATATGTTTGATTTTCATTTCTTGTTCGGATTTCGCTTTAAAATATAATATAATCCCCATGCTTGGCAGGCGTCTTGGAGATTGCAGTAGAAATCGTCAGTTCTTCAGAAGGCACTGCATCCCGCCTCCCGGGATATTCCCTTAGTCGCTTTACTATATTACGGTACCAACGGGAAGAAATAGAGAAATGACATTCCATCCCGGCACCCCACCGGGAATGATGAAATTTAAATGGAATAAACTTGGAAATATACTCTTCCAAACAAAAAAAAACATTTCATAATTTTTGGAGTAATCACGTAACAAACATACAAAAAAACATATAGTAGAAAAGAAAATCTCCTCCTTTTTTGATACAAATGAGTACCAAAGCAGAGCAACCGCGCGAGTACGAGACAGCTCGGCTCCCTTATACCATAAAGCCCGGAGTTTGCCTCGCATCTACCAGTTATCATTGCCAGAGTATATAATTGTTGGCAATTTCGCGATTCCATTCAGCCGGTGAATGGGAACCATTAGGCGGTGCACTCCGAGCGCCCCTCTTGGCTAATAAGTGCATTTCGCTCTACAGGACTCCTTAGTGCCACATTTAAAGCCTTGCAGTTTAAAAATGGCATTTTATGGAACATTGTTGTTTAATCGACGTCATTATGTAATTTCACTAATTAATCAGAGAGGTAATTGGTGTAATTTTCACGGGGCTAATTGGTTTATTGCGTTAGTCGCCATGGTAGGAGTACCAGAAGTGTGGATTATTTCAATGTTCAATTGAGACTGGAAGAGTAAGCACTGAAAGTCAGCCTAGCTATGTTAGGTTTCCACAACGCAACAGCCCGTAAATGAAAAAAAAAAGTTGAATACAGCTTTAAAACCACATTACAAAACTAAGCATTTTCAGTATGTTTGTAAAATAGGGGGGGGGCGGGGGTTCAGAGAAGAACAGATATACCTACCGTAACAAAAATGGCCCAAACTTTTCAACTTTAACGGCCTCTCTAACGGTCTAAATGCTTTTATTGTAGTGGAGTAGCTGTAGTGTTGTATATAGTTCATAGCATTTTGATTAATAAAGGTTCATTTCTTTAGATTTAAATATATAAACATACATTTGTACTCTACTCAACGAAATCTAGACGATGCCATCCCATAGCATATAAAAGGTGCAAAAAATATAACTATCAAACTATACATATTATTTTCACGGCACGTTCTTATTTATTGGGATACCCTTGAAAATAATTTTCTGCCTATAACAATCGTCATTGAGTCAAAGTTTTGAGCCCACATAAAATATCTAAATTTCATGTTACTCCGTATTACTCATTGCGGACTATTAAAAATCCACTGTCTCTGCCCAACCCTCCGGGAAACAGGCCTCATTTTATGTATGGATGTATAAAAATTCATGCCTATTTTAGGGACCACAATTTCAAAATTTTAAATAAATTTATTGCTGTTACCGAGACCCTCAGGCAGGCTTTGCTTATACCTGGATTATCTTAAAAAAATCTAACGAAATTTTTGTAAAACATAATGGCTGTTTTAAAAAAAAACCTGAATTAGAGAAGCGGTTTTTAAGCTATATTGTCATGAGACAGGCACTTTCGTATTTGCAAAGACTTAAAACTTGTGGAATAAAATCTTTATTATGTTGCCTTGGGTAATCCTCGCAGGATCCACGTAGGATTGACAACTTTTTGATGCGATTCTACCTCGTACTCGGTGTGTGGGTCCGAAGAAGGCACGGGTGAAGGCATCTTCAGACTTACGTAGGCTCTCACGGGACATGGCTGTTTAGGGATATACCTGTGTGACTTCGCACGGAGGGCCTTTGGCCCGCCATCAGTGTGGTTGCATGGAGCACACCGCACAGCACGCGCTGGAGGCATGCTCAGGAGGAACGGGACCGCGGCGATCCCTCATCGCAATCTTGGGATCTGACCTCTCCTTGCCGGCTATCGTTGTTATAATAATAGGGTCGACGACGAGACGTCGTGGGAAGAGGTTGCCTCGTTGCGTAACTATTGCTTAACATACGGAGACGGAGGAGCTGGAGAACGAGATATCATCTCTCTCTTCCGATCTGTAGAGCGTGGACAGACGAGGCTTAGGCGAGCCAACTAATTCGCACTCCGTTTTCGCTCATAGGGCCTGCCTCATACCCCCATGTTTCGAGGCATACCATATGGTGGCAGAGGGGATTACCCCCAGAGTTTAGGCCCGTTTAAGCGAGCAGTGATGTCGGTGATGGCTGCTGTGTATGTAGAAGTCGATGACAGCGGATCGCTATGTAGTTTTAGTCGGTAGTGGGATCCCTATTGACCCCTAGTCTGAAATGAATCAACTGCTCCGCGGTGAGGGGTAAATGCATTTTCCCCAAGCCAAAAAGTATAAGTATATTTAAGGTTTATAAACGTTTACCATTCAAAACAATAAGTGACCATGTTACATACAAATTAACCAGTATCGTTTACCAACACGCTAGACCGAATTGATTAGGAAAATGACACCGTGCACCTTAGTATACAGTATACTCGGAATAACACTGCCAGAAATGGAGAAACAATTGCGAGCTACAAAGCTATAGACCTGGAAAAGTACGCCAAGGATCCACCGTTGGCCATCACGATGAACTGCCACTCTGTCAAGAGTGCCCGACTACGAAGTACATATGCACATAAGCGGCAAGCATGAAAACTTGTGCAATTTGATACTAGCTAAAATTTGATTACAATACAATAGAATTACAAATCAGTCACAAGTTATACTTACCTGCTAATGCTACCTGCCTGTATATCTAAATGCCAAGGATGAGATTATCGAATGCTTATACATTGGAATCGATAAATAACGGTCCACTGAATTCCCTTCATCATTCCTAACGTTTTTCCGCTGACAATTCGGAAATCTGTCCTGTATCAGATACCGTCGGCAGAGCGTGTCGTGTGACGTCACAACATGGCGACAGGTAGGCAGGAGCCGGCCGGAGATAGGATCCGGTCATCCTGCCCATTTCCGGTCTTCACGCGGCCGTGGCGCTTCCGGCCACGCGTCGCCGCCGTGCTGCCCATAGATCTATGCGGGCTGGATGCGATAGTGGTGTAATTGATGTGCTGCTGCTGTTTATGAACGTTAATTATGAGACAAGGTGATATGATTAGCCGTTTGGCCGTGAGACGGTAATGATCGTGATGCGACGTGATGTGTGTACTTAGGTGGAGGAGTCAGTCAGCTATGTTATATTAGCAGAGGATTTTGATACTTCTGCTGATTACCTATCCTAAATTTAATCTCAAGTTGTATTTAAGTTCAACTTTTAAATTTAACTGAGATAAAAATAAATCACTAAAGAAGTTGTCAGGAGCTATTTATATTAGAAAACTGCTCTATCAGTAAAATTGGTTGCAGGCATAGCTATTTATTACCGAATTCAAAAAAGTTTTTGTTTGTGTGGGTTCCTCATAACTTTTTACACCGATTTTGGTGAACCGATTTTGAAAATCCTTTTTTAGTTTGCAAGCTGATGCTTGTCGTTTGGTCCCATTTTGGATTTCATCAAGATCGGTCAAGCCATTTTTGAGTTACGCTCCAATAACTGAAAAATATTCACCTATCTTGATGATATAGTCGTTGACAATGAATGAGAATCGATCCCGTAAGTAGCAAGGGTCACTTAAAATAGTGAATACATTTTTTTACCAAAAAATGGAACCGACTTCAACACCCAAAAGTGTGAAATAACTTGTCGAAGTCGGTACCATGTGCACAATTTTGTGATAATAGGTACTTTTGAACTATCATGGTACCGACTTCAACAAGTTATTCCCACTCTTGGGTGTTGAAGTCGGTTCCATTTTTGGTAAAAAAAAATCATGATTTTTTTTTATTAAAAGGCTGGTACTTGTCACGAGGTCCCATTTAAATCTTGAGAGAGATCTGACGAGTAGTATTTGACTGAAAATCAACAAAAAAACTGGTTACAATGATATGGATTCTTTACTTTTTAGTGCCTTTTTTTGTTGTAGAATACATATTTTCAGTTAGAAGTCGGTTTTTTTGTTAAAATGTTGTACCATCGCTTTATTCACATTTGCTTGATCAAAACTCAACTATTCACTGAACTCGATGACTCGGTCGTTAGGTAGTGTCTCCTGATTCGTGTTTGTATGTCACAAAGATCAACATAACCAAGCTAGTAAGAAAATGAATTACGAAAATATAGCCTGTCTCTTCCAAGCAGCAAAGTTTCCATTCGATCTCCACGGCACATCACCCGACGTCTGCAAGATGAGTTTTGTGAAAATGAATTCGTTGTGGAGGCACAATTGGAGCCCAGCGCGTCGTCTGTGTGTGTCTTGGACGTGTCCATGTCTGTTACTTAGTTTAGACATTGTGCGGATATACGCACAGAACCACAGATGGCAGAACTCTGTATCTTGACTGACGTGATGTTGCAACTTGCAAAATTTCATTTTAATATTATCCCACCTCCAGTGAGTGGTGGTAGCGACTTCGAATCCCTCTAGTGGTAGTTTTTTTTCCTTTTGTTGTTATTTAGTTTACTACGTAGAGTAAATACTCTATTAATATATAAGATTTCTCAAAAATGGTATGTAATGTTGCCAGAATATCTCTAAAATGTATCCAGAAGGTGAACTCTACCGGAGACTTATTAGCAGCTAGTAAGAAGCGAGATTTTAAATTTGGAATCTCATATACTGTCCAGTAAGTAAGTACTTACTGGACAGAAGTTCATCCTCTTTAGATCTTCTTAAAAAAAACATAGTACCAGACACAGATTAGAGTTTAGCCATTATAACATGGTTATGTGATGGAGAAAAAACAACCATTTTACGACGCAGAAAAAGTATGCACGTTGCGTTTTGTACTAAGTAATGTTTTAGAAATGTAGTGTGGGATATTATGTTTGTATTTAGTAATTTCAGTTTATAAATCATGTTGGATTACAACTTGCCATTCAAAAATTAACATGAAATTTCTAAAACAATAATTTATATTTTTTTTACTAAAACATTCATGTATTTAATGTATATATAGAACGATGTTCAAATTAAACGCAAACTTTTTAGTAAAAAAAAAAGACTGTCGGGATTTCACATTCAATTGCAACAATTATGTTTTAATTTACCGCGTGATATAATATTTATCAGCGTTATTTGTTGTAATACTTACTATAATTTTTGAGTAAAGCATTATACAAGCCTCAACCTGTAAGAAAGCCATCCTGGCCTCGTATAGTAGAGTTCTTTCCATCCTAAGATTGTCTGGAAGAGATAGCTGCAATCGATAAGACCGCCCATTGGACCTACTTAAATTAACTATTCCATGTACCGTAAACATGTGTACGGTACATGTGTACGTATCGTATATAACTGGACCTCACCAACGTTCGGTCCGGTAGGCCATATTATACTTATCCAGGAAGCCTTACTTGGCCAGGAAGGCTTTCTTACTGGATTCTGCAGTAATGTACCAATACATACATATGGGAGAAAACTATTATATTAGCAGTAGAACTCTTTGTGCGAGTTCATCCGGGGATGTACTGCCAAGCAGTAATGTTCGCGTTACTGTGTTCCGTTTGAAAACGTCGTGTTTGAAGGATATGGGTGCCGCGCCGGTGTAATTACAAGCACATGAGATTTAACAACTTTATATTTCGGGGTAATGGGTGCAGTGCATTTTGTAACTTTGGCGAACTGCATTTGTATAGGCAGAGGTTATCTTTTAACACTCCCTTCCCCCACAATAACATAAAAAATATTAGCTAAATTATACACGGGCGTAAGCAAGCAATAAAAATACACAGAAACATCCATCCAAACACATTTTATGAGGTATGTAACATATCGTTATTCTAAAGTAAATCAATAAGTATTGAGATCAAATCAAGCTGGTTGCCAAAATTCTTTGCTTGTTTTGCTTGTACCTACAACCACCCTGTGGTGATCTCTTGAGTCGAAGGGTTGCGGGGCTAAGAAAAGCGTTGGATGAAACGTTATTTAATTTCATAACCGTGACAGGTGCCCGGGGGCCACCTGACAGCGGTCATGCCCATATGTTGCCTCCGCTCCGCCGCCGCACGCGAGCTACGCCCTTCATTAACGTCATCTTACTACTCGTCCTTACCATAATATCCTTGTAACGTTCTGAACGCAATAAAGAAAGCTTTCTCAGTAAGGCTCTTCAAGAGGCTTGGAGAGAACTCTCTTTTCAGAGTGGGGAGTTGTAACTAAAAGTTTTGATACTGTATGAGCCTTATTGTCCACTGATAAACATAACCTGTCCCTCTAAAGGGGTTTGCAGTAATTCCCACGCTTGGCAGACGTCTTGTAGATTGCAGTATAAGATAGCAGTTCTATAGAAGGCGCTGCTGCCCACCTTCCGGTATTTTCTCTTAGTTCCCTCTAACGACACCGACGGGCAGAGATGGGAGGTGGGAGGGGGTGACATTCTAACCCGGCACCCCACGGACTTGTTTTGATAACAATATCATACAGCGATATATGGTTATTCTCAAGTCAAATAAGTATTTGGTTCAAATCAAGATGGCTGCCAAATTCGATTTCTATAATTTGAAATTCTTTTTAAGAGCAGGCAGTCAAAAATAATTCCCACGCTAGCTCCGCCCATGCGGCGCAACGATCCCCGCTGCACCGAACGACGCGATGTGCAGCGGCGCACGCGTCTCGCTTATAAAAATATTTATGTTGTTATTAGATTCGCGAACACAGATACCATTGAGACGATTTCAACTTTTTTTATAATCTTATTCACGTGTCGAATTTCGATACATACAGTAACTTTGTATATACTGCAATTGATGTCACGTTTTTATTTTTATCAACATTAGTAATATTTCTTAGTGAGAAATTGATTATTTGATTTACTTCTCAAAATTATTCTTACGGTCGACAGCAGGTCATAAAACTAAAGCCAAAAGTTTTACTTTTTACAATATGATCATGTCTGCTCGACTTTATTGGTATATATTATTATGTATGTATTGGTATATATATTAAACATATTTAACTGACTTCCCAAAAAAAAGAGGGTTCTTGAATTGACTTGTCTATTATTTATTTTATGTTTGACCACACATAACTTTTTTACTGAACCTTACATCTTGAAGATTATATATAAATAATATAATTTAATTTCATCAACATCGGTCGAACGGTTTGCCTGGTTTTGCCAGTTACAGTCACCTTACTAAAAAGTAATTTGCCAAAATGCCTAAGTGTAAGTGGCAACTATGAATATAGATGAAAGTTATTGGTAACCAGTGATAAAATCTATAAATAATATGTGAATAATAATCTCTCTTGAAAAGTCTGTAGTCAACAGTATATCAAATAACCTGTCGAAGTCACTTACATGAGCACAAAATTGAGATCATATTGAACCGGCACAAAATTGAGATCAATGAGTTATTTCAGACTTTTTAATATAAAAAATTGTTTTCAAGTCTTTTTTTTTTAATTTTCTTTGCTATGTTGTTGTGTCGCAGTCTCTGTGTTTAAAGAGCATCAACATATTATAAACCTTATTATATCGTAGTAACGAAAGTGATTTCTACTGATTAAACTTACTACGAAAATTTCATTACCCCTTGGCATCCGCGTGGACGATAATTTATGAATGAATCAACATTGTTCTCAGTATCTTGGAATGCGATTAATCAGATTACACATCATTAGAATAAAGTAAAATACCATCAAATTGAATGAGCATAATTATAATATATTATATTATATTTGCTGAATATGGGTGCAATTGACCTGATATAAATGGATTTGATTTGATTAAATGTTTGTTGTGGGCAATATATTTTACCATGACTCGTCATACATATATGAATTATAGTTTTTCATAACTGTGCTACTGTACACGTTCCCATAATAATATAAAGTAGGTTGTTTTTTATGGCTCATATAGTTTTTAACTATTAATTACTAATGTTGAAAATATGTTCGTATACATCCTAGTACGTTTTATTTTTCAGTTACAGTCGTAAACAGAAAGATGTTATTTTACTATCACTCTGCTTTTAGATACCAACTATGGTAAAAATTAGACCAACCAGATATAGATCTAGCCACTTCTAAACAGCAGGATAAGATTTTTTTTACCAAACTTGCAGAAGAGTCTATACACGCAATTGTAAGGGCCTTAAACTTTGGGATATTTAATAAAAAAAAATACACAACTGCAGAAACATTGTAGAGAACATGTTATACAGGCTTCTTTTAATGCAACATGGCAGACAAGTGAAAGAGTGAGTGGCACTGGAACAGGTGACTAAATTAGACATTAAAATAAAAACAGTGGATTCTTAGACTGTTACTAAGTGGTATAGTCTACAGAGGTTATAGACAAATTAAGTTAAGATGTATATAAATCAACAAAAAATCATTTATGAAATAAAAAATATAGTGTTTTCAATTTATACAGTTTTAATGATATGCAAAAGTGTGCGTGAGAAATAACGAGCATCGAAAACGAAAAGTCAAGTTTGCATTCCCCCCGATCGTCACCCCGTGACCACAATCACTGCAAAGTGTTTGAAACGTCAAGACAAAAATAATGATAAATATACGCGATTTAAACCGTTTAATGTTGTTTAATTACTAATAATGATAAATATACGCGATGTAAACCGTTTAATGTTGTTTAATTACTATGTGAAACAATCGCGAAAACTTAAGTCAAGTCTTCTTTTTACGGCGGGTACTGAAGCATTTGCACTTTGATGTTGCAAGTCACCCTCGACAGCCTCCTCTTGATTTTTTCTTTTTCTAGAAGTATCTACATATTCTTGATCCCGGATCATTCTTTTCTTTGGGAGGTGGGGATCGACCAGCTCGGGCAGAAGGCAATCCATATAGAATGTGACTAGTGTTGTCTCCATTTTTTTCTTCCAAAATTCTTCATCTTTTTGTAGAATTTCTATTTTTAATATGTTGTATCCATACTACACGGCAAATAAGCATTTAGTTATATTACAAATGTGCATTTAGCCTTCAGTTTGATAATACCAATCAGATTTTTGATTGATATATACCTGCAAAAAATATAATTATACATTTTACAAACAATCAACCTGAAGCCTTCAGAAAAGCAACTGTACATTTCTGTTTGTCCGACAATCAATTTTGCACAATTTGTTAGAATGTGTAGATAGAATTTGTTAGTTCGTATACGAGTGCCAAGTAAGGATAAATGTCGGGAGAGCAGTCGAATGACACCTGTCAAAAATCCATAATGGCGATTTCAAGACGGCTACCATACAAACTGCTCCACCCCTGCTGAAGCCCGGCCTTCAGAAAGGGGGTGTTGGGAATATGAATAAATTAATTTAAATACATAAATTCAGATAATTTACACGTCAGATTTTTTGCACGTCAAGAGTACAACATCGCTCTTTACCATCTATCTAATACCCTACTTACCGAATTGGGGGCGAAGGCGAGTATAATACATATCAACGATGGCATTCCCAGAGGGGTATTGCTTCAGATAGGAGGCTGGCCATAATATTTAAGTCTTACTCCACACAATTATGTCAATGCGTTGTCTTTTGTGTGGGTACTCAGAAAAAATATATTGTTTATACCAACCCTACAGAGGTGTGACAAGTGCAGGGTGATAATAATGTAAAGTTTTTTTTTCAGTGTGAAAAAGAAAATTTAAATGTATTTATACATATATAAGTTTTTTTTATTTAATTTTACCTGCTGGTCTGCTATAGATAGGTCAAAATAATTTTAGCCTAATATAGGTAGTATATAAAATATTTCCATTACGAAATTTCCTGTGAATAAAATGTGCAAATTTAGCAATACTTTATTCAAAGAATTACTCACTTATTTTCATGTAGTGGAAGAACACAGTCTAAACTTATTATATGAGATGGCGACTCCGACAGTTCTCCCTGTTCCGAGTGATCTCGGACTTCGACTGATTTGTTATTTTTTTTCCTGAGAAAGAAGGTGCATTTTATGAGCACAGTCAATTATTCAACTCTATTTATGTATAAATCGATACTTATATGTACATGTCTAAGTGATAAAATGTATATTTATAAGTACATATGCAGGTGACTTTGTAGATAATCTCTTGAATATATACCTACCTAGTTGCCTGATTCTGAATATTCTTTTTCATTGATATAAATCTACATCTAGTCTTGAGGGACATAAACAATGTTCGATGTTTTACTGCGATATACCTACCCACCAAACCAAATGCTTTGATTTGCTCGCTTGTGTTATTATTATTTAGCAACACTCAACTCCATTTACGGTTGAACGGCAGCTGTACTTTAGAGCCAGATAATTTTAGTTTACACCTGTTTGGCACCTTCAACCACATCACTTACCATCATGTGAGACCATAATTATACATATACCAGATATTATTATGGTACCCTACTAATCATACTTAGATTAGTACGACATATAGTTATTTTATAGCTCCATTACAGTACTATAGTAACCTAGTTGGTATAGAATCTCTTAGTTCGGTAGAGATAGTACCTATGTTTCATGAATAGAATAACCACCAAAACACAATCGAATATTAAATTTGCATAGGTACAATAGGTAAAAAAAAACTTAAATATTAATAACGAAAAATACTTACGCTTTTGCCTCCCTCATAATTCTTGCAAAGTCTTTGTATCGACTCTTCTGCTTCCTTTTTTTATTTTTTTGGTTATCTTTATTTCCCATATTGATTGATATACCTACCAAGATACTTACGTATTTATAATGCACGGGTGATAGCGCGCGAGCGATAGGTCCACGTCCAACGGCGCACAGCGCGGCACTGAAGGACAGCTCTTACGCATTGATTTTATTTCGTAATCGTTAGCTAATAAGGTTGAATATCGAATCTTCCGATTGACCGTAATCCTGCACAGAACTAAAGGTCGTAAGTCTAAAACACAATTTAATTTATTATGAGAATACTAATTACTCTAGGTAAATTTTACTTATACAGCGGATAATTAACTACATTTCCTTTCTATGTGTATTTATTATTGATATGTAACTGATGTAGTTTCCAAGAAAAATCCAAAAATGTAAAGAAAAGGCTTCATTTTAAAAAATTAAAACTATCGAGTAAATTTCTTTCAAATGTGTTTCTGTCTGAACAACGGATAGATAAAGGTGTGTTAAAAAAAATCAAATATTTAAGTTATCGTGTCGATTGCATATTTAAGTTGCTTCAAAAACTAGTCGAATTAGAGTATTTTTTCCGCAGCCTCATCTTAATGGGTGGTTATTTTTGAATTGAATGTAAAATACTCAAACTGTAAGGGATTTCGGGCTAAGGCAAATCTGAAAACAATATTTCGTATAACTTTATGTAATTAATGGTTCTGTGAACGAATTACTATTAAAGAGAAATTAAACACAACTTAAGTAGAATACTAAACGGTTGCGTGCAATTAAAGTCGTGTTTCGTTCCACGCCCACTTAATTTGTGCCCCTTTGTAGGGGACGTGATGCGACATGTGTCGAGAGGTTTGTTCTTACATCTTTGAATGTTCAAGGACTTCCTGATTGAATAAAATTAAATTACTTATTACTACTGTAAATAAAGAATTTTATTCCATCTCGTTTTTTCATGTTTATAACATTAGTAAGGTGTGTTTCACAAATAATTTAAAATAGTAGATTATTTACCATGGGAGCAAACAACCATTTTAAAGGCGAAAATGTTTCTTTGAGACCTGAGCGTAACCAAAGATTCTAAAGTAGAATCCTGAGTGCAGCGAGGATAGATTACTTGATAGGATATTACTTGAGGGTGGTAGCAAGCCAGGCAAGCATTCACATAATGCACTACCACCATAATTCCAAGGCCGTGCCGGGCACGATAGTTGAACATGACAAAAAAATCTTTTAATTTTCTCTTAACAAATAATAATTTCAGATATTAGAAATTAAGTTACATCATGATAAATTATTGGTAAAAACTCATTATTACTTATGAATCAATAACATTTTTTGCGTAGAAAGTTGTGTTTTTTGTTACGCTCACTGCCTGTTAGGTTAGCCTTTGACCAGTATCTCACCTGATGGTAAGTGATGACGTGGCCGAAGATATTATTCAGGCTAACCTAGAATTACTGGCTCTCAAGCTGCCGGAACACACCTTTAGGTGTTTGGCGACAGATTTTCTACTTGAGGGTGGTAGCTAGCCAGACGGGCATTCGCAAAATGCCCTACCACCATGCTATAACGACTGCCATCCTAAGACAACAACCGGGACCGACGGCCTCAGTAGTAATGTCACCAGCGGTCACCCATCCAAGTCATGACCGAGGCAGACGTTGCTTAACTTTGCTGATCGATTCAGAACGGCTAAGCAAACTTCGCTACGAGCGCGTCAAAAAAATCTCGATATATTCTTTTGGGTCACGCATTAATTCTATAGGTTTAAACTTATTAAAATTGTCGTGCTACATTTTGCCCACGACAAACTTGCAAAATACCTAGTTAAGACCTTCTTGTTAACAAAACAGGTGTATCGTAATAATTTAGTATTTAGTTATATTATTATTAAATGAGGGACTGTAAAAACTGCTTATTATGATCTGCATTGAAACTTAAATATATCTGCCTTTATGCTGTTCATATACTGTACTGTATAAGCCGGATTGTCCACTGCTGAACACATCCTCCCCTATAAAGGGGGGGGGTTTGCCATAATCCCCACGCTTGGCAGGCATCTTGGGGACCGCAGTTTTATTATGATGATAATAATCATCATAATAAAACCAGAAAATAGTTGACTGGAGGCCCGTAGGGGATTAAAATTCCTACTCTCGGCTGGATATACGCAGGTTGTCAATATCTCAAAAATATATAGACACACTGAGAAAAATTACTTCATTACTTATTGAGGTGCAAAATAATACTTACAAAATAATAATAATGCTGACGCACCCCCCCCCATTGCTACCTGTAGGTGTCGTAAGAGGCGACTGACTAAGACTGACAGAGAGGTCGGCAGCAGCGCTTTCTGAAGAACAGATATCTTAAACTGCGGTCCCCAAGATCGTAATTTCACTTTGGATTTGAAGCGTTCGTAGCGAGGTTAGCTTGGCCGTTCTGAATCGATCAGCAAAGTTAAGTAACGTCCGCCTCGGTCATGACTTGGATGGGTGACCGGTGGTGACATACTACTGAGCGCTTCCGTGCTCCGGGGGGACGTTAAGCCGTCGGTCCCGGTTGTTGTCTTAGGATGGCAGTCGTTATATGGTGGTAGGGTGGTAGGGCATTTTGCCAATGCCCGCCTGGCTAGCTACCACCCTCAAGTTGAAAATCTGTCGCCAAGCACCTAACGGTGTGTTCCGGCAGCTATCCTTGAGAGCCCGTCATTCTAGGCTAGGCTGAACAACATCTTCGACCACATCATCACTTACCATCAGGTGAGATAGTGGTCAAAGGCTAGCCTATCGGCAATAAAAAAAATTAAATCTAATTATTAATTAAAAGAAAAAGACGCTTGATGGAAACCCTATAATTGAATACTACCTTTTTTACCCGCCCAATGGCATTTCAATTTCTCACGTGGAACGAGAAACTAATTTATTAGCGAGTCAAAATAAATAGATTGTAGCGTGGACAAGCGTGACGAAACGGAATATTTTGTTTTTACATCATTTCTCTACGTGATATAATTTAGAAAAAGGGGGTTTCGCTAGGTGAGACAAAAGGTATACAAGCGTGTCTAATTTTGAAGGAACGTCTACCTACACACAATACAGCCTGTTTAATGTCCCTCTCACCTTTAAATGCGTTCAACAAAAGAGGACTGTTAAGTAGGTGATCAAGTCTGGATGTGAGTTCAAAAAGAATATTCGGAGAACCAACTCTGAAAAGTATGATAATTATGATACATTTTTCAGTTTTAATATTTCTATTTTTGGGATTAACCATGTTCTGCGAATACATAACAAAATTACGAGAGGGATAATATAGGGATGAATGGCGCAGGTTCGAATCCCGTACATGACTACTTAATACATATTTTCGTCTCTTTGTAATTTTGTAATGTAATTCGCGGAGTATACTCAGTCATAGCACGGTAATGTTATCTATACAGTATTTCAACTCCATATAAACGGACGAATCGCGACTTATAACTACGCGCCTCGATCTCGGCCTGCGCTCCGCACGCAGACAGTCGCGACTGCGTCGCAGTGACGAATGGACTGTGTGTTATTTTTTTAACAATAACCGCGAGATATTTTCACTAAAAGAAGTTTATGTACATGACGAGTAGGATATATTGTGCTGTTTTTGGTTGTATGAATTCCTCAAAAACGCATCCAGATAACTTTTTTTACATAACCTGGAAACTGAAAGGTAATACTATAAAATATATACTAGTCTACATAGTTGACGGTACATAATGTGTGTCTATTTAATGGACTAGTATTTCCTTTAATCCCTCGAAAAAAAGATGTCTCGATTAATTAAAAAAGTGAATAGAGTAAAGGAAAGTGATTGACACGAGTGAAATATGTAGTCATAAGCTATATATTAGAATTCGGATTTTTTATACTTTAAAATTTAATAATAAAGCATTTTGTATGTCTCACAAATATTTTTCGGACGCAAATTTTTAAGATTGATTTTTTATTCAAATATAAATATGATTTTTAATTAAATCTACCTACTAGTCTTTAGTGAACACTTCCTGTTCATTTCACAAATAATTTTATTTGTTTATATAAAAAAAAGTATATATACAATCACAAAACTAAATGCAAACACAAAGTAGGCAAATTTAATTAAAATGCTGCAGGCGGCTAGCCCTATCGCATGTTTACGTACAGCGCGGCTGTAGGTAGGTAGTTATTTCAACGACAGAGCCGAGTTAAGATACTGTATACCTAGATAACATTACCGTGGTCATGGCATTGATAAAAATATAAACTTTTTACGGTTGCGTCATCGTTAACAAGTTTACAGCTGATTGCAATAATTAGTATTGTTTGTAGTACAACTTAAGTTGAACTATAGATGTCGCTCCATCTCCATACGATGGAAAGTGTAAATAATCTTGGACTTTGTCGTCGTTGTCCAAGAAAATCGACGACACGCGGGCCCCAGCGAAGGCTAGTTGTATCAGAAATAGGTAGGTATGTAGTATATATACAATAATTTTACATACTTGGTAATGTATTTATCTCGAAGAAATAACAAATACACTGGCTTCAAAAACATGGTAAATCAATAATTGATTATACGAGAGAGAGAGAGCCTATCACTTTTAAACAACCGGACGAGCGTATCAGGACATTGTCATTAAATTAAGCGCAGGCGTCCATACTTTCAATACCTTATAATGAATATCTCCGTCAATTTGAAAAAAATCCAAAAACTGAATAGACAAAATAATTTGTGGACTTAACAAACCTGCTCATAAATTTAGCGAGTATCGGTAGAGAAATGCGACCTGTAGACCTAGAGGAGAACAACCGGACATAAGAAAGCATTTTTGTCTAAGTGGAAGCAGAGACGCTTCGCTCGAACTTCGAGCGAAGCGTCTCTGCTTTTTTTTTTTTTTTTTTTTTTTTTTTATGCCTGATAAGTTAGCCTTTGACCACTATCTCACCTGATGGTAAGTGATGATGTGGTCGAAGATGTTGTACAGGCTAACCTAGAATTACTGGCTCTCAAGGACAGCTGCCGGAACACACCGTTAGGTGCTTGGCGACAGATTTTCAACTTGAGGGTGGTAGCTAGCCAGGCGGGCATTCGCAAAGTGCCCTACCACCATGCTGTAACGACTGCCATCCTAAGACAACAACCGGGACCGACGGCTTAACGTGCCCTCCGAAGCACGGAAGCGCTCAGTAGTAATGTCACCAGCGGTCACCCATCCAACTCCTGACCGCGGCGGACGTTGCTTAACTTTGCTGATCGATTCAGAATGGCCAAGCAAACTTCGCTACGAGCGCTTCAAAAGTTTTGCTTCTTAGTTCGAGCCTCGAACTAAGTTCTCACTCGGTCAATAAGCTTGTAGTTCTATCCCATGCGTTGAGACTTAGACACGAGGTACCATGTACTGTCTATTTGACTTTTCATTTAGTTCTAAGTATGCAGTGAATTTTTTTATGCTGTCGCGATGAATCCAGCGCGCTGCCCACCTAATATTAAGCGGTAACGTCTGCCTATGTCTGCTCTGAGACAAACAGTTGTTTAGAAGTCAAAAGTCTAAAGTTCCCGTAATTTCACGGGCACCTTTCAAACCGCAACGCAGTAATATGAACATTACTGCTTGACAGTATACATAGGTATATTGGCAGAAGTTCCCCGGACGAACTTGTACAAAGACTTCTACTGCTACAAAAAAGTTATTTGAATATAAAAAGTAACTAGGTTACAGTTGGGATAGCTCAAATCGACTGATTGCTATCGACATATGTTGTGATGATCCGATTCTGATTTCCGTCCCTACTAATACGACGTATCTAATAGAACCTTCGGGGCCAGTGAGAACGCTTGTGGTTAAGTTTTTTGTTTCCGTTGCTACTTAATTTACACATGATTTTTAACGGTACTGCATAGATAACTGGATGTTTCATGAAGTAGAAGACGCGGTGAAAAGTCTTGTTTACTTCAAAAAAAGGAGGTTCATATTATAATAATCACACTACATATAGAATCAAATTATAAAAAAATAGTATTTCTAAATATGATTCAAGCATAATCTCATGCTAGGCGTAGGTACATATTTTTTCTTGTGCTCTAAAATGTGTATGTGATGACTATTGGTGGATTTTCCTCTTACACCGTTTCTTCATACCTATTTTCTACACTGAGAAAAATGATTTCCGTCCTTCATTACTTATTGACGTGCATTCTGCTTCGCTCGCGCTAGGTGCGTTAAGTGCCTAGGCGATCACGCGACAGCAGCGTGCACTCGCACCCGGGATTCGCCGGACCCACCCAGTTGCGTTCTGTGCGGTGCTCAAGGGCATACCGCGAATTACCGTGGTTGCCCTAAAGCACCACGAGTGAACCACAGGGTGGCAAGGCATAGGCCCCGTCCCTCCTATGACCGTTACCAACGAGTCAGCCCCAAACTAACGGTAGTGCCTGCTTCACAGGTGATACCCGCGCCGCTCCCCGCCCGTAACGCATGGTCTAAACCACCTAGTATGGTTAAGACCGTCGCTCCGGCCCGCGCGCCTGCGCCCGCACCCGCACCCGCCCGCACCGCGGCCCCTGCCCGCGCACCGGCCCCGGCTCGCCCCGCGCTCCCGGCACCCGTTGCCAACACCGTTCGCGCCCCTCCCCGCGCCGCTTCCCGGCCACAAGCTCCCCCTATGCCATTGATGGCTGCCCCTCTTCAAGAGGCAATCAACATAGTCAGCGATCTGGCTATGTCGGTTGACATCAATGAGGTACAAGAGCTATTCCACAAGATGCAATACGCTCAATCCCCAGCGGACGTGATCCAATACACATTGGAACACGCGATCTTACTTAGCGCCCTTAAGCGCTTCGTTCCCCAGGCCCCTCCCCAGTACAACCACTATGGGTAGTACAACCGCACGCACGAAACCGCGCTCAGTTTCGTTAGCGTCATTCAACGCTAACGGTCTCTTTAGACAACGTGACCTTGTCCACGACTTTTGTTGCACCCACCTTATATACATTATATGCGTGCAGGAAACCCTTCTAAAACCGGGGAAGGCGAACCCTAGGTTTGCCAATTACAGAACGGTACGTGATGATAGAGTGAACTCCCGTGGGGGAGGCACTCTTATCTATTACAAAAGGTCCCTGCACTGCTTCCCCTACCTACCCCGACTCTTGTTATTATGGAAGCATCTTGTTGCCTCCTAGCTATGACTGGTCATCAACCTATAGTCATAGCGTCCTGTTACCAAGCTTGCCAAAAGCCGATCGTCCGAGCTGACTTAGAAGCATTGTTCTCATTAGGAAGCGCCGTCCTTCTGATTGGCGACTTCAATAGTAAGCACATCCTATGGAATTGTAACGTCAACAATCCCAGAGGTATTGCACTTGAAAAACTAGTCGCAGAACTTAATTTTGACATAATTGCGCCCACTGAGCCCACTCACTACCCTCATATGGAAGACTTTCGACCTGACTTGCTTGACATGGCACTACTCAGAGGCGTAACACTTCAGTTACGCTCCATAGAAGTGGTTCACGAGCTTCACTCTGACCACCGACCCATTATACTGCGACTAGGTCCCGACCCAACGACAGACCTCCCCCGCCCCACTAAGACGATAGTGAACTGGAAGCAAGTAGGCGATGCCCTAAAGGCTATCAGTTCACCGGACCTTGACAAGATCCCTGACGACATCCTGACTAAAGATGACGTAACCCTTGCGATCGATTCGTTCACTAATCACCTCTCCACCGTAGTAGGTGCATCCGCAAAGGAGGTCATGGTGCCGGACGACCGGCGCCTTGTCATTCCAGCGGATGTGAGACGATTAGTGACGGAAAGTAAAGCAGTGATCCGACATTACGACTCTTACCCCAGTAAAGAGAACAAAACAAAGAAACGCCACTTTGAACGCATGGTTCAAAGTCGCATGTCTGAGTTGCGTGATCAACAATGGGGTGACAAGCTTTCAAACCTCGTGCCAAGCCACCATGCTTATTGGGACTTGGCGCGAGGTTTGAAAGGAAGTAACTATAACGACATGCCTCCCTTATACAGACCAGTCCCACTAGTCCCAGCGTTCTTTGACGAAGACAAAGCTGAGTGCCTAGCTGATAGCCTAGAGGCTCAGTGTTCCCCTAACGTAGATCACGTTGACCAAGCTCACCTCGATTCGGTGGATGCTGAAGTCGAACGTAAAAGCTCTGTGGTCACCTCTGAACTCCCACCAATCACCTTAGCGACTTACGCTGAGGTGGCGAGACTGATCAAGGCCCTCTGACCGCGCAAATCCCCCGTTGCCGATGGCATCTCCAACAGGGTTCTTAAAACCCTCTCTCCTCCTCTCATCCATCTCCTAGTCAGCATCTTCAATGCTGCTATGAGCCACTGCTTATTCCCAGACACCTGGAAATGTGCAAATGTCATTGGCATTCACAAACCAGGCAAAAGCTCATCTGACCCCACCAGTTACCGCCCCATCAGCCTCCTCAGTGCCTTAGGCAAACTTTACGAGCGGTTACTTGCAAACCGTCTCCAGTCCCATGCTAAGGAACACCACCTTATTCCAGATGAGCAGTTTGGCTTCAGACCCGGACACTCATGCGTCCAACAGGTGCACCGCCTCACGGAGCACATCATTGAGGGCTTTAACAAGTACTCCAAACCCCAGACAACGCTAGCAGTCTTCCTCGACGTAGCGAAAGCTTTTGACAAAGTCTGGCACAATGGCTTGATTTACAAGCTATACCAATTTGGCGTGCCAGAACGTCTTGTGCTCATCCTACAAGACTTCCTTAAAGCCAGAAGCTTTCGCTATCGCGTGGAAGGCACCCTCTCCTCCCCCCACCCAGTCAGAGCCGGAGTCCCTCAGGGCTCCGTGCTATCACCCATTCTCTTCGCGCTGTATACCAGCGACATCCCACGCTCTCAGCCTAACGTCCTATTAGCCCAATACGCGGATGATACCGCTATTTATACCACTGGGTGGCGTATCAGTAGAAAATCCATTTTCGCCCTTCAACGGGCCATCACCGAGATCGGTGACTGGTTCCGTAAATGGCGCATCGCGGTCAACCCAGTTAAAAGTGCAGCTATGTACTTTACTGAGAAGACTCGCCCCCGTTACCCGCAACCTTTAACTTTGTTCGACCAACCCATCCCCTGGGTTAGTAAAACAAAATATCTCGGAGTCACCCTTGATCGGAATCTCACCTTTAACGATCATATAACAACCGTCCGAAACAAAGCGGCCTTTGTAATGGGTCGCCTTGGTCCCCTGATTCGCAAAGAGAGTAAAATGTCTCTTAGTAATAAGAAGACACTTTACACTGCCTGCATCCGCCCCATCATGACTTACGCATCAGTAGTGTTTAGTCATGCTAGTGAGGCCCATCTTCATTAGCTTCAAGTTATTTAAAACCGTTTTCTTCGTAATGCAACCGGCGCCCCGTGGTATATCCGGAACACCGAGTTGCATTGCGACTTAAACCTTCCCTCTTTAGCACAGTTCAATAAGGACTGCGCCCGCCGATACTTTGATCGAGCGCCCCATTGGTTGTCCAGGCATCGAACTACTCGACTGCCTCTTCTATCCCATTTTTCAAACCCCCCCGTCGCCGACCACGGCAGGTATTAGACGACCCAGATGACCCCATCGCAGCCATTACGTTGGCATTTTTAGCGTTATCCGCAAGTCGTCGAGGTAAAATCCCCAGGTGTGAGGTAATTAGAGGTCACACAATCAAACACCGAGCTCGCCGGCGAGCTCGAGGCAAAAACAAGGTCACGATAAATTGCTCTCCAAATAGTCAAAGAGTATTATTCAGTAGGGCCCAATTGTGCAACACTGCAGTTGCACAGAGGCATTTTGTTCCGATCCCCCCCATGTCTCTCGACAGCGAGACAAGCCGAGGTCCGAACCACAGTGGTGCCCTTGAGCTCGCTGTCAACCCCTCCTATAATAGCGGTACGTTTTCGGCGTCCGCAGGAGACGGAGGTAGAAGGCGCTTTTCGCCTTCTACGCCCGTCTCGGGAGAAGTGCCTTCGGCACTTCTCCCTCCCGGGCTATTGTAGGGCCAGGCCCTCGCCCAAAACCCGGTGGAGCTGGACGACCGCACAGGCGGTAGCCAGCATATCTGTCCTCCCTAAAAAAAAAAAAAAAAATTGACGTGCAGAATAATTAATAATGCTGATGCCTGTAATAATATCAAGAGTATGATGAAATAGCATGAAGGTAAATATACTTTTGGTTCCATCACTACAAGTTTCAATTCAAATAACAAACAGAAGTCATGACAGCCTTTCATTTAAAAATAAAGTAACTAAATATTAAAATATTACGATATACCTGCTTTTTAACAGGAATTTCATTATAAATTTTCAAGTTAGTCGTGAGTAAAAAGTAGCACGACAATTAATCAAAAATTAGTGTGAAACCGAAAATAAAATATCAAGACCGAGCATGACAAAAAAACGTAATTTTCTACCCACAAAATGTTATTGAATCATGAGTAGTTAACGGGTTTTTACCAATAATTTACTATGATGTAACGTTCTAAATAATTTGTGAAATGATTATCTGTTGGGAAAAATAATAATTATAGTAATGTCATGTTAAATTTTCGTGACCGGCACGACGTCCCTAGATGTTGTAGTGCATTACGCGAATGCTCGTCTGGCTGACTACCACCTTCAAGTAGAAAATTTGTCTCTAAGCTAACCTAATTTCCTTTTGTGTTATGTAGGTCACGTTGAAGCCAATATCAATTCTACCCATTCTAGCTTTAGCCAAATGTTCAACCAATGAGTCATCATCAGAGATTCATCTTCTTCTTTGTGGTAAAGAGTAATTCTATATTAATTGAACTGATTTTATTAAGATACATCTGTTCAGCCATATTCATGTAAAAGAGTTCAAACTGGTGGTTCCTTTTGAACTACCTAGATGGCGCTATCGCCATTGACGCTCTTTCCCATACAAAATGCGTCAGAATGTATGAAATCCTGCATCGCGCAAACGAAATAATCCGACGGTTCCGAAAGATATTTAGCTAACATTATACTAAATATATTGACATCGGCAGCAATCGGCAACACTCGGCAGTCTAGTGCAGCAGAATCACCAGGAAATACGCATTAAAAGTTATTACAGGTTCACGATAATAAACGAGAAAGCTCTTTTAAGACTGCTATGATGATATCGAAAATATATCAAAACTTTCCCGTAAAGTTGTTAGGAAAATGTATTCTTATTTTGGTGAATTTCACAATAATTTATCATTTCATTAATGAAACTATACCATTCATTCTTAAATTTGTATGATTCCCTTCACGACTTTTTGTCATTACTGTTAGGGATAATTCCGAGTTCGTCATGATATTTTGTTATGACGCGTACTGACAAAACATGAGTATTAAGCACTAAGAAATCTTGTGCTGTTGCCTGATTATTTATCGTAACATCAATTCATAGTAAATTCTTGTGATTTACATGCAAATTATAATTAAATACTCTTGGTCTGTTTTTATTGGGAATACGGATAATTATTTCAAAATTCCTTTACAATTATCATGAATCATGACAGTCATTTTTCTCAGTGTATGTATTCCTTGGAGTTAGTTTGTGGAGTATTCTTTGTACCAGTAGTTTGTTTCGATTATTTTTTGCTCAAGGTGGCAATAGCATTAAGATGAGGCCCAAATACATTGGTGTGTTCTAAATTTAAAAAAATATGAATAAATTGCTTTTTAATATGTAACTGTTTTCAGTAAATAAAATAAGCTGGTACTGTGAGTGTTAAGCAGTATTGTTACGGGGTCGGGGATAAACGAAGTATATAGGTTCTTAGAAGTATCTTATAGGTACCTACATGAAATTATTATATTGTTCAGACACTGGATTTTATTTATGCATTAATGCTCTTAGGTTTGTTGACACATTCCTTTGTTTTTTTGACAATAAGAGAAGAAATGTATATGTTACTAGATATTATATAGAAATTGAATTAATTTTGCTTATTGATAAGGGGGCCCGGAGGTTGCCCTTGTCCTTACTTAGCCTCAAGTCAGATCCTGGCTCTCAAGGACTGCTGCTGGAACACACTGTTAGGTGCTTTTACGAAACATTTACAAAAAGCCGTTCCACCGTGCGGTGAAGCTTTAGCTGGCGATGGGGAACGAACCTTGGACCAGCGGCACGGTAGTCCATAACTATTACCACTCGGCTATAACTGCTTCAAAAGGATTAACTTTATTTAACTGAAAATATATCTGAAAAATCTGTAACTATTTATATACGAGCACTTCACTCGACGAGCGCAATGCTTGGAATGCAGCTTTCACATTTCTGACATAACTCAATATTTTAAACGGTGGTTTCATGAAATAATTTTGTCGCTTTTTTGCTTTTGGTTCGTTTGTCGTCCCGCCACGCCGCCGTGGCTATTAGCGTCGGTAATGGTACGTAATGACTATTGTAATCGGCACATTAGCTGGCTTGCTTTTGGCCACAGTGCCACCGCCATGTCGCACGCGGCTGAGATTACTATTGTTCACTTATACTTAAAATTTTAATAAGTTATTGTGATAAGGAGTGCTCTGCCACCACTGATCTCATGATATCTCAATACTTGACGCTCCTTATATGTTCAGTAAATCTGGTGGAAGCTTGGCAAGCATTGAAATACAGGCGAAAATAGAAGATTGCAAATGTTTATTATTATATAGATAAATGAGGCACTGTATGAATAATAATATTTTATTATTCATACAGGCGATTGAGATCTGGACATCAAAAATATACAGTTGAATTGAGAACCTTCCCATTTTTTGAAGTTGGTTAAATAGAATTCGCGAGGTGAAAATGAGACTGGTCGCGGTACTGTATTATACCACTAAGATACACCAGTAATGCAAATAGAAAGAAGTTAAGAGACCTTGGTAGTACCCCCATATTCGCGTGCTTTCGTCAATTGGCGCGCAGTACGCGTAGCCTTAAGGTTACGCTAAGGGTGACTTTACTGGTAAACAGTTAAATATGCCAGCATTATCGCAATCTTACCATCGTGCACCGGAGAAATGTTTTCGTGTCATTTGCGTTGACGCACCTTTTAATTTCGCGTGTCCCTTGAGGCAGGGGCAGGCAGACGGGATACGGGATCACGATCTCACGTGTCAATGAATTCGGAGATAGTATACTGTGTGTCTTTTGTTGCTAAGGATAGAGTCGTTTGGATAATAAAAAGCTGTAAGGTTTATTCGATAAAAGAAGTCAAAGTTCAACTTCCTATGCATTATGTAAGTATGGGTACCTAATTATACTTCAGAGTAATTTATTTACCTACATCAATACTCATCAATTCTATAGTACAAATAGTACATTTTGCTGCTTACATATCATGAAATACAATATATATAAACTAAATAATATTAAATACAATATTACAAGAATCGTATGGCATACACATTCAAAATAATGAAAAAAAAATTAAGAACCTACAATATTTTATGTTTGTGTCATATCATGAATATTTAATATATGTATGATATATTAAATGGTATGATATTAAATCATTAAATAAAAAGTTTAAATGTCAATAAGTATATTTATAATAAAAAAATTAAACATAAGCATCATAGATTTAAATAAAAAATGAAGATAGAGTACGCTCGAATATCACGTTAATATAATGTGGAGAAAATTTAACACTGATATGAAATGAGATTCTAGGTTAGCCTGAACAACATCTTCGACCACATCATCACTTATCATCAGTTGAGATAGTGGTCAAATGCTAACCTATCAGGCATAAAAAAAAGATGAGACGAGATGAAATTATTTACTTTTGGTCTTAGGTTACAGTATTAGGTATTATAATATACAAAATATAGTCATATAAGAATTCATTTATTGTGTAGAAGGCCTTGAAAACCAAAAAGTTATGGAACTTTTTTGTTTACAAACTATTATATTATTTACATCACGTATAGCGTTGAGAATTTTATTATAGACTGCTTGTGTAAAATTTGAAGCGCTCGTAGCGAAGTTTGCTTAGCCATTCTGAATCGATCAGCAAAGTTAAGCAACGTCCGCCTCGGTTATGACTTGGCTGGGTGACCGCTGGTTGGACATTATTACTAAGTGCTTCCGTGCTTCGGAGGGCACGCTAAATCATCGGTTCCGGTTGTTGTCTTAGGATGGCAGTCGTTACCGCATGGTGGCACTTTGCGAATGCCCGCCTGGCTAGCTACCACCTTCAAGTTGAAAATCTGTCGCCAAGCACCTAACGGTATGTTCCGGCAGCTGTCCTTGAGAGCCAGTAATTCTAGGTTAGCCTGAACAACATCTTCGACCACATCATGACTTACCATCAGGTGAGATAGTGGTCAAAGGCTAACCTATCAGGCATAAAAAAAACTGTATAATGCACACAGCTACGCTTCCATTGTATATGTATCACGTTTTAATTAATAACAAAGACAGGAAGACAAGCACGCAGTAGACTCACATACGCACTTGTTAATTTGATTAAAACAACAAAGTTAAAGTCAAAATCATTTATTCAATTTAAGCGTCTGCGACGCTCTTATCAAGGTCAATTACAAATTTTAATATTGTAATATTCTACATTGTACTGCCACGTTCAGCAAACAAAATTGTATAGAGCCTCTGCGAGAAGAACGGGCAAGAAACTCGGGGCCATTCTTTTAAACGTCTTTCAACAAATTGTTACATACTTACTATATACATTTCATTTACACTTTCACTGGTTTATAAACTATCAATTAACATATAAAGTCATGGTTTACATAAACAGATATTTTCTTATTTAATATATAATAATTGTCAAGAACCTTTTTACAAATCATTTTAAGAACCATTACTTTACATATAAACGAGGTTTGTCGTTATGCAATATCAGAAGAGAATAATAAATTACTTAACTTTACCAAATCTGGATCGGGCAGCACTTCGTTGTTTTTAAGGCAATTTAATGCCAACACTTTGACTATACTATATAACACTTCAGGAGGTCTGCTCGGGGCGGCAGTCGGGCAGAAAAGTCAGTTAACTCGCCTTAGGCTACTCCTTTTATAGGAGGGAACAAACAAGGTGACTCAGCGACAGCTGCAGTCACAGTCCAGAGTATTAAATTCAAACCACAGATAAAATATACAGACAGATAATTAAACTATTACTTATTTTCGTCTGTGGAAGGTACACAGAGTATTTCGAAAACTAAACTAAAACGTCATATTAAACCAAGCGACAGCAGTCACAGTCCATAGTATTAACTTCAAACCACAGATAAAATATACAGACAGATAATTAAACTATTACTTATTTTCGTCTGTGGTAGGTACACAGATTATTTCGAAAACTAAATTAAAACATCATATTTAACCAGTTGTTCTAATCATTAACATAACTTACGGATGTAAAAGTAATTCTGCACCCTACATTTAATTAAGTACAAAAGGAAATATTACTAAGATAAATTTAAAAACAGCCAATCAAGTGAAAATGAACAAATATTTCAATAAATAGTAAGTCAATTTTCAAATAATCTATCACACTCTACTGAGACTCAATCAGGAGACGTCGCCTGATTTAACATTGCCATGTTCGAGGTAGGGGTGCCGTTTTTTCTGTTATTTTTATGTTCAATGAGTAGAATTGTGATTTTTAAATGTCAAGAATTCATTGTAGCTGTTAGCGATTGGCTAACCAGCCATCGTAGGAGTCTCATTTTCAACGCATGCAGGCTTACAGCTTTGACATGATTCGGGAATTGATTATAAATATTAACGGAACCAAGATGTGCGTTAACTTGCCAGAAGGATTTGTTATACTACGCTTTACTATTTCTCGTATAATAAGAGTGAGTATCGCCTTTAAATATCAATATGTATATACCTAATTAAATACAATAATAAATGTTCATGACGATTTTTAAATTATATGATTTGTGTTTTCAAATACTCCAAATACTTATCACAATTAGGCTAATCAAAAAACTAAAATGGGTATCACACAGAATTGGAATTTGTTGTAGTAAGAATAGGGAGCACTTGTGGAAATTTAGGCTTGATCCTACAGAAAGAAATACCAACATATAAATTTATAAAATACGCTAATTATTTTAAAAAATCATCATTGTTACAAAAAGTGCTCAAAATAACTAAAATATAAAAACGTGTGATTTTTTTATGCATGCCTATAGGTTATCCTTTGACCACTCCAATCCATCTGAGAATAAGTGATGATGTGGTCGAAGATGTTGTTCAGGCTAACCTAGAATTACTCAAAATAAATAAAAAATGGTATGGCGAATAATTAAAGAGACGAGGTTTAATATACGTATAGAAAATATCAATAATATTAAGCTAGCTACAAAAATATCACAGTCCCTTACATGATTGCAAATGCTTTTAATGATTATTTTGTAATAAAATAAAATTGAATCCAATTGCTTTTTAAACCTAAATATGTTGCAGCTTTCATTAAACTGAATGGTAACTCAATGTTTATGGATCCAAGTTTACCTAAAGCCTAAAGACATCGAAGACATTATAATAATAATAAGATTTCAGATCAGAAGATCTTTATTTCAGATTCATGATCCACCGTCCAAAAAAATATTCATAATAAAATAGAATAAAATAAAAACATCAAAAACTCAGACAGTGTTGGCAATGATTGTGTGCGGTTTTATAATAAAATTCCCGAACATATTACAATGCTCACAGAAGGAAAATTCTAATTACACGTGAAAAACATTTTGATTAAGAAATCCTACTACACAGTTTGTGATTACTTAAACGACAAAAATGCTTGGAAAATTCCACCTCTGCCAAGCCATCACCTGTCTCCTACGTAATTTAAACAAATATTGTAATAATTGTATTATATTGTTTACTAGCTGTACCCGCGACTTCGTACGCGATTGCCGTACCTGCACACTGATTATTCACATTTGTGCACTGTTTATCTCATATTAAGCAACACTGTGGTCTGCGGTGAAGCACTCTTATAGTAAACCATAGCTCAGAATGCAGCTTTCTACTTTGGATTTCAAAACTCCCGGGTTGTATTTTCCAGAAGACAGTAGTTAAGTAACTCAGAGTTCTTTCCCGGTTCGCACAATAAATGTTGAAGCAAAGTACCTTGTGCGTTTCTTTAGAATTCCGATTTTAAAACGGCGGTTTGTTTGACGGTAGATCGTTTTTTTTTATTTCTCATTCTCGGAAAGTAGTGTTTGTTTGATCTGAGTAGCGGGTGGGAGACGCTCTTTCCCACCTAAGGCCGGGAAAAACGTTGGAGTAAACAAAATTATATGTCTAAGATTTTTCGTTGTAAAATATTCTGTTGTTGTAAAACAATTAATAACAACTATGTTTGGCAGGGTAGTAACTAAATATAAGGTAAAAGTGTAGGTTAAAAATAAATT
Source organism: Plagodis dolabraria (assembly GCA_963854805.1). NCBI lineage: Eukaryota > Metazoa > Arthropoda > Insecta > Lepidoptera > Geometridae > Plagodis > Plagodis dolabraria. The sequence continues at coordinate 26,758,538 of OY978444.1, forward strand.
CAAACTTTCCCTAAATTTCATTGTTCTAACTCCTAGTGTATCTTTGTATCTTCTACTCATGTTTATTATTTTTAGTAAATATTTAGAAAAACTTCAATTTTTTTACCCTCCTCATATTTTAAATGAAAAGTAGAGTGTTTAACACGGATGTAAGTCATCGATTCCTACTTGGACTATAGCCGCATTAATTTTAAAAATATACTGCTCATGTTATTGAAATCAAAATAAATAATATAAAAAAACATACTATATTTATATCGTTATTCCTTATATTAGTAGTGAAAAGCAGAGAGATTCTTATTCGGGCTATAGCCGCCCGAAAATATTCCAAACAAAATTTTACGTCAAATTTCACAAATAGTTCAAACCTCTCAATAAATTTTTAGTAAGTATGTTATTTTATCAATGAATAATTTTTAGAAAAGCTACTTTATTTACTTTCTTTAAATTCGATATGAAAAGTAGAGAGCTGACCGCGGGTGAAAGTTACCAATTCCTTTCGACCCTTGTATAACAGTCTACTAAAGTTGTGCACTTCCAACTTTAAACGGATTAAATCACGTATATTTATCATTATTTTTGTCCCGACAGTCACCCCGTCACCACGATCACTACAAAGTGTTTGAAACGTCGCGTCGGGACAAAAATAATGATAAATATACGCGATTTAAACCGTTTAAAGTTGTTTAATTACTAAGTGTAACAATCGCGAAAACCTAAGACAACATTGTGCACTTTCATTGCGCAGTCTCCGAAATGTATCCGTCAAAAGAAAGATATGTAGTTTAAAAAACTGATTGTGGTGAATGTACCACATTTTAGAGTTTTATCGTAGCAAGCTTGCAAAACTAAATAAGGGTGCCGTGCTGCCCGTGGGGCGCCGGGCTGCCCGTGGGATGCCGGTCTGTCCGTGGGGTGTCGGGCTTCCCGTGGGGTTCCGGGCTGCCTGTGGGCTTAAGATGAGCCGTACGTTCAAGGGTTTCGCAACATTCCGCGGTCCAAGTTATTTAAAACGAAATATTTAGTTTGTGATATCTGTAATTTCAAAACTGCAAAACTGAGGACTTTGAAATATTTACGGGAAAATAATTCAATAACCACTATTGTAACAAAAAAGAATGATTGAAATCGGACTACCCGTTAATAAATTACAATTAAATGTACATTTTGACTTTCATCCCCTTTCCCAAGAGAACCGTACTGAATTTCGGGATAAAAGTATCGTATGTCCTTCTTCGTAGTATGAACTCGAATCGTGCTAAGTTTCATTCAAATCCATTCAGTAGTTTTGGAGTGATGCGAGGCCGGGATACAGACAGACAGCCAGAAAAAAAAAAAACAGTTATTGGATCAGTATCAGCTTCAGATTGCTCTCAAAACATATTTTCAAAATATCTGTAATGTACAGAATAGGACCTGTTACAGTTTTATTATAAGTATAAATAGATAAATTTAAGCGTCTTACCCTTCGCGCTTCCCTACCCGCCTTCTGCAACCTGTTATAGGTATAGATTAGACTGATTAGAGCATTGCGTGTTATGAAAAATATACGTAGGGAAGTTGTGCTTATCGTAATAAATAAAACTGTGTTTTATCGTTTGAAAAATCAGTCTTTTGGAGAGGTCCGACTACAGACCTATCTATTATACCTATACGATAAAGTGCAAACGCCAGCTTAAGATGAGCCGTACGTTCAAAGGTTCCTGTACATTCGGGGTGTCAAGTTATTTGGAACGTAATATTTAGGTTGTGATGTCTGTAATTTCTGAAATGCAAATCCGATGACTGAAATATTTACGTGATAATTTTAAAGCACCACTATTCTAATTAAAAAAATCGGCCAAGTGCGAGTCGGACTCGCGCACGAAGGGTTCCGTACCATTAGCTATACAACATTAGACTTCATATTTTAACCTTTTTAGGGTTCCGTACCCAAAGGGTAATAGCGGGACCCTATTACTAAGACTTCGCTGTCCGTCCGTCCGTCCGTCCATCCGTCCATCCGCCTGTCACCAGGCTGTATCTCAAGGACGGTGATAGCTAGGCAGTTGAAATTTTCACAGATGATGTATTTTTATAGCCGTTATAACAACAAATACTAACAATAAAATAAATATTTAAGGTACCCCCATACAACAACCTTGATTTTTTTACCGTTTCTTGCTCGATACTAATAACGGTGACTGGTAAACGCTTTAACTATTTACAGAATATTTAGTTTTATGTTTTCTTTAAATATAATTAATTAAATTAGAATAAATAATTAAGGGGGCACCCATGCAATAATAATGGTACGGAACCCTTCGTGCGCGAGTCCCATTCGCATTTGGTCGGTTTTTTTGTATTAACGTGCGCGAGTCCGACTCGCACTTGGCCAAATTTTTGTATTTTTTGTTATAGCAGCAACATAAATACATCATCTGTGAAAATTTCAACTGTCTAGCTATCACCGTTCTTGAGATACAGCCTGGTGATAGACGGACGGACGGACAGCGAAATCTCAGTAATAGGGTCGCGTTTTTACGCTTTGGGTACGGAACCCTGAAAAGAACGTATGAAATCGGACTACGCGTTCATAAATTACAACTAAGTGTATATTTTGACATTCATCCTCACTCCCAAGAGAACCATACTGAATTTCGGGATAAAAAGCATAAATTATCCTACCTCGTAGTATGAACTCAAATCATACTAAGTTTCATTGAAATCCATTCAGTAGTTTTGGAGTGATGCGCGGTCGGGATACAGACAGACAGACAGACGGACAAAAATAAAAAAAATACAGTTTCGGCATTAGTATCAGCTACAGACTACTGTAATTTTTTTTTTCAAAATATCTGTTATGTGCAGAATTGGCCCTGTTACAGGTATAAATAGATAAATGTAAGCGTCTTACCCCTCGCGCATCCCTACCCGCCTTATGCAACCTGTTATAGGTATAGATTAGACTGATTAGAGCATTGCATGTTATGAAAAATATACGTAGGGAAGTTGTGCTTATCGTAATAAAAAAACTGTGTTTTATCGTTTGAAAAATCAGTCTTTTGGAGAGGTCCGACTACAGACCTATCTATTATACCTATACGATAAAGTGCAAACGCCAGCTTAAGATGAGCCGTACGTTGAAAGGTTTCTGTACATTTTGGGTGTCAAGTTATTTGGAACGTAATATTTAGGTTGTGATGTCTGTTATTTCTGAACTTCAAACCCGATGACTTTGAAATATTTACAGGATAAATTTTAAAGTACCCCTATTCTAACAAAAAAATCGGCCAAGTGCGAGTCGTACTCACGCACGAAGGGTTCCGTACCATTAGCTATACAACATTAGACTTCATATTTTAACCTTTTTTTGTTTTAACGTGAGCGAGTCCAACTCGCACTTGGCCAACTTTTTGTATTTGTTGTTATAGCGGCAACAGAAATACATCATCTGTGAAAATTTCAACTGTCTAGCTATCACCGTTCTTGAGATACAGCCTGGTGACAGACGGACGGACGGATGGACGGACAGACGGACGGACGGACAGCGGGACAGACCGTTTTTACCCTTTGGGTACGGAACCCTAAAAATAACGTCTGAAATCAGACAACGCGTTCATAAATTACAACTAAGTGTATATTTTGACTTTCATCCCCTCTCCCAAGGGAACCATGCTGAATTTCGGGATAAAAAGCTAAATTATCCTACCTTGTAGTATGAACTCCAATCATGCTAAGTTTCATTGAAATCCATTCAGTAGTTTTGGAGTGATACGCGGCCGGGATACAGACAGACAGACAGACAGACAGACAGACAGACAGACAGACAAAAATAAAAAAAAATATAGTTTCGGCATCAGTATCAGCTACAGAGTACTGTACATTTGTTTTTTTCAAAATATCTGCCATGTACAGAATTGGACCTGTTACAGTTTTATTATAAGTATAGATAACAAATTGTAAACAGACGTTTAAAAGAATGGCCCCGAGTTTCTTGCCCGTTCTTCTCGCAGTGGCTCTATAAATTTTTTTGCTGAACGTGGCAGTACAATGTAGAATATTTCAATATTAAAGTTTGTAATTGACCTTCATAAGAGCGTCGCAGACGCCTAAATTGAATAAATGATTTTGAATTTGAATTTGAATTGGATGGTATTACAACAAAAAAAGTTTAAAGGGCATCACCTTGGTGCTCACTTCAGTTTTTTTTATTAATTTGTTAATTAGCAGTAGAACTCAATGTGCTCTCTCAATGCCAGTTTGTCCGTGGAAGTCTACGTAAATTAATATTATATGTATATATTAAACCTCCTAGAATACCTAGTAAAGAAAAAAAGGCATGATTTTGGCGTTATGCACCCTTCCACTTGTAAGTGTGTATACCTAAGTTTTAAAGCACCAAAGATTTCCAACTGCCTCTACTAAAAATAAAGTAGGTATCGCGTAAGTTTTCCATAGAGAAACAGTTATATAATAACACCAAAAAATATATACTCTTTGTTTCACGCAAAGTGCATAAAAACATAAAATGCTGTACTGAAATTAGCAAGCACTGATGAAATTAAACATTTGAAATGTTACAAGGAATGAAGAGTTTAATGGTGTTCCACAGGGCGCCATAATGAGCCCATGGATTGCACCGTCACGTCTCGTAACAAGCGCGCCGGGAAGTCTCGCCTGGTTCTCGATACATTCTTGATGCTGTTGGAATTTCTTCGATATGTACCTAGGTGGTTATTAATAGGAATAAATGGCGTTAAAATCTTAAAGTTGTTGGAGTCAGGTAGATCTATTCTTTTTTCTCTCTCGAGATTTGTATCTTCAATTCTATAGTTACGCATACTATCTAGTATTTTCTGACCGCCACAATAGGGGGCGTCCATAAATTACGTGAGATGATTTAGGGGGAAAGTTCACATTCATAATGGTCAAAATTGCTCCTTGGGCTCTTCAATATCGAAACAATATTATAAAGGAAGTAAAGAAACATTCAGTCTCTAATTATTGGTAATCTATCACATATAAGTACCTACTTCTACGAGTATTTCTATATAACATCTTGATTCCTCGTACAGCTGCGGAGTTCGTAGCGTGGAAGGAATTGAAGTCTGCTGCATAGTGGTAGGGCATTTCTTAAAAGCATATTTCGCCACCTATACCATGAATAAAATATCTGTCACCATCACCTAGCATGCGTTGCATATAGCTGTCTTTGAGAGCCAGACACTACACAGTTTTATAGAACGTTTAATACCTTCAAACCTATAGGTGAAATATACAAAAAAAAAAAATACAAAATACAAAATGTTTATTCTTGTTCAATACAAATAAGTTTACTTACTAATTTTGAAGCCCTGCCTGCTGCTTTAGTATAATTACTGTGTTGCAGCAGGGCAGTGTCTTCCCCGAAAAATTTTGCACTAAATATTTAATACGCTCAGACAAAATTATACATTAAATGTGAGTTTTAGGGTGTGTATGTGTGTGTGTGTGTTGTGTGTGTGTGTGTGTGTGTGTGTGTGTGTGTGTGTGTATGTGTGTGTGTGAGTGTGTGTTCATTAGTGTATTTTTATATATTATTATTATAGAGTATGTTCATGAAAGAATGTTACTTATTTTTTACGAGCATGTTTTCTATATCCTCATAGTTTTTGTTCTGCAGCCATTCTATTAATAATGGTTTAAGTTTATATAGATTAAGTTTCCAAATAATATTTTTATTGTTACTGAATTTGTTATATAGCTTAGGAGCTAAATGATTATATTGTCTCCAGGCGATAAGGCACTTATATTTAGGAACTGGGCATATGTAGCGTCTTTTTTTAATGTCAGGTAGCGTTGGAACAGTTTTTACGTGGTATTTTCGAATACACTGATATATAAAAAGCTTTCTAACAGATAGAACATTGCATTGAACATAGAGCTCCGTCGTAGGATGTCTAAAAGGTAAAGCCAGCATAACTTTCAATAATGCACGTTGTGCTCTCTCAACCTTTATAATGTGACTTTTTGCAGCGCCACCCCAGGAACAGATACAGTAGTTGATTATGCATTCTCCTAAAGCTTTGTATGTTTCTATAAGAAGCTTTTGTTCAGCCACCGAACGAAGTGATTTGAATGCGTATATCAGTTTTCTAATACGGTTTGATAATATTTCGATGTGTGGTATCCATGTTAATTTATTATCAATAGTCACTCCGAGGTATTTAATACTATTAACGGATATTAGTGAATTGCAATTACAATTAGATTTGGTAGGTAGCCGATTGCATGGGAAAGTATGAGCATGGATTTTGAAGTCGTCAGGTATACGATTTGCCTCAGTTTTCTTAAAGCAGATATATTTGGTTTTTGTTGTTTTTTTTTTTTTTTTTAGGGAGGACATAGATGCTGGCTACCGCCTGTGCGGTCGTCCAGCTCCACCGGGTTTTGGGCGAGGGCCTGGCCCTACAATAGCCCGGGAGGGAGAAGTGCCGAAGGCACTTCTCCCGAGACGGGCGTAGAAGGCGAAAAGCGCTTTCTACCTCCGTCTCCTGCGGACGCCGAAAACGTACCGCTATTATAGGAGGGGTTGACAGCGAGCTCAAGGGCACCACTGTGGTTCGGACCTCGGCTTGTCTCGCTGTCGAGAGACATGGGGGGGATCGGAGCAAAATGCCTCTGTGCAACTGCAGTGTTGTACAATTGGGCCCTACTGAATAATACTCTTTGACTATTTGGAGAGCAATTTATCGTGACCTTGTTTTTGCCTCGAGCTCGCCGGCGAGCTCGGTGTTTGATTGTGTGACCTCTAATTATCTCACACCTGGGGATTTTACCTCGACGACTTGCGGATAACGCTAAAGCTGCCAATGTAATGACTGCGATGGGGTCATCCGGGTCGTCTAATACCTGCCGTGGTCGGCGACGGGGGGGTTTGAAAAATGGGATAGAAGAGGCGGTCGAGTAGTTCGATGCCTGGACAACCAAAGGGTTCGAGTGGTGGGGCGCTCGATCAAAGTATCGGCGGGCGCAGTCCTTATTGAACTGCGCTAAAGAGGGAAGGTTTAGGTCGCAATGCAACTCGGTGTTCCGGATATACCACGGAGCGCCGGTTGCACTACGAAGAAAACGGTTTTGAATGACTTGAAGCTTATGGAGATGGGCCTCACTAGCATGACTAAACACTACTGATGCGTAAGTCATGATGGGGCGGATGCAGGCAGTGTAAAGTGTCTTCTTATTTCTAAGAGACATTTTACTCTCTTTGCGAATCAGGGGACCAAGGCGACCCATTACAAAGGCCGCTCTGTTACGGACGGTTGTTATATGATCGCTAAAGGTGAGATTCCGATCAAGGGTGACTCCGAGATATTTTGTTTTACTAACCCAGGGGATGGGTTGGTCGAACAAAGTTATAGGTTGCGGGTAACGGGGGCGGCCCTTCTCAGTAAAGTACATAGCTGCACTTTTAACTGGGTTGACCGCGATGCGCCATTTACGGAACCAGTCACCGATCTCGGTGATGGCCCGTTGGAGGGCGGGAATGGACTTTCTACTGATATGCCACCCAGTGGTATAAATAGCGGTATCATCCGCGTATTGGGCTAATAGGACGTTAGGCTGAGAGCGTGGGATGTCGCTGGTATACAGCGCGAAAAGAATGGGTGATAGCACGGAGCCCTGAGGGACTCCGGCTCTGACTGGGTGGGGGGAGGAGAGGGTGCCTTCCACGCGATAGCGAAAGCTTCTGGCTTTAAAGAAGTCTTGTAGGATGAGCACAAGACGTTCTGGCACGCCAAATTGGTATAGCTTGTAAATCAAGCCATTGTGCCAGACTTTGTCAAAAGCTTTCGCTACGTCGAGGAAGACTGCTAGCGTTGTCTGGGGTTTGGGGTACTTGTTAAAGCCCTCAATGATGTGCTCCGTGAGGCGGTGCACCTGTTGGAAGCAAGGGTTACGTCATCTTTAGTCAGGATGTCGTCAGGGATCTTGTCAAGGTCCGGTGAACTGATAGCTTTTAGGGCAACGCCTAATTGCTTCCAGTTCACTATCGTCTTAGTGGGGCGGGGGAGGTCTGCTGTTGGGTCGGGACCTAGTCGCAGTATAATGGGTCGGTGGTCAGAGTGAAGCTCGTGAACCACTTCTATGGAGCGTAACTGGAGTGTTACGCCTCTGAGTAGTGCCATGTCAAGCAAGTCAGGTCGAAAGTCTTCCGTATGAGGGTAGTGAGTGGGCTCAGTGGGCGCAATTATGTCAAAATTAAGTTCTGCGACTAGTTTTTCAAGTGCAATGCCTCTGGGATTGTTGACGTTACAATTCCATAGGATGTGCTTACTATTGAAGTCGCCAATCAGAAGGACGGCGCTTCCTAATGAGAACAATGCTTCTAAGTCAGCTCGGACGATCGGCTTTTGACAAGCTTGGTAACAGGACGCTATGACTATAGGTTGATGACCAGTCATAGCTAGGAGGCAACAAGATGCTTCCATATTAACAAGAGTCGGGGTAGGTAGGGGGATGCAGTGCAGGGACCTTTTGTAATAGATAAGAGTGCCTCCCCCACGGGAGTTCACTCTATCATCACGTACCGTTCTGTAATTGGCAAACCTAGGGTTTGCCTTCCCCGGTTTTAGAAGGGTCTCCTGCACGCATATAATGTCGATAAGGTGGGTGCAGCAAAAGTCGTGGACAAGGTCACGTTGTCTAAAGAAACCGTTAGCGTTGAATGACGCTAACGAAACTGAGCGCGGTTTCGTGCGTGCGGTTGTACTACCCATAGTGGTTGTACTGGGGAGGGGCCTGGGGAACGAAGCGCTTAAGGGCGCTAAGTAAATTCGCGTGTTCCAATGTATATTGGATCACGTCCGCTGGGGATTGAGCGAAGTGCATCTTGTGCGCTAGCTCGCGGACTTCGTTGATGTCAATAGACATCGCCAGGTCGCTGACTAGTTTGATGTCCTCTTGAAGAGAGGCATCCATCAGCGGCATGGGTGGGGCTTGTGGCCGAGGAATGGCGCGGGGAGGAGGGGCGCGAACGGAGTTGGCAACGGGTGCCGGGAGCGCGGGGCGAGCCGGGGCCGGTGCGCGGGCAGGGGCCGGGGCGCGGGCGGGAGCGGGTGCGGGCGCGCGGGCCGGGGCGCGGGCGGGAGTGATGGTCTTTACCATACTGGGTGGTTTAGACCATGCGTTACGGGCGGGGAGCGGCGCGGGTATTACCTGTGAAGCAGGTATTACCGACAGCTTAGGGCTGACCCGTTGGTAACGGTCATGTGAGGGACGGGTCGGCCTATGCCTTGCCACCCTGTGGTTTATGCGTGGTGCTTTTGGGCAGCCGCGGTAATTCGCGGTATGTCCTTGAGCACCGCATAGAACGCAGCTGGGTGGGTCCGGCGAGTCCCGAGTGCGAGTGCACGCCGCTGTCGCGTGATCGCCTAGGCACTTGACGCACCTAGCGCGAGCGAAACAGAAGCGGGAGGCGTGACCGTACAATTGGCAGTTGTGACACTGCGAGGGACTTCCATTTTTAAATGGGGCTTGTACGTCTAACCCAGAGAGGCCGCAGACCTTTTTTAAATTAAAAATGGCCTTGCCCTCTGGTGTACGGTCTAGTACTACGAGTACTAGGTCATATGGACTGCGGTCCTTCCCGCTGTACATGCGGTGAACCGCATGCACTGGGAAGTCTTGTGCTTTAAGGTCGTCACATACCGCATCGGTATGTATCTCCTTAGGCACACCGCGAATCACAACGCGAAGGACTTTCTCCTCTTCGAGCGCATAAGTGTGAAAACTTATGCTCTCTTTACGGAGGAGCTTTGTTAGCGCTCTGTGGTCGCTACTAGTGGGCACTTGGACTTTAATGCCCTGCTGCGTGGAGCGGGCATTAGTATAATGGATCCCACGATCCGAAACTAAGCGGGACAGCATGTCCCATTTGCTTTTGTCCTGAATGAACAAAGGCGGAGGCGGTTTTTCGCGACGTGCGCTCGCGTCCTGAGGGGACGCGGCGGTTGAAACCGGAGCGGAGGGAGGAGACGCGGGGCGCGGGGCGGGGGTCGGTTTTTTGCCGGAGGCGGGGGCCTTTGCGGGTGCCTTGGCGGGAGGGGCGGAAGTGGCGCAACTAGCGGCTTTGGGCGCGCGCTTGCGTTTGCGATCTACGACGGTGTAACCGTCGTTATCGGAATCAGAGTCCGTGCGTGAGGCGCCGGCCTGATCTACCTCCATGTCCGTTTCGGATTCCGAAACGGTCTCGACAATGGCGAAGGAGGGACGGGTACTCGCTGACCTCCCGATCGGTGAGCGAGAGCGAGACCGTTCACGGGGAGGGGCTGCCACCGTGCGTCTATTGTCGGGCCCGGGAGCGGGCGAAGTAGGGCTATCCTCTGAATAGGATCGGGTCAAGGGAGGAACGCTGGCCTCCGGGTTTGAAGTCCCGGAGGGAGCGATGAGAGTGTCCGTGAGGCGGGCATTCTCTTCCTCTTCAAGCAGTTGCATATGTGCAACGTATAGATCGGGGTGGCGGAGGGCGAAGGTCTGAAGGACCTGCACCTCACCGTTAGAGGGACGGGACTGCATCCTGAGGGGAATACTCAGGACGCCCTATCAAGGGTTTGAATTCCCTCACACACCTTGTGAGCTCACTGTGTGAGAGGGAGTGTGTACCTAGGGTGTGCCCTAGTTGTGTACCCTCTCCGAGCTTTTTTCTCGGCGGAGAGGGGTGCTCCTAAGCGCTACTCCGGGGTTGACTAGGGGCGACCCCAAGGCCAGTAATCCCGGAGCCCAGCTTGCTTCGGCTGACCCGTGAAGCGGGAAAGGCCACGGTGCAAGGTTAAACCAAAACAACAACAGTGGCCGTTGTCACCGTAGGGTGTCACACTGCGACCGCAGCAAATGGCGGATTTGATCGTTCAGACGGGTTTGGCTGACGCTACCCCACGCCTGAACGACGTCGCTTAACAGCACAAAGTGTGTTGTTACGCGACTGTTACTATGTTGTGTCGGGTAGTAAAGTGGTGAAATGCGCACCGAAAAGTGCGGTCAAAACAAGACCACCAGCCCGATATGATGTTGTTCGTCCGAAACAAGGGACTTGGGTAGGTGGTAATGCCTGACGTCTTAGAGCGCCTCTGCGCGCCGGCACGGCGAGCTCGTAGCTCACGTTGCACGGCGGTCGGTGGCTGCTCAGCTTCTGCACAGAAAACAAAACTTCGTCAGGACTGCGTATTCCAAGGCACTGGTCTGCAACTAGCGTCGGAACGATGACCCGAGTGAGACGGCAATAGTGCGGGGACTATTGCGGTCTCACTGGGAGATACTGGCGGAGCTGTAGACAGGTGTGCACGGCGTGGCGGCACAGGTCGGAATCGTCGATCCTCCGTCGTGGTTTTTGTTGTGTTAAGCGATAAAAGATTATCTTCTAGCCACGATATGACATAAGATAGCCCATCATCTACTAACTGTTTTACTTTTGACCAATCAGGGCCATGGAACAAAAGAACAGTGTCATCTGCAAACATGAATATGTCTCCTTTATTAAGTGTTGCTAGGCAGAGCTCATTAATATATAGTAAAAATAGCGTGGGGCCAAGCGTACTACCTTGTGGGACACCATAGTCGCAGATGGCACTGTCACTTTCATAGGAATCGACTTTGACTTGCTGTTTCCGCTCAGTTAGGTAATCTTCGAACCACGAAAGAACACTTCCTCGAATACCAAGCTTTTCCATACGAGCCAAAAGAATGGGAATGGACACTGTGTCGAAGGCCTTTTGAAGGTCCAAAAAGACTCCCACACATTGCTCACCTTCATCCAAGTATTTCGTAATATGTGACGTTACCTGTAGAACAGCATCATCGGTTGATTTTTTTGTTCGAAAGCCAAACTGATTTTCAGCTAGTATAGAGTATTTTTCTAGGTAGGATATCAGCCTTTTGTTAGCAATTTTTTCTATAATTTTCGAAATAGTTGGCAACAATGAAATTGGCCTATAATAAGAAGGTAGATGTTTTTCGCCTGCTTTAAAAATCGGAAGAACCATTGCTTTCTTTAAGACTGACGGGAAAGTACCATTAATGAAACTTAAATTACATAGGTGTGCAATCGGCTCTGCCAAAGACATAATGCATGTTTTTAGTAAATTTGGTGTTATTTCATCCCAACCTGGCGCGCTTTTTACTTTAAGAAATAGTAGTCAAAAAAGTAAGTGAAATAAGCTATTATCAGCAATTAAAAATTAGAACTTATTCTTAACTTCAACATACATATTCTGGGTTGTAAGTATGTAGGTACGAGCAATAACGTAATAGTGTGATGACCAGAGCCATTAACTATTTTACCATGACGCATAAACAAAACGAGCTAAATTATGTCAACTCGGTAGCACATACCTACTAACATAACATTTGTTACCCATATCTGATTAGTCACAGTACCTAACATACCACACAACATTAATCGAAAACAATAAAACCACCTCTGAATAATACGCACACCCGATGCGCGCGCATATCTGACAACGACATCGCATAACCTGCCGCCGTATCGCATTACACATAAAATATTTATTATTTATTGTGTATAATTAATAAAAACACACGGGAGCTACAAAAACAAGTAGCTTGCAGTCCAACAGGAAGATATAATAACTCAATCGCTGCAGAGAGTGCTCGCTCGATTTATAACAGTCTAGATTGGATCTGTTGCGCGCGCGCACAATGTAAACAGTGGTTCGCTCGCGGTAGCTTAATGTCTTAACATGATGTCGTATCAGTCGCTGCAGGCTGTTGGGATGGATATAATGTTCTGGGGAATTATTTTATTTTAAATTGGCTATTGTTTCGGGATAAAATCATTGAATGGAAGAAAGAAATGAGGTTACAAATTAGTGCCAATTGTTTTTGAGGCTTACTTGATGTTGACACTATTGTCTTTGTTCATAATACCTCGTGGATACGTTTCACATTGAGGTAGGGCATTTGGTATATCTGTTTTGACTGATGAAGCACGCAGCTAGTAATGTTTTCAGCCCAGTTCCACGGCATCAGAGATAGTTATCGTTAGAGGTACTGCTTGCTTCGAACTTCGACAAAATCATGACTTACCAACATGTAAGATCGTATTGACATTGCTACATTGAGTTTTGTAACATGTTATATTTTGATCAATAAACAATATTATTATACTGTGGACGAAACGCATCATGGAAGTTGTCAACATGCACTCAAAATTTACACTCAAGGCTTACTCAAAATTCACTTACTTTCCTGACAAATGTTTAATTTCGTGTGAATTTTGTTTTGTTTAATACTTACTCATACCAGACCAGATCGATGCGACGCCTGATCTTATCCCTAATTTCTACAACTCTATTTACAACTATCGTTCATAATTGCTTCGCATACTTATCATTATCCAGGATATACCCGTTTTTAAAGTAGAGAGTAAAACTAATTTCCAGAATTCTTATTGTAAATTTTTATTGTATATTTATTTTTGCAATCTTTAACTATACTTCTATGATACGTGACCACTTTTGCTTGTCATTATAGTTTTTGTTTCAATTAAGATGTAGTTAGGTATTGGTACTTTGGCAGTCTTATTATTGCTGTAAAAAATATCAACCTTTGAACCGGTTCAGGCTTCAAAAAATAAGCATCTCTTGGCCTTGCAGTTCATTTAGAAGTTAATGTTTCTCTAAGTTTGTCACAGTTCCAATTGGACTCAATTATAATTTTTTTTTTTTAACTTAAAATAGCCTTAATAAATTAAATATTAGTACATTTTAAACAACCTAATTTATTTGCAAATTTTTCTTGCAACTCTTTTGGGTTAGCTCTGTTTACCAGTAGTTCTATCGGAATATTGTAATCGTGTCATGTATCTAAATTGGCATTACATAATATGTCTGCATGCCTCGCAATCAACAAGCAAATTAAGCACTTATCCCACAATCACTTAACCTCTATTGGATTTATCTCGTTACAGTAATAATGGATATATTTCTATAAAAAAAAGACTCATCACTGTTGCTAATTTGCATCCACTTTAAGAAGGTACTTGGATCTTCTTACGAGATGATTGTTTTGGATGTTGTTATTCATGAACATTGTATACTATATATGTACATATGTATGTAAGTATCATGGTGGTAATATTGAATTTAAATAGAATACTGATAATTTTTTTTGTATAAGAAATATATTTCTGACCCCCCATTCAACATATCGCAGTTGAAGAATTACTTGTTCCAAAGACGTCTTGATATGATACTAATAGTTAGAACTATCTTTGTCTAATGGTACACACAAGTAAGCATGATGCACTGTTATGGTAAGGCCCTGTGTTTCACATACATAGGTTTTTTTAGTTATATTATTGATCAGTAATTATTTAATTAGTCTATCCACCATCCGTAATAAAATAAAAATAAATAGTAATACAGTGCTCTGCAGATTACTTCCTACCGGCAGTAAAGTGTACCGTACCGAATGTGTCCTTCTTTTAATTTAGTCGGTTTTTTTATGCTTGATAGTTTAGCCTTTGACCACTATCTCACCTGATGGTAAGTGATGATGTGGTCGAAGATGTTGTTCAGGCTAACCTAGAATTACTGGCTCTCAAAAATGGGAAACCAATTAATTAAATTCTAAGTTTCACTACTCTAAAATCCAACCAAGTACATACCTACCTTTTTATTTTGTGGTATAGTTTATCGCATAACATATAGGCATTAAGATTATATAATTGGTTTCAAACATAATTCCGTTATGATTAGGTAGTTTATTAAGATCCAAATTGATAGATTCTGTCGATAGTGGAACCACAGAGCATCTAAGAGTTTGTTTTAGGTGAATCAAATAAGTAGATACGAGTACGTCGTATATATAATAATAATCTCTAATACTGTATATCGTCCGTGCTTTATGTTTAAAGTATTACTGTGCTCAACACCTACTTACACGCTCATTAGGTTGCTTGCGATTTAGTTTTTTGATTGTAAATTGGTTAGTTTTTTGGAGTTACGCTAATTTCCTGCTACTTATCTTAGATACGAGTATATACTTATCTACTCGTAGTCTCGTCTGATATCTCGTTAAATGATGATACGTGATTTTGGAGACAGTTATATCAGTAGAAGAGTGTATTATATTATCTAGAAAATCTGAGTTCAGATGTGTGTGTCTCTGAGAGCGAACAAGAGCCGCTAAGCCTCATTTCAACCACATCATAATTTACCATAAGGTGTGATCGTGTCATAAAAACAATGAGATACTTATCCTTAAAATGGTAATATTATTGACTGAGAAATGAATTGATATACATTCATACCATAACAGAAATATTGTTTTCTAATTCCGTAAGGAAGCATTTTAGGATCCTTGCTATTCTTAATTTAGGTACCTATGTTAATAACCTCGCAGAAGTGACATATTATTTGCAGATGACTCCACAGTGATTTTATTACAACTTGTAATAAAAATAATTAATTCGTCATAAATGAAGTTTCATTTATAAAGTGATGAATTTATTCTAACGGATAAAGTAATGAAATGGTCAGAAAACCATAAAGTAAAGTATTACCATACATATAAAAATACAAATTATTTTATTATTAAATTAATTCGTGTAAAACAGGAAAACCTCTTAACATAAAGATCACCACCGTATATATAATTATCTAATGTTTATTCAAAGGCTTTCTTTTCGCAATAAAAAAGTAGTGGCAAACTTATTAAATATTTTTACATTTGAAATAACGCATGCTCTGAGGATAACATAACAATATTAAAAATGTACGAGAGGAAAATATTACAAATTTAAGAGTACCAAACTGTTTCTGCGGAATCTGCTACTTAATGGCTACGTGTCATCAGCTCTAAGCTATGGTCGAATAATGTAGGGAAACACTGTAGACACGAGATAGCATTCAAGGTTAAAAAAATATGATCAAAAATGATATTCAAGAAAACTAGATACTTACCATATAGTAATTCACGTGAGCAAATAGTATACATGCTATTTAGAGTAGGTACAAAGTCGGTTAGTAATTTTCAAGAATTATTAATTTTATAATAACAAGTACATCAAAATCAACTTTTAGTTGGAAACCCCTTATAAGAGAATATGCACTAAAAGCAGTACTTACTATTCAATGGCTTTCTAAATATCTGAGCTGATTAATTTCAACTATTATCCAGAATTTCAGTATCTTAAATCTTAAACAATCAGGCATAACAAGAAATTATTTTAAAACGCCATATAAATATCAGTTAAACTGGGCACCATTCCCGGCAAGTAAATATCTAGGGACAGTAGCTGTTCAATAAATCTTTACCATCGTCGCCCCCGCATACTGGGTCCATGCAATACTTGCCTATAAATGGGTAGAATGGGTTTTCTTATGATTATGAACAGACAATTATATTTATATCAGTGTAGAAATTTTAATACAATGTTCCTATCCTTCATGCTTTGCCCAAGGCTAAGTAGACTCGACACTAAATTATTTTTTCTTATTCCGTACCGCTCCACCAGAGAAGAACCCTTTGGTTTTGGTACCTACCTACTATCATTTTTCATGGAGCCCAACTTAAGCAGTTATAGTAACTATTAAGTAATCTGTGGTAATAGTCTTGGGCCTACATTTACGCATATTATCCGTCGTCTTATTACATTGTTATTAGGTAAAATGAGGTATTTGTGGTTAGGATGTATGTAATAATTATTTTAGAGATTAAATC
The DNA here is from genome assembly GCA_963854805.1 of Plagodis dolabraria. Taxonomy (NCBI): domain Eukaryota; kingdom Metazoa; phylum Arthropoda; class Insecta; order Lepidoptera; family Geometridae; genus Plagodis; species Plagodis dolabraria. The sequence continues at coordinate 26,775,242 of OY978444.1, forward strand.
CTTTTCATTTTTGTTAATTGGCTAACCTTGACCATAATCCCATCTGATAAGTAAGAGATGATTAACAGGCTTAACCTAGATGAATATTGGCTCTCAAGGAGCTGCTCTGGGCCATACCATTGCAGGTGCTACGTAACAGATTTTTCACTTGAGGGTAGTACACAACGGCATTCAAAAAAAGTCCTACCACCATACAAAGTCTACGCTCCCTCACCAGAAATGAAGTTTTTAAAATCATAGTCCAGCCTAAGGCCTCAGATACTCTTTCACTGATGGGGGCTACGATCGAAAAAGAGTTTTAGAGACATGAACTAGTAAAATAAGGTTCACCAAGAAAACTTTCCTCAGTGCACCTACAAGTCATTGATACGTCATTGTTAACTAGACTACCAACTACTCGTTCGATAAAGGCAAAAAATACACAATGGACGTGCAAATCTCACACCACATTCAGATTAAGCACAGTAGGCGATATAAAACCGTCGCATTGTCGCGATTTCCTCTGGCCATTATAAATCTTCTGCGGCCAGTGGGACGGCGATAAATAACCGGGCTTATGCCGACTGCCTGTTTTAAGACCCTCGTATTTACCTCGGACATACACGCTTGTGAACTTTTGCATATCTACCTACTTTCTGCATTTAATGATTATTTTGGCTTGTACTGGATAATCCAGCTGATACCATAGTAGCTGGATTATCCACTGCTGAACACATCTTCTCCCATTACGGGGAGATTGCCATAATCCCCACGCTTGGCAGGCGTCTTGGGGAGTGCAGTATGATATATATCAGTTCCTGTCGCCAAGCACCTAAGGGTGTGTTGCGGCAGCTGTCCTTGAGAGCCAGTTTTTCTAGGTTAGCCTGAAAAACATCTTCGACTACATCATCACTTACCATCAGGTGAGATAGTGGTCAAAGGCTAACCTATATAGCATAAAAAAAGTGCTATTACCCACCTACTGGTTTGGCTTGTACCTCGTTTATATTGAGTGGCAAAAAAACCTTATCTCTATAATAATACTAATTTGTTTATACATATCACAGCTCTTATATCATCTACGGTCATGTAATTACCATGTGGGTTTTTATTATTCTTGATGTTTTTGTGTCCTAATTTATCATTTCATTACATTCCAATATTTCCTAATTTATTATTTCATTACCTACATCCAATTATTTTGCGAATGCACGCTGAGCTACCTTCACGTAGAAAATGTGTTTCGGCAGCTGTCCTTGAGTACCGGTTGATTCAACAACATCTTCGATCATATCATCACATACACACAGATGAGATAGTGGTCAAAAGTAAACTTATCTGCTATAAAAAATAGCCGAATAAAAATTTTATACTTAGAATAGATAGTCTGCAATTCCAGAAACTATAATGTTGGTCCTAATCGTACAAGGACACATATTGTCAGGTGTTCCACTACAAAGCAATAAAGTGCAAACATAACTGTGTTTAAGCGTGAAGGCCACTGTAGCAAGTGAAAAGTAAAATTACTGAGCAAACAAGACGTAAGGTCTCGGAGTGACAGGTGCAGTGCAGTGTTAAGTAGAATGAGGTCGGTGACACTGCAACTGTCACTGGGTCAACAATGGACCTGCGATGAGGTATGCTTACTTCACCTTAACGTAACGTATCATCACGCCTTTGTATCCCCGAAGGGGGAGGCATATGTGTCTGAATATCCGCGTTTCGCCAGAAATGTTATGGTTCCATGTAATAGGAAGCAAGCAAACCAAAAGTCTGATACTGCAAATTTATAATAGAAAAAAGAAAACTCCAATAACTTTCCGACTTGGTGATTGAACCCAGGATCTTAAGTCTCCAAGCGACGGCTTACACTAGCTGTCGTCCAACGAAGCAGATATATTTTTCTAAGATAATCATTAATATTGATCAACATCATCATTGAGCATGCGAGAAAATCCCTCTAGAATATGCCAGATCAGTTCAGAATATGATAGGAATGCAAACGTATTGAGACAGTTCTGTCCAGCAAGGACAATGATATGTTCATTTTAAGATCCCAGTTCATGTATTTATTGTGAAACATTAGGGCCTTGTAGTTTAAACTTGACTTTGCCACGAGTCCAAGACCACGAGTGTGCGTAGGCGATGACTCAAGACACGGTAGGGTTTTGTATGGCAAAATGTTCCGTAACATCTTGGTTATATTTCCGTCCTACACAATTTCATAACGAGTTTATGGTATCCTTATTTATTTTGATCAATATTAATTTATCATTTAAGTACGATACATAGGAAGTTGGCCTACCCGAAGTTATGTGCATCTTCATTTTAAGACTTGAGAAATATTTGATTCCTCTTAAAAACATCACATCTTTACGCAAAGGCGTCTTATTAAAAGATAATACGAAAGGATTTAAACATTAACCACCTTTCGCCAGATAAGATTTGAACTCATGGAATAGCGGAAAGCATTTTGTTATTTACAGGGCACAGTTTCAGACTCCGTACTGCTACTGCAAGATCTTTTGTCTGAAGGACACAATAACCTAATTTAACTGTGCTATCGGGATCGAGCCTCAGGACCTCCAGTTCAAAAGTGCTGCTTCAGGCAAGTTGGTTAAATCAGTAAAGCCTTCAAGACAGTCAAGATAAAATAGTTTTTCTTTTCTAAAATTAAAGTTGTACTTAACAAGAGACATGTAAGTTTGAATTGCTTTAACGTTAGTGAGTCAAAGATCGTGTGTATGTCATACAATCCATTCTTTGTAACTTTATCCAAAGGCTATCAATATAAGTGATAGTGGACATTTACCGAAATGAGCTTCCGTTGCTCAAGTATATTTATGTTATGGCGCGATCGCACCTAACTCACTCGGTTGAGTTGAGGTGTACTGGAATTCTTACTCCGGGAATTTTATAGGTCGTAACGTAACTCTATCTAAAAAAGTTAACATATATTTTTATGTATTTTATTATAAAAAAGCATAAAAAAAAACTGTAGGAATAAGTTGATATCTGCTTCCGTATGGAAGCCTTATCATAGTTTGTAGATGCGTATCTATTTGTAGTGTGTTTAAAAGTATTGCTTTTGACTAAAGTCTGTTATGTATCTCACTTAAAAAACACTAGTTCGGTAGATGCAAAACATCCCGCTGGATATATGGTGATGAATTTTGCTAATATGATCCTAAAACTACTAGTCATTATAATCTTTTTAACATATATTCACGAAGGTGGTAAATAGGAATAAGGTTATGAAATAGCAGAGCAGAACTCCACACACAGAGATTTCAATGAGTCATGTGAGTCTTGGTTGTAAATTAGGATGATACGGACATCCCCTAAGGGTAGATACACAAGGCACCAGGCACAAGGTACCAAACTGTACGGACATTGGCATACATCATAATAAAAGTGGAGCAAGCTAAAATTTTCTCGAATAGACCCCTATAACTAAAACGAAACATACACCGACTACTCCGAAATAAATAAACTTCAAACATTTAACTTTGAATATAATAAACGTTAGAATTTCCTTCCTGTCCAATAAAAATGGCATCGCCCGGTATCGTATCTCGCAGGAAACCGGGCAGGTCGTAATAAGTCTAACAAATAAAATAATTCTCGAGTAAAATATACACACTAATGTGACTAATATTATAATATCTCGTGGTAAGGATATCTACTAGTTACGCTGGAAGATTTAGGTGTCATATGGACTCAGTTATGCAGAAGGTTGCCATGTAGGTACATAATTTTTAAAAGTTTTTTAATGTTATTTAATTTTGCACGTAAAATATGATATAAATTTCTGCCACCAACTTTAATACCAGCTGGAAAATTCTCTTGGATATTCGTGGAATTTTAAAAAATATTCATGCAGACAATGTTGTGTGATATAGGCTGTGTCTTTACTAAGTTTTATTAAAATTAGTTCCTTGACATGATGCGTGTATAAGTAAAAACAGACTTAGATAATGTAGTAGTTCGCATTGCTGAATTCTGGAATTAATTTACTCTGAGCGCCAATTTTGTAGAACGCAGAGGTAACTGAGCTCACGTATTGCTCTTTGAGCAACGATCAATATTTTGGTCACGCGCTCAATGTGGCGAAGAAATTTTTTTTTTCTATTATTTCACGATATAAGTTGCAAGTTCTAGTGATGTTGTTACAGTTTTCTTCGTGGCAGATTTCCGCTTTACGACGATCAGACAAGCATGTAAATACTCTACCCCTATGCTGTGAAGCTCTAGGTCAAGAATGAATATACTATCTTGACCAATCTTGAATTCGGTGTTGTCTACCGACCAAATTCAATCAGTACTGTAGATCTCACTCCCATATGAGCCACTTCAAAGGTCTTCACCTTACTTTCTTCAGTGTTAACAACCAATACTTCTCTGGCTCATTGTTGCATAGTGCGGTCCATGAGCGCGCGCAGCAGCCCTTGGCTCATAAACCGCGGGACCACACGCGGGCGGAGGTGTGAAGGCAGCGGCCGCGCGGCGGGGGCCGCATAACTCACGGCCAGCGGGGCGCCAGCCATTCATGCCTACCTGGACGATCGCCCTTCGATGCATCGACGTCTCGGGCAGACATACTGTCTATACCTTTGTTCTTAGCGCATCCTTGCAGTTTTCTGTCACACCAAATAATGCCATGTTTTGGATGAGCACGGTACATTCAAATAATTTTTTACTGGTCATTTGTCTTGATTAGCTTCGTCGATCGACAGGCCTGCATCTTATTTTTATTTATAGTATATTTAAAGTCTTTACCTACCATCTGGCTTGTTGTTAAGTGATGATGTGGTTCAAGATGTCGAACATGTTAAAACTAGAAAGGAAACCGAGTGTCAAGAACGGCTACCAAAGTATCTGCACCATTAGGTGCGTTGAATTATATATTGTCTACTTGAGAATGCTAGCTAACAGATGAGCATTTGCAAAATACCTTAACCATTGTGCGAGGCACAAACCCAAAGAAAAGCTCGTAACATGAACCCCCTGTTTAGAAGGCAACACTTACATCTGGGTAATCATTACTTTTTATTCATGTAATTTAACTTTTCATTATTTTATTTTATGACACAATCTTTCACACCCTTTGTGCTTTTCTTTGCGGAGTGTCAAGATTGGGTGACTACAGAGAGTTGAAATACATAGAATAGTTATATCCGAACACCACTGCTCTAAAAGCTTACTAGAATTTACATATATATGCAGTTTGTAATGACAAGGAAAGAACGTTCAAATATTATGCGTCATATCTGTTGTTAGAAATAGATAATAAAGCAATACCGAACCGCCACGAGACGTTCCGATCACCATTATGCTGCGATCTCTTTCACTCTCTCACACCAAACGATACACATATCTCGCTCATCCATTTCAGTGAAATTAGTTCCTAAGATAAAACAAAATGACGCTATTTTCTATTTCAACAATAAAAGCAATCATTACGCGTGAAATGAAACAGTTTTATTATCTCTCACAGTGCCTGTATAATTGGTGCAGAGTCTAAAGACACAAGGAAGGCATATTGTCCACAGATTATTCCTAAAAAACACGATTAGCAGCGATGTATTCACTGGACGCTCGGAAGTGCAAGACTGGTAGTGACTCAGGTAAATACCCTGCATTCGTCTAGTAAATATGGAGGCCATACAACTCATCTACAGGTTTTCGAAGTTTGCTTGGCCATTCTGAATCGATCAGCAAAGTTAAGCAACGTCCGCCGCGGTCATGACTTGGATGGGCGACCGCTGGTGACATTACTACTGAGCGCTTCCGTGCTTCGGAGGCCGTCGGTCCCGGTTGTTGTCTTAGGAAAGCAGTCGTTACAGCATGGTGGTAGGGCACTTTGCAAATGCCCGCCTGGCTAGCTACTACCCTCAAGTTGAAAATCTGTCGCCAAGCACCTAACGGTGTGTTCCGGCAGCTGTCCTTGAGAGCCAGTAACTCTAGGTTAGTCTGAACAACATCCTCGACCACATCATCACTTACCATCAGGTGAGATAGTGGTCAAAGGCTAACCTATCAGGCATAAAAAAAAATAATTAAAAAAATCTTAGGGTGAACATGACTACTTAGTTCCACTGGAACTATGATCTAGTCTTGGCTCTATTTACTAATTTCAAAGTATCAGGACGGCTTGCCCTTCGATGCATTTATTTGTCGTCTTTTTATTCTCTTTTTATTCCTGGTAGGTTAGCCTTTGACCACTTTCTCACCTGATGGTAAGTGACGACGTAGCTAACCTAGAATTACTGGCTCTCAAGGCGGGCATTCTCGAATGCCCGCCTGCCTAGCTATCACCCTCTAGTAGAAAATATGTTGCCAAGCACCTTACGGTGTTTCGGCAGCTGTCCTTGTGAGCCAGTAATTCTAGGTTAGCCTGAACATCTTCGACCTCAACATCACTTACCATTAGATGAGATAGTGGTCCAAGGATAGCCTGTGAGATATTAAAAATAAATGTGAGTGTGTATGTTTTTTACTCCTTCACGCTGAAAAGGCTCAAACGATTTAAATAAAACTTGGAATATAGATAGTTTTCGTCCAGTATTAGCACATAATGATACTTTTTATCATCATTATCACTGAATAGTATTGTTTTCGCGGGAGAAACCACGGATTGCAGCTAATTGACTGAGCGAGCGCGAAGCGTTAGTGAAGAATTTCCATTTCAGCTTGGAAAAAATGCTTTCTTATGTAATTAATTAGACTGGATGTCCAGCTGTTCTACTCTTATCGTATTTCTCAGTCGATTCTCTTGAAATTTTGGGAGCCGGTTTGATTATTACCTAAATAGATATTTTTGTCGATTCAAGTTTTGTATATTATTCGATATGTAAATAAGCACAGTAACATATTTCAGTCGCGATGTCTTTAGCTCACAGGGTCATATTCTATATCTTATAAATATCTTGTCCTCCTTGCCCGTATATTTGATTACTTACGCTAACCAACATCCTTTTTATAAAACTCTAATACGTATAATCAGCGTAGAATAAACTTAACCAAACATAATTCGGGTTCTCTCTAATGACACATCTCTAATACGAGCGCGCGCGTGGCATCCTACAATTTACCTCTTATAAATTAGACACAACCCGTTATTTGAAAATAACTCGTTACTTAAGTATCTATGGCGGTGGCGTGTATAGTTATCGTAATTCGATTCCGCTCATGAATCGACTGTAGCATCTGTTCAGAAACTTAACAGACATGTCCAATATAAGAACTTACATCATTTTGTTCTCCAAATCTCTTATTATTATCCACATATCTCGGCGTATGTCGACGTTAAGATCAGACAATACGCCATTTGGTTGCTAAAAAGTCGGTGGCTGATCGGTAGTTAAATTACTAAAAATTACTGAAAACTCCAAAAAAAGCTTGTAACTCACGCGTAAACTGACTAAATTTGAAGTTAAGGCGATCTGACGTGAGCTTCGTGGCATTGGTTATTGCTTATTACGATAATTCGCTTTACGTGAGAGGCATAACGCAAATTTGGAGATATAACAAGAGATGAGCGCTTGCTTATGGCAAAATTATAGAGCATTGGAGTACAATATATGAATTAGTTTGAAGGAAACGAGTCTGTATGATTTGCGTGCTCGTGTGATGGATGCCCGCGTCGGTGCGCCCAAACAAATGAACCAGTTAATTATATTAGGAGACAGCCTGTAATTACATAAACAATAGCATTTGATTGTTGGTTCGAATATGGAGCGGACAGAAAACACGCGTAGGTGTACTGCGTCAAGGACTGGAGTGAAATAAGATATGCAGCAAATATAGTAATAATATGGTTAAAGAAAATCGGACCAATAAAGATGTGGACCATAGACTAGTATTCTACTCGATTTATAGGTACCTACTATAGAACTGACTGCTATGAAACGTGTCTGAATAAGTAATAGATATATCGAGTTCAATATTTACCTGAACGATAATGTTGAAATTAACTGAAGCTCTGTTTATGATAATCAGATTGATTTCTCGTTATTATTGTAGTTTCTGGCTAACAGAGATCTCGTCAGCTAGCGTTTTTATCAAAAATCTCGTGACAAATAGTTCATATATACAAAGTAATATTATTTTATTAAGTATAATTTATATGATACATAGCATGATAACTTATTGAAGTCGGCACCATCCTGAATAAAATCACACCGAGCTCCCATTTTCATGAATAGAAAAGTGTTGGAAGTGAAGCCGGGCGACTTCACTTCTGACACTTATCATACCGACTTCTATTGGTGATACACATACTACTTGCAAAATCGATTTTCACTCACGCACAATGCAGAATACTGGTCACCATTAACAAAACTTGCATTTACTAAGTTATCGAGGTATAATCATATTGGCAAATACTTTTTTCAATTAATTAAGTATAACTTATAAACTATTCAACTGATGTTGATGAAATTGAAATGGGACTACTTTGAAGTATGATGACTAAGGAAGAATCATTAAAATCTATTCGTAATTGCCAGAGTAATAGCGTAAGATCAAAAAAAAATATACGGTTGGATGGAGAACCTCCTCCTTTTATGAAGTCGGCAAACAATATAAACCACTCAAAAGTCATCATCGAGAAAATAATCAGAGATCTGCGCTTTTCTAGTTCAACAATGTCGGATAAAACATGTTCCGCGTAGGTAAATATATATATATATATATATATATATATATTACGATCTACGCATTGTCACCTTTTTCCCTACTGCAACAGCATTAACAAGGACGTAGGTACATTTCTATGAATGACTTATTATAAAGTCAAATGGGATTTTTAAAACACAGATAAGGGAGCACCCGTATCTCCCGTTGAATAATCAGCTGCAGTAATCAGTGATTACCCGTTACCTAGCAGCAAGGCCCGGCCGGAAGTGACGTCACAGTGCAGATTAGTGCGGCGCGCGCGCTGGAACCTCCCGCGTGGGAGCAGCTTCCGCTTCCGATGTGAGCACTTGCTCTGTGCTCATCTACCGTCACCGTGCCTGTCTACCATGACTGTTTAAATATACGATCAATATTGTGAAGAGGTACTTTACATCCCAATAGCCACACATACCAAACTAAAACAATCTATTTCATCAAGTAACAAGAGCGGGAAATAATTGCGTAATTTGTGATCCCAACTTCATGCAGTACTGCGCTGAGCACGTGATATTAAGACATTAGACCTCAAAATATTTACCAGTCAATTTGGTTTTGCAGAACGCAGCTAGACCACGCTACTGAACATGGCGGTACGCCCATAAATTAGACTCTGACTTCGATCATCAGAGTCCTCATTAATATCTACCTCCGAAAACGGACACAAGTAGTAACACAGGTACATCCATCCAACCGACCATATTCTTATGAGAACTCAAAAATACTGTGAGAGAAACATCCAATAATCAATACCTTCTAAAAGTGGAAAATTAACTTCATATAACAAAAACGCTATAAAACGACAAAGTATAGAGCAATTTTTTTCGTTTTAGCCATTGCATGTTTACTTTTTGTAAATTGCTTACAGGTAACATCATCTACATGACCACAGATGGAACCGAATAGAAGTGAGTACTTTAAAGAACATATTCCGACAATTCAGTGTGAGCTGAAGAGATACAGTACGAGTATATAGACCTGCCTAAGATTTACACTGATTCAATTATTTTCGGGAGATTGCTTAGGAAAAAGGAAGTGATTCCACGTCTCGGAGTCGCCAAGATACGCTTCAAATACACGACCTTAGCTTCAGTGGCATTTTTTATCATTCACTCAGGTTATCATTCACTCATATCAGGTGGTCAGCCTTTAACCTGATATTAATAAAATGTTGGGCGTCACGGGCCGGTTGGCGTCACGCGGTGCGTTGAACCCACGTAATTGTTCCGGATATGCGACAGGTACAGGCTGCGGTAGCAGTGGGTGCGGTGGCCACCGGAACGACAGATTTGTGGCCTACATGCCGATAGAACTCTGCGATGTTTGGTTATCGTAGTCACACATGTGGATAGGTTAAAACAGAACTCTTAATTGACGTTTTGAAGGAATTCTGACAATACAATTATACGAACTAGAAATCTAAAGATGTGCATCAGCCAATTTACTTCGTGCGGCGTAGGAGTACTCTGCTCTGCACCTTGATTTGTTGGAAAACAATGTTGGACAAAAAAAACACTTTTGATGGTTTAGTCTTTCATGAGGTTTCTATTGGTAGGTTGGTTTTAGAGGAACCATCGAATAAACAAATGGATTTGTTCTATATAGTATGTACTAGAAGGTATATACCTTCGAGTATATCACAAAACTTACTACTTACTAAATTTCATGCTCCCAACTTCAGATATATAGAAATTTCATAGAATATTTCAACCCTAATTTGAAGTCCATAATGCTCCCCCTTCATAAAACCTGTTCTAAGCTAATGTCTCCTACCTATGAACTACTTACCTGCTAAATTTCATCAAATAGGTCAAATAGTTTTTGAGATTTCGTGTTTAGTCAGTGAATGACCAAAAAGGCTCGCACATCAGTACTTATTATTATCAGTACTAATATTATAAATGCGAAAGTAACTCTGTCTGTCTGTCTGTCTGTTACGCTTTCACGCCAAAACTACTGGACCGATTTGAATGAAATTTGGTATGGAAATAGTTTGAGACCCGGGAAAAACATAGGATATCTATTATCTATTATATAAAAGAACTAGCTTTCCGGGCGCGGCTACGCCCGCGCGTATGTCGGTTATCGCGCGAAAACATTAACCTCTTTTTGCGCAGTTGGATAAAAACTATCCTATGTTTTTCCCGGGTCTCAAACTATTTCCATACCAAATTTCATTCAAATCGGTCCAGTAGTTTTGGCGTGAAAGCGTAACAGACAGACAGACAGACAGAGTTACTTTCGCATTTATAATATTAGTACTGATAATAATAAGTACTGATGTGCGAGCCTTTTTGGTCATTCACTGACTAAACACGAAATCTCAAAAACTATTTGACCTATTTGATGAAATTTAGCAGGTAAGTAGTTCATAGGTAGGAGACATTAGCTTAGAACAGGTTTTATGAAGGGGGAGCATTATGGAATTCAAATTAGGGTTGAAATATTCTATGAAATTTCTATATATCTGAAGTTGGGAGCATGAAATTTAGTAAGTAGTAAGTTTTGTGATATACTCGTAATATAAAAAGGTACCGTACTAAGATTTTGTATGTTAAGGACGAATGTAGGGACACGAATAGGAAAAATTAAAATTTTATATGAAAGTCCTACCTCTATGTATAAGCAGTGAAACTGGGCATTAACATTTCTCATAATATCGCGTGTAAACATCACCTAAGAAATAACTTTTAAAAGGCAGAATTATGGGGGGTTTGAAAGGGAGTAAGGGTGGGATTATGGGTGATGGCATCTAGGTCATTACAATTAAAGTAAGGGTGTGGATAATGATATTGGCAACTTAATGTCTCGACGTCGAGGTAGACGTAAATATCGATGAAATCAAGTTTGAGGTAATGTCAATTGAAATGTTCATCATCATCATCATTTCAGCCGCAAGAAGTCCACTGCTGGATATAGGCCTCCCCCATAGATTTCCAAATAGAACGGTTCGAAGCGGCCTGCATCCAGCGTCTTCCTGCGGTCTTAAAAACGTCGTCCGCCCACCTTGTACTCGTAGGTGTTCTTCCGACGCTGCGCTTGCTTCTTTGTGGCCTCCATTCAAGAACCTTTCGGCCCCACCGACCATCAGTTCTGCGTGCTATGTGCCCTGCCCATTCCCACTTCAACTCGCTAATTCACCGGGCTATATCGGCAACTTTCGTTCGTCTGCGGATCTCCTCATTTCTGATTCGATCTCGTAGAGAAACACCGAGCATAGCACTCTCCATAGTGTGTGCAACTTTGATCTTACATATAAAGCCCACAGTTAGAATTGAAATGTTAATATAATTAATTGTGAAAGAATTACAAAATTGTATTTAAATAAAAAGCTAGTGTTTAGAAAAAAAGGTGTATCAATTTTACAGATGTTATGTATGTAATATTTTTTATGTCAAGTGACGAGGCGGACAAGCCCGACCTGATGGCCGTCGTCACGGCTGCCCATTTCAGTTACACTGTCTTCTCGAGACAGCAGTTCTTATGTCCTGCTCAGTTATTTATACATTCTACAGTGGTCGCACGGCACTGGTTAGTGGCATAATATCTAACACTTCGATGGAACCCAACGAGGCCGACACCAGGGACTCACCACCTAATAAAATTTTAACAAAATATACGCGATGTTTAGAGATAAAGATTCTTTATTTGCGTAAAACATGGTATAAATATATCATAAAAATTAAAGTGCTCATGTTTTGCTAGTATTGGCGTAGCATGCAAATTAGTACTATTTAAACTAAGTATGTTATTAAATTATTTCAGGAAGTCTCTTACATTGTACATTTTTGTATCCTGCAACCATGCATAAGATTTCTTTTTAAATTGTGTTGTATTAAGATCTTTAAATTCATTTGGTAATTTATTGAATATTTTAACACACATAGCTAAGCAGTTTTTGGAATATTTAGCTGATTTTGGTATTACATTATAAACTAGTCTGTACGGTCTGTTTAATGCACAGCTATATGAAAAATGCGTCTTAAAACCAATAATTAGTGATATTAACGCCATAAGGAAGTTGCGGTTATCCAGTTGCGGCAAGCCCAAAGGGGTGAATCTTTGTATTACCCTTCAAAGTCTTGAATCGTGTGCTGACTTTGACTCAAGGTGACTTAGAACAGTCTCTTCAATAGCTACTCTTATGCTCCTTAAGAGTGCACGGAGCGCTTTCCCTACAAACGTAGTTTTGTCATATTTTAAATACTAAGTGTTCAAAATGGGTGAAATGTTGTATGCATATTGCTGAACCCAATATCTACGCTTCAGTTTTGTTATATATTTAACCCTAAATAGCAAAATAACAATTCGTATACAACACGATTTTGGGAATTATTTTTGAAAATACTGAATTTTTCGGAAATCTGACAATCCAGAAGCATATATACAGGGTTATTGGGTGATATGTTATACAACCTCTTGGGGTTGACATCTACTAGTCCTAACAAGCATTTTGAGATATTTTTTTTTGTTCTCAAAAAAAAAATTTTTTTTTGGATTTTAATGCCTACGCCGAGCCAAGAGCGTTAACCGCGGCAACAATGGACCGGGCCGTGCGCCCTTTACATAGAGTTTTGAATATTTACGTCGAGAAAAGTAAGAAAAAATATTAAATAATACATTACAGGCACAAGAGTCTTGTAACATTAGATGAGCCTCGTACTTATTCCGTCAAAAAAAATATTATCTCAAAATGTTTGTCAGGGCTAGCAGATGTCAACCCTAATAGGTTGTTATCATATTACCAATAACGCTGTATATATGAGGCTCAAGGCCATACATGCAAAGTTTCACCGAATTGGTACACTTAGTATTTAAAATACGAGTAAGACGAAAGCACGTTTGTATGGAAAACGCCACGAGCACTCTAGCCTTAACTGTTTGTTCTCCCTTAATAAAACTAAAGTTCTTGCTAATGTGCAAATGTTATTGAAAATAGTAATTGTCCTTTATACTACATGTTGATAGCCTAGAATTAGCTGGTAAAATTGAGAAGATAATAACAATTTCTCTTCGAAGACAAAGTTTTAGTAGCAGTTCCTCCGGGGAAGTACTGTCAGCTTAACTAATTCTACCGCCATGCAGTAATGTTAGCATTACTGTGTTAAGATTGAAAAAACTATATTTAAGCTAACACTAAACTAGATTATTCTTATTACAAGCACTCGAGATACACTGGGTAGTCATGATTCTAATTTGCCCATGGAATTATTTAACTACCTCGCTTTTAAATTTCATGGAGATCATTTAGTTTTTAAAACGTTATCATCAAAGAAACATAAATATGCAAAAGTTAAAAACTTTAAAAGCAAGGAAAAGATTATTAGTTTGCTAAGAGATTATATACTTAGAGATTATATATATAACACATCATATACTTGAATATGGTATCAATCTATTCTATCTTTTTTAATAATCAGAGGGATATCATCTGCCAAAAAAAATAGTATCGCAGAGATCTTTGACGCGTGTAACGAATAATTAATATATCCTAGAAACAGAAAAGGTACTAAAATTGGGCCTTGCGGTACTTCAGATTAACCAGAGACCCAAAAGATATATCGCCATTTAATTTAACCTTCTATAACCTGTCTGATAGATGTGATACTGTAAGCCAGATCTTCTCAACTAATAGTGAAAGTTTACAAATCCTAACTTTTGAAAGCTTTTATAACCACAGCTGTAACTTTGAAGGTTATTTGGAACTGATGAAAAAGTCCGGAATCTTGGTTCTCTTAATAAAGCTTCTGCCACGTCTTGACAAGAACCTAATGACTTAGTGACAAAGCGTAATTAAGAAAAAAAATTGTTAAATGTATTCGTTACTTGTTTGCGATCAGAGATTTTATTATTATCAACAGTTAATACAGTATAAGTTTAATATTAAGGTTTGTTTCCACCAGTTTGTCTTCCAAATGGTTTTTGGGTTATTTTTAGACTAAGGAATTTTTTTCACTAGTTGAAGTTTTTTAAATTTTGTATGAAACTATTTCTACTTCATAAATATTATGGCATGTTTTTAGGCCATTTTGCTTATACGTGTACCCCTGGATAGCACCGCCCACAAAAAGAAAACGTATTGCCAAGCACCTAACTGTGTGTTCTGGCAGGTGTCCTCGAGATCCAGTTCCCATACACATTTAAGCCTGTATACCATCATCGACCACATCATCACTTACCATCAGATGTGATTTTGGTCCAGGGATAACAATAAAAAAGTTATTGGTATATAATGTACTAACTAGTTGAAGATTTTAAAATACTGGTTATATGAATATATTTATAAAGCCCTTGAATAACGTACAACATCAAACTAATTATTAATGGTACGTCCACACGGCGTTTAAAAATAAACCCAATAGGTATCTTGAGTTGGATGGCAGAAAACGTTGCTGAAATGTAAACTAATTGAAAAGGCCACACAGCAACTGAATCACTATGCCTTGCTTGCTCCCTCATGATACATTATGATTTTAAATGAAAGAGAGTATACTATTATTTACACTTATAAAGCCCTGGTACCCAAAAGTAACCTAACTTAATGAAAGCCTCATTTTATCCTTGAAGTAAAAATTGTTGCGGCCGATACCCGCGGCTGATCTGACCACAAACGAATCAGTTAAGACGGTTTTACACTAAAAACTTGCCATAAAAAGTCGTAAAATGTATTTTAACATCCATCTGATAATCAATCTAACACGTCATAACTTTGACATCCAGTCTGCCTGGACCTAAGTTGTATATGGAAGAGCTTTACTCAAATATACACCATATAATCAAAGAATAAAGCTTGAAATGCTATGAAAAGCAGATATTTAAAAAAGAAAGAAGATCGGTGAAGACCGCTGACCAAATGAGTCTATATAAACATGTTAATTCATAATAAAAATGTGGTTTTTGATGCATCGAAGATATGATGTTTACGTACAAATTGGTGAGTGGAGTCTAACCGTATTAACGTCTGTGTTAAATTGTTTGTTAAAGATAAAAGTAAACAGGCCTGAAAACTATTTAACCATTTGCTTACATATGCGGGAGAAAAACAAATATTTTCCAAAAGTTACACAAGCAGCAAAGTAGATATTTAAATTTTTATATTTTTTTTACAATGGGTTTAGAGGATTTCATGAAGTTATTGCAAAACTAATGATTACTTATATGAAAATATATTATATGTAGGAAATTCTGTAGCCAAGCACCTACGATGTCTTAGGTGCTAGTCATTGCATCAAGTGGGATAGTATATGAACTATATGAAGAAACCCTGTCATATCGTTACGCCGTAAGATATGTTTTATGTGCGGGTAGGCGAAGATGTCCGAACATCCGCGTTCCGCCAGACATCCCTTGATCGTTGAGCCCATCTTACAGGAGAGAACCTATTGCTTACTATGTATATATGCATTCTTATAGGACCAAATAAGTGAATAATTTACATTAAACTTCAAGGCAGTAAGTATCGGCTGTGAATTAGGTGGCCGCGGGTTTGAAATTTGCTGCAGCTTTACAGTAATGGGGATGAAATTTCTTGGGAATTGTCATGTTCTCGTGATTTGTTATTACCTTCAAGAAGAAAAATCTGTTGCTAAGCACCTGTTGGTGTGTTCTGATAGTCAATTCAAAATGTTGTCATCTGCTTCTTATCATCTTCGACCACATCACCACTTACCAACAAGTGAGACATAAAATACTACGGTATTCCTCTACCACTGTATCGTTCAACAATTTGATGCGCTCGTAGCTAGCTTAGTTATTCTTTGATCAATTAAGTTAAGCAATACGTCCACTGCGGTCATCACTTGGATGGATGACCGGTAGTGGCATATACTACTGAGTGCTTCCGTCGTTCTGAGTTCTCCCGTCTCGGTAGTTGTCCTAGAATGGCAGTCGTTGTAGTATAGTGGTAGGGCATTTTCGAATGCCGGTCTGGCTAGCTACCACCCTCTGTTAGAAAATCTGTCGCCAAGCACTTAGTCATATTCCGGTAGCTGACCTTAGGAGCCAGTACTTCTAAGTTAGTCTGAACAACATTTTCGAGCATATCATTGGAGACAGTGGTTAAGTGATTATTTTTTTGATCGATTATAAATTCTATATAAATTGCATTAATACATTACACGTTTCTTGTTAGGTAAATGGTTGTCATCCCTTTTCATAAAATGTCCATACCACAGCCTACCCGTCACAAAAAAATGTCTTGGATACTCAACTGATCACTCAGACCCAAATGATAAATGCAACAGATGATATAACAAGACCAAAACGTATACCTACCTGTTGCAAGCTCTCACAGCTCGTCTTTCGAATTAGCCTGATTGCGATCGATTCACCATCGCCGTGGAATGTATCATAAAAATATTTTTATTGTTAATAAAAAAGAAATAGTACGAGAGCTATAAATGAGATCGACAGAGTACAAATCGCTACATCATCGCGACGTGTGGTGCCTGGGAACTAACTCTTTGTTAAACTGTGCTTACCGCACTGACCGCATGGGCCTTATGAAATTATATTCAATGACTTAGAAAGTAATTATGATAGCGTAACCGTAAATGGAGCACAGTTTTTGGATAATATAGCGTGACGAAAATGCGGTCTCCGGTTTTTTATTGCTTTGTGATTAAATTTATGCGGATACGATATACAGGAAACAAATGAAGATAAACGGTTTTTGATACATTTTTAAAGTGAAAGTACCAAAATAAAATAATTCTAAAAGAAAAAATGCGCTGAAAACAAGCCCTTCTTTTACAACAGTAGTAGGGTGATACTGCACTCCAAGCGCTCAGTTGGCCTTTATTAACCCAAGGTAGCACTACCAAGAAGAGGAGGGTTTGCGTCAGGTACAATCTGGCCATAAAGACAAGTAAAATTGTCTATAACATGTCCTTGTGTCATTCTTTATGTTAGAAGTCATTGTGCAGATCCCAGGGGATAAAGTAATCCATTTTTCTTCGCGTTGAACAAAATCAAGTGTACCTACCTACATTTATTTTAATATTGGGAACAAAAGACATTAATTTCTTTGGCTGTTTGTGTTTCAGACGAAATATATTATGCTTTGAGGGTTCTGTATTTTTACATTTATGTATGAAAATATTAGGAAATACCAACAGTGGACACAAGAGTTAGTTCATATCCAGTATACATAAAATATTAATTTGGAAATTCTTTTTTCAATCGAATATAACAAAACTTTTTCACCTGCAACTAGAATACCCCCTTGTCTTGACGCAATAGATTACCTACAAAAAATTTATTGCTATTAACGATCTTTTGTCACCGTCACATAAAGACTGGCCAATTATTAGGTAAATGTAGAAAACAAACCCCATTTTACTTTCCAATCCTGATCACTGCGTTATTCCGTATTTCCTATTACAGCCACCTGACACGTTTCTTGGATATGTTTGATTAATAACAAACTTGAGCGTTTTTGATTTATAGTGTTCAGGTCAGCCGCTCGTCTCAACGGCATCGGCTCTTTCAAAAGCCCTTCTTACACAAGGCTATACAAGTGGTAGAGGCTCGAAGAGTTGAGCTTTTTTGTGATTTTAACGGTTTATAAAAAAAAATCCTCACAATATGGCGTCTAAAGTTCGTCAATTTGTTTTTTTTTACTTTTTTATGTACCTAGTGTCACCTGGGCTAAGACAAAACTAATGATATATTATACATTACAATCGGTTGAACCGTTGAGAAGTTATGGTGGAATAAAGAAACTCACAAACATATATACAACCCTGAAAACATAACTCTCCTTTATTTTTGGCAGATTTCTGTAAAAATGTAATTAGTTTATACTCACTTTAAATCCTGCCTGGTGATTTGAAATACAGTATTGCTCTGTAATCCTGAGAGATTAATATTGATCCCTGGTTTGGAAATTAAGATAAATTCAGTAGCATTTTTTTAAATTTGAAAAACCTGCAACTTCACAAATGTGTCAATAAGAGAATAAAACTGAAAGCTAATTGCAACAAAGTTTTCAGTGATATAGACTAAATACTCGTAGGAGTAATATATAGACTTAATACTAGGAGATTATGCGAACACTGTATAAGTCTCCATGTTAACACGCTTATGCAGAAACTTGTGATGCTTATTTGTGTATACGTATATACTTCGATATCAGAAAAAACCGAAGTCATCGAGTATTTCGATGGGTGTTTTGTGAAGCCTTATGTGATAAGGGCATAACTGTTTGCACTGATGCGATGTTAGTGTGATGTCGGAGCTTATTGAGTTTGATCATTGATGAGAAATCGTATTGAGATTAAGTGGCAATGTGGCTAAGAGATGAAAATGAGATTCCGAGAGTATCTTAGTTCATCACCTCGAAGACTACCTGATGCTTCGAAATTTACCTTTTCATTCTTATCTCGATAAAAACGAGGTATAAACTTGAAAAAAGCAGAGAGTGCCTATTAAGTAAAAATATGATTTTATTACTATGAGTGGGATAGTCTATAATAATCATTATAGTGATTAATAATAAATGCAAGTAAATTTATTATGGTTGAACGGATTATGGATGAAGAATTCTACTACTTGAATTAATTTACTTTCATAATATGTATTTATAAATGCGAAAGTTTATGTAAATAGATGTTTCTACGGATTTTGATGAAGGTTGTAGAAGGTGCTTAGGCTGAAGGAAAAAATACTCGTACTTATATCCCGTTTCAGTGTTTTTTGATAAAGCAAGCAGCAACTTGTACTTTACCCACTTTAATATATCTATTGCTATAAAGTAGGTATAAATGTTACTTTTTAACCATATATTGAATACCAAGAAACTCTATCAGAATACAGAATATACCAAGTAATACTTAACTTTCTTGCATTTAAGAAATACCTATAGCCTATTACGTGTATAGACCTAATCCTGCCGCAGAATTTAATGTCCTCACTTCTCAGAAGTTGGATGCGATTCCAGGCTCGAGAATACAAATACTCTTGGAGCAATAATAGTTGACGGTAGCGATTGAACGTAGTTGTAAATTTCACCGCGCGATGCACTCAAAGAAGGCAATCAATGTTAAATCATAGCAAAGCGACCGAAGTGACACATATCGATTGCGTTCGAGAGTGGTAAAAAATCTAGAGAGAATTGTTGATGTGAAAAAGATCCCGACACTAGATCTCGAGCAAGTTTAACCCTTGACTCCGAATACGTAAGCTGAGTCATTTATCAACAATCAGGGTGACCACGAGATTTGTTCGGAAAGTCACGAAACTTTTTAACAGCTTCATGCTTTAAGTAGGTGAAGTATGTATCTACTCCTTGCGAGTTTTACAGCCTTTGATATTAAGGATGATTTTCGGTTGGATTTTAGTTAAAGAGATGTTAAAAGAATTCTTCAACCCTATCAAATTCCAGTCAATTTAATGTTAAAATTGATGGCAACGGTATCATTAATAAATATAAATCTCTTCATTTGTAACATATCGCGCGAGGGCAGAGTGATGGCGCGGCGCGTTTGTGGGGGAGTCAGGTGCGCGTCTGCAACGACCGACGCATTTGTCACTGTACCGGCCGATTATTCATCACATTGAAACATTAAGAGAACTAATCACGCTGACTAATGGAACCCCCCGTCGACACTTCCTAAGTCTAAGTTTCACACTCGCGGTTCGTGTGAAACGCCGACGCCTCCGTCCGATCGTCCGATGACGAGGACGAATGATCTGTGATATGATCAATGGGTTTACCAATTAAAGTAGACGTAAGGAGGCCGCTCTGCATAGCATATATTCATATGTAATAAAATAAGACGTGTACACTGTAAGCCTTCCATGTTTTGTAGAGAGGTAAAGCCGCCTTTGTAAACTTACGTACCTACTTGTATTTTATCATTTCAATTTTGTGTTTCTTTTTACTTTGTCCTTATTTTTAGCCCCTTCATTCCGTCTCTTCAGATTTAGTTTGGCATAATAACATTTACCTAGTTTGGTTTTAATAACAACTATTTTATTATATCTTAATCAATGTTATGGGCGTTAACTAGGTACCTGCTGACGTAACATAACTTTTAACTGGCGACTTGGCCATCCGTGGACATTCAGCTCAGCAATTTTAGTTCGTTAAAGTGCAGGACACGTTCAATCATAGTAATGATAAAGCTAAAGTTTATGTACAAGCGCGCACCGGCCACGCCGTGCCGCACTCGGACGAGCTCAGAACCAGCAAAAAAGTACACCATAAACGGAACGTTTATGACGGCAAATAAAGCTGGCCATCTTCCCCGTAGTCCCGTAGTGAATTATTGCTTTATTGCTTCAGAAATATTTCACAAACAGAAAATATTTTATGATTCTCCAGTTAAGAGCGGTCGTATATCATTTTAAGCCATAGACAATAAAATTCGTACGTCGCCGAGTGCAAGACAAAAGTGCGATGAACAGAGGCTGGAACCTACTCGAACTCCCAATCCCTGATACCTATATACATGAGTTTCTTATCGGTTATGAAACGCACGGGAGCTCATTACTATTGCAATTAACAATAAAAGTTTGTCGCACAAACCAATGCAAATCGCACCTATCAAACATGTATATGTTTCAGACCTTTAAAGTGGCTTTCATCGTTTTTATACGATGCCCAATAGGAGTTTATGTATTAAACGCTTGAACAGATTTGCATGTAGGTATGGGGTATTGTTAGTTGGTTATTTACATCACCCCGAGTAACACTGGCTATATATTTTTTTGCGTTTTAAGTCGTGTTTAGTTTAATTACAGGCTAGCAAGGTCTGTAGGTACGTTATGGCATCAATGTATAAATTTAAATGACTTAAGTAATTTAATTTTATACTTTTGAGCTCGCGTTTATGTCCTGATTTTATTAATATATTAATAATTTTATGATAGCAACGAACATAATCTCCAGGAATTTCACAATCCTTCGGACACAAAACATAAAATTGGAATAGTTAATGCTCAGCGAAATCGTTAACCGAGTGAACACTGTAATTGGGAGACATTAAAAATACCAAGCGTTGTTATAGCTGACTGTTAAATGCTTTAACGTGGGCATTAGTCTTTAGTATTTACACATGTGCTACAATGTCTGAGCTCGATATAGTATGGAACGTGAACGCCGATCTGCCTACTCATTACAGGTATCGTTGAACCATTGTCTTTCCAACTTGACCTTTGTTTTGTCTGCGCGGCGTAAACTCGTAAACATGCTTGTTTCTGACGATTTATGGTTCGGCAGTTAACGAAGTAAACAATGTTCAAAAAATTATGTCAAAACATGTGTCTAAAAACAGTGACGCCGGGTTGGACCGTTTCGGCGCGCAGCAGGGACTTGTGAAACAAAAGAAAGT
This sequence comes from Plagodis dolabraria, assembly GCA_963854805.1. Classification (NCBI taxonomy): domain Eukaryota; kingdom Metazoa; phylum Arthropoda; class Insecta; order Lepidoptera; family Geometridae; genus Plagodis; species Plagodis dolabraria. Next base: position 26,797,231 of record OY978444.1, read on the forward strand.
TACTTCAACATTCGACGAAGGATGCCCAATACTGATGGCAAGAAAACTTGTAATTTTGTCAACACTTTTTTCAGTTATGCGTCACTAGTTCTTGGAAGGTTGAAAGAAGGTTAACAGTGATATGTAAAAAATAAATTCGAAGGATTTGCGGTGTATATTAGTGTGGTCATTAGTGGCCTTTGGTTGTTACCGTTGATGGTAGAACATTATGTCACTTTGAATAATTGCAATGCCAATTTGGTCAGGTGCTATTAATTTAAACTGACATTTTATGATTCTTGAAGATGCAAATAACAGGAAAAGTTAGTTGAGAAGTTATATTTGACCACTGTCTGGGACCTCAGACAGTGGTAAAATATAACTTTATATAAAATTAAGCCTTTAAAATTTCGGTACCACTAGGACAAAGACCATAGATTTATTCATCTTCTATCCTGGCGTTTATTATTAACTTCTAAAACTCTTAAAGCATTGTTGAGCATTGAAACAATGTCTATGTATAATTACGACGTTTATAAACTTTGATACGCCCTTTGGATTAAGATTCTCTTGACCTAGGTATATAAAAACTACTTGGTCAGGACGCGTTCACTGATCTTTCTCTGGCAACTGTCCCATTTAAGCCAAGCACTCACGTGAGGCAAGAGTGTAAATTATTTTCAGTGAATATTTTATACTGAAACTGGGCATTATAGACTTACGAATATAAAAAAGGAGTAACCTACTGTAATGAATCGGCCAGATTGTCTATCGCTGAACATAGCCTAATCCTCACGCTTGGCAGAAACTTGGAATATTGATAGTTTCGGTTCTGGTTCTGGATGATACATAGGATACTTTTATCACCATCACTTGGCATCATTGTCTATGCGGGCGAAGATCTCTCAAACTAAATTGTTTAAAAAATATTAAGCACACTTACCCGCTACACCTATGCTGAACTACTCTTCATTACGATTTAAACTTTTTTCTGTCTCTCAATTAGATTTTAACGTCATTTGAACCTTAGGAAGATCATTTATAGGAATTAAATTTACGTTAAATATAAAATTAAGACAAAAATTATACACGCTTTGCTGTACGGAAACTGATATCATATAAAATAAATAGGTACTTGGGACTATTCTGCCATTACAATTATTTTTCTTCTGGTTACTCAAAACTGTAGTATTCGTAGTATAGTTACAGAGGGTTTTGTGTAATTTTTCAGCGGTGTCAGCGCAATCGGAAGTGCACCGGCGTCGGATCCCTTTTTGTTTCAGCTGCGCTGATGGGAGTCGGAAGAGAGGTCGCCGTTCGGGTATCGACCACCACGTCGCTCTCGGTGAAATATTAATTGCAATGCCATGTTTTTTAGAGTGCATTTTCTAGTTTGTACCATTGTTTGTGTTCATTTCAAAGTGGCGGGGCCTATTAAAAGGTGATTTCCATAGAATAAAGTGTTTTTCACTTATTGATTATGACAACATTTGCAATGCAATCTCGCTGAGCTTAGAATCTAGTAGGGCTTTTCAAGGATATTTGGAATTAATCGCGCGGGAGCACATTTGAAAGATAGTTGCCGGAACACACCATTATGTGTTTGGCGACTGATTTTCTACTTCAGTGTGGTTAAGTTATCTCTGTATCTATATGTCTATAGACTACACAATTACCCACCTACTATTTATTCTTCTTCACTCAGTGCCTCTTCAATCAATGAAGGTTGGCAATCATCTTTCCGTACTCGTCTACTTCCGTATTAGTCACTACTGGTTGTAAAGTAGTGTTATTAGAGATAAACATAACTTTGGTTTTGTTCACATTCATTTTGAGATCTCACGCTGCACTCGTTCACAGAATCGACCATTTTTGGAGTTCCTGCCCTGAAGATGCTACGAGGACTGTATCATCTGCATATCTCAGGTTGTTGAAGAGACGTCCGTTTACTTTGACACCACAGTCATCTTCTAGATATCTTCTAGAGCTTTTGACATGATTGCCTCTGAGTAGATATTAAAAAGCGTAGCTGACAATATACACCCCTGTCTCACTCCCCGTTTAATTTCTACCGCTTTGGTGTCTTCTTTTTCCACTCGAACGGTCGCTTGTTGCAAACAGTAGAGGTTTCGTATTTTATTATACATATACTATTTATTATATTCTATAAAGTAAACTAAATACATAGCTTGCAACGACAAAGATAAAACAACACTATTTGGAACTGTCTCACGTCAGGGCAGCACATTGAAATTATTCACTTTCCACTTCCAAATTAATATGATCGTAATTCCGTCCCCTATGTTCCAATTCTGAAATTATAAGTCGCCGTGAGAACGTTCTACAATGAAACGGAACACCATTAAATTGTTACGTGTACTAACGTAGGTACGGTTTACATCCAAAATTCATGTTTATTAACCCGTGAGAAGTTATTGTTTCATGTGACGTGTAATCTGCGTAGGACATGCATAAATGTGTAGCGGTAGTAATAATTGTGTAGAGCGACGCAGGTGTTTCTAGGAAGTTTCAATGGTTAACACGATGTTCACTATTGTGAGATGTGTAGATATATTTTACTGGGCCTATTACATATATCATCATCATTAAAAGAACGTCCACCGTTGAACCAGGTCTCCCCCTTTGGAGAACTTTGCCATAGTCCCCACGCGTGGCACGCGTCTTGTGGATCGCAGTAGAAGTTGTTAATTCTTCAGAAGGCGCTGCTTCTAGTATTTTCCCTTAGTCACCTCTCTCGACACCCACGAGAAGATATGAGGGTGTGACTACGATCACATCGGGATACATAGAAATTCTACATGCATATTTTTGAGTCTAATTTATAAGTTGCTGTGTTGCCAGATTTCCGCTAATGTATATATAATAAATTATATATAATAAATGGCTATAGTTATAAGGTAAAGTCTGCAAAATTTCACCATGATTAAGCACTTGGTACTAAAATCTACATTTTTATGGATATCACAGCGGGTACTAAACTTGAAAGGTTTCTTTGACTTTAATTAGGATTGGACTTCATTTGAAACCTATCTTCTATCATTTTCGAAAAAGTAAAATGTACTTATTGGGTAGCGACATACGACAATAAATTAACGAGACCTTTATAATACTTTTTCCAGAATCCAGACAGTTACTGCAAATGAATATATAAGAAAATGCCAACAACTTAACTTTTTACTCAGGAACCCAGGATTTAGACATTCCAAAGTGACATGCTTTACACCATCATATTATCATATGTTCTATGCCATCAACGAACCAGTAATTTTCTAACAAGCTCAGATCAAACTAGGTACCTACCTATGAATTTGTTTTTCGAGTGAAATGACAGAAAAAATATGTAGGGTTCCGTACCAGACCATATTTAGCAGACTGTCCATCAGTCCGACCATGAAGGGATCTCTTGAACAGTACCTATTAAGGAAGTTGGTTGAAATTTCCTCAAAATGTGTTAGTACAGCGCATTGCCTAAAATATAAGAATAACAACAAATAATAAAAATAACAGGGGACCCTATACAAGAAGCGTGTTTTTCAACCGACGTTAAAATAGGAGGAGGTTTTTCAATTTCACTGTTTTACTTTTTACTGGGTTTACCAATTTGATGTTTTTTTATATGTTAAAGCTGGTGCTTGTCATGTAGTACTACATTAAATTTCAGTGAGATCTGACTAGTAGGTAGTATTATATAAGTTATCTCTAATAATGCGTATTTAATTGGCTTCGACTACTACTACTCTCATTTTCACTTGTCGATGTATGTAAATTGAATAAAAAAACTGCATACGATGGTTTGGAAGATAATCGTAGTATTTCATGGTGGTCCCTTTTAGCCTGGTGATGTTCTGATGAAGTTTTTCGGAGATATGCAATGGAATTCTTCAATAAATGATTCTATTTAATCAGTCGTGGCAACAAATCTGTCATGGTTGCTGCAATCATTGAATTAATTTTAGAGCATTTATTGTTTAAGAATATTTTCTGTTTGAATTCCGGTATTTTTTTAACGTTTTTGGTCTTTGCTGTACCGTCAAAACGGTAATACACACAAGCGTTAAACTTGTTACGATTATTCCCTAATATCTAATATAATATCTAATGTTTAACAACTAGTAATAAATTCGGTCCAAGTGCAAGCCAGACGCCTACTAAAGATCTCGAACTGTATTAAAAAAATGATTTTACGGTACTTTCTGTGTTGGTACGCAACCCATCCAATTTGCAATTGAACTGTTTTCTAAGAACATATTCATTTATTCAAATACAAGAACATTGATAATTCGTTAATAATGATTTCAGCGGAGGCTCTAGTGAACGTTGTTAACAAATTAACAAACAGCATGATTACCGTGAAACTACGGCTATTAAAACAGCCAAACCTCAGGCCAAACTACATACATTATATCGGCTTGTAACATATTCCAACAGGCGTAACAGTGCCCATAACTCAATTAAAACAAGACTCCGATTTAAATTAGAATCTTAATAACACGCGCGCCCCTGTGCTACCTGAGTTTTGTTAACGTGCTTGTAGACGTGCTAGATGTGGCATTCAAGATATCTTAAATAAAATAACGGTAAACTTTATCTGTATATCTGCGAGGGATATAGACAAAATAAAATTCAAAGACACTAATATAGATAAAATAAGATTCAAAGACACCTCGTCTTTGAATCTTATTTTACTTCGTTGAGCAACCCAAGGCAACTTTTTGAGACTTATCAAGTGTTAAGCCAACAGTTTGAAAAATTAAAATATATTTAGCACATTTAATAATAAATACTGAAGTTTACAGTGTTGAAAGATATTCGCTTAATATAATATCTATCCTATTGATTGTTTGATAACTATATGCTCGTGGGTTATCGGGATATTATTATCTCCCTCATATATTCTCCGCGGCAGAAGAGGCGAGGAAGGGAACAAAACCCAGGGTGGGCAACAGCGCCTTCTGAAGAAGTGCCATCTTACAGTGCGATCGACGAAGACGACTGCCAAGCTTCAGTATTATGGCAAATCCCCCCTTAATGAGATGCTGTGTTCACTTGTGGACGATTCGGTTGGTACAGTACAGTAGTACAGTATGGAATTATAATCCAGCAGCAGCATACAAAAAAAATATAAAGCTGAAAGCGTCATAATAATGTGAAATAAATAAAGTTAAAAACGTCATGTAACAGATAAGCCATTATTTTTTTATTTAGTTTTTATACGGTAAAGTCAGAAGATATTCAATTTTCATAAGACAATTTAAACGCCAAGTATAAGGGTCCAATATATAACACAACTAAAGTCATAATTTCCCTTTGTAAAGCGTTTACTTTTTGGACTGTAGTATACAACAGAATGGCTTACTTTAAGGCCCAATTTATACCCTCTTTACTTTTAACATTTTTAACGTTTTATCAAGGCCTGTAAATTAAACAAACTTGTAACCTTCATGTAAATAAAATTCCAATATCCGTTACTATAAGAATCTGGTGCTATCCACCAACCACCTTACCTTAGTAGTAGACCTGCGGCTGCAGCAGCAATCCACTGTTATCAAAAGCACAGATTACCTACTAATCAACGAGCTACTTTCGGCAAATTGGTTACCGATGTCTTCCGGTTCAGGGGATCATATATACCTACAAACCTGTAACCCTGATTTAAGTTCAATACTAAAATACGGAATATTCCAAGAATGTTGCTATAATCAATATTTAAAAGTTCTAATTACGATTGCCAGTAAATATTGCCAGTGTGAGCTATTTATTCCGGTGGCGCCATCTACTTACAATGTACGTCATCTCCGCAAAATACAATAGTGCGATAACATCAGCGCCTGAAGCAAAATCAGTTTTCTGTAGTGAAACATCACATCAGTTTTAGGTAAATTTTACCATCTTCTAAGACGAATATCACCTTGCGCGTTTAACTTTTGTCGCAAACTTATGTCACTCCTTAACCTAGGTTTAAGCGTAATGATAATCAAACTTCTTTACGTACCTTATAAATTTTCAACCTTGGTCCAAAACACGGAATTTTGAGTTGTTCCAAAATTATAAATAGCTGTTGCTATTCAGTTATATCTAAACACGGTTTTAATGGAAATGGCCTAGTCAGTTAATCTGTATATAGACATCGTTTATTGCATATTCGGTGCTGTAATAATTATTGTAACTAGTAGGTATTTACATTTGTAGCCAAGCAACAGAGATAGCACTTCCAGCATGATTTAACTCTTCACAAAACCTAATAGCTCCGATTATGAGAACCGTAAGTTGCCAGAATAAATAATGAAAAATAGTAGGTAATGTGTTTTTGAGTTGTCGACGCGACTCTGGCAATTAGCCATGTAATCCATCACGCTGTCGCTATTAGTGGGTACAGCCGGGAACATAATGCGGTAACGGGTTGAAATGCCTGATTCCACGGAACAGATTAGCCGAAACTGAGGCTAATCTATAAGCTCGTCGTCAAGTTTAGGGATTGAGGTCTATGCCCTTTTCATAAAACAGTCATGCTGTTGCGGTTCAACATATATACTCATAAGACTACTTAGCTTTGATCAATCATTATGTTCAAGATATGTGTATCACATTTTCGTCTACGTGGTGGCTCAGGCCAAATAAAAACTTTTTATTTGGTCTGAGAGTGGCAGTAGGTTAAGGTTTAAAAACATTTATTCTCATAACTAGACACTAGACACAGACACTTACTAGACACTTACATGAGAACAAAAAAATATATGGTACATCACTGTAATTTGGAAGGTACCTCCTCATTCAACGTGTTAGTTTTTGGTGCTAAAATAAAGTCGTGCAATTTAGATTTAAATGCGTGGACTGAGTGTATATTTGTAATGAGGAGTGGATACCTATTTGATTCACAAGCAAATAATTTTGCTCAATCGTAAGTTATTGTTTTCCGTCGTAGTTCAAAGGGATCCTTGGCAAAACTAACTAGCTCGTCATGAACTACATTTAGTGATATTTTTTATCTTGAAGAAGTTTGTGTACGTGTGTATTTTTTGTCTAAAACTTTACTGATCAAAATGCAGTAGTGCAAAAGTGGCCATGTGAACGGGGTCCGACAGCTTAGTACACGGACCTAGTCTGATGAGTCAGGAGCATCGAACTTCTTTGATAATTGATCGAAGTTTAGAAGACGTGTTTTTTTTCTTATTAAATCGACTTCGGTTTGAAAACACTTCAAAATCAGTTGTCGAGGAGTTCAGTGGTGATGTTAGACATACTTTTACAAACTCGCTCTAATTTCTTCTTATACAGAATGTACCATTCGTTGCTTTATGGTCGATCAGTGTCAAGCGTCACTTTGGAACCTAGAGGTCCTGGGTTAAATTGGGATTTTCTGACAAAAACAAACATTATAGCAGTCCGGAATCTATAACTGTATCCAGTAAATGGCAATTAGCTTGCCCTGTATTGCAAGGAACCTGTATCCAAAATATGAGTTGGTTTGGATACGTCTGCCTACAAGGCGTGACGATTATGATTTTGTATTTTTGCATGGGCTAGGGTATTATTCAAATGATGGCTTACCCTCTAGTATAGAAGCTGTTGCCAAGCATCTAGCGGTGTTCTGGAAGTTATCCTCGAGAACCAGTTCCAGATTTTAGTTGAGTTCCTTCATTGGATGGCATAAAAGCCAATTAAGAGAAAATGATGCGCAAAATTTTAAGCAATGTCAAATTATTAGCGTGGGTTGCTCTATATCTCTTGTTGGTGCATATTATGAGTTAGCATCAGGAAGGCTAACGGTTATCACACCGAATTTAAAACGCACAAAATACAAACTGCTGTTGATTTTCTGTGGTTAGAGAAATATAAATAAAAAATATGTTTGTTAGGACTAGCAGAAGTGAACCCTAAGAGGTTGTTAGCATTTTGCCAATAACCCTGTATAATCACCGACCACATATAAAGGTAGATAAGAGTAGGAAAATGATAAAACATAAGGATCAATTTTATTCCATATTTGTTCCATATTTGTTTTCGTAAATTTTTACTGCTGTATTTGCGTCAATTGTCACTATTAAAATCACGGTTATGTCGAGACCGTTATATTCATATCAACCTTTCCAGCACGAACATTATTTTACGAAAGTGATTGCAGTATCATTATCTCGAAAGTAAAAGCTATCTAAACACAAATTAAAAGTAAACATTGAAGCGTAAAAAACACATTAGAAATGGCGCCGGCAAGGCCGCAAGTATTGCCTGCGGGACTTCGGTGATGCAACGCAAAAAAACTAGTACCAACTTAACAAAAAGAAGTACCCACTTTGCAGCTAATTAAATCTACCCACGTCGAATGGCGCAATAGACACGCCCCCACGACCGAGCTCGGATTGTTTTAATTATAGTTACGATTATCGGACTATCTAAATATCTTTTTTATCGATGCGAGTAGGTTGATGACGGGGCATTTGCGAATCGTTATTTTGGACGTGGGTAGGTCGAGCACAGCTTTATGAGACCTTAGGGTCACCAGTATAAGTATTAGCAAAGATCATTTACTGTATTAGATACTCTCATCCATATAAAGTATCATAAATAAACTGTACATTACATACTCCATGGACGCGCTCGTAACATTTTGAAGCGCTCGTAGCGAAGTTTGCTTAGCCATTCTGAATCGATCAGCAAAGTTAAGCAACGTCCGCCGCGGTCAGGAGTTGGATGGGTGACCGCTGGTGACATTACTACTGAGCGCTTCCGTGCTTCGGAGGGCACGTTAAGCCGTCGGTCCCGGTTGTTGTCTTAGGATGGCAGTCGTTATAGCATGGTGGTAGGGCACTTTGCAAATGCCCACCTGGCTAGCTACCACCCTCAAGTTGAAAATCTGTCGCCAAGCACCTAACGGTGTGTTCCGGCAGCTGTCCTTGAGAGCCAGTAATTCTAGGTTAGCCTGTACAACATCTTCGACCACATCATCACTTAACATCAGGTGAGATAGTGGTCAAAGGCTAACCTATCATGCATAAAAAAAAAAAAGTTTTATAGACATTAGATTATTATTAGTTCAAAAGATTTCAATTGAACATACAAGCATACGAAATTCCGGATCGAGTATAATATGGGTCTCTAGTCTCTGCAGCGACGAAATGGTACAAATCTGTTCACAGATGATAATTATGATATTCGTATCTATAGATTGGAGGTATGACATTTTGCGAGCGCTCGCCTGGCTAACTACCACCCTTAGTAGAAAATTTGTTGTCAAGGACCCGACGGTTTGTTTCGGCAGTTGTCCTTGAAAGCCGGTACCTTCTAGGTTATGCCAGCTTACCATCCACGACCACGAGTACCAGCATCATCATTTACCAACCTGTAATATAGTGATTAAAGTGTAAGCTAACAGGAGTAAAACATTTACATTTATATACCTATTTCTTTGTATAATTTTAAAAAAGTGTGTGTAAAATACTTTTCCTTACATCTGTGGAGGCTTGTTAATGGCTTTTCTTAATTAAGTTATTAAACCTGTTTTGTAATAATATCTGTAAGACCCCAAATAAAACTAAAATAAAAATAAAATAAAAACCTAGTTTAATGTAGTCAGTCCTCTGAAAGGATGTGACAGTGTAGAATAGACTTAGATGCAGTTTTTCGCTGCGACAAGACATCTATGCCGGGCTTTGGGCGAGTGTCTACCCACCTGGCAAGTTTTAAGTTACTACCGTAAAATTAAAAAAAAATAAACTTTGTTGATTAAAAATGCATTTATCTATGGCTACTAAAGATCTTTCTTTCGCCTAAAACTTGCAAAGCAAATTGCTATTAAATATGAATGTACTGAGCATTCTTATATTTCTCAGTCTTCCAGAAAGAATTTAGGACACAGATTTAAGATCAAGCCTGCTCTGTTTACCATCTCGATAACATGATGACCTAGCCTAGTAACATGCGAGATGACCTAAATACTGACCTAAACAGTTTAAGTCCATATCTAATTTGTAGAAATTTAATACAACTATGATTTGACCTAATACTTTATCAAAAATTTGAGGTATGGCTCATTGTAGACGTCACGAAGTAAAGCAAAATCACACCTGTGAATACATCCCTGAACCTATTGGGGTATAAATACCCATCCTTCTAATTTCGTAACATAATGTTACTATTTAGATTATGTCTCCAATATTCATGGTATAGCAATTATATGAGCTGATTATAGGAGAGGATTTCCTGCCCAAAATCAAAGTGGTTAGAAATTGCGATTTCCACGTGGAAACGCTGCGTGCGCGTAACGAGCGCTCGTCGACACCTACCGATAGCATCGCTATGACTGGCTGGAAATTATTCCGATTGGTAATTACGTCGATTATTCACGGCCGGCCGGGGGCTGCGGCCATTTTTCAACAGTCACCGTTCTTAATTATGAGCCGAGTTGGACGCCTGTCGAAGCTTTGAGGCGAGCCGTCACCTCGGGACGTACTGCGCGGACTGCGAGGATGGGCAGCGTATTCTTGAGACGTTCGATATATAAGGGCCAGTAAGTAAGAATGACGTACAAAATTTACTTACATGTATGTGATTTCTTGGGTTATATTATTATTAGTTTATATGAGATTTAATGTTGTAATCAGTTCAAGTGTGTGCATCATAATTGTACTGTAGAGAATTCTAGATTAAATACAGAATTTTAGGTTAGCCTGAACAACCACTTCAACCACATCATTGCTTACTATCAGGTGAGATAGAGGGCAAAAGTTAACCTACAAGTATAAAAAACGATAAATCTATGGAGTTTGACGTATATTAGAAACTACCTAAATATATTATTTTTTTAAACAATATTTAAATTAAACTATCGTTAATCAAACTATCGTATTATTTTATACACTCATAATACTGTACTAACTTCGTTCACTTAACAAAAGAGATTCTATGTGGTGATTAGTCTGGAAAATCATTGTACTTATATAATACTAGCCTATGTTCTTGAAAATGAAAGTTTCGAATAAATTTTACGTCAGAAAATAACACTCACATAAACTTTGCTCTTAGTGGCATTCGTGTAATTTTGAAATCTGGATGACCTATCCAATATTTATTGGATTATTCTCGTAGAGAAATTTTGTGTCCGGTAGTAGGCAGTAGGCTTGCTTCCTATCATAGGGCTAAAACATATTTAGAAACCTGGATACTCCCACACATTATGTTTGCCTCTTGGGTGATATCAGGGCTACATGACATATATAGTTTTCTGGAAGAGATTGATCTGAGCTTTAAGACCACTAAAGGTTAAATTTAATTTCATACATAATCTTGTATTTTTGTATTGTGGTTATTATGTTAATGGTTTTATTTTTATGGTTGTATATGATAATATGTGGAACTAAGAATAATTTTGCTGACCCATGAAATACGTCGGTATATAGAATGTCTACCGATATACATACGATTCGATAAAATGTCTACCGCTCCATCGCAAAAGCTATCGAATGCTACGATGTTAACCACCCAAGAACGTTATTCTACACGAGAGCTCGACTAGTGTTTATTTATCGTTTTGGAAGGCTTAGAGAAGACAGACGGAATGTTGTCTTTTTTACATCAAGATGAGGTGTAAAGTAGGAATACGCATTTTATTTTTAACATAGTATGTAAACATTGGTCCAATGTTAATTCCATGACATGAAACGTATCACAACACCTGAGGAGAATGTCCTATGCTTCGTGATGTTCTTTACTACAAAACAAAACTTTGTGTGAAATAAAGCGTACAGAGTAAATAGTGCAACCGGTAACATGTAACATATAGGTACAAGTATATATCAATAAAATTCAATATTAACAGTCGCACGTTTAAAGTTTTATAAAGTTTCTACATTTCATTTCATAAATTATATCAGCATCAGAATAGGTCAGTTTTCTCACTACCATCATGTAGTGTACCGCCTAATGCTTGCCGACAAATATTCCAGTTGAGTGTGGCCATGCGAGTATTCGAAATGCCCTATATTACCATTCAGCGTATAATCACCATATTGCGATGGCATCCTTTGATCGCCGACATTGAGTCTTCACGTCCTCTGTTGGGCTAACAGGAAGTTATACTACGGACGCAGTGGGCTGAACCTGTTAAAAAAACCAAAATGTCAGATTCAAAATAACCTCCGTACTAGGTGCTCGGAACTTTGCACGAGCATGCATTTGCATGATCTTGACGATTCCCTCTCTTCCACTCATGGATGTCTTAAATGTAAGTACTTGTAATACGATACGAGGGATATATAAGTCAAAAGGTGTCGTATAGATCGATAAAGGGCAAACTAGGAGATGGATCTACTGCAAAGGCGCAACATAACAATAATCACCATGTCATGCGTGGGTATAATAGTGAAACCCCTACCCCGTAGAGAAGCCATACCTTCAGAATTAAAAGAATCGGCTAATCCAGTACACTGTACATTAATTGAGAGTTTTAAACATAGTACTTACTATGAATCTAAAAATCCTATTTGCTTGCGTTTTTGTTTGGAATTAAATGAACTAAAATTATTGACATTACAATTCCATTTCATAAAGTTTCTCAACCCTGGGTTAAAGGACTAGATACGTTTGCCGCCCTGAACTTTACAAAGCTTTACGATACAAAATCTACGGGAAAATAAAAAATACGAGAGCAAAAGAACTGCGTTTCCTGGAAACAGCGTTATATTTTACAATATGAAAAACGGTATTTTTATTAAAAGTAGGATAAGAGAATGATTAAAAGTGGTGCGGTGCGAGCTCGTGAAACTACTTCTAGATAATAATTGAAATCGCCGTCTGGTCACGACTACACTGGGATATACGATAACAAAGTGCTTTCAAATTTTTGGTATATTTAAAAACTGTTGCTCTATCTTTGATCAACCCGTGGTCCATACTACAAATTTTAATATTAAACTTAAGCTGTTCCTAATATTAAACACAATCTAAGTGTACTATTGTAATTGACTACGAACGTGGATCTCGTGATATTATAAGACTTTATCAACAACCCCTGGTTCGGTATGAGAAACTTAATCTCGGTTCTGCTAAATTATTATTCTGAGATATACTTCAATTAACCTCATAAAACATATGATCGAACGATCAAACAAACGCCGAGTCTTTCGTAAATCTTGCCACTACGTCCTGCACTTCGCTCAGTAAAATATTATTCCTGAAAACTTCAATATGTCATGTTAATGTAATTAGGTACCTAATGTGACTGTATTGAAATGAAATTAGTAATAAGTATATAATCTTATTCCCGACAGTTCTTTTCTCAAAAGAATGAGAAATGACCTACTAAAATATAATTGGAGTCAATAGACTAATTGTCATATGTCGTGAATGACAATAATTAGTCTATCGTAATATCAGAATATATGAAACAACGAATTTATAGATATGAGGTTCTGCTCTTGTACTCGTGGAGTCAGTTCCAGGTTCCGGCAACACCGTAAAAAGCAGCTTGAAACTGTATTGTTTTATATTAACGAAACATACTATCATGTATAAAGAACACTATTTTGTTGCCACCTGTACACGGTCCGGTTCCTGGCGTGCTGACGCCAGCGCGTCTAATCGCCGTTTATTGGAGAAAACCGATTACAGCCTCGCCACGGTGTCGAGACCGTTTCGACATGTCACCAACCAACACCACAAATACCTTCGTACACCATATCGACTCAATCCAACATTAACATCATCTCAATTTCAACTTTAGGTTCAGCGGCAAGCAGTACTCAACTTTACAAGTACATTTGGCTACGGGGCACGATATGAAGCTTACATTTCAATACTTTTCTATAAGAGACAGATATAATTTCCAGAAGCTTTGACGCTACTCGACCTGAAAATAAGTAAATCTATTTAACAAAAAATAACATTTACTTAAGGGTACGCTCTACAATAGTTATTGGAATTTCTATGAATATGCTTTAAAATTAGCGCAAGCTCAATGACAACAAATTATCCAAATTTGGGAGAGAATTATACTCTTCAGACGCGATTTAAAAATAGGCTAGTTAATTCATATACGTATTAAACCACTGGACAAAAATAGGTTGAATCGTCTTTTCTAAGAGTCTATGGTGTTCATTAGTAATCATTCATTATTTTGTAAAATTGTTGAAATATTTGTATCTGTCTGTTTATATGCCATCATTTTTACCACACGTGTTTACCTACCAATTTAATCTCCATGGTAAGAGATTTCCCTTATATTCACCACTGGCACTATGCCAGTGTTGCCACCTTAAGTTTAGCCCATTGAATGGTCCAAACGAAACTTAGAAAAAAACCTGGGGTATTGTGGCTAGAATATTAATAATCTTTTATGTCGTATGTGTTGGTGTAGTAAAATACAACTAGAAACATGGAGAAGGTAGGGTAGTCCATCTGCAGAAATGTCAGTACCCAAATTGCGCTACCTTAGCCTGGCAAGCATGGGAAAGAGTTTATGGTAATAATAATAATCATATATAATAAAGTAGTTCCTAAGAATCTCTTGAGCTGTTTCGGAGATGAGTTGAAAACTTGAAATAAACGCGAAATATACGTTCGCTTTGATAATATTACTGTAATTTTAAATGTAACTATTTCCTTAGTCATAATTGAAAACTAATTTCCCACGAGAATGCAGACGACATAAACGCATATCATTATATGACGTAGAACTTTTACTACCCGCCCGCGTCGTCTGGAGAAATGTAAATGTCTCCGCAATCAACTTTTCAATCAATTTGCAATCAATTACAGAAATGGATAGTAGGTGTTAAATACAACATGAATTTGTTATTCTGATGTTATTTTCGAGTTGATTGGATGTCCGTAGGCCGTACCTGGCGCAAGGCCCCGCAAGCCCCTCAACTTGCGAGTCACCGAACGCTTTCTGGTAAAAACTACAAAAAGTAAATTATATTGATGGAATCGAGCCCGTTTGATTGATGATGAGTGAGCATTTTTTAATTTATTTCGAGGATTCGACCGAAGTGTCTGCTGAGGTCATAACCAGCGATGTTTGTGAAGGCACATCAAAAATATTATGCTGGAATCCAGAGATGTAGGTCCATTACATTTATGTTGCGCATAGATATAGTATAGCTACTGGATCGCTATTTGTCAATCAATTGACCATCTCGTATTGTCATTATAATAAAAACTGGTTGAGTGTGAGTCAGACTTCGCGCTTTTTATATTATTAGGGATCCGCATTGCTTGTAAACGAAAAAATCTTCTTTGTTTTTGTCACAGCCTTAAAACTATACCTTTATTATAACTCGGCATCTTCATATTTGTTGATTGAGAAGGGGATAAATAAATTATATAATATTACTAAAATTTGAGAATCCTTAATAACTTAGAATTTGAGAATTGAGATAGACAATAACGGTGGTAAAAAAAAATCTAAAAGTGACAACTTTGTCGGCCTTACATCTATTTATTTCTTTAGTTAATACAATAAATGATTTTATTTTACCCAACGAGTTTTAGATGGCGACATCACACATGACACACTAAAAACCACCCCTTAAGTTATAAAATTTGTTCGTAGGTTTGTATGTATTTTTTCCACAGTACGTTTTGGAAAATTTTGATGGAACTTACTCATATCAACTATAATATAATACCTACGTATGTGAATCTTTAGACATTAATTCCTATCCTCATTCTTATCATATTTAATAGCCCACGAGAATAAAATAAAAATTACAATAAATAGATGTCGCTGCTTTACTTTGCGTTGCATATCAAAAATTGTATATCTCTGTGTTTGGTTCTAAAGTTATACTTTGATTATTACAGGAATATTCACAGTAAATTATGTGCGTACCTGGTAGATTAGTTAAAACATGTGCAAAACATGTCATCTGGTACAAATCAATGAATTAATCGCAGAAATTCTCGTAGCGTTGTTTGCATAGCCTTAATCGATTAGCTAAGTAATACAAAGTCCTCTCCGGTCATGAGTTGGATGGGTGACCGCTGGATGCATTACTACTGAGTGCTTCCGTGCTTCGGAAGGCACGTTAAACACGTCCCAGTTGTTGTATTAGGATTGCGGTTGCTATAGAATGTCGGCAGGGCATTATACGAATGTCGACATTGTGTTCTGGAAGCTGTCTTTTAGAGCTGGAAATTCCAGGTAAGCCTGAACAACAGCTTCGTCTGATTGTGTTCAAAGGCTAGCTGCTATATATAAATAAATAAATGTGCATTTTTATTTTAGATAACATATACCTACATACAGTTATAAGCAACGCTGCATACGTTTGCCTACATCATTCGGACCCAAGAATATTAAAAAGTCATAAAAAATACATCAGCTTTAACTCACAGCCGCGGCTTTTTCTTACTTTGGCTCAGGTGTCTATTAATATTAATTGACGTTTGTAAAACTCGGATTCTATCATATCTACGTAGAACAATGACGGTGCAGTGTTCGTAATGAATTCTAAAATATTTCGATTTCTCCCACATACTGTGTTATTATTTAATTATAAACTGGCTGTCGTTTTCACTTGGCAACATCGCTTTTAGTGCTGGTCTCTACGAGTTATTTACAGAATAATAGTTTTATTGCTGATATAAGTTCATTCGATATCTTCAAAAAGGTTAACTGGAAAGAATCACCAAGAGACCATGATCTAAATCACATTGAGTTCCTACAAAAACTGACGGGTTGTAACGTAAGCAGAAATAAGCTTTTAATCGTAGAAGCTCTAATATAAAACAACAACGTTTTTTTTTATAATTAACAATCTTCTCCTTTTTTCACGGATTCTAGCTCTAAGTAAAATTTTGAAAATAAATAGATTCAGGGGTTAACGTGAAAATCAATAAAAAGAATTTTGCGGAAATCCATAGTTGATATAAACAAATACATATTTTAGAAACATAGAATTAAAATTTAAGTAGTTCATTTCATAGATATATATCATGTGTAACACCTAATTTACCTGCTCAGCTAATAACATGACGTCATAAACGCCACGTAGCCTCATCGAACATATTTTCAACTTGTTTCGCTTTCGCACGAAGCATCATCAGAAGGTCTTGACGCACGTGATCGTGTGCTCGAAGAGTCAAGGCTTAACAGGATATTTATATTTATAAATGTTTTTCTAAAGTATTCATTTAATGCTTAACTAAAATATTTGTTATTGTTAAACTGAAAGTGTATATTCAAAGTTATCAAACATGTAATTGAATATATCTTCTAGCGCTTCCATCCTAATGTAGTTTCATCATATTTAAAATAATAAGTGTTCAAAACCTTGCATGCCCTTGAGCCTTATATCAATAGCTACCACCCTCAAGTTGAAAATCTGTCGCCAAGCACCTAACGGTGTGTTCCGGCAGCTGTCCTTGAGAGCCAGTAACTCTAGGTTAGTCTGAACAACATCCTCGACCACATCATCACTTACCATCAGGTGAGATAGTGGTCAAAGGCTAACCTATCAGGCATAAAAAAAAAATACTTCAGGTTTTTCAGAAAAATCATAAAATTATAATCGAAGTTAAAATCATTTATTCAATAGAAAGCGTCTACGGCGCTCTTATGAAGGTCAAATACAAATTTTAATATTGACATATTCTACATTGTATTGTCACGTTCAGCAAAAAATGTATAGAACCACTGCGAGAAGAACGGACAAGAAACTCGGGGCCATTCTTTCTAACGTCTTTTAACCTCTTCATTTTATGGAAGTCAGTTCAAAAGAAAATTGGTTAGCCTTAGAAAAAAATCAATTCTAATCCAAAGCATCCAGGTAAGATATTGGCCGAGATCTGGTAAAGAACAGTGCAGAGATCAGGCAGTGCCAGTGTGCGTAAATCTGAATACCATGAAAACGGTAGATCAGATTTAGTTCAAACACCTAAGCATCGGGTTCAAGCCTATTTTTCTAACAAAATCAATCATCAAATCTAGCTCAGCTAAATGAGAGCTACATGAAGCAGAATACCACCTCACCTATTTATTGAAGAAAACCGTTTAAGTGATAATGGGCTATATGATGATGAAATGAACATTGTCAGTATCACGTCAATAGTGCTTAATACAATATATGTTACCATATTTATAGGTATTTCTTACTTTATTTCCATATAAAAATGTACTGAGAGAGATACTGTGGCAGAGAGAAAGTTCATGAAGCGCATCCTAATGCAGAAAGAGTACACTTATTATTAGTTTTACGTTTAATATTAACGAATTAATGGAAAATCTACAGTAAATCTGTCACCAAACGTCTATCTATAGTAAATCTGTCACCAAGCAACTAACACTGTGTTCCAGCAACTGTCTTTGAGAGCCAATAAAATTACAGGCACATGACACTTACTTTTTATAAAAATTGTAAATTATATACTTAATTAGTAATATTTTGTAACTAAACTTAAGGCATGATTTCTGTAATAGTCCGACGAAAGAGACCTGGAACCTATGCCACAGGTCTTGAGCCTAGTTTAGGAACCAGGGGCTCCTCTGTATTTTATGTACAATATGCCTTGTTTTGCCAAATAAATGATTTTATTATTATTTTTTTATTACTTACCTAACAACTGTATGTCTCAGTGCGACGGACGGTGCAATGCATCACTTGTAACAAAATGCATCTGTTATTAGGCAGAGGTACTTAACATCAAGCGGGGCTAGCGCTTGTTCCGTCACGATTACATTAAAAAACAGTCAGAAGTATGCTATCGCATACGTAGGTGAGGCTGTGAGGGATGGCTAGTTTCGAATACAGTCGCTTAGTAGCAAGCTCTACGAAAGATCGTCATTTTAGGTAACTCATAACTCATATACATTAAATCAATTCGTGTAATCCGAATTGATTGAAGCGCTCCCGAAACCTATCTACCTACATACTAAGCGACGCATTCTTGCCTCCAAATATACGTCTATAGCTAGGTATGTATACAAACGTTCGGTTAGTTTTCAGACGTCGCCGTCAAAGACAAACAACATAAAGTAGCACGCACCTGTACTAACCTACGTCATTTAGAGGACGATGTACGCTACACACATACAACCTACATAAGTGGCTGTTTGTTAAGAATTTTAATCCCAATTTGCATGGATTTGAAGCATAGAAAATGCTGATGAGATTGTTGACATCGATTCTAAGACAGCTGTTAAAATAGGCAATAATGATTGACAGTTGATTTAATTATATACTCATTTAAAATTTTGAAAATATTTTCAGAGTGTCAACGTACATAGTTTGTGTATCTAACGCGTTGAATTTGCTCTGGTAACTGAAAACCAAAAATAAATTATCTTGCTAGCTACGAAAATATGTACTATTTGCCTATACACTATTTTGTGCGCTTTACCCACCATTAGGTATTTCGTATTGATACTTGAATTTATTTGATTTTGTCTCCACCATGGAAGTAATAAGTACTACGTACAACAGGAATGAGCTGTTGTCGCAAAATTGAAGCCGAACGAGAGCGCAATAACTGTACCTTTTATCCCTCTCTGGCAATGGTGACAATATTGAAATATGATTTAAGGACAATAATTTTATTATAAAAAAATATTTATGCTCTGACGTCAGCAGATCATTGCTTGAGATTGATTTTAATCGAAGATGCTAATGATGAACTTGCCTTTTGCGGCACTGTACATTTCCTGTTTTTGCTTGCTTTTCACACTCGCGTCATATAGGTAGGTACTTACCTACTGGCACATTAATGTTATCTATACAGTATCTTAACTCGGCTCTCTCGTTGAAATAACTACCTACAACCGCGCTGTACGTAAACATGCGATAGGGCTACCCGCCTCCATTATTTTAATTACATTTGCCTACTTTGTGTTTCCATTCAGTTCTGTGATTATAAATATACTTTTTTTATATGAACATATTAAATTCTTTGTAAAATAAACAGGAAGTGTTCATTAAAAATGCGTGTTGTTTTTTGACTAGTAGGTAGATTTAATTAAAAAACCTATATTTGAATAAAAAATCAGTCTTAAAAATTTGCGACCGAAAAATATTTCTGAGACGTACGAAATGCTTTATCATTAAAGAATCATGTCAACATTTGACCTGTCAAACATTTTGACAGTTCGTGTCGAGTATATTGATAATGGTTAAGTAAAAATAATGTTTATTTTTTTGTCATTATTTATCACAAACTTAAATCAAAATCGGTAATTTGAATAAAAAGATATTGATATTTCAACTTTTTACATAAATCTGGCAGTTATATTACTCGGAACGCAGCCATTACAATACAAGTTACTAACGTTTTGTTATCTTCTGCAATTAATCGGTTTTCCCATACCGAATTCATTAATTCTTTCGTTTTCGTTCATAGTTATTTTACAGACTGAAGAATTAAATATGTTTTAGTTTAAATCAAGTGTTAAATCCAAATTTTCACTTACAATTATCTCATTAGAAGCTGTGTTCACGAAAAATGTTTTTTTTATTGTATGTCAATGTCAGCCGCTGTAACTGTCAAACAAATGGCGTCCTATTTATTTTTGTTGACCCTGCCGGAACACACTTTTAGGTGTTTCACAGATTTTCTACTTGAAGGTGTTAACTAGCCAGGGCAGCATTCGCAAAATGCCCTTCCACCAGCGGCACAACAGTCCATAGCTATATTGCTCGGTCATCATTGCTTCGAATTTCGTACTTGCCTCTATTACCCATTTTATCGATTATCATTTAGTGGATACAATACCACGAAAGCATTCCCAACAAGGGTTACCGTCAGTTAGGTGGCCATTCATAGAATGTAAGACAAAACTTCATACAATTTATTTATTGTTAGTGAAAATATGTTATCTTCTGGTATTGTCAGTGAAGACATTATATTTACCTACCAACCCCACGTAAGTGGGATAAGATTATACAATTAGTGACGTAAAACTTGGTGCATGCACTGTTCTTTTGTAATCTGGTATTCTTAAATACTACTTGCTCAGTGATTCTAGGACCGTTTATATCATTTAGACAGTTACATAACCTCAAAACTTGTTGTCACTATAACATGTTTTCCTTATTGACAAATTGAAAAATATCTACACAGGTGTCATAAAAATAACTGAAGTTTAATTTAGAACCATAAACATCATTATACAAAGCCAACATAAAAATCAGAATGACAGGTCACGGGTTGTATGGGATGTGGGCATGATTCTTTTAGAGTATTAAAAAATCCGTATAAGTACCTATTGCACTCGTGTCAATCACTTTCCTTTACTCTATTCCCTTTTTTATTAATCGAGACATATTTTTTCGGGGGATTAAAGGAAATACATGTCCATTAAAAAGACACACATTATGTACCGTCAACTATGTGTGTGTCAAATAATGTTACTTACTAGTAAGTAAACTTATTTTACAGTATTACCTTACAGTTTCCAGGTTATCTAAAAAAGTTATCTCTGGTTGCGTTTTTGACGAATTCATGCAACCAAAAACAGCACAATATATCCTACTCGTCATATTAAATATGTAATATATACATTGTACATAACCTTATTTTTAGCGAAAATATCGTGCGTTTATTGTTACAAAAATAACACACCGTCTATTCGTTACTGTGGCATAGACGCGATTGTCTGCGTACTGAGCGCGGGCCGAGATCGAGGCGCGTAGGTATAACTCGCGTTTCGTCCGTTTATATGAAGTTGAAATACTGTATAGATAACATTACCGTGCTACTGGTCCTTGTGGTATACGACATGCAGTTGGACTAAGATAAAATTACGAAAAACTACCTATTGTGGTATATTTCATTAATTAGGTAAGAAAAAACAGTTAAGTGTAATTCTAAATCAAATATAGTTAAATAAAACAGTCTTGTGAAGTTTCTGCCGCAAACCCAGCTTATTCCTTAAATGTTTCATTGTTTCTAATTTTGCATTATGAGTTAAACTAACATTAGGATCTTTAGGAAATCTGAAATTGAAACAAAGTTATTTTAATAGAGAAAGGAATAAAATATACATAGGTATTTAATTCATTTGTTCTTGAACTTTAATTGGATAGTCATGCATGGTCACCGTAATTCCTCACTTACAAATTATGTTTAAAGTATTACCTCCACGACACAAATTCTCCCCATTTTTACTAAAATTCTTCAAAAATGTCACGAAATCAAAAAACACTCCGTTATTAACGTCCGAGTCCGCAATTTCATGTGGGGTTGTCAATTCAGGAGTCCGTATTTCAAACAAATAAAAGAAAACCTATACGCCAATCACAAAATTTTTGCGTTAGTATGGCTTTACACGTAGCAACAAATAATATTGCTTTAACATGTTGGTACAAAATTATTAAATATGTTTAGAAACATTTTAGAAGTAAATGTTTTTACTTCATTACATTACATAAATCGCACATTTTTCGACAAACAATGAAAGGATTGAAATCGACTTAGCTCTGGCAACTCTAGGTCACTGTTAAAACGAGACACAGGGTTCAGTGGTAGCCTTTTCACTCGGCTTCATTTTATTTTGCGCGCAACAAGACTCTTATGACCTTAGCATAAGGTTTTATTTTCTTTATTTTAGCTGCATGATGCACAGATAGAGCTCATTCCTGGTACGTAGTACTTATTACTTCCATGGTCTCCACAGCCTTACGGAAATCTTTGCCACACAAGTACATACACCTATTCAAAAAGCAGCTTGACAAAAGTACCTTGAAAAAAATAAGAAAAACCTGTATTGTCTATTCTCGTAACGTAAATCTATACTTAGCTGATCTTTACCAGGCACCAGGTAGGTTCTATCCATTATTTTCCCTAAAACAGAACTATAGACTTAAGCTAAGGACTGGACGACACTTCTCTGTGATAGGATGACAAAGAAAGATGTATATATGTGGTAAAAAGTTTTTAGCTATTATTCAGCGCAAAATAACACAAGAAGTATCATTTTTCATCATTAAATAGCTATGTTAAAATACTAACTAAGAACTAACACAAAAAAAATACTTACACACGATAACACTGGTAAGAAAATATAGTAACTTACCTCTAAAAAAGGTCACTTAGTTGTCATAAAATCCAAGAGGTGGCGCAAATTTTGCCTAAAGGAGAACTTATTTAACTTCTTTGGGAATACACAAACAAAATTCATTAATAAACGTGATTTGGATCCGCAATTATTATTTAGATAATGAGTCAAAACCAAAGCATATCTTATTGCAATATTTCTTGGCACATCTTTACATTTAAATTATTGAACAGAACATAACATGAAAAAAGTAAGGGAAACTCCGCAAATGTCAAAAAACGCTGTGCTGACTATTAGAAATAAATACACACCGTGTTTCTCTTTTTAAAAAGAGGAATTTATCTATCAGATAGGTAAATACAAGATAGATAGAAATTAACCTATCTAGGTACTTCCAGAAAAGTTAAGGTAAACACGCATAACTGAACATTATTTTTAATAAGATGATTTCTATCTAGGAAAGTTTTCAAAAGCTAAGGCTGACGTCTGAGTCTGAATCAATGATTAAGATCTATTATCTGCATTCACCACATATACATCGTACAAAGGAGCCGAGCAGCTTATACGATGCAAAGCTATTATTTGACGAAAAAAATTAAAACTAGCTAAACACAATTTTCATAATCAGACATTACACCCTCAACCATATACAGGCTTTTTACTGAACTGCAGGGGTCATAAGCAAAAGCTCGACACCCCAGCCTGAAGCCTGCAGGAGCTGAAGAGATATATGATGATTTTTACTATATACCTATACTGGATTTGACGGTCAGAAATATATTATTCTACCGGTCGCCTTACCGGAATAAGTCAAGCAAGCCCTATTTAACACCACACGAATGTTGTCTATAGAAGTCGCCTGAAGAAACACGTCCAGTTTTGACCCATTCAGATAACAATTGTTATCTTGACCCTCTCTTTGATTTGAACGAAATTCACACATGCCAACTGCGCGTATAGGTAACTGTTAATCAGCGAATCCTTTTAACTCGATCCATTTTGTGAGTACAAGACATTAGACCTTGACAAAGGCGATTAACAAGTAGTTTGTCATGTCTAGGCTGGTTTTGAAATACATTTAATTCTGTGTATACTATGTATTATTCTGTGGTGCTCGCAATTTATCTATCTGTCCGTGTAGGGGTCCGAACCAGTTCCTTGTTTTGTACGTTACAGACAAACGTTTTACGATTTGTTGGATTCCAAATGTCGATTTATTAGCAGGCTTCAACGTAAAATCTGGTTGGGTATGCAATTCTGTCTTAAGTATTTGACAAGATTGATGGTAGAAATTATGCGTACTGACACTGCAAACTTGTCAAGTCTTGTCTTTTGTCTTTGTAGTATATAAAGTAGGTGTATAGGTACCGTAGTTATCGATACTGCTAAGCAGTTACTTGTTGTTATACAAAAAAAATAAAGTAAAATTAGTTAACTAATTATATATTTTATCTTGTATATCCAATTCAGTGAGATTCAGTTAAATTGAAGGTTTATAGTCTGACATAAATGACTATGAGCCAATTTCAACAAACTTGAGTACCTACCTATGAATATATGAAGATAAATTTAAACTCTGAGTTGTGACCAACAAAATATGAAAGATTTGTCAGCATAGATATCTAATAATGTTGCAGTAGTTTAAATTTGCCGCAGTATTGACTTTAAAGAAATATACCATCAGGCAGACTATAGCACACGAAAAAACCTTTTCTGAGATTAAAAAAAATAGCCTTTGAATTCGGCCATTTAGTATCATAAACTAATAAAAAATATGGCCACACTATGCTACCGCTGAAAGACTACAAAAGTCCATAACAAACAGTTCTCTTTTTCCACGACAGGTAACAAAGAAATTTAAAATCTGCTTTTAGTTTTGACGTTGTATGATAGCAAAGACCTTCTAAATTTAAAAGTTTTATAGTATAAAGTTATCCACGTATTAACTAAACCCTAGATTGGTGAAATTCGGCCTGTATTTATTAATTATTTAGTTATGAATTTACCTGAAGGTTACGCATTCAAACACACTTGTCGATACGATAAACGATCGCTGATGAGTTTCCATGAACTATTTTCTTTTTTTAAAGAAGTGTGCAAGCAAAGCCTTGAAACAAAATCCCGGTTTTCAACTGTAAACCATCATTATCTCCCGTAACCAAACACAGATTTCCACCCGTGCTAGTGCTCTAATTCCGATCAAAACGCAAATATGGGCCCTAAAAATTGTACAGTACGAAAGCGAAAGCTGTAATTTGCATGTAACAATGCCGCACCTGTTAGGCACCCGAACCATGTGGGCGCTTCCACAATAGAACTCTTGAACAACAGTTGCAGTAGTGTAAATGAACCTTTTTTATCATTATGAATCGTCAAGGTCGTCACTCCTTTATGTGCCATCATATGGTCGGCCATTGTGTCTCGAGTCTCGACTTGCTCGTGACTCCGCGTTTTGTCTCGGCGGAATAAACTTGGTAATTAAAATAGGTTTGTGGTATGTTATTTCAGAATACTTGAAAAAAATAATGACGGCAGCCCATAAAGGTTTAGTTAAACTGAATGTAACAAGATTTGATTGGTTATTTTACTTACATTATCATCTTCAAAACATCTTCAATTTTTTAAATCAGCAGACTCTAATAAAATAAAAAGGAGGTGAAATATGGTTTTATTGTAAGCATTGAATGATATGCTAACAAGTCAAATTAGTTAAACAATAAATACAAGCTTTCATTCAATTAGACTATCAGGCAAACTTTATAGCGTCATATCAGTAAATCTACAACCTGATCAACGATTAGCAAGTTAAACAAGCCGCTAAGTATAACAAGCCGTTATCTATAAATCTACAAGGAATAAATTCAAATACACGTGTAACGATATCAATCTACTAGGCTATTCTCTATAGAAATTTACGAGGCAAAATAATATGAAAAGGTCGGATTCTTATGAAAGAATTTGCATGGCACACAATAAGAAACAGTTGACAAGTGATCAATTGTATTATATTCGCAAGTGAATGGTTTTTAAAGAACCGGTTATGGTCCGGTTTTACGCAGGACGGGGTTATTAAATTACAATAATTCTGGACCCAACGACCGGACTCGGAATAGGGTTGGGGCTGTATGCTATCGTCATACCAGGGTAAGCTGATTTCGTGACCAAGAAAGATAAAGGTATTTTCCCAGACTCACATTATTTTATAGACTAGGTGAAATAAAAAAACAACTTGTAATTTAATATTTTCTGAAAAACAAAAGGGGAAGGATTTTTGTCGATATAGATTGGTGGTGCAATAAAGAAGTTTTTAGCAAGTCGATCTTGGTGAGTACTACTGCAGTTGACATTCTGCCTTGAAATAGTAGTGTGCAAATACTGCTATGTTTAGGCGTGAAGGACACTGTAGCAGGTGAAATGACTGAGCAAACGTGACATGAGATAACTGACGTGTCTCGGAATGACGAATAAAGTGTCAAACAGAACGAGAAACTTGACTAGGCGTGCCGCTTACCACCTAGTGGGATACTTGTTCGGATTAACAAAAGAAACGCATATACATAAAACAACATTTAGTACATGAGTATTGCCAAAAAGCTGTTAAAGGTACCTAATATCTAGAATAAGTAGCATAAAATGCTAGTCTTTCTAAAATATTGTTGTATGCTGCTTCCCCTAACCATCACGTTTCTCATCAAGATTGATTACAGGTATATATATCAAAGAAATTTTAACATTACGTATGAGTAAAAATAACCTTTTTCATCACAAAACGGTAAAAATTTATTCAGGAGTAATATTACAAAAGTCTCTGTAGTAACGATTACCGTATTCCAAGAGCTTACGCTCAATCATGCAAGAAAATTTTCAAAACATTTCACCATTAAGTGTAAAAAGTAATCAAAACTCCGACATCGTGGTAACAACCTTACAGCCTCTAATAAAAGGTTATGCAACTTTCTGTAAGTAATTTGGGGAGGTTTTAAAAATAACTCTTCAAATTTGGCACTTTTATTTCTGATTTTATTACGTAACTAAGTTCAAGTCCAGTTTGCGTCAGGGATATTGCAAACGCGACCGAAAAGAGTAAACATGTTTTGATTTTTAAATACAATTATTTTAACGACTCGCCCTAACGACCACGATGCCCTAGCAACGCCTCGACAGTATTTACTGACAAGTAAAGCTTATAATACTGCTGCGTATTTCTGCTAAGTTATTGTTATCAGAATAATTGTGTTTCAAGGTACTAATTTCACACTTTTAAGGCGATGGCTATTGATGCGAAATTTCGGATATCATGAAAATACAAATAAAAGCAGAATTGGCTTCGCGTTAGGTACTGTGTAACGACTCAACCGATTGGAAGTTCGTTTTTTGCGCGTTCGTTACAAATTACGAGATTGTCGTTCGAGTCGTTATTACGTAGAAGTTTTGCAACGAAAGTAATTCGTTATTGCCGCATGTTGCGTAACGTAGTTCGATTTCCATTTTATTTCACACTTTATTAATTTTATAGATGTGTAACGTAGACGAAATAATAAGCAATGGATTTATTAGAATCGATCTAAGCGAGGTGTTAGAGTCAAATGGGGTAATAATATAAGGATTTCAAATGCTGGTTTATTCAGAAACGTTTCAACGAAACGTTAAACTTTTGAACAGTTTATCATATAAATAATATCCTCATGTTTTTTTTAAGTGGTCATCATCATCATCATCAGTCCTATCGCCCACCCTTGAATATAGGCCTCTTTCATCAGGTGAGTTTTGCAACAATCCCCACGCTTGGCAGGCGTCTTAGGGATCGCAGCATAAGATTACAGTTCCTCAGTAGGCGCTGCTGCGCGTCTCTTGACATTTTTCTCTTTGTCGCCTTTTACTACTCCCGCAGACGATATGGTTCGGTGCAATTCTAGCCCGGCACTCCACGGGCGTGAAGAGATACCTAATATGATTTAGGATGTACTTACAAAGCTTGTTTAGAAATATGTTGGCTCTAAAACGTGGGTTACAATTATCAAACTATAAAAACGGGCTCAGAAGGGTAATGTGGAATATATTTCTAACCTAAGGTTTCTAGTTAGGCCATAAACATGAAACATCAAGACCCCGCAAAGTAATTTAAAAAAAAAGTCATAATTAGGTTAAGTTAAATAGGTAAAAAAGTCATAATTAGGTTAAGTTAATATTACAACATTACAAATTTTCGAGAGGAAAAATTATAGTCATGTGTGGGATTCGAACCCATACCACGGCTATAGGGGTGGATGACGTCATCCACCCCTATAACCGGGGTATGCTCTGACCGACTGAGCTAACATAACAATGATGACTATATTTTTTAATTTCAATCTTTAACCATCATAACTTTTCCTCTCGGAAATTTGTAATTTTGTTATGTAATCCGCAGAGCATATTGCAAAAATAAAAATATTAACTAAATAAGGGATAGTTTAAATATTATGCGTTTACATTTGTGGCACTTAATTGGCTGAAGATGACATTTTATACAAATACGATGTTATCACAGAATACTAACAGTAGTAATATTACATAGATAATTGGCTATTACGAAATCTAATAGGTTTTACGATCGACCTCCCTTGTCGATCAAATTATAAACGTGTGCTTCATTTATAATAATTAGGATTACAGAAAAATGTTTATTTTTAATTAACAAGCTTTTAACTATTAAATTACGAAACCAGAATTTAATGTAATCTTTTAATCCTGACAGCAATAGGGTCCCGCGTTAGTAAGAAATAATTAAATCAATTATTTATTAGTTAAAACCTAATGCACTTACTTATATCATTGTAGTAGTGAAGTACATAAATACTCGTAGGTATGGTTTCTTATATAATAATAATTATAGTTTTAGAGACTAATATTATCTTAGTTTAAGAAAATCTCTTTCATGGCACATACCAAACAAAATAGGTTAAGAATAAACTTTGGGAACAGCGAAGTGAGGCTTGTATAAGAATGCGTCGCCGTATATACCAATTAGACGTACAACGAAACTATACCTTCGTTTAACTTTTTTATTTGGTCTGAGTTCAGTAGATTGCTAGTTAGCTTTCTACCAAGTCGTCTGCGGTAGAAATCTCAATTGACGCTTGACACACTTGATAAATCGTAATTGTCTAATAGTTAAGTATTATGTAAGGCGCGAGTATTTGTATTGAAACCTTAGGAAGCTTAAGATTCTAGTATTGAGTTATTTTCAAAAGCAAGTGGTACAAATACTCTACTCCTGAGTATATCGAGGGTTTTAAAGACGAGACGTAAAATAACTTTCCTACCTAGCGCAACACACAATTTTTCACCTTATTTCAGCGAGGTAAATGCTAGGCGCAAGAAAAACATTGTATGTAATATTTTTTTTTTGATGCTTTTACCCACTATTACATCACATCTTTGTAACTGAATTTACTGTTTATACCTAAATGTGGGTCTTGGGTTGTAGCAAAACTTATATTACAATTTTAAAGTAAACTGTGGATAATGGGGTTGGCTGCACATTCAATATTTTTTATTCATACTTAAAAGTGAAATTGGTAATATTGATAGTAAATTTATTTTTGTAGAATTTTAACAAATATTTGAACTTTTTCCACGCTAGCGGATAAAAAGCACTATTCCACGTAGACTTCTAATGATAAATAACCCCTTTCCAAGCTTGTGAGGTGAAAACTAGTTAATATGGTCAATCGTTCGAAAATAATTACAAAAAAATACGCTCAGTTCAACATGCCATCGCATGACACTAGCTTGTACTCGTACGTCATAAGGGTGAACGCGAGGGGTAGTACACTGGTGCCCCATTCCCACGGTCTCGGTCTACAGGGACTTGCTACTTCGACTTCCACGCTGCGCCTGCGGTGTGGTCTAGGATATGCGGACATGCGGTTTTTGGTACTCTTTGGACGAAATTGGAATGAAAACAGCATCAAATGAAACTTATCCTACATTCATTTTGAATTTGTAAGAAATCAAAATAAACATAACTACTTTTAGAAGAATTTACACTGTCAGTAAAAGGAAAATTTCTAGAATATACTTTGTGTTATTTTAAAGTCAATTTTAAATATATTTTGTTACAATCAATAAGAAATTAATCATAATCGCACTCACGTATACAATCAACGTATTCAAACGGTTCCGGTACGGTATAATAATAATTGGTGCAAAACAGACAGGACGTCCTGCGTCGAATTGCTCTTACCAACACTACTAGATCACACGTACTGTTAATATACAACAATGTTACGCGAAAAAAGTCTTTGTTACAATGAATTAAAAGTGATTGAGCTCAAAATAGACGGCATGAATCATAGTTTCACGCACGCCAATCTACTGAGCATCCCTTATCCGCGTGACGGGTCAAAATCGCGATTTTATTTATAACATGTCGTATTATAGCAGCTGGGGTTTGTCAAGATGAAAAAAATATAAGAAAATGAATCCGAGGGAGCCCTTCTTGCCTCAAAGGGCGGACCACCCTTCGAACGGGTTTCTCCGTCATAAATCCCACGTTCGTTTTCAAAAGATATTTTAAAATGCGTATAAAATTATTCAGGGCAGAAATAATTCGGTGTGCCAAAGAATTTATTTATTATTAAAGACTGTCTCTTGCCAAATTTGTGCACGTGTTTTTCTAGAGGCCATTACGGTGTGTTTAAGAGCTTGTATTTGAATGTTTTATGTCCTGTCGCTAGTGGAATTTATTAACATATTCAACATAACTTTGTAATAAAATATGTTAAGTTCTAATGATTTAAGAAGAATGTATGTATACATATGTCAATAATAAAACCGCAACACTTAAAGCCAGTAGCTAGATTATTGTTACCACGTGTCACCTTCGTAACATAATAATAGCTGAACATAAAATTATAACAGCACAAAGAGAATCAGACATCGGAACAAAAACGACAATTATACACAAACAAAAGCGTCTACAAATAGACACACCCACTGATATTGTGACCCAAAGAACCAATAAAATCTCAATACAGTGACTTATAAAAATCATTCATAAACGAATAACAAGCTAACAAAAACGAGGAACAATACATATGTAGATGGAGTAAGTATGGCCAATCGATACAGATAGTTTGTCAATATTCTGTAACTTTTAAAGTAATTGATATCACTAAGCGATGAAAATAAATCTCATAATATAATTTTAACTAGAGAACACTTGGCTTACTCACCAGTATTTTTAGTTTCCCAATAGTCTCTTAACATTACCGGTACTTTGATTTTCCAAGTTATGTAGGTATCCTGAGGTACTCGTAACTTAACTGTTTCTACAGTTACAAATCGAGTACCTAATGTGTTAAGTTTTTGAGTGACAATGATTGCAGGTGAAGTCGCTAAAAGCACTAAGTTGTTAACCAAAGATTTATAAATCAAAGAACTAATAACAGATAGAATGGAACAATAAGCGTTGCGGCTGTATCACATTGTTAATTTCATTGGTTTACAGAACACAATATGGGTTCACAATGACGCGATTGTAAAGAACTGTTTGCGTACTGGTGGATACAAAACGGTATTGCTAATAAGGTTGTTGAACTTGCTACTAATTATGTCATAAAAGGCATACTTAAAAGAATGAAAATTGTTTGAATAATTTGGAGGGTTTGAATATGAATAATAGATATTTTATCGCAACGTTTTATGTTGAGACATTTGTTTGTTTGTTCGTAGAAATTTTAAAACCATGGATATTACTGATTAAATATCCTGCATACTTTTTTAAAACATTATAATAAAAGGAATTTTCTTATTTTCGTTCTTAAGTGCATAAAAAAATTATATAAAACTCTAAACCATTTTATCGTTCTACATCCGTAAATAGATTTATATGTGACGTCTGTAGTATATATATCGAATTGTCTTTAGATTAATTGATTTTGTCAAGCTATAGCTAGTCCAGCCAATTAAATAGTACCTACATCTTTAATCGGGAAAATAAGGAAGCCTTCTTTCAACAAATAATATCACTTCTTTCATATAACAACCATAAAGGGATGTAGATTGCATAACAAAAGCAAAGCTACGATAAAAAAGATTTTGAAACACTTTTGTCCGTAATAGTATTCGGTTCATCGACCGCTATTATAAAACGATGATACCATATGAATATCACCAGGTTGTCAGGTGAAATATAATTTTGCATATCTATTGGAATCGTCGTATTTATACGTAAATTTTTAGTTTATATCATTGAACGGACTATTGATAAATTTCATTATTACGAAGCGCGTGCCGCAATGATTTACATAAAATTGAGATTACTACGACTGTATAGTATCGGCGCGTGGTAAGAAAATAAACATCCTATCTATTGATTTGATTGTAAGCTATTGATATCAACGGTGCATAAATTTTCACCGTTTATCGCTTACAATAAAATCTATTGTATGCGGCGAAGACGGCATAATCGTCTGTAGTCGACTTGCGTGAAAACGCGAGTCTATTGATGAGGCGTCAATAAGAAGACGAACAAAAGACTTCAACGGGATGCGTGCGCTACGAAACTTGTTAGCATTTTTGGCCTTGAAATCTTCTTTGGTTTAAAGAAGATTTACAACTTGACTGTCATAATTGTGTTTTAGTTTATGTTGATTTAACGTTTTGAATTCATCCTCTTGAAAATAGTGTGACAGATATTAAAGATTAGAACAACATTTTTAAGTGCAATGACTGATATTCCGACAGAGAAACTCATTTTTCAATCTCATTTTGCAAGTCTGTTTTTTCAAAATTTGGTTTATAGTTTCTAGCATATAAGTGTTATATTTGGTATGGAAATATATTACTTTGAAACGAGTTGACTTTCCTATTATTCCTTCTAAGTACAATTAAAAAAAGCCTAACTGCGAGTCGGACTTTTTGTATTTGTTTTTATAGCGGTAACAGAAATACATCATCTGTGAAAATTTCAACTGTCAAACTATCACCGTTCTTGAGAGACAGTCTGGTGACAGACGGATGGACGGACGGACGGACGGATGGACAGCGGAGTCTCAGTAATAGGGTCCTGTTTTTACCCTTTGGGTACGGAATCCTAAAAACTGAGTTATGTTCCAAAAGCATGACTAAGCATTGCAATTCAAGCTGGGCACAATGACAACTGGTAGTGGGCTGGAGAAATTGGACTGCATGCGGATTTGCAATGGCCTTTCGGTGGCCCAAATGCTTGGTTTGTAGTAGTTTTAGTGTTGTGTACAGATTGTAGTCTTTTGTCAATGAGTATTCCAATTCTATAGCACAAAATTACTTAGAAATCTGCACAAAAACGGTGGGAACTATCATATTCAATTCTGTTTTACATACTTCCTATCATTGAGACGATAGAAGCTTTGAGCTATTATTACTTCTACTTCAAAATAAACATAGCTCAGTGCTTCTTACTAATATTCATATATATACTAAAGTTTGTGTGTGTGTATGTAACGACTCACTTGCGAAACCGTAGAATGGATTGAGTTGGGACACATGCTTTTTTTAATCTATATTTACGGAAAAGTTCTTGAGAAAATTACTCAAAAATACCACACGTACGAAATCACAGCATGAAGTAGGGCATTCAGGTATATGGTTGACTGGAGGCATTTTCCTGTAAAATTAGTTTATTACAGAAATCCCTAGCAGGGTAAAGTTGCACCGAGATTTTATCAAAAAAACCCACTGGCGAAATAATGAGTTTGTCAAAAATCTTACACAATATCAATAGCAGTTATTAAAATTGTGACCTGATATCCCCACATATCAGGACACAATTTAATAACAATGTAATCAGCATGTGCAATTACTGCAATAAGTGAAATGTTGTAATGTACAAATTAAGTAGTAATTAAAATTAACAAATTCATATTGCCCTTAAGCAGTAACCGAATGATGTCAGGCGGCTTGTGGTAACGTTATCCCATAGACAAAGTACACATAGCTTAGAGTACAGTGGGCTAAAACTGTATCAGGGTGCTGTACCATACCCTTAACGCCGTTTTTTCTAAAAGCTTTAAAATAACGTGAAGTTAAAGCAATATATGGTTATTATTTTCGAGTAATACATTTCCAGAAATATTATTACATCTACAAAATGTGAGTATTATGCTTTTCTACATTTTTTATTATAATATATATAATAAATTTCTTTATTCAGGCTACAATGGCCCGAGTAAGTAGTATACATATAATAAACTATATTGTAATGTTAGTTATAATAAACAGAAAAACACAAATAGGTATATAAGAGAAGATATTATATTTTCAAGCGCTAACCAAATCGTATTAAACATATTTAGTCAACACCTGAAAAAAATGTCTGCTTATGGGTAAATTAAAATTTTTCATGTATGGTTTTCATAATGTTGTTGACACTGCCATCCATCCTTCTTACCAATGAAGCAGTTCTTTTTCAAAGGATTGCATAAAAATCGTCAACGCGTCTTACTGCAAACATCTTTGAAGCGCTGCAGAAACGGGGCAGTCCCATCAACACACGGAATCCATTATTAAACTCCACACGCAGAGCACTGACAGCCGCCGGCGTACATCTAGTCCACAGGCTACATGAGTAGTAGGCCTAGCAGTATTCCTTGAAAAGCGTTATTTTAACGTCATGACTACATTGCGAAAACCTGCGGGCCAGCATATTGCACCTGTGACCTGACTGTCAGTGCCTTGCATTCCCTTTCAACATCAGCTTGATCATCAAGGTCCTCATTTACAAGGTTTCCCAGGTACTTGAACTGATTAACACGCGTTAATTCTTTACTGCTAAGTTCTATTTTAGGTATCATCTGGGCTGCCTTTCCTCCGGCCCTGAATACCAAGTATACACTTATCGTTATATTTTACTGTAAACCATCTTCAGATGCATATTGTTCGCAAATATTGAGCTGCTTTCTGAGGGCCCTGACCATTGGACTCAGCAGCACCATATCGTCGGCATAACTAATATTGTTCATTGTTAATGACATCCAATATGCTGCATGCTGAGTCCAACGATCAGGTCGTTGATATAAAGGTTAAAAAATATTTTTTTTATTGGTATTAGATAAACATAAACAAAATCATAAAAACCCCTCTAATTTACGTTGGAACCATGTGAATGCTTTGACTCTGTTGTCAAAAAAAAGAGCACGTTAAGGTTCTTACATCTCGACAAAGCATTAAATCATAATAATTTGGTTTGGTCGCTTCTTTAAGCATAATTCATTATTGTAAAAATCTTTGTATTTCCTTATAATTATCGGGGTATCTTAAAGTAATGAGAGGATGCATCTTTTATGTATTCAGTATATAATATGGTCACATTTTAGCGAGGATTTCCGTATAGACATTTCAATAAATAGCATTTTGTGGTAATTTCTGTTTGTAGGCAATATTAGTATATGATAATATGTGCAGTTCGTACGACCCACATTCTAAAAGCAATATAAGTTATTCCAAATCGCCAGATTAAAAGATTCCTTCTAAGCCCAAGTTCCCCGGTCGCGCTCAGCGGCGCATGCAACCGCGCAGGAAGGTGCTTCTCGTCTCGCGCAGGATGCGGCGCGGGCGCACCGCTCGAGCTAGCTAGATCCTCTTACGGCACGTGTGACTGACCCTATCATATGATACAGCATGCAGTAGCAGCTTCAAGAATGGCGCATCGCGGTCAACCCAGTTAAAAGTGCAGCTATGTACTTTACTGAGAAGACTCGCCCCCGTTACCCGCAACCTTTAACTTTGTTTGACCAACCCATCCCCTGGGTTAGTAAAACAAAATATCTCGGAGTCACCCTTGATCGGAATCTCTCCTTTAGCGATCATATAACAACCGTCCGAAACAGAGCGGCCTTTGTAATGGGTCGCCTTGGTCCCCTGATTCGCAAAGAGAGTAAAATGTCTCTTAGTAATAAGAAGACACTTTACACTGCCTGCATCCGCCCCATCATGACTTACGCATCAGTAGTGTTTAGTCATGCTAGTGAGGCCCATCTCCATAAGCTTCAAGTCATTCAAAATCGTTTTCTTCGTAGTGCAACCGGCGCTCCGTGGTATGTCCGGAACACCGAGTTGCACTGCGACCTAAACCTTCCCTCTTTAGCGCAGTTCAATAAGGACTGCGCTCGCCGATACTTTGATCGAGCGCCCCACCACTCGAACCCATTGGTTGTCCAGGCATCGAACTACTCGACCGCCTCTTCTATCCCATTTTTCAAACCCCCCCGTCGCCGACCACGGCAGGTATTAGACGACCCGGATGACCCCATCGCAGTCATTACATTGGCAGCTTTAGCGTTATCCGCAAGTCGTCGAGGTAAAATCCCCAGGTGTGAGGTAATTAGAGGTCACACAATCAAACACCGAGCTCGCCGGCGAGCTCGAGGCAAAAACAAGGTCACGATAAATTGCTCTCCAAATAGTCAAAGAGTTTTATTCAGTAGGGCCCAATTGTGCAACACTGCAGTTGCACAGAGGCATTTTGCTCCGATCCCCCCCATGTCTCTCGACAGTGAGACAAGCCGAGGTCCGAACCACAGTGGTGCCCTTGAGCTCGCTGTCAACCCCTCCTATAATAGCGGTACGTTTTCGGCGTCCGCAGGAGACGGAGGTAGAAGGCGCTTTTCGCCTTCTACGCCCGTCTCGGGAGAAGTGCCTTCGGCACTTCTCCCTCCCGGGCTATTGTAGGGCCAGGCCCTCGCCCAAAACCCGGTGGAGCTGGACGACCGCACAGGCGGTAGCCAGCATCTATGTCCTCCCTAATGTAAAAGCAGCTTCAAGAGTAGCCATCCGTGGTATGACCAACTTGGTAAAAATAGGCTGACCGAGCTTGTTGCTCTCTTATTGAAGGACGCTCCAGAGCAATATGTTTTCGTAATAAGTACTTTCTTTATCTTAAGGTAAAGTCATTTTTCTATAATTAGAAATCATTAACTAAAGTAAAATAAAATTTATTTTATAATAAATTGACAAGCATTTACCACATATAATTTTTAGCACACCATTGTGCTTGGCGGCAGATAAGCTCTAGAGGTAGTTCGGTATGAACCAAACACCACCTTATTCATCATCTGGATGTGATCCTCGTCAGCATCTCAATGAAATGGTACAAAAGTGGAAGTTGGAGAATAAAAAGAACATAAAAATAAACTTAGCTCCTAAGATTTTTCTGACCATTTCTCGCTATTACTCGTATTTTTAATTGGCCAGTTATTAGCGATCAATATATGACTAAGTAATTTGGGGCAAATAGTTAGGAATAAAAACTACAATGGCTTTTTAGAGTATTTAATCTCGTTAGCTTATGTTTAACTTTTTATTTTACTTTCCTTTTTCAAAAGGTTTTGGTCAGTATTTCATTTGTTGGTAACTTATATTGTAGTCAGACATAATAGGCTAGCCTAAAAATAGGCTCAACCTATTAATTTGGAAACGAATATATGAAAACCTTAGATTAGAGCATCCCGTTCACCAGCTGCGGGTGTCGCAGTGTTTGACTACGCCTGAAGCAGATGATCCATGGTAAAAATAATAACAATGTCTGCATGTTTGCATCCAACACACCGGATGCGTTGAGTCCTGCGGTCGGACGGGCTAATGGGTGCGCTTCCGACATATGACGTGGACGCGCGTCACGCTGCACCGTGTCTTGCGTCAAGGCTTGCTTGTCGGATGGCGTTGAAACCTGCATGTCGGATGCGAGTACAAGATGGTATAAGACGGTCAGTGTACAACGTCATGTTATTTATGGATGTTATTATAAAAACTGCATTTGCCTTGCACATTAAGGTGCAGAATTGAACTTACGTCAGAATTTACGTTGGGTAAAATCTCAGTAGTCCAGATTCCAGCACTCAAAAGGTTAATTGCAACAGGTTCACTCTCTACAATATTTTGGTTTGATGATGTTAGTTTGTTGTTTTGATGTAGATACGTATTAAAATTACGTATACATTTTTATAAGTTGATGAAACAGCAGAGTTGTTCGCCTACATTGGCAATCATTTGTCTTTACTCTTATTTCATTTAGTCAGTACAATATATTTAAATCTAAGGAAGCATATTATACATATATTCCTAAAGTTTTCGATTTGGTTTTCTTGTCAGTATCAAATATTAGTGCTACGCGTGACTATATAAAGACTACACAGATGTTCAGGCTGCAGTCCTTCGTTTACCTCTAATGAACTTCACTGCAGTTATTTTGCAATACCTCAGCTGTCAATAAGTAAAGTTGTGATCTATATAAGACGGTAACAGGCTTCGCCTAGAATAAGAACTCCCAGACAGCTTCTTTCACTTGACACAAAAGGTCTTCTATAGTACTAAAGTAATTTCTACTACTCCAATCAGAACGTGTACATTACAGTGTACAGCTCAAATGTATGTGATAATCACCAAAAATATTAAAGAGGCTAACTGTAAACAGAGTAATCAGTTGACTAGACATGTATGTTATACTCACAGATTGGGCAGGCCGCTGCCGTGGTCCGCTGAGCAGTGCGGATGCTGCGCAGGCGCGCCGCCGGAAACGGAAGTCACGGGCGCGTTCCCTCGCTCCAACTCGCCTGTGGAAACATCACGGAATTAGTCTGTTGGGCTCGGGCATGATGATTAATTAACGAAGATATATCATTCAAATTATGTGTGCCATATCTCTGTGATATCAGTTTTTTTATGACTATAGGTAAACTTGGCTATCCCTAGTACTTTGATAAGATACTTATATGATGTGGTAAAAACGCTAGCACCAGACTTGCCTTGGGAACTGGCAATGACAACTTTGTTAACGCACCTTGAAGTACCTACTTAGAAGCAAATGCAGAAGGAAGGTAGCTAAAAGCGCTAAAAATGCCTCACCATAATAATGTGAATCTATTAAAATTCACCTGCTTCAGCCTGTACAGTTTGAGCCCACGATGCGACACACATCTGGACATAGTGTAAGACATAGTTTAAAGCTATTCTTTAAAGAATGAAGGATTATTGAAAATTAATAGAAACGACTGTCGCGGCATTAAAAATATAGCTAGAGTCAAGCGAGCGGATGTAAGAATTCTAGCGATACACATAAATCCAGATCGGTTCAGGCATTTAAAGTTTATGGTAGAATAAATAAACTCACATACAAGTATACATTACTATGAACACTAAAACCAATACATTCCTTTTAAGCATTGTAATAAATAGCTTATTTATCTATACATTTAACATTAAATAGCACACGCTACAAATTCTGAGTGGGTGAAAACTCTTTTAAAAAAATACTTTGAAATACTATAAGTGAATAAAGTAGTTTGTGACCACACAAATACATCAGATTCACATTATTTGAGTAATTATTGGAAAAGTGGCTTTTGCATTTCTAATTCTCGCGTCGATTAGGAGCGTGCGAGTGTCCACGCCGCGCTTAGGTCGTATACCAAGGTAGAAAGACATTTACACTTAACGATTTTATTTTAACCAGATACTGAAGTTATTGCCGTCTCGTATTTTCTTAAAAAGAAAAAAATATATCTGGTATAAATGAAAAATTGCTCAGACATTAAATGTTATAACGGGGCCTACAAATGACTCCACTATTTGTCTGACTGTCTGTCTGTTCGTCCCTCCGATGTATATCACGTTCTGTGTCTGTTGTAGTTCTGTTCTCTGGCTTTAAACAGAGAGAGTTACATCGTTGTAGAACGTTGACCCATAAACGACCATTAGGTAATTAAAAATTAACTGATATATTAGTGGAGCTAAAAAATATAACATTTTTTTCACCCCAGCATCTAGGATTTGATTACCAAGAGCGTATTTAATTTAAAAAAAACCGTTAATTAAAAAAAAAAAAATGTATGACGGCAAAGTTATACATTTTTAGAGCATTTTTCAATCAATCACACTTGGACAGTATTTTTCAGTTTTAAATGATATTTTGTTTCGTTTCTCCAAACGATTGGAAGATATCTAAAATTTAATGACGCTGCAATCATATAATTGCCATCTTATTGCCGCGTGATGCTATATGTCCTTCATGTTATACCTTCAACAATGGTTAAAACAGTTGAACCAACTTTAAGTTCCAGTGTTAATGTAGGAAATAAAGTCCTATTTAGCATACTTGAGTCGTGTGCGCTAAATACCCCCGCAAGCAGTGACCGTAAACCACCGTCAGAGGTCGGATGCGAGCGGCGCGGGCGCACGGCGATTTGACGCATTTCACGGAGCGGCGACGGGTCACGCCCGCGGGTCACGGTGTACCACCGTCACGCGCTTTCTACGGTTCCTATCACTCACGGAATGAAAGTCGCCACTCGCCACGACCAATGCTCCTCATTTGTTGAGATTGATGATTTTTGCCGTTTGTGGAAACTTTGACACGAATGATGTCCGTTGATGGGAATCCGCGTGTTTACGGAACAAATAAGATTGATTTAGATTGATGACATTTTAGACCTAAAATTGTAGCCCTAATCGATTGGTATGACTTTAAAATATTAGTAGAGTTAACAATAAGTCGGTATAACCGAGCAGATTCAGTAACATTGCAAACAAATTATTACGAGAGGAAAAATTACGGTCATCTGCGGAATCCCGCACATGACTATAATCCAAATATTAAGATTTCGTTATATTCACTCGTTTAACCATATTTAGGCCGAGTGTCTCCAAGAAACAATACCCTCCATTAACAATTGAAAAGCTCGTAAACTAAATTGACAAAATGTTTCGAAGTGACAAATTTAATAACAAATGCGTAATATCACGAATTTCATATTACTGTTTCACTTAATAATAATAAATATTTTAAACGTATTTTAAGAAAGCATCAAATTAATAATTTAATAATAAGCAAAACATATTAAAAAAACGAGCGCACGATGAGACAAGTCTTGATCGTCACTAGATATATTTATTTTTTCATATTTTGTGTTTTATTAAAGTATTAATTTGATGTTTTCTTAACATACTTATATAACATTAATAATTATTAAATTTGAATTTCCGCAAAGTAACGCTTGAATCTATTCATTATCACTGTTTCATACAAAATATAATATAAAAATATTTGTGATTCAACCTCACCACATTGGCGTACACAAAATCATTCCTGTACAGTCCGAAACCGTAAATAATAATCGTCTAAAAATCTGATATAAAAACATGCAGGATAATTACTAGCGGGGTGCCAGCCCTATTACTTCATACCATAAAGTACGGCGTAGTTCAGGTATATTTGCTGATTATTTCGAGGGGAAAAATCAAGGTACTTCATGGACTGTTTATATCATGGAAGCGGGTTTGCGCAAGCATTCACAGATTTTGAGGGGTAGAATAGTACTGTCGAGCACATAAAGCTTAATCGTACCACTGAAATTATTGACATCATGACATTTAGTTGGGTCAAGATAAGGTTTTTTATGCGTCTTTTGTACTATCTAGGAATGATAAAAAATGTGACATTGGTAAAAAAAAATACTGTCCTTGAGAGCCAGTAATTTAAGGTTAGCCTGAACAACATTTTCGTCCACATCACACTTACCATCCGGTGAGATAGTGGTCAGAAGCTAACATATAAACTATAGAAAAAAACTACTTAGCCGTGTAAAGTGGTATAGATCACTCGTTACTTAGATAATATGTGAATTAATAATCTATATTGTACTCTCATTTAAATAACTACATTGTATTTAAAATGTGCGTCTTTGCACATTATTGCAACGCGAACTTTGTTAATACTACACTACTTAGTAACCTGAATGCTCAAGAAAAATCGTTTTGTTACCTAACAACGATACATAAATTAATTATACCATACTATATTCTGGTTTTCTATTGTAAATCTTGTAAGAATGATAATGTTAGATATATACCTATCATTATATTCCAATGATAGTAAAAAAATACTTGTTATATGAAATCTCAACCTCTCTGTCCGCAACAGTACCGCGGGGTGAGGGGTGCCGCGGCGGCAGGGAGCGCACACCTGGCCACCGCAGCTGCGCACGGGCAATCTCACGCGCAGCGCAGCTTCCGCGCCGCGCATGCGTGTCTCTATGTGTGCTGGAGTCACTTTATGTATACATATGTTCTCATGTACGCAGTTACACGATGATCTGTATAATATATATTTGTTTATATTGGTTACTTATAAAATGAAAAATATACGCATTTAATTTGTTTTCAAGTAATTGCTAGGTGGGTCCTATTTACGTAGACGTGGTTAGAATCCTTGGTGTTTGATTACGCAGGGCCTTGGTATAAAAAGTATTTCAATTATTTCATAGCTCTGGTGTTGTCAGATCATATCACCTGATAGTGCTTTGCGTTGCAACTTGCAATATCATTATACGAGCTAATTATGTGTATTATGTGTGAATTTAATATTTAGTTTTGAAGTAAAGTTGTTTCAGAATTTGATTAACCATAATATTATTTTATGTGTACTTCGGGTACTTATTGTACTTATGTTGAGGTACTTACCCATTGTGGTA
The DNA here is from genome assembly GCA_963854805.1 of Plagodis dolabraria. NCBI lineage: Eukaryota > Metazoa > Arthropoda > Insecta > Lepidoptera > Geometridae > Plagodis > Plagodis dolabraria. Next base: position 26,839,702 of record OY978444.1, read on the forward strand.
GATTATTAGGAATTCTTGTTGATATTCTACCCATTCTTAGACGGCTTTTAAGAGTTTTCATGTGTTTTTATGAGCTCTATAGCCTAACAATAAGTTCCGACAGTTGTCAGAAACTCTATGAAATCATTAAATGTCAGTACCTACTATTACCATTTACATTCACCTTGTAGGCCTAACCTGCTAACTGTTCAAATTTTGATTAAGCAATTCGATATCTTTATAAATTTCATAATATACCCATTCGTGATACAATAGTGTAAGACTATACTTAGGGCCTGTTTCAGAATGTTCGAGTAAGTTCCGGTTTTACTACCCAGATCATCAGTAATTCAGTACTATAATATTATAAATGCGAAAGTAACTCTGTCTCTCTGTCTGTCTGTTACGCTTTCACGCCAAAACTACTGGACCGAATTGAATGAAATTTGGTATGGAAATAGTTGAAGACCCGGGAAAAAACATAGGATAGTTTTTATCCAACTGCACAAAAAGAGGTTAATGTTTCTGGGCGATAACCAAAATATGCGCGGGCGGAGCCGCGCCCGGAAAGCTAGTAATATTATAAATGCGAAAGTAACTCTGTCTCTCTGTCTGTCTGTTACGCTTTCACGCCAAAACTACTGGACCGAATTGAATGAAATTTGGTATGGAAATAGTTGAAGACCCGGGAAAAAACATAGGATAGTTTTTATCCAACTGCACAAAAAGAGGTTAATGTTTCTGGGCGATAACCAAAATATGCGCGGGCGGAGCCGCGCCCGGAAAGCTAGTATTTAATAAATAAAAAACTATCTTTGCGTTTCACAGTCATCGATTTAGCCTATCCATCGGTTAAAACTTGAAACGCGCTGCATATGAACTGTCATTTTTATGATTTTTATGAACTGTTATTTTATGTGTTGCATAACAACCCGAAACTTTATTAGGACATTCTGAAACGGGGCCTTAATCTGCATGCTTATTATAATAATGTACATTATCATCAGTATCAAATTGAAGTCAAATGTGGGTACACTACGTCATGGTAAGTGTGAATGTAAATGGTAATAGTAGGTACATACTGTATAACATTAATATGTTAATTGTGATCGCAAAGGTAGTCAGTAGTCATTGCAAAACACTCAAAAAATATGAAGGGACCAGCCTTTATTGAAATGACTTATTGCAGTGACTGCCAAGATCTGGTTTAAATAGTCGGAATTGAATAGAATTCTATTAAGATCAATAATAATATAGCATAGCTCAGAAAATTGTGTTAGCATTCAAGTGAAGCTATTCATTCACATTCAATTCATCAGAAGGCACGCAACAGGTTGACATTATCACACAATTTTGCCACAAAACCGACTCATCTAACAGTTTCATCAATGGAGAATTCCTAAAAAACATTTCTTACAAGTTGTATTGTCTGTACACAATGACAAGCGCCGCCTAACAAAGAGAGTTTACAAGTGTACAATTCACGCTATACGGCTATGGCTCTTTATGAATAAACCAATTTATCGAGACCTTAGATGCTCACACGAATATAACTTTTGATATCGTTCTTTGTATGGTGTTGAGGAGGCAGGGGAGGTTGCGATAGCTTGGCTAGGTCCCAAAACCGTGATATTGTTGTAATATCAATAGTCGCTAACTTTTTGTAGTGCGTGTGTACTTTTGTGATCCAACACCCGATTAATATAATTATGTGTGCGGTGAACGCTCGGTCATTGATGTGAATTTATAATAGAGCGAACAGTTTTGACGATTAAAATGTAAAGGATTTACAATAGACGTGATAGCGTTTTGTGAGCTGTGTTTTGGTTTCGTTTTCAAACGATTTTGTGGTTTCAGAGTCAGTGATGCAGTCTTTTTATTTTCAATATACTATTTTTATTGGAGTTAAGTGAATTGACTTTCATTTTCTTTATTGATTTTCTTTAATATAGGGGCTTACCTTTTGTTTTTAACTTGTTTTTATGGTATATACAAATCTAACCAAAAATTGATTAATTATTAAAATTTTAAACCTCGGAGCATGGATTCCGAGTCCAAAGTCCACAAATTATATTGTTTATGGTCTAACTAGAGTTAAGCTGGACAACAGTGTACAATAATGTGCTATGTATAGGGAATCAGAAGTTTTCACTTTTACCAAAACGATTATGCAAAAATATAATTGGATAATTGTTCTCACGATGGCTGTTGAGGTTGAATTCAAGAGCCTTTTTGAGGCTCTCGATTTTGTTATATATATTTTGATGATATTTCTAATAAGGAAGATTTAACCTTCTCGCCAAGAGCAGAAAACAAAAAAAGGGGAGAGCCTCGAAAAGTCTCATACATATCTTCAGACTTTTGTAAAAACTTTGGTTGTAGGAAGTAACAGAAACGGAATAAAAAAAAAACATTCCTTAAGTATGAGCGTCTACACATCTATCGAACGTCAGTGTAGAGTCCGGAGACCGCACGGACATAGCACCCGCGGACATTCTCTGGGAGAATGTTTTTGTCTGTAACCTAGACGCGATATTTGATCTATTAGGTATATAACATAGTTATGAGTATAATTGACTAAGTATAGTATATATTAATTTAAAAAGTAAAAAACCTGACTGAAAATTATTTATTTCCGCTAAACGTTGAAACGTTGAACATAAATCTGCAAGTTATATATATATTTAGTATTTAGTAAGTTATATACGAGTATATATAATATTAGTTATATATGAGTATATATATTAGTTATATACGAGTATATATAATATTAGTTATATACGAGTATATATATAAGTTATATATATTTTTAGCATCAGAAGTGGTTTTGAATTAAAAAGCAACAACAATTTTATAACATACGAATAGTTTACATGTAATTACTGTTTTGTTTTACAATAGAACTAATATTACCTCGTCAAACAGCCATAAATTCAAAACAAATTAACAGGATTAATCACCAAAATAACACAGAACTTAGGCTTACAGCAAATATTGCCGAGCACCCTTCCATTAACCTGACTCTACCAAATCTCATTGTCCAAATGGCCAAACCACGGAGCCGTATCTACAGTCTATGGTTGGGTGACGTTACAATGTGTAGCAAACCTTCATAGATTATGCTAACACGGCCTCTCCTGATCATGCACCGTCCTCGGCTGCATCTTTAGAGGTGTTCTCAGCATTTACACCCGTATAGTAGTCAGGAGCAGATGAAGGGCCAGCTACGGAATCGTCATTTTCGTAGTCAGACTCTGTTAAAGAGAAATAAAGTATTAGTTAAATCATCACAGGCATAAATATGCCTGTTCTCTCATTCATCACAAATTCAAGGCCCTCATTCATTTTATTCATAGATTCACACTTAGCTATTTGTCACCTGAATTCTCAACTAGCGTCCATCACGCTAGCATTCTTCCACACACGTTTCGGTCATCCTCATAATTGCCTATAAGAACCACCCCACACGTTAGAAACGTGTCTGCAGGACCGGAGTCCAATACACAATATGAAAAGCGTGGGATCGAAATCCAGTACGTTTAACATAATGCGCCTGCAGGACCGAAGTCCAATACACATAACAGAATGCGTTTGCTAGACCGAGGCCCAATACTTACGCATTGTATTATGTGTCTGCAAGACCGAAGTCCAATACGCGTTATCGAACACGTCTGCAAGGCCGAAACCCATACGCATTAAAAATGCGTCTGCAAGGCCGGAGCCCATACGCATTAGAAAATGCGTCTGCAAGGCCGGAGCCCACACGCATTAGAAAATGCGTCTGCAAGGCCGGAACCCACACGCACTGGAATATGCGTCTGCAAGGCCGGAACCCACACGCACTGGAATATGCGTCTGCAAGGCCGCAGCCCACACGCACTGGAATATGCGTCTGCAAGGCCGGAACCCACACGCATTGGAATATGCGTCTGCAAGGCCGGAACCCACACGCATTGGAATATGCGTCTGCAAGGCTGCAGCCCAGGAACATGCTGCTGGTCAGCGACCTCAGCACAGGGTGACAGCTAAGCCACGCCGCACCGCATCACTCTCGCATACACATACACACGTTCATGTATACACGTAATGGATGTGCAGTGTAACTGTACTGTAACATAAAAAGGTTAGGCAAGTATTTGCTTGCCGTTAAAAAAATGCGGCACAAATCTCAGGACACCACTCTCCTTTCCAGAGCACCACTGTCGATTAAACGTGTACAGGTATATCTTGTATGACAGCAGCACTAATATCGTTCTAAGCTGCAGTGGCTGTGAGCTCACTACATAAACGTTAACTTCACATTGACTGTTGTTTTCAGATCGAGCCTTAGCAAAACAGTCACTTTCTTTGTGTCCTGGCTTTTTACAAAAATAACACATGACTAGACTGGTTTTCGGGAGTTCTACGCTTCTTAGCACAACCCGCACTAATAATATGTCCAGTCTGACCTGCAAAAATAGCACATGGTTTCGGGGAGATCGATACCGCGTTTTTCCGCGAGGTTGGTAAAAGTCACGCGGTAGTCGTTTTTACTGCGGCCAGACTTTACGTATACGGCTAGGAATGCCACGAGTTTACCTGAAGTGAGATTCTCATTTGTGGCAGCAGCTTTGACTTGGACATTAGTGATGCCATGTATGACAATCTGAACCATTAATTCTTCGCTGAACTGACCCCGGACTGTACCTAAACGTAACAGTGAACGCCTCGCGTACTCGGCGTACGTAAGGAATTTGTCTGAGTAAGTGCTCATGACCTCGAATAGTATCTGAGCAAAGTCAATTTTGCGCGAACAAAGTGATTTAAACTCTTTAGAGAAATATGACCACGTACGATCATTCGTTGACCATTCGTTAAGCAATGTTTTCGCGTTCAACGCGCGATAGACATTCCGAATCTTTCCACGTTGGCAAGCTTGGCGCGTCCCACTTCGTCACACCACACCTCAAAGTTCGACACATAGTAGTTACGAGATAAAGTATTTGTCATTGCATTTATTGCAGCTGCAAGAACTTGTGTTGCAGAAGGGGCGTCATTGTCACGTTGAGGTGTGCTGACAAGATTTGGTGGCAATACGCTTTCCGACACGTTTAACGAGTTTTCCTCAACAGCATTTAGTCGCGCCATTATCGTACCTAACGCCTGCTGTTCTGTCACGGGTACGAGAACGAGACCCATGACGACGAGACCGTGAGTGAGGTTTATGGTGGCGTCGTCGGCGCGATGTGCTACGAGTTCGTCTCGCTTTGCGGCGCGACGACTCAGCTGATTTTTCACATGAACGGGATGGTCGCGGTACCACAAATTTGAATCAATGGCTGTTTGTTCCAATTAAACGCGAATGTAGTGACAAAGGCAGTGTGTGGGCACGAGCCTATCCCACTTCTGATTTTAGCATCAGAAGTGGTTTTGAATTAAAAAGCAACAACAATTTTATAACATACGAATAGTTTACATGTAATTACTGTTTTGTTTTACAATAGAACTAATATTACCTCGTCAAACAGCCATAAATTCAAAACAAATTAACAGGATTAATCACCAAAATAACACAGAACTTAGGCTTACAGCAAATATTGCCGAGCACCCTTCCATTAACCTGACTCTACCAAATCTCATTGTCCAAATGGCCAAACCACGGAGCCGTATCTACAGTCTATGGTTGGGTGACGTTACAATGTGTAGCAAACCTTCATAGATTATGCTAACAATATATATATGGAATTGTGTTTTGAAGCCCTTATTTTGATACCCGACTCGATGGGTTAGGAAGAAAAACACATTTTCTCATAATATGGCGTCTTATATCCGCCAGTTTATTTTTTTTATACATTTTTATGTACCATGTGTCACTTGCGCTGTAAATTATAATAATAAATCTTTATTTTAGATGCATGATCCATTGCACAGAAAATATTGTAATAGAATAAAATTGAAAAAAAGAATATACAAATATATCAGGTGGCAATGTCCAACCAAACAAGGACGAATCTAAAGATATCTCTAACATAGAAATCGGCTTGACCGTTTGGAAGTTATGGTGGAATAAAGTAACTCACAAACATACAAACATACATGAACCCTGAAAACATAACACTCCTATTTTTGGGCAGTCTTGTAAAAATTTACTGAACTGACATTCAAATAACCTGACTGCACGGTTACATAAAAACTGGTTTAAACATTTCTGATAATAACAATACATAGGAATGAATGTACACACAAGCACTATAAAAATACGAATAGTTGGATGCTTAAAAGATAATTGCATTTGTATTAAAGTTGATCGGTTAACAGACTGATATTTTATCTAATAAGTGAAAAACTGGGCCAAAATGTAACAAAATCAAAAGTTAAACTCAAAATTTGCAGATTCATATAGGTACATGTTAAGAACCATTTGGGGTGAGGCACACATACCACCCTCGAAAAACGTCAGTCCGTCAAATCGCGCACCGGTGGTGTAGAGTTACCGCGGTCCGTGAGACCGGAGCGGAGGAATAAACGGTCTGCCAGACCGGGAGGCGTGCCTGAAAGTTTATACCATGGGCTTGCACGTGCAAGCTGCGATGGCGGGCTTTATATGCTTAGTTTAGGTACATAGTGGGCTGTATTTAAGTATATAATATGAGAAATTAAAATATACTCATCATTTTAACAACGCTATGTCCTGGTTTGATTTTTGTTTGAAGAGTTATTTATATTTTAAAAAAAAATATTTACAACTTTTTTTCCACGCAATATTAACATTGATTGTAGGTATATGTTTAAGAGATACCCAAAATAAATTTGGGTCTTAGATTTTTGGGAGTTTTGGACAATAATGTTTCTGTTAATGGACCCAGTGAAATGTAGCAGATATATTTTGAATTTAAATATTCTAAAATATAAAACTTATGTTGCATATTTTATGTGTTCTGGTTTACAAAATCTATGTATCTTAATAATTATACGATTATAGAAGACGTAGAAAGGTCATCAGGTAAATTTTTGTGTTTTCATATTTGCTAATGTATCTAATATCAACTTTATATTTCATTACTACTGCTTAATATGTATAATAAATGATATGAGTTAGTTTACTTTAATGTTCTTGCAGAAAATAATAATATACACACACACATATATATATATATATATATATATTATAATATATATATTATTTATCTCATAAATTTGTAAATGTTTACAGTTAAATCATCGTCCAAGACAAAATTCTTGGACGAGCTTGAATCCCTCACTCAGGATTCTAGTCTCAAATCTCTCGTTTGGTCCAGGGTTCGCTCGGGAGTTAACTCTAGGATTCTTCTTTACGCTAGTGATTCAAAATGTCTCCCATGATATAAGACATTGCTTTACCTCTTGGTGCTTAATCTACTATTATGCTTTGATTGCTTTCACAACTATAATAAAAGCATGTATGGAGATTTACTGAACAGTTAACTCAACTCGTTTATACTTTACATGTGCTAAAGTGTGTCTGTGTGACCTCTAAAATTGCAGAATAGATTATCTTGAACCTTGGTAATTTTGGTCCTGATTTAGGGACAGTGATTTAATAGATATGAAAAGTTGAAATATTCCAAAAACGTTATTGTTTGCTTACACTTGGAAAAACGCCTCGAAGTCCCAGACTTGCCAAACATAAACTAGTAACTACAAAAAAAATACGTGTGACACTCGGAGACTGCCGCGATAAAGCTATTACATAGCATTTTTATCAACTTATGCAATTATAAATCTCGACACGTTAGTTTTCAAAACCTTTCTGCCAAAATTTAGTTCCTTTTACGCACTGTAGAGGCGCTGATCAAATATAGTATCATCGCTGTTCCGGTCGGAGTGTTAGGTTATTTTCGTTACGGAGTTTCTGGATTCGGTCTCCACGCTCAAGGCCCGCGATAGAAGCTATGCAATAGCTAAAAAAATATGTAAAATAAATATAAGTAAGTACAGGCTATATATTTATCTTAGGTATATAGGTATGTACCTACTTCAATTTTACTTCTCCTTCTTTTTACCCTATGTGATACTCGTTACCTACCTTATGTATCTTGTTCATTTCGTGACGATAACTGACTAACAAAACATCGGAAATGGGCACTTCAGACACATGAATAAAGGTGTGCTCCAGACTCCAGACCTCTTTGGGTTTAACCCGTTTGAAGATCACGAAAGATTGTCGAAGATAATCGAAGACTACCGGAGGTTGCCGAATAGAATTGTTTTCGACAAATAATGAGTGGTTACGTTTTTTTAAACCCTTCAAATTGTAAGTTTCGGGTAACAGTAGGAAGTAGATGAATATTTTGTTAGGATTTCGAACGGATGGAAGTATCAGGTAGATAGTAATTGATTATATCAAAACGATCTTTGACGGTTGATAAACCGTTCTTATATTGTTCAAAATAGATATTGATATACATAGTAACTTGAAGTTTTTAGAGTTCGATTATAAAATGAGACTTCACCTGAAACAATGTTGAGACGTTTGTTACGGTAATAATAGTCAGAACTTTAGCTAATAGGTTTTCAATTGGCAATTTATTAAAAAAATACTTACTTTTTACTAACGACTTCTTCAAATAACTTTATATCTAGGAAAGTACATAACATTATTTCATATCTAGCATTGAATTAAGCATTTCTAAAAATCCCAAAGCGTTTTGGTCTTATGTCAAAATTAAAAATCAAAGTAACTCATACCCCGCGCTATTACGATTCGGTCAGCGCGCATCCGATTCCGGGGAGGAGATATGCAATATGTTTAGCGAATATTTTCACTCCACATTTTTAGATAGTAGCGATATGGACTGCTCACTGGATGATTCCGCGAACAATATGACATCAACGGACATAGCGGATATCGAGTTTAACTGCTCAGAAATCTGTAAGCTGTTAGAGTCCTTGGACTTAAACAAATCTGCGGGTCCTGACAACATACCAGCACTATTTATTGTTAAATGCGCTAAAAGCTTATCAACCCCTCTAGCCCTACTTTTTAGACGATCTGTAACTGAAGGTATTATGCCTACGATATGGAAATCAGCGTACGTCACACCTATACATAAAAAGGGACCTAAAAACTTAATTGAAAACTATAGACCTATCTCTAAATTATGTCTGTTTGCCAAAATATTACAGACAGTAGTATTTTTGGATATACGTCATCACCTATGCATGTCCCCTCAGGAGTTCCACAGGGATCATTATTGGGTCCGCTTTTGTTTAATATTATTGTCAATGATGTTTCTTCATGCTTCAAATACTCCAAAGTAATTCTATATGCTGATGATATGAAGATACTCTGTCCTATTGACTCGCAAGAAAGTGCGCACCTTCTTCAAGACGATCTCAATCGATTTAACAGTTATTGTCTATTGAACAAATTGGACCTAAATGTATCAAAATGTTTCGTATGCACATTCACTCGTAAGCCTCAACCTCTTATATTCAATTATAAACTCAAAAATACTTTCATCACAAGAGTTCATTCAATTCGCGACTTAGGCATTATTTTTGACACAAAGTTACTTTTTGATGAGCACATCAATAACATCATAAACAAGGCATCGAGAGCGCTTGGGTTTGTCTTGCGCTTATCGACTGAGTTTAAATCTATAAAAACTGTCAAAATCCTTTATTGTGCCTATGTACGTAGTCATTTAGAATATGCTTCACAAATTTGGAACCCTATGTATGACGTTTACATCACACGCATTGAGCGCATTCAGAGGCGGTTTCTCCGTCATCTTCAGTTTAAAATCAAAAGATATTTCCCAGACTACAACCAGCGCTGTCATAAATTTCACATTCTTCCTTTAGATATAAGACGACAAATTGCTGATGTAGCATACTTAATTAAGATAGCGAGCGGTACAGTTGACTGTCCTGAGTTGCTTAACTTAGTGGGAGTGAAGGTCACAGCTGATCCTACTAGGAGACCGTGTAAACTATACACTCCAATAGTTAATTCTAATTATAGGAGAAACAGCTACTTGATAAGAGCAAGCCGTTGTTTCAATGACGTAGCATCTCGGCATGACCTTGATATTTTCAATACGTCTGTTGAACAAGTTAAGAGGGTATTGTCTAATGCATTTTTCAATTAGTTATATTCTTGTGCAAGTGTTGTATTATTTATATTTTTTATTTTTCAGTGTTTTAGTCTACTCGATAAGAATAATTATCTTAATTTATTAGTGGAATCTTTTAAATGGCCTTCAGCACCTATGCAACGTTTTAAGCTATTATATACCTAGCTGTAAGAATCCCAAAAGTGTAAAAATAAAAATAAAAATAAAATAAAAATTATATATATGAAATATTTTTGCCACCGCTATAGGTACTTATGGTTGATATTCCATTAACCTGAACGAAGCGATTTGCGTCTTCGTTAATCATACGAACCGCCTGGGAATGGAACACCCTGCCTGAGTCTGTGTTTCCGAATATGGGGCTCTTCAAAACGCGAGTGAATAGATACCTTCTGGGTAAGCGCGCTCCATCATCGACCGCATCGTCACTATACATCAGGTGAGATAGTGGTCAAGTGCTAACCAGTTCTGTATAAAAAAATGTCCAGGAAGTAGGTACTAACACGCTTCATATCAATCAAGTCCGTTAATCTATTTCAAATATCTATATTGAGAATGAATTATAGCTCGAAGTCCTTCAATGTTATTTTAATTCTTCCAATTACAAGGAATGTGTAAACAAAATATGCAGCTGCAGGAGGAAAACCCAGCACCTTCGAGAAACCGCCGAGTCACCGTCGCGGGCGCATCGGCCGGCCGCTTTGATGCGCCGCGCGCCGCCGCGCCGCGCCGACATTCGACATCGCTCGATACCCGACAGAAACATGAGGGAACCGAGGGGTTTATGTCATAGGCGACACATTTTTTAATATATGGAGTTGGTTTGAATTCTTTTGATGACATGAGAATAACGATTCAATCTTCCAGTACTCCTATCCATTAGAACCATTTAGTGATCTTCGTGATTTTGAATAGCGTTTAAAACTTGAGATGTTTACGTTGATGTAAAATTACTAAAATTCTGCTAGTATTAGTAAAATGCACTAGGTGATTTGTTCTGTCTCACCATTGGTATATACATAAATATTGTTTCTTAATGGTAATGGTACCTGTGAAGACGTCCTTTACGCTACGTTTCCACATCAGTAGCCCTAGCACGAATAACTCGCGAAAACGTAACCGTTTCGTTAACGTATCGAAATGTCACCATTTTGTAAAGGATTTGATCAGCGCCCCTACAGTGCGTAAAAGGAACTAAATTTTGGCAGATTGAAAGGTTTTGACATCTAACGTGTCGAGATTTTAACGAGAATGTTTTTTATGAAATCGCGAGTAGGAACCTAGTTTTAATTTTAACCTCGAAGAAATATGGAAAAATATCAATCATAGAGGACTTTGTAAAGGTTGGAAAAGAATTCAAACCTCTTTTGGAATGAATCATTAGCCCTTAGAAAGAAGGTACAATTAATTTGATTTACGCTGGATGACGTCACTTTTATAATCCTATCGAGTTCACTTTAGCCAACAAACGATGCGTTGTGCTGTCAACCATCGCCTCCTGCGTAAACGTACTGTAAACTCGATACGTTTACGTTACGGACTATCGAAATGTTCGTGCTTGGGCTACAGGTAGGTATGCCTTAGTCTAACGTCCAAAATCTTTCACGTTTCTCCAAGTACCTACCTTACCTTGTGAAAACGCGGAAACGAAAATAATGACTTAGCACATCATACAATCACTTGACAACAGAGGGTAAACTAGAGCAAATGTTCAACAGCACTTGAGTTATAAAGAAATTATTTTGTCTACCGAACCTTACCGTCTACCGAATCTTACCAGAAATTGTTATATAAATCATAACGTTCCCTATTCACACAGTATTCGCTCACAGTGTCCAGAGGTCTTGCAGATTTGTGTCGTCCATGGGATTTAATCAATTTGATAACAGGGCCCCAAGCAGGTGGTACTTGCCAACCATCATCTCTATTGAAATTTGGGTACTTTTTGATTTAAATAGCCCCGCGTTTAACCGTTTCAGCATCTTCAAGAAGAATGTATTTTTGAAGAAGCTGGAACGGTTAAACGACGCTTAACTCGCGTTTGCTTGGTTAATTATTGTTCAAAACCTAAACATGTATGCAAAAAAAACTTCATCCATAACCTTTGTTTTTGAAAAAAGAAAATCTGCATTGTATTCCGTCCTATGGCCAGTATAACAGTTCAATCCGCTGCTAGCTTCCGCCATGGAACATGCGCTCAAAAAAACGACGCCAACGTCTCCTCGGACACTCGCGAGATGATGGTGTGAATTGAGCAAGAGATGAGTAAGCTTGCTGATAAACAACTGCGAGGGCCACTTCGACTCAGAACTAGTAAGATTATACCTAGACGATCTCTTAGCTAAAGTTATTAGATTGTGGCTGTTGGAAAGCTCAAATAAAAAGCTAAAGCTGAAATCCTAATATTGATGAGAATCACTATAAATACAAAAACAATGTAACAAAGACACGTCCATCAAAATATAGAAATGACTCCGGGTGGATGGACACGGGTTCGATTTCTATAGCCAGGGTATGCTCTGATCGACTGAGCTAATATGACAATATGACTCAACTATAATTTTTGCTCTCGTTCTTCAACCGTTGTGTGGGGATGTAGCGACACCTATAGTTCAACTTACGTTGTACTACAAAAAAACAATACCAATTTTGTAATTGGTTTTAAACATGTAAATAACGACGCTACCTTATAATTTTAATGTTGTTATTTTGCTATTTTGTAATGTAATCCGCAGAGCAGGGATATTGCAAACATAACAATATTAAAACATTTCAGATTGTTGCACACCATATCGTTGTCGTCAAAATAAATGGGATTCGACCGGAATAGTAAAATAATAAATTATAAAAGGATCCCAGTATAGTCAATATAAAATATTAATTTGTTGTTCAACTTATAGGTAAACTTATTTCTATAACTGAAGCCCTATATAAGCTATCCTCATTACAAGTAGGATCAGAACGGAATAAATAAATTGTTAATATAACTGATACCACGTGGTTGGTGTATTTTGATTCGATCCCATGATCAGATCATGGGATCGAATCAAAATACACCAATATAAAGAGTTATGATAAAATAAGGTGTTATGATTAAATAAGGTATTATGATAAAATAAGGTGTTATGATAAAATAAGGTGTTATGAAAATCAAGTCCTTGAGAGCGCTTTCTATACAAAGCAATCTCACAATGTTTAATAATCTACACTAATATCTATTATAAGGAGGTAGGTAAGATATTTTTGAATGCAACGACAAAACTTAATAACTACCAGACCGATTTGGATGAAATGTGGTATGGAAATAGTTTGAAACCCGGGGAAGGACATAGGATAGTGTTTATCCAACTGCGTAAAAAGAGGTTAATGGTCTTGCGCGATAACCAACATACGCGCTAGTGGAGCCGCGACCATTAGATAGTTGCAAATAAAGCAAAAAATAATAAAGTTGTATTAAACATTGCCACGAAGTCCAAACATAAACCAAGATTTTATTTACCAAACACAGACATCAGACCAATTGGTAACGGCTGCATATAAATACCGTAAAGTTTGTTTAACCGATTTGATACGTTGAAACATAACCTTGATAATGACAAATGAATGCTATTCACTTCAATATTTACGTAGATATACGGCAAATATATTGTCTATACGGTTCCATGACGTCACAAGTTCGTGAGGTCGTGTGTCACGTACATTCAATTGTTTTATTTATATCATTCATAGGTCAGTTTTACATAATAATAACTAGTGTATTCCCAATATTACCTATGCCTACATATATCATCATGCCTTTAAATCGTCGAAGAGGCCCGCCGAGGTGTCTACTGACCACTCACGTTTCGTTAAGTATGATTTGGGCTTGCAGACGTATACTGCAATATGGAGTAAAATTCAAGCCCAGACCGTGTGGTGCCAGCCTCAAATGTCCCCCATCTCTACACGTAGTTTATCCTTAATTGCAAATTACGACACGATGCGACTAAGGGTAAAATACTGAAGGTGGGCAGCAGTGCCTTCTGAGGACCTTCTGTCTTACACTGCGACCCTCTAGATCCCGAGCGTGGGTAGTATAACAAACTCCCCTTAATGGAGGAGGCTGTGTACGCAGTAGACCAACCAGCTGATACAGTAACAGGGAGCAGGCCTATAGCCACTGATCATGCTAAAGTTCCAGGCATAGAAGTACTTCAGATAATGTTTAAATGATTGGAATTTTCGGGGAACGAATCTAGGTCTCCAAAGAATCCAAAGCGATGTTCAAGCCACTTCACCAATGAATAATGAAAATTACATTTTAATTTCTGTAACGGCATTAACCTTTCATACTCCTGATGTGTGTAGCAACGAAAGAACAATATTTTTATTATATTAAACGATTTTCTTTAGTATTTTATTATGTCAACAATAGTCAACATTCAGTACATTTGTGTCAACATTTGGTACGTTAAACAGGAGGTGATATCAGCTAGGTACACTTTGGGTGACCATTATGATTGTGCAATGTAGGACAAGAAATAACATTAACATAGTATAATCCATATAAGACTTAAAGTAAGTATGTCTTAAGAAGATAATAAAGCATTCAAGTAATAATCAAGTTGGTACATTTATTTCATTATGGTCTTTATCTATTTCAAGTTAGTAGTTATTTATGAAAATATTTGATAATTTTCCATAAATGTGCAACGAAAGGCGTTCAATAAAAATTTTGTATGCGGTAGCAACATTTTGTTAGTAAAACAAAGTACTGCCAGGTAAATCGTTACCTGTCACATGCAAACAAAAAGAATATCTTAAAATGAAGTTTTAAGAAGTCTTTCCACCAGTTACATTGGGATAGTAAGGGGGCATAAATTTTTGGGATAGTAAGGGGGCAGTAAAGACTGTTCATATGCAAAAAATCACAAAGAATCCGCGAAAAAAATATTGTTTTATTTCATCACGATAACGTCCTGTATCACAAGGCTACCGTTGTGATTTCTGTAATCCAAATTGACAGCTTTAAAATATTTTTCATATTGTTATGTATGCAATAACGCCTGCTCTGCGGATAACATTACAAATTTACAAATTTACGAGGTAAATAATTAAAAGCTTGTGCGGGATTTGAACCTGCTTCCATCCACCCCTATAGCCTAGCCGGTCAGGGCATACCCCGGCTATAGGGGTGGATTGACGCGGGTTCGAATGCCGTCCACGACTATATTCTTCCTCTCTCGTAAATTTGTAAGATTTAAATACTTAAACATTCTTTATATTCGCCCGTCTTTTCTATTAGTCAGTTCTATATATCGGAGAATACAGTAATTTGAAGACGAAGCACTAGTGTTTACTGCGCAGTAATTTTCAGTTGCTTTGTATGAAGAGTTCTTTAGAACTAAAGGCAATTATGTTGAAAATATTAAATAACGTTCGATATAAGTTAACAGTAACATTGTTGCTAGTAACACAACTCATAATATTTATGATTTAGAAGCGAAGTTTTACCATACATTAATGGGCATTACTAAGAAGTGTAAGCTGTAGATGCAGTCGCCGCTTTATAAGTTCTTTAGATTTGCTTTATTGTTCATAAATGTACATATTTGTATCAGCCAAGTAAATAGATAGGATCCTTGTTTCGGCTAATCTTGAGGGCAAAAAACGTGAAATATAATCCTTCCGGAACGGTGTGGATGGGGCTTTCGGCAGACTTTGTGACGCCGCCGCTCCCTGGTGAAATTGGTAATCGTCGGCGTTGGTGTAAAGCCACTCAGGTGGGCTAGGGGTGACACTCGCTGTAATTATAGCGTAGCTCTATAGTCTATGCTCACTTTTATTCTTTTGATTTTCGGAATACATAAAGTAAATTTTAAAAACCTAGCTATAAGCAAATAAATCATACCTTATTCAAAAATTAAATAGGTATATTTTTTAAAGTAGTTATAGGAAAAAAGTATACTTTTTTTCCTGATAAACCTTTGACCACTATCGCAACTGATGGTAAAAGATGATGTGGTCAAGGGCAGCTGCTGGAACACACCGTTAGGTGCTTGGCGATTTTCAACAGATTTTATACTATGTGCTTAAAAAATCATGAGCATGCTATATTGTAACTAATTTGGCATGTAGTTTTCATAACAGGATTTTTTATCGTTGGTTTAAATAATATTAATATTAGCATTAAATGTATACTATATATTACGTCGATGTAATTTTCACTGAGAAACTCTAATATTGCCCATGTTATATAAACACGTGGTTTTCAATTTTGTACTTGTTAAAATTTAGGTAACAACCCTAATCGCAGTTCGAAGCTATCTTTGCAATCGCATATTCCTTAGAAGAGGATTACTGAGTTTGCCATTACTTCTTTCCTGGAAGGTACATGAGTACCAGGTAGAGCCTTCTCAAAATGCTTTGTTCACGGATTAAAAAAACTATACAACCTAAAACAACCTTTATAATTACACCATCAAAGTTTATAATACATATTGGTATTTTTATAATGATATTATTATGCTAGGAATAATTTCAATTGGAACGAAAATTAGTTTTCAATCCACAAAATAAGTATGTGTACCGTTATCTATGAATGAAGTTACGTTCATGATTTGTGAATGATTTGCTTGCAAAATTTGCTGAGAAGCTCAAAAAGTTTTTGATTAGTTTCTCAGATATTAACTTTTTCCAGATAAATAGATATAATTATGATCTATCAAGCTGCTCAGGGTATAAAGATAAATATATCCATAACTTATATCGCGCCTAACAGCCAGCTTGACCTACCCTATCAACCCAATATCTGTATACGCTATCAAATCAAAACATTACACACCACACTCACATAACACACCACACTCATATAACACACCTCACACCCCCTCACAAAAATGAACACACATACAAAACAACCAGAAATGTATTTAGATAAAAAAATAAAACTTATATAATGGCGTAATTTCTGTGTTTTATAGTCACACATTGGAGAAGGATCTGGTCTTCGAAACACTGTTTTAAGCTTCGTCCAGGACCAGATGCTTCAAAATTATATTATATATTATGTCAATAAGTGATTTTCATGTTTATGTTTTAATAACACTCAATATGGCTACATCAGCGGGAAGACGCCGTTCTCTTTAAGTACAGGAAACGTTTGGATTTTACCTAACATATCAATATTTTGATCCTAATAAGGATTCCGAATAATTGCATTAATTTCGAGTCAGGCTACGAATGAGTGCACTGTAGAGTATTCTTATTTCCTCCATGCTAAACAAAACGTAGTTTTATACAATGTGCTCACGAAACGTGAGCTCGATTCACATTTGCAAGCCTAAGTCGCGAACTGTTATACCCCACTTCCCTATACTGTTCTGCTGACCCATCCTAAATCAACCCCTTTCAGCTAATCAAGCATTTATACCTTCCCATACCCCTCACTTACTCACCTCAGTCTTTACCCGTCTCCCATCCGCGTCGGTCAATCTAGATTTTCTATGTCGATTTTACTATTTTCTATAAAATAAACTTTTATAATATTTTTTGTGTATTTAAATATCTTTTTTAAAAACCTATTTCACGGACTCCGTATAACATTGGTGGCAGCGTAAATGGGATATCGAAATCCCTCGGAACGCCTCAATTCTGTGAAATACTGTGAAATTGTGAAAAAACTTTGAAAATAAAAGTGAAAATCTGTGAAAATAGTGATAACTGATAAACTTACTTGAACTCTACAATCTCCGAATCCACTGCATCCTGAAGACAAATCATCTACAATATCCCCGAGAATATCGCTGTATCCACTGTATCCTGAAAGAAAAATCGCTGTATCCGCTGTATCCAGAAGAAGATCACCGCATCCTCAAAATAAAATCACTGTATCCTGAAACATCGCACTGTATCGCACTGTATCCACTGTTTCCCGTTCGAGAGTTCGCTGTTCCCGCTGAATCCTGAAACGCTCTAAAACCTGAAAAACAAAAATATACCCGCTGCATCCTGTGACACTGCATCTGCTCGACCCAGGTCCCTTGTACCACTTCGAAGAGTTTCCAGCTCCAATATGTTCCTGCTAACTCAGTGAGTCAAAACTATTGTTCCTGTGACTGTGTGTTTTCGTGTATTATAGTAAAAGACATTTCATTATCTAACGTTAATATTCTACAAGTTTCTATTTTTAGATTAAGCATTAAGTATCTAATTCATAGCATAGCTTAGAATAAGCAACAGTAAGTCCCAGTCGCCTTTCGCCCACGCATAACCGCGTTGCATTTCTACGAACTGATAAGACTGCACGATCACTGAGTCTCTGCACCGTTTTAAGCCAGTTACAGATTAATTAATTGTTTGTACCTGCCCTGCATTGTTGTATGTTTAACATTTAATATAATAATCAAATAGGTCACAAAGTCATTGGTAACATTATAAGTGTTAATTGTACTAATTAATGACTAAATCTAAGGACGTCAAAGACGAAGAATCCCAAGTAAAAATGTCGGAAATTGACCTTAATATTTTAATTAAATTTATTGGAACTTTTGATGGTTCAAGGGATGCTCTTAGCCCTTTCTTAAATAACTGTCGCAATGCAATAAACTTAGCGTCAAGTTCACAAACTGACATTCTACTAAAATACATACTAAGCCGACTTCAAGGTAAAGCTGAAACAGCATGTGCCGTCAAAGAGTTTGCGAAGTGGTCACAACTTGAAGAATTTTTAAAGACGCAATTCGGTGATGTCAAACATTATTCCTACCTACTCTCAGACCTTCAAGAATGTAAGCAGGGTCGAAACGAATCTGTAAGCCAATATTCTCTGCGAATTGAATCCTGCCTAGCAAAACTTCTAACTGAAATTAATATTTCTATACCTACCAAGAAAAAAGACGAACTTGCAGGCCGCGTAGCCGCGATGCAGGACTTAGCGTTGAATACGTTTACAATAGGCTTACACCCACAGTTATCTACAGTTGTGAGATGCAAGGATCCTAATACCTTGAACGAAGCAATAAATTTTGCTTCTGCCGAAGAAAAAAATTTAGGAATCTCTAACAGAAAACATCAGTTATCTTCATCCAACAGCAACCCACAAACACAACACCGTCAGAACTCCTTTAATTTTAGACCTACGAGCCAGCCCTGGAATCAACCAGGACCGTCCAATTCAAACTCCAGACCTCAAGGCCAACCCTGGAATCATCCCGGGGCTTCCAGTTCAAATGTTTTAGTGTGTCGCTACTGCAAAAATATAGGCCACAGCATCGAAAATTGTCGTAAGCGTCAATTTAACAATAATCGTCGTAACCAAAACTTTAATTTCAACTCTCGAAGTGCGGGGAACCCAAACTTTAATAATAACAGCAATAATAACAATCGTGCTGTACACAACGTCCATCATCATGATGCTTCAGCACCACATTATGATGAAAATTACTATGCCGCTGACAATGCCCTGTTTCATCCAACACATGATCAGAATGATTACGACAGGACCAATCATTTAAACGAGTAGAATTTCTCGATACAAGGTGTCGCACGGGAAATGAAGTCTTCAAAGCCGATGCCCAAACTTCTAAAGCCATTAACCAAGACAACGAATCTGACGATGATGTTGACAAAACTATCTTTGAAGTGACGTCTAATACATCTAAGCGACTCTTACCTTATGTGCTCATACAAACTGAACTCGCAGATTCTCCTTTAACGTTCTTAGTCGACTCAGGTTCCACAGTTTGTTTAGTAAAATCCTCTTCCATTTCAAAAAATAAGCCTCTAGTGAGAATGAAACAAATACTTCTGAAAGGTATTGACATAAACAGTGAACTTACACGCACTCTAGGCCACTTCTCAATGAAACTGTTTCCGAATTCCGAGATCAGTCATGATTTTCATATTGTAAACGAAATTAATCTATCATATGATGGAATAATAGGTAGTGACTTACTTAACGACCTAGAATGTACAATTGACTATAATCAAAGCTTATTGTTGATAAAAAATAGATCAATACCGCTCTTATTTTGCGATCCGGTCTATGTTATTCAACCTCGTACGGAAACTATCATTGAATGTTCTGTATCCAATCCGGAATTGAGAGAAGGACTTGTTCTTGATTACCTATGTCACGAAGATATTCTAATTGCTAATTGCATTGTAACGGTAAAACATAACAAAAGAGTCAACTTATCCGTCGTTAATGTATCTGAAACCCCAGTGACCCTGAGATCTGACCTGAGCATAACTCTTATCCCAGTAAATTCTGATGAACCTTTAGAGTTTATCAATGCCACTGTATCACGTGAAACTACAGAAACTGACTCATATCTTCGTACACAAGAAGTACTAAATTTATTAAGAGGATCACATCTTAACTCTGAAGAAGCTAATGCACTTCATGATGTCTGCTCTGAATATTCAGATATTTTCTATGTCCCAGGAGATAAATTATCTCATACAAATGCGCTTAAGCATGAAATTGCGACAACATCTCAAAATCCCATTCATGTGAAATCTTACCGCTTCCCTGAAGTGCACAAAGATGAAGTTAAAAAACAAATTGACCATATGCTAAATCAAGGTATCATCGAACCGTCTATGTCTCCGTGGTCTTCCCCAATTTGGGTCGTCCCAAAAAAACTTGATGCTTCTGGTGAACGGAAATGGCGCATCGTTATCGACTATCGAAAACTTAATGATATCACCGTAGGTGATAGCTATCCAATTCCTCAAATATCAGAGATTCTAGATCAACTTGGCCAATGCAAATATTTTTCTACCCTTGACCTTGCTTCAGGATTTCATCAGATCCTCATCAATGATGATGACGCACCCAAAACGGCCTTCAGTGTCCCTCAAGGTCACTATCAATTCAATCGTATGCCATTTGGATTAAAAAATGCGCCCGCCACCTTTCAGCGTCTGATGAATACTGCTCTATCAGGCCTCCAGGGCGTGCGCTGCTTTGTATATTTGGATGATATCGTTATCTACAGTCACGATCTTAATTCCCACATCGAAAACCTATCGTCAGTGTTCCGAAGATTGCGAGATTTTAATCTGAAGCTTCAACCTGATAAATGTGAGTTTCTACGACGTGAAGTTGCATACCTAGGCCATGTAATAACTGAAAATGGCGTTAAACCTAACCCAGAAAAGACAAAAGCAGTAACCGAATTTCCAATTCCTAAGTCCCCAAAGGACATAAAATCGTTCTTAGGGCTTGTTTCTTACTACAGGAGATTCATCCCTGATTTTTCTAAGATAGCTAAACCACTGACTCTACTTTTGAAAAAGGACTCTCCCTTTTTATGGGAACACAAACAACAACTTGCATTTGACGAACTTAAACATAAACTTACCACTGCTCCTGTCCTTATCTACCCAGATTTCTCCAAACCATTTATCCTGACATGCGATGCATCTAATCACGCAATCGGTGCCGTTTTGTCACAAGGTCCAAATGGTCAAGACAGACCAATCGCATATGCCTCTCGAACACTAAACAAAAGTGAATCCAACTATAGCACAACTGAAAAAGAGCTCCTCGCTATCATCTTTGGTTGCAAAACTTTCCGCCCATACCTGTATGGACGTAAATTCCAAATCATAACAGACCATCGTCCCCTAAAATGGCTCTTTAATCACAAAGATCCTAGTAGTAAATTACAAAGGTGGCGTCTCAAGCTTGAAGAATACGAATACGAAATCGGTTACCAGAAAGGAAAGCTTAATGCTGCTGCTGACGCCCTTTCTAGGTACCCTGTAAATCCAATACACAATGGCGATCCCTTTGACCTTGACGAAACCATCAGCCCGTTTAGCGGTGATCCTGAAATTGACTTCATCCCTCTTGACCTACCTAATCCGCAACAAGATCCTTTGCTCGAACAGCAACCGCCAAACTCTATGATTCCTGAAACTGATAAAAACATAGATAATAACACTGACTTACCTTCGACATCGCGACTGGACACTGAAACAAATATAAACATACCTACGACATCCCAACTTGAACCTGCAACAGATCTTAACTTACCTTCTACATCACGACTCGATCCTGACAGCAATTCTCCCGGCGATCTTGATGAACCTGTAATTGAACAAAACTCTCAAACACCCTTAAATACAGAAAATTTAAGCACCATAAATGAAAACTATTCCAAATTCCTAAAAACAATGAGCAGTAAATCGTTTACATCTAACGCGAAAATTCTGGAGTCGAAAACTAATGTACTTAAGAGTTCTGACAACATAATCGTCATCCCTACTTCTATAGACCTCGATGAAAGCAATCTTCATGTAGATAATATACTAAGTGAATTAGAAAACAAAGAAGAAATTCTTAACAAAGAAAGGACTCTGTATTCATTCATAAATTTTAATTACAAAGGCCAGTCTATCTATTTCCTTTTTACTAAAGTCAATCATTTCGACAATGCATCTTATGAAGATTTATACACCTGTTTAAAGAACTTAAGAAACGATCTTATCAATAAAACTGTAAGTCGATTCAGTATCACAGATTTCAAAAATCCTTTTGAAGCACATTCGTATACAAAACTGTACAACATCATCCTATTCCTCTTTCACAACACTAATATATTCGTTACTATTTATCGTAACTCAATAATATTCCCAACATTGAGTGAAGTAAAGAAAATTCTTCGTGAAAATCACGACATACCCATCGCTGGACACTTGGGCAGTGTGAGAATGCTGAAGCGAATCCAAGAGAAGTATCATTGGAGAGCAATGCGCAGTGACATAGAAAACTATGTCAAATCGTGTAAACTCTGCCAAGAAAATAAAGCACTTAGGAAAGTCAATCGCGCTCCTATGCAAATTACCACTACGTCCACATCACCCTTTCAACGTGTTGCAATGGATATCGTCGGTCCATTACCAGAAGCCGGACCTGCTAAATTAAAGTACATTCTCACCCTACAAGACGATCTCACTAAATTCTCTCTAGCATATCCAATTCGTTCAACAACTGCTGAAGAAACCAGTGAATGCCTGTTACATTTTATATCCCTCTTTGGAATACCTAAGACCATTCTAACAGACCAGGGGACTAACTTCACAGCAGAGCTTTTTAAGAAAACATGCGAATTCCTAAAGATAAAACAATTATGGTCAACTCCTTACCATCCACAGACGCAAGGCGCGTTAGAACGTAGTCATTCCACACTCAAGGAATACCTCAAATCATTCGTTAATGATAACCAAGACAACTGGCCCCGTTACGTCTACACTGCTATAATGACTTACAACACTAACATCCACTGTACGACAAACTATACACCTCATGAACTTTTATTCGGCCAAAAACCTTTCCTGCCTGACTCCATCTATGACTCTGTTTCTGACCCCACATATCCGGAATACCTCAAAATGCTTGGTCACAGACTTAAGTATTCCAGAGAAAAGGCTATAGAAAACATTCATAAATCAAAGGAGAACTCAAAGAAATACTATGATACCCATACTAAACCGCGGATATATAAAGTCGGAGACCTTGTCTATCTGAAAAATCACCTACGTCTTAGAAAAGCACTGTCTCCTATATGGAAAGGTCCATATAAAGTTATTCAGGTTCATGATAACAATACTGTGACACTACAAATAGACAGACGACATGTACGACATCACATTGACGAGATTAAATTAGCGACATCTAACTCTGTATAAATATCTAATACTATATTTTAAATTTTCAGAACCATACTACTATTTCTTCTTGCGACATCCTTGGCTCAGGAACTCGTTACACCACTGGATAAAAGTCCTGGTATTTATTTCGACCCGGTCAGCACTTTAAAACTAGTGAATGATCATGTTCATTTCATTATCCCCGTAGATTTAAAGTTTATTAAACCACACTTAGCAAATATTAATAATATTCTTGATACTTTTAGAACCTTATGCGAAAAAAAATAAAGCTATTGACGATTTTCGATGTTTAAACACACTTCAACCACTTACCTCCCTCTATGATGACATTCTTCGAGATTACGATTCGATATCTCATATGTTATCTACTAGAAATAAAAGATCTGCTTGGTTTGCTGGTATAGGTACAGTAATGAAAAAGTTGTTTGGTACCATGGATGATGATGATTCTGAAAAATATAATGACGCCATTCAGTCACTCCACGCAAACGATAAAAAGTTAGCTCACCTAATAAAACGAAACATTTTTATATCTGAATCTGCGATTCTAAACTTTAATAAAACTCTACAAATTATTTTAAGCAATGAAGTTCGTCTGAATGAAGTCACTAATAATCTGCTTAAAAATGTATATTTAGTTACTAACGAATTACTATTTAGAAATAAGTTAAGTGAAGTCCTAAACGTTCTTCACGCTAGTTTACTTACTATATCCTTTAAGTTGGAAGATATTGTAAATTCTATAATGTTTGCAAATAGCAACGCATTACACCCTTCAGTTGCTACTCCGACTCAACTATGTGTTGATATTGAAGGTAGTTTAAGATATCTCCCTAAGTATAAAGAATTCCCTGTAAGTATAAGTGTAAAAAATATTAATGTACTTTTAAAAATCTCTGAACTTGCTGCCTACTATAGTGTAAATAATATTGTATTTGTGTTAAGAATCCCATTAGTTTACCATATCGAATATGATCTCTATAAGATAATACCAGTTCCGATACCACATAATATAAGCATGCCAAAATCGTATGCGTTGATTGTTCCTACTGTTAACTATGTAGCGCTAAGTAGAGATAAATCTACGTACTGTACACTAAACGATCTAAACTCTTGTAAATCATTATCTAATGGTAATCTTGCGTGTGATATTTCCAATATTTTATCAGTGAACTCGAATCCTATTTGCGAAGTAGAAATTATGACAAAAATCATAAAATCATTACCTCCACAATGCGAAACAAAATTTATTCACGGCAATATTGATATCTGGCAAAATCTTGGACATAATAACTGGATTTTTGTACAATCACGACCTACTAAATTAACATTAGAATGTAATTCTCAAAATAAAGAAATAACTATAAGTGGAACAGGTATTTTGTCACTTGAACCACAGTGTGTGGCGTTTTGCAGAAATATAAAGCTATTGGCAATGCTCAACTTGGAAGTCAACATTCCACATATACAATCAGACTTTAACCTCATTGATGACAGGTGTTGTAATATAAACACATTCAAAAAATTTAACGTAAACACATCTACTGTGACTATTTCAAACATGAACCTTGATCAACTCAAAAACCTTAAGGGTCAGACAGATCTGATATCTACAGAACTTGACAGTTTTATTAACAACAATGGTAATATTTTCAAAAATCACATTAGCTTCCCTATTCTTAATATAATTTTCACGACTTCCTTTTTTATATTCATAATATATTATTGCAAATCCAATAACTTTAGATTACCGCTTCTATGTAAAAAGACTCCTACTCAAGTAGAAGAGGAGATATCCACAGAAGAAGAAATTTCTATGCCTAGGTTAAGAGTATAATAAGTACCTACATATAATCAACTGTATTTAGTTATAGAATAAGCTAATGTTAACTTTGTAAGACGCATCCTTACCTTAAACTTACCTTACTCTTGAAATCTGCATTATCCTTGTACTCACCTTATTTTGCCTTACCCTTGTAAACTTCCTTCATATGGTAAGTTTACTCTTGTCGGGGGAGATGTTATACCCCACTTCCCTATACTGTTCTGCTGACCCATCCTAAATCAACCCCTTTCAGCTAATCAAGCATTTATACCTTCCCATACCCCTCACTTACTCACCTCAGTCTTTACCCGTCTCCCATCCGCGTCGGTCAATCTAGATTTTCTATGTCGATTTTACTATTTTCTATAAAATAAACTTTTATAATATTTTTTGTGTATTTAAATATCTTTTTTAAAAACCTATTTCACGGACTCCGTATAACAGAACGCACACGATTGGAGGCATACTGCATCGCCCATCTCGTACGATGCTGTCACTGCCACAACGTGGAGGTGTTTCCGAACCAATACGACTCAAGTCTCGACGCGAGACCTCTATAGTATTGCGGGTGTTCGTGGGTGACGGTGGATCACTTACCACCAGATAAGCGGAATGCTGGTTTGCCCTCATATCCCGTTAAAAATGTTGTCTGTATCAGCCGGATTGTCCACTGCTGAACACAGCCTATATCATAGGGTTTGCAAAAAAATAAGAATTCAACGTAACTAGCATGTACTATTCGACCCTATCTCTCAAGTGAAACTGCTTACAATCCAAAAAGTCTTCCACTGACAGAAACAACATGAGATCGTGAGACATTTCGCATCCACAACGACTTTTGGGAGGTCTTTGATCATTGGAGTAAACTTCAACGGGCCAAGATTGCTACCCTGGCTTACTACCGACGACGTGTTATCTGATATCCCGCGTATTCGACAACTGACGGCGCGTTCACTATGGTAGGTAATACACGAAAAGTTTCAGGAGAAACCACCACCAGTAATTGTTTGGGAGTGGCCCACTTCAGCAAACTTTTTAAGTAATATCTCGCCATCCACAATTCGTTACTTTGTATTAATCAAGTATTTTGAGTAATTTTTTAAATGATATCAAATAAATATCCCCCTCTATTTGAAGGAACGTTTTAAATTCCTGCATTGCTCCCACTCGTGTGACCTTAGATCATCTGAAAACCTTACGCTGAATTTGCCAAGCCATCGAAGTGATTTCTATGGCAGCTCTTTTAGTGTTCAGGCTGCGCGACTCTGGAATAAGCTTCCGGTAAGTATTAGACAAGCTCAGTCTATTGCTGTATTTAAAAATCAAATTAAAGACCATTATTTATCTACTTTACCATCTCATTGAATTTTAGTCTGTATCCGTAATGTTTAACGGTATGTAGTATTTAGTATTAAATAGTATATGTATTTAGTTTTATAGTATGTACTATTGTGTATGTTTATGTATTATATATATTTATCTGTTATAGTACCTAATTAGTATTTATGTACCGAATTTAAGCATTTGATTTTTTTTGTACTTTGTACTTTAGTTTTAAGTTTTTCTAGTTATTTGTATGTTTCTATTGGTGTACAATAAAGTGTTTTGTATTGTATTGTATTGTAAATATTAACTTTGAGATTTTTCTACAAAATATCTAGGGAATAATAGGTATATTATTGACCGAAAAGGGCGAGCGAAGCGTGGACGTCCCAGCTTCGGAAAAAATGCTTTCCTATGTCTGTTCGCATGTCCGCATTTCTAGTTGATACTCTTTAGGTTGCATTTTTAAAATTTTGTATTTTTCGAATTGTGAGCAAGTTTGATAATAAGTTACTATATGGAAAATTTTGTGGCTATCAACATAGGAGACTTTTTTACAGTCATGAAGGACCAATGTACTCATATGCTGAATCTACAAACAAAGAAAAAAAATATTCCTTATTAACACAAACACCTGCAAGTTTTTTTTTTTTTTCCTGCAAGTTCAAAACGCCCGAGAAATCCTTCCATTTCACGTATCCTCAAAGATAAGGCAGTGCAGAATTGATCGTAATGACCGTCATGTCATGACTTCATCACAGTAATGATGATGTTTGACACTTGACTGCTGGAGTGGGACTGAACTCTAATAAGTTCCAATAATAGTGGGTTTTGAACACAGACATTAATAATTTCCAACAGAAATTGACACATGCCCAGTTTCCAATATCCGTTAATAACACAGAGCATTCTCCATAGACACACTTGATTGACGTATGATTCGGCACCGAGACGTCCACATAATTATACGTCTTAACGGAATTTTAATAGACGCACTGAGGCCATTTCGAAATTTAATAAGCAAGGTAACAATTAAATTCATCATAATATATCTTTAATATATACTAGATCTTCGTGTTCAAAGCATGCCGCAAATATATGCCAGTCAGTGATAATTCATATCGAAGATGGTCATAGGATTAGGTACCATTACCACCTGGTGGTGAGCCTTTCCGGTAAAAGTCCATCCTGGTAGTATTCTAAAGAACCCTTACGACTGTTAACGTATATAAGATAGTGTTGGTATAGAAGCTACAGTAATAAATACAATAAAAATATAATATTTATGCCTAATATAAAATCATATCCCACAAGGAGTACACTCTTTGTTGGTGTTTTTAGGAAGCCCAAATATAAGTGAAGGTGAAATCCTTCGCCAACTGAAAGTGTATATTGCAGCATACGTACTTGAAGCTTAAGAACGTGCGTTCGTTTTGCCGCAAGTCAAATTCTGCGCGATCTATATTACGCGGCGAACGGCTCAGCTCTGACGCACACTACGATAGTATCTATGTGTGCAAGAGCGCTATGATGCGAAAAAAATTGATACTTTTATTTATTTACTTGAATTTTGAATCGGTTTCATGTTGTGAATATAATTATTTACTATAATAAAACTGTTTACAGGCCAAATCTGTAGGTACATTGAATATATTTTAAATTAATGGTTGCGTTATATTTTATCTATAGAAGCCAAATCATTTGGTTTTCGTATGTCTGTCTATCCCTTCAAACGCTAAAGCTTAAAGTGTGAGATGATATTAAGGATATTTTTTAAATAACGGTCAAGTGCGGGCTGCACCAAACAATAAGGAAGTTTTATTTAGGTTTCCGTAGTAAAACAAGGAAACTTTATCATGAAAACTTACGTTGTTTTGACACATTTTTTATCATAAATAAGGAAACCTTAGTTTAGTTTTGCCATGTGCGTTTCGCCGTCTGTCTGTATGTTACAACCATTTTATTGAGACATTATTAGCACTAGAAGATTGAAATTTGGCACATGTAGGTAAAAATATTACGAGTTGCTCTCATACCTAAAAAGATACCCCATCAATTGGGGTATAAAATGAAGTTTCTTGTTTGGTTTGCGTTTACGAAATATTCAGCAATAAGCTAACTTTTTTTTTTTTTGAGTTGCATGTCCCTTCTAACTCACGAAGCCCAAAATTTTTAAAACTCAAGGTCCTATTTGTACCTAAATGTACGAAATTACAAACAAGATTATAATGACGATCTAGACAACTAGTTTACGAGCCATAGCTGACCAAGTTAACGCGTAGTTCAGGCCGCGTGAACTCTAAACAAATTCCATAGTAAGAAACAGAATCTTACCGTAGAAAACTTTGATGGCGATTAATGTAATAACTGGTAAAAAGTTAGTGCTGTTATTGCTTATATTCTAGAATAACATATAATTATTATTATTACTTTTAAGTTTTTAAGGCGCGTGTTAACTCGCGGGGCGTATCAGGTATATGTAATAAAACACAAAGTTTTAGCAAAAACATTAAAAACTGGAGTCTCTTATTGACATGGAGTGACTTTTCCTGGGGTCAATGAGCAAAAGACAAGTTTCATAAAAACTCAATAATCTCGGCTCCATTTTTGTTGACCAGAATACGTCGTCTCTTGTGATTCGGGTTGATTTCAGACGGTATTCTGGTCCTGTCCACACCGCAAACAAGCAAATGTTTCTTTAGCTGAAATAAATCGTATGTACATAATTACTTTTTTTTATAAAATTAGAAATAAAAACAATTGAATTATAAATTATTGGTGTTATCACCTAATGTGGAGCTCATGTTTCTAAATTACTGACGGGTCTATCCACGCACGAATTAACATCAAAATAATATTTTGACTAACCTCGACGTTTCAATCAAGTTGCATTGACCGTGGTCACGAGTAGACTGAATAAGCGGGTGTCATCGTCTTGAGGAACAGCGGGAGCGTTTTAAATCTACCCCCGCTTGGTTTTCGTTAGTGTCTTTATTACTGTCACCTCGACACACTACACTAACAGTATCGGAACTTGCACGCGACGGCAAATTACGACTCGAGCACTTTCTTATTACAGGATTCCACGATGTAGACAATTTAAATCCATCTTCCCGATTGAAATTTTTGTACTTCTTAATTTCTACCGCTTCACGTACAATTCTAGAGTAATAATGCCGTCCAGTGGAGATAATTTTTCGATCATGTAGCTCGATCCAGAGGTTAGGTCCTGACTCCACTAAGTGCTCAGCTATTGCAGATTTATGCGTGTCCCGATTCTTCACAGCTACGATATGTTCTTTGACCCTTTCTGCAATAGTGCGTTTAGTCTGTCCTATATATGAGCTACCACAGCTGCAGTCAATCTTGTAGACACCAGGTGTTTGATATGGAATAACATCTTTTGCTGTTCTCACATGGCGTGCTAATTGAGATAACGGTTTATATACAGCCTTTAAAAACTACTTTACGGATCTGGCGCATATTATGCAGTACTTATTTTTTACCATCATATATAAAACTTTACCTGTTTTTAGCCCAATAATCGCAGCAGCACCTGATGCGGCGGCATAATTAGTTCTATATGATCTTTTAGACCGTCACGCGTCTGCCACAACTGTGATCGCAGGAATCCCATCTATAATATCTCCGTTTTCATTTGCTAGTTCAGTTTCTTCCTTAGCCGCCTCTCTCATACTAGTTTCCGCAGCAGCTGCCCACCAGTTGGAGACGTCACTGTGGCACTTCTTGTAGGTTTTAGGGTTTAAATTTGGTAGGTCCATTGCAGTAAACAACTCATTTAAGTTAGTCTGTCCACAGCCAATTAACAATGCACCAGTCAAAGCAGCATGAGTTAAACTTATATCAACCGGTAAATTGTCACATGAATTAATTTCAAATTTTTCGTTGCACATATTACATTGGAAGTAGATGACTGACTCTAGACCAATAAGCTTCTCTTTTATAATTTGTATATTACTTAATGTACACCCTAAGCCTGGGTTGTGATCTGATAAGGCTTTCAATCTATCAAAAAAGTGATTAAAATCAACAATCCTTCGGCCTACAATCCGGAATGGTGAGCTGGTTGATGCATTTGATTCTACACTCTGAAAAAAATAATTGAAATCACACATACATATTGGTAACCTTAATACTTTTAACTCCAGAGTGCTTACAAAGTTGGGCTTTTTTGGTTTTGATTGGATATTACTAATAAAAATGCTACTCATACTTCCGATCTGTATTAATTTATGTTTCATGTTTTTTATTTCATTCAGGTAAATTCAGACATTCTAATTATTATCAGAGTTTGGATATTCCTCTGTCGCACTTTGCATTTGAGTTTTTTCCTGTATCACTTCCAGACCTTCTGTAAGCGACAAAAACATTTCCTAGAATCATAACGAATACAAGTTTAATTTTAAAATCCATTCTGTTTCATTATATCACTAAGAAATATTTTTAATATAATATGTACTAACACTACCATCATTGGGCTCATTTAACTTTACTTCATTTGAATCATTACATTTTGGTGCATCATTAGAATAACTTGATTGTTTAGCTTCTGGCTGATTGACTTCCGTCAAACAATGACTTTTTTTTAGTCTAAAATAAATGGGCATATCTTCTGGTAAATATAAGTAAATATCCAAATAAATGACGCGCTAAGATAACTGAAAATCTGTCAAAATAATTAAATATTGTGAAATAATATTAAACATAATATCCATCCAAACCACACTAGTCTAGTGCAAAGTATTTAGGTACGACGACGAGTGAAGCGAGGAGGAGTGTTAGGTGCCTTTTGACCACAATGCGCGCGCTCAGCGAGCGTAACACGGCAGCGGCTGGCGATGCGCCAGAAGAATTTTAGAGCATTTAACTTGTCATCAAAAATTTTCATACTTAACCTCAAAAGTTATATCTTTTTGTTCTTCGTTTTTGATTGTCTTTGCAATGACTCATTACCCTGTTTCGGGAAGGGTATCATGGGGGAGGGGGACAACCACCCCCCTCCCTTTTCGCATGGCAGATACTAGACCCTTATCATCATAACATATCATGATATCATCATATAACTGATAAGCTGGCACACTCTACATAACTAACCTTTTTGCTTTCCTAGCGCAAGCCAAAGATTTATTGTTCTTACTAGATTAGAACATTTTGCGTTTATATCTGAAAGAAAATAAATTAAGACAGTAAGTAACACCATCACGTAATAATCATAAAATGGATTAATAATATACATAAGAAATTAACCTTTATCAAAACTACCTCAGCTTAATAATTACAAATACTTTTAAAAGTATTTAAAAAAAAAACATTTAATAATATTTTAATAAAACACTTAAAAAAGCATAAAATTATATGTCTAGTGACAATTCCGACAGATATATAATTTTATGCTTTTTTAACTGTTTTAATTAAATATTATTTAATGTTTTTTGAAGATACTTTTAAAAGTATTTGTTATTATTAAATATGGATTTCCGCAAAGTAACGCCTGAATCTATTCATTACTACCTCAGCTATTCACACAAAACAAATTCATCACCAATATTCATACAATATTACTTACCAAGTATCAATTTGAGCAAGACACGCTTGCGGCTAAGGTCATTGAACCGTATCGCCTGCAGACACAAAACGGTACGCGCGGGATGCGGGGGAGGGGAAGCGAGCAAGCGACGCGTCCTCTCGCTGGGAAGGCCCGGCGCGTACTAATCGAACAATGGATGCGCGCAAGATTTTATAGGTTTATTTGAAAAATCAGCTTAAATTACAATGTCCCTAAAACGTGCAGGAAAAAATATTGAAATATTAAGCAATATCTGTTGTTCTATGAAATTAGACTGCCAATTACAAATACTTTCGGGAACTAGGTAAAAAAAATTGTTAAAGTGGACCGATTAACTCGTTTTTATGCCACGACAGTATTTTATTTTTGACACATAATAAATAATATATTTGTAATATAGCTCTGTAGTGCACTTTGAGGCTTCATACTCTTCATAATAAAGGTATCATATAAAATACTATGTCACGTTAAAATAGTATTATTCGACCTGAAAAACAGCTCTGCGACAGATTTCCGGAAAACAGCTTGCATAAATTGCTTTCGGTTAGAAAAACTGTTTACAAATTATTATTTTTTTCACTGATGTGCTCTAATATAGAATTAGACCTTTTCAAAATAGTATTTTTCATAGAATTTACTGCTTGCACTGTCACGATATTGACTCTGAAAAAACGCAGATATACGAACTTTTAGCCGTGAATCGAATGCACGTTCTTAAGGCGAACGCTGACTTCTTTGGCGGTAATAACAAAATATACAGGATGCTTGGTGGACGGGTGCAAAAATTTGAAGGGGTGATACATTAGACCATTTCGAACATATTCATCAAAATAAAATCTAGCGCGATTTTGATTTATAAGGGGACTTTTACGATTTTAGCACGAGAAACCCCAAATTGGTCAATTAAACGCTAATAACTTCTAACCTAAACTGAAATATCGGTTTATTTTTATTATTCTAGTAGTGTAATGCGTCCCTGATCGTACCAAAGTAGTTTTAAGCTCCATTGTGTCCAAACAAGTTATGTACAAAGCATTTAAACTTTACAAAAAAAGAAGGAAAATAAAAAATGTGAATTTTGATGTCATTTAAAAAAATTAATAAAATACTTACATGTGTTCAGCTAACTTTAAAAACATGCTTGGTTATTGTTCTTTAATTTGACGTATCATTTACGTATCTGAGTCTTAAACTTTTCTAATTAGGGCGCCTCAACCAATTAAGGGTCATCAATATGGGTTTTTTAAGAATTAAAAAAAACTGGATACTGCATCACGCAAAGCTTGAGATTCAGAGAAGATTTTCACAGTATTTAATACTTGCTAACGTGAGTCATAACTCCAATTTTTCCTATCGTTCTTTAACCATCGTATGGGAATGGATAGACATCTATAAGTCATCTTAAGTTGTACTACAAACAAGACTAATTTTGCAATTAGCTTTAAACTTGTAAATGATGACACAACCCTATAATTTTAATATTCTTGATTTCATTGAATTTATTACACGAGTGTAAAATTACATACACTTTATTTTTTATTTTTACGAGAAGTAAAATTACATATACTTTTTTTACGGTTTTAGTAGTAATTTATTAAATCATCTGTGGACAAAGGTCTGCAAATACAATAATCTTGCAGAGATCTTTGACCATGTAGGTAAGGCAAATCGTTGATATACGCTAAATACAGAAAATGTCCCAATATTAAACCTTGAGGAACACCCATTTTTTAAAACACCCAAACGCATGACTGGCATTAAGTATATCCATTTATTCCAACCTTCAGTAGCAGCTCTGACAAATATGACTCAAGAATTTTCTTATGTCTAGAAAATTCATACAGGTTCCACGAATATCCAGGATAAAACGATCATGCTAGGGAACGAAAATAAACGGCTCCATATGTACTTCAAGTCAAGATATGCTTAAATTTGAATTAAAATTAAATTTTCGATTTTGTGCTAACACAAAATATACAAATCTCATTTACTTTTCGACCTATAACTTTTTACACGTCATATAGTCGGTTAGACAAACCTCAGACCATAGCATGTGAGACAAACAGCAAAGTGACAGCCATAGAACTCCGTTATGCTGTTAGGATATGAAAATAAAAAAAAAACAAATGATAATAAATAAAATAAATAGTTTCATTTTAATCCAACTCATCACAATATTAACAAGGGATAAACGCGCACCTAATTTTATTTTTAATCAACAACTAAAGGGTTGCCACATCAAATAAATAACGTCAAAATCTATAAACGAGGTTACAAAACATAATTATTTGGAGAAGGGTATTACATTCACACATTAGTGACGCTACTCGGCGCGTCCGTATAATTATTAAAAAGTTACGGAGTCCTTGGCCAGGTTGTAATTTGTTTTTCTTTTTTTGTAATTTTTGGAGTGTCACGAGCGTTAAGTAGTATTTATGCGATACCCAGCAGCGCGGAGGTGATTTGGTCGCGAACCTAACTTGGGTGCTGCGAGCGATCTGATTTCAAAAGGGATAAGACCACATTTGTAATTTTTTCACTAACAAGGTCACTAATATTGATTTGAAACGGGATATTTATTATGAAAATAAGTAATTTCTGTTCACGATATATCAGCTCCGTTGTAGATACACAGGCTATTTGAAATATTAACTTATACTAGTCTGCAATGACTTATAGGTCATCTAAATGCTTTTATTGTTGTAGTAGTATATAGATGTAGTATTATGTTACGAAAGGCGTACCGTTGGAAAAAAAAATGAAAGTGATATTTTAATATCAGTTTCAATCAAATGTCTCACATACATTTGAGTGAAATAAGAATTTCATGGTAAATTGCCTAGTTCAAATCAATCTTTGTGTAATTTGCTCATATAATTCACCGGCAGTTTTTCTACAACTTATTATTTCACGAGTTAGTAATCCAAAATCACAAGGACATGGAAAAACGGGATCCGAACTTACAACTGATCCTTCTCATGGGCCGGCACATGCTGTACCTGAAAAATTATAGTCATTTGTGGGATTTGATCCTGCGACATCCTATTTCCTATAGCGCGGGCATGCTCTGACCGCTAAGCTAACATGACATATGAATCATAACTCTAATTTCCCCTCTCGTTATTAACTTGCAACTCGAATCTCGCACATGACTATAATTTTCCTCTCACAATTTTGTGAATTTAATTACATTTAAAATCAACCTTAGCCATTTCTTCCCACAAGAACAGCGGATATAAATTCTTGCCGGACACTTGGGAGCGGATCGCCAAAGCTAATTCTGTTGTGATTAATGCTCCTTGCACATTTCCACTTCTAGAACAATCTGAAAACAATTAAACAGACAAAAATATATCTTACCACTAAGAGATAAGTTCTAGTTCAATGCTAAAGTTAAAATGGTGTAAGTAGAGGTGCTTAAAACTCGCTACTGCCGGTTCGCGTTTCACACGCAACCAATGCAGCGATTAAAGAGGGGACGTGTTATAATATTAAAACAGTGGCAACTATTAATACTATTACGCATTTCACGTAGGAAATAAATCAACGATTTGTCAGAATGATTTGTGACTATTTGTTCAAGCCAAAATACCGACGTAAAAGACATTTGTTTTACAGAAAACTGCTATGAGATATAAGTACAATACTACATGCAATGGTAGCAAATAAATATATAATTAAACTTTCACAGCTGTTATATTTTTTATACCATGCAAGTGGATTTGTTTTCATCTCAGATCACTCTGATCTGTGGTTTTTATTATTCACTAGCTTTCCGGGCGCGGCTCCGCCCGCGCGGATGTCGGTTATCGCGCGAAAACATTAACCTCTTTTTGCGCAGTCGGATAAAAACTATCCTATGTTTTTTCCCGGGTCTCAAACTATCTCCATACCAAATTCCATTCAAATCGGTCCAGTAGTTTTGGCGTGAAAGCGTAACAGACAGACAGACAGACAGACAGACAGACAGACAGACAGAGTTACTTTCGCATTTATAATATTAGTACTGATGATATGACATTTTTCTACATTCAAATACAGAATAGAGAAATTCTTTTTACTACTGGGATTGGATAGATAGATTAATAGCCCTTTATTCCATTCTTTGCTTATTTAACTTTTCGCATGGTAGTTTGGGCATTTTCGAAGCCTGGCTGGCTAGCTATTATGAGTAAAAAGTCTGTCGCCTAGCACCTGACGGTGTGTTAAGGCAGCTGTTCTTGAGAGTCAGGATTTGTAGCTTATCCTGAACAACATCTTCGACTGCATCATCACTTACCATCAGGTGAGATAGTTGTGAAAGGGTAATAAATCAGCAATAAAAAAAAAAATTAATAGGTACTTGTACCAAAAAGATATCTTAATAATAATACTATCGGCGCGCGGTAGCTTTAATACTAGGCAGCAATTTCTCGAAGTACGTATAACGGTTTTGACATACTCCACTACGTTTTCGGGAACAGTTTAAGACCAAGGCTGCTATGACAACTGTATTACCACTAGAGCTGTATGCTGTACAAAATGTTAAAACAACTGTTGATCTGAAAAATTATAAATCTCGATCTATTTCTATATATTTTGTAGCATCCTGGAATACACCTTTCTGTATCTTTCAAGATCAGAAATCTTTTAGAGCTATTTGTTATACTCGGCCTTACCGGCTACTACCTTCAATCACATGGTTGAACTGGTGTAAAAGTGGTAAAAGACTTTACTTTTGCTTAGCCGTTCTTTAGCAATCAGCTAAGTTGAGCATTCTTCTTCCGCCGCGGTCATGACTTGTATGTATAATCGCCAGTGGCACTACTATTGAGTACTTTCGTGCTTGCTATTGTCTTACGATGGTAGTCGATGCAGCAGAGAGGCATTTTGCGAATGCCCCTCTGGCTAGCTAACCACCCTTAAGTATAAATTTGTCGAAAGTCAAAGAAACGGCTTGATATCCTAGTCAACATATTATCTTTTTACTTCCCAAATATTATCATAATGGAACATTAAAATGAACCCTAACATTAGCCATAAGCTGTTAAGAATCTGAAGAGATTTTCAGCAAATTCCAAAGCACTTTACACCTGTGAAGTGAATATATTTGCATGAAGAAATTATGGAGGGCTATAATTTTCTATGCCATAAATTAGGGGTGGAAACGATGGCGCGATAGCAAAGCTAAATTGTGGTGCACGAATAATGAAATTATTAGTGGTTGCCCTTTGTTTTATTAATGACTGGAAAAATTTCGTTACGGTTAAAGAATTAGTGTACTGCAGTGGTATATAGTTGTCAGCTAGATTAGTTGGTTGTAGTTGAAATCTTACATTGATTTGAGCTTCATAGAATAGATCTAGGTGGTAGCGCATTTCGCGTATCACTCTCCAGCATCAACCAGACAAAAAATCATCATCACGTCCACTGTGAAAATAATGGCCCACCCGCTCCCCAGTGGGATTATGGTATGGGGAGGAGAGGGGTGCAATTTATATCCAACTGAGACAATAATAACTAACAAATTTAAAGTGACATGATCGGGTAAAGAGAAAAATATATTACTGTCCAGTAGGTACCACTAATTGGTAAGATAATTTTCAAAGGCTGTGAATATTCAGTTATAACACGAAAAGTAGATTTCAAAAGGTAAATATGCACCACTAATAGACATACATGATTGAACACTTTATAGTCCAACGTTGAATCAAAACAAATGGGGAAAGTTGGGGGTAAAAGGGGGAGCTTTCCAATAATCCCCACGATTGGCAGGTGTCTTGGAGATCGCAGTGTAACAGAACTACCGTTCTTCAGAAGGCGCTGCTGCCCACTTCCTGGTGTTTTCCCTTCGTCACCTCGAACGACTTTCACAGGAAGATATGCTCCCTGATCTCTGGGTTAGACTATTATAGGGTACTACTAATAAAGAAACTTTCAGTAACAGTTCAGGATCTGAAACTGCCCAAAACATACATGGAGTCCCAAACATACGTATATGACACAATGTGCATGAGTATTTAGACGCCTCTGCCTACCCCAAAGGGAGTAAAAGGGTGTGATGATATTTGTTTATTTTATTTAAAAACATATGTAAAAAGGAATCTTGTCTGCCACTTTTCTTGATAACGATTAAACTTTTGCTTCACCCATTACTACGCAACATTCAATGCCAAAATCATAGTTTTCCATATGGTCATACATGATGAGAACAGTAATAATCATCTGTAAATATTTTAGAGTAATTGTGGGAACTAGGCCAGACTCGCTTATCAAGTCATTTGTTCCAATAATTACAAAAACGATTACCTTCCGTAACCATCCTCACGCGCCACGTTAAACGAACGCCGCCCACAAAAATCGGAAATAAAATAACTTACCAGAAACCAGCAGTCATGCGAATCGGACATTAGGAATATCCCTTTTGATTTTAAGTAATTTATACGTAATTATGACAAGGAAAGTTTGATAAGCAAGGGTGCTTTTTGTGACAGGAGTCAGTTTTCTATTCGATGGATTCAGCCGATTCGATACGGATTGATCGATTACGTTATAATATAATCAAACCCAGAGTCTGATTGATATCATCGATGTGAGTTCATTAATAATTTATGTTAGTCAACCGATGCTAATTATGGTATTTGAAAATTGTTGTCTGTCATAAATTAGAAATCACTTAAGCGAACGCATTTAATAGTAATTGCTTTATTGCAGAGAAAATGTTTTATGGGTCTGGCTAGTCGTACAGTACATAATCGTACATTATTTACAATACTCTGCACGCATTGTTCACGATAAAAAAAGTTAAATTCAATTATGTGACATTAAGGTTGAACGGGCCTGTCACTTTACCATACAAACATTGATCCATACAACATTTTTTATTCTCATTTTATTTAGGGACTTTTAAACATTTAGTAAACTAAATAAGGCTATGGTGGGACTGCTAGTCCCAACATAGCCTTATTACGACAAACTAAAATACTACAACACAGAATAGAATACAAAATACACATATATACCTACAAAAATTATGACAATATAGTGAGGTTTGATTTATGAATTAAGGCAAGGAGCCACTAATTCATAAACATACCAGCCTCATGTGAAGTTGGCCTGGACAATACGTCAAACACTGCACCGATATTTGCTTCACTCACATGAATATCTATAAATACTCTATGCCTTTCTATTTCGGATATTTCTATCTGGTTCCGGACACACTCCATCAATGTATGGTAAGCATCCTCCGGTTTATCACACACCTCATAATTAGGAGACGATACTTTACCCATCATATAAGCGAATTTCCTAAGTGGAATGTGTCCGGATAGCCTGTATGCAGTAACGATTAATTTCATTCCTACTTTACCAATGAACCACGGGGAGCGGTGAGGCTGACTTTGCATTATTGTGTACTAGATTCCTTTACTTTTCGACCGCTCATCAAAATACAAAATTGTAAGTCATACTTAACAAAAATTTATCAATAAAAAAAAAAGATTTGAAGCTCATAACTACCAAGTAAGTATACAAACTTTTAAAAAAAAAATTACTAATACAAACCTAAATAATGAAGAGATGAATCGATATCACGTCTAGTAATGGACTTAACTCCTTATATAAGGTAGTGATTTGTGACCCTCTTCAACGTTTGCATGGCAACAACCAACAATTATATGGCAATAATATCTGTGACCTGCTGCAGGAAATTCGTGGTTGAAATCCAGCCGTCGGCTTTACTGTTTGAAAGGATGATCAATCAAATGTGGGTAGTAGGAGAAAATTCTTTTTTTTTCCCGATTGTCGATTGCTTTATATTCTTATATGGTCCTGAATCTCTCGGAAGTATATGGTATTTTAATGCTGCATGGACTGGCTAGTTACTTTATGTATCTTCATGTAAAAAACTTAGTGGCAGCTTTCTTTGAAAGTCAGTTTGTTACGATTTGTGTGTACATGGGGTTATGAAATAAAAAAATTAAAAAAATTAAGGGGAGAGAGGACGGAGGGTTCCACTCTCCAGGTGAGGAAGAGAAGCCTCCAGACACCTAACTACACTACCTACCTACTTTAGGATGTCGATAGATACACCAATAAAAACAATATTGAAGCGTTCAACAATTTTTTAAATATATTTATTTAAAATTAAAATTTTCACCAAAACTCATTTAAAAAAGGAATAGATACATCTAGAACACTTTCCTTAATTAGGTCGGGTTATCCGTTAGTACCAGGTACAAAGAGTAGCTTAGAACATGGAAATTTGATAGCAATCACTGGTACTAGCGAAAAACAATTTACTTAAGTTATTATGTCTTAGGTTTAACTACTTAATTTACAATTTCTG
Organism: Plagodis dolabraria; assembly: GCA_963854805.1. Taxonomy (NCBI): domain Eukaryota; kingdom Metazoa; phylum Arthropoda; class Insecta; order Lepidoptera; family Geometridae; genus Plagodis; species Plagodis dolabraria. Next base: position 26,880,504 of record OY978444.1, read on the forward strand.
TGTGCCAGCAACGTAGATCCACAAAATTTAAGTTTATTAGGAAGATATTATTCTATAGTTTAGTATATAAGTGTAGGTAAAAAAAATATAAACCAGCTTGCTCAGAAAATTCTATATAGATCTCAGGGTAAGGTCGTGAGTCGCAAAGGGTGAAAGATGAATTCCGCAAAGTAAAAAAAGATGAAAAGGGCGCCACCCGGTTATAGGAGACCGGGAAATTCATAAATACCGGTGCAGCGTGGAGATTCACAGCCTTGGACCGAAGACTCAGTTAAGGCGAGCAGTCCGGGATGTCAGGCAGAGCGCTGACCACAGGTACTGCTCTGGCTGTCTACCGGAGTTGGGGCTATGGTAGACGTGGGTATGGTTGGGTATTTTACCAGCCCTAACCAAGAACTCCTGTAAAACGCAAGGGTGCGCGTGTCACAATTTACACTATCTCAGGTTGAAAATAGACTTTGCCTGAAGGGCACATATCAAAAGGGTAGAGGGTAGACACATCTAGGTATTGCAGAAGGGGAACCGGTCGAGTTAGCAGGGGTGGCTCGGCCACGTGGTAGACACTCGGGCGCAGCCCGCCTCACTTCACAAGGAAAAATACACGTGATTTTACCCAGAACCTCGGCGCTTTACATGTTCAATCGAAATATTTAACGCGTGCGCACTAAAGAAGGCGTAGTTAAAATAGCGGCGGGTCGAAAGGTGCCACGCGGTTAAAAAAAACGCGGAGTCTCACACGGTACATTTACGAAACGAAGCACTGAAATTTTACCCGGCTTTATAACCTACAATTTCGCATAAAATCACTACCAAAATTATCAAACACTTTAACTAACCTTTATTTTTGGGGAGGTTCGAAGGCTTTCGGAGGACGCCACGTGGATGCGTCACGAGTCCAGGAACGAAGTCGCCTCCTTGTATTCGGTTAAATTGTTTCTTTTTCTCAGCCTGCAATGAACAATGGTGTGTTACTTCCGTCTTCACATAAAGAACGCGATGTATGCTCTCATCGGAGTTGGTTGCTTACCGGTAGGTCTATTTATGTTCAAGATGTTTCCTCGGGAAGGCGGACGTCGAAAGGAGCACTGCCTGGCTTCGTTTTGCAGCCCTGAATGATCAAATGAATTTTCAAGAATTGCTCTTACGTGCCACTAGGGCAGACAGACGCCTCATGATTCCTTTCTTACCTCGCTTCAGGCAGTGCGTCGATTGGGGGCTGCTTAAAGTTCCAAGCGGAAAAAGAAGTGTAACGGGCCTTTGCAGGCCTATTTATAAGTTTCGGGATCTCTCGAACCTTCCATCAGAGGGGAGGCAAAAAAAAACAGATAATCTTCCTCTCAATCACAAGAAAACGGATTAATACTCTGTGCAAGGGGTGCGTTCAGAACCTCACTTGATGGAACAAACAAATCGTTCCGACCCTCACAAAAAAAACCGTAACAAGTTCCCATTTCGGGTTTAGCTTGAAAAATATCTCCGGCAACATCGTTTCTTACTAACAGGTGAGAAGTCAGAAGTAAAATATAATGTAGCAACAACATAAATTAAAGAAAATCACTTCTTAACAAAAAAATCATCACTGAAAAATATGAAATTAACTGTTAATGTTGGTAACAAGCTGATTCAACACACTGTGCTCACATTTTCATAGCCTGACTTCCAAAAAATATATACTTTACAGTGATGGAATGTTAAGCGGACGTTTAAAAAAAACACTGTTCTAATGGAAGCATACTCCCTACATTATCGATTGTTGTACTCGCCCACAATACTGGTTACCATCGCTAAGAATTATAAAGGCATCCAGGTTTAGGCAAGACGGCTAATATTTTTACAGTCAGACAAGCAACAATCACATTTATGGGGCTCTGTTTAACCCTTAGGTTACGGAACAATGCAAATAAGACGTCGCAACTGTACAAAAACTTCTAATACATTATACAAACCCAGTAAGTAGCATCCTCTCAAAATTTCGTAAGAGTAAACTTTACGCTATTGCTACCTTGCCATATATTTAAGCCGTTCGTGTATAACAGTACACGTAGTAGGTAGGTACGTCTGTACCGTGATACGGTTGTGGTATGAGGTATGTGACACCAAAACGTCACGGCAATTATGGAATCGGCAAGCTCTAACCTCGCTGTCAGACCTGCATTGGGCACGCGGCTGATTGGCACTCCGGAATTATGAAAGGACTGGATAAGACATGCATAAAGATTTTCTAAAATAAAACTAGATGCCGCTATTGATTTTGGGTTTGTCTGTTAGATATTTTGTTTTATTGCCGTGTTTCAGAAACAGTATAGAAGCCATTTTAAAATAATTCTAAGTAATTGTTATATTACTACGTTATTAAAGTAATTACATAAAATGGTAGAATTGCTCACGAGGCAGTTGTCTCAATTTAACCATTTACCAGGCTTAAAAATATGTGATTGAAAGTCGTGGCGGTCCCCATCAGAGTTTAGTCTTCCCGAGGATTGGAAGCACTCGTGTTTCAAAATCATACGAGGCGGGAGAAAGAATTAAACTTATTATATGTCAAAAAAATACCCTCTTTTGTCAAAAGAAAATAGACAATTCTTCTTTTGCCTTCATTAAAAAAAACCATTTTCACACGACTGCCCAAAATAGGAGTTTTATGTTTTCAGGGTTCATGTAGTTTGTGATTTTCTTTATTCTATCATTACATCTGAACGGCTTAATTTTTCAGATATCGTTAGATTTTTCTTGATAGCGCAAGCAACACTGGGTACATGAAAAATAATAAAACAAACTGGCAGATATAAGACGCCATATTGAGCGATAAAAAAATTATTTTATCTAACCCATCGGTATCAAAATGAAGGACTTTAAAAAATGATTACATAAATGTAACATGCAGTTTTAATTTCAATGGAATGATAAAATACGTTACAATAAAATAAACGTTCAACGAAAATAAATAATTTGCAGTCAGGTTTTTTGCTTTTTTCATTAATTTATACTTGTTATATCCAGTCCTTATCCAACGTTAAATAGCTCCACGGCACAGTATACATGGTAACATTTATCATACATCACGTTCGACGTTTCACACTGACGGTTTCTCTTCCGTGGGTGACAGCGCGTTAGCTCTCCGAGGACTTTATTGTGATGCCACTTCAATAATATTATATTTCGAAATTGCTCAACTGTTTTGATGCAAGAATTTAGGTGAAAGATCGACCTCATGATGCTTTGGGCAGAATTAAGGTTTAAAAACATCCGATGGCATTGAACACAATACACTGCCTGTACCACTACGACTGCATCTTTATAATATTTCTTTATAAATTGCCACCAGATAAAAACTTTAAATAATAATTAATTAATTAAATAAATAAAAAATAAGTATATATTTTTATAAATTGCCATCTGATAAAACGTTGTAAAAAGCGAGTCTGTTTCACATCTACATCCATAACGTTCACTGTTGAATAAATGCCTCTCCCATTTAGGGAGGTTTGCCGTAATTTCCATGCTTGGCAGGCGTTTAGAGGATCGCAGTATATGATGCCAGTTCTTCAGAAAGCGCTACTGCTCACCTTCTGGTATTTTTTCCTATCGTCGCCTCTTACGACTCCCACAGGAAGACATGAGGGTGTGCAATTCTAATTCGTCACATGGGAGACAATTCAGGGTAATAAAATAATTGTAAAAGTAAACAACTGTTCTTCTCTGCGAATTTTTGACAATGTTGGGCCAGGTGTATTTTCTCGGCACGGGCAAACTTCAGTGGTGCAGCGATGACGTTCAGGGTATTGTTACTGCGTGTCTTTCACGCAGTGTCGGCCAATTCTAATTACCAAAAATATAAAAACAATATTGTTTTGGTTTCGGTTTTAGCTCGGCCTTTTAATACACTGACGAAGGACAACTTTTTATCTTAGACAATATTCACCTTTACTTTTTGGTTGGCAGCTGACCAGCTTTAACCTCAACAAGTAAAGGTAATAGTACTGCGTCAATAATATGGCTTCCTGTAGTTCGGAACGTAGTGTTCCTATACTGTTTAACCCCTGATGTAGTATTATTATATGTTCTATGCCCTGACACCAAAAGAAGGGAAATTAAATTTCAAGTTTTTACTTTGTGTGTATTTGGTAGCAATCGTGTAATGTAACTCAAATAGGCTAAATCAATTTTGATCTCGTTTCTTTTATTCCAATTTTCACTTTTACGATTTGTTGTTCTAGAACCCTGAAGCTGAAGAAGAAGAAAAGATAGTGGGAGATGTCCCCACTATTTTCCTCTGTGTGGGAGTCCTAAGAGGCGACGAAGGGTAAATATGCTATAGGGCGGGTAGCAGAGCCTTCGAGATTTGCGGTATAGAATAGAATTGCCCTTTTACTCTGAAATACACCTGACAAATTTTGGGAATTATGGCAACCTCCAAATGAGGGAGGCTTTGTTCAACGGTAGACTCAAGGCTGTTGATCCGTCTGATGTTGAACTACAAGAATTTTCCGTAAGTCAACAAGTACATACTAGCTCCAAATCATCTGCGTATTGTTGCATTCACCATCTTACTCGTATTATAGGACGTTAAATCACATGTACCTACCTGAAATTTTACATGAAATTATTTCCTTCAATCAAACGACGATTCAGAATAAAACTATTGTGTTCTATTTGCAGTATAAAATAAGTTATGAACTCATCTTTTCCTTAGAAAATTAAGTACAAACGAAAAATTATAGTCATGATCAAATAATCCCTTTCAGGCAATGAAAATCGTGTAAACGAAAGATGCGGTCACTGTGTTCTTTGTAAAGCACGGAGTACACGTCACAGGCGACAGTGTGTGATTGGCGGGCGACACACTTGTCGTTTGTGCTTCGTTCGTCCATCCCGTTACCGATCACTATGGACTCGAGAACCCCTACTACCATTAACAATAGTTTATACATTTTCAGTATATGATTCTACGTCATAAAAATTATAGTCATGTGCGGGATTCGAACCCGCGTAATCCACCCCTATGGCCGGGGTATGCTCTGACCGACTGAGCTAACATGGCAATGAGTCATAACTCTAATTTTTCCTCTCGTTCTTTAACCATCGTATGGGGATGGAGCGACACCTATAGTTCAACTACAAACAAGACTAATTTTGCAATTAGCTTTAACTTGTTAATGATTACGCAATCCTATAATTTTTTTTTGCAATAACGCATGCTCTGCAGATTACATTACAAACCGGCTATAGGGGTGGATAACGCGAGTTCGAATCCCGCACATGCCTATAATTTTTCGTCTAGTAAATTTGTAATTTTGTAATGATTCTACGTCGTTCTATATCTGTGGTTTTTTATAACTGTTTTCTATAACTGTCATATGAAATGATGTTTTTGGGGGTACTGTCGTTGCATGCTTCATTGATGAGATCGGCGTACGACACTTTGTTTTGTTTGCCTGTCCCGTTACTAATCACTACAGACTCGATAGCCCTTACTACGATATAAAATGATTTTAACCTTGTTTTAAAATTTTAATGCGCTATTGCATAGAGGAGTTTAAAAATACTTTAATGTATGGTGAGAATGTGAGTTTGGTTCAAAATTATTTTAGTGCGCGCGGAACTAGTTGGCCGCGCCTTAGGTGGCGACAGGGGCGAGGGGGCGGGTTGCCTACTGCTCGCAACGCTGAGTACACGCACACACTGAAGTAATATACGTACACTGAGAAGCGCCTCCGCCTCTCCGTCCCACCGCTCACAGACCTAAGGCGCCGCCAACTAGTTACGCGCGCACAATACTTATGTACCTACTTTGACTCAAAATATAACGTAACTTACCTGCCTAAACAAATATAATAACTTAATTGCTACTTTGGTAGCTTGCAATATTGTGTCGGTTACATTGACCTTTATATACCTACTAGCTTTCGCGCGATAATCGACATAAGCGCGGGCGGAGCCGCGCTCGGAAAGCTAGTTGACTATAAATTAACCGATTTTACCCAAAAATTATTAAAATCAGTTCATAACTGGCAGCGTAATCACTTAACAAACATACAAATACAAATAGTCGAATTGCGAACCTCCTCCTTTTTAAGAAGTCGGTTAAAAACAAGATATGCCGTATCAGTTACTTTTTGTCAATCTCTCGATCACAACTCTTGGGTATGTGTGATTTAAAACCAATAGTAGAAGCCCCGAGGCTGGACCACTCCATGTCGCCGATGCATTGTCGCTCGAGTGACACTCACAAATGTTTGCCTCTTTACAAAAAGAGGATCGTACAATAAACACAACGTCTATTTTGTTTCTAAAGTTTGTACGATTAAATCCACCTAACATCTTATAACAATACAATTTCTTTGAGTCAAACTTAAAATTATATATATATATATATATTTATTTTTTTATGCTTGATAGGTTAGCCTTTGACCACTATCTCACCTGATGGTAAGTGATGATGTGGTCGAAGATGTTGTTCAGGCTATCCTAGAATTCCTGGCTCTCAAGGACAGCTGCCGGAACACACCGTTAGGTGCTAGGTGACAGATTTTCTACTTGACGGTGGTAGCTAGCCATGCGGGCATTCGCAAAATGCCCTACTACCATGCTATAACGACTGCCATCCTAAGACAACAACCGGGACCGACGGCTTAACGTGTCCTCTGAAGCACGGAAACGCTCAATAGTAATGTCACCAGCAGTCACCCATCCTACTCATGACCGAGGCGGACGTTGCTTAGCTTTGCTGATCGGTTCAGTACGGCTAAGCATACTTCACTACGATCGCTTCAAATTCCGTAGTGTGCCCTTGGAGTCTGCGTAATACTCGCAAGAGTATAATTTTATTGAAGTATGGTTTTAAAATTGAGATTTTAATGCCATTTACTGATAGCTTTTAGTTTGAAACTTTTTACGATATTACGAAGTAATGCTTCGACAATCCAGCACCCGCGTCCTTAGTATTGGAAATGCACCAGGACGGTATTCTGGGGTTGCGGGTTCAAGTGCCGCTGAAAATTATCTTTTTTCCTCCGAACAAAAATCTAAAGTAATGATGATTTAAAATAGTAAGTTAGTACATGGGCTCAAAACACATTTAAGATATACATATAACACTTTTAAGATATATAGGATATTAAATTAAATTATTCTCAATTAAAAAAATATGATATAAAACTAGCCATGTGCGAGCTGACATCGCTAGTTGTGGGTGCCACGCTGTAACTGCCTGTAAATAAAAAAAAAATATATGATCACAGCTTTAAAACCACAAAATAAATCGGAGTTTTCAGTATTTGTTGTAAAATAGACGATATGAGAGGTCCTTCAAAATTTGCCAAAATTTCAGATGACTAACTTGTGTACTTTTTGAGATACCTAGCCCGTAAAATGAAAAATTAAATTTACAACTTAACAGCGTATACTTTTGTATATTTTAAAAAATAAACACCGGATTTGTTTATTTTTTGAGCTATAAAATATACACAACGTACTGTACTCCACCCAACAAACTCTAGACGATGACTTAAGGGAAGTGTACTCATGGCGTTTTCCATAGAAACCCAGGTTCGTCATATTTTAAATGTCAGTCAAAAAACCAGCGAGTTTGATGTCACTGATATTTTGCATGCATGTCTTTGAGCCCAATATGCTTGGTTCTGGTGTGCCAGTTTTCCGACAAAGTAAGTTTTTAAAAATTATCAAAAATATGATTTTGTGTAGGAATCACCCACCCTTGGAGCTTAAACAATAAAATAGTAAAAATAAACAAAATAATGTAATATAATTTCAAGTAAGTACAATGTTTGGGTCAATGTTATAATCAAACTCGAAAACGGAATGAGTTACATAGATGAAATATCTATGTAACTCATTCCGTTTTCGAGCTAGATACCTGCCCCCGTGACACACGGAGCGACAGACGGACATTCAGACAGTGTGGAATTTCGTTGATATGATTTCGTTTTGTCTTGTAGGTACGGAAAAAGGAACCAATTTCAACATAATAATGTAATATTATATCCCGATACTTATATAAAAAAAAATCTTTAACAACATACAGTGCGACACTAGAACAGTTTTAGCTTTGGTTTTACAGCCGGCCGCCTTCCTCACACCAATCCATCAATAGTACTTTGTACTACTGTGTTCCGGCAGCTGTCCTTGAGAGCCAGTAATTCTAGGTTTAACCCGTTTAAACCTTCGACTACATCATCGATCACCGGTCAGATGGTGGTCAAAGGCTTACCTATCAGCAATAAAATAAATAAATAAATGCTCCCAACTTCTCATCAAGAGTTACGAGGCAACACACACACACACACAAACATACACAGCACACTCACACAAAAACACACACACACACACCCACATACAAAAAGCAGAGGTATTAAAGCTTCTAATGGTAAAATAAATGAGCATGGTGTTCATTTGTTGCATTTATTCCCATGAATATAAATTCCAAGAAATGACGCATGTATCAGTGATGATTATTTGAACCGACCATTGCTAGAGTGGCCTTCCTTTATCTCTTGCGCTGAGCGCATCATATAAGCACACAGATTTAGGCGTGGTTACTGTATTGTTTGACATAATGTTTGAATATTAACTTGACAAGTAAATAATCGAAGGACATAATTTAGAACGCGCATATGAAATCACGTAATTCAGAAATATAGGTAGACGATAGCGCAATTACTTGTATCTTAATAAAAATATGCAACAAATCACGCAAGAATTTCGCTATTGCGAAGTTCTTGCGGTTATCAATAAAATTACTATTACTGCAAATTGTTTCACAGCCAGACGTGTCTAATCGGCTAGTAAACCTTGTAAATCAAGTTGTATTTTTTAAATATAATAAAAAATATAATTGATCAGCGGAAGCGTGCTTATAGACATTTGTTTCGTTTAAAACTACTTCGATCAGCAGAGTGGAACTGGAGGACCCTGATGTTTTTATGACACTTATCGGCTTGAGATTGCTGGTTTTTGAGTACCCTATTTACAATATTATGTAGGTAAGTATCTGTACATAGTTCCGTGTGTTCTGAGCCGAATAAATACTGAAGGAATTATTTTTGGTCACAAGCTGTTTTGCATTGAGTCATATATTAATTAGTCACACCAGAACTAATAAAGCTTACGATGGATACTAATATTTTTTGTAAATTCACGGATTTTATTTCTTTTCCTAGCAAGCTATCTAGTGCATTTGCCAACATAATATACCTACACACACATATATATATATCTGGTTAAATACAACCATAAAACTAAAATAATGATGCTCTTCCAGTTAAGATGGTATTGTCAATGTCTCTTCGGTTAAGTGAGCATTAATTATTGTAGCTAAATAATATCATTATTGCAGTGAGGATTAATTAAACTGACCTAACATATTATATCAAGTCCGCTTGATATACTACAATAATATATCAAGATTATTTTATGAATCCGTGATGATCATGATTCTCTTCGTGTAGGTACTCGCTTACTAGAATTATACTTCAGCGGCATCATCAACTAACGGACTCCTATCAAAACACCCATAATCACCCAAGTTATCTCAACCGCCAACAATAACAAGACTTAAACTTGACACGGGTGTCCTTCACGTCTTCTCCAAACTTTCTTACAGCCGCACCGGTCACAGTCACGGCGCGCGTGCTCCGACCACTTTTTGCCGACCACTGGGTGCCGGCGCGGGCCAGATATTGAAATAATTGCTTTTCAACGCCACGCCGTGCAAATGACATTCGAAATGGAGGTCGTTTTTTTACACCGACAGCACGAGGAAAATTGACTCTGACGAAATGTTTGTGTGATAAAAATGATCGTAGTACTAGATTGCTGGAATAACATGACGGCTGCACAGATCGACGAGCTACGTCTCGAACAAAATTATTTGATTTTTCAACAAAGTCATATCTTGTTTGAGTGCTAGCTTGGTGAAAATAACAGCTCAATTATGGCACACATTCTTCACCAATGAGCTCATAAACATACTCGCCTCTGCATTTTCCGATAATTCGTGAAGACTGTAAAATGATTAGCGACAAGTCGGGACCTCGCTTCTCTCTTGTCCGCGGCTTAATGAGTGCCAGCCGCGGTGGCAGCTCCGTGTTAAAAACCTAAATTGTTGTGTGAACTTTCACAGTTATTGGGCATTGGTTTTATAGCTAACGACGAGAAGTAAACGGACAAGAGCCGAAAGTGTTTGTTTTTTTCCCTTTGAGTCCGAACTCATGCCCACGATTCAATCCGAGATTGCTCTTCGATATCATAAAGTATTATGTGCGACGGCACGTGCTATCGTATCTTTGAATTGCTGTATGATTTGATTTTTTATTGGTGTAAAGAAATACGGATATTTTTCTCAATTCTATGAAATAGTGGATATCTCTAGTGTTGCTTTTAAAAGCCAAAACTAGCCATTAGACACATCCTCCTTCATATACTTACTAGAGAGACGTTACTTGTGGTGTACTATTACGTAGCTTAAATCTCTCTTGAGGTCTATAAAGATAAACTTCTCATGTCAAAGCCAAAATAAGTTAATTGGTTTCCAAATCTAGTAAATTTATTTCAAAATCTTTTACAAGGTATATTATACGTAGGAGCTTGTAAATTAAACATTACTGATAATTGATATGAAAGTTGCGTATCCACCAACCTGTTTATAATAGTTTTATGCTCTATTAATTATAATCTACACTTCAACCACATAAAAAAAAAACAACTACTAGAAGTTATCGTTAAACAAACATATAAGTTTCTAGCCTATATTGTCACTCATACCATCGGCTGACTTTATTGCTTGTACCTATATACTACATAATTTTCAATTCTGTTTACATTTGAATACGCTGTAAATGCTCGATAGGAATAAAGATGACAATTAGTGTATCTACTCCTGATTTGATGCTATGCCCTTTCCTAATCAGTACTCTATTTGAAAATGAGAGCTGTCATTTTCAAATAGATACGTAATTATTGTTCTTCAAATGAAAAGTCCGCGAAACGAAATGATGTTGAAGCAACGGATTTTTGTCGTGCTGTCCGGCAACGACGTCGTAAATGCTGTAAAATATCTTTTAAAATCGATTGGTGTGTCCGTCCATAGTGCCGTATCGTATCGCAGATGTCCGCTGCACCGTTGGTACTTCGGAGATTAACCGCGACGAATCGCCGAGACAATCCTCACAAGACAAAGCCTCGGAACGTTTGTCACGCGTTGTAAATATTTTGGACGGGGTTTTACGGGGCCCGTAGTTTTATGAGGCTTTCTCGCTGACACCATTGTCTCACATCGTCCGCTGATTAGCTATGCCCCATACTTACATAGTAACTATAGTGTAATCTGTACTTGTGCCCCGACTCGGGGACATTATAACAATTCTCCTAACTTTTTCTGTCCTAGATCCTGGCGACAGGACAATTATTTTATGATCCCTTTTTTGCCGTTTCTGACTACTTCATTACATTTTGGAAAGATGGCTATGGTTGTTATGACTGCATTTTCTGGTGCTGATATATTGTTTTATTGCTTTAGCGGTGCGATTGCTAATTAGTGCAGCTTCATGGTACTAATATTCGTAATTCATTATACCAAAATATTTTACAATCCCTCACTATAATGGAAGCAAAGTACGGGTAATTCCTACCTACGAGTATGTTGATATGGACAGTCTTGTAAAATTTGCTACATTTATGAGTACCTCATATTTGAAGTACATATTGTATTAGAAAACTACTATTGACAAGATCTAGTGTATTCTTATTGAAAACAGCGCTTGTTTTGTCTTATTAACTACTTTTCTTAGACTATCCTTCTACACTGTCAGTGTTTAGAAAAAATAAATTGTAGGCCCATACGTACCTACCTAATCTTTTAGGACATGAAATCATTTGTCGGGTTCAATCAAGGATTAGGTCATGACAATGGCTGGATTCTCAGAAACTAAAAAAATTAACAAAGCTTTCCCGTAACTGCTTAAATAATCACTGATCTCTTGGCATTTTCAGGATTAGGAACAATTGCAACAATAGTGACTACAAGTTCCAACCGCACTTCATGCCTGGCGCGGATAGTTTATTACAAACATAGATGATCTCTCCGAGCGTCTGCAAACTAGTAGGTTACAGGCAACCTGGACATTATGTCTAACAATAGGTAGATCCAGAGTGGAGGGGGTGGTGACGTCACAGCGTGGGTGCCGACACGTCGCCGTCGCCGTCACGCTCCACAAACAGCGAGGTTACAGCAGCCTTGACGCCGTCGTCGGCCGCCCCACATTGCGCGCTCAACAGAACCGACGTTTTTTGAACAAATACCATGTTTAAGACTATGATACGAATGGGTGCTCTTCCTATTATTCAAGGGTAATTTTGGATTTATATTACAAGCTGACTTATTATCGTCGATTAGACTAGGTGTTGAATTACTAATTGTTATTTAGCCTACCTATTACCTGAAAGATATTGGGTAAATTCCTAACGAGAGCATTCTCAAAGCCAGTCGGATTCAGTTGGGTGGTCGGCCATGACAAAAGTTTAATCTTTTTACAATTATGTCTTTCTAGTGTTATATTATGTGTTGTTAGTGGATTGTTAAATAGTTTGCTGTCAACCTTTACGTTATAAGATCAGATATATAATTTAACCGACTCCATATGAGTAGGATAAGGTCAGGAATTGTTGCCTTACTATGAAACTAGAATGGTAATTGGAACACCATAAGGGGCTTCGTTTTCAAACCAAAATTACAAAATGAAGTTTATCTACTGCATTTACCAGTCTACATCATAAATATTTTATTTTCACTAGACGGTCCCTGGTTGATGTAAACCCAAAGGGGGGGGGGGGGGGCTTCATCATAATCGATGATTCCAAATATATCATCACATCAACCGGAATATCCACCGTTGAACAAGTCCGGGTTACACGGGTAATATAAATTTATACCAAGTACAAATATGACAACTCCTTGCCTACTAATTAATAAATTAGGTTCACCGTAGCCTTACTCTAGATAGATAGGTACCTATATCTACGAATAATATCCAGCAGAAAAAAAACTATTTTGGTACTATTTTATTGAAGCAATGAAGGTATTGACTGTCATGCCGCAGGTCCAAGGTTCGATCTAGACCGCCGGCTTGAGCTTTGCCGCATGGTGGAAGAGCATTTTGCGAATGTTCGCCTGGTTGGCTACCACCCTCAAATAGAAAATTGGTCGCCAAGTAACAGTGTGTTCCGGGAGCAGTTCCCAAAAACCAGTAAAAAATTTAACGAAACTTATTTTATATAGGCAGTTGGCCTAATACTTGACATACAAAATTGACATTAAAAAAATGATCTCAGTAAAAACTCAAGCTATCATTGTTACTATAATGTGGAGTATCCTTAAATGCTAAATGAGCCATTGCCATTTCGAGCATAATTTCAGTAAGGTCATGAAAAACACGTCTGTAATTCGATGCACGTTTTGCAAAATTTGGATATTTACGACAAGACTCGTTGATGACGTAATTCAGGTGTTTAGCTGTGCGCACGGTCTCTCCGTTCCAAGTAATTCTCCTACTAAGTCTTCTATTTAGATGACGCAGTTGATGGACCCAGATTGCGCAGCGTCCACAATCAAAACAAACTTTAGCTAGGAAAGTAATAATATGAACTTCATATATACTTTTATATTTTATTATATTTTTATATAGATGTAGGTTCAAATAATACAAGGGGCTTCTGATTAGGCTCTAGGCTCTGTGATTGTGAATATCTAATTAAAACGCAGCGCAGGATCATAAGGACATTAGTAAAATGGTTTTTAGTTTTTTTATATACAGATTGGCAAAATGAGCCGGTAGCCCATCTGACGCCAATCTAAAGCGTTGAGTACATGAAATTGCTCTGCACGATACTATATTGGATTCGCCAACTTGGCCAGCAATGATGGCACGCATTCAGACCAGATACAAACTATGAATGCTACTAGCGTGATGGTTTAACTATGTATCAAAATACGCGTAATATGTACCTTTGTATACGCTGAAATGTTGGCTCGTAAACAATAATATAACATGGTTTTCCAACCTAGTAGGTACTTAAGTTTGAAATAAAATTCTTTCCCAAGAGGAGACGCGCCCATAATCTCTTTTCAGTGGTTCCAAGAAGCTGTCTTACATGCAGTGGCCACATCCAAGGACACAGCACATCAGCACATGGGTTAAATTTGGCAGGGGTAAGAGGGGATGAGGGAGGAACATGAGGAAATTTGCTCTAAAGCGAACTCCAAAGCGACGTTCCAAAACAGCACCCAGTGGTCACGAAAAGTGAATAGGGTTGTTGTAGGGATAAGTTCAACGCAACGCAAGATATAGTTCCGGAAGGTTAGAAGGTACCACTTAGAACAAGATTCACTGTTACCGTTTCCCTAGCCTATGCAAGAAGAAGGAACATAGTGGAGTTTAGCAGGTTGGACCTTTACACTCGCTGATGAGTCCGGCATAACCCCGGGCAAAGCAAGGTATCCGTAAAAGGATTCTCAACTGAAAAATAAGGCACTAGATACTTAGGTTTGCAAGCTGAAATGATCTAACGAAGAATAAAAGAGAGTTAGGAGAGGTTTTGGAAAAATACAAAGGAGAAATAATAATAAAGAAGAAGAATAGCAGTAGTATATTTTATACAGGATATGATTCGGGAAAGGCCATGAAACTCAAAGGAAAAATATATAAGACCTGTCATTATCTTGCCCTAAGCTAAAAAGAAGACTCGCGAAAGAAGAGCGCTTGTATCAGAATTGCGATTGTTTGGATAGATGTGTGGACAAGACTAGGAATTAGAATGTCAGAAGGAACTTGAAAGTCGAGCTCAGTGCTAAGGTATGTTTATTAATTGAGGAGTCGGGTATAAGCGAAGCAATGATCGCTCAGTGGCATTGACTGCCGCGCGGCAGGTCCATGGTTCGAATCGCGCCGCGGGCTTGAGCTTCACCGCTTGGTGGAAGGGCATTTTGCGAATGCCCACCTGGCTAGCGAACACCCTCAAGTAGAAAATCTGTTGCCAAGCACCTAACGGTGTGTTCCGACAACAGTTCTTGAGATCCAGTGAAATAACAGGCACTTGAGACTTAACAACTATGTCTCAAGGTGAAGGGCGCAGTGCAATTCATGACTTGTGACAAAATGCATCTGTTATAGGCAGAGGTTAGTCCGCTTAACATCAGGTGGGCCTCGAGCTTGTTCTGTAACAATAACATAAAAAAAATAAGCGTCAAATGACTCTGAAAAACATATTACGAGACGAGAACGTATGAATGACTTTTTTTTTGCCTAATAGGTTAGCCTTTGACCACTATCTCACCTGATGGTAAGTGATGATGTCGTCGAAGTTGTTGTTCAGGCGAACCTAGAATTACTGGCTTGTCGGAACACACCGTTAGGTGCTTGGCGACAGATTTTCTACTTGAGGGTGGTAGCTAGCCAGGCGGGCATTCGCAAAATGTCCTACCACCAAGCTATAACGACTATTATCCTAAGACAACAACCGGGACCGACGGCTTAACGTGCCTTCCGAAGCACGGAAGCGCTCAGTAGTAATGTCACCAGCGGTCACCCATACAACTCATGACCGCGGCGGACGTTGCTTAACTTTGCTGATCGATTCAGAATGGCTAAGCAAACTTCGCTACGAGCGCTTCAAAATGACATAGAAGTCACAGAAGAAGAGGAAAACCACATTGGAAATGTTTATATATGAAGCTACGCAGGGAACTCTATCTGGCATGTCTAACACAAAAAGTTCTATGGAACAAGAAACCAGAATATCTTTTTGAAAAACTCTCATGGAGTAAAGATATTCATTCCTTGAACACCCGCTCTAAGCTACAGAATACTCTGGTCATCCCTAAACATAAAACCGCTGGTTTTAAAGGTTGCTTTAAGTACAGGGCATCAAAAATTTGGAATGACCTCCCGCCACCTTTGAGAATGAAGGCAAGCAGCAACACGTTTAAAATAAAATTAAAGAGAGTTCTTTTGGATCGCCAAAGGCATAATTTTGAAGCAACATTTAAAACGCAGAGGAAGACGAAACAAAAACACTAAATCATCACTTGACCTCAATTATACAAACAGCACATATACACCCTTACACGCAAACACACACACACCCTAACACACACATATGCACCCTCTCACACACACACTCACACACTTACACATTTCAACCGAATATGACGTAATATATGTGTACTATACTTTATGATAATATATATTTGTATTGTATATAAAGATTGATAGTAATAGGATAAGTCTTATATTTTAATTGGCCACGAATTTTTGTGTAATTTAGTTCTATGATTGTAAGTTGTCTCTGTAACTATGTATCTTTTGTTAATTTGTGAACCGCTTTTTTACCTCCTATGTTTCTCGGCAAACATCCGCCCGAGTAGGGATATGCTGAAAAACAGCGCAGCGCACGCTCTTGTAAGTGAGTGATAGCACTGCATAATGCTGAGCATAACCCTTTTGCCTTATGATATGACAGTTATTAATTTTTTTTATTCTGTACATATTTTTATTTTGTAATAAGGCAATAAATTGATATTTTATTTATTATTTTATTTATTTATATCATGTGAGAACTGAGGCCATAGCTGATAGATCGGGATAAAAATAAAACAAATGTGGTGACGGTCCTACTTGCCGAAGAAAATGGACAGGAAGAAAACGAAGTTTTAATTATGACATTAATTTGTCATAAGATTTGTCTAACAGTTAAATTAAGGCCATGACCAGAACGTAGATTTAATCTTAAAACCGCGTATACTTGCAAGTCACTTGTACATAGCCGAGCAAGATTGAACCAGGAAATGGGAAATGTTACACTATAAAGATACCGCTAAGTCTTGCCTGATCTGGAAACTAATTTGAATTGCTAATATTCAAATTTTTGCATTAACAATTGCTAAGCAAAAATAAATCATCAACGAATGGAAACTAATTTAACGTTGGACATTAAAGATCTATAGAATACTACGTTTAGTATCCAGTACGTTTATCTATATAGAAGTACAAATGTACATTAAGTTTACGTCTCCAATAATACTACGCTTCATTACACGCCTTCTGCCTTCAGTCCCTCCACAAACTCCCACAATCAACCAATTATCTTTAAACGACACTAGAAATAGAAAACCGTATTTCTTCGAATTGCTCTCGTGTTGGAATCGTATACTCCTTAAAAAAGCTCAGCACGTGCAAAAAGCCCAGTGCCCTCTCATCATTATGAAATTAAAGGTAAACAGGTGTGAAATTAAGCTTGCTTTTTGTGAAGCTAATAGATTGCGGCGCTTTTCCGTGCCCGCCACTTACGCAACTCAGCCATTATGGGTGGAGAGCTGCCTTGTCATTCTAGTAAAGGCGTTTACGTGAAGCAAAACATGCATTCAGTATACTATATGTACACAGAATAATATATAGGGTTATTGGTAAATGGCTAACAACTTCTTAGGGTTGACTTATGCTTGTCCTAACACACATTTTGATATAAATTAAAAAATATATAAAAAAATGTTTTTTAGTGCCCACCCGAGCCAAGAGCACCCGCCGCGGCAACACTGTACAGCGCCGTGCTCCATTTGAATAGAGTTTAAATTTGGGTAAATATTTACATCGAGCAAAGTAATCAAAAATATGAAATAATACATTACAGGCACAAAAGAGTCTACATCATTTGGTCCTCGTGCTTATTCCGCCAATACACATATAAAACACATTTTTTTTAAATTCATCTCAAAATGTTTGTTAGAAGTCGGACAAGCAGAAGTCATATTACTTCATAGTCATATACCCTAATAGGTTGTAAGGCATTTACCAAAATCTCTGTATAGGTTAAATTTATGTACAGAAAAATATGTTTTGACCAACCGTCTTATCCTCATATGAAGTTGACACTATACTGATTTTAAAACACTCTGTTCTCAAATATTTTTCAATGTTAGAAGCCAGATCAGTTTTTTTTGATCTGCTCAGTGATGCATGCTTCGAACATGATCAATCTAAATTATTTATAAAACCGAATTTGGGGTTAGTTCGTTAGGGCTTTACTTAACAAAAACAAATTATTAATACCCGAAGATCCAATAAAAACATTTTTTTTTATTTATTCAGGTAATTCAACAAAAAGCAATAACTAATTAATAATAAATAATGATAAATAATCAATAATAATAATAAATAATTAATAATAATAAATAATTTTAACAAAAAGCAACCGACTTCAAACAGAACATATTTTAAAACAGAAAAGCATTAAAGGTTTAATAGAAATATATAACTGATGTGATGACTTAAATATCATTTTACCACGGGACACAGTGTGCTTTGGCCTGATGCTTCTTCATCAAATTTTAGTAAAAAATGTCATCATATATTTTTTTTTCGTCACAATATGCTTATTTGTGTGACTATCACAGTCCCTACAGTTCAGTCTCAGTGGACAAAAAAGCAAAGTTTTAACAAAATGTGGGAAAGCTCCCGGCCTCAAACAATCGCACGATCCTAAACGCTGCGTTTAAAACGCTGTAATTTTGCACTAAACAGCATGATTTGGACGTTTCGTCTCGTTATAAATTTCTACTTTTGTTTTTTAACCGCCAATTACGGCGGCTTTACAAAGTGTTTCTTTACGGCTGATTGATGGACGATTATTTCAGATTATTTTGGGTTCGATTGAAGACGCTTCCGAGTTGTTTTGTTAGGTGATACAATTCGGACACGGTCCGTCGTTCACATAATTTTGTTGTTCTAGGTTTTTATAATCATTACCGAAGCTGAAAAGATGTTTACGAATTTGTCGTTAGTTAATGCACAGATTGAAGCATAACAAATCGTGGAAGAAAAATTCATGATAATATGTATATGTTGCAGGGTTTAATTAGGTTATGTTTATCACATTGTTCAGAGTTTTGCTCTGATGTTCTGAAGCAAACTGAATACCATTTATTTTATAGATAAATCGTGCGTTAACAAACAGAGTTGCAACATATGTATTCTGCATATAATTACTAAAAGTTCTGTTATCAAAGCCAGCCCTTGTCGTTTCAAGGAAATAACTTTTATTTAAACATATATCAATAATATAACAGCGGGCAAAAACGTATCCGCTAATTAAAACTAAACGTGCAAACTTAACAGTACAAACCTCAGAAGGATTGGAGTAGGTACACACATTTTTTCAAACTTTTGAACCCCATTTTCAGCCCTTTAGGGGTTTGCGTAAACGTAGTACTGTTTTTTTGTTTTAATTTCCAACCTTTGAAGCCTTTTTTCATCCCTACTTACCCCACCTTCAAATTATGGATTTACGGAAATTAAAATACGTGTTTCCTTATTTTGTAAGTATAAAATATTATTGTATATACAATTATTTTGTTAACTGAAAGCATATTTAATTATTCTTATTCTAAATTTCACCTTTTGACCTCAATTTCATCACCTTAGAAGTTAAAATCTCCAGAACAACTTTTTATACATATAGATTTAGATAGATATAAATATTAAGTATCAAAAAACTAAAAAATTCAGTGTAGCAAGTAACAAAAATAAAAAGTTGGTAGAAAAGTACAAATATACGATTATGTTGCAGCTCGTAGGATGCCAGGCTAGAATTATAAATTAGCACCCCCTCCCCCAATATATTCCTGTGGGAGTCTTAAAAGACGACGAAGGGGGAAATACCACAAGGTGGGCAGCAGCGACTTGCGTGGAGATTATCGCTAACCGTGGGGATAATGAGGGAGATTTGTTCAACAGTTATAGCTGGTGCGATAAAATAATTCCAGGGCCGTGGTAGAATTGACCCAGTGTGCGTGGAACCAAAAACCTTACAAGTTACTCCACCAGATATACTCGTATGCTACATGTTACTCGTCATGTACAATTATTGTGGGTAGCAATCCATCTCTAATTAAAGAACGAGGTGGTGTACCTATATCTTTAATCGTTTTCACTACACATGCTACGTCAAGAAGTCCTTTAAACGTTAATTGCTAGTGGTTCATCAGTTTTACGACTTCTCATAGAAAAATCACCAACAGAAAGTAGGATCCACTCAGTGACTACTTAGGTAAGTATATGCCACAGATAAGGCACTCGCTCGACGTATGCAAATAGAAACCGAGCGAAACTGCACTGCCACTTTTAGCGTAACGAAACATGTCCAACAATACACGGCAAGTAGGAACGAGCTTTTGCAACCATTTCACGGTGTTGCCAACATGCCGACCAAGACGAATCTGTTTGCTAACCGTTTGACCCGACTCCACTCGCGCCCACTAACCTACTGTTCGGTGAGAAAATACGCACCGATCGATTCTGATGTCTATTACCAACTATACAAAGTGCAACGTCCTATGACAAAGCCTATTCATCACTTTGATGTAATGATGTGTAGTCAGTATCAACTGTTTATTTACTGTTCTTCGTAAAGGCTTTTCAAGTCACATGTTCTATTAACGAACACGCTAACATAGCTTCTGTATCTATAAGTATTTAAGTCTATTTTTCAATGTATACACAGCAAAGGTAAGACGTTTTTAGTTATACTAGATGTGTGGATGTGACTGGCAGAAGAGTCTTCAGGCAGACCGTTAGTTGGAACCGTTGTATAAATTAATTTGGTAAGTCATATAGTAGCTCGGGATAAATTTGGTTTACGTATATGTATATAGAAAATTGTGATTTGTATAACTAGGGGAGGCCCCAGTAGATACAAAGCAGATCGCTGAAGTGGTAGTTACAGAGGTTTATGATGATGAGACATTAAGATGCCGACTGCCTTGTTTTCGGAGCTCCACTAAGCTGTTCCAACCGTTAAAGTCAAAGTCTAAATCATTTACTCAATTTAGGCGTCTACGAAGCTCTTATGCAGGTCACCGACACCATTAGCATCATTTAAAAGCCCAGGTACTAGTGATAGCTGAGCCTGGCTTTGTACCACACATGGGATCTATCTTACCACAGACAATTTTGCGCACGTAAATGAGAACAATTCCAGTTATAAGCATATTCATCGTACCTGCGTGAACATACTTAAAAAATAAATTTAAATACACCAGGAGAGGTACTATGGTGTTATTGAAGCCCGACACCCCACAGGAGTACTTTTACTTCTCAATATCATATTCCGCCGCCTATGTATAATTTCTTAAGTTAAAGACAGGGCCGTACTATAGTATTATTATATTATTATGTTCTATGCTATAGCTACATTACGTGGAAACAAGGTAAACAATGATTATCGCTAACTCACGCAGGTAAAACCAGTTGGTACGTCGACGCGGCAACATCAAACGTTGATATCACTAATGAATAAACACGTTTTGTTTTACCATTTGGTAACGCGGTGGTTCTGCCTATGGGAGTAAATTATTTATTTATTACAAGCAAATATGATGTGGGAACCAAACAATAAGATGAACGTACCTGTGTAAAAATTGTACTTACATGGCTGCCAAAATGAGGTATATTGGTTTTAGGGTTTATTTAAGTCAGTTTCATTATTCTGATGTAACATAAAATGGCTGAACAGATTCGGATGTCATGTAAATGTTTTCATTTCCTTAGAATTCTCACATAACCCCGCATGAGACAATAATTATGTGCCAGATAAATCGTATTTATTAATTATATTTGGTAGTAATTATCATAATGGAGTGACGAATCAATCAGAAATATCTAGCTACTAAGTTATGAATTAAAATTTGTCCGTTCTTGTTCCGTTTTCATCCTATGACGTTCCCCGCACCCTTTAGGGACATCACGAATATGCAAATTTTGACAAAACAACTAAAATAGATGCCCCCTGCAGGCAGATGAAAGCAGAAACGGTATTGCCATAACACTAGAATTATGGAAGTAAGCCTTATTAATAAAATAACAAGATGTTTTATGAGAGTTTTATGCTATCAATATCAAAGCTGTTCTTATAGGGTACATATAATTTCGGATGCGTTAGAATAATAAAATCAGTTGAGTTACATTTACTTGAACTAAGAAACTGTGCCTGTTAGGTTATGGCTATAGGCTTACCCCAAGTTCCACCTAAAGTGTGTGTTTAGACACCCCTGCCTACCCCTTTGAGGAACACAGGCGTGAAAATGTGCTGTATTTCGTATCAAGGGAAATAAATAAACAATGTGAAATTATGTCACTCATAATTATTATATTCATGAAACAATAAAAATGTATTAAAGTTGTAACAAAAACCTGGGGATAAAAAGAAGATTTAGGAACATCTTCAGTTTTATTACTAAAACGCCCACAACCCCACAAAGCTTCCATTTAATAAAAAAACAAAAGACCGTGTAAGCCAAGTCACACAAACTACTAAATAATTTTATAATGATCGTGTAGATTGCCGGATAAGGTAATCCGTGGCGGGTTTATTTGTTTTTAATTATTCAGGCCTGAGTCCGCCCCTGGCTAATGACTTTATCGTGCCGATTTATGGAGGGTTTTGTTTTTTGATACCTATTTGGTGGTTGATTGAGGTTTGTTAAGATAAAGGCAATGTTTGTTAAAGCTTCTGTCTTCTTGTTCGTTTGTTTGGATTTTGTTGTCTTCGAATAGCAGTCGTTATAGCATGGTGGTAGGGCATTTTGCGAATGCCCGCCTGGCTAGCTACCAAATAAGCTAGCTAATCAAATAGAAAATCTGTCGCGAAGCACCTAACGGTGTGTTCCGGCAGATGTTGTTGAGAGCCAGCACTCAGCAGTTCTAGATTAGCCTGAACAACATCTTCGACCATATCATCACTTACTATCAGATAAGAAAGTGGTCAAAGGCTAACCTATCAGGCATAAAAAAATAAACAGTTGCATATTATCACAAGCGACGAATTGCACTGCACCCATCACACTGAGACGCACAGTAGTTAAGTCTCATGTGCCTGTAATTTTACTGGCTCTCTAGGACTACTGCCGGAACACACTAGTTAGGTACCTACTTGGCGACAGATTTTCCACTTGAGGGTAGTAGCTAGCCAGGTGAGCATTCGCAAAACGTCCTTCCACCATGCGATGAAGCTGAAGCCGATGGTGGGGTCGAACCCACGACACGGCGGCACTCCATAGCTATTAACGCTCGGCCATCATGGCTCCGATCTTTCAAAATACTAGTTTTTAAACGTTAAAAACTATTGTTATCTGCTCAAGTTGCTAATAATAACTAACAAGTGCACGATAGATTCGTAAGCGATAAGTCATAGCTGAGTAACTCAGAACCTAGCGTAGCCATATTGTACAGTTAGTACCTACTTTCTCACTCTCACCACCAAACAATGGGTAAGCCTGCCGCTTGCTACCCTTCTAGGAAACGTTATCGTCTATAGGTTACAATCCTAGGCTTATTTGCCAATCTCCAGACTGTTACTATAATCACTGATCCCAGGAAGATAGCGTTATCGGCTAAAACAAAGTGACTAAATGAATAAAGAATTTGGAAATGTTTAATGCCTACTGCATAATGATATGGTAACGTCATAGTTTACCAGTATTTTATCGTGGCAAGTTTTAAAACGATCCTCAAGAATGAAGTTCGTTATCAAGATGTTTAGCGATAAGAAGTTGGATAAGTGCGCAATGTAAAAAGAAAAAAAATATACCATCACTGTATAATCCAGAAGAAGAAAGAAGGTTAAAAGAGGGCCAGGTACTCCAGGAAATCGTATTTCAATACTTTGACAATTTTTTTGGTCACATTTAATAGGGGGTAAGCCTATTGTCAGTTACCGGACACTTGTAGATCCTCCAACTGAAAATTTCCTTGTCGGTAAAAGCCAACAACACAGTATAGGATCAAACCTAGGACCTCGGAACTCGGAAGCGAACTTTACGCCAATTGAAAAAGTCGCGTTTGCCAGAAAGACGTTTCTAATTAATTATTTTGTAAGCCTTATTGTTTAGGTTTATTCTGGAGACATTTCAGTCAGAAAAAGTTACCATTAACAAAAAAGTTACCAGTTAAGTTTCCGAAGAATTTTTTTGTTATCAAAGTCACTACAATATAGATATTGAACTAAAACTCTAAGGCCCAATTTCACCAGTATAGGATTAAATTAATGCTCGGATAAATTTATACTACAAACGGATCAAAATGTGGTAAGCTTTTGTTATCATAGAACGTCCAACATATATAGTTGAAGATTTTAAATTAGACGGATTCCTGCCGTGAATAAAAGAAAAATCCTTGGTTTGACTTTTATGATATGTGACAGCTGCTGCAGACATAGAAATAAAATAATCAGCTGTAGCAAAGTGGCCATATTTGATTTTAGTAGATAGAAGCTATACCGCCAAGTTCAACGGTGTGCATTTTAAATCTTGAATTAGAGTATTTCCTTTGCAACACGTAAAAGTCAATACTGCGACAAGTTTAAAATACTGCAACAACAATTAATACCTATAGTAATAAAGGCTATCACATTTTACTGGTTAGTGGTATAAAGTTATCTTCGTATTAATTAAACCATAAGTTGGTGAAATTGGGCATAAGATGAAGACTATATCTAGGAATAAACCTATACACAACTAATATTAAAATAACGAACGTTGGTTCTCTAAAAGAAAAGTTCTTGTTAAATTTGACCTGTTAAAATTTTATTTGATTGAGTAAATCAAATTGTTTTTGTTAAAATAAAAACGAATAATCGTTTGTTGCGAACACTTTTCATTCGTTCTTCTTATATTTTGTATATTAATTAATTTTTATGACTAGTACCTATCTGATGGCTAAAAAACTAGGGCTTGGCGACATATATTCTTAGTAAATTATTTCTAGAGAATTATGCAAAATTCTTAATTTGCCTTTGTGACGAATTAAAAAAGCTCGCTTTAGGATTTCTTTTCCAAACGACAAAACCGAACTATCTTTCCGTCTGTATTTCAAGAGTCGCTAAAAAAAGGCTTTGTACGGCATTTTGCGAATGCTCCCCTGGGTAGCTATCGCATTTAAGTAGAAAATCTGTCGCCAAGCACCTAACAGAGTTTTCCGGCAGCAGTCCTTGAGATCTAGTGAAATTACAGGCTATTGAGACTTAACAACTATGTCTCAAACTCAAGGTGACGGGCGCAGTGCAATTCTTTACTTGTGACGAAATGCATCTGTTATAGGCAGAGGTTAATCCGCTTGACATCAGGTGGGCCTCGAGCTTGTTTCGTCACCAAACAAAAAATAAGTAAAATTACGGGCACATGAAACTCAACAACTGTAGGTATGTCTCAATGTGACGGGCGCTGTGCTGTTCGTAATTTTTGATGGAATGCATCTGTTATAGGCAGGTGCTGCCGCTTAACATCAGGCGGGTCTCATGCTTGTTCCGTCACAATTACATAAAAAAAATTACAAGCATGATACAGATAACTTAACATAGTTTATAATATTAACGAATACATAAAAACATTTAAAGAAAACATTTTAACTTTATTTCTTTATGTAAGTATATGGTATTATATTGATTATTTTTAAAACAAATTAATACTAAGATAAAATAATGACAAAAGAATAATATAAAATTAAAAATAAACATTTAGTTACAATTCCGCCTAAATTTACTTTTAGGCCGAAGTGATGTCAGAAAGAAACACCTAGTTATTAATTTTTTTTACCTTGTTATAGTTATCGAGAAATTTCTTGATCGTGCCCTTCGAGTTTAGACTTTATTAATCTTAAATTAAAGCGCTCATAGCGAAGTGTGATTAGCTGTTCTTAACCGATGAGTAAAGTTAAACATCGTCCGCCGAAGTCATGAGTCGGATGGGTGACCGCTAGTGACATTACTACTGAGCGCTTTCGTGCTTCGGAGGGCACGATAAGCCGTCTGTCCCGGTTGTTGTTTTACGGATTTGATGGTAGTCGTTATAGCATGGTTGTAAAACATTATCGAATACCCGCCTGGCTAGCTACCACACTCAAGTAGAAAATCTGTCGCCAAGCACCCAAAGGTGTATTCCGGCAGCTGTCCTTGTTGGCGTTTCTGCCGTCACTTTTTATGTCTTACTTATGTTCTTATGGCTCAGCAGGAAAATGCAGGGGATTTAACTAGATATATTTTACATTGTTAAAATATTTTTCGTACTGTACTGTATTAGCCAGATTGTGTATTGCTGAACACAGCCTCCCCCATTATCCGAGGGGTATGCCATAATCCTCACGCACGGCAGGCGTCTTGTGGATCGTAGTGTGAGATGTCAGTTCCTCAGAAAGCGCTGCTGCCCACCTTCTGGTGTTTCCCTTAGTCGCCTCTTACAACAGTAGAGATAAAGGGATGGCATTCTAGCCCGGCCACATATACCTAGCCCCACGGACATATTTCAAATATGTTAATTTAAAGTTTTCTACAAAAATATATGGTTATAGATTTCCACAAAATTCAGCCTGAATCTATTAAAAATTAGTTAAGATGATAGTGGTTTAAGATGATTATCATCTTTTTCATCTTTTAACAACTATGTAATTCTAGTAAACAAACGATTGATTTGATTTCATATAATATTCATCACCCTTTTAGAAATATACATCATACTCTTCCTCGCTCTCATCAATACTTCCAATTACTTCTTATTACCAAATCAAGTTTTAACAGGAGTGGCGACCATGTAGTAGTAGCAGATATGATTTAAAACTCGACGCCTTCAACAGCCCTTCCAAAGACTGAAGATACAAGTCGTTTGTTTTATAAAATCTCTTCAACCCGATTTTGCTCATCTCAATATTCTCATTCAACTGCATAAACTCTTTTATCTACCTTCTTTAAAGCCTCGCATTTAGATCCGTAAATGTGCAGGTCTTGTTATGGATATGGAGTAAATCTTCCCATCAGCTTAAGATCTTTCATCTACCCTGATACTTTCCCTTATATTTCAATCTTCACATTTTATTCTACGAGTGCTTCCATGTATCAACAGTTGACTGTATACTGCTCTGATCAACTCACAATATTCCAAACAGCACTTGACGGGGCATCTAATCAACGCAAAATATAATAAATGCTTGCAAATGACCCGGTGTTTTTGCATAACTGACCAATGAGCCTGATGAATTGTGAAAATAGGATTTCTTGTCCTTCGACCAGGCTTGAAACTAAAATTGTGCAAATCAAACGCATTATCGAGACCTCTGGTGTTGCATATTGTGGGCGTCGGTGGGCTTCTGATCGTTTGCCATCCTATCCCATTAAAAAAAAACTTTAGCTCATACCCATACCGCGATATAATAACTTAATTCCGTCAAGATTTATATATTACCTTCTCTCTTGTTTTTAGATGGAAGACCTGTAAAAATGGCCTCTTCTTGCAACAACTACATAGATACTCACCTTATCATGTCAGTCCACTCGTCCATTCCATCTTAACCTACCACTTTTCAGTTATTATTAAATTTAATGCACATTTTACTTCATACGCACTTACTTTTATCACTATAGTCTTTAGAAATTGATCAACTTTTTTCAAACAGTCGTTTTCTATTCGAGAGTCTTTCATAATAGATCTCCCATTTTGTCTACTTTCCATCATAATGAAAGAATCTCTCCCTATTCATCGATTACAAATTTTACCAAAACATAAACTTTGGCTTATTTTTCTCTATCCTTAGATATTTATATTTCTCAAGCCTTACTGTAGCAATACTTCACAAATTGCATGTGATACGTAAATAGACGTAATGTCTTCATTCTCTCGTAATACAAATAATTTCTCGTTTGCGGTAAAAATGCTGTAACTGTTGTAATGGTAAACAATGCATTAAGAAAACATAATTGTACGTCATAGAAACTCGGTAACGAAATTTTAAGGGGTTCTTAAAATAGAAACGTAAACATTTTTCGTAACAAAATAAAAACTGTTTTAGACCAAAAATTGCTCAGTACGAGACTTTACTTTGGGAGTATTGTTTTGGGGAATGATGTAAGAACACAAATTACATTGAGAGGGATCACAATGACGTGGATGCTAACTGTACTTATTGTACATTTTATATTTAACCACATTTTTATCGGTTTACATTAATTTCCTCAGAAGTACGAAGATACTTTTTGTGTTTAAATTTATATATTTTTTATATATCCTAATATTTGTTTATAAAGGTGTTGTTTCACGACTTGCCTTCGTTTCTCTGGAACTAAAGCATAATGTTGGAATCCTCAACAATCTGAAATCGTTTCTTAGTCGTTTATTAGAATTTTAATAAACAATTTTTATTTTTTCATGTATTACGATTCCGCAGTTGTAAAGGTAAGATGTACGGACGAACAACGGACAAAAGGCAGATGGATGGACAGGCGTCTATGCAGATCGAGAAGCTTACGAAAAATAAAACAAATATTATATATATTAAGTAGACAAGGTTCAATCTCAAGGCTACCTTTGTTTTCACCTTTTGTTTGGTCAAGATACGCTAAAGTTCATAAAATAATGCACATAGATGCGGTTTTAATTGAAATTTTAAGCACGGATTTGTTGATGATATTATTAGTCACATTAGCGTCCCTAAATTAGGTGTTAAAATTCAACATCATATTGAAGAGGAAAAAAAATAATTTGAAAACAGCTGCATTTAAATTATTTTTATGTACCTATTTATCAAGTAGTTATGAAAAAAACCTTCAGCATGGATTATTTGCCAAAATGATCTCTGAAATGGAGGTACGCCTCAAAGTGACCTAAGTCAAGGAATCACGCCTTTGTGGATAAAGTGCCGTTTTCTCACATGGAAGGAACCCTAAAAATTGTTATAACGAAATACCTACTTAGTCGCTAAATGAAATTTTGTAATTTGTATTTCTCCTATAGTCTCAGCCTTGGCTAACCAAAATACAGTTAGTCAAATATAATTTAAAACAAAATAAATACAGTATTTACGGATGGGAATATTTAATTATTATATGAGCGGTCGCGGCCGTTTCTACCCCTTTACGGCAATATAACTTTCTAAAAACATTTTTATTGCTCTGGTTCCTCTTTTTGAAATGTACCGCTTTGTTGGGCTTGAATTATTATCAGAGAACAACCATAACTTTGGTTATTTCGTTTATTTTTTAGGGGTGCGTGGTTGTTGCAGTAGTTTAGTGGTTTTGAACTCGATATACTTAACTATCGTTATAATGTTACAACTAATGCTGGTTTTGACTGTGACAAAGACTAGTTAAAAACGTGCGTATTAATGTTATCATCGTTGGTGGTGAATTATGCACAGGCTCGTCATAGCAGTGTACAGACCTCTTTAACGTTAATGGTATAAGCTACTCGTATTTTGTTGTAGGCACGAGTTAAATAGATACTGTTCAAAAGAGGGACGAATAGCAGCATAGGTACGGTCTCAACAAAAAGAGTTGCTCCATGGAAGAAATAAATCGAATAAAAAAAACCAGCCAAGCGCGAGTCAGACTCACGCACGAAGGGTTCCGTACCATTATCTGTAACCTATAATCTTGCAAGTTGCAGACACTTTTCGTAGTGTCCGATTGAACTGGGTAGGTATGTTCCTGTCCTAGGTAGGTACGAACCCTAAATAGTGATCTCACTAATTGTTTATTTTTGTAATTAAATTAACAACTCTAAATACGGTGAATTCTGCATTTGTAGGGTTTTGGAAGCCCTACAAATGCAGAATTCACCGTATTTAGAGTTATTAATTTAATCAATCAAATTGAGACACTGTAAAACCTTTGTTTTAAAATGTTTGCAGGTTGGAGAAAACATTTCTTCATTTTTAACTTACATCTTAACTTAGGTGCTTAAATCTTTTTTAATATGTATTTTTATGTTTGCAATAACGCATGCTCTGCCGATTACATGACAAAATTACAAATTATGGCGCTTACATATACATCATTTGCGTTATATAGATCATTTGCGTTTTGCCACCTCTTCCTTCAACTGCTTTAAAGGTGTATAAAGCAGTAAAGCAAAACGGTAATGCAAAAAATATTGTCTGTAGGTCCATGGATTGCTCCCCACGCCGGTTTAATCTTCACATCATGGTAGAAGTTTATTTTGTGATTGCTTATTTGGCTAGCTACCAATATCAAGCAGAAAATCTGTCGCCAAGCATCTAAAAATGTGTTCCCACAGCAGTCTTTGAGAGCCAGTAAATGAATCAAGAAATTCAGGTACATAATACTTAATATCCGTATGTTTCAGAGTTATGGGCGCAGTGCAGTTCGCCACTAGTGACGAATAGCATCTGTTACAGGCAGACGTCCCGTGGGGTGCCGGGCTAGAATGACACCCCCCCATCTCTTCCCGTGGAAAAATAAAACTAAGGGAAACATACCGGAAGGTGGGCAGCAGCGCCTTCTGAGAAATTAACACCAATAACTGCGTGGGGATTATGGCAAAACCCCCCTAATGAATAGCACATAAACAATTCGGCCCCCAGTCCCCGGCAGCTCTATTATTCCAGGCCCTAGTAGCGAGCCAGGTAACGGTGGAGCGGGGGGTGCGAAGAATCCCCAGAAGATGCAATGCTACCAATATTTTTAATAATGTAAAAATATCATTAAAATTATGTTAAACCTTGCCAAGAAGCGCTCGTAGCGTAGCTTTCTTAGTCTATTATATCCAGCGGACGTCGATTCACAATTCACCTTGTTAATCAACGTCCGCTGGGGTCATAACTTGGATGGGTAACCACTAGTGGTTACTGCTGAGCACTTCCGTGCTCCGGAGGGTACCTTTCGGCCGGGCCCACGTTACAGCATGGTGGTAGGGCATTTTGCCAACGCCCGCCTGGCTAGCTACCACCCTTAATTAGAAAATCTGTCCGGAGAACCAGTAATTCTAGATTAGCCTGAACTTAATCTTCGACCACATTATCACTTATCATCAGATGAGAAATCAATGGCTGTCATCTATATAAAAATAAAGGATGGTATTGTTTTAAGCATTTCATTAATGTTTTGATTTACTTAAGTATGTAAACCAAACTTTCTCTCAGTCTTTTCAAACCTTGCTATTTCTGCATCGCTGTCTCTCTTTCACACTTACTCATAGACATATCGCGATGGATTTTTGACTCTTATTAGCCTTTCCTAATATGCTATTTAACAGTATTTTTTTTCGGTAGGTACTCTAATCCTTGGTACCTACAATTTCATATTAACCGCGATTGAGTGCATGCTTTTTTATTTAAATTAATTAACAGCTTTTGGGCCGCGGCTCCGCTCGCGCTGTTGTTATCGCTCATAACCATTAACCTCTTCTTGCGCAGTTATCAGTTATTATCCTATGACCTTTCCATGGTCTCAAACTATTTCCATACCATATTTTTCTCTCGTAAATTTGTAATTTTGTAATATTTCCATACCAAATTTTATACCCATCGATCCAGTAGTTTTAGCGTGAAAGCGAGACAGACAGATAGACAGAGTTACTTTCGCATTAATAATATATGTATGGATTTTCAATTTAAGGTGAGCAAGTGGATTTAATTTCTTTTATAACATCTTTGATAATAAGAATCAAAAAAATGTAACTTTCAGAAATATTAAAAAAAATCTTTTAAATAGAGTAACATCTTTTAAATATTTTTATGTTTGCAATAACGCATGCTCTGCGGATTACATTTCATAACAAAATTACAAATTTAAGAGACGAAAATTTTTTTTCCCGCACTTGACTTAAATTTTTTCTCTCGTAAATTTTTAATTTTGTTATGTAATGTAATCCGCAGAGCATGCGTTATTGCAAACATAAAAATATTAAAAAAGATGTTACTCTATTTAAAAGATTTTTTTAAATATTTCTGAAAGTTACATTATTTTGATTCCTATTAAAGTAACATCTTTAAGTTTAAATTCCATGTCATAGCTGACTAAAACATGTACCTACTTTGTGGACTCTGTGCCAAGCAAGTACCTGAGGGAGAAACGAGTACCGTTACCGGCTAACGCTTCCAAGAAGGTCATGCGCAGTAAAACTAAAATTCCACTTTTTTCAATATCTTACTTTTTTCAAGCAGTGAGTTCTAAGCTGGGTTAAGAAATTTGTTCCATCCTTCTGATAAAAATCTGGAGGTAGGTATTTAGAATTTTAAATAATATTTTTCAAATAAACGTAACAGAATTTCAACACTGAATAGTATGAAATAACTTGATGAAGTCGGTACTTTTTTTTTTTTTATTGCTAATAGGTAAGCCTTTGATTATACGGTGCTGAGACATGGACCCTTAAAGCACCAGACCGTAAACGCATTGACGCATTCCAGATGTGGCGCTGGAGAAGGATGCTGCGAATACCATGGACTGCGCATCGGACCAACAACTCCATCTTTAAGCAACTGCAAGTCAGAACCAGACTTTCATCGACATGCCTAAAGAGATGCCTCGAGTACTTCGGTTACATAGCCAGAAAAGATGGTGACAATCTGGACAGGCTGATGGTCACTGGCAAGATAGAAGGAAAAAGATCTCGAGGTCGCAGTCCAATGCGTTGGTCCGACCAGATACGCTCCACACTTGAAATTCTAGTGCATGTGGCACTACAAATTGCAGCCAACAGATCCAGATGGCGCTCACTTACCAAGGAGCGAATACTTGATGGAGGGGGTCACGACCCTCAATAATGAGGAAAACGAATAACGGAGGGAAGCCTTTGACCACAATCTCACCTGATGGTAAGTGATGATGTGGTCGAAGGTATGCTATGCTGATTCAAAACATTGACCTCACATTAAAATAGTCAGACTGCAGAAGTTATTTTATTATATTTCAGTGTTGGAAGTCGGTTTCGTTTTTTATCGACCACAGCAAGTATCATTAAATCATTCAAGTAAGCAAAATACATCTTCAGTTAATTGACTATTACTGAAAAACTACTTAACAAATTTTGATAAAATTTATATGGGACCATCTCGGACGTATAATCTATCCTACAACAAAGAAAAAATCATCAAATTCAATAACAAACAATTGAAAAACATACAATAGAATTAAGAAGAACATGAAATTTTGAAGCAGTGATAGCTCTGTGGCATTGGCTATAGACTGCCATGCAGCAGGGCCATGGTTCGAATCCCGCCGCGGGATTGAGATTCACCGCATGTTGGAAGGGCATTTTGCGAATGCCCGCCTGGCTAGCGACTACCCTCAAGTAGATAATCTGTCTAAGCCAAGCACCTACCGGTGTGTTCCGGCAACTGTCCTTGAGAGCCAGTAATTCTAGGTTAAGCCTGTTAACACCTTCGATCACATCATCTCTTACCATTAGGTGAGATAGTGGCCAAATGATTACGTATCAGTAATTTAAAAAAAGAAGACAAGAAAACTTTTTTTAAGAAAAAAAAAGAAGTTAATAAAAGTTTTAGGTTAAAATATATTTATTGTTAATCCAATAAATCAGTACTCAGTACTAATATTATAAATGCGAAAGTAACTCTGTCTGTCTGTCTGTCTGTCTGTTACGCTTTGACGCCAAAACTACTGGACCGATTTGAATGAAATTTGGTATGGAGATAGTTTGAGACCCGGGAAAAAACATAGGATAGCTTTTATCCAACTGCGCAAAAAGAGTTTAATGTTTTCGCGCGATAACCGACATACGCGCGGGTGGAGCCGCGCCCGGAAAGCTAGTAATATATAAAATATTGAAATTTCAAGGGCAGAGTTCACAACGACTTGGTTAACTTTAGAAAAAAACCTTTATGTGCGTATCCATTCGTATATCAGATACATATCGTAACATAATTGCTTTAGAACCTTGTCACCATATGATGAGAGAGCCACACATGAGAGTTTTCAAAGAAACGGGAAAATAAAGCAAAGGGTAAAGGTAGTAAGCCTGTCTCAGATAACGTATGTTTGAACAAATCCCACACATTAACACCCACCAGACGCCTCATGTCGCCGACGAATCGACTCAAACCACTTAATGACAAATGAGACTAAATATTGACAGCATGCAACATAAAAACAAAGGGACCGGTCTGGGGGCGGGCGGTGTCAATCACAAGAACAAATAACGAAATGTTTGACGAACGAATTACGTGACAACTTTAGTTCTGTTTGTTCTCTTGTTTACAATCCTGTGAGGCTGGCGACTGGGACTTTGGGAAATTGCGACACGGTAGAAAAAATAGGGATTTTGAAGCCAAATGTGTTGGCGGATGTACGCTAGCACTATTGTTTGTCTGTGGCGTAGGTAAGAAACGCGAGAAGGGTGGCAGCTGTGATTCCACGGCAGCCGTTTTGCAATTCGATATACAGAATTCGAATGATCATTATCGAATTATTTGGAAAAAGTATTTCGTTAGAATTATGCACCAGGAAGTTAATAGTTTAAAATAAATTAGTACCTTCATACAATACGAAAATTCTTATTTCGTATTACGTAACCAAAGTCGGATTTGATTAATCCCGAAAATATTTTATAGCTCTCAAGCTCAATGTGTTGGTTAAGTACCTATATAATAATCGTTTTAATGTTTAAGTAGATAATTAAAGAATGAAGTAAAAAAAGACTAATATTATAAATGCGAATGTATGTGAGTGTATGACGATATAATATATGACATGATCATATACACTCAATTATGAAAACTGATATGAAAAGTATCCACGTAGGATCAAGGACAGGCACTATAAATATTGTTAAGTTAAATCCCAATCGGTTCAGCCGTTTCACGCGTTATTATCTGAACCGATTGGGATTTAACTTAAGAATATTTATACTGATACTGATATGAAACGTGGATACGTTATCGGTTTTCATTTTTGACAGTTTTCATGTTTGTTTCATTATTGTCTCCGCAGGAAAAACCGTAGGGTGCCGCTAATATAATATACAGTATAGTATAATATATTCTTTTGAAAATATTTTGACTTTCAAGAATTCAAGTTAGTATCTAATGCAATGGTTTTTTTTATTACAAAACATGTGCATATATGTCATCGCATGTTTATAGTATAAGTTATCATAATGACTGCTGGTGAAGTGGCAAATGCGTTGCTTTGGAATTCCAAGACCTCAGTTCGTTCCCACTTCCCAGTGACAGACGATTATAGTTATAATGACATAAACATTTTCAGTCCGGGGCCTGGCCAGTGCCACGCCCGTAGACGCCAAGTAGCTGGCAATAGGCTCATCTCATCATATAGAGAAATTACATATTTTTTATTTTTATTTAATACAAAGATTATGAGTGTAAACACCGATTGCTTAGACCAAAACATACTAGGCGTAACGTTGGTGTTTGGACACGTTTAAAAATAAATAATTTTGCTGCTGTACATCCACGGTGATATATGTTTTGGGTACTAAAATAGTTTGTTTCATTTCAAAATGGCAAAATTCTTCACCTTTGTGATATCCATTTACCAAACCTCAAACAAAAGTAATAAAATTACAAATTAATCATTAAAAGCTTTGATCAGTTTGATCAAAACTTCAATAGGCACAGTTCCTGGTAATGAAGTCTCGAGAAAATTCTGACTTTAAACCAATGATTAGAAACTTTAGAAAGTCGTAACTGTCCAGGCAATAACCGCAATGACATGTCGCGAACCGTGAGACAAAACAATAGCTGGATCGTGGGAACAGTGATTGCCCACCCCGGGGTCGCGGGTTCGATTCCCGGCTCGCAACGCGTGACGGTGGGGTGCGAAACGAAACTCACAGAGAAGGTAAGTATATAACCGGAATTTGTTTTCGTTTGAATTTCAATTATTATTTAAGTTTTTGGGTACCTGATTTTGGCAGCACATCTAGCTTACGCAGACATTTGACCAAATTAAAATAGGTATGACGCGGAGACGTTGTTCAACAGTGGATGTTTCGGTGATGATAATGAAAATAAGTCTTAATCAAAGATTTAAAATCATTAAAGCATTTTTTCGCCTTTCGAAATATGAATGGTTTATCATGTTATTTTGATATCGAGTGTTACCGTCATATGTTAATGCCACGAGGACTAAAGTGCTCGGATATGGGGACGGGTAAAGTTGTGAGAAGAACGGATGTAGAACTATCTAAAGTTATTTCATCCTTTTTTTAAACCAACACCAGTGGTTGTATAGTAAAAGTAGTTGTGCTGCCCTGTGGAAACTTTATTTACTTTAACTTACTGAGGTAAATTAAGAAATCATAAGACCATATTTATGGTATTTTTTTTATTGTTTATGATATTTATGATGAACATAGGCTATAAAATATTTTCAAAAATAATGATTTTTTGCTTCAATTTTTGTACCTTGCCTAAAAACGGGGCGAGCCGCTCGTATTAAATATTTTTTATTTTAGCGACGTAACTTTTGTATATCGAAGTTAACGCCGAATTAATTATTCGAATATTTTTATAAAAGATTTTTTCAATGCAATGTGCAAAAATTTTGTGTTATAACGATGAGAAACCTACACCGAACCTACCTAACCTAACCTACACCGAATGTAACTCCAGTGTTTTTTTAAAATACTTATTGACTTATTTGTTCCCCGATTACCTTTTCTGTTTGTGTTCCTCTCTGTAGCAACTATAGTCACCGCCCTGCCAAATTACTTGTATGTAGCCGTATCCATTTTCAGAAAGAAAAAAAAAACCAAATAGTCAAATGCCTGAGACTAAAGGCAGTACCTACAGTTATTTTTATTTAACGGCCACTGGTGGTGGCTGATACCAGTCGAGTAGTTAACCAAATTCGGATTTAATAAGATTATTAAGTTCTTAAGTAATAAAAATATGTAAAATGTTCCCGAGCAATTAATAACCTATTAACTAGCGGCCTGCCACGGCTTCACAAGGGTAATTAACAAAAATTTCAAGAAAAATACAAGTGTTTGAAAATATTCTATGGCCTACATTCATCAGGATTAATGTAGGGTTCTGAAAGTAAAGGAATTTTTAAAATCGGTCCAGTCATTTTTTAGTTTATTCATTACATACAAATATATAAACCTTTCCCTCTTTATAATATTAGTGTAGATTGGTGATTATACCTATATGTAATATTGTTTTTTGTGATTATATAATTAACTAGCTGTACCCGCGACTTCGTTCGCGATTGCCGTACCTGCAGACTAATTATTCACATTTGTGCACTGTTTATCCCATATTAAGCAACACTGTGGTCTGCGGTGAAGCACTCTTATAGTAAACATAGCTCAGAATGGAGCTTTTTAATTTTGATTTCAAAACTCCCGGGTTGTATTTTCCAGAAGACAGTAGTTAAGTAACTCAGAGAGTTCTTTCCCGGTTCGCACAATAAATGTTGAAGTAAAGTACATTGTGCGTTTTTTTACAATTTCGATTTTAAAACGGCGGTTTGTTTGACGGTGGAACGAACATATTTTTTTTATTTCTCATTCTCGGAAAGTAGTGTTTGTTTGATTTGAGTAGCGGGTAGTAGAGGCTCCTTCCCACCTAAGGCCGGAAAAAACTCATAGCAAATGCTTCCTTCTCTTGGGCTGGAATGATTTGTAACAATGGTAACCATTGGTGTAAACAAACTTATACGTCTAAGATTTTTCGTTGTAAAATACTCTGTTGTTATAAAAAAAATTAATAACAACTATGTTTGGCAGGGTTAAAAAAAACTAACTTACATTGTTCTAACTCCTTTTTTTTTTTTTTTTTTTTTTTTTTTTTTTTTTTTTCTCGCTGGGAAAAATGCGTTACGCATACCCCCCCATGGGGGATGGGGGGGTTATGTGGGACTCCCCGGTAGAAGACCGGTATACCCACTAAACGACCCAGCGGCATTCCAGCATCGTCTGTATGGAGGAGGACTGGGAGACTGGCAGAGCCTTTACGTCCAGTCCTCCGCCGACGACCGCCCGCTTTACAGCGGGGCCTACATGCCCCTCCCTACGGGAGGGGCTCGGGAATGACCAGGAATGCGTGGCCATTCCCGCCCGACGGAGGTGGTGAGCATGTGCAATGCGAGAGAAGACGCCCCCGCGCCTGTCTCTCGCTACTCACCACCGGGAGGGGGAAGGTGATTGTTCAATCGCCTTCTCCCGCCCCTTCGACGTCTGCGCAGTGGCGCAGCAAGGGGGTCTTCCTCCCTTGCGCGCTCTGCCACCTCCTTTTGCGATATCACGTCTTCACAAAAGGAGGCGACCGCTGCCCAGGCCTCTTCGCTCCCCAACATGGCATTGACCACGCTGGGAAGAGAGAGGTCCGGCCCGATAGCATTAACCAAGCTGCGGCGCAGCTCGGTCCACGACGCACACACCTCTAGGGTGTGCTGCGCCGTGTCTTCCACCGCGGGACAATGGTGGCACGCTGCTGCTTCCTCCCTTCCGATCCGGTGCAGGTATGAGCCGAAGCACCCATGCCCGGTCAACACCTGCACCAGACGGAACGAGAGGAAGCCATGGGGCCGTCCCAACCAATCCTGCAGGACTGGCCCAAGCGCATCGAGTGTACGGCGCCCAAAAGTGGCGGCGGCGAGGTCCTCCATCCAATGATGGACGACAGCGTCCCTCGCCTCACGCCGGACGGCCTCTCGCTCCTCCAAGGCGGGGTGTTCCCCGCGGGCTTTGCGCCCCGCCGTCCACTCGTACACTCTGGCGAGCACTCCCGCCTCGAGCTCCCAAGGAGGGGTGCCAGCCAGAGCGCACGCCGCCGCGAAACCCACCGATCGGTAGGCCCTCGCCACCCGCAGTGCAATGGCCCTTTGGGGCCTGCGGAGTGAGGTGGCGTTCTCCCTCCTTTGGAGGGAGTCCGCCCAGATTGGGGCCCCGTATAGGGCCATGCTCTTCAAGATGCCGGCGTACAAGCGCCGGCATCGTGCCCTTGGCCCCCCCACATTCGGAAGGAGCCACGAGAGGGCGCCCGCAACCTTAAGCAGGCGCGTCGACAGCCCGCTGAAGTGCGGGCCGAAGCGCCACCTGCTGTCGAGGACTAGGCCCAGATATTTCATCTGGGCCTTCACCTCGATCCTGACACCCTCCACGACAATGTGGGTGTCAGGGGGAATGCGCTGCCGAGGCCCGTGGAAAAACACGGCCTCGGTCTTCTCCAACGCCACCCTCAATCCAAGTCGGCGGATCCTTCCCGCGACTAGGGATCCGCCGGCCGAGGCCAGACTCGCCGCCTCTCTAAAGTCTCCCCCCCGGGCGGTGAGAAGAGTGTCATC
Organism: Plagodis dolabraria; assembly: GCA_963854805.1. Lineage (NCBI taxonomy): Eukaryota > Metazoa > Arthropoda > Insecta > Lepidoptera > Geometridae > Plagodis > Plagodis dolabraria. The sequence continues at coordinate 26,919,621 of OY978444.1, forward strand.
CGCATAGCAGATGACACTCGTGCCACGGAGGAGACTTCCCCGCAGGAGCCAGTCGAATCCGATGTTCCAAAGGAGTGGTCCCAGGACAGACCCCTGTGGAACACCGGACCCCACATCATACCGACGGAGCTGGCCCGCGCGATCTACAAGGAGGACAGCTCGGTCCCCCAGGTAGTCGGCCAGGAGACACCGCAGATACCGAGGCACTCCGTGATAGCGGAGCGCCTCCAAGATTGTCGAATGGGGGACGGAGTTGAAGGCATTGGCTATGTCAAACGACACAGCCAAAACCCCGTCCCCTGCCTCCGTCGCCTCCCGCACCTGGCCCTTGAGTCGGGCCAACGCGTCCACGGTCGAACGCCCCCTTCGAAAGCCGAATTGGGCGTCCGACAGTTCCGGCCCGACCCCCCGCAGGTGGCCTTTAAGCCTGTTGGCGATGATCCCCTCGAACATTTTACCGACCTCATCCAGCAAAACGATGGGTCGGTATGCCGAGGGGGAGTCCGCCGGGCGTCCCTCCTTCCGGAGGAGGCACAACTGCCCCTCCTTCCAAGGCTTCGGGAACCTTCCAGCCGTGAAACACGTGCTGAATAGGTCCCGAAACCTCTCGCCCATTTGGAAGGCGGCAATGGCCACCACCCGCGCGGGGACGCCATCCGGCCCAGGGGCCGTCCTCTTCGCGCGGAGTCGGAGAATCTCCCCTTCAAACTCCGTCCCCGTCACCGGAGAAGCCTCCTCTTCCTCCTCCTCCAGCGGGGCCGCCCCCTGCGGGGGATCCATCACTGGTGGGGCGAAGTTGGACCCGTTCGGAAACAGGGACCGGACCACCCCATCCAGTAATGCCGGCTCGAGAGACTCCGTCAGCGGGGGACCATAGGGGCGCAGTTTGTTCCGCGCCGCCTTGTATGGTCTCCCATACGGGTCCCTGTCGAGACCCTCCAGCAATTCGGCTTTCGCCGCGTCATCGGCGGCGCCAATGGCCGATTTGAGGACCCTCCTCGCCTCAACGTACGCAGCGTAAAGGAGGTCCTCGCTGGCCTCATCCCGGTGGCTGCGCCGTCGACTCCGCGTGTAGGCTCTCCTTGCCTCCACACAGGCTGCTCGGAGCCCCGCTAACTCCTCCGACCACCAATAAACGGCGCGACGGGGAGGTGGGCGGCGAGACCGAGGCATGCTGGCGTTGCACACCTCGGTCAGGGACTTCCTGATTTCGGCCGCTGCGGAGTCCACGTCCAGGACCTCGAGAGGGGGAGCGAGCCAGTCCTGGACGAATGCTGCCTCCATTGCCGCTTCCCGGTCTAGGCGGGTGAGAGCCCACCGTGGAAAGGGAGAACGGCCCGAGGGGACCGTCCTCCGGGGGCCCTGGGTGGAGATGTCGAACCGCACGTATCGGTGGTCCGACAAAGTCTCCACCATCTCCACCCGCCAGCTCATGACGCGGGCAGCTAGAACGGGGGTGGCGAACGAGACGTCCACCACTGACCCTCCCCGTTGCCGCACACACGTCTGGACCGAGCCTCTGTTGAGGAGGGACACACCGGACGAGGCCGCCCAGTATTCCACTGCACGACCCCGGACGTTACAAGTGGCGGCCGGGTTACCCCAGACCACCGACTTGGCGTTAAGGTCGCCCAAAACGGCGACCTGGCGCGGCGCCGCCCTACCGACGACTGCGGTCAAGATTTCGAGAAAATTCTCGAAATCCGACAGAGGGCGGTTTGGGGAGAAATAAACGCCCACGAAAGCTATATCTCCCCACGCGGCGGCCACATATCCCGGTCCCCTCTCTAAGAGCGAGAGGGGAGGGGAGTCTGTGGAAGACCGCGACACCATTGCCACCAAGCCATCCCGATCACCCAGCCAACGGCCAGGGATCGAGTATGGCTCAGCAACCACCGCCACGTCCACCAACCACTCAGCCATGGACTGCAACAGCAGGTCCTGGGCTGTTTTGCAGTGGTTGGTGTTCGCCTGGAGGATACGATGCTCGACCCTATCCATCAATTGGACATCGCACCTCCCTCATCGGCCGCCGGAGTTCCCTTTTCAGGGACGGCGGTAGCCAAGGCAGGCTGGGTCGGCGCCTGCACTTTGCCCTTCTTGGGGGGAGGATTGCAGTTCCTCCCCTTCATGATATGACCCGCCGGGCGGCCGCTGGCGGCGCACACTGCGCAGCGTGGCGTGGTGGCCGTGCAGGAGGCGGACTTGTGCCCCTCTTTGCCGCAGCGGTAGCAGCTGTCCGCCCTGTCCACCTCGGACGGGCAAAGGGCCCGGGTGTGCCCGATCCCGAAGCACCTGAAGCAGCGCAGAGGCTGATCTTCCAGTGCTCGGACTCCGCAGGAGCTGAAACCCACTGTAAGCCGTCCTTTGGCGAGGACGGCTCTGGCCGCTGTGATTGGGCACTCGAGGCGGATGGTACCCATACCACCCCGGCCAGACCGGATGCCCCCCCTGCCCTGCACCGCTGCGACGTCGCAACCCCCCATTGCTGCGACTGCCGCCACCACCTCCTCTTTGGTGACCGAATCGTCCAGATTGGTCACCTCCAAGGTCGCCAACTTAACAGGCCTGACGACCTTAGCCGCGTCCGCGATGACCTCCTTCATTTTGGAGGCGAAGAGGTCCGCGTTGGCACCGCCCTGAGCCCCCGGGAACTCGAAAATTCGAGACCCGGCTTGTGTCCGGCGGCACGTGATTGGTCCGATCCCCAGTTGGGTCGGGTCGGCGCTAGCACGTGCCCGCTTGAGGACGGACTCATAAGTCTCGCCTCGATCCGCAGCCTCCACGGTGAGCGTCACCACAACGGCTGCGGTTTTAGGGGGAACCAGGGGTTTAGGTTTCCCCAGACCAGCGGGGGCCCTTTTGGCTACCGGAGCAGCGGAGGGGGGCTTCGGGGCTGACTTCTTCCCCTTCCCTTTTCCCTTACTGGTCGCCTGGGACGGGAAGGGAGCGGCGGCTGTGGGGATGGCAGGGGGGGCGGCCGCCTTCGTCTTGGCCTTGCCCTTTCCCCTTTTAACCACCTCCGTCCAAGGTTGGACGGAGGGAGTGGAGGAGGGTAGGAATGCATCCTCCGTTTGGGAGGATGGCCCCGGCTTGTTTGGCCTCGTGTCCGCCTTTTGGGAGGACGGCCCCGGCTTATTTTGCCTCTTGTCCGCCGCAAGTGGTGGGCGGATGCGACTCTCCGGCAAGAGCCTGTCTTCGATGCCGGCGAAGCAGGCTCTCGTAAAGGCCCTTTCCTCCAGGACAACCTTGCGGATGACATCCTCAAGGTTGGAGGAAGAGGGGCCCTCCGCCGCTGGTCTTGGCTCAGCCTGAGTTGGCCGGGCCGTGACTTCAGCCAGCTTTTGATGTAGCTGGCTGACCTCTAATTGCAGGCGGTCGACCTTCGCCTGCAGTTGCCGCGTTTCCTCGGTTGCGGTGCGTTGAGCTAGCTCCCGAATAATTCCGCGCATACTCGCGGCCCTGCATTTTAAGGACTTTTGGAACGTCCCTTTGAGATTTGAGGACTTTGAGGCGACCTCCACTATCTCCCCTTCGTCCTCCTGCGCCATGCGCTCCAGCTCGGCAAGGGAGTGGTCCGAGTAGAGGACGGTGGACGCACCGTACCCGGACTTGGCCCGCGCGGTGCGAGCCTGCTTCTCCTTCGCGGCAACCTTCTCTTCAAGGTCCATCTGGACCTGTGCCCGCTTAGCCAGGTTGAGCTGGCGTTGGGCATCTACAAGCCCCACGTCGTGGGTGTCGGCAACGACTGTGGGAAGCTTTTTAGCCCTATTCTTTTTGGGCTTACTCGTCGTGGAGTCTGACGAGCATGACCCAGCCCTCAAGTAGGCCCGCTTCTGTGCCTGCTGGCGACCTTCCGCTGTCGCCGTCGAGGCATCCGACTCTACGTCGGAGTCCGAAAAATCGTCTGGCCGAACAAAAACGCTAGCCGCAGATGGTGCGCGGCTCGCATCCGATGCCGATGCAGACTCATCGGCATGGCCCTGAGAAGGGCCTTTGGTAAATTTCCCTTTCCGGTCTCTATTAACTTTCACAGGCATTGTCACAGATTTCGGCATACTGAATAATTATAGAAAATAATTATTAATTGTGACCATAAGCAATAGTTTTTGGGGATTGGACAGGCTTCAATCTTTCTACTCAAGCCTCCGGAAGTTTAGAGTTCAGAAGACTGACAATACCTTGGAGGTATTTTCCCGAAGTCTAAGGATACACTTATCATCGGGGTTTTGGAACTAGTCCAGCCAGTTTGTCCCCGCCTCCAATAACGTGAGTTATCGGAACAGGGGTCACTACCAAATAAAAGACAGCGGTTATTTTCGATTATGTAACAATACGTTTGACAGTAGTAGGCGCTGGTGTTTGCCAGTTAGAGGGGTCCCTATTTTAACACACACACCGCCAAACTGTTTTTCATCTACTCATAAACATGACAAATTATCTGTAGCCTTGCCTTAAAACTACAATTTATACACCGTAAGTCTATTCTGTCATCTGTCTTAAAGAGGTGCTAAGCGCCTTAGCACGTATAATACAGATGACAGACAGTTAAATACGGCCCCGGTCTGTACCGAGCATTTACAATTTGGTTACTAATAAGGGGTTAAATAGCCCTGTGAACTACATAATATACACACATAATACAAATATATACAGAGACAATATATACATATACATACACATATAGATAACAATACACGCGGCGCCTGACGGTGTTCTGTTGCGTTTATTTCGGAAGGAAATAAACCAATAACAGGCAGCACCACGAGAAGGTATCCGTCAGACTTGCCTTAGGGATCATCACGACTTGCGCTCTCCCCTAAGACCGTTGCCTCCTTACCCATCCGGGATGAGTAAGGAAGGCCTGAGTTTATCCAAAACAAGCAGCGCAAGGCATGCAAGCTAGGCAAAGCAACTATTAATGAATAAACCCAGACCCGCCCACATTGTTCTAACTCCTAGTTTATCTTTGTATCTTCTACTCATGCTTATTATTAGTAAATATTTAGAAAAACTACATTTTTTTTTACCGTCCTCATATTTTAAATGAAAAGTAGAGTGCTTAACACGTATGAGAGTCATCGATTCCTACTTGGACTATAGCCGCATTAATTTTAAATAGGTACTGCTCATGTTATTAAAATCAAAATAAATAATATAAAAAAAACATACTATTTTTATATCGTTATTCCTTATATTAGTAGTGAAAAGCAGAGAGATTCCTCTTCGGGCAATTGCCGCCCGTAAATATTCCAAACAAAATTTTACGTATAATTTCACAAATAGTTCTATCCTCTCAATATTTTTTTAGTAAGTAAGTTATTTTTTCAATGAATCATTTTTAGAAAAGCTACTTTTTTACTTTCTTAAATTTGAAATTAAAAGTAGAGAGCTGAACGCGGGTGAAAGTTATCAATTCCTTTCGACCTTTGTATAACAATCTACTAAATTTGTTCACTTCCAACTTTAAACGGATTAAATCACGTATATTTATCGTTATTTTTGTCCCGACAGTCACCCCGTGACCAAGATCACTACAAAGTGTTTGAAACGTCGGGACAAAAATAATGATAAATATACACGATTTAAACCGTTTCAAGTTGTTTAATTACAAAGTGTAACAATCGCGAAAACCTAAGACAACATTGTGCACTTCCATTGCGTAGTCTCCGAAATGTATCCGGCAAAAAAAAGATATGAAGTTATAAAAACTGATTGTGGTGAATGTACCAGATTTTAGAGTTTTATCGTAGCAAGCTTGCAAAACTAAATAAGGGTGCCGTGCTGCCCGTGGGGTTCTGGGCTGCCTTGGGGTGCCGGGCTATAATGTCACCCCCCCATCTTTACCCGTAGTAGGTGTTGTAAGAGGCGATAAAGAGTACTACAGAGGGTGGGTAGCAGCGCTTTCTGAGGAACTGATATCTCACACCGCGATCCCCAAGATGCCTACCAAGCGTAGGGATTATGGTAAACCCTCCCATAGTGGTGGAGGCTGTGTTCAGCAGTAGACAATGCGGCTGATATAATATTTCTATTAAGCCTTTATGATAAAGTGCGAATGCTAGCTTAAGATGAGCCGTACGTTTAAAGGTTTCTCAACATTCCGCGGTTCAAGTTATTTTGAATGAAATATTTAGTTTGTGATATCTGTAATTTCTGAACTACTAAAACTAATACAAAATAATTACGTTACCACTATTGTATCAAAAAAATAATGATTGAAATCGGACTACGCGTTAATAAATTACAACTCACTTTACATTTTGACTTTCATCCCCTTTCCTAAGGGAATCGTACTGAATTTTGGGATAAAAAGTATTGTATATCCTTCTTCGTAGTAAGAACTCAAATCGTGCTAAGTCTCAATTAAATCCATTCAGTAGTTTTGGAGTGATGCGCTGATACAGACAGACAGACAGAAAAAAAAACAGTTTTTGCATTAGTATCAGCTACAGATTGCTCTGAAAAAATATTTTCAAAATATCTGCAATGTACAGAATTGAACCTATTACAGTTTTATTATGAGTATAAATATAAATAGATAAATGTAAGCGTCTTACCCCTCGCGCTTCCCTACCTGCCTTCTCCAACTTGTTATAGGTATAGATTAGACTGATTAGAGCATTACATGTTATGAAATATATACATAGGGAAATTGTGCTTATCGTAATAAAAAAAACTGTGTTTTATTGTTTGAAATATCAGAATCTTTTGGAGTGGTCCGACTACAGACCTATCTATAATAGACCTATACGATAAAGTGCAAACGCCAGCTTAAGATGAGCCGTACGTTCAAAGGTTCCTGTACATTCTGGATGTCAAGTTATTTGGAACGTAATATTTAGGTTGTGATGTCTGTTATTTCTGAGTAGTATCCTAGTACTTTCTTTGTAGCGCTTAATTATTTTGCACCAGCAGATAATTTAAATACGTTGAAACCCGATGACTTTGAAATATTTACGGGATAAATTTTAAAGTACCACTATTCTAACAAAAAAATCGGCCAAGTGCGAGTCGGACTCGCGCACGAAGGGTTCCGTACCATTAGCTATACAACATTAGATTTCGTATTTTAACCTATTTTTTGTTTAAACGTGCGCGAGTCCAACTCGCACTTGGCCAACTTTTTGTATTTATTGTTATAGTGGCAACAGAAATACATCATCTGTGAAAATTTCAACTGTCTGGCTATCACCGTTCTTGAGATACAGCCTGGTGACAGACGGACGGACGGATGGATGGACGGACAGACGGACGGACAGCCGGACAGACCGTTTTTACCTTTTGGGTACGGAACCCTAAAAAGAACGTATGAAATCGGACTACGCGTTAATAAATTACAACTAAGTGTAATATACACTTAGTTGTAATTTATTAACTTTGACTTTCACCCCCTCTCCCATGGGAACCATACTGAATTTCGGGATAAAAAGCTAAATTATCCTACCTTGTAGTATGAACTCAAACCATGCTAAGTTTCATTGAAATCCATCCAGTAGTTTTGGAGTGATGCGCGGCCGGGATACAGACAGACAGACAGACAGACAGACAGACAAAAATAAAAAAAAATACAGTTTCGGCATCAGTATCAGCTACAGAGTACTGTACATTTTTTTTTTCAAAATATCTGCCATGTACAGAATTGGTCCTGTTACAGTTTTATTATAAGTATAGATATCATTTCTATCGATCGAAAATCGACGTATTCGAACCGTAACTTTTTGCCGGTTAATTTACAATATTCTTCTTCAAACCCACGAGAACTTTATATCAAAAATAGATATCATTTGCTATTTATTTTTTCTAAAACAAAGACAAAGCGCTTCATATTAGCTCCAAGCTCCAAAAAATAAAACCCATTAGTGGTTTCTGATAGCCTTCAGATTGATAATAATATCAATTACACGAGGCTTAACACATTACAGTAAATAATAACCGGCCAAGTGCGAGTGGGACTCGCTCACATAGGGTTCCGTTCCATTATTTGTAACCTAATCTTGCAAGTTACAGACACTTTTCGCAGTGTCCGATTGAGTTGGGATTTCCAATTGACATTCCTGTAGGTTGGTACCTACGAAACCAAAATATCTCACTAATTGTTTATTTTTTAAGCAAATATACAACTAAATATTCGGTGAATGTTTCAGGTTTCTACAAGTTTTCATTATTATTATTTTAAGCAAATAAACGGCGAAAACCTCTTTTATTGTATGGGAGCCTCCTTGATTATTGATTTCAAATTAATTAATTATATTTAAAGAGAACTTAAAACTCAATATTCTGTGAATAGTTAAATCGTCTACTTACCTGTCACCGTTATTTTTTCTAGCAAGGTAAAAAAATCAAGTTTGTTGTTAGGAAGCCCCCCTTCAATATTTCGTTTATTTTATTTTAAGTGTATGTTGTTATAGCGGTAATAGAAATTCATCATCTGTGAAAATTTCAACTGTCTAGCTATCACCGTTCTTGAGATACAGCCTGGTGACAGACGGACGGACAGCGAAGTCTCAGAAATAGGGTCCCGTTTTTACCCTTTGCGTACGGAGCCCTAAAAAGACAGGCTGATAATAAAAGTTTTAAGAAGTTGTCGCGCTTAGCTATGAAGGTAAATATTATTTTAAAGTAATAAATATACATAAAACGAACGTAACCTAGTAGTTATATTATAAATACTTGCAGGAGTTACCTCAATGAACTTTGCTACCAAATATAAATTATATTTATGTATTTCGTAGCAATATTCATTACAAGAAGTATATAGAAACAATGTTTTTTTGGTAAAATCAGATGTAAGTGTTACACTTAATTCGTTCAGTAAACTTATAAAAATAGAAGTGTTTACTGATATTATATAATGAATACAGAGTGCACTAAGTTATTTCAGTAAAAACCAGTACTTACTACTTTACGCTTTCAAATAACTTGACGAAAAATCTGCAATCCTCGTCCTCACCGTTGATCAATTAGGTCCTTACGATGCAGTTGGCAATATAAATAAACCTCAGCATTAACCTTAAAGAGCTACTATTTGAATAATCAAGTCATTACTTCTGCAGCCACATAGGGTCGTTCCAACAAAATCCGCTTCGACTTCATATATCACAGTCTCCCTGCACGAAGCCATCAGTGAAAATAGTTTAAAATCAACGCTTAAACATCGGGGCGTGTTGGGATTAAGTCACTTCAATCCCAAGGGAGAAAAAGTTCCCGAATTCTAATCAAGTCGACGGGATTTCATTAAATCTATATCACCCCTACGTGTTGGCAGTAATTGATTGAAATGCCTGCTTTAAGGGGGTTGACTTAATACCAAACTAGTTGATAGCAGAATAATGCTATGTTTAGTTCAACTTAATTGTTTGCGTGTTTGTAGTTTAAGGTTAACCTAACTACTTATATTATATTGATTTGAAACGGGATATAAGCAAAAATTAAGATGGTCTATATGCCAGCTCATATCAGATCTAGGTATTGATTGAGTAAGCTGTTATTTTTTATTTTTTTATTCATTATAGGTTCGCGTTTGAATATACCCTGCCTGATGTTAAGCATTGGTGTGTTAGCGTTTTATTAAAGGTAAGCAAAATGTTACTTAATTTTCTTAGGATGTTTGAATGAAATTAACTATCATCAGTTTTGACATGTAACTTGAACCAAAAAGTTCAAAACTCATAACTAATATGTCAATTTTAAAATCGCTCAAAAGAAAAACCCTTACGTTGCAAATCAATATAAATCTTAATAAATATTTATCTATGGGTTCTTCGATGTGGATTTTTTAAATTTTTCGAATCAATATTTATATCACATAAATATTTATTGATATTTATATGATATAAATATTGATTCGAAATCTAATGTCATCTAGCTTTTTAACATACCCAAAGATCTAATGATATATGGTGCGTGTGCTATGCTGTTTTCAAATGTAAAAAATCCACATCGAAATTGGTTCAGCTGCTTTGGCGCCAGGAGACAAGTCACACTAAGTCTGAAGTCTAAGAAGAAGCTTTAGAAAAGAGATAACTCTTAAAACTTAACTAACTTTAACTCTTAACGTATTAAAACGAGTCAATTGTGCATTTTGTAATTTTTGGATTTCTGTTTATACATCAAATAACGTTTCCCTTATGTAACGCATTTATTCGACAACTATATTAGGCAATAACAAGTATAAAAAGTGTTGAAACAATCTTTTAATTTAAACTAATTTCAAATTTGCTTCTACGCACAATAAACCTGACTTTTCTATGATATATTGATATACCATCATAACATAATATGTTTTTACCACAAACTAATTTAAAGAATAAAAATTATTTCCCAAGTTTTACTTAATGTTCGTTACATAAAATAATATTTTTATCATATTATTTATTTATGTGAGGATTATGTTTGTTTTTTTAACGAGTAGAACAAGTGTGGAATAATTTTTGTTCCAAACAATTTTAAATTTGTTTAAATCATTAATTAAATCGTATCCATATCACAATATGTGAAAACCCCATTAAATAACTGAATGAAGACCTTGTTTACCTAAGGTTAAAATTTATCACCACTGATAGTAATAAAATGAAAGTATTCTCATGTTTCAATTAGGCAATATTTTTATTCATTTTTAATTAATATATGAAATTCAACAATTCTTTTTTATAAACAAAAAATACTTAGGTTTATTTAGATTAAGTACCTACCTAAGTCATATTATACATTTATAAATTTACATTTCTTAAAATTAAAGTTAACCAAACAGTGACATAGTCATTCACTTTATTTCTCCTGTATTTGGAAATTTATTCGATTTTAGTCGAGAAACATTAATTCATTAGAAAACACGTTATAGCGCGTTGAACTCTTTTGTTTGAGCGTTCGGGCCGGGACTTATAATTTGTTGTACTACGCAAATTATATCTTCTGAAAATGTACTTATTTTAACAACTTATTAAATAAAATGATTTAATTTAACTTTATGGTATTAAACACTGAATTAATTGATTTTAGAAAAATATTTTTGGTCATATTAATAGTTTTCAAACATAAAAAATGTGTAGGCCTACAACTAAGATGGGAATTACACTTGTTGTTACTAAAACAATGATTGACAAATAAATAATCTCAGTATTCATACTCATTTTGAGATACCTAGATATGCCTAAGAGGGGGAACACTTGGGAGCTTGGAACAAAACATCATGTACAATTTTAACGCGTAGTTTATTCATAACTTTTGTAATTATACTTTTTTATCCACGTATTATTTTACATTCACTGTACATTTTTGTATTACAATATTTTAGTCTTTCAAGGATTTATAACTTTCCTTTCCGTATAACAATTATTTTGTACAATGCCCGTCGGGCGTACGAGTGGTGTCGTGGAATTACTTATATATCTATGTATTCGTTACTGACTAACTCCAACCTCATCTAGCTTTATCACTATATTTACAAATTGTTCAAATTTTTTTGGTATCCATATTACCTCTCTCACTACATCGTCTCTCGCGCGAATAACACTCTGAACCCTGTCGTCCATCCGCACTTCACAACTTAAAATATTTTAACTTAAACCGTGAAAAAAATACAATGATCGTAATATGGTACAAGATATTATCATCAACAACATACAATGGAACTCCCGACCCGTAGTTAACGGCGAGCGATGCTGCGCGTCCGACGGCCGAAAGCTCGCTAAAAGTAACATTTTGCAACACTAACTGCATTAATACAAAACAAAAAATTAACATACCTAGCAGTATGTATGGGCGGGAGCTACCATTCACTGTCCTAACGCGAAAATCAATTCGCAACACAGTCACAATTCAAAGTTAACCGCGGCGACCCGACCAGCTCATAGCGGCGGGATATCGATGTCGCACGCGAAAGGTGATTCTCAGATGAGCGGCATGGCCCGCTCGTTGGCCGCCGCGTATCGCTGCTCATCAGGCACGTGGTACATGTTGATGATGTGGCTCAAGTCCTGCCCGTACTCTCGTTTCATGCCCGCCAGCTGGTCATGCGGGTGCCCGTGCCCGCCAAACTCACGTTTCATTTGTGCTGGAGGCTCGTGCGGTACGTACTCTCGTTTCATGCCAGGCGGCCCCGGTGATACCGGTTCTGATTTAGCTGAGGAGCCGCTAGGCGAGTGCGAGGCACAGGAAGGCGGCAGCGCATAGCCGCCGGGGGAGCCGGGCCCGAGGCCGTACGCCGACGGAGACGGGGGCTGCGGTAAGTATGGCGAACCTTGTCCACCGCCGCCGTAATATCCTCCACCGTATCCACCTTGCTGCATCTGAGACACGTCGTACCGAGGGTATCCATATGCCTGCTGCTGGTAAGCACTAGGATCGTGCATCATATATCCGTTGGGCATATATCCATTAGGAGTCATTTGGTATACGTCTCGCGGCTGCTGCGCCGTCGGTGCTGCAGATCGTTGCGCTTCACCCGGTCCTAATAGCGCTCCTCCACCCAACGGATATTTCTCCTGTTTCTTGGCGAGTGTCTTCGTCTTCCTTCGCGGCCTGTACTTGTAATCGGGATGTTCTTTCATATGTACAGCACGGAGTCTCTTGGCCTCGTCGATGAACGGTCGCTTCTCAGACTCCGAGAGGTCTTTCCATTGCGCGCCGAGGCGTTTTGATATTTCGGAATTGTGCATTTTAGGGTTATCAGAGGCCATCTTACGGCGCTGCCCGCGCGACCACACCATAAACGCATTCATAGGGCGTTTAACACGATCCGCGTTGGAGGTTTTCGTGTTATTGTTATTATTATTGGGCGGTTGGTGGTGCTGCTGCGGGGGCTGCGCGTGGTGCTGCGGCAGCTGCTGGTGGTGCTGATGCTGCAGCGGCTGATGCTGCGAAAGCGGCTGCTGCTGCGGCAGCGACATCATGCCGCCGAGCGCGCCCAACGAGCCGTAGCCGTGCTGGAGCGCATGGTGCGGCGGCACGTTGGCATGTAGGCTGCCGCCTTTCAAATCCGTCTCCATCGTCAACATATCGTCTTCCTGCGGCGCGTACAGCTTGCTGATCCTTCGTTCACCGTACACAACAAGATAACTGTGCGTCGCTCACATGGACTCGCGACGATACGCGTCGGGATTCCGTTCGCGGGACCGTACGGCGCGGAGGCTACGTGCGTTGTGAGGAGGCTCGTTCACCGGGCGGCGGCGACTGCGGGTGCCCCCCGCGCGCGCACCCGAGACCCGCCCCGCCCTCCTCCAGCCAATGGTGGCTCGGGATGGGGCTCCGCCCCGCCCGCGCGCTCCCACCCGCGTCACCCTGCATTTTTAATCGCAAGGCGAACGAGGCGTACGCTTGACTCGTTCAACGAGCGAGCCACTGCCGCGCGCCGCCTCATGCAAATCTCAAATTTGTTTGCCGACGGGAGCTGCATCTCCTCAGCTATCTTGTAAACAGAACATGCTCTGCCTTCTTTAGCTTGTTTTGATTTCAATGCATTGAGAAGTCGATTTTCTAATAGTGTGGGCAGTAGGTAATTTCCAAACACACTTTCTTCGGATAAAATTAGGCAACAATTTATCTTACATAGAAAGGCAAGACATTTGAATAAAAATCACATGTTCCGTACAATACGAAAGGTTTATCCATACTTACGTATACATTTTTCTATTTGAGTTTGCTCAGCTGTTGAGGCTGCGAGTTCAAGGTTCCTGCGACAATGTGGGCACAAGTACCTACTTGTGAATATGAAAGAAGACTCACATGAAAGAGATTGTTGCGAATGGGCAATTGTAACTCACCGTTTTCTTTGTAACTAGTTGCATTGTTTAAAAAGGATTATATCAATTGGCATCGCGATTGTTGTTTACTTACCGACATAATTTGTTTATTGACGGAAATAAGTAGTACTTAATTAGGTTTAAATAAATAGATAGTACCTATACCTAATTATTGTTTCTTAATACGATATCATTTTCTAGTTCAGCGGCGTTTTTGGTTGCAAACCTTTTATGTTGCATTAGATAATAGGTATGTAGGTACTTATGTTTTAACTATGCCTTAGATTTAAATTTTATTTAAAGTCTGATGACAAGCATGATGTTGCTGCACATTATGCAAATAAGAGCAATCTTACAGAGTTGTCATGAGGTAGTCGGACAGCCGTGAAACCCAAAAGTTGCAGTAAAAATTGAAAGCTGACACAAATCGAATTCTTGTTAGAAGAAGAACCTATAGTATAAAGGTACCTATTGAAATTATGCTCTTACCTATTCTCCTGCCTATATAGATATTTGATCTTTTCATTCTTCATGTTGTAACCGCAAACATATTAATAAGTATTATATTATTAAGTTACTAAGTAGGTAGGTAGGTAATAAGTAGGTACCTAAGTGAAAGTAGGGTAGTAGGAAGATGGTATAAGAAGGTTCGCATAAGTTCTTTATGATTTACCATCTATAACTACATAACATTTATTTTGCTTTTTATCCGTGTAGTTATCTATATCGTTATTTGTGGTAAGATGTTAGCACAGTGCTTTATTATTTACCTACTAAATTTTTATATCATTCACAAAATATTATCATGCAATATTGCTTGAACTAAAATTTTGTTATAATAAGGACATGTTTCAGAATGTTCGGGTAGGTTTCGGTTATACTACCCAGAACATATTTATTAAACAAAACAACATCTTTGCGTTTCAGTCATCGATTTAGCCTATCCATCGGTTAAAGCTTGAAACGCGCTGCATGTTAACTGTAATTTTTATCATTCAGTTATTTTATGTGTTGCATAGCAACCCGAATCTTTATTGGGACATTCTGAAACGGACCCTAAGTATTTTCATTATTGGCAAATATTATATATTATGTACAGTTCTAGAGAGCCTAAGTATCTAGTAAAACAATATTTCTAATTCCTTTTTGGTTTTTAATAAAATAACTACCTACCCTCGAATTAATACATTATATTAGAATCTTGATTTTATAAGATGCTAAAATTAATAATATGCCAACTGGGAGTGGGCTGGAGCATTTAGACTGCCTATGAGTCTGCTATGACTTATAGGTTGTCTAAATGCTTATATTGTAATAGCTGTAGTGTTGTATATAGTTAGTATTTTGTATAATAAAGGCATATCGCCGGTAAAAAAAAAAGGAAAAATGTTTTAATATATTCCACTTCAAAATTCTATCATATTTATATCCTTTATAATTCGGATAATTTTAATTATTATTGTAACAATTTTCTTCCATCTCATCATCTTACATACGTAAAATTAATACGTAGGTAAAATTAATGTCTAATCGAACGACAGTTAGAATAACACAAAAACAAATGGAGGTTGGTCATTTTTCGAATTTTTAAGTTAGCCACAACCCACAGGTAGAAAAACTGTCGCCAAGAACCTAACTATATGGCAGTGGTCCTTAAGAGCCAATAGTTCTAGGTTAGCCTGAACAACATCATCGACCGCGTTATCACTTACCATCAGGAGAGATAGTGGTCGAAGATTAGCCTATCAGCTATAGACCAAAAAAAGCATTAGAAGTACCTATGTTTTCGCTTACAAAATAGTGGGATATCAATATAAAAAAATTTTGGTTGATTTTATGGCCGCCTGCATGATGTAGCCTTCCTTGGGATTGTTCTCATTGGTAAAGTATACCGGCTACCGTCTTCAAAAGTATAGGTACATTTCTTTACCTAGGTAGACGTAATTTCTTAGAAAATACATTAATTTTAATCTTCCAGACCCTTCCATTGTCTTAGCTCTTCTAAGAATAAAGCTATTCTCTCTCAGTATTTTTAGTAATCTCATAAAATTTTATGGCTACTGGTTTTATTGCCAGTGGTTTTAGGATACTTTCACTTTTGAAGGTCAAAGTAGCTAAGTATTTTTGACAGAATTTTCTTCCTCTCGCCCTTATCTATACATTAGTGAGGTCGGCAGACCATTTGTACGTGTTCTTCTAATAAAGTTCTTCTACTCCTATAATCGTACTAATACAATAATTGCGGAAGTTTGTGAGTTCGCTTATGAATGTATATATTTAATTTATAACCTACGTAACTTTTATGTTGCCGCTTTTAATGGAGCTGAACTGCTGAATCGATTTTGATGTACCTAATTTGGTATATACATAAATAGTTAAGTTGCTGGATTGACTTTATCAACAAAAGACTACACTTATAGTTAATAATAACTGTATCAATCAGCTGTAGGTACTACAACTAAAGCACTTAGGCAAGCTACTATAGTATACTTTCATCATCATCACTTTTCACCATTGTTTTCGCAGGTTATACCGCAGGGCGTAGAAAGATCTTCCATATTTGAATTTGCATTAACGCCTGGCAGTGCGTTTAATTAACTAATCAGTACTAATATTATAAATGCGAAAGTAACTCTGTCTGTCTGTCTGTTACGCTTTCACGCCAAAACTACTGGACCGATTTGAATGAAATTTGGTATGGAAATAGTTTGAGACCCGGGAAAAAACATAGGATAGTTTTTTCCAACTGCGCAAAAAGAGGTTAATGTTTTCGTGCGATAACCAACATACGCGCGGGCGGAGCCGCGCCCGGAAAGCTAGTTTACAATAAAAGGAAAAAAATGTCTGAAACGGATTGGTAGTGTTCCAGCCCCAGGTTTGAATGGACGCGGGTTTGAATCCTGTTCGTAGTTAAAAAAATCATTTCTTATATTTTTTACCGACTTCCAAAAAGGAGGAGGTTCTCAATTCGTTTGTATTTTTTAAATGTTTGTTACCACAGAACTTTTGACTGGGTGAACCGATTTTGAAAATTCTTGTTATGTTTGAAAGCTGATGCTTGTTGTTTGGTCCATTTAAATTTCATAAAAATCGGTCTGGCCGTTTTTGAGTTACACTTCAATAACTGGAAAATATTTACTTATCTTGATGATATAGTCGTTGCCAAAGAATGACAATAGATTTCGAATAAAAAATTAAAAGTTAAAGAAAAACTTAAAAGAGTGTAATATTTTTTTTTACTTAAAAATGGAACCGACTTCAGCACCCAAAAGTGTGAAATAACTTGTCGAAGTTGGTACCATGCGCACAATATTGTGATATTAGGTACTTTTGAACTATGAACTATCATGGTACCGACTTCAACAAGTTATTTCACACTTTTGGGTGTTGAAGTTGGTTCCATTTATGGTTAACATTTTTTTTATATTCACTGTGCTCCATTAGGGATGAACTCAGTAGTACCTACTCAAACTTTCAAACAAATATTGTTCTTTTCGTAGTTCTTTCGACATATTTCGACTTCCTTTACCACTATATCCTTCCAACCGAATTTTCGAAGCGCTCGTAGCGAAGTTTGCTTTGCTGTTCTTAATCGATCAGCAAAGTTAAGCAACGTCCACCGCGTTCAGGAGTTGGATGGGTGACCGCTAGTGACATTACTACTGAGCGCTTCCGTGCTTCGGAGGGCACGTTAAGCCGTCGGTCCCGGTTGTTGTCTTACCATGGCAGTCGTTACAGCATGGTGGTAGGGCATTTTGCTAATGCCCGCCTGGCTAGCTACCACCCTCAAGTAGAAAATCTGACGCCAAGCACCTAACGGTGTGTTCCGGCAGCTGTCCTGAACAACGTCTTCGACCACATCATCACTTACCATCAGTTGAGATAGTGGTCAAAGGTTAGCTTATGAGCTATAAAAAAAAACATTTAAAAATAAACCAACATCCAAAAAGGGAGAGGATTTCTTCTTGCTAATGACATATGCCCGAACGATACTTGTACATTATTAGGTACTCTCTACCTATTCAGTCAACAGTAAGACCTTTCGTAAATCTTCACAACTGTTTTTCTTAACTGGTTATGAAAGAAGTTATTTTTATCGTTCATAGGCTTACCTTTGACCACTATCTCACCTGGTAGTAAGTGATAATGCGGTCAAAGATGTTGTTTAGGTTAACTTAGAATGACTGGCTCTTACAGACCGTTAGGTGCAGGCTACAGATTTTCTACTTGAGTGTGGTAGATATCCAGAAGGCCATTTAAAAATTCTATCATGGTGTAATGAGTAATGACTGCCATCCTACGACACAGTTTTTAACCGCCGATGGAAAAAGAGGGGTGATATAAGTTTGACGTGTCTGTGTGTCAGTCTGTGGCACAGAACAGAGAGTATTTTATATTACTATGGTCTGTGGCATCGTAGCACCTAAACGAATGGATCGATTTTGATCGTTAGCACCTAAACGATTGCATACTTACTATGAATGTTATAGCTTAATCAAGTGAGTTTGTGTTATTTTGCAACTGCTTGAAGCATCTAGAACCATCTATGCCTATCCATACATCACCACAGGTATGATAATGAAGGGTTTAGGTAACAACATTTCCTAAGAGCTTTATGAGCATTCAACTAGTCTTTATTTCATCCAGTCTGCATTTACCCTGCTATTCATATCACTAGAATTATAAAACAATCGACAGTCGGAACGCGTTCACTAGAACAAAGACCTCTCGCTTTTCTACGGTTTCCCATAATCCCCACGCTTGGAAGGCGTTTTGGGGATCTCAGTGTAAGGTGGCAGTTATGCAGGCATTTATGCTGGCCACTTTCATGCACGTATTTTGTCTACATCGCCTCTTAATACTCCCACATGCAGAAAGACGTGACATGGGGTGCCGGCATAGAATTGGTGCATTGGGATTGATTGGATAATTCAGCCCGATTGAACATGGACAGTTTAAAAATAAAACACATTTTACTTTCATATATTTTTATTAAAAACTTTTACAGATATAAAAATACTAAAAATATAATTTTTACAGCGAGGTGACTCCAACATATACCTGCATCTGAATGGAGGAGAATGGTTATGGACTAAGGTGATAGCGTAGACAAAAATATATGTCTTGTTATTTTACAAAACCCATGATTCATTATGCAACTATAATTTTAACAAATGTACCTAAGATTCATTATGTACCTATTATTGTATCAATATATTTAAAAAAAATGTGTCGTTTAACAAAATTAAACACACTTTTGTACAACAGAACTAGGCCTTGAAAATCTCACAACATAGGTAGGTATATATAGTAATGACAGCACCTTTAGTTATGGTGTGTAGATATATAAAATAAATAAATTATAACATAAACATCTGACATTTCAGAAAATAAATCTAAGTACCTAGTACTTACCTAAGTTTATATAACAAAAGTTTTAAAAGTAATATTAAAATAGTAAATATGACACATAGTAATTAAAGGCCGGCACCCCATATCACGTCTTCCTGCATGTGGGAGTAAACTTGACCCCGTGGGGTGCCGGGTTAGAATTACTCCTCCCCATTTCTTCCGTGTGGGTGTCGTAAAAGTCGACTAAGGGAAAAATACTGGAAGGTGGGCAGCAGCGCCTTCTTAAGAACTATGCCATCTTGCACTGCGATCCCCAAGCCGCCTGCCAAGCGTGGGGATTATGGCAAATACCTACATAGGGGAGGCTGTGTTCAGCAGTGGACGATCCGGCTAATACAGTAAACATGATAATAGGACAAAAAAACCAGTATCTGTTCTTATATTACAATTATATCCGGGTAATTACATAACTTGAACTCGCTATATAGAACTTTATTTTAATCTTCTTCACGACGTTTTAGGTATCACAGGAAGGTATAATATATACAAGAGGGGGCAAACTAATTGCTAATGTTGGCGGGGTTTCATACTTTAGACTTGTTGATACAATTTCTTACTTATGACTACAGAAGCTTTTATTCAATTTAAAACGTAATTGATTACACTTCAGTGCCTACATTTCCATCTGTAAAAAAGTGTATCTCAGTTAGAGCAACTACAGAATATTAAATCTATGAATCAGCTTTAACTTAATAATAAACGTACCATGTGTTTATAAACTAGTTTGCAGTGGTGACTAAGTAGGTAAACGATTAGCAGTGTTTTCATCCAGATTTGTCAAGTAGTCTTCGTAATTTTGCAGTACGTAACTAGGCAGTTACGGACAGTTACTATGCACTATAATAGGCAAAAGAAAGTTTCTTCACGCGGGTGTTGCCTATTAATATAATTATTTACGATTTATTTTATTATTTAGTTATTGAAAATAAATAAATCCAGATATTTTTATTCTACCTAGATATGTACTTATAAATTTTGTATCATTAGCATATTAGCTGCCTTAATAAATAACCGGCATCGACTTGAAACACACCTACCATTAATCAAATTGGACAAACAACCGATCCTACCATAACCCTTTCATATTCCTGCATACGAACTCTCATAATTATTTATTTACAAAACATCATTAACACTATCGACGTTCAACGACCAACAACTATAAAATCCTCCGACACTTCGGCACAATAACTGCCACTACAGACAACGCGTCGCGAGTCATTCAATAATTGCCGCGGTAACGCTTGTGGTAAATAAAAAAAGTAAAAAGTGCTCATCAAACTCTGTGAGCGTCCTAATTGGCGGGAGGTGTCACTAATGATAGTCGCGAGAGGCGCGAGTGCAGTGACACTCTGCGCAAATTAATAATTATCGCGCATGGCAACACTGAGGTGTCACGCGCTAATATGGCGGCCGACATTGTTAGCGGGAAACTTTTAATTTTTGGTTCTTCATAAGGGAACGAACGATCACAATTACTACTCGTATTTAATATTGAAGCTAGAAAGAAACTTAATCTCCTATTCAACTTTCCGCATCGCGACATGTATCATATAAAAGTAAGTGAATTAAAGTAATACACATATTTTATGAACTTTGGTAATAAGAAAACGACTACTTGTGTGTACCTCGTAGTGTTTGTACCTACTTATTTAAAAATCATATTATACCTAATACATTTTGTTTGTATACCTAGTGATGTTGCGAGATCAATCCGCAGTTAGCCGATTTTATCTTTTAGACAAAGTTAATCATTGTGTTGACTACGTTAGCGACACCGAGTAACAACTGTTGCACTTAAATGGGTTGCAGTGGCACAAAACAAAATAATAATGACACAAATTAAATACATATTAAATAATTAAAAACGAGTACCCAATTTGTGAATTGGTATGATGTTCAATTAAAGCACAATCTTTTCAGAGTATTACTTACCACAGATCGTTTTTATAACGAATAAAATATTACACGGACCTACCTGACCTATTGCCACCTATTGCTACTGTCTACATGGAGTTGAGACATTTCAATCTCTCCATAAGTAATTCTATGAATACTATTACTCATCACAAGACGGCACTGAAACCGTAATGGAAGGCCAATATTGGGGAGAAACTGACACAAACAAGGCCATCCTTAGGAGGTTTCACCCCTTTACAATTGTATCTCTACCTACGCAAAACAATTATAGCATATGGTTGTCTAGGATTATTGGCACTTCCTACCTCTTAGTTCTTGACTCTATATTTATTTTTCTATGATATAGGTATATGTTTTAAAAAAGCTAAACGATAAAAAACCTGAAAGAAGCTCTCCTTAAAGAATTAATACTCTTGTGCTTGGAAATGGGATGTCACACATTTTTATTTTCTTATTAGATTTAAGTTATAAATAAGGACAGAAAATAAAGTTTTATGTTCATATGGCAACACAGGCACGGCTAGTAAATCTGATTCAGTAACTAGTAATGGCAACCACTGAAAAGTTTTATCCCAAACAATATTTCTATATAATATGATTTCAATTATATAATAATTTTATGCAGTAGCCACATACATATATATATATATATACACACATATAGCCAGCATAGCTTAATATTATGTTCTAGAAATACAGGAGTTGAATGCCTAATTTTAAAAAAATATTATATTATATCCAGTCTGGCATGTGATTAAATATAGTCATTCAAGCCACAAACCCCACCAGTAAAATGAATAACGATAGACAAAATAGATCTAGACTTACCCTCCGCATAACTTATTTATCAAGCACGATATCTCTAGAAAATGTAATCGCAAATATCCAACAAACAAAGTCTACACTAACATTTTAATACCTCCACGAGCGTCACAGTTGAATAGGCCTAGTACACACCTCCGTGAAGGGGGGCAAGGGGCCTCAGGGTGGGGTAGGGAGCCCCTTCCGGTCGCTGTCTCCGTCTCATCAGGCCTATCTTGGCACCGAGCTGCCCGCAAATTAAATAGTAACGTGCGACGGTCCGTCGTCCGAACCTACTCTGTATGTACCCGGCCTTATATAACGGGGCGCGTATGTAGGTCGTCCGTATTGATTTAACACGATGTAAATATGTGCCTATGATATATAAGGTGACAGTTTAATTTTTTAATTTATTGTCGAGCTAGATTACCATTGGTATCTGTTTCTTATTCCAAATGATTGACTAAATTAAAATAGGTCGTACGATTGTTAAATTAACCGCTGAGGAACGGCTGTAATAAGGTGATATGTGTTTTTTTTATTGCTGATAGGTAAGCCTTTGACCACAATCTCACGTGATGGTAAGTGATGATGTGGTCGAAGGTGTTAACAGGCTTAACCTAGAATGATAGTTTATAGGTAAAACTGTGCACTAAATAAGTACATAAGTGCAATAGAATAAGCACCTACCTACATAAACTTATGACACAATTTTTTTTAAAGAAAAACAAGGTATAGCTAGGGCATGTGAAATTGAACCATATATACGACACGTTAATGTAATTTTTGAGTTAGCCGACATATTCGAGGTAATTTCGTAATACAAAAACAGCACCGGCACGTTTAGCGAGTGTTTTCCTTTTTACAACTATTAATCTCACTAATATTGTAATAGTTTATTGTTATTCCACACTTTGAAACTTCTTTCCACAAAGGTGTTGATTTTAAAAATAGCTGAACTGAAGACGTTATATAAAAGATATTTCTGAATTACATTGATCACTTGATTTATCAAAATCTTTATATATCAGTACTAAAGTCTGTCTGTCTGTCACGCTTTCACGCCAAAACTAATGGACCGATTTGAATGAAATTTGGTATGGAAATAGTTTGAGACACGGGAAAAACATAGGATAGTTTTTATCCAACTGCGCAAAAAGAGGTTAATGTTTTTGCGCGATAACCGACATACGCGCGGGCGGAGCCGCGCCCGGAAAGCTAGTATCTATATAACTCGTGAGGTTTGACCTTACATATCGATATCTAATTCATAATAATATTATTTTATTGTTATTTTGTGAATATAGTCATAGCCGATCCTAAGCTGTCAAATAAAGAAACTAATCGGAAGGAAAATGGTGTCGCTAAATCTCTCACTCGCTCTCTATAGACATCAGTAGCGTGTTAGTGAGAGGTTTACCGGCGCCATTTTTGTTTCAATTCGTTTCTTAATAAACCGTGTTATAGAAGTACATTGACATCGAGACTGGCCCTGACACACACTTAATCAAGAAACCATAACTTATTAATTTACTTGTTTGCATATTAAAAAAAGTAACGGAAAATGCAAAAGGCACATATAGCATAATGTATATATATCATAATTCGAAAAAATAAAACGCTTGCACACTACGAACAAATATGTATTCGTAGCTTGCACATGTCTTTGACAAGGGTTATAGGAATTTGACCAAAGCCAAGAACATAAATCGACAGTTTAAATTATATACCGATCTATAGAGGATATTACATGACTTTTTTTAAAATAAAAATCTTATGATAATCTACTTACAATCTGTTACAAATAGATTCAAAAATACACAGCACAATAAAATGACTCAAAAAGGATTTGGTGATCTCCAAACTTTGTGCTATGTTTTATCTAGCTTTCCTTATGTTTTTATAAAGCAATTGTACCTTTCTAAATAAACCTAAAACACAGAAACTGAGTTTTAATAAAAACATGCAATAAGTTCTGTCTTTTATCTCGAAACTTAGGAAAGCAATATGATGAAAAAATCAAATAGGACTTATTGTCAGTTTACCGGTTTAGCAACTTCACAGTGATAATAAAATAATTTGATACAAATAAATATTTGCTTACTTCACAAATTACCTACATAGGTTTGTACATCCTAATATTAGCATCTCTGACAGATTCTCATTTCATCCGTTTCTTGCGTAGGCCAATCCAAATAATATCACAGATCTCATGAATTGCTCCCTTGCTGTATCATGGTGAGTCAACAACGAGGTCTTAGAGAACTGTCGCCAATTCCATGTTCTCCGCTCTCGTTACTAAAATCAATAAAGATCCAAACATCTACGTTAATCAAATTGCAAGTAAAGCATTATAGTTTATTTATAGGACACAACTAAAAATAAAACCATTTTTATAAGGCTCTATGGCGTCGGGTATATTGCCTTTTGGTTTTTACTGTTAGTACCTCAAGTTTGGCGTAGTTTATATAAATAGCGATACATTTTTTAATTTAGTATAACCCTATAAAGTTTTGAGCAGTGTACATACAATACGATCAGATCCAAACACCTGGTGAAAATTTAAAAGACACTTTTGTTGAAAGGTTTGAGGATTTTCCTTAACTTTAATCTATTAATTGTGTTTGGGTTAAAGTCAAAACGCTCGTTGTAAGAATGTTTATTTGAGGAAACATTGATGTTTTTATTTAGAGTTGAAAGGTTTCTTATCCAAAGCGCAAAACGAAGCCTTATTAAAAAGACTCCACTGTCTGTCTTTTTGTATGTTATACTATAGTTTATATACGAAATGAATTATAAACCTGAAATTTAGATGTTGTGTAGAATGTTGACTAAAACATACACAGGGCAAACAATTTAATTATTTTTTAGGAAGAGGTAAAGAAGTTAGTTAGAAATTAAATGTTTTGATATATTATTTAACATTTCTTAAATTTAACTAAACAAATACTGAAAACCCTGAAATAAGGCAGTTTTAAAGCTGTAATCAAAATTAAAATTATTATTTTAGTTTATGCGCAGTTGCGATGGGGAACCATAGTAAAGGGACACCGTACGAAAAAATATGTAAAGAAGTGTAAGAGAATTACAAATTTACGAGAAAAAAAATAATCATGTGCGGGATTCGAACCCGCGTCCATCAACACCTATAGCCGGGGTACGCTCTGACCGACTGAGCTAACATGACATTATGACTCATAACGCTAATTTTTGCTCTCATTCTTCAACCATCGTATGGGGATGATTTTATTTTTAGTCTCGTAAATTTGTAAATGTAATGTAACCCGCAGAGCAGGCATTATTGCAAACAAAACAATATTAAAGTGTAAGTGAAGCTTAAAATCAGCAGCACGCGAACCTTACCCCGGCGGTCGATGTTCAAAGTGTAGCATGCGAATGAAATGTAGAACACATTACCAATCGGGTGCCATCATTTTGAAGCGCTCGTAGCGAAGTTTGCTTAGCCGTTCTGAATCGATCAGCAGAGTGAAGCAACGTCCGCCGCGGTCATGACTTGGATGGTTGACCGCTGGTGACATTACTACTGAGCGCTTCCGTGCTTCGGAGCACCTAACGGTGTGGTCCAGCAGCTGTCCTTGAGAGCCAGTAATTCTAGGTTAGCCTGAACGAAATCTTCGACCACATCATCACTTACCATCAGGTGAGATAGTGGTCAAAGGCTAACATATCAGGCATAAAAAAAAACAATTAACCGATCTAATTGAATTTGGAAGATTTTGCCTGTTTTGTCAATTGTGGTCCGAAATCAAAGCTTTAACTATATGAGAGTTACTTTTCTCTACATATTTATTTGTAGGAGACACCAGACTTACACTTGACTAGTTATTAATGAAGTAATTTTAGTTTAAGAGTGTTGAAAGAAGACTTAATATATATATATTTCTACAGATTAATATGCACTTAATCGAACAAAAATACATCAATCACGCTTCGCAATCAAACAGGTATCAATATCCTATATTATTTTAATGTAAAACTAATTGAACGGTGAATATGTAGAAAGTTATTTTAGTTCACGTTTTGAGAGACCTCTGACACTGGCAATTACATACATTGTTGTACGGAAAGATATTACAAATGGCTGATATGTTGCTGTGAGCAAACATCTTTATTTGTTGTTGTTTAATGAGTGAAGTGCTGAGTCACTAAAAAAAATATTCACATCAAAATATTTATATAAACTTACAGCCACAGCTAATATTGTTAAATGATATAAAGTATAAACCTAATTAATTAACACTGAAAGTATTACAACTACGAAAGTTTGTCACTGAATGAGGATGTACGGATCATATGTGAATGTGTATGTTTGATACTCCTTCAATCCTAAACGGCTGAACTGAATTGGATGAAATTTGGGATATAAACGAACATAACACAGCTTCAAGCACTCATTCCCAAATTTTACCATTTATACATAATATTGGTGTAATTGACTTGTTGAGGCGATCCCGTTTTGTTTGAGGCAAGGGCTAAAAGGGGGAATTTTAATATGTCAATATAATTTTGTACGCCAATATGACACTAGTAAGCACCTATGATGTTGTTGGCTCCTGTGACAGTTCAACTCCACCGAGCTTTTGCAAAGCCCTCTATAAACCTGAATTTCTCCCAAAACGGATGCAGAAGGCGTGAAGCGCCTTCTACCTAGGCCTTCAGCGGTCGCCGAAAACGCACCGCTACAAAAAGAGGAGTTCACAACGGGCTCAAGCGCACCACTGCGGTACGAAACTCGGCTTGAGTCATTGTCAAGAGAAGATTGAAACTAAATCAATGGTATACTAGATATTTACTACGTGATGTCTATTTCAAGGAGGGATAGGCACAAACCACTTTGTTCTGCTTTGCCTTTCTTCGGCCAATCATTCTTACTTTCTGCACTGTCATTACATTCTTCATACACAAACGTCTATTAGAGATACCTTTCAATGTAAATATGGAATATGTATACTGTATTTAGTAAGTATACAATAAGTACATAAGGTGGATAACATATTTAAAATGATATTAACATGATATCAAATTGCCATGTAATGATATGATATCAATAAACAATAATATAGGTATGCGCCATTCTGCAAGCAGTAAAAATGTGAAACGTAGTTCTTACATACATTTTCTTGCACTTTTCTTAAGTTAAGCTACCTTTGCTATTATTTCTCTTACAAAGCTGGACTTGGGTTCATATCTTATAAGATATATTATGCTAATAAGAATATTTTCCGTCGGCATGGTTATGGGTGTCTGATACGACCCGGTACAACTTCATAAACATTTAGGTTAACTATCTTATTATATGATATATTAAATATTAAAAAACGTATGAAACTATAACATTATGTAAACCTACCCACAAAATTGTCCAGATAGTATCAACTATGGAACACGCACAGGCTATAAGAAGGTATTAACCAAAATTTAAACCAAAACATAAGCTTAATTCGTAAACACAACCACATATTCATATAGCGTCACTAAGCGATGTTATATACTTCAAGCACAAGTCACTTAGTACAAGCTACCTACGTAGCGCGTAGGCGTTGCTATAGGTAGTATAGGTAGGTATGTATAGACAGTCAGCTGACTGCCACATCGGCGCTGGATCTCGCGAGACGAGCCGTCAGTCACACGACAATGCGCGCGCAAATAATCCCAGATCAAAAAGCACGAGTGTGACAAAATTTCCGCGAGGAAAACACTCGTTTTCCGCGAATAACGTGCGAGCGTCGCGCTCCCAGTGGCCAGACTAAACGCGAGACGTGAAAAAGCACCGCCGCAACGCCGACCGACAATGGAAAGCGGTAAAGAATCATAATAATAACAATGACAACAATGTGAGATGCTATAATAAAGAGCGGCGGCATTGTGCGGCGGTCGGCGTTCAGTCGAAGGGTCGCGGGTAGATCGATACGCGGCGGATTGTCTACGGTCGGCTACGGCCGTGCGTGAGCCTTTGTCGATCCGCTCCGCGCCGCCCTCTCGACCACTCCGCCGCCACTCGGCACTCCTCGTCATCGCCACATCGTGTCCGCTAATCAACCTCGATTGACTGAAACTCTATTCAGTCACACACCGACCTTGAACCTCGTATCCTAGAAGCACACAATACTCTCTGCTCACTGCACATTCAACTTCACCATACCACAGAATTCAAAAGAAATACGTTAAATGGAGCTCTGTTACACCAAACTTACAAGTTACAACGAGTCATTTACACCAACATATTAATGTAAGATTGTCTGGAAGAAATTGTTTTGTTCTGAGTGACAAAACCGCCGTTTGTGCTTGTGTGCTTAGTTATTTATATCTGAATGATTTAAGTACCTACATAATATATATGTAATCGTCATCGTCATCCTTCTCGTGTTTGCCGTATGAGGGGTCGATATAATATGTTATCTTTGACATTGTATACAGAAACTTTTATTTTACTTTTCATGGCCAGCTTTTTGTTTATTGCTGATAGGCTAGCCTAGACAACTATCTGATCTCCGATGATAGGTGACGATGTGGTCGAAGATGTTGTTCAGACTAACCTAGAATTACTGGCTCTCAATGACAGCTGCTGTAACAAAACGTTAAAACGTCTAACTTGAGGGGGTAGTTAGCAGAAGAGCAAAAGATCACAAAATCAAGGATTTGTCTGTCCAGGATTGATTGATTATGTAGATACGAATGAGTCAATTTGCATTTAAAAAAACCACTAAGGTATTGTAATTATCACATTGCCTAGTTGAGCAGATGAGCCTTTCTTACATGTAGTTATAGCTACGGACTCCGTCAATCATGTGGCAGATGATTCACCGCCACTTCAGACTTGGTTGCTTACCTTGTATGTATCGAGTCAATTGCCATACCATAGAGAATGGCTGAATTTGTTTGAAAAATACCGAATTAATCTTATAATCTATACTTACCTAAAGACAGATAGATCCTCTAATAATACCTTGGTAATACGTTCACTATAATATAGTTAAATGTAAGCAACTGTCTACAGATATCATCATAGGCATTTTAACTAATGCTGAAAAAAAAAAACAAATTTCTTGATACTGGGCTCGATTTCATGATACCCTTGACTTGAAATTTGAAATAATTCTGCTGGATTGGAATTAAATATATATGTGGTTATTGTAGATAAGACTTGTTGAAAGAGCTACAGATCAAAATTTGAAGTAATGGGAAATAGCAGAATACACATATACAAATTAAAATTTCTTGTTCCGGACTGCAATCGAACCCACGTCCTCCAATTTCGCACCGGATGCCTATTCCTCTCAGCCACCCGAACATTACTCTTTCGAATCGAAATTTTGTGCTTCAATTGTACTCGTATTACTTTAACCGTCATAGGGGACGGTGCACGTAATTATATTTAGAAAAATCAAAGTAGAATTGTCTATATCTCGATTTTTAGTGCCATATTCGACTTTCTTCCACAAACTATATTTACACGCGTAAATACTGTGTACTTTGGTCATGACATGACGCAACGTGTAATTTCGCCAGTCGCCAGTTCACCAGTCGTATGAACTAGTGTCGTCGATAAAACAATCTGTTTTAACGTAATAATCCGTCGATCGAGCCGTTATCATTAGCTCGATCGAGCGCACCTCCCGCCGGCCCGCAGATTGCTTTAAACTTCGAACGAACTCTTATTATGGACATTACCTGGGTTCCCGCGTATCCATATAGGCATTTGGCCCGCCTGGCTAGCTACCATTCTCAAGTAGAAAATCTGTCGCTAAGCACCGTACTTAGTAAAATTAAGAACTTATACAAGTAATCTTTTCCATGTATATTATTACTTATTTACTTATATAACATACAGGTATATAAATGGAAAATATATCTAGGTTTATAGTAGACGATTCAGGTAATTCTGAATCGTACGGTTACTTCTACATATAATTACCTGATCTTGTCACAATATAATTGATTGACTACTGTTTCAGCTGGATTATCCATTGCTGAACACAGCCTCTTCCATTAAGTGGGGGTTTACCATAATCCCCACAAATGGCAGATGTCTTGGAGATCGTAGTTTAAGATATCAGTTCCTCAATATTTAGTCGCCTCTTACAACACCTACAGGACATATGGGGGTGACATTCTATCCCGGCACCCCTCGAGGCATTGAATGGTTATCTGATAGTAATTAATCCGATCTGTATCTCAGTGTCTCATACAGTAAAAGATGCAGAGTGATCTCTACGCAGTGCCAAAGGGTCGAGCCGACCGGAGAGAACTTGATCGTTGACGATTCGAGTCGCTCTGCATTGAATGCGGATAAATTGAAGAAGCTGGTACTGGGGAGCTCCCGCCCAGAGTTAAGAGCTGTACCTACTCCATGTGAGGCCGAACCTGAGCCTTATAAAGTTGCATACCATGGGTCAACGTGAAGTACCGCCTCGCCTTTCCGAGCACACCAAGCTTCTTAGAGGCTAATTTAGCCTTATCTTCCAAGTGACAGCGGTATTACTTTCAAGAACATAGGTTATGTGATAAATTATCCTAGCTAGATGTCGATGATATTTCTTTAGTTTTCAATTTATGGAATATTTCGAAATACATTAGATTGAAAGTCTTATCCAGCTTTTGAGTTCGATATAATTTGTCGGCGTTCGGTCGGCGCATGTGCAGAGAGAGCGCCCCGCGGCGCCGTCGATCACCTCTCGCCGAAGCGCGCGCGCACCAATTATAAACCTATCGCAACACTGCCTAATCTAATTACGTAATCACAGCGTACTTGTCTTTGACTGATCAATTAAAATGTAATACAAAAAATGTATATGGACTTTGCAAATCAATAATTTTCTATTGCCTTCATTTCAAAGCTAGATATTAATCTTTATTAATTGATGAGTACTATTTTTAAGCGCAATTAAATTAAGAAAAGTATTTCATAGGTTTCTGATTAGTTGAAGTTCTATGAAGTAATACTTAAATTCGCTTAGTGTGAAATTTATTGATAACTAAGCTTAATTAAAACAAACCTGCGAATTTTATTAAAACACATATATTAAACATGTAAGCAAACTCCTAGACATTTATTATCATATAACATTTCATTATATTGAAACTGAATAACTATTCGTGGTCAACGATCAAAATTTTCTCAATAAAAATCCAAAGGTTATATATTCAATCCGAATTCCGATCAATACAAATTAAAATCGGTGGCAAGTCAATTCATTTGCAATAGCACATAGGCTTTGATGAACTCCGCGCTAGTAGATTTGTCAAATTGTACCTAAGTTTCAACACAAGGTATCAGCTAGTGATGTTCCACACATGTAATCATAGCCAAAGATGTTTTTTTTTACATCAACTATACCTAAGATATTTGTGATAAACAATTTATATATGCAATCATAACGTCACGCTTGCTTCCACGACCACACTCTCACCTGATGTTAAGTGGTGGCAAACAGGCTAAGGATGGGGTCTGGCTCTCAAAGACAGCTGCCGCAACCCTCAGTTAAATGTTGGGCGATAGATGTACTTGCATTTTACTAGAAGCTTTCCTAGTGAAATTCTATATTTTACTTCTAGTAAAATCAATGATCTAAAAACACCTATATACAGATATAATTATTCAGCGCAACCGTCTCAGTGCCAGATTTGCTGAAGCCCGCGCTAAACGCGCATTATGACACACAATGTGCACAATCATGAATCCTGGACTATTAGTCCGATCCTGTTGCTAAATAATAACCATCATCCTCCAATCATTTCTTCATATCCAAATCATTTCAGGTTACTTTTCACGACGTACGTCGCTGTATTATGATTAACGCCACGCGACGTGGTTATGCTGATACTCATCGTATCTTTCAGTCACTTCATGCATTTACTTCTCAAAGTGTCATTTCAGCTGCATTTATTCGATTTCTTCATCTATGTCCAATACTCACTGTCATACAATGATGTGCCATGTTTGGCACATCATTGCATGCACTGCGAAGATACCTTTAAAGATTTTTTTCCACAACTATATCACCATATAATGCAAAAGCCTTCAAAAAACCATTTCCAAAAAAAATACACGGCAGTTTGCAGCTTACCGCTATATACTAAATGAGGAGAAACAAGTTGATAAAATATACTTTGCATATACGAGTATATTCAATTGTAGATTATCTCTTTTTGAGTCCCACGATTTTTAATAAAAAATTATACCTAGTATTTAAGAGGTAACTCATCATATTCCATACTTATATTTCCTTTGAGTTGGAATCGGTATAATATGTGTTTTAGCAACCACTAACATTGTGTAGTAAGTTGATCGGACATGGATGTGAGTAAAGAGTTGTTGCTCATGCGGTTTTTTTTTTATTTGCTTTATACATTCATCTAATAGAAGGACGCAAAATGTCGCTAGATACCTATAAAAGCAGAAGAATCACGAAGGGACATCTAGAGGCACAAAGAAGGCCCAGAGATACAAAGAGACAAGATACGGAACAGTCCTTAGATGCTTAAGCCAGGAACTACATGGTTTACGTTACCCGTGAAAGGTATATTTTAGATTGTACCACCATGATTTTCTCGTACCCTAAAATGCACAGCACTAACATTAAATGGACGCCGTCAATAAGCTAGCACAAATGTCAATGTAATTTATAGCCACTCTTGATTGATGATTATAAATAACGCAATACTAATTGTCGGCGTATTATTAAACTCATGTCCACTCAATATTTAGCCAAGTGTTGCAACAATGGTCATTACAAATGCATGATCAACGTGTTAATGATAAGAGGCACCAAATTTGAAATGTAACCGTTAATTTGATCCACCATTTTTAGTTTTTAATTAAACACGATGACTAAGTGCGGACGTCACGAGCTCTCGGTCTATTATTAATTATTATTTTGATCGATCACGTTCCGTCTCATTTTATTAAGGATCAAGTTTTTCTAAGGTTTTGGTTTATTGATTGCAACTGGCGATATTTGGCGGAATTTCGAAATTTAATTATGGTATGTCATGAACCGTTGGTGATAAATGCATTTTTGTGATATGGGTAAGGTCAGCGGCGGTTTTAAAAGAACAAAATGTCGATTAAAAAGGTTATGCTTACGCCATAGGGTTCTGTGCCAATAAGAGTAAAAGTTTTTACAGTCAGTTTCAGCAATTTCAGTTTCTACAAATTGAAATTGCTGAAGAACCAGTATCACAGACATTAAAACTCTCAGCATATGTATAAAAAGGTAGAAATAGGAGGACTATAGCCACCTCTCATGGATCGATAACCAATTATCATGATGGTCGAGTGGCGACACTGTCGACTTCAAATCGGAAGACGTGAAACTTGTATGAGCAAATAAATGCAGATGGTAATAACCAAAAGCATATAAGCCGTATATTGCGGCGCGGGTATGTATTGCGTTATTCTTGTATGGAGGTCTTGTTCAGCAGTAGACATCCTCTACTAAAGATGATACCTAGTTTCATACATTGGTAGCCAGTGACAGTGCATTTTACGACATTATCAATAATGAGAATTTACCATAATCTCCACGCGTTGGCAGGTGGACTGGATGATTTTCGTTCTGGGTGTTGGGGTTACTAGAAGTTCCTAAAGTTTCTAGAATTTCTTTACTGTTAAAGCAGGAAAGAAGGGTTAACAAGAAGGAAGAAGAAGATTTGAAATAACATCTAGCAACAAACTATTCTAGTTGATTGTGAACAGGATCAAGATTGTAACAAAATTATAATAACTTTCTTTAAGAAGATTAAGTCAAAACAACCTTTGAAACAGTGATAGCAGAGACATTAACTATGAATTGCCACTCAGAAGGTTAATTGGTAAAATTCCTATACGGGCTTACGTGATCATGTTTTTGCATGAGGGAAAAGTATTTAGCGAATGTTGGCCTTGTGAGCTCTCAAGTAGAAAGTCTGTTTCCAAGAACCTAGCAGTATGGCAGCAGTCTTTGAGAGCTAGTAGGTAATTCTAGGCATTGTCCGTTTAGCATCCTCGATCACAGTATCACCAACAGGTGACATAGAGGTTAAGGGCTTGTTTGGGAGTAAAAAAAATGGTGAACCTCTTTGTGGCAGAGCATTTCGCAAATACTCAATAGTAGAATATCGAATGAGGAGCACCTATTGATTAATTCAGCTGTTCTGAAGCCAGTTTCCGTTCTAGGTCAAGCCTGTTCCACATATTTATCTTCACTTAGGTGAGATGAAAGCGGTCAAACACAAGCCCTTTGACTGATGAGCGACAAGAATGAAGCAGGAGAGATAAGTAGAAGAAATCAGTGGTACCTAACCTTCCAGGAGTATGGATTATAATAACAACATCAAAATATCGCAGTAGTATTAACTCCTTTTTTTTACCTAAAATTAAATTCAGTGCAAAATTACACGAACGCTACCCTACTTAACTAAAAATATAGCGATCGAGGGCCTACTCAGGTAATTTTTTCTCAGATTACCGAATCCAAGATTGTGATTTTTCTGCCGAAACGAGAAGTGAGTTTATCCCTCAACGAGTAATTTGTTCCCGGTCCGTAAGGAACATTATCCTTACGCCCCGGCGACTTTTCGCAGAAATCAATAATCTTTTTTAAGCCTCACTACAGAAACAAATATTGAGTCAAAGAAGCCGCGGATTATCCGAATAGTTTTTTTGTTGTGTAAAATTTGAAACGTTTTTCGATTAACGAGAGGTTTAGCGCGTTTCGTTATTTTGGGACTTTTGGAGGTTCGTCGAACAAAGGGCTTCCGGGGACGCGAGGGTTGCTCTCGACTCGAATCTCGATGAATTGCGTTGGAAGATCAGTGCGGACCAAGTTTTTCATTGCGATTATTGTATTTCACTCTTATCTTAGTTTTAGTTAAGAAATCACACCAGAAGATTATTTTAGAGCTTATACGACTGTGCGATACATTGTAAGAAGGCGACAAGATTAAATGTTTACTGCGATTATACGGTGATTAGTTTCACTAAAACTTAGTTTAAGCATTTTACCTTTCAACTGCAACCAATTCGTAAATACTAACTTTATATACTATTACATAAAATACAATTAATATATCCAGGCGTTACTTTGCGGAAATCCATATTTAATAATAACTAAAATTATAAAAAACATCAAATAATATTTCAATAAAAAAACTTAAAAAATATATCTAGTAAAGCCGACATGACGTCACAAACACCACGCAGCCAAACCGGAAGAATCTTCGAAGCGTTTCGATTCTACATAATGCAGGAGATCTTGACTACGAGCGCACAATCGAGAAATCGATTGATCGTGATCGAAGACTCGATCGTGCGATTATAACATGATTATCGAATCGTATTATTACAATACACGTCTGGTATCTCCAACCACTTTGAACTTGTATAGATAGATATAACTCTTTATTGAAACACCACAGTACAGATATATGATGAATTTACAAAAAAAAAATTACATTAATGTTACAATTGGCGGCCTTATCGCTTATAGCGATCTCTTCCAGGCAACCATGTCTGAGAATGTATATTATTATCCTAAAATTCTAATATTGTGTTATTCTAATGAATTTAAAAACTCTTGTTTCAACTCATCCGACTCATATCCCCATCTTATTATAATTTCTTACATGCATGTGAGTTATCGTTATCGGTTATCGTGCATCGACCAAATTTGATCTCAATTAAAATACCGTAGCGGAAGGTGTATTCTGTAAATCGATAACTAACACCTACATGACGTCAGCATATTAGCGGCGCGATCGCGGTCTGATACCGAAGACACATCGATCGTATCTCGATGACTTTGCGATATCGGGAACTGTCCGGCCGAAAGGGAATGCCTTGTATTGAACGGGTCATTATTTGGTTTATTTTTTCGATTGAATATTTGGGCGGTGGTATCAGCGGTAAAGTAGAAAGTGGTGACGCCCGAGTGTCTAGCGTAGGTTGGTATTATCACATCACAGATATGTTTATGGTAAGAAGGCTTTATTGTTCACCTTTTTCAAATTAAGCATGGTTTATAGTTATTATTTAAATTAATCCGAATACATTAGTCTAAATCTTAATCTGTAAGTATTTTCCTTTTTAGCATTATTTACATACATCAGGTAAGTAGGTACATTGAAAACTAATGACATAAGTCTTAGAATTTAGAAGATGGTGAAAGAAAATAATAATAATAATAATGGAACCGAGTTCAATACTAACAAGTGTGAAATAAATTGTTGAAAGCGGGTCCATGTTTTGGTTAAAATACTTTTTCCACACTTTTTAGTCACCCTTGCTACTTACGTGATCGATTGTCATTCACTGTCAGCGACTATATCATCAAGATAGGAAAATGTTTTTCAGTTATTGGAGTGTGACTCAAAAACGGCTCGTCGACTGATTTCGATGAAATTTAAATGGGACTAAACGACAAGCAACAGCTTCGATATAAAAAAAGAATTATCAAAATCGGTTCACCCAAACAAAAGTTCTGAGGTAACAAACATAAAAAAATTACAAAGAAGATGAAATAAGAACCTCCTCCTTTTTTGAAGTCGATAAAAAGGGCTGAAACGGCGAGCCTATGTGGCACGTCTAGATGGCGCGAGGACATTGCGAGTCAAGTAGTAAATGTTATTATTGTATCTACATATAATAACATATATTTTATGCTAGACTCAGTGTACATAAAAAAGTACCTGTTTTGTTAACTGATCTCTTTGAAGCATACATAGGGTTCTTCAGTGATCTAATAGTATTAGGGATACAGGTTTACAGGTAGTGTTTTGATTTGTTTCAATTAATAAATACCGGATTAAATGGCCCAACAATGTATGTGAATTTATTCGTTTTGTTTTATACTGTGAATAAAAACTAGGTGTATATTTATCCATGGCTATTTGTGTGCTTTCTATATTTAGTGCGTTCAAAAAGGTCGATGTTTAAAATAGTATTAGTTCTACCTAAGTCTACACAAGCAACACTCATGAGTTTTAGAATTTTGTCTTCACGCACGTTATTAACCGAAAACTCTGAGTTGAACTCTAAGATGAAGTCGTCTTCGGGTGAACTCTTTGTTGAAACGGGACCTACCTAGTTGGTTAGTCAGCAGGTACACATAATCGTGTAGCAACTTCGATATTAGGTACCATTTAAAACGACTATTGGACGCATGCAACATGAATATTGTATACAATTTTCTACTTATCCATGCTCATTTTAAAATCTAACTATTTGGAAACTTAGATTGCTGAGCATTGAACTAAGCATTGAATGCAAATAATTCTCCAAATGATGGGCAGCACTCTGCTCAAGTCGACATTTTGATTGCATAGTAAGTGCACTGCTATTCTCATGGCCATCTTGCGCCCTTAGGTATTGCATTAAGTTATAATTAAGTATAGGTAACAGCTAATTTAGCGAGTGTACCGTTTATGAGAGGGCTCATACCACCGTCCCTAAACCCAAAGTTAAAAGTCACAATACGAGGATGAAATGTGTTGTTTTGTAATTTGTATTTTCTTAATCGAGAATTCGTAAATACATTTTAGCGACTCTGATAAAAGAGATAGATATGGATAGGAAGATTAATTTTCTTTCATCAAAACGTTACGAAAATGAAAGATTTTCTTAAAATAATTTAGGTATATATGTAAAAATATCTATGTATAGTCATTTCGTAGAAACAAGCTTTCATTTATTTATTATACTTTTAGTATATAAAGCGAATCATCAAAGCAACATTTGTCAATGGAAGCCAAAACTATCCCAAGAATTTGCGTCGATACCATCTCTCGTTTTTAGTAAATGCTACCTGCTACCTTCGGGAACTCACTGGTCATCAATTTTGACGTAATTTATTGGCAAGCGTGAGAATTGCAATTGCATCGACTTTGGAGTTATCGCGCGTTACTGTAGTAGCTGAGGTGACACTAGCCTCGTATTTTTGTGGGAGTCGTAAAAAGGAGGAGGAGGAAAATACCAGAATGTGGGCAGTAGGGCCTTCCAAAGTAATGCAATTATAAGCAGGCGGCAACATCTTGCGTCATGCGTGGGGTCATGGCAAACCAGAGCGGGGTTTGTTGGGGGAGACATTTGTTTAACCGTAGGCAATATGGCTGTTGATATATAGGTTCGTGTATGTGTTGTAGGTACTTAATGCGGTAAGATGTTAAATAGTTATTTAGCTTATAATGATAAGCTACATTATAAAAAAAGTACTATAGTATCCCCCCACTAGGTGGACTGATGACATCGTGAAAGTCGCTGGTAGCCAATGTTTACAAGCGGCTAATAAACGTTCTTTGTGGCGCTCTATGGGGGAGGCATTTGTTCAACTGTGGTCGTCTTCCGGCTGATGATGATGACTATAGTATCACAAAATTCAATTTCAAAAACCCAACTATGTAAGTACTATTTTGAAATAATTTATTAGCAAGCTCGAGAATTTTATTTGCATCGAGTTTGAAATAATCGACTTACTGTAGTACTTTTTTAAAGAGGTATATGATTACTTCTTTGAGCTCCTTCGCGGCGGATCTGTTTTCTATTTAGCTACCAGTTCAGTACTAATGGTGGAGGGGCAATTTTGCTTTCTGATTTATTTTAAACTGACTTCATAAAAGATGGTGGTGCTTAATTCAGCGGTTTTTTTGCGGTCTTAAGTATGTTTACTTCGTCAATTATTCGAACACCTAACCTACTTGAACCTAAACTTATAAAAGAAATTATATTTTCATTTAAAAGTGTAGTCCCATTTAAATTTAATTAAATCGGTTAAGTAGTTATAGTTCATTTACTGAAAAAAGAATTTGCATACCCGAAGGATTTAATAGTGATTGCTCCTCTTGTCAAACATGAAACGGTATTTAAGACGAGTGAATGA
The DNA here is from genome assembly GCA_963854805.1 of Plagodis dolabraria. Lineage (NCBI taxonomy): Eukaryota > Metazoa > Arthropoda > Insecta > Lepidoptera > Geometridae > Plagodis > Plagodis dolabraria. The sequence continues at coordinate 26,958,370 of OY978444.1, forward strand.
TTACGCATCACTAAAATCAATAAAAAAAATCTGTATAAAATGGAACTGACTTCTAACACTGAAAAGTATGATATAACTTGTGGAGTTCGAACGATGACATAAGCTTAGTGTTTGGAATCAGCATGGCGTGACTTCCACAAGCTATTTCATACTTTCAGTATTGGAAATCGGTACTGGTTTTTTTCAATTATTTTTTATTACTAATACGGATTAATCCGGAACGATTCTGGCTGCTTTTCGATTCAGTAATAAAGCATTTTAGTATTGCGATTCGACGAGGCAATGCTGCCAGCATGCTGGGCATGCTACCAACTGGTAGAAGGCTGGAACATTTGGACTGCCTGTGAGTCTGTAATCACTTGTAGGTTGTCTAAATGCTTTTATTGTAGTAACTGTAGTATTGTATATAGTTTGTAGTATTTTGATAATAAAAGCATATCGCCAATTTAAAAGAAGACATTATAAAGCAGGCAGTGTTACAAAAGTCAAAAAAAAAGTCAAAAGTCAAAATCATTTATTCAATTTAGGCGTCTACGACGCTCGACCTTCATAAGAAGGTCAATTACAAATTTTAATATTGAATTATACTACATTGTACTGCCACGTTCAGCAAACAAAAATTATAGAGCCACTGCGAGAAGAACGGGCAAGAAACTCGGGGCCATTCTTTTAAACGTTTTTTAACAATGTGTTAAGAACATATCAGACATGATCCACACAAGGACTCAATGCATTTTGTGTCATACTTAAATTAATGTAAAGGATACAGGACACATCCTTCGGCATTAAACACTACGAAATACTACAAACTTCTATCAGATGTCGTCCGATTATTTTTGAGAGAAAGAATGCGCCAAAATAATACCATGCTTTACTTGCACAGTGCTGTACGTTAGGCGTTAAGCGGAGCTTTACCTTTGTAACGCCCGGCACCCTCATTAACGAATAGGGTTGTATGCCGGTATGCCGGTGTAATCCCAAAAAGAATATTTTCATCGAAGGTTGTTACAGGCAAAATAATACTACAAACTACTATAAAGTACAAGCTAATAGTTACCACAATATGTTCTAGTGTGTACTAACTCTACAATGTGCGATAAAGAGAAAAAGATGCTAGTGGAAATGACCGGAGATTTTTCAATTTGGCAAACGTGATTCAGATGAGTCAGATTTCCATCCAACTGAATTGGCAACTTCCTGTAAATGTATGAATCTTTTAACATGTATCAACCGTTAGATCAACCTAGGTTTCGTTTTTGGTAAGGTACGTGACGTTTTCGTCCGCAGATACAATGAAGATACAAATATATATACCTTAATATTGGTGAATAATTATGAAGCAAAACTGAAATTTGATGTCTCTTGCGTTAATGAAATGTAGAATGTACATACTTTACATTATAACCTGTAATATTTTATTTTTTTAATCTTTTACCTATTATAATGATGATTAGATAGTATTTGGAGTATTTTTTGTGATACTAAAAAACCTAACGGAACATAAATATCAAATTTGATGTCCCGTGCGTTAATGCGATGTAGAATGTACATACTTTACATTATAACCTGTAATATCTAAATTTTTTTTAATCTTTTACCTATTATAATGATGACTAGATAGTATTTGGAGTATTTTTATGTGATACTAAACAACCTAACGGAACATAAATTTTGTCCAATAATAATTAATCTGGTGCATAAAAATGGTACTTTTAACGCCGCCCCCTAGTCCAAAACCATTACTGCATAGGTACCCTTCTAAATCACAGTGACAGGTAAGCAAATAGAACAAAACTCGTCCTTCTTCTAGGAATCTCGAAAGTCCTTGCCCATAAATCACCAGAGACCTGACAAATGGATTCTACGGCTTTTTTTCCCGCCACTCATTTATTAATAGGGCAGGGAATGTTTCGGAAAACCAATAAAATGTGCCCCGTCATATACCTGTCCACTGGCAGACAGCGCGGCATTGTCCCATCAGAATCACCCAATTTTTTTATTTTAAATACTTTGTATAATGAAACGTTTTCAAAAACTAAAGTCACGTTATGTACTATCATTATCGGCGTTTAATAAGATTGAGTGTAGTTTTAATAACACCTTCATACGTTCAGATATTCGAGATTTAATAACGGGTATTAGAGCGCTACGATTATTAGTGAAATGCTTTTGATTAACATCTACTTATATATGATCTTCGATCTCTATTGAAATCAGTGATTTATATTCATTAGTTTAACGACAGGCAGTTATCACGATGATGATAGTTTCACACTTTATATGAACTAAGCTTGTACGATACAGATGAAAATGTAAAAGCTATTACAAAGAACTTCTGTATAAGCTGTGAAAATAGACAATAATACGTTATTTCAAGGTATGTTGTGTTCACCACTTTTCAGGAGATCTACTGCGGCTGGTGAATAAGATGGTTTTCACAATCACTGAGTTCTTGGAGGTATGGCCCAGTGGCAATTTTTTTATTTTATTTATAGCTGATAGACTATGATTTGACTACTATTTCATCTGATGGTAAGTGATGAATATGGTCGAAGATGTTGTTCAGGCAAACTTAGAGGCTAGAGATAACGGGATTAACGGGACACATCGATATTTGCTTGGCGACAGATAAATTGTTGCATTGTTATTAGATTACCAGGCAGAACGATACGATACGATACGATAACTCTTTATTGACACCAAAAACAGGAAAAATACACAGAAACAATAAAAATAGTAAGGTACAATGGGCGGTCTTATCGCTAAAAGCGATCTCTTCCAGACAACCTTTGGATGGACAGAGAATTTTTTTTTTGAGCAGGGAGGGTGGTGCAAGTCTCATATACATACGTAATATAAATATAGATTGCTGTATTACAGTATAAAATAACTACATAAATATCACCATAATATATATGATACATATAGTACTATATATACATACATATATTTATATATATATATATATATATATATATATATATATATATATATATATATATATATATATATATATATATATATTCATAAAATATATATTAACTATCTTACAGATATGATATATAGTATAATACATACACAGTAAATATATAAATTAATTATTATTAAACAAAATGAAGAGAAAACAAAAATTTTAAAAAGTAGAAACGTCAGAGAATAGTATTAATTAAGAGTGGAGAGGTAGAAATTGGTAACCTGTGATCTGAAAACATTGAGTGATTGGGCACGTCTGATTGTGACAGGGAGTGCGTTCCATAGGCGCACAGCCTGTGCGGAAAAAGACGATTTATAGAAGACTGTATTATGAGCCGGTGAGTGAAGGAGAAGGTTATGTGATGACCTAAGAGAAAGAGAATGGGTAGAGTGCAGAAACTTAAAACAAGCCTTTAAATAAAGAGGGGTAGAAGGATTAAATAATATGTTATACAGAAGAGTAAGTATACGAGTATTCCGACGAAGACGAATGGGCAGCCACTTGAGCTTAGATCGAAATTGGGAAACATGGTCATATTTTGGGAGGCCGAAAATAAAACGAATACAATAGTTTTGAAGTCGCTCAAGTCTGTTAAGCTGGTCCTCGGAGAGATCAGGATAGCTGGCGTCAGCATAGTCAAGTATTGGAAGAAGGAGAGATTGTACAAGAGCAGTTTTGGTAGCAGTGGGCAGGAAGTTACGTATTCGATTAAGAGATGACCCTGAAGCAAATATTTTTTGCCTTAGCGATTGTAGCTGAGGTTCCCATGATAGACAACTATCTATTATGATTCCAAGGTTTTTTACTTGCGAGCTATATGGAATACAAACGTTCGCAAATACTAGTTTTGGCAAAGTTGAGAAATCTACTCGCGAAACCATTCTGGAACTGCCTACGACTATTGCCTGAGTCTTAGAAGGATTGATTTTGAGGCCATAAGACTTACTCCAGTTCTCAATACGACGCAAGTCAGCATTAACTGTATCAATCGCTTGATCTAATCGATCTGGTGGAGCTTGCGAGTAAATTTGGAGATCGTCTGCGTAGAGATGGTAGGAAGAAGTAAGAGATGTAGAAATAGAGTTAATAAAAACTGCAAAGAGAAGTGGAGAGAGAACGCCGCCTTGTGGGACTCCGGCATTCATATCACACCAAGGAGAAAAAAAATCTCCTAAGCGAATACGTTGCCGACGTCCAAACAAGTAACTATGAAACCAGTCAATTGCCGATGGAGATATGTTAATAGAGCGGAGCAATGCAATGAGGATATCAAAGTCAACGTTATTAAAAGCATTGCTAAAATCTGGCAAGGTTAGGATCGTTAGGTCTTGATTGTCCATCCCAAATCTTATGTCATCGGTTATTTTTATAAGAGCAGTGACAGTACTATGACTGGGGCGGAAACCAGACTGATGCGGACTTAAAAGACTATTTAAATTAATGAAAGAGTTAAGCTGGTTATGTATCAAACGCTCGAGAACTTTGGATAAAAAAGGAAGGATCGAGATAGGACGATATTCAGAGAAGGACGTAGGGTTATTTTTTTTTGGCAACGGAATAATTTGAGCTTCCTTCCAGCAGGTGGGTACGGCACTCTTCGAAATAGAACTGTTCAATATATGGCATATTATAGGAAGAATTTCATCCAAAATAGGAACAATCATATTACGACTAATACCGTCGCCACCCACTGCATTGGAAGAAATGGATAGGATACTCTTTTTAACATCACATGCGGCGAATTGACTTATGACAAATTGAGAATAGTCAGGTGTTGGCAGACCAGAAAGATAGTTTATTGTGGCTAGTTTTTCATTCGTATCGATGATAGACGACGATGAGAAGTGCTGGTTTAAAGAGTTTAGGTCTAAGTTGTGAGGAATAGAATCTTGACGAGATTTGCCAACACCTAATGATCGTAAAAATTTCCAGACTTGTGCTGGGTCTTTATTTTCTACAGACTCATGGATGTGTCGACGTTGTGCATCCCTACACATCCTATTGCAGCGATTCCGTGCCTGCTTAAACCTCTCTTTATTCAATTAATTGTGGCGGGTTTTAAGCTGTGCTTTGGCTGTAACTTTTTTTTGCATATAGTTTTTTAAAGTATCTGTGAGCCAAGGTGCAGGAAGATGCTTTATTTTTATGACCCGCAAAGGAGCGTGAATATCATAAAGCTGAATGATCTTTGAATTGAATATTGTGATTTGGTCATCAATATTTTCACTCATTAAAACGTCAGACCAGTCAACCTTACTAGCATCATCGCGAAGTTTTTCCACGTCCATGGTACCAAAACTACGTTGCAGAATGATTTTGGGTTTAGCTTTAGGAGGACGAATTTTATAAGAAAGGAAAATGAGATCGTGGTATGAAAAAGCATCTGCTGAACATTGACCATGCTTGACAACATGCTGCAATGATGATACAAACATAAGGTCAAGAAGAGAGGGAGAACAATTTGGAGAATTATGTGTAGCATTGAGGGGCAAGATGTGCATGTTGCTAGAATTAATTGTAGATACTAAACTGGAAGAACGAGAGTCTTTTTTTAACAGGCACGTATTAAAGTCCCCCATAATAATGGCATGGCCATAAGCAGGGATAAGTTCGTCTAATATTTTTTCAAAAGATGAGAAATAATTAACTCGCATGGAAGGGCTATAATAGACTCCGAGAAGAACTTTGGTGTGAGAAAGTATGACTTCAACGAACAAATGCTCACCGGCATTAACTGGAGCTGGCTGCGTGGACATATTAACTATAGAGTAAGGGATATGTGCGCGTAAATAAATGGCCACGCCGCCGCCACTACGGTCAGTTCTGTCATTCCGGATGAGAATGAAGCCAGGAAGAGAGTAAGAGGTAGAAGGGAGACATGGTTTTAACCATGTTTCGGAGACTAGTATAGCGTGTAAGTTTTTGTTGTCAAATGACGCCAACATATCGGGAAAATGCTTCGGAATACTTTGGGCATTTATATGAATTACATTGAAATTCTTAGGTACATCAGAAAATTCACTCTTAATATTATCACTCAATGTTGGGATACTGGCAAAACTATCTTCATCACTAGGCTCATTACTAGATGAAAAAGATACATATTGCTCTGTATCACTACAGTCTTCATCAGAATTCATCTTACAAACAAGTAAGAAATACTATAAATAATAATATATATATATATACGATAATTATAATAATAAATAAAAAGTATTAATATAAAAATAAATAAAATTAAAGCAAAAACAATACTTCATCTGCCGGTTGTAAAGTAAGAGAGAGAGCACATAAAAAATTAAAATAAAAATAAATAAAGAAATCATTAATAACATGAATTCAAAAGCAGACCAGAAGAAAAAAAATGCTATTTTGTGACATTACATAAGTCATGACATGACAATAAAATATTTTTGAGCGTAGAAACCAAGTAGAATATTTTTAGCTTTAGTTTCCGGAACACACCCGGCACCGGGAACGTGCCCCAAGCTGTCAACAAATAACAAATGTCAGTTTCGCAACGTCAATATTATATGTCATGCGTCATGCCAAAGAGTGAGATGGAATCATGGAACAAACAAACAAAAAAAAGAAGAAAGTAAACAAGAACAAGTACATATTGGGTGTTTGCGTATTTGCCCAACTGGACAATAATTATTGTATTTGTATATACTACCCACTAAATTATCATTTAAGTATATAACGCAAGGAAATAAACAAATGAGAATGTGGGTACAAATACGAAATAATGTTGCATCACGGTATACTTATATCCTATTTACGAGATGTCCCTGCGGCTCTCCGTGATTTAGACGCTACAGCAACTTCTTTGGGAGCCGTGACAGGCAACGGATTTGAGACTTCTGGAGCAATCTTCAGCAGCTCACAAATACTGCTGATGCGGTGGCGCTTCCCGTCAGGCCCGATGATATGTACAAATCCGTCTCTGGTCCAACACTTATTAATACCGAAGCGTTGCCTCGCCTCCATGAACGCCTGATGCCTCGGCCTTGTCAGAAATTCGGACAGTGTAATAGAAGATCCCTTAAGAGAAGATTTAGCCAACCATATCTTATTGCGCTCATCAAAGTTCTTCAATTTCACTAAAATGGGCCTGGGCTTATCGCTTGTGGTGCGGCCCATTCTTTGGCAGCGACTTATTGAGCTGACTGCAAAATGAGGCAACTTGAATTGCTTGCAAACTATATTGACCACATGTGCAGCCAAATCTTGCTTCTCCTCTTCCTTCACACCATGCAAAAGCAAGATTTTTCGACGACTATTCATTTCTAGATTGTCAATATTCTGTGCAAGGATACCCAATTGTTGTTGGAAACCCCGAAACATTTCAGCTGTAAATACTTTAAATGCTGCAAATTCGGCAGCCAGGCTACTAGTAGTGTTACTTGTAGGAGGGGACTTCTGAAGCTCACCTTCAAATTGATCCATACGCCTGTTGAGAGCCTCCATCATCTCTATGAAAGTTTGTTGCTGTGTGGATTCCATTGTTATAGGTTATGTTCCTTTGTGATAATAAAGTGATGTCTGCAAGTTTCTGTTGTTGTGCTTGTAAAGGATTTATCTTCTTGGCAGGTGAAGTATGCTCAATAAATCACAATATATTGCATGAAATAGAACTTACATTATTTAAATCCCGCCACGGATTTCAGTTCTTGAGCGTGGTGGTAGAGCATTTTACCTGCCTAGGTATCACTGTCATGTGGAAAATCCTTCAAAAATTAAATCCTACGGTAAGAATCAAATAGTGTGTTCTAGTCATCGAGAAAATAACACTTAGAGATGCAATAAGATTTGGTTTGTTCGAGATGAATTGATGCCAAACTCTGTATAACCTAAACGCGCTCTAATTGGCTAAGCCACCTCCATGCGGTAAACACCCGAGTCCCATAGTGATGGGACATGATGATGCATTTGCATCATCATGTCCCATAATCGATATCAATACATACAGTCGTACAACATATATAAGCTGATCGTATAATTTATTCCTCCGTGACGACCTATTTAGATAAAAGTGATATTTTCTCCCACTTGCGTAGGCAATAATACCCAGCAGATACCTCGCGCGGTATTTTGTATGAGTATAGCTGATTTGTTATAATAAAATATAGAATAATGATATGGTTGTGTGATTCCACAATTTTGCTTTAAATATCTTTACTAAAATTATAAATATTTAAATACCTCTTTTCATATTTTTATGTTTGCAATAACGCATGCTCTGCGGATTACATTACAAAATTACAATTAATATAAGAGAGGAAAAATTTTATCCCGCACATGACTTAAATTTTTCCTCTCGTATAATTGTAATTTAGTAACCTAAGTTTAGTAGTAATCTCCCTAACAAATTACTATTGGAGTATATTTCTTATATTTGAAGTACAAATTTCCGACTCGTAAGAGTAAGGTTCCGGTGGCCGAATAGTTAAGGCATCCGGCACAAAACATTTTGTACTCTAATAAAAATTTGTAAATGTGCTTTTTGCTCGGCACGCAATAGTGCTTGTTATCATATTTAGGAATATCTTAATGTATTATGAAGGAAGCAGACTCCCATGACACAAGATTTTTTTCTTAGTATGGGATCTGCATGTCATTTTACTGTCAAAAAATCAATACAATTTAGTTTACCGATTGTTATAAAGTTAAGAATAACAACATGTAACTGTATATTGTGAAATAAATTATTATTATTATAAACTCATATCAAACATTTAAAACCCTTTTTACATCCAAGGCTAAATATATTTATGGGCCAGAGTATGAAGATATCGATTTTAGTTCCACTATAACGATAAATTACCGTACTGTATAAGCACAACACTAGGAGAGGGCGCGGTTTACAGAAAGACAAGGATGACAATAGGTGAATGTAGTAAGTGGGAGTGAAATGCATTCATACTATTAGATTGTCCAGTTTAACTTGACCTATTAAAATGTAGTAGACAAATTACGTAAATTGAATAATTTTACTTACTTGTGGAAGGTAATTCCATCTGTTTTATAATTGGATGTTTTGCTACTTTTCCCGCAACATTTAATGGAGCAGGTAGTCATTTTTATTGCACTGAGTACCTACAATCGTCAAAAATAAAAATATTTTCAAACACGTACGTACGGATCAAGCTTCTGGTCGCGTACTGTTTATGTGCGCTCATGCTATGACTTAAATGTGTTAGAAATCACACACCAGTTGCATGATCCGGCGAACCATCAATTCCCCTCTCGGGGGCTTAAATCTCGTTGGTTCTAGTGCTGTCTTTGTGAATCTACTCCCATTCCAAGTTCATCCTGTTAATCATCTCCAGCAATATTAGATCTTTGTTAGTTAATATTGTGATCAAATGTAACTCTATTTTATCTGAAAGAAGAACGTAGGTATTGTGTGTTTATCGATCCCATTACCAATAACAGCAACCAAAAGCTTCAAGATTTTTATCAGCTTTAATTTTTTTATCAGCTGATTATCTTTTAATAGTTTCTCACCCGATGGTATGTGATGAGGTCAAAGACGTTGTTCAGGGTAACCTAGAATTACTAGCTCTCAAAGACATCTGCCGGAATACACCGTTCGGTGCTTGGTGACAGATTTTCTACTCGATGGTGGTAACTAGCCAGGCGGGCATTCGAAAAATATCCTACCACCATGCAAAAAACAAACATGATTTATTATTATTAATTATTATCATTACATTTAAACATGATTCAAACGAAAGCAAAGCACTCCTGTAAAATTGTTTTTAGGGTCATGCTCAGTAGTCTGTGAATTTACCTGACCATCATATAAACTGGGGTTTGATTAATGTTAAGAACCACAGTAAAACGTCGTAACATCGACTAGCAGTTATAGTTGGTAATAATGATACTTATGCCAAAATTATATTATAAATGCAAACGTTGGTTTGTCTTTCTAACACTCGCAAACGGAGCAGCAATAGATAGATATATATATTTTGTAAACTGGTTTTACTAATTTTGGCTTGAATTATTATGTGTTTCCTGTAGGAACGCAAATTCTTCAGATACTACGACGACAAAGTGACTAGCAGAAAGTAGTTCAACATGGTAGCCGAAAGTAACTGCATCAATTGCAAACCAAAATCATATCGAGACGGAATTCACTAACCCGAATTTGTGAATGGACGTTTTTTGTCTCTCCCTGTCGTGCCCACACAAAGGACTCTTCAAGGTATTTTGCGTGTGAAAGACGATCCATTCTCCGCTCTCAAGGATCGGACCAAAAATAATTGTCATTTCCTGCGGGCAGAGGGGCATAAAGACCGATAATATAAAGACCGTGTAATATTTTTATTCGCGAGACAAGCAGCTCATTTTTATTTTACTCGTAGTATTGTTTCGAGACTTTTACCAAATTACGTTAATATGACGCAAATAAGTGCGCTCCAGGTGTCACTTTTGTAATTTGACATTGTTGGTATCTGATATAATTTGCTGTAATATGTATATTTATAATTTGTAAAACGCTTGAAGGGTTGTTCCGATTCTTATTGAGTAAACCAATTGCCTTCGTATTGGTTATTGAAATGGAAAGATTAATGCGAAATAAATATTGAACTACTGTTATTTAAAGAAAATAAATTCTATTTCACCAAATAAAATGAAAAATGCTTCTAATCGACTGTAGGCTTGATATGCTGGTGGATTAACTGCTTGCTGGTGGTGTAAAACTTAGTGAAGGCAACCAGTCTCTATTTCACATTACACGTTTTTATTTATTACATTTTTAACGTACATGCAAAGTAATTAAACAACTTTAAACGGTTTAAATCGCGTATATTTTTCATTATTGATCGTGGTCACGGGGTGACAGTCACCCCGTGACCACGATCACTGCAAAGTGTTTGAAACGTCGGGATAAAATAATGAAAAATATACGCGATTTAAACCGTTTAAAGTTGTTTAATTACTATGTGTAACAATCGCGAAAACCTAAGACAACAGTACATGCAAAGTGTTAAAATGGCGGTAGGTATACAATGGAAAGACAGATTTGAATCGATTGATTTTATTTTGAATAGGCTTCTGAATAAATATATCTCAGCTCACAGTAAACAAAAGGTCAATGAAATGGTAAAATGATCGCATATAAATTGAATAATAGCAACTAAACTGAGTATTATTATATGTTTTATAACTAAACCTTACATTAGGTAACTATTGTTTATTCGTAGGGTACTGTACTGTACTGTATCAGCCGGATCGTCCTCTGCTGAACACAGCCTCCCCAATGTAGGGGGTATTTGCCATAATCCCCTCGCTTGGCAGGCGGCTCGGAGATCGCAGTACAAGATGGCATAGTTCTTAAGAAGGTGCTGCTACCCACCTTCTAGTATTTTTCCTTTAGTCGACTTTTACGACACCCACACGGGAAGAAATGGAGAGCTGCAATTCTAACTTGGCACCCCACAGGTAACTACCACTAACAGGTAACTAGCAAGAAAAAGAACCACAATTGGAAGAGTTGAAGTTCATTCGTGTAGCTGACTTAAGGCTTATACAGTCGCCAATGGCCTTGAGCATCTGGGCCTAATCGAGCTTACTTTACCAGCGCATCGCCGCAGTTAATCAACAAACGTTCGGCGCTCGCTGCACAAATATAACGGTCAAAGAATATGCAGATGCGCGATACGCTCCGGTAACATGGCACTTTATATGCCTACCATATGATTCTAGTGAGTATCCGCAGTTGCAACTGCGACTGAGATCAGTACTAAAATTCATACCTACCTAGGTTTTTCTGGACGTCTTTATTCCTGGAAATAATAATTTGACGACGTCATCCAAGTGAATAAAGTTACTCCGATTTGGCTGAAATTCAAAATCTAGGTTGTTCTGGAAGTTTTTATTCAGAATTTGGAATTATTTCCGATGGCGTCTGCCAAGTGAATAAAGTTACTCCGATTTGGCTGAAAATCGATATCTAGGTTTTTTGGACGTCTGCATTGCAAATTTGGAATTCATTTTTCGAAAACATCTGCCAAGTGAAGAAAGTTACTTCGATTTTGCTGAAAATCAATATCTAGGTATTTCTGGACGTTCTAATTTCGAATTTGGAATTTATCCTGACAGATCAGTACTAAAATTCATTCCTACCTAGGTTTTTCTGGACGTCTTTATTCCTGGAATTAATTTTTCGATGACGCCTGCTAAGTGAAAAAAGTTAGTCCGATTTAGCTAAAATTCAAAATCTAGGTTGTTCTGGACGTCTTTATTCCGAATTTGGAATTTATTTTTCGATGTCGTCTGCCAAGTGAAGAAAGTTAGTCCGATTTGGCTGAAAATCAACATCTAGGATATCCTGGGCGTCAAGATTCCGGATTTGCATTTATTTTTCAACGTCGTCTGCAAAATAAAGAAACACTCTGACTTGGCTAAAAATCGATATCTGTAGGTTGTTCCCAGTTGTCACACAGACTCTTTAAAAAATCTGCTGATTTTAGTGTATACTACATAAACGAGTTTTCCATTTACATTTTAAAACTCAGCTAGCGCGGTAGTGCAGCACAGCTGTTTACTTTACATAGGTTTTAGTCAGTACTATGAAATAACAATGATAAATAAGGAACTCACCCTAGAAGGATTCATGCACTTCACAACTAGTAAATAACAATTAAGATTGATACTACGGATTGTATTTTTATTTAGCGCCCGACGAGTGTTCCTTGCCAATTGCATAGGCGAAAACGCTAAGATATATCGTGTTTAAAACGCTAAGATATGTCTGTGGATTTCGCACAAAATTATTTTTAATAATTAGCAATATTAACGTAAGTTTATCCTTTAAGTGGTATGTAAGTTAGTTAAAGAATTTAATTAGTATATTTTTAGTTTATGATTAACATCTAATGTTTCATATTACGAATAATACTATTATTTAAGTAACGGCGTTAGCCACAACGTTACACTACATATTATCTTACCGTTTTCGAGATACGTCATCTATCTTCACTTGGCAACGTCATTGATAAATAAACTCCATATATAAAATTGTAGAATAATGACGTCCAGAACAATCTAGATATCAATTTTTAGCCAAATTGGAGTAACATTTTCACTTGGCAGACGTCTTCGAAAATAAATTCCGAATTCGAAATAAGAACGTCTAGAACAACCTAGATACCTATCGATTTTCAGCCAAATTGGAGTAACTTCTTTTACTTGGCCGACGTCATCGAAAAATTAATTCCAAATTTGGAATGAGGACGTCCAGAAAAACCTAGATATTGATTTTCAGCCAAATCGGACTGGTTTTGATTTTTAGAATCTTCTATCCGCCAATTTGGATTTATGACAAGTGTCATTTGACTGCTCTACCGATTCCCTGCGATAATTGTTCAAATCTCCCGTCATCGAAAAATACATTCCAAATTCGGAATAATGACGCACAGCACAACCTAGATATCGAATTTCAGCCAAATCGGACGACCTTTTTTCACTTGGCAGACGTCATCGAAAAATAAATTCCAAATTCGGAATAAGGACGTCCAGTAAAACCTAGATATTGATTTTCACCCAAATCGGACTGGTTTTGATTTTTAGAATCTTGTATCCGCCAGTTTGAATTTATGACAAGTGTCATTTGACTGCCCTCCCAATCGGGATAATTGTTCAAATCTCCCTTGCTGTAATTGTAACAGCCAGACCGTCCATTGCTGAACACAGCCTCCCCTATTAAGGGGGTATTTGCCATAATCCCCACGCTTGGCAGGCGTCTTGGGGATCGCAGTGTAAGTTGGCAGTTCTTTAGAAGGCGCTGCTACCCACCTTCCAGTAGTTTTCCCTTAGTCGCTCTTACGACACCCACGGGATTATATGGGCACCCCAAGGGGCAAATCTCCCTTACCTATCTCTTACTATTTTCGAGTTATCCATCTTCACTTGGCAGACGTTATCTTTATGCAGTATTAATTAACCTATATCAAAACACATAACACATTTATCAAAAAAGCTTAGAACTCCAAAAGATGTATGAAGTCCCATACACACTCTTAATGTAGTAGAGAACCATTTTTTTACCCTACACAGTACTAAAGCCGGAAACTATTTACCATAATATAAAAAAAAATATTATCTTTAGTTTACCAGTTATGTCATGAGAGCGTTAAAGACATTACTAATTAATTTTGTACATGTATTATGCACCTAATTAAAAAACTTTCATTGATCTTATTGATAAGGCCGCCCATTGTAAAGTACCTACAAAATTGTCAATGTCAAGTTTTGATCTTTTCATATGTGATAAATTTCAAATAAAATTTGTCTACAAAGTACCAATAATAAAGCGTTAACGCGCATACTTCACGTCGCAATCAAGTTGGCCCTCTGCAGCGAGCGAATCATTACACGCACACAGCTGCGAATCTCGCGTGTCAATGCACTAATACAAAGACAAAATCGTCGTCAGTCGAAAGCGCGAGCGGAGCTACGAGCGTCACAACCTCCCCGTGCCAAAACGCTTGCGCAACACTGCCTCGGAACCGCCGCGCTGGTGTGCTCGAGTAAATTCGCGATAAAATAATTAAATAAATGAATATTACACAAAAGTAAAAAAAATAAAACAATAGGGATTTGTAATTATATGTAATACACCTCTTGTATTAAACTTATCAAGATATGTTGATAAATACTAGAGTTCTAACTGCTAGAAGATATTTTTAGACCTATGTTCATAATTTTTTGTTATCACGTAAATTGATTGTGATCATGTTTTGGGATCAATAGGAATCTCACAAATATGATCAAAATTTACATAATATTTTTTGTTTTGCCACAAACGTAATAGTACGGCTCAACTTATTTTTTGAAAGAACCTTATTTGCCTCCACACCTCGTCACCTCCACCTTAAGAGCAAAATGAAATTGTGACTTTCTGATAAAATAACCTTGCCATTTGATATCAAAGCACTTCTGAAATGGACACCTACTAATGACAACCAATATCAGCTGTCAAAGTGTATCAAACCTGCTTTCCGTAAACGCGAGTAATCACGGGGCAAATGAGAAGTTTTGGGTCAACGCAAGCTTGCAAACATGTAAATTCTTCTGTAATACAGCAATTTGAGCAAATTGAACTTTATTTGTTTGGATTTATAGCCATCGTGTCGGTAGTTTCACGTTATTCAGGTGCAAAGATAAATTGGCGCTGCGCCAAGACGTGGAGGGTAAGTTTGAGGGGGTAAGTTAGACCGAGGTCACAACACTAATGGGTGGCTGTGACAGGTAACGCGAGACGATCCAAAGTGCATCGGAGATGACGTCAGATGTTTCTTCGATAGATGAAGGTTAATGGTGTTGATGTTCTCGTATCTGTTTCTAATAGATAGGCACTTTGTTGATATTCTTTAGAATATGACAATAATATGTTCTGAGTATGTAGGTATTATATTATAATAGTTGTTTACGAATCATTACGGATATATAGGGTAGGCTTTATTACGGAAAAGTACATTCAACAATTTCTATTTATTTAACGTGTTAGGTATGATTTACAGTGTACATTAAAGTCAAAGTTTTCTCCCTGTCTTAAAGTTTCAAAAATATATTACGAAATTTTATGCTTGTTCAGGTTTATTTTAAGTAAAATTTGAGCTCACCCCACCATTTTCACTCCTTAAATTTTTGATTTTTCAAAAATCTAAATCGTGTATTTATTAATTATTATATTTATTATGACCATAATTTTAGAAATAAAAACGTAATCTTATCGTTTTATTTTTAAATTTTGACTGGCTGCTGATACTATATGTATAAGTACATGTATACCTATTATGTCTGAGCTAAATAAATAATATTAAAAAAAATTGTAACATAACCTTAATTTGAACAAAAACTAATTACAAGCCATTAATAAAACATTAATCTAATACAATATAAACCCAGAGAGTTAAATCTTAGTATATACCACGTATTTATAATTTCGCAATATATTCTATAATAAAATTTTGTGACTTATTTTTACTTTACTGTCTGAAATAAAAAAGAAAAGTAAAATGAATGTTTGAAAGTTAATTTTAGATACCAAAAATCACAAGTCCTCTTTAATATCCCATCTCATATCAGTAGGTAGTAAACAAATCTGAATATTCATGCGTGGATCGTCACTTCCCTATAACTTGAACGTCGTCGGCGGGGCACCTGTGTAATCCTTTCAACGTACATAATATGCCCTTAATTCTCTTGATAAGGCATGACATCTAAAGGCTTTGTCAAACAGGACGCGTAATTAGCGCTGCGTAATAGCGTTAAAGCGGCGCGTTTTAACGTCGCGCTCTTTTCATGTCACACTTGACTAGAGCCCAACGCTCCTTAACGCAACGTACCATTCGCTAGCACAGTGTCTGTCGATAGCAAGATGTGAAAGCTTGTTCGTTATTAAGATGTCGAGTGATTCAGATGTGGAAGAATTGTTTCTTTTATATGCTCTATCGCGGTATCAGAAAAAAAGAGTATGGGTGCACGACATCAATAAAAAGAGAGAGGATTTAGGAGAATATCATCGGTTGTGTCGCGAGCTTGCATCACATGAAGATCGTTTTTTTACATATTTTCGTATGTCTCAAGATTTATTCGAAGAACTACACGAACTGCTTATCCCAAAAATAAGCAAATGTACCACAAACTGGAGGACGCCTATTTCTACAAGAGAAAGACTTGTAATCTGTCTAAGGTAAGAAATATTTTATTTTTTAAAATACATGTTTATTGCGTTATCATTATGAAAATCAACTGAGGATGTCGACGCGCCAAAATTATTCGCATGTAGCATATCGATTTCGCGTAGTGGTTGTCGTAGCTGCTCAGGCTGTTGCTGGTATGATGAAGAACCAATATTAGATAGATCTATAACAGTTACTGGGGATAAATCTTCGGCTCCAGAATTGGTTACTTCATAGGCGACAGAGTCTTCAGTACTTATAACAGAATAATGTGATGAATTGGTCAATATCTGGACGTCTTCTTGCAGTTCCTCTGCTTCTATGCTTGCAAATAACTTAGCTAGTTCTACTTTGGCTTTTATCTGTTGGGGTTTGGAAAAACTTTTAAATGTTTGGGCATAACTTTTGAATAGATGATCTATGGCATCATACTCTTGTTTCTTTTTATTTTGAATAAAATGTATAACCTTATCTATCTCGCTTTCATTTCTTTTAATTTTTTTAGCTCGTGTACGATTTATGGAGTTAACATGAGGTGTCTCTGACGGAGGTATCTCTGGCGAGGGTATCTGTGGTAGAGGTGTCTTTGGCTCAGGCGTCTCTGGTAATTGTATCTCTGACGCTGTAGTTTCTATATCTGACGATGCTTCTGGCGTAGTTTCTCGAACATTTGAAGATTTTTCTCGATCTGTCAAGGTTGAGTCAAGGAACTGTAACTGTGAAGCCCAAGGCCATTTTGTAAATTTTTTTGCAGCTTGTCCTGTCGTACCTGCAATCTCTTTTTTGTATCTCATATAATTGTCCCTCAAGCTCTTCCATTTTTTTCTGGCTACTTCACCTGTAAAATAAACATAAAATGTATTATTTTGTTTCAGGTACTTAACAACGGGTGATTCACACCAGACCATAGCCTTCTCCTTCAGAGTAGGTCGTTCAACAGTTGGTGGTATTGTAAAAGAAGTCTGTAAAGAAATCTGGAATACATTACAACCAGAATATATGCCATCGCCAACTGAAGAGACATGGAAACAATCAGAGAAAGGTTATAGGGAAACGTGGAACTTCCCGAATTGTGTCGGTAGCATCGATGGAAAACATGTCGCTATAAAGTGTCCCAAAAATAGTGGATCAGAATATTTTTGCTACAAGAAGTTTTTTTCTGTAGTTCTTCTTGCTATAGTCGATCCATGTTACAAATTCACCGTCATCGATGTCGGCAGTTACGGGCGTAATAGTGATAGTAGCATATTCGAGAACTCAGTGTTTTATCGTCAATATATACATGGTAAATCTCTGCTGCCAGATAAACCTCTTCCAGGAACCGAGGAGCCCGTACCTCATGTACTTATCGGTGATGAAGGTTTTGCTTTAAAAACATATTTGATGCGTCCATTCCCAAGAGCTGCAGCCACACAAGACGAAAGAAAAACAAATTTTAATAAAAGACTTTGCAGGGCACGTCGGGTGGTTGAAAATGCTTTTGGGATATTAGCACAAAAATGGCGCATTTTTTTACGTCCTATTGATTGTGATGTAGACACAGCAATTGATGTTATTAAAGCTGCATGTTGCTTACATAATTACTTACGAACAAAACAAGGACCAGAAATTTCAACCCCAGAGTCGGAAGTGGAAAATGAACCTATGCGTGCTTTAATAAATCATCGACCAACAAATAGAAGATCAACAACAGCAGCATTCGAAACTCGTGAAAAATTTGTGTCATATTTTAATCAATAAAATTCACATTACTTACCCGTTTCATTTATCTCATTTCCGATTTGTTCCCACAATTTCAATTTAATTGTTATATTTTTATAACAATTATCCTTTATATTGTACAAACATGGGTTTTTTCTTACTAATTCGATCAATTTTTCAGACATTGTGCACATTCACTCGGACGCTAAAATAAAATTTGTAATAAAATACAACGCTCGACGTCAAAGCGTCCTAACGCCGCGACAGAGCGTCGCGTACTGCTAGCGCTGGCGCTCTGTTTGACGGTATATTACCATAGCAGTTCAACACAACTCAGCGTCATAGCGCGCCGTCAGGTTAGCGCTCTGACGCGCGCTAAGAACGCGTTCTGTTTGACGAAGCCTTAACGCCTTTGTACGCTGAGGCCCATCGGACGTTATTCTCCTCAATTAAGAATGCCTTTTGTCTTTTGACGGGAGATGACACACTTCTTTACCCCGTTTTTAGGGAGATTTTTTCTAAGATGCGGGAGTCAGTGTTTTGAATGGTAACATGATTTAGTGCCTTGCTTTTTGTTGTTTCGGCAATTTATTGGAGACAAGGTGTCGTGTTGTGCTTTTGAAGACGGTGTTCAGGTTTTGATAAAAAGTTGGGTGTGTGGCTAACTGAATGGTATTAAGGAATTTACAAATCTTATTAGGTTGTACCCGTGGGGTGCCGGGTTAGATTCCTCCCCACCCTCGTTTCTTCTCTTTTCCTCGTTTGAAAAATACTAAAAGGAAAAGCAGCGCCTGCTGAACTGACAACTTCTACTGCGATCCTCAAGACGGCCAGCCAAGGGTGGGGATTCTGGCCAAGTCCCCCTAATAAAGTACCTTGTTAAACGGTTGACATTCCGGTTAATGTGCAGATGAGATTACTTTATTTTAGTTAACTACTTCATTCTTAAACTTTATCTCATAATTGGCAAAGAACTATATAGAAGCAGTGATGGCTCAGTGGCATTGGCTATGGAATGCCGCGCAGCAGGTCCATGGTTCGAATCCCGCCGCAGGCTTGAGCTGCACCGCATGGTGGATGGGCATTTTGCGAATGTCCGCCTGGCTAGCGACCATTTCTATCTTTCTTTAAATCTGTCACCAAGCATCTAACGGTGTGTTCCGGCAGCTGTCCTTGAGAGCCAGTAATTCTAGTTAAGCCTGTTAATACCTTCAATGACATCATCACTTACCATCAGGTGAGATTATGGCCAAAAGGCTTAACTATCAGCAATAAAAAAAGAAAGATCACCGAGTATTTTTAGTATATACCTCAGGGAGTTCAGGTAAAAAAATCTTAGATATACCTACTAAAAAGTAAAATATTCTACCTAACAACTTGCTTGACTCAGAAACTGTGGTAAGACCGTCTAGAGGTGGAATACATTTCATTAGGTTAAATATCACACAAAAGACGGCTGATGTCTTGAAGCCTAAAAAACTATTAGAGTTTATTCCACTGATGACTTCTGATATCGCTTGACAGTCTTTTATAAATTTTATAAGTAAAGTATACATACATTGTACATCATTGAGTAAATAATAATTTACTGTTACGAAATTTCGTTGCTTAAAAATTGCGTGATTATCTGATTATGCATCGAAAAAAAAAGATATTGGCATTACTATGATAATGCCATTTTAAAAACGCAAAACTCTGGGCTTATATTTTTTTATATTTATCCATCTTCATATGGAGCGCATAAGAGTATTGTTTGCTTTTGCGCAGTACTTATAATACCAACTGAGATTGGGTAATTTAATTATATACACGTAGCACGATTCTGATTGAGGGATATTTAGGTATGTATTATTTATTTACTTGCAAATTGTTAACTTATTAGAATGAGCCCGTAAAAGTGCAACAAAACTTATTAGAATTACTTTATACGAATAAAAGTATTTTTCTATGCATTGGACTGATAACTACGAATAAATATGACGATGAGCTCATTTCTAAGCGCCAAATGAATTAACCAATCCAATTGAATTTGGAAAATTGTGCGTGTTGTGTTATTTGTAAGCTTGATGAGTCTGAAATCAAAGCGGTCATTGTATGAGTATTATACTCCTTTATATTATTTATTCGAAGATGGATATCACTATATCAATAGGAATGTCATTTAAAACTTTTTTTAATAGTACCTACAAAGTTTGTTTTAGTTTCTTATCTCTAGGGGTAATCAAAGTCCCCCTATTTTAGTCATCGAGTGCCTTGGATTAGGACTGCATTTTTTTAACTAATAGAGTTACTGTATGTCCATTTCTACGCTAGTGTAAATTTTTTTCGAAATTAATTCAGTAACATCGGCTTCAAAAAGTAACTAACATACACATAAACAACCCCACTTTGGTTTCTAATAGGGATGTAAACATAACACATTTTAGTAAAGTTTTAAATAGACAGTATAATACGATAATGGAATTTGCAACCTACTTCTTGTGTTTTATTGTCAATATAATCAAACCAATATAAATTGATATTCATCCATAAACAACTATCCATTTAAAATTAGGGTATACATTTCACTTTATACATGCCTTAGACGTTATCATGAGTAGAGGTGTTTGGTAATCACAAAACCTTATTTTGGGGTCATAAAATCAAGAAAAAATCCTTTGCTGTCGTGTAGCACACCATTTTACTGAAGCATCCAACTTGGTACGAACGCAGCGTCGACGTGGCGTCAATACTCTCATGTACAGATTCTGAAAGAAGATCAATACTTTCCATATGAAATGCTTATAGGTATCACCATTTATTATTTGATATCTGAGCTCGCTTTAAGTAAAAGTGCATTATTCTGTTTAATATTTTCTTTTCCCTCATTGAGTGACGAGTAAGTCTAGTTGTAGCTATTATAACTACGCTTCAAAGGTACCAGAAGAAGCAATTACATTTACTCGGTGCATGGAACCTCCATAGCGACTCTAGCTTAAGTTATTTTTGTGTGGATCAAAGCGATCGTGGCGTCACTGACGTCACTTCCGGCAAGATGGCGGCGGCGGCGCGATTGTTTGATGTGCGAGTAATGAAGTGTGCCACCTCTCCCCGCTTCCTGACTGCCGGGTGTCAAGATACTGGCAATGATGACTCCTCTTTACATATCGCTTAGATACAATACTTTGTGAGTTTATACGCTTTCGCGAATTGTTTTGGTTGTGAGCTGGAGTTTGGGGTTTGGTATTGCTACTCGGTTTTATATGTTTGTTAATAATTACACACGTGATTTTCAACCATATATAGAGAGCAACCGAGTGAACGCTCAACTTTATCACTATTATGAATAAATAAGTAAAAGTGGTATGTAAAAAGATTGTCAACGTTTTATACCATACTTATTACCATACATATTTATATAACATTTGCACTACCTATTTGTCAGTGACTTCCGAAACCGAGGAGGTTCTCAATTTGACGGAATATTTTTTTATGACTTTTCCCCGATTATTCAAATACTTATGAGGACTGATTTGTTTTTTTTTTTGTAAAAAGGTATACCTCCAGGATTAATCAAATCAATAAATGAGACAAGTAGTTTTTCAGTTACAGTCAATTAACTGAAATATTTATTTGCATACCCAGATGATTTAATGATGATTGCAACTCATGTCAATAATGAAACGGAAGTTTAGGCGAATTAATGATCTTGTAAGCCGTATGCATCAGTAAAAGGAGTGTAAAAAAATTCTGTAACAAAAGTAACTGGCTTCGATCACTGAAAAGTATGAAATAACTTGTAGAGGTCGGATCACGATAATGTGAGGTCAGTGTTTTGAATCAGAGGGTAGGTACCGACTTTTCAGTGTTGGAAGTTGGTATCGTGTGCATCAGAATTAAAAAAAAATACCATAAATAAAATTCTACGGTAGCTGTGTTTGCAGAGCCAACTGGTCTCTAGCCACAGTCTCATAGTCTAGTATAAGTTATGATGTAATCAATGGCACCTATGAAATTTAGGATGTACTGGCATTAAAAATAAGAAAAAACTGTGATACATGTACAGTTCGACCAACTTATGTGTGAACTCTAAGAGGGCAGTGTCGGTTAAGAAACACCAAATTCTTTTTCTAATTTTCGTAAGCAATTTCGTAGTTCCTTTTTCTGCCACTTCACAGATAACTTGGTTGGACTGTAGTATTAATTGGAAAATATTGAAAACAATATTCGAATCGTCAAAAAACGATAGGTATACATAAATAATATTTTTTTTCAATGAACGATAATCGACTGAAACTTTGAAAAATAAATCTCAAACAAGTGAAACACACACTGATTCCTTTTCTCTCTCTTTTTTTTCTTCTTTTTTATCCTTTTTTTGTTTCACATAGTAAAACCTAAGCCGAATGATGTTTACCTGAAAAACCAATTCATCCACAAAATTAACTGTATCCATAACTCCAAATGAATTAAAACTGGACAGATGTATTCAAGTACACTTATTAACACCGGTGTCATCAACACAGACGGATTTAAATCCAATTTCATATCGAGCCCGACATATTGAGTTGTTATATAGAGCATAATCGCGTTATACCCAGTCCACTAGTGGGGATTACTCGCTTTTTAATAAAGTTATGTCGGTAGGGGGCGACTGTGGGGACATTTTTACACAAAGAGGATTACTTCGGCCACGTTTATCTGCACCTTACAGCTCAGCTCAGCCTTCTAAATACTCTCTCGGTCGATGCGCGCGTTTTACGAGCATATTACGAGCACTGTCTTGGTGGCAACTTGTTTTTGAAGACTCGGTTTTGAAGTAACATATAGTTGTGGTAATTAACATTTCTGATGACGATACGTCATCCTACACTCGTGTTGTTTTTTTTATGCCTGATAGGTTAGCCTTTGACCACTATCTCACCTGATGGTAAGTGATGAAGTCGAAGATGTTGTTCAGGCTAACCTAGAATTATAGGATGGTAGGATTCCTAGCTTAGAAGACGTCTGAGTATGTCTAGCACGATTTTGTCTATTTATTTATTCGCCAAGCAGTGTTTACACTGATGTGTCTATGTTAAAATATAGGTATATTTTACCGAAAGACAATATAATGAGTAAAATTACCTATCTACGAGTATATACCTATAAATTACCTTTATAGCCATACGAGTATACGGTGACTTATTTTAATAGAAATTACCTATGTTTTGAGGTTGAACTCAAAACATAATTAAGCATAAGGCTGGTCTCGACTCTCGACTCGACCTCTCTTATTAATGACCTATCTCTGTTAGTATTTGTTATATATCGTTACAAATTTGTAGAAATATAATTAACATGAAAGTTTGTTAACAGTATTGAATATTTAACAGTATTTGAAAGCATAATTTTCAGGCTAATATTTGTTTCATAAAAATGATACGATACAAACCTAGATAATGAAGAGATAAATGAACATCATACTTAGTTCTGGACCTAAAACCTCAAATTAGGTAGTAATCATGCCCTTTGACGTTTGTATGGATTGACAGGTCACTTAAAGCATAACAGCATTAAATTGATTTGTTTCACTATTTTAACTAGTTTTTTTTTATGCCAGCTAAGTTAGCCTTTGAACACTATCTCACCTGATGGTAAGTGATGATGTGGTCGAAGATCTTTCTTCAGGCTAACCAAGAATATTCAAAGAATATTCTCAAATCAATAAAGATTTCAGAGTGTCATAGCTGTTACAAAAAACAACGAAATTAAAGAACACTGGAAATGAGCAGCATACCACTACATTTCCTCTCGTCGATGTCATTGGAGAGTTGCTGCTCAACGAGCTCATAACAGACCATTTTCATCAAGACTTTCAATAATGTGTTACAATATATAACGTTTATTACCAAATTTATTGATATTACGTAGGTAACAGATAGTAAGTTCGCAAAGGCGAAATTATCTTTAGGAGTTTAAATATAAAACCGCACTTCTCTTAAATCATTTAACATCAGATGAGATTGTGATCAAAGGCTAGCTTCTCAATGACTTTAAAAAAACAAACATGACCTCAAAAATCTGCGAACTCTCTTCAGCCATCTTGAATGAAGTACTAAGCTACATATTATCCTCAATCTAACGAAACAAGGAACGTTCTGCACAATTGGATAACGAGGGTGTAACGACACCAACAATGCGCCGGCGACGACACTCCAATTACCAATTGTCGCAATGCGCGTGCGCTCCTGGGAACCGGGGTACGTCTTCCGGGGGGATGATGACCTTAAGAACAACATGACGATATGAATACAATTACATGTCTTGAAAGGAAGGAAAATGTATGTGGTTTAAAAATATATGTGTTTTACAGTACATATCAACATATTTTATGGTTATTAACCGATACCTGGTGATTTTCCACTCCTGGTGATTTTGAACATCTGATGCTAAAGTTAGAACCTGATCACTGGATTGTGCTCCACGACCCGAAAATCCTCTCAACGGAACATCACTACCATTGTAGACTAGAACGAGACGCTATTAAAATCAGGAAATATCATAATTTCAATTGAATGGATCGTTTGAAGGTAGCTGCATCCTGGAATCCAGAGCTAACGAAATGCGCCAAACGCGTTTTACCTTCATTAAGACGCTGTCAAATGCTGAAATTTTGTCACTATCGGAGTACGTAGGAGTGAAAGAAAAGTAGAGATGGTGAGATCATGATCAGTTTTGGCGAAACCCGAAAGGAGGCTCAATAACACAAAACTAGTAATTTAAATAGAAAATGTATTTTTTCTAAATCAAATTCGGGTAGTTGGAGAAAATACCCGCCCTTCAAGACGTTTACACCCGCTTCATCAGTCCGCCCGTGACCACGACCAATGCAAATTGGTCGAAACGCCGAGGTAAATATATAATATACTTTTTTTATCTCGATTATATCCCACTTGTTTATATAGTCCGGTCAAATTAGACCAAAAAATAAGAGTAAATCTACATAAATTCCCACCAAGCTGAAAATCAGTGGGACTGTTTTAATAATGATTAAAAATAAAATTTGGATGTTCCCCATGGTTTTTTTTTATTCATGGTCAAAGGTGAAGCTACGAATCGGGCAATGGAGGAAAATATTCATTTACATTGAAAATAGCGATGGCTGTCAGTTCACTTTAAACGAATTACAGAATATTTGCAAAACTACGACTTTAGATAAAAGAACGATTAAGCTACGACTAAATCTGAAGTATTTCGATTTCGCAGTGATAAACTTACTATCACTAAGAAATCGGGAGCATCAACATTCACAAGTTTAGTAGATAATTAATAATTATCATGATATTATGACACAAGCCTGGTTCGAAAAAAGAAAATAAATAAAAAAAAAGAAGATTCCTAGATGCAGCTGCAGCTATCTTACTATACTAACTACTTATACTTTAAGTCTGCAAGTTACTATAAGGTATGAACAACATAATTTTTTAGAAATGATTCAGAAAATCCTAAATCAAATTTAAAAAATATCTTGCTTTTCTCTACCTAATATACAATAAGATTCTTCTTCTAATTAGTTCAGCAAAGAAGGTTGCCAAACATTATTAAGGGTGACCGTCACATAAACATTAATTGCAAATAATGATAGCAATTATTCCGGCATTCACGTCAACTTAACATAAACAGTTCCAAATGAAAAACATAAACAACAAGAGCCCACAGTGCGGTGGTCCCATATGAATATCAATTTGTTTGCCTTCACGACAACGTCATTAAATTAGCGTCCAAATTGAATCACAACTGTGACAACCTTGCCGGTGCGTCGTCCCGCGAAACTTTTCCTCCTATTAATTTACAAAGCTTCTCCTTCTTCAGCCCTCATACAAAACAAACGCCTATCTTCATACATCTAAGACTCAACTTCCTTCGCTATAAAAGTAAGTTTGTTCATTATTTTTACATGTCATTGTGCAAGTGACGTGACGGCATACAAGTCAAAAATAAACCCTGTGCTTCGGTATTAAGCTCGCTATTCTATTTAATGTGTCACGAGGGTTGTATCTGGTGAAATTATGATGCAGTCTTTATTCGTGAGCCGTCGGGAGCGGTTGCAGTAATCACCGCGTATCTCCATCCAGGGGTGGGCTATGAATAGAGCCCTAATGAACTGGATTTAGGAGTTTTTGTGCCGGCGACTCGTCAGCTCGAAGGTGCAGCCGAGCAATTATGACGGACTAAACAAAACGTGCCTTGGATCGTACACGGCCTTTCTATTACCGACCGCTATGCTATCAATTACTTTGGATAAATTACCGTCAATGTTCTGGCAACACGAATTATGTAGGTTAAGATTAGAGTAGATTCGTTAAGACGAAGTGGTCTTTGAAAATTGTCAAACTGAGGGCGTAGGACGGAAGTACCTCATTTCGCATGCGAGTGAGTGAAAAAGAACTACGCACTATTTAAATAGAGTAAGCGAATTTTATTTAAATAAATTCACATGAAGGTGTGATTTTTAATAACGGAAGATTAGTTAAGTTATCTATCAGATAGGAGCTGTTCACGTTTTTTTCTCTATCGAGAGAAATACTTGTAATCGTTTATTCGGATCAGGCGTAGTGGGTATTTGTCAAATCCTCTAGAATATTTTAAGCATGCTGACCATAGGGATATAAAATTTCTTTTTACTGTGATGCTGACAGCATTGCCCCGTTGAATTACAATGCTTATTCGTTTAGCCAAATAGGTGCCAGATCACGCGTCGCATTGAACAAATTAAAAAAATATATTATATTATTAAACAAATATTTTATTCGCATTTGGACTGCCTGTGACTTATAGGTTTTCTAAAATGCTTTTAATGTAGTAGCTGTAGTGTGGTATATAGTTTGTAGTATTTTGTTAATACAGGCAAAACGCCGGAAAAGCATTAATCAGTACTAATATTATAAATGCGAAAGTAACTCTGTCTGTCTGTCTGTTACGCTTTCACGCCAAAACTACTGGACCGATTTGAATGAAATTTGGTATGGAAATAGTTTGAGACCCGGGAAAAAACATAGGATAGTTTTTATCCAACTGCGCAAAAAGAGGTTAATGTGTTTGCGCGATAAAAGACATACGCGCGGGCGGAGCCTCGCCCGGAAAGCTAGTATTATATATCTGTAAATCTTTCCATAAACATGTTCAAAATTTGTCGTTTTGTAACTCGCATTACCTTAATCACCAGAACTATTCTTTCGCTTAGTTTTTCTATTCATATTATTGATACTAACGGGACCAATAGGTAGTACGATTAAACTAGGTACATATAAGTTCACGCTCTTCTCATCTTCAAGTTTCAGGGGGAAGGTTTTATAATACTTATAGGTGAACTGCATTGTCGAAAAAGATTCGGTAGAATACGTATCAGGAAGTAGACCTCTACTGACTATAATGATACATTCCTCTCTTATTTAACCAAGTGTCGTATAAGGTTACAATGAATTAAACTAGCCAGCGTTATTTTATTATCTATAAAATATGAAAACACACTGCAATGTACACCCGATTTTTTACAAGTTTTCAAGCTACTCCATTTTGTTATATGTCTATTAGTCTTTCACTTTTAACATACTTGTTGGTTCTGTTGAGCTAATCATACAAAATTTTCGGGTTTCGTACAAGAAAATGGGATCTTATTACTAAGCCTAGATTTTAAATGCTATAATTGCTTGGACCATATACCTACCTAGATAACTAGTGAAACGTTCACTAAATATTTATTATAGCGGATTGTCTACCAAATAATTATATTAACAATGAGGTGTTTATTTTTCCTTACACTATATTAGGTAATTAATTACATAAGACGGACAGCGAGGATAATTATCAAGATCATTTTCCTTAATGAGACCGTAAAAAGTACTTAGAAAACACTATAAAAACTCTACAAAATCTAAAGACTATCTCAAACGATGTTGTCGAACCGAGCAGCCTCGCTAAGAGGTCAGCGATCGATGGTTCGCGTGATGGGCAAACCTAAGCCGTACCTTGCTATTATGTGAAAAGCTGAGGACCTTCTTGGAACATCCAATCGTTGCTAATCTTCTTAGAGTGAAGAGAGCGGAATTATTTGGAATCTAAGCACCTAATATGCTTGGGTAATAAAAGGTTTCGCAATTGTGCCGGCTTTGTTGTCTCTCTTTGTCCTTAGGTGGATTCTTATTCCATAACGGTTAAGATGAAATTGATGTTTTCGTAGATTAATAAGTACTCAATTACCTACTTGTTAAAAGTAATTTTTATAGTAGGTATTTCAATTATGAAATTTAATTTGTCTATATCCAGATAACTATAATCAGCAGGTATAGTTACATGCTTAATTTTTTACAACATGCTTATCAGTATCGTGGAAGTAAGTAATTCATTTGTGCAAAAAGATAACTACGGAAAATTTTCAAGCCTCTCATAGTATTTTTTAGAGATTACGTGGATTTTGCCATTGCTTGATAAGCTAGCTGCAACCCTCTTGTAAAAGATCTGTCATCAAGCAGGTAAAATTATATTCGAATAGCTGTCCTTTAGAGCCGATTCTCAGTGTAGGCTTATATTATTATCTACTAACAGGTGAGATATTATCAAAGGCAATCAAGATCTAGATTTCAGTCTCAACAATAATTTTAGGTAAAAAATATCAAGTAGGTATCTGATTTCACAAACCCACCTTTCACATATAATTCCACAAACGTTTATCTATGGAGTAAATTCTATTAAGGACATATACCTTCAAACTAAACTTGATGAAATACGTGACCTGACTTCAAAACTGACGGGTGAACGCAGTTATTTATACCCAGTTCGAACCTCCTATTATCTACACACATCTAAAACATACGCATAGTTACCTATACTCACCAACAACGCTTTTCAGTGCCATGAAGAAGCAAGTCTTAGGACTGCTCTATTTGAATTAAAACTTTTTGCTTATGAATATAAAGTTTGCTTTAGGTTGTGTGTTTATGGAAATCGGCTGTAAAAGATGAGTCTGTTCTTATTTATTTACGGCGGTGCGGCGAGCGAAGTGGAGCGAAGATGATATGAATGATAAATGACCCTCTGAACGTCGACCCGTCCCTCGCTACCCCTCAGCCCCCTTTCACACGTGAACACACGACAGTGAAGTATTCTCAGCAAGAAGGTAAAGGTTCTCTCTTCTTCAGTCTGTGAACTTTGGGAGGAGATAAACTTTGTTCTAATGACACCTCTGACTTCTACCTACCTACTTAATGTCTTGTTATTTTTAAAGACTTAAACAGTAGATTTGTAACTAAAATTTATAAAGAAAAACAGGGAACAAATAGGTAAGTACCTAACACAAAAACTCAAACTTGGACGTAAGAATAACTTAGAAAATACTTACTGTTCCTAATGTTATTGATACAGTCTGTATAATACGAATTATTTATGGTCCATCAAAAAACAACCAAGAAATGTAGCGCTTTCTTATATATATATATTTTTTAGTAAGATGTCTTACTTTGATAATCTATTTTACGCAGGTTTCTTAGGTAAATAAAAACCTTGTAAATAACTAAATAGCCAACCGTCTCGGCGCATCAATCTCAACGTCTAGCCAGAGTCATCGGAGCTAAACGGATTTTTTTCAAGCCAATAGCCGCGCATCTACACGCGTCACGCGCTACGCTATTGGCCAACACTTTTTGTTCCATTTTCGAATCCTTTGTTTTTATTGGTTGACACTTAGCTAAGACAAAGGGGCGATGCTATGTGTGAGTGTGATTTAGATAGAGTACGCACGGTGCTTGTTTGTGTGAGTTAAGAAGTCGGGACTTCCTGTAGGTATAGGCGTGGGATGGAGCGGGCAGGTCATGTGTACGTGTTCAGGCTCCTGATTTTGATGTAGGTCGTCCCTTTCGTCTAATATACGTAATGGAGATTGAGCAGACTGTTTTTTTACATTGATATGCACATGTAGAATACTATAACTAATCTTTTAGTTGACAATAAATGTAACAAACAATGAACAAGTGCGTGTGAGTAAGTACTTGATCTTTTGAGGTTTCGCATTTCGATGTCCATAAACGAAAAAGTTTTTTTTTATATAACTCCTTCAAAACTACACAAAAATTCGGTCTTCTGTTTTAATAGCTAACCATACAAATATAAATTAGTAAAAAACTAGACTTTTTCTATGTTAGTGTAAGATAGCTTTGTTATTTAATTCAGGATACGATTTTATTAAGTATTTTTATTTGTTCTTCATTATACCTCTGTGTATCTGCTTTATCATCATCATCAGCTGGAAGGTCCACTGTGGAACAAACGCCTCCCCCATAGAAAGCCATAAAGAACGGCTATTAGCCGCTTGTAACTGCCAGGTTGCTCAATGTAGAAAAAAATCTGCTTTATGGATTACTTATATTCTATTGTATAATCGTTAGATAGCGTCTCTCTAAGTACCGTCGGTCTAAGTCGTAAGAACAGTTCACCTACAGACGGGGTCCCATGATTAATGACTAGGATTATTCAATTAAAGACTCGCCAGGGACGCCAGGTGACGAAGGGGGAAGTAAAGTACCCACGTGTTATGAGAATAGTGGACTTTGGTCCGCAAATAAGGTCTGGGTGTAGTACTGCGTAATATTTACGCAGGTGGTATTTCGCAATGGCATATAGGTAGGTAGGTACCTATAATACCTATAAAAATACCAAGTAGATACCTACATTACACTGTACATTGCTGAAGCGGTTGTAGCAAAGATCAACTAGGTTAAGCAATATTCCCTTTCAGTCACATCTTGGATGGGTGTCTGCTAGTGGCATTTGTTCCTGAGCGCTTCCGTGCTTCAGAAGGCAGGGTCTAATCATAGTCTTAAAATAGCAGTCGTCAGGCATTTTGGCCTTTACTCAGTTTGAACTTTTATTCTTATTTTTTATACCTAGTATAGTTTTGACGTCCCTCACCTGATGGTACTTATGTGATGATGTGGTCGAACATGTTGTTCAAGCTAATCTAGAATTACTGGCTCTCACGATAGCTGCCAGAATACAGCGCTAAGAGCTTAACGCAGATTTTCTACTTGAGCGTGGTAGCTATTCAGGCGGGCATTCGTAACATGCCTTACCACCATGTTATACGTCTGCCATCCTAAGACAACAACCTGGGTCAACGTCGCCTTAACGAGATCTGCGAAGCATGGAAGCGCTCAGTAGTAATACCACTAGCGGTCAACCATCCGACTCATGACCGCAGCGG
Organism: Plagodis dolabraria; assembly: GCA_963854805.1. Lineage (NCBI taxonomy): Eukaryota > Metazoa > Arthropoda > Insecta > Lepidoptera > Geometridae > Plagodis > Plagodis dolabraria. The sequence goes on from OY978444.1 coordinate 26,989,961, forward strand.
CCGTTGCTTTTATCTCAGACTAAGCAAACTACAATACGAGCGCTGCAAAAAATATTAACACTGCATGGTAGTAGTCATTCCACCCTCACGTAGATCTCTCATCATTCACCTAACGATTTGTTCCATCAGATGTCCTTCGGTCCTGGTAGCCATTATAGTTTAATTAAGTATTATCTTCGACTACAATCAAATACTACCATCAGGTGAGATCGTGGTCAAAGACTAGCCTATCAGCGATAAAATTAAAGCCAAAACGCTGTAAGTAGTGAAGTTATACTCGAGATATCATTTCCTTTTTCCTTTTTTACCGGCGTATCACAGTAAGAGATGACATCTTTTCCAATTGAGTTTGTAAGGTATTTAAAAATCTTCAACTATAGCGTCACGCTTTAAAATAAGTTTCTAATTTTCTATATTTGAAGCACTCATTGCACGTTCCACTAAGTGCCATGTTTTGATTCAATGTAACAAGGGGTGAGCCTTCTGCGATCTACCAGGCACAGTTCTAGGGTCCAGAAAATAAATTGTTGTATGAAATATGTATTAAAGTACCAGAAAAATCTAATTAGCGTAATCGGAATCATAAACAGGTACGTGACCATCCAAAGCAAGGCTTCTGTAAAAAAAACATGCTAGGTTGACTCCATACAAACATAAAATTTTTGAAATCTGTTTAAGTGGTTGGTGATTAGAAGTGTATCCACACTGCCCATTTTATCCCACATGTAATGTCCCAATCAATCAAAAAGGATTATTTTAGATTAAAAAATATAGCAAATATTTCTATACCTTTTGATTGTAAGTCTTTTTAATTTTTGATAGATTTACAGTTATTAACTCCCTTCGGTTGCCGGGTTTGAATTGCAACCCCCATATATTCATGTGGGAGTCGTAAGAGGCGATGGAATGATAAATATCTGAGCCTTTTGACAAACAGCTATTATACTGCAATCCCTAAGGCGTCTGTCAAGTGTGGGGATTATGGCAAACCCTCCCAATACCCCTAATACCCCTCGGGAGGGTTTGCCATTATCCCCACGCTTCTTCCCACGCACCTTTGTTCAACGGTGGACTTTACGGTTGATGTGAAGTTGATGACTATTACTAGGCCACATTTTTTTTAAGAGAAACATATGTATTATTTCTTTCTATATCTATGTATTATGAAACTATATACAGTTGCAATAATTCTGGAAAAATATTGATATAGCCAATGTGAAAATAGATTAAAATGGTGGGATCCTTTTTTTTAGGTTTATGTAGAAAAAAAATATCTGCATCACTGGGATCCTTTTAAAACAAAAATGCCAGTAATGGACATTGTCTGGAAAGTAACAAACAAATAGCAACCCTAGGGAAAAATATTAATTTCTAGTGACGGGTAGGAATGGATCTGGATCCATTATATTATTATACTATATATAATCAAGGGCCTGGGCCCTTGATTATCTATAGACTATACATTTCCTGCTGAATGACCTTAAAGGTAAAGTTTGACCCAATTCTTCAGGAAGAGAATGATTGTGTTATCCAGACTTTGGATTACGTTAGCAGTTAAGTTTGCTAAGCGAGTCACGTGCTTATAATTGTTAAGTCAGCCAGGTCACGACAGCTTAATATTTTTCATATGACGTTTGAAACAGGTTTTGTGATAGGTATGTCTAAACACAGGGTTACTAATAATGGAAACAGTCTGGAAAACACAAGATAACTGGCAACCCTATATCAAATCAAATCAATTTTTGTTTGCCGGAATAAAATATAATTGTATTTTATTACGATCGATAAATTAAGTACAGCATTCAGCCTGCAAGCAGGCGGTGAAATATTAATATTATTCTTTTATAAAAAATATATAATTGAGACAATCCGTATTAATAATTATCAAACATTATTTCTATAATTATAACTGCATAAGTTACACATTAATACTATAAAAACATTTGCACCACAGCCAGTCACCTAATTGTTTCTAAAAGCATTTTCTTTTTAAAATATTAATATTATTAGGTAAATTGTTATATATATTACTTACATTTTTCACATAAATTACTATGTGGCAAGGACCTACAGAAGGAGTTGGCCCCGTTTGAAGCACCTGAAAATTATTGTAGTTAAAATAGATTTGCCAATAGATGGCGGTGGCAACGAGGTTGTGAATTACCCCAATAGAATTCTGCTTAGCTGATCGAAGAGCTCCATAGCCCTCGCCGTCCTCATTCACAAAAGCAGCAATCTATTTTTGTATGTTCATCATTACTATTGTAATTTTTCAGTCTCTTCATATGAAAAATTCTCTTTTCCAGGAAAATTATTGTGGTTAAAATAGATTTTATGATTTGGCTATGCACAAGGCTAGAAAACGGCATCGTGTTCCATACACGTTGACGTGTAGCAAAGGAACTATTAATAAATTATTTGTATTTGTATTTTGTATTTGTATTCATACACTGTCCGGAGAACACAAGAACAAATGGAAACACTACAGGAAGGAAAAAAATAGTCCATGTTGACGTGGGGGGTTGGGAGTCTAAGCCCACGATTAGCTTAGCGGCTAGAGATACTGTCGATATGACCAACCGTTTGTTTGTCTTAATCAATTCACTTCTTTGAAGGGGATTGCCGAAGGAACTATAAAATGAATCATATACTTTGTGAGGCATGATGATTATTTTCGTCGTTTTTATGAAAGTGTGTACATTTTGCAATTGCATCTATCTATTAAAAATGTTATCAACATTATCTCTAGCAAAATAAAAAAAAAAACTGAAATCTTTTACAAGACTGCAAAACACTTAGTTACAAAGACGCTTGGAGTCTGGAAAACTGCAATTAGTCGTTATATTAGGTAAAGCTAACAACGTTCACAGTCGCGGTCGAGAATAATTGTCCATTCTAAAAATAAAGTGAGTAATAAAACAGAAGGGCATAAGGTGTGAGGACGAAACTTAACTTCAAACATACGCACACAATATACACAGATCGCTTCCTTGCCCTGAATCGGGCTGGTATTTATTAAGGGAAAACCAAAGGCGGGTCGTTTGCTTATTTTATTGCACTGCTTACTTATTACTTATTAACTTTATAAATATATATATATATATATATATATATATGGACTCACTTAGTTTTTAAAATATAACACCATAACACTAACCTACATCTAAGTGTTAACGTCAGTGATGTAATGGAGTACGAATTTTGTAAAATTGGAATATGTAGTAACATGTATATAGATCTAAAAAGAGTACGGACCACGAGTCTGTAGAGCAAATAAAAAAAAAACTTTATGAAAAAAATAAAAAAGTGAAAAATATTTACAATAACTCTGGACTGCCGTGCCGAAGGCCTCTAGTTCGATCCCCATCGCCGGCTAGAGATTCACCGCATGGTGGAAAATCATTTAGCGAGTGCTCGCATGACCTGCTATCACACTCAAATAGAAAATCTGTCGCCTAGCACCTAACAGTGTGTTCCGGCAGCAGTCTTTGAGAGCCAGTAAAGTTACAGGCACAATAGACCTTACGTCTCAGATTGACGGGTGCAGTGCAAATCGTCACTTGGAACGGAATGCATCTGTTATAGGCTGCGGTTAATATCAGGTGGGTTCCGTGCTGCTCTTTCACAACCATAAAAAAAAAAGCAGCTTTTAGAATTTAGCGTAAGGATTTCATCCCTAGGTAGATGACGAATGTACACTGTGCTGAGAAAAGCATCCGTAAGTCATCTATACTTATCATAGGAATGGAACAAACATGATAAGTAAAAATTTTATATTTTTCAAGAGAGCAGTGAAACGTTTGACAAAGGGATATAAATTGTGAAATGTGATTGTTTGAAGGTATACCTTCACTAATAGATAAACTTAGATATATATATATATATATGTACGTAATATTAAATTTTCAAGATTTGTATAAGAGTAAGTAAGAAATGTAAGGAAATATACTCAAATAAACCATCACTAAGGACTTTTGTTCATTAAATACTGCTTACTAATACTTCATATGACAAAAATATCACACTATTATCATGCGAAAATTTTATAGTGAGTGAAGGTGTGATTGTGTATGTTTTTAATTTACTAACGCAGAATCGATTTGGATGAAAATTATAATATATAATATAGTTTAAGTTCTGAAACACCTAGGATACTTTCATCATGACCATCAATTTGATTGTCTACATTGTTAACACGCGTAAAATTGTAATCAAATACTGATAAGTAAAAAAATGTGACATGTATATCGTTTTTATTATAATGTATCTAGCAGTAGTGGACTACTGCTGCTAGAAACATAATTTTAAAGGTTTTATCTTTGCTTTCATCATATATATAGATATGTCACTTATTATACAGGGTAGTTGGTAAAATGCTAACAACCTCTGAGTGTTGACTTCTGCTAGTCCTAACAAACATTTTGAGATTTTATGTTTTAGGCATTCGCTGAATGCCCTTCCACCATGCGGTAAAGCTCAAGCCCGCGGCGGGATTCGAACCATGGACCTGCTGCGTGGCAGTCCATAGCCAATGCCACTGAGCCATCACTGTTATAAAATTATTTTTTAAATAGAAAAAAATATTTTAATAGTTTGTTATAAAAATATTTATTTTTATCAATTAAAAAAAAACATCTTAAAATGTTTGTTAGGACTAGCAGAAGTCAACCCTAAGAGGTTGTTAGCCATTTAACAATAATCGTGTATAATATGATATAAGATTTTTTGAACTTAGCATGCTTATCTTTAAGTCCATCGATATAAATATTATTTGTATAGATATACAATGATATTACAAAGGTATCCACTATGTACAAGAAACGATATTCATAGACATATAACACATATCACTCCATATTATGTATACCCCATATAGCGATGGCATGAACGGTCCAATAGCTCTTAGAGGTTCAAGTGGACAGGAGTACCATCCGCCGCCGTTGAAGGGCCAAAAACGTGTCAATGTCACCGATGCATTGCTGCCGTGACAAATCAAAGGCTTACGTAAGAAGCTACTTATAATAGATACAATCATGTAACCTGAATATTGGAAGTGGAGTTTCATATACAGCCAGAGCAGCGAAGTTTTAAGCCGCCAATCTATAGTTAAGTATCTTAATATGATAAGTAAACTGTGTGTGTGGGGACAGGGAGGTCATTGTATTTTTCAAAAATTATCAGAGCGCTTGGTCAATGTGACGCGTGACCAAAATGCTGGCACCTATTTGGCTCAACGAATAAGCATTGCAAATCAATGGGGCAATGCTCCCAGCATGCTGGGTACCCTGCCAAGTAAGGGAAATGACGCGTTGGGTGTAGGAAAAAGTCATAGTTATGCAACATCAGCGAGTGGTCGAGCATTGCCGCGTCGAACAAGATTTTTCAGTTAGCACCGACAAGACCACAGCACAGAATAAAAAGACCAAACCCCATAGAATTGACCAATCCTTATTCGATAAAACTGACAGACAACCAGATTGAGTATCAGAAAAAGATGTTCATTCTAATATAATCCAGTGAGTATGGGTACCATCCACCACCAGAGAGCTAGAAACGTATCTATGTGGCCGATGCACTGCTGTCATGAAAAACCATTGGCTTTTCTAGGTAGAAAATATCTAATTATGATATATCATAGCCTAAAACTTTAATGTATGAATTCTGGCAAGAAAGGCGTTTAGCTTGAATGCTTGTATAGTTCTTAGAGGTTGAGATAGATATGAGCATCATTTGCAGTCAGTCAAATATGTCAATGTCACTTAATCACTGTTGGTTGACGACTGTATGGCTTGTCTAAGTTGCAAAGTGCATATAATATTTTTAATCTTGTCACCTGAAAATTCTAATAATTACCTGAAACTTGGAACAGCGCTTGACTTGTATACTCCGATGGCTCCAGGTTAAAATGAACACGAGTGCCGTCCTTCGCTGCTTCAAGAGTCATACGCACCGCCATCGCCAGTACGGTGGAGACCGCTGAAGTATGCCGAATATTCCCGATTCCCCAGTGAGAGAGACAACAGTATACTACGTTTAAAAAGCTGCAAACATAATTAAACTTTATTTGTTTTTAAGTGTAAAGTATTTATTAGTATGATACAAATTGTCTTACTTGAAAAGTACAGTAATACCGAGGTATATAAGTACAAACAATCGCAGCCACTTTAATGCTGTCATATAGTGTATGATCTATGATCATTGATCATGATTCTATAGAATATTTCTTCAAAAACACACCACATGTAGAGGGATAGAGAACTGGCAATATCAAGGAACTGCAGCTTTTCGATATACTTATCCATCGATAAGTATATCGAAAAGCTCGATAATTCCTATTGTAACATGTAAGTCAGCTGTATTAAACATGTGTTAAACTGCTGTAAAGTTTTTAAGGAAAATATTTTTTCTACGGCACAAGTTATTGGTTCAGAACAGTCGTTATTAAAAACAGCTCGATAATTCCTATTGTAACAGTCAGCTGTAGTGCTGTAAAGTTGTTAAGGAAAATATTTTTTTCTACGACACCAATTATTGGTTCCAATAATATTGATACGGTCGTATGGGTAATCAAAAAAAAATAAAATGAGTGTAAAACTAATATCCAGATAAGCTATTAGTCTCTAAGCAAGACAGATATTTCTTTTTAAACGTTTTCTGTACGGGAGTCGATTAACTTAATAGGAAAGGTTAAAAATGATGCACTTCAGGAATGAGTGAAGAAACATGCACTGCTTACTTACGTACACTTACGCAGTACTCGTAACATCTAAGCCGGTATGAGTTGCTAAGCATTTTGGTACTTATATGATGACGTGTGTATGAATGCTTTTAGCTATGGCTGAAGTGAAGTGCTTAGAGGCAACCGGGAGTTTTTACTTACGTTAGCTATGCCATGGGTACTAGGTACCTAGCATATGTAACAGTAAACTTAGTAACAGAGTATTGCTACTTATTAGCATTAAGATTGTCTGCGTGCACTGGCTTATATGTTGTAAAAATGTTTTTGTTGTAGTAGATGTATTGTTGTCCATAGTTCGTAGTATTTTGTCGGTAAGAAAAGGAACACAGCTATTTTGCTAATCAAGGTTGAGTAAATATTGTAACATAATTATACTTATAGTATATTCAGGCGTAGTACGTTAAGGCTTTTGCGGAAACCCATATTTGACAATGATAAATATTTGAAGAAAAAAACTCAATTAATATTAAGAACGGTAGTCCTATTTTTATATTCTCTCAATAGTGCGCTAGAAGTGTCAAAACCTGATGATATTTAGTGTAGAAACGAAACACGTCGAAAATTCTTCCGGGATGGCTTTGTGGCGTTTATGAGGAAAATAAAGTGATTATCACTAGATATATCGTTATTTAACTGTTTTTCTAAAATTTTAATTGAATTCATTTTTTAAATATATATTATTATAAGGTATGGCTACACATTGAGTTATGTTTATAGTAATATGAATACAACAACTTTGTTTGACTTGATGATGACAAATGACATTTGTATATTGCTGCCTGCTTATTTTCATTATTCATTATTTTTACTTTTGAGAGTTCAGCAGATGTTATGTTTTCATTAACAACACATTAGGATAAAATATACGAAAATTGGGTAACTATTAAACATTTTTTTTATAAATATGATTACAAGCACTATCGCGTGCTAAGCGCAAATCATATCAAACAAATTATTGGAGTACAAAATTTTTTTGCCCGATATCGTGTCGGATGCTTAACACCATCTCAGCCACCTGGACATTGGCATTTCTGCCGAAACTTTGTGCTCCAATTGTATTACTTTAACCGTCATAGGGGACGGTGCGCGGCCATCAACCAGACTACTAGACTTCATCTGATCGAAAGAAGTGTTTTTTCAAACACTTAACTCTTGGTATGATGTCGCTACCCTTCTATATTTATAAATATGATTACAAGCACTATCGCGTGCTAAGCGAAAATCATGTCAAACAAATTATTGGAGTACAAAACATAATCGATCGACTGAGTTAAGCAACGTCCACTACGGTTATGACTTGGGTGGGTGATCGCTAGTGGTACTACTGAGTGCTTCCATGCCTGTTGTCAATCTCGGTTGTGGTCTTAAAATGGCAGTAGTTATGGCATGGTAAAGCATTTTGCAAATACCTGCATGCCTATTTCTACTAGTATAGCCTGAACAACAAACTTGACCAAATGGATTATGAATAATGAGGTGAGATAGTGGTCAAAGGTCTTCAGCTATAAATAAAAATAATTATTAATCACATACGAAACCCAACCTATGGCTGTGCTTGTACCGAGTCAGACTAATAAGTTAACATATTTAAGTACTGCATCATCATACAATTAAATTTATAATAATTATGATAAAATGAAATGACTACCTAAGTAGATATACGACATGGCATTAAAATATTCAGTATAAAACTCTTCGGTCCATAAACGAAGGGGTTTAAACAAGGGCGTGGAAATCGGGAAGCGTTGATAAAATTAATGATTTTTGTTGGAAGTAGAACTGGGACGTCTACCACGACACGAAGCCCCTGGTAGGTCAATGGACGACCTTTTCTGGGTCCAATTCATCTAAATGTGCTAATTTCTTTGAATGTTTTCTTTTAAATATGCGTTCTATAATGCTCGGCTTTATTTTTGGTCACTAGAGCCACAACTATTTATAGAATTTCAAAAAAGAGGAAGGTTCTGAAATCAACTCGTTTATACCTTTGTCTTACAAGGTGATGGGTCTCTAGAGCTAGGAGTCATGTACCACCTCATAGCGTCAATTATACTGCCTGCAAGCAGTACTAAGCAAACATTTCTGTGCTTAGGCCTGAAAGGCACTGTCCATTTTAGTAGCAATAGAACTCTTTGTGCGATTCAGCCGGGGAAGTATTGCCACGGTACTTATTTCTACTGCAAAGCAGTAATATTCGCATTACTGTATTCCAGTGTGAAGGGTATGAGAGCCGATGAAATAACATGCAGATGAGACTTAACCTCTTTATGTCTAAGGGTGATGGGCGCAGTGTAGTTCGCTACTTGTGACGAACTGATCTGTTATAGGCAGAGGTGGGCTTCGTGCTTGTTACATCCAGTTGTATAGCGTGGTGCGTCGGGCATTTGTATAGTCACTTCATTCAATTAAAAAAACTGATATCTGTTAGTTCAGAAAATATTTGGATGTACACTAAGACGACCGAGTTGGGTGATCCACCACCAACAAATTAAAAAAAATCCACTAATGCGCTTAGAACACCTGAAAACCCTGAAAACCATAGTTGTTCCTACGGAGATTTTTTTCACCCGTGGAACACCTAGGTGTTCTACGAGGCGTTCCACGGACATGTACCGGTTTATATAAATGAACATAATAAACTATTTACCCTTGTCGTAAGTGCTAACCTTAACATAAATAAAAGTATTACAGATACAATTTTAGTTTATTTTTTATAACGTAGACATACTAAATAATTTAAAAAACACAAACAAAAACAAATTAAAAAACGACATGGAAAATTCTAAATCATACACCACAGTCAAATTGAACGCTGAAAATTTACGCCGCTCCCTACGGCCTGACTGAAAATCGTTAGACTGGTTCAAAATTGTTTATTTTTTCAAACAAAACGTCCATTACGAACTCTCAACCCCATCCCTTCCGCAGTATTATAATAAATGGCGCAATAATGGCACAATATAATATTAACACAAAGTTAAACGCGTTTTTATTTTCCCTTCGAAACTTCAGTGCCGGTCTGGTAACTGGGGGCGATGCTTTTACCATTATCTGAGGCATTCTAAAAAAATATGACCCTAGTTATGATATAAATGACATATATTTATCCAGAGTTTCCTTTTTAGTAGTGTGATGGATGCTAGTCAGTTGAGACGCATACATATCCATGTCCGTATCGTTAGTATATGAACTTTTAACAGCAAAAAGCTAACACATTAAAGATTTTAAAATAAGAATCATGGCTTTTGACAGCATGTTTATCACCTTATGGGCCATTCAGATCAATTAGGACTACGAAAAATAAAACAATACATGATTCGAGTAGGTACAACTCAATCAAATTGCGCGTTGCACGTTAATCCATATACGTATATGGTATATATCGCGCCATCCGATTCATGTCTAGCGTTGAGTGGGATCACCCCGCGAAGGCACTGTTCGTGAATCTAAAAATACTCACCCTACCTTGCCAGTTCATACTGCAAGCACGAACATACGTAAGAAAAAAATCAGGAACAGTTCTCAACGGGTGCGTGTGGCGACACTGGCTCAGGCTGCAGACGGGTCGCCGACTCAAAAAGTCAAGAAAAATTTTAGAACCTATAGAACAAACTTCCCAAGAACATTAAAGACGCACGTACCGCAAGCGCATTTACTACAAAACTTAAAACGCTGCTGCTCGCCAAAGCTTACTATTCAGTGAAAGAATTTCTCACAGACCAATGGATCATTGATTCATAAAAATTATACAATTTGACATATTCAAATTATCTTATTATTACTATCATAGTATTATATAAAATGACCTCGAAGAAATCTTATTCTACAACCAAATGTTTGTCGGAATGCGCGAAAATTAGAGAAAATAATAGGTTTCACACGGATGCCTATAATAACTGCATACTGCAACTTTAGAATTTTTGACCCATCAAGCTGTTGCAAAAAAAATCGGCATGGATTTTGATGGCGAAACGCTCGTACATAACATATGTTTTTTCTGAATCCAAATAATTATCCTCAAGGAAGAGTTAGAGATAAAAATATATAAATATAGCCGACTCTAATTTTCATTTAATGTTATTGTGACGGAAAAAGCACGATGCCGACCTCTGCCTATAAAAGATTCATTTCGTCACAACTGACGAACTGCACTGCGCCCGTCACCCTGAGATATAACGTTGTTGAGTCTTATGTACCTGAAATTTTACTGCCTCTCAACGAGTGCAGCCGGAACACTGTTAGGTGCTTGGTGACAGATTTTCTACTTTAGGGTGATAGCTAGCCAGACAAGCATTTATTTTTTATTACTACTCGCAAAATGACCTCATGAGAAGCATGTGATGATGATCGGAACATTGTACAAATAAGGCCGGAAAATAGTCAGATTTATATAAGACCTACCTAAAAGTTACTATACAACGCAAAAAGCAGCTGCCTGTACATTGATAGGTACTCCTAAAGTACGTTATGTAATTTCGCCCTTACCAAAAGGTCGACAAACATTGCAGCCCTGTATGCCACAGTATACCGGACATTTTGTTTTACAGCCAAAGTTTCACCAAAATATGAAAATATTACCCTCGAATCCTGCGGGAAAACGCTTTGACATTTCAAAACACGGTAATCAGTTAGCTTTTGGCATTTGCTTTTTCCTGCTTTTTCTGCAAAGGCTTATTTTATGAAACTGTGTAAAAACAAATTGAGATTGGAGTGTTAAAAGGTTTGAAAACATAAAGTAAAACTGTTTTTTTTAATATGTACTTATATCTATATCTAAACCAATATTATAAAGAGGAAAGATTTGTATTTTAGTCTGCACCGAATAAATGTAAAAACTACTGGACCGATTTGGATGAAATTTGGTGTGGAAATAGTTTGAGATCCGGGAAAGGACATAAGGTGGTTTTTACCCTGCGCAAAAGGAGGTTAATGGTGTTTAATGGCAAGATAACCGACAAACACGCTGGCAGCGCCTCGGCCGGAAAGCTAGTATTGTATATTTTCGTAGATATGTGTAGTATTATGAGTGTAAGATTGGAATATTTGATTACAATATGTTTTAATTAACACAGATCATTTTAATATTTTTCGCTTTGGAATAACGCATGTTCTGCGAATTACGTATAACAAAATTACAATTAATTAATGTGTCACCCTTCGTGTGGTCCGTGAAAATATATATTTCAATGTTCTTGCGTTGTCTTTGAGAAAACATGAATGTACCGACACCACGTATATTATGTATAAGGGCGGGAAGATGATGATGTGTATTAGAATCGTTATGCTAACCTTTTGAAGCATTGTAACTTAGTACTAGTCCAACGTAGAATCCACATATAATTTTCGTTTGTTTATGTTACAGTAACAAATATAGCTTTAAATCAATATTCAAAGTTTTATTGACCCTTAAAAGCTTAACTACGAGAATGAAGTTAAAAACCAACATCCTTATCGATTATTCATATCGAATATTTTAACAATACAATACGTGGCTAATGAATTGATCGCGTGCAGAGGCGGCGCGGTAACCTCCGGGTTACGTAGGAATAATTGAACGATGGTTCAACTTCGTATGGATGCGCCCGACGCTACTCTTAAAATGAAAATATCTTAGGCACTCATTCCTGAACTATTTGCGAATAAATTCGTCTTATTGTAATTAACTGTAGCTATAGTGCGTTGTGTATAATTCGTGGAATATTATGAATATTATCTATCACTACTAAAACAGAACCGTTAACGATATGTTTTGTCAGTTTTTTTTTAATGTTATCTTTATCATTATCAACAGCCGGAATGTCAACGAAGGTTGCTCTTGGCAGATGTCCTGGGTATCGCAGTGTAAAATGTCAGTTTTTTTTTTTATTGCTGCTAGGTAAGCCTTTGACCACAATCTCACGTGATGGTAAGTGATGATGTGGTCGAAGGTGTTAACAGGCTTAACCTAGAATTACTCTGGCTCTCAAGGACAGCTGCCGGAATACACCGTTAGGTGCTTGGCGACAGATTTTCTACTTGAGGGTGGTATCTAGCCAGGCGGGCATTCGCAAAATGCCCTACCACCATGCAAATAGTTTTTCAGAAGTTGACGCTTTCTACCTTTTTAAGTTCTACATACGTCTCTTATGACTCCCGGGGTAATATATGGGGTAGGGATAGCTATTGCTATCGGGTTGATATTCTAGTCCTGCAGCCTAACCTGCAGACTGCGGTGCCGCAGGTCCATAGTTTGATCCCCACCGCCAGCTTCAGCTTCGTTGCATAGTGGGAGGGCATTTTGCGAATGCCCGCCTGGCTAGGCTGGTGCCTCAAGTAAAAAATCTGTCGCCAAGCACCTAACAGTGTGTTCCGGCAGCAGTCCTTGAGAGCCAGTAAAATGACAGGCATATGAAACTCAACAACTGTATCTTTCAGGGTGACGGGCGCAGTGCAGTTCGTCACTTGACGAAATACATCTGTTAACCAATAACAGATACATTACGTCAAGTGACGCTTCACATCAGATGGGCCTCATGCTTCACATAAAAAAAACTTATCAACAGTTTTACATCTTATATTTCTGTGACCCTGTCTATTGATAATATATTATTAAGAGTAACTATTACTTTATGCTGTGCGTCCGGGTGCATTCGGATGCATTAGTGAACTTCCGGCGACGCGCCACCCCTGACTTTTTATGAATTTCCTTCGATATTTATTTGAGAAATGTGAGTCTTCGCTGAATTTTTTTTATTAGAATTGATCTCCAAGACGCCTGTCAGGCGTGGATATTACGGCAAGTCATAATGAGGGAGGTCTTTGTTCTACTGTGGATGTCTTCCGACTGCATGTGTGATATTTCCGCATCCGTTTAGGTATGGACTTCTATCTCACCTAGATAAGATAAGATTCATTATTGGCCTTAAAACTACGTTTGTTTCACTGGGCACGTCAATTGCGTACAATATTATAAATTCATTAAAATAGATATCAAAAATAATTAGATGTATAAACTTAGTATGTGTATCAAAAATGTCGTTATTAATTATATATGTAATACAGAAAAGTCAATTTTTACATACAATTTCATTAATTCGAGAAGATTCAGTCAAATTAGGTTGCAAGTATCCCTTTACTGAGTAAAATGGAACTTCGAAGACCTGTTTAATTTTTGTCTTAAAATCATTTGCATGTAAATTATATTTAATTTTTCTCCTAAAATCATGTATAGCTACAGAATGGGGTAATTTGTTAAACAAATGTATCTTGATCCATATTCCTTGTTTCTTCACTTTGGTTAATCGTACTTTTGGTGTCATTAGAGTTTCACCTAGTCGAGAATTGTCAACAGGCTCAACCAAGACAGCAATGCTGGCTAACCAGGACAGCTACCGAAGCACACACGTACGTGCTAAGCGATAGATTTTCTGCTTTAGGATTGTTACTATTATGATACAGAAAGAGTGGCTAGCCGAGAGAAGCAGGAAAATGCTCACCAAGCAAAAAAATTACGTACCTACTGATTAGGTAATGAATAGATTCAGGCGTTACTTTGCGGAAATCCATATTTAATAATAAATACTTTTAAAAGTATCCTAAAAAACATTAAATAATATTAATAATAATTGGGTATTCTTCAGGTTAGGCTGCGTGATGTTTGTGACGTCACGTAGATGACAGGAAAATTAGGCGGAATTGTCACTAGATATATAATTTTTTTTTTTTTAAGTGTTTTATTTAAATATTATTTAATGTTTTTTAGGATACTTTTAAAAGTATTTATTATTACGTACTGATTGGCGGTTTTAAGTCAAACTTTACATTATTATTACACACTAATATTATAAAGGCGAAAGTTTGTTAGTGTGTTTGTATGTTTGTTACTTCTTCACGCTTAACTTTGATGAAATTTGGTATGGAGGTAGAAGAGGCGCTTTATTAATATAAAGGAACTTTTTATCATCATCATCATCCATCAATACGCGAGTGAAACCGCGGAGCGTAACTAGTCAGTACTTGTACTTATATTATAAATGCGGAAGTAACCCTGTCTGTCTGATTTGAATGAACTTTGTTATGGAAATAGTTTGAGACCCGGTGAAAAACATAGGATAGTTTTTATCCAACTGCGCAAAAATAGGTTAATGTTTATGAGCGATAACCGACATACGAGCGGGCGGCGCCGCGTCCGGAAAGCTAGTTTTATCATAAATAAGAATTAAGAAAATTTTATAAATCTAACATTACTCTTCTTATCTTATATTTTAGTTTACATTTTGTTTTTATTTTAACGTATTTAAAATAAATACAAAAAAAAAACAAAGTTTTTTATGACGTCACATACTTCATTTATATATTATCACTATACTTACAATATGCTACTTAGGGACCTATCAAAAGATCTCACAATTTATCAACAAAAATATTAGCTGTATCTTGTCGTAGAACATTTAGTTATATTACTTACTAGCTGTACCCGCGACTTCGTTCGCGATTGCCGTACCTGCACACTAATTATTCACATTTGTGCACTGATAAACCATAGCTCAGAATGGAGATTTCTACTTTGGATTTCAAAACTCCCGGGTTGTATTTTCCAGAAAACAGTAGTTAAGTAACTCAGAGAGTTCTTTCCCGGTTCGCACAATAAATGTTGAAGCAAAGTACCTTGTGCGTTTTTTTAGAATTTCGATTTTAAAACGGCCGTTTTGTTTGACGGTAGATCGTTTCTTTTTTATTTCTCATTCTCGGAAAGTAGTGTTTGTTTGATCTGAGTAACGGGTGGGAGACGCTCCTTCCCACCTAAGGCCGGGAAAAACATTGGTGTAAACAAAGTTATATGTCTAAGATTTTTCGTTGTAAAATATTCTGTTGTTGTAAAACAATTAATAACAACTATGTTTGGCAGGGTAGTAACTAAATATAAGGTAAAAAGTGTAGGTTAAAAAAAAATTAAAACTTTCCCTAAATTTCATTGTTCTAACTCCTAGTGTATCTTCTACTCATGTTTATTATTTTTAGTAAATATTTAGAAAAACGACTAATTTTTATACCCTCCTCATATTTTAAATGAAAAGTAGAGTGTTTAACACGGATGTAAGTCATCGATTCCTACTTGGACTATAGCCGCATTAATTTTAAAAATATACTGCTCATGTTATTAAAATCAAAATAAATAATATAAAAAAACATACTATATTTATATCGTTATTCCTTATATTAGTAGTGAAAAGCAGAGAGATTCTTATTCGGGCTATAGCCGCCCGAAAATATTCCAAACAAAATTTTACGTAAAATTTCACAAACAGTTCAAACCTCTCAATAAATTTTTAGTAAGTATGTTATTTTATCAATGAATATTTTTTAGAAAAGCTACTTTATTTACTTTCTTTAAATTCGATATGAAAAGTAGAGAGCTGACCGCGGGTGAAAGTTACCAATTCCTTTCGACCCTTGTATAACAGTCTACTAAAGTTGTGCACTTCCAACTTTAAACGGATCAAATGACGTATATTTATCATTATTTTTGTCCCGACAGTCACCCCGTGACCACGATCACTACAAAGTGTTTGAAACGTCGGGACAAAAATAATGATAAATATACGCGATTTAAACCGTTTAAAGTTGTTTAATTACTAAGTGTAACAATCGCGAAAACCTAAGACAACATTGTGCACTTTTATTGCGCAGTCTCCGAAATGTATCCGTCAAAAGAAAGATATGTAGTTTAAAACACTGATTGTGGTGAATGTACCACATTTTAGAGTTTTATCGTAGCAAGCTTGCAAAACTAAATAAGGGTGCCGTGCTGCCCGTGGGGCGCCGGGTTGCCCGTGGGATGCCGGTCTGTCCGTGGGGTGTCGGGCTTCCCGTGGGGTTCCGGGCTGCCTGTGGGCTTAAGATGAGCCGTACGTTCAAGGGTTTCTCAACATTCCGCGGTCCAAGTTATTTAAAACGAAATATTTAGTTTGTGATATCTGTAATTTCTGAACTGCAAAACTGAGGACTTTTAAATATTTACGGGAAAATAATTAAATAACCACTATTGTAACAAAAACAGAATGAAATCGGACTACGCGTTAATAAATTACAACTAAATGTACATTTTGATTTTCAACCCCTTTCCCAAGAGAACCGTACTGAATTTCGGGATAAAAATATCGTATGTCCTTCTTCGTAGTATGAACTCGAATCGTGCTAAGTTTCATTCAAATCCATTTAGTAGTTTTGGAGTGATGCGAGGCCGAGATACAGACAGACAGCCAGAAAAAAAAAACAGTTTTTGCATCAGTATCAGCTTCAGATTGCTCTCAAAACATATTTTCAAAATATCTGCAATGTACAGAATTGGACCTGTTACAGTTTTATTATAAGTATAAATAGATAAATGTAAGCGTCTTACCCCTCGCGCTTCCCTACCCGCCTTCTGCAACCTGTTATAGGTATAGATTAGACTGATTAGAGCATTGCATGTTATGAAAAATATACGTAGGGAAGTTGTGCTTATCGTAATAAAAAAAACTGTGTTTTATCGTTTGAAAAATCAGTCTTTTGGAGATGTCCGACTACAGACCTATCTATTATACCTATACGATAAAGTGCAAACGCCAGCTTAAGATGAGCCGTACGTTCAAAGGTTCCTGAACATTCGGGGTGTCAAGTTATTTGGAACGTAATATTTAGGTTGTGATGTCTGTAATTTCTGAACTGCAAATCCGATGACTTTGAAATATTTACGTGATAATTTTAAAGCACCACTATTCTAATTAAAAAAATCGGCCAAGTGCGAGTCGGACTCACGCACGAAGGGTTCCGTACCATTAGCTATACAACATTAGACTTCATATTTTAACCTTTTTAGGGTTCCGTACCCAAAGGGTAATAGCGGGACCCTATTACTAAGACTTCGCTGTCCGTCCGTCCGTCCGTCCGTCCATCCGCCTGTCACCAGGCTGTATCTCAAGAACGGTGATAGCTAGACAGTTGAAATTCTCACAGCTGATGTATTTTTATAGCCGTTATAACAACAAATACTAACAATAAAATAAATATTTAAGGTACCCCCATACAACAACCTTGATTTTTTACCGTTTCTTGCTCGATACTAATAACGGTGACTGGTAGACGCTTTAACTATTCACAGAATATTTAGTTTTATGTTTTCTTTAAATATAATTAATTAAATTAGAATAAATAATAAAGGGGGCACCCATGCAATAAAATTTCAGATAATGGTACGGAACCCTTCGTGCGCGAGTCCCATTCGCATTTGGTCGGTTTTTTTGTTTTAACGTGCGCGAGTCCAACTCGCACTTGGCCAAATTTTTGTATTTTTTTGTTATAGCGGCAACATATATACATCATCTGTGAAAATTTCAACTGTCTAGCTATCACCGTTCTTGAGATACAGCCTGGTGATAGACGGACGGACGGATGGACGGACGGACAGCGAAATCTCAGTAATAGGGTCGCGTTTTTACGCTTTGGGTACGGAACCCTGAAAAGAACGTATGAAATCGATCTACGCGTTAATAAATTACAACTAAGTGTATATTTTGACATTCATCCTCACTCCCAAGAGAACCATACTGAATTTCGGGATAAAAAGCATAAATTATCCTACCTCGTAGTATGAACTCAAATCATGCTAAGTTTCATTGAAATCCATTCAGTAGTTTTGGAGTGATGCGCGGCTGGGATTCAGACAGACAGACAGACGGACAAAAATAAAAAAAATACAGTTTCGGCATTAGTATCAGCTACAGAGTACTGTAATTTTTTTTTCAAAATATCTGCCATGTGCAGAATTGGACCTGTTACAGGTATAAATAGATAAATGTAAGCGTCTTCCCCTCGCGGTTCCCTACCCGCCTTCTGCAACCTGTTATAGGTATAGATTAGACTTATTAGAGCATTGCATGTTATGAAAAATATACGTAGGGAAGTTGTGCTTATCGTAATAAAAAAGCTGTGTTTTATCGTTTGAAAAATCAGTCTTTTGGAGAGGTCCGACTACAGACCTATCTATTATACCTATACGATAAAGTGCACACGCCAGCTTAAGATGAGCCGTACGTTGAAAGGTTTCTGTACATTTTGGGTGTCAAGTTATTTGGAACGTAATATTTAGGTTGTGATGTCTGTTATTTCTGAACTTCAAACCCGATGACTTTAAAATATTTACGGGATAAATTTTAAAGTACCACTATTCTAACAAAAAAATCGGCCAAGTGCGAGTCGGACTCGCGCACGAAGGGTTCCGTACCATTAGCTATACAACATTAGACTTCATATTTTAACCTTTTTTTGTTTTAACGTGAGCGAGTCCAACTCGCACTTGGCCAACTTTTTGTATTTGTTGTTATAGCGGCAACAGAAATACATCATCTGTGAAAATTTCAACTGTCTAGCTATCACCGTTCTTGAGATACAGCCTGGTGACAGACGGACGGACGGATGGACGGACAGACGGACGGACGGACAGCGGGACAGACCGTTTTTACCCTTTGGGTACGGAACCCTAAAAAGAACGTCTGAAATCCGACTACGCGTTAGTAAATTACAACTAAGTGTATATTTTGACTTTCATCCCCTCTCCCAAGGGAACCATGCTGAATTTCGGGATAAAAAGCTAAATTATCCTACCTTGTAGTATGAACTCCAATCATGCTAAGTTTCATTGAAATCCACTCAGTAGTTTTGGAGTGATACGCGGCCGGGATACAGACAGACAGACAGACAGACAGACAGACAGACAGACAGACAGACAAAAATAAAAAAAAATATAGTTTCGGCATCAGTATCAGCTACAGAGTACTGTACATTTTTTTTTTTCAAAATATCTGCCATGTACAGAATTTGACCTGTTACAGTTTTATTATAAGTATAGATTGTTATTTAGTTACTAGCTTTCCGGACGCGGCTCCGCCCGCGCGTATGTCGGTTATCGCGTGAAAACATTAACCTCTTTTTGCGCAGTCGGATGAAAACTATCCTATGTTTTTTCTCGGGTCTCAAACTATCTCCATACCAAATTTCATTCAAATCGGTCCAGTAGTTTTGGCGTGAAAGCGTAACAGACAGACAGACAGACAGACAGAGTTACTTTCACATTTATAATATTAGTACTGATAATTGCTTTTTAGACCTCCATGTTGATGATTATATTGATCAATGGTACTAAAACATATCCCTCGGATAATTTATTAAACCAAATAGGTATACTGAAACATTTTCAACAATCCATAAATAAATTTATTAAAACTTTTCATTAACCCTAAGGCGAGGAATACTTCGGTGCCGCGAATGACGCGGGTAGACCTTAACGATAGAAGGGTATTTCCTCTTCCTGCGTGGCCAGGAAGAGGGGAGCTGAGGGGCAGGGGAGGGCCGGTCCGCTTTGTGTTGCGATAACCGGAAGCCAAGGGCTGGGAGGGTAATGTCAACTGAGATATTTTTGAGTTTCTTCGGGATGCAGTGTTGATTATTTGGCGGGGTTCTTGTGCAACTATTGAATTACCTACAAGGAATTAAATAGTCTGCATTTATTACAGTAGATTATATTTATTTCCTTTAAAATTATAACATGGTAAAGGAAATGGCGATGTTTGCAATTAGTAGTCATTTTAACTGGTTTCCAAAAATGGAGGAGGTTCCCAATTCCACACGTATATATTTTTTATATGACCACGCATAACTTTTTACAAGATAGTCCGAATTAGTTTTTTTTTTATTGGAAAGGGTATATTGTGAAATTTATATGGGGCCGAGTTTTTTGTCCGTTTTTCTCGCAGTGGCTGTATAACATTTTTTACAGAGCGTCGTAGACGCTTAAATTGAATAAATGATTTTGACCTTAACGTTGATTTTCAGGTGGTCTTCAATACATGAGACTATAGCTTAAACTTTTTTGCACCCTATCATGAAGGGCGTAGGTAGGTAATCGTCTAGAACTCATTGAGTAGAATACAAATATTTTAAAATACTTTTTTAGGGTTCTGTAATAAAAATACGGAACTACAATACTAAGCCTTGGCTGTCCATCTGTCCGTCCGTCTGCCCGTCCATCCTTCTGAACTTTAAAGGCCTGTTCCTGATCCCGATCTTTGAAACCGTTATAGGCAGCCGATTAAAATTCACTGAATATAATCTAACTATTCATTTATAAAAAAATTGTCAAAATAAACAATAATAAGTAAATAAAATCCTAACATCTCCCGTTTGACTACAATAAACCAAAACTAAGCATGTACCCACATTTGAAAGTACTGACATTTTTAAGGTTATTGGAAAACAATCAACTCTCATTAGGGAAGTTTAGCAGGTATTCAAAGATATGTAGCTAAACCTCCGCAGTACATTTTGTAACTATGATATTGTGGAGTATCCTAGTAACCCTTTGTACTAATTATAATAAATAAATACACTAAAAGTATCGGCGTTTATGACTAAATATCATAAAACTATCATAAAATATGGCATTAACAGGTGAATTCTAAACATGGCAGCGAAATTTTTTTATGTAAGTTCTTTATTTATAATTAGAAGTGTCGAAATGTTATAATACAGCACTTAATGCACCTTCAATGCACTTAGAATAATGAGTAAATCGAGTAATATGTTTTTTTTATATTTTGATTTTTTTCACCCAAACTCTAGCGCGTGCGCGGTGTGTGCAATATGTCAAAAAATTGTAAAAAATAAGTACATTAATCATACCAGACGAAATAACGGGCACTCGCACGGAAGCCGAAAAACATTGATTTTCGTGTTTTTCTCCATACAAATTTTATTTCTAAAAATCATTACTCAGACATAATCGTCTTAGATGCATAAATATGACATAGTTAGGCCTCCTGATGAGGTTCTGCGTTAATTTGCAACCAGAAAAAAAATGTTTATAATAAAAGAGGTCTATGTCTATGAAATTCGATTTTCAGCCCACTGTGCGGCGTATCGGGATTCTACGGTGCGTGCCGCGTCAGAAGAGATCAGACCTATGTGAGGCTATACGAAAGAAAGAGAGACTCCTTGTAGGTGAATATAAATATTAGGTGCTCCGTGCTTTGCGAGCTGAAGTGCACTGTATTGTTTCGTAACTAGAGTCGCTTATTTATTGGAATGGCTTTGGAGAGTGATCCTTCAGGTTAGGTATATTTATTCTGTGGTAATACTGGAAATGGCCATGATCAAAGAAACATTTTTATTTTATTTTACGGGCTGTCTTAGTGCGGTTTCCTAAAAGAGCAAGGCCTAACTCAAACTTAGCGAGTGTAACATTTTACACTAGTTTGCAATAAGTAAGTACTTTATGTCTATCTGTCAGCTCACACATTTTCCGTTGCATTCCAGAAAGATACAACAATGTTTGCGTTCTCGTGATGAAACTCTTATTACCTACTCACCGTTTCATAAGTATTACTTATAGGGTGAATAATATCTTGTGATACAAATACATATATATAATAATAACAAATACTTTTAAAAGTATCCTAAAAAATATTAAATAATATTTAAATAAAACACTTAAAAAAGCATAAAATTATATATCTAGTGACAATTCCGCCTAATTTTCCTGTTATCTACTCAGGAAAATTAGGCGGAATCGAGATCGAGATGTCTCGATCGTGCGCTCGGTAAGTCAAGACCTCCTGAAGATGCTTCGTTTAGAAGCGAAACTAGTCGGGTATTCTTCCGGTTAGGCTGCGTGATGTTTGTGACGTCACGTAGATAACAGGAAAATTAGGCGGAATTGTCACTAGATATATAATTTTATGCTTTTTTAAGTGTTTTATTTAAATATTATTTAATATTTTTAGGATACTTTTAAAAGTATTTGTTATTATTAAATATGGATTTCCGCAAAGTAACGCCTGAATCTATCCATTACATATATATATTTTAAGTACTTATTATTTATTGGTACTTTATTACTTGATACAAGTTGACTGTATAGAATATGCTTATGTTTACTATACCTTTATTAACAAAATACTAAAATCTATAATACAACACTACACCTAACTACAACATTGAAAGCATTTAGACAACCTACAAGTCATTCCTACTAGGCACTAAAAATGTTCCAGCCCACTGCCAGTTGGCAGCGTGCCCAGCATACTGTCTAGCCGTATTGCTCCGTTGAATTGCAATGCTTATTCGTTGAGCCTAATACCTATAGGTGCCAGCATTTTCACGCGTCACATCGACCAAGCACTCTGATAAATTTTGGAAAATACTATAATATATGAGGTGATTCAACATCTCTATACCAAACGGCATAATATAAATATGCTTAAATCTGAAAGCGTCGATCTATAACATAAGTGTTCTTACTACCATCGGAGAAAACCAAGCAACCCGCTGCAACCGTTCACTAAAAGGCTACTTTTAGTGCGAACAATAATAATTTTAGTTGGAACGAGTGCGCCGATAATGGCTACAATTTCCGACTATTAGTCGAACTATTTTAGCCGATGGACTTTTACAGGACACTTGTAAAAGTGGTGATAATGACTGAGCGGACTACTTACTTGAGGTAATAACTCGGAGTTATAACTTTTGAATGCTGATTTTTGTTTCTATCTGAAGTGTTAACACTTTCGCGAAACACTTTGTATACAGACCCTCCTTCATTGTTGGGTTGAGAGCAAGAATATATAACATAACATAATGACGGGTGATCCTATTTTCATCTACAGGGCAGTTCCTGTCCACAGCTTCAGAAACTTTTTTCTTCAATAATACTTTCTTGCGACAAACTTTGTGATTTAATTCTTAATACTTTATAATACAAGGTAGGGCAAAAGTAATCACCCAGTAGGGTAGTAATCATCCAGTAGGTTGCAATAGAAAAACCTTCTAACTTTTGCAAATGGCGCCAAATGTCAATTCGGTTTTGACATTTGTGAAGTAAACAAACGCAGAATACTAATCGACAAGCCACACATCGGTTTACTTCGCAAATGTTTGCATTGAAGCCTTTCCGGGTTTTAATCTCTCGTTTTAGTGATATGCACTAGCTGACCAGAGCACCCGATTTAACCGTTCCAGACTTCTTTTTAAGGGGTTTTTTAAAGTCGCAGGTTTACGTCAACAAGCTTCAGACTCTTCAAGCCCTTAAGCTGAATATTCGCGAAGAATGCGAGAACCTGTCTCCCGAAGTTCTGGCAAGAGTGGTGGAAAATGCCATAAAACGAGCTCGTACAGTCATCAACTCTGGCGGCGGCTACTTGGCCGATATTATTTTCTCAACAGTATGGAATAAATTCTAATTAATAAATAAAAAAAAATAACAAACAGAATCAAAGTTTCTCTTTAAAAATTACAGCAAATGAACATTGGGTGATTACTTTTGCCCCAACTGGTATTAAGAATCCATTAAGATCCAGTGCACTTAATAGCAAAACGTAATATTTATTACTTGACACAAAATATGTTTTGTTAAACTTAGTATTTTTATTACTTCAATTCACCCCCTTGGTCACACGTTGGCAACACTGTACGCTTATCAAAACCTCGGTTCAGTCGGATGCTGGCTCTCTTGCGACACGACTTATCCATTTATATTGTTGCCTCACATCCGACTGCGTAAAAGGGGTTAGTAAGAACACCGTGTTAGCTTTGGCAAGTAAGTTTTTTTTTTTTTTTTTTTTTTTTTTTTTTTTTTTTTTTTATGCATGATAGGTTAGCCTTTGACCACTATCTCACCTGATGTTAAGTGATGATGTGGTCGAAGATGTTGTACAGGCTAACCTAGAATTACTGGCTCTCAAGGACAGCTGCCGGAACACACCGTTAGGTGCTTGGCGACAGATTTTCAACTTGAGGGTGGTAGCTAGCCAGGCGGGCATTTGCAAAGTGCCCTACCACCATGCTATAACGACTGCCATCCTAAGACAACAACCGGGACCGACGGCTTAACGTGCCCTCCGAAGCACGGAAGCGCTCAGTAGTAATGTCACCAGCGGTCACCCATCCAACTCCTGACCGCGGCGGACGTTGCTTAACTTTGCTGATCGATTCAGAATGGCTAAGCAAACTTCGCTACGAGCGCTTCAAAGTTCTTCAAGTTTGGTGGTCCAGTTGTTTAAGTTTTATAATGTTTAGAACCCTGTCCTATATCGTGACGATAATATGTAAGAAAAACACGTTTTTAATGCAGCGAGAAAGTAACAGTAATTTAGTTTTGAAAATAATGAAAGTGTATACCAAAACTATAATATTGGTACCCTCTTTCATAATAAGTTAGATCTTCCTTATAATCAAATTTGTTCAGAAGTTAGAAATGCCTGGTCGTATAAAGTTTTCGCACTGTTGCTGTTGGGGTGGGTATACTAATATATTGATTTTATATCTATACAGCAGCAGTTACATCCTAGTGGTATCTATTATAAAAAATCGGTCAAGTGCATGTCCGCACGAATGGTTCCGTACCATTAGCTATACAACATTAGACTTCATATTTTAACCTTTTTTGTTTTAACGAGCGCGAGTCCAACACGCACTTGGTCATCTTTTTGTACTTAATTTGTTGTTATAGCGGCAACAGAAATACATCATCTGTGAAAATGTCAAGCTGTCAGAAATATCAGTTAGGTACTTGGCGACAGATTTTCTACTTAATGGTGGTAGGTAGCCAGATGGGCATTCGCAAAATGCCCTACCACCATGCAAGGAATGGTATGGAATGGTTTATGGTGTTTCTTCATATAGTTTCAAGGATTGAAGGCGTGATGTTCAGTTCTGTGGATATTTTTTTCTTTTCGTTGTGTTTTTGGAAGTTTATTCAATTAGTTTGCGCTAAAACAGGAATCGTAATGTCAGAATGTTACCTGCTCCAATTTTAAGTAAAATCACCTGTCCAAAAGTACGACGGTCGCACTCCACCGTTAATTTCCAACGTTCCCATAACGAACGGCCTTCATCTATCATTTGCCCTCTAAAAGGGTGGACGGGGTTGACGTCGATTGAAGCCTTTCTTATTTATTTCTTTATGCCCCGTTGGCGCCAAAAAATGCTCTGTGACCTTTCGGGTATCGGGGTGTCGCTTACGATGACCGATACGAGATGGTAATGGATTTTAGCTTGACACGTTTAGGTTCGAAGCAAGATTTAAAAGAAGCTAAGAAGTTTTTTCTTGAAATTAAACATTAGTAAATATTTTTTATTATAGTAAAGCTGATATTTCAATCGGACAAAATTTTGTGTTATAACAATTTTAGTGTAAAGATGGATAAAATCATAGATATTTAATAAAATAGACAATCATTACAACAAGATAGGTTGTAATGATTGTCTTTTTTACGAAAGATTGATGCCTGTGCGTTATTTTACTTGATTCATAGCCAATACGAACATAATCGGCAAGGGTTGAAATATATTCCTTTAAGCGTCTTTTCAATTTTATCACTCACTTTGATAGATACAAACATTTGCATATTTACTATTTATTACCTATCAATTATCGATGGAGTGGTTTGCTTCAAGTTGACAAAAAAATTCTATTTGGCATATATTCTACTGCTATGGAAAACTCTAAGGGCCTGTTTCAGAATGTTCAAGTAAGTTTCGGTTTTACTACCCAGAACATATTTAATAAATAAAACACTATCTTTGCGTTTCACAGTCATCGATTAGCCTCTCCATCGGTTAAAGCTTGAAACGCGCTGCATGTTAACTGTCATTTTAATCAGTCAGTTATTTTATGTGCTACCCGAAACTTTATTAGGACATTCTGAAACGGATTCTAAGTCTAATGCAAAATTTATAACTAAGCTACGGTACAAAGTTTCAATGCGGAACTGCCATCAGACCTTACAGAGTTACAAATCGCGTTGATTTCAGGTCATAGGTGGTTATTTACTGCACCTATTCCTACAGCTACATATACAAGCAATGCGAGCGGTCCACTGCCGCTATAACCGTATATCTTGTCTTTGTCCGCCGCTATTTATGGCCTGCCTTATTTTTATTTTAATGCTGATGCGAACGGTGCCGCTGTGTCTCGACCGCTGGATAATCTCTGTAGACTTGACACCCTGGTTAGTGTGGAACTTTAAGGGAGCTAAAAATATGTAAAAAGATTTATAATCAGTACTTAAGGGATAAATAATATCAGCACGCCTGTGTTGTATAGGGCATGGTCCTGAAGTTTTTGTTTATTATAGCTGATAAGCTAGCTTTTGACCACTTAACTGATGGTAAGTGGTGTGTGGACGAAGATGTTGTTCAAGCTAATCACAACACTACAGCTACCAAAGTGAATGCATTTAGGTAACCCAAAGACCCACAGACAGTCCAAATACTTCAGCTCACTACCTTTTAGCAGCGTGCTCAGCATGCCGGCAGCATTGACCAGTTGGATTGCAATGCTTCTTCGTTAAGCCAAATAAGTGCCCAAATTTTGATCATACGTCCCAACAAAAAAGTGCTCTGTTATGTGTCCACGGATATCTACAATTTCTCAACACGAAACGGCTTAAATATGTGACCACTATCGAGATTAAAATATTTGCGCTACTTGAGTCATTCCGCCGAAGTAGCTACAGCGCCAGCCCTCACATTTGTTTCAGATACTTGTGAAGGCGCTAAAGTGATAATAAACTTTCTCTTAATCTCATAACAAGATTATGCTCATAAACAAATATTGTTTCCTATACCATTCATTTAATTTTATTATATTAAATCAGGAACCTATAAAAGTTGAATGCATAATACATGTGTTCCACCAAATCCTTCGCTCGATACTTTTCTCTACGAAAATTCATAACAAATTCGAACGTCTTGACATCTTGCGCCCTTCAATCCAACAAAATTTCATGGTTATAAGTTTCCGATACATGAATTTTATTAACTTTCGCTCCCTCCTCGTGTTCTGACGGATGAAGTGTTGGTATGTTTGTTTTACGCGCCATCAATGTGCCAACTACAGAAATTGTTGGGGTAACAACATACATTTGTGGGGTTAGACCATCATAAGGGTTTTTGAGCGATTTGTATTATGTGCGTGACGCTTTAAAGAAAATCAAATTAGTTTCTGAACATACCCAGTCAATAATTAATTATGTTGTGTAGTTACGTGCAATGACAAGCAATACACAAAGATAATAATTGCAGAACTCAAACTATAAACGTTTACAGACATATTGTTATAAGTTATGATAATACTATGAAAATCATTAATGCTAGCAAAACTTTAATCATTTTTAACTTCATAATATATCACGAATTAATAACGTCACTAGACAAGGGGATACTGAATAGATTATCAGTAGATTTCTGATAAGTCGATCGCGAGCATTGGTTGTTCCTCGACGATGGACCCGTGCCATCCTTTTGGTTGTGTACCTAGGTAAAATAGTAGTGCCAAACTTTAGATTAGCAAAGACAAATAAAAGTCCTTCGTAGGGAATTGTGTGCAGTTTAATAATATTAATTCTAAATATGAATATTTAATTAATATATTCTAATATGATTACAAGCACTATCGCGTGATAATCGAAAATCATGTTATATATTATTAGAGCATCGGGCGCAAAATTGGGCACCCAGTGCGTAATCGGGAGATGCAGGCTCGATTCCAACCTCGGGTAATGTTATACAAACAGGGATTATAATTTGTGTGCTCTAATTATTTGTAATTATTCGTATTTTATTATAGATCTCACAAAATATAACATACTCGTAATTCAGTGACATTTCAAAAAAATAAAAAATAAGTTCACGAAAGAATTATTAATGACTCAACTGACTACTTTTCGATTCTAGCATTCTTACGAGTAGCTTGTTGTTGTGGACCCATTTAAAGTACTAACCGCAGAAAATTACGCTATCAGATCAAAAAATCAAGCTCTATTACGAGCGCTTACAGTAAGGAGACCTTTACCTACACTAAATATCTCTATGAACTTGAGTTCGTCAAGTACGAGTTCATGAGCCTGAATAATTATGTATATTCAATTTAATGAGTATAATTAACACATCATCTCAATTTACACTAATAATCAAAATCCAAACTTTGCATATATGTGTCTGTGTTTGTTACAACTAAGCTCAGGAAAGGCTGCACAGATTTTGATGAAATTTAGTACTTATAAAGGTTCTTTAGACTCTAGATATATATACGATATACTGTAATAGGTAGTTATGATTCGTAGCCAGAACTGCAATTCGGTAAATAAAATCGCACACAATAAAATATGCGTATATCTTTTTTAGTACAGGTTTTATAGGTAAAAAGTTCAATGTTTTTCATGTTCAATTACCGCGTAAAACAATTCATAAGCAATATCTATAAGTGTGCAGAACAAATACCCCAGCAACGACATTTGCTCAAGGGTGACTAGAAGATTCCAAACTTTCCCAAGAGAAATTGGCTAAAAAATTTCTTAGCAAAATAAATCGAAGAGCAGCTTCCGAAAGTTATCCAAGTTTTCCAACAATCCATTACACCGGGTTCGCAAAAAATTGACTCTCCGAGACTTGGAACTTATTATTTTGAGTGAAACCGCGGAGTTCCGTCGCCTGGTCACAACTTTGGCGTCGCCTTACGATGCCACCCGCTTACGCTCGATAAACTTGCGGCTCTTAAACAAATTTCATTTTCCTAACTTCGACACTTGAGATAGTCATAAATAGCCTATATTTTTCCATTACAAAATATTTTTATTATGAATAACAATAAATTTATATCTTAGCATTGATTTTACAATAATAACAATGCGAAATAGATAAACTGACAAGACTACCCTAGATTAAAGAATATAGACACAGTGCAAAAACCGTTTGGACTACCGTTCTCCTAACGACGATGCTTCGCCGCCGCTATCTCCCGTTACTACAGGTCGAACTAACTTACGGGCACTAAAATCGCCATTTCAGCGGCGAGCAAGTACTATACAGCAAACAAAGCAAGCGGCGGCGGCGTCCGGTCCCACCACAAAGGCTTTGTAAACGCCACACTGACACGCTTTTTGCGTCGCGGCCGTATCGGCTGATGACGTCCCGCCAGATCGATAAGAGCCTCCCACTCGACGGGAATGCCCCATTGTATTACTGACACCTAGCTGTCTCAGATGTGGAAAATCGAAACCCTAAAATGCGGACAGGTTTTGATTCAGAGATCACGGTCAACGTCACTAGAACAAAAAAACGTCATCGTATGTATACCTTACAATACTAAATGTTAGTAGGTAATCTAGCTGTTCGTTTTAGTTTAGTAACCTTTTCAAGGTTTAGATTATCCGGGCTATATCTCAAAGCAGATTTGTATTGAAATCCATTGATATTAACGTAGTTGATAGGTTCGTGAAAAAAAGCCGTCTTCAAAGTCAAACATGAAATACACATTATTAGGGATAACTTAAATACTACTCGTCAGATCTCACTCAAATTTATACGAGAGCACATGACAAGCGCCAGCTTTAGAATATTAAAAAAATCATAGAAATCGGTACACCCTGTGAATAGGTAACACACACACATTTTTACGATGGTTAAAAACAGCAAGGCTGAAGACAATAAATACATAAAAATTTATATTCCAATCCCGAATATTCATTTTGTACTCCATACATTCAGAAACGTAGTAAATATCAAACATATTGTGTTTATTATATTTGAAATTTCCAAAATTTCATTTTGGTATTACTAGCCTAGGCAAGGTCGCTAAGGTAGGCATTAGTAAATTTAATACCAGTGTGAGCCTGATGCAATCTCGGTCAAGTAAATCATCTCTGCATACCCTTTCCGAAATCCCCAAATCAGAGATGAACACCCACTTTCGTCAAATAATTTGTTTTGATCCCATGTAATAGGGGACAGCCTACCATCTTCCAGGAACAGTTTTTGCGACACTTTTAACTAATTTGCTGATATTTTTTATCTGTATCCTGATCCATGCTGACGAAAACAATAGAAAAACCTAATAACTGTCCGACCCGGGGATCGAATCCAAGACTTTGAGAATGCCAAAGCGCAAAACAGTACCTAATGTACGCAATAATATTACGTACATTAGGGAAAAAGTTTTCCTAATTTACGTTGATAAGATATCTTACGATGCCGTTCTTGCCCTTTATTTTGAAACACACGTCTTTGTCGGGATATTGAAAATCTAAAGTTGTATCTCAACGGTTTTGGTAACTATTCTACATGATCTTGGTATTACGCGAGATTATTAGAATTTCGCTCGTATTATTCTCAAAGGTTATTGAACATCAATTAACGTTATTCCATAAGTTACTCCTACTACCATAATTTATGTATTTAAAACGATGTTTACCCAAAACAAATGTAAATAATTGAAAAAAAAAAACATAGTTTTCCCACCGTGTACGTCATTCTTATATACTGAATCAGCCGGATGGTCCACTGCTTAACACAGCCTCATCATTGAGCCTCATCAGCCTCATTAATAAGGGTTTGCCATAATCCCTACGCTTGGCAGGCATCATGAGAATCGCAGTTTAAGACTTCAGCTCGTCAAAAGGCACTGCAGGGCAGCAGCGCCCTCCTGTATTTTACCTTTAGTCACATTTAGCCAGAGATAGCAATGGGGAGTGACATTCTAGCCCGGAACCCTACGGGGCTAAACTCTTATATATCAGTACGTAATTCACAACGACATAAATTTATTGCTACCCTGTGTATGTATTCGCAGCCAGTGAAATGGATTAGGTAACAGAGGAACGACTAGCTAAAGCAAGTCTCTTGATGTCTTGACATCGTCACGCCGAGAGCAAACCCGACTATAAGTACGTGCTTTACATACTTAAGCTCGGCCTGGCGTGAAATTTACATAAATTAGTTATTACTCGCCCGTGAAGAGTGTGACTCAGTGAAGAACAGAGCCGGATCTAGGATGCTGAAAAATATAGTGATTTTATATAAAGTAGGATTTGAGACTTTTTAAATATTTTACGGCTGTTACTCACTGGAATACTAGATTACCACTCTTTCGTATCTTCCCGTGGGTTTCGTAAAGGTAAAATATCGGGAGATAAGCAGCAGCGGCTTCTGAGGAACTGCAACCATTAACTGCGATCTCCAAGACGGTTGCCAAACGCGGGAATTAGGTACAGCGCAGTCTTTGTTAGTCGTATTTTTTATTGCAGCAGGTCTGTTTTAAAACGGTTGTCGTTCAGGTTGATATGATTACTCACCACATGCAGATATTGGATCGGTTCAACTGTAGCTTTGTAGGGTTAGATTAGAGTGCGAATGTCTTGAGCATACCCATATGGAAGAAGGCCGTCTGATGTGTCAAAACAGCATGCTTCCATTAGCATGGCTTAATTCGGTATAATTCAAAGTCATAAAGAGTTTTGCCAACATTTGCACAGCAGTTTCTTGAAATATTTTTTTTTGCCTGATAGTTTAGCCTTTGACCACTATCTCACCTGATGGTAAGTGATGATGTGGTTGAAGATGTTGTTCAGGCTAACCTATAATTACTGGCTCTAAAGGACAGCTGCCGGAACACACCGTTAGGTGCTTGGCGACAGATTTTCCACTTAAGGGTGGTAGCTAGCCAGGCGGGCATTCGCAAAATGCCCTACCACCATGCTATAACGACTGCCATCTTAAGATAACAACCGGGACCGACGGCTTAATTTGCCCTCCGAAGCACGGAAGCGCTCAGTAGTAATGTCACCAGCAGTCACCCATCCAAGTCATGACCGAGGCGGCCGTTGCTTAACTTTGCTGATCGGTTCAGAACGGCTAAGCGAACTTCGCTATGAGCGCTTCAATATGTTAAGAAATGTAAAAGAACGTGATATGTAGTCAACCAGTATACAGATATAGAACAAAATACCAATAGTATCTCCGAAGTAAGCTGTTTTCATAGAAAAGGCAACTAAGTATTGTCTTTACCATTTTGATGGCCGATTTGCGCCACAAGTAACTACTGAAGCATAAAGGGCAACCACATTTTCGTTCCCCATCACGGACTTTAGTTGTTAAGAATTGTAGTGATTGCATGAATTTTTACTATTCACCTGATTTTTAAACAATCTACCTTCAAGAAAAATCTGCCACCAATAACCTAACTACTTAAACGTAGCTTTCACTGATAGTTTCCATTTTGGGTTTAGTCTGCTCAAAGTTGTCAAGAGGTTCTTCATGAATGTAAATACTAAGAGGATATATTAAAATTATAAAAAATGTGACGTGCTTTGTTGTAATATGTTGTATGGGCAAAATTTCTAGTATAAAGTTCGGACTTAGACGATAAGGAAGGATTGTGATTACTTTTAGGAATACAAAATATCTTCAACACAAGACGATAATAACCTTACTCCATATCTGGATCTGATCAGTATGCGTGGACGACATCTCACGAATAGCGTGGTATTTATTGACAACATTGCTGTAGCGGGCATGATGACGCATAACGTTCCAAACTATGCAATTAGGTATGTTCTTAAGTCGGCAATTAAGTGCTAGCTAGTGAGGGGCAAAGACCACCCATACTTAAACCTAATGCCCAGCATCTAACTTATATGCATAACTAGGATCATCAAGGAATGTTGTCATCGGATAAGGTTATGAAGTAAAGGTCTCCTGAGATGAAATTTTACGCTTTACAAATTTAAAGATGTGAAATTTACTAAGCATCAGTTAGTGCTTGAAATCATATTTTGACTTCAGGATTGGGACATAAATGCATAAGTTTAAGAAAACATGTTTGTTCATTCAGATGAAGTCTAATAGTCTGATGGATGATCGCACTGCCCCTAACGACGGATTTAAATAATTTAGAGTGCAAAATTCACTTTTCTACTACCAGTCCTGGTAATTAAGAATGGCTGGCGAGATGACGCTTGTTCTGATGAAGCGTGCGATAACTTCTAGATATGTTTGAACAAAATATTTAAAGAAACATATTAGGGAGCACATTGATATATTTGAATCTGACCATCTGTTTAAATCATTTCCCCTCCTTATTGACGCTTTAAGTAGTCCAATTACACATCCGTAACAAAACTTTTAAAAAAATATAACAACTATAAAGTATTGTTTTTAAATTGGACTTCCTAAAACTAATTTCAAATGTAACGTACCACAACATTCTTGGCCGTATTCAATGTGCCCACAACTGTAAACCTCCTTATATACTGGATAAATCGCATGATTCGCACCCTGATAAGATTACTCAGTTCCCGAGCTCACGAGATGGACGGACTAGTCTATACATTTAGTATAGAGAGGTGTCCAATTGCCGTCTTAGCCTGAGTTCGGTATTTGTGCAAACGCGTCTTGTCTGTCGTATCTACGGGGAC
This sequence comes from Plagodis dolabraria, assembly GCA_963854805.1. Lineage (NCBI taxonomy): Eukaryota > Metazoa > Arthropoda > Insecta > Lepidoptera > Geometridae > Plagodis > Plagodis dolabraria. Next base: position 27,023,963 of record OY978444.1, read on the forward strand.
GTAAGACATGGCAGTAAACAGATATGAAGGTACAAGCGATGTTCCTACAGGCTATCCTACAGGGTACACGTCTCTTCAACTTGATATGGATATTCGAGAAGCAGTGTTGGTATAAGCTTACAGCGCCTCAGCTTGAGATAGATTGATCAGGATTTACTGAACTGGACACACAATATGCAACGATAGTGCTGGAATTTCACGGAGATACTTCTAAGCCTCAGTGAGGGATTGCGTATAGTTTTGGAATATTTGTACCTACCTATAAAATTTAAGTAATCTAACTAGAAGTTGAATTATTGAAGTTCATTATTTTTACTTGTTACAAGTATATATGCAGAATAAAAGGTAGAAATAGTGGGAAAAATTCTCGCACCATCTTTAGGCTCTTTTGATTTAGCATATCTGGCGGAAGCCAAAAATACATGAGGATTGGCTTGTCTAAATACTGAATTCTCTGAAATGTAGCCCCCTCAGAGACAGTGGGATCGGCCCCTCTGTGAACTAGTTCAGAGAGATCTTTTAGATACATGTCCTAGCGTCACAGATCATGATCTTATTCTCGCTGTTTCTGTGTAGAAATCTGAGCTTTTGTCATAGAACATACACGCCCCTTCTTTCAATACTGATAACCTCATAGATCCAACCGCTTTTATTAAATCTTTAACTAATCACTATAACGGCAGCCTATTTCTTTAAAATTGAATTTGTTTTCAGCTACTGGTTTTGTATTGGGCTCTTTGAGAAAAATATTTTCATACATGGATTAGTAATTTAATATTTTGTTTGAATCAACATGTTACACTAGATATATATAACTAAAACTAAGACCCCTTCATAGTTAAAGTTAGTACCATGCTGCTCAAAACACTGACCTTACATTATCAGGGTACGACTTCCACAAGATATATTATAATTTTCAGTGTTAGAAGTCGATGCTGTTTTTATTTTAGGTTCGGCCCTTGTGTAGGAAAGTTATTGTTATTATTACAAAAAACCATGACCGGTAAATGGCAATAAGATTGCCCAATATACCATGGTTCCAAAAAATACCTGCCAAACCCCTTCGGCGATCCAGATGCGTGTTAATATATTTCAGTAGTAGGTAGGTCTAAAAAATACCTAGATACCTACGAGGAAAATAATTGATAAGAAAATGTTACTTGTACACTTCCGAGCAACCTTACTAAGTCAAGGAAATCTATCCGAGCCACTCAAGATGAGTGACACTATCCGTACCCCGCCTTACCCTCCCGGGTACGTTTCCGAATTCACTCACGCACGGCCAGAGGGCGCGCTCGGCGGCACTCCAATACGTCCTAATGTGATGGAGAAATAATTTCCTAAAATGCATTGGATTGAGAACAACCTTACATTTGAGTAGTTTTCACTGGGCCGATGTCAATTTACTTTATTACGGATGGGCATGGAAAAACGGACGAATGTGTTGAAGGTTTTCGGACTCATGAGGGTTATTTATATTGACGACTAATAAATATCAGATAGTAATAATAATGATCGTGTGGATTTCCCCTACTGTTGTTATACTTTTCGTCTTTAACTTTTGTTAATTTTAGATAGTAGATAGAAAATTCTTTATTGTTACACCACTTTAAAAATATTTAAGTAAATATTTAATAATAATAACATAGTGTTACAATAGGCGGCCTTAACACTAAAAGTGATCTCTACCAGGCAGCCTTAAGATGGAGTTGACGGGAACAAAACAATTGGGGTGGGTGAGTCCAAATCTCAGATCATCTTAGGTCCAAATATTAGGAATGAAAAAATTACATACTCAAATGTCTTAAAAATGTTTTAAAATAAAACGTATTTTGGTGTAATTTCTCAACAAATGTATCAAATAGAATATAGGTTTTTATAATAATTAAATATATACATACCAACATACATAAGTAATTTTAATTTATTTAAAGAAATTACGAGACGGACCTACCTACATGACATTGCACTGTGCTAGACACTCTGAGACATTTGTTATTATGTGTCGTTTAACATGTAATTTCACTTGTTTAACATGTAATTTTACATGACGAGGACCAACTTGTCTGTCACGCCTGATGATAAGCGCCCGGCCTGTCCATTTTCCATTGTGCATCGTGTAGTACAACGCAAGTTTAACTATAGTTTTCATTTCATCCCCATACGATAGAGGACAAATTAGAGTTATGAGTGATATGTCATGTTGGCTTAGCGGTAGGAAGCATACCGTGGCTGTAGGGGTAAATGGCGCGGGTTCCAATCCCGCACAAGACTATAATTTTTGGTCTCATTGTATTCTTGTTAAGTATGTAATTCGCGGAAGATGTGTTACTGCCAAAATAAAAAAAAATATGTTTAATGTGGTTCGTTGGTTCCATAAGTTCCGTTTGTAAATCATCTTCAATAAAAAAAAAGAATTAGATTGTTTTGTGGGATAACACGTTTGTTATAGAATTATATGTTGTACTATTTTTATATATACTTGTAAAATAAAGGTAAGACTGCGTTTACTTACCTTTACACACACACTCCTACACACCTACTCATAAACGATCAAGTTCCATTGTAGGCAGAATTCCAGCAATATTGCAACTTGAATGCCGAGATTGCTTCCGCGGTCTCTCGAAGCGACTTATCTAACCAATAATAATAGCAAAAACACAGTAAGAGCTCTCCTTGAAAGACGATCTTCAGACGTTTGTTTCCAACCAATTGTATGGAAATGTTCTCTCTAATGATCTGAATACGGAACTCTATTTTCTTTATATTATTACTTTAATATAATAAGATAGTAGAAGTTAATCTGTAGAATGTCTTGAAAGAAGGCTATATAATTCGTTACTATATATATAAAATATACAAGTCAATTAATTGGTAATTAACAAAGTGGTTCCTTACATTAAATGCATAAACAAAGCTCAATAACTTTTACTTACATTCTTTGTTTTTACAGTCTGCGCTCAAATTAAAATGATAATTTATTTATTTATTATACGAAAAAGTCATTTACAAGTCTCCACATATAGAGGTAAAATGGTTAAATAACAGTCCTAGTGATATGATGTTATAACAGATACAGAATATATGAAGATACCATCATGGTTTTGGATTGGATAAAGCATATTCGAAAGAATAATAAAAGCCTTAATGTGACATACTTTTAATACAGTTTTCAGTGTAACTGCAATATAATAATTAAGAACATATTGCTCCTAAGTTTGTAGCAAATAGCTCAAACTCAAACCTCGTAAAACAAGAAAATATAAGCTGAAAATACATTGAAAATATTTCAGAAAATAGCTATGGGAGACCGATTTCGAGTGCAGGGGATTTCATATGGGAAGGGGGTGCAATCTAAGCGGCCATTGTGACCGAGCAGACACGACCGATATATTACAGAAAACTTGTCTAGGTAATCACGAAGACAGATATTTGCAAGTAAACAAAAGTATACAAGCTGATGGTAACCAGAGGTAAAGAGTTTACTTAGAATATATCTAACGTCAAATCCTGATTATATGTAAATAATGCAGGCCAACTACTAAAGTTAGTTTGTAATCTCGAGGGTGAAAATGAAAGGGTACCCCGAATTGTAAAGAAACCTCTTGAAAACTGCAATGACACATGTTAGCTTTTTGTGCACTTGTAAGTAATGGACGACCAGTTGGGTGATTTGTTAAACGATGAGTTTAAATTGTAAAAAAATACATTGTTCACCGAATATAAATTAAGTTAGGCTACGTCAAAAATATCATTAAGTGTTTTCAACTATTCATTAAAAACTAGTTTGTTTTATTGGCATTATTTCATAATCAGATATCGCAACAGCATAAGCGGTCGCAAAACTTGTTACGAACATAAAAACGTTCAAACGGTACAAAACGGGGAAAATCTAAAACAAAATTTCATAACTCATTTCCAATCGCCGGTGTCGACATCACTCGACACGCAAACTCTCCAGAACGCACGCAAAACGAACATTTTTCCGAATGAAACGCCCACCCGACACAAAACTCTATAAAAACGTCAAAAAAAAAATACAGTTACATGGCGTATAATGACAGCTGGTCCACTTGAGAACAAAAGGGGACGCTGAGTCTCGTTGAGAAAAAAATACGTGAAGAGTAAAAACAACTGCACGTTCGTGCGCTCGCGGTCCGTCCGCCCTAGTCGTCGCCGCGCTGCGTCCGCCGCCCGCTAATAAATTTGCAATAGCGTTCGATCCCACGTCGACAATCGCAACGCTTACCCCACTCGCGACGAGTGGACTCAAGCGATACCGAGCGCTCCAACCTACATAGCTGCTACACTACCTACACTCGACCTGAAATTAGGTAGCAGCGCTGAGAAAACTCGTTACGAATATTGCTATACGTCTCGGGAAGAATAGAGCCGCATTCGAGTTTAAAATGCGAATAATAATCGTGGCATTCATAAAAATCCCGTGCGCAGAATGCAAGGAGAGGCCGTGTTTTACACGTTATAATTTTGTGCCGAAAGCAGGGCTGCGAGTCGAGGCGGGCGGTTTTATACCGAGTGTAGGCTCGGTTCAAATGCCGCACACGGACCATTAGTTGATGAGCACACGTGCCCGCCCGCCCTACGCTCGCGCCCACCCGTCCAAACCGTTACAATTTTCAGCTGAAATATGAAAATGTTTTGTACCTTTCAGTTAAAAATATGTTTTGGCAAAACTACCGCTTTCACGCACAATGAGTTTTCGTTGAGAACTTTGACCACGGGAAAGCGACTTAACGTGGAGTGAGTGTGAGTAAATATTAGATTTATTTTATAGATATATTATTAGATAAAATTATTTGGTAAATACTGCTAATAAAATGTAAAAGTAATACCTGATTTAATTGTTTCAGTTAATGGGTAGAAGGGCGGGCAAAAATGGGTATTTAACATACTGTTGTGAATATTTAGCGTTTTATTGAACAAGAAAAAATGCGGACGGCTACGCATAACATTTCAAGAAGGTAGTTCTTAAAATTAATCATCTCTAAAAGATAGCATACAATAAATGCTTTTATTATAGTAGCTGTATTGTATATGTATTTTGTTACAAAAATATCGAATTATAAATATGCAGAAATAAAATAAATGAAACATTATCGTGTCAAAGTCATTATTTAGTAATATATTGGCTATGGCTACATTACTTAAGTTTATGCGAGACCACAAAAAGCATTATAGTATGTTTTCTTGGATCATGATGAAAGTATAAGATGAAAGTAGTAGTTGTAGCATTAATAATGCTATAACAGCCTACGCACTACACTATGTACGTATTGATATCTCGGATCGATATATCGGAGAAAAATTACTTGCAATGTATTATTACTCTAACGATGCGGTTCGACCATAGGCTATATCAAACAACGAACTTCATACCGCAAATTCAATTATCGTTGTCTAAAGTGCCGCTTGAAACACGAAAAACTAAACTTTGTTGAATTGCAGTAGCAGCCTTGGTTTTACCTGAAATTTATTGACTAATTTTATTTACCTGATAATATGCACCCTATGCTTCGCTAGCGTTGAATGTGGTTATATCGCAGTTAGCACTAGTAAATCGAAGTACTAGGTACTTTATATTATCCTTATTTCTTTGTTTTTTATGTCTGATAGTAACCTATTCTACTAACCTACTCCTATACCTATATAAGGCTAACGCCTTTGACCACTATCTCATCTGATGAAGTGATGATGTGGTCGAAGATACTGTTCAGGCTAACGTAGAATAACTGGCTCTCAAGGACAGCTGCTGGAACACACCGTTAGGTGCGTGGCGACAGATTTTTTACTTGAGGGTTGTAGCTGGCCAGGCGGGCATTCTCAAAATGCCCTCCCACCGTGCTATAACGACTACTATCCCATATAAGACAACAACCGGGACCGACAGCTTAACGTGCCCTCCAAAGCACGGAAGCGCTCAGTAGTAATGTCACTAGCGGTCACCCATTCAACTCATGACCATGGCGGACGTTATGTAACTTTGCTGGTCGGTTCAGAATGGCTACGCAAACCTTGCTACGAGTGCTTCAAAATCCTATATTCTAATATTCTCAAAGTTACTGTATTCTTAACTCATAGAAAAAGTAGGACAAACTTAAATATTTAGCTCAATTATGTAATAAATTAAAACGAATATCTGCTCCAATAAACCTTTAGAGGGTGGATATCGCAATCTAACCTGTTTTGAACATAAAAGTTATCTGACTAGTAGGTACGAGTATATCTGGACCGATGATCGCTTTGATCTAACTGAAGCTTCAATTGAAATTGAAAGTTCTAAACCTTGGTTGTATTTTGCACATTTTAGACTTTTAATATCAACTTCTTGCCCTTGTTCCAATTATGTGAGGTCGGTGGATAAATTATGCCCTTTATTTTTAAGAAATCACATTGACATTGACATTGATGTTTTGACTTAGAATTGAAAATAATGCCTAACATCAACACTCTGGAAATTCTCGTTGGTACCAGTCTGCTTCTGTGCCAAACCCCTAGTAGGATTTCAAAAGATTGGAAAGACTCATGTTGTATGAATTATTAACGTTGAATATTAAAACTTCTCTAAAACCATAACTATTAGAAAGAGTCTACACACATGTAGAATAGTCATTGGAGCTCGGAAAAACAGAAACTTTCGGAGAAACCTTTTTATATAATAGAGAAATATCTTATATAATATCTTATATCGACAGTACGGTGTCAATCAACAAAGTATGAATCTTAAACTCATTGTTGAGATATCCCCAGAAACAAATATTGGTTGGTTTTAGTTAATATTAGATATGAGGTGACCGTTAATGTCTGCGTCGGGAATTTTCAAATTTGTATACCTATTTGTTTTGTTTTATTCGTCTAACAATTGCAGTCGATAACTTAATATATTAGGAGAATATTTTCACGATATACAACTTTTCTTTGATGCTTATTTAATTGGCTCAACGATGTTAGGACAACATTTGAATAGTTCATTGTCACTTTTTAAGATAATACAAACAATATTAGCTTAAGCTTGATGCTTAGAAATTAATTTCAATGGTTACCAACAGCTACAAGCGCGCTAAAACTGTATAAATTTTAATATTTTTATATTTGCAATAACGCATGCTCTGCGGATTGTTAATTATGGTGCAAACGTTGATTTTATTCAGTTTTTATATTTTTCTAAGATCGTTTTCGGATATTGCTACTACTGATTTTGATTTTATACCGATTTCAAAATTTTCCTCAAACCTTACCGTCCATAAATACACTATCAAGTTCTCAACACAAAAACGCACTACACAAAATCGAACCTTCACAAGCACGATACGTGTGTTTTATATGAATTAATTCATCGGCTGACGGACTCCGAAAGCGCTTTACTTACGGGCCAGATGGCGCTCGGACAGATCAATTTGATGATTGCAAAAAATGAACGACTCGAACTTTTTGATGTCGGTAGAGGGCGCGACAAGAGTGCTCGGCGACCGTAATGCTTTTCAAATGGAGTTGAGAATACGGACCTTTTAACATAACGTTTTAATGAAATTGCTTGACCAAACTAGATCGAAAAAAATAATTTCAATAATAATTAATAGATTCAGGCGTTACTTTGCGGAATTACATATTATTTAATAATAACAAAAATAAAATATATAAAATATATCTAGTGACAATTCCACCTAATTTTCCTGTTAAGCCAACGTGACGTCACAAACACCACGCAGCCAAACCGGAACAATTTTAGTTTCTACACGAAGCATCCTCAGGAGATCTTGACATTACGAGCGCACGATCGAGAAACGGCTTAAAAGGAAAATTAGGCGGAATTGTCACAAGATATATTTTTATATTTTGAGTGTTTTATTAAAATATGAATGAATTAAATGTTTCCTTAAAATATATTTGTTATTATTTTTTAGGCTTTAAATGGTAAGGATAAGTCATCGAAGCTGGTAATGATGGTGATATAATGTCTTTATAAAGAGAAATTTGTGAATTATAAGATGAAAAACGGGTCATAGGGGAGCTTTCTAAGTCGTTCCTCGATTAATTAGGGTAAGTAATGTTCCTAGTAGCTTGGATTGGCATTTAAAACTGAGCCTGTGCGTGTTGGTCCTGGTTGTTGTCTGAGGATAGTAGTAGATATTGTGTGGTGGTAGTGCATTTTGCGTTAGCTAGTTTAGTGCCTAGCTAGTTTCCACCCGTAAGTAGAAAATCTATCACCACCCACCTAATTGTAACAGCAGCAGTCTGTGAGAAATCGTTTCCATTTTTTATTAGGCCTTATTACCATATTTGACCAGATCATCACATACTACAGTTCGATTATGGTAAAAGACAAGCAATAAATATAAGTTTCTGGTACATAATTCATTTTGTCTCTGAGAGGTAAGACCGTGACCCAGTATTGGGAATGTTGGTTTAGACTGACGTGAAAGATAACAGGGCATAGTGGATAAGAAAGGAACGGGCGCTACGAATATATACGTAGAAAGTAGGTAATTGGTAGATTCAGGCGTTACTTTGCAGAAATCCATAATTAATAATTAAATATATACTAAAAGTATTTTAAGAAAACATTGAAACATTAATCTGAAAATTATCAGAAAAACAATTGAAAATTATCCAGTGACAATTATTTCGCCTAATATTTCAGCTGATAAGAATACCACGTTGCCTAGTCCGAAGAGTTATCGAAGCGTTTTGCTTCTGCACGCAGCATCGTGATCGAAGAATCAAGACCTATACATATATACCTAAGATGTTTTTAAATGTTTGTATTAAATATTAATTTAATGGGTTCTGAAAATATTTTGAAACTATTTATTTTTAAGAAAGGAAGCAAGAAAAGTTACCTACTATAATAATGTGAGGTATTATTACTTTGCTTCTTTTTTTACCGCCCCCCAAATATAATGTTTATTTTGGCAGAAGTCAGTGGTTACAAACATACAATCGTCATATTTTTATATTCCACTAGATAAGCCCCGTGATTTCACCCGCTTGGTGGTGGGTGATGATAATGATGAAAAGTATCCTATATGTTAATCCAGCGCCTCATATACCGCCTTACCAAATTTCATCAAAATTGATCCAGACGATTGAGCGTGACGAACATGAAAAATGTAACAAGCATGCAAACACACTCACAAACTTTCGCCTTTATAATATTAGTATGATGTAAAAAAAAACTAGTAGAACTTAAAATTTTACAGAATAAAATTATTAAAATGCTATTCAAATACCCACACAACTAAAACCACAAAAATTTACAAAGACACAAATATAACGAATATCAGACAGCTTTATGTGTTTAATGTCTGCATCTTTATCCGGAAATGTCTTAACAAAACTGTTCGCTCAAATTTGAATATCACTTTAATTAAACAAATAAGTAAACGTAGTAACCGATGTGCTGGCTACTTAGTCCTACCAAAGTAATAAACTAATTATGGCTAAAAATGCTAACATTTGAAGGAGTACAACTTTACAACCAAAGATACCCTCAAAAATTAAAAGTGTCAACTTATTTAATGCATTTAAGACCCAACTAGCTCAACATGTCATACTGATCATTCTTGTACGTAAATAATGCATTTGATTGGTTGCTACTTTAGTATTATGATAGACGGCATGACGAATGTATAGTTTTAATTTATGGTTTAGCACTGTTCTCAGGTAAGTGACTGTATTGTCTTATCAGTACTTAATATTATAAATGCGAAAGTAACTCTGTCTGTCTGTTACGCTTTCACGCCAAAACTACTGGACCGATTTGAATGAAATTTGGTATGGAAATTGTTTGAGACCCGGGAAAAAACATAGGATAGTTTTTATCCAACTGCACAAAAAGAGGTTAATGTTTTTGCGCGATAACCGACATACGCGCGGGCGGAGCCGCGCCCGGTAAGCTAGTTGGGAATAAATATCATTAAACATAATTATATAATAAGTGGTCGTCGGAGTTGTTAAGCACCCACTTTTCAACAGTGGACGACTCCAACTGATGATAGTGTTAATTATAAAGATCGATAGTTCCACCGAAAACATCTCATTTGGTGCCTAACTCTTTGTTCTCTATTCAGAGGGAAGCACTAAATTTGTTTTTCTGCCAGTCTGGGCATATTACCCGCAAACGTATTATTGGTTTTATCAATTTCTCAGCAAATATACCTTTACAGGTTACGTATAACAAACAAGGGTTTCGAAATGCTGTAATTTTTCCATTTACCCTCCCTAACAGTGATTTAGGGTAGATAGTGTCATTATGACTGACGTGTTTAATAAACGTTTATCTTGTCTTGTCTACATACAAAACGACAAACTTATCCTTGCGTTTGATAACAGCGCTACGTTCTTTGATATGTCGTAAAATTATCAAATAAAATGTGTGGTGTTAATTTTTGCCGTATGTACTGCTAAGTTTGCAAAAGTGAGGGTAGAAATGGAAAGATTATTTCATGTTACGGGAAGGCAAGCATGACGTATCGCGTCTATCTTTTAGAAAAGGTATTGGATGTTTAGCGAGATTTGATAAGTGAACTTTGGAAATTTGGTAGATAACAATTATAATCATCTCATACCTTTTCCTTCTTATGTTTGTTAGGTAAGTATAATAATCTAGGCATGGTTCTTTGTAATAATATATCTAAAAGTTAATTTCAACATTTTCGGGTTTAAATAATATCCGGATAACTTTATACTATAACCATTTAAATGAGATAGGATTTTGCTATCATAATACATCAAATCTAATACATCTAATCAAAATTTTTCCTGTCCTAAAATTTTAATTTTATAATGTAATCCGCAGAGCATGCGTTATTGCAAACATAAAAATATAAAAATTATAGGGTTGCGTCATCATAAACAAGTTTAAAGCTAATTGCAAAATTATTCCTGTTTGTAGTCAAACGTACGTTGAACTATAGATGTCGCTCCATCCCGATACGATGGCTAAAAGAACGATAGGAAAAAAAGGGGTGGATGGACGCGGCTTCGAATCCCGCACATGACTTAAATTTTTCCTCTCGTAAATTTGTAATTTTGTGAATCTATCAGCAGTATTTTTTTTCTGTCGTGACTAAAGGATAATGTAAAACATGTGACAAAAACTGTTGACAGAGTAGTATAACTAGCAGCGCCTTTTGAAGATACTATCTTATGCTGTGATCCCCAAAACCATGCGTGAAGATCATGGCACAGCCCTCCCAATGATGAAGGTTTTTGTTCAACGGTTGGAGTGATGCTTGTTTAATATGAAAATTTACTCACAGAGTTAGAACTAGAATGACACTAATTTTCATATTTTTTTACGATTTGATCCTTGCACGCCCCACTGTTTCGTCCAACATTCCAAAATAATTCCTTATCATCTCAAATTTGTTTTATTTTTCCACCATTTTTAAAGTACAGTTTTGGAAGTAAGAAATAACTTCCAATATGGTAATGCTTTTATTACGGATTATTAAGCTTCTAAGGTTAACATCTGATTAGATGGAGATAACTACTACTGTCATAGATAATTAAAAAAAAAATGTAAAGCAAACTTAACATAATAAAAAGTATTTCAAGAAGGAAATACGCACCGTTGGAAAATATGCACACAAGTCCTAATGCTGTTAATAATCAATGACTCCATTCCCATAAGACATATCCTACAGAACTATTCTTCAGAACTCACAGTTACGTAGCATCCACAATAGGCTTCATAGAAACTAATCACAATAGCTTAGGTAAACTATTAGTTACTATAGTCAATGAAAGCTAAGTTGAGCCAGCTTAAAATAGCTCTCATTGACTTTGAACTTCGCAAGTCACCGTAGTTCCAGCCTTTGAAGAGTCATAAAGTGCGCCAGTCGCTTGCGTAGAACTATGAATTAATATAACTTTTACTAGGACTTCAGGTACAGTCAGCTGCATATGGAAGTTACCGTGGCCAATCCGGAAACTAACAACATACAAAACCCACCCAAAGGAGAATAAAATTGTAATTTACAACTTTAAACAGTTAAAATCGGGTTAGTCACGTGGGGTGCCGGGCTAGAATGTCACTCACCCATTGCTACCTGTGCGTGTCGTAAAAAGGCGACTAAAAGAAAATATCAAAAGGTGGGCATTAGCGCCTCCTTATGGCAAACACCTGTGTTCAGCAATGAACAATATCTCTAATGCAGTGGTCACGTAATTTTTTCTAGATGCAAATTTAAAACAAATAGTATATGTAATAATAGTAACCCATAATCGTGAAAATCCAGGAGAATAAACTACTTCAAAAGTCAAAAGTCAAATGAATATGTCAAAATAGTTACTTTGGTGGTTGTTACATCTTGGTAATACGTCAAATATTACTTAACCTTAGTAAATACCGATTTCCTACATATTGTTAATTGAACTATTGGAAAAACACTTTTACTCATATTCTAGGAACTAAGATATCAATTGGTTAATTTTAGTCAGTTCGTGTTGTCGATTTGATGAAACATATTCAGCACCAATAAACCTAATTTCTACTTTTTAGGTTCTTAACAGTTGTTGTAAATTGTACATACATCATTGTTTAAAGTATCACACTTTTATTATGGTTATAGTCTAGAACGTACTACCAAATAGACATCAGATTAGCGCACAAAAGTGAACAAAAAAACTTTAAAAATAATTGTTTGCCTAATATTGGAACCGACTTCAATACTCAAAAGTGTGAAATAACTTGTTGAAGTCGGTACCATGATAGCTCAAAAGTATCTATTATGACAATGTTGTATGCATCCGACTTCAACAAGTTATTTCAAACTTTTGAATGTTGAAGTCTGGTCCATTTTTAGGTAAAAAAAAACACCCTTTTGGTGTCCCTTGCTACTTACGGGATCGATTTTCATTTACTGTCAATGACCACATCACCAAGATAGGAAAATAATCAATTATTTTGATCAAATTTAACTGAGACCACACGACAAACATCAGCTTTCAAATAAAAAAAAAGAAACATCAACATCGGTTCACACAGTAAATGTTCATAGGTAAACAACAGACGGCGAGAACCTCCTCCTTTTTTTAAATTAAAAAGAGAACGTTTAGTTAGTAGGCTACAGTATATATTCTTATTTCAGCTGACTGTACAAAACATGTGAGCATGATAATATGTAACCGGTGTAAACGACACAATGACTTTAAATGAGTCCTTGTTTGCTGTGCTTTAATGAACTTACATGTGTGATTATGTAGTGTAATTTATTAATTCATTCAATATCACGGCTACTTCTGAACCCACGCGTCTTTTTGGTTCGATAATTTAACTATTGCAAGTTTTTGGACTTGTTGGCACTAGTTATAGCTAGTGGTCTCCAAGTTTGAATTAAATAAAAGCGTTTGTTTGAACCAACAACTACATCGTTGCTTTCAAATTATTATTGTGTTTTTTAATAAATTTATTAAAAACATTTGTTCTTGAAAGAATTTATTATACCTTCCTTTTTGTGACACAGAAGACATAGTCTAAGATTTGGGATTGAGATTGAGGTTATTGCCATCTACCGGCCATAAATCCAGATTCTTTACTGTTACATAAAATGTCTTAGTCAGGAAAACCCTATAACTGTCTGAGTCCTGTATTGAACCCAAGATATCAAACATAGGCTCCACGCCACTCGACATATATAAGGAAAAAAATAAAATCTCAAGCTTAGCTTAGCAAACCTAAGCAAATGCAGACAACGCACGTCATTAAAACCATGTAGCACAAAAGGGGAGTCGCACAATCATGTGCCCCGATGAAAGTCGCTAAGAGACACGATAACATCGCACGGGCTGCGATATCCTGCGACCACTGCCCGGACCCGTATCGCCCCCATCGACTCGCCAATAATGAGCCTACAAATCGTGACGGAAATTGAAAGAAAAAACTTCCCAAACGGCAGATCTTATCGGCCGCCCTAAACGCTCTCGTAAAATATTAATAAAACATAACTTTTTCACCCAAACCCACATTAAACTCCGATCCCGTAGAAATTTATTGACAATTACGCGTCAATAAGTGGCAATAAAAGCACAAAGCGTCAATGTCCACAGATTTGAATGTCAATTGTACACAATTGTGTAATTCCGTTTTCGTGGAGGCTCATTTTGATTGTGACACTAGTAATATCATCACAAGTTGACTTTGCGCTCGATTTCTTTGTTAAACACGTCTGGACCATTGTGTTTCAATTTAATCCATAAAACTGTTTCCGTTATCATTTTCAGATTATTGATGTTTTTGGTTGATTTATATGGGTGACTATTCAGCATTGGTACATACACATAAATTGCTAGAAAGTATCAACAGTGACGAAATAGTTGAAGTAAATAGATTGGTATTGTATGGGTATGTCGCGAGAAAGGATGAAAAACATGCTTCAAGAATAGTGCTGAGTGTGAATTCATCACCACCTCCACCACATACCACCCAGATTCATTCATCCAGGATGAATTTGGGTGACTATGGAGAAAGTATGAATGGTCTGCCTGAAGAATGACATGTGTACCGTAAGGTGTACAACTGAGATCAGAGCCAATTGAATGGTTGAATAATACATATTGTTTCAACACAACTTAGCGTGGAATAAGACTAGACAAACATATGTATATATATATATTATTTCAAATTTCGCACAGATAAAAAAAAGATTTCACAATACTAATGTGAGGTTTAATCAGGTCTGTAATCAAGCAATAAGAGAAACGATGCTGACAGACATAATAAATTAAAACGAGACTGCGAATGTCGCGCACAAACCACTAATAAGAAGAGCTCGCTTAACCTTATCTCCGATCGAGGAAGTCTAAAAAAACGGATGAGGGGTTTGAGCGGGAGTGAGGAGAGAGGGGCCAAGAACAAGAGCCGTCAGTGAAATAGAGATAGATGAACAGTGGGAAATGAAATTCTTTGTGGCATCGCGGTCCCGCAAAAAATGCACAGATTAGATTTTTCCCCTCAGCGAGGGCCGAGGGTAGATGGAGGCAATGATTTTTTACAACGTTCTCCGGGATATATATAGGAGTTTTAGTGCCGGGATTTGTTGTAACTGCCCTCTGTTTGAGAATTTTAATTTCCTTGAGGCCGTCGTTATGTGAACATCGGTGGAGAAAATTCACGGGTGTTGAATTACGAAGTGTCGGGGCTTCGACAATTTGGATCATAATTGAAACTGATCAGAGATTTATGTACTGTTTTTTACTCGATTGAGGCAGAACACATTGGTTATGTGATTGACATGTATGTCCGCTTATATGTCCGCCAGTAACTACTTAACGGCTCAGCCGATTTTGATAATTATCGATACCTCATTAAATACGCCTTGATGGAGCGAGTATCACTGTGTAAACATAAAATGCTTAAAAAACAAAATGGCGGAATCTATATCAATGTGCAAACTTAGTTTTTATCTCAAGATGTCTGAATTTAATTCCATATTAAGGGTCTTTGAGAAGTGGTATGGCTAAATGTACACAAATCTTCTCTACCTACAAATCTAATAAGAAATAATACAAACATATTTATAATGATCATACTGGTAGCAAAAGAGAAATAGTACCTGTAAATTTTAAAATTCTAATATTGTGAAGCTTAATTATAAATATATTCATATCCACACAAACAAGAACTCCCAGTTCTTGTTTGTAAACTAAAATCACGAGCTCAAACCACGCAGCCTTCACGCAGCAGTATAAGTATAAATCCGAAAGACACATTAAGTCAGCAAGACCGTAAGCTTGCAAACACGGGGTCGCGAAATTACTCCGCATTAAGGCACGAGACCTCCCGGATTAAGCGACCCTCGGTAAAAAACAAGAGGGCAGTATCAATCGAGTAGTGTCATTTACATTGATTCGGTACTTGAACATCTGCGGTAGCATTCCAGATTAGTTGCACTCTTGGAAGAAGAAAAGGGACCGCTTATCTTTCCAGGTTTCAAATACAGTTGTGGTTGACTGGATGTATTTTTTTATTGCAGATAGGTAAGCACTTGTACACAACCTCACCTTATATAGTATATAATATGGTTAAACATGTTGACGGCACTCAAGGACAGCTGCCGAAAACACCGTTATAAATTAAGCTTGGTATGGCAGATTTCTAATTTGTATGGTAGCAAGATGGGCATTCGTAAAGTGCCCTACCACAATGCGGTGAAACTCAAGCCCGCGGTGGACATAGGACCTTTTGCGCGGTAGTCCACAGCCATCTAATGAAAGGACCAAAATACTTGTAGATGTCAGTACGATATACAGCTCATACTTTCAGCCCATAATACAGTCCTGCAATTAAAAAAAGTCGATTGTTAGTGCTGTTAGACGCGAGCACACCTCTCTCATATAATGAAGATCAAAACTCCTTGGTTGCATTGCATAGTTATGACTCCGTTTTTCGCGACTCAAAGAAACGGTTGTTTTTTAAAACATGTTTTACTCACTATGTTCCCTCGACTTACTTCATACGTACAAGAGATTGTGATGAAAATTGACGATACAAAAATGTATGTGAATGAATAAACAGTAACTTAAATGGCAAGTTAAGCTATTATAGCTCATCATCTGCATAATTTAACTCACGTAATGTGGGGGTAAGGGGAATATACTATAAGATATTTAAATTTTTTTTTAGTTAAGTTTTATAGCTGTTCTTTTTTGTAGCCAGCCTGGAATAATGCTCTATGCTGACAATTGATATACTTTCAAGTGAAGCTGATAAGTGTATGATAAAAATACCTGTTGTGCACCAAATTTGCAGTAACATTATATTCACTTCAACTGGAGTAGGGGAATCTTACTCATTCAACGTATAATATACATTAACATATATTATAACATAATTATAACATATATTATTATAACAACTCATTTAACATATATTGTACATTCGGCCTTAGTTGATTTTACGAACAACCAATAAGACTATAATATACCTACCACATCAACAGCCATAACGAAACGTCACACCCATTAGGGCGTCTTGGAGATCGTAGTTTTTTTCAGAAGACGCAGCTACCTTCTTTTATTTTTCCTTTCGCTGCCGAAACATATAGGGAAGGGGGTGGAAACGACTCAGACAGTTTCGGTAAAGCTTCAGAAAATAGCAATTTCAGGCTGTTTACCCTACTCTAATCCTACAAATTTTCTGAATTCTGCGAAATTATATGTGTATATGTTTGTTATTTATTATACAGAACTGTATATGAATATCAGTGCTGACGTTTTCATATAAGAATGAGTAAGATTCATTTATATCTATCACAAGTCTTACCTAAACAACTAGACCATGCGTCCCTTCATAAATATAGGTATATTTTTACCGAAGCCATACATTTGCACAGATCGATATAATCCTTATCATTTGGGGGTAGTAACATTGCATGTGTCACTTGTGGAAAAAGTTTACACAGAAGCCTGCCAAGTATCTTGCGAAATAAGATAAAAAAAATTGAGCCTACCCTAATATAATTACACCTGGACTTGTCTAATGTCCAGTTTCTGAGGTTCCTAGTTAACTACTCATTACCTATTGATTCATCAAATTTTACTGTACGATAAACTAAATTTATCTCTTCGTGCGTTTCTGAATACTTTCAAAGAGGTTCGTTAGTTATCTGTCCGTTAATAAATCCGATAAGCTAGTACTATTGGATCTTTTATGAAACTCTACTTTACCCCAATAATGTAGATCAATGACAGAACATCCAACAATAAAATAAAAGATGAGTGGATTTCTTTTACGTTTGTCGTGGTTTGTATTTACTACAAGTGAACATTTTCTTAAATTGAATTTTAAAAGCGCCGCAATTTTTTAAAGCAAAAGAAAAAATACTTATTATCTTAGTAGCTATAAAACTGGTGTCTGTAATCGACACCAAAAAAAAAAGCTATGGTAGTATGTAACAGCGGCAAACAATAAACAAGCTCGGATGCATTATAAACACAACATACCTCTCATGTCTGATAAGTTGATATTCAAATTCAAACATACATATTAGGAGGTATAATCAAACACTACAGATATAACCTTTAAAACTCAACACTCGGCTGATGATATCAGATAAAACGTCAAATAACTGACGAATAGAAAAGCTGCTCTCACGGGTCCGTTAAGCGGAGCTTAAACCGAGTTTAACGTAGGTATAGGTGACACTTCAGAAACGCATTTCCAAAAGTTATTGAACCAATATAGCGTTAACGAATAGAAAAACTAAAAAGTACCTCAAAAACCCAACACCTTTCCAGTTGCACTATGTATGTGTACTAGCGGTCCGCCCCCGGGTAGTAAACAATTTCCAAAATTATAAATATAAATACATAAAAAGTAGTTCTTGTGACATAACTGTTATAGTCAGACTTAAAGTACCTATAGCGACCTTTTTTGTAGATATTAATGTCCTCTATAAAATTGTACATCTCTTAGCTTTGTTATCAACAATAACAATTTCCGCAGCGTACGCAATATAACGTTTTTTTTTTGGTAATTTTTTTGCACTTTGGTTTACATAATCGAAGTTTTCATACGGATCCCTAACTTTATGAAAATCTTCTATAGATGTTAATCAGGGATAGTGTAGGATTTAAATGGTGAAAGAATTTTTCAAATCGGTCCAGTAATTTCAGAGCCTATTTAATGCAAACAAACAATCAAATCTTTTCTCTTTATTATTATTATATTTTAGATTACTAATTTTTTTATAAACTAATTCTACTCTTAATACTGAAATACAAATACAAATAATTTATTGGTAAAATAGATTTACATGTCATAAATTGTAATTATATAGCATAAAAAAATATATTTTACCACGAGTGGTAGTGGAAAAGTCGTCTTTTAAATATTCTTTAACATTATAATAAGCCTTACTTATAAGTAGCATTTTTAGTTGTCGTTTATATATATCGGCGGAAGCTGCACCGCCTACATACACGGACTTCACCTAATATACGTAATATTTAGCTTGTGGAAGTTGGTACCATGCTGATTCAAATATTCTGTACTTCCACAAGTTATTTCATACTTTTTAAATATTGAAATCGGTTCTGGGGTTTGTTAAAAAAAAGTTTTCAACCATCACAGTGATGCATGCAGTGTACAGGATTGATTGTATTAACAAGTAATTATTAAAGCACTCGTAGCTACGTTTGTTAAGCCGTTTGTTAACAATCAGCTAAGTAAAGCAACGTCCGCCGCGGTCATGACTTGGGTGGGTGACCGCTATTGACATTACTACTGAGCGCTTCCGTGCTTTGGAGGGCATATTAAGTAAAACTAAAGCAAAAAATCTGTCGTTAATCACCTAACGGCAGCTATCCTTAAGAGCCAGTAATATTCTAGGTTAGCCTGGACAATATTTTCGATCACATCATCATCTACTATCTGATGATATAATGGTCAAACGATAGCTTATTAGCAATAAATAAAAAAGTAATGGGTTCCATAGACAAAGGGCAAAACGGAGCTATAATAACAAGACTCCTCTGTCTGGCCGTCTGGTCGAAATGAGCTAAAAACCTATAATTCTGATACCTAAACTGTGTTAAATATTGACCCAATGATGAATTAAGGATTAAAATTAATTTGTTCATTTTTAGGGAGGTATAATTTAAACTTAATATAAAAGGTTTTTTGAATCAACAAAAGGAATCCATTGTGAAAATTATTATTTTCTCTCATTTTCCTGCATTACTTGGCATAGAGATGGTTGTAATCCACCACATTTCGTTACAGCGCGTTAATATAAAACTTACTTCAACATAATCAATTTGATTTCCTAACTACTCACCTAGGTTGGTGAAGGCTCTTAGTTATTTTCATTTTCATCATATTACATATTATTAATGTTTGCATTTGGTGGTAACACAAAAAAAAATTTTGTTCCGAATAAATAGTTACTAAAAACTGGTGTACTAAATAAAATATTGTTATTTGTTATTTATTGGAAGCATCTTATTCCTATATAACATATATAACACTATACTTCTTACAAGTACACAAATAGCTGTTTTATTTCTAAAAATTTCTTGTTTGTTGCATCTGCGACGCTTAGACTATAAATTACCTAATTAACCAAAGACAAGTTGCTGCACAGAAACAGGCAACGGAAGAGAGAAAGATCGTTTCCCGAAACTAATTACCAAACACGATAATTAAAAAAACAGATTCCAAGGAATGGGGGAAATAAAGAAAATGCAAAGTGTCCACCCCGTATTTCCATGACAAAAAAACGTTTTTCGTATCGCCAAAAAATATCTATTGTCTCGTGCGCGTTTTGTCCGTATTTTTTTCTTTGACGTGTCTCATTTTTATTTTTATCTTTGACGTCAAGGTTTTTAATAAGATATGCAAATTTTTGTGACGGTGCCCGCCTGCCTCGTGAAACTTAGTGGGTGTATTTTAGGAGCATTGTCATGTTTTATTTAACATTAGCAAAAGAAACAGATTATTGAAGCTACTAGTAAATTGTCTATTTGAAATCACCAAATCACTGATAAATCAGGTGATTTCAAATAGGCAATTTACTTTGATAAGTTAATTATGACCTATATATGTTTATATATTTAAGGACGACGAATGAAGACCTAACAAAAAAGCGAACGCCTTGAACTCCACTAGGCTTGACATAAGTGGGTTGCTGAATATGACAGACCACGTGAAGTTGGGAAATAAGAAATTTTCAATTCCATGATGATTTAATATTGAAATAATATATTATTATTTTTATTATTGCGATAATTTAATAAAGCAAACTATTGCAATTTAATTTTATAAAATTAAACAAGCACAACGAGCCTCCACACCTCACCTAGCTTTTGTAATTTTGAATTTGTTATTTTCATACCTATCTATGAAAAAAATATGTTCAGATACATATATTAATCTTGTGGGTTCAAAAAAAACAATTTCAGATTCCAGAAATACAAATTTACGAGAGAAAAAATTATAATTACAAACAAGACCAATTTTGCAATTGGTGTTGAACTTGTAAATGTTGACGCAACCTTATAATTTTAATATTGTTAAGTTTGCAATAACGCCTGCTAGGCGAATTACATTACAAAATTACTTACAAATTTAGTAGAGAAAAAATTATAGTCATGTGCGGGATTCGAACCCACGTCTATCCACCCCTTTAGCCGGGGTATGCTCTAACCAATTGAGCTAACATGACACAATGACTCATAACTGTAATTCTTGCTCTCGTTCTTCAACCATCGTATCGGGATGGAGCGACACCTATAGTTCAACTTGCGTTGTACTACAAGCAAGACCAATTTTGCAATTGGTTTAAAACTTGTAAATGATGACGCAAACTTATAATTTTAAGGCCTTAATTATGCATTGTAAGATCGATTGTAAAAACATAATGTTAAATGTAAATACTTAATGGCTAGAGTTATAACTTATTCAAACCAGCAATTAAATTCCAAATACCAAATTAAACATTATACATTCAATCTCTCCGACCACTAAACTCGTATTAAATGTCAAGCCCTACAAGGGGTGGTTACATAAATAAATAAGTAGCCCGAATATCGCAGGAGGACAATAACAGAAGGCAAACAGCATCCGAAGCCGTGAGATAAAATCGTATTGCGTTGTCAAAAATAAATGAATCCGGGGATTAGCGCGGGACACGGCGCTCGCAATATTGGCGCCCAACGTGGGGCAGTAAGCTGTATGGCTCCCGTGCGGGTGCGACATGTTGTACCGAAAATTAATAGAAAATCGTTGGTACTTTAGTAGGTATATTAAATAATGGTCATGTTATGAAGAAGTAACTTTGAAAATTAAAACAGAAATGTAACACCGTGTAATATCACAAGACGAGGACAGCTTTAAGCCCGTACATATAGACAATAAATACTCAGATACTACAGACGGACCGTCGGACGGACGGACGGACGGACAGCAAAGTCTCAGTAATAGGGTACCGTTTTTACCCTTTGGGTACGGAACCTTAATAAAATGTAGCCTTTATTCTATATACTAATTTATAAATAGTTGATTTTTTTACTATTTTGAGTTGATATATGACGCATTAGCGGTTATAGACAAAAGTTTACTCGATGACTTTTCTTCGTCTTGTTTAAAAAATATTTATAGAGTTCGATGCGTTACTGCTTGGTTTTGTAGATGACGAAAGCTGAAACACTATTTCGAACCCAGATTTGGCGCTTTTTGAACTTGGAACTTTTGTTCTTTTCCATTATTGAAAATCTTCACAGGCACATTTTTGAGTACGCTCCCGTTTACTTTATTAAGAGTAGGTAAATAAATATCAAGAACAATGCCTGACTATTGATTTCAATCACTTTGAACACTAGAAGTTTTTATTTTAATTTATGATATATATGTAGAAAACATTATAGAAAATACATAGAGCGTTATTCTTCTGGTTATAAAAGTAGTAGGTATTCACATTCATTCGCGGATTATTACTTTACTGTATTCTGCCCTGACAAAAAATAGGTTACGTTTGATATTCAGATCGTTCTCTCCGAGTGATAGTCTCGTTAGTGCATGTGGCGAAAACTGGCTGAAACATAATTTTTTTTTTTCTTTAATTTTAGGTAATCATAATTACAAGATTTCCGCAAGAATGCCTAGAGTCTAACCTCTTGACATGCTTCATTTAGAATTATATCGCGTCGAAAATCTCTGCGTACGCTGTCAAAAGGTTATTAGTACCTATATTAGCACCGAAGCTGAAATATCTGGTGGATTTATAACTTGTTTGTTATTATGCAAACCAATAAAACAACAAACTATTTTTTTTTAAATGTCAGTATAGTATGATTATTTTAATAATAGTCTACAATTTAAAAGAATTAGATTTCCGAGTTGGATCAAACAAGTCCCTTTTTAATGTCGTAACTTACCTCGGGCAGTTATCATACTGATCTGCAGATTTATCATACAAGATTCCTTTGTGCAACGGCAGCGGAATCGACGAAAGGGGTGAGATAAACTACTTCGCGCGATTTCGCAGCAAAGAGAGGGCTCAACGGACGAGCTCTATTGCAATAGAGTTTTATTCCGGGAGAGTTTACTTGCTCGTGAAAATGCACCAGGTGTGTACCTAGCTTTAGGTATGCTTATTATTTGAACTTCACAGACTGCAATTTGACCTACGGAAATTTGCATACATTTCGATAACTGGATTACGTTTGCAACATGAAAAGACTCGCAAAATTACCATCATTAATAAAAATGAGCTAAAGCGAAGAAGAAAGATATAAAAACTTGAAAAGGTCGCAATTTATCAATCGCGCATCAAACAGTCGATCGGTCGGGTGTCATTTTTATCGTATTTTGCGTATAAATAGTGTCGGCAGAGCTCCGAGCCGCCGCTAATGATACGGAAAATGACATCTTATTTCGTCGCGCAAATCGAAGAAAAAAATCGCTCATCTCTCGCCCGTCTACATGAATATTTTATAGGCGCGTCAACAGCGAAATGACAGGTTTTATCGTTTGAAAATTCGTCGAAAATTGCGCGAAATGACGCGTCGATATTTTTTATTTACTGAGAACATCCTTCCGCCAATCAGACGCGCTCATTGTGGCCCCACAATGAGGTCTCTCCCTCGGGACATTTCTCCAGTAATTTTTATTTAACTGACGAGAGCAACAGTTTATTTGACAATGTTTATTTAAGCTTTCATTAAAATTTTATTGGGAACGTGGGTTTACTCCAGGTATTGGATTATATAATTTTTGAGAAGATCTACATATCACCTCAAGTATAGAGTATAAACGGTAACAGTCATACAGCAGGCAAGCAATTATAATTATACCTTACTACCTTTAAAAAATAAAACAATTTTACATTCTACAATGAATATAAGCCGATTACATCAATAATTATTCGAAACATCGAACAAACAATCGAATACACAGTGTTACAAACGCGAACAATAACTTTGAATCGATTTTACGTCGAGCTTCCCAAGATCAAAGCTTTATTGAATACAAATATCGAATAGATGAATGGCACGCGTAAATTGGAATGACGTAAATATCTTTATTAATCTGTTTAATTGGTTATTAGCGTTTACTTGCCTATCGGAGTGGTTAATGAAGGAGGTATAGTGGTATGTTTGTGGCTTTTGATCAGGGGTGGGTGACGTTTGACGTGTGTAGTACGCACTTGAACAAAATCTTACATGACGCGAACACGGCCCTTAACATGTTAGGGTAAGAAATTGTTTTAGAGCTGGTATATTAGTATTTGGTTTAGTTAAATAGAACATTTTAATGATAATACGTGATCAGGTGATCGAGAATTTTGATCAAATACAAACATTGACACTCAGTAACAATTTCTAAATTATCATCATCTTACGCCTATTCCGCCCCTTATGTGGTCAGCATTATATTTCTTCTTTAACAAAACAAATGAAACTTAGGAAACCGTTTTGATAAAAATAACTTTACTTTTATGCCACATTTTTATATACCTAAGACTTCTATATGTACCACTGAGTGACCCATGATTAAATCAAAAATGTCAGTATTCAATCAATCCACAAACTGTAATATTGATAACCGAACAGAGCGTTTCGGTCTAATCTAAGTACTCGTATCTACATGCATCGAGTCTAATGAGTAATTGAATGAAACATAAATTGTTCAAACGGAACCTCCGTTTGAACAATTCATTTTTCAGCATATAATTTGTGTTGTGCGTTAAAATAAACAACTTTTAATATAGACGTATTATTTGTATACATATTTACCATTATTGTAACTTATTCGTCTTATATTTAATTTAAACAAAGTTTTATCAAACTATACGTATGCAATGTTATTATGTATATGTTTTAATTATATAAGTATAGTTTACGCATCATTCATGACAATTATATCTGAGATGTGCTTGTTCTAATTTATAATACATATGTATTATCATTATTGTTCTTTATTTTTTTTTCTCGTTTTGGACACCCTAACCGCAATATTATAAATCCTTTCCTTGCAAGGTTGCCTGTAGGAAATTGCTTAAGCGATAAGGCCGCCCATTGTCCAATCTAATGTATTAATTAGTTGGTAATAATTTCATTGTTTTCCTTAAGATTGTTGACCAATAAAGAATGTTGTTTCTCTCAAATTAAGTAGGTAGTTATAGTCTTTAAATAGAGCAATCCAAACAAATCGTCAGCGACACCATTACGGCATGATCCTTTAAGTCACGACATATTTCGTGAATTTGTTCAAGAGGGACGGAACACCTGCCGTAAAGATAAGCCCCTGAAGCTTCGTAATATTCCCCTAAAATAACTTCTTACAGCCTCCGGTGCTAGGCAACGACGGTATTTACCCTCCCCTCTTTCCAATGCTATGTGCTGCTTATATAGGAATTGTGTGACGGCTTATGGCTGATGAAATAAAAGTGAAATTAAGACTTAAGGACATCTTTAAATATCTTTGAGTTTGCATATGTGTCAACTAAGTTTACCTACATTTGAGTCATTCAAATAGAAAAACAGAGTGGTTATTTATTTATTTATTATTTTGTTATTCGTGTATGTGGTACCCACTTCTGTAAGTAATATAAAACACTAATATGTATATTAAAGAAATGCACACGAAAAAATCTGTATATGAATGGAATGGGAATCATATTTTTCTGACGACGCTTCTTCTCAACCTAGACGTCAATCTTCACGTTTAAATTAAGATTGATTATATTTATCAGAAAATTTCTGTTAAAACTGCACTGTATAATTCGTATAAATTCTCACGTACAATGATAGTGATAATAGAATTATACTGTAACTTAAATAGCTGTCAACTTTGTTATATATGTTTACAAAAAAAGATGCCAACATTAAATCGGCGTAATGCAACATTCCTAGAGGTTTTCATCGTTTTCTTTCTTATATAATGACAAGAGAATTGCGTAAATGCAAATAGAGTCATATTTTTGAGTTAAACGTTTTATGTTTATAACATAAATAAATAGGTAAGTGACATAATTAAAATACAATTTACAATTAAGAAACTCGCGCGGATGTCATTTCGCTATATACACCACCGTACCTACTTCAAATAACATGTTATTATAAACTCTCCTCTCATAAATACGAGTTTACAGATAAACTAAATGCTATTAACTTTCCATCTACCCACATTCACGCTCAAGATGGCAGCCAGCGTGGCGGTGGCGCGTCGCGACAATATTGCGTATTAATTAAGGAAGTCATTACGCACCGATAACGTATTAGCCCCACGCATGAAGGAAATTGCCGACACAAAGATATTTCCTGCGTTTTCCTCGATTTAAAGCAATTCACGGATTTTGATTAAGCTCCCGCTGCGAGATTATTCCCCTTTCAATGGAAAGAATGGTTTATTTCAGACACCGTGAAAGTGAATTGTATTTCCTTATGCTATTGATTTTACGTGAGTACATTTGCGTATTTATGTGAAAGCGAAACTGGGGTGTGCTTGATGCTCGACTCAAGAAACTTTCATGAATATGAAACATCACACTCTAGGTACATACTAACTGGAACGTGTAACGAAGATAGTTTTATAACCAGAATTGGCCTTGTAAAAGTCTTAGAAGTTGAAAATTAAACAAGTCTTGCAAGGAAACAAATATAGCAGCGATTACGAACAAACTTGTAAAGATACTATACAGATCACAAAGACGTCGACCAATAGAAACTATTTCATTGAATCTTGTAAGGAAGCGTCGAGTTTGCCGCATCGCAAACGGCAACTTTAGATTGCGGCAATAATTATTTATTCCGCTCACTTGCCGCCCGACTCGGAAACTATTCAGCGAAGAAACGCTATTTCCCGCTGGTCAGATAAGACGTTTGATTTCCCCCATTTTCGCCCGGACTTTAATTATGGCCTCTGGTTTTGTGTAAAATAGTTGGCGGAGTAATTTAATCCAGATATCAGTATTCGGGGTGACGCGCGCCGACGAGAGTCGCGAGCCAATGAGTCCGCATCACTGCGCTCACCAAGAAATTGTTATGTACAGAACGCTGTTTGTTAGACCAGCTTGGTGTTATGCCAACTTTGGCCAATAAACCTTAACTAGTCAGAAAGCAAACATAACTTTCTTTCTAAAATGTTTTCCCACGATGTCGTCACTATCCTACTGAATCAAAACTGTAAACTTGTTTTGTTTCTCCCTCTCAACCACCCTCTCATTTCTTCAGTCGTTGAACTGTATAACTATAGAGAGCTCACGAAACACAATATAGCTCCGTAAAAAATAAGCGCACATCAGACTCGAGCATGTAATTCTAGCGCACTCTTCCGGCCCGAACAAAGGAGAGAGGGTAAGAACACGAGTTACTCGACACCATGTACCTCACGCAGATTTGTTTCTCTGCGTCTCAACACTCCTCGAACTAAAACAAACCTTTTGAAATCAACCTAAACCCCATTTTGCTGCATAAGAGCCTCTAGTCTTGGTACGTTTCAATGCCGAAGGGACGCAGGAAATTCGCGATAGTCAAATTGTAGTCTTACAGGGTGTGTTACCGTCAAATTATTACATTTGCTACTGTGTTACCGTTGTATAAGGCGGTGTTTGCATTAAGGAGATGCTAGAAAGGGTCCGCGGGATAAAGCAGGTATGTCATACGACGACTGCAAAAGAAAAATGTACCTTTAACGACTACGTGAGGATTTCAAGAGTTGAGAGAAGAAAATAAGCCGTAACAGGATGTCGTTCAGGATAATACCTCTTTTCGTTTTATTTCCCCTTATGAGAATTTATATAAATACTTCTTTGAACACCTCAGAGGATCTATATAAAATTGCATCTGGTTGCGACTTTCTGAATAAATGAGCAAAAATAAGTCACTGCCTTTACAGGCAGCGTGTCTACGTCAAAGATGAACATTCCCTAGACTTTTTTCATTCATTCATAGCAGTTAGCGTAGTCACAAAGGACGTGGTGCTTTGCAAGAAAGAGCAGGGTTCAAAGCTGATTTAAGTATTCCAGCCATTACTCCCGCGACTTGCGCAAACTTCGCCAAGTGATCACCGGCTAGACACTAGACGCCAGCGTCACACAAACAAACACAACGCCCACAAAAACTCGTCCACAGGTAAAAAAACTCGTTGTGTGCGGACTGCACATGTGTGGGAACACAATTCTACTTATAGCCGAGGGTCGTCCGTAGCTACTTGTAGGTAAGTAGCTATCGTGAGTCTTTTGTTCTAGCAGCTGATTGGAGCCGGGGCCGGAAATGCGTGTCACCTCACCCCCTCATTGGTCCGTTTCATTTTCTTAGCGTGAAAGAGACGCAACTACACTGAAGTATGTAGTTAAGGATACAGATCTCTGTGTGCAAAACGGTAGGTAGGTGTTACGCCTTGCTTGTTTTGCTCGTTCACTATGTTTGTACGGTGTTCGTCTAGCTAGATAAACTATTTTGGGAAGTTGCTTGGAGAGTTTGCAAATTGTTTCAACCCGAGTTGAGCGTTAGGAATTTCGATTTCATCAGTTTACTTAGATTTACTTAGACTGTGGTAGTTAGTAACACGCTCGAAATTCTGAAGCCTTACTTTACTGTTGACACAGAAATGTTGGTCTCTGTAACTTGTTGTATTTATTATTCTCTGATATCAGTGTCATACTTAAACAAACAAAAAAATGTTTATTATGAACCAAGCGCAAATGCCAGCCGAACCACAGTGGCACGGCTGCGACAGGCTAATCGCCACTTTATCGCGCGCCTGTCACCAGCAGCATTCAATTCACCACGATGCGACGCTGTTTATGTTATGTACAGCAAGTACAGCTGGTGGCCCTGTTTAAAGTGGGAATATGAACCGATAAAAACATTTTTATTTGAACCTAAATATGAACGCATATAAGGACTTTTATTAATCAGTTATATAATGAAATAACATAATTAATTATTCACATTAAATACATTTCTTTGCATTCATATACTACTATAAAAGTGAGACAAATAAGATTGGAATTGTAACAAGTTTTTTGATAGATAAAAACAAGCGTGATGTGAAGAACCTAAATTAATATTTGCAACAAAATAGAAATAAGTATTTTATTGTAATGTGTATTAGTAATATAAATTTAACAAGTGATTATCAATCAACGAGACAAAAAACACGATGCAGAAACTATTTTTAACCAACTTTTATTTTAATTTTGATTCTTTAAACAAATACTATCATCGACTATTAAGTATGTGACTTATGAGTTAGGTGAGTAAGCACAACATATTTTCTCTATTAACACGAAGGACAGCACAAGATAAAATATTTTTAAATTATATTTTCTACATCAACAAGGCAAATGACACAAAAATGTTTAGCGTCAGTTTGCTAAACAAAGCACCTACTGCCCAAACTGAAAGTTGGTGGTTGAGATTTGTTTTTTATATGTTGAAAACGCACAGTAAGATATTTTGGAAAATACGCACTCCTATTGGGTGAAAGGAGTTGAAATTTAACAATAAACCTCCTTTAATTTTCCACTGTCCAAGCTAGCAGTCTCAAAATATAATAAAAATCTGCGGGTTTTTTTATGGTACTCGTACGAGGCTCACCTAATGTTAAGCGGTAACCTTTGCCTATAACAGATGCATTTCGTCCTGCACTGCGCCCATCAGCCTGTGAAATACAGTTGTTAGGTCTCATGTGCTATAATTTACTGGCTCTCAAAATTGCTGCTGGAACCCACCGTTAGAAGCTGAGCTACAGATTTCCTACTTGAGGGTGGTAGCTAGGCTAGGGGAGCATTCGTAGCAGCCTGGCCCGAAACTAATGCTGATGAGTATCCACCTGAACCTGAGACGGAAGCTGTCTGGTTTCGAGACACGATGACGTCAATATGCGACGTATCTATGCCACGAGCCAGACCAACCAAGCGCAGCACAGTCCACTGGTGGTCAGCGGAGTTAGCACAGTTGCGCGAGGCATGCCTGAGCGCTCGCCGTATGTACACAAGGACCCGGAGAAGAAGACGATCCCTACCTGAAGAGATAGATACAACATACAGGGCATACCGGCAGGCTACTATGGCACTTCAAAGTGCCATTGCAGATACTAAGTCTCAGTCCCGGACTGAACTCTTGGAGGGATTGAACAGGAATCCATGGGGCCGCCCTTATAAAATGGTACTGGGCAAACTTCGCCCGTGGGTACCCCCATTGACGGAAACGTTGGATCCAAAGTTTGTGAAAAGTGTTGTCAATACACTCTTTCCAAGGATTCAGGATACTCTGCCAGCTACTTCTGGCTCTTCACCAGTCCCCAGCCCTTGGTCTGACGAATTAAGGGTAACGGAACAAGAGCTGAACCGCACGGTATCGCGCCTCAGAGCCCGAAATGCGGCACCTGGTCCCGACGGGATTCCGGGTCGAGCTTGGGTGTTGGCGCTAGATGCTGGGTTAGGGGACAAATTGAGACGCTTATTTACGAACTGTTTCCGCTGCGGTGTATTTCCAAAAGAATGGAAAAAAGCAAAATTAGTCCTTTTGAAGAAGGGAGGCCGGACGGCGGATTCTCCATCTGCGTATCGGCCAATTTGCTTGCTAGACGAGGCTGGCAAATTATTCGAAAGAATTATTGCCGATCATCTACGCGAACATCTACGGCGTGTTGGTCCCAACCTGTCGGATGAACAGTATGGTTTCCGAAATACGAGGTCGACAGTGGACGCGATACTTCATGTTCGTGCCCTGTCAGATGCGGCTGTTTCCCGGGGGGGAAAGGCATTGGCAGTATCTTTGGACATCGTCAATGCCTTTAATTCCTTGCCCTGGAGAAACATCAGGGAGGCACTCGTATATCATCGAGCACCTCTTTATCTGCAGCGTATAGTGGGTTCGTATCTGTGTGACAGATACGTGCAGTATACAGACAGAGATGGAATACTGCACCAGACAAAGATGAGTTGTGGGGTTCCACAAGGTTCCGTTTTGGGTCCGCTACTGTGGAACCTCGCATATGATGCAGTTTTGCGTGTCGAACTTCCTAAAGGAATAAATGTTGTCTGTTACGGAGACGACACTCTCGTCGTGGCTGTTGGGGACTCCTTTGAGAATACAAAAGAGCTCGCCGAAGTCGGAGTGGCTTTAGTCGTGGAGAAAATCCATGAACTGGGTCTGCAAACAACGCCACATAAGACCGAGGCACTGTGGTTCCATAAGATGTCAAGGAGAATGGAACCACCCAATTTAATGGTTCGCGTGGGTGAGTTTGACGTCCAAGTTGGCCAGTTCCTTAAGTACCTAGGCCTTACATTGGACAGTCGTTGGGACTTTGGGGAACATTTCAAACGTTGCGTTCCTCGTATCCAGGGGGTGGTAAAAGCGCTTCACGGACTGCTGCCGAATTTAGGGGGACCAAGAGAGAACGTTCGTCACCTCTACGCAGGGGTCGTTCGTTCGATGGCTCTCTACGGAGCGCCTGTGTGGTCAAGAAGACTGGGCGTGAGGCGCTACAGAACTATTTATAATAGCCTCCAGCGTCTGCTAGCTATTCGAATCGCAAGGGGATATCGAACGATATCATTTGAGGCAGCAAACTCTACTGGCACGATTCCCTCCACTCGATATACTGGCTGAAATGGATGAACGAGTATATGCTCGTCTTCGATGCAATAGTGCTAGTGGACTTAAGTCGAGTGAAGTGCGGGCACAAGAGCAGCGGCGTGCTGTGCAAATGTGGCACGACCGGCTTAAAGAGCCAAGAAACCTGCGCCAGCGCGCTGTTGGTGCAATTCTTCCTCACTTTGAAACTTGGCTCGGGAGGGACGGTGGTAAAATTACCTTTCGGCTAACTCAGGTCCTCACTGGGCATGGTTGTTTTGGTGAGTACTTGAACAGGATTGGACGTGAGGTTACAACTCAATGTCACCACTGTGGAAGAGGTGTGGACTCCGCCCAGCACACTCTGGAAGAGTGCTCTGCTTGGCATATTGAGCGACAAGCTCTGGCTCACCACATAGGGCATGACTTCGCTTTGCCAAGTGTTGTAGCGGCAATGCTGGCAAGTGAAGAAAAGTGGAAGGCTGTGGCCTCTTTTTGTGAAAATGTGATGTTGCATAAAGAGACGGCTGAGCGAGATCGGGAGAGGGCCGATCCAGCTCGAAGAAGGCGGCGGCGGGGTACTAGCAATGGGCACCCCAGACTGCCTGCCCCTTAAGGGGATAGGCGGCATCCTCATTACAGAGGTCCTTCGGGTCCGTGGACAGTTGGAGTGAGGGCCCTGACTGTCTAAAATCGGACCCAGGGAGGGCGACAACACTATGTGGCGAGTGTTGTCGTGCGAGTTAAGTTTTTCTGGGGAGTGCTTAGGCGATATGCGAAAGGGCATCGGTGATACGTTCCTCAGGAGTTACCGGTGCCATTTGAAATTGCATCGAGGCCGGCCACCGGGGGGGTTTTAGTGAGTCAAACCTCACATAACTCCGTTGTACCCTCAATACAACGGAAAAAAAAAGGGGAGCATTCGTAAAATGACCTTCCAGCGATGGTTTTTTTTTTTATTGCTGATAGTTAGGGCTTTGACCACAATCTCACCCGATGGTAAGTGATGATGTGGTCGAAGGTGTTAACAGGCTTAACCTAGAATTACTGGCTCTCAAGGACAGCTGCCGGAACGCACCGTTAGGTGCTTGGCGACAGATTTTCCACTTGAGGGTGGTCGCTAGCCAGGCGGGCATTCGCAAAAATGCCCTTCCACTATGCGGTGAAGCTCAAACCAGCGGCGGGATCGAACCATGGACCGGCGGCACGGCAGTCCATGGGTATCACCGCTCGACAATCAATGCTTCAAAATCGTGTTTTGAGGCAAACAATAATATTTAAAAACTGGATATTCGATGTTGGTTTTTCTTCAAAGATAAGAAAAATTGCGATATTGAACGATAATAGCTACATTTATATTATCAGTCATTAAGGTTTATCATACCAATGCAGTTGGAGAATGCAGCATAATTTGGTCGCGTTTTATAATAGAGATGTGCTGAACATATCGTACGTCTTAGGGACCTACAGTTCCTGGCAAGATTCTAAGAACTGTTCCATATAATCGTGATGGATGATTGAAACACACCCTTAAAGAAATCATGAATTAAATAAGTCGCTCATACTGACATCACTTCTATAAGTGAGAAAGGGTTTCTGCACACTAGGCATACAGCAGGGACCATTTAATACTTAACGTTCTAATTAAAAATATTCATAGGAGTTTTGACGTCAAGCGGTGGGTCATAAAACCGAAGTAACCGTAGCCAAAAGTTTTAACGAATGTGTCTTTAAAGCTGATTTGTAATAAGTTCTTGTTTCATTTACAAATTATTGGAGTAAAACACTTTTTGTTGCACTACAGTAATTTGTAAATTTGAAAAAGTTTTGTACATACTCCAAAAATTTGTAAATGCGATTTTCGCTTAGCACGCGATAGTGCTTCTAATCATAATTAGAAGTTCTTGTTTCATTTTTTGTGAAAGAACAAATTCTGTACCGACCCCACATGGCTTAAAAGAAGATGATGATGCAGTACATAGTTTACTTTTCAATTGTAAGATTTTAATATAAAATCTTAGGTACTTTAATATCGTTGGTATCTTATCCACATAACTATTGGCGAATCCGATGAGACAGTGGAATGGTACGGTGCGGAGGCAGCGGGTGGCTAATCGCACTCTGTCACCCGTCAGACGCAGACAGGTTCGGCACGTGTAGGCGAGCGTGCTACTTACCACAGTGCTGATTGCCTTGCGTCTAAAGGGCTATTGATATTACCATTAGATTTCATTTAATTTCGAATTAATAATTGCTTGCCTTATACATTTACAGCTTTCTAGAACCCAACATTTGTAGCGCGAAACGCGAGCGAAAATGGTTTCTTATGTCTGTCCAGGTTTGCTACAGATCGCGTTTAGCCCAGCAAATTTGTCGTAAAATTTTTCAATATTTGAATTGTTTTTTTTATGTTTCCGGAACTGGCCACTTAAATGAAAAAGTTACATTATTTGAAGTTGGAACTCTTTTATTGTAGAAAACTATTTGTTCCAGGTGTCACTTGCTTTATACTTTTGCGTTCGATCTTTTTTAGGGTTCTGTAACTCGAAAGGATAAAACGGAACCCTTAAAGATCACTTTGTTGTTTGTCTGCCAGTCTGCCAAGACCCTTTTGCTCAGGAACGCGTGGAGGTATCAAGCTGAAATGCATATTAAATACTCAAGTCTACTGTCCTTTAGAGCTGTGAAAAAATCAAACTTCTAAGCCAACGCAATCAAAAGTTACAGCCGTATATGCCACAAAGTTTCGACATTCACAAGGGAATTAAAACCTACAGGGTACTTCCCATGAACTCAGACTCTTGAAATTTGGCATGAAGCAACGTTTTATAGCATTGATAAAGGAAAAATTGCGAATAGCATACATTTTAGTTACTTATATTCCTACCTACACATTTTTACGGAACCCTCTGTGCACGAGTCCGACTTGCATTTGGTCGGTTTTTTTGTGAAGTAAATATGTTATGATAATGAATTTAACAAACGAGCTTGTTATACTGCCAGACCGCAAATAGTTTTCAGTGTCGTGATTAACAAACAAAATTTCACGCGGACTTTTTTTAACGGTACGAATGCACGTCTTTTTATTCCTAAAATTCGACAGTCCAGCAACCGCTTCCAGAGGATATGGATCTCTGCGTCTTTTGTAGTATCTATTGGGTGCGGTGATTGCTCAGAAAATTGTTCAGTTTCATACGTGCAGCTGAATTTTGCAATTGGGCATCCCGACAGAGCATGATGTTTCATCAATTTCATTTGTCTGGAAGCCCACAACCATGTGATTCTCACGACACTGCCTCGCATTGCCACTAGGTATGTGTATAACTGCACTGTGAAGATATTTCTGAACCAATACTATTTATAAGCCATCAAGAAGAGATCATAAGCATTCCCAACTCAAAGACTGGCAACGCATCTCCGAGACCCGGAGAGAGAGAGAGAAAGAGTGTTGCGGATGTCCGTAGGTGATGGTGATCACTAACAGCCAGGTGAGCCGCCTGCTCGTTTGCAATACAATCTAAAAACATTGAATTAGCAGTCAAATAAGATGGTTGTACGTCCTATTAGCCCAATACGCGGATGATACCGCTATTTATACCACTGGGTGGCGTATCAGTCTAAAATCCATTTTCGCCCTTCAACGGGCCATCACCGAGATCGGTGACTGGTTCCGAAAATGGCGCATCGCGGTCAACCCAGCTAAAAGCACAGCTATGTGCTTTACTGAGAAGACACGCTCCCCTTACCCGAAACCGCTTATTTTGTTCGACGAACCCATTCCCTGGGTTCCTAGAACAAAATACCTCGGAGTCACCCTTGATCGTCATCTCACCTTTAACGATCACATAACAACCGTCCGTAACAGAGCGGCCTTCATAATGGGTCGCCTTGGTCCCCTACTTCGCAAAGAGAGTAAAATGTCTCTTAGTAATAAGAAGACACTTTACACTGCCTGCATCCGCCCCATCATGACTTACGCATCAGTAGTGTTTAGTCATGCTAGTGAGGCCCACCTTCATAAACTTCAAGTCATCCAAAACCGTTTTCTTCGTAATGCAACCGGCGCCCCGTGGTATATCCGGAACACCGAGTTGCATTGCGACTTAAACCTTCCCTCTCTAGCGCAGTTCAATAAGGACTGCGCCCGCCGATACTTTGATCGAGCGCCCCACCACCCGAACCCATTGGTTGTCCAGGCATCGAACTACTCGACTGCCTCTTCTATTCCATTTTTCAAACCCCCCCGTCGCCGACCACGGCAGGTATTAGACGACCCGGATGACCCCATCGCAGCCATTACATTGGCAGCTTTAGCGTTATCCGCAAGTCGTCGAGGTAAAATCCCCAGGTGTGAGGTAATTAGAGGTCACACAATCAAACACCGAGCTCGCCGGCGAGCTCGAGGCAAAAACAAGGTCACGATAAATTGCTCTCCAAATAGTCAAAGAGTATTATTCAGTAGGGCCCAATTGTGCAACACTGCAGTTGCACAGAGGCATTTTGCTCCGATCCCCCCCATGTCTCTCGACAGCGAGACAAGCCGAGGTCCGAACCACAGTGGTGCCCTTGAGCTCGCTGTCAACCCCTCCTATAATAGCGGTACGTTTTCGGCGTCCGCAGGAGACGGAGGTAGAAAGCGCTTTTCGCCTTCTACGCCCGTCTCGGGAGAAATGCCTTCGGCACTTCTCCCTCCCGGGCTATTGTAGGGCCAGGCCCTCGCCCAAAACCCGGTGGAGCTGGACGACCGCACAGGCGGTAGCCAGCATCTCTGTCCTCCCTAAAAATTAAAAAATTAAAATTAAGATGGTTGTAATGCCGAAAAAAAACATGTTTTCGTCCGTAGGGCTACTTACCTGGTCCAATTGTGAATCTAAATGCACTAAAACACTCGCAGAAAACTGTTTGAAATTCGGTTCAGCTGTTTATTAGTAATTCAGTAACATACACACGTTGGAACAGAACAATTATATAGATAAACTTGTTATAAATTTCGTAAAAATTAATAAATAAAACGCAAAAAATCCTCTAGTATATGTAGTTCGTTATCTTTATTTAATCTGATTTGTAATTAATTATTGTACGTGTTGCGAGAATATCAAAAACATTTTTGTTGGACCTCCTTAAAATTTCTTAAAACACTGCCAAACAAAATTACCGCGGCAAAACGTTCCACGGCAAAATTTTATTACACTGAAGCCATGATTAAAAATAAGACCTCGTTCTACTGTGTTCCGTATTTCAACTATATAAACCCACAAAATATTTCGTTTGATTCGAAAACTTAAGAACTACACAATAATATCAAATAATAATATAGTAATGTGACATGAGTTAAAAACTATGACGAGTTTTGTCTATAATTATTATTTGGCAACCGGCTAGGACTTGCGTAATATTTACCGGATATTGCTCCGACCAGTTTCCAAGTTATTTGAAGTTCTTTGTCTGGAAGTCACGATTGTACACATTGTTGAGCGCGGGCCCTACCACGTAACGTGCAAATGTAGTTGTCAAGTCAAAGTCAAAATTTCTCCGTCCAAACTGTCACTTCTGTCACCATCACTGTGATTGTCACTGTCAATATCGTTTTGATAGGTATAGGACTGGTGTTGACACACTACACTAGTAATGTCATCTTCGCGGTTCCACATCCCCGATGCCGTATCACAAATATTGAGAACTGGTATACAGACTGGCGGAAAGTTCCATCCACGATAGCTGTATTAGTAATTCATTTCATAATTTCGTGGGTGGTACATTCCACAAGCATACATACCTGGATACACAGTAAATATTACGCGAGTCCTAAATAATAATTATAGTCATGTGACCATGGGGCTGTAGCATTCAGCCCCGTAGAAAAGATGTGCCATACGTACGGTCTTCCATAATTCCGGTTCAGAACTGGAAAAGTTATATATATAAGCCCATAATGTGTAACAAATCACATATAAACCGAGGCCCCCCAAAAAATACTTGAATTTTCGATTCAATATTTGGTTCGAACTCCCGTTAAATACGAACAAACAGAAAGGCAGACGTGTAGTGACAATTATTTAGGGCATCTTTTGCCTTTTGGTCACGGAACCTTAAAAATGGAAGTGTGCAGTGACGCAATATTAATCCCTAAATAAACGTTCCCAAAACTGACGTAAACAGTTTAACTTATCATTATGTAACAGTACAAAATGGTAAGTATAATGAATTCACGTGAATGA
The DNA here is from genome assembly GCA_963854805.1 of Plagodis dolabraria. NCBI lineage: Eukaryota > Metazoa > Arthropoda > Insecta > Lepidoptera > Geometridae > Plagodis > Plagodis dolabraria. Next base: position 27,061,732 of record OY978444.1, read on the forward strand.
ACGACTAAAATCTCGAACTTTTAATTGAGTTTTCACATTATTTATAACCTGTTCAAAGCGAAAGGGTATTTTTATTATTGCACCACCGAAATCCATTACGTGGTCTAACGTAATAAAGTGGCTTATCCGTTCGGCTTGAAATAGCCGTGCGGTAATTATAATAATTAGTTTTTTTTTAATCTATGGCCTATGTAGAATTAAAAGTGGCATTGAAAGAACTGGTTTATATATTTTTTCATCAAGATTTGCAATGTACACAAGATGTATTTACATGTATCGATCACCAAATATTTATTTACCTTTTTTTAAAATTATTACTAACTATTTTCTATGGCTCTAAACGAATCCCAAAAGTCGAAACCCACCCACCCCAAACATAAGGATAAATTTTTTATCATCGTCGGCGAAAGTGCTAGGTTACTAAACTGAACTTGCCAAAAGGTATTTATGAAAATATTATCTATTTAAATAAAAGGTACTAGGCGAAAATCATTATGAAAGAAGTATATCATAAAGGATGTTTTTAGTATTTCTTGCGAAAACATAAACTTATTAGATATTCCTGCAGTAATGCTGGATTGTCCTATCGGACACTGTGGCATATAAATATGCCGCTTTAGGTACGTGCGTGAAACTTGTAGCAGATTACTTACACATTAGTTGACGATGATTATCTTTAACAAATCAAATATAGGTTCTACCGTCATTCATTAGTTATTTTGTTACTTGAATTTATTCAAGATATGATGGATTCCCATAAATCCCTAAATAACATTAACTGGCTTTCCATGCAAGAAACATTCAATGGGTTCTGTTTTATGCGATTGGATGGAACTTAGCTATTTCCGAACTAGGTAGTTAGGCTCGTGTGTGTTGGTCGGTGGATTATTTTCTGCCCAAGTATCTTTTCTAAAATGTCATAACGTCAAATCTTTTTAAAACCTGCAGATAAGGTTATGAGTTATCTATATCTTATGTTAATGTTCTCAAAATACTTTATTTAATATTTAAGTTTCGAAACATGTTTGAACATTTATTGTGAGTAATGAACAAGCTGTTATCAAATAAATGTATGTGAGCATCGGGAGACGTTATGACATTTCTGAATGTATTTTCCTTTCATTGTAATTTTGTAAGCTTAAACAGCCAAGTGATAGTGGGACTCAAAAATGTGAAATCTAAAAAAGGTTATTATATAGTGTCTAATTTTGTATAAATAATTGTACGGAACACTTCGTGCATGAGTCCGATTCGCACTTGACCAATTTTTGTTTATAATTTAATGTGGAATTATTTTGATGAAAATGGAAGAACTAGGCATTTGAACACAGTTCTCACTGATTTTTGGTCGGTGGGATTCGGTTCGTATAAATTTTGTTTAGTAAGTGCCTTTGCCTTTGTGCTCCGGAAGGGTTTGTCCTCAAGTACGGAGTCCAATGGATGGTTCGTCCGTGCTAAAAAGCGATCTCTCTATCCAAAAGCGTTTTACCGGTTCTTGTTCCAATAATATGGTTAGACGGCTTTTAGCACTGCAGTTTAATTAATCTGGCACTAAGTCGCGATACGTTTTTATGTTTGAAATAGGTTCACTAGTACCTGGTACGTAGATAGTAAGTATTAACTATGTTTACTACCAAGAAAAAATCATAGGATTACGAAAACACTCAGGTCACCGCTTTACTGATTAATAGTTCATTAGTTCAATATATCTTTTTGGTACAAAAATTTAGTACGGAAAACATTGAACTATTCTTACGAGACCAATTTGAAAACACGAGTATTGCATTCAAATTACTATGTCAATACGCCATCGGCGCGACTCCATCTATTGTTGCAACGCAACACGGGAGGTCTTTGTGACTATCGGTAAAGATGTACAATACACAGATATCGAATGATTATCGATATTTATACTCGATTGTACCCATACAATAGCAGCTGAGACTTGCATTGTATTAAAAAATCAGGTGTATGAAAACTTACCTTGAAAAAAATGCTTTTGATATGTTTATCAACCCTTCCACGGGGGCGGATAGGAAATCGAACAATCGGTAGTTCTGAATGGAGTTACGATGATTATCGTTGAAAAGCTCGAGGTTACTGACAGGTGAGATGTCAACCACATGAATGAGATGACGTGGTTCAACCTAACTTCAATAGTTCGGCAACTTGACCCGATAAGAAAGCGTTGTTTGTTTGCCTTTTTAAAGCCAGGTACGCTTTTGATGTTGTTTTTTGTACAAATAGATTCATTTTATGAGTATCTTTATCCAATTAGGTGACAAGGGTACAAGTCAAAAGACGATCCTATGAGGTAAATTTTAATTTTTCATTCATAAAAACTTCAAAGGAGCTTTTTGACAGGTATTACATGAACATTATGACAATTATCGTGAACGAAAAAAGTAAATGATCTCCTCAGTATACCCCCGAAGTGTACGTGTAAACAACCACATTTTGCTAGATTTTCTTTTACAGATTTGTCCGGTCTTATCCTGAAAATTTCTTTGACGCAAAATTGTTCTAGTTTCCGTATCTGTCACAGGGATCGAATCGAATAACCCTGATATTACAAATCGACACTCACACCATGACGAGACAATCAAATATAAATCCACCTCATTTATTTTATACAATACTAACGGCCCGCCCCGGCTTCGCACAGATATTGAACAAAAATTACAAAACATAAAATTTTTAACAAGCACACATAATTGTTTTTACGTTATTTCATATTATACGAGCATCTGTCAACAGCATCGTTCGTTTTATTACTATCTATTTGGTTTCCTAGGAAACTATTTAAAGTCTACTGTGATGAAATATATCCTTTGTGATATTACCGAACCCGAGAAATGTATGTGCTTACCAAATTCGTTACTGTTTGTGGTGGTGAGTGGTACCAAACTCTCTCACACGGAAATATGTCAGTATCTCCAAAGGATTTATACTCATTTTCCCAAACTTATCAGAGCGCTAGGTCGATGCGTTGCGTGATCAAAATGTTGGCACTTATTTAGGTGAAAGAATAAGCATTGCAATCCAACGAGGCAATTCTGCTAGCATGCTTGGCACGCTGCTAACTAGTGGGCTAGATTTTGGGCTGCCTGTGGATCTGCAGTATCCTTTAGGTGCCTAAATGCTTTCATTGTAGTAGCTGTGTTGTGGCAGTTGTAATGCTGCTAATATTATAGTCCTCGACCTTTCTCTGTTGTAAGGTAGGGTTAGTTACTCGAAGTTGTTTATAACCCATAAAGTTATTATTTTTCATCATGTACTCAGTTGCAAATGCATGTAAATACAATGAAGAGTACAGACTTAATTATGTTTTCACCTTGCTATCTTCACTTCTATAATGCGTAGGTAGTTAGAGCAATATATTTTCTAAATTGAGATAATCATCTTTGACACAGGGCACAACCATACTCTCTTCGGTCTTTCACTTCAGTATGGACTTGGACTCAATTTCTAACATATCATTGTAAGTACATTTCTAATCCAAACATAAACAACATTCAGTACTATCTATAGAACTAAAATAATACTGCTACCATGCAACAACAGTATGTATTGGGAAAATCAAAACTAACTTTAGCATTAAAACAACTAGGGCTTACAAAAGCGATACTCTAAAAAATGCACTGGAATATACATCGCGAAGTTTCTGTAGAGAGTGAGGTAACGCACGGAGCGTTGCAACTAACCAACCGTGGAGCTAAGGTGCTGTCTGTGTCATAAGAACAAAGCGATTTTATTTTCGATTGTCAGGAAAGGAGCACATTACGTCAATAGGTGGCCCCTCCGCTCATTACAAGCTGCTCAGAACGCATAAATAAACTAAAATAAAACGCAACGAAATTTTGTTTGTTGGTATGTTGCTTTGTCTTTCTTTCACGCTTTGATGAAGCAACAGATTGATGTGATTTTTGGCACACATATTGTTTTAAAGCTATAGACGCAACTTAAGCTACTTTTTAGCCCTAAAAAGTTTTGTGTTCCTGTTGTTTATCAATTATCAACTATGAAGACTACAATACAATTTTGCAATTATTCAGTTAGAACTTCCTCATTCTGAATGTCATTACGATATTTTAAAGAAAACTAAGAAAATGTCCACAATGACATTTTTCTAGAGGGGCCAGAAAAATATGGATGTTGCTTAATGTAAGTACCGTTGTCATGCATAACATCGCTTCAGTTAAAGGTACAGATATTTTGTTAAGAAAAGTTTTCCTAAGTCATAACTAAGGATGTTTGCTTAGCATGTTAGCATGCGATAGTGCTGTTATAAATGCGATAGTTAAGGGATGCAGCAGTTGCAATGAGAAACAAATTTAATGGATATGGTACTTTGAACGTTAAAATTCAAGTCGTAGTTCTTGGACTATGTTCACATTATTTTATTTCATTTTATAAGCAAGATAAGGTGGAAAGCAGGTAATGCATAAGGTGTATCTACATTTTTCGGTGGTTGTTTCTGTGGTAACGTCATTATGAATTGGTATGCATACTTCATTTTTAGTAATTGAAGATTTTGTATATTTTTACTCAACAGCCCCGAGATAACGCAGCTACCGTAGGTTCATAAGAAAGTATAAAAAATGCCGAAGAAAAGTATAAAGTTTAAATTTTATCAAGAAGAAGTCGGTAAACGACACGATGTTTAACATAACCTATTTGTATTGGTATGTTACAAAGTTCTACTACTTAATTCACACTTATTAGTTAATAACAGCTACAAACCGCGTATCTCTTATAGCTTAGACCGGAACTGAGCTGAATAGCTGGTGTCGGCAAGGCGAGCGCCTACCGTTGCATATTTATGAAGCGCCTCAAACACTATAAATAGTTGATACGAGACCCGACCTCCGAGTAATGGAGTAAATACAACTACATACTCGGGAATAATGTGTAATGAATGTTAAATTTCCTGGTGAGCCATCGATATATTGAAAACTTACTATAAAAACAACATACATATAATACTATATAACTGTACTTTTTTTGCCCCGTGGGGTGTCGGGCTAGAATGACACCTCGCCATTGCTACCTGTGGATGTCGTAAGAGGTGACTCAAGGCAAAATACTCGAAGGTGGGCTGCAGCGCGTTCTGAGATTGTGATATAAACTGCGATCCCCAAGACGTCTGCCAAGAGTATTTATTTATACACTGATAGCTGATAGTAGATGGTAAGCCTTTGACCACAATGTCGCCTGATGTGTGTCGAAGCTGTTTACAAGCATAACCTAGAATTGCTGGTTCTCAACGAGAGCTGCCAGAACGCACCGTTAGGTGCTTGGCAATAGGTTTTCTACGTTTGTGATAGCTAACCAGGAGGGTCTTCGTATAATACCCTACCATCATTTGGCGAAGCTCAAGCTCCCGGCTGGATTCAAACCAAGGGCTTTTAGCGCAGCTGGGCTTGCACTCCTACTAATAATTCTATTTTAAAAGTTGACTTCCTTACATTTTGGCTTGAAATCATGATATGTGGTACCTACCCTTCGAAGAGGAGTTTAATAAGAGTTAATGATAAAAATGAGACCATAAAAGGAACGTTAGTAAATATTGTTGCCAACGTTGTTATATTTTTTATAAAAGTAAAGGTAACTTTATTCAAAGAATCTTATAAATAACTTCATGTTATCTCCCAGATCCGCCCTTCCAAGTCGATGTCTACGCCTCTGTCGACCGACACAGCTAAGATAAACGCGCACATAACTATGCTAACTACTTCTTCGTGTCTGCTCAACTCCATGACAGCCTAACCGTTTACATTTAGAACTAAAATTAAACTTTACCGCTTTTCTTTCAAAGTATAATTTAGATCAACTGCTACTATTTTGATATCAACAGTCAACCGACCGGTGCGGCCCACTATTAGCTACGTAGTACATGTCTGGAAGTGTAGTGAGAACGAGACTTGAATACAGTATGGGCGTTGTAGTAAGCCTTAAAAAATTAAAGCCGACGACGGCACTTAGAATGCTAAGTAAAGATTTGAATGGCATGGAACGCTCTCCGCAACGAGATGGAGACTTACCCTCGTCACGTCTGTGGGTTATTTTTTTGGTTCGAAAGTCGGACGTGCTCAGAGACTTCCTTTCATTCGAGAGGAATCGATTAATGAGCCTCAGTTTAGAATTTCTGTGCGGTCACACGTTCGATTTATACGCCTTTGTTCAGGCTGAGCACACGGGTAAATCATCAAATCTATTTAGGACCTTCAATGTGTGCTGAAAGGCTGCGTCCGTGGGGTGGTCACTAATATCATTTCTGTGCAGACAGGGACGGAAAAGCGTATATGGTTTCAATACCTGTGCGGTGTAGCGAACATTCGATTTTCTGGGGAATTGTCGACGTTGTCAATTTTGTTGGCATACAATTCTGCTATAGTTACCAGCACAGTCAGGCGATTGGTTTTGCGGTTCGATGTAGAGTGGATTGGTCTTGATTTTCGCGGCGCTGTTGCGATGCTATGGTAAAGGATAAACTGGACATTGGTCGAGCGTGCTAATCTGCGTGGAGTGTCGCATGTGATTGGGCAGACGGCGTTGTCCAATTTTCCGGTTGTGTCGGACGGTCGGCATTAGTTGGACAGACAACAGGCATCGCTTAGTAACTCGCGTACATATTTGAGTAGGTAGGTACTCGACCCAATATACTGTTCGGTTTATGATTGATGTCGGTATTCAATATTCGATATGTAAGACTTTTGTGGTTTGATGTATGAAGAGTTAGATTTATACGTAGGTACTAAAAGTATATATTATCAGAAGAAATCCTATTCGTAGACCATTGATAAAATACCTTGAAAAAATAAATTGCTAAGTACATTTGAAACTTTTTACGTATCCATAGACTAGGTTTCTCGACACAACCTCCGTCTAAAGGAACTGGCGCATGGCGTGGCTAAAGCACGAGCGATCTAAATGGCAATTTGTATTCGCAAACAAATCTGGCAGTGCAAACATATTGCCGCAATCCAGCAGTCAGCTCTCTAATGATTGTTTGCCGTAGGGGGCGGCTAGTTAGCCGTTAATGCATTATAAATGCAATTCATTCAACCTGCAGTTGTGCGATGCCCCCATGAAAATGCTGGCTGCCTTATTGAGGGAAGTTACTGATAACAACTGATAATAAGTTTACTGATATCCGGCTTCATCACTAAATCAGTCCAAAGTTACCATATTATTTTATAATCAACTACAATTAAATTCTTTTCAGGGTCTACACGTGTATTTTTATTTCAATCAAAATAAAACAATCACTTTTTTATTACTAGAAATCACTCAAATTATCTTGTGTTTATTTTACAATTGATATATGTAATGTGTTTAGTTTATTGTGAGCACAAATAAGGACGAGATTACTTTCTTAGTATTACTTTCTATGAAATGCTTACCAATTATGTAATATTATGATATTTAGAATGACGTTGGGTTGATTATGGTATCGAAAACAGAGGCCATAAATTCCACAAAAAGTTCCAACAAAATTACGAAGGCGACTTTTTAAAGGCTATATTTAGATTCGGGTAAAACTGTCGAAATATTTAAGAAGTGAAATATGCATAATTAAATTTTACATTTTTGGTGCACACTTTTATATAAACATTTTTTGATTACGTGCGATTTACTTACAACATCATCCTTCAGGCAACTATTGAATTCGAGTAAAAATGAACCTTTTATCGTACTTCGTACAAAATTGGTAGATTAAAATGATGCACTAATATAACAAATTTTATATATTATTTAGAGGTTGAGTTTGAAACATATTGATTAAAAATTTATTTAACATATATTTTTATGTTTAATGTTAACCCAGTGATTGTAACAGCATCGAACCGAGATGAATTAATATGTTACAAATCGGGGGCGCCTCGGGGCACCATTACACGATCAAAGTAAAAATATATGAGGCGAAGGAAAAGAAACCAAACATATGCCGGGGTAAATATTTGGACTGCGAACTGCTTCCCTCTCCCTGCGGACCCTCCCCTTCCCTTCTATTACGTCACATTGTTCTCGCGATCGATTAGCCGGGCGGTGACGTTGCGATGGCTTTCACAACGCTACTTCGAAAGGTTCTAGAGCCACCCGTATTTTCTTACCAATTTATTATTATTAGACGCACACAGTATAATTATATATTTGAATATTTTTGAAATTAGAATAACAGTTATGTATCATTAGATATCGGTACGAGCCAGAAGCTTCACAGTTTAAACTGATACATTGCTATTTGCTCGTATTCCTGTGTTATTCAAAGCAAAGTTTTGTAAGGTAGACGATACAACGTGACTCATATAGAAACAGACGAGTCAAAGACTTCAGTATTAATTTAGCAAAGCAGCTTTGTGGTTTCACAGTTCATTCATAAGTCACATAACGACAAAAGTTTCGATGCGTGGGCAGGGTCGTGCGAATTCGTCCGATGTAAGTCACCGTGAGAAACTCTCTCTGATATGACTCCCGAATAAAAAAATATAGAAAAAATGTACTCCAATTGCTGCCCGAGGGTATATAATAGTGATTGAACTAACCTGTCAGTCCCATGTTAAGTGGTTTTGAGGGAACCATACAGCCATTGTTCGGCCAACCAGTAGCGTGTTTTCTTGATAAATGTTTGATTTGGGAATATTTACTAATCGACCCTGTGTTATAATAAATGTGTGTTTGCACTATTTTTTCGCAAGTGGATGTGGAATGTTTTTATAAGATAGGGTTTTTCAAGGAGGCTGTTCGTAAAGTTTATATTTTTCAATGTTATTCCAGCATGATAGTAAATAATGTTTATTTACTTTATGTGTACAAGTTATTATTTTAGAAATCTGTTGTATATTTTCACGAGTTGCAGCTTTAATTATTTTTGATAAATATCCTTTTCGTATTCTTAAGGGTTCCAAAATGTTTGAAGTTCTTAAATCAAATCACTTGGTTGTTATCATAAAATTCCATTGCGACTCTACCAGCTTGTAATTATTAAATAGATTTCTGTACTCAAGTACCTAGCACAAATAACAAAACCATAATTTTGACGATATTCATTGATTTTTTAAAGAATTACTTACTTAATATTACAGTAATTTTTCTTTCATCTAGATTGGTGGTTATTTTAAGACAATTTAGACAAACTCTTTGTGTCAGTGTCTTTTTTGGTAGTGTTCCGTACCTAAAGGTTAAGTGGAGCATGGAGACAATAATAATATCACTCTATTATCAGTTGTCCGTAAGTCACGGCTCACGTCAGCTCGTACACAAAATAAGTTACAAACCTGATATTCTAATATTTTGTTTACCTGAAACCAAATATTAAATAAAATAAATTGTTTGGGGATAAAACAAATGAGGAGATACCAAAAACTAAATAAGTATGCTCTAGAAATATGAGAAAATATATTTACTAACAGGTGTCATTTTCTTACCATTTTTATTACAGAAATTATCTTAAAAAAAAAACTGGTTATAAATCCGTAATTCTGTATACTTATTACGAGTATTTACAATTATTTATTTTTATTTGGTGGGCCAATAATCGGAGTTTCCAGCACATGTTGTATTAAGTCTAAAAATCTCTATACCTAATACGACATGTACTGGAAACCGTTTTTTAAGTGGTCAAAATATTGTTTAGGGTTCCGTACCTCAAAAGGAAAAAAATGGAACCCTAATAGGATTGCTTTGTTGTCCGTCTGTCTGCCTTTCACGACCCTTTTTCTCAGGAACGTGTGGAGGAGAGCCTTATATTCATATCAAACACTCGACGGTCCTTTGAGTTGTAAAAAAACAAATTTCTAAGCAAACGCAATAAAAAGATACAGCCATTTATGCCGCGAATTTTCGACACTCGCAGCTTCCCACGAAATCAGAATCTTGAAATTTGGTACGAAACAACATCTTATAGCACAGATGCAGGAAAAATTGCGAAAAGCATAAATTTTAAGTTACAACATAGAATTAACAAAAAAGTTTTTTTACCTACTTGCAGGTTGTTACGGAACCCTCGGTGCGCGAGTCCGTCTCGCACTTCGGCGGTATTTTTCTTTCTTTACGGTTTGGTCTCACACAGAATCCGTATGTGATAAAGGAACCTTGCACTTAGCCAATTTTTAAAATACACAATGAGCCTTTTACTTACACCTTTAGAAAACTTAAAATGATCCAAGAATCGACTTTCAATTTCAATCGGAACGCAAGTCGCATCACTGTTATTGAATCGCGCATACGAGTATATTACTATACGGTCCATTGTTAGGCTCACAATGGCGCGGCTGCGTATTCAGCTTACAGACTACATCCACAAAAGTCTGTTCTGCTAAACTCCTTGTATGTAACATTGACCTATTGAGCCAACAGGTGAATCTAACAAAGCGTTTGTTTGGGTGTCGTCGCCGTGAATTAGCGACGATGCCCTTGCAATCATTGTGGTATTCACTTCTTTTGATCATAGAATTGCAAGGGATGCTGAAAGTGCTTGTTGTTTACTTTCGCTTTTTAAAAATTTCTTTAATATACAAACTCGCGTATCTTCTGAGATATCATATACTACAATGCTGCGTGGTTATTGGGAGGCGCTCAAGGCGAGATCTGAACAAACCCATATAATCCATTCATACAAAAATTGTCATCGTCCTAACCCTAAAATATGATTTAGCTAACAAAACATAAGACAACACTGAGTAGTATATAATAGTAAAATATTTTGGTTTCAGTTTTATAGCCAACCGCTTACTTCCTCACGTCCACCATCCTTGGTGCCTACTGCTGTGTTCGGATAGTCAGGGCGTTAGACGGTAAGAAGTCCTGATGTCCGCCCATCGTACAGCAACACCTCACTCTCATCGACGTAAATGGTAATTAGCGTGCTGCTCACCGGTCGCATATTTCCCTTATTCGTTTTTTACGACATTCAATTGGAAGATTTGGAACAGTCCTAGGAACCGTAAGACTGCATATAACTTCATACTCTTTTTACAAAGCAGTCAAACGTGATAATAATTATCTACCTACTGCCTACTTTCAGCATCTAGAAACTTGAGGTATTTATACATCAGAAAATTAGGACAATATAAACAGCATATCATAAACCAGTAGGTACTTGTTTATATTCGTACATACCTGCCAGCATGCATGGCTAGGCGAATTGGAATACTAATACGTAGGAGTACCTACATACCTAAGATGTACGGTTTCAGTTCGTCACAACCACGTGCATGTGAATTACCTATTAATTAATAGCTCTCCGCTTATTACATAACATAAGTGCTCGTAACGGTCATCTACACAATGGACCTATATCTTAGAGTGACCATGATCTACTGAGATTTAAACATACATTGAAAATGTTGTATTCTTATTTTGACGTGACTTATAAGAAGATGTGATGAGTCACACTAGTCTTCATGCATTAATAATAATAATAATAATAAAGTATATTGTGCAGGACAAGTACCTAGAAAAAATTAATTTACCTATCTGAGCGCTTGGTCGATGCGACGCGTGATCAAAATGCTGGCTCATATTTGGCTCAACGAATAAGCATTGCAATTCAACGGGGCAATGCTGCCAGCATGCTGGGCACGCTGCCAACTGGGAGTGGGCTGGAGCATTTGGACTGCCTATGAGTCTGCTATGACTTATAGGTGTCTAAATGCTTTTATTGTAGTAGCTGTAGTGTTGTATATAGTTCATAGTATTTTGTTTAATAAAGGCATAAAAAGTACCTAGATAAGACAGAAATATGGAACTTTAACATATTCTTAATACAATTTGCCTAAATAATATAATACTATATAATATACCTAACATGAAAGTTGTCTTACATCACACTGTCCCCGACACAAGGATAGTTTCTCCCAAAGTATATTTATTTAAGCACAAGGCGTCATTACCATTAATTAAAGTTTAATTTTAAACTAATAACGAAAAAACCTATATGAATTCTTTTTGACATGGTAACAAAGCGGAGCAAGGACCTATTTTCGATATAAAAATCCGTGAAATAAGTGTGACATATATACCTCGGTTTTATTTCACACTTACTATTTAGAATATTCTAATACCAAAGTTATAATGTTTCCTCTCAGAAGGAAAGATCTAATAATTTACTAACACATCACCACCGCATACTGTTGCGAGACTTGCGAGTGTATTCTTGTTTACGGTAGAACAAAGGAAGTAAATTTTTTTTAAAAGCTTGAAGCTACGAATAATTAGAACTAACGATTAGACTTTTTTTCATAAACATCGTTTTTTATAAAATCTTCAGATTTATAGCAAAGTGCCCAGAGTAAAGCTCAAGAAGTTCAAACATTTCAAAAATAAATGCTGGTCTTTCTTAGGCAGAATGGATTCGGAAAAAATATCTAATATTTATAATGTGGAAATAAGGTGACTAACAATGATGAGTAAAGTAATTATAAAATAAATGTTTTGTTTCCCCAATTGAATTTACAAAGAAATAGTGGTTTAGCTCCGGCTACAACCCTTCTCAAACTTTTTCCTCAAGTATATTTTCAGGTTTCGTTTTCTTCTATTTATAAATGGCACATCAAAAGTTGGAACTTTTATTGGGTTTTTAAAATACAAAACGATAATGAAGCCTGACAAATTGAGCTGATAAGAATACCTATGCGACAGTTATGTTTCGTGGTCTTTGCCTATCTGCCCGGAAACAGGGCCCAACTCGTCTAAAAACTATTACGGGAATCAAACGTTACTATTTCAAGCCAAAAATTTCACTACTGAGATCCGTACCATTTTTTTTGAGGGGGGGAAATGCCTTCGCTCTGCCCCGCTCTTACCATGGGGGCGGTGGAAAGGAATGTGTGGGATTTGAATCCACTAAACCTTCCCCCGACCCCCGTGACTAGTCCTCCGCCGAGTTAGGGCGAGATAGGGTCACGTTAGCAGTCACTATCTAGCCCCTGCGGTAGGCCTGAACTCGATCGGGCTTCTACGCCTGTGGAGGGGCGACCCGGCTCACCAAGACCACCCCCCAAACGTGTAGTGCCATGCAAGCTGGTGGAGGATCCCCCAACTCTGTACCAGTGACCCCACTACGGAGAAGGGAGGAGGCGGGCCTCCTCGCTCCCGTTCGTCTCCGCCGGAGCGGGGCAGCATGGGCATTATCCTCCCTGACCCGCTCCGCGGCCTCCTTCTGCACCATTACCGCTTCGCAGAAGGAGACCACCGCTTGCCACGATCTCTCTCCGCCGAGCATGGCATTTACAACGCTCGGCAGAGAGAGATACCCTCCTATGAGGGCTGTGCTGCGTGTGCTGCTGTGGGCCCCATGCGGCGCACACCACCAGCGTATGGCGCGCCGTATCCTCCAGCGCCCCACACTCGTGGCAGGCTGGGGTCGCCTCCCGTCTGGCAATCTGGTGCAGGTACTTCCGCAACATCCATGTCCGGAAATAACCTGCACCAGTCGGAAGGTCAGCGACCCAAACGGCCGCCTCACCCACCTCTGAAGGACCGGGCGGATGGCCTCCACCGTCCACTGCTCAGGGACCGGTGGAGCTAGGTCCTCCGTCCACCGCGGCCCTTGCCTGGCGTCGCATGCGTGTTACCCCCTCCCACAATGGGGGCTCACCGCAGGATCTCCTCGCCGCCACGAAGTGGTATACTTCAGCGAGGATTTCCGCTTGAAGCTCCCAGTGGGAGATCACTGCCTAACATGCAGGCTGTCGTCCAGGACACCGTCTGGTATCCACGTATCGCCCTCGTCACGACAAATCTTCGCGACAGATTCGTACCATGGCTATCATGAATCAATAATTTTTATATAGCGCTATCTCTTTAAAATTACACCAATTACATGATTCAATGCGTGCAGCCCGCTCTCACGTTGAAGTTCTAAAGTATGTTTATTTTAATTATATTTGGTAGTGCGAAATAAAATTGTAAATATAATGTTCAAAGAAGACTAAGTTAAGAGATACTACCATCTCCCCCAGACCTGACAAATTCACTTATGTCTGATATCCATCAAATGTTAAAAGTAGAAACAAACTATGAGTAGTTCAGTGATATTCCCTTAAACTGGCTAAGACTTGTCCAGGTAAAACTTTTTCTTACACAGCTGTAGTAAGAAGTAGGACAGCATACATAACACATCATCACGCTCATCTGTATTCCTTGTAGAGGGTCGGGTGTGTGCTGATGTATACCCATATATATATACCCATGTTTCGCCAGCCACATTCTAATCCCACATATTTACCTGAGGTCAGCCATAGATACTTATAGCTGACCTCAGGTAAATACTTATATCTATGGGCACCGTTCTTGACTTTGAGTGCTTAATAATTTGTGTGTCAGAAAGACCGTTCCTGAAATTAATTCCAAGATCTCTCGAAATCCATTAAATTTAAACATATAATTTTGTAAAGGTACTGATAAAAAGACTTTAAAATGAAATTATTTCAAAGTTATGAAATAACATTTTTATATATACATGAAATTAACCAACAACCAATTTGTTCATAATTCGTTTCGGAGAAATATATACATAAAAAAACATAATACACCAATATCTTTTGTTTGTTTGGCAGCCCTAATATATTATCGTAATTGAATGAATATATTGCAGTTCCAGTAACATTACATACATACGTATCAAAATGTTAACCTCTTTTTTTAAGTCGATTAAAACATACCAAAACAATTTTTAAGTGTATTATAGGTACATATATAAATAATATTTCTAAACATACGACTTTTTTTGTTTAATATATACACATTGATTACTACAGAATGAGTCCTGGGAAAAACTCACTGATGGTAACCCTACTTCCATCCCAAACAGAAGTGCGGATATGTAACATTGATGCTTTTGGCATTGCATATCTCTGTACATAGGTGATTTTGAGTACGCTCAAGTATAGGTATTCAAGGCATCGATCTTGGTCCACAAAGCTTTGTCCAGACTTCAGTCCACAGACTAGTGAAATTCTCAAAGGACTGCGTACATTCTACATCTCTACAAAGTGTATTCCGGAGACGAAATTACCTATCTATTTTGGGTACCAGGATTCATCTCTGAAAGAGGATGTTATTCTAATATTACAATTCAATGGGAAATAGTTGAATAAATATTGCTGCTTTATAACTATACGAGTGAACATGCGTGATCCTTCGGAAAACCCTAATTAACAATAATACATATATTAAATATTTCAGAAAAACTTAGGATATTAAAAACAGATAATGTTTATTAAGTGACTCGCGTTAAAAAACCTTCCGGTTAGGCTACGTGGCGTTAATGACATCCCATCGACTAATTAGACTTGTCATTTTGGCATTTTTTATTGTTTTGAACTTTAGAACTTACTCGTAGGTCATGTATGTAAAAAATAATATATTTATACTTATATCAAAATTATAAGGCCTGGATTCAAAAGTAAGAGCTACGCACCAGTGATGGCCCAGTGCATTAGCTTTGGACTGTCGCGCAGCAGGTCCATGGTTTGATTCCCGCCGCGGGCTTGAGCTTCACCGCATGGTGGAAGGGCAATTTGCGAATGCTCAGCTGGGTAGCGACCACCCTCTAGTAGAAAATCTGTCGCCAATCACCTAACGGTGTGTTCCAACAGCTGTCCTTTAGAGCCAGTACATCTATAGGTTAAGCCTGTTAACACATTCGACCACATCATCACTTACCATCAGGTAAGATTGTGGACAAAGGTTACCTGTAAGCAATAAAAAAAATTTAGATCAGGTCGGTGTTGAAATGTCACGTTAACTCTAGGCACTCACCATTAAAATATTATACACAACAGAATTAGTTTTCATTGAACAAATCATATCATCCTAACTTAAATTTATTAATCGTCTCACAATCTTAAGCACTTGACATTGATCTTTGACGAAGTCCTGAAAACAAGTTAAACATTCATCTTACAATATCTACCTATTCCTTCCTTTGCACGGCTGCAGAAAACTAAACACATCCAACCTTGCAATGGCTGAACAAGTAATGCTTGTTATTATCATGATGTGCATTAAACCAGCCGCAATAAGAGAAAAAAGTGGCCTGCAATTTTTCGTCTACAAATCGTATGGCGCACTTTGCGAGTTTATTTTGCATGGGGGTTTCTGTATTTATATTGTTATTAAGGTCTTTAATAGTTAAGCAAATAAGCTTACAAAATCAAAACAAAAAGAAAAATTATCTTGTGCGAGATCGGGTATGGTATAGGTATGATGTGTATGGTATATTTTATTCGAGGCAGTATGTATATATTTTTGTCATGAGGTGAATTATTTTCTTATGCTTTACGCAAGGCGTTTCTTTGATTGCTACACAAATTTTCATTTATGTACTATTTCCTTAGATCTTTTGTTTACTTTATATGTAGTTAATAAAATGCATATAGTATATGTACTTTAAGCAAAGTTTATGACGCATTTCAAAAATTCAAGACAAAATATACTATGATATTAAGATATTATAAACAAGCTTCACGCTGACTTACGATCTTTTAGCATCGAGTATATTGCAACAAAGTATGAAAAACATGTAGACGTCAAGGAAAACGTTTGAATGCCAATGAACTTCACGGGTTCACGCGAATCAGCATAAACTGTGACTCGAGAACTCGAGGCGGCGACGGCGTGACGACGTGACAGCCCATCACTCCAGGCACGATCAAACCATTCAGCCGGATTAAGAATAATTAACCAATTTGTCATTTTAATGTCACATGCCATCACGTACCCCATCCGAGAAAACGAATAAACATTTTTTAAATATTTAATCCAGCTCGAGTGTATCGTAAAAACTACAAGTCGGCATAACTCATGCGTCTTCGTCTTTTGTGTTTATCAAAAAATATAAAAAGGATTTTGAAAAAAGAACATTAGTTTGTGCGACTTATCAGTCATCCGCGCGGCTCTGGCGGCATCACGTCTCGCCATTGCGGGTACTTCACGATTTATTTAGCTCTCGACGTGTGAAACTAATGATCATTTGATTCTGACCTTTGGAATGCGCGACCAGCGCGGATTATGCCGTTCGGGAATGATAGCCATCAATTTAATTTTATTCAAGTTCACAAACAAAGCAGATGCTCATTTTTCTCTCATTACCGTGTGTTAATCTGTAGTAAGTATATATGTAGCTTATCCTCCACCATTAACATATCAAACTCTTACTTATGTAAGGTAAACCATTTGAGCATGCTATATCTGCTTCTGTACATTAGAACTTCAGCTGCCTGCTACCCTGGAGCTCATTATAATTTAATACTATAGCTAGAGAAGCAAACGTAAAGTCTAAATAATTTATTCAATCGAAGCGTCCTGAATGCACTCAGGAACGTCAAACTATTAGTAACGATATTTAGTTACTCCGAATAGTAGTAAAGTAGATATTTATTTTATAGCCCGATGTACGTATGTACGTTCATTAATAAGCCAGGTTATGTTGTGTATTGTAGTGTATGTTCATTAAATTATTTGATGTGCATGTACGATTCAAAATGTATTATACATGGGCTGAAGCATTGGGACTGCCTTTGAGTCTGCAATGACTTGTAGGTTGTCTAAATGCTTTTATTGTAGTAGCTGTAGTGTTGTATATAGAACGTAGTAGTTTGTTAATAAAGGCATACCACCGGTTAAAAAAAGTAATAAATATGTATACATATATCAAATCATTACCTCAGTCCGCCTTACTTCCACCACAGTTGAAATACTATTAAATGCATTAGTATTTCCTTAGGTTATCATTATTATTACATGTGCAAAATAAATTCTGTTACCTTACTTTTATACCAATATTTAAAATATACTCATTGGTCATTATACGGAACCCTTAATCACATATGCCCTTTGCACTTAAACTGTAATAGGTTGTAATGAAAGCCTTTAATGAAGTACCTCTTCAGAGGTTTCCATTACAAGGAAATAATAGTGAAGAACGATTAAATTCTATATTATGCTCTATTATTAACCGATTTCAAAAAAAGTAGGAGCTTCTCTATTCATCTGTATTTTTTTAAGGTTTTTTATTGCCATAACTTTTGGGTCTTAGTGTAACGTTAATAATTGAGCATAATACAGATTAACAGCGTACCTTTCTAGTTTGTTCTTCTTATTAGAATAAGTATTTAAATCACCCTTTGGTTCCCAAAAGCACTTTACTACAGACTACTGACTGTTGTGTAGTAAAGGAGTAAAGAAAGAGTAAAGGAGTCATATACAAGTGTGTTTCTTCGGAATAAACTTTAACATATAGTAGTCACAGAACATCAGGTGATAGATATTCTACTGGTTGATTGATCATACCGGCCTCTTTACCTAAGCACGGTAACCACCCACGGTCTGTCAGCGGGTCCGGTTCGTCACTATGATTAATACAGCTCTCGACTCATTAGCTGAAGGGCTTAGTACCTCCGAGGCAGTTAATCACTCGAACAAAGCACTACCTACTCGCGCGAGGAGCCGAAAGCATCATTCTTCGTCAGGAATGTGAATGTGGGGTGTAAATGTCAAGATTTAGCGAAGTGTGTTTGAGTTGAACCAAGTCATTACGATCGCGACCTCACTTAGATTTCTTTTTCGAATTTGATGATTATATAGGATCTTACCTGATATAAATTCTACTTCAGATATAATATTATTCGCGATGAAGACGTATGAAATTTGTACCACAGTCATTTATTTATATTG
Source organism: Plagodis dolabraria (assembly GCA_963854805.1). Lineage (NCBI taxonomy): Eukaryota > Metazoa > Arthropoda > Insecta > Lepidoptera > Geometridae > Plagodis > Plagodis dolabraria. The sequence goes on from OY978444.1 coordinate 27,080,416, forward strand.
ATTCGGAAATCAAGCAGCATTTTTCCAGTTTGTATGTATTGTAGTGGGTGTTTTTTATCTGGTCCTCTATGACACAAGCCCAAATACACAGATAGGTGCTGGAAGAACAATTTATACTTGAGGTAATCACAAGCCAGGCGGGCATTCGCAAAATACCCTAGTATCATGCCACTAGATGTAACTATAGGTAGGCATAAAAACATATATTAACTGGTGGCATGATCCACGCAGGCAACTCTCTAATCGCCAAGTTACTTTAAAAGATAAAATATTTTTTTTATCTTGTGGGCACGAGTCACTTATTTGGCCGTTTTTTTTTAATATTATTGTTCATTGTTTGTTTATTATTGTTCATCACACTATCATCATTACACTTTCACACTAATATTATGAAGGCGAAATTTTGTGATTGTGTTTGTATCTTTATTCCTTCTTCACCCTGAAATGGCTAGACCATTTTTTATGAAATTTGGTATGAAGAAAGATGAGGCGTCGGATTAACATATAGTATACTTTTTATCATTATCATCATCATCCATCACCATGCGGGTGTAACCACGGGTGTAACTATTATGTTCATAAATAAAATCACTTTAATTGAAAATTGTAGATCGTTATTGACTTGGACCACATCATTAGAGTATGCACGAAGCGCACCGTAGTATGTACATAGAGAGCACATGTATCACACACACATAGGAACACACTTACGTTCATTGTAGGTATGTAAATATTTTACTCGTACTTTGTGTATTTGGATAAAAAAGATCTACCTAAATTATTGGCAAATAAATCTATTTATGTCACACGCTCCGAAAAAGAATGTGTTCCTCATGGTGTATTTTAAATATTTAATAACGTTTGCAAAATTGAATATGTTTTGGATAATTTTCATATCTACAAACAAATCGACAAGGCCGTAAGCACAGTTATATATATTTGTTACATATAACTGTACTGTAGCTGATGATTTATAAATAAATAAGGTGAGTCGTGTATGGCCTCTATGCATGCCACATGCAAATACATACTATTGCGTGGAGTTGATGCGCGCTATATAATCGAATTCGGATCATGCTTCAAGTTTACGCTTGCCTATATAAACTTTGAATTTGTCCACTATTACACCACATAACAACATTAGCAATTAAGTACTGTGTTTCAAAGTCTTGACTATAAAAAAAATAATAAAAAACCATTTTTGATGTGAATTGGTTGTTTAATTTAATGATGCAGTCATAATAACATTTGGCCTAATTCATAGAAATCGACACAGCCCAGGTCTATGCTTAAAACTAAGTAGTGGTAATCAGAAGCCTTCACCACGAAATATTTTTGGGGGCACCTTCATATAATAAACTGTCAGAATCTAATTCTTGAAGACTGCAGTCAGCGTATACAAATTTTGGACATATCTATTTAAATGCACGAGCAAATTATTTGATACTAAATAAAATATGACTAATATTTCGAAGGTGTTTGATTTTTATCAAGCCATTCGCAAGCTAATAATCACGCCTCAAACCTTACCGTATCCAATCACTCTGCCAGCCATGTGGGACATGTTCCACGTTTCAGGACTTATTGACAATATATAATTTGAAGTCAGTAGGGAAAGTGTGTTCATTTACTTTAGTTCGACTAGATCTTTATATTATGAAAAGGTTTAGTACAAGCGCTCGTAGTCGAACTTACCTAGTCATTCCAAATTGGGTAAACAATATTGTCTGCGGTTATCATACCTACTTGGATGGGCGACCGCTAGTGACACTTACCATACTTCCGAACTTCGAAGGGCACGTTGATCCGTCGGGCCCAATTGTTGTTTTAGTTTGGCAGACGTCAGGCTATGTCCGCGTCGGAGCCCCTCGGCCGGCCTAAAAACTCCGGCTTTTTGCAAAGCTAACCTTCAACTAAAAAGCACCTAATCGGATGTTCTAATAGAAAATTGCAGTGTCAGCATCTTTGTTCTGCTTGACGCTGAATAGGCCACTCCAAGACGTTGGTTCTTACATCACTCGCCCAGTAATTTTACTTGCTACCGTGCCCTTCATACCTTCGTACCTAAACAGTAGTTCTGCTTAGAGGCAGAATATCTGACAATGGATGAATTCACCAACATCTTTGGCTAAAAAGAAATTCCACTATCATCTCTTACGGACACTTAACATAATCTAACACTCCGCAATAAAAAAGAAACTTGCGCATCAACCATAATCTCAACAACAAGAGATGCAAATTTAAACCAATAGAAAGATTAGCACCTGACAAATTACAAACTATTGTTATCAAGTTGACTATTCAACTAGCATATCTAATAAATTTATTGGTAGCAATAACTGTGATTAGAAATATCAACTCAATGGATGAAACATTGATTTTTTTAAATTAAATGCATAGCTAGCATTGCCAGAGCATGTGAGTACATTCACAAAGTGTGCGAGATCGCTCCTACACTCAAACACAGTATAAAGTAGAAGTTATATAGTACGGTACGATCAGGCTGTTTAATTACCATAATTAATTAGATCCCACAGCGCAGACGCGGTGAGAATAGAGGATTGATGGCGGTAACATATCGCCACCATTACTGAGGTGACGAGTATCGTATTTTTAAAAGCCCGCCATTAAGCAGTTTTTGTGTCCGACTGGTATGATACGGGGCAATCAATCATCGTAATGTGCCGGGTTAGGCTAGGCTTAGACCGTTACTAATTGTTAGGAAAGTTTCCGTTTGATTGTTGGATGCAGAGTTCTTTTTAAAACCGAAATCAAACGTAAAATCAGTAAATAATAACAAATATTTTTTAAATATTTTAAGAAAACATCAAATTAATATTTTAATAAAACACTTAAAAAATACAAAAATATATCTAGTGACAATTCCGCCCAACCTACCTGCCAAGCCGACGTGACGTCACATACGCCACGCAGCCAAACCAGAAGTTTTTTTTTGAGATATATTTTTGTATTTTTTAAGTGTTTTATTAAAATATTAATTTGATGTTTTCTTAAAATATTTTAAAAAATATTTGTTAATATTAAATATGGATTTCCGCAAAGTAACGCCTGAATCTATTCATTAAAATCAGTAAAATGAAAAATTTAACTTAAATTTGTCTAACTGCTTTTATTGTAATAGCTGTAGTGTTGTATATAGTTCGTATTATTTTGTTAATAAAGGCATACCGCCGGTAAAAAAAGGTAATTTTTTTACCGCCTTTAACAAAAATTAGAGCTGAATATTTTTACGATAGTAATAATGAATCTTTAAGAGAAAGCAATGAGTCCTTTATGTACTAATTTGGTCTTTTACCTAGATAATGTCACTTTATTTCAAATTGTACAACATTAAGGGCGTCTGCTGCGTTAAGCGGGCGTCAGTCGCGGGTGTCCGTCGCGGGGACCCGCGCCATGCTCCGTCGCGGACAATTTTAACCCGTCGCGGACGCCCGCGACGGACGCCCGCCTCTCGCAGGCGACATTGGACTTCTAAAATGTCATCAATAATACTGTTTGTTATCAAATTATGGAACAGACTGTACAAGCACGAAACGTGCGGCACGGATAACACAACGGCGCTGACTGATTTTATAGAAACATCTCCGCTCGCGTGCTCCGTCACACGGACACCCGTCGCCCGCGGGGCGGGTCCCGCCGCCCGCGCCGCGTGCGACGGGGGACCCGCTGCACGCAGCGCTGATCTATGAGATTACAAGAAACAGCAAGCCGCGCGGGCGCCCGCGCCGTGCACCCGCTTAACGCAGCGGACGCCCTTAGATATTCCATAAAACTTCGTAAGTATTAATTTTCGTTAGGACAGTAAAACCTCAATAAACCTAAGAGATTGATGTTTAAATTAAAGGAATATGTTCCTTCCAGGAACTCCTTAGTCTTAAAATCACTGAAATGGTTACGTATATCTCTCATTTTTTTGTCAACCGCCAAGATTATTTCAGTAAGCAGAATGGCAAGCATTCTCGGGTACGTAGTACGTATTCTTAGAGGGTGGTACGTGTCAAAGACAGCTTCAATAATAGATATTGTAGGATCACTGATATAACGGAATTGCTGTATTTTTCATATACTAGTGGCCCTATGAGCTAAGGACCTAGTTACTGAAATATGTTTGTTTACGTATTCAACATCCAACATTCCCCATTTCTTGACCGCTTTAAAAATAACCAAAAACTGATAAGACAAAAAAGATTCCATATCTTATCCATCTTCCACATATAACCTGCTCACAAAATTTCACAAGGTTTTTTTTTTATAGCTTATAGGCTAACCTTTGACCACTATCTCACCTGATGTTAAGTGATGATGTGGTCGAAGATGTTGTACAGGCTAGCCTACAATAACTGGATCTAAAGGACAGCTGCAAAAAAAATTGATTGGTTGAGAAATGTGGAGGACAACAGCCGCACAAGTTCGTACAGACATCCGGAAGCATTTTTGCCCACGCTGAAATAGAGACGCTTTGCTCGTTCAATAATTAAAAATCCAGAAATATTATCGTCTGTTTATACCTGAGAGTAAGTAGGTAGGGGTATACCACAAGTTTTGCCAGATGTGCTTTGGAGCTGTGTAATAGGCGGTGGGACTACTGCCATCTAATGGGTATGAAAATTCAGCTTTTGGATTGTCACAGACAAAAATCTTTGTCAGTTCACACAATATGTTATTATATTTGTAACTAATAAGTACCTTTCGCCAAACATTTAACAAAAATAGAAAAATCGTTTGGAACGACTGCAGTAAAGATATCGATATTTTATGGAGTTTCTGTGTCATTTTTCTCAAGGCACATTATGGTCCACTTCGGAAGTTATTGGAGCCCTAAATAAATACATTCCTCGGTTAATCGACGGTGAACTCAAGCAACAAGGGGAGACTGGACGGTATACATTTCTGGGTTGCGGAAAAATAATGTTAAGATATTAATATGCAATGAAAAACTCAAGTTTATGGAGTGTTACAAAATTACAAATTTACGACAGAAAAAAATATAGTCATGTGCGGGATTCGAACCCGCGTCCATGGCACGGTATACGTTATAACTTATAACGCACAACGGAATATAAATTGCCGTAAGAAATATAGGTAATTGTACTGTACAAGCCAGATCATCCACTGCGGAAGACCCTCTTGTGGGGGGGTTTGCCATAATCCCCGCTATTGGCAGGCGACTTGAACAAGACAGCAGTTCTTAAGAAGCCGCAGCTGCCCACCTTCACAAAGGAAACATGCATCAGCTACATGAGATGTACCTACTTTGTTAAATGAAGTGACCATAGAAAATTTGTTTTGCCCTTATTTTTTTTCTTTTTTTATGCTTGACAGGTTAGCCTTTGACCACTATCTCACCTGATGGTATGTGATGATGTGATCGAAGATGTTGTTCAAGCTAACCTAGAATTACTGGCTCTCAATGACAGCTGCCGGAACTCACCGTTAGGTGCTTGGCGACAGATTTTCCACTTGAGGGTGGTAGCTAGCCAGGCGGGAATTCGCAAAATGCCCTACCACCATGCTATAACGACTGCCATCCTAAAACAACAACCGGGACCGACGGCTTAACATGCCCTCCGAAGCACGGAAGCGCTCAGTAGTAATGTCACCAACGGTCACCCATCCAAGTCATTTTGTTTCTATATTTGTTACATTATAGAAACAAAAATATATAATGTACAGACACAGTTCTATTACAGTTTAGTTAGAAATATATATATACATATATATATTTACGAATGTATTCTGTATGACAGTGGTATCACGCGGTACCTAGAGCGTGACTTGTGAAGCCCCCACTATTTCCGGAACTATTAATCATTTCTAAGGCGAAGCTTTCTAATATACTAGCTTCGTTTTTATTACACCACCTGTTTTTTTGGAACATTTATACGTATCATATAATATTTGTCTACTTTCTATCCAATTTGATCATGAAAAATAATTTTCTAATTTTCAAAGAACATTTACTGTACGTAGAGCTTATACCTGAATTTTCTTGTTGGTTGTATATAAAGCGATAGCACATTTTAGTATTAACTGGATAGCATTACATGCAGGTGATACATTTCATTCAAAAATACCTAAATTTTTGAATGAAATGTACCTAATTGTTATGATGCGTGATTAATAATCTTTAGTTTTATATATTGTTTAGTTCTGTTCAAGGAGTTACTCGTAAACTATGCAATTGTGTATGCTAAGGACACACAGCACATGGGTGCAACTTCATTAAGCGCGTTCACCCTCTTATAGTCGCTTTTTATGACTTCTAATGGATGACAAATCATTAAACATACTGCCGGGAACTGTACACAATCATCAATAATATTGACCCTAGCGAAATTAGCATACCTATCCTAAGTCAATTCGAACCTACTCAAAGTTTCGACCAACAATATTCCCTAAGTAGGTCTCTAGCAATCAGGCTCACAAATCACTACAAGACTGAGCATAAGGCGTAAACACGGCCGCTTATCTGCGTTATTTACGAGCCCGGCACGGCGGCGACCGGCCGGACCGGCGGCAATCGCGATATATTGTCGATTTCCGGCCACGCTGGCGAGTAATACGCATCCGGAACGCCCTGGGTTACGCCCTGAACCGCATGGATTACGCGCTGTCTTAGGAGCTATAAAAAAACCTAAGGATATGGAAAATTCAGATAATACGTACTGCAACTTAAGTTTTATGGGGATTATATACAACTAGTAGCCCGCCCCGTGCCCCTGGCTTCGCACGGATATTTTGAATATAACCTATTTTAATCAGCGATAGTGTAGAATTCGAATGGTGAAAGAATTTTCTAAATCGGACAAGTAGTTTCAGAGCCTATTCAATGCAAACAAACAATCAAATCTTTCTTCTTTATAATATTAGTTTCGTAACTTCTTGTTGGTTTGGACATAGCGCAACTCGGAGAATACCTACGTACTTTTTTACAAAACGTATCTTTCAAATCTTTCCCCGATCTAAGTACAAACTATTTGAATGTCGAAATCCATGAAAAATGGTTTATACGTGAAGCAGCACAAAATCAATACCCGAACTCACTGTTGCTATTTATTATTGCCCATATATGGTCTTATGCATACCCAGTCAATTGAAAAATCGGGTTTGTTAAAAGCAAATTCTGTTGGAGGTTGGTGGAGATGCGTTTTTGTCGCGTTAGAATCTCTAGGTCTAGGTTCGATCCCCTGGATAAAGCTTTTTTTTGACTAATAAATTCGCAGTAGCAGTCCGGAATCTGAAGCTGTGGTGCCAATTGACCTCTTTATTACGTTGGGACCATAGGACGTAAGTGGGTGTTAAAAGATGCTCCTTACAGGCATACCGATATGTATAAACAATTTCAATCTTGATAGCTATTAGTGACTAAAAACAATCATGCTTTCACAACAAATAAAAAATATTGTAGGCCCTGAAACACACAAACCAAGTTACACAAACTTACTATGCTCACTAAATTTTTTATCCCTAACCATATAATCGTTTCCCGAGTTGGCGCGCATTTTTCGCATTATTAAGTGGTATTCGTAATTAATAAGCCGTAGGGCGGGCGGCGGCGGTAGGAGTGTTCTTGAGAGCACGCGTGCCGCCGCCCGCCCCGCGACCGCTAATTGTACTTCATTCGTACTTAAAACCTATCATTACTCTTGCCATTGCACGCGCTGCCTTTAATACGTAAATTTATAAATTATTTTTTACAGCAATTTATCATTAGTTTAATATAGACATGGCATGATAGTTTCGACTACTGAGCTTCTGTCGATACTATTTTTCGCAACTTAGCGCTGTGTAACAATTTAAATGTATAAATAATTCTATTCATAAACATTTATATATATGTACACGTAATAGGGACATAGCCGTATAGACAAAATAAATATTAGAATTCTAACTCAAAAAGAGAGAATAAATTATAAGAATATATCTAAGATTCGTTTGTTATACTAATTACATTCATGAATAGGTACTTTATGAATATATAGGCCAATAATTAATTTAAAACCAAATCACTGAATAAAAACTAAAAAGCTTCCTTGGGTGAATTGGACCGACGCAGCTATTCCGTGCAGCCACATGTACAAAAAAATATGTACATGTATTTTTTGGTTAGGCATCTATTATTAAAAAAAGTTCAGCTTAATTCAGTCGGAGATCCAGTGCGATTGGCAGATTTTTATTATTTGTTGTTAAATAAGTTTTTTAGTTTATGAACCAAATATATACTATTATTAATGCAACCTACAAAATATTATTATTAAAGACAAATATCCAAAAACCTAACTACAATATTTTTGCTTTAACTAGATGTCGTACCAAAAATGGTTTGCACCTGATAACCTTTTATTTTTTAAATTAAATCAAATGTGTTATTGGTAAAATTAGATTTACCTATCATAAATACAATCATATACAATAAACAATTTTATAATATAACGAGAGTGGTAAAGTCATTTTTTGAAAATTCTCTCAATTCGTAATAAGCCTTACTACTAACAAGTAGTATATTTAGTTTTCTTATATATATATTTTTGGAAACTGCACTTCTTATATATCTACAGGTAGGTGGTTTTAAAAGTTAGGACAATAAAATTCAAAGCATTTCGTTAGCGATTTCTTCCCGAGAACAGAATGGAGAACATCGTAGAAAAGATTATTGTACTGTATCACAATATAAAATTAACCAAAAATTCCAATAAAATTAATGAAGATGAACAGAACATCACGTCCTTTAGAGGAAACCTACATTACTACATATTATATATTCAAAATTATTTTACTTTTTGAAACTCAAATATTTGGATATTACAAGTATATGTCAGAAATTTACCAAACAGAAAATATTTTAGTGGCGGAATTTCAAATGTAAAGAACGTAGATACATTGTTTACTGTGTAGGTAAAATGTGGGATATCATTAGCCGGGGCCAGCGATGGGCCACGACATTTATTTTACGGTTTCCGGCAATAAAAGTGATCCACTGCCTGCATTCTGCAGCGTTGCCCGGCGGTCAACACACGGCTGCTTAAGCCTATGGAAATGGCTGATTGAATATTTTTACCCTCATAGAAAAGAATTACAAAACATCGTAATTTGACATTTTATTATATTTAAATAAATCTTATAGCTCGTGTTGATTCGTGTGACCACAATAATGCACGCAAATGGTGCACGTCACTATGAAGCCATACTTAAAACGCATGGCAAAAACGTGAAAACGTTAAATTATTTGTAGCTGCGTCAAAATACGCTACAGACATCGTCATTGTTTTTTAGTGGAGAAATTAAGGAAACTCGTGCAGCACGTGTTTCGACACAGTTCCATTTAAAACGTGATTAAATTTTGGTAAAGCAATACGAAAAATTTAATAGGATTCTTCCGTTAGTATCATGACGCAGAAAACAAGGAAAAACCACGCTCAAAACAATAATTATATTGTTTTGAGTTTTTTTATAATTGTTTTGATAACAAAACAACGCTTGACGCTTGTTTACTGTTCTGTTTACCTTTTTTAATATTAAGCTCAGCCCACTCTAAAACACTGGTAAACATTACGTAAATATTTCCATTCATTGAGAAAGAAACAGTTTTTTTTTTCTTTTTACACGAACTTAATACTGGTCTTTTTTAAAATTTATAACTACATATACATATATATTTTTAATTAAATGAATGCCAATGCCAAATAGTGTGTTAAAATATAAGTTTTTATGTAGTAACATTTCTTTACATACCAGGCCTTTTTCTTAAATGCAGCAATAAGGTCATGCAATTTCATATAGAACTTATACTTAGAACATATTCATACAAAAATAATAAATAAATGGAGGCATTTGTATATTGTTCGGTCCTTCACAAACAAATTTAAAATGACTAATCCAGTAGTTTATCTCATTGACTCTTGTCCATAGTCCATGTCCCCACGGAAGTGATAAAGCTTTTTGGCTAAAAAAGCATTCGGGTGGCGATGGCGCGGAAGCAAAGTGGGAACATTCTCTGCTCGAAGATTATCTTGAGTTGAGCCAACCGCGGAAAGATTTCTTCTATCAAGTTACGGTTTCTATAAACTATTAGTAGTAGGGGGGTAGTGGAAGGATAAATATTTTGTTTTTAAGGTCTCGTCAGATTGTATGTGACTAATTTAGTTTAATGTGAAACTTTTGCAATATTAAAGTGTTTTGTGAATATGGTTGAATCAAAGATTACTTAGACCTATATTGTACTGCGTTAGACACCAGAAAAGTTCGGTACAAAAAGCTATCGCTAGATTTACAAAACTGCAGACTTATAATTGTTTTTTGTTTTATTGAATTAAAAAAACCTGTTCTTGCTCTAACGAATATTTTGGTTCGAGTATATAAATAATAATTTATACAATTTTAATTAATTCATGTATTTTTATAAATGTTGTTGTGTTTGGACATTTTGAATAACAAAATCAACTTATTAAAGTATAATATTGCCGACCTAAAAACACGACAGTGACAACGAAATTTAAACAGTAGGTACTGTTTGTTTTAAAGGTGCTAAATGGTGTCACATACCCGGCAAATCACCTGAAAATGAATGAAAATAATGAATTACTTATATATGTAATGAATTACGTAATGAATAATGAATAAAATTAATTAAGTAATGAATTACTTATATAAGTAATTCAACACATACTTATATAAGTAATGAATTACTTATATAAGCAATTCAAAGGGTGGTCGATAGCCAAGCGGGCATTCACAAAATGCCCTTCCACCATGCGGTGAAGCTAAAGCCCGCGGCGGGATTAGAACCATAGTTAACCATAGGTTAACCATACTGCTGCGCGGCAGTCCATAGCCAATGCCACTGAGCCATCACTGCTTCATAAATGTTCAATAATGACTAGACGCAGGACAAATATTTCATTTGACGCTGAAGTGTTGTGCGTGTCGCCAATCCGCGTTCCTAGCGCGTGCTGCCCGCGTGATAGGAAAAACATGTATGAAATTATAGGATGCCGGCAGCCCGCATGCGGGCAAGATCCGCACGCTGTTGGCTATCCGCATGACAGAAAAAGCAGCTTAACCGGGGCATGCTCTTCCGATTGAGCGATTGTAGTGATATCTCAAATTTATCCCTTCACTACTATTATAGGATAAATAGGATAATTTATACGTATTTGTGTTTTATTATGTTATATTGTAATATAAATGTTGTTATAATTTAAATATAGGTAAATTTACAAAATCACAAATTTACTAGAGAAAAATTATAGTCATGTGCGGGATTCGAACCCGCATCCATCCATCCTTTTAGCCGGGGTATGCTCTAACCTTACCTTAGTACAGGTAAATTTATTATTGTGTTTTCTAATTTAATATCGATTTGACATCTTATCTATTTAATGTATGATTCGTTTAAATTTCATAATATGTATAATGTACTCATAATTTTTTTAATGTTATTTTTTAATGTTTTTATGTAAATATCTTGCATCCAATGATAGCAGAGATAGCGGACAACTCTATTTAAAGACCATTACTTGTAATATACCTATTCTCGCAGGACTATGAATGAATGAATAAATAAATAAATATAATGATGATTAAACTTCCAAAGCTAAGCTTAATGAAGACAGAGCACTACGAAAAAAATCGGCCATGTGCGAGTCGGACTCGCGCGCGAAGGGTTCCGTACCATTATCTATACAACATTATACACTACATTTCTTAATCGTTACCGGGTCTATTCACGCACGAATCAATATCAAAATAAACATATTTTGACTAACTTCGACGTTTCGATCAAGTTGCAGTCTACTCGTGACCACGGTCAATGCAACTTTATCGCAACTGCGAGGTTAGTCAAAATATGTTTATTTTGATATTAATTCGCGCGTGAATAGACCCGGTAACGATTAAGATATATGAGTTTAGTTCACGAAAGTTTAAATAAAAGTATTATACACTATATTATAACCTATTATTTTAATTTTCAAGAAAGTTTAGGACCCCTTGAGATCGACTCGCACTTGGCAGATTTTTAGTATTTCTTGTTATAGCGGCAACTAAAATACATCATCTGTGAATATTTCAATTGTCTAGCTATCACTATTCGTGAGAAACAGCCTGATGACAGTGACTGACAGACGGACAGTGGAGTCTTAGTAATAGGGTCCCGTTTTTACCCTTTGGGTACGGAACCCTAGAAACAAGAAGTATACATATTTTTATCTAAATGAATAGTGAAAACTGACCGTGACCGGTCCGCAGACTACAATGGGCTATCGACAATTGACTCAATACCCTATTTCCTGTGAATTGGCTTCATTTCCTTTTTATCAACGATGCTCATTTATTTTATACCTACTTTTCGGTCCAGTAATGCAGTGTTACGTTGATTGATATTAATAATTTCAAGTTGGGTATGGAATATGATAATAATGAATTACTTATACAAGTTATTCATTATTTTGATGAGACACGCACAACACTTCAGCGTCAAATGAAATCTTTGTCCTGCGTCTAGTCATTATTGAACATTTATGAAGCAGTGATGGCTCAGTGGCATTGGCTATGGACTGCCGCGCAGCAGGTCCACCCATGGTTCTAATCCCGCCGCGGGCTTTAGCTTCACCGCATGGTGGAAGGGCATTTTGTGAATGCCCGCTTGGCTATCGACCACCCTCAAGTGGAAAATCTGTTGCCAAGCACCTAACGATGTGTTCCAGCAGCAGTCCTTGTGAGCCAGTTAAATTACAGCCACATGAGACTTAACAACTAGGTACTTATGTATCAAGGTGAGGGGCGCAGTGCAATTCGTGACTTCTGACGAAATGTATCTGTTATAAGCAGAGGTTAGTCTGCTTAACATCAGGTGGGCCTCGAGTTTGTTCCGTCATAATAAGAAAAAACATTTTAATAAGCCAGGACCGTGCTATTGCCGGCATGTGGACGGACGAATACGCATGACAGGAAAGCCCTTATAGGGACGGATGGTAACAAGTAAGAATTCCGCTAGTAGTTCATATTTTTGTTTTCTTTGTAGTTATGAAGTTTTTTTGCTTAGCAGACAAAAATTACAATATTAGAATTATCGAGTTGCGTCATCGTAAACCAGTTTAGATCGTAAACAAGCTAATTGGTAAATTAGTCTTGTTTGTAGTTCAATTTAGTTTGTTCCTTCTTCTTTTATTTTTAACTATACTGTTAAGTAAAATAATTGAATTATTGATAATCATACTTATAGACTGAAATTCAGACTTTGTTAAGCTTAAATAATTCGCTCATCAATCTGTTTTAATTATACCTAAATGTCAACATATAAAATAACTTTCTAAGATTTATAATACTAACGTAACTTGGCAAGATCTGTAATGGATAGTAGACATTTTAGATGTCACTTACGTTTTCAATCAAATCGGCTCGTATCCCAAATCGGCCAAGATCTGAAAAAAGGGAAACGTCACTTTAATCATACAGAGAGACCAATTACAAGATTAAACTTTTCATCACAATGCGAACTAAAATCCACTCTACACGAACCAATCTAATACACTTTGGCAAAACAGAAATTAATCAGAGCACAGTTGGGTAGGGGTAGGTGGTCCCCTATTAGAAAATGATTTAGTCCGGAGGCTCAATTCTGCTAAATCAGTTGTGTCTATCCCATCTAAGATGTGACGAAATGTGGCTTTAGAGCTGTGACTAAAAGTATAAACATGTGTAATATGCTAAGTTTAATTTCAATAATAAATAATAGTAACTAAAAGATAAACTAGCTGATATCCGTCATCACATCACCGTATGCCTGTGACTCATTTTTATTTACAGGTTGCAGTATTGACCTTCTATTGACTGAAACTTAAAGGTCATCAGCAAAAAATGAATACACTGACAATCGTTATATAGGAAGTATTAATTTGCAGAATTGTACTCCAGGAGTCCATCGACCCTCTTTCCCTGCAATTAGTTGCGCAGAACAATGTGCAGTGATTTTTAAATGATCGACCTCGTCGCCATCTGGCGGGGTCAGTCAATTCTAGTAATATCAGTAATTGCTGGTACTGACACAGTGATTATATGGGCAGGCATATTTATTGTTATTTATATAAAACCTTGACATATCGACACCTGTTGTCGTTGTTTTAATTCAATAAAGTCAATCAGATTATAAAAGGGGTGTCAAAAAAAACCCTTTCAACTAAACTTACTGAAAACCAATATCCATATTTAAGATAGGTATTTTCTTTATATCTTATAATAATGTATGATTGAAAAAAAATATTACAAAAAGGTGATGTCACGATACAACACTAGAAATAGGCACTAAATAGCATTGCGTCAGGATTTAGATTAGCAAAGACAAATAAAAAAATATTTGTTAGGGCATGTCGTGTATTTTATATACAGTTCAGAATTCCCAAATGGAAAACGGAAGCTGCGGGCAAACATACCTTCATTAAAAAATCATCAGTACTTCGGTACTAATATTATAAATGCGAAAGTAACACTGTCTGTCTGTCTGTTACGCTTTCACGCCAAAACTACTGGACCGATTTGAATGAAATTTGGTATAGAAATAGTTTGAGACCCGGGAAAAAACATAAAATAGTTTTTATCCAACTGCGCAAAAAGAGGACAATGTTATTGCGCGATAACCAACATACGGGCGGGCGGAGCCGCGTCCGGAAAGCTAGTATTACATAATCGTCTAAATAAGGCGATAAAATGCTTGGAACATTTCATTTTTGCCAAGCCACCGTCAGTCACCAATGTAATGAAAATATTATTATAAACTTATTACATACAGTATATAATATTTTCATTACTTAAGACGAACATAAGTTTCAAATTACAAAGATATTTAAAAAGAATAGCGCCATGTTTCTTATATATTCTCATCTCACTGAGGTTCTACCGTTTTTGGTGATTTCAGCATCAGAATACTTTAATTGTAATATTATTGTAACTGATCTCTATAGGAGCGTTTAAATTTAATAAATGATAATGTTATCTTAGGTTTTCGAGATTATTACACATAGTAATTAAACAACTTTAAACGTCACTCCGTGACCACGATCACTACAAAGTGTTTGAAATGTCGGGAACAAAATAATGATAAATATACGCGATTTAAACCGTTTAAAGATGTTTAATTACTACTTTTAATAAATGAGTTTTACATTATTTTTATACGAGCTACTCCACAAAAAAAAATTAAATATCAATATTTTGATGTAGTGGCTAAAATTATTATGTATCTGAATTCAATTACTGTGACATATTTACGTACACAAAAGGAGAAAATTAAAATAAAATAAACAGAAAAGGAGAAGTTATAGAAAAGAAGAATAATAAAAGAAAGATGGTTATATTATGAGACAAAAATGTTCGCAGAAACACGTAAAATATCATGTCTACGTTAGCTAAGATTGCTGTAAGGTTTACTGAAAAGTTATATAAATAGATACTCGTCTTTCTGAAACTAAAACTACCCTGAAACTTTTTATCTCCAGGTACAATTAAGCTACTCCAAATAGACAATTTCCTCACGGATAATTTCAGCTCTTTAATTTGGCACAGGATATTATTAAAGGCACTCAGCTTAATTTGCCAGCATTACGTTCGCTTCGATGTTCATTGGCGTTGGAAATTAATATTTCGCGCCGATATCAAAAGTTCACGCTCAACTACCCACCCCCGGGGGTCGGCAATACTCATAACTAACGGACCAATTGTCAGGTAAAATGCGCTTATATTATTATTTTTACCTTACATCTGGGATCAAACGTTGTCAGGGAGACGCGACTGGGTAGTGATGTCCCCCTTTTGAGGGGCCGTATTCCTGTACTTTGGTATTAGTATAAAAGTGTTGTTGTTATATAGTCTGTGTTGCTGTGATTGTTAACTAACACCACGATAAGATACATAGGACTAGTAAATAATAAGAACGAAATGATAAATTCGAAGTATGATTCATCATTACGGTAGCTTAGGTAGGAAGACCAGTCATTACCCCAGGGATGGGTGTATGCATGTTTGTATATCGCTCGCGGTTCAAATTTTCCTTTCATTGAATTTTGCGACATTTTCAAACCGCCAACGCAATGCAGACCACGCTTATAAAGTAATAAGCAAGATTTTTAAGTAATATATATTATTACAACAATGTTGAGGTGTAATTTTACATCATTATTTTGTCATTCTTAACCAATAAACTAAGTTAAGCAACTTGCGCTGCGGCTATGACTTGGATGGATGACTTTACTATTAAATGCATCCGTGTTTCAGAGGCACGATAAGCCGTCGTTGGTCCAAGTCCAGGATGGCCGTCGTAAAGAATATCAGTCGCCAAGCACCTAAAGGTGTGTTTCGGAAGCAGTTCTCGAGAGCCAGTAATTCAAGGTCAGCCTCATCATCGTCTTCGACCACATCATCAAGTACCATCAGGTGAGATAAATGCTCAAAGGCTGTCAACAACTATAATATAAAAATTAAACATATTACCAGCGAATTTCTTACCTCCATAACAGTACCACAGAAAACTTAATTTTTTTTATGTGCAAGAACTGCTAGACACTGAACGGTACCTATTTAAATAAGACAACTGACCTATTAAATAATGACCTATTAGATACTGCGCTGTTCATCAACTACAAAACTAGTGAACAAAGGTGGTACACAGATGAGTTCCTAAAGGGGATTGCCGGATTATCTGGAATTATTCACGTGTCATAAAGTGCAAATTACATCGGAAACACGTGCCGTAGTCTGTAATATGGTGACCCCAGCCCTAGGTTGCGTTTACTGAAAACAGTAGTTGCCACTGAGTGTATGTTAGGCATAGAAGTAATCTCACAATTGTATTTCTGTTGCATATGAAATCATTGATAATTGTAAATGGACAGTTTTTGATAGGAAGATCTGAGGGCTTATAGTTAATTTTGTGTACAAAATAACATAAAAGAGTGATTTCACTCTAACACTACAAAAAAAAACTAGGAAACATGCAGCCGTCTATTATTATTTAACCTTATTGGTTTGAATGGTTTAATTAATTAATATAAAAACAAAAAAATGCAGTTCATGCGGAAATGCCATTTTTGGAATCTACACAGGTAATGAATATTTTTTAACATAAAATTAGAATTTTTGAAAGTAATTTATCGTGATTTTCACGCTTTTTGTTTAAATGTTGTAATAAGTTTTTAAATTTTGGTTAATCACAATTCATTGGTAAATTCGCTAAAAGGTTTATGAACTAATTAAGCCATATTGCGTAAAAGTATTTGCCCTTGTTACGTCTGTATATTAGTGAAAAAATACACACAGTAGAAAGCAAGATTTCATAGTTCTAACCAAACGAAATTAATAGTGCATATACATTGATTTCTCCAATGTTTTTCATGAACAATTATTTCAACATCACTAAACAAATAGCGTCATCGAGGCATATTGAGGTTCGACGGGCGTCGGTACGTCAAGCACCTATTAAATTCTGAATGAGAGGTTAATCCGCAATTACCGCCTAGTTATCGCCGGAAGACGGCGGAGATAGTTAGGGCCCGGAAAATATTCCGTTCACTAATTATTCCGCGTAATTAAACGCGGCATTATCGCGACGCCGCCGCCACCTGCCGGCATTGTGCGCGCTGATTTACTGCGATCCGCCCGCGATGCCGCTGCGATTCCAATGCGGACGCACGCCGCTTTTTGCACCAATTCATTATCGAATTGCTCGTGTTTAATAATTGCTGTGAAATTAATCTGAAGGGCCATCGATCGGTAGTTGGTTTGTAAGTTTTGAACTGGTAATAAAAAGGGAAATACTTATAAAAATGTTTTCAACGCAAACTTACAATTTCATATATTATGTGCACAATAAAGTAGCAGATGACGATGTTATTATTAGTCATGTTAAGAAACTAGTAATTTGTTAGACTACTAGTAGAAGTTTTAGCGAATGAATACCAAAAAAAAAATATCAACTACAAATTACGAGTAGGTACCTACCTACTTACAGAACTGTACATGTACAAAATATTTATACAAAAATATATATTTATAAAATTAGCTTAATTAAACAAGATTTGGTAGAAGTATCTTAACACCCACATTTCTCCAGATAGATTTGGTATCTCATGTAACAGGGGACGACCATAATGCACAAACATGCACAGTTATACAACTCGGGACCAAGATTCCTCGTAAAAGCGACGATATAAGCGATTTGACCGACATGGCAGAACCAAACATTATAAACCTTATTAACGTCGGTAAACAAATACGATCTCATCGAGTCACAAATGCGTGGAAATGATTCCGATATTAGTCAGATTCCTTTAGAATACCTAAAACTCTAAGGAGCTTCATTCCAAAACTGCACCAACAATATGAAATATCTAATACTTGCACGAAATGTCAGATATAAACATTATCAATCTAAGTTGCATTGGCAAAAAAATTTGATCTCGTCGAGTCACAAATGCGTGGAAACGATTTCGATGTTAGACAGATTTTTGTAGGATACCTAAAAATACCTACATTGCCTAAAACGCATAATTCCTTTAGATTTTCCCTTAGTCTATTATTTCCTTGAATATAATATTAATAATAAATTAATTTATTACACCACTATTTTTATGTCTAGCTTAAAATTGCAGATTTTTTTCAGATGAAACTAACAATTCCACACAAATTTAATAACACAATTAAGATAAATACTTTTGTGCGTAGAGACAAACCCACACTTGGAATCTCTATATCGAACATATTGTGTGTGTGTCAAAAACATTTTTGAATGTGAGTTACAAGTCAGAAGCACAATAATACGTCTGGCCCACATCCACATTATCCTTGGATAAACATTTCCGACGATATACTCGTACTAACAAGAACGCGAAATATTTGCAAGATGAAAAAAAAAGCAGCAGCGGCCAACAATATAGGTCGCTATCAGGTCCCCGGGTCCTCTTATTACTGCGGCCTCTAATTTTCTCCGGGAAATTCCTCTTATTTTCCCAACATCCCAACGGAGACAGCCTACTTCTGAGAATGGAACGTTCTTCCGCACGAAATTAAAACCCATTTGCAACCATTTGGATTTTTACGTAAGTATTGTTTTAAAGATTCTGTAGAATAAACTTGAGAGTAAAGACAAATGGAGTTTAAATTTCTCACTAAACGTAGTAAACACAATTTGTTTGGTTAAACTAGAGAAAAATCAATCCATTAATCATTTCTTAACTGTTCGATTTAATATTTTACTTCAGATAACAGATACCAAACAAAGGCTGGCTCAGTAACGAAACAAAGGATTGAACACGTATAAAATAACTTATATTAAAAAAGCAATTGAGTAGGTACCTCGCGAAATTAGCAGCAACTTCGCTTACTATGAATTAGAAATAACAAGCTGACACAGTATTTAATGAATCCAAAAAAATCTCAGACATCTTGCTAGCACGCAATCACGCAGGCTCGCAATTAAATTTAATTAATCCAGTATTACGAAATATTAAAATTTTCTTAATTGAAAATATAATTTTGCGTCTCGTTTATATGGTTTAAATATAGTGTCTCTTATACATGTACTTAAGCATAAGCTCATTAGTAATTACGAGGCCTGGCGCGGACGCGGGGCTAAATATTTTCTCGAGCCGCCCGCCTTGCTGCCGCCGCCCGCCGCGCACCGCCCTGGCCGCAGTAATTAAAAGAACGGAGCTCGAGGGGCACCCGGGGAAAATCAAAAAATTATTATTGTTCACGCATATTTTCTTCGAGAAAAATATTTTCGGTGGGAAGTGATTAGTATTTAGGAGATTGCTTAATTACGAGTATATGGCGGCGTTTAACTCATATTATACGGAACGCGTTTTTTATGTTTAACAAACTTTTATATAACGGATATTATTATAATTGGGCTCTTCTTCTATCTATCTACTTATTGACTTTAATAAAAATAATGTTATCTTATCTACGTACAGATACATAAGAATGCAGATACATATATATATATATATATATATATATATTGACAAGAATCAACGAAGGAATTTACATTTATAACTATACATAAATACCTATTCACCACTACCAACCACAAGAACTGAGGCTAACTTTATCGAGTCCCTTGTAGTTCTTTTAATGTTTTTATAACTTTTCTATCTATCGTTTTGAAACAAGAATTATTTAGATTCTTGTATCTCATCATTTTTCTAGCACTATCTCATGTATGTGAAGTGTTTTCTATAACAACAAAAAGGACAACACAGGAACATTAGGAAGAAAGCTTTTGGTTTTACGGCTGTCAGGGTGCACTAATGCCTACTCTCCTTGAAAATACTCTTGTGTACTATGCCTGCCTCATGGTAAATAAAGTTATTAAAATTGTGGTGCCCTTATCACGTGGTCGTGAGGTAACCGCTCCTACAGCTATTATTTCGCTTTTAAGACAATCATAGGCATATGAAACAGTCCTTACATACGAGTAACTATGTGTTGTTTATCAACGTTAAAATCATCACAAACAGAAATGAAACTACGACGAAAATCAGCAGAATTTTCTTAATGAGGTAAAGAAAACAACGCGTAGTCGTCAAGTGGCGCGTCATTAGCGCACCGAGCGTCAAGCGGAGCGGCCGCGGAAGCGGGAGCGGGTGACAAAGCCGCCTGAATTAATGACACCTCGTGAAAAGCTGAGATGAGTTATTTTCGAGAGGAAAAGGCAAACTTGAAGTGCCGCGGTTGTTTTACACGCGCGCTGCCGTTTTGTTTGAACTAATGAGGTCAATAGTCGCGGGGAGCGGTAACAAGTTACCGCCTCATGTTTGTTGCTAAAGTTTTTTTGCCAAGTGTGATTTCAAAACCTTACCTGCTAACTGTTCCTGTACATTTCTGTATGCATGGTAACTTTACATATGAGTAAAGTATGTACTTTGGAGGGATCTGATTATTTGTATTCTAGCTCCTATTATCGACCAAAAATAGTAATCAATAAATATTATCGGGTTAATAAGTTAGTCATCAACAGACACATGGTTTCTGTAGTTTGTGTGTCCACTCACCGCTGAACGGTTAAACGAATTGTGATGAGCCTCGATTAGGACATAGTCCGTTAGGTCTTATGTTCTTGGGAAGCAAGAACATTACCAAAGCTAGCACCTACTAAATACAATTTACAAACAAAATCAATGTCTTACCGTTATCACTTTGAGTGTAATGTCTATGTAGGTAGTTTAAAAAAGGGCACGATTGGAAGTCAACGCCTAGATACTTATAAATATTTTATGTTTGGCAACGCACGTCTTTCATGTAGAATATTGGTTCCATTTGAATTTAATCAAGTAATTTTTCAGTTAAACTCAATCAACTGAAACCTGTATTTGCAAATATGCCTTAACAAGTAGATCTAATAATGCAACTATTGCCAATGGTCACCATTGTCAATAGTTGCATGATTAGATCATAGGGTGGCAAAGTTGATATTGTTAGCAGCATATGTAACTAAGAAAAAGTGAAAACAGCTATACCTATGGGCCCCCGTGCTACAGGTACATGGTTCAATCCCACGCCCAGCTTGAGCTTCACCACATGGTTGAAGGGCATATCACGAATTCTCACTTGGCTAGCTACCACCGTCAAGTAGAAAATCTGTCACCAAGCGTCTAACAGTGTGTTCCAGCAGCAGCCCTTCAGAGCCAGTAAAATTACAGGACATGAGATTTAACAACTGTATGTCTCAGGATGACGGACGCAGTGCAGTTTATCATTTGTGACTAAATGCATCTGTTATAGGCAGAGGCTACCGCATAACATCAGGTAGGCCTCGTGATTGTTCAGTCAATTCCATAAAAAAAAAATAGACCTAACTCTAGTATATATCTAAAATGAGATTAGCTTGCATTGAACTCTCAGGTTATATTATCATAGTTTGTGCTACATACCAGTAACATAACTTATATAGTTATGAATCTTACTCAGTAATAATCTCAGATTTCACTTCGGCCTGTTCCCATGCTCTTTTTTTAAAAGGAACATGACACTTGATGTACTGAAATCAAAAGCGCGCCAACTCTGCGTTTCATATTGCGTATCGCACCCGCACAAACACATCATCTTTCCAACAAAACAAATATAAAAAACAAAATTAAAAATATAGTATAAGGTTGATCAGAAACGCCGATAACATGCGCGCTACCGTTTACGCGCCCTTTGTCCATGATCATAATAAAAACTCAAACAATGGGCCGAATAACATACCGTCTTTGCCTCAAACGTAAACCACTTTACAGAAAAAAAACATTGATGGTTCCACTTACTGGAATATTCCTTTGATAAGTTTTATTTTTACTTGATACTTGTACCTACTGCAGTAATACTTCTAAAACGTAGTACCCTAGTCTGGCTGTAAGTTCTGTTACAAACGATAATGCATTTTTTCACGAAGGAATATAATATGCTTGAAACTTATATATAAACATAGTTATTAAATTCTCAGCATTAATTAAAAATAATAATATATTCGACCTTCGGCTTCTACTCAGGTCTATAATCTATCTGGCACGAATCTATGGATCTACGCACTGTTTCCATTGGAAATTTTGCTACTGCTTGCTTCAGAGATTTTTAAAGAGACTCAATGCCACCGTGTCGTTTTATAGCAAGCCACTCTAAAAGTGTCAATAATTTGTAGTCTTAAGGGTTGAGGTCTGGTCTAAATGAGGGCCAGTCTTCAGCTCTTATAATGTCTGGAACGTTTGTTTTCAAGCCAGGCTTGCATAGTTCGTGCGGTTGTGACCGGGTGCAAAGTCTTGCTGGAAAGTCCACATTTGTTTAAATGTATTGCGAGATATAACACAGCTCGTTTCAAGACTGTCTCTTGATATACTTGGAGTGAAGTTTTCACTTCTTTTTCACTAAGATGTAGCTTTGTGACGCCTTGATAAACCACATTTTAAATAATCACTTTTCACGACTAATAGAAGAAGAATAGTGAAGAGCGATTAATGCAAAAATGCCATTATAGAACTGTACGATCCACAAAGAAATTCTTTCAACGAACCGTTTTTAGCAAGCAATAAAACAGAACCAATGTTGTAGATGTAAGTATAAGAATTTTATTGCTCCTAAAATATTCAAATAGTAAATAATAAAATATTCTCAAACAAGTGACGCATTATCCATTTCGTGTCCCAAAGGAATATATTTATATATATTGTAAGTGTTTTATTAACATATTTTTAAAATACCGTTTGATAGATTTCCGGAAAATAACGCCTGAATCTATTCATTAGGTTTACAGGTATAATATAGTTTCTGAGAAAATATATTTAGAAACAATATGCATTTTAAGCCAAAAAATATTTTATTACGCAAAAAGCTTAATTTTAAAAATTTACTGTTAATATAAGTACAAATTTTTTTTTAAGTTAAGTTCAGTCAGTTAAAAAAAAGGCAAGAAAATATAAAGATAAGTAGGTACCTACACTATGTGCACGTGTATGCCGTCCTTGTGACGTTGTTAAAAATGAAAATCACATGAATAAACCTTGCTCAATACAGTCGTACACAAAAATTATATATATTGCATATTTCAAACTGATCAACACGACATGACACTGGCTATTTATTTTACATTAGAAATACATTAAATGGGTAGTTACCAACTTACTGTATTTGTTGTTTTGTAGTAAACGTGATGGTTATGCTTTGTTTTTTTTTGTTTTGGTAGAGGACTTTTAGTTAAAAAATTGTTAAAACAAGAATTTACTAACTCATAATAGGTACCTAGTTAATTTCCAAAACTTGCCATGCCATCTGTAGATTATAATAATCTATCTCGATTTTTGAACGATAATCAGAGAAAAGTAAAGCTAGATTTTTACCTATATGCACTAAAATAACTAAAAGTAGTACATACGAGCTTTTAGTTAATAACAGCATTTATGTTGTCAAATAATATTTTTACTGTATTCAATGTCAAACATGTACTCAATTTTTTTTAAATTGAATTGACAGTATGTTATCTTTTTGATTGCTTAGATTTTTTGAAGTTTTATTAACTTAATTTGTCAAGTAATATAATTATAAACTATTACAGTTGCACGTTTTCGATTTTGGTCAAAATAAAATACAATTGCAAATGAACTTTTTTTGATTCGTATGTAAATATCACCGGACAAAATCGTCGATAACAAGCGGGCATCCATATTAATTTGCTAACTCGCTTCCACAAAAAAATTTAAAAACTTTTGGTGTCGAATGTACCGGAGCGCACCTGGGTCGCCGGGGGCTCTTATTCAAATGCAAATCAAACGTTCCATTTTTAAAATCTACCATCTCGGCACTCCTTGCTTCCGGAATGACTTATGTCCATTGCTACCAACATGATCTCACCCTCCCAATCGAATTATAACGTAATTCCTGGGACTGAAGATCGAAGTTTGAGACACGCATAGTTAGAGTTATAACCTTTCGGGCCAAGATCAAGTGTCGTTTGGGACCTTTTAGGGCAAATTTCGAGTACCCAGGTGTGTTCCCAATCCGGTTAAGGGAAGCGTCCTTGTTAGAGATTCCCGTACAAAATCGTTTAATGGTTTGTTTTAAATTTCATTTTTATGCTTACTGGCGTGATGTTGTAAATTATTGTCAATAAAATTTTAGACTTTTATTGGTAGTATTTGTAATTCGATCAGCTCGCTCACAAAAGGGCTTATAGCGATGAATGAATTTGAAAGTTCGTGGGTGGGTCATTTAAATACGTGACCATTATTGGTATAACGTACATAATCCCTTGATTATTTGTTAATAGTGGATAAGTAGGCGATAACCGTTTCATGTTAATCATAAAGTAGCATTATAGAATTTATCGAGAGAATTTATGATGAAGAATTACTTATAAATTTGAAATGTTAAACTGTTGCATTTACGCATGACATTACTCGTATTGAGATAATTTTAAATTATTCTCACTTGAATATGTACCAACTAGCTTTAAAACTCTTTGAAGATCTTAATCTAGAAGTCAGATTACGAAGTAACAATTTTTGTATTAAATGGTGTAGTTAATCAGGGTAAGGTGGCGATCATTGGAACATCGCTTTCATTGTAACACTCAAGTATCTTACTCTAAAATTCTAGCTTAATAATTCCTAGGCTGAACTCTTTAATACCAGCATTGGTGAGAGTATCTTTAGGAATATATGCGCTTTACTGTGTTCAATCCTCCGAAATAAAAATCACGTGACATATTAAAATACTAGGTATTATAATATG
This sequence comes from Plagodis dolabraria, assembly GCA_963854805.1. NCBI lineage: Eukaryota > Metazoa > Arthropoda > Insecta > Lepidoptera > Geometridae > Plagodis > Plagodis dolabraria. The sequence continues at coordinate 27,105,688 of OY978444.1, forward strand.
TCACGTGATTGGTTTTGCTCCTATTTATAAATTTAATGGTGTTATATATATACATAATGTGTGATGAAATATTTTACTTAAATTTTTACCTTTTTAGAGACAAGGTTGGGATTTATTATCAATGGACCAGTGCAAGGCACTTAGATTGAACGGGTCCAATGATGATAACTTTTTCAATTCATTTCCTTTATAATTTTTTTTCATTTTCGCTTTTCTTTATTTTGACAAGGTGGTAAGACGAAAATATTTAAAATAATTATATATTGCCTGGAATGGGTTTATCCCCGGGATGCCAGGTTGGAATTGCATCTCCCCATATTATCCCGTGAGTGTAAAAGGCTACTAAGGAGAAAAATACTGGAAGGTGGGCAGCAGCGCCTTCTCAAGAACTGCCAACTTACACTGAGATCCCCAAGCCGCGTGCCAAGCGTGGGGATTATGGCATATATCCCCTTAGCGTGGGAGGCTGTGTTCGGCAGTGGACGATCCAGCTGATACAGTACAGAACAGTAATGGGTTTAGTATGAAGTTATACAGATTTGTAATTTTTATGGTTATTAATGATTGTGCATGCCAAATAATTAGAAGGTTAACAACGTTTTTTTTTAATTGACTATCTAAGAATTTTGTAGGCCCCTTGAATGGACCCGTAGGTATACTATAATAACCTGTGTCCATAGCAACTAAGTAACATTGGTCCAATCAAAGCAACCAGTAGTTCATTCAACTAATTCTAGTATTCCTAAACGATAAAAGATTAATTTTAAATCTTTTAAAAATAAGTGGTCTAATAGCGGCATCCTTACCCTATAAATTTGGGAAAGAATTAATCAAAAAATCACTGACGGTCGACTGATAAATTAACTTATCATTCCTCATATACATATTATTATTCATTAAAATAAATTTCTTACATATTTTATATTCGTTATTTTATAATATTATTAATTTATAAGTAGTTAATGCAACTGTCATATAATAGAGGGTATTAAAACATGAGTGTAATTTTCAAAATAAGATCACACGAGTGTTTTAATACCTTATTATAGGCAGTTGCATACACTACTTTATTTAATCTCATGGATATCACATTAAATAAAATGCATTATAAAAACCAGTGCGTCGCGCTTGTTAGTTTAATAAAATTAAATGGTCAGAAGTCAAAGTCAAAACTATATATTCAATTTAGGCGTCTACGACGCTCAAATGAAATTTCAATATTGAAGTATTCTAATTGTACTGCCTCGTTCAGCAAACAAAGTTGTATAGAGCCACTGCGAGAAGAACGGGCAAGAAACTCGGGGCCATTCTTTTAAACATCTTTTAACAATGTGTTACTTATTTTCTAAATACATTTTATTTACACTTTTACTGGTTCATCAACTATTAATTAACATTATTATAATTATAATTCAATATAATTTATAACAACTGTCAAAACCCTTTTAACAAACCATTTTAAGAACCATTACATATCAACAAGGTTAGTCCAGTAATATCATAAAAGAGAATAATAAATTACTTAACTTTCACACAATCTTGATCGCGCAGCACTTCGTCGTTAAAGACTACTTTGAAAATGTATTTAGACACCACTGTGAGATCTGAGTTGTTCACTCTGAGCTTGCTTAAAGACGACTGACTTGCTGGGCTGAGCCCCTTTCAAATAACAACTTCGGCAGTCAATATCAATACTTTTAAATAATTACAATTTTGGTTTACTATTAAATTATTTGATTAGAATGTGCTTATAAATAACTATTTTTATCATAGGTATTATTACATTAATCTTATTATTGATTTTATACAATTATATGTATTGAACAAATATAATATATTTAATATGACTAACGTCAAATCAAGTACCCTTATTTTAAACCTTAAATAAATGTACAATGGTTCAACATGATACAAATACTTATTAATAGTTCCTTGTAAGTCCTATTTTATTCAACATATTAAAATTAAAACAAAGGACATTGCCTAAAACGTAAATCTAACGACACAATATTTACCTATGCTATCACGCTCGCATCGCGCTAACCATAGATAATGTGTACTTAAACTGAATATAAACCTCCTTGGTCTGGACACATTGTACTTTAATAATTATAACATTGTTTTAAAGCATTGTTTTGTTAGGAGAATAATGCTTTAATTTAATTTTTAAATTTCCTTAAAGAAGTATGTATATAAAATATGCCAACAAAAGTCTGTATTTCATTTCATAATTAGAATTTTACCGAATGAGATTATATAAAATAAATTTATCACGATATCATCACGCCTGCAAATTGCCAAACGGCTATACAGAGAGAGAGAGAGAGAATTCATTAATAATGGTAATAATTCGGTCACAGTAATATGTTCAATATAATTTGAACGTCTGGTTGCAGGCTTTCACCTACATTTAAGACCTTTTATGACTGTATTCTTTCAAATAAACCATTGATTTGATTTAATTTGATTTGTGCACAGTTCTAGACTGTGGACTGCAACTAAGATTTTTCCACAATGTCCAATACTGTCCGGCCCAAGGATCGAATCCAAAATATCAAGATACAAAACCAACGCTTTCTCCACTCCACCAAACTATTGAAACGCTCATACAAAAACATTTATAAAAAACTAGCAGGGCCATAAGTCACCCATACAATTCATCATATTTCTCATAAAAATTCCAGAGACCACACACATCAGACTGCTTGGCACCAACCTTGTCTACCATCTAAATGGGTCCAACCTTTACACAAAAAATATACACTATTTCTTCTCCAACAAGACTTTGGACAAACATTTGGCTTATTATAAAATAGCTAAGGCATGAGACAATGTATATCTTGATTGGAAATTGTCTGATAAAGAAATTAAATGAAAATTAAAATCTATTTAATATCCAGTTGAATATAGATATGTATAAATGTTATAGGGTTTACGTGTAGAAAAAATTGAGACCAACATTGGACACATTGTGAAACATCCTCCTGTAATTAATGGCACTCATAAATATTGTCCCAAAAAGATATAAAAAGTGCCGATTGTTTTTTGCGTCTGGAATACACTGGAATGGGACCCCATATAGAGTAGATGTGTTAATTTGAAGATGAAAGAACACGCTAACGCTACATTATTGAACATTGATTGTTTTTTTAAGCGTTGATTGCTTTTATGACAAACATTGTTATGATTTATTTGTTAAAAGATTAAAAGTAATCGGACTGAATATCTTACATAAAATATATCTACTGACAATGAGATCTATATATGTGTTTTTTAAATAAATATATGATGAATGGTATTATTATTTCTCGCACAATTAGTAACGGCATGTAAATATTACAATCAAGTAAATATTGCACAATTTAATTTTAAAAAAAATATAATTTAATATTAAATTATAGAATTTTAGAAAAATAATTGTTATAGTAGAAAATATCACATAAACTTATTGGTATTTAAAATATTTTTTTTTTCAATTTTGTATCATCTTTACAATATTTTATATTAAGGCTTAGTTTTTTTGATATTGTTGGATGAAGAATCTCTGAATAAAGTTTATTTAAGTTTATGGCCTCCGCTCCGCCCACGATTTAGCCCGCTTGAAAATCAGTAATATTTACTCCACTCCCTCTGGCACTACTCACTATATTCGTAGTTATAGATACATATTATTAAATCGGTTTAAGCAGTGCAAGGAATATATATACCAAATTTCATCAAAATCTGTCAGCTTTGTTTTGGCGGTCAGTTTCGACAAAGTACAGCGTGTGTAGTTTTTGAATCATGTGTTCAGACTCACTGACTTTCACATATATAGTAGGTATAATATTATATATTATGGTATAATATTATTGTGACTAGTAGAAGAAAGATTTAAGCTATACCAATTACTAATAATTATGCTTTGATTGAATCACCCCTCAAAAACAAATAATTCATGTAAGCAAAATATTGAATGCCACCAGCTGGTAGAAATTTTGACAAAATATAAAACTATACAAATTTTCATTCAATATATATATGTGAGCAAGTAGGTATCCCATTCAAGCATTCCAAGAATTCCAACAAGATTTTCAATAGTCAAGAGCTAAATCACTCGAAATAATATTTATAAAAAAACTTGTCTTTACTTATCAAAAAAGATATCAATCGCACAATACACAACACAAGGAACAGTCCTAATATATTATCCAAGAAAACATTTTATAATTCGCATATTCGCTACGCAAATCACAATATCACATAACTCACCAATAAAAAAGTATCGAACTTAGGCCACACAAAAGACTTTCGTAGTTCGCCAATAATAATAGCTAATAGTTTTCTCAAGTTCCATACAGGAATGATTTAGTGCGCTCAAAAGTAAGGCAGTAAATCAAAGAGCCATCTCGCACCAGATCGTCCAATATTCCTCCAATAATGATCGTGGAAGGACACGTGCTCTCCCATAACTCTCATTATTTGAAGTTATTACGTTCTTGATTTAAAATAAATAAATTTTACTGCACCATCTGTCATAACGGAGATAAAACGTGTAATGGAGTCTGTGAATATTGCGTACTGTGTGTTATATAAGCTGTGGCGCGGGAGTCGACTCTTGCGCAGGTCATTTTACCAGTGACGTTTACTATCACGAAGACTTAAGTTACTGTTAATGCTCCAAGCGATGTGTGTTCCTCATTACCACTTGAACTGGAATTTTATTGCTCATCAAAGTGAAGATATGATTGATTACACTTATTAATGACTCTCATTTTTTACAGTATTTTTCATGAGCATTAATTTTTGATGTAATATATTAAGTTACAGAGCTCTTTTTATAGCAACATGCTCAAAACTTACAAAGAAATATTGATTTACTAGTATACAACACTTATGCGTGTCTAAAACCAAAACATCAAAACAGCTCTACAATTTCAAGGGAAAGATTAGCAAAAATATAATCTCGACATTTTTGGATGTTTATCTGTCTACCTGAGTATTATAAGGATCTTAATAAGAAGAGGCCACGCTCGAGGAAACAAGCACTTCAAAAAGTTTAATAACGCGCCCAAAAAATACACAACATGGTATATCCACTCGAAAATCCATCCAGCCAAATTAAATTTATACATGAAATGTAATAACAGTGGGCATCAAAAGGCCTCGACTGTCCGTCCGAAGCTTTCCTTTTAATTAGACGCTAAGTACTCGTTAAAAAACAAGATCTTCCCGACAGACAAAGCGAGCTCTGCTAACAAACACTGCGAATGTAAAAGCGTCGGGTAAATAAGTGGAAAAATACAGGTAAGTCCAAGAGGGTTTTGTAACGTCCGGCCGGCCACTTAGGTCATCCTGCGAAATAAAGCCCAAGTTTTTTATATCGCTTTTAAATGCGAAGCCCGTACGTTCAGCTGGACCCGCCTCATCCCCTTCGACGATAATGTGAAAGGAAACAAACGAAAGAAAATGTATCCGAGCGCCCGTTCACTTTTATTGGACGGTCTTTTCGTAGTTTCGATTGCAAATAGTTCGTGTAATTCAGTCAGCTCTGAGCAAAACGAATAATTTGATCACTATAAAATATCTCATCGAGTTAAAGTTCACCTGTGTTAAAAGTAGCGTAGTTACGAAATCAGCGAAACGCGTAACGACGTACTGTGCCGTTTCGTAGAAAACGTTTTTGCAACGAGCCACGACCCATTGTTTGCGTATTATGTTGCGTGAAGCTCTTTGCGATCCTTTTTGTGTGCGAAATATTTTTTCCATAAAAAATATACGAAATTCCGTTGAGTGATATGGCAATCAGGTTGATTATTTTGAGCGTTGTGATGCATTGATAATCTTGCATTGGGGATTGAAGTCATTCTAAATTGAAATTAATCTTGGGTTGTTTGCGAGAGCTTTGATTGGAGTTTGGGTGTGTGTCATACGTTTTCAATTCGGTTTTGTGTGGGTAGCCAGTGGTGGAGGGTCGTTTGAAGCGGTGAGGGCTTATGGCGAAATAATCTTAGTGGAGCCGTTAATGAGAAAATATTACGGCGGCGGACGGACCGCGGCGTGGGATGGTAGACGATTAATTAATTTCTTTTGAGTCACGGCCAGACTTAAATTGCAAACACTTAGTAGATTGCGAGGGCAATCATGTTTTAAGCGAGATAAAACATAGTTTGTTAATACAAACATTCCCATTAAATTTGGAACAGTTTTAAGGACGGAATCAGTCAGTATTTTAAATTATTATAACATGAGTTGTTAACCTAACATGTTTCCTTCCTATTATCTAAGAGACTTATGAACATAATTACTAGGTATGTTGCTAGGTATTTCTATATTGAATGTTTCCGAGATAATATTTTTCTTACACAGCAATAACTAGTTAAAGTCTCATAATAATTGCATGCCTTACTTTATTTATAGTAAGTATGTACATTACAATAGACTATTGCATCGTCAAACTTAAAAGCTATTAGTAATAGATTAAAAATTATAATTATTAATATGATATTAAAAATAAGTTAGTAACAAACCATATTTTTAATTTTATGGCTTTGTTGGTGTGTTTGTTAAATGGCTGCTTTGGGATCTCGTGGTTCTTGGTTCGAGTCCCAGGTTGGACTACTTATTAATTTTTCTCACAAAGAAATCATCAGCAACAGTCCAGAGTCTAGAACTGTGCTCGGTAGATCGGCAATAGGATCACCCCAATTATTTGGCACTAAAAATGGGTATTTAAATATTATCTCTGTCCCCGCTTGGGGAATACAGGCGTGGCAGTTATGTATGTATCACATTAACGAATATTTAGTTTAGAGCACAAATGCGCGATTTGAATCCGCGTCTCCCGGCTTTAACTACGCACCGATTGCCTTTACCGCTCGGCTATAGAGATTTGCTGGATAGACGCAAATTGTGTGCCCTAATTTTATATTTTTGATAGGCTGTCGAGTGTTAAATAAAAAATATATAGTTAGTCCGAAATACGTTTCCGAAAATTTTCTATATAGAATAAAATTGCAAAGTTAACTGTAATCTACGCTTATTACGTAAATATCTTAATAATTCATGTATGTATGTGTACAAAAACATAACATTAAAATAAGAAATCCTTATCAAGACAAGTTAAGTTATATTTTCGATAACAACATTACAAATTTACGAGAGGAAAAATTTAAGTCATGTGCGGGATTCGAACTCGCGTCCATCCACCCCTTTAGCTCAATTGGATAAAGCATACCCCGACAAAATTTCTCATTTTGTAATGTAATCCGCAGAGCATGCGTTATTGCATACATAAAAATATTAAAATTATAGGGTTGCGTTATCCATCATTAACAAGTTTAAAGCTAATTGCAAAATTAGTTTTGTGTGTAGAACAACGTAAGTTGAACTATATATGTCGCTCCATCCCAATACTATGATTAAAGATCGATAGGAAAGATTTTAGCTATGACTTATTGTCATGTTAGCTCTATTGGATAGAGTCCATCCACCCCTGGCTAAAGGGGTGTATGGACGCGGGTTCGAATCCCGCACATGGCAAATTTTTTTCTTCTCGTGAATTTGTAATGTAATCCGCAGAGATTTGATTTTGAGATTTTACTATCACTGCCTCGCTTTCACTGCTACGCAGTCCGATAGTGATAACATTTCAGCGTTTGGCAGCGTATTAAGGTACGGTGCGACCACGAACCAGATCTATATGTATAGTTATAGTTGTACAGTCTTATTGGTGAATGGCTAACAACCTCTTAGGGTTTACTTCTGCGAGTCCAAACAAACATTTCGAGAAGATTTATTATTTGTATTGTAATTTTTTTTTAATGTAAATTTTCAAAACTCTATTCAAAAGGAGCATGGCGCGATACAGTGCTGCCACGGTAGGCGCTCTTGGCTCGGAGTAGGCATTAAAACACAAAAATATATATAAAACAATGTTTTACACAAAACAAAACAACATAAATTTTTTGCTTGGAGTCTAAGAATTTGAGCTGGTCCCAGAGTTGACTGCAGTATTCCACGCAAGACCGATACGAGTCGAGAATTGTCATTAGCTTGCTATAGTTGAATCTGTCCCATTGCGAAAAACCGCCGCACTTTCCACAGCACTCCTAGATTATTGCTCCCATTTTCAGACAGACAATTCAAAGGTATGTTTGGTGTAACGTTAAACTAAGTAGCTTGAGTTGGTTCATTATAGTAACAGAAACATTTTGATACAAAAATTACAAATAAAAAAAACATCTTAAAATGTTTGCTAAGACTAGCAGAAGTCTACCCTAAGAGGTTGTTAGCCATTTACCAATAACCCTGTAAATGTACATATGTGGCATTCGCATATAGCGCTTAGAATCATATTTCGCTATATATGTAACTAACTACCTATAAGTATGTAAAATTTCACATTGTAAAGCTCAAAGTGAAATATAAGACAAGCGGTCGAGTCGGCCCGGCTAATGAACGCAGAATAAATCGATTTCTATCTACTTGAACGAGCACAGGGGTTGTCTTTGTTAACCCGTCCGCGTCCTACGCAGCCCTAGAGGGTTATTAGAAAATTGTGATTTAAATTTATATAGGTATCACGGAAATTTATTTCATTTATGATTATTTCTTCATGTGAAAATGGGACGGTGTTTGACCATCTCAAGCTCGGTATAATGGAGTATGTCAACGGATGACAGCATTGTAGTAGAGAGGCTTTGGTGCATCTGTAGGCCAATTATCGTTACTAACCCAAAAATGTTACAAAAAACCGACTACAAATACTATATACCTATAAAAGGACATTATTAGGGATAACTCAAATATTCTCCCGGGCTATTGTAGGGCCTTCCCTCGCCCAAAATCCGGTGGAGCTGGACGACCGAACAGTCGGTAGCCAGCATCTATGTCCACCCAAAAAAAAAACTCAAATACTACTCGTCAGATATTCAAATGGGACCACATGCATTATAAGCACCAACTTTCGAATATACAAAATTCTTCAAAATCGGTATACACTGTTAAAAGTTAAGGGAACACTCACAATAAAAAAACTCCAATCAAATTGCGAACTTCCTCCTTTTTTGAAGTCAGTTAAAACCACATTGAAATCATAGAAAAAGGCGATTTACTAATTACTTATTCACATAAGTTACTAACAAAAACTACAGTCCATCAGCGAATGAAAGCTTTAGTTTGTTAAATAAAAATATGTGAATACGTAACCGTGAAATCGCAATGTTTTCGATCAGATTTTGTTACTAACAAATTACATAATTGGGCCACAGATGCATGGGCCAGCTATCCTCAAATATACGGGGTGATGTGTCTATACTGTGGTGATTGTCAAACAATTATAATGTACATATTGGCACAAGAAACGTAGAAAGATTCCGTTTCACAATTACATTTTATATTTCTTACTAACCAAAGCTGTTATTCACTGATGGACTTTATTTTTAGTTAGTAACAGCTTATGTGAATAAATCGCAAAATCACAATAAAACCTATTTTAAATCACAGGTTAGTATCATCAGGACAATGCCCTGTGATTTAAATTAGGTTTTATTACTAACTAATTACATAATTGGACCAAAGCAAGCGATCAAAGCTGTTATTTACTGATGGATTTTAGTTTTAGTTAGTAACAGCTTATGTGAATAAATCGCTAAATCACAATGGTGACAAAATCACAATAAAACCTAATTTAAATCACAGGTCAGTATGATCAGGACAATGCCATGTGATTTAAATTAGGTTTTATTACTAACTAATTACATAATTGGGCCAAAGATTCATGAGCAAGCGATCAAAGCTGCTATTTACTGATGGACTTTAGTTTTCGTTAGTATAACAGCTTATGTGAATAAATCGCTAAATCACAATGGTGACAAAATCACAATAAAACCTATTTTAAATCAAAGGTCAGTATCACCAGGACAATGCCCTGTGATTTAAATTAGGTTTTATTACTAACTAATTACATAATTGGGCCACAGATTCATGGGCAAGCGATCCTCAAAACCAGCCTTACAAGGTGGCGATGGTCGAACCATGGCCCTAGAAACAGTTACTTTCAGCGTTATTATTGAAAATCTTAGTATTAAAATGTTTCTGTTACTATAATGAACCAACTCAAGCTACTTAGTTTAACGTTACACCAAACATACCTTTGAATTGTCTGTCTGAAAGTGGGAGTCCAGGGAGCAATCATCTAGGAGTCCTGTGGAAAGTGCGGCGGTTTTTTGCATTGGGACAGATTCAACTATAGCAAGCTAATGACAATTCTCGACACGTATCGGTCTTGCGTGGAATACTGCAGCCATCTCTGGGACGTATAGACTAAATAACAGCTCAAATTCTCGGACTCCAAGCAAATAAAGTCTTTAAACTCAAATATTGACGCAAATGTTATCTGATGACCAGCTTATCTGTATTTACAAGTTTATTTCAAGAAATGTACGATTGAACTACCCAAGAATTTTCCTATCTCCTTTCTTTCATCGAACATCAAGATTCACAGGAAAGTGGCATCTGTACGTGGGCGATACTCTGAAAAAACACACGAAGTGATTTGATCCCACATATTATGAGTACAGTTAATAAATATATGGGACAACATGCTGGTGTCTTATTTGCCCTAAAGATATAACATGGGAGTTCTAATAGAAGTGAATAAGTATCTTCTCGGCAAGTATGTTGCACCGTCAATACCGGATTTTACACCTCAACCTCAGATGAGACTCCGGGCAATTGCTACCTTCATCATCAACAGCCATAAAGACCACGGATGTCCAAAGGCATCTCGCGTTAGGGAGGATATTCTATAATCCCCGCACTTGGAAGGCGTCCTGTAGATCGCATCAATGTAAGAGACCAATGGGGCCAGAATTTCTTCTCCCCATATCTTCCTTTGTGAGTCATATGAGGCGATGAGAGGACACAAATCAGACGGTGGGCAGCAACACCTTCTAAAGAACTACCTTATCTATTATAAAAAAACAATAGAAAATAACCAGCTCCTTGAACCCGTATCTTTGAGAAATTCTATATTTGTATCGTTCGTATCACTAAGTTATTTATCAACACGAAACCAACAATGAAATCTCCAAAACAACTAAACAACTGGCGGAGTTAATCACACCGATTGTACTACTCAAACTTGCCAACAAATAGAAACCTACAAAATGTACGTATTGTAATTAACCTTTCTTTAAATGTGTACTGACAAAGGTGAACAATTGTTTTGCAAAGCCTTAGGCTTGGTGGCGCTACTATCGGTTTTATTGTTGAACTAACTTCTGCTCTCAGTTCTACCCGCATTTTCGAACAAAGCGTTAAGTGCTTCACGACAAAATAAAAGCAGAGGAAGTTGCTTAACCTAGCTGATCGGTTATCATCAACAAAACAAGCTCACATACAAGCGCTTCAATGTCGTATACAGAAATAATAAAATCGGCCAAGTGCGCGTCTGACTCGCGCACTAACGGTTCCTTACATCTATACTATATTTGACACTAAGTATATTATAACCACTTTTTTATTTTTTACGTGCGCGAGTCCGACTTGGATTTGTTGTTATAGTGGCAATAGAAATACATCATCTGTGAAAATTTCAACTGCCTAGCTATCACGGTTCATGAGATACAGCCTTGTGACAGACAGACAGTGGAGTCTTAGTTATAGGGTCCCGTTTTTACGTATTCGGTACGGCACCCTAAAAAGTGCATATCTTCTTCGATGGTTTCCACGCGCGATTTCAATCTCAAGGTGTTGCTTGATTTCCATTATAGTTGCCATCTGGCCCAGTTTTCGTACTCCCAACGTTCTAACTTTCAAATGTCCACTGACTTGCTATCGTGAACTAATAGTAGCCCCCACTACTTCCAAACTTGAGGGATTCAGGTTATTGTACGGACAATGTCACTTTTAACTAGCAAAGGGCACAAAGTTCCCTTGTTTGTGTTTCTTATAACTAAACTTTTTTAGGATTGAACGACAGCAAAATGTTGCTGTTGGAGAGATCTTATAACTTCTTTAATGAGATTAAAGATGTAAGTTGTACAATATTCTTTTTTCAACTCTTATCTCAGGAATGTAGGGTCGGTAATTATTCCATACGTCCAATTCAAATTCCAACTTATACCGCTTTCTCTGGATTTGGAAAAAAGATCAAATCCAAGTTTTCATAAATAATTAGGTTTTTAATTTCAGCTCTACTTGCTCACTAATACTTAGAAGTTTGTGTTTTAAAGAACCGATACTAAGCCTACTTTGACCGTCCGTCCGTCTGTCTGCGCGTCAGTTCTATTTTAAAAGAAAACAATAATCGTTAGCTGGATGAAAGTTCACGGAATGAGCGATAATGTGCATGTGAAAAAGAAAGTAAATGATAGATTAGACAAGAAACTCTTACACTTTTTGATAGATAAAGGCGGTATTTCTGCCACCTCACAGCGCAACGATGCCATAAGAAATTAATGTCTGTTAATTAATCAGAAAATAATTACCTAAGAACAGCCACAAAACCCTCCATCGAGCGTTCAACCCTACACAAACTCATGAGTGAACAGAGCCTAATAAAAATTACATAATAATAGTACGTATCTCTCAAGGAACTAAGTGGTAATTAGGTTAAACAGGGCATTTTCCCTGCAAGTGTTATTGTAAAGGAAATAAGGCTTTATGCTGAAGCCAATTAGGTGGTAATTAGTGCGGCAAATGTTGGACAGTCGGTGCACGAGAGGTCCTATTGTCACGTTATCGTCGTCCCCCAGTCGTCAGCTGGAATGTTGTCAACTTTAATTCTCTTTTACTTGGCGAATTTTTAATTCGATCTAGGTTTAATCATGCTGTGTGCTCATTCAACCTAATCAATGAAGACGGACCTACTTTTTTATTGGAAAATGGGAACAATAAAGACCAAAACTTATACCTATATGCAATAATACAAAATGTAACACTAAACATTTGGTTATTCTTATACTTTCCTTGAAGACTTTCATATGAATGTGATGCAACATGCGTAAGGGCCATCTGGTGTTGAGCAGGAACTTCTACGTATAGCAGATGCATTTTAATTAATAGATTTGCGTAAATTCATATTTAATAATAACAAATATATTAAAAATATTCGAAGAAAACTTTAAATTAATATTTTATTAAACCCCTTTACAAATATAAAAATATAATGTACTGTACTGTACTGAAACAGCCGGATCGTCCACTGCTGAACATAGCCTCCCCTATAAAGGGGGTATTTGCCATAATCCCCATGCTTGGCAGGCGTTTTGGAGATCGCAGTGTAAGTTGGCAGTTCTTTAGAAGGCGCTTCTGCCCACCTTCCAGTATTTTTCCCTTAGTCGCTTCTTACGACACCCAGAATGATATAGGGAGGTGCAATTCTAACCCGGCACCCCACGGGGATAAAAATATATCTAGTGACAATTCCGCCTAATTTTCCTGGTAAGCCGACATGAAGTCACAGCACAAACAACTCGCAGCCAAACCGGAAGAATATTCTACGCGTTTCGCTTCAACACGAAGCATCCTCAGTCAAGTCTTGACTCTACGAGCGCACGATCGAGAATATAGATGAATTTGCTCTCACCCTGAAACAAGTGCCATTTCACCAGCACCCAAACTTTCCAAATCGGAACACATTAATGTGAATATTACTGCTTGGCTGTAGAAATAGATCAGGTGGCAGTACTTCCTTGGATGAACTGGTTCACAAAGAGTTCTACTGCTACTAAATCAACTTTCGACCACAATATTATTTGATGGTAAATGAAAATGTGGTCGAAGATGGTAAATGATAAATAAACTAGCCTTGAATTTGTACTGGCTCTATAGGACTGCCACTGGTACTCACCGTTAGGGGCTTTGCTACAGACTGTAGAGTAAGTAGTAGCTGATGGTAAATGAGAATGTGGTCGAAGATAGTAAATGGTAAATAAACTAGCCTTGAATTTGTACTGGCTCTATAGGACTGCCGCTGGTACTCACCGTTAGGGGCTTTGCTACAGACTGTAGAGTAAGTAGTAGCTGATGGTAAATGACAATGTGGTCGAAGATAGTAAATGGTAAATAAACTAGCCTTGAATTTGTACTGGCTCTATAGGACTGCCGCTGGTACTCACCGTTAGGGGCTTTGCTACAGACTGTAGAGTAAGTAGTAGCTGATGGTAAATGAGAATGTGGTCGAAGATAGTAAATGGTAAATAAACTAGCCTTGAATTTGTACTGGCTCTATAGGACTGCCGCTGGTACTCACCGTTAGGTGCTTTGCTACAGACTTTAGAGTAGTAGCTGATGTTGGGCTTTCGCTAAATGCTGTACCTTTATCACTCTCTTCAAATCTGCGTTGGGATTCGAACCATGGAATGCCCATGCAGCAGTCCATAGTAACTTCCACTAATCCATACCTGCTTCATTCTACATAAAGTTTCATTCTCTTATATGTGTGTGATTAACGTAGAGTTTTTGTAATTTAATATAGGTTAAAAAGTAAGGAAGCAGTCTGGAGTCTGGAACTGTGTACAGATGTCAATAGGCTCGTCTTGCATTACATAGGGCCAAAGTATCTCTTGCAAACGCAAGTATTAATAAACTAACGCCTGCCTCTGGGAAGGGTATAAACACGGGAATTTGATATGTCTGTATTTATGTATGTACTGATTTGAAGTATTTGACCAATTTCACAGGTTAATTACTGAAAAATTTGTTGTTTTTCACTTAATTTTTATCTTAGTAGTTTCTAAAGTCAAACACAGGGACATATCATGCTTCCTGCTTTCAATAATTCTGCAGCATGCTTATAGTGGTAGAGTAGCGGCGTGAAAAATAAAATCATAAGAAACACAACTACCCACAAGTTTTAAACTAGGGCCAATATCTAATACGTGTCTTCGACAGCTGCAAGCTCTTAAGATAATATAAGAAGAACTACGGCTATTATCCTTACCTTTACCCAACTAAATTCTTACTTGACCAATTAGGGTATAATTCCTTGAGAACAAGAAGATCGCTTGACCAGCTAAAGACCGGAATCAAAATATTAAGAGGTGCCATCGATTCGCCTACACTACACAATCGTATATGTTCTATATATTTACCCGATATGTATATCCGCCATAGACCCGATTACAGACACGAGTTGTTCCACATTGGCCGAAAACGTACAGTATCCCGGAGTAAGACACCTATATGCCGTGTCATGAGTGGTCTCAACGCATTCCGTAACGCATATCCTAATATTGACATTTTTTGTGATAAGTTGCCTGATATTTTCAATTTCCTCTTGACATTTTGTGAACTTAATACAATATGAACCTATTTGACATAATAATGTGTGATTGTGATATGATAATTTAATATTCTAATATTTATATTGTACCCATTTGACATTTTGAATTTATTTTATTAATTATCATGATCTATGAATTATTTATATGTATCATGAGTTTTGGCTTTGTTTTGATAATAAGTGTAATTGCATTGTAAGCGTTCTTATTATAATAAATAAATAATAATAATAAATAATCGGATGGTACATAGAATAACGTCAAAATAATTAACTTCTTAATCTCGACAGATGTAATCGTCGACATTCAATCAGCGTGCGGCGGTGACGTCAGCCCACGGAGATAGGCGCAAGATAATGGAATGGCGGCACGTGCGCCGGCACACTCCATCGATTCGCAATACGTACCCAATCAGGATTAAACAAATCCCCCGCGGCCTTAGGACGAGACCTCAATGAATAGTGGTATCGCCAGCGACTGACCTCAACGAATCGCAGACAACGCGATGAGATCAATAGAGGTATACACTTACTCATCTACGATATATAGCAACCTACCAGCAAATATACTAATTCCGTATCAGCCCTCGAACATTATCGCTATGATAAATATGCGCAACGCAACATAACGTAGTAATTATCTGTAAGTATATAAGATTGTTGTATTATGTGCTTCGATAATTCTAAAGGTTTCGATACTCATTGCAACTACATGCTGCAAATACAACGCGACACTACTGGTTTGTATACAATGATGTATTATAATGTAATTAGCCATAGTGCCTATTATATAATATACATATTTCTATGAAACGATTTTTAGTGCCGTCGCGGCAGTAGCTTTAATTATCTTGCAGTTGACATAGGCAGCGTCATTTGGAATAGTACCTACCTTAAATTTGGTATAAGTAAGCCAAAGAAAGATAAATAGTAAACACTTAGACCCCGGCAAAAATAGCTGTTTTTAAAAGTAAATAATTCTTACTTCCAATACAAAGATAAACAAGTATAAATTAATTAAAAAAGGAAAAAAACCCGACTGCAAGTTATTTATTTTCGTTAAGCGATTTATCGTGCCTTTAAAATAAAACTGCAAGTTATATATTTATGAAATTGTATTTTTAAAGCTCTTCATTTTGATACACCACTCGATGGGTTTGGAAGAAAAATATTTTTTTTTACCTCACCATATGGGCTATAAATGTGTCACTTGGGTTATCAAGATAAATCTAACGATATCTCTTACATCAAAATCGGTTAAGCCGTTTAGAAGTTATGGTGGAATAAAGAAAATTACAAACATACATACATACATGAACCCTGAAAACATAACTCTACTTTTTTTGGGCAGTCGTGTAAAAAGTCGAAGCCGTTACCATATGATATTGAACGTACAGAATTTTAAAGCAGTAGCTAGTTTAAGCAACAGAGAAAAGTTGTCTTAAGATGAATAATATTAATATATTATTATAGATCAAAAATTGGAGCACACATGAGCCCAAAA
Source organism: Plagodis dolabraria (assembly GCA_963854805.1). Classification (NCBI taxonomy): domain Eukaryota; kingdom Metazoa; phylum Arthropoda; class Insecta; order Lepidoptera; family Geometridae; genus Plagodis; species Plagodis dolabraria. The sequence continues at coordinate 27,122,460 of OY978444.1, forward strand.
GTCCAAAGTCAAACCCTCAAAAATCTTCGAACCCGTAGCAAACGATCTTCGTTTCAGAGGTTCACTTAGCGAATGAATAAACTGGCCTGTCCTCGGAGATCCATTCAGTGAACACCCTATATTTTTAATGTTAGGTATTTCTATTCAAATTGAGGATACTCTGGTAAGAGGTCCCGAACGGCAATAGAAATATACTGATGTCGATCAAGTATGGTCGATAAGATCAGTATTTTTGTTTTAATAAAAAAAAAAGACGTACAGAGAACGCTCGTGGGGTGCCGGCATCGAATGTCACACCCCCTAACTCTTCCCATGGGTGTCGTAAGAGGCGAATAAGGGTTAAATACCAGAAGGTGGGCGGTAGCGCCTTCTGAGGAACTGCTATCTTGCAATACGAGTGGAGATTGTAACAATCCCCCCTTGATAGGGAAGGCTGTGTTAAGCAGAAAAATAAAAACGTAGGGCTTCGTAATGCAAATTTACATTGTTATATTAAGTGAAGTCATAAATAAAACAGATTGTTATTTTTAAACCTTTTAATGAAGTCTGACTAGCGTATAGAAAACTGCTGAATAGGCAAACACACATTTGAAAGAGAGTTACTGAATACTCTAATAAATAATAACTTTTGCAATATAAGCCTTTTTTGGAAATAAATTTAACAATATAATATGCAAAATAGATAATGACTGCAGGAAAACTGATTCTCATTAATAAAATAAACAATATAAAGAAATAAAGCAATGGATATACTAACATTGCGAAAAATATTGAGGAAGGATTTCATAAATCAAACATTTACGCACCTACGATACTATGTATAACAGGATTACTATTGCTCCACGAATCCTGACTCTATGACAAACAGCATAAGGCTAAAAATCATCTGCGGTGATAAACGTGCTCGGACCACAACACAGCTAGATTAGCCAAAAACAAAAAACTTATCATATTATACACTTTTAATTTTATTATCCTTTGACCACAATTTCACTGTTAATGATGTGATAACGTTGGCGAAGATGGTAGAAAGACTTTATCTGGAATAGGTTTTGACTCCCAAAGACTACTGCCAAAACACCGATAAATGCTTGGTGACAGATTTTCTATGTGAGGATTCTAGCTAGCCAAGCATACAACTATCATGACATGTATAGCTAGTCATGCAACAACATGACACCTCTATTCCTGGAAAGAGGACCAAAGTTTCACCAGAAATGTTTTAATGGCTGTGTAATAGACGGTGAACCTATTGCCACTTGATCGGGGGATTTCTATGTCATCCAACCTGAGACTGAACCCAGTACTTTCAGATTCGAAAACAATGCTTTACGTCACTTTACCAACAACCCAAAATTGTTACCAAATACTAAATCTGAACTATTTTCTTCTTTTTCTTTATTGATGCCTTATAGGTTAGCCTTTAACCACTATCTCACCTGATGGTAAGTGATGATGTGGTCGAAGATGTTGTTCAGGCTAACCTAGAATTACTGGCTCTCAAGGACAGCTGCCGGAACACATCGTTAGGTGCTTGGCGACAGATTTTCTACTTGAGGGTGGTAGCTAGCCAGGCAGGCATTCGCAAAATGCTCTAGCGGTCACCCATCCAAGTCATGACCGTGGCGGACGTTGCTTAACTTTGCTGATCAATTCAGAATGGTTAAGCAAACTTCGCTACGAGCGCTTCAAAAAACTGATTTATTTATTTTGATTCACCATGATAATTTTAGTTGTCACTTAACTTAGATTTTATATTAATTAAGAATTTAGATACATACTTAATTTGGGTTCTATATCTAAGATACCACGTGGGCACGGCAAACTTTCTGTCAATTTTATTCTTTCGGCTAGACCATATTGTGTTTCTTACGTTAGTTCGGCCATAGAGAAATGGTCGTACGTAATTTACTATTTATATATGGTTCGGCCATGTTACATGTATATAATATTTCAATCAATCAATTCAACATGTAATTTACATAAAGTAACGCCTGTATCAATAAATTTACAAAATAATAATCGTTATCTAAATCCGAGTAGATATTTCACTTTATCGATAATAATGATAGGCATCTGTACGAAGATAACGAAACATCCCTAATCTAAGCCCAACCAATTACTCTGAAAGACTCGTATTACATGAAGGCATTTCAATTTAGCTTATTGGCTCGTATAGGTTTGATTTTGTCATTTTTTCCCAATGTCATTTACGAGGAAATTAAAATACTTATGAGAAATTATTTTGGACTAAACTGTTTTTTTTTTTTTTTTTTTATTGCTGATAGGTAAGCCTTTGACCACAATCTCACCTGATGGTAAGTGATGATGTGGTCGAAGATGTTAACAGGCTTAACCTAGAAATATATATTTTATAAATCTGATATAATTATAAAATTTATATCAGATTATAAAATAATGGTTTGAAGCGAACTTAGTTTCTAGTAAGTAAGTTGTTAAGCTCACGTCAAGTTTTCTTTATAGTGAGGCCCTTTGACCGGGGATGGCAGCCGATCTGTTACGTAATTGTTTTTTTGTATAGGAGGGCAAATGAGCTTTCGCCTACCCTGGTGATAAGTGATCACCAACGCCCACCACGATACGTTGCCAGCCTTAAGTACATACAGATAATCAGGTAAAGAAAAACGATTAGCTCTAAATTGAAGCACAGATCAGAGAAATAGAGAGATTTGCCTTCAGTACGTGTTTGTTCAAATAAAAGTCTCTCCTACCCATGTCACCCTCACATCTATAAGTATGGCATGCCTACGCACATTTTGCTACGCACACCAAGATTTCCGCCGCAAACTAATACACTAACTAATCATACACATGCATAAATGGGCTGCGCCTCAGCCTATAGCTACGTTCACTAGTTACACCCACAGATACAGCTAATTAGCCACTGATCCACTGCGTCATCTGAAAAATTGATTCGTTTATTGATTTGTACCAAGCGCTTTTTCTTACAAACAAGCCTGATTTAGGCCAAATGCGTTCGCACGTGACACGCCTCCATTACCTATCTCCCTTGTTTCCTGATCTGAGGTTCGAAGCAAGTATTCAAAAATTTGCATATAACAAACATATACTATTGGCAGTTTAACTAACTGATAGATAAGTGAGCCAATTATCACTGTTTTAATATGGTAAGTAGGAATATAGTTCTTTTTTTTTTTTTTTTTATGCCTGATAGGTTAGCCTTTGACCACTATCTCACCTGATGGTAAGTGATGGTGTGGTCGAGGATGTTATTCAGACTAACCTAGAGTTACTGGCTCTCAAGGACAGCTGCCGGAACACACGGTTAGGTGCTTGGCGACAGATTTTCAACTTGAGGGTGGTAGCTAGCCAGGCGGGCATTTGCAAAGTGCCCTACCACCATGCTGTAACGACTGCTATCCTAAGACAACAACCGGGACCGACGGCTTAACGTGCCCTCCGAAGCACGGAAGCGCTCAGTAGTAATGCCCAACCAGCGGTCACCCATCCAAGTCATGACCGCGGCGGACGTTGCTTAACTTTGCTGATCGATTCAGAATGGCTAAGCAAACTTGGCTACGAGCGCTTCAGATAGTATGTATGCATGGTGGAAGGGCTTTTTGCGAATGCCCGCCTGGCTAGCGACCACCCTCAAGTTGAAAATCTGTCGCCAAGCACCTAACGGTGTGTTCCGGCAGCAGTCCTTGAGAGCCAGTGAAATTACAGGCACATGAGACTTAACAACTATGTCTCAAGGTGACGGGCGCAGTGCAATACGTCACTTGAACGATGAACTGCATCTGTTATAGGCAGAGGTAACTGCTTCACATCAAGTGGACCTAGAGCTTGTTCCGCCACAATAACATAAAAAAAAAAAAAAAATGTTAGGTATACTGACTCTTAGGAACTGCTATTATATAAACAAAAAGTATCACCGAAAAGTCCCTTTCTGCCCGTAAACACAAGCTGTTTGCCGAGCCGTTGTGTCACACCGTTTCACACAGCAACTCGCCTATACCGCGCACACTTTCGGCTCTCAATGCTCTCCTGGACATGAACCCTGACTGTTTGCGGATGTATGGCCATATATTGTACATGAGTGTGTGCGTTTTTGTGAAAGGGATGTATGAAAAAATTTTGTATAGTTTTATTTTATGTATAAATATTGTATTTTCCTATCTTTAATTGTTGTAATTGGTGTGTCAACGTTATAATTAAAGTAAAATAAAAAATAAAATTACAGTCATGTAAAAGTCGTGTCAAATACACAATAGTGCTCGTAAAATCAAGTTGATAACCCAGATGACTTCGGGATACTACATACATTACTAAAACATCACGGGTGCTTAGGAAGCCGCCTGTGCTTCATAAAGAGGAGCGAGATCATGTTATGCCAGTAATTTTCTGTTATGTGTGGTGTATGACAGATGCATAATAGATAATAAAGAATACCGGCGGGTAGACGATGTACGCGGTAGGAGGAATTTGAATGTTCATTCGAAATACAAGCCTGTTACCGGATAGTCGCTGTTTTATTTATATCGCTTGCTCACAGATTCTACATTGGCGACGAGGATTTTAAGTGTTCCATTAAGTGATCTTGATGAAGATTTGATGTTAAAAACGGTGCGTGGTCGTCGTACGCGGATCGGCTGGAGATGTATTTTAAGGTTAATAACATCAAGGAAGACCTCAAATTACCAACACTGATAGCACTTATGGGGGATGAAGCTTATGATCTGTTATTGAATTTGGCGAGTCCAAAGAAACCCGCAGATTTGACGTATTTGGAGGCTAGCGATGTTTTAAGACGCCATCTTCAACCGACGCCATCAATACTCGCCGAACGTTATCGGTTCCGGCAGAGGAGGCAGGAAAAAGAAGAGACTATTGGCGAATACGTAGCGGAGCTCAAAAAACTGGCACGGTACTGTAAATTTAATGAAGGGCTTTGTGAGAATTTGCGGGATCAGTTTGTTTGCGGCTTGAAGAGTGACGTCATCCGCCAACGGTTGTTTGCGGAGGATGACGGTTTAAGTTTTGCCGGAGCTGTAAAAATTGCAAGTTCACTGGAAGCAGCGGAACGGGATGCAGCTGCGGTCGAGGCACGGTTCGTGCCGGATACGGAGGCGGTGCATGCGCTGCAGACGGGCGGTGGTGGCGGACGCACCGAGCGCCGTAGTTTTGGAAACGGAAAAGGTGGCATGCACGGGGCCACACCGGGACAATCACGAGTGGCGGCGCCTACGCGATCTGCAAACTGCAAGGGTTGCGGTTCTGCAGGTCACGGTTACGGGAGTTGTAAATTTCGGGAATACGTGTGCAGCAAGTGTCAACGAAGAGGTCATTTACGGCGGATGTGCTCCGCGTGGAGCGCGGTAAGCGGTGCGGTGCCCCAGAGACATAATACTGGTAACCGCGGTTTTCACTACAACAAAGTGGATATAGAATCTGAACGACGTGAAACCGATTCCGAAGAAGACTACGTTGACCTCCATCAATTATGTTTAAAGGACTATAAGGCGGTGAGTTTGCCGATTTCTATAAATGACGTAATCATTTCTATGGAGATAGATACAGGCACAGCCATATCGTGTATAAGTAAAGCAACATATGATAAGTATTTCCCAAATAACGAGATTTTTCCATATAAGATGTACCTGAAGTTTTATGACGGTACCAATATTAAACCGTTAGGATATATTATGCCTATTGTTAAATATAAAGATAAGGTCAAGGAACTTGAATTGTTTGTCATCGAAGGCGGTACCACTTCTCTTCTAGGTAGACAGTGGCTTACAGAATTAGGAATCCAAGTACCTCTTTTTTATTGTCATCATATCGGAAATACTGATAACGATATTAATGTTTTGTTAAACAGGCATAAGGAGTTATTTGACGGGAGTCTGGGGAGGTTCACGGGTGGCCAGGCGACATTGAGGGTTCGAGAGGGCGCGGTACCCGTGTACCACCGTGCGAGGCCCATGCCGTTCGCGCTGCGCGACCGGGTCGATGCGGAGCTCGACAAGATGCTGCAGGCGGGGGTCATCGAGCCCGTTGACTGCTCCGACTGGGCGTCACCACTGGTGCCGGTTAACAAGTCGGATGGATCGCTCAGGGTTTGTGTAGACTATAAGGCAACTTTGAATCCAGTCTTATTGGTTGACCGCTACCCATTACCTACGATTGACGATGTACTTGTGGCATTAAATGGGGCTAATTTCTTCAGTAAAATTGACCTCTCCCAATCATATAACCAAATTGTTCTCGATGATTCCAAGAAATATACTGTTATAAACACTCATCGCGGTTTATTTCGTTATAATAGGTTAGTATACGGCTTATCTTCGAGTCCGGGTATTTTTCAACGAATAATGACTAATTTATTACAAAATATACCTAACGTGGCGGTTTTCATCGATGACGTAATAATTGGCGGGAAAACCAAGCGAGACCACTTAGAGGCGCTGGAAGCAGTGTTTCAGCGTTTGCTTGCGAACGGTTTGCGTTTAAAAGATAACAAATGCGTTTTCCTAGTAGAGGAGGTGTCGTATCTGGGCTACATCTTGTCGAAAGCAGGCATCAGAGTTGATCCAGCAAAAATTGAAGCTGTACTCAAAATACCTAGGCCACAAAATGTCACGGAACTTCGTTCATTTTTGGGGCTGGCTAACTTCTTTGCCAAGTTTGTCAAGAACTTTAGCTTAAGATTAGATCCGCTATATAATTTGCTTAAGAAAGGCGTGGACTGGCATTGGTCAAAAGATTGCGAAAGGGCATTTAATGGAATAAGGGAGGCTTTGACTAGTAGTCACGTGTTAGCTCATTACGATTCGAAAAATACACTAATCGTGACGTGCGATGCGAGCGCGGAAGGAGTAGGGGGGATATTATCACAGCCGTGTGGTGCCAACGGTGGGGAGCGACCGATTGCATTTATTTCGCGGACGCTTACACGCGCGGAAAAAACTATTCGCAAATTCATCGTGAAGCCTTAGCTATAGTTTTTTGTATGAAAAAGTTTCACCAATATCTTTATGGTAGGAATTTTACGCTGCGTACAGACCATAAGCCGCTAGTGTCGATTTTTGGTCCAAATAAAGGCATCCCAACCATGACGGCCAGTCGGATGCAAAGATGGGCGATAATATTGTCAGCTTACACCTACGATATTGAATATGTGAAGACAGGGGACAATTCTGCCGATAGCTTATCGAGGTTGCCCTTAAAGAGTAAGCAGCGGTGTTTACCTGTTGTACCTGAGCAAACTCATCTGCATTTCGCTCAGGATGCATTATTGTTAGACTACAACGAAATAAAAAGGTGGACTGTGCGCGATCCGATATTAGGGAAGTTGTTAGGCTTTATTCGTGATGGTTGGCCTGCGGAATGTGACATTAAGGGGATGCAGCCCTATTTTAATAGACGTAATGAACTGTATGAGGAGCTCGGTTGCATAATGTGGGGTCATAGGGTAGTCATACCGGAGAAATGTAAAGAAAGAGTTTTAAAAATGTTACATGAACCTCACATGGGCATAGTGAAGTCTAAATCTTTAGCACGATCATATGTTTGGTTTCCCGGAATCGATGAAGCGGTGCAAGCATTATGTCAACACTGTACCACGTGCGCGACGCAGGCGGACGCGCCACCGCGGCAAGCGCCGCGCCCCTGGGCATGGCCCGGTCGGCCCTGGTCGAGGCTTCATTTGGACTTTTTGGGCCCAATTTATGGAAAAATTTACCTTGTAGTAGTGGATGCTATGTCAAAATGGTTAGAAATATTTCCAGTTCCGAGCACAGCGGCAAGTTGGAGTATTTGTAAATTGACGGAATTATTTAGCCGATGGGGGCTTCCGAAACAAATAATAACTGACAACGGACCCCCATTCACCAGTAGCGAGTTTGCGTCATTTCTTAAAAGTGGCGGTATAGAACACATATTTACGGCACCTTATCATCCCGCTTCTAACGGTTGTGCTGAGAATGCAGTTCGAACTCTGAAACGAGTTATTAAAAAAGCTGTATTTGAAAAAGAAGACATCCTTAAGGCTTTGTATACATTTTTACTATACTATAGGAATACGGAGCATGCAACTACGGGTGAAAGCCCCGCTATGGTCATGTTAGGTAGGCACCTACGGACTAGGTTAGATGCCCTAAAACCGGACAGGGAGACGAGGGTGAGCCGCGTTCAGCAGCAGCAGGTGGAACGCGCAGGAGGCGCGAACAGACACATTGCGCCAGGGGACGATATCTGGTATCGGCAATATTTGAAAGGTGATAAGTGGTTGCCGGGGAAAGTAGACAGTAGGATAGGCCCGTCCAATTTTAAAGTGGTGAGTGAAGGAGGTGATACCCAAGTACATCGTCATGTTGACCAAATAAAGCGCAGGTGTAGAAGTTCCTTGGTCTGCCCAGACGCTGATCGTTCCATACAGCATGAGCCAGCAGACTTATCAAAGTCATCAGTGCCTGAGGGCACGTTCGTAGAAAAAGTTGACGAGCGAGCAAATTGTATTCCTGAAGCTTCATCAAGCGCACCTACCACCCAGTCGGTATTTTCCACCCTTGAGCCTCCACAAGATCCCTGCCGTAATGATATTGTGATGAGACCAGTACGGCAGTGTAGACAGGATAAACCTAATTATAAAATGTAGTTATTTTATCATAATTTATTTGAATTGGTTATATAATTTTATTATGTAATTAGTGTAGAGGAATGTGGTGTATGACAGATGCATAATAGATAATAAAGAATACCGGCGGGTAGACGATGTACGCGGTAGGAGGAATTTGAATGTTCATTCGAAATACAAGCCTGTTACCGGATAGTCGCTGTTTTATTTATATCGCTTGCTCACAGATTCTACATTATGTAAGTAACACACCCATATTCTCTACGTCTAGAAACCAAAGTTACCACAAAACCTTGTTACACTAGTTCAGTTAAAAAATAGACTAAATATAGTAGTGTTAATTATTGAAATCGAGAAACGTATTTGTTGCGTAAACACTGAGTTGAAGGAGGACAACGGCCAATTCGTCGGAGGCGTAGGTGTAGGTCACATTCAGTATGAACGGCTGACTTAATGAATGTCGCAGAAACAGTTGCTAATTATAACTAATTCATTAGTAGTCATAGGTATGATGGACTTCAACTTTACAGTGGAATCCACATATACATGATCTATCTGGAAGACTTAGTTCTGCTGCATATGCAGTTCGTAAGATAAGACAGCTAACAGACGTAGCTACGGCTAGGCTCGTTTATTTTGCGTACTTCCACAGTATTATGTCTTATGGTATATTGCTGTGGGGAGCTGCTGCTGAGATAGAGACAATCTTTATCTTACAAAAGCGTGCAATTCGAGCCATATATGAAATGGATCCTAGGGAATCCCTGAGAGATATTTTTAAAGAAATTGATATTTTAACTTTACCAAGTCTGTATATATTTGAAAATATTATGTATGTTGGTAAAAAATTGAGCAAATTTAAATCAAACAGTGACACTCACGATTATAACACTAGGAATAAAGATAAAATAGCGGTGCCAGGTTTTAGATTAGCAAAGACAAATAAAAGGTCCTTCTTAGGAAATTGTGTGCGGTTTTATAATAAATTGCCCAAACATATTACAACGCTCACAGAAAGAAAATTCTAGTTTCATGTGAAGAATATTTTGATAAAGAAATCTTACTACACAGTTTGTGATTACTTAAACGACAATAATGCTTGGACTGGTTCGCCTCTGCCAAGCTAGCGCCTAACACCTACGTAATGTAAATTAAGTATTGTAATAATTTTACTATATAGTATGTACTTAACACATTTTTAAAAAAGGTTTAAAAGAATGGCCCCGAGTTTCTTGCCCGTTCTTCTCGCAGTGGCTCTATAATTTTTGTTTGCTGAACGTGGCAGTACAATGTAGTATATTTCAATATTAAAATTTGTAATTGACCTTCATAAGAGCGTCGTAGACGCCTAAATTGAATAAATGATTTTGACTTTGACTTTGGCTTTATAGCCTTATATTATATACCGTAGAGGACCAGATAAACCGACGATTTATCACTACCTGGAACCGGTACGAGGCGACGGTATGTTTTTTTTTTTGCCTGATACCATTACACCTGTGACCACCATCTCACCTGATGGTGAGTGATGATGTGGTCGAAGATGTTGTTCAGGCTAACCTAGAATTACTGGCTCTCAATGGCAGCTGCCGGAATACACCGTTAGGTGCGTGGCGACAGATTTTCTACTTGAGGGTGGTAGCTAGCTAAAAAATTAAACTTAGCTATCATGTGAAGGTATACATACAATAATACGGTATTATCAGAACGACCGGATGGCAGGTACTGTATCTGCACAATGTACCAATGTATCTTAACCGCCTCTGCGACCTGGTAGAAATTGACCGCTGGACTCCGGAGAGGCATTCTGGTCATAAAGCGTATCTTAACATTTTTGCTACTAATAAGTAATAAAGACGTGCTATGTCAAAGACGTCATCAACATAAACCTAGCACGAAATATACTCTACAATACAGACACCGGTCATTTAGAAAATGATCTACAATTACACCTCAATAAAATTCTGTCTCCGTTTTAATTCTTTCGTCTTTATTATCACCTTCGAAGTGGAACGGCTTGAGTGAACATAAACTAAACACATCACACTACTGCAAGGCTAAAAATCGTGTTTCCAAAATAACTAATTCGCGATGCATCGCATCGCATATAAGCGCGCGTGCACACGGGTCATGATATCGCCGTTCTAGTTCATTAGGCGAGCAGTGGCGTCCCGCTATCGCCTCGGGCCGCCTCATTTTTCACGCAACCTGTGACCACTTTTAGTCGATGTTTAGTGGTTTCAATTTGTGGAATGTAGATGGAAAAAGTAAGGTTTAAAAATTGTTAAATATAAACTGTTTTCAATATATATAAGATTAAATGGTACAAATAATCACGCCGTAGATGCCATAGATTATAAGTAGTTTTAGTGGTGAGAGAAACAATACTAAAGGTTGTCAAAACCCATCGTTATCCATATTTAGCGACATTGTTATCTATCGGTCTCATTCTGATGAATAAATAAGAATGCACAATGATTGCAAAACCACAGATGACAAAACTAAACAATTGAAACCTAAGCGTCTATTTTTATCTGACTTCAAAAAAAGGATGAGATTCTCATTTCGTCTATATTTTTTTAAATGTTTGTTGCCTCAGATCTTTTGAGCGGGCCGTTTTGATAATTATTTTTATTTGAAAGCTAATGATTGTTGCTTGGTCCCATTTAAATTTCATCGAAATCGGCCAAGCCGTTTTTGAGGTACACTCCAATAACTGAAAAATATTTTCCTATCTTGATGATATAGTCGTTGACATTGAATGACAATCGATCCCGTAGCAAGGTTCACTAAAAAGAGTGAAAAAAATGTTTAACCAAAAATGGAACCGACTTCAACACTCAAAAGTGTGAAATAACTTTTCGATGCACAATATTGTGATAATAGGTACTTTGAAATATCATGGTGACTTCAACAAGTTATTTCACACTTTTGAGTGTAGAAGTCGGATCCATTTTTAGTAAAAAAAAAATATTGTTTTCCTTGTCTATATATACAATACATATTTTGGTGTGACAAAGAAAAAGTTTTATTTGTCCAACTCGCGACTAGTTCGTTGTCTTATTTACGCTGGTTCATTATACTCGCATCTTCTACCTACATCATTATTGACCAAGTGAGTCCGAAGGGCGAGGAAAGCGTATTCAGTTCTGCTTGACCAAAAATGCTTTACTGTCTTAATTCACACATTTGCGATTGTCTTATGGCAACCTCTACGGATCGCATTCTCGTGAAATTTTGTGAACAGATAAAATAGATATTTTTTAAGGATTTTTTCAAAGTGATTATGATATCGGTGTTAAAATGGTAAAAAATACATTAGTATTTCAGTTGTGATGTCTTCGGGTTCATATGCAAAAAGATATTTTGGTAAAATATCATTTTTTTAAGGATTTTTTCAAAGTGACTGAAATATCGGTGTTAAAATTGTAAAAAATAAATTAATATTTCAGTTGTGATGTCTTCGGTTCATAGGCAAAAAATTCTTTTGCAATATTTCCGTTCCAAGTTACCAAATACTGCTGCAAAAGGTGATAATGTGCCATATTGCCTATAATTCAAACACAACTAAATACGTAATCGTCAGTATTTTAATTTCCTTTAACGGCATGCGGCTCCCATTATCAATACGAGAACTGCACGATACCCAAATTGTTAACAAAAACTATCTCACACGAGCCAGGCTCAGTAATTGATTTCGCAGGTTCGATTCACGGTCGAGACCAATTTTGTGCTCTAATGCTTTATACATGATTTCAATTCTTACCCATTTCCCACACAGCAATATTTCAAAACTTTCCCAAAACAATCACAGTTATGACCCCAGTACCCACAACTCAAATCGTCTCTTGTCGTATCGTATCGTATGGCCTCATAGCATGTCGCTAAAATAATTGCATTCACACAAAAGAACCCCACATATTGCACTGTACCTGCACAGTGGGCACCTACAGATTTAATTTACATTGCCCCCTGCTATTGGGGACGATATTCAAATAAGGCTTCATCTATTAACGGTCCCCGCGACAAGTTCCATTATCTATCAGCTCCATCAGTATCTGTGGACCCTCCCGTGTGTAACCACCTTTATTGTAGACGGTACACTTTTGACCGGCCTTTATTCAATATTTGCAATGTGCACGATATTTGTATGTATACAATTATGCATTTTAAAAGTAATTTCTTAGATTTTCTCGATTTTACATCAGAATAACTGAATTAAAGAGTGTTGATGAATTATTATCGTTGTTTGTCGTTTCCCGTGTTGTAGGTATTCCTGAAATATTTTTTCATGCCCCGTTGCATTAGTAAGAGTAATCTTTAAATTATATGAGCCATAAAAAATATTATATAAAATGTACGTATGTACTGTTAATATATATTAATATCAAAATTATTATGAACCAGCTTTTTCTGTGTTTTTCATCAAAACATCTATTAAAAAGCCTTAAATGTCCTTATATTTTAATATATTCCTTATGGCGGTAAGCATATACGAGTAAACCCTTTTACATTGTACCATTAAAAAACGAAATAATACGTTTTGCATTGAATAACTGTTATTTTATTTATTTTACTGAACTTAAGATTTTTTGTGGTTTGCAAGTTGTGAATTATAATATTATGAGGTATGAATAATATTATAAGGCTCTCGAGTGGTTACCACATTAAACCGGAAGCCGTAGAGTTGGTAGGCCCTCCACTAGGTGGACTGACGAGATCGTAAACGTCACGGGTAGTCAGTGGTTAAAGCGGCTAATAGCCGATCTTTTGGCGTTCTCTGAGGGAGGTGTTTGTTCAACAGTGTTCGTCTTCCAGCTGATGCTAACGATGATGAGAAAGTTATTTATTTGGCACCAAGGATTTTTAATTTTATTTCAAAAATATATATTTTTAATAACAATAATATTTAGCAAAAACAAACAAGTAACAGTCAGTTACTACTATATTAGAATACCTATAAAAATACATAGCATAGGACCGTCCCCTTCAAAACAAGACGGTAGTTTTACAACCCCTTGAAGCGCCCCGCTGGGCTCCTCGACTATGACCATGTCAATCAGACAGGAGTGATGAATATATTTCAGGGTGAATACGACAGGCGGCTGGTTTTGATTAAAAGGTGGAAAAATAAATGAGTGGAATTAAAAATAAAAGTACAAAATATCTTGATGAATTAGTGTGTAGTGATTATACAAAAGATTTTGAAGCGCTCGTAGCGAAGTTTGCTTAGATGTTCATAACCGATCAGCTAAGATATGCAACGACCGCTGCGGTCATGAGTTGGATGAGTGACCGCTAGTGACATTACTACTGACGGCATCCATGCTTCGGAGGGAACGTAAAGCCCTAGTTAATGTTAGGATGGCAGTCGTTATGGCATGGTGGTAGGGCATTTTGCGAATGCCCGCCTTGCTAGCTACCACCCTCAAGTAGAAAATCTGTCACCAAGTATTTAACGGTGTGTTCCGGTAGCTATTTTCCTTGAAAGCCAGTAATTCTAGATTAGCCTGAACAACATCTTCGACCATATCATAACTTAAAACCAGGTGAGATAGTGGACAAAGGCATCGATCAGGTATAAATAAAAGATTATATTATGAACTTTAACTAATTATTAATATGAACGCAAAATGTATATTTTAGTAGTCTAAGTAACGCAAATATTTTTATTATTTATTTAGTTCTATTATTAATTCACATCTACATTAAAATAGATTCAGTGCTACGAATGTCTACGAATTTCGTAGCGCATAGTGATCTGTTTTCTACTCAGCCACTAGCCAGTACTAAAACGAAAAAGTATTCTTATTTATGGCTGTATAAAACCAAAACTGTAAGAAAACAAAATTTATTAGGCTTAAGTTAAAGAACTAAGCCTCATACTAGATGGATCGACTACGTTTGTAGATTATTATAAGTTTATTGCCGTATTTAAACAGCGTGACATTTTAAACAGTGAATATCATCTGACAGTGACGATTGAACATTGAGGATAGATTTTGTTTTATTAGTTACGTTTTATAAAATAAAATATGACTTTCCGTCCAATCAGCATAAAAATATTGTTCAGAAACATTTCGATAAGTTTCGAAAGTATTTCATGATATCGATAATTTTAATTTTTCAGATGTGCGTTCCGAGCGCCGACAGTGATTTGATGGACCGCCCGCTTTGTGAAACTGTAAGACCATTCGCACACTTGTTGTATATATCTAACGGTAAATTTGTTATTGTTTTATTCTTAATAGCTTTCTGGTTGGTCTGGATGTCCACAGGCTGACTGAGGGAAAATATGTGCCTAATTATCAGGTTGCCACCGCCCTTCGATAAAAGTGGGTTATTGCTGCACATTGGACGCACAACTTGGTTCTATATGATCTTTACGCCCAGACTATCCGAAAGGCAGCTGGTGTATACTAAAATCAAAAGCATTCCCATGGAGGGTTTCCATCGGGTAAGTGCCTAGCCATATATCTGAAGCCAAAACTTTTTACAACCACGTTCATATGTTGGAATGTTTGTTGTTGGCAAATAGATATTTTAAAAATAATCTTGTAATATACTAGGTGCTTAGAGAGGATATATTAAACCGACCTTGAATACGTGGGATAAGGGTAGAGAGATGAGGTTGACTCGTTTGCCATGTCTAAGTTATGGAGTCATTGATACTGGCTTTTATAAGTGTACCGTAGACAATTAAAGGTAACACAGTTGCAAACGTGGAGAATATAACGTATTGATTATTGAAATAACATTATCACGACAGAAGGAAAATTCAAGTTGCATGTGAAAAATATTTTGATACTACAAAGTTTGTGATTACTTAAACGACAAAAATGCTTGGAAAGTTCCGCCTCTGCCAAGCTATCACCTGTCACCTACGTAATATAAACAAATATTGTAATAATCGTATTATATTGTATATAACACATTGTTAAAAGATGTTTAAAAGAATGGCCCCGAGTTTCTTGCCCGTTCTTCTCGCAGTGGCTCTATAAATTTTTTTTTGCTGAACGTGGCAGTACAATGTAGAATATTTCGATATTAAAATTTGTAATTGACCTTCATAAGAGCGTCGTAGACGCCTAAATTGAATAAATGATTTTGAATTTGAATTTGAACGATTTACGTAATGCTACATTGACTATTTCGGTATTTTCTGCAACTCAATCGCCAACTGTAGGAAGTGTGCGCAAGCAGATAGGATCACAGAATATAGAAGAGTTATATAATAATATCGCGTCACGGATCATTGGACAACGTACTTTAGACTATTTCATCTGTTTTGTTTGCAGTCGACTTCACGATGAAATATTGCAAGGGAAGTGTGAAGAACCGTGATTTCTTGGCAGGTACCAGTGCATTTTATCTTCTGTTAATTTCTTTTTTATGCAAGAATTTCAATTTGGATCTTTATTGTCAAAGAATAATTTATATTGTACATACTTTTTAAATAATATGTGGCTTTCTCACATACATACGTTCGTCCTACGTGAACCTACTACTTTTTTATTTCGTACGATTGGGTACAAAAACGTGAAAAGGGAGGCCTTGTTCAGCGGTGAACGTTTTCGGGCTGTTGATGTGATGTGCTTATCAAATCTGACAAGAGGTGATATTGTGGATGGTCTACAATATTGCTACAAAATAATGTAAATTGCTCTGCAATACAACTTTTGTTCAAAAACTGATTTTATAAGATTATTTCTTGGCTAATGCAAAATAAATTATAAAATTACTTGAAAATCACGTACCTGAACTTTATGTATCACAAAAGCTAATCAAGGAAGTAGAATACATTTCCGTTTTAACCGTAAATATCTTGAATCAGCAGTACTCGAAATGTTTCAACACCAATTAAAACTTGATTTGACTAAAATATTCTGCGAAGTAGTTATCAAACTTCGTTACGAATGACGTGACATCCCAAACTCGATCCAAACAAACTTAAGCAGTGAATCAAACTGACAAAACAAGGGTGAAAATGAAACAATAGCACATCATCCCGAGTTCACCCCTCAGTTGCAAACCACAGAGGAATATCATAAACGTCGGCTTAAACACTCGTCTCTGCGGATATTGACTAAATAAAAACATAATAAAATAATAAATTCGACGCAACATATGGCGCAAGACACAGCTTGGGAGGGGTTGGTTTGCGGGCTTGCAGTTGCGTTAAGGTGTTGGAGTGCAACTGGATTAGTGCAGCAACTGTCTCAATGCAGCTCGTTGAAGAGGAACTACTCATAGCATTTACGTGGGCTGATCATTCAGTTCAATCGAAGGTGATTACAAGTATCTTTGGGCAGTTTTCAAGCAATTATTTAGTACATAAATACACCTATTTCTGTTTTTGTAGACGCTGCACATCTCCATACATGAAATAAGGTTATAAGGTAGCAGTATTAAAACACCATTTTGCAGAGATATTGATTACAAATTTATCACATTATTAAGGACAGAATTTGTTGCTTTTTGTTAAGTAGACTTGTTACAGTGACGTTTTAATGTGGAGGGATGCTTATAACATTTACTGTTTCGAAGTGTCGTTGAAGTACGAATAGCGCGGCTATGGAATCTTATTATTATCTTACTTTTTACAAAGACTTAGGATTAAAATATGTCTGACAAAATGCGACTGCTTAGACACTTTTGTCTACCTCTTCGGGTAATACAGAGGTCAGGAATTTGGATATGTGTAGATGTTTTTTTTTTAAGATACACTTCACTGATATGTTAATAGGTCTGTGTCAAAAAAAAGAAGTTTGCCTGCATATGTATATGGGAGTGATAACTTCAGCTTGGCTAGATGCTATTGAAATATTTGCTGCCAGCACAATGTTACAACAATGCCCTACCTATTATTATATTAAACATACAGGTGAAACGGTATTTTGTGAATGCCCTGCTAGCTAGCTACCACCCTATCCTATCCTATAAAAAATATTATTTTTTCCCCCTTCAAATCTGTGGCAGCTTTTTTTATGTTTTGGCCACCTGAGGATATCCGGTCACACCTGTTCATATCAGTTGCAGTGTCATCCCCGTTCTGCTTGACCATTTACTGCGCTCAACACTCCAAGAATGTAGTTCTTGAGAGTATGTCTTGTATGCCCAGTAATTTCACTTGCTACAGTGCCCTTCACAACTAAACCCAGTATTGTTTGCGCACTACTGATTCGGGCCATAATTTCTAGCATTGTAGTGGTACCCACCAAAACGTTCTCTTGCCAAAGAAACCTATTAAATGGTAAATACCGGTTATAATAAATATATATGGCAGCCTAGCTACCTGGAGAGCAAGTAATTCTAACCTGAACAACATCGGAGACCTATAGGCATTTCAAACACAGTTAAACAGTATTGTAATACTGTGAAGCATAGCACCGATAACTTTCGAATGCAACTTTTCACTTTAAAGTATCGATCGGTCATCAAATCGATCCGAAAGCCACAGGAGCTGGTGTAATGTAGCACCCCCACGATGCATCGAGTGGAGTATCGAGATCGAGGACTCGAGTAATAATCGAACCCTCGCAAGCGGTGTCCCACACTCAATCTCGGGGATTTGTAACTAGAGATCACATTTACATTTGACAGTCAACTTCCAAACCAAAATCAACCTTATATTCAAGAAAATAAGATATAGGTGCTTATTTCTGAGTGGTAACAAAATCTTTGCCGGAGAATTCCCTGTATTGGGGTGACAATCCAAAGAATCGTGGACGGTTATTGAATTTCTTTGCATTTTTGATTTGTCTCTTCATTTCTTTCGTCGCTCAATCACAACGCAAATAATTGATTGACAAAGTTTATGTTATTATGGTGTAATGATTCTTTGTTTAGTTATTCAAATATTTACCTAGGATTTCATGTATGGTGACTAAGGGAAATAATGTATAGTGTGAGCAGCACGTTACTGCAACGATGTCGATGACCATCATCTTTACGCCTATCTTTTGAAGCGCTCGTAGCGATGTTTCCTTAGCCGTTCTAAACCGATCGGCTGAGTTAAAAAACATCGGCCTCGGTCATGACGTGGATGTGCTAGTAACATTTCTACTGAGCTCTGCCGTGATTCGGAGGGCACGCTAAAGATGGCAGTCGTTGTAGCACGATCGTAAGGCATTTCACGAATACCAGTCTGACTAGCTACCACAGTAGACAATATGTCGCCAAGCACCTAACGGTGTGTTTCGGCAGCTGTCATTGAGCCATTAATTGTAGGTTAGAATATACTGAACATCATCTTCGACCACATAACCACTTACCATCAGGCGAGTGATCAAAGGCTAGCCTATCAGCTATTAATGCATAAAAAAAACATTCAATCATACATTGGCAATAGCCGTACTAATTATGTAAATAAATAAATAAATACATAAAATCACGCCTCTTTCCCGTAGGGGTAGGCAGAGACCACAGATTTCCACTTGCTAAGATCCTTACATATCTCTTTCGCTTCAACTACACTCATCAATCCTTTCATACATAAGAGTCGGTTTAGGGTACCCCCGAACTGGCCTTTTTTCAGAACATCTTCAATCTGATTTCGTAACGTTTTCCTTGGCCTTCACCTTCCAACAATTCCGTTCACTGTCTATTAATATGAAAACCTTTGTCTTCTGTTTTTCTAAAAATATTATAACTATCCATACTGACATTCGATTATCATGTCGTCGGCTAGTCATTCGAATTCACTTAACAAAAATTGCCTGCAGCCTAAAATAATGATGTGCAAATCGCGATTACAACGCATGAAGCCACTCTGATGCGACCATGGGGCGGCAATTCGATCGCACATCCTATGCCTGGGGGATGTCAAACGCACTGGAGCATTATCGCTTTTTGTCTCTCTTTTAGTTTGAATAAATGTTGGGTTACTGAATGTCATGTATGGTTAAGTAAACGTGATTGAGAGGTGTAATTTAAGGTAAATTTATGTTAATGAGTATGTGGTGCAGAGCCGATAGAATTCATGTAATAGTTAATATATAATAAACTTATCAGAGCGCTTGGTCGATGTGACGTATGATCAATATGCTGGCACCTATTTGGCTCAACGAATAAGCATTGCAATTCAACGGAACAATGCTGCCAGCATGCCGGGTACGCTGCCAAAAAAGTGGACTGGAGCATTTGGACTGCCTGTAAGTCTGCAATCACTTATAGTTGTCTAAACGCTTTTATTGTAGTAGCTGTAGTGGGGTACATAGTTCGTAGTATTTTTATATATAATTGCTGGTTGTCTAAAAAGAAACGTCGAGGCTCATTAACAACATCTTTTATAATGTGGCTTGTAGGTAGTAGGCAGGGAGGAATATTGCGTAACCCAGCATCCACAAATGCCTTTTTGTTCTGTAGTGCGCCAAGAATATATAATAAAAAACCAAAAGATGTATACGCAATAACATTTCCATAAAAAAACCTACTAAATTGTGAACATGTTTTAAATGACAATCATTTGTTACGTTGATTCATTTGAAATTGTCATTTTTTATGTTCTTGATATAGTTTATTGACATTGAATATTAAAATGATTATTTTGTTTTATTTTTTCAAGATGATATTGTTTTAGCATTTTCAGGTGTTATTTTTAAATATTATATCTATACGAACAATAGATTATAGCTTTACGAACGTTTAACTGTTTAAAAGGATTTTTATCCGTAAAATTTTGTTGATTATTGCTAGAACCTTCATAATCTGCATGGTGTGTGTTTTGAAATTTGGATTAATGTCGTAAAACTGAATGGTTGTTGTAGTGAATGTGCTGTGAGTAGATGTGTACCTAAATGAACCGAATTTTGAGAGTTTGAGTGAAAAACTGGTTTATGTATTGTGATACCTGTTGTATGTCTTTAAAATGTGATGTATGGTGAATGAGCTAGTATCAAGAACAGGAACTAAAGTAGCGTACTTACCTATATTTGTCTATATTAAGCAACCTGTATACTAAATATAGACAAATATAATAGCTTATATAAAAAAGAAAACAAATATAGTAAATAAGTCTATGAGATCTAAGCAGCATCTTTGCATGGTGGTAGGGCATTTTGCGAATGCCCGCCTGGCTAGCTACCACCCTCAAGTAGAAAATCTGTCGCCAAGCACCTAACGGTGTGTTCCGGCAGCTGTCCTTGAGAGCCAGTAATTCTAGGTTAGCCTTGATAGTAGTCAAAGGCTAACCTATCAATCATTAAAAAAAAAAAACTAGAAGACTACGATCTGCTTGTTCCCGTTTGGTGTAAAAATAGTATACTCTAGAAGTAATTTCTAACAAAGACATCTTTGAACATATTGTCGAGAACTATGAAGCTATAGTAAAATCAGCTTATTCTAAGCTAAGCTGTCTAAACGTCACGCTAAGTCGCCATTTCAATTACGTGCAAGCGCTCGATGTTAATTCCGCTATATCGCGATTTCTCGATACAAGTTGTGGATTATTCGGCGATTTGCTGCCAGCGTTCTACTGCAATCGCATCTATGCTGTACGCTCGTGGCAAACATTAATGGGGACAGATAGGACTTTCTAGGCTAAGTGATGTTCGGGCGTTTGATATTTTACTGTCGTGCAAATCGGATGCAATTTAGACTGTTTTGCAATAAAGATAAATAGTCTGTCTCATTCTTAGCTCATATGAGAAAAAGTTAAGTTGAATCTTTTCAACCCAGCAAAAGCTCAAGTCCCCCAAGTAGATGTTGATTTTAACTGATATTTAGATTTACGGTTATTATATAATAGGCTCATATAAGGTATTTATATTATGCCTATGTTACCTGTAATACTTTTGGTTGCGTGATATAAATGATTTATTATTATTACATTATTATTTACTTATCACGGCACAGTTATGTCATGAAGTTAACAAACATTTAAATTTATTTTAGTTTATCAGGAAGCTGCAGCAAGGATTTAAATACAATATAACTCATTGTTGAAACAATTGTACTATTTAAAGCATCCTTCAATATAAATTATAAATTCTTTCGAAGAAATGAAATCTCTTAAATATATAGGTATTAATAAGTGTGGTTTAGTTACTTTGGTAGTTGTAAGTATATGTAACGCTTCTGTAGTAGACATGTTCCTATCCACTCTTTGCAAATGTTTTGGCAGAAGCACAGTGTGCAGTGGTCTCGTGGTAATGGAGTGTTGGCGGGCACGTGCCGGTCGCCATGCGTCCGTCGGTCGCCGCGCGTCACGTCGTTTGACGTCGTGCGACACGCGCGTCCACTCCCACCGATTACGCGCTATTTCTATGTGAATCGAATGTTATTCAAGGTTTCAATTTTACACTGAACTGTAAGGATTTCAGGCAATAATTTCAAAGTCAATAACTTCATCGATCAAATTTTCCACGCCCATTCAAAGCTCTTTCAAGGATTGTTTACCGCCAAATGCAAAAATTTGAAAGATTCCACCTTTCAATGGGCCTGTCAGGTATTTCGAATGAAAATGCTATTTAACACCCATTCCTGGTCTGAATCAAATTCGATATCGCTTGAAAAAGTCGGTATGAAAACGTGTCACGCCAATAAACTTCAAGAGCTCGCAGCCGGCGTCTAACCGCAAAATGCCTGTATAGCGAACGGCGGTATACGCGGGCGAAAAGTAATATTTAGGTGTCAACTGCAGGCGATAATCGCGGGGTAAAAAATAGGTGCGCGGGTTCCAGGCGCGACGCAACGTGGCGGGCTCCGCGAACTATTTCCACCCTTGCCGGCGGTATCTCGTCGTTTATCGGCGATAGTATCTGAGTGAGACATCGCTGGTGACGTTTGAAATATGATCGGCGCGGTCCCCGGGGCGCGGGAAGCCACGTGCGGCGCATATTCAAATCAGAATCGCACGCGGAGGACCCCCGTGTTGGCTAAATACACCCGCCGGCGCGCCACCGCGCCCGGCCCACCCACTTACCAAGGGTCGGCCCTATGTAATCGAATTTGAAAATTATTCTAAAACACTGAATAATGTATTTCGGAGGGACCATGTGCCCGAGGCGGAGCGAGCTCTCGCTGATTTTTAAAATAAATTAAAGTTAATCAAGTGGGTTCGCACACCTAAACGGATTAACTTGGCGCTGATTTGACTTCATGTTTGCACAGCACATGAGGGGTGGTAGCTTAAACGCTATTTGGAACTGTAACACACTGACATCTTTATCCATCTGATACACAAACGATATAAACGTTAAATTTGTTTGAGAAATAATTAAAGTTTTAAACGATAAATGGAAAAATGTAAAAATACTACACAAGTATCCTAATGTGCAACTTCGATTTCTATCGAGTGGTACATAACATAAGTCAATATTATCTTACATACTTACTCAATATCCATATTCTATGCCATGTAAAGTAGCTTTCATGTTTATGAAAAATTAATTTATAATATTTTGACACCCTCACAAACTCAAAGAAAATTATGTGAGTCTCAAAATCAATTCACCCTTCCCCCGAACGATTGATAATAAAATTTATGATTCGCAAAAATTGCCCAAATTCATATTTTAAAATTAAACATTGGATAAAACAATATTAGTTCACTCGCTACATTAAGTTTTATTACGTCATGAATACATTTCCCTGGGTGCGATTCGGCACGCAGGGCTGAAGCGGAGAGGCCCCACCATTAGCGCCCGATATGAAATTAAAATTAAAATATATAAAAAACTACGAGAAGCACTCTTCACAGACCGCTAAGGGGCAGCCCTAAGGATTTAAGAGCAGAGAATAGTGTAGAGAAGCAACTATTATATTGTATAAATAGAAACATCACAAATATTATTAACAAATACATCTAGATTAATTGAAAAATAAGGTAACCAAGCTTTTTATCTGAAAGTTGTATATTAATTGTAGGTAATTTTTTTTTTACTAAATATATATATAGGAATGACATATTTTTATTGTCATTCCATTTTGGAATGACTATACTACTCCTATCTAAAAGTTCATCAAATACAAACAAATTAAAATAAATTGTACTTATATCAATTTACTAAAAAAATATGTTAATGCTACTACAATAAATGCTTTAATTGTAGAAGCTGTAATATTACAAGTAGTTCCTAGTATTATGTTTATAAAAAATTACTATCAGTTATTTTCTAATATTTTCAAAGTAGCTAACCTATGTATTCAAACATTGCTTTTCTATGCTGCGCCGGCCGCTGATGCGACATGCTCGCTAATTATTTTAATATGCAATCAGTATTTCTGACGTCATGTTTTTATAAAAAAAATGTACAAGTTTTGTAGTCAATTAGTTTATAATATTATGTAGCATAATCAGATATTTGGTAATAAGCGAAGATATTTGATGTGGATTTTGTCGCATTGTTAGATGTTGACATTATGTCAACATAAATATATCATTAAACAAAAGTTACTGGCAAGCTAACTTCCATAACATAATGAAGAGGAACCCTTTCCGATCCCTCGCGTTGCCTGAGTGGCAACTCAGAAAAGCCTCCACGAGATGACATCATACATGAAATTTAGAATATGACTATTTTCAAGCACGTGTGCGAAAAATGAGCTGGGTAAAAAGTTCTCGTAAGCGGGTCAAGCATAAAGTTTTTCTTGGAAAGTTGCAAAACCGACTCCACACCTCTCGTTGTAAACTATCATGTAGCGGTGTACGGTAGGGGTGCTACTCGATGATTTGGTTTTTCGATTCGTTACGCAGTCAAACTACCCTCGATGGTGGACCCTCGAATATGTTCCCTCGCCTTGAATATTATTTATACGTTTGTTAAGTAGAGCTGCATAGAATGATCAGTGAATACAGTACCAAAACTTGCATTGCTGGTAATTCTAGATGAAAGATGCAATAGTTTGCTAGCGAATTCGACAATTTTTTCTAAAAATTTTGGGCACTTATATGACAAGTAGAATAAATACTTAAAGTAATGTGGGTAAAGGACAGATAGAACAGAGAACAATAAAATTAAATAAAAATCACAGAATTAATAAGTTTTTGTTGAGGTTATGATTGGTTATAAAGATCTATATTCTCAAATATGGTCATAGGAAGAAATGCATGAAATGCATAGCCGTGACTTTATAGATGTAGTATAGCTGATGCGTCTGTAGGCGTTCACTATTATAATTGCTTTGTATGGGGATTGTATACTGCGTTGTAAATGCTTCTATATGATGGAGGATTATGGCCTCCGGTGCTTAGTACTTCAACAAACATCGGTTATGATTCCTAACATCGATCGTAATCTTTAATTACCCTTGTGCAGTGCGATTAGTTTGGAATAATAATATAATTCTTATAAGCAATGAAGAATTCTGAATGAATCCTTCTTTACAAAATGTCTAAAAATATGATCTAGAACTTTGATTGAATCTTACTCGGTTGTTGGTAAAATTTCGTGCGCAACGTTGGGTTTCATATTTTAATTGGCTAGCCCATTGTTCAGACTGTGAAGTCAATATACTTATATTTCGGTATTTTAGGTTGAAAAACCAAAGCTCATCACATAACTCCTTCACATTTAGCAACTGATATTTTTCGTTGTGGACGTGCAGAGTCAAAAGCATATATATACCCAAGCTCTCTATAAACAAAAAATCTAGATCATCCGTTCACAAAAACTTTGTTGCGCTAGGTTACGATCTTTTTTTAAGCAAGATGTTTGTGAAACGTTGGAAACATGTCAAGGAAAACAGGCGCTCCCCGACCCCAGTCTGGTATCGTTAGGTATGCAGAGCAAACATATTTTCTCTTGGGACTAGAACGGCGAGCAAACAGTGGCCAACGTGAGCGAAGGTTGGGCTCTGTTTACCAACGACGCTACGTCGCCTGCCTTCATATATTAAACATGCCCAGGTCTACCTTAGCCCGCCTCCATTATTCCACCTACCTAGACCGAGCATCATCTGCAAATTTTAACGGGCCCATAATGTCACAGTTACCCGGCAATACGAGTAATGAATACGTTTTTCAGCAAATTTACATCGGCATAAAAATAAGGTCGCGGCAGTTAACACGTTTATCGGGCGCTCATTAAAGCGAGGGCGATCTTGCTTCGGAGTCGTTAAGCGCGCAATAGTTCGCGAGATCCTCGTAAAAAATATCTCGCAACCGACTTTACGAGCGCCCTTTGTGAATGCATCATTAAATTTCCATCTAAATTTAAATTACGAACCGTGCTATTCGACGCGCTCTCTCCCACGTGTTTCTGTTTTCCTAGTCGGTGGAAATGTTATAATTGCTGTACACAGAACGTAGCCGAGTCGAGAATTTGAAAAAAAGATGACGTCAGTTGGAATTATCTTCAGCGCAGCGCAATTGAAACGGCTTTGCGACGAGCTTAGTGAAAAAGTTGGCGTTCGTTTTAATAATTCCCGGCTCCGGCGCCTCGTCAGAATGCCGTTGTCACTTCGCGGATTAAGCTCCGACACGGTTGAGTTGGGATTTCAGTTATTTTAATTTGCATTTTCCTACAATTCGAAGGAAAGTGCAGCGTTTACGATCTTTTCTCTCATGTAAAAAATCGTGAAAATATTTACACATCAAAAGTTTACGATCTTTGGATGGTCCGAAGGGGTCGGAGGTCGTTTGTATGCGGCGCCAGGCTTCCCCGGGAAAGGCATAAAGTCAGCAGGTGAGGAGCGGGTATCGCGCGGTCACGCTATTTAGATAAGACCATTTTCGTGACCTCACTCCCCCTCTGCGATAAAGGCGTTCGGCACTTTAGACGTCGCTGTTTTCTCATACATCATGACCCTGCCTGCGCGGAATGAGTCAAAAGGTGAAAGTTTGACAAATAGAAAAAAAACAAGGAAAACAAGGGATACAAATAGGCTCATTCGATTAAGCGAAATGATTTGCGAATCACTTAAAAATCCAAATGGCACCGTTTTCCGTTCCCTCTCGACTTCTGGCATTGGAATGGCGAATAAACCGAGTTTGGAATAAATTGTGCGACTGGATAAAGCAATATTTGTTCATCTACCCCCGCATTACGGTGGCGGCGGCCATTAGCGGGATGCAAATAGCGTCTTGTCATTTTGACTTCTTTATTTTTCCTCGTTGGCCCTGATATTTGCCCTTCCTACGGATGTAGCAGCGAAGGCTGGAATAAAAATAAATATATTTATTTTTTCATTTTGCACCAGAGAGTCCAGTTGAGAGATACATAATAACACTAATGACCAAAAGTCATAGAGAGAGATAAATAAAAAAGTGATTACGTAGGTAGTCGAAAATAATGAACTACTTAGGTAACCGCCTTTGAAGGCTTTATTGGTAATTTTGTATGCAATCAAAGTCTTCATAATCATACCTTCGTACATTGCTCGACATATGCCTTTCCTACTGGATGCCACAGGCAACTAAGTCTTCAGTTGTCAGTAATCAGTTGTTGCTACTCGTAGCTACAATCCACATGTTTTCCCTCCACTATAGTCGATGGATGTGAAACTACTAACTAGTTGTTTCGTCACAAGAATTCATGAGCTCTGGCTGTGGTTATTGGTAATTCGAAAAATATGACTCGCTCAGTACTAATTGTACTTTAGCGTTGTACTTTAATTTATGTTGGTACCACAGTTTGAATTAGTTGAGCAATGTTCCTATGCAATCACTACTAGATGGGTGAACGCTATTTCCGTTTAGTACTGAGCTTTGTCGTGTTATACCGTTAGTTCTGATTATTGTCTAAAGATGGCAACCGTTAGGCTATATTGGAGGTTTTCGGGAAAGCTGCATATGTAGTTCGTAAGATAAGACAGTTGACAGACGTAGGTATTGCTAGGCTAGTTTATTTCGCGTACTTCCACAGTATTATGTCGTATGTTGTATTGCTGTGGGGAGCTGCTGTTGAGATAGAGACAATCTTTATCTTGCAAAAGCGTACCATTCGAGCCATATATAAAATGAATCCTAGGGAATCTCTGAGTGATCTTTTTAAACATTATTATTTTTAGATTTACGAGTCTACTATATGTAGCAAAATCTGTCGCCAATCATCTATGTTGTAGTTTTCATTGTAGTTTTTCATGTTTACCATATTCAACCAAATCATTAATAAACAATTAGGTCACCAACTATGGTCAAAAGCTAGAATTATATTCTAGCAGAAATAGGAAATATAGATGTACTCATTCAATTCTATAGAAATAGCAAATAGTGGTACCTAATGCTTTATAATGCGTACGGCTTAAGTATGAAACATCCTACCAGCATCTCTATTTTCCAATAGATATAATCTTGGAGTCTTCAAGCACTGAATGAATAGGTCTGATCTTTTAGGTGAGCATGTTCCACCATCCACCACGTCGTCACTTCCCGTAAGGAGGTAAGACAGCTGCCAAATACATGCTATTTAAATTTTAAAAATACTAGGTTCTTCACTAGGTACTGATAAATTAAAAAAACTTGTTAGATATATCAAAAAGTCTTATCAAGATGTTTATAACATAAATGATTTTCTATACAACATGACACGTCGCAAATCTGACGTGAATGTATGTGACGTCACCTCCATTAGTGCTGCTAATGCTCCCGTTAGCGGCAGGGGGGCACAGATGCCGCTTGTTTTACGTAATTTATGACCCCAAGACAAGGACGCTCGGGGAAAGGTGAGAGAACGCACTCTGACATTAGATTGTCTAGAAGCGACTGTTTTCGCAGAGAAGGTTTTGCAACTCCTCCATCAATTTCTAGTTCAACTGAAACTTATCCTCCAAAGATTACGTTAACATTAATTGTGCAGTGGCCAATAAAGCAAAAACCCAACGAACATTTTTTTATTTGTTATCTTTTGACCTTACCTGAAAACTGTTGAAACTCACCGTTAGGGACTTGGCAAAAGATGTTTATAATTGAGGGTGGTAGCTAGCCAGCCGGGGATTCGCAAGATGCCCTACCACCGTGCACATTGCCGGAGTTTTCATACTGACATATGCTAATAACTTACATCCAAGACAACTAGCTTAAACTCTTCCCTGTAATTCCCGCAGAGAGCGATATCATAATATAAAACATCAAAATGAAATGGAACCGACTTCTAACATTGACAAATAACTTGTTGAAATCAATACTTGCGCTGAGTTAAACATAAAACATAAACTCTTGAGCTTAGACTCTTCTGCTTCCAGACTCTGAGGCTATGCGTTCTTTTTGAGTAAGTAGATCATTCATATATGTTAAAGAAAGACGCTCCCTGTCACGGAATTCCAGGTATTTTTTTTTTCAAAATACGTGTGTCCTGTAGAAGAGTGTCAAATAATATTGAGGGGCATTTGAATCACTTTTGATTCGTTTTAATATATTCTATATATCATCGTCAAAGCAGATTCAAAATATCATTGTACAATTAGAGTAATTCTTAAAATTTTATTTACAATTCCTATTCAAGAAAATAAACATCCAAAATCACATCTAGTACGATACGTAGTAATATCTACGTCCGCAAGACTTAGCACTTCCGAACATTCCACCAGTGCGAGTGAAATATGGTCCGGCGTGGTGCGAACCAAGGTGTGTATTTGATATAATATATTACAGATACCAATATTCACTGATATACTCTTTATGCTAAGATTTGATAAACATGCGTATGAAAAAACACATATTTTGTATGCAGAGGTGTCTAAAATCTAAACAGCCACGTTTTGCTATGTAGGTTATAATATTCGATAATCTATTTTTTCTTGATACATTAATAATAATAATAATGTTTTTATTGACATATCTTATGAGAGTAATTAAACAATTCCAGGAAGAAAACGAATAACTAAGAAATATGGATTTAATGTAGGTGTTATAAGTTTGCCACTTTCAGATCGAATGACTTATTTTTTTTTTGCTATCATAAATAACATTAGTATAGATGTGCACCTTATTGACAAAATAAATAATGACCTTAATGACAAAATAATAATTAATGTAAGTAAATAATAGATTAAATATCGAATATTAACTTTTTTATTATGAATTATTTACGAATATTATTTAAGAGATTTTTGCATATTATTAGGTTTGCAATTTTATTAGTTACGTTTAATGTGGGCCAAGAAATAGGCTTTAAAAGGGAAACAGAAAAAACACACCCCTACGTGCTTGGCAAAAAATAACTATTTAAGGATGGTAACCAGCACGAGGAGTTGCAGGACCAGCGAGGAAGATGGCTCAAGGTTTCCACGTTAAGCCATTTGCCAACTCCTCGCATAATGGCGAAATATTTTCAACGCCCTGAGAGGCTTTAGGAGACGAGTGACTTTTAGATTCATCTCTGGGCTATTAAGGGCTTCACAAGCACACACCATCTGATGGAGCTGCAATGGCCGGCTCTGTACGTAGAGCCAGGAGAAACGGATTTGATTACCTTGCCTTGAAATGAAAAATGTCGTAGTCTAAAGTTTGTACAAATGTTATATGCGTAAATGAATTCAAAACTTGTGAATTTTTGAAATGTGATTTGCAGAGCATGCGTTATCGCAAATAAAAACAACAATTAAAACTTGCCAGTCTTTCCAGTTATTTGACCTTTTGACTCTATCTAAATATTTTGGATTGGTTTGTAAATTATATTTTGTGATTATAAAGGTTTTGGTATCATTAACTATGGCTACATCATTTCTGAATAATTTATAAATAAGCATTGTAACAACGTTTTTCACAGAATTATTCTACATATTTACGAACTGAACAATAGTATTAATGGGTAAACGTTCAAAAAATAAAAGTACCTACACAATAGAACTATTTTATAAAAAAAAATATACCGACTTTCTACTTATATTATTTATAGAAACCTGAAGCTAAATTATGATCTCATGGTTTGAATTAGTAATAGAATTGTATGCTTTTTAGTGTAAGAAGTAGATTACTTAATGTAATTTTATGAAATAATAATTTTCAAGTTATGTTATTCACATACCTACAATGTGCCATTGAAGTACCCAGAGTTTTATTTTTCAATTACAATTGTTAACGTTATAATCAGAGATATCGCACAATCGCAGTGAGGCTGGCTAATCCAGATTTATATGTACAGGGCCGGATTAAGGTGGCGTGAATTACACGTTTATAGGCCATAAAGACTGATCCGGTGGCGTGTTGTACCTGTCGCTTAGGTGTAGTTATGTGTAGTCGCTCGTCCGGGTCATACAGGATGCTTGTAATTTTAGTTTGAACTTTTTTTTTACCGGCGGTATGCCTTTAATTAACTATATACAACACTACAGCTACCACAATAAAAGCACTTGGACAACCTATAAGTCAAAGCAGACTCACAGGCAGTCCAAATGCTCCAGCCCACTACCAGTTGGCAGTGTGCCCAGCATGATGGCAACATTGCCCCGTTAAATTGCAATGCTTAGTGGTTGAGCCAAATATGATCCAGCATTTTGATAACGCTTGAACTAATAAATAAATAATTTTCTTGAGTGGGATTAAGTTACATTAGGGGTCATATGGACTGATCCAGCGACGTGTCTGTCCCTTAGGTGTTGATATATTGTGTTATCGCTCGTGCAGATTTAACTAGGATGCTAGCGTTTAAGTTTTTATTTGGAAGTAATAAATTAATTCAAATCAAATCAATAGTTTACAAGAATGCATAGTCAAAAAAAGGTCTTAAGCACTATGGTAATTTGTTCTTATATTCTACCTGATTGCAGGCGTGCAGATATTAAAAAGCTTTTTTGTCACTGACAATAAACTCCTTACAATATAAAACCATTTAAGTAATAGCCGGTATCATAATCGTGTTTTTTTAATAAATCAACTTTCATAACTTTAATTTCATCAGGAATCCTATTATAAATATTAATACAATTATTATATAATTTTGTAGATATATTTGCGACATCGAAGTGTATAAGCATCTTGAGTGAGTGTTACATGTCGTTTAGGTGTTTTATGTTTTCTCTTGTCTGGAGTACATCCCAAAAGATACCCCATTTTTGTAGTTTTTGAATTTAACTATCATGATTTAAATTTTTATGAATTCATTGCCAGTTTCTGTGTCGATTATGAATTGTTGATGTTTTTCTCTACACGTTTGGTAATACCAGTTATTTATTCAACCAGGAAGTTCAATGACGTTAATAAGTTCCATTACAAATATACCCAGCAAGTTCAAATACCTTGTATCTAGGCATAGTTTATGAGGTTTCAGGCTTTTCAAACATTTCACTGGCTTCAGCCAAAGTGTTACTAAATAGTTATTTGTTGTTTCCTTAAGGCCCTTAAAAGTCCCAAATTAGCAGCTGGTCCTTGAACCAAAATCAAACCAAACTACGTTGAAATAAGACTCATATCAGCGCACGCTAAAACGTGACAGTTACGGCAATCCCTCAGTCCGCATTCCAAGTTTGATAAAATAATACTTTTCGATGAACGCTGATCTTCGATTTGAAAATTGTATCTACAGATTAAGGATATTATGTTTATCTATCGATATATATAGTTTTGAAAAAATTTACATTGTTGTTTAGGAGCTAAGAATTATGTTCAGTAACCGAAAAAAACTTTGTTTCACAAACAACTTTTTTACTCAAAAAGTTTTTGCGCTACAGGCAGACATGTAGAAAATAATAATCATAACGCTGAATATAAAGTCAAGAATCGGACCATCCAAAGTATATTTTGTGAAAGTCGATAACTTTTAAAGTATGATCTGATTTTGTTATTGTATAAAAAAACAATTATTGCATTCCGTTGTTTTCTTTGTCTACCTATATTTTTAGTACCCTATATGACTACGAAAGAGATAATATCTTAAGACATTTTATTACTGATACACTGCGAATTGTTCTCTCTATTGGATTTTATTGCCTAAACCAATTCTTGTCTGTTGTGGCCTATAGGCTGTGACCTATGTGACATAGGGTATGTCGCTATGTCCACCTGGTTCGACTACGTAGCTAGGTTGGTTAGCAGTTGGCAGAAATGAGAAGTGGTTTTCAAGGACAGGCTGGAACACGTCATATGTGTTTGCACATAGATTTTTCTCAAGCTACGTTATTACTATACCTATACAACAAGACCAAAGCTGATGGATGACACTAATTTTTGTGCGTCGTCTACACGAGCCACCCTTTTTTTCTCAACGAATATCTCTTCTTAATTATCAAATTTGAATCCTATCTAAGTAATATAGATACATTTTTAATAGAAAGTATGTAGTAAAAACAGCCTAGGTAAGCCAACGAAAGTAACTCGCACACGTTAAAGTGTGTATCCTTTACTAACGATATCTCAACCGTCGTGTTTGTTTACACACAGCTATTTTATGTATCCAAGAAATTATAATATGCTATGAAAATATTAATAATAAGCAAATCTGAAACGCCCTGTGCAGTGGCGACGGTAGTTAGCACCGTGCACGTCTTGTTGCGTGCGAGTTATGCGCCGCCCACGCTTTCTCTCTCAGACGCCTCGCAATTGGCGTCACAGTTAAGCGCATACATACGCACAGCTTTATTCTCTACTGACAGTGTACAATGTCAGTATGTAAAACTAAGATTTTATTTCAACTCTCTGATGTAAAAGCTTTAATCTCTATGGGAAATAAAACTAGAACAATTCCATATAAGTAAAATTAAAGTCCGAAGGATTTTTATTGTCGCAGCGGCAAACACCATCCTTTTCCTAATTAAATAGGGAAACTAAATACTGTACATTGTTTAATACGTCCTATGAGAAATAAGGGTAGGCTGCAGCTGTTTTTGAATTTCGTGTGTTTTGTAGTTTCACCGGCACCCATACCCTTATACAAGAACAAGAATATACGATAATTATTGCTTGACAGTGTAGAAGTAGGTATGTCGGCAGTACTTGCCCGAACGAACTCGTTCACAAAGAGTTCTACTGATACAATGATAATTTACATTGTGTTAAAATTATCTCATTTTAGTGGCCTTTAGTGATAGAAGTATCTACAAACTATTTACATGAGTAGATTGGTAAAATTGTAAATAGAAACATTATAGGTACCTATAACAATTGACAATGACGTTAAAATAATACACACATCAAAAGTGCCGTACGTTTTCGTGAAAATCAAGTAAGTTTTAAACCGATCTCATGTGGATCAGGGGCAACCACAATGCTCAGATTTATGCGGAGAGTATTGTTTCATACGTGATCATCCCTTTGCGAAGCCGTTTGGGTAATTCGTTTCATTTAATGCACGATAATGCACGTCCACATACGGCTATAGTCTTAACTCGTACTCTTGCCTCGCATCAACGTTCTGCCTTGGCCTGCTCAATAGCCAGACCTCAACTCCATTGAACATGCATGGGATATGCTACAAAGAAGAGCTCTGCCAAGTATGGATGCCGTGCATACCCCACAACAACTTTTTGACTTGTTACAAAGAACGTGGGCAGCCATTCTTCAAAGTGATTTTGTTGAACTGATTTTAAGCATGCCAAATCTCTGTGCTTGTGTGATTAGTGTTAATGGTAGAAACACAGATTAGTAATTAATATAATTTTACAACAAACATGGCAACAAACCTATTCTTTTTCGTTTTTCTGCCAAACAAGTCAGTTATAGTTCAAAATATATATGATCCCTATGCACTTTTGATGTGTGTACTTTGCACATGTTTTTTAACTATTCAAACAAACTCATATTAAATTAAATTAATGAAATAAATCAATGAGCATACGGATTCCGTGAGAACTATCCCCCGCTTCACAACCCCTAAAACAAAGTTACCCGCGCTCGGTAGGGTAGTAAAAATTCCTCGTAATTGAATAAATCAATTCTATCGCCATTAAATCGAGTTACCCAGCATATTGGGAGCGAATTTATTTAGCTAATAGCCCTTCGGATTTGTTGTTGCAAGATTTGCCCCTGCGTCTGTACCTTCTGGGTGATTTGAAATGATAACAATAGAATGTTAAAATGTGTGGATTATCTTGATACTTCTACATGTCTTGGTTTTTTCTATGTAAATATTCAATCCTTTTTTTTTTAAATTTTAACTTAACGGATTTTTTTATTCTTCATCAAATATTGTGCTACAAAAATACTTAAAAAGCAAAAATTACTAATATTTTCTAAGAACTATATTAGGCCTAAAAAAATGCTACAAACTTCTCTTTGTAATAAGAATTTTACTAAAACTACTCGGTTTAAATAAATTATTTGGATCATACCATTATGTCTATATTATCGAAGAATTCCATCCTAGACTGGATGACATTCTTCATTTTTAAACCATTTGTGAACCTACAGCCACAGTAGGTAGCTATTATTTTTCTCCATAAAACTATACTCGAAATTGCTTGGAAAACAAAATTTGACGACGAAACAACAAAAAACACTGTAAAAACTGGGAATCGAACTTCAGATCTTTCACGCAATCTGACCAAATCCGTATAAATAATATAATGCCAAATAAAACTATGTAACTATAGTAGGTATAGACAAACACTTTTCTACTAACTCATGTAATACATATAGAAACTTTTTTAAGTCCGTCGTGGTTTATTTTTTTTTGTAAAGGCTCGAGGAATATGTACAGCTTCGAGCGCACCTACTCAAACTCAACTCAAGTAGATTCTCAACTCTTCCACCGCATGCCCCACACACTCGAAACAAAGCCGCTCGTGCTTCACCGCTTTAAATCACTGCAACTTCAACTCAACTTAGTTACTTGAAACTCGAATAAATATTTAATCCCGACGAAGAAACCGTCAGAGGCACGTCTCCAACTTACATCGACCAACTTGGAGAAGTTGCGAAGCGACAACTAACGTAAATTAATACCTGACATAAATTTGCCATAACACTGGAAACTTTGAAAGGCTTAGGTTGGAATCTATTAATTAATATAGAATCTACATCTAGAAGACATGAATTTTATTGTCTTCAATGATTTTAATATAAAAGCTAACGTGGTTTTCACTCATTTTAGTAAATAATACGGGATAACTCACGTGAATCAGTCAGAGAGCTCCGAGTATAGTTTCAACCACATTCGGTGGTCTTTTTCAAGGAGAGCTTCAATGATCTTTAAACTGTAAACAATGCAGCTGCTATAGGCAGAGATTACCGCTTATCATTGGATGGGCCTCGAGCTTGTTGCTTCACAAAAATAAGCTATCAATTGGGTTTGTCATGCGCTAAAGATTTTACTGTACTTGCAACAGTGAATTTGCAATAGAGCTAGATTTTCTTTTCTTTAACTTATCTGCCGGGCATTCTTACGGTACATCCGAAACTAAAACTGCTTGATTAGATTTCATAAAGTTAAACATCCTAGCCAGAAATGGAAACAAATGATTTGAATAAAAATAGCAAAACCTGTATACTGTGTACATACCTGTGTACAGTTTTTTGTTTCGTACTCTGGTGTATCTAGACGAGTGATTTGTAAAAAAACCTTAACAGTTTGTTAACAAAAAGAAATAATATTCAATTAGGCACTGATATGCAGTGACTAATAGAATATTTCTTTTTGTTTTTAAAACTCATATTGCCATGTCTCGGTTTATCAGACATATTTTAGTCCCATATAATAGGGGTCAAACCTATTGCCATCTACTGGGCACATTTCCAGACGAAGTGATAACTGAGAATTTCTTTGTCGGAATTATCTCGTCAGTGTCTGACCCGAAGGCCAAATCCAAATAATATTGACTAATCAAGATTAGATTTGTATATTTTTGAACATAGTTAAAGTCAAAATATGTTTTTCAATTAAGGCTTCTACGACACTTATGAAGATCAATCACATAATTCTTCAATGCTTTCAATACTATTTACTTTTACATATTATTATTCATCAACTTTTTTGTGCTTACGCTTGTGTTTTTACCCTAGTGGTTGGATATGTGACAGATTGTTTTTTAGCGTATCATCCAATTATATTACAAAGATAGTGGCTTATAACAAAATCCAATTCCATTCTGATATTGTAAATTTAATAAACTGTGCATTCTCGACAAGTTATAACCGCGTGCCTTGTGCCTTCAAACGGAGCCCCTGTTAGGGACAGTACAAACGAGAACAAATCTCTGAGCCGGATGCGGCTGAGTCTAATGGCGACGTAAAGCAGCGGGGACCCTCTTGCAACTGGAGGGTTCCTCAGAAAGATCTTATCAATTTGCAGGACACGATGAGATAGAGAGCGTCTTGAAGTATTGTTGGAACAAGGGTAAATTGTACATACATATAATAGATGTAAATTGCAGATAACTGATTGTAATCGCGTTTAAAAAAAAACGATTTCAATCAAATTTACAGACAAGGCGTTTAGCGGAAATAAATTATTTGCAGTCAATGCTTTATTAATTACCTAGTTAAGACTAACAATGATAGATTCTGGGCTGTTTTAGGGTACCGTATCAGAAACGGAATCCTATAATATTAGTAAGCATCTACTGTCCGTTGGCTTGCTAAAAACTGCCTGATCGTGGGTCGTACACCCATATAAATGATATGGCAAAGTTTTATTCCTAACTAATTTGGTTTTTCAGATAGTTCACATTCAAACATGGTTTAAAATTGACTGCTATGACAAAAAAAATACCAGAAGGTGTTCTGAAAAACTGCTGAAACTGTCTTTAGTGGCGGTGCGTTTTCGGCATCCTCAAGAGAGACGGAGGCAGAAGGCGCTTTTAGCCTTCTACACCTGTATATATCGGGTGAACCTCCTCCAGGGCTATAGAGAGCCTTCCCTAGCCCTTAGTCCTGTGGAGTCGTATTGTTGCAGCGGCAAACTACTTCCTTATCCTAGCAACTTTAAGACTTTCGCGACTTGAACACATAGCTGTATTTTACGGGACTATAGATGAAGTATTTAACGGGACTTAAACGAATTAAAACATATGTATATTTGTATTTATTTACCTCAACGTTTCGACCAAGTTGCATTGGTCGTGGTCACGAGTGTTGGAGTGTTTTATCGGGATTAAGTGCTGTTAAATACTTATAACTGTACTTGCTTATCATGCCTAAAAAAAACTGCGATCCCCAAGAAGGAATGGCTGTTAATCTTAATGATGAAGAATATAATATATATGAAAATAAAAAAGAAAAGATATATATGAGTCTGCAATGACTTGTAGGTAGTCTAAATATAGTAATTGTAGTAGCTGTAATTTATATAGTTCGTAGTATTTTGTTAATAAAGGCATGCCGCCAATTAGGAATAACAAATAAAAAACGATGAATATTGAAAATTTAATGTCAGTTTTGATTTATCGCAAATAGGTTCACCCTAAAAAGTCCAATTAAAAGCTCGCTAAAGCATTGCTGCTATAAGTACCCAAAAGTAACAAAGCCCAAGAAACAGTATCTTTTTAATTTACACGTACCAAAACTAGACATTTCATTGAGAAATCTCACACGTAACGCCGTTGCATTCCTTGTGCGATTGATTAGTTTAGGGAAGTGATTGGATCTTCGGAGCCACTCTGCTAGTACAGACGTGACCTGCCTGCTCAAGCAATGCACAGATCCTTTTTTAGAAGGCTATGCTAGCCTGAATTGGTGCTCTTTGGACTCTGGCAGCTACGGTTTTACATAGAATATTAATAGATATTTTTATATGAAAGATCACGCGAATTTAAAATCATAGTCATAATTTATGTTTGGAGGTATGTAAACAAAAAGTACGTGGTGGTGAATACCAATATTGCTCAGTTCGGCTACGGTAATATTATATAGATAATAGTGGTTCGGCTGCGATGCTGAACGTAATGTCGAAATTAGACAAAATCAGTGTGAAATAATATATGTAGTAGTGTTTGGTCAGAGATTTGAAATACATAGATTAGTTATATCCGAACACCACTGCTCTAAAAGCTTACTAGAGTTTACCTATATACATACCTACGCACATGTATATGCAGTTTGTAATGACAAGGAAAGAACGTTCAAATATTATGCGACATATCTGTTGTTAGAAAGAGATAAATAAGCAATTCGTGTAACCACCGAACCGCCACGAGACGTTCCGATCACCATTATGCTGCGATCTCTTTCACTCTCTCACACCAAACGATACACATATCTCGCTAATCCATTTCATTGACATTAGTTCCTAAGATAAAACAAAATGACGATATTTTCTATTTCAACAATAAAAGCAATAATTACGCGTGAAATGAAACAGTTTTCTTATCTCTCACAGTGCCTGTATAATTGGTGCAGAGTCTAAAGACACAAGGAAGGCATATTGTCCACAGATTATTCCTAAAAACACGATTAGCGGCGATGTATTCACCGGACGCTCGGAAGTGCAAGACTGGTAGTGACTCAGGTAACTACCCTGAATTCATCTAATAAATATGGAGGCCATACAACCCATCTACAGGTAAAAAAATCTTAGGTGTTTGGTAATTACAAATGTATACCCAAATTTTGGTTCACTCTAACGGTCTTCTTACAGAT
Organism: Plagodis dolabraria; assembly: GCA_963854805.1. Classification (NCBI taxonomy): domain Eukaryota; kingdom Metazoa; phylum Arthropoda; class Insecta; order Lepidoptera; family Geometridae; genus Plagodis; species Plagodis dolabraria. Next base: position 27,161,468 of record OY978444.1, read on the forward strand.
CCACGAAAATAAGTGGAATTACAAAATAAACATGTTTAACTTAAATATAACTTACTATTTCAAAATATATTTTTTTTATGCTCGATAGGTTGGCCTTTGACCACTATCTCACCTGATGGTAAATGATGATGTGATCGAAGATGTTGTTCAGGCTAACCTATAATCACTAGCTCTCAAGAACAGCTGTCGGAACACACCGTTAGGTGCTTGGCGACAGAATTTCTACTTGAGGGTGGTAGCTAGTGAGGCGGGCATTCGCAAAATGCCCTATCACCATGTACATATAGCTAATACCACCAGAAAGAGACCCACTGCTCTATTACTAGAGATGAAACATAACATATGATCACTATATTCCCTGAAGGGGTTAGGCCACGTTTCAATTATGACACATCTTAATTATATGTGATAGGAGGCGAGCCTATTGCCACCTAGACTCCGATCTGTAACTGAACATTTCCTTGTTATAACAGCCAATAACTTATCTGATCCGGAGATAGACCCCTAGGAAGTAGAGATTCCAGAATGGCACAGCCACAGATATTATTTGAAAGATAACGTTACATAATTTACTATCTAAAAGTTACGGAACCAATTGTCTGATAAACTCACCCGTTTTCACACATAACAAAAGATAACAAATCAGAAAATAGCAAGGAAACACGACAGAGAGAAAATTAAAAGGCTGCATGAAAATATGAACACTTCAACATTTGAAAGATGACCATCCATCGGGAGCATGGAGTCAATTTATCACCCTGGGAAAAATGAAAAGTCCGGGGTCCATTAAAAATAGTCGCACATAGTCGCATGACCCATAAAACGAGAGAGCTACGTGAAAAGGAAACACAACTGGGAAAACTGTGTGAAGCGCGCAAAGTGCAACGCCTGGAGGTTCTGTATAAGTAAATTTAATATTTGGATATCTCAGAATTATTACTAAATTCAGATTACAGATATTAAGTTTTGAACGTATCTACACTAACATTATAAAGACGAAATATTTGTATTTTGTATTTAAGAAATTTGTGAATATACAAAAATACTTTCATTTCTAAATATGATTACGCGGAGCACTATGGCATGCTAGGTGTTCATTTATGTTAAAAATTAAAAGTAAATTTATAATAACCGACAATATTGAACGTATTTTGTTTGGGGACTGTTGTTAAGGTTTCGTTAGTTGGGGTACATATTATAAATATTTCGACACTTTCAACATTCATTGGCCATGAACAGAAAATGGATGGTGGAATTCGAATTCAGGACCGATCCATCCCTTACTCAAGCATGGTCTTGCGATCTATACTATCGAAATTATGAATGTGTTCTTTAGATCTTATTTTAAACAGTGTTACGGTCTATGGTGAATGCAATGGATCTAAAACAAGACCTACAGAAACGAGCACATAAGGCAATAGTGTAATGTTTTGAGGGTTTCTTTATTCCGCCATAACTTTAAAATGCATCTAGCGATGAAAATGATAAAAGTTCAAGAAAAACTGCTTAAATAATATGGTAAACAAGTGTTAATTGAATAAAAAATTAAAAGTAAATTTATAACAATTGTCAATTTTGAAAGTATTTTTTTTTGTAACTGTTGTAATGGTTCGAATTTCAAAAATGCATGTTTCTTTATTCAAAGCCTTTTCGAGCTTGTGAGATGAACACCAATGCACCGGACTCCTTAAATTAGTCCTAAAACTGACAAAAATATTTAAAATTACAATAACCTCGTAACAAATGTAGTCAATTCAATAAGTATAAAAAGATTAATATCATAAAAAAAACTCTTTTTTGAATCTTAAAGTTACGTGATATGTGCGATAATTCTTTTAAAATAAGTTAAGTCGTATGTGCCTGTAACTTTACTAGCTCTGAAGGACTGCTGCCGGGAAAAACCGGTAGATGCTTGGCGACAGATTTTTTACTCGAGGATGGTAGCCAAGCGACCATTTGCCATTTATTGCCCTTCCATCATGCGATGAAGCTCAAATCGTAATCTATGAAATTTGATAAACCAAATTAATATATCTATCGTCTTTCCTATGTCCTTTTCTCTGAAATCTTTAAAATGTTTCTAAATGATCTCTACTCTTAAACAATATCCAAAATGTATCAAATAACTAAAATTAAAAAAGCGAGAACCCTAAAAATTCGCCACCTCGTCAACCGAGCGGAGGTAGCGGAGGTAGAGCTGGCCAAAAAAGAAAACCAATTTGCCCGCATGAAAAGGTTCGATCCAATCCAGCCGTATCCACTCATTTCATTCGATATTTTCGCTCGTCGATAGAAAACAAATTACAAACTGTCGCCGCCGCTCACCGGATTATTATTAGCTATTTATTTTTCTGTCAATCGTATAAAGGAAGCTTATGGAAATGGTTTGCTTGACGTTGAAGGTTTCTAAGAAGTGGTTACTTCTAATATTGTAATTTTTACTTTAACGCCAGTTACGCAAATAATATTACAAAATCACGACAGAAAAGGAAAAATTGTAATCGAACAAAGCTATCATGATGAGTTATATAGTCAATTTTAAAAGAATGATGGACCACTGGCAATGCTTGGTTGCCCCGCATCAGATCCGTTGTTTGAACAGCGGGCTTGAGCGGTGGAAGGACTTCGCAAAATGCAAGTGCCTCCTGAGTAACTACCACCCTTAAATAAAAAAAAATGTCACCGAGCACCTAATCGTATGCTCCAGCAGGCGTCCTAGTCAGCCAGCATTTCGACCGTATCATCACTTATCTCATGATATTGTGATCAAAACATGACCTATTAGCATTAAATCAAAAATATGGTTATATAATACCTTTTCTTAGTGAGGATGTCGAAATGAAAGATTGTACCTAGATATGAAGGTCATAGTACAGTCAGAGTTAGACAGTACAGCCTTTTGGAGATACCCGTGGAAATATTGTTCAAGTGCCATCAAGAAATCATTGTGTACTCACATAAATAATTTAATCAAATGTAGGTAAAATTGGACGTTATTTTTAATAATCTATATTCGTAATATCAGTAGCAGACAAAGCCTCCCCTCCGTTGCTATGGTCGCGTCATCCCCATATTTTCATAACACAAACATAAATATCTATGTATAATAAATCTGCAAGAAAATTGAAATTGAGTTTTATTTTTCATTTCTGGCTTTTATTTGACGCACGCGGATTCGGTAGGTGCAATGAATTCTCTCTAGCAACACGAGGTTAGCCTGAACAACATCCTCGACCACATCATCACTTACCATCAGGTGAGATAGTGGTCAAAGGCTAACCTATCAGGCATAAAAAAAAAACTAGAATGTAATATAGAATAATGTTGCTTTGGGTTTATGTCTGGGCACCTTCCTGCCGCCAGCTGTCCCTAGAAATGCCCTTATAGAACTTAATATACCCGCAAGCTGAAAGCATATAAGTAATAAAGAAGTTTGAACCGCACTTAGCTCCTCTTTTTTTTGCTGATAGGTAAGCCTTTGACCACAAGCTCACTTGATGACAAGTGATGATGTGGTCGAATGTGTTAAACAGGCTTAACCTAGAATTACTGGCTGTCATGCACAGCTGCCGGAACACACCGTTAGGTGCTTGGCGACAGATTTTCTACTTCAGGGTGGTCGCTAGCCAGGCGGGCATTCGCAAAATGCCCCACCACCATGCGGTGAAGCTCAAGCCCGCGGCGGGATTCGAACCATGGACCTGCTGCGCAGCAGTCCATAGCCAAAGCCACTGAGCTATCACTGCTTCTATCTATTAACTAAAAAAAAATAATTAAAGTGATGTCGTTCTTAACCGATCAACTAGGTTAAGCAATGTGTGCTACGGTGTGTTTGCTTAGATGGATAATCACTAGTGGCGTTTTGCTTCAGTGCTTTGGTGGGCATATTAAGTCGTTAGCCCCGGTTATAGTCTTAAGATAGCAGTCGTTATAGCATGGTGGTTGGGTATTATGCAAATGCCGGCCAGGATATACGCCTCGAGTAAGAAAGTCGTCGCCACGCACCTAAAGGTATTCCAGCGGCGGCCCTGGAGAGTTCCCATTTCAGGTAAAGCCTATTAATCACCTTTGACCACATCATCATTTAACATCAGGTGAGATTGTGATGAAAAATCACCTAAGCAATTAAATATTGAATTAAATTTTTATATGATACAAAACTTTAGAGTTAGTGTAGTGGAATAGCAAGGTTCCAAGTTCAATCTCTGACTTTTTTTGCTGAAAATTTGTTATGAAAATATATTTCTAACATTAATTTCGTATCTATAGCCTGCGATATTGTTAATAATAACAAAATCTTTGTAAGAAATTCGAGTAATATATATGATTCAATATTAGGTGCCGCCGTAGCAATAGTTTTTGAAAACATTGATTTCCTATCGTTCGCATAAACAAAATAAAAGCGCGCTACATTTTCCAGTAAAACTATCAGGTTGTCTGTGGTAGGTAAACATAGTAGGTAAGATAAATGATAGTTTGATACAAATACATTTCTACATAACAAATATTCGTGCCTTTTGTTTACGAGTACGATAGATGAATCAATTATTTGGAACAATGTTGACCGTGGATTTGAAATTTCACTGTTGTGTAAAATACCGAAGTCCGGAGTTAAAATCGTACCCACTAGATGCCAACAGGCTCGCCCGCTATAACATATCTAATGAAATACTGTTTGTTTGACACGTCTATTTCCCCCTTGATGATACGATGCAGGACGTTACAGAGTTTTTATTGTTATAAAAACCAGTAATAAAAATATATACTATATATGATACCGCATGCATAGAATAAGGATAGAAAGATTTGAACCGTGTAGACAATAATGAAAAGTGATGATTAAAGCAAGCAAAATATTTAAAAAATACCAAAGAATAGTACATTGTACATCCAGGGGAGAAACCGATCTATCTATCTAACAGAACTTTCTCCCACCTACGAGGAATATAAAATCATTATAAGCTTTCTCGTATTTGTCTCGAGACTTCTCAGGAAGTTAGTTCTTTATGACTTCTTGAGCTGTATTTTTTATTTCTGGTGTCGTCATCATTATGAAATTGTCACTTTCACTATTGGGTGACATTTTGCAAAATTATTTAGAATAATTAAAAGCGTACTGTTAAATTATCATTTAAGTAAAAAAACTACATTTATCAAAACAAAACATTTGACGCGCTCTTTTTTCGTAGTGCAGAAAAAGGGTGCTAGCGTCTATTCATTGAAAATCGAGTACAAAAATTCCCACCTCTTTTTTTAAATTATTTGATATAACATTTTTTCGACATTTAACGTTTGTATTTTTATGTTAAAAACAAAAGAACGCAGTGCAGTGCAGGCATGGATTTTCATACAACATTCCTTCAATGCTACGGAGGGCAGTAATTAAACTTCATGTAACTTTTATCGCCTCATATTTTATATTATAAGGAAGAAATGACGTACTTTATAACCCGTTTTTGAAAGAGCAATTAGACTCTTTCTGAGTGGGTGTGGAATTAAATATATTTCATATTACCTACCTTTGATAGACTGAGAGACTTTTCCCTAGTAAAGAACACTTTGCGAATGATCGCCTGGCTAGCTACCACCCTAAAGTAGAAAATCTGCCGTGTTCCAGCAGCAGTCCTTGAGAGCTAGTAAAACAGGCACATGAGACTTCACAACCGTATACGTCCGGATGACGGGCGCAGTGTATTTTGTCACTTGTGATGAAATGCTTCTGTCATAAGCAGAAGTTCCCGCTTAACGTGAGGTGGGCTTCGTGCATATTCCGTCACAATACAAGTGACAAGCCCAAAACAAACTTACTCTATTAACTTAGAAATTACGGTAGTTGTTGACGAAGTTACCTCAGGAGAAAGTGACAATTTAACAATAGGTAATCATAATGAACTGGCGCGTGACGATGAATCCCCACATTTTTACTCGCATCACACTTTTTACCTGTCGACTCCACTTAATGACACCGCGAGCTATTTTATTGGCGACTGATAAATCACGTCGAGTAGATTGATGTTACAGCCCGTAAAAGGGAAAGTATGAAAATCGCGTCACGTCATTGACAAAATGATGAAGATTCGGCATTTCATTCAATTGACACTTTGCTTCCAGTTGATGACACCTCAAGCATATTTTATCGTCGATCCATAAATTGAACGTGGTTTGTGTCGGGCGTGACAACGGCGTGACGTCAGTTGACTCTTCTGTCACGTTTATATCATAGACTTCGTAGGGTCATTTTATATAAGTCTGCAATTTGAATATGCTCGTCAGCACTCATATATTATAAAGAAAGATAGAGTTTATACAGATATGGAGCATAATTACTTAATTTGTACTTACCTCTCAGACCTAGCCAGGTCGTGAGCCGGTGCCACAAATTGATTCTTTTTAACCAACTTCCAAAAAAGGAGAAAGTTCTCAACTCGTCTGTTTTTTTATGTTTGTTACCTCAGTACTCTGGACTGGGTAAACCGATTTTAAAAACTATTTTTGTGTGAAAGCTGATGCTTGTCATTTCAATTACATCAAAATCGGTCAAGTCGTTTTTGAGTTACACTGCAATAACTGAAAAATATTTACCTTTGACTGAGTTCATCTATAACTTAGCCGTATTAGGACACTGAAATCTGGACTTGTTCCGACAGAGAGGCGTATGTCCTTCATACAGCCTTAGAAATTAAACACAAAAAAAAAATTACTCAAAAATGGAACCGACTTCAACACCCAAATGTTGAAAATATGATTTTTCACTTCTCATACTCGTGCATTTACCCCATTTTAGCCTCGCTGTTGGCTCGGAATGATAAACATCCGACTAAAATGCCTTGTTGTACAATCAAATATAAAAAATGTGAGGTTATATTACAATATGTCACATTGAAATCCTGCATGCTGCTTTACTTTCAGTCATCTTGTTACGAGCGGGAATCTAATCTAACCCGTAGATTTGAACCGTTCCGGATTCGCGGCGCTGAGCTCTGGGTTCGATTCCAGCTCGGAACAAATAGATCGTGATCTATTGTTTTTTAAATGTTCTTAACCCGTAATAGTTTTCATTTTTAGAAATGATCATGTTAATCCCTTTGAAAACATTTTCATCCTACAACTCATTAACTGATATACACGAGCGCAATCCAATTGACTTGAGCAACATGAAAGTAATGGTTTGATAGACAATCAAAAGCCCCGATAGAGATAAGCCAAAATGGCTCTTGCTAGTATAGACTGTAAAAGCAAAACAACATCTTGTTCTAACCGCGAACACACGGCGGCATAAACTACCCAACAATTCAGCTTACGGTACAAATAAGGAAATGCCCTAGAGTTTCGGTGGGTGAAGTCTCGTTGTCTGATTTCAGGGGCCCCTGATTTTATCGACTGGAGCCTCACCACAATTTTCCCTTGTCACGTGGTGGTAGTGCTCGTTGAAACTTTGTATCAATTCAAAACGGGAGGACTCTAAAATGTAACTCGATCGTAAAAACAACGGTAGGAGATGACAGAAAAATACATTCAATAAGGATACATAGGTACTATATATTTTAGAAGTTACCATTTGACGGTTAAAATAATAGCGAAAAATCGCATCTCATCGGAGCGCTTAGGGCATCCAGTGTGTTATTGAAGCACTTGTAGCGTTGCCTTCTTAATCATTCTTTACCGAAGCCATGTTAAGCAACGCCCGCACCAGCCATGATTTGGATGAGTGGCCGGTGGCATTACTACAGACTGAGTGCTTTGGAGGCCAAGTTAATCCTTCGGTCGGTTATAATTTTAGGATGGCAGACGTTATGGCAGGGTGGTTTTTGCAATGTCTACTTAAAGGTAGGCTACCGTTAACCAGGAATCCCTCAAGTAAAAAATCTTTCGCCAAGCACCTACAGATTGTTCCAACTGCAGTCCTTGAGAGACAGCATTATAGGTGATCCTGATCAATACTTTCGACCTCATTATCACATACCATCAGCTGTGATAGAGGTCAAAGGTATAAAAGTGTATCAGGACTAAAAAGTAAATAAAAACCAAATGATGAAATGTTATGCTCTAAAATTTGTAAATATGAATAGGTCTATTTTTGAAATGTTTTTTGTTAATTAAACATTTGTATCGGCAATATATTTATTTTTGTACGAGTACATTAACGGCATCAGCAACCTCGATTACATTGTGTTGATTAAACCAATCAAAAATAAATACGTGATTTTATTCATCGTAAGATCTTGATGATAATACGTTAATTTAAATTCTTAGCAATGCATAAACGATATCTGTAATTTAATAAAATTCATACTCTAAAACCAGCAATATATGGTTGACAAAAGATGAGAAAATGATTTCTAGAAATTTCATTAAAATTCCACTTCGTCAAGTCCGAGGGCGATTCATTAGGGATGGCACGTCGTACTTTTACAGTTGTAGGCAACTATTAAATACGAGTAAAAATAATTGTTCGTTTACTATGTTATGGATGTGGCTTGTGAACGAGTTCATCCGAGAAAGTATTACCGCTATACTTACTTCTACTTCCAAGCAGTAAAATTTGCATAACTGTGTTCCAGTTGGAAGGGTGGCGTTGAAATTGCAGGTAACTTTATGTCTCATGGTAATTGATGACCCCAGTACAGGTCCTCAATTGCAACAAAATATATGTATCATCTACCAGATGGGCATTCGCTAAATGTCATACCAAGAAACACAAATGAGACTTTTAGTATTCAAAGCAGTTTTAGACGTATTCGTATATGACATTGATAAAACTGTTTTCTAAAAAAAATATCAGCGCTATTTTTCAGCTAGTAACCAGCCCTATGCATCAAGACAAGAATCGCCTAAAGCGGGGATGCGGGTGGGGGGACGCAGCAACGGATTTGTCGCGGTCCGGAAACGGCAGGGAATTCATTTCGGCGTAATAGGTTTCCTGCGCGCGCGTCCGGTCTCGTCCGACTGCCGGACGGCGCGCGTCCGGCACGCAACGGAAGCGAGCTACGGTTTTGGATCTTATGACGTGGCAAGCGACTCATCATAAATTTGAAGGGTTTTTTTAACGTGAGCCTTATAACAAAGTTGCACTTGATTTTGACATATTTTAAAGAGACTTTATCAACTCACAGGTCTGCCTTATTAGTCTCTTTCGGTTTTATTAGTCAAACCTTCGCAGCTCTAACTCCTCTTTGCTCACTGCTCGCCGAAACGAGTTTTTTTTCTTCTCTACAGCTTATAAAGTACCCTAGGAGTAGGATAGATAAACTGTTAGGAAGTATGGTGTCGTGATTTCATCCTATTACATCGATCAACAAATCTAAATTACTCTAAGTTTTGTAGAGTGTATATATTGATAAGTAGCGTACATATCATGTTCTTCAATTTATGAATACCGGGCATCAAACTTTTGCTCATTAGTCATTACGCATGCCTAGCGTTAAAATTATGTATATTGATCATGAAAATAATACAATACAATAAAATAAAAAGTATTTTATATATAACAGACTTTATATTTTTTATTATAAAGTATGTTATATATGCGTAGAGGAATTCCACTGGATTGAAAAAGGATAAGTGTGCGAAAGGTACTGAGATAACGAGGTACAGTACGATAAAGAGGAAAATACATAGTATAGCCACCCATGCCAACAACATGGGGCAAGGACAGGAAGAAAAAAATACCATCAAAATATAAAGTTTCCAAATCAGTGGCGTTATACTGATCAATATAAATATATGAATTGTATTTCAAATTTGTATGCTTTTGTTATGTTATTTTTACATGATTCATTTAAAAAAACTTATGTTGATGTAAGTTTATTGTATTATCGTTTGTTTAACCTGATTTTATACGAAAACATTATTGTCATGGATCAAAATTTTGTATTATAGTTCATAGTTTATAAAAATGGATTAATTAAATAGGTTAGAATCACTTACTCTTCTTAAACAAACTTTCCTCATTACTTTCCATCTATAGCTGCCTCATCAAACTGTAGACCTTGCTAAAGAAGGTACCTAAATACCTCTGTTATTTCTTTATTTCCGGTAACTTCTAAATTTCATGATGTCTTGCCTCCGAACAATAGACCAGTACTTCATGCCTTGTCTCCGCTTAACTTTATTGGCATTAAATAGGACAGTTGGTACACGTTGTATATAGGTAAGTTGTATATAATATTGTATCTTAATACTAAATTGAGCTAAAATAGATACATTTGATTAAGATTCAAATCGTTAGACCTGGCTCCACCGCTCTTTGGGCAGTAGACAGTGGAGGTCTTCTGGATGAAATTTTGTATAGCTTTTGCTTTTTGAGTTTTTCTAAATAGGCATCCTAAAATAACTGTATGATAGCACACAGTATTTTATATTAAAATGACTCTAAACAAAACATTTTGAAACCATAAACCCATAGCGTTAAACGCTTCCCAAAATTCATTTACGAAATCATATTTCCCCGAACTTTAGAGACGCGAGTTTCATTAAAACTTATGTGACGCGTCATTACAGCCTGGCTTATATTGACATTCAAATTATAACGAACAAAATTGCAGATGTGTTTAAAGATGTTATGAACAACTCAGACTGTTCCAAAAATCTTTTAAAAACATCTGCTTTTTTAGAATAGTTGTAAAAAGACATAAGGGGTCAATATGTATTCTCTGACTACTAATTGTCATTGTAATTAAAATTTATTAGCGTTATAATATTAGAGTATTGAAGGCAAACCTCTTAAATCTCAATAATATTATACTCAATGACATGGCCTTTCTTTTAGTTGCTATTGCATGCTGCCAGCATCCTGTGCACGCTGTCTAGTGGGCTGATGCATTTGGACTGCCTGTGAGTCTGCAATGGTTTGTAGGTTGTATAATTGCTTTAATTGTAATAGCTGGACTGTTGTATATAGTACTTAGTATTTTGTTAATAAAGGCATACCGATCGGTTAAAAAAATTAAGTTGCATAATATGAAACCATGATCAATTCTTTTGATCCTACAGTCTAGAAAAATGAATTGTTATATTAAACATTATTAATTGCTGCGCTCGGAGCAGATTGACTGTCGGATCATTGACCTTCTGTTCATTAAACATTATTAATTGTTGCAATGACAGCCTCCTGGTTATGACTATGGACTGCCACGCAAAAAATCCATGGCTTGAATCCCGCCATAGGCTTGAAACTCTGTCGCTAAGCAACTATCAGAATTTTCAGGCAGCAGACATTGGTTATCAGTTTCCATTTTAAGTTAAGCGTTTTACCAACCTTGACCACATCATCACTTACCATCAGGTGAGATATAGGTAACAGCAAACCTAATGGCAAAAAAAGTTAATCAGAACTACATGGAACATGCTTTATAATATTATTCTATATGATGAAAGAGAAAAACATTGTCACGCCTATATTCCCCAAAGACATGGAGAGAGATGTTTAAACATCCACATATAATAGGGGTCGAGCGTATTGCACAAATGAAAACACAAAGTAATGTATGTGTCTTTACTCACATGTGTACTCTTTTAGGTTTATAAAGGCTAATGACTAGCTATACTTCAATAAACAACATACTCAACTTACAAATAAATCTCAAAAGTCAACGTGAACCAGAATAATGAGAACTTCACCCGTTGTTTTATAACAGTGTTCGTAAGGCTTCCAAAGTCGTATAACACGCCACATAATAACTACAAACAAACTTTCTGAGGAAGTTTTCACAAAGCCGTGTCCAAGGTTATCTCGGAGCGGTTCGACTGTCGGATCATTGACCTGCTGTACATACGGCAACAGCTCTCAAATGGTTAATTTTGGAACTAATACGTAACCGTTATACCTGCTGAGGTTTTATCGACCTTTTTGTTTCCTTCCGTGATTCTGCCCACGATTATTTAAAAAGTTTTGAACGACAAATATTGCGAACGCCTTTATGGTACCGCACTCTAAACACCAATGAAAAAGTATACTTATGCACGAGAGTGGTTCCATAGTATATACCTACAGAGTAAATAGGTATCTGCTAGGCAGGCATGTTCCACCGCTGACTGCGTCGTCACTTTCCATCAGGTGAGGCAGCGGTCAAATGCTTGCTTATCTATTATAAAAAATAAAAAAACTATTTGTGTGCGATACATGGTTCACGTGTCACACATATGGATAATCATTATTAACAGACTTAAATAAAAAGGCTTAGAATTCGGCACGTATGTAATATTATAGGAAAGGCCGGTAGAGTTGTGTTGTCCACAGCGCAAACAACAGTCTTCTCCTCCCTAAAAAAAATTATTATCGAAACTAACAATTTATTACATATGATTATCATTATTATAAATATTAGGGCTTCCAAACCAATATACATTTTTATAGGTGTATGTATGTAAATGTGTCTTCGAATTCCTCCGAAACTATACGGGCCTTTTTTTTACATTAGATGGGTTAGCGTTTGACTCCATGTCACCTGATGGTAAGCAACGATGGAGTCGAAGATGAATCACGCTTGCCCAGAAGAAACCTATTTACACTTTTTTTTAAAACACCAGGATCATACGCACCTGGAAAAACTTACGATGGGAGAGAGTTCCACTGCTTCGCTGTTCGCAAGATAAAAGAGCTCTGAAAACGCTTTGAACAAACATTTGGCAAATTGACAGTGAAGGGATGAAAGCTCTCTCCACGTCTGGTAGTCCTATAGTGAAATGGAGAAGACGGTATGATATCATGTAGCTCTTGAGCACATTCACCGAAGTGAATGCGATAGAAAACCGACAATCGGGCCTATTGGTTAACCTTGGTCACAGAATAAAAAGGACCAGAAGGATCACTCCACAAAGCCATCGTGGAATAATCCCGTCCGGACGGATACACCGATGTACCTAAAGTGTGGAGTGAGCCAGGCCTGCCTTGGTCGACTTGTCGTGCTTGTTAAGAAAAATAAAAAAACAAACTGACCTCACGGTACACATTCGTTGTTACAAAAAACTGCACTATTTTTATAACTAAGCAAATCTATAAATTTAAAAAGGGCTCCCAGACGCAGCTGCTAACTTGCCCTGGTGAGTATCTGATATGCTCCAAACCGGATCCCTAACGTGGGTTTATTTGCCTGTTTTGGTGATTAAATTATAATTTTAAAATATATGTGAAACTCACAATTTTCATGGAGGAAATTCATTTCGAAAATGTATAATATACTAACATTGTTTTTTTCATAATATTTAGAAAAATACTAGTACTATGAATTGTAATGCATTGTAAAAAAATACTCCAGTTTTAACTTAAAACTAAATCTAAAATAAAAAAAAATGACTTGTTTTTCAGTTACGAAATCAAGACTATATTTCAAATCCTCCTGTTGGATGTTGTAAAAGGGGCCTTGAGCGAAAATGCGTTAAACGAGCAGCATACCACACTGTGCTGGATTAACGCAAGCCACAACGGCCCGTACTGCGTAGAGACTTTTAAATATATAATCGTAAATACGCCTCCACGCAATGAAAAGCACACACTAATCACAAAATTGTGGAAAAGAGTCTGATTACCAAGTAAGATGTAAGAGCAACTTCCATTACTTGCATCGACATAGAAGGGTGTTGCGACACATGAAGTGCTCAATAGGTCTTTTTAACATGGCCCACAATGACTGTTAGTAGCCAGAAACTTTTTGTATCTAATATGCTCTTATATTCTCCGTTATTTCGTTAGATACGTGGAATAAGGGCCGGAACTGAAAATTTATGCAACCCGGTTACTTTCTAAAATTAACATACCTAATTCTAAACACAAAATACTCGCAAATTATTTCGTTGTTTTTTTGCCAAACACTGCCCATATACTTATTACTAGTGATATGTAGATGCTGAGCTGCAGCACCTAAATAATTTATGAGTACTTCTTGTACAATTTACAAAAAAATTGGAAAACCAGAAGCTTACAAGAATCTTAATAACAAACTTTATTTCAATTTTCTTCCTTGACAAAAACAAGTCATAATTCTTCTACATCGTAGCTCGAGCTACGAGACACTACGGGTATAGCTCTGTGAAGAGACTACGCCGTAGCACAGATTAATATTTAGTTACTACGTAAGTACGTACTGTAGCATCATTCGTCGGGCGTCTACGCTTAAGGGAAGTGTGCACCTAGCACGCTTTCCATAGAAAAATAGTTTCGTCATATTTTAAATACTAAATGTTCAAGCTTGGTGAAATTTTACTGGCATGTTTTATGACCTATAAATATAATATCTATGCCTCTATTATGTCAGTTCTCCGTAAAGTTATGTAGGTATTTCCAAAATTATTCAGTGAAATAATTTACCGTGGGAATTCTTACTTTCATATCAAATAAATACAAAATAAAAAGTGAAATGAAAAACTGTCAAACCAAAAGCAAAGATTCTAGACCAAAGAAAAAAAATGACCGAGCTTCTACACTTGGTATTTAAGATATGACTTAACTACGTTTGTTTGCGCTTTGTATACACTTCCCTTAAAATATGAAATATCTGGAGAAATTACAGCCCATTTGCCCCCGGGCACGAAACCGCGCCTATTCCGTGTTATTTTATTTTTCGCTCTCTTGAACGTAAATCGCGTTAGTGTGTGTTTTATTTTTTTAACTGGCTCATGAGTCTCAGTACTCTAGTGAGTTGGGTTTTGTTTGCGAGTTCGTGGTGTGTAAACGCGTTTGAGTTTGTTTTATTACCGTGTTCTCGTGTGCTCGGCTGACGCGAGTACGTGTTTGCATTATGCTAATTATTTTCATGTTTTTGTTAACGGGTATACAACCGTTTGATGTGAAAGGTTTTCATTTACTTTAGTAGCTAAACAAAGTAAATACATAATGTTACGTTACCTGTTTCTTGGGGTACCTCTTTAGTGCAAGTGGAAACTGTTGTCTCTAATGGTGGGTACACTTTCTACTTGCTACGATCTTTGCATCACCTTATTTGCTTCCTTCAATATCATTACAATTTCAATACGCGCCCATCTGTTTGAGGCCCATGGTCTAGCAAAGCGTCTCTAGTCTTGGCAAGCATCTTTGGATCGCAGTGTAACATGGCAGTTTTTCAGGAAGCGTTGCTGCCAATCTATCTTCTCCTTCTTCTGGTATTTCTCCTTTCATCACCTTTTCATCACTTCTTACGACTTCCAAAGCTTCCACCCATTTATATACAGTGTAGTTCTATCCCGGCATTCCACCGTGACAACAATTAAAAAACAAACAAATTACAATAAAATACTCATTCCATTCATTTCATTTTAATTTATGATTATTTTTGCGCACATTTTTTTTTTAAATCACCTATGACTTGTATTAGAAGTTTGTTTTCTAGTGGTCATTATACCTGCTTAAAATTCATATGTTTTATTAGAAAGATAAGATTATCAAAAAATAAACTATAAAAAAACACTTTCACCTAAATTAGAACAAATTTTAGTAATATATCTGTACATTACACACCATTTAAAATTAATTTGTGGCTAATAAATAATAACAAATCGTTTATTTCGTCTCTGAACATTTTACTTAGTCGCTTGAAACTTTAAATTCATAAAGTATTTTAATCAATTTCACAAACTTTAAATACCTATATGCAAACATCACATCACAATCAAAATTCTCCAAGTATAATATATGGTTGTATAAAATTATTATTTATAATGTTTTAAGCTTTATGTTGTTAATAAGAATGACAATTTGACCAACATATATGGCTTTGCATCGTTCAATCCTCATGACTCTAAATCCACTGGTCGACCTAACTCATATACGAACTTAACAATTATATTTATATAAGCAGTTTTGCACCAAACTTCAAGTAGTTTAAACGTATGACTGTATGTAACATACAAATACACACGCAAATTCCACAGTTACGTTGTTTCGCTGTGTCAATTTGTACTGCCCTAAATACTTTTATTTACAAACTTAAATTATATTTACTTAGCAGTAAGATAATAATTTCAAATGCACATTGAAATAAAGTAGAAATAAAGTAGATTCACGAATTGTCATAACAGCTAGAAAGTCATAGTATATATGAGTACAATTTCGTAGATCAGGGGCTACGAAACATATGTAACGATATGCCTTCAAGTTTACTTGTTACCGTAATATGTATAATTTAGGAGAACGTACTACAACGATGCTATTTTTGTTATTCAATGTATTATATCAACACTTTTCACATGAATGACAACGAAGCATTTACTCGTATAACTAAGCACTTCTGTTGCAGAAGATTTTTAAACGTGATACATTGATTTCTAAATGCGAATTAGACTTGCCTTACATAAAAGTTTACTTTTTCACAATAGTATTATATTATGCTCTATAAACTTTGCAAGTAATTAAAATAAGACTAGACACAAATACTTTTATTCATTATGAACGTAATCAAATATTAGGTACGAGTACTTATCCATATTCTTACATTCAGTACCGTGCTCATGATATAACATCCTAATAACAACTTAAAATAAGAGTGTTCTTATCAGACATTAAGGCCGCTATAAAACAAAACGTAACATCCAAATCTTCTGCACTTAACAGCAACAATGAAACCCATACAGACGGCACACATCCGCTACCCGCCACCCACCATCCGCGTAAAACTGCGAAGTAACCAACATAATTCACAACAAAATTCATCGTCGAGTTAAAACCAGATATTAATCTCACAGCGCCGCCAGAGCGCTGGATTCGCCATTTTGCGCCTAAATATGATAAACTTTCCCCCGAATTTTCTTCAGAAAGGGGGCCAAGACACCCCTAAGGAGGTGGTCGGGGGTCTCACGGCCCTGCTTTTAAACTAAGCTCGTTAATTAATTACAGCAAGTCGACTGGGGCTGGCTTATATAGCGCTATGTGGAGCTACTGGCTTAATATTGCAGTGCGTCGTGAACTGCTCAGTGAATGTGTCACAATGAAAATTTTAAATCAGGAGTAGGTATATTTATCGAGTAAAACTAGTCACTATGTAACATTAAACGTACTGATTTACAATTCAATTAAGTTCAATAACAGACTGAAAACTTTGTGATGCATAACCAAAAGAGACGAAATAATAAAAATATTTTGAAGCATTGATGGCGCAGTGGCAACGACCACCGACTGCCGTGCTGTCCATCGTTTTAATTTGTTTAGGGAGGACATAGATTTTGAATGCCGCTGTCGGCTGTTCAATCAACTCCATGAGAATTTAAGCTCCACCGGACTTTTCGCTTAAATTTCCCGGTTTATTTGTAAAGTATTTTGGGAATGCCCGCCTAGATAGCTGCCTCGAATAGCAAATCTGTCTCCAAGCATCTAATGGCGAGTCCAAGCAACTTCTCTGGTCTCTGGTGAGAGACAAATCTTATTCTAGATTAACCAGAAACACGCTTACTCGCTTACCGTCTGATGAGATAGTGATAAAAGACACGATATAAAAAGCTTCATATCTTTCAGCAATAAAAAAATGTTATTTAAAAATGTATGTTTATATTATTATCATCTTCGTATATATCCTCTATATAGCCAAACTTTCTATATTTGGCTATATATATGTATATATTTTATAATTTCTGTTCAGTTTTCAGTTATTTTGAATAACAGCACTCCCCTATTCTCTACTCTTCGTTCTCAACCCAAACACTAAATCAAGAAATTATTCACAATAATATTAATTACAAAATCGTGGGCCCACTAATACTAAGGACACTTCCTCGCTTCATAATTAATTGCTACTAAATTCGCCCCAATTTGAATCCGGTTGCCGAGTCCGCCAAGAAACTTATGAGGTACATAAGACTTAAGGGCAGGGCCGGCCGGAAGGAGGGTAAAATGGCGGCGAAGGGCGCGACCCTTAGGGGGGAAAGGCGGAGGGGGGATAGGAAGGACGTGAGATTTACTCTAAGTAATTGCAGTAATAAACACGCGAATATATCACGGCGGCGTAATGAGAGGAAGCGCCGAAATTGCCAGCGCAAATTGCGTGTGTGAGATAAGCTAATTTTTTTTGTCGGTGAGAGAAATTTGGCCTGTTGTTTTTCGTTTCGAATTTTCGAGGATTGCTGCTGCTTCTGTTATCTAGTTACGATTTTTGAATAGACGTTTTGGAATTCAAAGTCTTCTTTAATTGTATATGAATGTAATACATAATATTTTTTATTACTGATAAATTTTGTTGAAATCGGTTGAGTAGTGTTTCAGTTATAGTCAATGAACTGAAAAAGTTATCTTCCTTACCTGGATGATAGAATAGTGCTTGCTATTGTCGATGACAAACATTATTTAAGCGATTTTCTTACAAGCAGTCTGCATCATAAGAAGATTAAAAAATACTGTACAAACTTCTAATACTGAATATCATGAAAAAACTTGTGGAATTTGGACCATGCTAATATGAGGTCAGTTATTTTATAAGCATGGAAGTCAGTTCTTTTTTATTTAAGTATTTTTTAATGATAGGCTAGTCTTTTATCACTCTCTCACCTAAATAGGTAAGTGTCGATAAGTGTAGTAAATAGACAACCTGAAATGGACACTGGTCAAAACACAAGAACAGTTGGCATAGTAAGCTCTGCCAGCTGTTTTTGAGTTCGTACGTTACGGTATGCTGTAAGGTACCGCTAGACTCTATTTGTTATTGAGGGCGGTAGCAAGCCCTAAAATAAACTTAGTAAAATGCTACTGTGCGGTGAAGCTCAAGACCTCGGTGGAATTCAAACGGCCATGGGTTTTCCTTTTCCTCCGCCGCAGTTCATAGTTATTACGACTGAGCCGACACAAAAGTTGCTATTTGTTACATGATATCATTACACTATATTATTGTATACGTGTATAAACCTTGTCTCAGCTTGTGACGAACTCTCAGAATCTTATAAAGCTTGATAAAACTTCTGAAAACAACATACAAGTAAGTATTAAAAAGGGTAATGGCACTATCCCACCACCTTCACTAAAATGTTAGTTAGTTTTAAAAGTGTGGGCTTTATCTTTAAACTTAGCTGTTGCTACTGTTAAATGTTTGGTAAGACAGCGTTAATACAAACTTGTTGTAACAGTTTGGTGCCCGGATTGTACTACCTAATAATTTGTACTTACATGCATAGAATAGGTAGGCACAGTAAAAAGTTTTCCTGTATAGGTTTCAGTATGTTATAGGTAGAACTGGCTGTTACTTATACCGCAGATGTGATTCATACGAGCAAAATGTATTATTATATTAGAAGCAATCAAATTAGAGAATGAACAGCGCTTAATGTTTTATCTTATTATCCTTAGATTGGTTTGCAACTGGATAAAATACAAATGTAAAAATCATTTTTGTATATATTTTTCTTGTATGTTGAGTGTCAATTACATAGAGTGGGTTTCATAGTTCAAATTTGGATTAAAGATAGGATTCAGGTATAAATTTCATATGAACATTAGAAAAAAATAATTTCAGAACATATCAATAAGTATCGTAGAAAGACAATCCACGAGGTTTATCACGTCACCAAATGAGATATAGTGGTCAAAAACCAAAAAAATCTAATAAAATATAATATAATAATATAATAATATCTTTATTGAAAAACATATCGGGTACAAAATTTGTTATAACTCTGCCTTTTGTTTTAGTAAAAACTGTGTTAGAAAAGGCAGTCTCTTCCATAAGGTACAAATGTTTAATATAAAGACACTAATATCTATTACTTAAGATCATAAATTACACAAAAATATATTCTAGAGAGTGAAAAAATAATCTATTATAAACGTTTACTCTGGGTTGAATAGAAAATAAGTATAGTGTGAATACATTTACCAAAAACTATTACCCCAAAGCTTACAACCATGTAATGAAATTTTGTGATAACTGTTTTTAATTTTTAAAAGATTATACGTTAATCTAGCCATTTATTATATTTTATTATTATGTGTGTATGGTATGTGTGTGAGAGAGTTAAGAGAGAGTGAGAGTAAGTGAGGGTTGTGTGTGGTGTGTGTGTGTGTGCGTGTGTGTGTGTGTGTGCGTGCGAGGGTGCAAGGGTGTGTGTGTATGTGTGAGGGGGTGTGTGTGTGTGTGTGTGTGAGGGTGTATGAGGGGATGTATCAGCTTGTCTTAGGTATGTGTGAATTCTAGTATGGGAATTCGAGTGTTCGTGAATACGTGTATTGTATGTTGCACTTGGATAGTGAGTAGTTAGAACAACAACAAAGATGTAAAACATTGAATTCAACAAAAACTGATCATGATATTTTAATTACTGGTATTTCTCTAAAAGTTTCTCAATTTCTTCGTAGTTTAAGCTTTTAAGCCATTCTTTAACCTTATATTTTAATTTATACAATGTAAGAGTTTTAATTTGCGTCTGTAAGTGTAGTTTGTTGTAGAAAACCGGAGCCAGGTGATTATAATGTCTCCATGAAGCTAAGCAATTGTATCTGGGAACCGGACATTTATCAATTCTTTTATTGGTGATAGGTAGGTAAGGGACAGTATCTCTATGGTATCTCTGTATGGAATTATAAATAAAAAGTTTCCTAACTGTTAAAACATTATATGTATATCCATATATTTTATTAGATTTTTTTAGTATATTCTTATATAGTGTTTCGCAAATTTTATATTCTACCTATATAAATCCAAGTATTAAAATGTAGAAAACATCACCAATAAAATATGTAACTGGTACCCGTCCCAACGTTCTGGAAAAGAAATCCAATTCCCTCCCAACACCCCAACCCGTTGGCATATTGCACCAGCCAATTTCCCGCGCTACAGCGATAATTTCTCACAACAAAACAAGTCGCGACATAAGAAGCTACGGCATTAATTATTCACAAGACAAGAAAGGCCCACCCCATTTCCAATATTTATGTGTTGTCGATGACTCTGCGAAAATATCGAATGCTTTTTAAAACGAAGAAAGGGCCGAGAAAGCCCGGGAAACCGGGCTTTCTTAATGCACAAACAGGCACTCGCCTCACCTGCCCGCGTTGATTTATTGGGCGGCTTTGTTCGACGCTCGTTACAAGCTTGTTGTTGCGTTTTTAATTTATTCCCAGGCGAGAATTTTGCACGTTAATATTTAGTTGGATAATAATTATTGCGAGGCTATCGCACAGAGATGGCGTTGGTTGGCTTATTACATTTTCATGGCAAATTTCACTCTTGATTAATCCTAGAAAAAGCATAAAGATGTAGTAGCAAGGTTAATCTTTTATTTGTTTTTTGATACGTCCACAAATATTACTTTCTAGAGTCTAAGAAGCAATACTTCAATTCGTTTATAAAGATTATGTGTATTTGCTATCATGGTGAACCAAAAGCTATTTCTTTTATGCCAGTGTAAATATTAACACTTTCTATGCTCCATCTACGCTCTAAAGATAATTCAAAACCGGGCTTGTTCATGTCATCCATTAAAGACCTCCGTCCGCAGATTGGCCTAAAATATATACAGTTTCGAGTGAATTCGGCGCGCCGTTGAATCTGCAATGAGACGTGGCGACAATCGTCGTCCGTTTGCGGCGACGCCAATTCACATTCATTCACGGACCATTGGCAGTGGATGTGGTCTACGTCATTTGAATTTAGAACAAAATGTAGTGCTAGTCGACATAGATTCAGATTATTTGAACTTACAATAAAATAGTGCCAGATAGTATCGCAGCCATAGAACATAATATAATAATACTACGTACAGCGCCGAATAATATAAATATTATTAAGGACCTAAAAACCTTTTAAGAATAGGTGTACCTAATTATCTCTAGACAAAATGCATGCTGTGGAATAATATAAATAACTAAAATAAAAAGGTAAGAAAAAAGCGACATAAAATATTTCATATATACAGTTCAAACTTTTTAACAAGACAAGATTAAAACTGCCATAAATAACAGCCTTTTGTAACATGTAAGTATATAAAAAGTATATAATAATAAATCTTTGCGTGCTTGAGGAAAGTCCACACGAAGCAACGTTAAAACATACGACCCCACCCGCCCAAGATGCGGCTAGGGCGGAAGTACATCTGCATATGCATCGGGGCGGCGCGGTGGCGTTTACATCACAATGCGCCACTCGCAGCCGATATTTATGTTGTTTGAAATTCCATTTGGGCAATGATTGGCCACAGAACTAAATATGCTTTGTTTATAAACTCCACACCCTTATTACATGTGTTGGGTTGGAATAATAAGTTTTCACTAATAAACCAAAAGATGGAATAAGAACATATTACAAAACCGTGTATTATCAACTTTAGCTGCGGTTTCATGGCTAATTTAGCGTCATGCACATTAGGCGCACGCTCCATAACACATAATTCCCTCGCTAACGCTCAGGATTCTAATTTTTAATGCGCGGCAGTTTTATTTTTAATGCTAATTTTTAATGCGCGGCAGTCCGTAGCCACTGCCGCCATGGACTGCCGCGCAGCAGATCCATGGTTCGAATCCCGCCGCGGGCTTGAGCATCACCGCATGGTGGAAGGGCATTTTGCCAATGCCCGCCTGGCTAGCAACCATCCACAAGTTGAAAATCTGTCGCCAAGCACCTAACGGTGTGTTCCGGCAACAGTCCTTGACAGCCAGTGAAATTACAGGCACATGAGACTTAACAACAGCTATGTCTCAAGGTGACGGGCGCAGTGCGATTCGTGACTTGTGACGAAATGCATGTTATAGGCAGAGGATACCTGATGTTAAGCGTAACATCAGGTGGGCTTCGAGCTTGTTCCGTCACAATAACATAAAAAATAACATATCAGTATAATGTCAGATGATAAAAATATTATAACAACACATATGAAATACCAATATGAAACACCCATATAAAATCCATAATAATAAAAAAAACTATCGATAACCTTCAATATATTATGTTTTTATTATGTGATGAAATGATGAGACGCTTGATGGTAAGCATCCCGCATGTTCAATTCAGATTGCAATGACACCTTTCTCATTCTGATTTGACACTGCACTGCGCTCATCACTCTGAAACGTTACTTCTTATGTCTCGTTCGCCCAAGAAATTCACTGATAATTATAATTTTAAATGAAATCTTCCGTGATTTAATTGTACACTGTACAATTATTTGAATGCTATATATGATTATTTCTTTCATTTTAACCAACTTCTAAAAAAGGTGGAGGTTACCAATTCGCCTGATATTTTTATGTTTCTCACCTCAAATCTTTTTACTGGGTGAACCGATTTTGATGTTTCATCTTCTTCTTCTTCTTCTTCTTCTCTTTATATAAAGCTCGATTACCATACACTGACTGACTCACTCACTGACTGACTGACTGACTGACATAATTGTTCTCCCAGAAGGAGCAGAGTAGGGTTAAAATGATGTATGGCGGAAATGTTCGGGGGGTTTAGGTGAGTATGAGAAAATTCGAAAATCATAAAAATGACGCCTGCCAAGTAAAGTTGTATGACGTATCTCGAAAACGGTAAGAGATAGATAGGGGGTGTTTGAACAAATGTCATAGGGAATCTGGAGAGCAGTCAAATGACATGTATCAAAAGTGCTCCTCTCATTCTTCATACTGCATTTGGAGTATTTTCCTTATATTTTTCACTGTATTTGGAGTTTTTGTGGGATTTTCGACTGAATATGGAGTTACTGTCATACGTGAAGATATAGCGAGCCCGAAGGGCGAGCTTCTGGTGAGGCCGAAGGCCGAACTTTCGGCCCGCGAGGCCGAAGGCCGAGCGTATGGTGCGCGAGCCCGTAGGGCGAGCGCTGGGCGAGGCCGCAGGCTGAGCCGTGTGAGTGTCTTGCGAGGCCGAAGACCGAGCTCCGAATTTACATTCTCCTCTCATTCTTCATACTGTATCTGGAGTATTTTACCATACATTACCGACTGTTTTAGGAGTTTTTGTGGGAGTTTTGACTACATTTGGAGTAACTGTCCGAGGCCTAAGGCCGAGCACCGACTTGAGAGTATTTTCCACATCTCCGACTGGTCTCCATGGTAACTGCCGGCGATAAACAAAGTACTTACGAGTGGGGTTCCTTTACCGAAGTGACTTCTGAGTCACTTCGGTCAGAATCGTACCAAGGTTCTGACCTTGGTACGATTCTGACCGTACCACTTTTTTATGGCAGTAGGGTAAATCTGGTTTGGTGGCTACAGTATGAATCTCTATTATATTCAGAGTTTATATGGGATTTTATACTTATATTGGAGTTTTAAATTATTTTTTTAAGTATAAGGTGTTTTGATATAATTTAATACTGCATAAAACGATAAATGCGGGCCGCTTGCGGCCCGCACACTGCCCGAAAAACTAGTTTTTATTCTAAAGCTGATACTTGTCGTGTGGTCCCATTTAAATGTCATCAAAATCGGTCAGGCTTTTTTGAGCTACACTCTAATAACTGTTTTTTTTTCCTAATATAATATAGGCTATAATATAGCCATTGCCAATGAATGACAATCGATCACGTAAGTAGCAAGGGACACTAAAAAGGTAAGTAGCAAGAGACACTAAATTAACACTTGCATTTAACTTCTATTGATTTATATGTTAATCATTGTTTTGAAAATGTATTGTTCGCATTATGCTTTTGTTGGTATGCAATAAAGAGGTTTCGTTTCGTATGTAAAAAAATTTTAAACACATTTTTTTTACAAAAAAATTGAACTGACATCAACACTCGAAACTGTGCAATAACATGCCGAAGTCGGTACCATGATAGTTAAAAAGTACCTATTATCACAATATTGTGCGCATGGTACCGACTTTGACAAGTTATTTCACACTTTTGAGTGTTAAAGTCGGTTCCATTTTTCAAGTAGGTAAAAAAATATACGATAAGATACGAAAACTCTTTATTGCATACCAACAAAAGCATAATGCGAACAATACATTTACAAAAACAATGATTAACATATAAAGCAATAGAAGTTAAATGGATGTGTTCATTTACAAATAATTTATACATTACAAAATCCGAAATTAAAAGTCAGTTTACTTGATTATAATAATTGAATACAAAATTACATTTCTCGAAAATTTAATAATGTTGCAATACCATCCCAATCATCGTAACACGCAAATGATACTCGCAAAATTATATACAGGGATCGTCAACCCTTCTTCATCACATCAGTCATGTCGGCGGCTAAGCGACTATTCAAATTGCCGGCCGATGACGATGCTTTCACGACCCCTGGCTTGTCTGTGGATATGGGCCAAAGAGTAGTCAAATACAGAATGAATTATTAAAAAAAAAAATAATTTGTCCAACGTTGTTCTTTCCAGGCAATCATAGGAGCTGATAATGAGGACGTAGAGATATTTCAGTCTAAAAATAGACGCCCCTATACTAACATAATTATTTTCATATCTGTGCGTGCAGCGATTTCACTGTGATCTCGGATACGTACGCGCCGATCGCACACACGCCACGATGACTGAAAAATTAATTATATAGACGTGGTTGTATGTTTGCATGTATTGCGTATGTGTACCTACTATTTTGCGTGTAGTGATAAAGAATTTTAAAGGGCGTGCATTCTTAGACCTCTAGCATTTATAATTAGATTAGATCTTGTTAGAATGTGATTAATAATTTCGGAACTCGGACAAACTCTAGAAATTTAGCTGTGACATAATTTGGCTATACATTATTTTTACTATTATACCTCCTTTAACAAACAATTCGAACAGAATGCAGATTTGTCAAATCACCCATATCATCAGGTAGGTTTTAGTATCATATGATGGGAGGTAAGCCTACTGTCACTACTGGACGTGGTTTCCGAGATTCCAATCTGAAGCTTACATCTACCGCTCAACAAAGCCGTCAGATTAATTAGGTAGGTATTTTGTGACCTAGTTTATGAACTGTCTCATCTGTCCTAAATACTCTTTCTATTGACCTCCGAGAGCATTACGCAGCGGGGACATACTTTTTACGTCATTAGACATGGGCCGGATCACCGGGTTTTGTGGTAACCCAGAATCGATTATGATCACCCCAAGCTGCGGTATCCCTACAGCTTTTACCTACTTTATGACTTCTTGGGAACGATTTTTTTAATAATAAGCGTTGCTTTGAAATGTTCTCTAATAAGAATATTCTAATAGGAATTTATTTTAGGGTACGGAAGATCGGATGAATGCAACTTGGTTAAATTTTATGATGATTGACAAAGCCACTAGACAAGACAATTATTGTCTCGATGTAGTTATACTATAACACCAAACTCATTCCAGTCTTGAGTAAATCAAATCATATGAGAATGCTGAAGCGTTATTTATATGTTGTTCAGTTGCCTCATTAATTAATTGCCTCATTAATTCTCTAAGCAAGATTCATTTCAGGTTATTGCAAGCCAATGTAGAAAATCTATCAACATGTACAAAAGCTCCCAGCAAGCACGTATATTCTAGTAGCTGTCCTTACCAACTGGTTGCATAGGTATAAACTCTTATCATCTTCGACCACATCCTCAGGTCAACAAGTGAGACGCAGTGAGTAAAAGCTAGTCACCAGTACATAAATAAACAAATAACCTTAACTAATAATATACATAATTAGATAAGTTTTAGAACCACGTAATTGGACAGTCTATTTACATTTGCCAGCCACAGTTCCAGACTCCAGATTACTACTGAGAATGTTTCAGACATAAAAACCTATGAATTGTCCGATGCGGAGTTCGACTAGATTTCGAGATCAAAGCGACGCTTTACAATGTGGTAGTGTCGTCGAGTCGTCGAACGAGACAGCCACAATAATATACCGGCTTCGAAAAATTAATAAACTCAAATTGAAAAAGAGAAACACAAAATGTATCTACAGCGCGTAAACATGGACACCCACACAACGGAGCGTCATTGAAAGCGCTCGGAAACGCGCCAATAAACATTCATTTCGAAATTAAACACATCTACCTGCATGTTTACCATCACGAAATCACTAAAATGAATAAAACAGTCAGGAATTGGACGCTGTAATTTCGCATTCGACGAATATCAATTTGGCAGCGGCGACGGGGGAGGCTCGATAAATAAAAAATATATAAAATACATAGTACGCAACGTGAAAGCGGTGAATGGCACTTGTGAAAAATGGACTTGCCGCTCTTCCAGGGAAGCAATCATTCAAACTGGCTGTTGTCTGTTTGCGCCTCTGCTCTTTTTCGTCCGATTTTTTTTTCTATGTTTTTTTCACCAGTGTCATCCGCAGAGTTCAGGTGTGGGGACACGTGGTCCAGGACAAAGAAAACAAATATTAATAACTGGCATTTTTTAAAGTCCTCGCTTATTGTTGTCAATATTTCGTAAATGATTTGAGTATGACGCGGCGTTTTTTGCGCTACCTTTCTGGAGCGGCTTTGTTGCCTGGTGGGTGGAGCGACGTTAACACAGCTAAATTTCCTACTTTGTTGTGTTTATTTATCGTTAAATGGACAGGTTGTACTGCTAACATTTTTGGAAATTATGAAAAGAGAAACATCATGCAGAACTCTACAAATGCAAGTAAGAATAACTTCAAAAAATAATCCCGATGGAAAAACAAGAATAGGAATTTGAGATTTTCTTAGTAATGCTAGGTGGGTGTATTGCTAGAAGGATGACTAACATTTTAAGGGTGCAGGTAAAGATAGATGGATATAGGGCGCACTAGTCAATATATATAACTATAATGGAAGCGAATAATGTGATGTGTATACACCGAAAGTTTTGCGTATAGACTAAACAATTGTATCAACAATATCTCTTGTAATATAAAAATATTTTTTAACAGGGTATCATTGAATATTTTCAATTATATTTACCGGCGGTATGCCTTTCTTAACAAAATACTACGAACTATATTCAATATACAACCTACAAGTCATTGCACTCACAGGCAGTTCAAATACTCCAGCCCACTACCAGCTTGCAGCGTACCCAACATGCTGACAGTACTACCCGGTTGAATTGCAATTCCTATTCGTTGAGGTCAATAGGTGCCAGCTTTTTGATCACGCGTCACATCTACCATACGCTCTGCTTCGATCATTAATATGTCATATTGATGATCGAAGGCGCTCTGATAAGTTTTGGTATATACGATGTGTACTGGTCCTCACGGACCCAACGTCTCCGTACCAAACGAATAATAATAATGTATATAATTTAATTTTAATAGACTTTTATATAACTATTAGTGCCACATGTCATGTACCTAATGCTTAAGAGAATATTGTTCATATGTTTCGCCTTTACCATTATATGACAGGGTATCAATCTTGTCTCTGAGCTTCCAATCTATTAGATACGGATTCAATAAGTGCTCATACTACCGGATTTCATGAATTATATAATAATATATGAAATTACCTCATTTTAGTAAATAATACGGGATAACTCACGTGAATCAGTCAGATAGCTCCGACTATAGTTTCAACCACAGTCGGTGATCTTTTTCAAGGAGAGCTCGGGACGCCCGCGTTGACGTCTCGCTTAGCACGTGCTAATCACGCACGTAATAATTTCACGTGAGTTATCCCGTATTATTTACTAAAATGAGTGAAAACCACGTTAGTTTTTATAATGAAATTACCTTTTTGAAAACACATAATTATATGGAAAACAGACAAACATAAGCATATAATATAAGTATTACATTAGGTTGAAGGACAAGCATGCAAAATTGTTTCGCGTTTGAATACTTGGTATTGAAAATATTATGACGAAACTATGTTTGTTTAGCGCAAACGCTATGAAGACAAACCTATGCCTGCGGCGCAGCGCAGTGTGTCAGAAGTGACTGCACTGGCACTGTAGGTACCTATCGCCCTTAGATTTAAAGTTGTTGTTGTCTATGTGCCTGTTATTTAACCACTAATTTATTTTTTATGTTTTTCTTAAAATTAATTGATATAAATTGCTAAGTGACTGACCTAAACAAAACCCGTGCATATTTAACCACTGTCAATTTTAGCTCAAAATTATGGGGCCGCATTTTGAACTCTCTTAAGGGGGTCATAATGCGGCCCCAAATTAAAATATATTAAAATTTAAAAAAAATATGTTTATTTATTATAATTTTTTTCTATTACTATTTTTTTCTTTTTTATCAAATTTAATTTTTATAATTTTTCAAGCTGGAATTGATCTATTCCATAATGAGTTTAAATATCTACCCATAGCTATTACTCACTTGCTACTAAGACAACAATCTAAAAATAAGATGTGAATGTGTTTATTTCAGCATTTTCACGAAGTTGGTTTACTGTGAAACAGGCGTAAGTCCTTCACAGAACTGTCTACTTTTTCCTAATTAAAATAATGTCTTCCCTTCTTCCCCTATTCATTAAGCCAATGTGCTGTAGATAAACGTTATACGCGGAGTTTCCCCTACTAACTTATGTGGCAGTTAATACTCGCTTTACCTAAAAGCAAGGAAAACACTTTTGCATATTTTTCTATTTTAATTACTTTTTTCATGTTACGGTGACGGAACAAGCTCGTGGCCCACCTGGTGTTAAGCGGGTTAACATCAGCCTATAACAGATGCATTTTGTCACAAGTCACGCACTGCGCCGGTCACCTTGAGACATAGTTGTTAAGAACCGTACCAGCGCGGAAAGATGGATTTCACAAATGCGACCGAATGCATCGTCTCATGTGCCTGTAATTTCATTGGCTCTCAAACCATTAGGTGCTTGGCGTCAGATTTTCTACTTGATGGGTGGTCGCTAACCAGACGAAAACTCGCAAAATGCCCTTATACCATGCAAAATTTACCTGATTGTAACTTCTAATGAAGTATCTGTACTGTAACAGCCGGATCGTCCATTGCTCAACACAGCCTCCCCTATTAAGGGGGAATTTGCCTTATTCCCCACGCTTGGCAGGCGGCTTGGGGATAGCAGTGTAAGTTGGCAGTTCTTTAGAAGGTGCTGCTGCCCACCTTCCATTATTTTTTCCTTAGTCACCTCTTACGACACCCACGGGATGATATGGGGAGTTGCAATTCTTACCCGGCACCCCACGGGAAGATTATTATTTATTATTATTTGTTTCACCTGTTGGTATCACTCTGCTTCCACGGAAAGCCGGCCATAGTGGACACTACGTCGTTGACACTTTAGTGCCGTCACTACTTTCTCAAACTATTGTGAGGGTTGGCGCTTTGGTTACTTTGGCGCTGGAGCGACTTAATTTAGCAGTTACATGTTTGATTCGCTTGGTTGAGTAGAGATATTGAGTCCGTGGGGGCTTGGAGCTCATATTATTTTCCAAATCTTATCACAGAGCGCTTGTTCGATGCGACGCATGATTACAATGCTCATACTGATTTCACTCAACGAATGAGAACTGCAATCCAACAGGTCAACGCTGCCGGAATGCTGAGCGTGCATACGGGTAATTGGCTGGAGCATTTGAACAGCATGTTGGCCTCAGATGTCCTTTAGGTTTTCTAAATGATTTCTTGAATTTGTAGTAGCTGTAGTGTATACCTATATATAGAACGTGGATCATGGTACAATAGGAGAAGCCATATATTAAACGATAGACGTATAACGCCTGTTAATATGATTCTGTCTTTACTTCTAGTTCAGTCACGGCTTACATTATTTATATCTAGCTGTATAATCGATAGAAATAGGTATATGTTTCTAGATTTCACATAATATCACAATTATTTGACTCTTTTAGTACAACGATACGGTAGAAATTCAGAATTCATTTAATGTTTATATAGCACTTCAACACCAAAGGCGCATTTTTCACAAATCTCCACGGACGGTGTCAGCAACAAGACCTTATTCCGTGGTCGCCGAGTCGTCTCCGACTGCGCGCTAATTAGACGTTCCCTCATTAGCGGTGGAATTATGCAGTGTGCGGAATTCGGGTTAAATGTGAGAACAAGTCGAGAAAATAATGTTTTAGAGGTATAATATTTTGAGTTTGTTTGTTTATAAGGCTGATATGCTAGCCTTTGACTACTATCTCACCTGTCCCGAATGATTTTAAGACAAGCATAATCTAGAGGAAATGAAAAATAGTTGTCCCTCAAAGACACCTACCGAAACACACCATCAACAGGATGTGGTCAGGATGGAGGATTTGAACAACGGATTGTGCACGGGTGGGGATTTATTGGTCATTACTGGTACGACATATTTTCTTTATGATTGGTTTGATTAATATCATACTCTTATGTTATAGTATTCTTTCGTAACCTTATTCTTCGTGCTCTTATCCCATACAAGGTGGATTGGCAAGACTTTATTTTCCTTTGGCCTTCTTCTGCCCAAATTCATAATCAGTACTATAACAACTTATCTCTCCTCATAACATGCCTTTGATACGCCGATCTATAACTCTTCAACTTTTCTGCCACTTGATGCTACTTTTAAACTTTTTCTTCTCTTCTAATTTCTATAGTAATGTCGATAGTTACACCACATATCCATCTTAACATTAAACCGCTCAAAGCGTAGCTTCTTAATTCCTTCTAAACCAATCAACAATGTTAAGTAACGTCCGCTGTGGTCATAACTTGAAGTAGTGACCGTTAGTGGCATTACTACTGAGCGCTTCCGTGCTTCCCGGTTGCTGTCTTAGAATGACAGTCGCTATAGCATGGTGGTAGAACATTTTACGAATGCCCGCCTAGCTAGCTGACACCCTCAATTAAATCTCTAATATCATAAAAACGGTACCTAATAACACAAACCTTAAAATAAAATGGGAAATAATTGAAGACAGCGTAATAAAATTAGCTTTTTTCAGGTAAATACATCACATTTACAAAATATTATACACATTTTTTTCCGGGTCGGTAATTCTATCCGCGTCCCCCGATTTCACGCCGGGTGCCTAAACCGCCACCACACACCGTTCTCTATGATGGTTAAAGTAATACAGCTGCGTTTTGAAGCCTATTTTATTCTTTTACTCTATACCACTCGGAAACAGATTCCATGGTAACCCTACCACCGCAAGGAGCGGCCACGACAACGCGACGACGATGTAACACGGGGGAGCGCTGAGGAGCGTCGAAGAGCACCGCTCACCTAATGAAGTGTTTCGCTTTGACACGCGTGTTCGTTAGCAGACCTCTTCAATGACTGCAACGAGTCGAGCTGTCAGCTTCTGAATATATCACTTAAGTGCCGTGACACTTGTCGACTAGTCTGTGGTTACTTATCGATGCTCCATATTATCATTAGTATAGTTATGTATTAAAGTTAAAGGGCAGTAGGTAGGATCCTATTGGCGCAGTCGGTAGGATCTTATACAGGAGCTATAAATGGACTTACAATGTGTTCTAATCAGTTTTCAAACAGTGCCAAGCTACTGATGCATTTACTCTGTCTTAATACCTTAGTCTCACAATTCTTTTTTATCAGAAAATGAGTGTATATTCTCAGTTTTTATTTAAAAAATATATAACTAGAACTTTATAATTTTATGACGCTCTACATACACATCATCATTACACACCACGAAAATACATCTATAAGATTTAAAGTGAAAATCTTGTGTGAACCTACAGACAAAAATATTCATTTACTTATTCCTATCCCTGTTATCCTATTGGTGTATACCTTACTAGTATCTTACCACAAGTCATCGAAAATACTACTTTCTCAGATGAGAGAGGAAATTATAACACTACTGAAGCAGTTTCATAAGGTAGCTACAAAGCCTTAGACACAGTCAATGTATTATATATATAAAGTCCGTCTAATACTTAATTGCGTTTTATGTCCGCGACACAATAGCACGCGTAATCAGGCCGCGAACTGGCAACAATATTGCATAGGGTTGTCATCGCTACTAATAATAATATATTTGAAAATTAGAATATCTGCGCCCAAAGTTAGGTGGAGCTGTATTGTTGGAACAATAAATAACATCCAAGCCGATGCAAAAAAAAACTATTGTACTAACAGTTTTTTTTTAATATCTCAAGCTTAAAATATAGAATTAATTTCTATGGATCAATAATTTTCTGTACCACGGAGAAGAACATCTGCTATATATTATTTCGATTGAAACTAAATCGATTCGAAGACTTCGCAGGTACTGCTTGTCTATCTTATATGAGGTGTACTGACAAATGCATAAAAACAATTGAATGAAATTAAATTTACTTGGCATATGGGGCTCTACTTTCACCTATAGGCTTTCAATTAGGCGTTAAAAAAAGATTTGAAAAATATATCGCGCCAAATAAGAGATATAGCAGGGCATTATAGGGCCACTATAGGACTATTACCATATTTTACCAACTGGAAGCGGATTCGGATGTAATGCTTCTAGCAAGAATAATAGTATGTAAAGCGAAAATCAAAAATTTTCACATAAGATACCAAGGTTTTGTGTTAAGTTGGGAAAGCAATCCTCGGTACTAAGGTGCCGAGCGAAAACAGCAAGCCAAATGCTGTGTTTTTTTCCCTCAATGTTTCTTTAGATTTACGAACATGTTAAGGGGGCGATGCAAATCATTTAGGACCTTATGCAACGTAAAATAAAACAAAATATGAATTAAAAATGACCTTCTGTTTATCATAAACACGAATATTAGAGAAAAATCGAGAAATATTTCGTGCCCGCGACCATCCATTAAAATCGACCAGGCGTTAAAACTATATTACAAAATAATACAGCATTAAGAACATGTCTGGTTGGATATCACCGCTTGTAACAGCTGACTTAGTAAGTACAGGTTTTGTGTTCTTGTAAACTGTGTTCCATGTCATAAGCGACTCAACACCGCATAATACGAAATGACTTCGAAAGTATAATATACAGTGCCACACAGAGCATTTTCCTGTTCTAGACGATCTGCATTTTTTCGTAACTCATGATGGTATGCTTTAACATCTGCTTAGTCATCTGCTCGTTTTATTAATGTTTAATAAAAGTGAGAATTATTTAAAAAGCTAATTCTTGTGGGAACCCTGTGACACTACCACTAAGTCGCGTAATCCCACTATTCAATTTTCAGCAAAAAGGATTGTCCACGTCTTACGTTTTTTATCTCTTCCTTCTGATCCGTTACAAGCAGTTATTGCGTGGCTGTGTCAGGAAAATAAAAGAAATTCAGCTTTATTGACTTAATTAAATACCGCTCTATTCTATCTGTAAAAATATGAAGGTTATTAGGTGTTATTTTATTTATGAGATTATGTATATACGTTAATTTTCAAAACAGAATGACCTACACGTAGGTAGTAAAGAAAATAGATTTCACTTTAGCGAAGAAAATACTAAGTTCAAGTAAAAATAAGTTAATTAAGTATGTAGTAAAAGTATGTGTAAAAATCTAGTATTGGACATTTCAGTTACAATTACGATTAAATTGCAATTGAAAGTATTAAAACTGGTGCTTACCAGCCAGATAATTAGTATTGCCATTCAACGGGGTAATGCTGCCAGCCTTTTGGGTACCCTACTCGTAGACAGTGACATGAGCTCTGTTTTGTATTTATGATTGCCTCCTGGTAGGAAACAGAGCTCATATTTTTTTCTATAACATTTTTAGGTAATAAATAGATATAGTTACATTTTTCTATGTGACTATATTTATCTATTTTTCAGTTGTAAGTAAATTGAATCAATTAAATTTATAAGGTAAGCGAGCGTCCATTTCAACACATAATATCATAAAAATGCAGAAATAAAAATTATGGTAATAAAAAGTTATCTTAAACAGAATAAGGTAAAAATACATTCCAACTTGTGAAACTTTTTCTGAAACGAACTTCGCAACAACCCGAGTGCAAAACCTTCGTCACTTAAAGCTGAAAGATATTAAAATAATAGATGAAACATCAGAAACTTTGCTAATTGTCCCGAGATTTACGCTACTGGTACACTATAAAACAGTTATTTAACTGCAAAATTATATTGAAGTATATATCATTCATGACTACAGGTTTGAAAATTATCATAAAAGAAAAGGAAAATTATCACTATTTTCAAGAACAATTTCTTAACATGATATCAATCTGTATTGCTAATCGAGCATTATTTGCGTAAAGCCGGGGAACGTGGGTTAAACAAAAATGCTGTGCTCTAAAACTGTGTAAATGTCACCATTTCATGTAGGATAAACGTATGTACTGAAGATAAGTGCACTGTACATACTTATTGCTCATACTTACATATATGTGTAATTATATCCTAATTATTTTAAGATTGGTCAACACTCGAAACCGTATCATTTTGCGAATGCCCGCCTGTCTAGCTACCACTCTCAAGTAGAAAATCTCTCGCCAAGCACCTAACGGTGTGTACGGCTGCTGTCTTTGAGAGCTAGTAATCCTAGGTTAGCCTGAACAACATCTTCGACCACATCACCACTTACCATAAGGTGAGATATTGATCAAAACATAACCTACGAGGAAAAAATCCTACTCTACTACTACTTGACAGGAAAGCTTAATAGCAAGGTTGGCTAAAGTCTTTTCGTTAAACCATTTTAGTAGGTTTCTAAAACATATCGTCACTAAGAGCATTATTATCTTCCAAAATGATGCAATGTCATATACTGTCCAGAATCTAGACTATCACACCGAGGGTGCCTGAAACTTGGCAGAGGAAAAAAGCAATTACACTCACTGCTCTGCGAAGGTGAGGAAGCATATTAAAAAACTTGAAAGCGTTGTGAACCCTATAGTCTGGAGCAGACACTGATGGCTATTAATTAGAAGGGTTGGATGAAGATATTTCATTATTTCTTCGCTTTTTTCCACCCTTTTTTGTTTTTTGTAGTCTTTTGTGGCAAAGTGTTAAAAACTGAACAAAATACTTAGTTCTAAAATACTGTCACCTTTTTAATTAATATTCTATTTCCCTTTATTTATAGGTTGCTCAGGTGATAATTGTAAATCTGTTGTTATATCTGTTAACGATTATGTTCCTATTCATCGTTGTCGCATATGTTTTCTATAGTATTATTATTCAACTTGAGATTGTAGGTACCTCAATAATATACTAAAAGATCATAGCGCGTAATCAACGGCACAGAGTATAACAACTATATTAACGTAGCCAACATTACTCAAGGAAAAAAAACAACTTATCTGATCCAATCCTTAACCTGAAAGTCTTTAAATAATAAATTAATTAATAGTAAATTCTCAACTAAGTTCCTATAGGTATCGAAATATATTTAACAAAAATATATTTCATATTTACACGTCTAAGTATCAAAATCCCTCTACGTAGTAGTATTATATGTTCTAGGCCTGTACTAGTATTATTTCTGTATGTAATAGTATACATAAAGTATTGGAGTTAAACCAGAATTGGTCCAACTTTATATGATGACAGAGATAAGACATCCCTAGATTCAGCATTTTATATCCTACCATAAAAACAAGGTCAAAATTAACCTAAGTATTAACAATTCACTTGGTCTACCACTTGAAGCAGCTGGTATATATTGTTTAGCCATTCCGAAACACCGAAAGATGCTACCTCGAAACAATCCGCACTTATCAAGCGATCTCATAATCAAACTGTGCACTTTGTTAACAAGGTGCTAACTCTAGAATTTATGTAAACTGCTCCAGGGTTCGTTCCACTTATCTGAGATTAAAATCTGGCTGCAGAGGTGCCGAGCTACGCAGTAGGCGTCGGCAATCACTCCCCGTGGACTTTATTTGCGGGATCTTATCATCATTTAACATATCTGCATATTCATTAGGAGATCAATCATAATGTTGTCTTCCTTCTGTTTTAGAAACTTAATAAGTCGGGGTTTTGGGAGGCTTTTCAAAGCACGTATGGAGATTTAATAAATTGCGTGGAATGAAACGAATATAACGCGAGAGTTTGCATTATTATGAGGCAGACTACTTAGAATTCATGTCAAAAGATGTAATTAATGTCATAGTATAGTAAATCCTAACAAGCTCTCTAGCAAAGTAAATCTATGATATTATGAGTCCTAAGTAGCTAGAAATAAATGAATTTGAATTTGAAAAATCACATACTGTATCTTGTTTAGTAGTCTAACGATACATTATGAGTTAGTTACTATTTCCCAAAAAGACTCCATTGATTCTTATTGATGTCACGAAGTACTCAATAACGTACCTGACTTCCTGCCCACCCATTCGCATTGGCATTACAAAAGAATTTTTGTTTTTCGCTTCATTCACAAAAGTCGATCATTGATTGTTTTAGAGACTCTGCGACGCCGACGAGCCGAAACGAATAGGTCCCTACGTTTTATTTCATTGTAAGGTATTTGACGGGGCTTCTATCAATCAGGGTATGAAGACCCCCGGGGTTCGTTTCCGACCAGGTGTCCTTTTGGAATTTGCGCCGAAAAACTGCGCTTAAGCTTGGATATGGTAAAAAAATATATATTGTGCAGTTCTGCGTACCGAGACTGGCCAGGTAGGCGAAGGCGCGCAGCGTGAATTTATGTCCTCACTTTTCGAATATAGTCGTAATTTATAGAAAAGTGCCAATTTACTACATAAAACGGTATATACACGTACATAATCGTGACTGGTTAATGTAACCATGTATAGGTATAATTAAAGCACTAAAAAAAGATTATCTGCTTCCTAATTGTTAAATATATATTAATTTATTATACATACACACATAAATTAACGTCTGTTTCTCGAAGCAGTGACCAGAGATTTCCTCTAGCTATACAAATCCCCGTGGGGTGCCGGGTTAGAATTGCACCTCCCCATTTCTTCCCGTGTGGGTGTCGTAAAAGTCGACTAAGGGAAAAATGCAGTAGCGCCTTATTAAGAACTATGCCATCTTGCACTGCGATCCCCAAGCCGCCTGCCAAGCGTGGGGATTATGGCAAATACCCCCTACATAGGAGAGGCTGTGTTCAGCAGTGGACGATCCGGCTGACACAGTATACAACTTTAGTAATTTACTGTAGCTTCCTTCACTCTCGTCATATTGTACATACACCTGTCTGTAAAGGGTACTCTCGACCAGGCGTTTTTACGGAACGTCTACAGTCGCATTATTCAAAGTTCAGTTAATTACAGGCACATGAGACTTAACAACTATGTCTCAAGGTGACGGGCGCAGTGCAATTCCTGACATGTGACGAAATGCATCTGTTATAGGCAGAGGTTAGTCCTCTTAACATCAGGTGGGCTTCGAGGTTGTTACGTCACAATACCAAAAAAAAACAAAAACGGTAAAACTTCTATGGATACGAGGTGCTATATAATTGTTTTCTAGTTTTTTTTTTTTTTTTTTTTATTGCTGATAGGTAAGCCTTTGACCACAATCTCACGTGATGGTAAGTGATGATGTGGTCGAAGGTGTTAACAGGCTTAACCTAGAATGACTGGCTCTCAAGGACAGCTGCCGGAACACATCGTTAGGTGCTTGGCGACAGATTTTCAACTTGAGGGTGGTCGCTAGCCAGGCGGGCATTCGCAAAAATGCCCTTCCACCATGCGGTGAAGCTCAAGCCCGCGGCGGGATTCGAACCATGGACCTGCTGCGCGGCAGTCCATAGCCAAAGCCACTGAGCTATCACTGCTTCGCAGTAGTTAGTAGGTACAATAGCCGCAAAATCAAGTTGTATTGCAATTTATTTATTTATTAATGTTTTACGTTAAACCGTATGTAAAGAAAAATTGCATATTAAAAATAGCTAGGTACAAGTGCCAGATTCCTCTGATATTCCAGTATTAAACCTTCATCTCACCAACAATGGTAAAACATAACTTCTCAACTGAATCCTGACTGACAGAAACTAATGAAATATGACTGTCGTAAAACTGTTTAAAATACGACTCTCGGTGACAATTGAAGCGATTCTGGATGGCACTGCTGGACTTAAAAACTGACCACAACCTTCTGGAACAATATGAACTCTACGAACATACATCCAGAATTGATTTACCCTTGTTTTGCAGGGGAGTAGTGAATAAATCAAGGTGTTCTTTATACGTAGATGCTTGGAGTGTCTTTGTACGTGGTCTATGAATGACTTTTGGGAATTATTTGGAAACGGTTAATTTCTCTTGTGTGCAATGGGTGGCTACAGCGACATTATTTTAGTGGTTAATAAATGCAGTGACGTTTACGACTGGTATATGCAATGCTTAGAGTGTAAAAAAAACTAAATAAAAAACAACTAATGCAATAATAATTACAACTTCACTAGCAGTAATGTTAGGTTACGTTTCGAATGAGTATATACTTATTCGTATGTACTTATTCGAAACGCTCCTGAAGTTGGGATAAGATAATACTTTTTTGGGTTTAAATAACTTTATTCTCATAAGATATACATCACTTATAATGAGATACAAAGAAACTAAGAAAAATAATTGTACAGTTGATTAATTTCTGGTAGTCGTCTCAACTTTAGTATTTTCTTTTTTTTTATATTTTCAATAGTTTTTACATCATTTGGTAACTTATTTAACTGCTGTCGAATACCGTTAGTGACGATGCTCATCGAACAGAGGCTAGCAAAATATCCCATAAGCGAGCAATTTACATTAGGAAAGAACTGTCATAGAAAAAGCTGTTATGCACAGGAATCTGCAGAATGAGATTTTTAGATTACCGAAAGGAAATCCTGCTATACGTATGATAGAAAACAAAACGTTCAAAAATACCCTGGGGAACTGAACATATTAAAATTATAGGGTTGCGTCATCATTAACAAGTTTAAAGCTAATTGCGAAATAAGTCTTGTTTGTAGTACAACGTAACGTGAACTATAGATATCGCTCCATCCCAATACGATGGTTAAAGAACGATAGGAAAAATTTGAGATATGACTCATTGTCAATGCTCAATTGGTTAGAGTGTCAGATCATAGAAACAAGGAACAAAAAAAAACCTTGTTTTTATGATCTGAGGTTAGAGTATACGACGGCTAAAGGGGTGAATGGACGCGGGTTCGAATCCCGCACATGACTTAATGTTTTCCTCTCGTACATTTGTTATTTTGTAATGTTATCCGCAGAGCATGCGTTATTGCAAACATAAAAATATTAAAAATATATAAAACCAACGTATAATTTAACGCAAAATCAATTAATAACATTTTTTTGAAAGAGTTGCCTTATTTAAACCTTAATTCAACAGTCTATTATTTAATATATGTTAATTTCATCAATAAAAATGAAATATTCATAAATAATCGTAAGAAATCAGTCTATACTTTACTTTAAAATATAATGCACCTTTCATATTAATAATATGATTGTTAAATAGTATTAGCATAATCTTTTCACGGATTTATTATAGTTGGTTATTAATGAAGTACTTGAAGGTGATAAACCGGCTTATTCTAGAATAGTTACTGGCTCACAACATCTGACAAAACATACCGTTAAAAGGGCTTGGATCCAAATTTTCTCCTTGAGGGTGGGTGCTAGCCAGGCAAGTATTCGCATATACCGTACCATCATACGCTGACCTTGACAGGCATACTGCAGACTGGGTCAGGAAACCATTATGTTACCGGCCATAAAATCTCGAAGCCAACTTGCCAATTCACCAAAGCCATTCGCGGACAATCATTCAAACAGGTGTGTGGTTGTCCCCTGCGTCAACCGACACTGAACAATAGGCAGATACCTTAAATAAATGCTCAGTGCCGTCTCAACAATAGCTTCTTCTGCCGCTTTTGTACCGACTATTATCTTATTACTATTATCTTTCAAGTCTTGGCCACGTGGGACAGGTGATAGTCTCGCACGCGTACAGCTGCGCAAAGAAAAAAAATCCCTTTCGGCTTGCGCAAGATTTTAATCGTAATTTTTTTCGTGAATTGATGACAGTTCTCTAGGTATTTACGTTCTATCGTTTCGCGCCAACTTAACGGCCTCCCGCAGTTAAAGCAGCTGCTGCCTTAGTTTTTGCAGTTTTCACACTTCTGATATCATACTTTTATGATTTCGTCGTAATATTATAAATAATGACAGGGTGGTTATCGAATGTTCTCGACATCAAACTTGTTGGCAACAAAATTGTTGCTTTTTTTTATGATTTTACATTCAGTCAAAACAGTATCGGGAATGGATGTTTTGTTTATGGTTCTAAATTCAGTTTTCTTCTTGTAGTCATTGGCACTACTTCCATTTTGGCGCGGGGTTTGATTTGCATCTGTAATTTAAATTAAATACATTGATGTTTATAATTATATCAGTACTAATATAATAAATGCGAAAGTAACTCTGTCTGTCTGTTACGCTTTCACGCCAAAACTACTAGACAGATTTGAATGAAATTTGGTATGGAAATAGTTTGAGACCCGGGAAAAAATATAGTTTTTATCCAACTGCACAAAAAGATAGTTTTTATCCAACTGCACAAAAAGAGGTTAATTTTTTTGCGCGATAACCGACATACGCGCGGGCGGAGCCGCGCCGGATATCTAGTAATATCTAAATGAGTATTGCGAATTTCATAATGGTCAAAAACATCGAACATAGAGTTTGTCTTAAATTTTGCATAGCCTATGGAATTTCGTGTTCGGTACTGAAAATTTTACAGAAGGCTTACAGTGAATCGACTTAATCAAAAACCGTACTTATGTATTATATGTAAACACGTATAATGCGTTCAAAAGCAGTCGCTATATGATGTAATATTGGCCTCGCTCTTGTAGGCTATCAACGCCTGCAAGTGAAGTTAACATCACAAAAGTGAAGAAAATAGTGACTGAAAATATTCATTCAAGTTTACGAGAGATATCCACCGAACTTTCTGTGTCTTACGAGTCGATCCGAACCATTTTAAATAATCATTATAACTTAGGTAGAAACATGTTGCCGCTCGGCTAGTCCCAAAAGACATGCATTTTCTCCAAAAACTCAATCGCATAAGAGTCGCTGAGGACATACTAGAACAAGTCAATTCGACCCAACATACATGAAACGTATTGTTACTGGTGATGAGACGTGAGTTTACGAGTTTGAAATGCAAACTAGTCAACAACCTTCGGAATGCCGACCGAAACCGAAAAAACCACGCCAAATTCAATCAAAAGTAAAGTCATGTTCATTGTTTTCTTTGACTATCACGGTGTGGTGCACTCGGAATTCTTGCCAGAAAGTCAAAAGGTAAATAAAGAATATCATATGAGCGTTAACGATATGACGAAAATGAATAAATTTGTGGAAAGAAAATTCTTAGATTTTTCAACGCGATAATGCGCCTAGCGCACAAAACCTTCATTCTGAACGATTTTTTGACCAAAAACTCAACGATACCTTATTCACTCCAATGCCGACTTCCATCCGACTTCTTTCTTTTTCCTTAACTCAAATTTCCACTTTGTGGCACCCGTTATCATTCGGTAAAAGACATAAAAAATAATTATCTACCCGTTCTTTGTTCAACAGTGGACGTCTTCCGGATGATGATGATGATGGTAAAATACCAGAAGTCGGAAAGCAGTGCCTTCTGAAGAACTGGTATCTTCCACTGCACTTCCCAACACGTCTGCCAAGCGTGGTTTATATGGCAAACCCCCCATAATGGGTTGGCTGCGTTCAGCAATGGACAGTCAGGCTGGTACAGTAACAATTACCACCAGCCAGTGAGACTCGGTAAAAAAAAAACATTGTTACTAGGAAAAGATACTGTTTCCAAAGATTAGTTCTGATAAAAGTTCAAATAAGTTAATGTACAATTTTAACCGCTGCAACTTTCACACAGATTTCATGAAAATTATCTTGTTTTATTGCCATCATAAATATATTATAAAAATTACACCCATTCCTCCATTGGCAGGTGACACGATCAGACCCCTATTCAGCTCTCGCCTTCTCGGCGCGTTATTCGCATAAAAGTCGCATTTATAATAGCGTAAGTATTCTGATTGCTTCTTACATGAGTGCCGTATTGGCTGGTGTGGCCAGGCTTTTTTTTTAAACTTTACTATTCTTCTTGCCCAAAGCCGTCGTCTATCATATAGTCCTATTCTACTGTTAATCTAACCGTGTACATTTAAAACTAAATATCAAAATATTATATAC
The DNA here is from genome assembly GCA_963854805.1 of Plagodis dolabraria. Lineage (NCBI taxonomy): Eukaryota > Metazoa > Arthropoda > Insecta > Lepidoptera > Geometridae > Plagodis > Plagodis dolabraria. The sequence continues at coordinate 27,204,417 of OY978444.1, forward strand.
TCGTAGTAAGTAAGCCTATAACTGAATTAGTCAGAATCAGAGTACCTTATAGGGACGCTATTTGAGACCATTCTTACATTGCTCCCAGGAAGGAAGGCTTCCGCCACTCTCCTTGCAAACCTGCAGCTGTCGAAGGCTTCACGAACTGTAGATGAGCCGGGGGACAGACATACAAAAGGCCTTCAAAACGGTTTTTACTTCATACTGAAACAGCACAGCTGTACATGAAGATCGTCGTGTTCTTCCAGAAGAACGATATCTTTTACGTCACTGTGGAAGGAAGAGACCCGATCCAGAAGATTGAAGCTAGCGTACCTCAGAGAAGCTCTATCTCTCGGGCTGTACGCGTTGTACACTAACGGCATCCCAACTCTCTACATCCCAAATCTGTGAAAAGGAACAGGATATCTTTCTGGCTTTTCAGGCAAACAGCGCGTACGGGGTGTACGTTTACCCATTAACAACTACGAGAGGAGCTGCAAAAGGATGCAGAATCTACCCAACGTTCTCACAGATTGTCTGGACACAGCGCACATGGCGGTGAATGTAATGTACACAATTTTACCCCCAAATCAAAGAACTTGAATGAAAAAGTTCAGTCAAATACCAGCGGGTGGAACAAAATGCTGATAATGAACGCTCAGACGGAACAGGCAATACCTGACCATGGCAAGACAGTAAGAGCACTGCTCCACCCAATTCTCACGTCAAACCCGCAAACAAAAACCAAGCTCGAGATATATAAGACCTATACATAAGGTCCAGACTGACCTATGAAACCCGAGCTTCGTACCATCTCTGTCCATAGAAAAACTAGAAAAGGATGCAGGTACAGCAAATCATAGCGCTCCGAGTCATAAGTGGCGTGGGGTGTTATGTCAGGATCGACACCTTCGCTAAGGATGTGGCACTTGAGTCCGTGAAGAGGCTCTATTCCCACGTGTGGATCAGGCGCCCGCCTGTTAGTAAGCGTCATGTGATACTTATTATATGTGATATTAAAAAAAATCCCATGTATGTTATGAAGTGAGAAAGAAGATTGAGAGAGTTGAAGAGTAAGAATAAGTATCACATATAGTATTTTCCTAAGCTCATGTAAAACTGTACAGTTTTAAGCGTACGCATCTAATATTTGACATATTTAGCAAATCTACATTTATCCCACCTTTCAGTAACTGATGGTGGCCCTACCATATGAGGTATACGTGCCAGTCATCACCCCATTAGAATATACGCGGCAGGAATACGAGCGGTTGCGATTGCGTCGCGCCGCGGCGGGTCGCACAATGTGGTACAAAACGCCACTACAAAACGATTACCCTATAGTGGGTGATAGATATGTGATCACTACATACTTATTGTTATTGATTTGATACTTGGTTTGAACACTTTATTCATAATAATATTTATATAGCCATACCTCCATGTTTTGATCCATAAATAATATAGGTATATAAGGAGAACCAATCCCTATCACTTTGCTATTTAAATTTATTGTAAGTCATCGTTTGTTCATAAATCTACTTAAATTAGATTTGAGCAAATTGGATAATCGTTGTAGGAATAGAAAAATATTTTTGAAATGCTAGTACGTAAATGAATATTTATTATATAGAAAATAACACATTTCTCTTTTGATGGCTTCGTAACGATTAAAACCTTTAGATCTGCTTTATTAAAATCTTCTCATACCCTGTTTGTAAGGTAAGAAATAAGTGGTTCCGTGAAAATATTTCAAATCAGATCGAGACATGGCAGCGCGGTGCGGCGGCATACAGGCAATAACGATTGACGCGACACGCGTGGCGTTGTGTGTAGACTGCCTAATGTCGAGCTGAAAGGGCCTCGCATCGGGCCTTTCACCTTATACACGAATGTATTACTCAAGGAGGTATTTCAAAATAGTATTACGTAAAATATAAGAAGATGAAATGAAGAAATTCTTTTAAAATTTTCTAGAAGTATAATTTTACCATCGCGTTTTTAGAGTAGACTCTATATAAAAGAATTTCGTGTAAGATGTTTCAGTGCCCCTTTTTTGTCCACATATAGGTACGGCAACATTAACATTGCTGTATTCTTGTTATTATTTGTCTCTGAGGGGGCCAACTCTCACCTCTTAGAGTAATAATAACTTGATCTTACTGCAAAATTTTATACCTCCACGTCAAATAAGCACGCTTACAAGCGGTAAAGGAATCGCTCGGGGCTTTGATGACGACACAACAAATAGTCTAAGATCGTTTTTTTTCGCGAACTCTGACGTGACATTTACATAATACGAATTACAGTTCCAATGACCAATCCGTCATCTCAAAAAAGTTAATTTCTGACAGTGGATTTAAACTTGTATTTGATTATTTTATAATAAAAATGGGTTTAATTAATGTGTATTATTTAAAATAAATCCAGGAAACTTATTTGATGAGTGAAAGTATAAGAAGTAACTTATAGTTAAGTATGGTAAAACCGTTCCATAACACCGTAGTTCGGAACAGTTCGAGCGGGATAACGCTATAAACATATTTAATCTCGCTTGCACATCCGTGATACATATTTCATTCGTTCTTTAAGAAGGAACAAACCAATATTGCTGGACGCGATTGTGGGTCGGTGATAGTTCGTGTCTGCGAATGATGCTTTTAAGCATGAAACAAAACGCTATTTTTTATGATGGTTTCTTAAACTCCAGGCATATACATAAAGGTCTTAATTTCACGTAGATCACTTATATTATTTAAGGTTTGGTTTTACTTGTCATAGAGCACGAAGAAATGTGCTTCGTGTCACAGAGTACAGGCAAGAACATGACCTAATAGCGTTGATGTATCATATGAACTACTCATATTTTTTTAATGTTATTGTGACGGAACAAGCTCGAGGCCCACCTGATGTTAAGCTGACTAACTTCTGCCTATAATAGATGCATTTCCTCACAAGTCACGTATTGTACTACACCCGTCACTTTGAGACATATTTATTAAGCCTCATGTGCTTGTAAATTCACTGACTCTCAAAGACTGGTGCCGGAACACACCGTTAGGTGCTTGGCGACAGATTTTCTACTTGAGAGTGGTCGCTAGCCAGGCGGGCATTCGCAAAATGCTCTCCACCATGCGGAGAAGCTCGAGCCTGTGGCGGGATTCGAACCATCGACGTGCTCACGCCACAGTCCATAGCCAATGCCACTGAGCATAAAATTTAGAAAAACAACATATAATTTAGTAGTTTTGAAGCAGTGATGCTGCTTCAAAACTACTAAATTATATGTTGTTTTTATTTGGATAAGGTGAAGTAACTTTAGACTACTAGGAATTATGTCTGAAATTTCACCAACTGTCTTCCCTTCCACCCTTTAACGGCAGCGTCCAAAACCATTTGTTTATAATAATTTCATAAATAGCTCCGAGCCGTGTATAACGGAACAAGCATTCCCTGTGGACTAGTCGCCACTCGCCTGTGGCCATAGGGCGAGACATTTCACAACTGACTGCCCCGACCTTTGCCGTTCGGGGACCAAGCAAAATGCCATCATGTTTTCATTTTTTCTGCGGCCCGCACTCTCCACGACACTCGATTAATTTTTCACGGTACGCTTGTCAAAATGTGATTTAATACGCGGCCGGGGGCTGCGCGCTTTGACGTGTGATGCGTGTATGTCCGTTCGTATGTCTGACGGTCCGGATAGAATTCAGTTAGGGTTGTTTTGGACCGGTGTAAATCGGTTGGATTGACTCGAGATATATATTCGCTGAAATAATTATGTTATCTAATTTCTTTGTTACTGTAGACGAAGGATGAAGCAGTGATGGCCGAGCAGTAACAGCTATGGACAGCCGTGCCGTGGTTCCATGTTCCGACCCCCACCGCCAGCTTGAGCTTCACCGTGTAGTGGAAGAGTATTTTGCGAATGCTCGCCTGGCTAACTGCTACCCTCAAATAGAAAATATGTCGCCAAGCACCAAACAGTGTGTTCCGGCAGCAGTCCGTACAAAATTACAGGCACATGAGACTTTTAACAACTGTATGTCTCAGGGTGACGAGCGCAGTGAATTGCACTGCGCTCGTCACCCTGAGACTTGTGACAAAATGCATCTGTTATACGCAGAGGTTAGTCCGCTTAACAACAAATGGACCTCGTGCCTGTTCCGTCACAAACTTAAAAAAAAATGTTTGTTTCCGTTACGTATCAACTGTAGGTACTTGTGAGTGTAGATATCTGTGGTGTGTTTTTTAATCTATTGCAACGTCGTCAGTTATTATAGAAAGTAGAAAAAACATCATTTCTCTATTTAGTGTGGTGTAATGCTTCCATATTTAGTGCACTAAATACATGAAATATGATTATGGGCCTGGCGTTAAAATATGACAAATAATTTGCGTTTTCCCGCGGCACGGTTACAAGTGTTATTTTATTATCTATGAATAACGCCAAAAATGGGACCACAATTTCCAATTTGCCGCGTCACTCCGGATTCCAATAGGAAGCGGGATAAATGGAGTCACATTCCAATATGTCACCGAGCAGGGTCCGACTATTCGGCTTTCGGGATTCACGTTTTCGGAAATTCGCGTTGGCCACCGGGCACACATTCGTGAAATACATTACTGGCGAATTCCGCTGTCACCACTAATGAGATTCTAAACGATATTACGGTAACTGATTAATATGTTAAGTTTGTAAAACGAACTATAGTACATTACTGCAGCGGCCAGCAAAGGAGGCATTGATGGACGAATGACCCATAGCGTTGTCGGCTTAACTTTCTTGGCGAGTTCGCCGAAATAAGCCAAATAAACGTTTTCGGATAAGGATTTCAATTTTCTTTCATTCTTGCATTGAACAAAATGTTAATAGGTTTTCAAATATTTTTCTTTCGATTTTGGCAATAACAAGTTTTTTCAAACATGCTTGGAAATGTGAGCATTATTTTGACAACCTTCTTCGAGATAAATCGAAATTGCTGTACTGGCCAAATACATGCGCGCAGCGGCCGGCAGAAAATGTATGAAATTTATATCTGTCGTGTCTAGCGGCCAAATAAATTACATAGTAAACTCATATCTGTCGTGTAATTTAAAAATTGAACGATCTTTTACTTGGAATCATGGCAACCAAGGATATAACTTATCAAAGGTTTTATTTAAATTTCGTTCTGGCTTGCAAATAGAACGTTGTTTATTGAAAAAAAAAACAAATGAACACTTTAACGCGGGCAATTTTATTGTTGTTTGTTGATAGTCATTGATATTGAAAAGTAATTGTTACGAAAAAATGAGTTCAAGTGAAGACAATGAGTGTGATGAACTTAATTCGACGTAAACACAACGTAAAAAAAAAAATTTCTTCCCAATGCTACCTATCATATAACAAGCTTGTAATATATTCGCGGAGACTGCACCCCAATGAACGCAGTGATAACAATAATTAGTACTATAATTCACACAACCATTACATCTCCAACGAGATTCATAATTAAAGGGTAGGTACAGGGGTGCAACTCTTGAAATGAAAAGATCGAGTTTCTCTCGAATACATATAAACATGTGCATAGTTTTATTGAAAATTATTTATCCATGATTTTCTTCTCTGCATTTTTTGCTCTCAATCATAAATGCTGAAAGAAACTTCATAGCTAGGTGATAAAGTTACCTACCTACAACTTTTGTCACCATAACTTTTTTATGACTGATAGGTTAGCCTTTGACCACTATCTCACCTGATGGTAAATGATGATGTGGTCGAAGATGTTGTTCAGGCTAACCTAGAATTACTGGCTCACAAAAAACTTACTCGCAGAAAACCGTTTTTTATACTTAGAATAAACAATAACGTCATCAGTTCAACTCATTTCTTTTTTTTTATGCATGCTCGTTATAAGATCACTTATTCGTGTTTGGACGGCTTTCTATATAAGATATTATGTAATACCTTATTTTAACAAATTTCAATAAAAATGTTTTTCATTCAGAAAAAACAGCGATTTCTCAGTTTTCCATGTGCCACTAGCAATCCTTGAGAGCTCGTTTTCATTCTGGTTAACTTATTAACCTGTATTATTACTATTATTAGTTACCAGCAGATGATATTTCACAGTACGTTACAGTTGTCAAAAGCTAGCCTAACAATACTGGTAGTATTAGAGCCGTAATCGATATCGACTCGATCGCGATCCTCAACTCGAATGCGTTTATAGTATCACCCCGGACCCCCTGATAGCAATAGCAACATTAATACCTATCTATCACGGAATAATGCAATTAATTTGACGAGAACTGTTTTACCGAAGGATTCGTGAGAAGTAACACTTGTGCGAAGGGCGTCCGTAAAAAACAAGAAATATTTTGTGGGTTCGCTGTAGTGGGAGTCGAAACATCTATCATCTACGTCAGATCAATGTTTTGATGTATGTTGATACATTACAGTGAATAGACAGTTAAAGATGTCGACCATAATGTTATTTTGCACGTGCAAACTCGTGGGTAATTATGTGCTCAGGATTTTGTGTTCTTAATGAATTTCTAAGAATGTACCGTTAAAGGCTAGAAGAGTCAATGACCTGCCGCAGTCTTTGTCACAATGTGTGTCAGCTGAAAAAAGGACAAACGGTACGAGGTCATTGTCATTGACGAGGCTTTTAAGAATGGTTTTCTGTCATAGGTGTCGTATATTTTCTATATAATACAAAGATAATAATCCAACAGATATTCACGAAATGCCACCTAAAAAACTTCATGAATCTATGATAGAAATTTTGAAACAGTTTTGACATTTTACCCCCAACTATAATTGATTACTGGCATTGATTCAAAATCATGCATAATTTAAACAAAATTTTAACAATGAATAACAAATATATTTCTTTGTTATTTTTTTATATGAAACATGCATCGCCATGTTTATTTTAATATTTCATTAGGCCCTATACATGGCAATATATTGACATAGGTACTATAAAACACTGAAGAGTAATCTTAAACTAATCAAACATAGGCTTGCGGTATTATACGTATATTCCCCTAAATAATAATATGTTGGTTACTTAAAGTAAACTAATATAACAAAAATGTTATCTGTTTTGGTAACTTAAAGTAACTTAAAGCAAAATAGTAGATTGTAAAACGAATGCCTAGAACAAGTAATTTTAGCCGTCATTTTAAACGTTTCACAGCCCGAGTCAAATGCGAGGGCTGGTATTAAGGTCGAGGCTAAATTCTTGTTTTTTTTATGGGGTTGTGCCGGAACTTGCATGAGCCTCCTGATGCATTTCACCACAAGAGAAGAATTGCACAGTGCACATCACTCTGAGATAGTTGTTAAGTCTCACGTCTCTGTAAATTTTACTGGCTCTCAAGAACTGCTAACGGAACACACTGCTAGATGCTTGCCGACAGATTTTCTACTTGACGGTGGTATCTAGCCAGACGAACATTCGCAAAATGCTCTTCAACCATGCGGTGAAGCTCAAGCCGGCGTGGTGAGGATGGAGCCATGGACCTACGGCACGGCAGTTCTTATCTATTACCACTCGACTATCATTGCTTCATATTCCTTGTCTCTACTACATAGTAGAAAAAGATATTCTTTTTTTGATTTCGTTTCTGCATCATGCCGTCTAATATTTCGCCTATTAATTCAGACAGCATCGCACTAATGAGACCGTATCAGTAATCAGCTTATTTTCATTAACTATCGCATCGACGGATACTACGCCTGAAGCGCTGCGTTCTATGACCACGGTAAACCGCATGTAGGGTGGAAGTCATTGAACGACTTTGTTACGAATGCATTAATTTTTATTTTATAATGACGTGCAATTGTAATTTTAATTAAATTTAATTATAGATTTTAATAAGCTTGATTTATTTATCCTTGTTAACTAAGTAAATACATTTATTTCCTATTATATTTCACAATGTACGTTGTTAAGTATATTGAGCTTTTTTAACAAAAAATATCGGAGTACTTGACTAAAAGGTAACGAATGTACTACGCCGAATATTCTCAAGGAGTTCGGGAGACGTGTAGACTGCCAGCATTAAGAATTTAGTGGTTGTTAAAACAATCAAAATATAGTTATATTTATACATAGATTATATATAGTGTATAAGTTAGAGAAAAATTTTATTGTTTTAAAAAAAAATTAAAGAACCCTCATTTGAGGTCAGACTTGGGTAGAAAAATGTTTGATCAAACTGAACGATTACTGAATGAAAACATATTTTTACTCAGCTTTAAAATTTCTAGCTATAGACGTACCTATCTAGCAAATAACAGAAAAAAATATACAGGGAAAAACCTCTATATGGATACGACCTTCTGTCTAAGAATTCAACTGGCAAACAATAATATTTGTTTTTTATTGGTATCCTTTTAGCATCTTATATAAAACCATGCGTATCGTAGATAATATTGAATTTCATTCATAAATGGATGATATCTGTTTCGTGTGATACGTAAGGGTGAAGGGTTCTAACACTGTCGAAAATATTGTTCAGGCTAAGCCTAAAATGATAACTGATTCTCAAGGAGAGCTGCTCGAACACACTGTTAGGTGGTTGCCGGGAGATTGTCTTCTTAAGAGTAGGGAATTTGGGAATTCTGGCCTGATTAACTATAGACAGGCCAGAATTCATAAAATACTATCACCGTTCGATAAAATACTACCGTGTAAAACCTTCACATTAGTTGAAACACCTTCTCTAATAGTTTTTCACATTACAGATACAAAATAATTGTTAACTTAGTTACAACTTCAACTAAGTAAAAATTAGACCAATCAACGCAACGGCTCCTTCTGGTTGACTTGAGTACGAGCCACTTGTGATCAATTCAACCATTAGCTCCCGCTCTATCGTGCTCGGCCCCAAATTCCCGCTTCGTCAGATTCATAACAATATCCGACACTAATAGGGCCAATCCTTCTGCGCAATATTGTCTACTCTAATTGGCATTAGAAAGAATTGAGGTAACCCTCAAACGGTCACTATATTGTATTCAGTACACGAGTTCAAATGTTTTTCAATTGTTCTGACTTTATTTGAGATTAAAGGAACAAATTACTATGAGACATTTTTCAGATGACATTTATAATTTTTTTTCGCATAACTTTAACATATTGTATTTTAAAAAAAATGCGATTTTCGCTTAACACGCGATAGTTGTGTAACCAGATTTAAAAATATATTTTTAGATACAATAAAATATAAACTAAAACAACGATAAGTGACGTTATAACAAAACACACATATTAATTAATTTCATTATATACAAATGCATAATATTATGCTGTTATTAAATTCGTAGCTATCGTGTTACTTACTGATGAAACATAAATACATCTATAAGACAAACAGGCAATCATACTATGCATCTAGGGCATCTAGGTTAGGGGATAGCAATGTACCTTTAGTGGTCAAAAGTTAGCCTATTAACTATAAAAAGGGAAAAAACGATAAATGGCTGTAAACAATTAAAAGAACAACACAATATTAACTGATCTTATAATAAATACAGGTGCACGACAGTAGTTTTTAAACACGTAGCCCAAAGTATGAATTGCAGAAGACACAAAAAAATATATACGGGGAAACCTAGTAATGATTCTTGTTTTACACTCATGTTTTCTTCATTTTATATAAATTTTCTTTACTTACAGCTATACAAGGTTTATATAATGCTAACAAGACAACATGTGTTATATTTATTATTTATTCTACTGTTGCAAATAAAAATATTATTAATATTATTATATGAGATAAGTAAACAATCTAACTTATGTAACAATATTATAAGGATAAGAACCTTGCTAGCTGTGTTCTATGTAACTCAAATGAAAGCTTATCGACACATCAGTGCGCTAAAACCCGATCTCCACCTCCGACCCTCTGCTCTGCCCCCAGGTATTAAAGTGTTGTGGTTATTTTATCTGCCGGCTTGATGGTGGAATCATTGTCAGAATTACGCGAATTAAGATGCGTAACGTGGTATAACGAGACGGGATGATAGCTTAATTTTGTAATGCACTTCGAACCCGTATCAATTTTGATTAGTTGTTTTGTGAATGCATCATATCGTGTAGTGTATAATGCATTTATTTATTATTATTACAATAATTACACGGCATAATACTAATTACATTATTATTATGCCGTGACAATTATTATTATTATGACGTTACAAAGAAACATTCTGATATTATTAAAATTAAGCATCAGAAGTCAAATTATTATAAAAATAGATGTCAGTTAAATGAACATAATAATAATTCAAATGGACCTGGAATTACTAGCTCTTATAGACAGCTGCGGGATCACACATAAACATGTCTGAAGAATTCACACAAGTGAAGGTTTGTTTTTAATAGAAATATATAGAATGAATATAATAAGAAAATGAATATAATAAAATAATGAAGAAATAAATATAATAGAATGTAAATCATTGATTTAATGCACCCCTGTTTTATTACTCCTTATTTCCTCCCAATACAACGGTTGCCTTTGTAACACTTGAATTTAAAATAAGAAAATAAAAATAAAAAAAATAAAAGAATTAATCAAATAAAGTATTTTGTTATATTGTAATGTAGTGGTGTACAGTTGAGTCAGTTGAGTACAGTACAAAGAGTTGTCTATCTATCTAAATCCTTAATTAACCGTAAGTTATATATTTTTAAGAAAAAATGTTTATTTTATTAATTGCTGTGGATTTTGTTTAATAACTTGGCGACAGATTTTCTACTTGAGGGTGTTCGTTAGCCAGGCGGGCATTCGCAAATTGTCATTCCACTATGCGGTGAAAAGCTTAAGCCCGCGGCGGCATTTGAACCATGGACCTGCTGCGCGGCAGTCGCTAGCCAAAGCCACTGAGCTGTCACTGCTTCAAATGCAAAACTTCAAAGATAACCCAAAAATTTTTTTTTGTAAAATTTAATGTGTTCTATGATTAAATATAACAAAGTTTGCGATAATTATTTTTTTGCGCTGTTGTTTGTGTTGTTAGCACACAATTGTGACGGCCCCACACGCTTGGGTTAAGGGTAGGAAAAATATTATGGTTAGTCATAACTTAGTCTGTTCTATTGTTTGGTTATCAGGTTCAAATCACTTCTCTTAGAAAAACAACTTTTATTTAAGAACTGACTTTATAGATAAAAAACGCATTATTATGAATAACTCAAATAAAATGCTACTCATCAGATCTCACTCAAATTCAAATGGGATCACATGATAAAATAATTTAAAAAATACAGTCAAACTGAGAACCTCCTCTTTTTTACTGAGTTGGTTAAAAAAATACTTACGTCTGCAATATATTCGATATAACAGATTCCCTAAGAACAAACCGTTTACAGTCAGATACTGAGATCACCAACATTTCGTACACAGTATTAACAATAAATAATATTATATTCAAAACAATCAAAATCAATATGTTACACTTGAATGCTCTACATTGAAATGTCAACTACAAGAATCCTAGGTCAGTATTTTCCCAGTAATCCTGGGTTAACCTGTGTATCTATTTATAGTGTCGACACACAACATTAGCTGTGTCGTCATGTATTACCGCCTAAGCGACGTTATATTTAAATAGGTGTCCGAGCTATCTGCAGATAAAACGCCCCAATTCACATGCGTGAGCCGTGATGGATGAGCGCGGCGATCAGACCCTACCCTGCCCCTCTCGGAAATTTGCCCCTACCTCACCCCGGCACAGTTAAGATGCCAACAGTTGGCCATCTCAATTGATTTCTGTAATGCTGTTTGTAATTATGCTGTTTTTAAGTTGATAATTAACATAGGCTTTTAAAACGCGTGTTCTTTTTAACGAACTTCCCAAATAAAACCGGCCAAGTGGAAATCGGACTCGCACGATGAGGGTTCCATTAATTAACACAAACACCAACATACAAACTACAAAAAATATATATCCTTCGTTATAAAATAACTTCAGGTCTCCATTGAGGAAACTCGGCTTGCACATAGTCATCCATGGTCTTATATGCAATCAATGGTCTTCGGTACGTACATAGTTCTACTAAATGTGTTTTTGTTTCTACGATGCTGCTATATCATCAGCAAATTGGATATATTAGATTGTTTATCCGTTAAAATGTACCCATTTGTTTGTTGTGAGCTTCTTTATGTTCATTATGGGCGCATAAACACAATTTTTTTTGATGAGTGGTTAGAGTGTAAAACCTTGTCTTACTCCTTGTCTGATTCTTGCAGTTTCGTTGTATTTTCTTGTGGTGTGATGAGTTCATAGTGTATTGATATTAATATGATTGGTATTTTATACTTCTGTCCTAAAATCAAGCCTTAATTCCGTAGTAGTTTCATCATTTTTGATCATTAAATCTTGTCCACTGCTTTTTCTAAGTCTTTAAATGTTCAACAGGTTTTGACAACAGATTTTTCATCAAGGTGGTAAATAGCCAGGCGAACATGCAAAATGCCCTACATCTATGTTGTGTAGAACATTCAAAAGCATTCCCAAGGAAGATTGTAGTCAGGAAGCAAGAAACCAAATGTTTTGTTCTCATCAAGTACATAGGATAGGAGTAGGCAGATGATAATCAAAGACAGTAAGGCTTTGTAAATCTAAAGTTAACATAGCACTAAACCTACACATTTATTCATAGGTCGTTACATTAATAATTGTATTCAAAACCAAAAATAATTACGGGTATGTAATAAAGCCCTTGTAACTAGAAAACAGCTTTGATAATTATAGGATTCTGGTCTTTGTTCAAAATCATTAAGCAACATTGTCTACTCTTACCATCTTCACTGTGGCGCTGTCCTGACAACGCCGGCCTAAGTCCTGTAGGTGATCCATTACATTTTTGCGTAATCCTCGTTTATAAATATGAAATTGAAGGAAGACGATGCTTAATCGACTGGAGGTCGGGGTCAGCCAGCCCTCTGTTGAAATAAAATTTATGGCATCGTGCCATCCCTGAAAAAATCGTGTTGTACTTTTTTGGATATTCCGTGTGATACATTGTGGGGTAAATAAGGAGGGTTGTTTACTGTGTAAGGTGCTACTGTGTGCTTAGGTATGGGTTTATAAATTAAACTTATGTACGAAGCGCTCGTAGTGGTGCTTGCCTAGTTGTTCTTAACCGATCACTTATATTGCAACGTACATTGTGGATGATTATGGCCGTAGCAGCACCTTATATAAGGATATATAGTATACATGGATGATATAATATATAATATACATGGATGGCTGAACACTGGTGGCTACTACTAAGCGTTTCCGAAGGTACGTTAAGCCGTCGTTGTCTGATGTTGGCAGTCGTAGCATGGTGTAGGGCATTTTGTGAATGCCCGCCTGGCTAGCTACCATCCTAAAATAGAAAATCTGTCACCAAGCCCCTAACGGTGTGTTGCAGCAGTTTTCTTCGACCGCATGATCTGTGAGTGCTTCCGCACTTCGACGTGGTCACAATTGTTGTCTTACGACCAACGATAGCAATTGTTATAGCATGGTGGCATTTTGCGAACGCCTGACTGGCTAGGTACTACCCTCAAGTAGAAAATCTGTCGCCAAGCACCTAAGGTTGTGTTCCGGCAACTGTCTGTGAGGGCCAGTAATTCTAGATTAGCCTGAACAACAACCTCGACCACATCACATATACCATCAGGTAATATCAAAGTCAAAGGATCATAGCCTATCAGGTATAAATACGTCTAATGTTTAGTATCTACGTAAACGCTTATGATTTATATACGTACTAACCTATAAAATGACTAACCTAATAAAATAGAAGATCCCTTTGGAATTTCCTGCAGAACAAAAAACTCTTCCCAACTGTCTGAAATTCAATCCATAACTAATCAATTTCAAAACCGTAATTAATTAAAAAAACGACTGTCGGTCTCTATGCATCCAGCAAAGGGTAATCAGTAATCACGTCAAATGCAAAACACAGTAATTGCAATCTGTGATTACAGTCAGGGTATGGACGGGGTAGGGTATATTATAGATAATTATAGTTGTGGTAGAGGAGGGGGAGCGTGATGAGCGATTTGGGTATTATTTGCGCTTTATTTGGGTATTTATTGCGCTTGAGTGACGACGCAGATATTGTCGGTTGTAATATTATCGTCCCTCGGGCTCCGGGAGCCCCGGGTTGTGTTGCTTTGTCGACACGCTGCCGCTGTTTGAATTATATATAAATAATTTAATATTTTCATTCCTTTTAAGAGATGAGGAAACGATTGATTATGAATTTCTATATCCAGTAATTTATATTGAAATCGTTCACATTTTCACAGATTTGCGTAGATATTTTCATCTGAAAAATTTTTTAACCTTAAAATGGAATCCATTTTTTGTTTTTTATTTTTTTTTGTTTTTAGTGACTAATGCTACTTACGGGATCGATTGTCATTCACCGACTATATCATCAAGATAGGTAAATATTTTTCAGTTATTGGAGTGTAACTCAAAAACGGATTGACCGATTTTGATAAAATTTAAAGGGGAAAAAAGAAAAAACAAAAAAATAATTTTTAAATTGGTTCACCCAGTCAAAAGATCTGAGGTAATAAACATAATAAAAATACATATGAATTGAGACCTCCTCCTTTTTTGGAAGTCTTGGTTAAAAAAACATACTTATGTTTTTTTGGACATAGGTACGATTAGGTGATACTCAAATCGTTTCATTGCAGTAGCCGAATAATGTAAATAGCTTGTATTGTTTTAATTGTAGAAAATGTAACACGACCAAATAAAAGATTCATTCACATTACTGTATAGAAACATTAGTTTACATGGTTTGTGATAAATAATGTAGTACTTGTAAATTACAGGCACATGAGACTTAACAACTGTATGTCTCAGTGAGACAGACGCAGTGCAGTTCGTCACATGACGAAAAGCATCTGTTATAGGCAGAGGTTTATCCGCTTAACATCAGGTGGCCCCCGAGCTTGTCCCGTTACAATCACATAAAAAAGTACCTATTTACCTTTTCATCAAAACTGACGCGATCATACCTCAGATCCAGCTCAAGTATTGTACCTTTAATTTAACTAATTGGATCTAAATAAGACCTAAGTTTGTAAGAATATAATTCTTTTAATTGATATATATTTATCAAGTCTTAAGTGCGAGTCGGACTCGCGCACGAAGGGTTCCGTATCATTAGCTATACAACATTAGACTTCATATTTTAACCTTTTTTGTTTTAACGTGCGCGAGTCCGAATCGCACTTGGCCAACGTTTTGTATTTGTTATAGCGGCAACAGAAATACATCATCTGTGAAAATTTCAACTGTCTAGCTATCACCTTTCTTGAGATACAGCCTGGTGAGAGACGGACGGACGGACAGCGAAGTCTCAGTAATAGGGTCCCGTTTTTACCCTTTGGGTACGGAACCCTAAAAAATCAACGATCCTGTCATGTATATATATATGTCATATCGTGATATCTCCGTCGATATTACATAAGAGAGGATATATCGTAGATAAACAATAACTACGTACTAATATATTTTATCAATGGAGATATCGTGTGAAGTGTGTTATATCTACCTACCTTCCCATAAAAATATCTACAAAACCATCACAACTATTCTTACTTACCTATATCTAATAAAATAACAAAAGCGCATACTTTTTATACTTACTGCATACCTACAAAAGCTTTTGTACACCAAATTAGAGAACACGTGACAAATTAGACCACTATCCTACTTATTGGTAAGTGATGATTGATCGATGATGCCGTGATAGAATTGCACCATATTTTCCTACGAAGAGAAAAATACCAGAAGGTGAACTGCAGCGCCTTCTAAAGAATCGCCAACCTACACCGCGATCCCCAAGACACCTGCCAAGCGAGGGGATTATGGCAAACCAAAGTCACAAACAGCAACAAAATCCGCAATGGGAGAGGCTTCTGTTCAACGGAGAACGTCTAGCCGCCGTTCATGTAAGATGATGATATGGTCGAAGATCGCAAATAGGCTAAACGTAGAATAGGAACTAACCCGCAAGGGCAGCTGCCGGAACACACAGTTAGGTAGGTACTGAGGTACTTAGCGTCATGACAGATTTTCATGCTGCATTTGTAAACTACCCTACCATGATGTTGGTAAAGATCCCCAAATCCAAAAGCTATAGATCCCCATTGCAACACTTACACGACATAATCGACAGCATTTTATTAGTACAGTATATTAGTCTTCCTTCAGTTATTCACAAACGTATTAGCTACAATCAACACAAGTTACTACCTACAATATAAACTGTAAGTATTGATAAAAAGAAACCTCGTCACATATCACCAGGTGAGATTTTGGCCCAAGGCTACACTTATTGCCTGGTAGGTATAAAACCGAACTCAAAATCCCTTACAATATGTTGATTACTGTTAGCAAAATACAAAAAGCGTACACCTTTATATAAAATTACCTAGGTATTCGAAACGCTTCGTTAGAGATACTATCAGTGTCCAAACTTCTACCTATCTTACAAAATTACAAATTTACAAGAGAAAACATTTTAGTCATGTGCGGGATTCGAACCCGAGTCCATCCACCCCTTTAGCTGGGGTATGCTCTAACTAATTGAGCTAACATGATACAATGACTCATCTCATAACTGTAGTTCTTGCTCTCGTTCTTCAACCATCGTAGCGGGATGGATCTACCTATCTGTGTACATTTTAATAAAATAATTATAGAAAATCGTGATGGTTCATTAATTTACTACACAAGCATAACTTTTACTCTGAAGAACCCTTTTCACCTGATACGACAGATTCACGTCATACGTCGTAGGCATGTACTTAGTAACGACAGCTTAATAACACAGGTCGAATTCTAGTAAAAACACATCCAGTGAATACCTATCTCTAAAAATGCCATTTCACCAACCAAACAACTTTTTGCACTAATATCCATTTAGCATCGTATTATTAACAGGCTGTCACGCATGCTCTACCTAGCTCAAATGGTAGAGTATCCGTTACAAACAAGTTTGAATACAATAGGTAGAGAAAAAATACTAAGCACGTATTAGTTGAACACGATTTAGCTATACAAGTACTGTTAGAGAGGTTAGCCTACTCTAGAGGTCATTGGATCATGTAGAGATGTAGCCTGTTAGACAGAGACGAAATAATATCTGAATGTCTTTAGTTTGATTTCTTATTAATGATGGGTAAGACTATGTCTACTGTTTAGTAAGCGATAGATATA
Organism: Plagodis dolabraria; assembly: GCA_963854805.1. Taxonomy (NCBI): domain Eukaryota; kingdom Metazoa; phylum Arthropoda; class Insecta; order Lepidoptera; family Geometridae; genus Plagodis; species Plagodis dolabraria. Next base: position 27,221,647 of record OY978444.1, read on the forward strand.
GATAGATAGATAAACTCTTTATTGAACACCTTAAACTAAACTAAAATTAAAAATAACAGACTTAAAAATAGTGAACAATTGGCGGCCTTATTGCTCAAAGCGATCTCTTCCAGACAACCGTGGAATGAAGAGGAGCAAGTTTTTTATATCAGCTATTAGGTTGGTCGTGAAGATTTTGAAAGGTGATCACAAAATGCCTTGCCAAACCTATACGGCTCGATTTCTAACTTGGACCCCACTGCACAACATTCCACAGTAATTGCAACCATATGGGCCATTATTGCTTTAAAAGTTATCTCTGAAATTTTGCTATATATTCGTAGGTTTATTAGGTACTAGCCACCCGACCCGATTTCACACGGATATTTAAAAAAAATACACTTTTTTGAAAATATTCTACCGCCTATCTTCATCGGGGATAATGTAGGATTTTAATCGTGAAAGAATTTTTAAAATCAGTCCAGTAGCTTCAGAGCCTATTCAATGCAAGCAAACAATCGAATCATTCTTCTTTATAATATTAGTTTAGATTGATATTCTCGTAGAATGGCGAAAGCTGTACTCCAGTAACAGGTGAACCGGTATCCCGGTAGGTACCTATACCTACTTAAAACAAGTTATATGTAAGAACATTAGGAATACGCGTTTTCAAGCTCTAATGTGCCCCTAACTGTATACGTAAAGAATTCAGTTATCATGTCATGATTTTATACACTCGAGAGCAATGAATCCGGGTCACTTAAAGAATGTTAAAAATCTCGGAAACTAAAAATGATAGGTTAATGCAATAAATTGTATTTAATAGACAATGTAATACTCCTTAAATGAAAGTAAAAAAAATATGAGTCACCATACATTTTATTAACACAAAATTACATAAAGAAAAAAACTGCTGATCTCTCCTTAAAACAAAAATAGGAAACGTGAAATTTTTGAACTTTATTACGATTTTCTTGAATTTTAATACTTCGTATTGCCTCCTCGTGCTTCCATTACTGCGTTTCCGCGGTTTGGCATGCTGTACACCAAGTTCCTTATACGATTTTGGGGAATATTCTCCCATTCCTCTGTGAGAGCAATTTTGAGCTCACGAAGCGTGATTGGGGGAGGGTTTCGTTGTTTTACGCATCTGCCTAGCTCGTCCCAAGCATGCTCGATCGGGTTGATATCCGGGCTGCGCGCTGGCCACTCCATACGAGTAATGTTCATCTCTTGAAGGTAGTCATTCACAATCCTACCTGTATGAGGTCGGGCATTGTCATGCATAAATATAGCATCCTCACCTAAATTGACCATAAATGGACCAACGTGATCATTGAGGATTTCTTCCACATATCTTACGCTAGTTAAAGAGCCGTTTTCTATGATCACCAGCTCTGTGCGACTTTCAGAAGAAATTCCGGCCCACACAAGTACAGACCCACCACCGTAGGCTACTTTTTCTTCGATGCATGCTTGCTTGAATCTTTCCCCTGGTCTTCGATACACTCTGTGTCTTCCATCGTGCTTGTAGAGCATAAATTTTGATTCGTCGGAGAACATAACTTTTGACCAATCTTCAATACTCCAATTTACGTGGCTCTGGGCATATCTTAGTCTCGAAATACGATGCCCACGCTCCAGTTTAGGGCCGTTTGCAGGTCTAAGGGGTTTTAAGTTAGATTCAGCAAGCCGACGTCTTACTGTCCATGCACTTGGGTTACTTCCTCCGAGGCGTCGAAACTGATTGGTGAGTTCAGTTCCTGTGAGAAAGCGATTTCGAAGCATGGTGTTCACCAAGTATCGGTCTTCTCGTGCTGTGGTACACCTGGTTCTGCCCGTTCCTGGTCTGCGTAGGTTAGAACCAGTTTCTTCGTAACGTCGGAGAACTCTTTGTACTGTTGACAGCGACACACCGACAGTCCTGGCTGTATCGCGCTGACTCCGGCCGGTTTCCAGCATTGTAAGTATTCTGGTGCATTCTTCAGGCGTAAGCGACATAATTTCAGCTTGAATAATGAATATAGAGCACTATCAACATGGTTTATGTACCCACATAAATGACAGATTACAAACAAAAGCAAAACCAAATGCTGTAATTTCGTAGTTCCATCTTCGAAAGTGGCCCTTTTTCAAATTTGATTTTTTTATGATATAACTTTACAATAACTAAGAAGTTTTAATACCTTCATTTAAGGAGTATTACATTGTCTATTAAATACAATTTATTGCATTAACCTAGCATTTTTAGTTTCCGAGATTTTTAGGATTCTTTAAGTGACCCGGATTCATTGCTCTCGAGTGTATTTTGGCATAAGAGTTTATACTAACATATCTACCTTGAAGCTTCAGCAATAGGTATTTTGAAAGTATTGTTTCTATTCCAGTTTCTCTAATTATGAGCGTTGGGATTTTCAGTATATTGTATTCAAATAAATAACCCTGCCAAGTGTAAGTCGAACTCCCGCTATGGATACTGAACTTTAATGAAAAACAGAACAAAAAAATACCTAGCGCGATGGAAGAAACGAAAAGTCCGGTGCGAGAGTGGCCAAAAGAGCTGATGGCCTGCCTAATGTTCGCTACCGCTCTAAGAATAAGTATGCCTTATGACTTATGAGATTATTGACGGTTCTGCGCGATACTGCATTGATTTGCGTATACCACCCCAGATCTCAAGACGAATCTTTTTCCTTTTATAATTTAAAAGCATTGCGAAAACCGCAGATCGGTTCGTATTAATGATCATAGCATCATTAATTTAAAAAATATTAAGATAACAACAAATAAAACTTAACTAAAACAAGCCATGTAATTATAAGACAGATAAGAATAAAGGTGAGACATACTACGTACTTAATTAGTGCCTATATCTAATACCAATCAAATTTATAGCACGGAACACAGGAAGTTGGTGTACTAATAATTTCTAAGGTAGTACAACCATCCAAACTTTTTCCTACAGTAATAATCCTACCCTTTAGTAACTAAACATATATAGATACCTACATTTTCTCTCATTTCAAAGAAGATAAATATGTCTAAGTATATAAAATACAAATAACACTGACCTAGTTCATCAAAGCCTTTAATTTACCCTTTAAAACCCTACTCTACCTTTCATATATCATTTAAATAAATATAGGCAGGTAGCAAAAACATTCTTATCACCTGTACCAACCTATCAGCATGATTAAACCTAGACAGCAAGTATAGGCTAACACTATGTATAGGTAACCTTAATGTAGTTAGATTCTTCAAATTTGAAGTATATAAAGGTAATTAGGTATATAGGCAGAGGTTATTCCGCTTAACATCAGGTGGAGCTCGAGCTTGTCCCGTCACAATGACATAAAAAAAAACTTATTCATATTTCTGAGTCTGCACGAAATCATCTAACAGGGTACTTTGTAATGGTTCCATCGTCTTTAAACCATTGACCCACATATTTGGGTTCGGAATTATATGCTTCTCTAATACAAAACACAACATATGAACATAAAAAAAAATATTTTTGCTTACAATACAGGTAGGTTTTGATTACATCGGTACTCATAATGGAATGATTGTAAGAAAGGCTTTAGTTTTATGGGCGGCTGCCTCCCTGGGGCTACGAACTTAATAAAAATAATGAAAAATACTGGCTTAAAATATAATTATAAGAAATATTTAATATGTTATATTTACGAGCATCTTATATAGGAGAAGAAATTCACTTCTTAGAATCTTTTTAGGTGTATACAGTGACTGTGAGGAGTCAAGATAGTGTTTAATAGAGCATGTGAGAAGGGAAGAGGCTCGTCGGAAGAGGTCGGCGCGCTCGCCGGCGCCCGCCCTTGAACTGACTGAGCGCTGAGGCCGGCGCGGATGCTGCGCGAAGGCGGGGCTGCGTCGGCCAATCAGCGCCCCTTCACATTTTTCTGCCCCCGCCCGCATCGCCGGACGCTGCCCAAAAACAAAAGGATCAAAGTCTGCGAAACCTATCTCTCTCTTTGTACACTCGCCTGCCGGGCATCGATGAAAGGATAGATACAGTGTCGCGCGGCGCTCGCGCGAATCGATAAGGCACCCCCCTCCCCTCTCTAGTCTGTCACCCCCGCTTCAGCTGCCCCTCACCCCGCCCGCCGGCCATTTGCACGGATGTTTACTATTATTATTTTATTGAACGGACGCTCCTAAGTGGTGATATAAGAATATTTACAAATCGTAAGCCTCCGATTTGGGGCAATTAGGGAGCTCTTGCGGTCTCGCGAGAGGACGGTAAGTGGTATCTGTATAAAGTTAAACGTCTTTATATCGGTGACGAGAGTCTACGTTTATATGCGCTATTTACTAGGGACTTAACACAAAGGTAGATGCTGAATAAACTAATGTACCAAAATGCTAGGTAAGTATATATAGTAAACATATTTGAACTTAAGTATATTATAGGTATTTGACTTTAATGAATACGTCTGGATGGATACCACCTCATTGTGCATCAGTTCAGCCGGCAAACAGAGAAGTTTTACACTGCTGAGTTCCAAATACAGATTGAAGGTCAAAATAGCCAGTGAAATAACAGATACATGGATCACTTAAGTCCCTAGGTTACTCTACTTCTATTTGAGAGGAAGTCGGTCCTGTTGCAATGGAAAAGCTTTGGACCTATATTGTGTGGAGGTGTTATGATATGACGTCATCTGAGATAACAGCAGGGCGATCACGTATCTTCTGTAGCAATGAATTCTGATTGTAACAGTCAAAAATGACAGTTTTGACACATTTTGTAGCAATGAAATCGTTGACAGCTACAGAACCACGTTTGACGTATCTTGTATCTATCGATAGAAACTGTTTTGTATGAAATAGCGATCAAAATTGTTAAGCAATTAAAATTGAACTTATAATTCTACGTATTGAATAAAGTTGTGACTTGGTTATTTTGACATTCATAATATTAGATGGTGCCATTTCAATTGGTCAGATAGCCAATGATTCGCAGCAACTTCACTTTGCAGTTTATCGATAGATACAAATTGATATTTAATTGCTACAAGATACGTGATCGCAAAATATCGATTGCTACAAAACTTTGATAGCATCAACTGTCTGATAGCTATCAGTAGCTATATGTAGCTACAGAGATACGTGATCGCCCTGCAGGAACGAGTTAATATGACAGGTGACGATCGCAAAACAGAAGGATCTTAGAATACACTGTAGGGTACCTGCCTACAGTGTATTCTAAGATGTTTATAGGTTACTTTACCTACTTGATAGGTATTGGCAAGGAAAGTGGGTACGTTGATTCCGTGGGTAGGTAAATATATAGCTTAGATATTATCAATCGGGCTAGCTATACCAGTTAAATGAGCCACACCATCCTACGTACATAGACCTACACACTGAACATACTCAAATGTGTGGATACACTTTGCGAAGCTTACCTATAGAATGAGAAGCAAAACCGTTTCGTTACAGAGACGAAGATATGACAAATTGTAGAGTAGGACCTGCCTACGACGATTCGAAATTTCATCAAAATGACAGTTTAAAAAAACTTAGTGACAATAAGGAACATTTCTTAACAGGTAAAAGTTATTTACTATATAGGTAAACATAGGATTTTTTTACTGGATTCGGCGCACGAGGCAAAACTGATGTTAATCGATGACTTCTGCCTAACAGATGCATTTCGTCATGAGTGGCGAACTGCACCATGCAACTGCGCCGGCACCCTGAGACGTAACTTCCAGTTGTTTTAAGTCTCACGTGCCTGTAAATTTACTGGGTCTCATGGGCTGCTGCCTGAAGACACTGATAACTGCTTAGCAACAGATTTTCTACTTAGAGGTGGTAGGCTTGCGGTGCGTGAAGGTAGAGATGGAGGACCATGCAGTGAAGCTTAAGTCAGCGGTGGGGATCGAACAATGGACCTGAAGCACGACAGTCCATAGATAGCTATTACCGCTAGTCTATAATTGTTTCAATAAAAAAATTACCAAAAGAGGTAACTTATAAAATGAATTTCAGATACCTATAGGTACCTATAGATAAGGGTTCGTTGCATACGCACCCAATGTCAACTCCCCCCGTCTCAGTTGCCCACGATCTCAGTTCCCCCCGATAAATTTTGAGCGATTTTTTTTTGTGATTTGTACTGTTAGCAGCGAAAGTTTATTAAAAGTTATTTAAAAAAAAATTAGGGAACACAAGTTTAGGTTAGTATACACCTATATATTAACCTATATTACCATATATTGCATGTTAGTGTATATTACATGCACTGAAAAGGCTGTTAAAAGCAATGTAGAATGAATGAGGATTCAGGACATAATGACGTTGGTCGAGAAATTATACTAGGTGGTAGATCCGTCTAAGTAGGTACGTACCACCGCAGTGTCCAATATTCTGCCATAAAGTAGTTATGTGCAAACATGATGACCCAGTCCTTCAACGCATGATTATGGGCACTTTGTGCATGCCGGTTTCGCTAGCTACCACTTTCAAGCCAAGCACCTATCAGTATATCACGGCAGCTGTCCTGCGCGTGTTAATACCTACTGGGCGGACGAGATACAAGAACTATCAAGTGATCCAGTACGGTAGGTAACATTACATGGTAGTGTATATAGAACAGGGATAGATGCCCCATCTTAAGTTAATTTCGTTGAAGATAGATACCAAATAATAGTTAAAGACAGATGCTTCACATAAAAATGCTAATGAGAGATAGTAATTCCAGGTTATGCTTGTGAAGCACTTTGCCCACATCATCACTTACAACTAGGTGAAATTATGTTCATAGGATGGCTAAACCATAAACAATAAAAATAAATAGTGTAGGTAGTTAGGTTTCAAAGGCACGGCAGCGTGTGTAAATACTGGGCGGACGAGATACAAGAACTATCAAGTTATGCAGTACGGTAGGTAACACTACATGGTAGTGTATATAGAACAAGGATAGATGCCCCATCTTTATAAAAAAGGATTCATCGTCATAAACATATGTTCTTTGATTTATAATGGGTTAGGTTAATAGATTAATTAATCAAAGGTCTAATTAGGTTAATATTTTTTTTCTTACCTGGACATAGTGACGTTTGTCGAGAAAGTTTACTAGGTGGTAGGTCCGTCTAAGTAGGTACGTACCACCGCAGTGTCCAATATTCTGCCATAAAGTAGTTATGTGCAAACATGATGACCCAGTCCTTCAACGCATGATTATGGGCACTTTGTGCATGCCGGTTTCGCTAGCTACCACTTTCAAGCCAAGCACCTATCGGTATATCACGGCAGCTGTCCTGCGCGTGTTAATACCTACTGGGCGGACGAGATACAAGAACTATCAAGTGATGCAGTACGGTAGGTAACATTACATGGTAGTTTATATAGAACAGGGATAGATGCCCCATCTTAAGTTAATTTCGTTGAAGATAGATACCAAATAATAGTTATAGACAGATGCTTCACATGAAAATGCTAATGAGAGATAGTAATTCCAGGTTATGCTTGAGAAGCACTTTGCCCGCATCATCACTTACAACTAGGTGAAATTATGTTCATAGGATGGCTAAACCATAAACAATAAAAATAAATAGTGTAGGTAGTTAGGTTTCAAAGGCACTGCAGCGAGTGTAAATACTGGGCGGACGAGATACAAGAACTATCAAGTGATGCAGTGCGGTAGGTAATACTACACGGTAGTATATATAGAACAGGGATAGATGCCCCATCTTTATAAAAAAGGATTCGTCGTCATAAAAATATGTTCTTTGATTTATAATGGGTTAGGTTAATAGATTAATTAATCAAAGGTCTAATTAGGTTACTATTTTTTTTCTTACCTGGACATAGTGACGTTTGGCGAGAAAGTTTACTAGGTGGTAGGTCCGTCTAAGTAGGTACGTACCACCGCAGTGTCCAATATTCTGCCATAAAGTAGTTATGTGCAAACATGATGACCCAGTCCTTCAACGCATGATTATGGGCACTTTGTGCATGCCGGTTTCGCTAGCTACCACTTTCAAGCCAAGCACCTATCGGTATATCACGGCAGCTGTCCTGCGCGTGTTAATACCTACTGGGCGGACGAGATACAAGAACTATCAAGTGATGCAGTACGGTAGGTAACATTACATGGTAGTGTATATAGAACAGGGATAGATGCCCCATCTTAAGTTAATTTCGTTGAAGACAGATACCAAATAATGGTTAAAGACAGATGCTTCACATGAAAATGCTAATGAGAGATAGTAATTCCAGGTTATGCTTGAGAAGCACTTTGCCCACATCATCACTTACAACTAGGTGAAATTATGTTCATAGGATGGCTAAACCATAAACAATAAAAATAAATAGTGTAGGTAGTTAGGTTTCAAAGGCACTGCAGCGAGTGTAAATACTGGGCGGACGAGATACAAGAACTATCAAGTGATGCAGTACGGTAGGTAACATTACATGGTAGTGTATATAGAACAGGGATAGATGCCCCATCTTAAGTTAATTTCGTTGAAGACAGATACCAAATAATGGTTAAAGACAGATGCTTCACATGAAAATGCTAATGAGAGATAGTAATTCCAGGTTATGCTTGAGAAGCACTTTGCCCACATCATCACTTACAACTAGGTGAAATTATGTTCATAGGATGGCTAAACCATAAACAATAAAAATAAATAGTGTAGGTAGTTAGGTTTCAAAGGCACGGCAGCGTGTGTAAATACTGGGCGGACGAGATACAAGAACTATCAAGTGATGCAGTACGGTAGGTAATACTACATGGTAGTATATATAGAACAGGGATAGATGCCCGATCTTTATAAAAAAGGATTCGTCGTCATAAAAATATGTTCTTTGATTTATAATGGGTTAGGTTAATAGATTAATTAATCAAAGGTTAATAATTAGGGTAAGGTTATTAAGTTAATATTTTATTTTACTTACCGACCTGTTTTTGTTGACCTTTGAACTGTCTGAATTTTGAATTTCGTTGAAGATAGATACCAATTAATAGTTAAAGACAGATGCTTAACATGAAAATGCTAATGGGAATAGATGTACTTATATCATGTATGTAGATGGCCCGTTGAAATAAATAAGTTAAATACAGTCATATTAAAAAAAATCTATTTGTCTGTAGTCATAGTAATCTTTAGAACATGGTTCATAATTATTTAAATATAACGGCATAATAAAAAAGCAGAAAAATGCTAATCACATACTCCTGAATTAAACTTTAGTTAAAATAAATATTTGTTATTTGATGTACTCCTAGGTACTTTAATCATTTTAATCATGTGTGCGTTTAGGTAATTTAAGAAGTGCATAAAAAATTTACTGAAGGAATCAAATGCTTTCAAATCTAAGTACATTAAATTTTATGATACGGTGTATTTTTTAATTTTTGACTTGATTTAATAACAGTTATAGCTTTGCATAAAATTTCTCGTATACAAATGTTAATACAAGAGAAATTAACAAAAATCTGTTATTAAACAAATTTTTTTGTATAATAAGGCGATATTTTTTATTCTACAACTATTGGCAGTATTATATGTGCTTGTTGTAACTTACTCAGTGTATTCCTGGCAATTTGATTGTATTTTTAATTCACACAAAATTAGTCTAGTCATATCCTATCCTACGACTAAATATGTAATAATACAGTGTAATTACACTTAAAATAAAATCGTGCCAATAGCTATTATTTAGTGACCGGTTAGAACTCGCGTAATATTTAACGGATATTGCTCCGACCAGTTTCGAACTTATTTGAAGTTCTTCGTCTGGAAGTCAGGATTGTGCACAGCGTCGAGCGCGGACCTCAGCACGTAACTGGCGTTAAGACGGTTGCGCCGCAGCTGTCAAAGTCAGAATTTCGCCGTCCGAACTGTCACTTCTGTCACTATCAATGTGATTGTCACTGTCGTTTTGGTAGGTAAGGGAATGTTGACACACTACACTTGTACTATCCTCTTCGCGGTTCCACCCCGATGCCGTATCACAAATGTTGAAGACTGGTATCCAGGTCGGCGGAATGTTCCACCCACGATCTCGATTAAAATTAGGGTGGCGTCTAATTTCGATGGCCTCTCGTACTTTACACGGAACGAAAAACTTCTCTCGCGCTAGTACGGCCGTCTTATCAAAGCGGAGATAGTGTGCGCCTGGGATTTGGAATGCTCTGCCACTGCCGACCTCACGGTATCCAAGTTTTTGACACTTCTGATATGCTCTGTCACTCTGGTGGAAGGAAACATTGCGTCGAGTCTCGCCTATATTGTGCCAATAGCTGTTTCAAATTCGCGACAGATGGTATATGAGAAAAAGTGGGGGCTATATAAAAAAAACTCAGAGTGGGTGGTGTTGAGAATATTACAATACAATACAATACAATAAAACAGTTAAATATAATAATATTCATTTCAGACTCAAAAGTCCATAAAAGCCTATAACATTTAAATTTATATAAAAAAATCTCCAGCTAAATTAAATGAATAAAAAATAAGAAGAAGATTATACTGTCAGTGAGAAGCACCTATTACCATGAAAATTACGGCGATGTCTCTCCGTTTTGACAGAGATAGATGCCCATTTATTTTAAACCATGCCTAATGAATACAAAAGAGCGATTATTGACACCTATGCGAGTACTCAATGAGCAAGTGTCTAAAAAAATATAACAGTTTTTGTTATGATGTGAGAAATGAGTAGTAGTATATTAGTATATAAACCTACTCACGTCTGAATTTTTGATACCTTATTTGAAGCATCTCTCCATGCACGAGCGCGACTCATCTATAAGTATATCTCTTGACTGCCTTCAGTGGCATTGACATATTAGCTTCTTATTTCACCTACGAATATATTTTATTGCTACTAATTTGGGAAATGGGGCACTTATCCCACTGTGGCAACTATCCCAGTTTTACCCAAATTGGCAGACGCGACACTGCCCATTAGGCGGCCGACTTGTGTAAGTCTCGGCACTTCGCTTCAAGTAATTACAAAAATACGAAAGGCGAGTGATAAATCAAATATACAAAGCGAATGTAAATGGAACAATTATATTACGTATTTTTTGTGATCAGAGTGACAGAAGAAAGAGACATGCAAATGGAAATCAATGTTTTATGTTACTCCACTGCTGAAACCAACCTCTCCCATTAAGGCGCAGTCTTGGGGATCGCAGTGTAAGATAGCAGTTCCTCAGAAGTCACTGCTGACCACCTTTCGGTATTTTATACTCTAAAGCGCCTCTTAAGGCACCTGTGGCAAGGATGGGGGCTAATATAGCCCGGCACCCCACGGGCGCCCCACGATCTCATGTATTTAGGTACCTACAAATTTAGGCTAACGGAAGGAAATAAAAATAGGTAAGAAGGTTTAAGGTCTTTTAATGGTACGGTGTCCTATCGACATTGAGTTGATAGATTGAAGCAGTGATAGCTCATTGGCATTGGCCAAATGGCAAATCTGTCGCCAAGCACCTAACGGTGTGTTCCGGTAGCTGTCCTTGAGAGACAGTAATTCTAGGTTAAGCCTGTTAACACCTCTTACCACATCATCACTTACCATCATGTAAGATAGTGCTCAAAAGCATACCTATCAGCAATAAAAAAAGAGTTCACTACCGTGGGACTCAGCCCCGCCGTACAGGCTACTGGCACAAAACACCAAGAGTACAAAAGGCATCATGCAATGCGCTCTCAAACAACGCACATAATAATATAGACATCACTCATGAACACGATATCTCGAAACCTGCTGAAGCAGTTCAAGCGGATGTGCCACCCAATGTAAACACGCTTGTTGCCACGTTTTTCCTGCAGAAATGGAGCTTAATATAACTAATACAAAGTTATTTTAACTATTTTTATATATAATATATATATTATGTAACATAGATAAATATACCTAATATTTTGTTTTCTTAGTTTTTCGCGATTATTACTAAATGTTTGAAACGTTGCGTCGGGAAAAATAATGATAAATATACGCGATTTAAACCGGTTAAAGTTGTATAATTACTACCTATATATACCTAATATTTACCATAATAGTTCTGTAGCTTAGCGGGAATAAACCACATTTTAAAATATATTTTTTTATTGAAGCAGTGGTAACCTGGTGGTTATAGTTATGGACTGAATTGCCGGTAGTCCATGGTTCGATCCCTACCAGTAGCTTGAGCTTCACCACATGGTGGGAGGGTACTTTGCGAATGCTCGCCCATCTAGTAAGATGTCTGGTGGCTCGCGAAACGACTCTCGTGTCGACAGTAGTTTATCGAGTTATTTAATGTTTTGAAACATTCCTGCTCTCAAATGTTCTAGGTTATCTAAATCTTGTAGTCCTGGTTTCTTCTTTGTATAGGTACATAAGAAGGACACATCTTTGACCGTCTTAAAATTGATCTTTGGTAAACTTTGGGCTAGAACCAAAATTGGACAGAAGTTTAAAATGCTTTTGAAAAATTGGCCAGCCTGATCTTTATGTATGCCCTTATAATGCCCTCGTAGTATCACATCAAGTTTGAATGTGATAAGGCAGTATATATTATATGATATATACCTACTGCCTTATCGCATTCTTCAGTAGGTATATCTACCTACAGTAATTTCCCTTCATGATTTCTCTATTTTTTTTTGCTACTGCCTGTTTTTACTCACACAACGAAGTAGTTGTTCATAGAAATGGATATTTGAGTAGTAGCATCAGTGTCGCGGCCATTAACTACCAACCTCTCAAAACTTGATTGCTTAATCCTATGTATAATGAACCGGGTATCAGCTTCTTTTCTAGCACTACTCCTATGACATCATTCCGAGAGTTAAGTGTTAGAAAAAAAACTTCTTTCGATCAGATGAAGTGATGGCCGCGCACCGTCCTCCAAGACGGACGGTTAAAGTATATTACAATTGGAGCACGAAATTAGGTTAAGCGTTAGGGGCGAAATAGGAGGCCGCAGGATCGATTCCATAAAATTTTGAGCTCCACTAATTTGTAAAATATACTACTCATATGATCCACGTTTCTCTGTGCATTAGTGGCGACTTGCTGTAGGTACATCGGAATTTCAGTCAGAAGTGAGAAGCTCCTGTGTAGTCTGGAGTTTTGATGCTCAAAACATGGCATAATAATTTTTGTTTTATCCGAAAATAGTATACACTCATACCATAGGCACATTTTCACACATATTTTATTGCATACACTAAAGTAAATTTGATTGACAGAAACAGATAGGTACTTTACCGACATATTCTTACAAATAAGTTTGAGTCCCATAATCGCCTTCTATTGTCCTTGTTGACACGCCTCACAGTCACGTTGCACCTGATAATTGAAAAAAGCAAATAAGCTCTGACACTTATTTAATGGCTTATTTTTTGGCTACGAATATCATTACAAAGTGTTCAGATGCGAGGTTATTTTTCAAAGTCCCGGTTTCTAGATACGTTTCCTATTGCATTTAGCTCTTGAAATGTTTAAATGCATTCATGACTATCATATATCTTATAGAGGCTATCATACTATCATATAGAGAACTAAACTATGGTAATTATCATCCTATTCACAATATAATCCACTCTCAATGTGTCGGAAAGTACCTGCACCAGATCGCGAGACCCTATATAGTTTTTGTTTATTCCTTATCTAGGTATATAGTATTTTTTTAGTTCATAAAAATGCTATGCAATATTGAACTTGTTTTTTGGGTTCCGTACCCAAAGGATAAAACGGGACCCTATTACTGAGACTTCGCTGTCCGTCCGTCCGTCTGTCACCAGGCTGTATCTGAAGAACAGTGATAGCTCGACTAGAGACATTTTTACAGATGATGTATTTCTGTTGCCGCTATAACAACAAATAAAGGTTTAAATATGAATCTAATGTTGTATAGCTAATAGTACGGAACCTTTCGTGCGCGAGTCCGACTCGCACTTAGCCAACTTTTTGTATTTGTTATTATAGCGGCAACAGAAATACATCATCTTTGAAAATTTTAACTGTCTAGCTATCACCGTTCTTGAGATACAGCCTGGTGACATACGGACGGACGGACGAACAACGAAGTCTCAGTAGGTAATAGGGTCCCGTTTTACCCTTTGGGTACGGAACCCTAAAAAGGTTAAAATATGAAGTCTAATGTTGTATAGCTAATGGTACGGAACCCTTCGTGCGCTAGTTCGACTCGCACTTGGCCGATTTTTTGTTTTATATACCTATTTGGTATTTTTAATTCGTGGGCCACGTTTCACTTACATCTATGAATTTTGTAAATTTTTCGTAAATTGCTTGGTTAGCAATTTACATGAAATTAAAATGCGCATTATTTCTATATACAAATTAACACAATAATGTTTTGCCTTAAATTCAATGCGGGACACGCGTCCGACTGCTATCGAATGAATTGTTTTAGGTACCTAATAATGATACGAATACTTTTAGTTCTTGGCTTAGATAAAATAAATATACTTACATCAAATTAATATTTTCATAAAACACTTAAAAAATACAAAAATGTATCTAGTGACAATTCCGCCTATTTTTCCTTCGAAGCCGACGACGTGACGTCATAAACGCCACGCAACCAAACCGGAAGAATTTTTCGACGCGTTTCGCTTCTACACGAAGCATCCTGAGGAGGTCTTGACTCTACGAGCGCACGATCGAGAACGGAAAATTAGGTGGAATTGTCACTAGACATATTTTTGTATTTTTTAAGTGTTTTATTAAAATATTAATTTAATGTTTTCTTAAAATATTTTAAAAAATATTTGTTTATATTAAATATGGATTTCCGCAACGTAACGCCTGAACGTATTCATTAAATATTATGTAGGTTGGTGGTAAATACTAAATATACCGCAAGGCCACAGTTATACAATATACTGTGATAAGACTATTAGGAATCACTGCGTAAAGCGCTATCTAGACTTAACACTAGGAAACAAAACCATAGCAGCGCCACCTAGGGAAAACCCTAAGAATCACATTAACAACCTATCTTAAAGTAAAGTTACAGTACGTGGCCTTTATACTGGTTTGAAAGTTTTCCATAGATGGCGCTGTAAACAAACTTAAGTATATAGCCCTGTTTTATTGTGGTATTTAATATTTTACTTATATGAAATTAAAAGATTTTCGAGGAGCTATTTACGCACTAGAGTATAAAAATAAAAATACCTACCTAAGTTAAATTTAAGCCATTTTGTTTGCGGCGCAATAAACTGCTTTATCTACTCAGCAGATTTCCGGTTGGCACTAGCGACGACATCACGCAACGCCGAACGCGTTTCGTTTCGCTTGTGGCGAACTTCACGTTGTAGATGTTCGATCTCCTCAATTTAACTACGTCGAGGCTTGGGCTTTGGGATTTGGCTTTTCGGTAAATAATCTTTTATCGTTGCTTACTGTGTGATTTGATTGGTACAATTTTATTCTATTAATATAAAGGTGAGTGTCAAGTGCCATATAAGTGTTGTGATCATAGAACCGTAACAATTTGGCGCGTTTGTTGGATTCTGTCAACATAACTAGCGTAGCAAAATGTTCTCACGCAGTTAGAATATGCACGTGTAATTGCAATACAAACCTGATTCTCCGTTTCCAGACATGGCTTTGAGCGTTGCACTACCACTCGCAGGAATGGAGACAGAGAGTTTCAACTCGTTTAGCTCCTTTGGACACATCATAGATATAGCGGGCCTAACAAAGTCTCAATCGAGCCCCAGCCCGTCTGTGTCCAGTGACTCTAGCGGTATCGGTTCGCTTGGATCGCTCAAGTCGGAATCAGTCAACAGTGACTCCCTGCCGTCTAGTCCTCAGACAACAGAGAAGGTAAGTTAAAATCACAGTATTTTGTTTGCGTTCGTCCTGGCCTTGACCTCTCTATTTTCATAATATTCCGTAATGGCGAGTGTCCATATTACGCTATCATTGTTGTGTACATTATCGACGCGTGATAATGGAAAGATTTCAGACCCATTTTTGGATGCCATACAAAATTTTTACCACACCTAGGTGTTTTATCATAATTTAAGTGGGTGTGTGCAAATACATACCAATGCTTACCTACTTATTACATATCTTCACAATGCCATAAGAAGTGATTTCAGAATTAGGTACAAACTATTATTAGAATTAAATGAATAATTTAGCATATCTACTTATTTTGGTTACTGATATGAGCATTTTTTGTTGACCATCTATGGATTTATGATTAGTTCAAATTTATACATCTTTTCAGAATATCTTCGAGCCAGTAGTGCAACCACAACCACATCCTAAAGAAGTAAAGCCTGAGGAAGTGAAGATTGCATATGGAGGACGTGATATCCTCAATTTGATGGGTAACTTGACAGATCAGCGGTGGAACTACCGTGCCACAGTTCTGCCGCCAAACAACCCTGCTCTGTTCTTTGCCAACCGCTCCCAGTATCACCGACTTGGACCTTATGGAACTCGCACACAGTACGTAAGAGACTCTTGTCGCCATTGTGGCTTCACATGGGTTGTTGCTGCCACTGATTGATGTGATAGAGTCACATTTTAAACTCTGAACAAACGAATGTTGAGCGGGTAACACTGAGACTGGGGCACACCAGGCATATTGACTTTTGTAACTTTGTCACTTGATGGTGCCTGTTATAACCATTAGCTGCTCCAATGACTTTAGTTCCATATATTTTTAATGTTAACCAATCAAATTTGATTTGTGAGACCTTTATTGTTGTTATCTTTATTTAACTTTGCTCATGTTCATTTATTGTTTTATACATGTTTTATTCTAATTTTGATAAAGGGTGATTTGCCATCATTGTTTGAAAGTCAATGGAATTGTGACATTTCCTATAATGTAGTTAAGTTGAATGCCTGCTGTGGTCCAGTCGTACGGATGACTGTGGAATATGTTGTGGCTATCATCTCGCGTGTTCATAGTTACATTATAAAACGTGACTTAATACTGTGATCTTAATTTAAATCGTGACAATTTTTGACAAATTCTTTAAATGAACCGTGAGAAGATACATGACTTGATTTTGTTTTTAACTTATTTGTGTGATAATGTTAGGCTTAATTAATTCTATTAACATGCAATGCCATAAGATTTTGCAGACATATTCCAAAAAATGCGCATTTCTAGGTCGCGAATTAAACTATAAAAAGACAATATTGGATCTTAAAATCAACACTCCAATTCCAACTCAAATAAATTTACTTATTTTTTTATGCTACTTAGTTCCTTTTAGAAATGTTAATTGTTATCCAAAGAATATTATATTGACTAAAATAAATTGTTGATCTTCACATTTTATATTGATTAGTATAAAATACAAATGGTTGAATATCAGCCCATGGATTTTGTATCCAGTAACTAGTAAAGCAATATTTAAATCATACACATGATCAAGATGCACTAATACTTCCCACCATTACATTGTAATAAGTAGTTGTTATTTAAATATTGTTTTATAATATTCTTTAGTTAGAGTAATTAATTTTAAATATATATTCCACAGTCATTTATCAATAAGATCGTCATTGTTTAAACCAAAAGGCTGCTTCTCGGATGTTATTTAAATTTACGATTTTGACGAGATAGGCACGAATTTAAAGCCAAGCTGTAGGTTAATTTTAAGGTCTAATTATGATTGTTGGATTTACCGTCCGATCATTACAAAATAATAGTAATGATGTATGATCTATGACGATACGATCTTGAACACATTTTCTCAAAAATCAATTTCCTATTGACGAGATGAAAAAGCTTCTTCAAATACAATTATTAATATGACGAGCCCGTTATAAACATAGTCAAAATGGGTTATCAGTGCATATCATCACAAATAATGCAGTGATTAGATATTCTTAAGGTATTAGTAGTTGTTACATACCGTTTTAAAACGTTTGAGTCATTGATATGCCCAGATGCTGGGCCTCTAGTGAAATTATAGTAAGTGTCGTTAACAGACTGGCAATATCTCTATGTATGTGCATATTTAAATAATATTTGTGGTCTCTTAATTTAGTCAAGATATTTAATAGTGTGAGTCTCTTCTATAACAATGTAAGTAATGTATAACATAAAGTTAATAATTAATATTGATACTGTCCTGTCTGTGTGTGCAACTTTAGTTCTGCTATGTTGTGATCAGCTTTAACTCGGAACTGGAGTATTTGTACACAATAATGTTTTACAAATTTCACACAAATTTATTTTTTATAAAAAAATGTTGATATGAGACAATACAGTATGTAGTTTTCAACAATGAGTTTGCTTAATTGACAAGATATTTTGGAAGGGACCAACATCCGCTCATTGATTTTCCAAATAGTATCTTTTTTTGTAGTAGTGATTTATCTTCAAAAACAGTTTATGATCATTACTTGATGTGAATTGACATTGCATTTTATCAAGCGCTTTTTGTCCAATCATTGCATAGTTGTACACATATATGTAGTTAATTGTAGCTGTTATGTCTTCAATCAACTGGGCTATGAAACACAAACATAATATGAAGTAGGTAAAGTTTAACTTAACACACTATTTATTATAATACGTATATTGGATTCAGTGGGTAAATGACTGAACTTATAGCATGGATCTCAGAATGCAGCTAACAATGATGCAGTCATCATTGCCCTTGCTGGAAGGCACCTCCGGATAAACTGTTGGCAAATTATTTAACGTTCGGACGCGTCTTCTGTCGCTTAGTGTGCTATATCTTCAGTCATACACATGTTTAATGTGGTTGTTATTGGTTAAATGTAGAATCAAGTGTTGAGTTCAGATTTATTTTTAGTATATATTGTAATATGACAAAGATGCAATCAAATGTAGTTCAAAGGATAGTATTTCGAGCGATACGCACAGTTGTAGTGTAACTCTTGTTGTGAACGTCTTTTTAAGTTTAGTAGGTGTGTTCCCGTTGGCCCTTGCCACCGGCGCGGCGCCCTGGCGCTGGCCTCTCGATCTACCAACAAGAGAGGCCGAGGTGCGATGCAATATCTGCATTCCAGTTTTGTTTAAGTTAGCAACCGAGGGTAGTAGTTTAATGTTTATTTAATCCACATTGCCAAATATCTTTATTGGTTGTTGTGCTAATTTATTTATAACTAAAAGAAAATCTAAAAATATCGATTTAGTACCTTCCATTACTAAGTGTCTTCATGTGATTTTTACAATGTTTAAATCATTTCAATTTTATGCATTTTATTTGTTTAGTCAAATCATTATACATGATATTATACATTAAATTATATTACGTTGTATTATCTATTTTATCTATTGTTCAATCATATGATACATATTTTTTCTCATGAACTGTAGTCAAATGACAGTATTTTTGTAATGAAAATTGTATAAGGACGAAGGGTTATTAGCCTGGACGCGTGTTCCCGTGCTGCTTATTGCACATGACGAATGACCATGCGTTTTCGCTCTCGCCTCGACACTCGGCTCCCCGACTTGTACTACTGAGTGTACGCCACGGGAATGCGCGTCGCCCGGGTATTACGATAAGCATTATGTAGGTTTAGCGAAATAGAATTAACTCGGAGTTATCTCCAAGTACCAAATCTTATTGGTTCAATGTTGTTCTCGTATTATGGTGATATAGTGCGTCCTAGTGGCGCAGAGCTCAATATTTTTAGTAACCCTTAAGAAAAATTAATACCTCTTTTGAAAAGAATATAATATTTATTGTATAGTAAATCCAATCGATAATCACATATGTATTTCCCTGTTTATTTTGATGTGATATCATAAATGACTGATCTGAATTTAGTTTTTAAGTTGGTTATTGATATGCAGTGCTATTTCGAGAGTGTAATTAAGAATAATATTGAAAGTGCCAATGCTCGTAATTTAATCTTTGTGACTGTTCCTCAGTAGTGGCTGCATGGAGAGCCACCCCGGGTTGCTCTCCGCACCCCGCACTACTTCAGTATAAGCAATCTATCTTAAAACTTAAGTCCTCTGTTTAGTTAATGAATCACGTAATGTGCACAATCTCAGTAATGCTTGCAATATTATGTATAACATATTTTATTCCTCATTATTTAATTTAATCCAGCGTAATGTTAAGAGTACAATATGAGATGATGTTACAATATCATTCTAGTATCAAAATTAGCCGAAGATGTTAAATATAATTATTAGTTAGGTGAAATTTTAACATAGCTTCGTATAATTGGGATGTTTTAGTATTTAGTAGTGTAGTGGCAAGCAGAATGTCTCGTGTCTGGAGTTAATAATGTTAGAGGCAATAATACTCGAGTAAGTCCCTGCCAATAGAAGCGTACAGGGTCGGTCCGAGGCGCGAGCGCCGCCGCCGCAGGCGCCCCGTGCGCTTCGGCCGAAGCGCTCATCAACTGAATGGTAGACCTAGGAGTTTTTTGTTGTAACTATAATAATAGTTGTAGGTATTTTATCGTACTTAAATAATTATTCTTGCGATGCCTTAATTCTGGTTGTCAATTAGACATGTCTCTGCCTAGTGTGTTATCATTGTTTATTATTTATTTTAGTTTTTGCTGTTCCGGCTTCCTCCGTGAACTTCCAGTCCAGGCTGTTCTTTTGAAATGATTTTGAGGTCGATTTATTTTTACCTAAGTGTTCTTATTAAATGTTACCAAAATGTTTTTAATAAAATATTTTTATATGTACGATGGTGTTTTATTAATATTTATATCAAACTCTAGTTATATACCTACAATTTCAAGTAAGGAGATATTCATCTGTTTATTGCCGTATAGCTAAGTCCATATGTACCAGATACATCTACGGCCTACAAGCTAAACAACAGCGATTCCACTGTTTACAGTAGCTTAGAATAGGTAGGTACAAAAGTCTTTTTATACATCCCACCTACAGACATTGCAAATAACTCTGATGAATGTTTAAAACAAAAATAGCTCGGTTTATTTCTTGTCGTGCTCGGGTGAGTGATAAAATTCATTCAGCCGCAGCAAAGTACCTACGACGTGACAATATCGCACTGCTTCTTGGCAAATTAAACTATTTTGTTTGGAATCTTTTTAAACGATTTTATCCATAAATTAGCGTTTGTTTAGTAATACTGCTAATAGCAATGTTTTCAAAACAAGCTGCGTCACACGAATTTTTCAGCATAACACAAGAGAATAAAGATACTAGGAAGTTTCCATTACTTCATATTTTTCGGCCGATATACCAGTAGTTTTAACCGACGGCTTAACGTGCTCTCCGAAGCACGGAAGCGCTCAGTAGTAATGTCACCAGCGGTCACCCATTCAAGTCATGACCGAGGCGGACGTTGCTAACTTTGCTGATCGGATCAGAAAAGCTAAATAACATATTCAAAAGTCCCGGCAGTTTGACCTATTAACGGGTCAACGGGTTAAGATTACCAACTAGAGAATCGGAACAGTCCTTATTATATTTTATGTGTTTTTGCAATAACTGACTGCTTGTATGATATCGACCATAGAGATATTTATGTATCGACATAATGTACAGAGATTCCCTTTATTTTTGCAGTAGGCTGCTTAACAAAAAATACTACATAGCGCTCCTCTCGTTTTAAATCAAAATATCTTAATTTTATATAACCATGTCTTTTTTCAACTACTGCATAGAAAAATACCAACTTTTTTAATGTTATTCAGTGATATGACTTTTTTTTATCGCTGATAGACCGCCTTTGACCACATTCTCACGTGATGGTAAGTGATGATGTGGTCGAAGGTGTTAACAGGCTTAACCTAGAATGACTGGCTCTCAAGGACAGCTGCCGGAACACACCGTTAGGTGCTTGGCGACAGATTTTCAACTTGAGGGTGGTCGCTAGCCAGGCGGGCATTCACAAAAATGCCCTTCCACCATGCGGTGAAGCTCAAGCCCGCGGTGGGATTCGAACCATGGACCTGCTGCGCGGCAGTCCATACCCAAAGCCACTGCTATCACTGCTTCAAAAGTCGTCGCAGTGAAGTCAGACGTCCGCCCACCTGATGGTAAATGGCACCCCTATCCATTACTGTAGCAGTCAACTTGACACTGCAGATATTGTACTGCGCTCTTTACTTCGAGACATAAGTTCTTAAGTCTCGTGCGGCCAGTAATTTAACTTACCTACCTTCACGCCTGAACAAAGTAGTGCTTGCAACTTTGAAGTAAGGTAAAAAAGTAAGGTGGTACCCACCAAGATGAACTCTTGCTACAGAGACCTAGGTAGAATAGTAAAAGAATAGAAAAAGGTTAACATATTACACAAATTTCAGGTCAGTGACTCATTTGGGTACGTATGGAAGCACATATCATGCAACCCTATGCAAACTCTAGGGATGCGTACAATCGGTTTAAAGGGCATTCAAATTCAAATTTTATTTAAATAGTTCTACCTACGCAAAGAAATTTTCATAAGATTATAATATAAAAAAGTGAAACTTGCTTTCCTTGAAAATGACCTCCGAATGTGAGTGAAACTATAGTCGGAGATATCTGACTGATTCACGTGAGTTATCCCGTAGGTACCTATTATTTAATAAAATGAAAAAAATATTTGAAGAATAGTAGAATTTTTAATATTTACAGAAATAAATCAATTATAATTCAAACTTACAAAATACATAAAATTGTAATATTAATTTTCATAAATTCGAATATTTACTTCTGAATTGCTCGTAGCGTAGCTTGGTTAGCCGTTCTAAACCGAGCAACCGGTCATAACTTGGATGGGTGACCGCTAGTGGCATACTGAGCTCTTCCCTGCTTCGAAGGGCACATTAAGCTGTCGGCTCCGGTTGTTGTCTTAACATGGCAATCGTTATCCTCAAACTGAAAATCTGTCGCCAAGTCCCGGCAGCTTACCTTGAGAGCCATTAATTACAGGTAGCCTGCGCAACATCTTGAACCACATCATCACTTACCATCAGATAGTGCTCAAAGGTTATTTATAGCTAGGTACCTATAAAAAAATTGGCGATTTACAATGTTTGCTTAGTCAGTGTTATTGATTAAATCTTCGTTTGATCTAATTTAATCAATACCAACTGAGTCACATTCACATAGTAAGATATGGATAAGGATTTCCCTGCCTAAAAGATTATCTAGCTGATAAAAGTAGGTAGCCTGTTCAGTGTCGATCGTAGTACCTACTTATAGGTAGGTAGATAGATACCTATCTAATCTAGCATTATTATTTATGAACTAACTAGGTGAATAAATGCATAATAAAATACCAACACTGACTTATCAATTACCTATCTCAATACATTTTTATCATATTTATCATCAATTTGAGGTAAGTATACCTATACTTACAATAAGAGGTAATACACAACATGCCTGTATATTTTAAACAACTGTTTGATCTCATGTAATAGGAGTCAAGGCTATTGCCTTTTACCGGTTTTTACCAGACTCCAGAAAACTACTGATCATTTCGAGCATTTGCCGTGGTACTATTATAAGTATGACCATCTGATGATTCTACGCCATTTTTAGTACCTCCAATTATCTTTAAAAACTTATCAGTCTGATGTCCTGCATTCGGCCCCCGGACTGGAAGATGACCTCCAGTCTAGAGGCCGAAACCAGGACCGCGAAATTTTAAAGCGGAGGTAGACATTCGACCAACAGGGTAGTCATACATATATTACATAAGTTATAATTACAAAGCAGCCTCTGACAAAATAGAAGAAAAAGCAGCCACGTACCTATATACACTTTTGTAGGTATAACCTACCTACATTGAAATAAAAAACAAACCATTTTGATAAGATAAGACCTCACTTAATGAATGAACCTGGCCATTTCCTGTGGTTTTTCATGCAGGCCGCAACACGGCCGCAATGTTCCTGCCTTTTTTTTAAATTGCTGTAGGCTAGCTATTGACCACTACCTACCCTGATGTACGTGATTGATTAAGTTGATATGATAACTGCTCTGATAACTGATAATATTAATGCGGTCTAAAAGTTTGTTGAAGATGACCTGGTGTTACAGGCCCTAACTCAAACTATTATGTAATCTGTGCCTCAAGCACTGGTACTGCAGTGTGCACTTGGTACCGCAACAAAGACACGCCGTTGGTATAGGTAACTTTGCAACAGATTTTCAACTCGAGGGCGGTAGCTATATCCTGGCGGGCATCCCCAAAATGCCCTATCACCTTGTCGTTTTTGTACGTACCTAGTTTCTATAGACAACGTTTCGTAATTATTTAAACTAAAATTATGGATATCGGCTCGCTCCCTGAAACTAGGCACCTACAGATGTCGCAAATAATCAGAGTATTTAATCAACGATATAATAATAGAACAACTTCTTTATCGTAGTTACCGGCATGCGGCAGTTAGGTTCGTGTGTCGACGTGCCTATATAATGAAGGGGGCTGGGGGAGGGCGTTGCTGCGCATTTGGGACACAAACAGGTGTACTGTGGTACAGTGCTCGTTGGGTGTATTCCGCCCGATGCTATAGCGGGTTACTTAAACTTACTACCAAGAATATGTTGGTAGTTAACGTCAGGAAGGCGGTTATCGGTAAAAACAAGCCAATAGGTGCTTTTATAACTATGATGTGCATATAATTACAAAAAGACAAAAACAAAACTAAGTACCTACCTACCTATACGTAAGTATATGATAAGGGTAATTATGGAAATAGATGCTGTTTAGTAGTTCATTATTAGAATGAATAATTAATAGATTCAGGCGTTCTTTGTGGAAATCCATATTTAATATGTAATAACAAATATTTCAAATTATTTTTTGAAGAAAACATTAAATTAATAGGTACTTACTTTAATAAAACACATATAAAAGTATAAAATTATATAGTATCTAGTGACAATTCCGCCTAATTTAACAAACGCCACGTAGCCTAACCGGAAGAATATTAGGTATAGTTTCGCTTCTAAACGAAGCATCTACAGGGGTGCGTTCTTATTTGTCGTCCGACGACGTCCGACGACGCCCCGAGCGTTTTTATATGCCCGGAGCGATCGTCCGATAATCTTCCGGAGCGTTCTTATATATCGCTCGACGACGCACCGGTCGCCCCACGAAATCGGTGGATAAATATCGCCCTGACGTTTCATTTGACAGTTGGGACTTGATTTTTCTTTGTTTTAGTTACTTTTTGTTTACGTAGACTTCTGTTTACAAAATTGTATTATTATTATTGTTATATTTTGTATGTTTGTTTTAGTTGTGTGTCGTGGAAAAGTACATAATTGTAAATACATTTCTTCCGAGTAGTGCGAAACATTTTAAGTAGTGTTCTTGATACAGATATGATACAGAGCCGTTCTTAAAAGGCGGACGACGAGCGTCGCTCTGCTTGGAGCGATCATCCGTCGTCGGACGACATATAAGAACGCACCCCAGGAGCTCTTGACTCTACGAGCGCACTATCGAGATATATTTATTATTAGGTATTATTAATAATTACATTGGTCATTATTGTCATTTTAGGCTTTTCGTACTCAAAGGGATCTGACCAAATTTATTAATTTCTCTGAGTCAAAGGGCAAATGTCACTCTTTCGTCTTTCTGTCTGTCCGTCCGTATAAGTGCGAGTCATTAGCTGATAGTAAAAGCGTATGAATAATATTACCTACAAAAATATTTTTTAAATGTTTACTTATTGGTATTTTTTTAATACAAAAGGCCATAGATAGCATCAATACTTCTCGAGTAAAAAAATGGTAAGGTAAAGCTTTTTTTCCGATACAAGAGCTTAATAATTTTAAATTGAATGCAGCGCCATCTACTATATTTTTCTGAAACTAAGAAACTGTTTCGTTATTCAAATCTGTGTTTAGCGCCATCTGTTCAGTAAAGTCACACTGTGTTTAGCGCCATCTGCTACGTTTTCCTCGTACTAAGGTTAAACGGGGCGGTAGTAGCACATACGTGGGTGACTGCTAGATGGCAGCACATAGAAATAACTTTTTAAACTTCGATAATTTATCTAACATAACTGGCCCAGTGCGAATCGGACCTCGTTGTTTTATGACTCGGCTTTGCCCATAATTTTTTTTATGTAACAACTACATGTAAAATCGATATTTTTACTATTTGCTGATAAAGATAAGCATAATGAAAAGTACCTACACGCTACATAATATGTGTAATACACAAAAATGAGAGATTTTGAACTAGCTTAGATTTTGAGATGAACCCGCAAGCCCACAAAAAAAAAGCAAAAAATATTAGTACTCTACCTACTCAAAGCTCTAGACTACGATGATATCGCACATTGCTGGAGTCCGAAAAAGTTTTGATTTCGGCTTTTTTTGTTGTTGGCTTGTTTAGTCTTCTCATGTTGGAACACCTTGAAAAAGTTCTAGTCAAATATTCATTTTTAGAACGTTCTACCTACACATCATAAAGATTTAAATATTTTAACTCATATCGTTTACGAGTCAGAGACTCGTGACATACGGACGAATGGACGGACGGGCGGATAGTAGAGTCTCATACGGAACCCTCAAAAGTCAACCTCTATGTTTTTTGTATGATATAGTGACATAATTTTCGACGGGAATATCAAAGAAGTAACATCTTTGACATTGTATTATTTTCAAAACATTGGGTTCCTTCGATTATTATTGTATTATGACGATAGGTTTTGTGTTTGTGTGCGAGAGGAGGACTGAATGTTAAGAATCCCTGAGGTGTAGGTATATTAAGAATCCGCTAGACTGTAAGGCGAAGAAATGCATCCATTCTTACGCAGTTAGAAATATAAGTTCGGCCGTGACCACGATCACTGCAAAGTGTTTTAAACGTCGGGACAAAATAATGATATACGCGATTTAAACCGTTTAAAGTTGTTTAATTACTAAATATAGATTCGGCATGGCTTTCCACACTAGGTTACATAGGAGAGCAGCTGAAAAAATATCTTTGTTTTTATGTAACTGCGTCGGAGCAAGAGGCCCACCTGATGTTAAGCGGACTAACATCTGCCTCTAACAGATGCATTTTGTCACAGTTCATGAATCACACTGCGCCCGTCACCTTGAGACATAGTTGTTAAGTCTCATTCATATGCCTGTAATTTCACTGGCTCTCAAGGACTGCTGCCGGAACACACCGTTAGTTGCTTGGCGACAGATTTTCTACTTAAGGGGGCTAGCTAGGCAGGCATTCGCAAATCACCATCACGTGAGGTAGGGGTCAAAGGCTAACCTATCAAGCATAAAAAAGAACCTCCTCCTTAGTTAGTTAGTTCCTTAGGCTAGTTTTTAAATATATAAACAGTAAAGACGAACTATTGCGGATAATGTACCTATGTAATGTAATTGGTAGAATGGGGAGGCTGTTCAGCAGAAGATCTAGCTGATGCAGTTATTATTATAGGACACTACCCAAAACTATCAAACGAACAGTTTTTTTTATATAAAGCGCCAGTATTGTGCATTTATTAACCGACTTCCAAAAAAGGAGAAGGTTCTCAGTTCGCCTGTTTTTTTTATGTTTGTTACCTCAGAACTCTGGACTGGGCAAACCGATTTTAAAAATTATTTTTTTGTTTAAAAGGTGATGCTTGTCGTTTGGTCCCATTTTAAATTTCATCAAAATCGGTAAAACCGTTTTTGAGCACAAAAACCTGGAAAATATTAACCTATCTTGACGATATAATTGTTAAAAATGAATTATAATCGATCCCATGAGTAGCAAGGGTCACTAAAAAGTGTTTTTTTTATATAGTTCTAAAGTACCTATTACAAACAAAACTGTGCGCATGGTACCTATGGACTTCAACAAATTTTATTAGCAAAAAAAAAAATTATATAAAGTGCCAGTATTATGCATTTATTTTATATGAAAGTTTCAGCAGCATCAAATTACACTGATATACCTACTTTGGACGGTTTACATTTCAATGTTATGTTTTCTTTACCGTTATTTAACTTCAGGGTTACTCCTGCTGGCAGGTTGAAAAATATATTATTATTACGCATTTTTGATATTTTCTCCATACATGCGACGTGTATGAATAGAGTGGAAATTGAGGCAGCGGGGCTGATCGTTTTCTTCCATTGCCATTCAGTGACGTCACATCCGCCGGGTTTCCTAGCAGCCGCTCATCAGACTGATTGTGATTTGTGTTATAGAGTGATTCAATTATGTACCTAACCTACCTACTAAATCTACTAATTTCAGGAAATGTATATCAATAAAATTTCTAACTCCTAAAGTTTTCAAAGGTAAATTTTCTGATTTGTTTTTTTTCTAATGATATCACTACTTTTTTTTTTGTAAAAACATAGAATTTATATACTTATATTAAGTGTTTTTCTAAAATAATAATTTAATGTGGTCTTAGGTTTTCGCGATTATTACACATAGTAATTAAACAACTTTAAACGGTTTAATTACTATAAGTACCTACTAATTTAAAATTTTCTTAAAATATATTTGAAATATTTGTTATTATTAAATATGGATTTCCGCAAAGTACCTAAACTCCTGAATCTATATGGATCAACATTTTAGTGTCATCTGTGCCTAAGTAGGACATAGGTCTGTTTGAATAATTTTCAAGCTAATACGGATGAACGGATTTAAGTAACAAATAAAATAGACTATATTATTATAAATGTATTAAAAATAAATAAAGTTAGAGACAGCTTGGCGGCTACCATTTTTTTGTTCATAGCTGATAGGCTAGCCTTTGAGCACTATCTCATCCGATGGTAAGTCATAATGTGATCGCACATGTTGTTCAGGCAAACCTAGAATTACTGGCTTTCAAAAACAGCTGCTAGAACACACCTTTAGGTTCTTTGAGACAGATTTCCTACTTGAGGGTGGTAGCTAGTCAGGCGGGCATTCGGGAAATGCCCTACCACCATGATGTAACGACCGTCATCCTATGATAACAACCGGAACCGACGGCTTAACGTGCCCTCCGAAGTACGGAAGCGCTCAGTAGTAATGTCACTAGCGGTCACCCATCCAAGTCATCACTGCGACGAAGGTTGCTTAACTTAACTCATCGGTTACGAACGGCTAAGCAAACTTCGCTACGAGCGCTTCGAATACAGCGATGTGACGAAAAGTCGCAACGTCAATAAGATATCGTCATAAACTCGTTACGTGGCGTTATAGACGTCACGTCACGTCAGTGAATTTCAAGGTCATTTGTGGGCGAATGTGTAATAAGTATCGTTATTATTAGAAACGGGTATTTGATTGTTTTTTAGCTCTCGATATTTCGCCACTGTTGACGAAATAATCGTGTTGCAAATCGTGTATTGAAAGCACATTTGAATGGCACAATAAATTTTACGGAGAGGGAAATTTATAGTTTAGTTATGTCTTGCTATAAAGGGCGTTGTTGTCTGTACTACAGTTTTAATACTACAACAGGCATCAACGATCTGACTAAGAAATGCTTTATGTCTATATATACCCAAAGACTAATGTATTGTCAGTACCTACCACCTAAGAAATATGTCAAATAAAGATTATTATTATTATTAAAATAGTTTCTTAGGTGTCACAGTTCAAGTCCTTATTGACAGTTCCATAGGCAGTGTACAAGAAATCGACACACACTGACTGGTATCTACATGCAGACTTCCACCACCATTCATGACAGCTTACCTGGAGTACTGGACCCTGGACACTCGACACACGTGTGTGTCATAATTTCAACATGATCCAGAAATACAAGGTTGAAAGAAAATCAACTTATTTGCCATATGAAAGGAATGACTGAGAAATTTGCAAATATTTTCAACACGTACAGTACAAAACTATCTTTGTTCCTTTAAAATATATAGCTCACTAGCTTTCCGGGCGCGGCTCCGCCCGCGCGTATGTCGGTTATCGCGCGAAAACATTAACCTCTTTTTGCGCAGTCGGATAAAAACTATCCTATGTTTTTTCCCGGGTCTCAAACTATCTCCATACCAAATTTCATTCAAATCGGTCCAGTAGTTTTGGCGTGAAAGCGTAACAGACAGACAGACAGAGTTACTTTCGCATTTATCATATGTTGCGTTCACCAAAGCTTTTCCTTTGGAAAAGTACCTACCTGGTATATATAAAGTCAATTGTAGCTGTAGTGAGTCCTTTATCGGTCAGAGAAAACGAACAATATCATGTGGAAATAGAAAGAAAGAGGCTATACCGGTTCGTTTGCTCTTTGTGCCAACCGGTGCTTCCAAATTTACTGTCAGAACAAAATCATGTCGAATTAAGGAACAATCGTTTACTGTATCAGCCGGATTGTCCTCTTCTGAACGCAGCCTCCCCTATTGAGGAGGGTTTGCCATAATCACTACGCTTGGGAGGCATCTTGGGGAACGCAGTAGGTATAAGATTAATTCCTCAGAAGGCGCTGCTGCCCTCCTTCCGGTATTTAACCCTCAGTCGCCTCTTACGACACCCACGGGAAGAAATGGGGGGTGACATTCTATCCCAGCACCCCACGGCCAAGAAGCATATATGGGCTGTCCAAAGTAATGATAACCAGAAATCTGCCATAGCTCAACACCTTCTGGAGGCTTCTAACAACTAGATTGAGTTACACAACCCACAGGTACTTTCAACGTAAATCCATTACATACCGAGAATGGTGCCGACCAGTGCTTCCAGATTCACTGTAATTACAGTAGGTGCACTGTAATTTTACATTTTTACTTTTTACTGTAATGAAAAAATACAATGTATAAATCGACTGTAATTAATTACACATTACGATTTTTTTCACATTATTACTTACAGAAACTGAAATAACTTCGAAATCTACTGTATTTTTTCGAAATATACTGTTATTTATATCTGGTAGCACTTTGATACCCGCATAGACTTTACGTTACCTACTCGTGGTCATGGCGCAACAGTGCCGCAATATCGATGGCTCAAAAACAACCAAATACACGGTAAATATACAGTATCTAATAAAACATTGCATATAAGTCAACAAGACCATTGCTTAATATATTTACAGACAGACGTTTTTACAACAAATCCGTTCTGATGGTTTTTACATAACTGCATGACTAACGAGGTAAAAAAAATGTATGCAAAGCAGCCCTATTAAAATTATTTTTAAATACTCCTCAGGGATAGAGAATTTTCACATCGAACTTTTGCTTAAATGTGATCAAATATTTTTTTTTTTTTTTTTTTTTTTTTTTTTTTTTTTTTTTTTTTTTTTTATGGGATAGGAGGGCAAACGAGCAGGCGGCTCACCTGATGGTAAGTGATCACCGTCGCCCACAAACATCCGCAACACCAGAGGTCTCGAGGATGCGTTGCCGGCCTTTAAGGAGGGAATATGCTCTTTTCTTGAAGGTTCCTAAGTCGTAACTGTTCGGAAATACTTCACCTGGCAGCTGGTTCCATAATGTGGCAGTGCGAGGTAGAAAATGCCGTGAAAATCGCAAGGTTGTGGACTTCCAGACGTCTACATGAAATTGATGAAACATCACGCTTTGTCGGGAAGTCCGGTGGCGAAATTGAGCTGCAGGTAGTAAATCGAACAGTTCCTCAGAACACTCCCCGTGATATATACGGTAAAAGATGCAGAGTGATCCAACATCTCTACGCAAAGCCAAAGGGTCGAGCCGACCGGAGAGAACTTGATCGTCAACGATTCGAATCGCTCTGCGTTGAACGCGGTCAAATGGAAGAAGCTGGTACTGGGGAGCTCCCGCCCAGAGGTGAGAGCAGTACTCCATGTGAGGTCGAACCTGAGCCTTATAAAGTTGCAGACGATGGGCCGACGTGAAGTACCGCCTCGCCTTTCCGAGCACACCGAGCTTCTTAGAGGCTAACTTAGCCTTATCTTCCAAGTGACAGCGAAATTGGACGACGTTCGATATGTCGACGCCAAGTACTCCGATGCTAGTAGAGGTAGCAAGGGGAGTGTCTTCAAAACGGAGGGATACGACAAAGGGGGATTTCTTAGCGGTAAACGCACAAACTTGTGTCTTCTTGGGGTTAAATTGGACTAAGTTCATTTGGCCCCACTTCGAAACATTTGACAGCATGGTCTCGACTGAAGTCGCAAGTTTGTTCCGACTCTCGACAACGCTTTCCCGAGAAATATTAGCGCGGCCGGTGTATGAGGCATCTCCGGTGCTGTCATCTGCATAACAATGAATATCGCTGAGTTGCAGCATGTCATTGATGTGCAAGAGAAATAGACTCGGAGATAGCACACAGCCTTGCGGAACGCCAGCATTAATCGGCTTTAAGTCGGAGCATGCACCGTCGACAACGACCTTGATGCTCCGATCTGCCAAAAAACTGGAGATCCATTCGCAAAATTTCTCGGGAAGCCCATAGGAAGGAAGCTTCGAAAGAAGCGCTTTATGCCACACCCGATCAAAGGCCTTCGCTATGTCCAAACTAGCCGCCAACGCCTCACCCTTGGAATCCACCACCTCCGCCCATCGATGCGTAAGATATACTAAAAGATCACCAGCTGAGCGACCGCGACGAAAACCGTACTGGTGATCGCTAATCAGCTGGTGCTCCTCTAGATATTGCAGGAGCATCCTCTAGATATATCCTTAACGAACCGTGTTGAAAACTTTTAAATCACATAATAGCTTCCAGAGTAGGACTATTATTTTTGCTCTAATTTTCATGTGTTTTGGATAAACAAAGGTCGTAACCGCCACGCCCAGCTTGCATTGAGATTGAATATTTTCGATGAATAAGGAGATTGTATGTAACGGAAAATTATCATTATAAGTAAAGCACTCGATGCAATGATAAGTCCTATAATTAATTTGATTCCTGAATGACGTAGTTGCCAGCCGAAAGTGCAAGCATTGGTCATGCCTTTAATATTTTTAGGATATTTACATCTAGCTTTGTTAAAAAGGTTTTACTGATATTGTATACCCACTAGAAATGGCCAATCAGACATTGGTTGTTGCCTTACCTCCCTAAGGTTATTTAAACAGCAACTGTGTCTGGAGATGGTGCGCGTAGTGTATATAATAGACGAATTAAATTCCTGAATCTCGATGCTCGCGAACGAAGCCGCAGGTGGAAATTAGTATATAAAGACAACTTGCTTGCATCTAACTTGTTCTTTGTTGGTAGGCCTATATTCTCATTATTTATTACAGTAGGTAAGAACAGTCTTGCTTGAACAATGAATATATAAAATTATATCCGACACCCAACAATAGCCTCCAGAATCCCGTCTTTATTTTACATCGTAGAACATCGGTCCGTGGAATTCGTAATTTCTTTGATTCCCTCCTATTGTGGCACCGATAAAAGAGACACTTTTCTGTTCCTCTCTGTTCGAATGAATACACCCATTATGCGCACACAAAAGTGGATGTTCCAAACAAAAACAACATTACCGCAGTTATTACGTTGAATAAAAAACAATTCGAGACTATATTTCATTATAAATTGGAACAATGTAGTGGTGAAAATGTATTTTGTCGCAAATACTGAAAGCTCGCTATTGAAACAAAACTGCTTGTGCTGCGCGCGGTGACTACGCGCGTCGTCACGCTTGGAGCGTGGGCGGATCTTTTGTCATTATTAACTACCTATCAGATAAGTAAGTATTTATGTTTTTACAAAATTTACTATCCAAATTAGTTTTCCAATCCAAATTAAATCTGGTCGTACATTGAACATCTAGTCGTCTCCAACATAGATAACATATACATTTTGTCACGACACCTGCATTTCTATGTGTTCGCGCCATCTATTGGCACTTTCTTTCTACCTCTTACCTTTTCCTACCCTCATTTTCCCACGAAAACGACGACTATCTACGGTTGACATTTCGTGGCCGATGAGTGAACTGCTTGTCATTGCAAGTAGTCTGCGGTCGACACTTGTTGACGGCGGATGCTTCTGTTCCTGTGCTTCTGTTATTTTCTTCTTATATTGCTTAGTAGGTGTACTATCCAGTTTGATTAAACAATTTTTTTTTGTTAGTCCAGGCACGATCTCCATGGTAAATAATTAAGTGGTCGATGGTGGCAAACAGGCCTATAAAAATAGGAGCTAACCTATAATGGTTGCAAGTTGCAAGTGGCAAGGACCACATGATTAGATGCTTGGCGACAGCTAGGGTGGAAGCTAGGTAGACGGGCATCCGCAACCACGATACAAAAGTGTAGGTGCTTAGGTGTACTTCTCAGTTTCCTGACAACCAAGCAGGTTGACCTAAAGCTGCCGCACAGGTTCTCCCGGCACCGTGTCAACATCGCTCAACTGTAGCCATTAAGGACATATACCCGCCAGCCAAAGCGTAAACCTAAATATAGTGTATTATTAGACCTATCGTTTCCGGCTTAAATCCTTTTTTTGGACTAATAATTACAAATGTTAGTATATAGCGTTTAGTACATAGCACTCGTTTTTAGAAGTTTGAGCGAGTTCTTCGTAGCTCCAGATTTATTAAAAAAAATATAGCACACATGTATAAATAACTTCCTATTATAGAAAGTTCATTATATTCCCTATGTTTGAGGTGAAATAGAAATATTAAAAACATGCTTTTTTTTCTTGAAAGAGGTGCTTAAAGTTGGGTATTTCTTATATCTAAAATTACGAGTTTTTGAGGTAGTGTAATTTTAAAAATGTATAATTTCATGAAAATCTGATGCACCACAAACCTAGATATTAAGATAGTATTTACGTAGGTAAAAAATCATTTGGTTTTATTCGCTAGTATTAAAAAAAGATTGGAGCTGCGTTTTGTATGGGGGCGTTCGTCTAAAATATACCCTTAAACATTCATTGTATGGCACTCCACACTTACTACTACTTAAGATAATACATGATATTACGAGTGGGCGTCACTTAACTAGTCACGGTCGCAGAATAAGCAGTAAGATAAGCAAGTGATAGCGCTAATTAAGGAGTCATAAATGCAAAAAGACATATTTTTTAACGAAATAAGTGACCAACTAGAATATATATATTACGTTTCATGTTCAAATTCGGTACCCCAAGAGCTATGTCCGACTCTTACTTGGCCAGTTTTTTATAAGTAACAAGTGTAGGTAGGTAGTCTTTACGTTTGGCAGAAAATGCTCCGTTTCTAGGGCGACAGAGTTGAATATACGGTTTTCACTTGACTACTTTTACTTAAAAATTGGCACTATCACTACATAGTCTATACTTATAATAAAACTTTAACAGGTCAAATTCTGTACATTGCAGATATTTTTAAAATATTTTTGTGAGCACTCTGTAGCTGATACTGATGCCAAAACTGTATTTTTTTATTTTTGTCTGTCTGTCTTTCTGTCTGTATCCCGGCCGCGAATCACGCCGTCGCTACTGAATGAATTTCGATGAAACTTTGGACGATTTGAGTTTATGCTACGAAGAAGGACAAAGTATACTTTTTATCCCGAAATTCACCATGGTTCCCTTTGGAAAGGGGATGTAAGTCAAAATATACATTTAGTTGTAAATTATTAACGAGTAGTCCGATTTCAATCCTTCTTTTTTTGTTTGAATGGAAGTGTTACTTTAAAGATTGTCCCGTAAATATTTCAGTCATCGGTTTAGTAGTTCAGAAATTACAGATATCACAACCTAAATATTTCGTTCCAAATAACTTGAACCACGGAATGTTCAGGAACCCTTGAACGTATGGCTCATCTTAAGCTGTAATTCGCACTATATCATACATGCATAATAGATATATCAACCGGATTGTCCACTGCTGAATACAGCCTCCACACTATGGGAAAGTTTGCCATAATCCCCATGCATGGCAGGCGTCTTGGGGATCGCAATGTGAGATATCAGTTCCTCAGAAAGCGCTGCTGCCCACCCTCACCTGTAGTGTTACCCTTAGTCGCCTCTTACTACACCCACGGGTAGAGATGGGGGGTGACATTCTAGACCCGCACCCCACGAGCAACCCGGCATCCCACAGGCAGCCCAGAACCCCACGGGCAGCCCGGCACCCCACGAGTATATTGTAAAACAATCTTATTACTTCAGTATTTCTCTCCATTCAAAGGTTGCCTGGGAGAGATCGCTATCAGTGATAATGTCCAATTTAACCCTTGATTGTAAGCCTTCGTATTGTATTATATTCTAATGTAGTGGTGTGTAAAATATCTATTTGAATCAAACGCATATAGAAAGACTAAAAACTTATTGAGAGTAATTATTTAATATAACTATAAATATTTCACAAACTAACCATAAGTAACAAAATATAAAACGAAGAAGCATATCTGTAGAACTATAATAAATACAAAAAATACTGCTTTGACGCAGCATTTCATATCCAACTTTTTTGGTACCGACGACGGTAGTGGTGGTTGATAGTTAGGTCCGCTTGGCTCTTTCTTCAAGCTGAATGGAATGGGCATTACGAATAACAATGCAATAGTTTTCGCTTCTACGAGTTGTAATGTAATAAAGAATCTTGTTTCTAAGCCTCAGATAGAGAAATTCCTGGTTGAACGATAGATTAACCTCTGATCTTATAGAATCGTTAACAAGTTTTCAGCTTTTGTACCAGCTTCTGATTGCAGGATTAATATAAACTTTTAGATATAACATTTTTAAAAAGCCTCATAAAATAACAAACTATTATGTTTTGATTTAAAGACACTTTTAGTGACATTATGTGTCAAGCTTTTTTGTATGGAGCTTTGGCATGGTTCTATATATGTCTATGGGCTTTGGCCACTGAACAAGTCATACTACGTGCTATGGCTATGTGCTATACATGAGGAGGAATTTGCTTTTTCTTTGGCTGTACGTACACTATCCCTTAAAATCTACCATAAAATTGAAGAAATACAGCATAATATATCAAAACATCTAAACAATTGCGATGCGAAATTACAGAACAAAAAGCAAGCATTATATTTTCACAAAATATTTTTTTTAATCAAGAATTAGTTTGCGAAGTACAATGCCGACAAAGGTCCATGTGTTTACATTTTACTTTTCTTGCTGTCAGTGTCAATGTCGACAATGGTAGCAATTCTGGGGCATCGAACTAAACTAAAATTTAGTAGAATTATATATCTTTATACTTATATAAAAGTTACGTGTCACGTTGTTTGTCCGCGATAGACTCCTAAACTACTGAACCAATTTTAAATTTGATTTGCACACCGTGTGCAATTTGATCATTGAAAGATAGGATAGTGCACATCTCAATTTATAGACGTTATTACCGGTGCGAAGCCGGGGCGGGCCTCTAGTTATTAAATACAAAGTGAATTGAATCTGGGATTGATAATTTGCAGTTTTAAATTTAGTTCGAAGTATCAGCAGAACGACTTTTAGGAATCCTTAACATAAAATATGACGAAACACAAACATTTGCATGAACCGCGCTATGAGTATACTTCACAAAATTTCATATATATATATATATATGCATACGCTATTAATTTAAGCCGTAATTGACACAGGGAATTATGAAAACCTGTAGATTCGATCAATTCTTTTAACCTTGGTATATAAAATATTACCGAAACTACACTTGCATGGAAAGCACTGTAAATACACTTTCCTTAAGGAGCTAAAAGTGAACAACCTACAGATATTGTGTAGCGACTAAAACAACTTTTGTGAGTAACTCCTTTCAATAAGACTTCTTATACAAAACGAAACAAAACAAGTTTTTCAAATGAAGATATTTAAAAACTTTCTTATATCGTCTTTGAAAGAATGTAGGTAGGTACTGTTTGTACAAAGAGTCTCGTATATTGAATAGGAATCAGAAAATGCCGCTCAATGAGCAATGTTAAACAGTGTTCTATTCATCCGAAGCCTTTAGAAAATCACCCCAAAGCCAAGTCGCTTTTTACCGCCTCCATTTATGTTTTCCACATTTTCCATATAGAATTTCGTGCTTGTGTCGACTGAATGTTTATTGAAATCCGCCGTTGGGTTGCCAATTCAGTGGTAAATTAACACCATTCAGCGGAATATGGTTCAAAGAGCTCTTCTGCCGCTGATGACACTATTTTGAATTACGAAATGTAGGCATTATATCAGAGTTTATATGTAGGTACTGTGCGACAGATCAATAGGTTCAGTAGAAATAATTTGATTAACGCTAATTAGGTACTTAGTTACTTGGTGGAGAGGCATTTTGTGAAAGTCCGCCTGGCTAGCGAACACTTTCAAAAGAAAATTTGTCGTCAAGCACGTATAACAGTTTGTTCCGACTGCTATACAAGAGAGCCAAAATTCTAGGTTAGCCTGAACAAAGCATCGTCGACCAAATCATCCATTTTTTTTCGTTGACACCGACGTTGACACGGTTAGATAGTGGTCAAGGGTTAGATTATAAATTATTTAAAAACATCACGGAGAAGCATTTATATGGTTTCATATTTAAAAAATGCCGAAAGTTAACAAGTATAAATTAATTAAAAAAGATAAAACCCGACTGTTAATTATTTATTTTCGTTAATCATAGTCCCTGATAATAATTCTAGCCTAAACAACATCTGCAACGATAACATTATTTACCACCAGGAGAGAGTTATCATACACATAAAAATATTGGATAATGTTAATATATGAGTCAGCGTCTGTGATAATGATAACTGTATTTTTATGTATATTCAATTAATGTTATTTATGCAAAGATAATAATAATAAATAAGTATATCTTAAAATAAATAAGATTCTGTATTGGGTTTTGATTATAAACCTATATACATTTCGCCGTTTTTAAAGTTCAAGAAACTAAAAGGTAAAAGTTTTTCAAAACCCTTGCTTGCGCCTCAAAATCTTAACGCCAAAGAAAACGGCCAACATTCAGCCATTGGGGATCCTTTAGAAAATCGCCGCCAGCTAGAGCGTGTCTGTTCACTACCGCAGCATTCATATTTCCCGCGTTTTCCATACACAATATTGCGTCTGTGAGGCAGGGAGAGAGTGTTGCCATTCCCTGCGGTTTCCCGCTAAATGTTTGATTCTCAATTGGTAAGAACAACGAGTCAACTTTGTTGTACATATTAGACTGATCATATCCTATGTTGTTGCAAGGAATCTGTATTTTTTTTGTTTACTTAAGTGAATAATTATTAAACTTTTTTTTTTCTGTTTCTTTGGTTATTTGTAAGTTTTTTTTTAAATTAAAAGTTTTTTGTTTTTAAGTAATTTATTTATATACCGAGGTCCTCAAGATCATAAGCGGCATTTTATAAACACGACTATACTCGTATTATGATCAACGAGACAAACACTTCATTCACAACTTGTGTTAAGAACTTTTCCATTTTTAATAGCACTCGTACAAAACTATTAATGCTAACTATCTGGTACTTTTTAACATATGCTTTAGTTATTTGAGTAATATAATTTTATCAAATGGGTTGTCATTGTGAAAAATACATGTAAGTATAGTACTTGTTTTGATTTACGCAATGTCATGTATATAAATTAAGTTTTAAGCATATAGAAAAGCTAAAAGATAATCATGCTGGTAACTCTCAATAAGCCTGTCCTCCAAGGTGAGCCTGATTTTATTACGGGCCTTATTGTAATGGAAAGCATTTACGCATTTCGACACATTATTCGACTGTGTTATTATAAATAGTTTAAAGTTTTGTTTGTAATTAATTTAAATTATATTTATTTATTTTATTTATTTAAGCATATTGTGATTTAAAAAAATAAGATATATGCCCGTTTCTTAAAGTGTAGACCGCTGGTTTGATTTCTTTTAAAAAACAACGTACGATACAAATTTGGAAGAAAAATCGTATTCTATCTACCTCTACACGAAATATTGATTCTTACTCTGATTATAGGAAGTTAGGTGATGGTACCGTGTACATTAGTGGATTACGCATAAATGTGTAAAATACCTAATAAATAAGTTTAATTTGGTGCAATCCAGGCTTAGTGTTTAGTTATAATTAAAATAGATGCAAAGATATCCAATTTTGCGTCTGTGAGGCAGGGAGAGAGTGTTGCCATTCCCTGCGGTTTCCCGCTAAATGTTTGATTCTCAATTGGTAAGAACAACGAGTCAACTTTGTTGTACATATTAGACTGATCATATCCTATGTTGTTGCAAGGAATCTGTATTTTTTTTGTTTACTTAAGTGAATAATTATTAAACTTATTTTTTTCTGTTTCTTTGGTTATTTGTAAGTTTTTTTTTAAATTAAAAGTTTTTTGTTTTTAAGTAATTTATTTATATACCGAGGTCCTCAAGATCATAAGCGGCATTTTATAAACACGACTATACTCGTATTATGATCAACGAGACAAACACTTCATTCACAACTTGTGTTAAGAACTTTTCCATTTTTAATAGCACTCGTACAAAACTATTAATGCTAACTATCTGGTACTTTTTAACATATGCTTTAGTTATTTGAGTAATATAATTTTATCAAATGGGTTGTCATTGTGAAAAATACATGTAAGTATAGTACTTGTTTTGATTTACGCAATGTCATGTATATAAATTAAGTTTTAAGCATATAGAAAAGCTAAAAGATAATCATGCTGGTAACTCTCAATAAGCCTGTCCTCCAAGGTGAGCCTGATTTTATTACGGGCCTTATTGTAATGGAAAGCATTTACGCATTTCGACACATTATTCGACTGTGTTATTATAAATAGTTTAAAGTTTTGTTTGTAATTAATTTAAATTATATTTATTTATTTTATTTATTTAAGCATATTGTGATTTAAAAAAATAAGATATATGCCCGTTTCTTAAAGTGTAGACCGCTGGTTTGATTTCTTTTAAAAAACAACGTACGATACAAATTTGGAAGAAAAATCGTATTCTATCTACCTCTACACGAAATATTGATTCTTACTCTGATTATAGGAAGTTAGGTGATGGTACCGTGTACATTAGTGGATTACGCATAAATGTGTAAAATACCTAATAAATAAGTTTAATTTGGTGCAATCCAGGCTTAGTGTTTAGTTATAATTAAAATAGATGCAAAGATATCCAATTAAAAAAAAAAAACAAGTTTACAAATAGAAAAAGTAGATTTGATTTGAAAACACAGGTGTTTTTTTTATAAAATAACGATTTGTGCTCAAAAAAATGTGTGACCGGCAAACGATCAGATATAGCCACCCATATAATCCTTGGTTTTAAAGTTATAAACATAAAAAAGTAAGGTTACAAAATAACAAATAAAGACAAAAATAACTAAGTGCGGGAATTAACCGCTACTTACCAAAAATCCATGCTCTTCCAATCTAATTTACCACGGTGCATCGTATATTTTTTTAACGTATATATATACATTATATAACGTATGTGTGGATGGCGTTACAAAATTGATCAGCTTTTCCACATTTTTTTAACGAATGTTAACAAAATTTTACAATAAACTAATATATCATTGTAATTTTAACTCTTCATCCATTTGTAGATTTCAGCCTCTTTCAGTGGAATCGAGATGTAAATGCCAGGCAACCCAGTTGGGTGGTGTCGACGGGCGTTCTCAAGACTCGAAATGGTCCATTGACGAACGCCGAGCAAACTCGCTATAGCGAATTAACACTATTCACGAGAACTTTTGAAAGAGGACTACTCTCATACAATTTGGTCGCATTCATAAAGATTCACTCCTTAGCCGGCGATGAATAGCTTTATGAATTGCTCTATATTTCAGCTGGGATGTGGAGAGCTCTAAGGTCGAAATCTATAAAACAAACTTAGTCTGGTTTATTTTGACCTTTTCTTTTAAAACACTGTCTAATAGACAGGTATAATTTGATTTATACATATTTATTATGTATAAAGATTACCAGAATAAATAATAAACATTGTCTCACCTCCATATTTCGCTTTTTAAAATTTCTAATGAAAGCGAGGAATATATTTCAAAGTTTAAAAGTAGCATTTGTGCTTTTAGTGGGAAAACAAAATATGTTAGTATTGAATCACCTATAAAATGCTTAAAATTTGATTTCTTACTACCTAATGTTAACTGCCCATACATTGACCGTAAACAATTTTACTGCATAATATTTACTTACACGTTTAAATATTTGTTATGGCTCATTTTTATTCACTTTGATGCTTAGTTGATACTGCTGAAGTTAATAATAAACACGCATTTTGCAATATATTCAAAGAAAAATATAACGTACATTATAGAGCGAGAGTTTAATAATTGTAAAAGTTTTATTGACTATTTTACTAAAAACGTGAAATAATAACACGTGTCTTGTATACGTACCTTATAATTTAAACATAACAGTTTTGTCCGTGAAACACTTTTGCTCACGCTTGTAGCAAAAACCAAATTTGCTGAAAGTTTTCGATCACTAGAACCCCAGTTTCGCGCTGGAGAGGTGGTAATAATATTTTCCCACAGTTTTTCTCAATTTTACCCTCATATTTCAATGAAGTAAGTCAATATGAGCATTAATTCATATAAATCAGACTGTAATGCCGCCGCCTGCTTATGTAAAGTGCCTTATGTATGAAGTTTTATTGCATTATTCGACCTACGTACTTCACAAAATTGCAGTGCCGTTGGTAAAGTTAAGCCCTCAGCTGGATGAGGTAAGGAACAATTAAGCGACAAAACAGGCCGCATTGTTCGAGAAACGTTTGAGAAAGAGTTGTTGCAAAGAATATAGAACAATAGCTGACATGAATTCTACCTACGAGAACTTGTACCTAAACCTTTCCTGGGGAAATTAACGAGGGAAAATAAGGGATTTTTCTACAAAGTGACTAGAAGATACTAAAATGCCGTTGTTTATAACGAGTGTTGAATAATTTCTGATATTATTCTCTTTGCCAGCACCTCTTCTAATTTGGTTATATTTACAACAATTTAAGTCTAATATAGTGTCTTATATATTACTAGCGGCCCACCCCGACTTCGCACGGGTTATTACGACTATAAATTGAGATGTAATTATCCTATCTTCCAAATTGCACACGGTGTGCAAATCAAATTTAAAATTGGTTCAGTATTTTAGAAGTCCATCACGGACAAGGAACGTGACACGTAATTTTTATATAAAAGGATTTACAAAATCACAGCAAAAGCAAAACTCTGTTCCACGAGCTGCGTGTACCCAGACTTACCCGTTGGTCCTGTGGCGTATGCGTCACGTTTGAAACCCGAAGTCTACGATTCTGAGGGTTTGTTATCTATGACAAAACATTTAAAGTAGAAATCTGCGGGGCGATCACGTATCTTCTGTAGCAATGAAATTCTGATTGCAACAATCAAAAATGACAGTTTTGACATATTTTGTATCAATGAAAAGGACAGATAGGTAACAGACCTTCTTGTGCCCAAACGTTTGTCACCGACCGTTTTTTTCTTTTATACCTGAGACGATAACTGGCATATACATTGATCGAATTAAAATTTCGTTAAATCCATTCTACTAAAGCGTTTGTAATAACATATTATATATACAGGTTGTACTCCCATGGTCAGTATTTCCTTTGATTTCATATTATTATTATTCTAAAATCTAATTTTATTTTTTTAATCTAATTAAATCAAAATTTAAGTCCATTTTGACATTTATTTTAAAATAAAAGTAGTAATTTCTTCTTCCTCCCCGAACACAAATTAGCCCAAAATATATCTTCCTCCACTCCGCTTCAATTTTAGTGTGTAATGGCCAATGGGTATCTACACTTTGGATACTGCAACACATTTCATACGCTTGATATATCCTGTAAAATAAAACCAAATGTAATAAAGCGACTATGATATTTTTGTATTTTTTATGTTTTGTAATAACGCATGCTCTGTGGATAACATAAAAAAAAATAAAAAATACCAGAGACAAAATTTAAGTCATGAGCGGGAAAAAACTAAGTTTCTCCTCTCTCCGAATACCAAAAATAATAATAATAAGAAATTACTACTTGCATTTTAAAATATATGCCAATATAAACTTAATTTTTATTTATCTATTTATTTCTTAGGAAGACCAACAGTATAACACTAATAAATATATTATATATTATTATATAATATATAATAATCGCTCCTTTTACATCTGATACGTTGAATTCCCTAATAGAAAAGCATCCGCCCGCAACTGCAGGTCTCCACCTTCCCGAACCTCCTAT
The DNA here is from genome assembly GCA_963854805.1 of Plagodis dolabraria. Lineage (NCBI taxonomy): Eukaryota > Metazoa > Arthropoda > Insecta > Lepidoptera > Geometridae > Plagodis > Plagodis dolabraria. The sequence goes on from OY978444.1 coordinate 27,265,648, forward strand.
ACAAGACATTGTTGAGGTGACCCCACAGGATGTTTCTGCAGCCGTGGCATCTTTTTTAAGTGGCTCAGCCGGTGGCCTTGATGGCCTAACGCCTCAGCACTTAAAAGATATTTTATCTTTTAGTTCTGGTGAGGTAGGCGAGACACTTTTGAGAGATGTTACGGCTCTGGTTAATTTGATGTTGTCGGGTCAGGTCAACAATGAAATTACCGAAATTCTGTACGGTGCGAATTTATGTGCCCTAAATAAAAAAGATGGTGGTATTAGGCCTATAGCAGTAGGTACCACTTATCGTCGCCTCACAGCCAAATGCGGTTGTAGGAAAATGGTTGCTTTTTTAAGTAATCTTTTTCAACCACTGCAATTCGGTTTTGGTTCACAGGGTGGCTGTGAGGCTGCTGTACATTCACTTCGCACATTTCTTGATCAAAATTGTGGAGATGTGCTTTTGAAGGTGGATGTTAAAAATGCATTCAACTCTTTAGATAGAGGCACTCTTTTGACTGAAGTGAAAGATAAAATTCCGGAATTATACCCTTTTCTTTGGCAATGCTACGGCAAACCGTCAAAATTAACATACCAAAATAACGTTATTTTATCTTCTGTAGGATGTCAACAGGGTGATCCTCTGGGACCAGCCATCTTTAGCCTTGCGATCCACTCAATAATTCAACGTCTCCAATCAAAACTTAACGTTTGGTATTTGGATGACGGAACCTTAGGAGGCGATGCGAACACGGTTTTGGATGACTTGCGAGTACTTATAGACGATTTTCGTCTTATTGGCCTTGAACTAAATTTTTCCAAATGTGAACTTTTTGTTTGTGATACTTGTCCGGATAAAGTTTCGATTATTGAAAAATTCAACTTACTTGCACCTAATATAAAATTAGTAGAAAAAAGTTCGCTTCGTCTTTTGGGTTCACCGATTCTTGACGAATCTTTATCACCATTTGTCGAAGAACAAATTCAAAAGTTTAGAAATGCTTCTAGTAGATTATCCAAAATTAACGCCCATATGGCTTTTACAATTATAAGATTTTGCCTTTTCGTTCCTAAATTTACATACTATTTAAGATGTTGTCAGCTGTGGCAACACAGTGAGCTTTTGTTAAGCTTAGACAACTTAGTAAAAGATACGTTAGTGTCGGTTTTGAATGTTGAGATGGATGGGTGCAAGCTTCCCTCCCTGTGAGGTTGGGGGGCATAGGGATACGCAAAATTTCTAGTGTGGCATTACCAGCTTTTTTGTCTTCTGTACACAGTACACACAAATTAGTAGAAAAAATTCTTGCACGATCTTTAGGCTCTTTCGATGTAGCATATCTGGCTGAGGCCAAAAACACATGGAGACTGGCTTGTCCAAATACTGAATTCCCAAAAATGTTGTCATCTCAGAAACAGTGGGATCGGCCCCTTTGCGAGCTAACACGGAAAGATCTTTTAAATACGTGTTCTAGCATCGCAGATCGTGCTCGTATTCTCGCTGTTTCTGTGTGGGAATCTGGTCTTTGGTTACAGGCCATTCCTTCTTACAAAACTGGTAGCCTTATAGATCCATCCGCTTTTCGTCTAGCTATTAGCTTACGCTTGGGTGCAAGGTGTTGTGTTGCACATCACTGCCAGTGTGGTACTGCAGTTGATCAACTCGGTCACCATGGCCTCTCCTGCTCTCGAAGTGCTGGTCGAATTTCCCGCCACGCCAGCCTTAACGATATCATTCGCCGGGCTTTTACCAGCGCCAATGTTGCAGCTATTCTCGAACCGAATGGCCTGATGCGTGACGATGGTAAAAGACCTGACGGCATGACTCTGGTTCCGTGGAAGTTAGGACGGCCCTTAGTGTGGGACGCTACTTGCGTAGACACTTTAGCGCCGTCACATCTTTCTGAAACCAACGTGAGGGCTGGCGCTGCGGCTACTTCGGCGGAGCAACTCAAGCGGCGCAAATATGCCAACCTCGGTATGGGTTACATATTTGAGCCGTTTGGTGTAGAGACGTTGGGTCCGTGGGGACCGGGAGCTCATCGTATTTTCCAAAACCTATCTGAGCGCTTGGTCGATGCGACGCGTGATCAAAATGCTGGCACATATTTGGCTCAACGAATAAGCATTGCAATTCAACGGGGCAATGCTGCCAGCATGCTGGGCACGCTACCAACTTCCCAGTTGGTAGCGTGCCCAGCATGCTGGTGGGCTGGAGCATTTGTACTGCCTATGAGTCTGCTATGACTTGTAGTTTGTCTAAATGCTTTTATTGTAGTAGCTGTAGTGTTGTATATAGTTCATAGTATTTTGTTTAATAAAGGCATACCGCCGTTTAAAAAAAAAAAGTTTCACAAATAAAGTTTGTATAACAAATATCTTAAATATAACTAATGACAACAGATAACCAATTATAGGTCCTCACGGATAGCTATCTTATAAATGACATTCAAATAATGAACACTAGGATACAACTTAGTATAAACATTATGCTTATAATTATATTCAAACTGTTAGTCGGAGAACTCTCTGCTCAACAACCACCTAGCCGATGCAATTGCTTGTACCAAATAAGTCAAGGCCAACTCTCTTCAGCCAAACTCAAAGCAGCCGAGTCGGAAGTGATATCTGAGTGCGGAGTATCCACAGTGGAATGTAGCTTAACGCCAGAAGCTCTAAAGTTGCTAATAAGGCAAGAAATCAAGCAATCTATAAATGACTCAGTGGGCCATATAATCAAAGAGCAGCTGCAATCAATTAACGACTTGATTGGTGGATTTCAGATTTCACTGTCATCAATCGATGCTCAACTTGAGGCCTTAAACACAACGATAGCTGAAAAGGCCGCTATAATAAACCACCTTAAAGAGGAAAACGGGCATCTCCGGGAGAGTGTGAGGCGACTTGAAGAACATATTCGACAATCGGAACAACAATCCTTAACAAACGACGTGGACATCGTCAGAGTTCCAGAATGTAAAGGGGAAGCCACCATCCACGTCGTGTTGACTCTCGCACGAAAATTAGGAGTGCCCCTGACTGAGAGCGATGTGGTCAGCGCTGATAGGGTTGGAGCTGCGCGCGAAGAAGCGACGGGACGAGTGCGTGCGCGGCCGATCGCCGTGCGACTGGTGCGCCGCGCACAGCGGGATGACCTGTTACGAGCGGCACGAGTGCGCCGCGGCGCTACGACTGAAGGTACTGGCTTGGCCGGCGAGCCCCGCCGTTTCTATATAAATGAGCGCCTCACAAAAGAAAACAGGCAATTTTTCCTTAAGGCGCGAGAAATCGGAGCACGGCTAAAATGGAGATTTGTCTGGCCGAAGGACGGGAGGGTATACGCTCGTCAGCATCAAAGCGAAGAATCCCCTCGACATCGGCTGCGCTCTGAATCTGACCTAGCACGGGTTTTTGGAACCGATGTGGTTAGCTCCTCCTATGGAAATGCTGCGTCATAGACAATGTAAATGTTTAATGCATCTTCCGCTTCTCTCACATTTTATACCTAGGTATTTTGTTTCTGTAGATTCTACTTCAAACGTTATATTATATACAATATTTATAGATCTTCAACATGTTATCTTGCTGAGAATGATCATTTGGTATGATGTTTTAAAATGTGTAAAATATTATTTTATATGTAATCTTTCTTTTTGTGCTGTCATTTCACTGAATATGCTTTTAATACAATTCGTACGACAAAGTATGGACAACCATAGAAAATTCAAAGAACATATTGTAAAATTTAATGAACTTCTTTTGAAAAATATTACAAACTATAATTCAAGATCTAAGTTAAGTTTTTTGTGCCATAGTACTCATGTTTCCCTAAAATCAGGGTATATTATTTTAATACCTGTAATTATTACTCACGCGAGTCACCTCGGTGTCATGTTTATACAATTACGAAAATGTAATTTTTTTGAAAATGGCATCTACAACTAAATTTTGTTCGTTAGCTCTTTACAACGCAGGATCTTTAGCCACGGGACATAATGATTTTCTTATGGCAATGGATAATTTTAATAGTGACTTTGTCGCAATCAATGAGACTTGGATCAAAACTGGCGAACAAGCGCTCGCGCCTAAGGTACCAGGCTATAATTTTCGACACACCCCGCGTCCGTTACATATGTGTAAAGGAAGGGGAGGAGGCGTGGGATTTTATGTCAGGCGTGGCATAAAAGTCCGAAAAATTGATGTTCCTGATGCGCAGATAGAGCAAATGTGGCTGTCGGTAAATATTAACAGATTGCGTATAGCAATTGGGACTGCGTATCGTGCACAATGGGTCAACATAGACATGTTCATTGACTCATTGACTGATTCTGTTGCACATCTGTACAGATATGATGGCATTGTTATTTTAGGTGACTTCAATATTAATGTGTTGGATCAGAGCAGCAATGGATATGCCAAGCTAAACCAGTTTTTAAATTACACGGGTTTGTCACAAGTTGTAGCTTCACCAACACATTTTACAGATAATAGTGCCACTCTTATCGATTTAATTTGCACAGACTGCCGAGTCCGTAATGTTAGTGTGAATAATATTACTAGTAAAACTGGTCATTCATTTGTATCAGCAATTTTAAATATAAAAAGAGATAAAATACCTCCTAAAACAATAGTTTATAGACCACTCAAGAACATAGATCGTAAGATGTTCGATGACGATCTCTCGTCTCTGTGCTGGCATTTTACTGATTTAGTTTCTGTTGATGTGATGGTGGATGCTTTAACAACATCTTTAATTTCTCTATTTAATAATCATGCTCCGTGTAGAAAAATAAAAATAAAAGATAAACAGCTACCTTGGATTACAGATACAGTGAAGATCATGATGAAATATCGTAACGAGGCGCATGATAAATATTGTAAGACCAAGTTAGATACTGATCGAACACAATATAAAAATTTAAAATCATTTGTAGATCAAAGTATTTATTACGAAACACGCGCTTATTATGAGTTTCGCATTAATTCAGAAGTTCGAAATGAAAAGAAACTTTGGAAAAACCTGAGAGAAGATGTTCTGCCCCCCAAAAATGATAATTTTTTACCTGACCATTTCAACCAACCTGACGTCATAAATGACCACTTTTTGAATGTTCCGGGAACTAACACAATCCCCATATCCAACATGACTTTTTTCGAATTTAACAAACATAATGATGAATCATTTTCCCTTCAAACCATAACTGATCATGAAATCGCCAACATTCTTATGTCAATCAAAACTAATGCTCGAGGAGTGGACGGATTGTCCATGGACATGGTCTTGTTATCTTTGCCACACACCTTGTCATTAATAACCAGTATAGTTATTAAGTCCATATCTACTTCCACTTACCCCAGTGAATGGAAAATCGCTTCAGTTAACCCAATACCAAAGGTCTCAAATCCGGCTGACATTAAGGATTTAAGACCAATTAGCATACTTCCAGTTCTCTCGAAGGTTCTGGAAAAGGTGGTATACAATCAACTTATTCGGTTTGTGGAACGTAACAATATCTTACCTGATGTTCAGTCGGGCTTCAGGAAAGGCAGAGGAACAATGACCGCTTTGCTGGATGTTGTCGACAACATACTTGCAGAGCAAGACCGAGGTTTCGCCACAATTTTAGTACTGCTTGATTTTTCTAGGGCATTTGACTCTATAAATGTTCCTCTACTTCTCTCAAAGCTGGCGTTCTATGGAGTTGACCAACCATCAATAAAATGGTTTGATAGTTATTTGAAAAACCGATCTCAGTATGTTAAAATTACTCGTGAAGATGGGTCACAGCTATTGTCGACGGTGAAAACTTTTAATCGTGGCGTGCCACAAGGGTCTATTCTTGGTCCACTGCTCTTCATAATTTACAGTGCTGACATCTGCTGGCAAATACATCACTGTAAATATCACATCTATGCAGATGATTTGCAATTATATTTACCGGTGCGCCCTGAAGATGTTCTTGTTGAAGTAAAAAAGATAAATGAGGATCTAGGTCGAATTGCCATTTGGTCCCAAAACAATGCTTTAGTTTTAAACCCGTCTAAATCTAAATTCATGGTTCTAGGCTCAAAGCGCTTGATCACTGACATTGAAAAACAAACTTATGACGTAAATATACTAGGTCAAAGTATAGATCAGGTGAATGAAGCCAAAAATCTGGGTATTTTATTTGATAGTTCCCTTCGTTTTGAAAACCATATACTAAATCTTGTGAAAAGCTGTTTTTTCAGATTATGCGGTAGTTTTATTTACCTATATAAATTATTATATTAAAGAAAAGAAAATATTATTGAAGTTTAAATTATATTGTTTCATTATTTTGGTGATTCACAAAATATAGCAAAGTACCTACCCTCTTTCCTTGAGGGTAAGTTTAATTAGCAAGAAAGTCTTTCAAACAATACTCGCTAGCTTTTGTGAGAATGTTCAACCCTATTTTGAAACGCGTTGAAATTTTCCATTAACATGTATAAAAAAGTACCCAGATACTTATCTGCGGCGAGCCAATTCAAAGGAACCCTACCTTCTCTTTCTCCAATCTTGCGAAAACCTTAAACTAGGTCCCGGACAATAGCTTAAGCACACAAGTCTCATTATGTAAACACAATATTACGGACAACCCTGTGTTTTTCAGGCGCCAGCGACGCTCGAAAGCGAAAAGGAAAAACGGAGCGTGCCCGAACAAAGAGTCCCACACAATGGGTGGCGAACAATGCCAACTAGAGCCTTGCTTGTACCATTCGGAGATAAAGACGGATATCGATGAGTGGCAACCCTAAGAGAGTGGGCTGGTGACGATGATTGTTTGCGATGACAACCCTTGAGTCCTTATAGGTACAGGTGACACAAGATCAATCGTCTGACATAACCATTCATCCATGTATGCCAGATTTGTATTTGTGTAGGTCAATTTATTACGCTACTAGGTAGGTACTACCTATTGTTTCCATATGAAACACGATAGGATAACTATTCGGAATAAGGCCATCCATTCTTACATCTGGAGGTTGATGGTGATTATTGTCAATTCTGTCACGAATTCACCCGCGTAAAATAAGTTTAATTTGCGCTCTCTTTGAAATCATTTTTTTAGATCCTAAAAAAATTTTCTTGTATTGAAAAAGTATCAATAATTGCTAGCTTCTATAATATACATAGGACCTCGCTGAATTCGAAAATTAAATTACTTGACCTTCGCAGTGTTTCGGCATTCGATATATAACAATTTGTATCTGCATTTGATAATCAGTTTTTTTACTACCTACCTACTTATATTTTTTTAGTGTGACATAAACCTTATTCTTGTCATTTTAAAAAAAACTAAATTTTGACCGGTTTTATCGTTTCACTACTGCTTGCTCCAGAGATTTTTTAAGAGATTCAATATCGCCGTGTCGCTTAGAGCAAGAAATGTTACGATCGTAATTTTGATACACATAAACAAGCGTTACTAAATATAACAACAATATAGTTATTATAGAGTTCATGACTTAGCTTGTATGTATTAATAATCATTTAGGCCTGTTTTGACAAATTTTGAAATCCTTTTTTTTGCTGCCTGTTGGGCCCTCTGGTAACTGGTAGGTGCCTGGAGCATCTGGACTGCGTGTAGGTCCGCAATGGCCTTAAGGTTGCCTAAATGAATTCGTTATAGTAGCTGGAATATCTAATCTAATATCTTTATAATATAGTTTGTAGTGTATCGTAACCAAAGGCACAACGGCAGTAAAAAATATTTAATGAATCATCATATATATTTTAGAAAACCGTTTAGTACAATTTAAAAAAAATATAAGTATAAATAGTGACAAGTTCGCCTAATATTCCTGCTAAGCTGACGTTACGTCATAAACGCCACGTAACAATTTTACCGAAATAAATTTGGACGTGTTTTGTGTCTACACGAAGGATTATCGGAAGGATGACTCTTCGAGCTGTTGTGTGGACCTATTCAGTTGTCTTAAAAAAAAACAACTTATGGACACACACACACATTTATTTTATTTGAAAAATAAAATTATTAATTTACACTTGACTTTAAAAGTTCCCGCAACTCACTTTTGGTACTAATTTGGGCAGAGGTTTCACCTGAAGGGTATATTGGTACTGAGTCTGGTGACTCCTGGAGTTATCACAATAAATCTGAGCGCTTAATTTTGGAAGCCACCATTTATATAGACAAAAATACTGCTGACCCCGCGTAAATAGGTTTGTGAGGGATTCGGGCCTAGGTCAGCAATATATTAGGTGTAACAGAGCGCACTATCGAGAATACGTTATAATCATGCACGTATTACCATTACTCTAATTATTTATTTCTACATTTTGTACTTTGTTTAATGACGTTATGAGGAAAATATTTAATAATGTTGGGTGGCAATTTCATAAGGTCTTCAAACAAGCTCCATCATCTGGTAGAATAAATAGACTAAAAATTACACTCATAGTAAGGATTCCCGTTATTTCTAATTCGAATTATTGAGCATATTCATAACAATGCGACGAGTTCGACAAAGACAAGACGCGATGAAATCTTTGATTATACAGTAGGCACCAGAAACTTTTCCACCGCACCGCTGTCAAAGGCAAAGGGCCTCCGTATTAAAATCGAAGCGTCACTTAGAACAGCACATCCGCCAGCTCAGCACTAACGACTCGGTCCACAACAATGTGCCCTCTAAAGAGCTCCGAACAATCGAATGAAGACAATAAGCAGCGATACTCCGAGACAAAAAGAGGCGAAATAAAGGCTCACTTGTTTCCTGGCCGCATTGTGAGGAACGGGAGAGGGCAGAGACAAAAGCGTAATGTGCCACGGGCCCAAACAATGGCGCTCGGCTATTATTGTTACTGTAGCGAGCTTTGGAATATGTAGCGTTGGCTGCGAACTTGACATGGTGCGGTGGCCTTGCTGCCGCGGTGAGCCCGCTTTGTGCGAATCTGTAAGCCGGATTGATTTCTAGATACCAAACCGTTCCTACTGCGTTATCGCAACTGTGACAGGATTTGATATATCTATAAAGATCGTGGAATGTTTATGCAGTTCAAGACTAACTGTAAAGAGATTGTATCTTTCCCTTGCTTCATTAGTACAATGACATTCAAATTGTCGCTCATCTGAAATACAGTGTTAGGTATATGCCAATGTTATTTACCAATACCGACTTTAACTTCATTTACGAGTTTATGAGTCATCACGAGGCAAGTACTTGAATTTCACCAAAATCAAACTAAACCATTGACCTACATATACTAGACGCGACATCTCAAACGAAAATAGTCGACCGGTGCAAGTATGCTAGCCGTCATACTCTCCCCCACAAGCAGTTGGGCACTCGTAGAGATTACACGCGCTTTACGTTCCAAAATTGTGTATTCAAAATACACAATTGATAATACACAATATTCGAACGTAAAGCGCGTGTAATCTCTACGAGTGCCCAACTGCGTGTGGGGGAGAATATGCCGGCCAGCATACTTGCACCGGTCGACTATTTTCGTTTGAGATGTCGCGTCTAGTATATGTAGGTCAATGAACTAAACTTGAAATATTATGATGCCATGAGCACAAAGGCTGTATATATGTGCAGTGGAACCAGGACCAGAAAAGTGAGTCTGCGACAAAATGACTAATGTAAAAAAACAACTTTTATTCGAAACTACCTTGGACTGTGCCCTTGTGCATGCATGGTGGTAAAATGTGAAGGCTCATCTTAACGCTTACCTACCAAAATGCTCACTTCGATGCTAACACATTGTACACAAGTTATACCTATTTACCATACTTGATCACATCATCACTTACCAACAGATGAGATGGTGGTCAAATTAGTGTAGGTGTAAACAATTTTTCAAAGACAAATCCTTTTTTTGTGAGCGGGTGAACCTATAATATAGTAATTTGTGTGAAGTAAGCACAAAATAATAATAAATAAAATTAATATAAATATATGTTTATTATTATATGATTTACCGATACCGATATGTAACGGTTAAAACGCTAATAAAAGCTAAATTTATTTAGATAGTAGATAGTAATATTTAGAGTATGCGATACAGCGATGGTTAGATTGCGTTCAGTTCGGGTGAACAATGCAAGAAAGCTGATTAACACCAAAAGAAAACGTAAATTAAGTTGTCCCTCATGATTAGATTTTACTATTTTATTGTTATATTTTCCGATACATGAAAGATTGAGATACTTATATACGTTACCGTGATTTTGAGTCAATTTTGTAATTTTACTCTATAGAGAAAACTTCAAGGAAACATGTTCCGAAATTTATTTGGCTACTGGAAAATATGATCAAATTTCATATTCTATTCTTACTACTGAAAACTTAAATCACTTTGCAAAAAACTATACAAGAAAGCTACGAGTATGTAGTACTCGTCTTAGCTATTATCAATGTATGGGTACGTAATATAGTACTTGAAACATACTAAAATCAACTAATTTCTGCTGTAGTGGAAGTTTCGTTATACGAGGTTGACAATGACAATTATTTGCCCTTTCATTTGAACATCAAAATTCACAACTAATATTACATATTTAGTCAAAATACTATAATTACCTTCAAAATTCCTTATCCTCACAGCCTGCTCAAAACAGGAGCAGGACCAACTGAACGCATAGAACGCTTATTCGCTACTATGGAATTCTGTTCCACTCCTTCGCAAAGCTTTATTGGGAACGTTGAAGAATTACATAAAAACAAACAACTTCATAGGTTGACTACAGCTATGAAGGAAATGATACTTACAATTCTGGATTTTCCGCGTTGTCAAGCATCTGAAACAAAGGTCAAATTAGGCATCTTTAAAAGATCCTAACTTAAGAGTAAATATTTTTCATGTGTAATATATTATTCTCAAAAATGGTATGTAATGTTGCCATAACATCTCTAGAAAGTATCCAGAAAGTGAACTCTACTGGAGGCTTATTCACAACTGTCCAGTAAGAAGCGAGATTTTAAATTTGGAATCTCAAACTGTCGAGTAAGTGAGTATGTAATTAATTTATTGGACAGTAGGTTTAGATCTGCTTAGAAAAGAAATGTAATATTTATATAACACGTAGACTCGTAAACATTCAGATTATCGCGGTTTCGGCGGGAAAATTTAGTATGTGTTATATTTTCAATATCATTGCAATGATTTATCAAACTAGTGTCTAACTACAAATTCCACATGGGTTCCCATGTTAATATTATTTCAAGAATGACATATTATGTGCGTATAGTATTCGAGCGTCCTTCCTAGTCTCGTGCACGCCATGCGTCTGTTCCCTCCGTGTAATCTACGTATCTAATATAAAGTGTTCTATAAATCCTCACCATAAACGACGAGTAAAACCGTTTCTAGATAAGCCTAAACAAAAATACATCGTTACGATACGTATATTTCTTCGGATATTGAAAAGATAAAGACACTTTGAATCAATTTCCCTACACTAATTGTATAAGACTCTCATATGTCCAGTGTGGGGAAGGCCTCCGGAGCATCATTTCGTTATCGGGTCAAAAGGGAAGGGCCGCACGTTTGATCTCTCAGCTTTATGATTTCTGCAGAGCCTGCGGTCGCGGCCGCACAGTGAGCTGTTTCACACACAGAACTTGAAGTGTTACACAGGTTAAATAATAGTATCCATATATAATGATGCCAGTTAGTGAAGGTAGATTTGAATAGATTTGTCTGTTAGTCCGTCGATTATTGTATTGGGACAAGTGATTAATTCTATAGTTCAATCTACGAATAAATACTCGTATGTATAAATTGCGCTCAATGACGATCTTATATCATAGATCTTAGCATGCAGTAAGTGATGTGTCATGAAGTATGTAAAGTATAAGTGATACCCAATGGCCCAACTACTCGGATGTTTCTAGCTTATAAAATATATTCCCGGTTATCTTATACTTCATTAATATTTAATAAATTGAGTAAATTAATATTGTAGGTGAAAGTGTATATGTGTTTGTTACTATGACGTTGACGCTTTAACTAAGTGTATATCCTCTAACTTAACTATGTAATGACTGATTGGTTCTTGGTGAAATTTCAATGAAAAGTAGTAATATTTACTTTACATTCAAACATTTTTGGGTTCTGTTTGCACAAAATTTGCTTTGTCGATGTATCAATTGTTTTGTAGTTCCCTTGGAAATGCGATATGAACACACCGCACTCTGGCGACGTCTCAAGCAATATCCGGCCGTGTTAGAATATTTAGAAAGCTTTCTAGGTATTACTTACCATTAACCATATTAGTAACCATTCAAGTATCTATCTATCAAATCGCATCTATGTAAAACACATAACACGAGTATATTCTGCGGTAATAGAGGAAAAATATCTAGATATGTACCTAAGGTTTATTTCTTTCATAATATAATTTTATTTGACCACTGTGCACCCCACGCTCCGCCGAAGCTGAATAGCCGGCCGCAGTGCGGGGGGTGGATCTAGAAATTTTCAAGGCATACGAAAACGTATCAAAATTCAATCTTTTACCGCTGCCTCTATACCGCAGTTCGTGCAGTCGCAGTCGATTATTAAAATTGAATTTCGTCGGTCACAGTTGTTTTGAATATGAATAACCGAGATGTTGTCTGTATTTTTCAATTTAGATACCATCAAAGTCGCAATCAAATTCTAAGCAAGTGTTAATAGAAGAATCCGACGTGAAAATACTTGACATTATGTATATACAATTACTTAAATTTCGAAAATGTGTCATGTTATTACGGAAATAAAATAACTTCCAAATTCTGTTATGTCACTAAATCAATAAAATTAAAAATCAAAATCTTTGTCACTATTGTCAGTAAGTAAGGACTATTTCATACCCTGCTGTAGGATGTCGTAAACGTCGAATGAGCAGCATGCCTCTTCAATGGACAAGTGATTAACATAATTAGGTAAGGGTTTAAAGTATTTCATTGCCCCAAGCGACATACAACAGCATTTTTATATTATATTCTCCGGATATTCTCAAATAAAGTCAAATTTATAGGGCCTTACCATCTTATTGCCCCCTTTAGCCGAAAAGCAGCGGATATACAAGCTTTCCCTAGGACGGTGGGCGTCAGGAACGCGCCCTGTCATTAACCTGAAGAGTGAACTTTTTCACTATATCTACTAATGTTATATTTTGTGCTGTTAAAGGAAATAGTCATATCATACCAACCCACATAATTAAGTTTCAAAGGTGATGATGTCGAAATAGTCACACAATCACTGTTCTCTGTTTTATCCACATTTGTGATATTATTAGAACTTTAAATTAACAACTGCTTCGGTGGTTGTGTAATAATATTAGCTAATGCTTTGGATTTTCGAAGTTTTGGGGTCGGACAGTCAATGAGTTTCTCTGACCAATACATTTTAGTATCGTTCCTGAGCGGCATCTATATTGCGGCAGATATATTTTGGGCACATATGAGGACGTCCTCATGTTCACTCACGGATGATGACATTCACGTACCGGGCACCATGCCCGGTAGTGAATGAAATAATGTGAAAAAAAATTTAAAAAACTATAATAAATAAATAGTAATTTTGATATTCGTAAATTCGAAAGTATGTCCCAATTCAACTTGTGAGCGGATACAACGTGTGACACGTATAGAGGAAATAATTCATATAAAATACCGAATTCCCTGTTTCCTAATTAGCTTATTAAATAAAAATAAATAAACTATTGTACTCTACTCTGGGGTGCCGGGTAAGAATTGCATCCCCATGTCATCCTGTGGGTGTCGTAAGAGGCGACTAAGGGAAGACTACTGGAAGTTGGGCAGCAGCGCCTTCTAAAGAACTGCCAACTTACACTGCGATCCCCAAGACGCCTGCCAAGCGTGGGGATTATGGAGGCGTTGTTCAGCAGTGAACGATCCGGCTGTTACAGTACTCTACTCAATGAGGTCTAGACGATGGCGGCCCACATGCTAAGGAGCATAAATGTATATTTTTTCCGGTTACCTTCTAATTATAATAATATTCCTAAATAGTAAGTTATTTTGTAATCCCTTAGGATACAGGAAAATCATCCTAATCAGTACTTCAGTACTATCAGTACTCAGTACTATAATATTATAAATGTGAAAGTAACTCTGTCTGTCTGTCTGTTACGCTTTCACGCCAAAACTACGGGACCGATTTGAATGAAATTTGGTATGGAAATAGTTTGAGACCCGGGAAAAAACATAGGATAGTTTTTATCCAACTGCGCAAAAAGAGGTTAATGTTTTTGCGCGATAACCGACATACGCGCGGGCGGAGCCGCGACCGGAAAGCTAGTATCAAATAAAAACCATCTATTAGCACAACAAAATAAATACGTTGTGTATGTACCTTCCAAATTACAACGATGTACCTAATATTATTTTTAATTAATGTTCACATTTAAGTGACTGTACTGTCTTGTAATGAGAATATATATCTTTAAACCTAACCTAAACCTAAAGCCATTATATTAAAAAGCATTAAAAGTAAGTTCAGCAACCAAATAGATTTTGAGCAATTTACCAGCTATTGCAGTTCTATAGGCAGCTAATGCTAATGCTCTATTGGCTTATACCCAGCTGCTTAGCTGAATTATCCCATTGAATTGCAATGTTGATCCCCACAATCATAGACATTATTGTCTGTACTGACGACTTCGTGAAAGTCGCTGGTAGCCAATGGTTACAAGCGGCTAATAGCCGTTCTTTGTGGCGCTCTATGGGGGAGGCCTTTGTTCAACAGTGGACGTCTTCCGGCTGATGATGATGATGCTCTCTCTCTTCTGTATGTCTTTATCGTATTGTCCGTCCGTATATCACAGGTCCCCGTTAGTGGTAAAGGTCTCTCATCTAAAATTTGGTTTATTTTCAGGAGAACACAAAACCAAAATATACAAATATAATAATGTAGGTACCGTGAAAGTAAGATGAACAAATGTTTGTCATCGTGTAGAACTTATTTATACATATTACCTAGAGGGCTTTTTTATTAATTAATACCTTCAATTATGACAAATAAGGGGGCTTTCAAAGCTGACAGTTTATTATTACATCTTTATTCAGGAGTCTATTTAAAAAAAGAAACTATAGTTAAAAATTATATGTTAACTTATTTATCCTCACTTATCATATAGCTATTATTTAACATGTAGGTAGTAGATAAGACCAAAACAAATATATTTTCTGTCTCGAGTTAATGAAGTATGGAACCATGTTAATACGAGGCGAGGTTCGTACATAACCAATTTTATAACCATTATAACATATCTGCCGTAGTGGTTCCTGCCTGATTAAATTTCGCTATGGACATGACAGCGGGGGATCCTTTGTCCCTTTTATTCATATGCCAACTTTGGACGAGTGCAATTTTAACGGACTCAACTTTATTGTGCTTCAAAAACAATGGGTGTATTTGCGATGCTATAGACTGGCAGCACTGCGTAGGTGAAGTTGCTATTGTAGAAATGTATTTATTTCGTTATATACGGATACCAGTAGTATGGTCAGCCAGACGCAGGGCAAGGGTTTTCCTTTTGTGATTGTCTACTGTACTGTACTAGCCCGATCGTCCACTGCTTAACACTGCCTTTCCTATTAAAGGGGGGTTTGCCGCAATCTCCACGCTAGGCAGATGGATTGGGGATGGCATTGTAAGATGGTATTTTTTCAGAAGACTGCTGCACAACCCAGACCCATCCTAGCGTAGAGTGAAAGAAGCGGTCACTCTAGGCCACCTGGCGGCTAAAACAAAATTTTGATGAGACCTTTGGAAAAGCTCGGATTGCATGGCAGGCGGGGCTTACTTGTGTGATGATGATATTGTAAATTATGTTCAGTATTTTTATAATTATTTGTATTATTTTTAGATTTACAAATAAGTATAAGTTGCTGATTTGTCTATTATCGAATATGTCAATTACCAGTAAGTCTATTGATTAAGTACTATGCTGCCTTCTGATTGGTCGGCCCCACCTATCTGGATATCTTCCGATGACTTCGAATAAATTGTATCAAGGTTTGTATCTGAGGTGTTTGATTTTATCACACTTGCGTTGTTTGTAGCCAACTAATCAAATTAATGTTTTATATAACCGGCTGTACTCACGCGTATTGGTCGAGATTGTTGACCTAGGTTTCGGGCATGTCCCACTAATCAAGGCAATATTTATGAAAGAAAGCTAGGGAATGCAGCATGATCCAAAAATAACCATGCTCATTTTAACCTGTTCCTTCTATTCGCATACCTACATGTATTCAGATTTCCATATTTGTACACCAGTGGACTGGTTGACTGTAGAGAACTAAATTTATCTTAAGAACTATTTGTACCTACTTTCAACAAATAAATATTTGAATTGAATTGAATACATAGCCGAGCGTTAAAGGAATAGATTGAGAAAAGCGTGGTGATTTTTGTTTTACTTCTATCGCAAGCTATGCTCCATCTGCTTCCTTATTGCTTCATATGAGACTTAATGACTATATGTTTCAGGCTGACGGTCGCAGTGCAGTTGGCCCATCGTGACGAACTGCACCTGTTATAGGCAGAGGATACCGCTTAACACCAGGTGGACCTTGCGCATGTTCCATCTAGATAGGATAAATAGAAAAATATATTCATCATACATGTTTTGGTTTCTTGTAAAAGAATCGTTAGGTTAAGGTTATTCTAATAACGTCTGTCACGGAGAATTTATTTTTTTAAGGACGTAATAACAAAATATCCTACTTTTTAGGTAAAAATTGCTGATCATTGCTAACAGGTAAAAATATTGCAATAATACTAAAAGAAAAATAATTTCTTTGCCTTTATAGGAAGCAAAAAAAATATCTAGGTTTCTTATGTTATCTCCACATAAATAGATATTTTTTAGCGCTTTTTGTTAGCCATTCTGTACCGATCAGCAAAGCTGAGCAACGTCTGCCGCAGTTATAAGTTGGATGGGTGACCGCCGGTGACATTACTACTGAGCGCTTCCGTGCTTCGGAGGGCACGTTAAGTCCTCGGTCCAGGTTGTTGTCTTAGGATGGCAGTCGTTATAGCATGGTGGTCGGGCATTTTGTGAATGCCGCCTGGCTAGATACCACCCTCAAGTAGAACATCTGTCGCCAAGCACCTAACGGTGTGTTCCGGCAGCTGTCCTTGAGAGCCAGTAATTCTAGGTTAGCCTGAACAACATCTTCGACCACATCATCACTTACCATCAGGTGAGATAGTGGTCAAAGGCTAACATATAAGGCATAAAAAAAACAAAAAAGAAACTCCGCCGCAAGTACGAGTACATATGGCAAAAAATACCGAGAAGGAGTATGTTTAGGTACTGACTGAGCGTCCGTCAATTGTATTTTCAACTAAAGAGCATTATTACTGTGTAGTCATTATATTCAGCTTGAATATTGAGGGGAAACATATTAATAGCAAGTTTTATTTTTAAAAAATACGAATAATTTGCCTATTGCGTTGATTCTCCATACAATAAATAGACGCGCACTTGTGACCAGCCGTCATTCAACGCCATAGAGAAAAGTAATACACCGCCTCAACGCACGTCAGCGATTTTGGGTAGATGTATGTATCACTTTGCAGAAAAATTACAGGTTACGTTATATTCCCAAGTAGAAAATCTGTCGCCAAGCAGTAATGTCTACGAATACGTATTTTTGGCGTGAAGTATTTTGATACTTGGATGAAGAAAAAAAACCCGTACCCTACTCTTTAAATATAATTAAACAAGCTTTCCAGGCACGGCTCCGCCCGCGAGTATGTCGGTTATCGCGCAAAAAAATTAACCTCTTTTTGCGCAGTTGGATAAAAACTATCCTATGTCTTTTCCCGGGTCTCAAACTATTTCCATACCAAATTTCATTCAAATCGGTCCAGTAGTTTTGGCGTGAAAACGTAACAGACAGACCGACAGAGTTACTTTCGCATTTATAATATTAGTACTGATAAAATAAATAATTAAGGGGGCTCCCTTACAATAAAATAGGTTTTCGCCGTTTATTTGCTAAAAATAATAATAATAAAAACAGGTAGAAACTTGAAATATTCACCGTAAATATACAAGTTATATAGTTGTATATTTACAATAAAAATAAACAATTAGGTAGATTAAAATAAATTAAATGGTACGGAACCCTTCGTGAGCGAGCCCCACTTGCACTTGGCCGGTTTTTTATTAAATAGCAAAAATGTCTAATTTAACATTATACATTTTATATTATTATATATATTATTATTATTTTATATTATATATTATTATATAACTTAGTTAGTACCCATGACATTTTTATAGAACCTTATTTGCCTCAAGGGTTAGCAAAGGAACGCTGTCGTAGAGTAGGTACTTACTATTATACCGTATTTAAGTTTATATGATTGAGGTGAGCATATTCTGTACATAGACTCCTGAGGTCTGATCATGGAAAAGAACTACATCGTTGGGATCTTCGCGTGCGTAAAGCAAGTATGCCATGTCTAGGCTTATTTAGTTGGGCTCAGTAACCATAATAATATTCTGTATATGAAATACTGAGTTCTGATGAAAATGGACAAGAAAAACATCAAATGGAACGCTGGGAGGGCACATAGACATTTCCTTAGTGTTGATAAAACAATTAATCCTTAGGTGGAGTTTGATGAGAGAGAGACGAATTGATTTTTGGAATAGAACGGGAAATATTGAAAAACTGGGTTCCTATTTGTGTTGTTAGATGGGAACTACCCTTCGTATTGTCTTTTAGCTTCCTCTAGTCGAGGACCTTAAAATCTTTGCTTAGTAAAGCGAATTCTATAGATACACACAAAAAAATATGTTTGTTTTCTTACCGGCGACAGTATAAGTATATATATATATATATATACATACATATACATATTTGAAGCGCTCGTAGCGAAGTTTGCTTAACCATTCTGAATCGATCAGCAAAGTTAATCAACGTCCGCCGCGGTCATGAGTTGGATGGGTGACCGCTGGTGACATTACTACTGAGCGCTTCCGTGCTTCGGAGGGCACGTTAAGCCGTCGGTCCCGGTTGTTGTCTTAGGATGGCAGTCGTTACAGCATGGTGGTAGGGCACTTTGCGAATGCCCGCCTGGCTAGCTACCACCCTCAAGTTGAAAATATGTCGCCAAGCACCTAACGGTGTGTTCCGGCAGCTGTCCTTGAGAGCCAGTAATTCTAGGTTAGCCTGAACAACATCTTCGACCACATCATCACTTACCATCAGGTGAGATAGTGGTCAAAGGCTAACCTATCAAGCATAAAAAATAAAAAAAAATAAAAAAAACATACACATATGTATTTATAGACACTAGCATAAGAGCAGATGGAAAAATTAGTTATTAATTAAATAAATTCGTTTTAATTAGGTACTTTGAAAAAATCATTTTATACAGTATTAACACCCTCATGCTTAACGCATATCAGCTTTACAACCTTTGGTTATGTCTCGATGACTTAGTTAGTTACGTCTGTTATAGAAGAAAGGTAGTACAACGCCGTTGTAATAAACAGAAGATGCGGGTTCAATCTCCGCCAAGACCATCAACTTGGCGCTCTTAAATTTAATGTAAATACAGCCATTCATGTCCATAATAACGCTAAGGTCAACATTGCCGAGTCACTATCACGGACAATAGACGATAGTGGTTCGAAATTCAGGTTCGCTCCTATTGTAATGAATTAATTAATAAAATCGGGGTGGCGGCAGCGGGGTAGCCATTGTCCACCCTAGGATGGATCTCATTAACCAGTCATTGTGATGCGTAACAATGGATGACCAGCACCTAAGGCCACGTCATCTTTGCCAAAATTAATTGAATATCAGTGCAATGTTTAATCTGATTTTAAATGTCCTGTTTACGGTTAATATTATATCTGATTAATTTTGATCTCTTGATTCGGTTACTGCTTATGTGGCGCTCTGTATCGTTCGAGCTTTTATTAATATCTAGCTGCACTCCACAGTTTCAGCCGTGTAAACAATAATGGACCTTGATGATAATTATGAAAGTATCAAATATATAGTAGGTATCTAAATTATAAAATTATTCCGAGTGTCATCCAAATCGGTTCATACATTTTTCCGTGACAAAGTAACAAACATACACACTCACATCCTCACTTATATAGCTGATAGGCTAGGTTTTGACCACTATCTCACCTGATGGTACGTGATGATGTGGTTGAATATATTGTTCAGGCTAACCTAGAATTCAAGAACAGCTGCCGAAACACGGTTAGGTGCTTGGCGACAGTTTTTCTACTTGTAGATAGCAAGGCGGAAATTCGCAAATTTAGGCTAACCTAGAATTACTGGTTCTTAAGGACAGCTGTCGGAACACACGTTTAGATGCTTGGTGACAGATTTTCTACTTGAGGGTGGTAGATAGCAAGGCGGAAATTCGCAAATTTAGGCTAACCTAGAATTACTGGTTCTTAACGACAGCTGTCGGAACACACGTTTAGATGCTTGGTGACAGATTTTCTACTTGAAGCTGGTAGCTAGCCAAGGAAAATGCCCTACCACCATGCAAATAACAAACTTTCACAGTTATAATATTAGAGTAATCTCATACGATAGCCTACCAGTTGATTTAAATAACTTAAACAACATGATTGAATACACAAAAAGAATAAAGAGCAAGGTTAAAATTGCCGCTTAGTTAATTGGTAAGGCTTTGGTAATTGGCACCCTTTCCTATCTATCCAGAAATACTCATCTTATTCATCTCATACGACTGTTTTAGTCATTCACGCGTCTCCTGTGGTTCAGACAAATTATATGTTTATATTGATCTATTATCAAAGTTAAAATATGCACACTAATTAGCATAACAATTCATAATGCTTATTATATACATATATGAGTATATATATGTTTATTCGAAAGAAATATACGTCGTAGCACATCGTAAACTGCTGCTACGAAGTGCTACAAAACCATAAGTTTTAGAATTTTAGGTTTTACTAAGGAATCTTTACCCATAAGGAATTCTTGATGAAGTAGTAAACTGCATAATATGTTTATTCTCCCTCTCCCAATTGTGCCAGGCATGTCTAAGTTAGAATAAATCGGTGTTCAATTACACAGCCGATCAAATAAGTTCATACCGACATTTTTGTTGAGTTGAGGCATTAATTAGCCATGAATTGAAAACATTAACGTCTTATAAAAGTAAATTTTAGCTTCTAGTCTAGCTTGTGTAGTACTCGTATTATTCTATGGCCGAGCTAAATCACGCCAGCAATACGAGCGAATTCAAAACATTCGCATTTATCATAAGTATCAGAAAGAATAGAATAGCGTAGACAATGTAAGATACTGACAAAAGGATAGGCCATATTGCTAGTATTTTACAAAGTTTTTGTTGTTAGTAATTTTAAAATGTGGGAAAATTTAATTGTATGTAGAAATGTGTGTGCCGATAAAAGCACTTTGCAGTATTTACTTTCTTGGTTTTTTTTTCAAGAAAGTTTGTCATGATGTTGTCTTAGGTTTTCGCGATTATTACACATAGTAATTAAATAATTTTGAACGATTTTAGTCACAATCACTGCAAAGTTTTTGAAACGTCGGAAAAAAAATAATGATAAATATACGCCCTTTAAACCGTTTAGAGTTGTTTAATTACTAAGAGTGAGTGTGAGATAAAGTACTTTAAACATATCACAAAATACTAATAAACTTCAACAATAAATAGATAGCGCTGATTGAGATAGCGGTCGGTCAATACTATTATAATGGCTGCATAGAACTGTACACAATGCTGCTCATCTCTGATAATCAAACTATTTACAACGTGACTTTATATATTATATACTAGCCTTAAATTGCGATTTCATTCGCAGAAAATTAGGTGACATCGCGTCTCTACGGAAAAAAACTTAATAGTGAAAAACTAATTCTTGGTGCTATTAATCTATGTGGCGATTTACCGTCAAAATTCGTACAGTCGCCAAAATTTTGGTTAACCATCATACAATGGGAAAAAAATATTATCATCAGAGTAGCAGACCTGTGCTCCAATCCCGCATAAACACATCGTAGTATAAAATATAAAAACTAGAGGATACGGTCCGTGGAAGAAATAGGAATATCTAATAAAGATCCATTACTAGTATCAGACATTTTTTTATTGTTACCGAACTTACGAGGCCCACCTTCTGTGAAGCGGCAACCTCCGCCTATAACAGATGTAATTCGTTACAAATGACGAACTGTACTGCGCCTAATCCTGAAACATACAGTCAAGTCTAATGCTTGTAATTTCACTGGTGACTGTACATTTCAAACCGGAATACAGTAATGCGAACAATACAGATTGGCAGAAGAAATAGGTATGGTGGCATTACTTAAACGGATGAATTACTTCACTAAGAGATCTACTGCTCCTTCTGCTCTATTACCTATTAATATATATACTAATAAATATATATTAATATATACTAATAAGTAAGTACAAATGTACCTATATTAAGTAATTAAGATTTTTAACAGTGCGTATAAGTATTAGGAACGGGAAAACTGAATAAAAATGTAAAAAAATGTCTTGATCACGCCAAAAAATGTCGTTAGTCTAGACCTCCTTAGGGTGCTTCGTGTAGAAACTAAACGCGTCGAAAATTCTACGGTTTGACTAGGTGGCGTTTGAGAGGTCACGGCGGCTTAACAGGAAAATTGGGGGAATTCGTCACTAGATATAATTTTTTAGTGTTGTATTAAAGTATTAATTTGATGTTTTGTTATAATACTTTTAAAATATTAGTTATTATTAAACGGGTAAACCCATCATTAAATTGCAATATTCTTTACCACCTATGTAATAAGCAGTTTATAGGTAGCTCGTTCATATACCAGAGTTAATGAGAACATATACAATCATATTGTAATGACGGCATTGTGCTTGCTATGCTTTTCAACAATAGCGCTGTATCTGCATCCGTCAGCATTCACACGTACAAAACACAAATGATGAAGTAAACGGGTTAAGAATGACATCGAAATGGCTGTCGATAACACAAACCACCTTAATAAGTACTGTACTACCTAAATAAGTTCTTGGTAAAACCTCATTGCAAGGATCAGAGATTTGATTTTAAATTTACAGTTGAAAGCCTTATCTTTGATCATTATCTCACCTAATGATAAGTGATTATGTGGTCGTTGACTTAAATCAGGCTAGCCTTGAATGACTGGCTCTCAAGGATAGCTGCCGGAGCACACTGTTAAAAGCTTGGCTACATATTTCGTACTTGAGAGTGGTAGCTAACCAGGCGGGCAATCGCAAACCTAATTCCTGCTCCTCCTTTCCACTACCGGACTACAAGACGTACGGAAACAAGGAATCCGTATATGGTTGACATTCCTCCTGTCCGCACAAAGCGATTTGCGTCCACGTTCATAATGCGGACAGCGAAGGAATGGAACACCCTCCCAGCGTCTTTGTTCCCTGAGATCTACAAATGCTACAATTTGGAAGTCATCAAGTATAGAGTGAACAGGAATCTTTTAGGCAAGCATGTCTACCGTCGACCACGTCGTCGCTTCAGGTGAGATTGCGGTCAAATGCTTGCCTATCCGGAATAAAAGAAAAAAAAATTTAACCTTAACATTATTTTAAGAGCCTAACACTAGCTTATCAATAGGTGACATAATTATCAAAGGTTATACTCCCTGCTAATAATAAAATAACCACAAGTAACATCAGTGAATATCATTTAAATTGATGAATACTTACTATTAAAATCTCTTAACAACCTGAAAATGCTCTCAATTCTCATATCAAAAACCGTAAAAAAACCACCCCTCCGCTTCTCATCCATAAATGAGTCATCCATTTGTTAGGAGTTGAATAATAAGCGATTGATAAAATCGTCCGACTGCCTGTGACAATTCGCACTCGAATCCGAAGCAACAATGGTTCCGTACCACCATCCACACGAGATCTCCTCCCCCCCTACCGAATACAAAATATCCCTGGAACTGGAAGGGTTCGAAAGGGTGTTTCAACATGTCTAGTTGAGCTGGTCGCGAGACATAAGCCACCCACTAACTATTCAGCATGATGTTATTCAGTCCGTGATGGATCACAATTTCAGACAACATTGTATGAAAACAAATGAAGTAGTCAAATAATGGCATCGCAATGATTTGTGTACGTTTTCTATTCTATTGTTCGATTGCAGGGGATTTTCAAAACGATTAGGCATATTCTATGTATTGAAATGTTATTATTATATAATCGATCCAATAAAAAAAAGTAAGATTGGGTAAGCTCTAATATCACGACAATACGCTGTGTGACACAGCTACTCTTCCGTTGTATATGATAAGTTTTAATGAATGACAAAGACAGAAAGACAAGCATCCAGTAGATGCACATACGCACATTACTGAGATTCTATCAGGAGGCTTCCCCTGATTTAACATTGCCATGTTCGAGGTATAGGTGCCGTTTCTCCCGTTTTAATAAGTACAATGCATTCATTATTAAAAAGAAAAGTATTCTACTAGCCAATGATCGCTACTTTGTTTGCTTGTTTCTAAAGTTAGCTCACGGTAAGGCAGCGTTTGGGGCGAACTTCTCACGGACCTCAGTTTTATAGGGTCCGGACTCCGGTGATAGATATACTACTCAAACTTAAATCTTATAAATAATATCCTATATCGTGCTTCCGGCTTCTTGCAAATTGATATCTTAGTTCTATTTAACGAAATATATAAATTAAAAAAAAGCATCCTGTAACATGCTTCAAGTAGTAAAATATTTACCCAGATATTTTTGAAGCAGTGACTATTAAGTACCCAGTGGAGGTCCGTGGCTTAGCCAAAGTTTGCTGATGGAAACTTCCTAGATGATAATAAACATTGTAGCTAAGTGAACGCTAACGTCTATGGCAGAAAATTAAGAAAATTAACTATTTTTTGGTGCTGTTTCTAAATCTTCTTCTACGATGTTCTTGATCGCGTAATTTGCGAGCTCCAGATTAGATTTATTCGGATGTGTAATATATTACATAGAGAGCCTTTTTAGGGCACAACATTTTCTTTAAAAGGGACTCAAATTTCAAATCCGTGTCCCCCGGATTTACACACCAGGTTATTTAATCGCAGTGCTCTATTTTTATTATGTTAACCATCATAGGGCATGGTGCAACCAGACCACACTAATGGAATTCTTCTAATCGAAAAAGTAATTTTTCAAATACTCGTTACTCTTGTAATGATACTGTACTGTACTGTAACAGCCGGATCGTCCACTGCTGAATACAGCCTCCCGTATTAAGGTCATATACCCGCCAGCCAAAGTGTGAACTTTCATATAAACTCAACTTGTTATTAAAAAAAAACTCGCATGTAAATATAGTGTATTATTAGACCTATCGTTTCTGGCTTAAATCTTTTTTCTTTTGGACTATAATTATTTTTTTATAATATAGCGTTTAGTATATAGCACTCGTTTTTAGGAGTTTAAGCCAGTTATTCGTAGCTCCAGATTTATTTTAAAAGTATAGTATACATGTATAAATAACTTCCCAATATAGAAAGTTCATTATATTCCCCATGTTTGTGGTGCAATAGAAAAATTCAAAACATGCTTATTTTTCTTCAAAGAGATATTTAAAGTTGGGTCTTTCTTTTATCTAAAATTACGAGTTTTTGAGCTAGTGTAATTTCAAAACTGTATAATTTAATGAAAATCTGATGCACCACAAACCTAGATATTAGGGTAGTGATTACGTAGGTAAAAAATCATTGAGTTTTATTCACTATTATTAAAATGAGATTGGAGCTGCGTTTTGTATGGGGGCGTTCGTCTAAAATATACCCTTAAGGGGGTATTTGCCATAATCCCCACGCTTAGGCGTCTTGGGGATCGCAGTGTAAGTTGGTAGTTCTTTAGAAGGCGCTGCTGCCCACCTTGCAGTATTTTTCCCTTAATCTCCTCTTACGACACCCATGGGATGATATGGGGAGGTGCAATTCTAACCCGGCACCCACGGGGCGTAGTGATACCAATATTTGATATCAAGCACTTTCGCATGCTTAGCGAACATCGAATTTTGGAGTGCAAAATTTCGTCTCAAGCTAGATTCGAACCAGCATCCCCCAGCCTGTACTTTATTTATATTTTTACCACATAGCCGTCGAGACTGGCTGGCGATAAGCAAATTTTATACTCTGATTTTATTATTTCGACCGTCATAATAATAATTATTATTTATTTACTTGGCATAAAAATGTTACAGAATATATCAGTTGTTGAATCCATTGAACTAGTTAATAAAAACTGTGTTTCGAATGCCAATTCTGCTTTCTAGAATCACATGTTTAATTATTGTGCATATTTTACAGGAACTAAAAATTAACTATATAAAAAAAACATCTGTTAAGCGCGAACGCGCGCTTGTGTGTGTGGGTGTGTGTGTTTACAAATGTGATAATTGACTCCTCTTCGCGTCGTTGTCCTCATTACTGTGGGTCGTGATTACCCCGCTTTTGGAGTACTTTTGCCTTGATGGTGTCCCGCCACTTATGCCTAACCTTGGCATCGTGGAGTGCGTCTTGTAGGTTGGAATCTACAGCCGTGCGAATTTGGTCCGACCATCTCATCGGACTACGACCCCTTGGGCGCTTGCCATCCACCTTACCAGTAACCATGAGCTGCTCCAGGTTATGCCTCTCCTTTCTGGCAATATGACCGAAGAATTCGAGCTGCCTACGTAGGCAGATATTGGAAAGGCGGTTCTTTATATTAAGCTCACGAAGAATTGAGACGTTTGAGACGTGATAATTGACAGTAACTCATAATATCATACGTGAAAACTATTAAGCATCTCTTCATTAGCTTCGAACCCGTTATATATTATAGTCCGCGGTCATTAGGGACATTGCAACCATCAACCACACACTGGGTATACTAAAAATTTTGTACTTTAAAAGGAACAATCCTTATATTTCTAAGCTGGGTAATTTGGCAAGAATGAGCCTCATCTGCAAACCCTTCATCACTTACCATCACGTGAGATTTGGTCAAAAGCAAAGATATCATCAACAAAAAAATTTTGATATCTCCTTTGGGGATATACTGATGTGATGACAATGGTGATGAGATAACTTACCAAATCAAATCCAAATTAACATATCCGTAAATTATTGGATACCATCAAGCCAACCGGAAGTAAGCCCATGATTAATGCTTACCGGAAACAAATACAGGCTATGATAAAGGGTGAAGTGACCGGGCGATATCGATGATTTGGGAGATACGGGATTATCAATTGTGTTCCCGTACTATTGACATGTTAATTGACTTTATGACATCGTGTATATCATCGTGATGAATAGATTCAGGCGTTACTTTGCGGAAATCCATATTTAATAAAGTAAAGACCTCCTGAAGATGCTTCGTTGTCAGTAAGGTAAGTCAAGTAAGGTAAGTCAAGACCTCCTGAAGATGCTTCGTTTAGAAGCGAAACTAGTCGGGTATTCTTCCGGTTAGGCTGCGTGATGTTTATGACGTCACGTAGATAACAGGAAAATTAGGCGGAATTGTCACTAGATATATAATTTTATGCTTTTTTAAGTGTTTTATTTAAATATTATTTAATGTTTTTAGGATACTTTTAAAAGTATTTGTTATTATTATTATATCATCGTGGTTATCAATGTTACGTAAATGCTTTTGTTAAGCATTTAATCTTCCTAAGATTTGGTTGAAAAGCAGTGTTGCAACATACAAGTGGAGATTATATAGTATTTCTTACACGATTTACTAGGTTATGCAAAGTTTGCTAAGGGCACTATTTTGGGTGGCCGAACACAGTGGCATTTCCTTTTGAGCGCTTCATTTGCTTCGGAGGGCCCTACTACTCGTGACACATAAACCTGTTCATCACATCATCATTTTTCAGGTGACATTGTGGTCAAAGTAGCCTGTCAGCAAACAAAATTAGCAATAAACTTTTTTAAAGTTTACCAGGTGCTGATTGTAAGCACGTGTGCCATTAAGCTATACATTCCACCACCCTGTGATGGAAGGGAAGTACGAAGGTATTTCCCTCCTTCAAAAAAATGGTGGCAGGGCATTTAGCGAATTATCGCCAAGCAACTAATAATATGTTCCGGCAGCTGCCCTTCGATTCTAGGTTGGACTGAACAACATCTACGACTTCATCACCAATACCTTACTACTACTTACCATCAGGTGAGATAGTGGTCAAGGGCTAGTTTAGTAAAAAAATAATAATAATGATAACAAACAATTCGCCGAATTCGCAGAAATTCTGTTCACGTTCTTTCTTATTACATTTCAGGTTTAATTTACACAGAGTATTCTAAGCTACCTAATACCTAACATTTTACTAACAATACAATTTAATTTTTTTATAAAATAATTAGGTATTCAATTATTATAAAAACAATATGTATCTTTTTTTTTTTTTTTTTTTTTTTATGCCCGATAGGTTAGCCTTTGACCACTATCTCACCTGATGGTAAGTGATGATGTGGTCGAGGATGTTGTTCAGACTAACCTAGAGTTACTGGCTCTCAAGGACAGCTGCCGGAACACACGGTTAAGTGCTTGGCGACAGATTTTCAACTTGAGGGTGGTAGCTAGCCAGGCGGGCATTTGCAAAGTGCCCTACCACCATGCTGTAACGACTGCTATCCTAAGACAACAACCGGGACCGACGGCTTAACGTGCCCTCCGAAGCACGGAAGCGCTCAGTAGTAATGTCACCAGCGGTCACCCATCCAAGTCATGACCGCGGCGGACGTTGCTTAACTTTGCTGATCGAATCAGAATGGTTAAGCAAACTTGGCTACGAGCGCTTCTAAAAAGGTTTGCGTATATTGTAGCTTTGAACGATCTATTTTCTTTAGAAATTGAGACTTCGTTAATTTTCTGGGTCTATATTTTTTTTGCTATTGGCCATTGCTTGTACAGTAGCTTGGCTGACCTATAAGGGTTAATAATAGTTTACTGTTTATACGAAGACTAGCTAGTAAACTCATGCCATTTTTATTTGAATCCTAAGTAACGAGTAAAGATATAAGTGTGTGCACTGTGCTTACTAGTAGTTCAGAGTCTACGGCACAAGATTTTCCTTAGTGTAGTTTCTGCAAGACAACATTGTGACTATCTATGATTATTAATGAATGCCATATTTATAGCTTAGTCAGGTTTTGTTGCTTCACGACTTTTTGCCATTACTGTTAGGGATAATTCCGAATTCGTCATGATATTTTGTTATGACGCGTACTGACAAAACATGAGTAATCAGCACTAAGAAATCTTGTGCTGTTGCCTGATTATTTATCGTAACATCAATTCATGGTAAATTCTTGTTATTTACATGCAAATTATAATTAAATACTCTTGGTCCGTTTATATTGGGAATACGGATATTTATTTCAAAATTCCTTTACAATTATCATGAATCATGACAGTCATTTTTCGCAGTGTAAACGTATTTTTTTGTATTTTTAACTGTATTAGGATCAATATAATTATGGAATATTGTGCGTCAGTGACTAATTACTACGTATAGAGTTATTTTAACGCGCAAATGCCATGATCTTGTGGAATGCTCACAAAATCTACAAACAAGCGAGACTCTATTTTAAGTTTAATTTTCCCGATGAATGTATCAAATAACTAACCAAATACCTATAATTATACAAAATATATCAGTATTTTGTATAATTATTTGCTGAATAAAAATAAATATTATTAAATTATTATCATTATTACTAGCTTAGCCACAGCAATAGGCACAGCCTATATCTTGATAAACCTTGAGCTTAAGATGCTATGATAATTGCTCTCTTCAGATGTGACATTATGTACATTTATAAATCATTTTAAAAAAATCTGCAATCCAGTGGGGCAACGGCAACATTGCCGTTGCCCCACTGGACACGACTGCAAAATCTAAATCCAATGAAATCAATTAGAAAAGGTTTCTAATTGATTTCATTATAGCAGCTGTAGTGTATGAAAATTTACATTGATTTAGATTTATATTGATAAATGTAACCCTATGCCATAGCTATTTACACTAATAATTTCATTTTAAATGAGGAAATTGACTAACTCTAGGTACTGTAACTGATGGTACTTGGCCGATTTTTTTAAATGTTCCTTTACCTACAAAAATTGGAACGTTTAATATTATGTACACAAGTGTACCTAAGTTTTGTCCGGTTTCCAAATTTATTTAGGTTTGTAAGAAAGAAGGTAACGTAAAAGCTCCTATTAACGACCCCCTAAAATGTGTACTCTATTAACGATCTAATGTTTAAATCACTCATATTAGACATAATATAGGGTTCCAGAAAAGTCATACCTTAAAAATTAGTTACGTATTTTTGTTGGACAACAAAAAGAGTAAAGTTTGTGTGTTCGTGAAATAAATAATTTGACAGTGAGTGGGACGCGCCCAAGTCAGACGCACTTTTCATAGTGTCGCGTCTCCAGCCACGTAAGTACACCTAAATATTACTTAAGGAATATAACACACTAAAAATGGATTTGTCTTCTTGCTATCACATTACAACTGTAACGTATATATTCGTTTTCTAAACTAACTCTTAATTTAATACTTTTTATTGGTTTTTGTGTTATAAAATCATGTTTTAATTTAAGGCGGTAATGGAATCCAAATTTCAAAACTTGATCCTAATAACGACCCATGGCGTTGTTAAATTTTGAGAACATTTAGTATTTTAAAATAATATCTGTTATTAACTACTTCATTTGATTTTATTTTTTTCTTGTTCAATTCTTAAAATTATTTTACTTCGTTAGATCTATTAACGACAAAGCTATTTCCTAAAGTTTTTGTGTAAAACTCGATTCAACGTTAGACAATATCCCTATTATTATAATGATATTATACTGTAAATAACCTTTATTATCTGAATTAAAGACTAACTGACATTAACATAAATAATATAGCAATAAGATCGAATTTTACAGTATTCCATAGAGCGAATATTTTATCTGTTTATTATTAATTTAATTGGTCGCTAATAGAATATTGTAACCTTCATACTTGATTCTATTACCGACTCACAGCTGTGACGATATTTTTGGTAATATTACAGTAAAGGTATTTTGTGATTGTATTACAAATAAAAATATTTTTGTTACTGATTTATAATATCTAATTAGCTTGTAGGTAATTAAAAAGTAAGCATTTAATTATTCGAAGACTGTTTTCTGAGACTGATTTTATTTTTTATTAATTAAAAATTAAAAATAACTAAAAATAAGTGCTCTTAGCGTTGCAATAAATAATTATGTTCATATTGCAATAATGTTGATCTAATAACTATTTTTATTATATAATAAATACCATAAAAACGATTTTTTATTTTATTTAATAGTATAGAAGAAGTGACAACTTCGTAGCGGTCGGTAAAAGAAGTAGAAAAATCGGTAATAGAATCTTGCCGCATTTATATTTAATAAACCTTGTGTTATTGAATATTGAATTTAAGTACTGAATTGCAAAGAATACTTCGTTGAGATTAATTATAAATTATAACATCTTTCCTAACATAACAGCTTATATCTATTTTTTTAAAGTGAATCCTAAGACAGCTAAAACTGGCGGTAATAGGAGCATTTACGTTAATCAAGTCGACACGTATATTATTATCTCGTATGATTACATACCCGTTACATTTTCCTAGCTCATCTAATCTTGATTATCTTTAGTTTTGATTTCTTGAGTTTTTACATTTTTTCTACTCTGGAAAGAAATATCGACAACACTGAAAGTATAAAATAACTCGTTAAAGTCGGACCATGAATGATCCGTTTTTTATAGTCCAAATGCCAAAGATATTCGCTCTCTAAGCTACATGTAATTTATACCTATATACTTCCAGTGTGAACGGATTTTTTTGGCACTATAACCGACGATGGCAAGGTACACTGGCTGTAGTTTCAAATATCGGAGACTAAGAGCTCGTCGGAGACTAAACTAGATTAGGAGTCTAAGATCGTCAAATGTAATATATCATATTTAGAAGATATGCATAAAAAGTAAACGTAAGTAATTTAATGATTATTTTAACCTCTAATTTTGACTTATAAACTAGAATAAAATAAATTTAAGTAGCTGTAGTGTTGTTAGGTTATTAAGAAAAAAACGTTATCTTGTGAAAACGCAATTGACAAGGCTGAGAGACATAATAGTCTCTAAATAGTATATTATACAACTTGCAGGTTTTGGAAAACCTAAGATACAAGAAGCTGGGGGATCAATAATGTTTCAGGACTTTTAAACAAGTATAAAATAATTAAAATGTCTAGGTTAGCCTGAACAACATCTCCGACCACATCATCACTTACCATAAGGTGAGATAGTGGTTAAGGGCTAGCCTATCAGCAATAAAAAATAAATAAAGAAAGAGTAAAAAACCCGACTGCAAATTATTTATCGTTCCATTGAAATTAAAACTGTAAGCTATATAGATTATGGAATCGTTTTTTAAGACCCATCATTTTGATACACTACACGATGGCCCCGTGGGGTGCCGGGTCAGAATTGCACCTCCCCATATCATCCCATGGATGTCGTAAGAGGCGACTAAGGGAAAAATACTGGAAGGTGGGCAGCAGCGCCTTCTTAAGAACTGCCAACTTACACTGCGATCCCCAAGACGCCTGCCAAGAGCGGGGATTATGGCAAATACCCCGTAAATAGGGGAGTCTGTGTTCAGCACTGGACGATCCGGCTATTACAGGAGCACGATGGGTTTGGAGGAAATAAATGTTTATCTCACAATATGGTGTATATAATCCGCCAGTTTGTTTTTTTATTTTTTTAATGCACCTTGTGTCAATTGCTCTACTTATACCTACATTAAAATCGGTTAAGCCGTTCAAAAATTATGGTGGAATAAAGAAACTCACAAACATACATACCTACATGAACCCTGATAAAAATTACACTCCTGTTTTTGAGAAGTCGTATTCATTTTTATATTATAAAAATGTATATAATATTTATCGATTAATAATATATTATTAATTTTTATATTTCTATGTGTATTCCGTCTTATATCAATTCAAAAAAATTTACTTACACGAAATAGTTACATAATTACGAGTAAACCGACAGCGCGCCATTGTGCCATGGACAATGACAGCTAATTCCTGATCCATGTAACTTCCTCATTGTTCCCATGTTGACAGATTTTCCTATTATCAACGGGAACAATATGCGAACGCGGTAGATACGGGAATTAATCAAACATATATATAAGTAGGCAAGCTATCATCCTCCTTCTCTTATCCCGTTCCGAGATCGTTACAAAAAGTTTTTAACAAACAAAAAAACTACTAGAGTATTACAAAATTACGACAGGAAAAAATATAGCCATGTGCGGTTTAGTACCCGTGCCATCCACCCCTATAGCCCGGGTATATGATCCTACTGCTAAGCCAACATAACATATGACGTATGCCTCTAATTTATTCTTCCGTTCTTAGCCATCGTATGGAGATGACTAAAATAGCTAGACTATGTTCAGAAAGAGAGTGGACTTTGTATTTCTAATAAATATTTAACCATATGTAATTTCCCGTTATCATTGTCATATGTTAAGCCGTGCTACACAGTTGGAAACGAGCCTCCCACCATGGTCGCCAACCATGGTTTACAACTGTGAAGATGTTGGTTTGAGACCAAATTATGTTTGACCTTCCAACGCCTTTGGATTGCGAGCATGCGTTGTCAACCGTGGTGAGCAACCACTATTTTTATACGTAGGTATAAATGCCACGACCAGATAATATGCATTATTTATGACATAATTTTCTTCCGAATTTCATACAAAGATAGTAATTTTAAAACGTATAAATTAAGCGATATCGTGTGTAGCTTGGCCTTCGTTGGATGCGTCGGCGCGGGAGTTGGAAACACACTGTGGTGAGCAACTATATACTGCACAGTAGCAAATTCCGACGGTGGTGAGCAACCAACCGCTCGCCAAGGCCAATGGGCGGAGCCAGTGGTTTCCAAATGTGTGGCACAGATTTTAATATGTAACTTACGTGAATATATATATATATATATATAGTTAGTAGAATATATATATAGTTTAAGCAATCTTTGATAATATTTATCATTATTATCAATGTAGAACAGTCTCAAAGTGATACTTCCAGTACACTTTCTTTCTGAACAGATCTGGCGTCTAGACTGTCTCTTGATTGAATATTGCCTGAAGCCTAAATATACCTTGAACATAAAATTTATAAAAAAAACCGGAGAAACGGCACCCGTACCTCAAACATGGCAATTTCAAATCAGGCGACGTTTACTGATTGAGTTCTTTACCGCATGTTACTTATGTTGAACCAAACATTAAACTTGGCCCAGATAAACTGACAGTCTTCCTGGGAATCAAAACGGACACAACTTTACAGTGGTACATCCACATCCGTGCACATTTACATATACAATCCGGAAGACTTAATTCTGCTGCATAGGTATATATGCAGTTTGTAAGATAAGACAGTTAACAGACGTAGCTACTCCTAGGCTAGTTTATTTCGTGTACTTCCACAGAATTATGTCGTATGGTGTATTACTGTGGGGAGCTGCTGCTGAGATAGAGACAATCTTTA
Source organism: Plagodis dolabraria (assembly GCA_963854805.1). Taxonomy (NCBI): domain Eukaryota; kingdom Metazoa; phylum Arthropoda; class Insecta; order Lepidoptera; family Geometridae; genus Plagodis; species Plagodis dolabraria. Next base: position 27,300,296 of record OY978444.1, read on the forward strand.
TCTTACAAAACGTTGCAATTCGAGCCATATATGAAATGGAAACTAGGGAAACTTTTTTGAAGCAGTGATGGCTCCGTGACATTGGCTATGGACTGCCGCGCAGCAGGTCCATGGTTCAAATCCCGCCGCGGGCCTGAGCTTCACCGCATGGTGGAAGGACATTTTGCGAATGCCCGCCTGGCTAGCGACCACCCTCAAGTAGAAAATCTGTCGCCAAGCACCTAACGGTGTGTTCCGACAGCAGTCCTTGAGAGCCAGTGATATTGAAGGCACATGAGACTTAACAACTATGTCTCAAACTGACGGGCGCAGTGCAATTCCTGACTTGTGACGAAATTCATCTGTTATAGGCAGAGGTTAGTCCGCTTAACATCAGGTGGACCTCGAGATTGTTCCGTCACTATAACATAAAAAAAGAAATATTTTTAATGGATTGATATATTAACTTTACAGATACTTAAAATATTTGCATTTGAAATATGATGTACTAGCTTTCCGGGCGCGGCTCCGCTCGCGCTTAAGTCGGTTATCGCGCAAAAAAGTTAACCTCTTTTTGCGCAGTTGGATAAAAACTATCCTATGTTTTTTCCCGGGTCTCAAACTATTTCCATACCAAATTTCATTCAAATCGGTTCAGTAGTTTTGGCGTAAAGATAAAATAGCTGTGCCAGGTTGTAGATTAGCAAAGACAAATAAAAGGTCCTTCTTAGGTAATTGTGTGCGGTTTTATAATAAACTTCCCAAACAGATTACAACGCTCACAGAAGGAAAATTCAAGTTGCACGTGAATAACATACTTACTACACAGTTTGTGAATACTTAAACCACAAAAATGCTTGGACTATTTCGCCTCAATTTGACGAGCATCTTGAACTATCTCGAATTTATTGTGAAGCTCCTGTGACGTGTATAATCTCTTGGAAACTTCAGATGCCCAGAAACAGTTGATTGGCACACGGACCATTTATAATTTTCGTCAGTTTATCAAACATCCCACACGAGTACAAGCAGGCATCAGTAGTACACTCCTAGATCATGTATACACGAACATCCCCGTGGAACGCGTTGCTACCGTCACTGAAGTAGACATACAGCCCGCTAAATGACCACATTGCTCAGCTACTGACTCTCTCGAGGTACACACTCACAGAGCCCGCACTGATCCAAGGTCTCACTCGCAGCTTCACTGCAGCCAACTAAGCTAATTTTATCAACGCCCTGGAACGCATCGATTGGGATTACATTATTCTGAAATCAAATGAATGCTGTCACTCATTAGCTGATGAACTGTTAGCGATATTAACAAATAAAATTAATACCTATTATGTTTTCCGATGAAAAAACAACCAAGCTTGAAAGGTGAAAATTGGGTAGACGGAGAGATCTACAATTTCAGATATGTACTTCAAGAAGTTGGTCAATATGGATGACGTCATCCGAAACGCCCGCTTAGCACTTCATGCATTTAACTCACAGAATTAAATGACATCATCCGCGGCTGTTACTGATATGGGGTACAGCGGTACTTATTCCGATATTGTGGTACTTACTTAATTGTCATATTCTATTAATCACAAAATTACTAACTTATTGCCATTTGCAGTTTCAATTTTATGAATTTTCCCGTTCTATTTGCAATAACTATACCATAAGTATATTTTTTGCTAAATGTATAATTTCGTTAGAAAGCGTCATAGATGCCTAAATTAAATAAATTACTTTGATTTTTAGACTATCAAAGGTATATCTGTAGTTAAACGGTCAAACTATACAGGTACTCATAATTGATTGTAGTGATTGAATTGAGTTGATTGAATGAGTTAAAAAAATATATAATAAAAAAATTATCAGCAAAAAACGAGTAATAATTGTTGTAATTAGATTTTCATTTCAGCCCTAACTTTCATATAAGATTTATAATATTTTGTTTTAATGGTTTGTGACGAACCACGCATGAAGCACACCTGACTTTCGTCGACGAACTGCGCCCATCACTATATACCTGTATGTTATAACTACATACTTACTGGCACTCAAGGACTGCTGCCAGAACGCACTATTAGGTGTTTGCTGACAGATTTTCCACAAATTCATTTCCAGGCGAATATTTGAAAAATGCCCTTCAAACGTGCGGTGAAGCTAAATCCTTCCGTGGGGATCAATGCGGTAATAACTATCAACCGCTGGGCTATCTTTGCTTCAAAAACTATAACATATTAAACTATAAATGATATACCAACCAAAATATGAAAACCAATACGTATGATGTCCCCTCAAATATGCGAGTGACGCATATCGAGTGTTTGCCCTGCACTTCATATTGAAAGCTTTGCTGCCCTGCCCCCTCGTGATATGCAATTCCTTGAGTTCCATCATTTGACAATGCTTGACCTAAGAATGTGTCTGCCTCTTGGATAATTTTACATACCTTTATTTGTCATATTAAATAGAATATTATATATATATTTTTATTCACATCCGTAAGGCGTACTTTTACTAAAAAAAACATGTTCAAAATTTACTTTTTGAGACTCATTTCGCCTTAACTTGCCTTACTACACACAAATTACTTTTTATTTTGTTCATAACATAATTATTAAAACATCCTTCTTATAGAACTACATTAGCCTGATATCCCCCACCACATAACAGGCTACCAAATCCCAATTATTTTATTATTAGGCGTATTGGATAATAACGAAATCCTTTTAGCAATTGTACCTAGCCATCTAGTGCTCTAATTATCACCACATTGTACCACGCTATCATATTTGTCGACAATGGCGTCCTTTATGTAGCAAACAATCGGGTTGTTGATGAATTTCGGTCGATGTCTGCGCGGTGTCTTTGTGTTCCAGCGGCCTCCCTCAGTGGACTACAATGGGACAAAAGTTGTTCAATAGCGCAAGCACCTAATACCGAGGCCCTCCCTCCATTGTTTCGGATAATGTTCGACTTTTATGGATATTTTCAATGGATCGGCTATAATCTGGCGAATGGAGTTTGGAACTTTACTTCAGTTCAGTCTCGTGGATCCTTTGGCATGCTGTACTATTTAATCCTGTGCGCATAATAGATAAGGCTTCAATTAATATCAATAACAGGCTTTTTCCTCAGTAATAGACTGACAACAAGCAGACAAACTGATGGACGTGGAAACGTTTAGTTCGTAGAATCTTCCACTATATAACCTATATTCTATTATTTCTTATAGTGAAGAGTTCATAATTCCTAAGCATGTACTTAAGTATGTTTTTTATTATTTATGAAATTCATTATCCAAGCTTACAAAATTACAACGAAAAGAAAAAGTGCGATTTAAACCGGAGACCATCCATCCCTATAACCGGGACATGCTCTGCCAACTGAGCTACCGTAGTGAGTGAGGCATAGCACAAATTTATCGTTCCGTTTCTATTGATTAACCGTCTTAAGGGGACATATTTTTTTCTTTCGTTGTAATTTGCATTGACCTATATATACTAGACGCGACATCTCTAACAAGGATAGCCGACCGGTGCAAATATGCTGGCCGGCATACTGTCCCCCACACGTAGCTGGGCACTCGTAAAAATTACACGCGCTTTACGTTCGAATATTGTGTATTATCAATTGTGTATTTTGAATACACAATTTTCGAACGTAAAGCGCGTGTAATCTCTACGAGTGCCCAACTGCGTATGGGGGAGAGTATGCCGGCCAGCATACTTGCACTGGTCGACTATCCTCGTTTGAGATGTCGCGTCTAGTATATATAGGTCAATGGTAATTTGTAAGTTTATACGCTTAGCAGGTTAGTGCAAAACATTGGCGGAATTCTTTATCCGAGGCCTGAATGCTTTTATAATTGATGCGTAAACTCACCAATGTAAATAAATATAGATGTGTTTCGCGATGGTTTGTGAAAACACATTCCCTACAGGAATCGTAGGAGTTATTGAAGCTACGATGACCCAGAGAAGCAATAATGGTCCTGTTATACTGCCTATGGATTTTCGCACAGTTTTGTAGTTGGAAACCAGCCGCAGGTTGAACTACACTCGTAATAAAACATTTAAATTGATAATGTAACATATCAACTTGATCACGTTTACAAAGGACCGGCTCCAAAGATTTTGCCCCTTATAGGTCAGACGGGCGGACGGCCAAACAGTCTAGTAACAGGGTGCAGAACTCTAAAATGCGGGCTACATGTAACTTCTTGCAGAGAGATAGAAAATGCAAATAAATTACCATGTGAAAATGTTTTGAGTTAGGAAGGTAATCTATGATTATTTTAAAGACAACGCTTTATCTTTAATAGACTGCTCATTTTCCTTCCCCTTTTATCCTGCACCCCCTTTAAGCTAGTTCTTGACTGAGTAAAAAAAATTACGTTGTTGATTTTAATTCTGTGCATATCTAGCATTGGTAATATACTCGTAGGTATCTAATACTACAGCGAAAATATTTTTTTTTTTGTGTTACTCTACACAAAAAAAAAATGTATCCCTTTTATACCATTATCGTAAAACTTTGTTAAGATACTATTATAATACTATCAAACCATAGAACTGACCCTATCAACTAAGAGATGTAATCGTACTAGCTCTTCAGCAAATAGTCAATAGTACCTACCTTAAAGAGGTAATGAAATCGAATCGAAGATTGCAACTTAATCGATTCAAGCTCGAGTGATCTTCAATCGGTCGCACTAAGCTGTTTGCAGCAAAGTTAGGATCGTTCCATAGCGGCCAAGCTGCCGAGCCGCAGCCATACAGTCGAGTCGAGCTAGATTATAGAGTAGCGGCGCACAATAGCTCAGATAGCTCATAATGCAGTTTGCTGTTGAAAGCTCCCGCCACACTTCTCCGATCGGATTTGCCACGATAATCGTGACAAAAGAACTTTGCGGACGCGCCTCTAACTATATTCTATTCGAGTGCGCGACGCATACCAACACTGCTTCTATTCATATTGACAGCAACTCGCGTGTATGCTTTGAAAGGATAAAATAGATATACAGGAAAAGTTTATAAATCTATTTTGTTTGGTTGTGAAACTTATGAAAGGTATTGAAATGAAAATCTCTACAATTAACACATCGTTATTGATTACTGATTTATATCGATCGGATTACCGATTGCCCTACTGTCTTTCCTTGCACATACTAAGAAATAAGTATTAATACTATGATTTGAGATTGCTACATCTGTGTATTCTCGAACAGGTGGGCTAGGTACTATTCATAACCATATTTCAGATTCAGATGTTTTAAGTCCAATGTTATAAGAGGCGAACCTACTGCTATGTACCGAGTTCAACGCCAGACTTCTTTCAGAGAAACCGTTAATACTTGGCTGACTTGAATAGCGAAGCCCGGGCCCGAAATTCGGACTTAAATGCGTATTATATAGTTTGCATATTCTTGTGAACATAGCATGAGGCAGATTAATGTATAAATAAAAACATATGCTTAGGTATTTATGCCATTGACTAGCAAATTCTTCGACTTTTGTGAATGAAAACTTTTCATGCAGCAATTAGCATTAGTACCTACCTATCTACTTTGCACAGTTATTTCAGTTGCTTCAGTGCCCTTCACGCCTAACCACAGTAGTGGTTATAAGCTGTTGCCTGGAGGTAGATAGCACTGCGGTGGTACCCACCAAATCAGATTCTTGCTGAAGAGACTTACCTACCATCTGGTAAAAGCACATAGAGTATATAAATTGAAGAGCAAAAATAATAAATTCTCTTTATGATAACTATGAATAAATTCAATGTATAAATATGAAAATGGAAAATTATCTTCATTGTCGTCAAAAGTACAAAAGCTTAAAGTTGTGTCCTCAGACATAAAGGGCCCGCACACTGGGTAGTTAAAGTGACCGCGAGTGAATGCGATCGCTGAAGCGGCAGGATTGCACCCCATTGTTGCTGAAACCTGAAACACGCGCCTGTGTGAAGAAAGGACTTCGTTTTAAGTCATTGTTTGATTATATGACGATAAAAAGATTCTTATACCTACAAAGATCTTGAAATGTTCAGTGCTTCTTTCTAGTTTATGCTTGACTAGTACTTTGCAAAATCTCTAACTTTTGCAAGCAAAGTACAATATCGTAGACAAGAAAGATAATGATGATTTACATATAATTTTACTTTTATTAGACCTAATAATGCTAGTTTTTTTATGTTGTTGTGATGGGACTAGCACGATGCCCACCTGATGTTAAGTGGTATCTGCACTACGCCCTGAGACGTACAGTTGTTGAGTCTCATGTACCTGTAATTTTACTGCCGCTCAAGGACTGCTGCCTATACATGTGAAAATTCGCAAAATGCTCTTACACCATGCGGTGAAGCTCAAGCTGGCAGTGGGAATCGAACCGTGGACCTGAGGTACCCCAGTCCAAACCTATAACCGTTTGTCAATGTTTCATGTATGTAGTATAATCAAATATAAGAAAACACACTAAAGTCAATATTAAACAATAAGTTTATTCTAATTTATGTTGGAAAGACTCTGCCAATGAATTTCCCTCTCTAGCGACATGTATAATATATACTCGTACAATGATGGATTTTAATTATTCTAACCCGGCCGTTTAGTTCCTACTTTTAGTACCTCTTTTCCAAAACTTATCAAAATGCTTGGTGGATACGACGCGTGATTAAAATGATAGCCGTTTTGTAGTAGTCTATTTTATGCAACTGTCATATAATAAATGAGTGTAGTTTTTTGAAACGAGCCGCAGGCGAGTTTCAAAATAAGATTACACAAGTGTTTTAAAACCTATTTATATGCAGTTGCATACACTACTTTATTTAATCTCATGGCTACAGGTAGCTACATTAAATAAAATGCAATATAAAAACCAGCGCGTTGCGCGCGCAGCGCGCTCACCACAGATAATGTGTACTTATATTGAATTGAAACCTCCTTGGTCGGGACACATTATACTTTAATAATTAAAAAAATGTTTTAAAGCATTGTTTTGTTAGGAAAATAATGTATTAATTAAATTTTTTAATTTTCTTAAGAAAGTATGTAAATAAAATAGGTCAATAAAAGTCTGTATTTTATTTCATAAGTAGAATATTACCGAATGAGATTATATAAAAAATATTATATGTTGATATCCTCAACATATTTTTTTGAATTGCAAACCCACGGGACCATACTACTAGCTGGTATAGTGGGCTAGATCGTTTAGACTGTCTGTGGGTCTGCGATTGGGCATTATATATGTAGCCTAAATGCTTCTCATGAAGCTGTAGTGTTGTATAAAGTTTGTAGTGTATTTTTGAAAAAGGTATACCACCACCAATTAAGACCGAAAAATTTCCTACAAAAATTATAAATGTGATATTTCGTGTAATTAGCCTGTTACCTCTACGTAATAGCGGAGCTTCTCATGCAGAATCTCATCTTAGTCCGTAAAGAAGCAGTACTGCGCAAACACTACTGAATATGTAAGGTACTGCAGCAAGTAAAATTACTGCGGAATATAGTATGGTAGCCATGCCAAATGTGTTAGAGTGATCCCTTTTGACAATAACAATCTCCAGTTTTCGTTTTTCCTATTTGAGCATACTTAACCAATCGGTCTGCTACTTTTGCTTTGTTTGCTCGGAGATTCTCTTACAGTCGCCAGGATGTTTTGAATTGATGGTGTAAGGTTACGGAAGGGAATATCTATACAAGTAGAATAAGCAATAAATACTAAGTAGTAAGTACTCGTAGTTGAATAATTTCATATACCTACCTATATTTGGTATTCAGTTTTTTTTTATTATTGAAAGGCTAGCTTTTGGCCATAACAGTATACCTGTTGATAAGGACTAAGGATATGATTTAATGATATAGATATGATATGATATGATTGAATAATAAGATGCATCTCAAATATGAGATCGATCTAAAGAGCAGTTTTTGACAGATGAAGAATTTTTGACAGACCATAATATATCAAAAGTCAAAACTGCATCTTAGTATTGATGACAATGTAGAGATGAATGTATACCAGCTAAAGAGGCTAAACATTTTTTTAACCGGTGGTATGCCTTTATATACAAAATATTACGAACTATATACAACACTACAGCTACTACAATAAAAGCATTGAGACAACCTATAAGTCATTGCAGACTCACAGGCAGTCCAAACGATCCAGCTCACCACCAGTTGGCAGCGTGCCCAACATGCTAAACCATTGCCCGTTCAATTGCAATGCTTATTCGTTGAGTCAAGTAGGTGCTAGCATTTTAATCACGCGTCGCATCGACCAAGCGCTCTGATAAGTTTTAATAATTAAATAGTCATTATGACAATATATTTTACATTAATATGTATATAATAACAATATAATCTTTTAAAATGATTTTTCTAGACTGTCAGATGGTAACTACAGGTACATAAAGGTTCCATTTATATTGTGACGATGAAATCCTAAAAATATTAAAACAGTCTTAGCAGTTCTCTAACAATAGCTGCAGCACTAAATGAATGCATAAGTTAGCGTCTTCATCATGATCAGTTGGAGAAGGGCCAAAGAGCCTTTTTATCCAGTCCCCTAAACAATAGCGAGATGTGACACAATAGTTTTGAATGGCGACCGATGGTAGATTAAGCAGGCCACCCCTACATGGCCAAAGGCTCGCATTCGCTTCAAAATTATCTGATGTTTGAACTTACTTTTGTTAAAAGAAACCTTAATTTGCTGAAAAAGGAGATAAGAACGAAATAATCTTGATTACATTAATGTCAGTTGTAAAAAGTAAGTAGAGCTCTCGACTAGTAATAGTAAGTATAGCTCTCGACTTCACGTTTGACAACATGACTTGACAGTCGTAAATAGCCGTACAATGTGGTGTTATAATGGGGGCCTATGTTCAACAGTGGAAGCCTTCCTGAAGATGATGACGATGATAATTAATCAGTTCTTATGTAGAAATACTAGTACTCGATTTATTGCGTTTAATAATTTTATTGAATCCGTATATGATGAATCCCATATCTATATGTATAATTGCTGCGGTCTATTATATCATTCTGGGAATCACAATTGCCGAAGCATTTGTGTGTGTATATTATAATACACTATACTGTATGTTTATTATGACAATGTTTATTCGAGCATAACTTTTGCCTTGTCTGATCTCGTGGGTATAAAGAAAAAATTTAGTTCGAAAATGAATGTTTTGTACCTACTGATTTACCCTCTTACATATACTTAGTTCTTATAAGGAGGTTTAAGTAAGTATTCTATGGCACAAATAGGTCAAATAAGGTATTATATATAAAATGGCTATAGTTGTTCATTATAAAACTGTTACCAATTTTAATTGTTTTGTATCCTCCTTTTGGTTATAGGCTAAATTTCATGACTAATAATCTGTGCAGTGCGCAAGGAACAGTTCACAGAAAAATATAAGGTGTGACTTCAGAAATTATGTTATGTGTGTAAAGTTATGGTACTTGAAAGAAGAAACAGGTAGTGGTTGCCAATTGTGTATACTGAGCCGATCCCATTGCTTGAAACAAGTGCAAAAGTAGAAAATACGTATAAAAAGTACGTACAGATTTCACCCATAATATTCAAATGATCAATTTCACCTCTGAACAATTTAAATTTCCATATTTTTTATTTTCGTAAAAACAAAAATTGTATATACTACTGTTCATTCTGTCCAAATAAAGTCCGCGTTTCCTGCTACAACAAAAGCACGTTTTTGTAGCAAAATATTATTCCAAATATTATTATTACTGTGGTAGGTATAATCACATTAAATTAAAAGAAAAGCAACATACAAATAAATAAATAATTTAACAATATCTATGACCTAAACATGTTACACATAAAAATTGTGTGCTCTGTTTTCTACCACGAGGCAATCATAAATAGAAAACAGAGCTCAGGTCACTGTCCACGGGTTGAGTACCTAAAAGGCTGGCAACATTACCCCGTTGTATGGCAATACTAATTCTCTGGCCGAGGTAAGCGCCAGCCCTTTGGTCGTTTGTCTTTTCTATCAGCCGGTTTGGCAAATCTATACTTATAATAAAACTGTAACGGGACTAATTCTGTACATGGCAGATATTTTGAAAAAAAAAATTTACAGTACTCTGTAGCTGATACTGATGCCAAAACTGTATTTTTTTTATTTTTGTCTGTCTGTCTGTCTGTCTGTCTGTATCCCGGCCGCGCATCACTCCAAAACTACTGGATGGATTTCAATGAAACTTAGCATGGTTTGAGTTCATACTACAAGGTAGGATAATTTAGCTTTTTATCCCGAAATTCAGCATGGTTCCCTTGGGAGAGAGGATGAAAATCAAAATATACACTTAGTTGTAATTTATTAACGCGTAGTCCGATTTCAATCATTATTTTTTTGTTACAATAGTGGTAATTTAATTATTTTCCCGTAAACTCAGTTTTGCAGTTAAGAAATTACAGATATCACAAACTAAATATTTCGTTTTAAATAACTTGAACCGCGGAATGTTGAGAAACCCTTGAACGTACGGCTCATCATAAGCCCATAGGAAGCCCGGAACCCCACGGGAAGCCTGACACCCCACGGACAGACCGGCATCACACACAATTATTTAGTTTTGCAAGCCTGCTACGATAAAACTCTAAAATGTGGTACATTCACCACAATCAGTTTTTATAACTACATATCTTTCTTTTGCCGGATACATTTCGGAGACCGCGCAATGGTAGTGCACAATGTTGTCTTAGGTTTTCGCGATTGTTACACTTAGTACCTAATTAAACAATTTTAAACGGTTTAAATCACGTATATTTATCATTATTTTTGTCCCGACGCGACGTTTCAAACACTTTGTAGTGATCTTGGTCACGGGGTGACTGTCGGGACAAAAATAACGATAAATATACGTGATTTAATGCATTTAAAGTTGGAAGTGAACAAATTTAGTAGATTATTATACAAGGGTCGAAAGGAATTGATAACTTTCACCCGCGTTCAGCTCTCTACTTTTCATTTCGAATTTAAAAAATTTAAAAAAGTAAGTGATAAAATAACTTACTTACTAAAAAAATATTGAGAGGATAGAACTATTTGTGAAAAAGTTAAGCACTCTACTTTTCATTTAAAATATGAGGACGGTAAAAAAATTTTAGTTTTTCTAAATATTTACTAAAAATAATAAACATGAGTAGAAGATACAATTTAAGGAAATTTTTAGTTAGTTTTTTTAACCTACACTTTTTACCTTATATTTAGTTACTACCCTGCCAAACGTAGTTGTTATTATTTTTTTTATAACAACAGAGTATTTTACAACGAAAAATCTTAGACATATAACTTTGTTTACACCAATGGTTACCATTGTTACAAGTCATTCCGGCCCAAGAGAAGGAAGCATTTACTGAGTTTTTTCCGGCCCTAGGTGGGAAGGAGCCTCTCCTACCCGCTACTCAGATCAAACAAACACTACTTTCCGAGAATGAGAAATAAAAATAATATGTTCGATCTACCGTCAAACAAACCGCCGCGCCGTTTTAAAATCGAAATTCTAAAGAAACGCACAATGTACTTTGCTTCAACATTTATTGTGCGAACCGGGAAAGAACTCTCTGAGTTACTTAACTACTGTCTTCTGGAAAATACAACCCGGGAGTTTTGAAACCCAAAGTAAAAAGCTCCATTCTGAGCTATGGTTTACTATAAGAGTGCTTCACCGCAGACCACAGTGTTGCTTAATATGGGATAAACAGTGCACAAATGTGAATAATTAGTCTGCAGGTACGGCAATCGCGAACGAAGTCGCGGGTACATCTAGTCTTTATATAAAATCCATACGCTTGGACCCCACGGACCTAATGTTTCTACTCCAAAGGGCAGAAATATATAATCATCGCCGAGACTTTAGTAGTCGAGTATTTTCGCCCTTTAGAGCCTTCTGCTGCCACTGCTGCTGCTCTCGCTGTCTTGGAGGTGGAGGGTAAATGAGACGCCGCAAGCGTATGTCGACGCAAGTGGCATCCCAAACTAGCGACCTTCCACGACTCCAGGGAGTTAAGGTCATTCCGTCAGGTCTCTTGCCATTGTCACGTGTGATACCGCCGGCACATTTACGGTAGCAAGAGCCCTGCGGATGACATCATATAAAGAGGCGTGGCGAGAAAGGCGGCCAGCACTTCGACGGCAGGAGAGGCCGTGGTGTCCTTGGCGATCTACAGGAACTCCGCAAAAGCAGTTATGTGGTTCAACTGTGTTTGACCCAATTCGCAGGCTGATAGAAAGGGCAAAAGACTTATTGCCAATAGCGTCCCCATGTTGGCAGATGGTAAGTAATGCCTGAAGCCAGAAACCTGATTCTTGCTCCGCAGAGGCAAGAAGACGAGCACGATCTACTATGGTAGATTAAGGTTTTTATTTGAGGTTAAGTAAATAGGTACTAAAATGTGAATTTATTTGTTGGTGAAATATCAAAATTATTAAGATCCCAAGTCAATTCAACCCCAACAAATCTAGATATAGACCAAAATAGTTAATAAAAGTCACACAAGGGTGTACCACCCCTAAATTGTAGTGAATAGCAATATTGAGCGGCATTAGTTTAATACACTATGAATAATAGGAGCTCTTTATTACGATTGTTGTCAAAAGGAGGGGCAATTTCGTTTTTTTACTGGGGTTCGCCACCCCCATTGTTGGTTAAGTTATGCCAGAGCCAAGTGCATTGATTGATACATTTAAGCAACTCTTTTTTTGTAAATATTAGTTACATGGAACATATAAATAAATAAAAGTTTTCGATATATTGTATGCAATGTAAAGATGCACTACCACGAAATTTGGCGTGTTTTTTAAAAAAAAACTTTAAAAGATCAGATCAAGAAGAATTTGTACAAAACAATCCCTTGACGAATTTGTAAACAACAATCTTAGAAAAAAGAAATATTTTCATAATCAAGCAGACATTTTTCAATGTAACAAACCTATTTCTATCCAATTTCAAAGTAAATCATCATACTAAAAGGAGATGTTAATTTATATTTATATGATACTAGTGGCCCGCCTCGGCTAAGCACGGGTAATTGCGACTACAAATTGAGATGTAAGCTATCCTATCTTTCAATTTGGATCAAATTGCACATGGTGTGCAAATTGGTACAGTAGTTTAGGAGTCCATCGCGGACAAACAACGTGACACGTAATTTTTATATAGGTATAAAGGTTTTATTTCGAACGCGGTCTATTTCTTGACCATTAATTTTTCTGGGAGTTGATAATCCGCGGTAAGCTCGTGAAATACGGCTATAAATACGTACTATGCATAGATAGATAAATATCTGTGGAAAACTCATTCGTTATTGTTATATCGTTGCTGCTTCGAGCTTCTATCTTATACATTTTACAAATATATTTAAAACAGGCTTACTATAAGTACCTACCTACAGTGACCGCTCACAATACGATTCAATTATTATTACAGTACGGCCCGTTCAATAGCGCTGATTATATGTACTTACTAAAATAATGAAGCAGCTGACGACAGAATTTCACAAAGAGATCTTCACAATGTCGATAGAAGATATCACCCAGCGAAGACGTCTTTCAGTACACACTTTTGCAAGCATCCATTGTTAGTTTGTAAAGGGCTACGAAATAAGATATTTGAAGAAAACACGCCATCGACCGTTGAAAAGGAAAATGGGCTGGGCATCTTTGGGCTATGGACTAAACAGAGATTTTAATATGACGGGGATGCTCAGGAACCTTAAGCCACAGTATAGGGAAAAGGAACAGTATTACATCTCGGCAGTGTCCTTAAGATCATTACCGGCTCTTTCAGCCAATGCGCTAGAGCTGCATCGCAAATGCTCGTGCTACGTTCTAGTTTTGAATGCGATTGTAAGTGATTGGTATATATAAAACATTATTTAAATATTATAACAGAAATATTTAAAACATGTTTTATCTAATAAAGTCTGATTCCTCGCATTTCTAGTTCATATTTATTATGAAAAATATGTATAGTTACTGAGTTTCATTAAAATCCGTTCAGCCGTTGCGAAGGTGAGTGGTAACAAATACACACGCTTTTATTTTTTTATGTTAGTGGGATTTATTTAAGATTATAGGCACGTAAGATAAAAAAATAAAAATAATGTGATAGTTAAAATACATCTCTTCATCTCTTCATTTAAGTTTTTATTTACATATTGTGGCGTTATAAAATTACCTTCTTACCTATTGCTGTAATAATTTTATAAGAGTCAATAAAAGTGCTTGATATTATATTATCACTTTGTACAACAGATGGCATATAAGAGAAGGTAAAATATATTTTCATTTTAAATTTGTTCTTATCGACCCTAATATTAGCTTAATATTTAGGTCTGTTTCGAAATATCGTGCTAATCGGTCTTGAGTTTCCAACCATATCTGCGAAAATCGTAATATAAACTCATAACCTATTCAACCACTGTTTTAAGAACGGAAGGCGAATGGGAAGCCACTTGAGCTTATGACGAAATTTGGAAACGTGGTCATATTTGCGTAAGCCAAATATGAACCTGATTCAGAAATTTTGGAGACGCTCAAGTCTGTTTAGCTGATCCTATGCTATCTAGGTAACAGACATCGGCATAGTCTAAAATTGGAAGTAAAAGAGATTGAGCAAGGGCAACTTTGGTAGCAGTCGGAAGAAAATTGCGAAGCCGCTTTAGAGAGCCCGCAGAAGCAAACATTTTGCGACTAACTGCTTCCAACTGAGGGCCCCATGACAAGGACTGGTCAATTATTAATCCAAGATTGTTTATTTGTTTTCTGTAAGGAATGATTACGCTGTCAAAAATGATCGGAGGCAGTGTATCCCAGTCCAATTTAGCAAACATTCGGGAGTTGCCTACGACAATAACTTTTGTTTTTGTTGGATTAATCACTAAACCAAAATCATTGCTCCAATCTGCTGTATGTCTTAAATTTTTATTAGTAGTTTCTACACAATCTGATAATTTGTTAAGAGAGGCTTGTGAATAAATCTGTAAATCATCCGCATAAAGGTGGTAAGATGAAGTGATATTTTTAGATATAGAGTTTATAAAAGCAGCAAAAAGAAGAGGAGATAAAACCGCGCCCTGCAGTACGCCGGATGTCGTGTTACACCATGAAGAACAGGAATATTCAAGGCGAACCCTTTGTTGGCGTCCAAATAGGTAACTGTGTAAAAAGTCAATAACGGTAGGAGATATGTTAATAGAGCGCAGAAGACTTAAGAGGATATCGAAATCAACGGTATTAAACGCGAAATAAGTTAACCGAAGCCTCACTGTGTAAGATGATGGCCGGAAAAGATTCCAGGTCGTTCCTGTTTGCCTTCTGTATGAAGGTGGCACACGGCTTATTGGCTTTTTTTAAATACTACGAATTTATACAACACTACAACTACAATGATAGCATTTAGACAACCTACAATTCAATGCAGACTCACAGGCAGTCTCCAGTTCTGTGTTCCAACCCACTTATTGGTTTAATTTTGTAAATGTGATATTGGCATAGATTGTGCTTGTACTTGAAATCATACATAGAAAATGAACTATCTAAAAAATAAGTAGGAAGGATTAGATATGGCTATATTTTGGTAACTGTTTATCACTTTCACATTTCTCTAAGTTTAACAGATATTTTATACGAAACTCACAGCACCAGCTAGATATCTTATTTCGCAGCCCTTTACAAACTAACAATAGACGTTTTCTAAAGTCTGTACTGAAAGACATCGTCGCGGGAGGGTGGTATAGCGATTCTATCATACCCATTGAAAAGATCTTCGTCTCTTTGTGTGCATTCTATTATCAACTATATACTTCGAAATTTCAACGCTTAAAGATAATGTTATTGGCCTAAACGACATAACTATTCATTGTATCTCTACAATGCGATAGTAATAGAGTGATGATATAGTTTTGATATGAGATAGTAAGTGGCTTGTTTACAGAGTGCGAGTAAAGCCAGGAAGCCAGGACCCACCTATACCACAACACCGATTGGATAGTTTTTTTTTCTTTGAACACAAAAAACGAATGCAGAATATTTTTTTTTTATGCCTGATAGGTTAGCCTTAGACCACTATCTCACCTGATGGTAAGTGATGATGTGGTCAAAGATGTTGTTCAGGCTAAACTAGACTTACTGGCTCTCTAGGACAACTGCCGGAACACACCGTTAGGTGCTTGGCGACAGATTTTCTACTTGAGGGTGTTCGCTAGCCAGGCGGGCATTCGCAAAAATGCCCTTCCACCATGCGGTGAAGCTCAAGCCAGCGGCGGGATTCGAACCATGGACCTGCTGCGCGGCAGTCCATACCCAAAGCCACTGAGCTATCACTGCTTCGAAAATATATTATTTTTGCGGTAAAGCAAACTGCGCTACGCTACGAGTAGCGCAGTTTGCTTTACCGCTCTTACGCGATCAACTAAGCAACATCCGCTGCAGTCATGCCATAACTTGGATGGGTGATCGCTAGTGGCATTCTTAAAATGGCAGTCATTTAAGCTTGGCCGTAGGGCATTTTGTGAATGCCCGCTTGCCTAACTACCAGCCTCAAGTAGAAAATCTGCCGCCAAGCATCTAACGGTGTTATGAAAGTGTTCCTTGAAACCCAGTAATTCAAGGTAAGCCTGAACAATATCTTCATCTACATCATCACTTATCATCAGGTGAGATAGTTGTCAAAAGCTAGCCTACCAGGTAATCAGGTATAAAAAAATATAGTTATAAATCCGTTTCACTTTTATGGCCTACCTACTCATTATATAATTATATTATATACCCTTTGTATGAACGCTTAAATCCGCTGCTATGTGCATCATAACTACTCACATGGATGTAATCAGCGGTATCCTGCTGATCCTACGTATAAAACAGTGTTAAATTTCCCAATCAATATGATGTTTATTTTTATGTCCTTATTTGGAATCGTTAGAATGTTTGAATCATTCTTCTTCTCTTCATTGGAAAGGAAACAAGAAAGAAAAGCGTTTCACTCGACCAACTCTAGTGTGATAGGACTCTCTTTGTGCCGCTACTTTCTACACAATAGGGACAAAAGTTATTCAACGACAATGCGAGCGCCAAATACCGATCAACCCCCTCGCACTGCCTAACCATTGTTTACTTTGATACGAGACTTTTGTGTAGATATTATGGAGGAAACAGGCTGTAAAAGCGGGATCTTTTAGTACCTGTCAGTACCTTTATGTTATAGCCTGCTCTACCTTTCTATACCTATATTACGAACCCTATATATGATTAAGGAGTAGCGTATAACGCTCTAAGGTGTGCATCAAAATGTATCGCTTATATGAGGAGGCGGCAATATTGGATAAAATACCGAGAATAGACTGCAGCACCACCTCGCTATGCGGATTGACAGCCGCGTAAGTTAAGTTTTCCAACAGCGGCCATGTTCATCGTTCTGCCACCTTGCAAAGTTCACATTACAGTGTAAAAGTCAATGAAGTAGTACAAACTTAAATATTTTGATCGGTATGTGTCATCATATAAATAATCTCTTTTCTAGATGCAGAATGTTAGTCACAGCTGCTTTGTTAATTATTCTGCCACTAAAGAACAGTGCTCACATTGCTGTGCGAAACTCGAAGAATAATAAGAGCGAAATATCAATAACAAACAAAAAACTCTGACGAATTAGATGTCAAAGAGCTGCCCTACAGTCAAATTAGACTTGGGCTACATATTTTTCCTAACGTTCTTATCCTGTAACTTGTACTGATTTCCATGGGAAGAATTTTACCTACAATCTTGTTAATAATTCTGTAACTAAACAGTACTTAGTGCTTGAATTGCTCTGTTCGAAATTTATTTATTTATTTATTGGTCATCCAACAGCCTGTTAACAATTTTAAATAAACATTTTTAGAACCATAGGGCCAATTATAGGACAACACGTATAACAATATTATAGAATTATTTTGACCATGATCACTTAATTATTAAATAATTAGAACAAACAAGTTTGTCCACATAAGACAAACGTTACTCTCGAATTTGTTTACAAGGTAAAAAAAACAATGACAAATTAGAAAAAAGAAAACAAAAGTCGTAATACTAAAAAAAAAGAACATTTAAAGGATATGTCGTGTCTTGTATTGTTTAGGTGGCTATCGTTATACAATACCGCGTAATCTATAACGCTACGTGTACAGTTATCGGATGGTATCTCCTGTCTGTACTTCGAACAATAAAAGTGTGTATAAATATATTAGAGTTAGTAAATCTGAGACTTCAAGAAGAATGGTGTTTTATTTTTCGTTTCTCCTGTGTTTTCGCCAGGCTAGTGTGAGTCGGACCTTGCTCTTTTACGATCGCACAAAAGTACAGAGAGATTGCAACAGCACGCAAAAAAAAATACTTATACCACACACACTCAGAAAGAGTCTCATTGCACGTTCAAAAACGTGTTATAAAGTTTGTCATTTCTCCCTTATATCTCTTAATATCTTATTGCACGACGAAAAAAAACGCGTAATTTCTTTGTTTTGTTAAATTTTATTTTTTACTAAATTGATAATAACACTAAGCATTTAAATATTTTCCAAAATGTCATATGATAGTGAAAGTGACGATTTTATCATTTCGGCGCCACGAGAAAAAAAAATACACCTCAAGAAGTCATAAAGAACTTACTTCTGGAGGAGTCTCGGGACATATACGAGAAAACTTATAGGTACCTGATGATTGTATTTTCCTCGGAGGTGTAGTATAAAGCACTATGTATCACTCGGAAGAAAGTTATATTTTTGTTCTCGATATTCTTTTAAGCCCTCCGCTGCGCGTCGGGCTCAAACATACTCTCGAACAGAAATAGATCGTTTTCTCCCCTCGATGTACAATGTACTATTTTTGGTTTTAATCACAATTTCAAAATTACATTATAATTTGGAATTGTCAGTATTTGCTTGTCAATTAAAAGATTATGGTACAATATGAAATGAAATTTATTTATCGTTTTAACAAACATTTTTAAACTTAAATATAGCAGAGTATAATAATAATATAGTAGTATATCTTTACATAAACATTGGAAACACATTGGTACCCAAACTAGGATAGACCTGTGATATGGCATACCAATGCCCTCCCCCGGACATAAATAGTAAATTAAGAAATGTTACAACTAATTGATTATATTTATAAGTATGTAGTTAATAACGAAGATTGTGTTTTAATTGTTTCGGAAACTAAGTAATGAAATTATAATAAATATGTTATTTAAGCATGCATTTCTATAAGCGTACCTAGATTTGTGTAGAAGAAGTGTTTAGGAACGAGTGTGTGTTGGCATGTGAGTGAAGGGGTGAGTGTGTGAAGGAATGTGAGTGAAGGGGTGAGTGTGTGAAGGAATGTGGGTGTGTGTGTGTGTTAAGGTGACTGAATGGGTTTTTATGTTGAAAACAGTAAGCTGAGTGATTTATGTGAGAATCGTTAGTAATTTTTCAATTGTAGCGTAATCTTTTTTTAGTAACCATTCTCTTAACTTAATTTTGCATTTGTGGCGAGTCATTGGGTAATATTTCAGGATTTTGTTAAGACTGTTGTAGATGTGTGTTGCAAGAAATGATGTTTGTCTTCTGGCAAAGGCAGTTGAATAAAATTTTGGTACACAAACGTTCTTAGTAGACCGTTTAGATTTGAATGTGGGATCATATTGTAACATTTTATGTTGATAAAGGACCAGATTGAGAATGAAGAGATGGCGTACAGGTAATACTTGACAATTGTTATAGAGCAACAGAGTAGGATATCGATATTGTTTAAAAGTCATAACTTTAAGTACAGATCGTTGGGCTCTCTCGATTTTAATAATATATATCGAAGTTTGAAATTCCTTACCTTAGTTTTTGAGATTGACCCCGTGATCCTGCTGAAATTTGCACAATTTGTGTAAATTTACACAAACTGTGTTCATTTCAGATTTGAAACTTATTCCGTTTACGAACTAGTAAAAGTAAATTAGTAACGTAGGTAATAATGGGGAGTAAGTTTAGCTAAACAAAAAAAACTATGTTACTACCTACTATATGTTACCTAGTTATTTTATTTTTATTAAATCGTTTCGAGGAACTTACTATATTTTGGCAGTTTCATGCGTAATTTTCAAAACACCATTTAAATCCGCTAAATAAATCATTTTTCCTAATACTTTTAGATGCGCTTGTACTAATCTTTACCAATTACGATCACATACTTTAAGCAACGTCCGCCGCGGTCATGAGTTGGATGGGCAACCGCTAATGACATAACTACTGGGCGCTTTCGTGCTTCGGAGGGCACGTCGGTCCCGGTTGTTGTCTGATCTCTGAGAGATCTTTTTCAAGAAATTGATATTTTAACTTAAACCAAGGCTGTATATATTTGAAAATATATGCATATTCGTAAAGATTTGTGTAAATTTAAATTAAACACTGACAATCACGATTACAACAATAGGAATAAAGATAGCTGTGCCAGGTTTTAGATTATCAAAGACAAATAAAAGGCCCTTCTTAGGCAATTGTGTGCGGTTTTATAATAAAGTTCCCAAACGTATTACAACGCTCACAGAAGGAAAATTAAGTTCCACGTGAAAAACATTTTAATAAAGAAATCTTACTACACAGTTTGTGATTACTTAATAGACAAAAATGCTTGGACTTGTTCGGCCCTGCCAAGCTATCGCCTGTCACCTACGTAATGTAAACAAATATAGTAATAATTTTTCTATATAGTATGTAACACATTGTTAAAAGACCTTTAAAAGAATGGCCCCGAGTTTCTTACCCGTTCTTCTCGCAGTGGCGCTATAATCTATTTTTGCTGAACGTGGCAGTACATTAAAACTTGTAATTGACGGTCATAAGAGCGTCGTACACGGCTAAATTGAATAAATGATTTTGACTTTGACTTTCTTAACTTATCATTACAGGCATTACAGCATGTAGGTAGGGCATTTAGCGGATGCTTGCATGCCTGGCTAACTATCACCCTCAAGTAAGTTAAAATCTATCGCCAAGCACCCAACCGTGTGTTCTGGTTCTGGCAGCTGTACTTGAGAGCCAGTAATTCTAGGTTAGCCAGAACAACATCTTCTACCACATTATCACTTACCATCATTTGAGATAGTAATCAAAGCCATATCAGATATATAAAAAAACTTCCTCAAACGCCTCCTGCACAGCCTGCTCGAACGCAGCTACTGAACCTATCGACGAAGAAAACTCTTCTCTTCTTCTCTATCGTCTCTTTGAGATGATTTTTTTGGAATAAAAATAAGCCAATGATGTCCCAATTTACCACCCTTATTTTGTTCAATACCTAAATAATTTTAATTACAAAATAACAACACGTTTTTTATGGATAATGGTATTCTTGAACCCCGTTTCAATTGTTTCTATATTTAGCAAATAGCCTTTTGAGAGTTTGAATACTACTTATTCAAACTCTCAACTCTACGTATTTGTGTAATATTTTTATGAAATCTTTTTGTACATTGTTTTTAACACCTGACTAAATGTTTTGTTGCTATGAAAAAATGCGCAATTAAGAGTCTGCGTAATGATTCTACGTAAAACATCTTTAGTAATGTTTTCTCGATAAGTAGTCATTAATTAAGTAGCTATTTCTATAATTGTAAGTAGCTAGATGTAAACGACATAAAGATTTTGAAGTCATGGTTAAGGCTGTCACTTTCGGCAGATGGTAAATGGGCCAAAACAACCAATTCCGGCAGCTGTCATTGAGAGCCAGTAATTCTAGGTTAAGCCTGTTAACACCTTCGACCACATCATCACTTACCATCAGGTGAAGATTGTAGTCAACCTAGTATCCACCAACGACAATTGCGAAAGTGTGTTATTCGTAGAAAGACCTAATTTTATCCTCACGTTCACTACCCTTAAGGATATAAATAATAGAAATTCTACCTTTTTTTCTATTATTATTTGTATCCTTAAGTGAGGTAATTTTCCACAATCCTTGCTCATCATTGAAATAAAAAACAAATCTTCTGCTAATTGGTCTAAATAGCCAGCTACTAATACTAGATAATAAATTAGTTGCATCTTCTCCTTTCTCGTAAATTTGTAATTTTGTAAGAGTTGCATCTTCTTTCATAAATCTCATAGCAGATTAAAGACTCAGACAGATAAGATTTTGGTTTAAGGGTTAGATAGTTTATTTCAGTTATTAATGTTATTATTTCTGAAGCAGTGATAGCTCAGTGGCTTTGGCTATGGACTGCGGCGCAGCAGATCCATGGTTCGAATCCCGCCGCGGGCTTGAGCTTCAACGCATGGTGGAAGGGCATTTTGTGAATGCCCGCCTGGCTAGCGACCACCCTCAAGTAGAAAATCTGTCGCCAAGCACCTAACGGTGTGTTCCGGCAGCTGTCCTTGAGAGCCAGAGTAATTCTAGGTTAAGCCTGTTAACACCTTCGACCACATCATCACTTACCATCACGTGAGATTGTGGTCAAAGGCTTACTTATCAGCAATAAAAAAAAAAAAAATAATTATAAAACTAGTTTTTTTATAAATGGCAATGCAATTATGCAATTTATGCATTTTAGCATGCTGGGCACGCTGCCAACTTAGCAACGAACGGTATCAAGAGACTGGTTCGGCCAAAAGAAGACCCGGTTCGGGAAGAAAACGATGCACAGAACCAAGAGATGACCGCTTTTTGGTGAGTCAGGCGTTGCGTAATCGTAAGGCGTCAAGTGTGGACCTGAAGAAGAGCCTTGAAGAAGTAAGAGGAGTAGAAGTTAGCTTGTGGACGGTCAGGAGGAGGCTTTTGGCTGCCAATATCAAGAGTTTCCGCCCAGCTCGGGGCCCTAAATTACTCCATGAGCACCGTGTTGCTCGACTTCAGTTTGCTCGGAACGGTGCTTCATGAACTCTGGAGGACTGGTAAAGTATTGTTTTCTGATGAAGCTAGAATCTTTTTGTGTGGAGAGGACCGACGCCGGCGAGTGCTGCGAAGACCACGGGAACGCTATGCGGAAGTGTGTTTCGAAGAAATCACTCCTTATGGCGGAGGCACCGTTATGTTTTGGGCATTAATTAATTAGACGGAGCGTATGGAGTTAGTTTTCATAGAAAATGGAACATTGAATGCACACCGGTACATAATGGAAGTCCTAATTCCATATGCACAACCCACATTGACTGCACTTGGGGAAGATTCTATTTTTATGGACGATAATGCTCGCCTGCACCGTTCTGGCGACGTGGAAGCGTACATGCAAGAAGTTGGTATCCGTCGTTTAGATTGGCCAGCTCGAAGTCCTGACCTCATTCCAATTGAGCATGTGTGGGATGTTCTAAAGAGACGGGTAAGATCAGTGCAACCTGCTTCACAAAACATCAGGGAGCTAAAAAGAGTCACTGCAGAAGAGTGGGAACGTATTCCTCAAAACGTTATTAAAAACATCGTAGAAAGCATGCCCAGAAGGATTTAAGCTGTGATTTTGGCAAGAGGAGGTCACACTCGTTATTAGGTTTTTACATTATATGATATATAACTTTATTCAATTAAAAAAAGTAAAAAAAAAACTTATCTTTATTGCCGACCACTTCTTATTGTTTGGGCGTGTACATCGATTTTAAAGAATCCATCGTTTTTTTTTCTTTCAATTGCTCGAATTCACTTCACGCGCATTAATTTATACGATTATAAGTATACAGACTACGTCAACGAAATAAATCGACCTTAGAACGTAAATTTCCTTAGGTGCCCGTTTTTTATGCATAAGAGTGTACATACATGAAAAGGTAGCTGAAAAAAAAAACGTTATGCATGTGGAACTTAGAAGATGTTGTGATACATCGTCCTAGATGTGGAATATCACGATCATGAAATCATTAGATCAGTAGAATATATTTTTTGTTGATATTTTTTTATTGCAAGTTTAAATAAATAGGGGGCCGTCAACGTTATACATTTTAGACCACTCTTGTACGGGGTCTATCTCGTAAACTAAATTGGTCGAGAATCTTAAATGTCTATGTATAATGTAACGAGTCTGTTGCATACTGTATCTTCTTTTGGAGTAACAAATACTGAAAATACAAAATTATAATGTGGTTTCGATTTGAAGCTGTGATTACAACCAACCATTTTTACAGGCTGTTTCAATGTAGAACCATAAAAAAGCGAAAATCGAACTTAGCCAATATTTAGTGTCACAAAGAAGTCTAACTAAGGGTTGTAATAACTATATTCACATCTTTTGATTTGCCGACTAGGTAGTGTCCTAGTCTTTATTATTCTGTAATCTCCTTTATTATTCTGTATTTATATTTTTTATTCTGTACATTTTGATTTTATATGCAAAAACTGTAGGCAAAGACAGTCCCACAGAATTTGCCAAGTATTTTTTTAATATTTGGTCATATATAATGCAAAAACTCTTGGTCAACAGAGTCTCATAAAACAAGAGTAGGTAGATATACGAGTAGATACGAGCACCATAGACATAGACCTACTACCGTAAGCCGTAATAAACTCAAAATCCCGCTGCCAAAACGACAAATCCCACCAAAGCCTCAGTCGCCGTTTTATCAAACCGCCTACACCGACCGTAGATGACATCACGCTTAACAATATTTCGACAGTTACTATTCACGAAGCTCCTATTGTTACAAAAGCCCGAGCTACAAAAGCTGCAAAGAATGAATGGGAGTAGGCGAGAGGGGAGCCGATTCTATATAGGAGAAAGAGGGATGTGTAGTTACGTAAGTTTTGTGATGCGTGCTAGGAAAAGCGAAGGAACCGCATTTCTTACCGAATACCTACACGTAGCAAGTGTTACATACACTTCAATGGAAGTTTGTTGAATTCTTTAGGTGGTCTTTGTCGTGTTAACTTTGTCGTGTTATTAAAAATATATAATTCTGGATTACAAAGTGATGGTGTTCTATTATTTCTTTTTTATTGCTGATTGGTAAGTGATGATGTGGTCGAAGTTGTTAACAGGTTTAACCTAGAATTGCTGGCTCTCAAAGACAGCTGCCGGAACACACCGTTTGGTGCTTGGCGGAAGATTTTCTACTTGAGGGTGGTCGCTAGTTAGACGAGCATTGGTTTAATGTCCTTCCACCATGCGGTGAAGCTCAACCCCGGGGCGGCTTTCGAACCCAGGACCTGCTGCGCGGCAGTCCAGAGCCAATGACACTGAGCCATCACTGCTTCAAAAATTTCGAATAAAAGCTCTAGTATATGTGACTATTCAATAGTAAAACTTTTTTGCCAAATAATAGGCAAAAAAGCTCTACTGTTTATTAGTCACAAATAAAATCGTTTAACTGATTAGAGGGTTAAATTATGTGTTCATAAAATTCTGAAAAAAATAATTTCCAGGTGCAGACTCTTACGCTAAGCTTGCAAGTTTACTGTAAGAGGTAACCAAGAGTATTTTCACAAATGAAAAATGATGTACGAATAATAAGAAATAGTCAATAACATGTGAAGCTATGTATTGTAAAGGATTATATAGGTATTGGAAATTTGCTAACGCCGATGTTTAATTGGCCAAAATCAATACCTTAGACATAACATCTTGTAGATTCTGTTTATTCGTGATAATTCAAATTTTTACCTAATATCAGTTTGTTTGCTTGTATTTTATAATTGTCGCAATATGCTTTCAGGGTGAATCATCCTAGAATATCGATATGGATACTCGAAGATGAAATCTTTACCAATACAAAGTATATAAGATCAAAAACACAACTTAACATTTCAAAAACAGAACTTGATTTTTATAATCTTTTTATGGACGTCATAATGAATTCAAATTCCCCTATTAAGGCATGGGAAACTTTAACTGTTAATTACAAAAAAATACCAGAGTTTATAGAATAGCAGTGCTGTTATAAATTTTGTTTATAAATATTATGGGCATGAGAAAGAGACAGGCGTATGGACGATGGACACTGAGTACTTACACTTACATATAAAGGTTTTGAAACCCTTAAAAAGCCTAATAATGTAAATCTGACATAGAAAACGTTTAGAGTACTCTCACAGCTACAGTCGAACTTTTGGTATGCACATTCCTATTTCTACGCCAAACTTAGGTACTCAACACCACATATTCTCAAATAAGCATGACTAATGATTCCTTAACAAGCAAAGAGCAGGTTCTTTAGTAGCCCTCCGTATCCTAAACAAAAGTCGCAGCTTCGGCGGCGGTTTCATGAACAACTTTAGTGTGACCCCACAAAGAGGAACGTCATTTAAATGCACACGTTTCATTGGCTCTGAATGCTTCAGGGAAGTAGAAAAAGAGCGAGCCAATTACGACGCTTTTGTGACGCGACCTCTTTTGGGTCTCAAGTGTAACTTTATGTGGGATCAAGCTTTTTATTCAGTTTCGACGGTTTTCCTTTGCGTCTTGCCGTGGAGTACCGATGTGAAAGGAAAGTTTTTAATTAATGTTACAGAATTATTTTTTTTATTAAGGTAACAGCTAATGTCTCCAGACTACTTACACATACATGTAATACTAATTATTTCAGCTCATGATGACTCGTATATAATAAATTTACATTTGACACTGATAAATCTTGCCTACTTGGAACGGGATATATTCATGCAGAAAGAGTTATGTTAGGGCAATTAGGTATATACCAGTTATGATATTTGGAGTGTTGAGACTTGAGACATCCTTAAATTATAGACCGTATACTTCCATAACTGAAAATTGTGACATACATATTGTCAGTATCGGTTGCCAGACCAATTTAACTTTGAGTTGTTCCAAGAACTGAAAAGTGCGAATACCAAATTTTATCCAAATCCGTTCAGCCACCGCCTACTTCACGGTGTGGGGAGAAGTCAAAAAAAAAATGCAATAAATACAGTAATTAGATGTATTGCAACTGTTGCTGATATCAATAATTTGTCAACTACAAGTAAATCATCTTGATGATTTATTACCTCTTCGTTTAATATTCCACCAATTAATATATGGTAATAATTAATAAATGTTTGTTAAACCCTGATAGAGTTGCTGTAAGCTGTGGTCTGAGAAGGAACGCCAGCGCACCTGAAGCCGTCGTGTTCGTATTTTTGTTTACTAGTGTTCAGGTTCCGTAACCAAAACAACTACAACTGGAATCAAATTAACTTCTTATAAGATACAAATATAATTTACTCGATGCATTACGTCAAGTCTTGTAAACAGTTTAACAAATTAAATTACACCTGCAGTGACCTCTCCATTCAAAGAAGCTTTTGTACAGCAATCTATTGTCCAATCGGGTGAATTAAAACTGATTTGTCACGTGCACTGACGGCATATCTGACCGATCAAAATGCATTTATGGCGTTTGGCCGTTCGTTAGCGGCCGTCAATACGGCTCTCGGTCCAACGGCTATAAATTTAGTATTGAACGGACACGACAACAAAGCACGTTTTGTCTTGCAAATGAAAACGCGCACATTTCGCGGCATTGTGCGCCGCTGTTTCGGTGCCCGCCATTATTAACGGCGAACATGAAAGACAAAAGGTTCGTCTGCAGCACTGAGGCTGGCCTAGATAGCGGATTATTGTACTAACACAATAGGAGCGTTAATTCCGCGACTCTAGTATTATTTTGTTTGCAACTTAATCGCTATTTATCGATGGTTATAGCGCGTGATCGGGTTTTGTTTACGCTTGTTGAGTTAACCTGACAGCTCTGCGGCGGGTATTGTTCAACACTTTCGTCGGCGTTGGCCACTTCGCTGGAGAGGCAGTTCAGAGCTTTTGTTTTGTTAAACAATAAACGTGAGTATAAAATATTTTGCGTTTTATTAAATCAAGCTGAAGAAATTAAAAGCATAAAAACTGAACATAAGACTCTTATTAGAAAATTAATTATGCATCTACACATGAATAAAGTTTATAGAACCTTTAAACTTAAAATCAATATAGATACGTTGATATCTGCCTGGCTAACAAAAGAGGAAATTCGGAGAAAACTTAAACAAAACATGATCATTGAAAGATATACAGAAAACTGTCTCTCTAGAAGTTACGCAAGGTATACTTACCTTAAAAATAAGCAATCTATTTGATAGGTGCAAAGAAATTTAAAAATAATTACCAAATGTATTAAAAATGGCAATACGTTATTAGTAAAAACGAAACAGATACAAAGATATTTCTAAATCGATCCTATGTAATGTAACGTGTGCATGAAAAAAAATCAACATTATAAAAACCAATTAAATAAGCAACATCATAACAATTAGTATCTTACCCGTGGTAGACCGCAAGGAAACATCATTCCATATCAAAGCATCAAAATATAACAACAGAACACGGCACCAAATCACAAGAAAACACTTCACAAACACAAATCACCATTATTTTCAAAGAAAAAGTCCAATTATGCACTTGGCGGTAAAATTTACTTGTCGAAAAAGTTCGTCTGCAAATGGTATTTGCCAGATGGCAGGCGGTCGCGTTTGTTCAGTATCGAGCATGGACTGCCGCCGGCCGGCAAAGAGCGAAGCAAAGCGATTGCCGTCAGGAGATTCCCGCGCATGGATCTTGCGCACCAAGATTGTAGTCAGGCCATAGCACCCTTTGCATACCCTTGCATAATGCACTTCCCTCTACAATACAATGTATTTGATTGTCAAAACAATAGGCTTTTGTTGTTGAGCTTTGCTTTTTGAGAGCTTAATCGATAACGATTGTTCACCCATATCGCCTTAGCTCGGTATAATAATTTTGGGAATTATAGAAGGTTATTACAATGACTATTTATGCTTAGTCATATAATACGTATGAGTGTAGAAAACTGTACAAAAATGATTAAGTAATTTATTAAATACTTTGTTATCGTACATACGACCAAAACTATTTATTATTTTTTTTAGCAAGGAGACACTATCCGAGTGGGTGTGGTATAAATATTTTTACTTATTGCATTTACGTTTAAACAGTAACATATCCAAAGAGTCGAAATTGATACAAAACTTTCATGTTAAAGAACACTCAGTAATAAAAGCCGCAGACTCAGTAAGAAAACTAAGAGTAGGAGTAACACAAAAGATTCGAAACTCAATAGAACATGGCAATAATATATTGTACCTATGTAACTGCGTATATTGAGAGAGTCATTTACTGGTAATATTATATGTTGTTAAAAATGCCACTTATCAGAATGCATCATAATAGATTCATATTAGACAGTCACAAAATAAGAAAACGTAGCAGGCCAACATCTTATCACTCCGCAACATTTCCGTCAGAACTGCATACGACCAATAAGATATCTGTCTCATCAAAGGAAGAAGCCAGAGACAGCAGTGAGGATACAATGTGGTAACGTTGGGTAATATGTCCGTCAACAATGGCGAACGCGAGACACAAAGCCGCGCGGGGTATTGTGTGAACCCGCACAATACACCTTGCATACACTCGCGGGGCAACCATACGCAACAGCCACGAAATCTAAATACACACAAATACAACCTCTATCCTTACTATTATAGGAAACATTCCAATATATTTCCTGTTTTGTAGCCGCAAAGATAACGTGGTCCCAATACATAGCGTATATTGCGTGTCAAAATAACTGTTATTAATGGAAATTGTAGTTTTCTGTCTGAATTGATCTTTCATTATGTGTCCTTGTTGATTGTTAAAAATCTATGCAAGTGATATCGCTATACTCGTACAATAGTAGACAATACAGTTTTAAGTTAGATAGGTACTATTCACCGAAACATATTGTTGTAAAATAGCGTTTTATAATGTATATAGTTCCTGAAAGCGAATTCTATATGTTAGAAACAAAAGACTTAAACGGGTGCCTATTCAGTGCGTCGCGTTACGCGTAGCACGTCGCGGTTTGTAGCTGCCCGTAGCCCGTAGCATCAGTAACCATATCTATTCCATGGGTTTTGGTTATTTACGTATACGCACGTATAAGTTGCAAGATCCTTGTAAAGGTTAATCTTATTCCGGGCGGAAATGTATCTTTACTAACAAAATAC
Organism: Plagodis dolabraria; assembly: GCA_963854805.1. Taxonomy (NCBI): domain Eukaryota; kingdom Metazoa; phylum Arthropoda; class Insecta; order Lepidoptera; family Geometridae; genus Plagodis; species Plagodis dolabraria. The sequence continues at coordinate 27,330,317 of OY978444.1, forward strand.
ATGCAGGTATTGTAAAAGTTTTGTCTTCGGTTGTTCGGTCCGCCTCCCTGATGCTCTCCCTGGGACTGAGCAGGTTCTAGTTGACAGTATACCAGATACCAGTAACCTTATAAGAGCGTAAGAGATAGTCTGATATATAGCATCAACCTCTTATTCATTAACGTTAGGTTTGGCTACTAATTTGCCACATTTTGGCTTTTGCGACATCCAATCCACACTCTCAGAATTATATGAAATAGTCCTGAATCTTCATCTGGGAACCGAACGCTTGGATAAAACTTGTAGTACCTATTCTTAATTATTAATGTTTAAAATACTATTAATACCCGTTATTCGTTAGCATCTATCAGAAATATTTCAATTGAATTTCAACACAGAATTTATTTCAAATTCAAAAAGGGACCACCTTAACAAAACCTTTTCATTTAAATTATGGTGGTTTGCACCTCTATCCCTGGCATGATTTGTTGAACCATGATGGGCCCGCTGCATGTGGACGCACACAGGTAAATTCACTGCTGCCATTATTGGCTATATTCAACTAATTGTTTCACTCATTCTAAAGTAAATATTCGTGGCAACAAAATCTGTAAATCTCATGTGCCTGCAACATAGCAATTTAAGTATCTAATCACTGCTGCTTGGTGCCAGAAATAATGACAATTTGGTGGTACACAATCAGGCGTATCCCTCACAAACATGACTCAAACTTTATAACGTGACTTATTACATATTACGGTTTCGTTTTTTAAATTTTTAGACACAGAAAACAGAACCCCAAGAATGAAATAAATGCAAAGGAATGAAATAAGTCTCAGCTCGCATTGTGGCAGGAGAGCCTAGTACAAACAGTGTCACATTATGTCGGCCATTATCTAACCTTTGTATCCTAGCTCTATTGAAGTGCGGCCTCCCAGATGTTGACTTTGAAGTAAGTATGTAAGATATGGAAGGTACCTACTATGCCACATTATTGTTCACAGAATTGCCATATTCTTGTAAAGAACGTTTTCTTAACCAACTTTAGGTCCAAAAATTACGTGATCAAGTATAACTATAGTTAAACAAACTACTATACCTTAGAACATATAATAATATGACTAAACATTTAAAATATCTAAAATTTGATATTCCCGCCATAGACCGCGTGCCACTTAGGCCGTACTCCACTTGACGCCACTATTGTTATTTTTGATCATTTTGACCCTAGGAGGAAGTATCTATGGTGGAGAAGACATTTATATTCTGTTGGCTGTGAGACAAGAATGGTAATATATACGCTTGCATTAGTTTGAATGAGACAGTATCAGTTTGTTTTGTCCTGCTCGGCGTATGCGATTTTTTTGTTTGCCACATATCGCAATTGTGGCAGACAAATTTGTTCGGTGCTTGAAAGTGTCCTTTTGTTCGTGTTAAACAACGATTTTGATGTGTATATTGTAAATTGTAAGTTAAATTCGACGCTGCTGCTTCCACCAAACATGGTGAAATGCAGAATTTTTGGCTGTAAAAACAGAACTGAACGAAATATGGAACACATTACGTATCACATGTAAGTGCTATTTTTCATGTCTTTACCATTCTTACACAGTCTATGTGAATCAAATATACATTTCTGATCATAACATGAATTTCTGCGTGTTAAATTATTTGATAATCTTAAATTTTACTACAAAATAATCACTTGATTTTGAGATTATAATCCATAAAAATTAAGTAGTGTTCTTTTGTATATCTGTCTCGGTCCACTATGATGAAATTTGTATAGGGAGAAAAGAGAGTGTGAACATAGATCAAAAATTATACTTTTTCGAATTATAGCAATTTTCGGAATACCAGCTCATGACCGAAGATTTTTCCTATAAAAGTGGGTAATTTTATATGAACCACTTTTGACCAATTATGCAGTAAAATTAACGCAATTAAATTTTGATTTGCAGTTTTCATAAGGAATGCTGTCCTTCATCGTGTATGGATTCAAGCAACTGGACGACAAAATTAATTAAATTAAAAATAACATAATTTATTAATTAAATTGTAAGTGATGCCAAAAGTTGAATCTTGATGTTATTCACACATATGTTTTATATACCATAAAGCTATAAATACATTATGACTTTGTTTTATTTTAAGAGCACACTATGAAATATTATAGACACGAAGGTTTGTATGAGTTTGTTACTCAAACAAACCTTCAAGTCACTCAACGCCGAAGTTTTCAACGAAATTTCGCATATAGATTCCGTAGGACCCGGATTAATAAATTGGCTACCTTTATTTCGACATATTGAGTATTATCGGGGGACTACGATATGACTATTCCACGCGGTTGAGTCCACAGGCGCAAGCTAGTTATCCAATAGTACCATGGGTTAAGTTACGTAGGTAAACAGTTATTTGGACCTCTTAATCTAATAAGTAAGATTTTTGGTCCCACGTCCATTAAACCAATATAAAAGTTTGCATTTTTAAAAGACAGACCTTGATGAAATTTGATACCTACATATATTTAGATAGCTTAAGTCGTATAACAACCTTTAAGTAGCATTAACATTTAACTATGCTTTAATTACCGAGGTTCTCGAAGGGACCGCGGCCCAAACGAGTTCTATGTGGGCGAAATTATATGTATTTAACTAACAAAAATGGCATAGTTTTAAACTCTACCAAAAATATTCTGTACGTTTTCAGTTAGTTTTAGAATCATGGTAATTTTCTAAAACTAGCTGACCTGGTTTCTCTGCCATTAAGGCGGACCGTTCAATCTGTAAGAGAAATTCTAAATTTAACAGTCGGTCTATTTGTTGCGAGATCGAATAACATTTGTACTCAAATCAGAGATCTTTTTTAGAGTGTTTTGTTATTGTATCTTACATATATGTATCGGATTTCATATATTTCTCTACTAATCTGCAAAAATAGTTTTATATATTTGTAAGTTATGTATGATGCCAAAATACTATATGGTATAATTTCCGATTTGCGCAATTTAAAACAATACACGTAGTCTAGCAACATACATTAAATTTTGAATTCCCCGATATAACAAATTGAACGGTCCAGTGCACCTCAAGCAAGTACCATGCAAATTCTATTTTTTTCAGTAAGCGCGGCAATATTTTTTCTTAAAGCTTCATTGTAATTTGGGTAATGTTATGGGACACTGGCAATTCTGCAATATTAGGTATTTATACGCTGTCTCTATCGGGTATACGCGCATAGCTACTCCACCATAGATACTTCCTCCTAGTTTTGACCACATTTTGTATCTGTGGTTATATTAAATGTTACAACCATAGACGCAAAATGTGGTCTAAATTATCGAAAATAACGATGGTGGCGCCAAGTGGATTACGGCCTTAATGGTTTACATTTCCTTGAATTGCCACCAACTTAACTGTTCTGTTTAAAGAGCGATACCACTGAGTCTTATTATTTCATATAATACGAATAAAATTATTATGTAAAGGTCACATCATCACTTACCATCAGGTGAGATAGTGGTCAAAGGCTATATATGTCATATAAAAAAAACGTAACTGTTACCAGAAAATTGTGGTGGCCCGTAGGAGATTCAAATAATAAATACAGAAGGTGGTCCATACCTCTTACGTTTTTTTATTTTTATATCTGTTCATAATTATATTATCATTAAATAAACTCATTTTAGCAGCGACTTTTTGTCTTGTCCTTGACTTGTCTACAATATGGTACTACAAAAATTAACATAATTTAACTAGTAAGTTGAATAAACACTCATACATATAATTATTATAATTACTTTGTCCAGAAATTAGCGGAAAAAGATCAATAATACACAAAATGTTAGTTATTCATCTAAATTTATTTCTATCACCCTCAAAATAATCTATAAGCATAGGTACTAAAATCCAAGAATTTTCTTTCAACAAATTTGGCCTTTTTCGTCGAATTTGCTCTCGTTGGCCGCATAACGTTCATTTCATGTCAAGTGTTTAATGTTATGTGAATGGTTGTGCCGTTGTGTTTAAGTACAAGGGAGAATCCATGGTACAATAATATACTACGCCAGGGGGCCAACTCCCATCTCTTAATTCAGTCTTATTTTAACATTACATTTACAATTTTAATTCGCACCGCCACATATCACTATAGTATACTTACATAAAAACTTCAACGTGAGAGCGGGATGCATGCATCGAATCAAGTCATTTGTGCGACAGAGGTAGCACTATATGAACATTATTGTTTCGTGACGGCCACGGTACTAACCTTAGTATCAATAATTTCAACTTGAAACAATGACGTTTGCATTCCATAATAGTTTATAAAAGGTGGGAGTTGGGCCAGGTATTACACTCTGAAACCAGATGTCACGTAACCGGGACACAAGCATTCTGTCATCACTTCTATCTACGGCTCTCAAACTTTATACCTAATTTGAGGAAATTGGGGGGCAGTAAAATAACAATTAATAGATTTCACCTTTTTTTAATAAAGAAAATCACGTGAAATTGATTTAAGTTACACAGAATAATGATTCTTGAATAAATTATGGTTACCAAGTTCGTACAGAGTGTTTGACACCGTAACGTTTTCTTATAATGGGTACCGTCGATGCTAATAGGCCTACATTTTTCATAGATTGAAATCAAGTAATTATTTTCTATGCCGTACTAAAAAGCCAGTTATCTGTATTTTGATGTAGTTTAGTTTCAAAGAAAGCTCAAAAATATCGGAAGTAAAAACCAATTAGGTAGATACGTTATATAACCAAAGATATTTTACATTACATACCATATTTAATAGTCGCAGTAAGAATGGCTGGAAAGCCGAAAAATGGCTTCGGTATTGTGGACCTCAAAGGTCCACACACACAACACAATTTTGCAGGAAATGAAAAAAACTTCAAATCACTGCTTTTTCTACTTTTACTCTTACAGTTACTTTTTGCATGGTGGAAGGGCATATTGCGAATGCCCGCCTGGCTAGAGACCCCCCCTCAAGTAGAAAATCTGTCGCCAAGCACCTAACGGTGTGTTAGGCAGCAGTCCTTGAGAGCCAGTGAAATTAAAAGTACAGAGACATATCATCCATGTCTCCTGGTGACAGGCGTAGTGCAATTCGTGACTTGTGACGAAATGCATCTGTTATAGGCAGAGGTTAGTCCGCTTAACATCAGGTGGGCCTCGAGCTTGTGCCGTCACATTAGAAAAAAATATATGTTTTTTGATTATACTCGTAGCTTTCCGAAATGGGCTGACCACAAAGTTTGCGAATCACTGCGCATATGTACATGAGCGAGAGCGAAACAAATGCAAATCATATACGTGAGACAGAGACGGCGATATATGTCAAAATGGTGGAACCATAGGGAGACAACTTTTTTCATACCATTTACTGTGATGAGACTTTCAAATATTGGATTGACGTTTGAAATATTGGATTGATACTTTAGAACAAAACATTCACTTGAAAAAGAACCATGAACTCGTATGCTGCTGCAATCATGAGCTAATTTTGTAGTGATGCAAGCTTGTGATTCTTTGGGAGTACAAGACCTTGTTTTCTTAGACCATGGGAGAATCCACGAGATGCTTTCCAATGTTTTCCAACATTCGTAGGCGATAAGTAGTCAAAGAAAACAGTCAACATGTCTTTGATCGAGTTTGGTGGGGTTTTTCGGTTTCGATTCGGTGTACCGCCTTTCAATTATAGGCGCTACCACCGCTACTCCGAAGCTTGTTGACTTTTTTGCATGTTAAACTCGTAAACCCACGTCTCGTCACCTGGTAACAATGAGTTTCATACATTTTGGGTCGGAATTCGAGCCTCATAAAAATGGATCCTAGGGAATCTCTGAGGGAACTTTTTACAGAAATACCACTTACAGAGTAACACCACTGTATGTACAAGTTTACAATATTACCCATAGTTTTAAAAGTATCTTTTAGAGATATCGCGATAAGTACGTAATTCTAAAATTGAATTGAATTCAACTTCTTCCACTTATTAGCATCGATTCTGGAATGAAAATGGATCATTAGAATGAAGACTTTCAACCAATAGGTATGATATGGGCATGACTTCTGACTTATTCTCTTTGTCTGACTGCTGGCATTTCACGGGGTGCACAATCCCGCGTGGAGATTACGTAACCCAAAAATTACCGAACTGATAAATTAAATACGTTCTTGATATACACAGCTCTGTCTGGTCGAACGTTATCGGGTCGGCAATTATTAAGGCGATCTTTCCTAGGCCGGTGATTATAAATCTCGTTCAGACGATCAATAATGTAATACGCGGTACTACGCGGTCGGGTCTATCTTCGGTAGGAGTAGAGCATAGAGATGGAAAAAAAACATATAATATGTCTATGAAGTAGAGTAGTATTATTCTATGGTCTACTACATTCTCAGATTACCTAGTCCCATCGAGATAGAAAAAACACCTAGTCCTCTACATTCTCTACGCTACGGCGCGGCGGTCGGACATACTTTTATCAATTTGTAATTCGACTCGTGTTCGTTGGCGTATTTCTTGAACGGTGTCACGCGTAGATGTTTTGTAGATACCTACTAAAGAATTTGTGATAAAACTAATGGATTAACTGTTCGTGTTGAAGTTTAGGTTTAGCGGTAAGTCAATTCAGAGTTTTAAATATGACTATCGTATGGGCGGCTTATTGCAAAATGGCGACTTTTAAATATTTACCCAGAACTGCTGTATTTACGTTCGGCATTGTTGCATCCTATCAAGGTTATAATTAATAGGTTTTTCATATTGCAGAATTGAAAATGGAGACAAAACTGGACGCGTCCTTAGTGGCGCAGTCCATCAATTACCATGGCCAACAGATGCAAAAAACGTGGGAGGCCGAAAGAGGGGAAGATGATTTAGTTAAATTAGGCGTTGGCTCCTTGGATTTTGAAGTATACCAGGCGCGTCATAAGCACCTGACTTTCCAAGACCGTGGGAAACGATTGAAGCTTCATCAATTCATTGCGAAGGAAGCTAATGCTCTCTTCGACTCTACAATAATGGATGAGACACCTTCGTCCTCCAGCTTGGGAACGGAAACCGTAGCACCGGAAGACAGTGAGTTACATTTCATGTACAAACTTCATATATTAACTTCTGGTCTGGATATGAACAACCCTGCATGGGTTGTTCATATCTGTAAGTTTTATTAGGGTTGTTTATGTATTGATACTTTTCTTTCGAGGCTCGGTTTAGAATTGGTATACACCACAATGTACCTTCAATCTTTACAGATACATATAGTTATCTTGATTGATCACACAAAATTTTATCTTATGGAAATCAATTATTTTGCTTTTGAAAAATAAATTATTGGAGTTTGAATTTTAACCTTAATAATAAGGTTAAAATGTATTTTGCACTGCAATAAGTATATGGCATAGCCTAATGGATTCCTCGCAGTGAGGAACAGCGAATGATGGTGTAGCGAGTATGCTGTGATAAGGTAGTGAGAACTAAGATTTTTTTACCTGTAGATCAGTTGTATGCCCTCCATATTTACTAGACGAATTCAGGATAATTGCCTGAGTCACTACCAGTCTAGCACTTCCGAGCGTCCGGTGAATACATCGCCGCTAATCGTGTTTTTTCGGAATAATCTGTGGACAATACACCTTCCTTGTGTCTTTAGACTCTGCACCAATTATACAGGCACTGTGAGAGATAAGAAAACTTTTCATTTCACGCGTAATTATTGCTCTTATTGTTAAAATAGAAAATATCGTTATTTTGTTTTATCTTAGGAACGAATCTCAATGAAATGGATGAGCGAGATATGTGTATCGTTTGGTGTGAGAGAGTGAAAGAGATCGCAGCATAATGGTGATCGGAACGTCTCGTGGCGGTTCGGTGGTTACACGAATTGCTTATTTATCTCTTTCTAACAACATGTATGACGCATAATATTTGAATGTTCTTTCCTTGTCATTACAAACTGCATATACATGTGCGTAGATATGTATATAGGTAAATTCTAGTAAGCTTTTAGAGCAGTGGTGTTCGGATATAACTACTCTAAGTATTTCACCTCTCTGAGTGAGAAGACTAAAGCTCTGTGTACCCACAGCGCCGGAGCTGTAATAGATTTACTTAAGTTCTAATTAGATATTTGTGTCTTAAGCCTAACCATTTTTTGTTGACCTTTTTGTGCATGTGATTACTGACTAATTATCTACATTTTTCATGAAGAAGAAGCTAACTTTGAGAAATTTCATTGGTTTTAAAAACTATTTTTTTCTATAACCCCCAGTGGGGAATATTCCACCCAATCTCACCTTCCCCATAGTACATAATATGTATATATTTATCATATCCAAAATCTTTCCAATGTAGGTATACATATATATTTTTTAAACTATTACAAAAAAAAGGTACTCCCCACTTTGCTACAACCCCCTGTAGCCCCTCCTCTATCGGTACCAAGAGAGATCAAAATCATTTTTGCGACACAGTATCACATTTAAGTATCAAATATGACCAATAAAATATTCTGATTGCATCATAGTAAATGAGCATACCATTTGATTGAATGAATCCTGCCCAACTATTTGGAACTATTCCCAAGCACTACTGGATGCAATTGCGCTGACCAATCTCTCTTTCTGTTATTATATCCCACTCTTTCTCACTTGCATGCTCTATAGTGGGAGGTCCTATACCTACTGTCATTAATAACTACCACATTATGTATAGAAAGAAAGAAAAACCATTTATTTGACACAAAGTTATTACATATAAAACTTACATAATAATAAGTTATTACAAATAAAACTTACAAAGTTCATGAGATGGTTTCTAAAAGGCCTTGCCTTATTGATTGTATTATAATTATATTATTATTATTGCCTTGTGTCTATCCACATATTCGTAAAACAAAAGCATGGTCCAAACAATAAAACATCATGTGCACCCTACTCACACTTAGTATCTAGTAGAGTTGTGGATAAAAGTTGGATCTACATTTTCCCTATGAAAATTAAAAAATAAACATGTATTGGTATACAAAGTAATCAAGATTCAATTAGTTATCATATTAGTAGATGCTTAAGTGGTATTGGAACATCTCTTAGCTTTAAAGGTATAGGTACCTTTAAAACATGTAAAGGCTGGAAGAAAAAGTACCTTTAAAACCTGTAAAGGCTGGAAGAAAAAAAGGTTAAATGTAGTCTAATGTTGTATAGCTAATGGTACGGAACCCTTCGTGCGCGAGGCCGACTCGCACTTGGCCGATTTTTTTGCATACAGCATGAAAACTTTGCTGTAAAGCACTGCTGGTAAAGGAATTTGTAACTTATATTTGAGTTTACAGCACATCCATAAAGTGTCTAGAAGCAGTTGGATGGGCGGTATCTGGCTACACATTATGTGTAAATCAGTAGAAGTTTTGAATAAAAAACTACAACATAATTATGAACATAAATTATATTTGCTTTGGGATGAAATTCATAATTTTTTGTACTTTGTTCCAGATCTGTTTGCTCTGATGCCACCATTTGAAACATTCTTGACTGTAGACAAATCTGCTAGATTGAGGCATTTCTTTGATGTAAGTATTATTTCTAATATCTGAACTATCATTAAATAAAATAGTTGCTTAAATGACTTTGAAATTGCCATTTAATAAGTTATTAAATAGTCAACTATATTATCACTGATATTTGTGACTTCAGAGTTATCCACAGATGAATCTCTAGATATCAATATAATGTAATTACAAGATAATTATATAATTGAATGGTGTCATAATATCAAAACTTAAATGCAATAAATAATGAAACCAAATATATGTTTTGGCAGGCAAATATGAAAAAAGTGTGTTATTCTAATCTTTTTTTATGTGTGTAATCTCCTTACATTGTGAACCAATTTGAATATAAGAATTATCAAAACTGGTGCACAATCCAACAGGTTTAATATTGTTGCATAGGGACGAAACAATACCATGTTAATAGTTGAAATTTTTTTTTTTTTTTTTTTTTATGCTTGATAGGTTAGTCTTTGACCACTATCTCACCTGATGGTAAGTGATGTTGTGGTCGAAGATGTTGTTCAGGCTAACCTAGAATTACTGGCTCTCAAGGACAGCTGCCGGAACACACCGTTAGGTGCTTGGCGACAGATTTTCAACTTGAGGGTGGTAGCTAGCCAGGCGGGCATTCGCAAAGTGCCCTACCACCATGCTGTAACGAAAAAAAATTGTAAATTTGGGTTCTATCGCCAGCAAAATAAGACTGAGTTAGTTTAATTGAAAATATGGTTATACATTTAGCGAACACTTGCAATGAAAAATCTATATAACAATCTAAATATTACTACGAGATCTCAAATTTTAAATAACAATCCAAATCAACATAAATTGTCTACCAATTTCAGTATTCTTTTTGTCAGAAAATATTATTTAAAAAGATACATTTAGTACCAAAAGGTTGCTTAATGTTATAAAAAGTAATTTCATGTAATTAAATTTTTTATTGAGTTTTAAACACTACACAAACATAGTGTCTTGGTGCCATTGTTTCTAGGTATTGTTTCCGAATGGACCAAGACATGGATAAAAATAGAATAAAATACCTAAGACTGTAACTTTTTGTCATCCACCATACCAGACATATTTCTTTATACTCACAGAAACTAAAATGATTACTAGTCATACTGTACTATATTAGAAAACAAATGTATTACCTGAATCAACAGTAAACATCAAAAATAATTTAACATAGTGAGGAACAAACTTATATAATATTGTAAATTAACTACATAATTTATATTTTGTAGAAGACAGAGAAAGGGGTGTACCATCAAGAGTAACTTGCTTAGAATTAATAATATAAAACGATACCTACTAAATCATGCTTTTATGTCCTGTCCTGAATATTTCTTTAAATAAAGGAAGTGAAAGATGCAATGTAGTGTCTATGCAAAATTTATGAAAAGTACAGCTGAGATTTTTTACTTTTAATGGTTGAAGTATTATATATTTTGTGAGTATTCTTTTTATTGTACCAAGCTGCTAACTGTTTATAAATTGAATTGTAAATAAGCAAGCGCAATTATAGTGTGGAATAAAATTAAATGATCTGCCTTTGGTAAATCTGGGGCTAGATGTTTGCCTCTTGAGGATGATACTTACGACGCTCTATCAAATTTTTGTTTTCTATTATTTTGTTCATGACCTGATGGTGTTGGCCACCTGATATCTATTTATTTCTATCAATGATGTAACAGTCCAAAGTGTGGCTAAAATATAGTCATAGGTACTCATTATTTGTCTCCATTTCAGAATGTGAAGACAGGAGAACTGATTATTGGTGCAGTGATCAACAGGACTGCATCAGGAATGATGCTGAAGGTTCTGTGCACTGCAGGTCCTACATCCAGATATGTTGCTGACGTCAATGTGAAGGTATTATTCCTTTTTGTTGTATGTTCTGTTTCACGTCAAATATATTAAATGCAGCGCATGTCCCAGTTTAATGAATGGATGGCTGCAGGTTCGAAATCACGCTTGTGTTTCAAATTTTTTCTTATATTGTTATTTTGTGTTTAATGTTAAAAAAAACGGTCAAAGTCATCAAAATAACTAACTAAACCAAAAGGAATTACATTCTTATCTCATGTTGTCAATCGTCATCATTAACAGCCATGACATCCACTATTGCGCAAATGCCTCCCCCATTAGGGGAAAAGCAGTGATGGCTCAGTGGTATTGGCTATGGATGCGCAGCAGATCCATGGATTGAATCCCGCCGCGAGCATGTCCTTCACCACATGGTGGAAGGGTGTTTTGTGAATACCTGGCTAGTAAGTGGTCACTGTCAAATACAAAATCTGGCGCCAAGCACCTAACGGTGTGTTCCGACAGTCCTTGAAAGCCTGTATTTCTAGGTTAAGCATGTTAACACCTTCGACCACATCATCACTTATCATCAGGTGAGATTGTGGTCAAAGACTTACCTATCATTAATAAAAAAGCAGGGATTTCTCATAATCCCCACGCTTGGCAAGCGTCTTGGGGATTGCAATGTAAGATGGCAATTGTTCAGAAGGCACTGCTGCCCACAGTCTATTATGTTTACCTTCGTCCCTTCTAGCCCGGCGCCCCAGGGCGAAGTATTCAGTGATCAATTTGTCCAGATCAACTAGAATGATTAAATTGCCGGTCGCCATTACTATGCAAAAATATGCTTGTTATGTCTAAATTTTATTAATCTGTCTATGTATGAGAAGCTATCACTGAATCTAATGTGTCGTTAGTTGAATGTATGGATTATTGAAATTATCACTATTAGTATGAATAGGTATTTGTAATACATAGTGACAAATATTGAGTGGATTCGGCCTTGCAAGTTGCATTACAGCAACAAAATTAAAAAAGGCAACAATGTTTGAAAGTAGTTGGCTCGACTACTATGGGGTGCAGGTATTTATGTATGTTAACTACACGAAATTACTTGTGCCGCCGTCGTCGCCGCGGTTATTTCGTGTTTTCTTAAGTTTCCGCCACCTGATTAAAAGCTCATATAGTGGTAGTCAGTGGCGCTTTGTTGAGAAGGTTAGTTCTTCAGCGAGGTAGTTCGAACAAAGGTGGCTGCCTGCGCAGCCCCACCTACTCATCTGGCAGGCTCAGCCTCATCATAATCACAATATTTACTGAAAATACATTTAAATAACAAGCTTTGTATGTAATAAAAATCCTTGTCTTTTTGGCGGGTCGGGCGTCAGCATTTAGCATCATGAACAGTTGCTGATATGTACATTGTACATATTTATCACACATGTGGTTAGTGGTATGACTTCCATTTGTACCAATTTGTTTTACTTGGTAAGGCCAAATAAGAGATGAGTCACCCAATTTGAAATTGAAGTTACACATTGCTGTTACCAAATAAAAGAGTTGCTGTACAAAATTATTACACAAGTAGGTTTGATTCACATTGGAGGGGCAGAAGCAGTTCTAACTTTATCTCTGTCACTGAAATGCAGAGTATCGGTTGAAAGACTTGTTTAAGTCGTGCAACCCATCACCGCTTATCTAACTAGGCGTTGCAGGCCAATGCAACTTCGGAGTACACATAAGATTAGAATAAAGGGTGGTTATGCAACTCCTAATATAAGTGAACAAGTTTTTTTTTACAGGTTCTCCATTCATCAGCAACATGTTGGTTGCATTAAATACATAGTAGCTGAAGCTTTATTATTTCCATTATCCATTCATTGTTATCTAGAACCAATGTTAATTATTTTAGTAATATATAGCTGTTGTAGGTACTTCTTTAATAATAACAAGTATGTAATAAAAAGAAAATGAATAGTATAAAAACTTAACATTGTCTTGGCCTAACATACATTTCAAATCAAATCAGAAGCATTTAGCTTATTATCAAGATCTGATACTACACGGTGCACTGTGTGGTGTCCAGGCTTTCCTTCCTTAATTGAGTTATTTTCAAACTTAGGTTAGAACTGGGATATACAAGCAGGTTTTGATTAAAAAAGTAAAATCGATTCAGCTATTAGAGAGCTATGTTACTATAAGACACAATGAAACACTCGAAAGACCATAGGCTTCAATGGAATAACAACTCCTTATAATCTCTTATTAGGTCAGATATTAAATGTAATGTAAATATTTCACTAAACTTCTTTCAATTAGATAACAATGTTGAGATAAACTAGTTATGGATAACTAGTTTATCTCATCATAGTGATGAATAACAATTCAATTTGTTTGAGATAACAAAATTGCTATTTTTTTTTTAATATTGTCCATGGTCATCTGTTGATTTGATAATAAACATTCCTCCGGGATAATTGGTCTTCTCAAAGTATTTTATTTCCCTCAAGCTCAACTGATATTTTCAATGCTTATCTGAGGCGAAAAAATCTCTACTGGTTATCTCATCATGGCTTATAACATGACTCATAATACTGTAACGTGACGGAGACAACCAGCCTATGTAGTATAGCATGCCATCATAATGTTACAGTGTTCAGTTTGAGACAAAATACCGTCAAGTGAAGATGCTCTTGCTTTATTAGTTTATTACTAATTATAAAGATGTGAATGTTATCAATGAATTAAAATCAGAAGTGGTAAAATCATATTAACATGGTTAAAACATTCAATCAATTAATTTAATATTAAATGTACTTTCTTTTTCACACCTAGCCACGTGTAGCTAGTAGTTACTTGGTATGTGCCACTTCAATGCGTCACTAGTAGCAGACCAATTGACACGTCAGATCACGTCACGGTTACGCCCCGTGAATGTGCCATTGAGGGGTACATTTCTTTTGCTTTCAATGTTGAGAAGAGTGGCAAGTTATGTGCCAGATCACTTACCATACTACTTACTACTCACGTGTCATGCTACTTAAGATAAACGCCCACATAGACGAACAGTCATCGAAATGTATAAATATTTCTATGAAATTGTATCCAATGACGTCATTTTGGTTCAAACTGAACATATGTAATGTCATAATGGTGTCGTGCCGTGTATGGAAATAGTTTGAGACCCGGAAAAAATATAGAATAGTTTTTATCCAACTGCGCAAAAAGAGGTTAATGTTGTGCGCGATAACCGACATACGCGCGGGCGGAGCCGCGCCCGAAAAGCTAGTCACGTATAAACTAACGCAACGGTGATTTCTGCACATCGGAGATAACCAGTAATATTAAAGGAGCACTTTTAAGCTTCAGAAAACTAGTGATAACATTGGTTATTTGAGACAAAATGAATCCTTCAAAATAATCAATTCTCCCAGAAGTATGTTCATTAACAACAGATAAACATTGATGATATTAGTAATGTATAAGGAAATATATTCTCTATAAATAACCAGTTATTTCAAAAGCAAAATTCTTTACAGAAAACTAGTTATATCAGCATGGTTATCTGCACAGAACAAGTGCCTTATATATGTTACCAATATCATAAGTATTGCACAATCTTTTGAAACAAATCCATTATAATCTTTTTATATATTGGAGTTATTTTTGCTTCAGAAAACCATTGATAACATCGACTGTTTGAGAGAAAGTGAATCGTTCAAAATAACCAATTATCCCAGAAGAATGTATACTATCAATGGATGAACATTGATGATATCAGTAAACTATAAGGAAAATATATTTTCTAAAAATAACCAGATATATCAAAAGCAAAAATCTTTACAGATAACTGGTTATATCAGCATGGTTATCTACACAGAACAATTGCCTTATATGTTACCAATATCATAAGTATTGCACAATCTTTTGAAACAATATAATTACTGAGTATATTGAGCCTTGTGAAAATTACAATCCATTATAACATTGTTTTATAGTGTTAAATCTAAAAATAATCATGACACTACATTTTCGGAAACTTATTTTCCTTGATTAATATTCAGAGGTCATAGTTGCAATTGAAATGTTAATTACTATTGTTTCAAATATAACATAACCTTGAATATCTAGTTTTGTGAATATAAAATTGACTACACTCCAATTTATTCATCGGTATTTCGTCGTCATCTTCCTTACTTAGTCCCACTTTATGTGGGGTAGGTACAATATGTTTTCTCTAACAATACAAGACGCAACACAAAAACATATTGTAAAAAGTTGAATTTTCTGGACTATGGCTGGTCACCTGCCTGAATTCAACCGTCCTGCAATGGAGAGCATTGCAAATAATTTGAGCATTGTTGCTAATAATTATTTACTCTTTTTTCACAGGCTTTTTTACCAGTTACAAATATCATACCAGCGGTGGACAAGAAAAATGTGTCAAGAAACTACCTGATGAATGACACTGTCTGCTGTGAAGTTATCGAAGTCATACCAGATACTGACAAAATGGTGTGCGGCATGAAAGGGGTCACGCGAGGCCCTGATGACCCGCCACCTAAGCCTCCACTGGGACTCCTCAGCACAGATGACTTCCCTCTCATCTACAAGTATGTACCCGACACCCAAAAAGAAAGCTTAACATTAATCACTTTATCCACGCAATGTCTTACAGGTTTGTCAGTGGATGCTTATAAACACTTGCAATGTATTGTTTTACTATCTATTTATTTATTTGTCATTGTAGTCCAGATTTTTGAGGTTTTGTACTCAATTGTATGTAACTATTTATATTTACCAAAGAAACGAGAAACGAAGACTCGTAAGTTGTAATGGATTTGGAATACACCCATTTGAGAAGTGACAATGAAGACCTTACGCTTCTGATAAAACAAAAATCTGGAAAAAGAATCGATTTGAGAATACTGAAAAAACAACTATCCCCTTATTTGTGATGAAAAGTTTATCCATGCCAGAATCCGGCTTCTTCAAAGTTGAACTGTTTTAAGTGACATTTGATCAAATTGGAAATGGAATCGAGACTGATCAAATAGTGGTTACTACAATGTCTACAAATGTAACAAATGCCGCTGGTTTAAAATGCACAATGATGAAAATGTGTGGGTGTTGGTGTCACAGCTGTGTGCTATATACATGTGTAACTAGAGGGTAGGTATATAGGACTATTGCCGCCAATTTGTTGGATAATTGTTTTCACTGGTTTTAGATCACATTTCAGTACAATAACACTAATCACCAAATGTGAAATTGCATGACGTTTTTAAATGTTGATCCACTGAGAAATATACAATGATTCACTGAAGAAAATAATATCATTAATATATGAAGGAGTTTGCTTCACTGCACACATAAATCATTTTGAAGACATTAAATCATGAAATCATTTACATATATTCTTTTTAATATAAAGAAATAATAAAGGTCAGTACAAATCTTAGGGTCACTTCAATCTGTACAAAAAAAAACATGTAATTCTGTATTAAAGTTGATGTTTAACATTCCAGCATTATGAGACCTATGATTGGAATTAGTAATGGGCATATATTGGATGTTGATATTTGTTATAATGGACTCAGTAGCGGCGTTTATCAATTTAGATGATGAGGTCACCCGATGGCACAGTTCATGCCTATTCAGCACGACAATCCACCTTTATAAATGTTGTGGCGATCGACAGACTTGGACAATGCAACTCCCTCCATTATTTTAGGGTGTTCTTTTCTAGGTATAAGCGACGACCCTAAAGACCCGTTCATCAGATATACTGCAATAACTAGTGACTGTAGCTGAGGCATTTTGGTAATATTAATGTCACATTGTTGAGGCGGCTTCACAATAATCTATGATGTTATATCTTGTGTGTGAAAGCAATAAACAAGTAACATAAGCGTTTTTTGAACAGCTCAATGGGAACAGGTGAGGATAAAGAAAGTGTGCCCTAAACACCTAGGGTTTTGTTTGAAACTTTAATTTTATAATTTCTATAAATTTTTAATATCAAGTCATTTTGGAATACCTGTATAAGATACTTAAGGAAAATATGTAATGTTTGTAAGCATTCACGTTTCTTATGATACTATCTTTCTTTAGGAAAACTGTGGATATGAAAGGAGAGACTTATGAAGCTATTTTGGAGAAGAGTCCTGGCTTCAATAACCCCAACTGCGTGCAATATCTCTCTGAAATGCTTGGAATCTCAAACATGCATTGCACTAACTTCACATCACTAAGGTAATTTATGTCATCATAGCTAATTTTTCTTGCTATCAATTTGGTTACCAATTATATAGTCCTTTTTCTTGTAAATACATAGGTGATTTTTTACTCATAATACTAAAACAAACAGGCTTACTCTTTTATGATTACGTATTGCAAAGCCCCTAAAAACTGCTTGTTGGTTTACATCACAGCTTCAAAACTACATTATAAATCGGTGATTTAAGTATTTGTTGATTAAAAGGAATAATAAAGAGTATAATAAATAATAGGTATACAGGATGGAAACATTCAACGGGTCAGTGAGGGGAAGTACCTTATCCGTTGTAGCTACTCGGAAATGGTCTTAGGAGACTATACATATTTTTTTATGGAATTTTGATCCCCATTCACAGATTTTAAAAAACAATTACGGTTAGCTAGATAATAGCCATTTTACACAAAAACATTTTTTGATGCCAATCGATCCTGTTTCTAATACTGATCCAAATCTTCTATGGAACCAACCATCGTTGGAGTTCAAAATTATATAAAAAAATATGGATAGTCTCCTAAGACCATTTCGGAGTAGCTACAACGGATAAGGTACTTCCCCTTACTGCCCTGCTCAAAGTTTCCACCCTGTATAATAATATACGGAAATTATAAATACGTAACTAGTTAAGCCAACTTGCTTCTAGTGTGCTCTTGATGATGACATATCCTAGGGTAAAAAAATGTTTCTACGCCACCATTCTCTTGTAATAGTATCCCCGGAAAAGCAATTAAATAACATTCTAACCAAATGTCCGTATTTGGATGAACATTCTACTCAAATATTCAGATTCGTAACTCATTTCGTTGACGTAGTTGCAACTCGCGATATATACAGGAGCCTTATTTATGTCTGTCCCATACAGGGACAGACATAAATAAGGCTCCATTTTGCATTTAGGGTATGGTACCCTAAAATATCAGGTCTACTTGAAGAAATAAATAGGTAGCTACTTAGATTTATTCAAGAAATACAAACAGTATCATTACTTTTAGAAGCTTACACATACCATTTCTGTTAACAGAGGAGGATTTCCACCATCAGAATATGCAGATGAACTTCGGCAATCACAAGCAAGCAAGTGGGCATTCCGCTCTGTCGCAGAAGGTATAGAACACTTCAAAGCTGGAAGACATTCTGAAGCTTTCCAATGTCTGAATAAGGCATTGAGTATTGATCCACGGAATGTAGAAGGACTTGTTGCAAGAGGAGCATTGTATGCAAACAGTGGAACATTTAAAAAGGCTATAGAAGACTTTGAAACATCATTAAAACTCAATCCTAATCATGCAAACGCCAGGAAATATCTAGGGGAGACATTGGTAGCATTAGGTCGCAGTTATGAGGATGAAAACAAGATCACAGAAGCTCAGAAGGCCTACGAGGACTGTTTAGCTATAATGCCGTTCCATGAGGAGGCTAAGAATTCCCTTGACTTTTTAAAGAGCAAAACATCAACTGTCAAGCCTTTGATAGAACCCGCTGAGTTACTTCTACCAGGATTGACGGGAGCGAAGTCCTACGAAGTGAAAGAGACCATCAAGCAACTTTTGAATTTGACAGAAAAGAAGGATAAAAAAAAGAAGAAGAAGCGTGGCAAGGGTAAGAAGAAGAGATCCAGCAGCTCTTCATCTTCTTCGAGTGACTCTTCTAGTTCAAGCTCATCATCAGAGTCATCGTCGTCGTCTTCAGATACCAGCGGTGAGTGTAGAAATTACTGCGTTGTGCAAGTAGGTCACACCAAACTCTTTGAGCTTGCTAAATCACCACAGCTGCTGTCACTAACACTTATTGATCAACCAGATTTAAATGTTGAACCGTCAACAGTATTATTTATTCAATTTAGTTATCAGCCAGCAGCTTATTACATCAAACTTTTATATTATATGTATTAATGCTTTTAAAGTCACGGAATGTAAAACTGCTATGAACATTTTACTAATTAACTGTTTGCTTCTTCATAACGCTTCACAATATTGTTCAAACAGTTTGTTGTGACCTATATGTAGCTATACGCGTAGATGTTAAAAAAGTTTGCTATGATAGCAGATTCAGAAGGCCCGAATCGAAAGAAGAAGCGGCGGTCGCAGTCTAGTAAGAACCGACAACGTTCTCTGTCGCCGCTGAGCAAGCGGATGGCGATGCTGGCGGGTGACAACGACTCCGCTTCGAGGACGCACAACTCGCAGTTCAATCATCCGTACGGTTACCAGCCGCCGCCGCCGCAGGTTGAAGAGCCGGCCCCGGCTCCAAGAACGCAAGCTGATATTGATTATGAGTTGAAGGTAATAATACTTACGCTCATATTAATATTTTATGATTGTGTAACACAGTTGTTAAAGTACAAACAAATTAGTATGAGTCGATATCACGATCGGCCATTGTTTCGGATTCTATCGGAATTGTTCAGGATCTTGACTGTGGTAAGTCTGCCGTAGTCGCGTCATCTTTCACGTTTAGAAGAAGGCTCTCTATCGAAGTGGAAACAATAGTTGATCTTGATACCGCCTCTTACTTAGTAAGATTTTTAAATACCCGTGTTTTACAATCGTAGTATATAATTTGAAGGTAACATAACTTGTTGTTTCTGTATCCTTGACAAATGTTTGTAAATCTGATAGACTGAGGCCTTGTAAGGCACTTACACAACATATCCTAAATAACAGTCACGTCAATGCGCAAGTTTGGTTATCGTTTTCTACAGAAAAATCTCAGTAACTGTCTGGGTGGAGTCTAGCAGTGGCTCTTATAGATAGCAATAATTTTGATCTATGTTGAATGAGACCAAAAATAAATATTTGTGTATTCATTCAATGCGACATAACCAAATAAGCTAGTGCAGGATGCATAGAAAACCTAAATTTTTCAGTTTGAATATGTACACAGTTGTAGTCTGTGTATTTTATGTCTGTATATTTTATTTACAGGTTCGCAAATTTTTGGAGATGACCAAAGAGGACTCTGACTATGAGGAAAAGGTGCGGAACTTCCTTGAGGAAACTGCTCAGTACAAGAGAAATCGCAAAATGCAAGAGCTCGGCCAGCAGCCGCAGCCTGGTGCTGACCACGACAAAAAGAAGAAGAAAAAGAAGGACAAGTAAGTTTAGTCTGTATTGTGTACTTTTTTTACCCACAAAGTTATGCCGCTTGCCTTTATGAGTATCACATATCCTATGTCCTTCCACAGTATATTATTGATGCGCATTTGTATGGGTAGACCTCGTTTCTACACAATATACGCTTAAAAACTTTATATAGAGCTCCTACGCGGCGGATTTTAAGCGCATGCGCTTAAAATCTTTATCTAGCTCTGTACTCACGATGGCGCGGCCCCTCCATATTTTATGAGTATAGTTGCAACCACTTCTGCCTACCCAAGCGATTACCAAGATATGATCCAAGAACATAAGCATTAATATTCATACTAAAATATTACATGTTGTCTCAGACACTTTTTGCTGTAGCATTCAATAAAAGATAGAATTCAATGCCCTCCTGTATAGTTGTTTATTTTTAATATTGTAAAAAAGAATTAAACTCAACAAGTGCCAATAACGTCTGTACTTTAAAAGCTATACTTGCATCAAAAATGATAGTTGAAATTTTCTCAAAATCATATTCAACCTTGAATTTTTAACCGATTTCAAATGTGGTATTCAATTCGTCTGTAGTTTTTTCGAATAAATAATACCATATCAGTGTTGTTTGTACTAGCTAGGGTTTATCACAGAAATACATTAGATATATAGATTATAGAAAAACCTCATTTATAACATTATCGTTACAGATTGTTTTGGTTAAAATAGATACTTAGTTGTTAAGAATCATTGTTTGACTGGAATTTAGTCACACCTATTGTGCGTAAAAAAATAACTTATAATGTTATCAGTAACATATACACGAAAACTAATCATTGATGTGTCCTCGAGTGTACAGTATATTGTGGTTTTTGATGTATTTGTTGAGTGTGGTTAATTATCAAAGTTGTAGGTAACCAAATTAGGCACCACAATTGTTGATAGCAAAGAGTACATAACCGATAAAGGCAGTGTGGACGAGTTTGAGCAATTAAAGTCAAATACTATGTAGGTAATAACTAATAACACAATATTTAGTTTTAATACTAAACTGCCTTGTATCTCTCAAATGCTGAGGATATAGCTAGAGTATAATTTGATATGGGGTGGTTGTTGGTAATTACCAATGTTACCTTAGTACCCTAGTTTAACAAGCATCTTCGAGATGGCCAAACAGATTTGTAGATGTTCTTGCCCAACTTCTGGATTTTCCTTTATGATTTTTACGTCGCCACCACCACACACCGCTACACAGTAAGCGCAATTCTAGCTTGCCAGGGTACCTTTGAATAACCAGCATATATTATAAGAGAGTCTTAATGTTGTAAGAACATTTTTTTCACCAAAACCTCTTTTGACTCTGTTTCAATATTCATACTTATCCATCATATTTATCTAAAAGTGACTTAGTTTTCAATCAATTCTTCTATTCACAGAAAAAAGAAAAAGGAATCTAAGCGAAAGCGCAAAGAACAAGAAAGAGAGGAGAAGAGAAAGGCTAAGTTGGCGCGACAACAGTCTACAAACAACTCGGAATACAATTTGCGAGAATTGGAAAACATAGGAGACAAGAAGTTAAGGGATGCCATAAGGTAATTCTTCATAAAAGAAACATTTATAATATGTGTATAAAAATTTATAATTGCATACCTAATGACATAAGGAAATTGATTGGAAGGAAATTTAAGAAATGTTTAACTGAGTGGCTTTTTAGCAATTGTTTTTATAGTGTTAAAGAATTTTAGATTATTGTAAATAAATATATATTTTTAGGTAGGTATAAAATAATTAATATAAATTAGCTTCATATAAACATTTGCATGTGTGCTTGCAGACTGAATCCATTGAACCTGTATGACTAATATTAAGATCCTTTTTATCTTTTATCTCCAAGGATATATAATGCACTTAATAGAAAGGAAAAAATTAAATCACTCAGTCACTACAAAATTAATTCAATAATAAAGGAATGGCTTAGAGAACATGATTATGACAGGACTGAAAAATTACTAGAAAAAGTGGAATAAACATTCATTGAGACTCTAATCCACACCACTTAAACAACATCTCATACATCTCACACCACTAACACACACCACACACCTCCACACACACACACAAAACTCAATATTTTATAAACCTAAGCTTTTATATTTTTCTAAATTAATGTCTATATTGTTTAAATAAACATAATTGTGGGAACGGAACTGCCTTCTGCAACACAGTGAAAACTACGGCAGCAGGCAGGGATTTCACCTTTAAATAGTACCATATTATTATGCAATAATGATTTGATTTAATTATTTATGTAAATAAATCAAGACTAATTAATGTTAATTATTTATAATATAGTCTGAGGAAAAAATATTTCTATTTTCAGGAAAGAATTGAAGGGGAAATCTAAGAGGGACCTAAGTGAAGATGGCGACTATGACAGGAAGCATGACAAGAGGTAGTATAAAACGCTCGGCCACCGCAGAAGCGCGCCGGTGCATCATTTTCTCACAAAATTGTTGACCATTATTAGCCTGCTCATTCAACTATTTATATACCTAGTTCTTCAATTTGCTCATTCAAGATAGGAAAAGTTTTAATCTGTTTATGTTTAGGTAAAAAAAAACATTTAGGAATAATTATTATTGTAAGTTAAGCTTATGATTTTATATTTTGTGTGACAGTTTTTCTTTATTCCTTAGTTTGATTTTAATATTTGGGCTACAAATGACTAAAAAAATAACCCCTTACATGTGACAGCTGTCAGTAGCACTTAATGTCATATTTTTTAAATTTTAATTTACAAATAATTGTGCAATCATTAATGTGCAGTTCTTTTCGACTGGCAATTTTCACATTACGTCTTGTTTGTAGTTCAAATATAGACGTAAGTATAATTTGCGTGTGTGCAACTGGCTACAATCGGTCCCTTAAAAATATGACGTCACTGCCATTTTTTCTGGTCTGTGGTGCGCACTTAGCTTCGTCAGGCACGCACTCGCACACTAGTGCAACAGCTACATGAATCAACTAAAGTGAACGTCAAAAACTACTCTGGTTTTACATATCCGCGATTCAGATCTTATTCCATACAAACCAATGGAAACTTAATAGCCCAAATACTTCCTACTATAGTTTAATTATTGGCATATATTGCTATCGAAATAACAAAATTGCATAGCATTACAAAATCATGCTTCTTTGTTTATTTGAGCAAAGAGCAGGGACCTAAAATGTCCAATTGCTAATATTCTGACTGCTTCAAACAGTTTTACACAGTCTAAATGTTTCCAATTGTATGCGAATGATAGTTCAAATCGATATTTTTCTTTTAGCAGGCTGTTAGACGAGATGCACGGCCTGGAAGACATCGAGTCTAAGTTGAGTGCGTACCACATGATGGTTGAAAAGGAAGTGTTGAACAAGCGCCAGGGTCGCGGCTCCGTGAGTCCGATCGACCAAGCACCGCCGCCACCCATCGAGAAACCAAAGTGGAAGATGTCTATGAGCGCTGTCAAAGATCCGTTAGTGGTTTAACTTCCATTAATTAAACAAACTTAATTTGTCTTATGTTATGACATAAGAATTTAAATTAACCAATATTTGATTATGTAAATTCAATCTAGATTAATATGTGGGCTTGTGGTACCAATGTAACCTATAAAAATTACGACAGACTTCATTCAGGGCATCAGAAACGAAAATTATTAGTGTTCTAGGAAAAATAAAAGATTGAGCGCTGATCTATTATTTTTTCTGTGAACTTTTCACTATGATTTGTTAGGGTAGTTGGCAATTATAAATTAATTGCAAGATTATGTGAATATGGTAACCGGTATAGTAAGAAACTTAATCATCATTTCAAATTATTTCTGAATAGGTACTGCATTTATTTATTTATTTCATCCCCAACATAATGTACACAGTTTCAGACTACAAGTAAAGTACAATATAGAATATGTTAAGTGCCATTACGTTTATTTTATATATTTTAAATTGTAAGTGCATTTTTAACCATACTTCATGTTGACTTAGTATTATATAAACAGCATTGACATATGCAAAAAATGACCATTTTTTATGTACAGTTTATTTCTGGGGGGATTTGAACTTGCAACCCCAGGATTCAATTTCACGACCCCAGTACGGCATCCTGAAGTTGGGGGCAAAAAAAGTAGAAATTATACTTCACAAGGGCCTATTTCAGAATGGTTGACTAAGTTCCGGTTTTACCACTCAGAATATATTTAATAAACAAAACACTATCTTTTCGTTTCTCAGTTATCGATTTAGCCTATCCATCAGTTAAAGCTTGAAACGCGCTGCATATTAACTGTCATTTTTATCGTTCAGTTATTATATGTGTTGCATAGCAACCCGAAACTTTATCATGACATTCTGAAACGGGCCCTAATTGATCTAAAACGGAACTTGCGCTCAAACCCACTGGTTTGAGTAAGTATTACACTAATACAGTAAGCGCGTGAGTTAAGCGCAAAGCTCAGTAATGCTGTAGAAGCGATAGAAGTCAAAGAAAACAATTCACTAGAGAGGTGCTCTCGTGCTTTTCGTCAAACCCTGGTTGCATTTAACTTGCGCGCGTATTGTAGACAGCACTGTAGTACATAAGTAATAGATATGTTATGCAAGTTGTTATGCGCTAGTGCTTTCATTGAACCCTGAGGAAGCAAAGGTTTCTAGGATTGACCCACTTGCAAAGCAAGTGATTCAAAATAGAATCCTGAGTGTAGTGAAGGTACGAGACGCAAAAAACCTTTGCTTTCGAACTAAACCCACAAAATTCATCACTTTCCAGCGAGGAAAATTTAAGTAACTAGGTACAGCTTAAATAATTATAGATTAATTGCCAGTGATAGTTCACATTAAAAATTTTAAGTACAATTACTACGATTGGTAGTAATGAGAGAAAACTGACCTTTTCCACACTAGAGGATAATGCAGTTTTCCACCCAGATTTCAAATGATAAACAACACCTTTCCGAGCTTGTTACGTAAACATGAAATTTGTCAATGGCAGTTGTCATCTCTTTCATAAATGTATATACGAAATATCTTAACCTAGACTGGTTTACTTTCATACTGTAGTGTCAAAATGGCCTTCATCAACTAACCATGCAATAGAAAACTTTATAAATTTAGAGTAAATAATTTATTTAAAGCAATGGCTTTCAAAAAATAACAGTCGTGCCATTTCCGTGGCTATCATGTTATAAAATAAAAATTATTAATATATTTATTTGGTATTTTCCAGTAGGGTTAAAAAGAAGGAATCTTCAGCGCCGAAAGGGTACAAAGAGCGCTACGCATTTGAAGACAGTTCAGATGATTCACAAGAGAATACAAAGGTAAATATATCGAACTAGCTTTCCGGGCGCGGCTCTGCCCGCGCGTATGTCGGTTATCGCGCAAAAACATAAACCTCTTTTTGGGCAGTTGGATAAAAACTATCCTATGTTTTTTCCCGGGTCTCAAACTATTTACATACCAAATTTCATTCAAATCGGTCCAGTAGTTTTGGCGTGAAAGCGTTACAGACAGACAGAGTTACTTTCGCATTTATAATATTAGTACTGATATAATTTTAAAATAATGAACTTAATTATAGCTGGATCAATAGCTCAGTAGTATCATATAGCATTGTATGTCGTGCTTTTTTGCTCTAACAAACAAGGGATCAGAGTGAGATGTCATGCAAGGCTTATCAATTTTAGTTTCTATTTTCAATAATTATAAGGTACTGAGAGGTACAATTGGTGCTATATCGATTGGTACAATATAACATTCTGATGATATAGATATATCAATCTTATGCATACACATAAGGTTGGTTTAATTCAAATAGCATAACAGTATGTACTTATAAGAGTTAAAAAAAGTAGGTTGGATTTTGATGGCCGGCCACCTACCTGAAACCAATCATTATTAAAAAGCTCTCATTGTATACTTGCTACCTTTCGAATCACCAGGGAGTGAGGAGCCCTGTTTAGCGCCCAATATACAGCAACACCCCACTCACACTGGCGTGAGTGACATGCTGTTTATTACGCACATCTTCATCTTTTACGACATGCATCAGATTATGGAACAGTTCTTACTTGCTTAGCCAGAGAACTTTATAATAACAAATATATTTTGCATGGTGGTAGGGCATTTTGCGAATGCCCGTCTGGCTAGCTATCACCCTCAAGTAGAAAATCTGTCGCTAAGTACCTAACGGTGTGTTCCGGCAGGTATCCTTAAAAGCCAGTATTTCTCAGGTGTGATAATGGTCAAAGGGTAACCTATCGGGCATAAAAAAAAATAGAAAACATTTAAAAAAAACTAAGGTTTCATTCTGCTGCTTCCGCCGCCGCCGCCGCGGCGTTCGTAAGTAAAATCATAGAAATACATACAAACCAGTAGTGCCGCTGCGACCGACTGCATGCAGCTTAGGCAATTGCAGTCGGCAGCTCCGCTCTGAATAAAACCTTAAGTAGAAAAATTTGGCGGAATTGTCACTACATATCTATATTTCTGAAGAAATTTTGTAAAATACGAATTTAATTTTAATATTGTTAAGTTTGCAATAACGCCTGCTAGGCGAATTACATTACAAAATTACAAATTTACGAGAGAAAAAATTATAGTCATGTGCGGGATTCGAACCCGCGTCCATCCACCCTTTTAGCCGGGGTATGCTCTAACCAATTGAGCTAACATGACACAATGACTCATAACTGTAATTCTTGCTCTCGTTCTTCATGCAACCATCGTATTGGGATGGAGCGACACCTATAGTTCAACTTGCGTTGTACTACAAACAAGACCAATTTTGCAATTGGTTTTAAACTTGTAAATGATGACGCAACCTTATAATTTTAATATTGTTAAGTTTGCAATAACGCCTGCTAGGCGAATTACATTACAAAATTACAAATTTACGAGAGAAAAAATTATAGTCATGTGCGGGTTTCGAACCCGCGTCCATCCACCCCTTTAGCCGGGGTATGCTCTAACCAATTGAGCTAACATGACACAATGACTCATAACTGTAATTCTTGCTCTCGTTCTTCATGCAACCATCGTATGGTTGCATGAAGAAGGAGGTAGGATGGATAGGGGTGGATGGACGCGGGTTCGAATCCCGCACATGACTATAATTTTTTCTCTCGTAAATTTGTAATTTTGTAATACGAATTTAATGTTTTCTGAAAATATTTTTGAAATATTTGTTATTTATTATTAACTCTAAAAAATAACGCATGAATATAGTAATTAGGGACCTTAATCTATATCTTATATTTATTTCCGTAGCCTTCACCCGGTCCGGACAAGAACGTATCAGTCCGTCGTGCGATGGCTATGAAGGAGCCGCCCCCGCTGCCGAGCGCGCCGCCTCCTTCCAAGAATAGAGAACCAGAACCGCCTGGCACTGAACATCCTCAACCTCCTGTAAGTTTAACATTTCGAAATTTACACATTATGGAAGTCCATAAACATGCTAAAAAGTACTATAAATCACGATTTCCCTATCACACTGAACAATTTTGGAATTGAATAATATACTGTATCAGCCAAATAATATACTGCAGAGCACATCCTCTCCCATTAAGAGTTTGACATAATCCTCATGCTTGGCAGGCGTTTTGGAGATTGTAGTGTAAGATAACAGTTTCTCAGGAATTCTGCTGCCCACCTTCCGGCATTTTACTCTTAGTCGCCTCTTACGACACCCCTGGAAGAGATGGGAGTGTGAAATTCTAATCCAGCACCCCACGGGCGTTTGAATCAATCAATTTTCATTGAATGGTATGCGGCAGCAGTGGGTTATTAGGGCCGCGATATTTTTTGTATGTTACAACCATAACAATCTTGCAAATTACCAGTGAACCATCAAGTAATGACTGCTTTGCTGGTTGACTGGCGTAAAGTGTCATTTGGTAATCTTGAAGACTTAAGTTCGTTCTGTGGGATAGATAGGTCACCCATCCAAGTCATGACTGCAGCAGATGTTACTTAGTTAATCAAGAACAAATAAGCAAACTTCGCTACAAGCGCTTCAAAATATCATATTAATTTGCAGGTGCGCAAAGGCAACATAGTGTTGGACAAGTTTGGTTCGTTCCGCCTGGCGCAGGAGGGCGAGACTCCCGTGTCGGTGGGCGAGGGCCGACCCGAACAGTTCGTGACGCGCATCAAGCCCCCCTCCCCGTCGGGCCGCCGGCCGCGCTCCCCGCCCTCGCCGCGGCGACGCTCCTCCAACTCATCAGACGACGACAGGCGATCGCCCAAGAGGTCTCGCAGCAGGTCTTTATGCTTTCATAACATTGCTTATGCTAACATATTATTTTCTTTAAAAACAATGAATAGTCATTTCTTTTGTAAGGCTGCAATTTTGTTATTTGGCTCAAGTACTTGTATTGAAACCTGAGGAAGCGAAAGATTCTTAGATTGGCCTTGGTTCTGTTTTAGTTGCAAAAATATAATCCTGAGAGCATACTGAAGATTTCAAAGATGCCACATACATAATAATTTGCTGACGAGCAGAACACAATATTTTTCACGTTATACAGCGAGTAGAATGAAAGGTGCATCAAAACCAGCTTAATATCAAATAGTAAATTTGTGTATATTACTATAAAAATAAGAATTAAAATTATAAAAAATTATAAAATTGAATGTTAACTTTTACTTACAAATTGTAAATTTGTAAGTAAAGGTTAAAAACATTTTTCCTCTTGTTAGTGGATTAAGAGCACTTTTCCATGCAGAGTCGAAATGATATACAAAAACTTTCCCTTGGAAAGGTTTATGCAGTGAAATGTTTTATTTCATGACATCAACAGCCGAGGTCCACAGATGAACAAAAAATATTAGGAAAGGATTATTGGGAGTATTTCCATAATCCCCACGTTTGGCGTCTCAGGGATTGGGGATTTTTTTTCAAATTGTTACCTGGTTCCGAACATGCATCTGAATTCCTATAATCAAAATTGCTATGATACAGATTGATTAAACATAACATTTATTAAAATTCAGTCAGGCACTACGCGGCAAATGTGGGGCGAATGATTTTCGGCTCATATTGCCGATTTTATATGGTTTTGGCCATATAAAATCGGCAATATAGAAGACTAGAAACACAATTTTGGTTTTGGGCTATTACTTACTACAAAGAATGATGAACAAATTCTGCTGGAACTGGATTGTATTATCTTGCAATATTGCCATAACAGAATAAATAAAAAGCACTTCTCCATGCCATTAACATAATGTGGAAAGTTTCTGTAAAACTAACTTAATAGAAGAATATATTCCACGTTTTTAAAATACTAGAGATGATTAACTTTAATTCATGGTCACTAAAATAATCCCAAATAACTCCAAACATTGGCTGGATAAAGGTGTTTATTAAGCATTTTCGTGTCAGTCTAAGGTTGCCACTTCATTGAGTGAGAGAGGAACATACTGATGGTGAAATAGCTAAATAAAAAGCATAATAATCACGACACAGAACAGACATTTGATCTGAAATTCTTTTATGAGAATATACATTATTTGCATGGTGGTAGCGCATTTTGCGAATGCCCGCCTGGCTAGCTACCACCTTCAAGTAGAAAATCTGTCGCCAAGCACCTAACGGTGTGTTTCGGCAGCTGTCCTTGAGAGCCAGTAATTCTAGGTTAGCCTGAACAACTTCTCCAACCACATCATCACTTACCATCAGGTGAGATAGTGGTCAAAGGCAAACCTATAAAGCATAAAAAAAAAATACAGTCATATATAACGTTTCTATTGCAGGCGTCATGATCATGGGCTTTCCGCCTGTACTATCTCATTTCAATCCAACATGTAATTAATGAAAACTATGTATCAGATCTGTTTTAATATTTATATAATAGTGTAAAAATTTTTGGTTAGGACAAAGAGCTACTTACATTAAGACCCCAACTTCAGCTTACTATCTTGTCTGCATTGCCACTAGGTAATTAATTCATTCCATAGCATATTAATGCTATGAAAGCGGATGGTATACAGTATTTTGCCCCTTTCAATATACATGTTCTGTTGCAGCACCAAAAACTAAATAAGTAGGTAATGAGTGTGTTTGTACGCAGGTCCCGCCCCCGCAAGTACCGGTCCCGGTCAGGGTCCCGGTCTCGTTCCGGGTCTAGCGGCAGCGGGTCGGGCGCGTCCCGCCGCCGCCGCTCCGGGTCGCCGCGCTCCCGCTCCCGGTCCCGCTCCGATGCCAGCCGCACATACTACTCGCGCAGCCGGTCCCGCTCGCGATCCCGCTCCAGGGAAGGGTGAGAATTACACACATATACGCTTATATCATATACCCACGTTGCTATGCGGAGGATGTTCGTGTAGCACTATCGCTGTTTTTGCTGAAACATTTCATATTTTCGAATATACTACAAATAAAACTTTCAAATATGTTTTAAATCCAGTAAAAACTATACAAAATAAATACATAATTCTATTTATATATCTCCCCATAAGTTCATTTAACAGCGTCCACAAAACGTGAATGAACTAAAAAAATATTTGAAGAAATATCATCTTATACCGTAACGTTTAATGTAATATAAACATATATAAAGGTTGTAATCCCATTTGATAGATACCGTCGGTTTGTCCGACGGGGCAATTGGCGCGGGCGCGGTGGTTTCGAGCGCGGCACTTACTACCGGCCGCGGTTCCACACGTACAATGGCGGGGGCCGCGGGAGGGGACGCGGCGGGGGAGACTTCCGGCGGGACGACAATAGGCGCTTCCACCAGGGCGAGTGGCGCGACAACCGCGGCCGAGGTGGCAGGCCCTTCCGCCCCAGGCGCGGCGGCGGCGGCAGGGGCAGGCCTTTCAGGTTTGTACTCTACACTAGACTGCTTATATTTTAAATTTATTGAAGACTCACACTCAGCGGTGAAACAAAAACGCCAAACACGTAAGGACTAGGCGTTTCTGTATGGCTAACTATATGATTGGCATTCCCGGGCTAGCAACATATTGTGAGCAAAGCCCAAAGCCAACTAAAGAATTTACTGATTCTGCCCCGGAAAACGTGGGTATTCACACCTCGCGAGGACTTTACCCTGATGGGGAGGATGCCTGCTGTCCCCACGGCCGTTGCCCCAGGTCCTCTGAGTGGAGATGGAGTGCGAGCCCATCGGCTCGCCTCCGTGTCTGCGCTCTGTGGATCTTATCTATGACTCTGAACTAACTAGCACCAACAGTTTCATAGGAACTGATAACATATCACCAGTTTTTTTGGTTTATGTAATAAGATCCGAGCCTTTTGCCATCTACCACGCACAGGTCCACTAAAACTCCACTGAAGAGAATATAAGCTTCAATTATTATCGAATTAGATAAAATACATTTCCATAACTACAGGGGCGGAGGCTACCGTGACTTCCGCGACAGGCGCGGCGGCGGCGGCCGCTACTCGCGGTCCCGCAGCCCCGACAGAACTCGCCGCTCCAGATCATACAGCCCCGAGAGGCGGGACAAGGATAGAGATAGGTAAGTTTATATATTGAGACATTAGTGATTACTTGAAAAAATTTCTAACAAAAAACTACTGAAGACAGTAGTTTTTTATGTGGGAAGACCCACATAAAAAACGCATTATTAGGGATAACTCAAATACTACTCGTCTGATTTCAAATGAAAATCACCATTTTTCGAATATTAAAAAAATCGTCAAAATCAGTGTTATGAGGTAACACACAAAAAAAAAACAGTGGAGTTAGGAAGCTCTTCCTTTTTTTAAGTCGGTTAAAAATAGCTGATATCGAGATAAGAATAAGTTCCTGTTATTATTTAAAATATTTTGTACCATCAAGCAGAATGGCCTTTTTTCTCTTTTCCATAGAAAGCAGTGCCATAACATGAAATTACCAACTCGCTAAAGCTTCATTTGTATTCACCACTTGATGTCTCAATTCTCATGTGCATTTTATGTGTGCAGTTTGGAGCACAGCAATGCGAAAGTTTGTAAGGCAGCTGACTAAACAATTGGTCTTGTTGTTCCTACGCTTCTTGTTTGGGAAGAAGACAATAATTTATTACTGTTACTTTATATGCTGAGATCAAAAGTATTTTTTTTTCTGATATGTTACCCTTTGACTACTATCTCACCTGATGGTAAGTGATGATATGGTCAAAGATGTTGTTCAATTGGAATGAATTGGTGGAACGTTTATTGCAGTCTTGCTCAATTGTAAAAAATCTATTTTGGTAATAATGAATATCACTACTTTCCTATGGCTGACTTGGCGAGCTGCAGCTGCAGTACAGTGATGCGAGTCACTCAGAAAAATGTCTGCGAGAATGCTCAGAGCCAGCCATTGTCAACTAACTGGTCAGTACTGATAGTAGACTCTAGATTGCAACTCTGTGAACTAGCCATTATCATTTGACGACAATCTTTCCTTTTGCAGTTACTCCCGTTATTCCGACGCGCGAGACAGTCACCGCAGCGAAGGCGAATACGAAGAGGAACGCTACGTCGACAGAAAGGAATATGACGGAAAGTGGGCCGATGGTAACGAACCAGAGAGAAACTCGCACCCTGAAGAAAAACCCGCCGAACCTGCGCCTAAGGAATAAGCGTAGATCACAAGCATTTCGCCATAGAGGGCAGTAGCCTATAGCAGCAACTCATAGTTGCTAGTTAAAATTTATTGCTAAGTGTGCCCCCTTGTCTTAAAAATTGCTGATACTACCCACTATTTTAAATTAAGTTTTAAGAACTTGTTGTTTGTGCTTAGGTATAAGCGCTTGAAATAATTTTAGTTGTGTCAATGTATTTGCCTTCATGATAACAATTGTAAATATAGATAGATAACCAAGTTTCATTTGTGTAAGACATAATGTGTACAAAAGCAAGTATGTGTTCAATGGCATCAATCATTGGTAAGGGCGCGAATTAATTGCATATCTCTTCATGGTGAAGATATTGTGTTGAGTAGTCGTAGCATCATTCCAAATTAACACCTATAAAATAATTAAAATTAATGTCATATATTGTTCCGTTTATTCATTATGGAACTTATTATTATAATAAATGAAGTTGAAAAATTATAGACTTTTATTTTTGACTTTCTTTCCGACCTCGGCTGCGCTCGCGTTTTCTTTAAGGTCAGGAGTTCATTTTTGACCAATCACTAGTTATGCCATCCAAAATATTAGTTCCTTAAGGCTGGCACTGACTGATATCGCGGTACGGCAAAGGCTCTTATTTCTGATCTAGTTTATGGTTCAGCTCCTGTTAAACTAGGTACCTACTTCTTGGCAGTAATATAAGTGTCAAGAGTCCAGTGGGTGGATGTGAAAAAGATATTAGGAATTGTATATAAGTATGTACTATACAAACATCCGAGTAAAGGTTAAAGAGGTCTATACAATCGTGTAACATAACCTCTTTGTGTCAGTAGAACACATCCTAATGTAAGATTGAGAAGTATATAAATTAATGGTACTAGCTACGCAGAATTTTATCCTTTGTCATAAGTATATTTGATCAATACCATTGCTGGTACTTGTGAAAGAATTCTACGTCGCCAGTTGCAGCACTGATGGCTCAGTGGCATTGGATAGGAAGTCTGCTAGAAAATCTGTCGCCAAGCACCTAACGGTGTGTTCCGGCAGCAGTCCTGGAGAGCCAGTAAACCTACAGGCACATGGGACTTAACAACTATGTCTCAAGGTGACAGGCGCATTGCAATTCGTGACTTTGACGAAATGCTTTGTTATTTTGAACTCTCCTAGTAGATAAAATTTCGGAAAGATTAAAAGAACGTACTCTTGAGGGTTTTAAAGACCGACATATTATATATGGTCGTACCTACCCCTTCACCCTATGGCACACGTTCTGCCAGACACCCTGTATAACCGCCATGTATTACACTCGTTCAATATTTACAATAGATATCTGAATTTCTATGATGCTTTAATAGTAGTCTCAAGGTGAACCATCGTGTATAAACTACCAGGAGTCCATTAACATCCGGACACGTCTTAGCATAACTTGGAAAGTACATGACCAAAAATTGGCAATCATCCTAGAACATCCAGGATCAAACCAAGATTTAAACTGCCGTACTTGGCTACCGCTTTCCAGAATACTATTTATGACTACTTATACGAGCACTATCCACCACCAACTAATTATGCTCACTAAAACAATGAAAACATTCGTAACCCTCTTCGTTAAGATCTGGTTAAGCAAGCAAACAACCATTGGCGTTCGGAAAAGCAATTTTTATACTCATTCCAAAAAAAGATGAAGTAACTCATCCAAAAGACTAGGCCGATCGCACTAACCAACACATTATCCAAAATATTTTTCTCATTGTTGCAAACTAGAATGACACAATTTATAATCAACTATAGGTCATTCAGGCCGAAATACCAGAAAGGGTTTTTGCTTGGAATTTCTGGATGCCTGGAACACTATACACTTCGAGCGGAAAGTTTAAAGGACGGCAGAACATGAAAGGCAATTAACAGTGTTTTTTTTTCGATTTCGCGCCATTTCATATATCATTTCATATTCATTATCAAATGAGTAACAATATGAAATGAGGTGTTAAAGAAAATAGGATAGTAGTATTCGCCTTGTGAAAAGTAGGTATTGAGCCGTCGCGTCAGTCATATTCCAGACACTTCAAAAGCTTGGTATCAGCCGTAGGTATGTTTGTGTATCGTAATATCAACAGATACAACAACACTTCCTCTGTCGAACCATACAAAATCAGGGCAGCCGCCTGTCTTAGAACTACAAATTAATGCTGTTAAAGCCAGAATTGTTCGAAATCCCATTAGGAAGTAAAAATATTATGATAACTCAACAATAATCTTATTGCGAGAAATGAAGATTCCCGCTAGGAAAATGTCGCGTATTATAAAACAAGACCAGAAAGCTCAGTGTTATGTTATACAGTACATGCCCTAAATCAATCTTTAAAAGTAAATAGAGTGCCTTCCGTCGCGATACGCAAGTGAAGGGCACAAAAATATTCTCTTTACGGATGAAAAAAATTACACTATTGAAGAGCAATACAATCAGCAAATTGATGATGTGTGAAATGAAGTGATCGATGACCTTGGTATGACAGGTACAGACAGCAAACACTTCCAGTGTACGGCGAAGATGAGGTCCAAAAAGAACAAAGACAGTCCTCTATGTAGAAGCTGTATGCGAAAAGATGAGACGGTAGAGCATGTACTATTGCAATGCGAAGCCACGGAACAAAAAAGAATTAAAACTGGTCTACAAGAGTCGTCCTCATCAACGACATCCTCACCACCATCACACACCTTACTGGAGCAGCTATGCCAGCAACCTAAGGTCCTTCTCCGCTACATCAGGGAGTTAGGATGGCTTGGGTAGAAGCTGGCGGGGGAAATGCACAAAACACCCCAAGCGGGACGTCAGTGTAGGACATATCGCCCCCAAATAGAATAAGAATAAGAGGTCCAAAAGTACTTATATAAGTCGAATCTTTGTACTGCCATATCTATATCTATACTAATGGAAATAGTTTGAGACCCGGGATAGGACAAAGGATAGTTTTTTTCCAACTGCACAAAAAGAAGTAAATAGTTTTGCGCGATAACCGCAATACGCGCGGGTGGAGCCGCGGCTGGAAAGCTAGTATATTATGTACGAATCATCATCATCACCAGCCGGAAGACGTCCACTACTGAACAAAGGCCTCCCCCATAGATCGCCACAAAGAACGGCTATTAGCCACTTGTAGCCATTGGCTACCCGCGACTTTCACGATATCGTCAGTTCACCTAGTGGTATGACATAGGGCATAGTTATAGTTTTAAGATTTTTTATTTTAGTTAATAATGCCAGTCTTTACCTCTTATAAACAACCAACTACTTCATCTTAGTCACTTTAAAGGATTTATTCTATAGATTTTATATTTGGTACAAAATTATCCAATACCCAAGTTCAACGACTATTACTGCTAAACTAATAAAGTTATCTCAACCGCTATACTTTTCCTTTAAAGTTCATCAAACGCACTATCACTATATATATATAATACCTTGAATTTTTTCCGATTTTTCAAGCCCGCAGTTTAGCTTTTAGAGGGGGGGGGGGACGCCCTGCTCGAACAAAAATTCTCACTTTAAAGTTAAATATTTCGTAAATGAAGCATTAAATCGAAAAACAGTATTAGCAACCCCTAAATAATTTTAGAAGACCTATTCAACCATACTACACACGAAGAGAAAAACGACGAAAAAAAATTTCATCCCCACATCACATGTACCCTAAAAAAATATATTTTTCAAAATTTTATTTTACCACTTTGTCGGCGTAATTGACTTACATATCCATACGAAATTACAGCTTCCTAGTACTAACGGTCTCTTAGCAAAACCTCGGACAGACAGACGGACATGACGAAACTATAAGGGTTCCTTGTCAGGACTACGGAACCCTAAAATGTAACAAAAAAGAATATGACTTAACAAATGAATTAAGCAAAAACGGTTATGTGGTTAATTTATATGCTGTAGAACTCGGAGCAAGAGGTATACCAGCGAAATCCCGATATAACTCACTACTTAAAAGATCTTGGCCTGTCGAGAACAACCGTAACTTCCATCCTACAACGTGTATCCAAGGCGGCATTAGTAGGATCGTACCAAATTTGGTTAGGCAGAGGAGGCTCGAACAGTGAAAAGGAGCATTGATGCATCATAAAGGGGCCTCTTAACCTTACTCACTGGGTTGCAAGTCTCAGGCACAGGAACTTAAGCCTCTTCCTCTGCAACGCAATAGTCCCGGCACCCGCACGATGAAGCCATGGATTGCTAAGTAATCGGGCTCATGATTTGTAAGTTCTCAGGCACTCATGGCAATTACACGACTGTAAATTGCCCACCAAAATTTACTCAAGAGGAAAAATTTTCAGTTGCCTACTTTACTACACCTGTGGGGTGGCTTGGTGGGACAGAGTGGAATTACGCAACTTAACACGCAGGCATTGTGACCATGTTAAGGGAAGTGTATTCATAGCTATCCATACAAACATAGTTTCGTCATATTTTAAATTCAATGTTCAAATGAGTTTATGTGTATTGTGTATGTTCTTGGGCCTGATATATCTGCTTCTGGTTTGCCAATTAAGTAGTGTCAATTTTCAAAATTATTCAAAGTAATTTTCAATGGCAATTATTATTTTCACAATATTTTAAGAAAAAATATGACAATGCAAGTGTTGGAAAGTCCTATGAATATACTTCCCTTAAACAATACTTATTTAACTAGCATACCTAATGCTAGCATATCTTTAATAAGTCACAAACTATACAAAATATAAAATAAGCAAAAATCAACATTATGTAGGTATAGTGTTTTACAAAAAATTAAATATCCATATTTTGTTCATTTAATTTGTTCTATACAAATAAAAATACAACAGATGATCATGTCATGTCTTATCCTGTTTTAGGTACTGTTTCTAATTCTTCT
The DNA here is from genome assembly GCA_963854805.1 of Plagodis dolabraria. Lineage (NCBI taxonomy): Eukaryota > Metazoa > Arthropoda > Insecta > Lepidoptera > Geometridae > Plagodis > Plagodis dolabraria. The sequence continues at coordinate 27,368,528 of OY978444.1, forward strand.
TCTTTCTCTTATTTTTGTTCTTGGTTGTCTTCTCCACATTCCAATACCAGAATAGTTGAAAGACTATTGCACCATTTGCAATGGTAGACACACAGTATGTGACAATAATGATGAGGTCTCCAGTCTCTTGAATGGATGTGAAGATTCTTGCTATACTGCCCCCAAACAGTAAAAGACATGTTATGGCTGATAGCTGGCCTGTGCTGCCGTTTCTGTAGTTTGTTATCACTTGAATTGACTGAAAAAAAGTATAAGAAATTGGTAAGTACTGATTTTCCTACATATATTCTTAAGCCCATATGTTTGAATGCGATATTCTATTTTTTTTTTCTTTTTTTCACTACATTTTATTCTATACACTACAGACTCGTGGTCCGTACACTTGTTTGATTTTGTTTCACTTAAATACATTTCTTAATTTTACATCATTCTCCAGCTTATCAATATTCCTCCTGAAGGGAAGTTAGCCTAATGTTAGTTATAAAATATATTTATATTTATATATCATAAAGCTAAAGTGAGGCCATGCTTATATGTATATTTTCTCCTTATATCTAGTTTGTATAGTAGTATATTACGTTATTCAGTATGTCGTTGAGGGTCCGGCCACAGATTCCGGCGATGCCCTTGATGTTTTGATAAGAGCCTCCACTATTTTAAGTTTCTGTTTCGTATAGCCATTTTTAGGCTATATTCTATTATTTAAAGAGACTGATAAGACTACCAACAGATAGGTTAAATATTAAACATAATTATGGAACTGATTACCTTAGCTATTAGAATAATAGGCACATTAATTGCTTGCATCGTCCACAACACATCCACAGGTGTGACTCCACTGACAAGAACTGAGACTATACCCACATAAACAGTTAAAAATGTTAAAGCTTTGGCTGAAGCTCCACCATAATGCAAGACTAGAGCTGCAATCACAGCAGTTTGAATTGCTAAGAATGTTCCTTCTCCCCATGCACTGAAATTTAAATAATATATTTTAAAACCTTAATTTGGTGATGAGGCTAGATATATGTTATTAATACATAGTAGATGTCACAAAGGTAAGGTATAAATAAGTACTTTTTACAACTTTCTGGATACTGTATGGCAATAAGCATGGAATACCCATTTTAGTGGGTATTACACTGTTTAAGATATATTTTTTTTTTTTTAAATATTCTCTATGAACTTAATTAGAACAATATATAACTAAAATAACAGTTCTATGCCTTAAAATTGTCCCTTTAAAATTTTAGAGCATAGCAGGAAATTGTAATGGAGTTTTGAAAATTTCTTGGCAAGATATTTTATTTTTTTATTTAAAGATAAAAATAATAAGTTCACAAGTAAATGACCTGCACACTTAACATAACTTGCACAGATCAGGTGAGTATGTGCTTCGGCACAATTTGTGTAACATTGAAATAGACAGCAGCCTTCGTACCAAAACCCCCCGAGGTGTTTTTATAAAGTTGGCGGTACAGATGGGGGACAGTCTCAGCTCGCTGTGCTTAGTAATGCGAGGGAGGAACAGCACTTTCTAAAGCGGAGCCGTCACAAATCTAAGAGTGTACACACTGCTGTTCAAAGGGTATCTCTCCAAACTTTGTAGGTACCATATCTATAGTTAATAAGGATTTGTATATATCATTATTTTCAGATAATATTCCATCTACATCCCGTTCCAAACCCGGACGAGAACCACCTGGGTCTTTCCAGTACAGCGTCGAATAATTATAAACAATCACGTAACACTACTTACTACTCACCTTGACTATAACATTCTTACCTAAATGGAAAGTTCATAACATAACTGTAAGCGAAATTAGCGGTGATCGCAAACAGCTCTAAATACACGCCATAAATATTGATACCCTCCGCACTTTTGCTGCCGAATATCTTCAATATTTGCGGCACTTTTACCAATATCGATCCAGCGATAATTCCAATGCCAAGACCTTTACTAAGCGTAGATTTAAAACATGGTACTGAAAATAATCAATTCAATTACATTATTCCATAAGTATTATTAAAATAAAATGAATAAAATAGATAAACTTTATTACCATCTAAAAAGTTGTAATTGACGAAATATTCATTGTAGCATTTATCTGATAAAAGTGAAAGTAACATGCCTTTCACAAAGTTAGCCATGGTTTCTGATAAATTTACTGTTCTTATTAATTAATTAAATGAAGTTACATTCGGTCCAAGTAAATAAATAGGTACGATCCACGGATCCACGTATGTATATGTACGACCATACAAACTCAGGGGCGCGTTCCAGTAAATGTTGGTCGAGCAATATTTGATCTAATGATCTAAGGCACCTGGAACGACCTATAAAGCTCCTTTCAAAATATGGAATTGACAGCGATGTTTTTAGGTGATACCAAATTTTTACTACCTTTTGAATTGGCCAAATATTGGCCAGCTGTCAAATGTGACAGATTCTACAATAAATAATAGATTTTGTACAAGCTAAGCCAAGGATTATACTATGTTAACATTGCTTAATTACGTATTATGCCCCATTTATAAAAAATGTAGACTGTATTTTATCACCTAAAAACATCGCTGTCAATTCCATATTTTGAAAGGAGCTTTATAGGTCGTTCCAGATGCCTTAGAGCAAAATATATTGCTCGACCAACATTTACTGGAACGCACCCCTGAATTAATCAAGTGAAATAATGACAACATGTATTGCAAACAAATAAAACAGATATCTGACATACGTACAAAGTCATTGCTTTAACGTATTTTATATTTAGTAGCATAGTACTCAAATTTAGGGATTTCGATAAATCACAGATAGCGTTGTGTTAAATATGCAGAAATGAATTTCTACATATTTTCCGCAAAATGTTTTGTGGAAGTATCGGACGTAGTTCTTAAGGTAGATACCTACGTCTGCAAATGGGAATTCAAAATTCAAACAGTTTTATCGCGCTTTTATCTGGTTTGGTAACCATTTTACAAAATCATAGTATTCTTAAGCTAAAATAATAATGATATTTTTTTTTATATGTGCAATGGTGTTTGAAGTTTTTTAACATCAATGCACATGATTCCATAAGTTTATTCAATTCAAATGTATGGATTATCATTGGAGCCATGAAGTCATCATTTATTAATGCCATGCAAGTTGAATTCACAGCACCCCCTTTTGATATTCGCAGATAGTTCCTTTCAGACAGCTTTGTTTCTAAATTAATTTAAAAAATTCTAACCACCCCTGACTCCCGAAATTGAGTCTTCTATCTGACCTGTATGATTTGAGGAATACGAATAATATTACTTGCCTTCTTCACAGCTTCATTATTAAATTCATAACCCTTCCTGAACCTCTAATTATACCTTCCATCAACCCTCTATACTCAACTCCCTATGATATTCTTACCTTTGAATCAAAAATCCTTTTTTTATTTTGGTACTAATAAAGAGCCATCTAATGCTTCAGCCCAGTTCAGTAAACGCATTAGTTCTCAATACATATGCGTCAAAGTTGTCGTCCGATAGTGCTGTTGTTAAAGCGTTGTTGATCCCTTCTGATAAAATTTGTCAACCTTTTAAATGCCCCTCCTACTCCTCAGTATTCACTGGCTATATTCTCGTATTTCTTTTGTTTAGTCCCTCCCTAATATTAACTGATTAAAAAAGCTGTCTAGAAACTATACTTTTGAATTCTTTTTATTTTTCCTCTCGTTTCTTTGTAATTTTCAAATTAAACACAGGATATTTGAATGTAATAAAATTAATTTGAATATTGTTCTAGCTTGGATACAAAAAAGGAAAAAATAGGCTTATCAGCCAATTTTTGCTTGAACGGCTTAGTTTACTAATTAGCTCTTTAAAAAAGTAATAAGAGAATGATTCAATTCAAGTCGAAATAATATTATGATAATATTATCGGTTTGAATCGATGGTGATCATCCCTAATTCCTATAGCCAATAATTGATATTGGAGATTGCCGTTTGATTTGTTTTTTCCATGCCGGGAACTTAAATTTATTTATTTTAAGTCAGAAGTGAATTGTGCATTATTTTTATGATGGTTATGATCAATAAAGGGACGTTGTTATAGTGCCAAATACGACATTGTTACGATGAGGTGTAAAAATAAATTATGTTTGTTATAGTTGTAAGTAGATAAATTAGGATAATAAAACATATATAAACTTATAGACTTTTTTAGTTAGTTATCAAGTACTTTGTAGGTTTTTGGCTGGATCTTATTCGTGGTTATACTTTTGATGTTAGATGTTACGACCAGTGGCAGGAAGCATTGGTGATTTGGTACAAATATATAATGATTTGTATATACTGAAATAGAGACCAAACTTGACATCCCTAGGTGTTAATAGATTTTTTCGATGACGTCACGGCTAGTAATTTCCATTAATAACAGATGGCACTAAAATAAAACAAATTAAAATACAGTGCTGCCATCTGTTTTTCATAAAGGCCCATCCCAGTTTCGTATGGTCTCTGTACCCATATAATATAATATGTATATTACATAAATAGTATATCTATAAGTCTTTTATAGATATACTATATATTTATGTGTCTTATTTTAACCTATTACCTTATAAATTACTTTCAATCATTATATATTTGTACCAAATCACCAATGCTTCCTGCCACTGGTCGTAACATCTAACATCAAAAGTATAACCACGAATAAGATCCAGCCAAAAACCTACAAAGTACTTGATAACTAACTAAAAAAGTCTATAAGTTTATATATGTTTTATTATCCTAATTTATCTACTTACAACTATAACAAACATAATTTATTTTTACACCTCATCGTAACAATGTCGTATTTGGCACTATAACAACGTCCATGATCATAACCATCATAAAAATAATGCACAATTCACTTCTGACTTAAAACTAAATAAATTTAAGTTCCCGGCATGGAAATTAAGCAAATCAAACGGCAATTTTCAATATCAATTGGCCATGGGAATTAGGGATGATCACCATCGATGCAAACCGATAATATTATTATAACAATAATGCTCGATACTAAAATTTCATGAATTAATTATAATTATTTCGACTTGAATTGAATCGTTCTCTTATATTTTTTGTGAAAGAGCTAATTGCCTAAAGCCTGGCAAGCAAAAATTGGCTGATAAGCCTATTTCTACCTTTTTTGTATCCATGCCAGAACAATATTCAAATTAAGTTTATTACATTCAAATATCCTGTGTTTAATTTGAAAATTACAAAGAAACGGGAGGAAAAATAAAAAGAATTCAAAAGTATAGTTTCTAGACAGCTTTTTTATCAGTAAATATTAGGGAGGGACTAAACTAAGAAATTGCGAGAATATAGCCAGGGCTTCACCAGTGAATACTGAGAAGTAGGAAGGGCATTTAAAAGGTTGACAAATTTTATCAGAAGGGATCAACAACGCTTTAACAACAGCACTATCGGATGACAACTTTGACGCATATGTATTGAGAACTAATGCGTTTACTGAACTGGGCTGAAGCATTAGGTGGTTCTTTATTAATACCAAAATAGGGAGTAGAGTATAGAGGGTTGATGGAAAGTATAATTAGAGGTTCAGGAAGGGTAATGAATTTAATGAAGCTGTGAAGAAGGCAAGTAATATTATTCGTATTCCTCAAATTATACAGGTCAGAAAGAAGACTCAATTTCGGCAGTCAGGGGTGGTTAGAATTTTGAATTAATTTAGAAACAAAGCTGTCTGAAAGGAACTGTCTGCGAATATCAAGAGGGGGGAAGTGAATTGAACCTGCATGGCATTAATAAATGATGACTTCATGGCCAAGGATAATCCACATACATTTAAATTGAATAAACTTATGGAATCATGTGCGTTAAAAATGTGGTTTAAAAACTTTAAACACCAATGCACATAAAATAACTTTCAACATTATTATTTTAGCTTAAGAATACTATGTTTTTTTTAAATGGTTACCAAACCAGATAAAAGCGCGATAAAACTGTTTGAATTTTGAATTCCCAGTTGCAGACCTTAAGATAATGCCACAAAACATTTTGCGTGAAAACATGGTTTCCAAAATGTAAGATTATTCAATCTTACGAAGTAGTATGTTAAGTAATCATTAGTCACATTAATATTATAAATCCGAAAATTGTTGAGAGGAAGTATATGTTAATATATTGTTACAATATTTAAAGTCACATAAAAAGATAAATTTAAACATTGTCGTTTCACTTATACAAATGTAATAGATTATGCTACTGATTTGTATCAATGTAGTAATCGATTACTACATAATTGATTCCATCCCTAATTGTCACCGGGAAAATTACTGACAACTGTTGTTTTTCTTTTTTGGGGTATAGGCATATGTCTTATTTTAGTAAATGCTATTGCCATATGTAGAAATTCATTTCTGCATATTTAACACAACGCTATCTGTGATTTATCGAAATCCCTAAATTTAAGTGCTACGCAACAAAATATAAAATACGTTAAAGCAATGACTTTGTACGTATGTCAGATATCTGTTTTATTTGTTTGCATTGCATGTTGTCATTATTTCACTTGATTATTTCTGAGTTTGAATGGTCTGGTCTGGTCATCGGCGATGAGTTGGCTGATGTTTCCTGAAGAGGGAGAACGGCGAGAGGACTCCATTTTCGCAACGAGAGATACGACCGCCTTCCCATATGGAAATTATTAATTTTGGCGAGTGAGGCAGCCTCTTCAACCTGTTTCTACACGTACGATCTCTGAACGTTGCTTGTACTTCACCCATCTCAGAGGCCGAGTCCCAATTTAACACGCGTTCCTCACGGCGTCTGTCTGCTGGTTTTCTGAACTTCCTCCAGGACACGTCTTCCACAACCAAGGAACCCCAAATCGGGGTTCCTTAGTCTACCTGTGAATCCCATTTCGGTGGTCTCCTACCCTTGCATACCTACCACGTGCGCCGACACGCCTACGGCTGAACACGGTCCTGGTGGGGTGCTGCCGCTAGATATCCGGTGGGCGAGTGGCTACACAACTGACCTGAGCAAGCTATTGGGTATTGGTAGCTAGAGAGATTCACCTATCTACCTACCCCTCCTTTTATTTTAGTCCGTCCCTACTTAACATATCAATCTAAGAAACATGAGAAATAACTGGTTGCAAGTAGTGATTTTGTAGGTTAAAAGAAACTCACACCTGAGATCTTTATAATGTAATTAGTAAGTGTTAGACGTGGTTTTTATGTGCATACCTGGGAGGATGACCCTTCAATAGCTGAGGCGCCCAAAATTCTAAAAAACTAATTTAATAAGTTGTAAGGTAGTGAATGGGGCTCTCTCCCTATAATGTTACTATAAATAATCTATACAACAATAATATAAAATAAAAGGAAGGAAGAAAAATCATCTAATAACTACCTATTATTTTAAAAATCAGCAATTTCAATACAACGTAAGTAATGGTATAAGTAATATTACTCTTGTAATTAATTATGAATATTGAATTAATCTTTGAAAATACCATATATTATTTTTACTGATATACGCAAGTACAAAATATTAACAATACAAGCGCATCTCACTCGCACCCACATATATATTCTACCTCGCGCTCGATCCTACATGCTTGTCTGGCAGGGGGTTGGAACTATCAAAAATGTCTGGCTACTAAAAAAACATCATCTACTCATTATATAAGTATCATATATAAAAATCACCTATTACACTATAACGTAAGTAGAATTATTATGTCCTGAACATTAAGGGTGTCTGGCAAGGGGTTGCCACGATTTTAAGTGTCTGGCAATTAATAATATAATTTTTAATAATATTCTAAAGGTAATACCAAAAAAAATCTCTTGATTATTTGATGAAACTAGATTTGTATATTACACACCTTTAGATGTGTATGTCTCCAGCTTACTCAATTGAAATTTCTTAATTCTGAATATGCCAATATTTAGAGCAGATTTAGTGCAATTATGAATACCAACTCAAAATTTAGGTGCCAAATAAACTTCGATGCTACACGTGATTATAAGTGTGTTAGCTGGCGTTATGGTCTCCAGCTGACACATGCTGTATATACGAAACGGCTAAAGGTGTGATTATATACTATAGCCAGGGATTTAGCGCATAATTTGTGCCAGTAGCACAAAAAAATTGAAACACCTTACTTGAAAACTGTAGTAGTAATGACCCGATTACAACGTGTAAGCTGGAGACCACGTGTCTACAGCTGCTCATCTGTATCTTCTGAACGAATGGGCCTACGACTTTGTTTAATATGTCAAAATTTAGCGCCAAATTTGTGCCATCGGCACTAAAATTTTCAAGTCTGTGGCTATTAAGGTTTTGGAGCTACAAGCTCAAATAAACGTGTAAGCTGGAGACACATTTCCCCAGCTAGCACATGCTGTACAGCTCAAACGGGAAAGGCTAGACTACTGTTTAATATCTTAAAATGTTGGGTAGAATTTGTGCCATCGGCACCAAAATTTTCAAAACAATGGGCCTCATAGTTTTTCCGTAACAAGCAAAAACATTTCTTCCCGCCTAAATATTAAAATATTTCGATAAAAATGTTACTGTACGCGGCGTTGCCGTCCCGTTCGCTGTAACTGCAATCTGTTTTGAACCTTATTTCTATAGCGTTTGAACTTACTTTTTGCTTTCACGTTAAGGATATGTGGAAGAAGTTACAAAGAAACAGTAAATGTATAGACTAGGAGAAGGTGTTGTGTGTGTATTTACAAGATATGTTGGTAGGTATTTTTTCTCTCAGAATGTTGACGTATTTACTAGATCTTTATTACATCCTCTTTGTTTGACCAAGATATTGCTTTCTAATCTAATCCTACACTACATCTATCAGTGATAACTGGTTACGAATATACTGTAATTATAAAATTTAATTTGAAAAAAAAAAGAAAATTGGTAAAAAGATAATTGTTCGTAATTCTGTTATGGAAAACCGACCAACATTAAGTGATATATACAAGTTCTTAGTTTGTTTGCAAACGTCCAAATTGGTATAGCATTTACAAATCATGATGTAGAAAGACCGGGTTTTACCCGGATTATTTGTAAACCCCTACTGGACGCCTCCCGGACACCCTCTAGACTAGGACAAATCCGGGGAATCCCGGACGGATGGCAGCCCTACGTATGCCGCATGCCGTAACAGAACAGGTACTTACCAAACGACGGCGTTGCTATGGTAAATGTGTAAGGGAAGTAAATAATGTTGTTTAAAAAAAATCGTAGGTATTAATCCCGCACAAGACTATTTTTTTTTTAATATTTTTTTCTCTCGTAATTTTGTTATTTATGAGTACCTACTAACTGTGCCGAGCTAACTATAAAGAACGCATGTGACATTTTTTGTGAAATTGAAATGTATACATATTCGGAATCTACGGAACGAGATCTATTTGAATCAATTACCCAATTGTTTTTACCTAAAGTGCAATATATTCATATTTCTTCTAAGGAGAAACAACGCATTGCTCTATGCGTTAAACATTTCTAACAAAGATCCTAAGCATAAGCAGCGTAAGAGCAGATGTGATTTAATCTTTGGGATTATTCGATTCGTTTTCAAAGGCTGAATAAGCATAGGAACTTTATATCCATGTAGAATGTTTATGACTAGTATTCAATAGAAGAATTGTTTTCGAATACTACAAATAAAAACGCAATTTTACATACTAATTTAGTATCAATTTAATCAAAACATCAAATCAATTAGTCATCCTTAGTATATCTAACGCAATTACAGCACATTATGAATTATGATACATATTTATAATACAATCTAGTTGGATACCGATTGTGGCATGATGAGTGCTGCCGGGCTAAGAGTAATCTTAATCCGAGTAATCTCATTTCGAATTTCAAGGTGGATCCACGGTGCAACGTTGATCGAAAGCAAAATGGTAAGTTCAGTTCTCTTTTATTTACTAATCAAGACCAGGGCACAGATTACCTACTAATAGATCTAACTCTGTCCTTTCAAAGAGAAAATGTACCTACAAATTTAATCGCTACCACTATCAGATCAGTAAACGCAAATACGTGTCTAATGCGCTAGACTTAGCTTTACTTTCGCTATGTACAGCCCGTGATGATAGCAGCATTCACCATTGACCATCATATGACTGATGCGCTTTCTTAGGGCTGACTTACTGAATCAAAAATAAAAGATTAATAAAGCAGCCGCAAGCAAGAGACGCGCGGACGTGCAGCAAATGTATGTATCGCTATATCATATATATTTTTTGTAATTAAGCCATAGAACATATATTTCTTCTAGTAAAACATTGGTCAAAATTTTAGGTGTCATGTTTTCTGTTGCCGCTTGCTAGTAAGTGTCTGTCACGTCGCTATAGTTACAACTTTCCGCTTTGATTTCTGGTCTGTGTGTGTGGAGTGTGTGGTTTCTAATGTGTGTGTGGAACACACTTTTTCTCGTTTGGTGGACAGACACAAAAAGCGGGTTAACAGGACAACAAAATACCGAATTTGTAAAGGAAATAAGAATCGCACTAACAGAAGAAGAGAATACCGATTTATCCAGTAAAACAGGAAACGAGTTAACAGAAGGACATAATATTGATTTATCAAGCTTAACAGGAGAATAAAAACTCCGTCTTACCGCCGGAAATAAGATACAGCAAATTAAATTATATAAACATAATACTGACCAAAATCCTAGCACTAGTAAAGGCTGCAATATATCTGGAAATCAGTTCGAAGAAGCAAAGAAAGAAGAAACGTTTCAAAATAGGCAATTTAAAAAAGATAAAAGCTTTCATTATAAGATCCATACAATATCATGACATGCAAACACAAATGCACTATTAAAATAATCGATGACATTTAAATAATTTAACGTAGCACGTACCACGTAGCAGGTCCATGGTTCGAATCCCGCCGCAGGCTTGAGCGTCACCACATGGTGGAAGAGCATTTTGTGAATGCCTGCCTGGCTAGCAACCACCCTCAAGTAGAAAATCTGTCGCCAAGCACCTAACGGTGTATCCCGGCAGCAGTCCTTGAGAGCCAGTGAAATTACAGGCACATGAGACTTAACAACTATGTCTACTTAATACGTCACAATTCACAAATACTTAACCAGCAATTTGTGACTTGTGACGAAATGCATCTGTTATAGGCAGGGACCGTACAACCCCGGTTTTCGGTTAAGCCTTTCGAAAGGGTTTTTCATTTATCAAAAACCATTTCTATGAGGTTACCAATTTAAACGGTTACCCTGCCTTCAACCCAACGATAGGGTAACCCTATGCTTATGGTTTTCGATATAAGCGGTATTTGTAACTTTCTGTAACCTTAAAAGAAACTGTAACACTAACCAAAGGGTAACCCTACCAAAGGGTAACCCTTCCATAGGTTAGGGTTACCCTTTCGTTTGGGCTTTTGTTTCTAGAAGTATCAATAACCCTTTACACCATAGGGTAACCCTTTGCTTAGGGTTTTCGAATGAAGAGGTATTTGTAACTTTTTAAAAACCTGGGTTGGTGGTGGGTAACCCCGGGTTACCATATACTTTGGGTTTCTGATCGTAAATGTCTTATTTGAAAGGTGAGGGGAAAAACGTGTTTTATAATAGTTACCTAAAATCCATTAGTCATTCGGCTTGGGTTGGGAGTGCGGTAAGTTAAAATACCTGAGTTAGTGGTTTATACTAGCCATTGATATAAAAAAAAATATTGCATTTAAGTAAAACTCTACCTAATTGATTGGCCCAAAACTAAGTATCCCTTAAGTTTGCGCATTTTTCACTAGCGGCCACTACAAGTAAGTAATATTATATTACAAGTACATAAAATATTATGTAACCTACTTATATATAGATAGGTACTTAATATTTTCGCAAATTAGGTTTTGAATCATTTAAATTTTCCCGGTAGGTATATCTGATCTTTTGAATTATCCGGTATCTTTATTTTTAGTCAAACTGAGTCTTTATCCATGAGTTCTGTGATGAAAAGTATAAATAGGTAGGTATTTTATACTAGGGTATCTATAATCTCCTCACGAAACTTTACCCAATCTAAGCCGTTACAGAGCTGATGGGTAAAAAACTGGCCAAAGTCGGACTCATACATCGATAAAGGTTTTGTATAGTTCGCGCAAATCTTTATGAGCCCCTCGAACATCGCGCTTCTGGTTGCGCAGATATTATATTTTAGGTTTCAGAGGGACCCGTAAGGGGTTTGAGGACGGCGCGCGGTGCTGCCCGCGTGCCTATACACAGCGTCTCACACCCGCGCCCATGTAGAAAGTTTAGAAACCCAGCTAGAATGTTTGCTTATATTATAGTTGGTTATAAAGTATTTTGTTAGTTTCCATTTTCGCTGTAAATTTTTATTATACGTGAATATTTAAGCTGAATCTTCTAATTATTTACTTGTTATATTGAAAGAAAAGTTATTAAATTTATATATATATATATATATATGATATAAAAATACCTTTTTTCGAATAAAAAAGTTATTTTGTTTTTTTTTTTATTTAAGCACAGAAAATGTTGATGAGAAAAGAAAATCATAAATAAGTGTTAATTATGCACCACTTCAAGAAGTTATTTCTTTTCCGCGAACTATACCCAGTTATTAATTCAGGATTTTGCGGGGAGTGCCGAATCGTACTTGCGAACATTTTAGTAGGAATTTGTTGTCCTTCTTTAGTATACTAATATTTTGTTCTTTGGTGGATAGCGTTATTACTCTATAGGTGAGACTTATCCACTTATTAGAACGTCTTATTGCGTCTTTTACGGCAAGTTGAAGGGTTTGTGCAGCGCAGAGCATTACACGTGGCTTGATCGATTCACTGTTCATGGTGTTGATAATGCTATCAACATTTAATACATTTTGACTTTCTTCTTGTGCAACACTAATAAAGTTTTGTGGCTCTGCATAATCGTATTCGTTATCATCATCTTTGGATTGGGAGTCAAAATCTTGGGCTTCTGTGCTGCAGTGTTCTATCAGTAGTTTTGTAATTTTTTTTAAGTTACTTAACAATACGACACATTATACACCGACACATAAATCCTTAACTTTTTCAGAGATTGATATTTCTTTAGACGTACATGGCTGGTGTGTGTTTTCTTTATTTATGTTAGATACAAGTAAATACTCTTCTGGATGTTTAATTGGTATATGTCACTTCAAATTAGAGGTCCGCGCCGCGGTCATGAAAGTCGGCAGCGGCGCGCTGGTAAACGTACCCGGCGCGGCGCGGCGTAGCCGGCGTGTTATTGTTTTTTTTACCTATATGGTGGAATAGAAAAATTAAATCTGCTGTATATGTACTAAAAGGGTAAATGTTTATTTTCTTGCATACAAGTAAGTTCCTACTCAAATTAATTAGTCAAAATATTGAAGAAACAGGATCTTGCCACCAACCGATACACAAACTTCCACAAAAGCCCAAAATCGACTGGCCTAAGTTTATGAAAACCGCATGAGATACCTCAACTTCAAGGCATGTCACAACCCCATCAGAAGTGGACAATCTTGCAGAAGAGATCACTCAATGCACGCAGAAGGCACTTCATACCTCCACAATTAAAGACTCAGAACTCAGAACCAATTCGTTGTCTTTTCCACGAAAATTGCAACTTGAGATACAGAGCAGAGGACATGGCAGAAATATTTGCCCAATCCCTTGAGAACTTATTCAAGCCCAATCCCACAGTGAACAGACAACACTCAGACTCTGTGGAACAGAGTCTGAGTGTTGAACTTACTGAAGTATTCCTCGATGAATACTTCAGTGTCCCATAAAACACAGAAGAAGATATTGGACAGTGATCCGTCACCTGTCCTCTAAAACCACGGCAGCTATCACGCGCCTGTTTAACGGGATCCTGCGCACGGAGCACTTACCCTCTCAATGAAAAATGAGCCACTTGGATATGTTCCCGAAACCCGGCAAAGACGTTTGGAGACCCGAGAATTACAGGCCTATCACTCTACTTACATGCATTTCGAAAGTCTTTGAACGCCTCTTCTTAAGTCGGATAGCCCCTCACATGAAGTCCCGACCGGAGCAGTTCGGATTCCGGTCGGAGCACTCCCCCACACCTCAGCTATCCAGGGTAATGCACCTCACGGCAGAAAACTCTAAATTGATTTTCGACGTCGGCGCGAATTTGTTCATGACCCGCCGGCGGCGGCGGCGCGCCGAGGTAATTCGGCGGCGACACGCCGGCGTGGCGCGGATCTCTATTCGGTGGTAACACGAATTGCTCATTTATCTCTTTCTAACAACAGATATGACGCATAATATTTGAACGTTCTTTCCTTGTCATTACAAACTGCATATACATGGGCGTAGGTATGTATATAGGTAAATTCTAGTAAGCTTTTAGAGCAGTGGTGTTCGGATATAACTAATCTATGTAAGTATTTCAAATCTCTGCCTAACTATACTTACCTTTGCTTTGCTAAAACCTTTGCTTCTTAAAGCTTTGTTTTAGGACACTTGTTTGGGAATGGGGCCCCTTTTGATCCCCGTAGTCCCAAACAATGTGATCAATTAACAAATGCTATGGATTTTTGACTGACTGCCCTTCAAAATCAGAGGTGAACGCAATTATTGACTTTATAAAGTTAAAAAAATCAATTTCTTTATTTTTTTTAAAAATTTTATTTTAAAAAGAAGATCAATTTATTTAACTGTCGGCGTCGGTATCAGAAAGGGCGTCGGCGTTGGTGTCAGTAAAAAAATAAGTGTCAGTGTCGGAATAGGCGTCGAACTCGGTGTCAGTGTCGGAAAAGGTGTCGGTATTAAAATTGGTGACAGCATCAGCGTCGGTGTCCGAATAGGTGTCAGTTTCGGCGTCGCATCGGCGTCGGCGTCGGCGTCGGTGTCATTGTTGGAATAGGTGTCGGCGTCGGCGTCGGTGTGATTGTTGGAATAGGTGTCGGCGTCGGCGTCGGTGTGATTATTGGAATAGGCGTCGGTGTCGGAATAGGTGTCAGTTTCGGCGTCGCATCGTCGTCGGCGTCGGTGTCATTGTTGGAATAGGTGTCGGCGTCTGCGTCGGTGTCATTGTTGGAATAGGCATCGGTGTCGGAATAGGTGTCAGTTTCGGCGTCGCATCGGCGTCGGCATCGGCGTCGGTATCATTGTTGGAATAGGCGTCGGTGTCGGAATTGGTGTCAGTTTCGGCGTCGCATCGGCGTCGGCGTCGGCGTCGGTGTCATTGTTGGAATAGGCGTCGGTGTCGGAATAGGTGTCAGTTTCGGCGACGCATCGGCGTCGGCGTCGGTGTCATTGTTGGAATAGGCGTCGGTGTCAGAATAGGTGTCAGTTTCGGCGTTGAATCGGCGTCGGCGTCGGCGTCGGTGTCATTGTTGGAATAGGTGTCGGCGTCGGCGTCGTTGTCATTGTTGGAATAGGTGTCGGCGTCGGTGTCATTGTTAGAATAGGCGTCGGTGTCGGAATAGGTGTCAGTTTCGGCGTCGCATCGGCGTCGGCGTCGGTGTCATTGTTGGAATAGGTGTCGGCGTCTGCGTCGGTGTCATTGTTGGAATAGGCGTCGGTGTCGGAATAGGTGTCAGTTTCGGCATCGCATCGGCGTCGGCGTCGGCGTCGGTGTCATTGTTGGAATAGGTGTCGGCGTCGGCGTCGGTGTCATTGTAGGAATAGGCGTCGGTGTCGGAATTGGTGTCAGTTTCGGCGTCGCATCGGCGTCGGCGTCGGCGTCGGTGTCATTGTTGGAATAGGTGACGGCGTCGGCATCGGTGTCATTGTTGGAATAGGTGTCGGCGTCTGCGTCGGTGTCATTGTTGGAATAGGCGTCGGTGTCGGAATAGGTGTCAGTTTCGGCATCGCATCGGCGTCGGCGTTGGTGTCATTGTTGGAATAGGTGTCGGCGTCGGCGTCGGTGTCATTGTAGGAATAGGCGTCGGTGTCGGAATTGGTGTCAGTTTCGGCGTCGCATCGGCGTCGGCGTCGGCGTCGGTGCCATTGTTGGAATAGGTGTCGGCGTCGGCGTCGGTGTCATTGTTGGAATAGTTGTCGGCGTAGGCGTCATTGTCATTGTTGGCATAGGTGTCGGCGTCGGTGTCATTGTTGGAATAGGCGTCGGTGTCGGAATAGGTGTCAGTTTCGGCGTCGCATCGGCGTCGGCGTCGGTGTCATTGTTAGAATAGGCGTCGGTGTCGGAATAGGTGTCAGTTTCGGCGTCGCATCGGCGTCGGCGTCGGTGTCCTTGTTGGAATAGGTGTCGGCGTCTGCGTCGGTGTCATTGTTGGAATAGGTGTCGGCGTCGGCGTCGGTCTCATTGTTGGAATAGGTGTCGGCGTCGGCGTCGGTGTCATTGTTGGAATAGGTGTCGGCGTAGGCGTCGGTGTCATTGTTGGCATAGGTGTCAGCGTCGGCGTCGGTGTCATTGTTGGAATAGGTGTCGGCGTCGGCGTCGGTGTCATTGTTGGAATAGGTGTCGGCGTAGGCGTCGGTGTCATTGTTGGCATAGATGTCGGCGTCGGCGTCGGTGTCATTGTTGGAATAGGCGTCGGTGTCGGAATTGGTGTCAGTTTCGGCGTCTCATCGGCGTCGGCGTCGGCGTCGGTGTCATTGTTGGAATAGGCGACGGCGTCGGCATCGGTGTCATTGTTGGAATAGGCGTCGGTGTCGGAATAGGTGTAAGTTTTGGCGTCGCATCGGCGTCGACGTCGGCGTCGGTGTCATTGTTGGAATAGGCGTCGGTGTCGGAATTGGTGTCAGTTTCGGCGTCGCATCGGCGTCGGCGTCGGTGTCATTGTTAGAATAGGCGTCGGTGTCCGAATAGGTGTCGGCGTCTGCGTCGGTGTCATTGTTGGAATAGGCATCGGTGTCATTGTTGGAATAGGTGTCGGCGTCGGCGTCGGTGTCATTGTTGGAATAGGTGTCGGCGTCGGTGTCATTGTTGGAATAGGTGTCGGCGTAGGCGTCGGTGTCATTGTTGGCATAGGTGTCGGCGTCGGCGTCGGTGTCATGGTTGGAATAGGTGTCGGCGTCGGCGTCGGAGTCATTGTTGGAATAGGCGTCGGTGTCGGAATAGGTGGCAGTTTCGGCGTCGCATCGGCATCAGCGTCGGCGTCGGTGTCATTGTTGGAATAGGTGTCGGCGTCTGCGTCGGTGTCATTGTTGGAATAGGCGTCGGTGTCGGAATAGGTGTCAGTTTCGGCGTCGCATCGGCGTCGGCGGCGGCGTCGGTGTCATTGTTGGAATAGATGTCTGCGTCGGCGTCGGTGTCATTGTTGGAATAGGCGTCGGTGTCAGTTTCGGCGTCGCATCGGCGTCGGCGCGTTAAGCGGCAGGGGGCGCCCCTTTTTGATACAATTAATATTATTCAAATTATAACTAACGAACAATCGTCGCTCGTGGCGCGTCTCATCGTACTCCCGCTGCGGATTGGGATAAAAACAAAACACACTTTTTGTGTTCTTTTACAATAATGTAAATGTTTTTACTTTTTACTACATGTTAAAGTCAGGTGTTCGTAAGTAGGTAAGTACGTACGTAATGTGTGTAAGTGTATTTTCCAGAGTATCTATCTAGGTACAGTTTTCTCTCGGATTCGGAAGCTTTTCGAATGGTATTGTACCTTGTACTTGTATGAATGTTATTTAGAATACGAATGAAAACGTTTCCTTGCAAATATGAATTAAGTACCTACTAGGTATGCAGATCATCACATTATGTGCACCTTCAAAGGTCGACACCCTTTGTTTACCGACCTCCAAAAGAGGTGGTAGTTTTCAATTGAACGCGTACCTAACTATCTAAGATTTTTTTACCTGTAGATGATTTGTATGCCTTCCATATTTACTAGACGAATTCAGGGTAATTACCTGAGTACCAGTAGTACTACCAGTCTTGCACTTCCGAGCATCCGGTGAATACCTACATCGCCGCTATTCGTGTTTTTTAGGAATAATCTGTGGACAATATGCCTTCCTTGTGTCTTAGACTCGGCACCAATTATACAGGCACTGTGAGAGATAAGAAAACTGTTTAATTTCACGCGTAATTATAGCTTTTATTGTTAAAACAGAAAATATCGTCATTTTGTTTTATCTTAGAACGAATCTTAATGAAATGGATGAGCGAGATATGTGTATCGTTTTGTGTGAGAGAGTGAAAGAGATCGCAGCATGATCGGAACGTCTCGTGGCGGTTCGGTGGTAGAGGTCCGCGCCGCGGTCATGAAAGTCGGCAGCGGCGCGCTGGTAAACGTAACCGGCGCGGCGCGGCGTAACCGGCGTGTTATTGATTTTTTTACCTATATGGTGGAATAGAAAAATTAAATCTGCTGTATATGTACTAAAAGGGTAAATGTTTATTTTCTTCCATACAAGTAAGTTCCTACTCAAATTAATTAGTCAAAATATTGAAGACACATGATCTTGCCACCAACCGATACACAAACTTCCACAAAAGCCCAAAATCGACTGGCCTAAGTTTATGAAAACCGCATGAGATACCTCAACTTCAAGGCATGTCACAACCCCATCAGAAGTGGACAATCTTGCAGAAGAGATCACTCAATGCACGCAGAAGGCACTTCATACCTCCACAATTAAAGAAAACCCCTAAGGAGAATCGAGATTGCCCATCCTCCCCCGCTGTATAAGAGAGCTCATAAAAGAAAAACGCCTGCTCAGAAAAACCTGGCAACATTAATGAGACCCCATCCACAGAACTGGGCCTCACTCCACAAACTCTGCAGGCAACTTAGGAAACACTCAGAGCCAATTCGTTGTCTTTTCCACGAAAATTGCAACTTGAGATACAGAGCAGAGGACATGGCAGAAATATTTGCCCAATCCCTTGAGAACTTATTCAAGCCCAATCCCACAGTGAACAGAGAACACTCAGACTCTGTGGAACAGTTCCTCGATGAATACTTCAGTGTCCCATAAAACACAGAAGAAGATATTGGACAGTGATCCGTCACCTGTCCTCAAAACCCACGGCAGCTATCACGCGCCTGTTTAACGGGATCCTGCGCACGGAGCACTTACCCTCTCAATGAAAAATTAGCCACGTGTATATGTTCCCGAAACCCGGCAAAGACGTTTGGAGACCCGAGAATTACAGGCCTATCACTCTACTTACATGCATTTCGAAAGTCTTTGAACGCCTCTTCTTAAGTCGGATAGCCCCTCACACGAAGTCCCGACCGGAGCAGTTCGGATTCCGGTCGGAGCACTCCCCCACACCTCAGCTATCCAGGGTAATGCACCTCACGGCAGAAAACTCTAAATTGATTTTCGACGTCAGCGTGAATTTGTTCATGACCCGGCGGCGGCGGCGCGCCGAGGTAACTCGGCGGCGGCATGCCGGCGTGGCGCGGATCTCTATTCGGTGGTAACACGAATTGCTCATTTACCTCTTTCTAACAACAGATATGACGCATAATATTTGAACGTTCTTTCCTTGTCATTACAAACGGCATATACATGGGCGTAGGTATGTATATAGGTAAATTCTAGTAAGCTTTTAGAGCAGTGGTGTTCGGATATAACTAATCTATGTAAGTATTTCAAATCTCTGCCTAACTATACTTACCTTTGCTTTGCTAAAACCTTTGCTTCTTAAAGCTTTGTTTTAGGACACTTGTTTGGGAATGGGGCCCCTTTTGATCCCCGTAGTCCCAAACAATGTGATCAATTAACAAATGCTATGGATTTTTTGTAAGGGATACGCTCCTTTGTCCTCGATGTTATCCGCCCGCCAACAGCTTGCTCATCCTTCCACCAAAAGGAACGCACGGCGTCCAAAATAACGGTCACTCACACAAATAAACCACATGTTTATATTCACTAATATCTATAGCAATCCTTGCTAGCACATCCGATCGCCGCGACCGGAAACCTGTCTAACTCCGTTTGTTTGGAATAAACGTACGTCCGCGTACGAGAAAACCTTAGAGCGCACTGACTGCCCTTCAAAATCAGAGGTGAACGCAATTATTGACTTTATAAAGTTAAAAAAATCAATTTCTTTATTTTTTTTAAAAAGAAGATCAATTTATTTAACTGTCGGCGTCGGTATCAGAAAGGGCGTCGGCGTTGGTGTCAGTAAAAAAATAAGTGTCAGTGTCGGAATAGGCGTCGAACTCGGTGTCAGTGTCGGAAAAGGTGTCGGTATTAAAATTGGTGACAGCATCAGCGTCGGTGTCCGAATAGGTGTCAGTTTCGGCGTCGCATCGGCGTCGGCGTCGGCGTCGGTGTGATTGTTGGAATAGGTGTCGGCGTCGGCGTCGGTGTGATTGTTGGAATAGGCGTCGGTGTCGGAATAGGTGTCAGTTTCGGCGTCGCATCGTCGTCGGCGTCGGCGTCGGTGTCATTGTTGGAATAGGTGTCGGCGTCTGCGTCGGTGTCATTGTTGGAATAGGCATCGGTGTCGGAATAGGTGTCAGTTTCGGCGTCGCATCGGCGTCGGCATCGGCGTCGGTATCATTGTTGGAATAGGCATCGGTGTCGGAATTGGTGTCAGTTTCGGCGTCGCATCGGCGTCGGCGTCGGCGTCGGTGTCATTGTTGGAATAGGCGTCGGTGTCGGAATAGGTGTCAGTTTCGGCGACGCATCGGCGTCGGCGTCGGTGTCATTGTTGGAATAGGCGTCGGTGTCAGAATAGGTGTCAGTTTCGGCGTTGAATCGGCGTCGGCGTCGGCGTCGGTGTCATTGTTGGAATAGGTGTCGGCGTCGGCGTCGTTGTCATTGTTGGAATAGGTGTCGGCGTCGGTGTCATTGTTAGAATAGGCGTCGGTGTCGGAATAGGTGTCAGTTTCGGCGTCGCATCGGCGTCGGCGTCGGTGTCATTGTTGGAATAGGTGTCGGCGTCTGCGTCGGTGTCATTGTTGGAATAGGCGTCGGTGTCGGAATAGGTGTCAGTTTCGGCATCGCATCGGCGTCGGCGTCGGCGTCGGTGTCATTGTTGGAATAGGTGTCGGCGTCGGCGTCGGTGTCATTGTAGGAATAGGCGTCGGTGTCGGAATTGGTGTCAGTTTCGGCGTCGCATCGGCGACGGCGTCGGCGTCGGTGTCATTGTTGGAATAGGTGACGGCGTCGGCATCGGTGTCATTGTTGGAATAGGTGTCGGCGTCTGCGTCGGTGTCATTGTTGGAATAGGCGTCAGTTTCGGCATCGCATCGGCGTCGGCGTTGGTGTCATTGTTGGAATAGGTGTCGGCGTCGGCGTCGGTGTCATTGTAGGAATAGGCGTCGGTGTCGGAATTGGTGTCAGTTTCGGCGTCGCATCGGCGTCGGCGTCGGCGTCGGTGCCATTGTTGGAATAGGTGTCGGCGTCGGCGTCGGTGTCATTGTTGGAATAGTTGTCGGCGTAGGCGTCATTGTCATTGTTGGCATAGGTGTCGGCGTCGGTGTCATTGTTGGAATAGGCGTCGGTGTCGGAATAGGTGTCAGTTTCGGCGTCGCATCGGCGTCGGCGTCGGTGTCATTGTTGGAATAGGTGTCGGCGTCTGCGTCGATGTCATTGTTGGAATAGGCGTCGGTGTCGGAATAGGTGTCAGTTTCGGCGTCGCATCGGCGTCGGTGTCATTGTTGGAATAGGCGTCGGTGTCGGAATTGGTGTCAGTTTCGGCGTCGCATCGGCGTCGGCGTCAGTGTCATTGTTGGAATAGGCGTCGGTGTCGGAATTGGTGTCAGTTTCGGCGTCGCATCGGCGTCGGCGTCGGTGTCATTGTTAGAATAGGCGTCGGTGTCGGAATAGGTGTCAGTTTCGGCGTCGCATCGGCGTCGGCGTCGGTGTCCTTGTTAGAATAGGTGTCGGCGTCTGCGTCGGTGTCATTGTTGGAATAGGTGTCGGCGTCGGCGTCGGTCTCATTGTTGGAATAGGTGTCGGCGTCGGCGTCGGTGTCATTGTTGGAATAGGTGTCGGCGTAGGCGTCGGTGTCATTGTTGGCATAGGTGTCAGCGTCGGCGTCGGTGTCATTGTTGGAATAGGTGTCGGCGTCGGCGTCGGTGTCATTGTTGGAATAGGTGTCGGCGTAGGCGTCGGTGTCATTGTTGGCATAGATGTCGGCGTCGGCGTCGGTGTCATTGTTGGAATAGGCGTCGGTGTCGGAATTGGTGTCAGTTTCGGCGTCTCATCGGCGTCGGCGTCGGCGTCGGTGTCATTGTTGGAATAGGCGACGGCGTCGGCATCGGTGTCATTGTTGGAATAGGCGTCGGTGTCGGAATAGGTGTCAGTTTTGGCGTCGCATCGGCGTCGACGTCGGCGTCGGTGTCATTGTTGGAATAGGCGTCGGTGTCGGAATTGGTGTCAGTTTCGGCGTCGCATCGGCGTCGGCGTCGGTGTCATTGTTAGAATAGGCGTCGGTGTCCGAATAGGTGTCGGCGTCTGCGTCGGTGTCATTGTTGGAATAGGCATCGGTGTCATTGTTGGAATAGGTGTCGGCGTCGGTGTCATTGTTGGAATAGGTGTCGGCGTAGGCGTCGGTGTCATTGTTGGCATAGGTGTCGGCGTCGGCGTCGGTGTCATGGTTGGAATAGGTGTCGGCGTCGGCGTCGGAGTCATTGTTGGAATAGGCGTCGGTGTCGGAATAGGTGGCAGTTTCGGCGTCGCATCGGCATCAGCGTCGGCGTCGGTGTCATTGTTGGAATAGGTGTCGGCGTCTGCGTCGGTGTCATTGTTGGAATAGGCGTCGGTGTCGGAATAGGTGTCAGTTTCGGCGTCGCATCGGCGTCGGCGGCGGCGTCGGTGTCATTGTTGGAATAGATGTCTGCGTCGGCGTCGGTGTCATTGTTGGAATAGGCGTCGGTGTCAGTTTCGGCGTCGCATCGGCGTCGGCGCGTTAAGCGGCAGGGGGCGCCCCTTTTTGATACAATTAATATTATTCAAATTATAACTAACGAACAATCGTCGCTCGTGGCGCGTCTCATCGTACTCCCGCTGCGGATTGGGATAAAAACAAAACACACTTTTTGTGTTCTTTTACAATAATGTAAATGTTTTTACTTTTTACTACATGTTAAAGTCAGGTGTTCGTAAGTAGGTAAGTACGTACGTAATGTGTGTAAGTGTATTTTCCAGAGTATCTATCTAGGTACAGTTTTCTCTCGGATTCGGAAGCTTTTCGAATGGTATTGTACCTTGTACTTGTATGAATGTTATTTAGAATACGAATGAAAACGTTTCCTTGCAAATATGAATTAAGTACCTACTAGGTATGCAGATCATCACATTATGTGCACCTTCAAAGGTCGACACCCTTTGTTTACCGACCTCCAAAAGAGGTGGTAGTTTTCAATTGAACGCGTACCTAACTATCTAAGATTTTTTTACCTGTAGATGATTTGTATGCCTTCCATATTTACTAGACGAATTCAGGGTAATTACCTGAGTACCAGTAGTACTACCAGTCTTGCACTTCCGAGCATCCGGTGAATACCTACATCGCCGCTATTCGTGTTTTTTAGGAATAATCTGTGGACAATATGCCTTCCTTGTGTCTTAGACTCGGCACCAATTATACAGGCACTGTGAGAGATAAGAAAACTGTTTAATATCACGCGTAATTATAGCTTTTATTGTTAAAACAGAAAATATCGTCATTTTGTTTTATCTTAGAACGAATCTTAATGAAATGGATGAGCGAGATATGTGTATCGTTTTGTGTGAGAGAGTGAAAGAGATCGCAGCATGATCGGAACGTCTCGTGGCGGTTCGGTGGTAGAGGTCCGCGCCGCGGTCATGAAAGTCGGCAGCGGCGCGCTGGTAAACGTAACCGGCGCGGCGCGGCGTAACCGGCGTGTTATTGATTTTTTTACCTATATGGTGGAATAGAAAAATTAAATCTGCTGTATATGTACTAAAAGGGTAAATGTTTATTTTCTTCCATACAAGTAAGTTCCTACTCAAATTAATTAGTCAAAATATTGAAGACACATGATCTTGCCACCAACCGATACACAAACTTCCACAAAAGCCCAAAATCGACTGGCCTAAGTTTATGAAAACCGCATGAGATACCTCAACTTCAAGGCATGTCACAACCCCATCAGAAGTGGACAATCTTGCAGAAGAGATCACTCAATGCACGCAGAAGGCACTTCATACCTCCACAATTAAAGAAAACCCCTAAGGAGAATCGAGATTGCCCATCCTCCCCCGCTGTATAAGAGAGCTCATAAAAGAAAAACGCCTGTTCAGAAAAACCTGGCAACATTAATGAGACCCCATCCACAGAACTGGGCCTCACTCCACAAACTCTGCAGGCAACTTAGGAAACACTCAGAACCAATTCGTTGTCTTTTCCACGAAAATTGCAACTTGAGATACAGAGCAGAGGACATGGCAGAAATATTTGCCCAATCCCTTGAGAACTTATTCAAGCCCAATCCCACAGTGAACAGAGAACACTCAGACTCTGTGGAACAGTTCCTCGATGAATACTTCAGTGTCCCATAAAACACAGAAGAAGATATTGGACAGTGATCCGTCACCTGTCCTCAAAACCCACGGCAGCTATCACGCGCCTGTTTAACGGGATCCTGCGCACGGAGCACTTACCCTCTCAATGAAAAATTAGCCACGTGTATATGTTCCCGAAACACGGCAAAGACGTTTGGAGACCCGAGAATTACAGGCCTATCACTCTACTTACATGCATTTCGAAAGTCTTTGAACGCCTCTTCTTAAGTCGGATAGCCCCTCACACGAAGTCCTGACCGGAGCAGTTCGGATTCCGGTCGGAGCACTCCCCCACACCTCAGCTATCCAGGGTAATGCACCTCACGGCAGAAAACTCTAAATTGATTTTCGACGTCAGCGTGAATTTGTTCATGACCCGGCGGCGGCGGCGCGCCGAGGTAACTCGGCGGCGGCACGCCGGCGTGGCGCGGATCTCTATTCGGTGGTAACACGAATTGCTCATTTATCTCTTTCTAACAACAGATATGACGCATAATATTTGAACGTTCTTTCCTTGTCATTACAAACGGCATATACATGGGCGTAGGTATGTATATAGGTAAATTCTAGTAAGCTTTTAGAGCAGTGGTGTTCGGATATAACTAATCTATGTAAGTATTTCAAATCTCTGCCTAACTATACTTACCTTTGCTTTGCTAAAACCTTTGCTTCTTAAAGCTTTGTTTTAGGACACTTGTTTGGGAATGGGGCCCCTTATGATCCCCGTAGTCCCAAACTATACCACGATGTCGTGGCATATTCGACTGGGCTCCTGGAATGTAACAGGAAGACACCAGCCGATATACATGCCCTTAGGCACGTGGGAAAAATGGGCGGGAAGGACCTACTTTCAGAGGACCCGCTCGTCGCTCCGTCACAAGAAGCCTATCACTAAACACACCCTACAAATGATTAATTGATCAATTAACAAATGCTATGGATTTTTTGTAAGGGATACGCTCCTTTGTCCTCGATGTTGTCCGCACGTATTAAATGATTTAATACGTTCCTTTGGGCATATTCGAAGACCTTCAGGATATGAATATATAAGAAATTATCAGTCCAGTCGAAGAAAATGTACTCGTATATATATAACTTTTTTTTTATTGCTTATAGGTATGCCTTTGACCACAATCTCACCTGATGGTAAGTGATGATCTGGTCGAAGGTGTTAACAGGCTTAACCTAGAATTACTGGCTCTCAAGGACAGCTGCCGGAACACACCGTTAGGTGCTTGTCGACAGATTTTCTACTTGAGGGTGGTTGAGGGTGGTCGCTAGCCGGGCGGGCATTCGCAAAATGCCCTACCATCATGCGGTGAAGCGAAAGCCCGCGGCGGGATTCAAATCATGGACCTGCTGCGCGGCAGTCCATTTCCAATGCCACTGAGCCATCACTGCTTCAAAACCTATCTTTTTCTAATACGCTACGCGCAACGGCTGCCTTGTGAAACACCGTAATGCTTATTTTCACAGAATATGACTTAGTATGGCAGATTGCCATACTAACACATTCACACACATTCTGTGAAAATTTCAAGCGGTAACCTATTACCGTTCCAAAGATACAGACCTATAAAGGTCAGCTATCCATGTTGCTTTGTAATAGGTTCCTGTTTTCTAGTACGGAACCCAAAAATTGTTATTTAGCTACGAAAATATGTAGGTATTTACACTTATAGGTATCTATAAACTAATATTTAACATTTTGTTTGTTCACATTAACGAAATACACTACGACCTTCCCTACCTAAATTTAAAAACAGACTGCAAAAACATCGCGCTCTATCAAATAATACAAACAACAGCAAGCTAGTGAGATAGGTACATACCGGCTATACATACGAGTAGTTGTTACGCATGCATGTAGGCGCTAACTAGCTACAAACGTGGACTTCCGCGTAATATATCCTTATTCAATACGTCGGATTTTCAAAACTCAGAATATCTAAATAGTTTCATTTCAGAACGAAAACTGAAAAACCCCTATTGCAACGATGGGAAGATAGTTTTCGAAACCCGTAACGTTTTAAAACGACCACTCGTCAATAGTGACGGCTTCAATAACTTTGAAATCCGGAAAGCATGCATAGTATAAAATATTTGTCAGATTATATTTAAACCTTCATGCTCCTAGCCTATGTCTCAACGGCGTTTATTTTGTATGAAAGTGATAATAGTTTCCAAGCCTATAGAAATAAGGTTCAAGACAGATTGTAGCTACAGTATGTGTATGTCTCCAGCTTACTCAATTGAAATTTCTTAATTCTGAATATGCCAATATTTAGCGCAGATTTAGTGCAATTATGAATACTAACTCAAAATTTAGGTGCCAAATAAACTTCGATGCTACATGTGATTATAAGTGTGTTAGCTGGCGTTATGGTCTCCAGCTGACACATGCTGTATATACGAAACGGCTGAAGATGTGATTATATACTATAGCCAGGGATTTAGCGCATAATTTGTGCCAGTGGCACAAAAAAATTGAAACGCCCTACTTGAAAACTGTAGTAGTAATGACCCGATTACAACGTGTAAGCTGGAGACCACGTGTCTACAGCTGCTCATCTGTATCTTCTGAACGAATGGGCCTACGACTTTGTTTAATATGTCAAAATTTAGCGCCAAATTTGTGCCATCGGCACTAAAATTTTCAAGTCTGTAGCTATTAAGGTTTTGGAGCTACAAGCTCAAATAAACGTGTAAGCTGGAGACACATGTCCCCAGCTAGCACATGCTGTACAGCTCAAACGGGAAAGGCTAGACTACTGTTTAATAGCTTAAAATGTTGGGTAGAATTTGTGCCATCGGCACCAAAATTTTCAAAACAATGGGCCTCATAGTTTTTGCGTAATAAGCAAAAACATTTCTTCCCGCCTAAATATTTAAATATTTCGTTGAAAACGTTACTGAACGCGGCGTTGCCGTCCGTTCTCTGTAACTGCAATCTGTTTTGAACCTTATTTCTATAGTGTTTGAACTTACTTTTTGCTTTCACGTTAAGGATATGTAGAAGAAGTTACAAAGAAACAGTAAATGTATAGACTAGGAGAAGGTGTTGTGTTTGACAACCATAACATGTGCCAATATTTACAAAATATGTTGGTAGGTATGTTTTCTCTCAGAATGTTGACCTATTTACTAGATCTTTATTACATCCTCTTTGTTTGACCAAGATATTGCATTCTAATCTAATCCTTCACTCTATATCTATAAGTGATAACTGGTTGGTTATGAATATACTATTATTTTATAGGTAAAAGGAAAAAAGATAATTGTTCGTAATTCTGTTATGCAAAACCAACTAAAATTAAGTGATATAAAAAGTTCTTAGTTTGTTAGCAAAAGTCCAAATTGGTATAGCATTTACAAATCTTGATCTAGAAACCAGGGATATTACGGTATGGGTATTTACCGATACGATTTCGGTAAATACCGTAATGAAATAAGGGTAACAGGTATATATCTGTTAGCATAATTGCGATACGATTACCGAATTCCATTTCGGTATATTTATTTTATGTTAGTCAATGAGAGTGCAGCAGGCGGGCAGGGGTGCGGTGATGCGGTGGTGCGATACGCTGCGGGGGGGGAGTGGGGGGAGCAGTACTCACCGCTCGCGCTGTTTAGATAATTATAGGTTTATTAGCAAGTACCTATATTATTTAATATGAATGACGGGAAGTGGGAATAATAACATTATTAGTTTCAAATAGGATTTTCAGTGTAGGTATATTCAAAAACTGCTTCCGTACCCGTAACACACTGCTAGGTGCTTGGCTACAGATTTTTTCTTTGAGAGTGGTAGCTTGATGGCGGATAGCATGGTGGTAGGGCATAATGCCCGCCTAGCTAGCTACCACGCCCAAGTAGAAAATCTGTCGCCAAGCACTTATCGGTGTGTTCAGCTATATGTGTCCTTGAGAACCAGTAATTTTGCGTGGTGGTAGAGGATTTTGCGAATGTGCGCCTGGCTAGCTACCACCCTTAAATAAAAAATCTGTAGCCAAGCACTTATCGGTGTATTCTGCTATGTGTCCTTGAGGACCAGTAATTGTTCGTGGTGGTAGAGAATTTTGCGAATGCGTGCCTGGCTAGCTACCACTCTCAAGTAGAAAATCTGTCGCCAAGCACTTACCGGTCTATTCCGCTATGTGTCCTTGAGAACCAGTTATTTTGCATGGTGGTAGAGGAATTTGCGAATGCGCGCCTGTCTAGCTACCACCTTCAAGTAGAAAATCTGTCGCCAAGCACTTTCTGGTCTGTTCAGCTTTGTCCTTGAGAACCTGCTGGTGGTAGAAGATTTTGCGAATGCGTGCCTGACTTTGACTTTTTGTAGTAGCTAGCCAGGCGTGCATTCGCAAAATCGTCTACCACCACGCAAAATTACTGGTTCTCAAGGACACAGCGGAACACACCGGTAAATGCTTGGCGACAGATTTTCTACTTGAGGGTGGCAGCTAGCCAGGCGCGCGTGAAATACTTAGTGGCTGTATGATTATTTGATAAATCCTAAAACTGTAACTCATTATTATAACCGTGTCAGTTGCAAGAGTAGGTATGCCTACCTATTTAATAATAATGTCGGCTGATGTGGAGAGGCGGCACTAGTACAATTGTACTATATAGTGCCGCCTCTTTGAATTCAAATATCGAAATAATATTCTGCTGAATAGGTACGTAACATTGTCAGCGGCATGCATTGGCACGTAGGGCCAACGCGGGCGGCGGCTGAGGCGAGGGGGCGCGGCGCGGCGTGCGCCTGCACTCGCACAGTTTTATATTTCAATTTAGAAAAATACCGAAACGTATACCGGTATTTATATCGGTTACCGTAATCATACGGGTAATCGTAAAGGAAACGGTACAACCGTTTCATTGCGGTGACCGTTTATATCTGTAACCCATACATACGGTTATCGTTTCAATCGGTAACCTTTATGAAGCGGTATTTAAATCCCTGCTAGAAACACAGTAGTTCTGCAATCTAACTATAAACAACGCATGTGACAATTTTTGTGAAATTGAGTTGTATATATATTCGGAATCTACGAAACGAGATCTATTTGAATCTTTTACCCAATTTTTTTTTTATCTAAAGTGCAATATTTTCATTTTCTAAGGAGAAACAACGTTTTGTTCTATGCGTTAAACATTTTTAACATAGATCCTAAACATAAGCCTGCAGCTTAAGAGCAGATGTGATTTTAATCTTTGGGATAATTCGATTAGTTTTCAAAGGCTTAATAAGCATAGGAAGTTTATATCCACCTAAAATGTTTATGACTAGTATTCAATAGAATTATTGTTTTCGAATACTACAAATAAAAACGCAATGTTACATAGGTACTGTTTTAGTATTAGTAATGAAAACTTCAAATCAATATCTAGTAGGATACCGATTGCGGCATGAAGAGTGCTGCCGGGCTAAGAATTCAGTCAGTCATTGAATCATATTTTGAGTTCCAAGATGGCTCCACGGTGCATCGTTGAGCGAAATAAAAATGGTAAGTTCAGTTCTCTTATATTAATTACTAATCAAGGGCCTAAGGCCTGGACACAGATTACCTACTAATAGATATAACACTGTCCTTTCAAAGAGAAAAAACATCTACAAATTTAATCGCTACCACTCTCAGATCAGTAAACGTGTCTAATGCGCTAGACCTAGCGTTACTTTCACTATGTACAGCCCGCGATATGATAGCAGCATTCACCATGGAATGTGTGGTTCCTAATATGTGTGTGGAAGACACGTTTTTAGTTTGGTAGAAAGACACAAAAACGGGTAAACAGGACAACCGAAAATTCTTATTTCCTATATAAATACCGAATTTGCAAAGGAAATAAGAATCGAAATAACAGAAGAAGAGAATTAAGATTTATCCAGTAAAACAGGAAACGAGTTAACAGAAGGACATAATATTGATTATAAACATATCTAATACTGACCAAAATCCTAGCACTAGTAAAGGCTGCAACATATATGGAAATCATAGAAAGAGCAGACAGTTTGAAGAAACGTTTCAAAATAAGCAATTTAAAAAAGAAAAACATGACGAAAAGCTTTTATTAAAAGATACATACAATATCATGACATGCAAACACAAATGCGCCATTATAATACCTAATTGATGACATTTAATACGTTCCTTTGGGAATATTCGACGACCTTCAGGATATAATTATATAAAATG
This sequence comes from Plagodis dolabraria, assembly GCA_963854805.1. Taxonomy (NCBI): domain Eukaryota; kingdom Metazoa; phylum Arthropoda; class Insecta; order Lepidoptera; family Geometridae; genus Plagodis; species Plagodis dolabraria. Next base: position 27,399,171 of record OY978444.1, read on the forward strand.
ATCAGTCCAGTCGAAGAAAATGTATACAACTTTTTTTTTTTATTGCTTACAGGTACGCTTTTGACCACAATCTCACCTGATGGTAAGATACGATCTGGTCGACGGTGATAACATGCATAACCTAGAATTACTGGCTCTCAAGGATAGCTGCCGGAACACACCGTTAGGTGCTTGGCGACAGATTTTATACTTGAGGGTGGTCGCTAGCCGGGCGGGCATGTGGTGATGCTCAAGCCCGCGGCGGGATTCGAATCATGGACCTGCTGCGCGGCAGTCCATAGCCAATGCTACTAAGCCATCACTGCATCAAAACCTTTTTCTAATACGCTATGCGCAACGGCTGCCTGGTGAAACACCGTAATGCTTATTTTCACAGAATATGTATGGCAGATTGCCATACTAACACATTCACACACATTCTGTGAAAATTTCAACCGGCTACCTATTACCGTTCCAAAGATACAGACCTATTAAGGTTCCTGTTTTCTAGTACGGAACCCTAACATCTGTTATTTAGCTACTAAAGTGTGTAGGTATTTACACTTACTAAGTAGGTAACTATAAACAAATATTTAACATTTTATTTGTTCACATTAACGAAATACACTACGACCTTCCTACCTAAATTTAAAAACAGACTGCAAAAACATCGCGCTCTATCAAATAATACAAACAACAGCAAGCTAGTGAGATAGGTATATACCTGCTATACATACGAGTAGGTACTACATGCAATGTAGCGACTAGCGAGTTAGCGACCCGACGAAACTCGAGTGTGTCCAAGTACTATGTACCGAATGTTTCCGAAACCGATGGGAGCTTATTATACCTATACAGCCGAATGAAATAGGCGCTAGCTAGCTACAAACGTGGACTTCCGCGTAATATATCCTTATTCAATACATCGTCAATCGTATCCATTTTCAAAACTCAGAATATCTAAATAGTTTCATTTCAGAACGAAAACTGAAAAACCGCTATTGCAACGATAGGAAGATTGTTTTCGAAACCAGTAACGTTTTAAAACGACCACTCGTAAGTAGTGACGGCTTCAATACTTTTGAAATCCGGAAAGCATGAATAGTATAAAATATATGTCAGATTATATTGACACCTTCATGCTCCTAGCCTATATATCAACGGCGTTTATTATGTATGAAAGCGATAATAGGTTCCAAGTCTATAGAAATAAGGTTCAAGACAGATTGTAGCTACAGTCATCAGAACGGCAACGCCGCGTTCAGTAACGTTTTCAACGAAATATTTAAATATTTAGGCGGGAAGAAATGTTTTTGCTTATTACGCAAAAACTATGAAGCCCATTGTTTTGAAAATTTTGGCGCCGATGGCACAAATTCTACCCAACATTTTAAGCTATTAAACAGTAGTCTAGCCTTTCCCGTTTGAGCTGTACAGCATGTGCTAGCTGGGGACATGTGTCTCCAGCTTACACGTTTATTTGAGCTTGTAGCTCCAAAACCTTAATAGCTACAGACTTGAAAATTTTAGTGCCGATGGCACAAATTTGGCGCTAAATTTTGACATATTAAACAAAGTCGTAGGCCCATTCGTTCAGAAGATACAGATGAGCAGCTGTAGACACGTGGTCTCCAGCTTACACGTTGTAATCGGGTCATTACTACTACAGTTTTCAAGTAAGGCGTTTCAATTTTTTTGTGCCACTGGCACAAATTATGCGCTAAATCCCTGGCTATAGTATATAATCACATCTTCAGCCGTTTCGTATATACAGCATGTGTCAGCTGGAGACCATAACGCCAGCTAACACACTAATAATCACGTGTAGCATCGAAGTTTATTTGGCACCTAAATTTTGAGTTGGTATTCATAATTGCACTAAATCGGCTCTAAATATTGGCATATTCAGAATTAAGAAATTTCAATTGAGTAAGCTGGAGACATACACATGCTACAGTCATCGGAAAGGCAACGCCGCGTACAGTAACGTTTTCAACGAAATATTTAAATAATTAGGCGGGAAGAAATGTTTTTGCTTATTACGCAAAAACTATGAGGCCCATTGTTTTGAAAATGTTGGTGCCGATGGCTCAAATTCTACCCAACATTTTAAGATATTAAACAGTAGTCTAGCCTTTCCCGTTTGAGCTGTACAGCATGTGCTAGCTGGGGACATGTGTCTCCAGCTTACACGTTTATTTGAGCTTGTAGCTCCAAAACCTTAATAGCCACAGACTTGAAAGTTTTAGTGCCGATGGCACAAATTTGGCGCTAAATTTTGACATATTAAACAACGTCGTAGGCCCATTCGTTCAGAAGATACAGATGAGCAGCTGTAGACACGTGGTCCCCAGCTTACACGTTGTAATCGGGTCATTACTACTACAGTTTTCAAGTAAGGTGTTTCAATTTTTTTGTGCCACTGGCACAAATTATGCGCTAAATTATATAAGCTATAGTATATAATCACACCTTTATCCGTTTCGTATATATAGCATGTGTCAGCTGGAGACCATAACGCCAGCTAACACACTTATAATCACGTGTAGCATCGAACTTTATTTGGCACCTAAATTTTGAATTGGTATTCATAATTGCACTAAATCTGCTCTAAATATTGTGGCATATTCAGAATTAAGAAATTTCAATTGAGTAAGCTGGAGACATACACATCACCTTTAGTACTGTTTACCTGCCAAAGCCAGGGCAACCCAAATTTCATAAGGGACCTTCGTTCTTACCTGTGTTTGGAGCATGCGCTGACAATCTTTCAGCTTTTATAAAATAACGAAGGTCTGGGGTTCACGGGCTCTTGCTCTACAAGATAGAAAAAAAAATGTACGTCCGACGTTACATAACATAGGACTGCTGAGCCGTTTAGTTCAATGTTAACATTAACTACCTAATATTTACTAGAAAAATTATGTTGGTCGTTCATTGGCCGTGGTACCATTAGACAGTTTCCTTGATTGTACCATCAAAGGAACCAATTCGTTTCTGCCGTAGTGCCACAAGAGGTTATTGTATCGTACTTTGTAAATTACTACTTAAAACACATTTGCAAAAAAAAATACATGGGACATAATAAGAAAACAACATTATTTCCTGATTTACTAGTGTACTTACAGTCTTCACTTATTAGTTATTATAACAAATTGCTATCCTATTTAACACATTTCTCGGATGTCATAAAGAATCTAGTTTTTCCCAGCACTCTTACATATGGAAACTCTCATAAGGTTTACCTATCATACGCTGGCCTGATAGCAAATAGATCTTATTCAAAGCAAAATCAGAACAATAAACATTTTACTTTCAATACGTAAAATATTTAAGAATATAAAACATATTATCAAGCGTATGTACATGCCCGAAGGGGTAATCAGGGGAAGCTATCCTTTCGCCAGATGAACAACTTACTCAGTATGATCATAGAGATAGGACTAATAAGAGTAGCAATCACAACGTACACCGGAAAATGCTCAAAATGTTGTATTATATACAGATGGCGCTGGCTCGTAGCCTGGAAATTTCGGCTTCGACATATAAAGCCGATAAAATTGAATTTTATCGACAGTAAACAGGCCCAAAAGAAGTCTTTTTTTTTTTGAATACGAAATATTGTGTTAAAATGTTGCTCTAATAAATTTGTTTCATAGATGGATCTGCACCGCATGTCAGGTAACATTCAAAATATCGGAAATTTGTCAACCTAGATGGCGCTTATTTTAAAAGTGCATGAGCTGAGTTTTCATACAGGTCACAAAGTTAGGTGTAATCAAAGTCCGGTAGGCGAGCAGGAGACGTAAATGGGAGAAATCGAAAGAAAATAGCTTATAGAACGACGAACGATTCAAAACAAGAACAATTCAGTTCAAACATGGAGAAAAAACAATATGGAAAATAACTCCATCTAGCCGTTTTGCTGCGATCAAACACGAGAGCGAGAAGCCTACGTGAGATTTAGGACGGTCATTAAAAATGTTATTTCGTTATTTTATGTGATTTGATACACTTAGCGACATCTTTCGCCGAAGCTGGTATTTACATATCGGCGTACGCTGTCATGTATGGTGTTTGTCACTCTAATTAGTCCTTTCTCTATGGTATGATAAAATAATATTTGAACACAATACTCGGAATATTTAAAGCGAAATTTATGGATCGTATACAAACTTTAAAAAGCCATTATTGAAAGCAAGGATTAAAAACCAAATTGTAACAAATGGATACCTACCCAATACGACGTCAATGGATTGATGGAAGATACCACTATGTCTATGTTAATACGAGTGCTTTTTCCGTATTTTAACTCTCGTTATTAAAACTTGGGTTAGAACATATGACTTCTCTTGTATACATATGCAGAAGAAGCACGCGACACATAGCGCGCGGGCACTCATAATGCCGGTCAGTCCAAGCCATTGACCTATATAATTATATAAAATAACACGCGCTTTACGTTCGAATATTGTGTAATAAAATACACAATTGATAATACACAATATTCGAGCGTAAAGCGCGTGTTATTTTTACGAGTGCGCAGCTACGTGTGGGGAAGAGTATGCTGGCCAGCATATTTGCATCGGTCGACAATCCTTGGTTGAGATGTCGCGTCTAGTATAAATAGGTCAAAGGTCCAGGCGCTATTTTCTCCGTGCACGAAGCGCTCATGAAGTGTTAATGAAGTTTTTATAAAATATTGTTCTTATTTTTCCCACAAAAAATGCTTAGTATTTTAATAAGTACATGCAGTATCTGTTAGAGGCTTTTACGAGCCGTTTGCTGATATCATGTAACAATGCGGTCCAAGACGATAAATGCATATTCTATAACCATGAACGCAAGACATTGTTTTGTACAGTATTTCTATGAGCACATGTATCCTATAAGACAAATAATTCATTATAATACAAATTCAAAATTTAAACATTTAACAAATTACTGTTGGTTATACATAAATTTTGTCAACATATATTTACATGTTATGATTATATTTTATCCATTGCACTTTACTCACAAACATGAACTTGTAAATATTATTAATTAGTTCATCAAAGAAAGGAATAGGCAGACCATAAGGTCTGCCTATTCCTTATACGTATATAAATACGTTACACGGTCGATAAAGCTCTCTCTGTTTAGATATTTTCATCTAGCTTCTAGGACACTCGACTAAAGAGTACTTATTAGAAACAGTGAGGTCAGTTTACTAGTTGATATATTGGATCACCAGGTATTTTATAAAACATTTAGAATTGATATATTACAATTAATTAAGGATTAGTATGTCTTAGGCGTTTATGTACTAATATGTACTATAGTATACAAAAAAGGTAGGTAAGTAATGTAAAACTGGTAATCTTAAATGAATTACTTATGTACAGATGAAGAAGAGCAGATTAGTATGAACATTAATCTACAGACGGTTTAAATATTATGCACATTTCCAATTTTAATATTGACATCAATATAGCTAATGGTGAAATTTTTCGCCAAGTTTTGATTTTGTCAACTGATCAATTTCTGGTATAAAAAGTGCAAATCACTCGGCTTACAGTGAAATATGACGCAAAATAAGCAGCACCACTACTTCACTACTTCGACATATTAGTGCAACATTGCTGCGCATCAACACGCAACAAGACTCATTACCAACTTGCTCTCTTATTAGCAAACTGGTAGCGATTATG